>CM062292.1:138292281-141207561 GCA_031216915.1 Pictodentalium vernedei | reverse complement strand
AGCCCATAATACCGTCGAATTTAATTTTTTTCAGAATTAGACTGGTGTCTCGAGAGCTGTGCCAGCATACAGATGCCCACTACTAACACCCAACCCAGCTTAGTACTGTAAGGAGTGCTGTTACACTACTATTACTACTAGTACAAAGGCCATTACTACGTCTTTTGCAGCTGTTGTTTATGGTGTTTACTAGATTAGATGGAACTTCATCAGCCTATGGACTTAACGGAGTGTATTATTTTATAGAATTTCCAATTTGGTCTGCTATCAACAAAACCATAATTATTTGGTTTAATAACAGAAAACCAAAATGTAGCAACCCACACAGTAGCACCATCCAACAGCACTTGTCAAAAAAAAAAAACAAAACAACAGTTCTTGCATTAGAAGACACAGTAAGTAATGAAGGTGATTTCAATGATGCTGAGATTGGTAATATTGTTATTGGTTCCATTGAAGAGGTATGGTATTGTTGCAGCTGTTGGTACATATATTGTTTTGTTGGCATCATGTTCAAGTAAAAAGGCAGAAGTAGCAGTGATACTTACAATGGTAGTAGTAAAGGCGGATTAGTAGTCTGGTAGATGTACCATCTATCTGACTATCTAGTGTTGAATTTCCATAGAAACCGGAGCTTGTTGGAGTAGAAACTTTTTCTTGTTGAACGCATCAGCTTTTATAAAGATAGATATGGCGTGCGGTACACTCAATACATAGACAAAACTACATGTATGTTTCAATGAGTCGTTCTGTATTCAATGAGTCAGATGTGCGTAGGAAGAAAACGTCGAGACCGAAGGTCGAGACGTTTTCTTTCTACGCACATCTGACGAATTGAATACAAAACGACTCATTGAAACATACATGTGGTTTTGTATTTATTACACGACCCAAGCACCTACTGACCTAATTTTCTTTTCTATCAACGGTGGTAAACACCATGCACTTTATGCAGTCGCATTGCATAAAAAAGTCCCGGTTGGAACAGGTTGGTGTGCAATACGGAATTCCGTATTGCACAGTCGTATTGCACGCCGTATTGCATAAGAGAGACTGCATGGGCGTGTAATAAATATACATTACGCCAAGGTATGTATTTTATTACACACTTATTAAAATTTAAAGGTTTGTTCATGACATTCTAGAATGTGTGTTAAAAATAAAGTTTTTGCACTTTTTTAACCTCGGATGAAAACAGTCATATTTTGGGGGATACATTCTGCTACAATGGTCCATTTATTTTGATGTTGTAATGTGGATGTTAGCGGTCTACAGTATCTGTGTTTCCGTTATTTCCGTAGAAACTCGGGTTCTATACACCTACCAAGCATCAGAACAAACTTTCTAATTTATTTGATTAACGCGAACAATACTGAATATTGATTGAACGTCTCTATGGGTTAAAATATGACAGGAATAACAGACATGTAGTTCAAACTAAGAACAATGTAGACCGAATCTGAAAGAGTCTTTGGGTGCCGTCACTTCGAATGAATGACGTTGCTCGAGCATGTTTTTAGATCAGCGAAATCGAAATACAAAAGAAAGTGTGTTTCGAACGACTACATGTTTATATTCATTGGAATTCGTTGGATTCCGAACTCTGTTAAACTCTGTTACATGGATTTTAACGAATGGTGAGGAAGCACGGTGGCTCAGTAGGTAGAGATGCAGGCTGCAAGCCTAGACGTCGTCGGTTCAAATCTCACCTGCAGCAACCGCGTTGTGTCCTTGGCCAAGCCGCGTAATCGATATTGCCCACGTGTGGCGTTGAGTAATAAGGCGTACTACACGTCGATGGTGCATCTGTATTCAACCCCTACTAACCCTGCTTGTGTGGAGTTAGTACATTGGAGAGTCTGACAGTTGCTCGCCGTCGCTCGGTGATTCTTTTCGGATACGTCGGCTTCCGCCGCCCGTAAAACGGTCCGACACGAGGTGACCCAGGCTGTCGAAAGTGCTGATAAACCCTAATAAATAAGTAAACAATGAATGATGAGGGGGGGCATTGTGAATAATACAATTATATCTCTTGGACAATAAGGGTATAAATTTAATTCATGTGGAATGAATCGACAATAACAACCGAAATCTTGACTAAAATCTTAACCAGTCAACCAACCGAAATCAGATAAACGAATTCTCATTGAAGTATTTTTCCGACTTTTGATCTCTTGTTTGTTAAGAAAGTATGGTAACCTTTTGGTGGGATTACGTTAACAAATCGTGCTATAAAAGTTAGGTAAAACATACGGTAAGTTGTATTTAAGTTTCTCAGTGTTTCATAGAGCGAACAGGTGACACATCGCAAGATGAAATTATGAATGAAAGTTCAAACAACGTACGAAATGACATGACTGGTAATCCACTTCTGAACAGTAATTTTGAATTTTTTCATATTGTGTTTTCCTTAAGGTCTACGAAGGATTGGTTACTTGTTTCTTTGTATTACAGTAAATGATCTGCATAACGAATTTGCAAATGTGAGTAGTATATACAAAACTGCAGAAGCCTTGGGGTGGGTTAACGTTTATCGCAATCGTTTAGTTTGGCGCGGATATTCTTACACCAAAACAAACTCGTGCAATTAATATTAATCCATACAGACGCTTGTGTGATTCTCTCTGTCCCTCTATGTGATGCATGTACATAGCTTTGGATACACTGTCTGGCTGTATGCTGGAATATTGATGGAGAAGGGAAGTTTTTCATAAAAATGTTTTCTGCGAAGCGGTTGACCTTGCCAATGACACCTTGTCGTCAATGCGCGTGCGACCTGATAGAGACGTCGAACACTGTCAATGCGCACTGTACAATTCGATATAACCTTTTGGGTGTCAGTGTGTATTAATGTTTCTCGTACTGGACGGGTAATGCAGTATAGTATGGGTGCTATATACCCTTGTTGGTCTACTGGTCTACCTATTGCATCATACCATAGTGCTATCCCACGAGTGACATAGGCAGTATGTAAAACGTGATAGTGTTCTGGAATAGACGACTACATGTTGATATTCATTGGAGATAGATTAGTATGTTCGGTATCTACCCTGTTGGTCAACTGTTAGCCTTTAGTATCAGTAACCTACTGGATACTTTGTTCCAACCTGCAATTTATATAAGTAGTGGTGTGTAACGTTACGTCATGTGGGGTTACGCTTAGTTGTCTAGCAAGGTATTACGGTAGTATTGGATAGATTGTCTGCATCCCCGTTGGTCTATTATTACCCCTGGCTCTAGTGACACATCTAAGGCGTTTTCTGTCCTGCGGCTGTAGGTAGAATGTAATTCTAGCTAATGCAGTGTTACTGGTTAAGCTTTGTTGTCGAATGCTCTAGTATAGTACAGAATATTGTTCACCTACTGTTAAACCTTAGTACTGTTAATCCACCCAAAGCATTATACTATCCTACTCTACGGTATGGGTAGAATGTAATGCTAGGTCGTGAAATGGCGTGGTGTATGCTTGTTGTCTGATGCGGCATTGTAGGATGGACTGTCTGAACCATGTTAGTTTACTGTTAGCTCTTAGCAATACTGTTCACCTATGTTACTATGATGTCGTATGTTGAGATAGGTTGCACATGAAGTTAGGTCATGCAGTGCTGTAGAGGTGTGCTTTATTGTCGATGACGGTAGTAGAGGATGTACTATATTACCTTTTTAGTCTACTCGTCTTGCCAAGTTACTTCGTTTTATTATTGAAAGATTGTGTTTAATGAGCAATATATTGAATGGGTATTGCTTGAACACGAGCATATTTTGTCTCGCGGGCTGTGGAGGATAAAACGTCTCGTTCTTTACTCCATACTTTCATGCTTCAAATACATTTCCAGTTTACTATTATTACCATTTTCCAATCTGACAAGCAATGGTAGATTAGCAATCAATATTTCTCTGACGTATAACAAATATCAGGTCAGAACCTTTGACAAAAAATCGCATTTCAAATTGAATTATTTGTCAAGTTTTCTTTCAAAGCATAGCTTATGACACATCATTGGCATGAGCTCTTCAGAATTGATGAAATGAAGGTTCTTAAGACGTATTTTCAGACAAAGTTTTAAACTTTTCACTTATCAAAAAATGATTTGGCGACTGTCGTCTTAAACTCGTATTAGGTTTAAAACAGTGACAATCGAATTTCGAGTTTCGCATGAACGTATATCAGTCACATGGTTCCACGGCATTTTGCCGTACGACATTATAAGTTATAGTGATGAATTGACATGGTCTGAAGTTCGCGGCTCGGAGCTAATGTTCAACTGAGACGCGAAGCGTCGAGACAGAACATACGCTCCGAGCCGCAAACCTCAGACCATGTTACCGTCAATTCATCACATTAACGTATATGTTCCAATAGACACTACCCATAGCCCAAAACCTACATTGTGAAACACGAGAGGCATATTTACTGAAAATGTGATCGTTAAAAGTTGCCTTGTTCAAGGCAACTTTTAAAGATCACAGGTTTAGTAAATAAACCTCTCGTGTATCCACGACGGCACTGGATAAATAATCAATAAACCATATAAACTCATTCCATCTTAGTTCAAATCGTAAATCGGTTTGTAATTTAAACACTTCATCCGGAACATCGTCTGCTGCACACGTGAAACATCCAGAAAAATGAAGCGGCTGGCTAGTCACTCCGTTGATGAAACAGTTACGAAACGAACGACGTCATTGCAAATATTTCGCGTTGTGACGTCAGACGGTAACATTTGCCACTTGAGCCGTAAACATAGAATATACTAAGCGAGCTCTCGTCCAATCAGAATAGGAGGATTTCAGTCTTATTGGAACATTATACATTTAGTAACAGTTGCAAAATGAAAAAATATCTGGCGAAAAAATGCCGTACAATTGTCAAATTTAAAAAAAAAAAGTTCGTGATTGTTTTCGGTTCGCACATTGATGCGTTATGTAAAGTTATTTGCGAGCTTCATAAGCAATACCTAAATTGTAACACTTGAAATGTACATTGAGAAGATCATTGTTTTCAACACACGAGCATCTGCGTGAAAACAACACCCACAAAAATTATGTGAAAACAATTAAGGATTTTTGTTGTTACGGAAATGATTTAATCATGACCAATTTTGCTGGTACAGTACAGTCGCCGTTTATTGGTCGTAATCCACGCATGATGTCCACGCCTGCGTTTATCAGTAATAAAAATATCAGCAGAGATGTTTTTAATTAATTATGCACCAGGTTGTACCGGCTGCTTCATTAATTAATTCTTTGATGATTATTCCTATTATTAATATTTGAAGTCTAATATTACTGCGTCCGTGGAAATATTGTCCACCCGAGAAAAGTGGCCAATCCACACCGACTGTACTGGTAGGCCTATTGCTTGTTATTGTATTAGTATTTTAAGATATTTCTTAATCAACGGTATTGCCCAATCGTGTTAATCTAACCTAACATCAACTGCAAAATTTCCACTTTTGCCTCAAAAACAGGGCTTAACCCCCTAATTAGGCCATGGACCCTATTTTTGAGGCGAAAATGGTAATTTTGTAATAAAGTAATGTTTAAACAAAATAAAAAAAACAAGAGACCCCAGGGGGCCTGAGGGCGCTCACCTGAAAAGGTAGACTAAATATCAACCCAGGGAATTGATTTCAACAAGTTGCTTCTGCCCCTCCTAAGGAAAGCTTATATCAAATATCCAAAGATTCTGACCAGTGGATCTAAAAAAAAAAGAAAATTCCCCATATTGAACTAAGTTATAATTCGGGCGCCCACAGGGAGCCCAAATATAAACCCAGGGACTTGGCTTTAACAGACTTTAATCTTACCACCCCCACCCCACCCCAAGGATGCTGCACACCAAATATCAAAACATTCCGACTGCTGGATATGAAAAAGAAGATTTTTTTTTTAAGAAAATTCCTCATTTTGGACTAAGTTACAATTCGAGCTCCCACAGTGAGCCCAAATATGAACCCAGGGACTTGGCTTGAACAAACTTGAATCTCACCCCCCCCCCCCCCCCCCCCCGCAAGCATGCTGCATTCAAAATGTCAAAAGATTCTGATTGGTAGATCTGAAATAGAAGATTTTCGAAGAATTAACCCCACATTGCACCGAGTTGAAATTCAGGCTCCCATAAGAAGCCCAAATATCACCCAATGCACTGGGTTTGAACAAACTTGATATAGTTTATTGATACTAAATGTTAAATGATTCTGACCAGGGGATCTTAAGAAGAAGAAATTTAAAGATAAAATCTATGATTTCACTAATTTTGAAATTCGGGGTTCAATACAGAGCTCAAATATGGATCTAGGGACTTGGTTTGAACAAACTTGAATTTCATCCTTCCAAGAATGTATTAATCCAAATATTAAAAGATTCTGATAAATAGTTCTGAAGAAGAAGATTTTTTAAAGAAAATCGAGGGTAGTGTTAGAGTTATGCCCCTTTTAGAGCCTCTTGTGGGCGGGGCAACATCTTATGAACAAACTTGGGTGGATACATATTGGAGAAGATTCACATCAAGTTTCATCTAAATTGGCCCAGCGGTTCTTGAGAAGAAGTCGGAAACGTGAAGTTAACGGACGGACGGACAGACGGACTGACAGACGGACGGCAAGTGATCAGTAAAGCTCACTTCGAGCTTCGCTCAGGTGGGCTACAAACACATGTCCCCAGACCATTTTTCTTGTTATCGCCACTTTCCCATTATCCGATTTGGGTATTTTGTCTTCGTGGAATTTTGTAGTCACGACATTTTGTTGCGGCGGCAAAATGACCTGCGGGACAGTGCACAGCCGGCCATATACCGAACGATGAACTTCCCGAAAATGACGTCACTCTCTATTGGAAGCTGCATGATGGGACAGTGCACAGCCGGACATATACCGAACGATGAACTTCCCGAAAAGGATGTCACTCTCTATTGGATGCTGCATGATGGGACTTCTCAAAATGAAGGGTCACATACATGCAAATTCGTGTTCGAGAAGGCTGTTCGTGTTTCAATATCTGTGATAATGTCTTCTGGTGTCGAGTCTGTGTTCTTTGGCAATTCGTGACGAATAGGTACTGTCCCTTTGAACTCTCGTTTCCTGGAATGGTATCGACTTTGGGTACACTAACCGTGAGATGGGTCAGTTCAATATCAATATACAGGGAGGATTAAATAATAACTGCAGTCTGCAGCCGTCAGGCTGCATACTGCAGTTAGTATTTTATTACCAATGACCCTTGTATAGACCTCCAAAAATAAGGCAAAATTGGACGAAATTATGCTTTGCACCGAAAAAACGGTCTTACGATTTCAAGGGGTTAAACATTATCTAATCGAATGTAAAACTGTGAAAATATCTACACAAATAACAATATTGTAGTACACTTTACTGCGGATACGAAAAGCCATTTGATCTTACCTTTTCCATCCAGGAAACATTCTAAATAGTCCTCAAATGTACCCTCGTATTTCAAAACAACTTTGTTAAAGTTGTAATAAGACCAAGCAACGTCCTTCGGATTCCTGTAGACATAAATCACTTTGGCACTCTTTAGTATTCTCGGTACCACTTCTGGAGGTAGGTGTGTTTGTTGGATACGATCCCCTGATGCCGTGGCACTTTGATTTAGTTTTTTCATTTCTATGTTAAAATCCCAAACTATGCAACTCGAAACAGACCGCGCCTTGTTCACCAGCATGTTAATATTCTCATAAAACCAGTGACTACCTACAAAATATTGTTCATTAAATACAGACAGGATGCTATAAACGAGTTAAGAGTATACCACATGCGACCAAAACTCATATGCTCTTACCTTCTCCGCCCAGTCGTATCTTATCAGACCATAGGCAGAAATAAGTCCTATGGAAATCCGCATGCGCGAGTGTTGTGTGAATATCTGATCATTTGTTTTGCACTGAAGCCTGCGGGGAATGTTTTTCAAACCCATTTTAAAACCTGATTCCGTTAAAGATTTATACTTTCCCTGTTATTTTGATATAGCCCAATCTCTCCATTTTCAAGTTGTGTTTTAATTTTTGTTTTTACGAAAAGAAAAAGTTCGGTCAAAATTTATTTGAATATTGATGGTGAAATCTGTGTACGGTCTATACAAATTTATACAAAATCGCCGATTGTGTGTGTTTATATCAATTGTTCCATATCTTGTCCTTAAAGTACGCGATTTCTCCTGTTCATTTTATAATATAGAGACACTAACGTTAAACTATATATAAATTACAGGAATGGCAATTAGAAAACCGTTTGGTCACTTTTATGTTGAAAATTGACAATTTTTTTTTATCCTGAAGCGCCAAATCTAGTTATCACATTTCATTCGGGTCCGAAACACTCCTCTCTCTGCCTACAGTGAATATAGTTTTTGGAGTTATCACCCTTGTCGGAGTCATTTCTGGCGTTGCGGACTTGGGCCATGTCAATCGGAAAAAATCTGGTTTACACCTCTGCTTTACCCAAATCGGTCATCTTCGAGATGCCTTTGATTCTACCCAAGTGAAAAGCATTTAATTAAAAAGCGTCTTAGTACCATCTGTGAGGCCCATTCCCGTAACTCCTGTTCAGGAAGCCCTGCATACCCTTTATTACACGCGTGTTCTAAGAACTCCCCATCTACAATAACACCAACCATGTGGAAAATGAAAATCCGTTCCGCACAAATGTGCCGAATGGAAATGGTTGACGGATTATTTTTCGACGATCACGTCATCTGTCAAAACTTAACATGAACTTGTCTACTTGGAATTTCCGTTTGACTTACGAACGCAGACGTCGTGGAGTTTAAACGAAGCGATTGACGTCTAATAAGCTATCGCAAAGACAATAAAATAAATAAATAAATACATCTTTGTGTATAGAATTACTTCTAAAGTTTAGAAGGGAGGGTTCAAACCAATTATTATTATTAGCTTGTAATGATAACAAATTGAATAGAACTAGCTCAAATATGCATGTGCTACGATAGTACAATCATACATACACAACATGTTTGTCCTATTTATAAATCTGCGCACGAAAATTCCCCCCAAAACGCATAGGAGTTTGTAAACATTAGCAGACGATTGATCACCCGAAACTGAACCGATTGCGAAATAACTTGTTGTTAGTTGTCAAATGAATTGTTGAGTGTCCTTCCAGCATCCAATAATTGTTTTTATAGACGCGAGGGCGTTGGATAAACACAGAAAAACGACACGCGCATGTGAATGGGTAAATCGGTGTGGCACTTGTGCCATCGCGGAAGGATAAAACAGGAGATCCGTGGCCTCTCGTTTTCCCCTTCCGCGCTGGTACTCGTGCTATATCGATCGTGGTCAATTTCGGATTAATAGTATTATCATCCGGGCACCATTCCTGGTTATGTGAGCAAAGAAGCATGCCACTACGAAAATGTGCGTTAGATCTCATAGGGATCCAAATGTCTACATCGGTTGAGTTATATGACCTTTAGAGGAGATTTGGGGTATTCTGCATTATCCGCATCTGCCCTCCATTCTTGGATTTCTGAAGCATATTTGGTCACGAGTTGTTCGTCTGAAACATTAATTTATTATCTGTTCTGGTACAAATACGGTAGCAGTCTCCCAGGAACCGTTGGCACTTTCTATCAACGGGTTGACTGCATATATTGTTCATATTCTGTACTTCACAATCTTCACTTTGAGTATAATTTTATAATTAATATGAATTTATTGCATTTATGTAATACCAGAGATGGGAATTGGTGATTTGCATATTGCGCAGTTGTCGGTCGTTAATTATAGAAACTAGAGAAACGGTTCTTAGTATATGGTATGTGATAGTTACTTACTGAGCTGAGGTATTCGTGAATTTGAACAACCTGCCAATGTGCGATATGTGACGCCGAGCCGCGAAGCGGCGAGCTGTTACAGCACGTTGGCAGGTTGTTCAAATTCATGAATACCGACAGTGAGGTTTGTAACTTACTTACACGCCAATTCACAGAACGCACGGACACAACTATGGTAAGTGAGTACCGGTATTTCACGTCTTTTATCAACCCGGAGAAGACAAAGGAATTAGTGTGTGACCTTTGTTCACGTAAATGAACCAAATACAGTCCACTTCACAATTTATGTCCCCTCAGCCCCGATGTCCTTGAGATTGTCACCGCGTGGAAACTCAGCGGGACCGCCAAAGCGACACAGTGGCTCAACGGTGGAAACCTGGTTGCATTTTGATAACCCTCACTAATTTAAAACATATTAACATAAAATAACTGGCACTTTTGAGTGTCTTTTTCATTGCACCAAATATATGTATGTCCGTCGGCGATGGATGTCGGCGATGGATGATGATCGGCGGTTAAACCACTATTGGATGCGGTGGAACCGCCAAGACGCATACTGAGATAGGGTCGAACCGCCGTGACTCAGTGTTCCAAGCGCAATGACTTCAAGTTCAAACCCCTAATTACACCACCGAACCGCTATTTGATACCGCGTTTGAAAGGCATGTACACCGGCTGTTGAGCGGACATAAATTGTGAAGTGCACTGTAGTGTGTATTATTTATATAAAAATATTTTCTATTATTTCTGGGCCTCTCTCTCCAACGCCGTGGAGGTAGTCATCGTCTCGTGGGCGCTTTGGTTGTCGGATTTGCCAGATTAATACTTGTAGACATCAACCTAATGAAATAAATATAATTTTCAAAGCAATCACTGTTATTTAGTAGTTCATGCTTTGATGTTTTGCGGCTAGTGACGGTTATCCCGCCAACTTCGGTGTAGGAGGAATGGAGTTTTAACTTTGATAGTATTTGATAGTATTTTATTTAATATACTGGATCAATGACAACATCATTTCAGTGTGGCATTTAGGGAGGGTGAGGAAGATTAACATTGAAATCAAATTAAACATATTGTATTTGCAACACATTTTTGTGGACAAAACTGTTGTATAATCGTGTATACCATTTTACAGGTGTACAATTGGAGATTATCGACAAACTTGTGCACGGACAGAGTACTCACAGCATGTGGGGACTTCTCATATCAGAGAGTAGTGCCTAATATTGCTATAGAAGACATAAAGCACAACACAGAGAAAGTTCTGTTCTACACCGTCATGCCTGACTATAAAAAAATAGTATATCTCACATGACCTTCTAGGCTCCTGTTTGGACGAATGCTGCACTCCTATTTCGTGTAGTTTGCATCCACAGATCTGACCAGGCACTATACACGTTTTCTATTTTTAGCACATTACTATATCAGTTTTCTTTTCATACTGGGCGAATAAAACTAACCAGGCTACATTTAAATATCGATTCACAGGGGCACAACATCCACAAAACGACCCGGAAAGAAATCATTGTGGAAAAATGTATCGCTTTTCTATTGTTGAAGTCACATTTTCCGAGGCGTTCATTTTATTCCTTGAGAAGATGGTCCATATCTCGTTTTAAAGAGAATGATCCATACCTGGGTACAACATTCATGAGAACGCGTCCGGGTATGAAAAATCGTTTGTTTCGCTGCTCATATTATTTCACTATTTAATTGTATGTTTTGGGCAGTAAACGAATAAATAATGGAATTAATTTGAATCTTCGGAGGTTTGTATCCCCGTACTGACCCATTCGATAATGTATATGTGTGACAAATGTGTGGAAATTATCAAACTGCGTTGTCAAATTTCGAAAATTGTAGCTTTCATTCGCGAGTTGCGCGATTCTAGAATACACAGTTCCGTTTGGGGGGAAATGTTTTGTTTACCCTTGCCGACCGATTCAAAATTTGTCTTCTGCTCATATCAATAAGCCGTGTTTTGGAAAAAGAAAATGTTTTTTGAAAACTAAATGGTATTTTTCTATATAACGCTGGTTGGTAGGGCTGCTACCTTGGTAATAGATTAACAAATTGGACAGATGTTTTTCTTGATGGGTGTTGGATATAATATAAGGATTAGTGCATGTCTTGTCGTTGACTACGCCCATATAGTGCCCAGGGAGGTGGTGTAGTTCCCTCCCTTTGCGGCGGGAACTACACCACCTCACTGGGCACTATATGGACGTAGTCAACTCCAAGCCATGCACTATTCCTTAAATATACCCGATGCCTGGAACCGTAACTCGTGAGTAGTAGGCAGGGTCTAGACGTCCCTGTTTTGGGGGACCTAGGCTGGGGGACCTAGGAAGTGACGTCAAACCGCAATGTATTATGGGTATCACGTGGTTGTCATGGTAACCCATGTGGGCGGCCATGTTGTGACGTAATTGTCATGGTGATGGGTGATGTGAGTGCGCATGCGCAGCTCGTGTTGTTAGGGTGATAACTGTTTCCGTCGTCCATTTTGTATGAAGGGGGCCGCCATCTTTGTTTCTATGGTGGCACGTGGTTTCAATGAACAAAGAACCATCCAAAGAGTCAACGGACAGTGACATTCGGAGCCCTCACACGGTCCAACTTTGTTGAGTCCTGCGAGTCCCCGAGTTTCCCTCTGGTTTTCGGAACCCTTCTGGGTGCTTCTTGTGTCGTGCTCGCAGAAATCTTTGAATCTTTGGTTTTTCCTGTGGTAGTTCCCAAAGCCCTTTTCGGTGTCGATTTCTTTGCCCGCCACACAGTGGTGGGCAAAGGAAACATCCTCTTGGTCGCCTTCGCCCTCAACACAGTTGTGTTGACGAAGGACTTTGTCAAACACTTCCTGGTGGTAGTGAGAGGGCTCAATTTTATGGGGATCTTTCCTGCTACCAAGCCGTGGATGAGGGCCTCACTGTAAGTTGGCTGACCAACAGTGTTGGACGCCTCTGCTGACTTCCCCTCATCAACCTGCTCCTTCCTCTCTTCCTGCCAGCTTCTCTTCTCTGGCGACTCCTCTTCAGACATAACGTCGCATCCGTTGTCTGAAAAAAGAACACCTGTTAGTTACTTGTATTACACGCCGGGCAAGAGAATTTTGCGAGGCGTTTTATGTCTTCCTGTGTCATACTAAGGCATGCCCCATGGTACCACTCGAAGCACTCATCACATTGGAGCATGAGCATTCCGTCGTCAGGTTTGCGACATGAACAAAAAACAGCTTTTTGGAACTGTGCTAATATTCGTGCCCTTCTTTTCCGCAACCACTCTGGTAATTCCCGGTCAGTGCAGGGCTTCAATCTGTCATGGTTGACCGTGGAAGTAGTTCGTTTTAGTTGGATTCTATACAAATAAGGCATGATTCTGTTCAATACCAATCCTGGACCCTTCCAAACCGGGCACAATTTCTTTGTTTCGCCCTTCCGGATACTAGGGTCTAATATGTAAATTGCATCACCCGGATTGAACCTATTCACTTTTATTTTGACATCATAATCCCGCTTCAAAGCACATATGACAAAAAAGGGGTTCTCCAGAAGGTGTCCTATAAAGGTATCCTCAAATAATAAAATACCAGGTCATAGGTATCCTCAAATACCCGCATGTGCCTATGTGCTAGGGCACATTGTGTCACATTGTGCCTTTTCACATAAGCACATATGACAAAAAGGGGTTCTCCAGAAGGTATCCTATGAAAGTATCCTCAAATAATACAATACCAGGCCATAGGTATCCTCAGATACTCGTATGTGCCTATGTGCTGCATGTTTTGTGCGCACATTGTGCACTTGCACACAATGTGCAAATAGCACATGTAAAATGTGCCAGTATGTGCAAATAGCACATGTAAAATGTGCCAGCATGTGCAAATAGCACATGTAAATGTGCCAGTATGTGCAAATAGCACATGTAAAATGTGCCAGTATGTGCAAATAGCACATGTAAAATGTGCCAGTATGTGCATGTTTGTGCTAGGGCACATTGTGCCTTTTCACATAAGCACATATGACAAAAAGGGGTGCCGAAGGCCATATGTTTTCCAAAAAGGGGTGCCTGGGAATATGGTCCAGGTGATGAGAACGGATACGACTTCGTTTTAATAAGGGGAGATAACTCTATACGATTAAGGACAGGTTATGCGAAATCAAGCAATCTGATTGGTTAGTTATAATTTATATAAATGATCTAGATAAATGAAACAACAAGAGTACTTGGAATAGGGTCAGAACTAACAAGAATAGACCAGAATAGCTAAATATAGTAATAATAAGCAAAGTTGTTCCAACTACTAGGCTCTTCTACGCCACTGGAGTATACTCTAGAACAAAGGAACATGGCCAGATAGACGAAAACCTGTTGCATATATAGATAGAAGCAGAGAATTCTGAAAGAATTCGAAATAGTAAAACTTGTCGGGCTCATTTGGGTAATTATCTTGGAAGTCCTTCCAAAAAATACTCTTCTACAAAGGAACACACCCCGGGGCCCCCCTCGGTACTATAGCACTACGTGCTACACCGATAAAATAGGGAATCCATACCAAATAAAGTCGTTTCCGGTGATTTACGCCCATTCTCGGGCTCATTTGGGTAATTATACAGGGAAGTCGTTCCAGAAAATATGCCCAGTCAATCGAACATACCTGTTACAGACCTCTTAGCCCTATAAGAAGCCTTTGGGTCACATAGCAACCACGTGCCACCATAGAAACAAAGATGGCGGCCCCCTTCATACAAAATGGACAACGGAAACACGTATCACTCTAACAACACGTGCTGCACATGCGCACTCACATCACCCATCACCATGACAATTACGTCACAACATGGCCGCCCACATGGGTTACCATGACAACCACGTGATACCCATAATACATTGCGGTATGACGTCACTTCCTAGGTCCCCCAGCCTAGGTTCCCCAAAACAGGGACGTCTAGACCCTCGCCTACTACTCTCGTGATCCGAGCAGATAACTCTATTTTATGCAAGGGGCTAATTTCAAAGTAAACAAACTTCCCTCAATTACATAGGACCTTAATTCAGCAGTTGATAATCTGATAATACTTATTTCGAAGCAACCCCACCCCGGGGTCGCATCAACGAGACTGTTTTCCATCGACGAGACGATGCGAGGTTTAATTGTTTCTATCGACTTACATAGTAAGTGGACTTTATTTCCGAGCGTTCCTTTCTCTTCTTTTGAAATCAAGATTGATTGAAAAGTCCAATTATTATTTTAAACTTACCAGGCCTTAAATGCCTTTAAACCATTTGAACACTGGTGGTATCTTTCATGTAGGTTCAATGGAAGCAATTGGAAGAGTCCATATTTATTATTTGCAATGTATCTGTGAGAGAATGTATGTGTATGTGTGTATATATGTATGCATGCAATTATTATACAGCCATTGAGCACCGGGTGTGGATTCTAGGCTTTAAAATTATTATTATTATTATTATTATTATTATTATTATTATTATTATTATTATTATTATTATTATTATTATTATTTGGGGGTAGACCTAGACCAATTGATATTTTCAACGCGCAGCCTTGGAACTGCACGATGGAAATATTGATTGTCTTTTACCACACTTTAACTTAGCAGTCATACCACTTAATGTATATATGATATATCATATCCCTGGACCGCTGTAGCGGTCTCTTGTATTCAAAGGGTTAATTGGCTACAGGAATTATATATGCATTGCATAAGAACCTCCCTACGTGTCTCCTCATGAGGCCATGCGTGTCTTCGTTTCTAAAGTCAACTGTAAGTTATTAAACTCACATTTTCCAAGACCGCCAATCTGATGATTGGGTTGCGAGCGTGTATTGGCTGCATAAGCAGCCTTTTACTTCCATAATTAACTCAGTGAGTTAGGGCCAATATCTAAAATTCCAAAACAGACACCATCATAATGCACTGGATGGCTTTGAAATCACAGAGAATTTCCAGTGGTCACTCAATGACGCACGGACAACGCCGAAGCGCACAACATTTGGTAGGGAGGGTGTGTGTGTGTGTGGGGGAGGGGGGGGGGGTGTTTGTCGCCCCTTAACGTTCTGAAATGCTCGATAAGGTGTATTTTCATGAAATATGACAAAAAACCTATACTTTGGTGTGATGTAAAAATACAAAAATGGCTACAGATGAACAAACTAAAAAATAGATATCTCCTATGTTTTCAACTGTACAACACAGTAAATTTTCATAAAAATCCGGCGCATTTTAATTTTTTACCCTATGACGTCACCTCAGATTTCGACCATAACGGTTCGGAGTTTCCGAGGAGGGCACAACCTTTTTAGATATGGTGTTTCGTGGAGATTGTATTTTCTCTAAATTTCGAAAAACTAAGCCTCATAATGAGTTGAAAGGTAAAGGTATAGAAAAAATAGGTAAAATCTGCATGGCTAGCATGGGGTGTGTAAATTTAACCCTTTACCCAACGAATCGGCCGCATCCGCCGGCGTAATATGCAAATTCAGCAGTTGAAAAAATATTATTTTTCAAAAAAATTAAACAAAACCATATCATGTTACCCCCCGTTGAGGGGTCACATGATATGTTTTTGGGGAAATTTTTTGAAAAAATTTAAAAATATTTAAAATAAATTTTGAAATCGTCCGCGTTGGGTAAAGGGTTAAAATCAAAAACAAAAATTGAAGAATCTCACCTTGCAGTCTGCACCTCTACCTACTGAGCCACCGCGCTCCCGAATGTACAGGGATACCTTCGTGAGAAAGAAGCCTCTCAGAAGAAAAGATATTTTGTATCGAAGCGCATTACTGAATGGTCAGCCTGTGAAGCAACCTGTTCTTCATGAAGCATACCACCAACTCCCATTGAAAGGATTGCATGATGATGTTGGCCATCAGAGAAAAGAGAAAACAATTTTGATTAGCTAAACAACGTTTGTTATGGACTTGGCCTGGAGAAAGATGTGGTAGGAACAGTTGAGAACTGTGGAAGATGCATCAGACGAAAAACACCAGTGCGCCCAGTTGCAGGGATTGCTCCAATTCAGACGACCAGACCGTTGCAGTTGTTGTGTATTGATTGTCTCAGCCTGGAACAGTCGAAGGGTGGCTATGAGCATATAACTCATCATTCTACTAGGAATGCTCATGCCATTCCATGTCGGAATCAAAGAGCCCAGACAACTGCTAGGGCCTTGTATGATAAATTCGTTGTCTTCTACAGTTTCCTTGAATGACTGCACAGTGACCAGGGAAGGAATTTCGAGAGACCAGTAAGTAAACAGCTCTATAAGATCGCACAAGTAAAGAAAACAAGGACAACGCCTTACCATCCCATGGATAACGGCTCAGCCGAAAGATTCAATCAGCCTCACCTGAAATTGCTAGCCACTTTAGAAGATCCACAGAAATCTGACTGGATATCATATGTAGCTCCTTTAGTGCAAGTCCACAAAGTCACAAAGAATGATGCTACTCGTTTCTCTCCTCATTACCTCATGTTTGGATGGCACCCTCGTTTGTCTGTGGATGCATGTTTTTGGTTTAGATGCAAACATAGAAATTGATCGAGGTGCAGACCAGGGTGGCTATGTACAGAAATTTTGCAGTCGGATGAAGTATGCATACAAAGTGGCTGGAGAAGTGAGTACAAAGTCAGGTGAGTGTAATGAGCAGAGATATGACAGAAGAGTACAGGAGTCAAAGCTTGAACTTGGAGACAAAGTCTGTTTCCGGGGAAAATACAAACTTGCTGATAGATGGGAACATCAAGTGTTTTTGGTTATCGATATTCCAAATAAAGAGATACCTGTGTATCGGGTTCGTTTTGAAACTGGTAAAGGCCCATTCAGGACTCGGCACAGAAATATGCTCTTGCCATTTAATTCTGTTTCTCCTGAACCTTCTCTTGAAAAGGAGCGCTGAAAGTGAAAGAGGGGAAACGAACAGAATCAGCAACAGCTCAGATAGAAAAGTATAGTTCGAGCTCAGAAACAGACTCCTCAGAAACAGATAGTTCTTCGCGGCTGGTTCAGAGATATGTCATCCCACAATGGCGGAAGCAAGTACCATCTTCACCACCACCAGAAGAAGTTATTTCCATCTTGTTTCTAGAACCTAGTGTAGATGAGAGTGAAGATGCAGTAAGAATAACAAAATCAATAGTTGAAAGTGTCATTGATTCAGGAGAGGAACCAAGTGCTGAAGATGTGGAGTCACAACACAGAAGACCGGTTCGAGAACGAAGACCACCAGATCGGTTTGGTGAATGGGTTCTGGTCCATCAGGCAGATACCTCCGATGAGATTTTTGTATAGGTATTATTTCAGATTTTTTAAATCGTTTAATTACAGTACGTGGGGAGTGAGTTGTTACTAAATCACTCGTGGGGTGGTGTCTCCACCCAGACAATAACAGTCGATTCCTATGGTAATGCATAAAAAGGGGGCGCGGTGGCGTTGCGGTAACCGGTTATCGGCAGATCACCGAAGTTAAGAAACGTCAAGCCCGGTTAGTCCTTGGATGGGTGACCATCTGAGCGATCGATTCGGGCTCCTGCGTTGTGTCCTTGGGCAAGGCTCTTAACCCCGATTGCCAACATGGGGGCACGATGACTCCATGTACTAAGGCGTACTGCATGTCGAATGTGCGCATGTCTTCAACCAATCTAACCCTGCCTGTGCTGCAGAGCGGAGTTACTCTCCGGGTACTCTTCTTCCGTCACCTGTAAAACTTTCACGGTCATGATTAGCTCTTGTGCATAAGTGTATGACCTTAAACACCAATAACTAAATAAATAATGCATGAAAAGGAAAAGCACAGTTTTAGCCAAGTGACCTACACTGAAGTTCCTTGGCTGAATTTTTGGTCGTCGTTCTAATGCTTTTATCTGAGTGGAGATACCACCCCACTAGTGATTCAGTAACAATCCATGCTCTGTATGTATTATCAGTTATATATAGATACAACAAGTGCAATAAATGATGAATTGAACCAAATTGTTTTTAGTGTAAGTCTCTATTTAAAATATGCATAATATAAATATGGATATGCATAAATAAGGCCTGGTTCGTCATCTGGATATTCTTACATTGTAAATTAAATTATATTTTATTCTTATTTTTTTCACTGGAATCAAAACTGGAATGCTGAATTGATGATTGCTCTTCACAAAGCAGTAATTTATATCGATTATTTTAGTGTTAATATGTTTGTTTTTGAAGAAAGCAGATGATTTGACAGTATCCTTTGTTCCAGGTGTAAAACTTGCCTGGTCAAGAAACATTTTCCTCAGGGAGGGGGGCATGTAACCATATGCTTATATTATTAAACGCTAAACGATAGATTATCGAAGAAATTGCGGAAAGATAGAAATCGTATCCCCCATTGTGAAGACATAGAAATTTTCACTTTCACGGATCAATCAAAATGACGGCTTTCAAAGCATCACTTCAAGGTGAATACGAGTCAAATTATCACTGGAAACGATCAATGTGTTCTAAAAACGTATAATGAAAAGTAAATCTAGTATTTTTGAGTGGATACCGATCATTTCCAGCAATACGTCAACACGTATTCACCTTGAATTGATGCATGAAACCCGCTAGTCCAAACATGGCCTAAAAGTCCGTAATATAGGTTTTGGGTTTGGCACGTCCTTTTAAAGGACGTAACAAACCAAAAAACTTATATTACGGGCTTTGAGGCCATGTTTGGACTAGAAACCCGCCAGCTGAATCAGGCTGCAAGACGTTATCTGTTCCGAGTATCGATCAAATCACTTCCGCGTATCAATGATTCGATGCGCTGTATACTGTCATGCATCAGTTCAAGGTTGAAACGGGTGGAATTATCAGATTCATACATAAAGCAAGAAAAAAAGATCTATTGTTTTTGAGTGGATACCGAAAATTATCTGACTTGACCGAGACACGCACGCACGCACGCACGCCACGCACGCACGCACAGCAAAATCAAGCACATCCCCACCCTCAGAAACACACACCCAAAGCTCTTAAAGGGGCAGTTAGATATTTCTTATTATTATATATGGGTCAGCTAATTGGATGTATTATGTATTCAAAGGCATTACGGTTTCGTTGAGGCCCAACTGAAATGATTAACAGCCCGATGTTTTATAAGCGGCCCGAGACGAAGTCGAGGGCCGCTAATAAGACAGGGGGCTGTAAATCATTTCTGGCGGGTCGTTAATAGAACTGCAATGTCTGAGAAAGTCATGCTATTACTATTATTGCCATGACCGGAAGCGGGCGGTGGGCCGTTAATGAATTTTTTTTCATTATCGGCCCACCGCCCGCTTCCGGTTGCATGAGGCCGTAAATTATAAAGTTTTACCACCCCGCTAAAATCCGTTGGTATACCAGAGAACACCCGCTAAAGCGGTAATAACTGAATAAACAATCCTGTAATATATACTAAATTTTGGGGCTGCGCGGAATATCGATAAACCGATATTTTCCGGTCTTCAAATTAGTATCGAGTGAATACCGGCATAATTACAAAACATACTGGTTTATCACCATTATTTATTTACCCACAAATTAATTTTAAAGATATGTTGATTTTATTTAAATGTAGTCCTGAATGAATAATATTATCACTTTACCAAACGAATCTTTACCTACGGAATATACAAATTGAGCAGTTGAATAAAATAATTTCAAAAGATTCCACACAACCATATCACCTGACACCTCATTGAAACGATCTGATCGATCACATGATAATATTTTGACAATTATTTTTTAAAATTCGATAAACTAATATTTAAAATAATAAACATTGATATCGTCTACGCTGGGGAAATGGGTTATTTGGACAGCATCATCAAGGAATTCTGATCGTTCCGAATATGATTGCAATTTTAACGCAAGCCTTGATGAAAACACAGGGCATTGTCCTGATTATTATTTATTTATTGGTGTTTAAGGTCACATACTTATGCACAATCGCTAATCGTGACCGTGACAGTTTTACGGGTGGAGGAAGCCTGAGTATCCGGAGAGAACCACCGAGCATCGACGAGCAACTGTTAGCTACTCAACATTCTAACTCTGTTCAATCTCCGCTCAAGCAGGGTTACAGCGGTTGAAGACATGTGCACCTTCGACGTGCAGTTCGCCTTAGTACAGGGCGTCATCGTGCTCCCGTGTAGGTAACAGAGATAAAGTGCCCAAGGACACAACGCGGGTCGTCCCGGACGGGCATCAAATTCGGGACATCCAGCTTAGAAGTCCACCAGAAGAAGTTATTTCCATCTTGTTTCTAGAACCTAGTGTAGATGAGAGTGAAGATGCAGTAAGAATAACAAAATCAATAGTTCAAAGTGTCATTGATTCAGGAGAGGAACCAAGTGCTGAAGATGTGGAGTCACAATACAGAAGACCAGTTCGAGAACGAAGACCACCAGATCGGTTTGGTGAATGGGTTCTGGTCCATCAGGCAGATGCCTCCGATGAGATTTTTGTATAGGTATTATTTCAGATTTTTTAAATCGTTTAAGTACAGTACGTGGGGAGTGAGTTGTTACTAAATCACTCGTGGGGTGGTGTCTCCACCCAGACAATAACAGTCGATTCCTATGGTAATGCATAAAAAGGGGGCGCGGTGGCGTTGCGGTAACCAGTTATCGGCAGATCACCGAAGTTAAGCAACGTCAAGCCCGGTTAGTCCTTGGATGGGTGACCATCTGAGCGATCGATTCGGGCTCCTGCGTTGTGTCCTTGGGCAAGGCTTTTAACCCCGATTGTCAACATGGGGGCACGATGACGCCATGTACTAAGGTGTACTGCATGTCGAATGTGCGCATGTCTTCAACCAATCTAACCCTGTCTGAGCTGCAAAGCGGAGTTACTCTCCGGGTACTCCGGCTTCCGTTACCTGTAAAACTTTCACGGTCATGATTAGCTATTGTGCATAAGTGTATGACCTTGAACACCAATAACTAAATAAATAATGCATGAAAAGGAAAAGCACAGTTTTAGCCAAGTGACCTTCGGGTTTTACACGGAAGTTCCTTGGCTGAAATTTTGGTCGTCGTTCTAATGCTTTTTCCCAGACAAGGAATTTGTATCTGAGTGGAGATACCACTCCACTAGTGATTCAGTAACAATCCACTCTCCATGTACTGTATGTATTATCAGTTATATATAGATACAACAAGTGCAATAAATGATGAATTTAACCAAATTGTTTTTAGTGTAAGTCTCTATTTAAAATATGCATAATATAAATATGGATATGCATAAATAAGGCCTGGTTCGTCATCTGGATATTCTTACATTGTAAATTAAATTATATTTTATTCTTGTTATTTTTTCACTGGAATCAAAACTGGAATGCTGAATTGAGGTGTAAAACTTGCCTGGTCAAGAAACATTTTCCTCAGGGAGGGGGGCATGTAACCATATGCTTATATTTATTAAACACTAAACGATAGATTATCGAAGAAATTGGGGAAAGATAGAAATCGTATCCCCCATTGTGAAGATATAGAAATTTTCACTTTCACGGATCAATCAAAATGACGGCTTTCAAAGCATCAATTCAAGGTATATACGAGTCAAATTATCACTGGAAACGATCAATGTGTTCTAAAAACGTATAATGAAAAGTAAATCTAGTGTTTTTGAGTGGATACCGATCATTTCCAGCAATACGTCAACACGTATTCACCTTGAATTGATGCATGAAACCCGCTAGTACAAACATGGCCTGAAAGTCCGTAATATAGGTTTTGGGTTTAGCACGTCCTTTTAAAGGACGTAACAAACCAAAAAACTTATATTACGGGCTTTGAGGCCATGTTTGGACTAGAAACCTGCCAGCTGAATCAGGCTGCAGGACGTTATCTGTTCCGAGTATCGATCAAATCACTTCCGCGTATCAATGATTCGATGCGCTGTTTACTGTCATGCATCAGTTCAAGGTTGAAACGGGTGGAATTATCAGATTCTTACATAAAGCAAGAAAAAAAGATCTATTGTTTTTGAGTGGATACCGAAAATTATCTCATTTGTGACCGAGACACGCACGCAAGCACGCCACGCACGCACGCACGCACAGCAAAAACAAGCCCACCCCCATAATAAACCGATATATACCGGTATTCAAATTAGTATCGAGTGAATACCGGCATAATTACAAAACATACTGGTTTATCACCATTATTTATTTACCCACAAATTAATTTTAAAGATATGTTGAGTTTATTTAATTGTAGTCCTGAATGAATAATATTATCACTTTACCAAACGAATCGACCTCATTCCCCTACGGAATATGCAAATTGAGCAGTTGAATAAAAAAATTTCAAAAGATTCCACACAACCATATCACCTGACACCTCATTGGAACGATCTGATCGATCACATGATAATATTTTGACAATTTGTTTTTTAAATTCGATAAACTAATATTTAAAATAATAAACATTGATATCGTCTACGCTGGGTAAATGGGTTATTTGGTCAGCTTCATCAAGGAATTCTGTTCGTTCCGAATATGATTGCGATTTTAACGCAAGACCTGATGAAAACACAGGGCATTGTCCTGATTATTATTTATTTATTGGTGTTTAAGGTCACATACTTATGCACAATGGCTAATCGTGACCGTGACAGTTTTACGGGTGAAGGAAGCCTGAGTATCCGGAGAGAACCACCGAGCATCGACGAGCAACTGTTAGCTACTCAACATTCTAACTCTGTTCAATCTCCGTTCAAGCAGGGTTACAGCGGTTGACGACATGTGCACCTTCGACGTGCAGTTCGCCTTAGTACAGGGCGTCATCGTGCTCCCATGTAGGTAACAGGGATAAAGTGCCTTGCCCAAGGACACAACGCGGGTCGTCCCGGACGGGCTTCAAATTCGGGACCTCTGGCATAGAAATCCAACAGTCTGCCACTGAGCCACTGCGCTACCCCTTGTCCTGATCCCCCAAATATTGCTTACACTCAACGAAATTCACAGGACCACAGAACAAAAAGTGTGATTACAAATTAATAGATATGTGAAAAAGCTCTGATCTGGTATTGTTAGGGGTGGAATTGGGTCCGGACACGGAATCGGAAAGGTGACCCGCAAAAGTGTTTGTCTTGTTGATTATTACTCTGTACACCGAATGTTCTGACCCGGATTATTGAGTTCCAGGTGACTGATTTCACTGAACTGCTACCTGATGGTCACTGTCCGATTCTTTTGTAAATTACCGTTTAGCCAAGACTTTCACGATTATTTTATTGTTCGCTCAGCTGGTTGTGTTCTAGAAAGTGAAATAGGTGAATGTCGAGCTGAGCAACATAACACCAGAGACATTTACCCGTTGAACCAGAACGGCTGCTTTGTCGGTAATAAAAATGATACATAACAACGTCATCAAATAGGATGGCTCTTCAGTGGGGTAAGCTAATCAATATTTTCAACGTGCACGTTGAAAATATTGATTGGTCTACCCCAAATAATGAATATGGACTCTTCTAATTGCTGCCAATGAACTGACATGGTAAATACCACTAGAGTTCAAAGGGTTAACCTATGGGATGTCAACGAATGTAATGATTTTATTAATACCGCGGGTGACCCAGAAATAAATGATATTGTGCGGGATCGACAAAACACGAGAAGTAAGGATTGTGTAACACCTGCAGATACCACTCGATAAAATAATAAATAAAAAAATGTATGTATTTTAAGGGCCTATATAAGTAATGAAAATTTGTTTATTTTGGAAATTCTCACCTCTGATATTCCTTCATTTCAAATTAAGTATACACAAAATGTACATCAAAATGAAGGTTAGGAGGTATAGAACACGACACACGTGTGTAATCAACTCATAGAGTCGACTGTAGGCACCACTGGTTCCTGGAAGTCTGCTGCCGTATTCGCACCAGAACTGATAATTTAATAATATTTCACGAAAACAACTTGTGGCCAAATGTGCTTTGCATATCCAAGAACAAAGCTAGGGGATAAAAATTCTTCAAAACACGGCGACAGAGCTGCATTGGGGAAAATTCCAAAGCCTTTGCTTTTGTTTACGTATGAGTATACTTTCGATTTCCGGTCGACGTCATCGGACAGAAAAAGCATGTAAAAACAACACCGTCTAAAATCAAATAATGAAAAAGATCGCCTTCATACAGTATACTGTTATTAGATAGAGATTGCACAATTGCCATATTCAATGCAAGGTATCATGATAACTGTTGAAATTTCTTAGAATTACGATTTTGTTTTTTGATGGAAATTCGTGGTAACGAGTAATTTGCGCATGTCTGTCGAGCATGGAAACCATCTTCAATAAAAAATGCAGACAGTGTTGTCCTTTTCCAAAATGCAGACCTATCGCTGTACTCGAAAGTGTTTTGAATGCCTAGCTTTGTTCTTGGATATATGAAGCACATTTGGCCACAAGTTGTTCTGAAGAAATATTATTTTATTATCAGTTCTGGTTCGAATACGGTAGCAGACTTCCAGGAACCAGTGGTGCCTACAGTCGACTCTATGAGTTGATTACATATGTGTTTCGGGTTCTATACATCCCAACCTTCATTTTGATGTATAATTTGTGTATATTTAATCTGAACTTCAGGAATATGAGAGGAGAGAATTTCAAAATAAACAAAATTCCATTACTTATATAGGCCCTTAATATGTGCTGTAACTGATGTGTTTGGCACGAACGTGCAACCACGACGGCCTGACACTGGAGTACACCATCACTCTCCGTGGTTTGCCGGTGATTGCATTACTGCACGGAAAGCCTTTCGACGAGCTCATAACATATGCAAAGTTAATCCTCTCCAGATCTCTCGTCGGAAATAAATAAATTACTGCTGTGTCGTTGAGAGTAATGACTGCCTGACTTTTTACATAAGAAATCGTCCCACTCCCCGGGATTACATACCGACCTCCCCCTTTCTGCTACATACAAGTGCATGTAACCTTTCTTCACTTGAGATTCCGCTGGATAGTGGCATGCCCCTACCCGCTTGTTTGAACGAGCATGACCTCTGTTGAGTTCATGGACATCCAAACAAGCCGGCTTGGGTTGCTTGAGTTGGATATCACACAGATGAGACTCGAAACCATTGTATGTTCCATTCCATGTATCCCTGTTCATAACATAAGTGTATTTAGTTTCACCACCGAGAGCACGAACGCTCAGTTTGCGCATGCTTGTTTGATGACTATGTGGTGACGCGCTCTCTATGACGCACTGAAAGGTGTCTGTGGAAGTGTAAAATATATCTTAGTAATTAACCCTTTGAACACTGGTGGTATCTTCCATGTCAGAGTTCAACGTAAGCAGGTGGGAGAGTCCATATTCATTATGTAGGGGTAGAGCAATTAATATTTTCAACGTGAAGCATCGGGGCTGCATGTTGAAAATATTGATGGTCTACCCAGCAATTTAACTTAGGAACCATCCTTCTTTATGAAAGTTTGACTTATGATGTTCCTGGCCGGAAAACCTGTCTTTAGGGTTCAAAGGGTTAAAACTGTCCTTTCTCTTTGCTTATTCTCACAGTCATGGGTCTCAGCCTTGGGTATGTTATGATGAGTATGAAATTGTTTGCCATCTGCATGATAACATGCTACAGACCTGACTGGTATACATACATTTTGTTGTGCATGAAATTATTTTAGGTTCAATTGTTCAGGGGCAATAATACGATTGCAAAGTGGATATAAATGTTAATTTAATATTTTCAGAAACTATGCTACAAGAATGATGGAAATGTGGATGTCACTGGGGTTAACCCCTCGGGATGGACCCATTGTCATCTATGTTTCCGACAATTTGTTGACATAATTTGTCAGTTTATTCGAAAGTGGTAACATAAGCTTACTGCCCCCTAAACGACTAGGCCGTATGCTGATAAAAGCAGGGAATCGTGGATGTATCTGTTTGCAGCTCTTTGAACGGAGTGCGGCGACATTCATTTTCGCATTCCCTGTAGTCATTGCAGGACAAATAATTGGATACAGTAGCGCCGGTCCGGTAGTTCGATGCGTACCCTGGAACCTTTGAGCCGTCCCTGACGGTACCCGTATTTACGTGGCATTACTGCCATTTGTTGGAAATATATGAAAATATAACCTTGAATATTTTAAAATATTGTTAGTTATTTATTTATTTATTGGTGTTTAAGGTCACATATTTCTGCACAATGGCTAACCATGACCGTGACAGTTTTACGGGTGGAGGAAGCCGGAGTACCCGGAGAGAACCACCGAGCAACGGCGAGCAACTGTCAGTTTCCCAACATACCAACTGCACACAAGCAGGGTTAGCATTGGTTGAATACAGGTGCACCATCGACGTGCAGTACGCCTTAGCACACAGCATCACCGTGCCCCCACGTGGGCAATGGGGGTGAAGTGTCTTGCCCAAGGACACAACGCGGTTGCCGCAGGTGGGATTCGAACCGAGGACCTCTCGGCTTGCAGCCTGCATCTCTACCAACTGAGCCACCGTGCCCCCTAAATAAAATATTGTTAGTAAGAGAGTTAAACTGTAATACCGATGAACTGCCTTTTCATCGTTATTTAGAAGTAAATAATCACAGTTATGCACATGGTCATTTGGTTTGGTGAGTGCGTTGCCTTTCGTCACTTTTTGTACTTAATGTATTTTTCAAATACTGTATTCTTTATGGCTAGTTGAGAATTAAGATAAAGAAATAAGGAAAGAATCTGATATTATTTCGTTCTTGGAAATATTGTCGACCTGCGGTAGTGATCAGTCCACGGCGGCCGTACTGAAGGTCACTTGGATCTTTCAGACTGTTAGCACTTGGTGTCTTGTCCCAAATACAACACAATATCTCATATCTTAAAGAAAGGGGACGATCTGAGTGGAAAATTTTAGTCAGTATAATGTTAATAGGTAGAAAATACAATTGTAAAAGTTTTATAATATTGGTTCACTTTATTTAGATTATGCATGGCTTAATCCTAATTCAATAGTCTACTTGTAGGCCTCCTATAGCCGCTGAAGTTCATAACAGTGTTTGATCTGTGTGTTTTTTGTTTGTTTTCAGGTTTAACGCATGGTACGCCTGCGTAAAGATATCACCATGTCAAAAATGATCTAGTCTAATAAAAACAACCCTTTTTATTGTATGCTAGCCTGTGAATTATCGCCATTAATATAAAATATATTTCTCAATATTTATCGACTGTATAGATATCGAGAAATATCCCTCAGTAGATGACTAATGACGTCACGCTACGCATCATCACGTGGCTTTGAAGGAACGATCAGCTGATCGTTGTTATGATTTTGAAAGGTTCGCATTTGGGGTCGAATTGGGCTGAATATTGTTCAATGAAATGTCTCGTAGCATATAATACAAAAGAAATCTACACTATTTTAGTCAGTATCTAGAATTATCCCACGAGTGTTGACCAGAAAAGTTTATTTTTCACGAGCGCTTGCGCTCGTGAAAAATAATATTTTCATGTACACACGATGAATTTTCTCTGTAGCTACCTAATGACGTTACGCTTTGGTGCATGGCGTCGCCTTGAACGTCGCCTTGATGGAACGATAAGGAGAACTTTGTCATTGTTTTGAAACTGTTTGCAGTCGAGTTGGGATGAATAATGCGCAGAAAAATGTCCCATATCATATAATAAAGAGAAAACCTACGCTATTTTAGTGAATATCTGGAATTATCTCATTCGTGTGGACCTGGCCGTTTTATGTTTCACGAGCGCTTGCACAAGCGCTCGCGAAATATAATAGGGTCAGGTCCACAGTCATAAGATAATTTCCAATATTCACTAAAATAGCTTAGATATCCCCCATCTCTTTCTGAATCGAATGATCGCACGTATTTTGTCTAGACGTTTTCATTTCTATTGGGAAAAATGCGTTCTTATTGTAAAATAAATTTGGGTATTTTTAAATTCAGGCAGTACGAAACGTAACTAATTTAACTGTTGCCTAAAGTATTATGGCCCGAACCAAAGACGATGCTAAGATGTCTCGATCGATCGGACCAGTTTCATTGCCACGGGTTGTGTGTGTGTGTGTGTGGGGGGGGGGGGGGGGGGGGGTGAGGGGGGGTGGCATCATTCGTCAAATTTACAATTGTTGGAAATTCGAAGCTCTAAATTGAAAAAAAAGTTGGAAATATCAGACAGGGCGCTGACCAAAATATTGAGTTTTGAGACTGAAAGGGAATGAAAATACTCCAATTATTTTTGAAAACTAGTAAAACTTCCCCCTCCCCCCCCCCCCCCCCAAAAAAAAACAAATAATGATTTGTAGCTAGAATCTGTGACTATTGAGAGGCGCAGTTGTTTAGTTATTGTAAATGTGATGTACAAATGGAATTGTGCATCCTAAAACCTGTAGTTGGGAAATGTTGACGCAAGTGTATGTGTGTGTGTGTGGGGGGGGGGGGGGGGGGTGGTTGTGGGCGGGGAGAGGGTTAAGAATTGAAATTACCCTTGTTGGAAATTATGTATGTAGTGGTAATACGAATATATATCACGATTTTGTTCTCAGTGAGCAGTTAACTTATTAAAGTATTATAAGTGAGGTATGTATTATTTACATTCTGTCTGGTCCGATGAATTGAGGCAGCGTTGTGACTTATGCTCTGCAAGTTTCTTCCAATGCTTGGATCCAATAAAATATTCTTCCAGGTCCCCACAACATTAACGCGGTTCAACATCATAGAATATAGATATGCTATGCACCAAATTAAGGGCGGCCGCCTCAAAACAGACCTCATTATCCCGCATTCGCGCGAGCTCGATCCACTGAGGGGGCATGAACTATATTTTCGATGCGAAACCTAGAAAATAAATAATACAACTCTGAAAGGCATTTATTGTGAAGGGCGCTGGCTAGATATCAACGTTACGTTGGGGAAATAGTTGAGAGAGAGAGTACGTAAAAATCATATGGAGTGAGTGGGCGGTGGGGGTGCGAAGTATATTTTCTGAGGATCCATGACCCTGTAGTGTTCATCTTCATTTCTATGGCCTGTCTCGAGTCAACTGAATATTTACCTACCCGCAAATCCAGACCAGACATGTCAACCGGTACCGGTACCGCCGGTTCCCTCATGCTCCAACCGGTACCGGTACAGAAGCTTTTGTCCCGCCGGTACCAGGACAAAATTATTTTATGGAGAATTTCCTAATTGAACGAGGGTAAACAGGCTGATAATCGTGTATGGCACACTTGCACGACATATTTTTAACTTATTTGTGAATGAACATATCAAAACACTCTTCAGGTGTACATGTACGTTCTGTCTACACCACAACTCGATAAGGCCGACATTTTGACTTTTCATGCGTCGCATTAAAGACACCGGAAGCTCCGTCATCGGCTTCTTCAAAGAAATTATTCCGTGGAGACATCAAACTAATCATAAAGCACGATCTTCGTGCTTTATGATTACTTTGATGTCACCGCAGAATTATTGGACGATGCCATGTTTGTCTTGCGAACTTGGCGACTGGTGCGGTTCAAGTGCGAATTTTTGCAAACTGTTTGCGAAATGTCACACAATTGTTGATTTGTCCCGGTACCGCTACCGGTTTCGACGGGAGAGGTTCTGACCCGTACCGTTACCGGTTATGTTGGTACCGGCGGTACTTTGACATGCCTGATCCAGACGTCAGGCTAGCATATATCGTACTCTAGGGGCCTGGTCTATTGACCCTTTTCAATGAGTTGAGATGAATAATATTCCGGAAAACCGAACCGTTACCATGGGGACACAAAAAAAAAAACAAAAAAAAAAAACGAACCGAACCCTTCATTGATTACCGAAACTGTCTGAATGTTCACATTTTTTCTATATTCGCTACTTGTTAGGTCTTGTTAAGGCTTGATAGCAGCTAAGGGGTTTCCTTTCATGAGCGAAGTGGTTGATATTCGGCAGCGTTGTTAAGCCTTGAGGTTCTGGAAATTGTACCGAATTTTCTCTAGACTACAACCTGCACATGTCCATTTGCTTAGCAGTGAAATCTATTCAAATCTTGGCTGCATGTTAACTTCATTAAGTCGGATGGCTGCTGAGTGAATGTGTGGGGTAGACCAATTACTATTTTCAACGTGCAGCTCTATGGCTGCACGTTGAAAATATTAATTGGTCTGCGCCCAAATAATGAATATTAATTCTTCCAATTGTTGACATTGCACTGACATGGTAGATACCACCAGGGTTCAAGTGGTTAAGGAGTTTTTGCAACAGGTCACAGAATTACTTTAGATATGATTAATGCTGCGAACGAATACCAATGTTGAGCTCCTTGGCAGTGGCATTATGGTTGAATGAGAACAACCTATTCTGTATTCCTCTTTGGAGTATCTTAAAAAAGTCAGATGCTGAATATACTGAACTGACACCACGATATACCCCTTCCCCTCTAAAATTCCGAACCCGATACACAATTCAAAATTCCAATACCATGCATCTCAATCAGTGTGTTCTCGTTGAACACAAGCTTCAATTTGTTTAACACTTTGCCTAACGAATCCGCGCGTGTAATTACTAACTGAGCAATTTAAAAAAACATTATTTTCAACAAAACCATATCACGTGACCGCTCATTGGAATTAGCTCGTTCCAATGGTCACATTAGGTTTTTTTATGTTTTTGGATAAAATTGAAAAAAAATAGTACTTAAAATATTAAATGTTCATATCCTGTGCATTGCTAAAGGTTTAACTGGTTGAGTGCTAGAATCCACTATTAGGGCTTTAAAAAATTAGGGTACCAGTGCAAAAGCCAATATTTTCCTGCTCCTATTTCATATTCGGTCAAACGCAAATTATATTTTGTTTATATCAGTTTGCCTTATTTACAAATTGTTGCAGAGTGCTTGTAGACACTTTCCAAATTTTTTTTTATAAAACAAATTTTAAATAAGAAAGTCAGACCACTCGAAATAATAACCTTGCACTCAACAAGTTAAACAGTAATTTATTTCCTTCAAAGATGAAATAGGGTTTGGTAAACAAGCTAATACTGCAACATGATGCATGTGCTGATAAGGAAGTACAAATACACTGGAAAACTAGACTTTATGATTCTGGAGAATCATGGCTTTTCCAGATGAGATTCCATGATTTTTCTTGACCCCAGAGTGTCTGATGAATTGTTTTTAACTGTCTCACTGAAGTTCCTTTATTGATGTTATGAGAAAGGTGGGTATAGTAGTCTCAAATGACTCAGTTTGATAAAAAAAATGTTTAGGTAAAAACCATCATTAATGGTGGAGAGGGTTGATATCAATATCGTCGTCCGGCAAGTTAATGACCGACTAAATGAGTTATGTTTGTTTGACATATACCCATTAAGTGCTGTGGCTATTTGAAATGGCCCATTTTATCTCAAATGTATCCAAAATATTGATGTCTGGCATTTGTAGAGGGTTAACAAGAGCTAACAGGAATATTTTTCCATGCAACTTGTAATGTCACACCAAGAACTGCGAATGTCCGTTTTGTCTTTAAAATCTACAAGATGTTTTCAGAGAAAGCCAGGGAGAACATGAATTTTAAGCTTTTGATGGGTATGATTGTTTATCCAGTCCAAAAAGGGTTAAGTGTTGTTTTTTGAATACCCTTATTACTTCCAAACGAAATTCTCTGTGAATTCTATTTCCACTTATGTTGATCTCTCCTCTTAACTTTGGGTGCTGTGGGTACGCAAACACAGCCCATTTTATCAAAATTTTGATGTTTGAGAACCTGCAGAGGGTTAACAAATGCTTGCTGGAATGTTTTGTAAATGCAACTTGTAATGTCACACTGAAATTTGAGAATGGCCATTTTTTCTTGAAAATCTACGAGATGTGTTTAGAAAAATCCTCGGATAACATGAATTTTTAACCTTTCGAGGGGTATCACTCTGTAACCATCCCCCAACGGGTTAATGCTTGGTTTTGTGAATACCTTCATTACTTACAAAAATTATCCTCATTGAATTCCACTTCCAATGAAGGAGGTTATGCTTATCTCGCAGGTACATATTGGGTGTTATGGGTGCCCAAGAACAACACATTTTCTCAAAATGTCTATGCTTGGCACTTTTGAAGGGTTAATAAATGCTTACCGGAATATTTTGTCCATGCAACTTGTAATGTCACTCCAAGACCTGGAATCGTCAATTGTTCTTGAAAATATTTAGGGAGGAATCCACAGAAACTGGTATTTTAAGCTTTTAAGGGATATACCTACTCTTCCAGTCAAAAATGGGTTAAGACCTCGATTTTTGAATACCCTTACTACTTACAAAAATGTTTCCCTATAAGTTTTGCGTCCGGTAAAACAAGTTACGTTTTTCTGCGGCATTCCCATTTGATGTTGCTGGTGTCCAAAACAGACTATTTTTTAAAAATTTTGTTTGACATTTAGCAGCCCATGGAGGTTTAACAAATGCTTACCTGAATATTTCATCCTTGCAACTGGTAATGTGACTCCAAGACCTATGAATGGCCATTTTCTCTTGAAAACCTACGAGACGTTTGTAAAGAAATTCTGAGAAAACATGATTTTTTTAAGCTTTTGATGGGTATTGCTATTAACCATCCCAAAAGGGGTTAATGCTTGGTTTTTTGAATACCCTTATTACTAACAAATTTGGTCCTCGGTAGATTATGTTTATCTCTCGGGTTTGCATTGGGTGCTGTGCAACCTATTTCAACAAAATTACGATGCTTAGCAGCCTGTGGAGGGTTAATAAATGCTCACCGCAATACTTTGTCCATGCAGCTTGTAATGTCACACAAAGATCTGCGAATAGTCAATTTTTCTTGAAAACGTACAAGTTGCGTTTAGAGAAATCCATAGAAAATGGGAATTTTAAGCTTTTAAGGGGGTATCTCTCTTTAACTAGCCCAAAATGGGTTAAGACTTCGACCTTTGAATATCCTTACCACATACAAAAATGTTTCCCCATCAATTTTGAGTCCGATAAAAGAAGGTACCTTCCTCTGTGGTACACCCATTGGGTCCTGTTGGTGTTCAAATACAGCCCATTTTATCACAATTTTCACGTTTAGCAACCCAGGGAGGGTTAACTAATGCTGACCGGAATATTTTGTCCATGCAATTTGTAATCTTACGCCAAGACCTGGGAGTGATCAATTTTTCTTGCAAATCTACAAGTCTCGTTTAGAGAAATCCAAGGAAAACATGGATTTTTGAGCTTTTTTTTGGGGGGGTGGGGGGGGGTAATGCTGTTTTACTCGCCCAAAACGGGTTAACGCTTGGTTTTTAGAACACCCTTATTACTCACAAAAATAATCCTCGGTGAATTCCACTTCCAATAAAAGAAGTTATGTTTATCTCTCGTGTATCGTTTGGGTGCTGTGGGGGCCCGAAACACCCTATTTCATCAATATTTCGGTGTTTGGCAGCCTTGGAGGGTTACCATATGCATTGCCTAATATCTCTTGTGTATCAATGGTCGTGTCACAGGCAGGTCTAGCAATGATGAATGTTTAAAAAAAATCTACAAGACGTGTTTCGAGAAAGTGCCGATAAACTCCAATTTAGGCAGTTTTTTGCCAATTCTGACGAAAAAAGGGTTAAATCGAAAATTCCGCTTCAGTACATTTTTAGATTTTGATTTTGTGCCCCTCTATGAGTGGGCAAAATTTTGTGAAAATCGGTTCGAAAATGGCTTCTGAATCGTACGGACAAAATGTGTGAAAAAAAGAAACCCCCCCCCCCCCCCCCCCCCCCAAAAAAAAAAAAATAATAATAATAATAATCCGTAGAAAAACAATAGTCTTTTCCAGAGGGAAAAGCCTAATTAATAATAGTTCAAGTTGTGGTACACTAAAATTATCATACAATAATAAATGTTTGGTACGTAACTCCTCGGTACATAGTACGTTTGGATAGAGACTGTATGTATCCTATCCTCTTTTAATAATATGAAAGGCTAATACTGTACAGTACGGTTGTCGTGGAAATGTCAAAATCCACGCCTGGGCAATATATTCCACGCATTCCTCAACAGTGAATCTCCGACATAAACCAATGGAATCGTCCTCAAAATTTCAATGGAAGAAGCACCGGGTGCGATTCGATGCTTCTTTCATTGACAATTTGCTGAAAGCCACCGATTATTCATTGAGAAAAGCACCCAACAACACTGCTCACGCGAGGATTTTGACCATTCCACGGCGGCTGTACTGTAGCTTCCGAAAAGATTTTCAAAAAGATTAAAATTCCTCAAATTATTGTTTTTGTTAAACTGCTTGCGTCTTGGGGAGAATCACCAAGTAAGAAATGAGAAGTGACACTGATAGATTTATCAGACGCTTGTGAGACATGAGGATGGCAGATGACTACTCACTTTCGCCACCAACGCGTTCATTGAATTTCCCAGTGTCAATATTGTATTGTTGGAAAGCCAGAAATAGATAGTATTTGCGTTATTAGCGTCATCCGAAGATGTGCGTCATCAGATGTAATACCTGACAATCGAGCTGGAGGTATTTCATGAATATGAATAACTGTCTACAGCACGGGGGTGGGGGGGGGGGGTGTTAGTAATTTGTGGCATCCCAGTCATAGCGTTTTAGGATACGCTTGAAAGCCTATACTATTATACACTTGCGTGTTTCAAAGTCCAACTCATCCCACGGCCTAATTCCATATGGCAAAAATGAATTTGAAAAACTTTTTTTTCTACAGAATATAGTACAAAGTGCTCATCATTTCTGCGAAATTATGCAAAATATCGGCGAAAGTTGGAGGGATTCGTCGCGATAAATAATTTGGAGCAAGTGCATATCTCATTTTGTAACAAACTGGTAGTTTGTGCCGTGCTTATATTATGTCCATACAGACAAATCCAGTTTAGCTTTAAAGGAGTTCATGACTGGTACTGTTATAGTCTGAGTTTCTCATTGAAAACCCGAGGGCTAATTGTTGTAGTCATTAGATAGTGATTATATCGTTTGTTTGTTGAGTGGTCAAATGTATAAGAGTTTACATAAGCTGATAATCACATCATGATTGGTCATATCTCGACTGTCGATCAGTTCGGACGCTCAACTGGATTCTCCGTGAGCGCCACTAACAACAGCAAAATGAACATACCGCAGAAACTATTGGACATGTTAACATGTCTGAATGTGGGTAACACCAGATACTGGACCATCCATGTTTCTGGTGCAACCTGCCAGGTGATATTGGACTTTCCAATACCACCTGGAATGGTTCCAACAAGGAGGACTAAGAAGCAAGCAGCCAGACCATCGGCCTCTCTGGGGAGTGGGAGCACCTTTGCCCAGTCGGGCTCTGTCCACACACGGAGAACGCTGAAAAACCAAGAAAACCAATGACAAGAAAAAGAAGAAAAGCTCGTCCTCAATGCGCCGGGATGCCAAGCGCACAGAGGACTGGAAGAAAAAGAAGGCAGAAGAATTCCGCAAAGAGAAGAAGGAGGAGATGGAAATTCGCCCACCGGAAAGAACCAACAAACAGACACCACCCATACATCAGACATCTTTCTCTCCAGTTGCATCTCCAGCCTGGACGCCCTCCCCCCCCCCCCCCCCCCACGCTAGACAGGAAGATGATGAAGAAATAAGCAAGCATGCCCACAAACTGGAAGAACAGATCGTGGGCACTGAAGAGTCGACACACAGCTCCCCCGCTGAAGAACGAAAACAAACACAAAAGAGCTCATGGAAGAAGCCAACCGAGATGCCACTCTTCGAAACGAGTATCGAAAGGAGTACACGAACAACATGAGCGACATGGAAAACCAGCTGGAAGAACTCCGAAAGGCAACGGCGGCACTACAATCTGTAACAACACTCGCGCAAAACAGGACGGAACCACAGCCTTCATCGCCAATAGTTAAGGAATCGCCACCTGCACCGCCAAAGAAGAAACGGAGGAATCAAAAGCAGTAGGAAACAAGACACCAGTCCACTAAGGGCAGTACGCGTATGAGATACAATAACACCCACATCTATCAACGTATGAGATGCACGTCGCATCCCCAAGTGCAGATTCTTTAGGAGATAAGCTGATAATCCATGATTAGCACATTTGTCTAAAGTGTGTGATTTCTTTATTGTGAGGTGTCACATATAGCATCGGCATCATCAGGTTATAGAAGTAGCAAGATGTTATTCAAGGATTATGTAGCGCGATTTTCACTGAGTTAATCCTCAAAAACAATTATTCATTGGACTTACTTTATCTATTATGCCATTAATATGCATATCCCGAGAACCTGCATGTACTTTGGAAAATTATTCCCAAATGTTCATGATGCAGGGGAGGACTGGAGCAAAGAAGGCCACCGGGAAATGCACTGGGGGTGGGGGTGGGGGTGGAGGGCGGGGTTGTTGGGGGGGGGCGAAGAAAATTTCGAACTGAAATAACACTCCTTCCTTGCATCTGAGCGATCAATGGCAGGGCACATAGAAGGCATTTCGAGATCATTTTTGTATCACCTTTGTCGCTCATTCGGCAAAAATCGGTTGCACCAAAGGGCACCCTGGAGCCATCGGGCTGACCATAGTTCTGACCAATGGGAGAACATTTTCATTTATTGAATTGAAGGAATGCTGTTTACTTGCATGTGGGCGATCAGTGGCAGACTAGACTGCTTGTGAATCGATATGCCCTCTATGTGGACTTTCAATGGCAGTCCATGTAGAGGGCATTTCTATATATCGGCAGTCTATGCAATCAGCCCCACTTCGCGTTTTGTTCATTTTCACTAAATTCATGTACCAACAGGTGTTAGGCTGCGTCAGTTATGGTGGCCGCAAGGTGCCCCCGATAAGGGGGCCGAGCGGGAAATGTCGCGGTTAACCATACGGCCAGGCCGCTTCTATTATGATAGGTGAGTAGCTTTACCCAGCTTCGATCTGATATGATTCAGGCTATACGTGAAAGATGGATGCGTATTTTTAAATTTGTTTGTCCCTTGGTGTCTAACGACACTTTCAGCAACTAGGGTCACATCGTGCCAGACAGTTTTAGGGATGGAGGAATCAGAAGTACTCAGAGAGAACCACCTAGAAACCGTAGGCATGGCTCAAGATCGAACCGTGGATTTTTCGTGAGCCGCAGTGCATAAGTGTTTTCGGGTGAAATGGGAAATAAGCAGTGGGATAAACTAAAAATCACCACACAGTGCAGCTTAATTTTCCTCCTCATAGTTACTTTAAATAATATTTATTATCAAAAATATTCGCATGAGCAGATGAACTGTACAAGGGCAAAATTTAGTGGATCCGTAATAATCAGACAGAAATACCACAAGAATAATAAATTTTCCATTGTGTTTCTAAACATTTGTTCCGAGGAGGGAGAGCCGGGTGTTTGATGACCGAGGAAAGGAGCTACTCTACAAAACCCTCTCTCATACAGGTGTTTCGTCGACCCGACCGACTAACCTTGAATCCTTCCGAGCCAGTCGAAAGGTGTCAGTCCATATTTATCTGATGGTAGAATTTAAGATCTTACCAGCATAACTAGATTTTCAATCAAAACTGGAAATCTGGTTCCAATTTGTAAACCACACAGGCGTTGCTTTTTAATAGACGCATAATTTGATCGAATCTGATGACATTACCATACAACACGTTACTTAACCCTTTACCCAGCGTAACGGCCAAAACCGACCAGCGATATTCTCAAAAATCGCCCATTAATTTTCATTATCTTTTCATTTTTTTTGGTCTCAAAAACATAGGTTATGACGTCGAGCTCGTTCCAACGAGGAGTCATAACCTATGTTTTTGAGACAAAAAATAAAAAAGTAGTTATTCAAGAATTGTTTTGCAAGTGTCGTCTACTTTTCATGTTAAGTAAAGGGTTAACTAAATAGAATATAATATGAATGAAGACTCACCACACCTGCAGTGATACAACAACGTCATGTAGTTCCACCAAATGTGTTAATATCTTAATGTGCTCAAATTGAATTAACAACATAATAATTTGAACATCTAGGGGGCGCGGTGGCGTTGCGGTAACCGGTTCTCGTCAGATCACCGAAGTTAAGCAACGTCGAGCCCGATTAATCCTCGGTTGGGTGATCGTCTGAGCGATCGATTCGGCCTCCCGTGTTGTGTCCTTGGGCAAGGCACTTCACCCTGATTGTCCACATGGGGGCACGATGATGCCGTGTACTAAGGCGTACTGCACGTCGATGGTGCGCATGTCTCCAACCAATCTAACCCTGCCTGTGCTGCTGTGCGGAGTTACGATGTTGGGGGCTGGCAGCTGCTCGTCGTTTCTCGGTGGTTCTCTCCGGGTACTCAGGTTTCCTCCACCCGTAGAAACTGTCACGGTCATGATTAGCCATTGTGCATAAGTATGTGACCTTAAACACCAATAAATAAATAAATAAATTTGAACATCTAAAACTGGATCACAAATGTATACTTGTATAGCTTTGTCAGTAAAGGGGACATCATATTACATCGGTGGTAATCCGCAAACAAACTCCACGAGTATATGGTAAACAAACTACCCATAACAGCGTCGAATTTCCTTCTGAATTTGGACTTTGACCGGTGAGGTTTATTTTCCATGTTTGGTGCCGTATGTACCATTGAAAGAAAATCAAAAATGGAATGTATCACAACCCCAGATTAACGCTAATTGTTCTCTTCAGCAAGAAGTGCACTCATAATTTTTTTTTTAAATTTTACCTCATCATACAAGACTGTGATCACAACAGCGGACAGAACATTTCGACCATCCCCTCACCGGCCGCAACATACTAGAGACTTACATGTCACAAAAGAAATGCTATAACATTGAATCTGAAATTATTTTTGTTAGAATTTCCTGATTAGTTCTTAATTTCGCAGTATTTACCTAACAATCAACTTAATTTGCACCCCAAACTCGGATAAAATGTTTGTATCACACCCCCTCCCCTCCCGCTCCGATTCCGTATCAGACAGATTTAATTTCCGGTAAACACAGCACTATCACATATATGCATTGCTATTACGCATTAAAATATAGTTCCTGAAATTTAAAATTTTGACAGTTTAAATTGAAAAATGGGGGAAACGGGCTTTATGTAGCGGGATTGTTAGATAATGTATTATTATGATCATGTGCATGTCCTGTAATTTGTATTAGATTCTCGGTGGTGTTTACAATCGGATCACAACTCGCTTTGATCAGGGCCAGTCGCTTTCTGAAAGCATTTTTTACAATTATTTATTTATATATTTATCGGTTTTTAACGACCCCTTGGAAAGTCAGGGTCACCAGGTGTCGTAATATTTTTCAGTACTGCAGGGAACTCAATACGTTGGCCAATGAGAGTACACCTTACAAACTTACACTCTGGTACTTTTGTCTTTGGGGTTTGTAATAAACTTGAAATACGCGATAGAATAGGGGACCGAGTGTTCAAGTGATGTCACTTCAATGCCTCTCGTGTACTGAATATACTCGTATCCGTGCATTTTATTGATTCAACAAAAGACAGGGTGTAAGTCAGTTACCAACCTAGCTGTCGGTATTCAGCGTGCTGTCACTCGCCGCACACTATCAGGTTGTTCAAATCCATGAATACCCCCAGCAAAGTTGGTAACTATTTCGTATCGTATGATGAAAGGGTATTGGCGTTTATAAAGATAATACGACATTTGTATGTACCTGAACGGGGATAAGCGGCAAGAAGTATATCGTCAGTGGTATAATCTCCATCATTCATGAAGTCGATCAAGCTCTCATGCTTCACGTGGCCATCAAAAATATATGGAAGGTAGTATCCATCCCATTCAAAAACTGGTATAGGGTGTCCAGCCCTATCTTGGAGAACAACTAAAGACATTCTGTTTGAGCACAACCACACACATGAACAGCCTTGTAGGAATGTGTGTTCTCAAAACGTTATCGCTTCTGTACATAATTTGACCCACTTCGATATATTATTTTCTGTCTATTTTGAGCAACATCACGACACGCTTTGTGCACATGTATCCGATTGCCGACAAGTTCTATATGGGACACACTCGGTCAATAATCATTAGTTTTGTAAGTAGTTTGAGGTTGTCCAGTATTGAGGTGAAATTGTGTGGTGCATTTTCCTTAGTGTTCTGGATATGCAACATGGGGTTTTGTTATTTATTACATGCTTTTGATGTTGCCTATATTGACACCGAGAAAAGCAGCTCAGTCCATATCTCACCTCCGATTCTCGAATTCAGAATGATCCATTCCCACTGCCAAATTCTGTCAAGACCATACCGAAAGAGCAGATTGGCCATTTCGTATAATATTTCAGTGTCAATAGGTCAGCCTCCGGTCCCATTCTGTTCACGCTTGATAACTTGTCCCAAATGTACCACAATCTCCATTATCTTAAAGAATGAGGCCCATCTCAGACGGAAATCCTATTCTACAGACTTCTCCACGGGCTCCAAAATACCTTACAAATGTTATCAACTGTCGTCAAATGGTACGGACTAGACGTAAACCCAATGCAATGTTTAAAGCCTCTGTCACTGGGTTGATGTGAATTTAACTGGTGAAGTGTTAAGTTATTTTTGGTACTGGAAATTTCTTTGTGCATCTTTGCCTTGTTATAATTTATGGGAGAATGCCTATAGGCACTCTCCCATAAATTGTGACAGGGCAACTCCTAACAGATAAAATAATATCACTTCAAAGATAATATGAAGCACATCCACAGAATATGAAGCCTTTAAATTGCAATACCGGGACTTCAGAATAAAGCCCAAAGATGGGCTTCCAGAACTCTACCAGTTGAAACCTAAGGTTCCTCTGGTGACTCCATTGAATTGATCCACCGCATGACTCATACCACAAAAGCTGCAAACACTTATTTTTAGAGATCTCCAAACAAACTTTACACTTGGATTATTGCAAGTGGAGTAATGTGTCTCTGGACCCTCCCAGTTTGTCCTAGTATGTAGTCCAAGTTTCGTAGTTATTGGGCAGAATGGTATGCATATTTCATCCATTCCCGAGATAGTCCTACTATCAGAGACTTAAATATAATGCTCCATCACAACTTTGACATAAACAGTACAATCGACGTGGCTTGGTCGAAATCCACGCGCAGACAGCGATGTCCACACATGCGTTTAGCGGGTAATAAAAATCATCATTAGCAAAATTTTAATTAATGATGCACTGGGTGGTAAATTTTTCATGATTATTCCTATAATTAGTGTTCGGAGTTTAATATTGTTGCATTAGTGGAAAGTCAGCAGTCCACGGTGGATATACTGTAGGTATTGAGGGGTCCTTCCACTCGATTTGGGGATTCCAACAACTGCGCACTCATGATTATTGAATCTTAGATCTCGTTCTGCGGCCAATGCGGATTACCCGTATGATATAAACTTGTGCTTGATACCGGTATCCCTGGGGCCCCTTAACTCTACCAGTAAAAGCACTAGTTGTTTAATGTTGGCTTGGCACTTGGTTGGCTGAGTGCTAGAATGTTCTATGTCCTTGGCAAGTGTCTATTTTTAAACACTCTAAACAACATGCTAAGAAGATTCCGTTGCTCTTTATATCACTAGGGCTGGAATGTTTAGATATTCTGAAGTATTTATTGTCTTAATCCCAAGCCTCCACATGGTTGGCAAATATATTCATCAAAGCTGTCTGCCATTTATGAAGACACCAGAACACCAAGTCCGTGGTGCCATCAAGGCATGAGTCGTTTGGTATCGTAAAAAAATCTCGAATGGGGTTTTGGTAAAAACAGAGAAAGTCTGCCTTTGCATCCATTGTTTTAGCCTATTATTTCTTGTGTCTTTTCAGAATGCTCTCTACATTTTCTTAGTCATACTGACAAAGAGTTTATCGCAACACATTTGGAGTCCATCATGGCGTATGGTTATCAAGGACGATAACAAATCAGCCTAGAACAAGTCTGGATTCAATTTCATTACAAAACATTGCAGGGCCTTCCCCAAGGAACATATTTTTACATTCATCTTTATTTGCAGCTGTATGCAATAAAGTAGGTCACCATATGATAAGCCTTTCCAATGTTTACACTCAAAATGGCTTTTCATTCTCATCGGAGAGATTTTTTAAATTTCCTCGAGCCAATTTCATGGAATTCCAGAGTGATCTTTTCCAAGCTTTAAAGAAAAGTTTGTAAATCTGGCTCCATACATTTCCCGGGAAACGCTTGAGAAGAAAAACTATTGCACTTAGGTCAAAACATATTAATCGACTTGTTAACTGGATTTAGCTGGTCGCGAGCTCTTACAAAAACAAGTATTTAATTAAACGGAGTGATTCTGTATAATCACAGGCTTTTCATGGCGTACAAAACATTTTGCCCTTTGAATGAATTCTGGGAATAATGGTCTACCGCTTTAACCCTTTATCTAACGTAACGGCCAAAACCGGCCAGCGCTATTCTCACAAATCGCCATTTAATTTTCATTATTTTTTTCATTTTTTGTCTCAAAAACATAGGTTATGACCCCTCGTTGGAACGAGCTCGTCGAGCTCGTTCCAACGAGGGGTCACAACCTATGTTTTTTAGACAAAAAATGAAAAAAATTAGTTATTTACGAATTATTTTTGCAAGTGTCGTCTGCTTTTCAGGTTAGGTAAAGGGTTAAAACTCTCTGATAGGTCGTATTTTAGTTTCGTCCTAATACTTTCAGAGAGGCTTTTGTGACAGTGCTCAGAGTAACTTTATCAGTGAGGAAAATTCATCAGTAATGGAACTGTACTCGCGTATCTGCGCTCCAATTGTTGGCAACTACGATGGGCGCGGCGCAATGGCAGGAGTATGTTTGTATGGAATAATCACTGCGAGCTGGTATGTGCTGTCTTGTACCTTTGATTGAAGTCTCCTTGGCAATAGCCATACCGCAGTCATCATCCACGCGTGGGCGATATCCATGCGTGCATTGACCAGGTAATAAATATCATCATCGCAAACCCGGTGCTTCATTAGTTAAAATTTTGCTGATGATGACTTAGGACCTGCCCACGGCGATTGTACGCTAAGTATGGAGCCAATGGTGAAAAAACTGGCGCATTTATTTGTGATAACACTAAAGAAGACACACTGTGTGAAGCACTTACAGCCAGATTTACTACGCCCCACTAAAATATGACCAGATTTGGTGTGCGTGGACAAATTTGAAGTGGTATTTTGGAAAGGTGTTTTTCACTCCGGTTATTAGACTAAACGCACATGCAAATTCGAATAAAATAATTTCTAAACGGTGGAGGGGTTACGTTTCGCATGGAATTGAATGACATCGCCGCTCCTGGTTGTATTTTGGGATTATATTGTAGTCTTAAAATGCATGGACATTATCAAATTCTAGCATTAGTATAGGAAATCCTGGACGAAAGAAGTAGGCGATGATCACCGAGAATATTCAGGAATCTTAAAAATACCACGGAACATTTTGATCCAGATGGTAAGTTTCAACACATGACGCACGTATATTTGATTCCCCACAAATTAAAACTAGACTTGAAAATGGGCAATTTCGAGGCATTCTGAGCGGCGAGGCTGGTACATGTTAACGCACGTGCGCCATCCTGTTACCGACGAGGGATGACTTTATTACAGGGCCCACAAGCAGTCCAGGAATTTTGGAAGTATGTCCTTTTGGCTTTTTGATTTATACAGTGATAACCCGCAGGCTGCTCCTCTGTTTTATCAGGGAACATTTGAGTCACTGTTTTAGAAATATTTTATCACTCATCCTTCTTCTTGCTTTAACTAATTACATAATTTTTCGTATTCTCCACAGTGGATACAGCCTCTTTAATTAACTGAATGGGTGCTAAATACGCATCGAAAATAAACTTTACGCTTCAATTTGCCTTCTTTGATGTGATAGCAGTTCCCAGCACTAGTTATAGTATGCACATTTGGAGGCGTACGTGAGAAAATAACCACGCCACTTAACAAAAGCAACTAAGAAAAAAACAATGACAGTGCATGCAGTTCGTCTTTCGGGGAACATAATATGACAAAATTCCCTGTCAAATTGCCAAAGGCAATTTGGCAGGGAATTTCGTCATATTATGTTCCTCAAAAGACGAACTTCACTGTGGGGGCGTCCGTCCAGTCTGCCCATTTGTAAATCCGCCCCTGCCCCCAGAAAATGTTTCATAAATGACATCTCTCAGACCCATTTTGGGCTACTTCTTTAGTATTCCAACCACTTCCGAAGCGGTTGGAATACTAAAGAAGTAGCCCCCAGAATATCCTCATCTTATGTTAACTCGTCATTAATAGCCGCCATTGTGTGCCCAATATTAAAAAACAAGACGATCTATGCGTGCACTATTTTCGCATATCCGCCAGAACAAAATTTAAAAAATCATGGCCTAGTTATTTGATATGAATGACGTTCGACTGAAGGTCGATCACAAAAATATGATCGGCAAATTTTTTGCCCCGACATTGGTCCGGCACCCTTGTGTACACGTACATACTTTACACGTGCGTCGTAAATATAGCGGCTGATGTTTATCGGTGCTTATTTACTGCGCTTATCAAGTTCTCTTCTCTTAGTAAAATAGGAACTGATAACCAATGCCAGTGGTGAAAGTCCTCTAAAATGTGGATTTGATAATAAACATTAAGTTTACCCCGACTTTATACTTGTTTTGCACTCTGTTCAGTGAACAATATGTTGTAGGTAATCACTGGTTTTATGAGAATAATAACATGTTGTACCCAAATGTTTCCGTTAGGAATCTTGTTTCCATTTTTGTTTCCCCAAAAATTAAATTCAGATATTTTTATTCCAAGGTGTACTGCTGTAAAATATTAAGACTAGAGTTCACATTGTGTAATTTCCTGGCACTTTACTCAATAGCTCTCTATTTCTGCTGGTATTTAAAACTTCATCCACTGATTTGTTGCAAGCACACGAGGATAGCCTCTAAAATACTTAATGAATAATATCGTGATCGATGGCCTTATTTCTCGAGGTCTTTTCTCAGAAACAACTAAGCGCGGGGACATCTTCTCTCGTTGCAGGGACAAATTTGATATACATGTATCTGTTCTGTTTGATTCTCAGTCATCCAAAGAAATCGAGAATACGTGGAAATGCAAATGGGGTTATGAAGATATTTTCTGCTCTCACTCAAGTTCCAGTAAGGAGTAGCCGTCCTGTTCAATAATACATATTCGTTTCAGCTCCATAAAACAATGAAAGATCCTTGGAGGCAACTTCATCATTCTTGATATGACGATTCAGAACCAAAGAGTCACCCTTTCTGCTGTGTATGCCCCCAACGAAGACGGTCCGAAACTCTTCGACAATCTTGTTTATAAAATTGAGAGAACTGGAAATTGCTCCATACTGATTGGAGGAGATTCGAATGTGCCACAAAATTACGATATTGACACGATAAATTATCTTCACAAAAATAACGTTAGGGCAAATGAGAAAATAAATTCATTCTCTGGTGGAAAGTTTGACCTATGCCATATCTGGAAGTTTGAAAACAAACATTTAAGGCATTATGCATGGAAAGGCTTCAGTAATAAAATGGCGAGGTTAGTTTACTTTCTCATGTCCACTGATTTGCAAATTTTTCACACATCGTCTGACATACAGATAAGTACACACCCGACCACAACCCTATGGTCATATCCCTCTCCTTTGTTAGTCGACCGAGGGGAAGGGGCTTTTGGAAGTTCAATAGAAACCTTCAGAACGACCCAGGATACTTTACGTTAGTAAAATTCACAGTTACAGAGACCGTTCGTCAGTACTCAATCCCAGACAGCAGCAGAAGTAGCAGCAATAATAATAATAATAATAATAATAATAATAATAATAATAATAATAATAATAATAATAATTATCCATTGAATATTAATGACCAACTTTTTGAGAAACATTAAAACTAATGATTAGAGGAAAACACATTTCTTACTCTTCTAAGATAAAACGTACAACGAACAATTGCATGGTAGAAAGTGAGGAAAGACTTCAAATCTTAAGCCCCCTGCTGGACAGCGGCGACTTGTCAGTAATTACTGAAAAGGAAACCATTGAAACTGAAATCCAAACCATCAGAAATAAAAAAAAATTAAAGACACGATTCTAAGAACAAAATCGAGATGGTAAGTAGAAGGGGAAAAAGCAATCAAGTACCTTTTAGAAAACGGAAAAATATAGCTAAACATGTAACTTCCGCGGACAGGTTTACGGAAAACATATCCGAAATGGTAAATGAACAAACGCTTTTCTACGGTCACTTATACTCCTCCAAATTAAGTCCGTCAAACGATGCAAAAGAAAATGATCTTTTCATTTAAAGCAAAAGACAACTGAACATATAAAACCTAACTGCATACCTAAATATAGATACACGTAAGATAAACCTTAGTTAAACACATATTGTGAACAGGACGATCAAGCTGTCAGGACATCATTGTAATTTTGTTAGGAATCCGACGCTAGGATGTGTGTTGTGGGCATTTCAGTGCACCTATTGTTGTCAAGATCTTAAAAATTAGATTTTGTCTTGTGTTGGAAAATGTCTATGGAACTTTCAATGTCGATTCTAGCTCACACATTAAAAATGTGTGACCACGTTTTACCACCACAGGCCAAAGACTAACCCCAAAAGTTTGTTAACATTTGTAATTCCCTATGGAAAATTCTGTATTAAGGTCCTAATCACCAAACATTAGTAGGTGGCATAAGAGATTTTAGTGTTAACTTTTACACTCACGTGCCCACCCATTACTATGGGAATCCCCATAGACATATTGTGGCCCACTTAAAAATACATGTCAAAAAATGTCTTGTGCAGTTTTTGAACTTAACACTGAAATTTCCATAGGGAAAGACAACATCTTTGGAAATTTTGAGCGTCCATGGCCATTTTTTATATATTTTTTGTGTGCAAGTCGAATTTTTTAAAAAGTTATCCAAAACTGAATCGTTTTTTTTTTGTTTGCGTTAATCGAAGCGAAAAATCGATTTTCTGTTTTCCTCGAGGAATTCGATGATTACCGGACTCGCTGACCGTAATGACATCTCATCTTTCATCGCGTGTCCGGACGGCATTTCTGTTCGTATTTATCAAAGCGGAATAATTTAATGGTTTCGATTTTCTGCTCGGCCAATATGGTGATTAGCCGACGTACCCCCCGCGACATATGCATAAAATAAAACGTATTTAAGAAACCAAAAAAAAAAAACAAATAATATTTATCCGTATATAAAAAAAACATGTTTATATATATATTTATATAAGAAAAAACACAATAAAAATAAATTTAATTTAAATTAATTAAATAGATTGAAATAAAAAAAAAAATTAAAATGGCTTGTTTACTAATTTCGAGAATACCAGAATTGGAAAAAAAATATGCTACAAATATAAAAATTCTGAGATTTTCGAGTCTGAAGAATAGATTTGCTCTGATCGACGCGATAAGTGCCGTGATGAAGAAAATGATTCCCGATTTGAGGTTCAAGGCTCGGCAATTGGTTTGAAAGATGCTAAAGGATTGAAACGAGAAGAATTGATCGAACGCATGATTCTCGAAAGGTTAGAATACTGCGATAAAACGGAGAAAACAACCCAAGGATACAAAAAGGAAAACAAATAGAAAACTTTCCACAGCCGTGGTTTTGAAACTTAGAAACAACTACTTCCTCACGACGGAAACAGGAAAGCTCCCGTCACAGCTGTGGATTTCCAAAAAGAAATAACGAAACAATCCGAAGCCAAGAAAACAAACTGAAAGTTTCCATGCGAACGAAACAATCCAAAACAAAAAAATGGAAAGGCCCCCGTACATAGGAATATTCTGAAGCAAAGAAAACAACAACAACAACAAAAATCCCGTGATGAAACAAAAAACAATCTGAAGGAAAGAAAAGAAAGAACAAAAAGAAAGCTGTCGATTCTTTGCCAGAATGGAAAAAAAAACATCGCAAACTCGACGGTTGTCTATTGGGTTTCATTAGATCTACAATGGACGCCAGACAGATTGGTGGCAATGATAGATTGTGGAGACAAAGCGCGAGAGAGTCCACCATTCATTCCGAGACAGAGATTCAATCGATCAAGAATTTTTTTTTCAATCGTTCGACAATCCCGGTCGCGAGAAGTACGATCCAAAAGCGTTTATCAGTGCATGGAAGAAAATGAGATGACGAACGAAGACTGTGAGAGTTATCACCAATCTGAGGTTGAGATGTTGATGAAGCCTTTGGACGAGCGAGAGATTTTTGAGAAGATGAAAGATCGAATATTGGAATATATCGCTGCCTTTCAAATGAACGGTAGTAACTGGGCGTCCTGTGAGGTGCTGGGGTTTAGAAATTCGCGTGGACAAATACGAACTTCTTCTCACATGTGACTGGCAGATTGTTTAGAGAAGAGGAATGCTGTAGAGAAAGTCGTAAATCGCGAAGATAATTAATGCTTCAAATGGGCAGTGACTTTCGAGTTGTATCCCGTGGAACAAAACACGAACAGGGTTTCGAAATACTGAGATAATTTGAAACGTTTAGATCAGTCTCGAATCTAGCTTCAGACGGAGTTGCGAGACATCCGTCGTTTCGGGAGACGGAATCCGACCCTGGTAGTGAATGTGTTTGGATACGACCATGAGAATCAAGTTCTTCCCTGAGAATCAGTCCACACAGAAATGGCAGTAGAAAAGAAGTGAATTTGAGTTAGAGAGACACGAGGAATATTATCGCATTCATCGATCCGTGAGAATAGTCCCCAAAATGGGTAGCATATTAAATTTTAAGCAACAGAACAGACGACTGAGAGCGCCTTTCGTCGCACACTCGGATTGCGAAACATTCACGGAAAAGATGAGTTCATGTCGACCGAACCCGACGACGACAGTAGTAGAGTACAAAGGCGGTTTCGAGTACAGCGAACTCTGATTTTTAAAAAAAATTTTTTTTAATTTCTAGAAATTTTCGGCCTTATTTTCTCAAGAAATCGACTATGTCCGATACAAGCAGACTTTAAACTTCTCGCTAAGTGTACTCATATACCAGGACACAACACGCGACTTTTTAAAGTCAGAAAATCGGATGGGAAATCGAATCGCCGATAGATGTCTTGACGATCAAATCTCGGAGATCGAGCAAGAATAAAATGCTAGAAAATTCCAGGATAGTCCAGTTCGAACGCAGTCCGAGAATGCATCGCTTTTTTCACAGCATGACAGAGATGGCAGTGAAGATACCACAAACCCAAGATGAAATATCCAACGTTGGTGACAAAACCAAAACATATATTTTTTTACTCGGCTTTTTAAGTGTTCCCTCGATCGATTTCATCGATTTCGACGCGATTTCTCAGATGTGAACTTACAAATCAGGAGTCAAAACGTGTAATTTTTTGGTGGTTTTCGCAAGTTTTCCAGCGACGGATTTCATCGATTCGGCGATGATCATTCGTATGTGAACGATTCCCAATCATCAAAGTTGAAAAAAAATGTGTAATAATTGTCCGTGGGCGTTTCTGAATGTTTTTACGGCTTGCGAGGTCGATTCAGTAGAGATCTCTCGGATGAGGGAGAAGATTTCCCGTCACCCCCCCAATTCGATCGATCGCGGTTCTGTTTGTCTATGGCTGAGCAATGATCGCAATAAATATGGGTTATATACACATGGTGTTTGTAAAAAATCTTTTATCGCGACGAGAGCGTTTTCGGGGGCATATATAGCTACGAGTCGCGCAGCGACGAGTAGCTATGTAGCCCCCGAAAACGCTCGAGTCGCGATAAAAGATTTTTTACAAACACCATGTGTATATAACCCTTTTATCTACACCCCCACCTCCCCCACTCCCGCAATAAAACAAGTTTTGATTAACAAATGCAGACCACTAAAAATAATCTAGCCTTCAACCTGATAATCACTAATGTGAAAAATATCTGGTTATTTGTACTTTCCGACGTTTGACGTCACATTTTGAAAAATGTTGAAGAAACTGAATTCCCAGTGACGTTTGAACGTCAGGATAATTAAAGTCTCGAAGGGTGAAATAATCTCATTTGAAAAAGTGTAAGTTACTAATTTTTACTCTTTTCCGTCAAATTTTATTTTTACAATTCAGTAAGTTTAATTAATGGCCTTCTTTTTTATTCAATACATTTCGATAAATACGCCCCGTTTTATTTGTTTCGATCCGCGGCAGCGATAATTAGTTATTCAAAGTGTTGAATGAAATAGTACGTCATGCCAATGAGATGGACGTGAACGTTGTATTCTTGCGATATCACGTGACTTTTATTCTTACTGCAGTAACGATAAAAGATTTTTTATTGACGGCGAGTTTTCGATGACGATAAAAGATAAAACGTTACTGTTTTTACGTATAAAGTAGATAAAAATATAAATAAACGTAAATATTCTGACAAAATAAAATTATCTCTACTTGAATTAAGAAAGATTCCATTGTGAACCGCATTTTTGCTTCTGTTAACACTGTATGGAGGTACATTAATCTAGAATAAAAATATTCATAGTTGCATGGAGAAGAAAATAGTTGATGAAACGAGAAACTGTTCTCAAGTGCAACTCATTAAAAAATGCAGTATCTACTTACATGCAGGGGAGTGTTCTTCCCCTCGTACTTTGAACCTTTTTTCTCTAATTGACTACTAGCGTTTTGCCACGTACAAGAGCCACGTGACTCTTCTCGACTGTGCGATTATTTAAAGAGATATATTAATCGTTCGGAAGCTGTTTATGTGGTTTCTCGTGGTTGTTTACGGTGGTATGAGATACATGAAGTTCCGTACGACTAGCGGAATAGCATCCACAAGTTTCATATCCGAGATGATTCGTTATGAGTAGAAAGGTTGAACGTTGGATAGCAACCTTCAAGGGCGCTCTCTTTGCTCGTTGTGAAAGGCTAAAACGCAATGGGTATTTTTAATTTATTTTTTTCTTTTCTTCTTGTTAAATAGAAATGAAAATTATTTTTTTTTTTTAAAATAACTAAAATTAATTTTAAAGACAGGAAGGGGAAAAAAGAGAATATTAAAGTATGTCTTTTTAGAGATCAAAGGTCCTAATTTGAGAGACGAGACGGTCCGTCAATTTCCAGAATTGAATAGAGAGTAATCACTTGACTGGACTGGTTGCGTGACATAATTCACGAGAGGTGGGGAACGTTGTACAAACACGAGTGAGCGAATGTACACGAGTGTTTTACAATATAGGCCCTCGCCTCGACTGAATTATTTCACGTAACTAGTCCAGTCAAACGATTACTCTGCTTATTACTTTTCATTATTAACGATAATTATATATTGTTTAACCCTTTACCTAAGGTAACGGCCACAACCGGCCAGCGCTATTCTCAAAACTCGCCATTTAATTTTCATTATTTTTTCATTTTTTGTCTCTAAAACATAGGTTATGACCCCTCGTTGGAACGAGCTCGTCGAGCTCGTTCCAATGAGAGGTCATAATCTATATTTTTGAGACAAAAAATGAAAATAATAGTTATTCAAGAGTTTTTTTTTGTTACAAGTGTCATCTGCTTTTCATGTTAGGTAAAGAGTTATAAAAACAAAAAAACAATGAAGTTCCCATTACACCTACTGCAAAGCGTCTTCGTTTGCGCGCACGAATACATGACACAATTCTTGATTGCATAATTCACTTGTGAAGTTATCGTTTATAATCAAACCCGTAAATTCCAGTAAATCACACTTTGGAAAGTAATAAAGAGGAATATTCGAGATAACAATATGGCTAAAGGAATCAGCGACATGGAGATGAAAATAGAGACGACCAAGTTGTTCAAAGCTGGAACAGAAACCCAGGAAGAGATGAGAAAAGAGATCGTCAAAGAATTGAAATCCTTGGGAGAAAGCAGGATATCTAGTTACATACCTTTTATTTACGAACCTTCTTATGCTCCGATTTATGGTTACAGACCTTCTGGTCAACCTCGTTATACATCATTGTCTCCAGCATACACTCTGATCAGCGCTTTCGGCCGAGTCCTTCGAAGATAAACAGAATTGAGACTGATTCGGAGAGTGAAATATCCACGGTCACTGCGAGCACGATCGGCGAAACGATGGTAGATGCCAGCAATCTGAAACCTGACGATTATATATATTCCTTTAGTTTCCTCCGATATCGAAGAGCATATATATTTATAACAAAATGAACAAAAAATGTGAACAAAACAGAGGAACAAGAAAAATGAAAGAAGCAAAAGTTACATGGACAACGTATAAATGTATATCTGCTGGTTTATATATACAGTAGGGTAGGTTAATTAGTGGTGATACGATTTGTCGTGATCGTCCGACGCCAGATCTACTGACAATTAAAAAAAAAAATAGATTTGAGAACAAACAGTTTTGGAGGGGAAAACAATCACGAAAGACACTATATTCCGCTTTAGATGCGGGGTGCTGCTGTAAGAACTGTTTCTCCCTTCTTAAGAAGGTTTGACTATAACATCCTTGTATTGAAACAAGATGTTAAGACACTATGCGAGATACAGGGGGTGGGGGCTCTATTAAGTGGTTATTACTATTATTAATGTACTCTTTTAGACTATTTGTCACACTCGATCGGTTTGAATAACACCGAATATTATTCATTGTATAAAAACTGTTCTGCTGCTGCTACCACCAGGGCAGCGACATGAAAATTGCAATTGTTCTAATATTTAACCTTCCAAGAGATATGACTTTCAAGTCGCTCACTGGATATTTGATATACAGACGTATGTGGTTAAAAGAATCGGAAGAGTAGGGTGGATAATGGGGGAAGTAACCGAGTGAATGAAGCTGATCGAATCATTGGAGAGATTCATAGTCGAGTCATTGTGTTCACTACTTCTGTATATGTATTCCATAGCTTTGCAAGTAACATGTAACACCAAACAAGTCAGTTATTGAGTACCACACAGAGTTGCGAATACTATTCAGGCCGCTGCATGACAAAATGACGTGACTAATTTCGTCTGAAACGAGACATTGGCACATTGTACAGACTAGGGGGTCGGATTGGTACGTCCTGGTGCGAAGTTTTGCAACTAAAATGAATGCTGTTTTATCTTCCGGATATTTTCTACAAGTCTTCCACAGGCAGGACATCTCAACTTTATTATGCACACTTAGAAAGCGATTGCATGCACTACCATCATTCAGACGATCAAGCCATTCGCTATAATGTATTTGGTTCACCGGATATCGCACTATTTGTTTCCATAGGGGTTTTGGGGGTAATGCATTATCTTTCTTAAACCCTAACATATACTCATTGGCGTTATAATGCTGAACTATTCTATTTATGTCTTCTATAAATGAGTATTTATTAAATTTACGTTTGATAAAAAACTGGTGCTCGCTGAGCAAGAAAGCTTGTTTTGCTGCTTTATTTCCTCTGTAATTACAGAGGGCTCCAAAAAAGGAAATTTTTCGTTTATTAATCATGCTGTTTAAGTCGTGCATGTCTAGAAGTCCCTGAACAAAATCTGTCTTAGTACTGACAGGGAGACCTTGCAGTGTTTTAAGACACCATCTATGGATTTTTTCTAACGCCAAAGACTCCGTGTGGTTAATACCACACAGCAGTTCACAGCCATATAGACCTTTGGGTAAGATAACTGAAGAATAAATTTTTGTGCTACTTACTGGGGTTATGCCTCGGGAATATAGTCTAGCGTTTAACAACATTAGGAATGTGCTTCTTATTTTATTGCAAATTGTTGACACGAACTCCTTATTGAAATTGAGCTTGTGAAGAGGGATTCCTAAATGAGTAACACAACTCTGGGATAAGACATCCACTTAAGCGTCAATGTCTTTGGTGTCTGGAAAACTCCGCCTTGGTTTCATTAAAAGTGACTACACTGGTTTTGGAGGGATTGTATATATATCGCCAGTTTTACTGTCGTTTTCGCAGATATCGATGAGGCTCTTTAGACCTGATTCTGTTAGAGAGAGAGAGCAGAGTCATGTCATCAGCCAAGGTTGGAGCACTGCAAGCCAGTGAGTACATCAACAAGCCTGCACCAGATTGTTCCAGATCGGTGTTTAGGGAGTCTCTAAAAAGCATGTACAAAAGTGGTGATAAAATCCCTACTTGTCTTGTTCCTTGTTTAACTTCGAAGCAGTCTGAGAGGCGATCTTTAAATTTTATGCGACATGTTACCTCAAATAATAGAAGACGTAGCATTCGCCATATTCGACCATTTATACCACGCTCCATCAAACTGTGCAAGAGGCTATTTATCCAAACTGTGTGTGTCGAATGCCTTCCATACATCCAAAAAGCAAGCAAATAACTTATTACCGCTTTCTGAAGTGTATGAAATGCATTCGTGCACCAAAAAGGAGGCCATAAAGCAGCTCACTCCCTTTTGAAACCCATACTGAAGGGGATGAACTTCGATTAATTTTGGCGTGTATAATTCTATTAGTCGGAGTATTAACAATTCTATAATTTTATACACGACTGGAAGTAAAGTAATCGCTCTGTAATTGTCGAACGAATGTTTGGATTTGTTATTACCTTTGTGAAGGGATACGATGATACCTCTTTTGGCCTTCTCGGTTATGTGTTCAAGGGTAAATACTTTAGTTAGGATATGTGATAAGCATATGGCTATGGGTTCACCGCCATAGATGATATGCTCGCAGCTGATATTATCCCATCCAGCGGCTTTACCTTTACTGCACCTGGACACAACCTGGAGCAATTCAGATGACGTCACTGGCAATGAGAGAACTTTGTCATTTTTACTAAGGGACGTATCTTTCAGCTTCTCATCAACTGGCTCGTTAACAGACATAAAGTGATTGTTATCAAATGTGGGATCCGCTAGTGGGGTATATATTTCTTCATAGTAACCTGCCCATGCTAATTATATGTCTTCGGAGTTTCTTAGAGTATTGCCGTTGTGCTTAAAAAAAAACTCACCAGATTTTCCACGGTTAGAGCGTTTTTTGTTAAAAAGCTTAAAGAGACGTTCCTGGTCCAGCTCAGCGCATTTGTCTATTTCGTTGTCGATGTCCTGTAAGTACTTCATCGAACTTTTACGGAATTCACAATGGAATAGACGCTTACTTGTTTAATAGGAAATCAGATGTAGGTTATTTAGATCAGTCGGTCTACCCATAGGAATCCAGCTTTTTCTCAGTTGAAGCATGGTGTTGTGAAAAGATTGGAGTGTACTGTTCCAGAAGGGCTTCAAATGGGACCGAAACCATTTTTGAGGAACGCACTTTTTGGCTGCAGTACCCAGAGCGACTATAAATTTATCATAATACTGATTTAAATCTTCGATATTTTAAATTTTATTGCATGGGAGTGAGTCTTCCAGCAGCGATACATAACTTTCTTGCAGGTTGATGTTATCTCTGAAACGCTTCCAGTTATTTTTTGGAGGAGAGAGAGTATCAGTGGGATTTTGGAGTTGTTGGCATGCACTGAAGGTTAATTTTGCCTAAACCGGTCGGAGGTTGGATACGTTGAGAGAGCAGTCATCGATGATCTCAACAACATAATCGTCGTATGAATCGGACTTACAAATAATTATGTGATCTATTGTTGATCCGTCGCATCCAGAAGATGGGACAAATGTTTTAGCTCTACCCACACACTTATCAGTTTCGGATAGTGAGACAAGACCATGTGTTCTTAACAGGTGGGAGAAGTAGCTACACCTAGAGTTGTTTTTGATGAGGTCTGCGTTAAAATCGCCCATAATTATAACTTTACAGGAGATGAATATGCATTCATTATACCAGAAATCTTATCAATGTATTCTTTAAAGAATTGAACAGTATAATTGGTGGACGGAAGGTAGACCTGAAAAATGTATACGTATTCCGATCTCGAGACTTGCAACTGAACGCCAATAATTCGATCATCATTCAACTCTATTGTAGAAATAAGACTGTCGAATTATTTTTTCCAGACTAATGCAACTCCACCTTTAAACGTACCCCTTTGCATTGGGAGACGTTGCGAAAAATCGCTAACAACGTGCACGCAGTACGACGCATGTAGAGTATTCCGAAAATGAAGATCTTTCGTTTGAAGCCAGTGCTCACTTATACCAACAATATCAAGTTTCTGAGAATGCAAGATATTGCTGTGTTATGAGGCACTAGACATGATACCTTTACAATTCCACGTAAGAATGGAGAGCGACATTGACTTATTGCCGGTTAACATTATTGAACACAGCTATTAAGAAACAAAGCTGCTTTCAAGGTGATTGGGAAAGGGTTAAACATACATACTAACATATACCAAGTAAAAAAGAATATATATATATATATATACATTTCCGTGTAGCTTCCGCGCCATGGTATCTTTCAGAAAATTTGGTTTGGCCAAGATGAAGGGAAATGTGCTGATGAAAAACCTCAGTGAACATTATATTTTCAATGACGGTCGCCTTGAGCTATCGAAAGCTGAATTACGAGTGTCGAACGCGTTTAGCGAAAGCCACATTTTCGACAGCGAACATTTTCAGGCCAGAAATCACGTTGCAGTACAGTTCTCACGTATTCGGGAACTACGTTCACTCTGGCTGAGACAGTGTGGCCTTTCCTGCTCACTAACATTCGTACAACTGAGAATTTTATGCCATTGTCGTACAATTGTCTATGGTATCAGTCCTGATATTGTCTTCCAAATTGCTCACAAAGACACACACAGTTTTTTGAGGGGGAGAAACGTTCTTTAGATGTTGCTTGGTGCAACTGAGACGACGTTTAGATTTCGGGGAAGCGAGTTTGTACTTTTCTCCCGATCGTGAATACGTTGCATATGAGTACGAGATTGCCTTGTTGAATAAGTTTGTGGTTTTTACAGAACAGTTGTTATCCATAGAACGAAATTCGTCGTTTGACATTTCTGTTGACTAAGTACTATCATTCTCATAAATTGATCTGTCGACCTGAGAGGTGTCCGCCAATCCATAAGGCTTAGGGTTGAGTGCGACTTTACGATGTGCTTCACTCGTGGTTGCTGATTGAGAAGTAAAAGGATTTCTCTCAATATGAACTTGCGATTCTTTGTTGCCTTCAGTCACGAGAGACTATTCAACAACATTTAAAAAGGTGGATAGTAGGGGGTAATATTCTGGGTAAAAGACTCTAAAAAAATTGAATTGACTACAGATGTGCAGTTCTTATTTTCGCTTGGTCTACTTTTACCACTACACTGTTCTTTTCCAAGTTGTTTGCATAGACCTTTCAAAGAGGCGAAATCACCGACGTTTGAATTGACTTTCCTAACGATATCTTCAATGTTGAGTAAGCATTCACCGAAGTCTTTTTTGACTTGTGTTAGTTCATTTTTAAGTTGTGTAACGCCGGTGCATCTATTATCGCACAGGCGCTCGATCGCAAGCTTTGTGGAGGCTACAGACTCATCGGATTCTCTGAATTCGCCTTCTAATTCGGACAAGCACGCGTCGAAACTGGCAATATTACCTTTCATTTCAGGTATGTCGTTTATGAGTATATTGTCGATACATTGCTGTTTTTCTTTTAAAATTGAAACGTCTTTGTGAAGTTCTACTACAGAGTTCAGTATAAAAGAAATGTCCGAGTTCGAGTATGTAGAGGTCGACTTGTGAACTTTCGGTGGTCTAATTGTTGGTGTAAAAGGAGCTTGTGAGCGAGAGACATTGCTGCTATTACTAATGATTTCTGAGATGCATTCTTCACGTTTATCTATCACATAAAATAGTAACTTATGTCTTTTGTAAATTTATCGGCAACACTTTCACACTTTGACTTAACTCTACGCTTCAATGTTGCTGCCATGTCAAAGGGGAATACGCGCATATTCTTTACATGTTCAAATATTGTTGTGCGTATAAGATCTAGCGTGTTTTAACAATTCTCAGTAGCGGACAATAATGAGTCTTTGAAAACAGCTTTCGTGAAACTGTTCAAGTATTTCATAAGCCACAAGACATAGATTGAACAATCAGCAGTAGAATCATTTGATGAGAGACGCTGTTAACGAGGAGGGCTAAAGTAGACGCCAAATCAAATGTCATTTTCAGGATTTTGCGATATTATCAGATGTTTCAACGCTTGGGAATGAAACTTTATCCAGTTCTGCGATGAACAGAGTTGCGGAACGGTCCTCTTAGTTAAGGAGATGCGTGGACTCGGTAACATCAGTGTCATCTGTGGTGTGTTCTATGGTGTCTGCAAGACTATCCATTTTGTTATCGTAGCGGCTAAAACTTTCCTGTTGCTAAACTGACATATGCCGTTAAAATTGCCGTTAAAATTAATTGCACGGCAATTCTGAAACCTCTGAGGATGAGCATACTACTTGTTTATGAGACAGAAAGTCACAACATTCTCTTTACACAAAGGACTGTTGATTGATTATTTATCACACGTCTGCAGTAGGAGTTGCAGAGCTTTACTCTCTATTGTTATTTGGTGCAACTAACAATGTTCCAACTAACAATGTTCATGGGATTGCTTAAAACTTGAACGTTTCACATGTGTTAATGAATGTAACGCAACAAAACACCAGAATAGGGCTTTCATTGTCTCAGCTCGGCATTTGAATCTGGCATTATCCCGCCCGAAAGATCCACGTGAATCCCGATCGTGACTGGATTAGTTACTTAAATCATTACACCTCTTTTCAACACGAAATCAATAACTAAAACGTCTCATATTTCGACAAATTCCGTCGAGCGCAGACTCTCTTTGCGGCCTGCGTGATGGCGACGATGGCAATCTCTACATAGATGACAACCGAGTGGAAAAAACACGACTTCGCCGCATTTTCGTGAACGTGGACGTGATCGCTGGAAGTTACGTGAACGGTGGCACACAGCCCACGATCTACTCTTTCTTTCCGGACGTCTCTCCAGGCTACAAGATCGTAGAATGACCTTGAAATCTAGTTATCTGCCTATGATAGCACATACTTTGTAAAGTATCATAGACGAATTAAAGGATCAAAATGGGGAGTTCTTAGATCCATACTGCGATTGTGCGACGATACGATTTCACATAAGAGAAATTTAAAAAAAAACCAAAATCTGTTACGTGTATATATATTTTATTAAATAAAAAAAATGTATAAGCATATATGACAAAAAAGGGATTCTCCAGAAGGTATCCTAGATAGGTGTCCTCAAATAATACAATACTAGGCCATAGGTATTCTCAAATACCCGTATGGGCCTATGTGCTAGGGCACATTGTGTCACATTGTGCCTCTTCACATACGCACATATCGGCACATAAAGCATGTGCTTATGTGCTAGGGCACATTGTGTCACATATGACAAAAAGGGATTCTCTAGTAGGTATCCTCGAATAATACAATACCAGGTCATAGGTATCCTCACATACCCGTAAGTGCCTATGTGCTAGGGCACATTGTGTCACACTGTGCCTTTTCACATAAGCACATATAAGCACATATTGGCACATAAAGCATGTGCCTATGTGGTAGGGCACATTGTGTCACATTGTGCCTTTTCACATAATCACATATCGGCACATACACCATGTGCCTATGTGCTAGGGCACATTGTGACACATTGTGCTTTTTCACCTAAGCACATATGACAAAAAAGGGGATTCCATAGGATAAGGCCATTGGATATAGAGGTGATGAGAATCGGATACAACTTTGTAATAAGAGGAGATAACTCTGTACGATTAAGTATAGGTTATGGGAAATCAAGCAATCTGGTTGGTTAGTTATAATTTATATAAATGATCTAGATAAATGAAACAACAAGAGTACTTGGAATAGGATCAGAACTAACAAGAATAGACATGAATAGCTAAATATAGTAATAATAAGCAAAGCTGTTCCAACTAATATGCTCTTCTACGTTACTGGAGTATACTCCTATGCAATCGAGCACACCCCAGGTACCGCCTTGGTACTATAGCACTACGTTCTAAGTCGATAAAATGGGGAATCCGTTGTAAATAATGTCGTTTTTGGTGATTTGGAGGGATTGTTGGGTTGTTTGTGGTATTTCGTGATACTCCGATTCAATCGAATACGCCCTCCGAACATATCCCTGTCTTGTTGTAAGACTTTAGGTCACATAGCAACCACGTGCTACCATAGACACCATGAAGGCGGCCTCCAGTATACAAAATGGACGACGGAAACACGTGTGACCCTAACAACACGCGCTGCGCTTGCGCACTCACACCACGCATCACTATGAAGAAGACGTCATAAGATGGCCGCTCACGCGGGTTACCATGACAACCAAGCATGGCGCCACCAGGTCACGTGACATGACGTCACTTCCGGGGTCCCCCACCGAGGTCCCACTAAATTGGGCCGTTTCATCGCTCTCCTACTACTGACAACCAGCAAAACTCAAACAGATTTTAATGCGAGCGAAGTATGAGTAGGAAACGAACACCCCAACGGTCTCTAAGTGCAAAGATAAACGATGCGGAACCTGTGAGGGCCTAATCGAGGGAAAATGATTCAAATTTCAAAATTGCACCTCACCCTTTGTGGTTAAAACATCTCTCACATGTGCAACGTTCTGTACGTTACAGAGTGTTCGGGCTGCAAATAAGGGTACATTGGGAAAAGTAATTGCCTCCGAAACAAAGTCTCTGGTCATAAAAATGACAAATATGGAGAATCAAGAACAGTTTATGAGAGTGAACAATTTGACGCCTGTAACAAAGGAAAAACCCAGGTTTTAAATTTTAAAATTTTTCCATTTTTTCAATACAGCTATGAAAATGTACCCCTAGCGAAGGGAAATATTCTTCACAGATAAGTTCAAGCCCTGTTTAAATCGAGGCTAAAGGCTTTGGGTGTCGGAGCTCTGTAGGGATTGGCTAGGTCTGGTGAGCCGACGGAAATGGGAAACAGATTATTTCTGAAGAAAGTAGGAGTTGTGTGTTGAATCGAAACGAAGGACAAATGATTGTATATTAAACGCGCGACGGGGAGGGGGGGGGGGGGGGCAGTGCATTCCACGCTCGCGGTGGCGGTCTCTGTCTGGAGAGAGGAAACGATCGAGGACTGTCATAAGGTCTGAGTTCGTCTTTTAAAAACGTGCCCATTTTTAGTTTGTTTTGTGACTTTGTTTTGGAAAAAAAGAAAAAAAAATAACTTGCGCACAATATATATTTTTTGTATAGTAAATAAGAAGGAAGAAGAAAAAAAAAATTAAATCCTGAAAGCGAGAAATAATGTATATCCCGACTTACCGCCAGTGTACTGCTGACAGCATATCCTTTGGAAGACAGAGGCAAAGCGTTTCGCATTGATCAGATCAATAAACGACTCGATTATCGGCCGGTGATCAGAAATAAACATTACAAATTCTTCAAGAACATGACTGTGTCCTTCAATATACATACAGGCCCGTGCCAGTCTTTATCTGAGGCCAACCATAACCCTTTTGCCACACTTTAGCCAGGGCGTTTCACACTTTCATATAGCTGACGTAAGGAAAGTGAATCAAGTATTAATGAGAACATCATCTAAGAAGCTGGGTTCCAGCCATCGTTTGACGGTGTGCGAAGGGCCAGTGATTTAGGTGTTGGACTCCTGAATGCCAGGCGGGGTTGCCGCTGGCTGGTTCGATTTCCGGCCAGGGTCAGAAATCAACATTGCCAATTGTTTGTAAACATGACTGTGTTCTGCAATACACACGCACCCCCCTCCTCCACACACACACATACAAACACACACACGAGTCTTGCAGTATGTTGGAAGTGGGGACAATTGCTTTGAACAGTACAATTGGGGACATGGATGTATCATCAGAATTAAACAATACCATATTATATTTAAGATGCGAATACTTAAATCATATTATGAGCAAATAAAGACTAAAAATGCAGAAAGAAAATATTGTTTCTTGCATACTAACTGTGGCCACACATTTGGGGGGCAGCCCACGTGTGTATCAATGGGAACCATTGTTTTGAGATACACAAATAGGGATACAGCAGATGATGTGTGGTTCTTGTTTTACATTTGGGGACAACCCATGTGTGTATCATTGGGGACGATTGTTCTGAAGTACCCGGGAGGGAATACATAATGTTATGTTTTATTGCTGGTGTCGTGATGCACCTGGGGACAAACCGCTCGGTGTATCAGTGGGTCTGGAATATTGTTCTGAACTAAACATGAGGGGTGTAGCTGATGATCTGGTCGTTGTGTTTCAGTATGTACGGCTGCTCTGTATATCAATAGAAGACCGTTGTTCCGAACTGATTAGTCTTCAGTGGGATTCAGCACAACAATCCAGTATTGATTGTATTATGGACGTTGAGGTCACTTTTCGCATCCATGGTTATATCGTGGCGAGAACACAAGTATGAAGACATGTCCAGTCAACGTTTGTACCTATACTGTGAACTGCAGCAGACTCAAAACTCATATGTTGGTTCCTATTTTATAGAATAAATCTATCTTATTTACTGCAGAAGACAAGCACTGAATCTCTTCCAGGATCCAACGAGAAAGAGCTGCAGCTGCCGTGAAAAGTAGAGAAGCAAGTCGCCGCATGATTCAATAAATCAATCTTTTCTTTTAACCGCATTGTGCAAATGATTCCAACAATAATAAACGGATGAGATAACTTTGTCTGAAATGCTTGCTTCTTCTGGGGTAGGGCATGACTCAGCACATGGCGTCCTGAAGATGACCGACTGGAGTTGTTTAAACATGATTTGTCCTGATAGGTAAGAGCGGCAGTAGACAGAAGGATTTTAGAAGTTGGAGTCATCTGGGGGAATTAAAGAGGCAATTTGTGCGCACTTGTGAGCGGGTGATGATTAAAAAAATGACCTTTGGCAGTCTGGGATTGACTCGGCACTTTAAATAACTGCGTGCATTTGTTATGGTCAGAATGTCTGAAAGGGCGTGGGTTATGGGCACAGCAGAGTTTGTAAGTAGGTCGTGAATCAATCCACCCACCTGGTTCATTTGCACATATTTGTATTAATAATACGTCTGAATGCAGGTAATTATTTGGGGCACCAGTTGCTGGCTCTTTCATCACGTTTGGTGTGTAAAGCTAAAATTTATGTCAAAGGCTCTTTATATACAGTGGAATAGGTAATCATGGTATAAACTCCCCTGCCTCTGTTACACACGAGTGATTATGCTAGGTTGGAACTGGCTCAGAAGTATGTGGAAGGCCTATTCTCCCTTGGCGGGCGCCGAGCTCTTTACAGCATTATTTACCTCAGTCGCTAAGCAGCTTATCTGAGGCTTTCAAACACACTGCAACCACTTTACAAATGGTGTCCCGGAAACATCCGGTTGGCCTAACCTCTGGGTTCTTATTTTGTTCTAAAATGGGAAACCTTCGCAATATATATATTCGCCTTAGTATTCCAGTACATATAATGGAGTGAATTAATCATGCTGGTCGGAATTCATTTGGTCCAGGCAGAAACACAAAAAGCACCTGCTAACCCCACCTGTTATGCTGATAGAATGGCCACCAATGAGTGGAAAACAATTGCCACACACCCAATTGGGTTCATATTACTTTTGATTATACGTTTCCATTAACCCATCTACATCGTATAATTCAATCTTTAGTTAATACTAAATGTGAGACACAGTCAGTGGGTGCACTTACTGAAAGAAGGCACAGGACTCTTACTGATACACAAATATCACAAGCCATAGGCATAACTCATAAAAGGTAGCCTTAAGATGACTTGTTCTGCCTCGTAAGCATTATCAATCTGCTATTTTGCGGTTTTGTTAAATAATTATAGAAACGGCAGCATACATGAGCACTCGGGAGGGGGACTACTTGAAATGCTTTCTTTCTATTTAAGAAAATGATCCGGGGTATTTCCAGGCTGTTTCGAATTAAAGGAAGCGTAAAACAGAGGATTTGGAAAAACATTGCATGATCTGGGTGAAAAATGATTTTAGCCTCTGTGTACCCACCCACCTGGGCTGATCTTGTATCTTGCATTTGTCCTGCCCCCACACCACTGGGCGTGGTAGAAAAAAAAGAGACGGCAGTAATTGCCTCTTGGGATTTGTGTCCAAATATACTCTATAATGTTACTATTTGGGTCCTGGGCGGGTAGGAGGGAGGAGGGACAAGACTGGTTGCTTTTCTGTTAGGAAATAAATCTCAGACTTTCTGACTCTGTTTTATGATGAGTTATTCTATTTACTGGAGTTTAAAGCCACTTTTCGCATCTAAGGTCATATAATAACATGATCACAATAAGTATAAAGCAAGGCAAGGCAAGATTAACCAAGCCATTACACCCATTGCCCACTTCAGAGGACATCCACTCCAGGCATTGGTTACCAGATCTTATATTTTTACTGTTAAAACAGAACTTGTTTACGACATTGAAGAAGCACTGCTCCACTTCTCGGGATTCTCATTAGGACATTTGACCGATCTTAACTGGGGATTTCATAAGTCTAAATATGAAATATCTCCCCTCAGCACTCCCTCCCCTCGCAACAATTCGTTACATATGGTCACTGACTCTTTTCCCACTCTGGTATTACCGGCTTCTCAAGTTGCCATCAAGAGATCCGGTCTCTCCAGCAGCGCATTAGGATCGCAAGGAATTATCATGGTTGTTATCATTCCCTGTCCGGTGACCGATTTGACGAATGCTTTATTTGCAACACATATGGGTTTCACCACGTTCTTCCACTTCGAGCTTTTGCTCGCTTTCGGCCTTATCTCTCTGGAATCGTTGTTTTTCTCATGATATTCGTGCCAGTCAGGATATCGCAGTACGTTTTGAAACCTCCTCCTCATAAGGAGTAGTAGATTGAAGCGCTGTCGATAGAATATTTGTGCGCTCAAAAATGTCAGTCATCAGAGGCAAGGTGCACACATTTTCCTGAACAGTTAGTTGGTTGTTCATACTGAGATATTTGGTGTTTGAGCAAATTGGAAAACATCTCCAGCAGGTCAGAATAATAATCACACCCACGTACCGCAGCTTTAAATTGTCACAACCATCTTGTTAAACATGCTCGGACCATCTGTTATGCTTTCTCGTCATTTAGTTGGTGGATGTGTTTGAACATGACTTTCACACTTTGTCAATTGCCTCGTAAATTTCAAGCAAGATTTCATCAAACGAGCTCAATGGTGGGAACTCTTTTTAGATGCACAAAGACCAGCGCTAGGCGGTGATTTCTACAGTTTATATACACATCAGACGGGCGGTCTTTGCGCCACAAACCCTGCACGCCCTCTTTTTCCCGACATCGTGTTCGTGTCATCAAAACAGATGAAATTAACAGAAGCCATTTCAATTTTATATTCCTCCCTAGCACATTTCATTGTCACATATATACTAGCAGCATCAAAAAACGATTTGCTTCCAGTCGATCCTATATTGGTGATATTCTCTGAAACAACTGACCTTATGTCCAAAAATATATATGGGGTGAATGACTCAATATTTTTTTTTTTTTTTTTTTGAGTCCACCCAAGAGAGGAAACTAATCATTTCATCTTGCTCATTGTTAGCCTCGATATCGTCACTGTGGTAAGTAAAATGAGTACCATTTGATATTGACCTTGCAATTTTATTGTGCAGAATATATCATATGCTGCTTGCCGTTCTTCTTTTGAAGGCCTAGATAAATAATGACCATAATTCGGATTTCTCGTGAAAATTTCCAGTGTTACTGGTTCATTTAAATCGGAAAAGAATTTTATGAAGTCACACACTTGGGATTTGGGGATAATATGTTTCACATGGTAGTCTATGCTCATTATCAAATTGGACAAATATTGTCGATTCATAGAGACTGTTCCAACGTAAGAGCTGTCAAATATCCCAGCCACCCCCCCCCCCCCCCACCCCCATGACTAAACAATTCTATCACCGTTATCTTATTCTGCTTAATTCGTGCATAGAGAGAAGATTTCAAATGGTCCTCGAGGGCACGCGTTGGATGATCACTAAAATTCGTCAATGTTAATGTGAAAGCTGCAGTATTTGGGTTTTGTTTATCCGAAGATAAACAATAATTTGAACAAATGTTACAAATAAAACCATCCTTTGTATAATCAAAATCAGGAAACAATGTCAGTATGCATCTATGCCGTTAGTCCTGCTTCTTGATTTGGGGTGTTTCGCACTATCGTCCACAGTACCCACGGGGATTTGGAAGGATCAACTGTTTTGGCTGCTTCAACCCGAAGTTCATTTCCCGATGGGCCCGACTTCTCTGAAATGTCATCTACACATTCGTCTTTGCAGTCTTGGACCGAAACAATTACAAAATACAAAAAATGAGCCTGTTGTGTTGCAGTTTCGGCACTATCAGCGCGTTTTTTCGCTTTGACTCGTAGCTTAATGCACCCTTGTTATGAGATGTGCCGGTCGTTCGCGGTCTGCCCCGTGAGCTCATTTTACCTCGCTCAAAAGATATTTTTATTTTAAACAACAATAAATTTAAACGATGGTTACGAGAAACTTTCAAAACGCAATTACTAATTGGTCACAGGCGAGAGTATAAAGTAAACGCCTATGTTCTTTAAAATGTACCAGACACCGGTTTAAAATGACCGCTTCCGGCCTATTTTCTGTTGATTCAATTTCCTGGTGGTTCCAGTACATTCTTCCGAGATCAAATTTCAGTCATTATACAAAGAAATAAGATATCGTTATTTTGGCCAGGTATCTTGGGCACATTTTGGGAATTTGGGCACACCGTTTACCGGCCTGAGTTGTGGGGGAATCTAAAGGTCTGCCCTGGGGCATTTTTATTGCGAGTTCCAGTTTCTGCATATAATGAAGAAACCTTTTTATAACATTTTTTTAAACAGCACAATATGGAGAAATGTTGTTTTTCTAAATACCAGTAAATAAAAGCGCAAGAAAGGTTTTCTGTCTGTGTGTTTGAATGGTGATTTAGGAGAGGGTTGGAAGATTTAAATACCCCCCCCCCCCCCCCACACACCCCGGTTCCTAGGACTCTGTGGGGAAATCATGGTTTGGATAATTATGCTAAAATTATTTGGCATTTGCCAGAGGTTATAGTGTGCTCCAGAGGCTACACTTGTTCAAGATGTTAATTCGCTTACATCAACAGCCTTATTTATAACCTTTCAAAACAAGAAAACAGTTTTGTAAGGTGTGTGTGGTCCCCCAATGGACATTTAATTGTGAAATAATCTCTAAAACTAATAGTAAATCGGGTTTGTTAGCTAAAACATATATTTCCTATAGGCCTAGGTATTACAAATATCTTTGACAAGTATCGCCCCTCCGACAATTTTTTTCTGACAGGGAGTCATGCAACAAATAAGAGGGCCCATGTTTAAAGGAGGATTTAACTTGCATTCTCAGGCTAGTTAGCAGGGATGAGGTTATTTAATTATTTATAATTCTGTTGTTTATGCCAGATGATTTTTTTCTATTATTGGGAATGCTACCACAGAAATAATGCCAAGATTTTCAGTGTGCAACAACTAAGGAGTCCGAATATCAACCTAGGGACTTAACTTGAACAAACTTGAAGGATGTTGTATACCAAATATCAAGATTCTGACTGGTGGTTCTGGAGAGGAAGATTTTGACAATATTATCAAATTTGCACTATGTTAAAATTTGCCCCCACCCCCTTCGATAGGGAACATAAATATCAACCCAGAGAATTTATTTGAACAATTTATCTGAAGCCTCTAAGAATGCTGTATACCAAATATCTCAAGAAGCAGATTTTTAAATATTATTCCTCATATTGAACTAAGTTAAGATTCAGGCTATACTAAGGAGCCCAAATAACCCTTGTAAAGATTCTGTATGCCATGCATTAAATGATTCTGATTGGTGTTTTGCCCAACCGACAGTAATTGTCTTTTACCATTCCATTCTACTGGTCTTAGGGATGCTTAATACCAGATAACAGTTCTCTGTTCCATGGGGTTTGGTTGGGGTAAATATGTGACCAAACACTAATAAATAATAATAGTGGGAAATATGGTAACTTGAAAATACTTAAATGTTCGATTACCAGGGTTTTTTTGTTTTTGCATGAATCAAGTACTTATGACTCAATAATACCATATACATGTACCAAATTTGTTTCAAATCAGAGGATCAGTTCAGAAAAAAAAAAAATTTGGACAGGGTCAAAACTTTTGCCCCTCGAATTTTTAAGGGCAAATTGCTCTACAAAAATTGTTTGAACAAACTTGATTCTACATCTCAGACGGAAGCTCCATACCAAATATCAAGTCATTGTAAGGTACTTACTGGTTCATGAGGAGATTTTAAAATACATTTGGGAACATTTTACCCTGGTTCATCACCAGATTATCGGATTGAACAAACTTTCATTTGAATTGGCCCAGTGGTTTTGGAGAAGACTCAAGCATAACTTAACATGTACAACGGACGACAGACAACAGACAAAAAGTGATGACAATTCATGTACCTCACCCTGATTTTCGGTCAGGGGAACGAATAAGAGAGAACAACAGGTCTTAATCGCTCACCTGACAAAGTGGTTTAAAGAAGTAATTTGGGTCACATGAAGTTAGTTATGGTTTATCAACACCACAGAGGAATGAGGTCATGAAATTATTCATAACTCTAGTTTTCATGTCAGATTATTATTATGATACATGTAAAACTCCCTGGCTTTTTCCAATTCTATCAGGTGTAGACAGGCACTTTCAATCATACAAGGGTTGTTATGTCAAGAACAATATTTACGGAAAAAACACTAAGAAATGGCATTCAACAATGTCTAGTGTTTGATGAAAAGGATAATGTTCAATGCTCATGAAAGGATTATGAAGTACAAGAATTGTAATAATTGAGAATATGTTAATTTTTGTCCCCTGTATGCTATGTTTTCAATAAAACTAAGTTGAGGCGCAGACATCACTAAAAATTGAGAGGTGGGTTAATGTGGCCCTCACAGTTAACGTATGTCAACCAAAGTTACCCAGTTACAGTGAAATTTAGTGTAATACGGTTAACCGGTTTTGTGAGTCGGCTTCGGTTTAAAACCGAAACCGTGTAACAGTTAAATCAGTACGGTTTCGTTTTTTGTCTACAAAATGTCTGAAACTTATGTTTACACTATTCGGTTTGCATTGTCAACAACTGAAAACTAAATCCGTAATGTAAACTGAAGCTCTGTCGCCAGTATTCACGTATTCAGACTCCTGAGAAACAAATGCTACCTAACAGGGGTCACTGACGCGTTAGAAGAATGATCACACGTCCCAAAACATAGTCATATGATGTATGACAACTTTCGTCCAGTTACACAGCACTGTTACAAAAGTGGGTTGGTTTGTTCTGACAGATATTCTCAGAATGACAATCTTGACTAGCCGACGAACGTCAAAATGAGCAACTTGGGACGTCGCAAGCGGCTTCGTATATACGCCACATGTTTGGATGTATTAATTACCTAGCAACAAAATCGTGAATAAAATCAAGGAAAAAATAGACTTTGTTTTTTTAATGGCGGATTACTGTAAAAAACAAAACATACTTCAGTTGTCGCGTGGGTTTCCCTTACACACGCTAAGAATGTAACGTTCAACATTGTTACCTCCCTTTATCCAATGTGTGCATGAGAGCGCACACCACGATGGAATGTCCCTGCGTCTATTTACTTGCAGTGTGCAGGCCATGCGATCCTGCGATGTCTAAAATCCTCTGTACACAATTAAATTGAACATTTTGCCTCGTATAACACAGAACTGATTTAGATTCGCAAGCAATAGATGGAAATTGAAAGTGGAACGCCAACTCAGAAAGGCAAATGGAAAAAGGTACATTTCGAAATGTTACAGTTAAAAACTCGTCAGTGTAAATTATGGTTGTTCTGAAAATCAAACGAGCATTGCACCTTCCGTCGGTGACGGGGCGCGGAATTCATCAGCCCACCCACTGCAAATATTGCCTCCCCGTTCCAAACTACCAGTTACTGTTTCAAATCCAATTGCATAACAGGGTGTGTGTGTGGGGGGGGGGGGGGGGGGGCACCTGTACTGAGAGAAACCTGTACTATTTATCAATGTACAAATGTGCAACTGGTCTTGGAAGTGACCCGTCTCAGATGGCGTAGTTTAGAGTACATTCTTTTCAAAAATATCTCTGGGTGGGAATCGGGGGGTTGGTAGGCCAGTACTTGGCTAGCAGTCCCACCTGAATTTTGAGACCAGGAGAGCCAGTGGTTGCAAGGAGTCTTACAATAATACCAGCGTCTTTTGTTTCCTGCCACTATCCTGGCACTGCTCCTGCCTTTTAGTCTTTTAAAGTATTTTTGTGGGGTCGGGAGGGTGACGTGTCCACCTACATAGGAGATTTGTGTGTGTGGGAGGAGGAAAATAAATTGATGCTAGCCATTGACAGTTGAATTATTATTTAAAATATGACCGAATATGTATTTTTATTCCCACTGTGTGATATTTTTCAAGTCTACAACTTTGTTATTGCAAAAACCCGAAAACCGATCTGTAAACCCAGTTTTTGGACGAAACCGAATCGAACCGAAACCGAAGTCAGAAACAAAACGCGCAACGCTAGTGAAATTATTCCAAAACGAGCCATCCTATCAAGTTACAAAGAAATCCCTTCATAAATATAACTCACTGACTGTGATAAAGGAATCATGGTCACAATATGGCTGAGCTGTCACGGTTGACCAACGAAAGTCACCAATCATGGCCAATATAAGACAGTCGCATCTAGATATCATACAAAGTTATCCTTCCATGTTACAGTGAAATCCCTTTGCAAAAAAGAACCTTTAGTCAGTACTAAATGAATCCATGTCGCGTGACCAGGTGGTGGTAATGGCTGACTGAACGTGACCAAAATAGGAAAGTCTCATCTAGACATCATATTGAGTTACCATTCCAAGTTACAATGAAATCACTTCGTAAATATGAACTGCAGACTGTGCTAAACAGATTTAGATCACAGGCCGGTGTGGCCATCACGGTGGACAGATCATAGCCAAAATATGACGTTCTCTTCTAGACATTAACATTATACTGAGTCATTCTACCAAGTTACAATAAAATCCCTTCATAAATACAACCTGTAGACTGTGCTAAATGTTTTTGGGTTTCGGGCTCGCGCAGCCATCACGGTTGACCGATTGAAGTTCTCATCTAGACATTATACCGATTTGTCGTAACATGTTACAATGAAATCCCTTCATAAATACGACCTGTAGTCTATGCTAAAGGTTTTGGGATCCGGCAGATTTCACGGTTGAACAGTTGCAACCAAAAGTGGACGTTCTTATCTAGACGTTATTTGGAGTCATCCTGTGTTTGCCTATTCTAAGGAAAAAAGATTCCTTTATTCCCCTGACGGAAAAGAAAATTATCAGCTTATGTCATTTCATTCCAAGAAGTCTCGGACTATTTCTACGAGAACCCTTTTCCAACATTGTTTTAGAATAATTTTGGGATAGAGTTGAGCTAAAAACTTTGTTGACACAGACGTCCATACTGAATTTTAGCATTCCCGCACAGTATTAATAATTCGACTTATTGCAAAGCTAGTCTTAGATTTTGCAGGATGGGGTAAAATGTTAAGACGTTATGGCCTGGTCTGAACCAAAACCATCATACTACAAGATTTAATCATGATAAGGCCTCACAAAGAAGATATTCTGTTTCTCAGGCCATTTTTTGTAAAATTGCAGTTTTTTTTATTTTTGTAATTATTTTTTTGCTATTAAAAAGGTAATGTCCTTCGTTTGTTTGGTTTTAGACCCCATAATCTATAGAATAGCATGGGTGGTGGTGCATTACGTCCATTGAGTGCAAGAAGGCTTTGCAATGCAAAACCATTGCAAAGCCTTGTTGCACTCAAGAGGTAATTTTATAAACTTGGGTAAAATATTAGACATAAACCATCTCATTTTTATTTTATTAAGTTTGGGTTGGTTATAAAAAGAGAGCATGGAGCAGCCAATGTGACTATGTGGTATTCTATTGTAAAATAAAATGTTCCCTTACTCGTGCTATAGCAGACTTTCAGGCGGTGCTATCTACACATGGCAGCAGTTCCATGGCAAATTCCAGTTTCCACATGTTCTATTTTTCACTCCAAGCACTGTAGTATATAATTTATTGGGGTTATTCATTTTGGGTCTTTTCTTGACTTGGAAGAAAATTACTTGAAATTTGACCAAAGACAGGTTGGACGTCCCCTTAAGAAAGTCTCAAGCACCAATACTGAATCCAATCTATTGCCATTTGTTCCAAATTATTGTGCAAAGAATTTGAAAACAGGCAAATATTAACGAATTAAGGATCATAACTCTGTATTGTGACATTTTCTGGATTTTTCTGGAATTATGAAATTGATTTCTATTAAAGAATTGAGAGTATCCAGAGTATCACATGACAATAAACTATTTATAAAAGACTCCATCTTTCAAGGAAAATGGGACAGCGTTGGCATTCACGACCATGAAGCCTTGAGGCTGCATTTTGAATTCCCAGCATTGTTCCTGGATACCTAAAGCATATTTGGTAATGTGTTCTTATGAAATATTATTTTATTGTTATCAGTTCTGGTACAAATATGGTACCGATAGCTCACTTTCAGGAACCGCTGTTGTCTGATGTTGACTGTGTGTCAGTATGTGAAGTGCACAGATATTTTAGGGGGTCTATACACTACATCCTTCATTTTGCTGTATAATTTCTGTAATTGTATTTGGAATTTATAGAATTTCAGACTTGGGAATTTCATAGCACTGTTTTTTCCTAAATTATGGTTCTGTATAAGTAATGGGCAATTTAGTTTGAAAAAGGGGCTTCATGAAGATTCAGCCTCAGGATGATTCCACCCTCATAACTTTTCCGGGAATATTCGGTCTCAGTTGTGGCCGAATCTTGTCACCTCAGAGGCCAAATTCTTCTTTAAATTTTCTATGCATCTTTTTATACTTTTTCTGAAAAGATTTATTTTTACTAATCATGACAAAATTGTGCAATAGGAAACAAACCTTAATGAAACTGGAACAAAAAAACAAAAAAAAAACCTTCCCAAAAGGACATCCACTCACATCTGGTCAGCTGACACAAGAATTATTTTTTAGCATGCATTTTGTAGGTGTTTTCCGTGTTTTTGATTAAAGCTGAGTTTTGAACATTTGCTTATGTTGTTACATGTTCTCAAACTACTCTTTAAATTATCAAATTTGATCGTTGGGGAGGGGGGGGGGGGGAGGACTCAGTAGGTAGAGGTGAAAGAGGTTCTCGGTTCGAATTCCATCTGCGGAAACTGTGTTGTGTCATTGGGCAACACACTTCACCCACGTGGGGGCATGGTGGTGTGGTGAACTAAGTCGTACTGCCTGGTGCACTTGTCGTCAACCAATGCTAACCACAGAGATCAAAGTGCCCAGAGTAAAAATCCCTGAAAATCTTTTATCAGGAGCCATAGGCTGTTACTTAATGCCAAAGGCAGAACCTGAGTGGAGTAACAAGTGATTGCTCCTCGTATGTGCAGAGAGCATTGTGAATTTTGTGAGTTAAGACAAAAATTGAAGCCTGCATTCATTGAAAATCACTATTCCTGAACACTTTATGGGAAAAACCTGTAACAAAAATCTCTAAACTCAGTCAAATCCCCGAAAACGTTTATCTCTGGCTACTCCTGCTTGTTTGGAGTTAGTATGTTGCGGAGCATGAGAGTTGCTTGCCATTGCTTGGTTGTTCTCTCTGGGTACTCCGAGTTCCTCCACCCGTAAAACTGTCCGATATGAGGTGATCCTGGCTGTCAAAAGTGTTAAACCCCAATAAATAAAACAAATTTAATGAATTAAAGACTTTTGAATTATGGTTTTGATTTGGGGGAGGGGGATTTGTTTTTAGTTTTTCAGCCAAAACAAATTTAACAAACTAATAATGGAACTATGTGTTTAATTACTGGTAATAAAATAATATTTGCAAACGTTACACCTGCGTTTTTTCAGTTATTAACTAACATAAAATTCTGTGCTTTTTTGTGAAAATTATTTTGTTACTACCCGTTAAAAATTCTGACATTCCAACACCTGATAAAAAATATTTGTAAAAATACTAACATGACATGCAATTACTTCAATTTTTTAATGTCGCTCCTCAGACCCTGATCATTTTTATTTCAGCATAGTTAACTTTCCCCCAACATGTTATTTTTAATATTTATTTATAATAAACTTAAGTTGAAAATTAAAAAAATAAATAAACAATTTGTGTTCTGTTATTTCTTTATTATTTTATCAATAAGAAATGGGCTCAGTAGGACAGTTAAAACTAGAAGTTCTGTCATGAAATGCGCACAAATAGGACGTCGATCTGTGCGTTAATCTGCGCGTTATGACCGTAGTAACGCTTTCAAATTCTGTACATGTGGCCAGTGCACAAGCAATGTTTCAGCCAATGGACCTCCGGATTACCCGGAGGTCCAATGGCAGAAACATTGCATGTGTTTGCTATGAGTAACTAGGAGAACCTGTCGTGCTTTGGATGCCATTCGATATGGCAATTGAGCGCAATTCTTACGCGCAATTAAGCCTAGATAAGCGCACAGTTCATGACCGGACTTCTAGTTTTAACTGTAAGAGGTGCAGGCAGTAAGCCGAAAGGTCTGGCTTCCTCCATCTGTAAAACTGTCAGACACTAGGTGTTCCTGACTGTTGAAAGTGACGTTAAACCCCAATAAATAAATCAATAAGAATCACTCCTATTCTAGAGGACGGTTTGGGGCAAATTGCCAGAGGACAGTTTGGGTTAGATTAGCATCCGGTTTGGGTCAATTTGTTGGAGGACATTTTGGATGCAATTACCACACTCAGTTACAGATGAGAAACGTTAATTACTTTAGAACACATCGAATGTGGATTACTGCAGAGGTAATTGTTCGATATATATATTTTATTTAATGCTCAGGCATCAATTCACGCTGAAAAATTAAGTCATATTCCCCTGTCGGTCGGCAAAACGAAATATCAAAATGATATTTAGAAATCGATATTTCATCGTAGGTTCGGATGACGAATCACATGTACTTTAAACGAGTCAGCACATCAGTAATGAATTCCAGAGTCCCAAATACAAACGAATTCGAATAATTGATAGTGACAGTGACTAAATCAATTCATTAAATCAGCGGTTTCAAAGTTTGACTTTCCCATTCACCTTCCAGCGAAAAGCCGAAATCACTTTCAAATTTCGTCAGTTCAACTTCACACGTCTTCAGTGCATTGAGTTCAAAAAAAATAAAATGACGTGTCTTGTTATTGAAAATAAGAAAGTGGTGTTTTTTGTTATTGTTCTATTTCTTCGAAACACATTGCGATTATTTCAATTCGCCAGCCTTGGTAAATCGTAAAGTTAGGGGAGAAATAAGACGGGACTACTTTTTGTGCGGATATTCACACATTCCAATGGGTGGAGTTTGGTTGTTGTAATTTTTGTATGGACGCCGGTTCGGCACATAAATTTTGCGCCTTAATGGCAAATAAAGGCCACAAATTGGAGAGTTTGTAGTCGTAGAGCATTAAATAAAAAGAAAATTCACGAAAATTTGATGAATACCGAAAATATCTCGTTCGTGGCTACAAGAAATATGAGGATCTTCACTCGCGACTGCGTCGCTCGTGAAGATCCTCATATTTCTTTGTAGCCACTCACGAGATATTTTCGGTATTCATCAAATTTTCGTGAATATCCTCTATATATTTTAGGAGTAAAATGAATATCGTAGCATATCTAAAATATCTTAACTGATTTTTATTGCTTTCATTTCTGACGAATCTTCCCTGGGCCGAGTTTCCCCCTGGCCAAACCTTCCTCCTGTTCCAGAATAAAGATGACATACCATTTTCGATGGCGTTAAGTATCCAAAAAGATTATTATTTTCGATTTCTCAGTATTCGAAACTACGAAGCATTGTTCACAAATACAGATGACACCAAAAGTAACAAATTATTACCTTGTTTTGATTTCAGATGGGACCGAAAGTAACCTGTGTTGTTTCATTTTTTTCAAGCACATTCTTTCTTACTTTTACAACACTTTAACATGTGGAAAATTCAAAAAGAGCGTTTCTATTCGTTTTGATACTTCCAGACCATATATGCACACAATCTGTCACGCCATAATATTCGTTCAGTTATATATTCTGTATAATCATGTAGGGTTAATATTTTATATCCAAGCATGCAGGCTTCGATAGGTCAATTTACTGGTATGTGACCACGATTGTTTTCTCCATGTAATCATGCAGCTAAGTGTCTAAAGTGTGCGGGGTATTCTGTCGGCATGATGCATGCTTTGTTTGCATGTAATATACGCTGATAGTGTTGGATGTTTGAGGTCATCGGGTATTCTTCTCAATGTTGTGAGAGTGGTTGCAGTGTTTGTGGCTGGAGTGCAGCAGTGTATGGTGTCCCTAAAGGAGGACTTGCACTAATGTAGCTGGCCGTTTTCAGCAGATCAGAGGTTTGTGTAGTCGAATACTGCTTTTCTTTAATTTTACGCCATTATAATATAACGCATTTTTGGCTAAATTATTCAGTGAAAATTTTAAGGCTAATGCTTAGTGAGTTGTAGATATAATTTTAAGGGCCTATATAAGTAATGGAATTTTGTTTATTTTGAAATTCTCACCTCTCATATTCCTTAAATTCAGATTAAATATACACAAATTGTACATCAAAATGAAGGTTGGGATGTATAGAAAACGAAACACATATGTAATCAACTCATAGAGTCGACTGTAGGCACCACTGGTTCCTGGGAGTCTGCTACCGTATTCGCACCAGAACTGATAATAAAATAATATTTCACGAAAACAACTTGTGGCCAAATGTGCTTCATATATCCAAGAACAAAGCTAGGCATTCAAAACACTTTCGAATACAGCGGTAGGACTGCATTTTGGAAAAGAACAACACTGTCTGCATTTTTTATTGAAGATGGTTTCCATGCTCGACAGACATGCGCAAATCACTCGTTACCACGAATTTCCATCAAAAAACAAAATCGTAATTCTAAGAAATTCCAACAGGTATCATGATACCTTGCATTGAATATGGCAACTGTGCAATCTCTATCTAATAACAGTATAATGTATGAAGGCGATCTTTTTCATTATTTGATTTTAGACGGCGTTGTTTTTACATGCTTTTTCTGTCGGATGACGTCAACCGGAAATCGAAAGTAGACTCATACGTAAACAAAAGCAAAGGCTTTGGAATTTTCCCCAATGTAGCTCTGTCGCCGTGTTTTGAAGAATTTTTATCCCCTAGCTTTGTTCTTGGATATATAAAGCACATTTGGCCACAAGTTGTTTTCGTGAAATATTATTAAATTATCGGGGGCGCGGTGGCTCAGTTGGTAGAGGTGCAGGCTGCAAGCCGAGAGGTCCTCGGTTCGAATCCCACCTGCGGCAACCGCGTTGTGTCCTTGGGCAAGACACTTCACCCCGATTGCCTACATGGGGGCACGATGACGCTGTGTACTGAGGCGTACTGCACGTCGATGGTGCGCATGTCTTCAACCAATCTAACCCTGCCTGTGCTGCGGTGCAGAGTTCAGAGTTACGATGTTGGAGAGCTGACAGCTGCTCGTCGTTGCTCGGTGGTTCTCTCCGGGTACTCCGGCTTCCTCCACCCGTAAAACTGTCACGGTCACGATTAGCCATTGTGCATAAGTATGTGACCTTAAACACCAATAAATAAATAAATAAATAATAATATTAAATTATCAGTTCTGGTGTGAATATGGCAGCAGACTTCCAGGAACCAGTGGTGCCTACAGTCGACTCAATGAGTTGATTACGTATGTGTTTCGTGTTCTATACATCCCAACCTTCATTTTGATGTACATTTTGTGTATATTTAATTTGAATTGAAGGAATATCAGAGGTGAGAATTTTCAAAATAAACGAAATTTCATTACTTATATAGGCCCTTAAGGCTTATGCTTAGTGAATTGTAGATATAATACAGATGTAATTTCATTAAATGTATTAGGCGTACATATGTATTGTGCCATATACTGGTACGTGATCCTGCTTTAAGTCTCGTTAATGAGCTTCTGCTCAATTGTGCCTAAGGGTACGTGTGACTAGTGCCTAGAAGCTAGGTTAAAGTGTTCCTGCACTGGTACGTGAATACTCTTTAGTTTGCGTAGTGCGATAGTAAATTATAAAGCTTTTCATTATTATAATGTCTGTGTTAGGCATTTGTACTAAAATGTACGTGTCCATACTTAGCTAACATATGTAATGCCGTACTTAGTGATTCTAAACTGTAATGTCTGTTTAGCGTTTTCATGAACACAGTAGTAGAAAATCGCTTTTAAACTTCAGGTTCCGTTTTGTGATGTCATGCCTTAAAGCCCTTCACCCAAGTTGAGCAGTACTTATGAACACACGTAGACTACTATATGGCTTGAGAACTGATATGTGTTACAATAACGCCTGTGATTGTCGCAGTTTGCTGATTTGGAGTGTGTTTCGAGGGATGTTTACCGTTATCGTAATGTACTGTAATTTACAAATATATTTAACTTACCTGTGATACGGATGGCACATATTAACTGTTTTTCAGCAGACATGGGCTGTGAAATCGAATAGACTGTTTTGCCACATATGGAGAATCAACATTGACAATCATAAACCAGTATTTTAAGACATTGTGTATACGTTTGGTTCTGATCAGTTCCTTTGTGTTCATTTTGCATTTCACGTTGTGTTCGTTTCATCATTATAATTTACTTTCACCGTTTAATTAAAATTGCATTCACTTTTAAAACACATTAGTCATAATTTGTATACTTATATACTTGCCATTCTGGGGTGTCACCAAGTGAGTGTGACACAATCGTACCAATAAAACAACAATTATCAGTTATATCTGCGGTTACTCGATTAAGGTTATCATTCGCAGACAAGTTGCAACGAAAGCAGGAGAGTTCGATCTGAAATAAGGAGATAATCCCCTGAGCGTATTGACAAATCTCCAGAAGGACAGAATTCGAGTGATGTGAAGATATGTAAATATCACGCAAGCTTAGACGCTAGTGGGGGTTACAGCAGAAAGCGAATGTATTTGACATTTTTGTTTGATTGTTGATATCAGCCCAAAAATTCCCAGAATGGAGTAGGCCAATTGCAATTGAATGGGCTATTCGACACCGGAAGTCACGTGATATTTTCACTGACATTTACTGTCCAATTCAAAAACTCACTATGACGGCATATAGAGAATTCTGTTCTAGAACACATTTATCTGAATGGGTATGTACAAACCCTTGCGGGCCTACGGACCGCTTGGGGGTCCTATTAAAAAGCTATGATTTCGAAAGGCCATAGTGGGGATCCCTTCCAAGTTATAATATTATCAAGCTGTGGTTCGCAAATGTCGTAGTAGGATTCACTCTTCTTCCAAGATATAATAGTGCACACCCACGCAGTGGCGTGGGCGCACATAGGTAACCCAAGTACGTATCCATGATTTTATAATTTTTCCATATACCATGCAACAGAGTTTGGGGTGCCATCTGGCGGCGTGGCTCTCCCACTGGCAAAAAATCCAGAATCATTGTAACGGATATTTAATTGTTTTTGGCTTTTCAAAGGACTTTATGTAAAATATATTGTCGCAGAATGCTGGAAACTATGAGAAATAATTAAGTAATGAAGTGACTTTCGAAGTTAGGTGGTTGTTGGCGAGTTAGGTATTGCTTCAAAGTTCGAAGTGCCAATGTCGTCCGTTGCCGGTTTCGTCAGATTCAAAATCCCAGTTTCAATTTTAATTGAGAACGTACACTTCACAAAAAGTTGACAACGAATAAAAAAATAAAACCAGTGATTTATTGACACTTTTAGTCGGCCTTTTTCATTTGTGGGGAACTCTGTCCGATTTCCTTAGAAACAATCAGAGTTCGGATGAATTCAAGTTATGTTGACGTGCGGTCTGGGGAAATCTTTGTTTTCAAAACACGGGCATGCAGTCTTGTGGTAAAATTTTTACAGAAACAGACATGCACGCGAACAGCGATATTCGTTTATTTCCAAGATTTTTCTTCACAAATTCACTGGTTCTAGTCTATTTTTACCAGTGATACAATACAATGTCAGTTTAAGACTGTCAGAATTACAGTGTAGCGGCCAGCTAATTTTGTGATCCGACGTGTTCTCCTAAAGGCTAAATGCCAGAACCACTCAGAACTCCCATTTAAATTACGCTTCCTCTGTGTTTTGGTAAACAATGTTTTAATTCCCGGATGCTTTAGGCTTTGCAACCTGAATAGAACTGAATTCATCCTCAGACTAATCAGTGTCGTCGCCCTCCTCGTCTGACCAACATCTGGAGGTGGGGATTCTGATAATTAGTACATGTATGTTTCTTCAAAAATGGCAAAAAACGTTTAAAAAACCTAAATACCAACCTCCCCAGAACCGACCTCTAAATAACATTTGCACACTGATTCCAGAGAAAATATTTAATTTCTACTAATTCCAGTTTGTTTTAGCATTCAAAAGAAAACTGAAATTTAATTTATGACAAAATGTGTGACGGCATTTCTGTCTGTCCATCCATCCATCAGTGAGTTGGAAAACTCATAGCCTGGACGATTCGTACCTCTGGCAATTGGTACCTTTTGCTGGACAATTCGTACCCCCGATGCCTGGACAATTCGTGCCTTTTCCCAGGACAATTTGTACCCCTCCTCTGGGCAGTATCTGACAGTTCGTACCCTCTCTGGACAATTTGTATCCTCTTCTGCAAATTCATACCCTGTTTAATTAACCCCCTCTGAAAAAAATATACATGGACATGGGTTGGGAGAGGATTATAAACTTGGAGAAAGGATAAAAAAGCAATGTCATTTCTATTATTTTAAAAAGACATAGAATATCCAAATTCATTACTTAAAGTAAAAAGCAAGTAGACACTTAAAAGTTTCATCGTCACGATGACAAAAAAGAAAATGCTCTATTGAGGGAGCTCAGAATTAAATTATTAAGGCGACACGCTCTTTAACTTATTATTTGGGACGTCATAAAATTATTTATTGTTAGATCTTCACCAATTTAAAGACTTATTGTGGCTTCATTAAAAAAAAATAGTGTTTTAACTGTAAAACTACATCCATTACTATCCACTATAAATTTTCTTTTACCACGTACAGACCCGAAGTTGATAATACTAGAGATCGCTTTTTCACTTATGCTGTTAAGCGATGGCTCACCCATTGAAGTTTCATTTCCATGCATAAATCATATTTTGATGGGTTGTTTCATGCATATGTTTATGTTTGTATTACTATCACTCCGTTGACTTTTCATTTTCATTTCACTCAGCCAAAACATGAGTCAAAAACATTTAAATAGTTAATACCAGGCCAGAAATAAGGAGTCTGGCATTCACAGAATGAGGTTCACAGAGGGTGAATTTGATGATGCTATCCCATATAGTGGGGCCCAATTTATCCTCTGGGCACCTCTTTCTGTTTAGTTTTGAGACCCTGATTCATATTGAGGTTCACAGAGGGTAAATTTAGTGATGCTACCCTGCTGTGCAGGGGTACCATTATTAAATTCACCCTCTGGGGACCTCATTTTGCTGATGACAGGCTGCTTATTTTCTGGCTTGGTTAATACATGAGACAGTTGAGTACACTTACTTGAGACAACTTGTACCAAAAAGGATACAATTCATAACTTTTACTGGGACAATTCGTACCTTTTGTCTAGGACAATTTGTACCTTATTGTCAAGACAATTCATACCCCCTAATTGTGGTATGAATCGTATAGGGTGCAAGTTGTCCAAGAACCGTCCATCACAGTCCGCGATTCTTTGCTTTTCATTTACCTGGTTGTACATGTACATTTTCAGTAACTGGCTTCTGCCTATTTTTCACACTGTACCCCCTCCACCTTACACACACACACATACACAAATATATTAAACATTAAAGAGCACTATCTTTTTGAATATCTGATTCATCCTCTCTGGAAAACATACATGTACATTGCATTTTTCTTAATTTTACTCTTTTTATCAAAATGTGTCATGAGTGTCTGTAGGGATTAAATCCAAGGTTGTGAAAGTGCCTTTATGGGTATTTGCAGCACAAGCACCACACTACAGAAGCAATATTGGATGGTTTTAGGTATTTTTGTGATGCTATGAGACACCACATGAGCTGCACTGTCATGCTGTTGGAAAACAATCAATGTGTAATGTTTTGTCAGGAGACATACCAATGATCTAGGTGCCTTAATTAAGAAATCTGAGGGATTTTTTAAAAAAAACTTTTTTACAAAAATTGGAAAATATTCATCAAACATATTGTGAAATATCTTCAGAAGCCAGAATGTGATTTAAAACTATCGCAAATGAGAAATTTAATATCATAAGAAGTTTGTTTTGTGTCAACATCAATTAATTTATGAATTATTTCATAGTTTTGGGTGAAAGTGGGTATGCTGGGGGGTCTAGGGGACACATTCAGGGCTATATTTTACCACATCAATATATACATGTAGAAGAAAATTTGACATCAATTGTTAGGATAAAATGGCACTATCTACTGATATTGGGGATTTATATAGCTGCAACACCAGTTTTTAAAACAAAATTGACATTCATTTTGTTTTGTGTGGAGTGGAATGAGACAGATTTTTCCCAAAAACTATTGTCCTGCTGATGCAGATTTTAGTTTTATTTTGGGATTGGGGTAGTTTTCAAAGAAAGCAGTGAATTCTCAAGCAGAAATGACTCTTTATTAAAATGAAAGAGGTAAAATGTATCTTGGAAGGATTAGAATGAAGCTAAAATCTCTCCCAATCATTTTTACACACTTAGCAAAATCCCCCCCCCCCCGCCTACAGTTTTTGAGGGTAGTACCACAATCTCCCACATTATTTTAAGAGCAGTTTTAAGAGCAGTACAAAAATCCCCCTCCCAGCCCTTTACACCAAAAGGTTAAAAGGCAGTCCAAGAGGATTTAAAAACTTATGTATTTAATTTGTAAATTACATAAACACTCATTTACAAGAAAACATGCCTCAGTAACTATTTATCAGGACAGTTATTTATTTTTTTATTGGAGTTTAAGGAAAAGCTTGGCCTCGAGTGGTAAAAAGTTTTGGACATTTTTGTATGGCTTTAAATATACTTCTAACAAATTAGTTGGGGGGGGGGGGGATTTTGGTTCACCAGAAATTATGGAGGGAGGAATTTCTGTTCACCTGAAAAAACATGGGGGGGGGGGGGATTTTTGCGCATTGTGTGAAAAATGATTGGATGGTGGTGGCGGGGGGGGGGGGGGGGGGGTGTTGTCAGGTAAAAGTTTTGTAGGTTACCCTTTGGAAGGTTTGGGGTTGATTATAGGAAATACATACATGTAAATGTACATGTATTTTGGCTTCCAACACTGATTTAATTATTATTTTTTGGATATTACACGTATTTCACATTTAAATGTTCATTCAAGAAAAACAGACTGAATAATACTGTTTTATTTTTTGAAAAGTTATATTTTTGTCACAGTCAGCAATAAAGGCCATATATTGCCAAAAATAATGCAGTTAAATGCATATTGAGCAAGTGTGGCATCCAAAACTGAGTAGCACACTATAACCTCCGGCAAATACCAAAAACACATACAATGTATAACCACCTATTTTACCTATTAACACATAGTACTTGTTATAGAGGGGATTCCAATTATATTCCAATCCTCTCCCAAATCACCATCCAAACACTCAGCCAGAAAACCCATATTTCACTTGTATTCACTGGTATAATAGAAGTTTTCTCCATATTATGATTCCCTGTGGGAACTCCGGGAAGTAAGCAGCACTTATTTACTGTGGTAAACCAGTTCCGCTGTACTAGTAAAATAGGACCCAGTCTGACCCAGTCACCAATGCTTGGGGTGAAAGTCCTCTAAAATGGGCAACATGTAGATCAACGATTGACTAAACTTGACTTCATCTCTATGTTGTGTCACGATTAGCCATTGTGCATAAATATGTGACGTTAACCACCAACAAACAAACCATATTATGATAACCCTTTACCTTACATGTACATGAAAAGAAGATACCACTTTTGAATAACTAATTTCTTTTAATTTTTTGGGTAAAAAACATAGCTATGCCCCCCCACCCCCACCCCCCCTCACTGGAATGAGCTGAACAAGCTCATTCCAATGAAGGGGTCATAAGCTATGTTTTTGATGCCACAAAATGCAAAAAATAATTAACATTGAATGGCAATTTTGGTGAATGGTGCTAGCCGGTTTTGGCCATTACATTGAGTGAATGATTAATAGAAGCTTTCTCCATATTATGATGTTAACCCTTTAGCTTACATGAAAAGAATATAGCACTTATGAATAACTAATCTCTTTTTATTTTTTGCGTCAAAAACATAGCTCTGACCCCCACCCCTTCCACTGGAATGAGCTGAACTAGCTCATTCCAATGAGGGGTCATAAGCTATATTTTTGATGCAAACATAATGAACATTGAATGGCAGTTTTGGTGAATGGTGCTAGCCTGTTTTGGCCATTACAATGAGTGAGTAATGAAAAATGTTAAAAACCAATTTCTTCATTCACAGAGTATTTTGGAGGTACATTGGGAAAAGTAACAAAGTTGCAAATGTAAATGAATGGCTTTTGTGCACATACCAATATAGTAGTCTGATACTAGTGTTGTCAGGGTCCCCATGTTATAGCACAAGACTAAATTAACAATTGTCCCTCTACCACCCATACTGAACCCCTCAGCTGATGAGAAAGTTAACAGCATACACTCTCCGTTTCCTATGATTTGCTTTAGTATTGCAGCACTCAGGGTCCACTGAGTTTTTTTTCTATTTGACAACCCTGTCCTGGCTCTTCTCACTATATTTTTCATTGCATGTCAGTCAGTATTCCTATGTACATGCAGACTGTCACTTTCAAAATATGTGATTGCATGTCTCTGTCCATCATACAAAGTGTTGGTTTGTTTTTCATTTGCACAGTTCTACATAATCAATAACTGGCAATTGATCCCCCCTCACATACACACACATACACAAATATATTAAACATTAAAGAGCACTACATTCCTGAAGCAAATATCTGAGTCATCCTCACTGGGTACTATGCATACATGTATTTCCCATAATTTCACTCTTTTTATCAGAATGGCTGCCTGTAGGAATTAAATCGAAGGTTGTAAACGAGCCCTTGTGGGTACATGTACTTGTGGGACACGCACATCACTACAAAATCAATATTTGATGGTTTTAGGCATTTTAACAGTGTTATGAGATACCATAGGAGCAGTGCTCAGCTGGCCATACCGTTGGAAAAAATCAGTGTTTAATGTTTTGTCAGTGCCATACCAATGACTCAAGGTCCCTTAACTGAGAAAGCGAGGCTTTTTTCACAAGAGTGGCAAAATATTCATCAAATGCATTGTGACATATCTTCAGAAGCCAGAATGTGATTTAAAAACTATCACAAATGGGAAATTTAATATCACAAGAGGTTTGTTTTGCGTCAACATCAATTAATTTATGAATTTTAGTTTTTGATAAAAAGGGTCATACTAGGGGGACACCTTCAGGGCTATATTTTTGCCACATCAGTATGTACATGTAGAAGAAAATTTGACATCAGTTGTTTGGATAAAATGGTACTGTCTATTGATATTGGTGAACTATATAGCTGCAACCCCAATTTTTGAATCAAAATTGACATATTGTTTCGTGGGGTTGGAACACCACTCTTTGTCTTGGTATATGGTTAAATGAGACACATTTTTCCTCAAAGTATTGCATGCTGATGCAGATTTTAGTTTTATTTTGGGATTAGGTTAGTTTTCAAAGAAAAGCTAGATGAATTCCTTACCTCTCTTTTTAGGCCATTTGACACAGTTTGGACAGTTTTCTTTAAAACAACAAATTTGCTATGTTTTTAACTCAGTGGAAGCCAAACGTTGAATTCTCATGCAGAAATGACTCTTTTGTCACATGAAAGAGGTAAAATGTATCTTTGATAGGATTGGGGTTGAGTAAGGAAATACATAATTTGGCTGCCGAACCTGTTTTAATTATTATTTTGAGAGATTATTTCACATTTAAAAATTCATTGGGGTACCACACACCTTACAGTACTTTTTTATTGTTTTGAAAAATGTTTTTGTCAGTAAGGGCTATATATTGCAAGCAAATTCACATCCTGAGCAAGTGTAGCCTCCAGTGGCACAATACAGCCTTCAGCAAATGCCAAATAACAACCAATTTTACCCAACGTGTACACATGTATAAATCAATGTAATTAAACCATGGTTCCTCGTCATAGTACTAGGGGCAGAGGGGGGTTCCAATCTTCCAACCCTCTTCCAAATCACCATTCAAACCCACAGCCAGAAAGCCCATATAGGACTTTTATTTACTGGTTTTTAGATGTTTGTCTGAATTATGCTGTTAACCCTTTACTTACCATGAAAAGCTGATTACCTTTGCCCACAAACTTATTGACTCACTAATTTTTTGTGTCAAAAACATGACTTTTTACACCATTGGAATGACCTCATTCCAATGAGGGGTCATAAGCTATCTTTTTGACACAAAAAAAAAACGAGAAAATAATGAACATGGATTGGCAATACTTGTGAATTGCACCAGCAGCTTTTGACCGTTATATTTGGTACAGGGTTAAAAAATGTTAGAAAATAATTTCTTCATTGAAAGAGTATTTTGGAACACAAATTTGGGGGTGGGGTATAGTGTAAAAAATAACACAGTCAAGTTGCAAATGTGAATGAATGTCATTTGTGCACAGCTACCAATAAAGCGGTCTAGTACTAATAAAGTAGTCTACTAATAAATTTTTCCTCTTATTTGATGCACGACCCTCTGTTTTTAGGTCGGAATAAGTTCTCTGAGGGTTATACTTGACAAAGATATTTGAATCCCAAAATTAAAGTGAAGCAATCAAATTTTGTTTAGTTCGAGCGATGTTGTCACGGTGCCCATGTTACAGCACAAAACTACAGTGTCAACTGTGAAATATTGTTCTCTCCTTGAATCAAGTCCCTACCTCCCACCCACCCATATTGAAGCCTCACTTGATGAGAAACAATTGGAAAGACTGTACAGTATGTTTGGGGAAACTAAAGTCAATCTCATACACTCTCAGGTTCCTATGATTTGCTTTGGTACTGCAGCACTCAGGGTCCATTGAGGTTTTTTTCCGTTTGACAATCTTGTCCTGGCTCTTCAAACAAAATTTTCCATTGTATGTCAGTTTTTATTTCTGTGTAGACTTTCAATTTGTGTAACTGCATGTCTCTCTGTCCATCAGACAGAGTGTTTCTTTGCTTTTCATTTGCCTGGTTGTACATTTTCAATAACTGGCAGCTGACTATATTTCAACACTCTTCCCCCCCCCCCCCCCCCCCCCCCCCCATTCACACACAAATACATGTATATTAAACACTAAAAAAAAACAATTTTTTTTAGCGAAACAAGCAATGTTTTTATGTTTTGTCAGTACCATACCAATGACTCTAGGTGCCTTAACTGAGAAAACTGTTTTTTTTTGTTTTTTACAAAAATTACAAATGATTCACCAAACACATGATGTGAATGTCTTCAGAAGCGTGAATGTAATTTAAAAACGATCACAAGTAGGATATTTAATGTCACAAGTTGTTTGTTTTGTGTCAACATTAATTAATGTATGAATTATATCATGTTTTTGATGAAGAGGGGTATATTGTGGGTGGGGGGGCATATTCCTTGAGGGCAATTTTTTTAAAATTTTTTTACCACATTCAGTATAAATTTCCCATTTGTGATAGTTTTGTTGCAAGATGTTTGTTTTGTGTCAACATCAGTTAATTTATGAATTATATCATAGTTGTTGATGAAAGGAGTATGGGGGGGGGGGGGGGGGGGGTGTCACATTCATTGAGGGCTATTTTTTATTTTACCACATCAGTATGTGGAAGGAAATTTGACATGTGCTACGTGGGGTGGGGAGGGGAGGGGGAGTGCAATGGATGCAAAACCAGTTTATTTAAGGATATGTGGACGTGTGAATGGGCATCGGTAATTAGGCCACATTGAAACTCTTTTTTTCAAATTTATTTCCCCTTCACCTTGTGTGAGGACAATAATAATCCTTATGAATCATTGTATTATGATCAATCACGAAACAAACGTCAACACAACAACTCTATGAAATGGTCCGCATAGATTTTCGAACTCGACCAAGACATTGTTCCCTAAAACCCATGTGCCAAATATCTGTCAAATCGGTTGACGTTTGTTGAAGTATCGCGCTACCAAGCTCAAAATTAGTAGATTTTAACAAAGGGCCATAACTCTTGAGAAAAAGCGCTGACACGCCCTATTTTGCGTCATCCGGTGTTGCAAGTGCATATCAAGCTAGATACCAAATATCAAAACCCGTCCAGAAATAACTAAGTTTTTTAGCAAAAAAGGCCGCCTGCCCGGCGACCGGCCCTCGCCATACCAACAGTCAAGTTTTTTTCTTGTTGAAAAGTTCGACTAAAAATAGGAAACTAATTGAATAGAATTAAATAAGTATGCCTAATGATATCACACAAAATAAAGACAAATATGCTTTTTAAACTGGCAGCAATTGCGTATCAAATAATATTAACGTCTTACTTTTTGTTAACGATTCCTTCGTTTTCCAATCGCCCTAAGAGATTCATCAATTTTAAATAGCGAATCCGGACCGGAAGAAACGGATAAATTACCAAATAACGGCGAGGTTATTTTGTAAATCCGGCGACGGAACACCGGCGACGTTTTTTGCTCGAGTCTGACAAATAACTGACAACATTGGTGTCATTGAATTGAGATTGGTCGGATATCACAGATAAATCTGCTATTACGTCCCCCCTCCCCCCCCCCCCCCCCCCCCCATACATCCCGCAAGTACAAATATCTCCATAATAAAATTTCTTGCCTAATGTTCCCTACATGGGTCAAATTGGAGGGGGGTTGGGGGGGGGGGGGGCGTATGGATGAATTTTAGCTCACCGAAGGGAGCTTAACTTATCACTTGCCGTCCGTCGTCGTCCATCGTGAACTTTACATTATCGACTTCTCCTCCCAAACTATTGGACCAAATTGAACCAAATTTGGTGTGCATGTTCCTTATATGTCAATTCAAATTTGCACAAAATACCTTGCCGCGTTCACAAGGGGCACCACAAGGGGTATTGCTCTGATAGCACCCATACTTTTTTTTTTAAAAATTTAAAAAATCTTCTTCTCCAGAACCAGCATTTAGAATATTTTGATATTTGGTATATAACATCTCTAGGGGTGGGGGGTGGGGGTGGGGGGGGGGGGGGTGTCAGTCAGATTCAAGTTTGTTCAAATCGAGTCCATGGGTTAATAATCGGGCTCCCAGCAGAAGCCCGAATTTTAACTTAGTGAAATATGAGGAAATTTCTTTAAAAATCGTTCATATTTGGTATGAATGCTTCCGTATTTGGTATACAACATCTCTAAGAGGGTCAGATTCAAGTTTGTACAAATCGGGTGCCTCAGTTAGTATTTGGGCTCTCTATTGGGGCCCAAAGATTAACTTAATGCAATGTGAGGACATTTCTTTAAAAACCTCCTTCATCTCAAGGGGGATCAGGTTCAAGTTTGTGAACCCTGGCTTATTATTTGGGCTCTCTACGGGCATGGGTGGGGGTGGCATGGGGAGCATGACAGGTCCAGGTTTGTTCAAATCGATTCCTTAGTGTTTTTCCATAAAATTTGCCTTTCATGCCTTCATTCCTTTGTAGTGTTGATGAACCATATACAACTGAATGTGGCCCCAAGTACTTCTTTGTACCACGTTGGCAGGTGAGCGATTAAGGCCCCTTGGAACCTATTGTTTAGTCAAGTTGTGACGAAGCCAGGCTCGACATATAGTTTGGTGAATGGCGGGCGGGCGTAAACAATTGGTTTCCGGATGATAACTTGATAATGGTTCGACCCACATTCATGAAGCTCCATAGGTAGTTTGGCATCGGTGAGTGGAAGAACCCTATTTATTTTCGATTTGCTTGGTCAAAGGTCAAGGTCACAGTGACTATGAACATAGTAAATTGTAAACAATTGGTTTCCGAATGATAACGTGTCTATGATTAAACTCACATTCATGAAACTTCATAGGAAGGTTGGCATCGGTGAGAGGAAGAACCGTATTTATTTCGGACTCTCTAGGTGAAAGGTCAAGCTCACAGTGACCTTCAACATAGTAAATTGTAAACAATTGGTTTCTGGATGATAACCTGGCTACACTTGAACCCACATTCTTGAAACTTCATAGCTAGGTTGGCCTAGGTGAGTGGAAGACCCCTATGTATCTTGGACTCGCTAGGTCAAAGGTCCAGGTCACAGTGACCTTGAACGTAATAAATCCAATCGGAATTATTTTTTTGGGGGCAGGGAGGGGGTGGATGTGCCCCCATGGCTGCGCCACTGTGCCCCCACTTGGGCAATCGTGATTAAGTGCCTTGCCTAATGACACAACGCAGTTACCCCTGCTGGGGATCGAACCGTGTATCTCTCGGCTTGATGTTAGTAGTAAATCATGAACACGATCGACCCACATTGGCCGTATCTCATGTGACATGGCCCAGTTACTTCATTTTTGGTTGTCAGTGGTAGCCCGCGTGAGTGTCATCTTGCGACAACATCCCCATAGTGATACGTGGTCCTAGTGTGCATGCACCGCGCGTTTTGTTGAGGGGAGACGAGTGTATGTCGTCCATTTTGTATATCTGAGACCGCCATCTTGGTTTCTATGGTAGCACGTGGTTGCTATGTGACCCAAAACCTTCTAATAGGAAAGGAGTGTGTTCGGAGGGTGTGTTCGATTGAATAGGAGTAAATTTAATTACAACAAACAACATGACATTCCCTCTAAATAATCCAAAACTACCCAAACTACCAAACCCCCATCTAGGGCTTATAATAGTAGCACGTAGAGCTAAATGAATAATGAGAGGTCTCATGTGGATAAATTTTACGTAAACTAGAATAAATCGAATTACCACGAACATCCAGACAAACCCTCCAAACCATCAAAACAACTTTATTTGGCACGGATTCCTCAATTTTGGACTTGAAAGAGTAGCATGCAGTGCTTTAAGGTGCGTTTCCTGGTATGAGTAATTGTATTTGTTCGAATACTTTGAAAAATTACCCAAATAAATCCAACAGTTCTTTTACAAGTGCGCATTTCCCACTAAATATTAGGTTTCTTTTTGTTGTCCCCTAGAATTCTTCTTTTTGCCCAACAATAGACGCATTCCTTTGTATAAGAGTAACTTTATTGTTTCGAATGTGCACCAAAGTCTCGGTATTTTATCTATCCCGATATATTCTGAGGTTTATCCTTCTATTTCCTTTTATTGGCCCCATTTCTGCCTACCCCAACAGTCTATTTTGTCTCGGACGTCTCAGTTTTGGCCTTCCCCTGTGTATAGCGAAGTCCTCTATGATCCTCAAACCCAAAATACAATCAAGCAGGGATAGGTATTATCCGAACGACTCGAATCTTATCGAGCGAATAAGCTTTTGAGCAATTACTGAAAAAGTCATTGCTCGAACGATTCGATTCCCATTGAACAAATGAGTATCGAAAGAGCGATTTCTTTTACGACTCTTAATGCTCATCGGGATATAGGAGGATACCTATGACATGATGATGTAGTACTATATATACCTGATGATAATTTAGCTCTTAGCATCTGCCCAGTTCTAGACCTCTCCGTGATCTTCATATCTCCAACACCACTATTACTGATTTTCCCAATATTGCCATCGTCTGCCCTATGATTATCTTTTACAGTTGTTACCAAAACCTGTAGTCTTCTTCCGCTCTTGCGGCCTTGTACCATTACTAGCGCTAGTACAGGCTTGCTAACCATCTCAGATTGCTCGAACGACCAGAATCGAACAAATGAGTAATTCCCTGAACGAGTGACTTCACGTACCACTCTTTTGCTCGTCTAGGTATTGAAGGATGGTAAGGATCTTGGGAACTAACAACGTGATATAATGACCTTAGTTATTGAAATTAACGTACAGTCCAGCTCATAATATAGTCTTGGTTTTTGAAAGTGTTGTTAAACTCTAATGAACCAATCTGCCAGTGAATTATGATCTTTTGTCAGGTTAAAAAATGAAGGTTTGTTTTACTATAGCTTGTCTCAAGTTTGATCCCTCCGCAATCTTTCAAAATTTCCCGATTGCCATATTTGTCGCCACATTAACATATGAGCATACATGTGTGGTTCTGTGTTTATTGCATGTCGCTGTACAACACGTTTTGGCAAATTGTTATATTTCACACAACTGCTGCTATTTCTGCGATATATACCATCTCTTTCCTGAAAAATCTTGCTTTGGGCCTGCAATATTTACCGAAATTAACAATATTGGGTGTGCACCATTACGTGTCACGTATTTTCATATTATTTTTAAGTTGTGGTTTGCAAATGCCATAGGGCTTTCGACCCTCTTCTATTATAGATTCGTTCGGTAGCAACCGTCGACTAATCGAACTGTACTAAACTAAGCACGTCATATGGCGACCGGTGGTACCTGTGGTTTAGTATAGTTTTGCTAGACGGTTGATTGGGCAAGAAACCCCCAGAAAGGGATTCAAAATCCCGCTCTTCCAGCAGCAGGGAAATTGGCGTTGTCTCCATACACTTATACACTCACGACATTTTTCGCTTATATCCGCTGCAATGCGGCATGCAGTTTCAAATGATGCACTTCACTGCAATGAAATATTTTGGTCTCCAAAGTGGTTTTATATATTAGTCAAATGAATATGTAAATCTGTGCGTAAAAAGCTGCTTGAATATTCCCAGACCATCAAACAAGAATTCACATACCATAAAATGTACCTGGTTACACAATAAATGACATATTAAATAAGTTGAAGCAGTTAGTTGTTAGACATCACTATCAAACTTGAAAGGGAATCTGCACGTCTCCATTTTTTCTTTGAACACCCGATCAAACTTTTCACTGAGAGCGACAGTGAAATGATTCTTCCATCCTCCAACTCCACCTAAAAAAATAACAGTTGTTTATTCAGTCTATTTGAGGACAAAAATATTTGTCAACAGAGAACAGGGCTAAACCCAAACATGTATAATTTTAACCCTTTACCTAACACGAAATGCAGGCGACATTTGGAAACCAAATTCTTAAATGATTAATGTGTTTCCTTTTTTTCACATCAACACTGAAAACATGTTGCAAATTGGCGATTTTAGCGACAAAATAGCATTGGAAAATTAAACCTCGCTATTCCTGCATCGACGTGAAAAAAAACCCATTTAGCCGATTAGTTGAGCAAGATCTATGAATTACTCCCTGCTTTGCAGTTTGGTGAAACGCCCGGTCTGGTTAACGTCAGGTCTTGAAAAAAGTGTGTTGAAAAAGGAAGAGCAGGTGTTGATAGTATGATGTTAATTCTGTTAAAATATAATTCGGGTAGTACCTGTGTCACATGCAAGTAAAAATATGAATGTAAAAACTGCAGCGAAAGGTTTCGTACGAATGGCCGTGGCGGCAGAGTAGCTTGTACGTGGAATTCTAGATCTTAATATCTCCAGTTTGAGAATAGCTGAAAGCCTGGCACCTTGTCATCGCTCACAATACAATCTTCTTTCCAGTTGCTCGTTGGCGAATGTACATGATTCCAAAAACCGTTCTGTGAGCTTAGATAGACATAACTTGACAAGTAGAAATGTGCTCGAATCGTCGAAGAGTCAAGATGTCTGACGGCGTGTTCGCAGCATAGCTCAGATTGAATGAATTATTCACTCAAATCTTCAATGATGATGCTAGGCTGAAGATGAAGACGTCTACAAAATGCATCTTTCCAACTTTGCGCATACACCATATACGACCTCGTGGTCCCAGTCCTAGACTAGGCATGCTTAGATACGAAAATGGAAATTTTCGTGTTAGTGTAAATGTTAGCGACAATGTCTTTTACCTTCTGACGAAAGATGCAGGAGTGCAATGTGATGCGGCATTTCGTCAGGATATTGCGAGAAACGTAATGTTAGTTAAAGGCTTCAATTTCCGCCGACACGAAATGATTGCTGCCCAAGATAAATAAGCTGTTCCTGTGAAAAGAAAAAGAAACATAATTGAATGTAAGCCTTTCAGGAACTCACCTTTCCTTACAAGGCCTTTTATTTCTCTTCCCTTTCTGTAAGCTCTCTTAGATCTCATGTTGTCTATATGGCAAGCCTTATGAATAGACACCAGGAATTCTTCATCTACATGTATTTGGAGGTAATCTGCTACACGCCTCAATGACTCGATTGGTTTCTGGGAATAAAAGGCATAAAATATTTAGCCTATCGATTAGCATTTATGAACGGGTGCGTGGAATGAAATTTTGAAAGCATACGGTATAAGAAGAGAGTAATAAATAGTGCCACAGAAGCTTCACCCCTATTTATCTGAGTTGATTTTAGAAGCGCCAGTATTCTCTGTATGCGTTCACAAATTTGTATGTACATTTTTATGCAAAAGTGGATTGACCAGTGCATGTGTCGAAGATACGATACGACAAACAGTTCAAACTAACAGGGCGGAGCAACAGAATTTTTGTTTTCGAACGTGACTTCTCGTAAGACTTAGACTTCTCTCGGAAAAAAATGATTATGTGAAAGATATTATGTGAGCAGTATTCGCTGGATTCTAGAACAAAACATTGCTACGGACTTGTCAACGGTCATCGCTCTCTGCCCCATGATCAGTTACCACTGTCTTCATTCAGTATTATAGTTTTCTACCACCACGACTGTTGGAACCTTCCATTACTACGCCTATAATCAATCATTACTGTAAGCACCATTTGACATTTGCCATTTTATTCATCGCTCTAGATCATTTATATGATATAAGGGGTACATAGAACAAGAATATATTCACATAAAGTAATATGATGGAGAGTGAAGGGTGTACCTATAAATCAGTCCGCCTAAGAATCAGGCCCAATCCACCAGACTAGGTGGGCGTGAACCCACATAGGTTCGATTGACGTCCACGCAGTTAGGTGGGCAGAGGTCGACCCACAACCCGATCGTTTCTATTCTGTATGCGGAAAATCGGAAAGACAAATGTCTACACGCAAGGTGGGAGGTAACCATTAACGCGCGACAATAGTAGTAGTTGTATGCTTTTACAGTATTGTACATACATTCGACCCATTCTTGTGGCGATTAGGACATGCTAACTTGGCCAACCTTCCAGATGTACGGTTGTACATAGACTCGTCGATTAATACGAACTTAACGCGGTTGAATAATACAAGGACACACTACTGAAATTTACAAGTGACAAATAGTAAACTCTACACATCAGCTGGGAACCTCGCGTTTGCCATCACGAGGAGCACTATCCGAGGAGTTGACAAGCAGTCTTGAATGTCACACAATTTAATTTTGTCACAATAGTATGCCCATCTTTTATTGTCGTAAGATTATGACTACTAGCACCGTAGAGTAGGGAAAATACAGTAAATTCCAGATGAGGATCTGCCTTAATCTAATATGCAAACTCTCACAATATGTTGGTTTCAACCATGGCATATCCTCCCGTGACTCACAGTGCAGACTCTACCAACCGTACAAAAATAACAGTAACTGTTACTTGTGTGCAAAATATATATGCATCCCCAAACAGTGTACGGACCATCTTATTATTAGGAATATTTGCAAAAGAATATTTAGAGATATACTGTCAGTTCGGGATGCTTATAAATCAAAAAGCGATGTTTAATTAAAAATCTTTATATAAGTGCGCGGTACCCCTGTAAAAACGTCTGTCCTTACCCAAAAATGCGGTTAAATGGCAAGGAAGGCTATAAGGGCTCCAGTTATATTTCGATGAGTCTGTGATAACAAAATCAGCAACTAGTGCTGTACCTAGATACCGAACGCTCTTTTCCAGAACTGTATTTGTTGAGTCCTGTCGAGTGGGGATGAGTCTATTTCTACAGAGAATCAATGGCGATAGTATCTCTACACTAGCAAATAGAAAACCATTGTACCGTCTGTACATTATACGTGTAGCCACTTTTTGTCTGCCCGTCCATGTATCTGTCTGTGTGTCTGTCTGTATGTTGTGTATGCGTAGTCGATAGAAGTGTATTGACAACTGTGTTTTTAGTAATCCCTGAATTAGGTTATGTAATATTAGTTCGGGGTGAAGATGTTTCAAGATGAGCAAACGTTAGTAAAGACGACATCTAAAAATTTACATAACTTAAGAAGAACAGTGGTGTTTGTGTGCTGAAATAAGCTTTTATATTTACATAGGGTTGGGTGACTATGAGTGTATGTCAATAAAGGGGACTTTGGATAACTTTTAAAGAAACCACAAACCATAATATAGTTATATTCGTTACCGACAGAGTTGGAGTCACACAACGAGCAAAGGCGTTCATCCCTAGGGATATTGTTCCACCTACCTGTTTCAACTTGAAGTTGATGGTTTGAAGTTCGGAATTTGACTAGTTTGAAATAAAACTTAGAAGGTAATTTGCTGAAGTAAGTTTCAAAACCGAATTTGTCTTTGAAAAAGATATAATTGTCGTAAAATGGGGACTGGAAGGTTTGTACCTTCGCTAAAGCTCTGTCTTGTCATTAACTTCGATGACTACTACAGCTTCTATGGCTATCGTTGTCTTCTATTACAACTGTTAGGTCTACGATGACATTACGACATATATTATTTCATTACTGCTGATTTCCTTCCCCATCAATATTCTATCTGAAACAGTATAGCCGTCGTGGAATGTTAAAAACCCCGCGTGGACAGTATTCTTCACGAGCTTATTTCCCATCAATGATCAATAGTTTTTTTTTTACAATTATTCAGTGAAAGAAGTACCGGGTCGTACCCAGTGCTTCATGAACATCTGAGGGCGATTCCATTATGTTATGTCGGAGATTCACTGTTTACGCATGCGTGGAAATATTGCGCACGGGTAGATTTTGACCACAACCGTACTCTACCAATACAAAATACCCAAAGCCACGTACAGACATACAGCGCTACATATATATAACATACTATAATATACAATACAGTGATATCCCAATCGCCGGATCCAGATAGATGGAACGAACCATTCACGATCAGATCCTGCTTGTGATTCTGCTCACACTGGTATCGATCTGTTCCTTTCCCCGCATGTATGTATTGGTTTATGGCGGACAGAAAATTTAACTGCGGTTAAAAGATAATTAAAAATGTACGAAAAAAGTCTTGAAACCAAAAAATCTGTACGAAAGGAAAGACGCCCGCCCCGCGTAATGTAAGCTGCACTATGACACATACCTCCCACATGTCTTCGTAAGAAACTACACAAATGTTTTTTTCTTTAGCAAATTCTTCCCATTTCAACGTATGTTCGAACCATGATCCAAATGCCTCTGCAAAATATATTTCAACTGCAGTAATTACCAATTATCACATAATCATCATCCAATAGCTCATTACGAAAATTATCGTTCACAGAACGTCTAACACGGAAATTACCTCAGAAATCAATGTCGACGTCGTAGCGTTGTGAGTTTTCATTTTTATTGTCTCGAAAACATTGTTTTTGCGCACCCCCAACCTTAGAACGAGGTCTACGAGCTCGCCCCAGTGAGGATTCATAAGCTACTTTTTGGAGGTAAAAATTGAAAAAAATAAAATTTGGCTGGTGATTTTTGTGAATAGCGTTAGGCAGCTTTAGTCGTTACCTTAACTAAAATGTTAAATTACACATTATGTGATAAAAAGATTGCCTACGTAGCGCAAGGCAGCACCGTGTGTGCGTATGACACGGCGGTGGCACACCTGTTTACAGCCGATGTTAACCCTGTTTGCGTCGGTTTAGTAAATTTGGGAGTACGACAGTTAATCAAAGTTTCTCGATGGTTTTCGCACGAGTACACCGACTTCCTCCACCCCTAAAACCGCCCAACACAGTATGGTCCTGGCTGTTGATTGTGTCTTTAAACTCAATAATAAACTAATAGATAAACCAATTACAAAAGTAACATGGATGATAAAGTATGGAAAAAAGTCATGAGCCGGTCATTTCCAGAAATGTGCTAGTTAGACATATACAGTACGGTACTACGATTACAAAAGCGAAAAGAGATTTTCGTCCCGATCGCGACTAAGTCAAGTAAATTTCCACCGCACTGTAGCCTCTAAGTTGTAGAAAACAGAATTGCGAGTACATTGAATCTCCGAGACTTTTTTTCTGTATGGTTTTCACGATTCACTCTTGATTTTGCAATATATAGTACAGTGATGGCAGTGATGCGTTTACTAGGTAATAAAAATCCTCAGCAGCAAATGTTTTAATTGAAGCATCGGGTTGTACTCGTGCTTCATTAATTGAATGTTTGATGATTATTCTTATAATTTGTGTTTGGAATCTTATTTTATTGCGTTCGTGGAAATATTGTCCACTCGCGGAAAGTGACCAGTCCACGGCAGCCGTACTGTATACCCCACAAACAATTTGGGATCATATGTTCCAAAAAGACTACAATTCTCGCCCTCTGAGTAGCTTTATATTTATTTATTTATGTATTTATTTATTGGTGTTTAAGGTCACATACTTATGCACAACGGCTAATCATGACCGTGACAGTTTTACGGGTGGAGGAAACCAGGGTACCCGGAGAGAACCAACGAGCAACTGCACTGCAGCACGGACAGGGTTAGATTGGGGGAAAAAATGTGCACCATCGACGTGCAGTACGCCTTAGTACACGGCATCATCGTGCCCTCATGTGGACAATCGGGGTTAAGGGCCTTGCCCAAGGACACAACGCGGGAGCGCGAATCAGTCGCTGAAATGGTCACCCATCCAACTACTAACCGCACTCGACGTTGCTTAACGTCGTCGATCTGACGTCACCACGCCCCCCCCCCCCTCCGATTAGATGAGAGCTTGATTAGTTTTTTTTATGTTCGTGGCTCCAGTGGCATATGCTACCGTCTTATGTCACCCCGGAAATAGTTGAAAAGAGGACCCCAATGTTAAGAGATTCAAATAAAAACTTCCTATGGAATCGTATTTTTCGAGACCAATGATCATTCTATGAATGTATAATGACAACTCACATTTTTTATTTGAGCTGAGATGGAGTAACCACGACCTTTACGTTATAGTTTTTTTTTTCTTTTTGTTGTCCAGTGACGTCGTGGGATAAACGAAGGTTTATTTGCTAAATGTGTCATCTTCAGAGCTGTCTTGTTCATTCAAATTATCTTGTTCACTTCCGAATGTGGTTCCCTATCCTCCTGTTACGGCATGTCGTCTTGAATAATCTTTGTACTTGAGAAAACCGGGCTTCCACACACCATATAATTTTTTTTTGTACTCAAAAACCGCCCACCAAAATTCCAATGAAAATAATGTAGGGCATACATACAAAAACAGAAATAATTTTCAGCTCAACTGTCGTATTCGGTTTTATTCACCTGTAGTGTATGCTCAATGTTGTAGTAATTAGATGTGCATGTTATATGTTCAACTTACAACTAACCTACTTAAGTAGACACCTCGTCTACCGCCACTACTGTAAAAACAGGAGAAAGTGGCGATGCGAACGCTGACGTGTGGCATCGCACAAATCGATGGCACTCGATCGTGACGAACGCAATTTATCCAAAAAACTATGTTTTTGGTGAGACACGATTTGTGCACAAAATTTGGTGCGCTCGTGAAGGCGTTTCTACCCTACTTACTTACTTTGAAAACGTGAAGAAACATGATCTCAAACTTTTGGAGCAGTATATTGCATATAAAAGCTTGACCCAGTTGTGTGGGTCTTTACCGACCAGACAAGACTGCGAGGTGACCATTGTGATGTACCGACCTAACAATGAGCCACTTGGTTCCGAGATGCCATGAATTGGTGGACCAGATCAAAGGCGGACTCGTTGGCCACCTATTGGGAACACTCCAAGCCCCCCCCCCCCCCCCAAAAAAAAGACCAAAATACGAAATGGATCCATTTGCATAGACAGTCGGTCAACAGTGCAGTTAGTCTGCAAATGATCGATCAGATGCAAGGAAACGGCGTTCTTGTTGGTTCTATGGTCGGTCTGGTGAGTTTATGGTCTCCTTTGGCGCATCCATTTTTGCTAAATGAGCTGCAATCATGATACAATAATGACATCGAAAATTTCCTCTGTATGGACAGCCACTGGTCGCTCAGATTCAAGAAAGCAGCGTTATTTTGGTTCGAAAAATCAACATTTTGTCCGGATCCGAATCCCCATTGGTACATTTCCCGACAACAACCCTTTGGCCGGATAGTGTATCCAGTAATATGGATTAGACATTAACGTGAAGATTGGGGACGACTATAGTGTTGCGATAGAAGAGAAGACGCAGTGATCGTTCGCCTTTAATAGAACATAAGGTGTGGAATCAAATAAAGCAGTCAAGTTGACACTCAAAACGTTTCTCATTTTCTGTGAAAACGTGTAAATGGTCACAGAATAGTTTTAATCAGTTACATGTGCATTGAAACTAGAAATCCGCATCAGCCCCTGTGCTCGTGGTTATTCACAAAACTTATGTTAGTGGTGGAATATTTAATTATTTTACTCTTTCCGCCTACCATATATCCTGGGAAAATGGTCCGCAACGGCCTCCAGGGTACCATATATCTATTTATCATAAGACGCGTCCGTTTTGTTCACTCCAAAACAATTAATATTTTACTTTCATATTAATCAGTGATAAATAAATCCTTCCGTCGATTTCATTGGTCAATTTCAAAACTAGACAATTTGATTGGCTGAACAAAATAAAACTGGGCCATATTTTCATAATTTGCATAAATGGGGTTGAAATATTTCATTGGTCAATTTCAAATATGGACAGTTTGATTGGCTGAACAAAATACAACTTGGTCATATTTGCATAATTTCAGTAGGGAGAATTTACCTATTTAGGTTGGGTTATATTGCATTAACCCTTTACCTAACATAACGACCAAAACCGGCCAGTGCTATATACGAACAATTTTCATTTTTTTGCTTCCAAAACATAGGTTATGACCCCTAATTGGAACGAGCGCATCGCGCTCGTTGAAATGAGGGGGTCATAGCCTATGCTTTGGAAGCAAAAAATGAGAAATTTTAGTTATATGATGATGTTTTTTCCAAGTATCGTCTGCAACACACGTTAGGTAAAGGGTTAAAAAGTCATACTAAGTCGTTAATTTGTGCATATGTATGTCATATGATAAATAGAATATGAAATAAGTGTTTTTCTCATATGATATTTATGATACTCATCCGAATATTCCGTTTGGGGCTCGCTAGAGGCTCGCCCAAACGGAAAATTCTTAGACTCGTTTCATAAATATCATATGAGAAAAACACTCATTTCATATCCTCTATATATCCTGGAGAAGTGGGCGGCAACGGCCCCAAGCGTACCATTATATCCAACTATCGTTGAAATATCAAGGTATCGCTACACAAGTCTGAGACACACCAGAGTTGCGCGTTTGTTGTGCCGTGATGGACGTTCCATCTCAAAAAACATTTTTTTCGCATTGAATATTGTTAATTCTCTTTGATTAACCCCATATCGATCTTCCCATACCTAATCAGACTTTATCAGTCTATCAGCTGCCAAGTAATTAACGTATTTCATTACACGCGTGTTCTATGAAATACCCATATACAGCAACACTAAACCATGCGGAAAAAGCAAATCTGTTCCGCACGCATCTGCCGAACCTAATTGTTGACGGACTATTTTTAAATAGAAGCGAACTTTTAATTGAATTTTCGATAAATCGCGCACCTCAGTTATAATTTAAATCGCGCACCTCAGTTATAATTTAAATCGGAAGCGATAGCTAAAAATAGTAACACGGGTTCCCCTCGCAAATTTGGTTGGCGATAAATTGTGTTCTTTGTGTTGATAGTAACTGTTGTCAAATGAATTGCGAGTATCCAACTAATAATTGTTTTTTTTTTATAGACGTGAAGGTGTGTAATAAACACAGAACGACACACGCGTGTGGACTGACCAGTGTACAAGAAAAAGTATAACTCGGCTGCAGCAGTCACTTAACAATGAACCATTAGCAGAATGTGATGTCATCAGTTCACTTGAGACCAACTCTAATAATTTTGAAAGATAATGGGGTAGTCTTTTAAAATCAAGCCAATTTCACTATCCTCCCATCGATCATTGCAGGGTAGGAGAATTTCAGATTGAATGCAAGTTGAAACAAATATCATATTTAAAGAGCCTCATTGGCAATGTAGGGTTTTAATTCCTGTCTCATCAAAACTCTTATTGTGTTACAAATACACCAACTTCTATAAATTTCCGAAAAAGCCAGTCGAGTGGTTTAGATGTTGGAATCCCGAACGACAGGCTGGATTGCCTGTCGTTCGATTCCCGGCCGGGGATCAGAAAACAATATCCCAAATTCTACGAAAACATGATTGCGTCCTTCAAACACTAGTCCGTGCCATTCGTCATATGAGGCCAATCACACCAGTCTCATCGTACTGTAACCAGCGCGTTTCACACTTCCATGTTGCTACCGAAAGGAAAGTGAACCAAGTATTCCTGAAAATATCGCTTAATTAGCTGGATTCTATCGAGTTTGACGATGAGCAAAGGTCCTGTGGTTTTGTGTTGGGCTCCTGAATGCCAGGTGAGATTGCTGACGGTTTGATTCCCAACTGGGGATCACAAATCGACATTTCGAATTCTTCGAAAACATGATTGTATCTTTAAATGTGTACACCTCCCCGCGAAAAACTGTCTACACCACATTTATTCATGCTGGGCAAATCGAAAAGACAGCCAGGGTCACCTCGTGTCAGACAGTTTACGGGTGGAGAAAAAAGGAGTACCCGGAGAACACCATCGCGCAACGGTGACCAACTGTCTGGCTCCCCAACAAACAATTAACTCCAAACAAGCAGGGTTAGCATTGTTTGAAGATAAGTGCACCAACGACATGCAGTACGCTTTAGTACACAACGCCTCCATGCTCCCACGTGTTCAATGGGGTGAAGTGTCTTGCCCAAGGACACAACGCGGTTGCCATAGGAGGGATTCGAACGAGGATCTCTCAGCTTGCAGCCTGCACCTCTACCTATTGAGCCACCGCGCCCCTATCGAAAAGAGTACTTTGTTTTATACCAGTACATTTTTGTAGCGTGTCAACTAACCTTTCTTTAATTCTTTAAATAAGTCTGCATTTTTTGATATCGCGCCAATATCCAAAAGAGCGGCCAATTTAGACTTTTATCTTAAATGTCAACGCCCGTATCAAGCCGCCCACTATCAACTTCTGTAAATCCCGTCTATGACAAAAACATATCTAAAAATGTGGTACTGACCTGAGAAATTGTTAACGACTATGTCCGAATTTTTCGGGTGTCGTTATAGACGTCAACGTCTTCAAAAGTTAAATGTCGGTCGATTGTCAAGAAATTTTACTTTGTTGAGTTCATGTATAGTTAAAAAACTAAGAGATGGGTGTTCTTACCTTTTCGATTTATCGCCACATTTAAGGTTTTAACGTCACTCCAAATGATGGGGTTTTTATGGACGTTTTTTTATTAAAAACTAATTTTCTAACACGTATACCTTTATATAAATATTAGATACAACTACGAATATTCACACACCATGAAGTTGATGATGTCTCCATTAAATAGAGTTGTGACAATTTTAAATTTCATCCTTTACCCAAAAATAACGTCAAATTGATGCCTTTTCATGAACGTTTAATATCGACCACGTTATTGAACGTTCCTTCTCGAAATTTTGGAACTATATAATCTAAAAAAACACATTCAAAATGCAATCGGTTTTAGCCCATGAAACGTTCGTCTGGGGCTGTCGTTAGGGTGACCGCCGGACGTCAACGTGGAAAAGTTAAAGTTCGTCCGATTTCGTAACATTTAGTACGTTGTAGAGCTTCAAAAGGAAAAAAGGGAATTTTTGATTTAATATCGTTTTCGACGTTTTTACGCCAAATGACGTTTTCGGTGCCCAAAACCCGTGTGGCATGCTTTCAGACTTACCATAGCACCTACAGACATGAAACCTTGCACATGGGCGTGACAGTAATTGTGATCGAGCATTGCCAAGTGTCTTTGTCACTGACGCAAAACGTTTTGAGTGTGTCACGCGCACCGCTATTATCAAAGCACTTACGGAGACTAAACGTCGTATATCGACGAATCAGTTGCAGTTCAGAGGCGTTGCCAAGTGTTTTGTAGATTCACACAAAACGTTAGAAGTTACAACGTCAATAACGTCAACAAATACAAAAATACAACTTTAGCATTGTATCACCCCAACAGCCATTAAAAGGAAGTCTGATTCTCATAAACTTTTAGCATGTTCTGAAGCTAAACAAGATAGGAGATTGTCGTTTTTTAGTTTTTAGATTTATCCCTATTTTGAGGTTTTTATGCCATTTGAGGTTTTAGCATATTTTAGCTTTTATAACTTAAAACGCAAAATCGGCAACACGCATAATAGCTCCCTCACTGTAATGTCTCCAGCTATGAATCTTCGTCACGTTCTTCACGCTTGGGAGATCGAGTGCACACCATTTTAATATTGTCAGATTTCAACCTTTATCCAAAATACCGTCAGTTTGAACGTTTTTTCTTACACTTTTAATATCAACGCCTGTATCAAACCTTCGCCTTTTCAAATGTCGGAGATGTCCTCTCAAATAAAAACATATCCAACAATTCGGTATTGATCTGAGACATTCCCAATAGTTATGGCCAAATTTAGGGTGACGTTATTGACATTAAAGCCATTAAAATTAAATGACATAGGGTTGTCATTAAATTTTAGCGCGCTTAGGAGCTAAACAGCAGGGGAGATAGTTGTTTTCTATTTTTTCTATTTATCCCCTTTTTTGACGTTTTTAGTCTAGCACTTTTTTGCTTCAAAAACCTAAAAGGCCAAAACGGCGACCTGCATAACTCTCTCATTTCAAATTTATTTCGCTATGAAACTTCGTGACCTTGTTTAACCTTGGGAGATGTAGTTTACGCATTTTAATACTTTTAAAATTTCAACCTTTATCCAAAACAAAGTCAGCTTTAACGTTGTTGTACGCTTTTAATATCAACACCTGTATCAAACCTCCACGTTTCAAATTCTGCATATACCACCTCCAACAGAAACGATATCTAAAAAAGGTTTGGTACCGACCACTTCAAAATTTGATCCTTCTTTGGATTTTTATTTAAAACGCTAGGGAGCGCAGTGGCTCAGAGGTAGATTGTTGGACTTCTATGCTAGAGGTCCCGAGTTCGATCCCTGTCCGGGGCGACCAGCGTTGTGTCCTTGGGCAAGGCACTATATCCCGGTTGCCTACATGGGGGCACGGTGACGCCGTGTACTAAGGCGTACTGCACGTCGATGGTGCACATGTCTTCAACCGCTGTAACCCTGTTTGAGCGGAGCTTGAACAGAGTTAGCATGTTGAGGAGCTGACAGTTGCTCGTCGATGCTCGGTGGTTCTCTCATGGTACTCCGGCTTCCTCCACCCGCGAAACTGTCACGGTCACGATTAGCCATTGCGCATAAGTATGTGACCTTAAACACCAATAAATATATAAATAAATACATAAATAAATATTTGAAAAACGCTAAGCTTTTTAACCGTTTACTTCCACACTCCACTTTAACCAAATATGGAGGACCTCTCTGTATGCATGTATGCGAGGAAGTTTTATAAGATTAATGACATACTTGAAACTCTATCATCTGATTAATTAATGAGATGGTAGGTTAGATCTGCGCATACCAGTACGTATAGATAATAATCATAAAATAAGTGACAATAGTCGCTTTCCACAGCGTAAGTGTTAAAGGGTTAAATGCGTTTTTAGGAGTTCAGAATGGTGCAACAATGTTCGCTGAATTCTTACAAATAACACTGAAAATTATGAGAAGCTGCCTGTTTGACCAGTGTTTACTGTCCCTGGACGATAATGCTATCCCGATGGGAGATATGCTCGGCCTTCAACCAACAGAGAGTAATGTTGGACACCTTATTCAGTGGCCTATGATGTTAAAAGGCGACAGAGACCTTCTGCTCGTTGTCCGGCGATTCAGTGCTGGCCGTGCGTCGTTTGCTGACTTGTGGAAACTCGATTTGCGATTCCAAAATAATCTAGTCTCTCTTATAATTTTGTATTGTAAATTGTAAATCTTCAATTACGTCATATACATTTTCAGACAGTACGAATGCCTCTTTATTTTAAGTCTCGGTCGGATTAGAAACCCCAGTCAGCAATGCAACGAAACGTGAGCCTCCATTAATTATTTGGGCGTGTATTTCTCATGTTGCTTCACATTATTTCTTCTTTTACGTACGCACCTGAACACATCTGGAAATTTAAATACCGAAAGTGTACCGAATTCCAGGTTTCAAGTCTTATATTCCAGGTTACATTCTTTAAAATCGTTATGATTATGTGCTGACTTTAGTTCTAAGTTCGCCGGTTCAGAAGTTTCAAAAGTCCGTACATCTCGTTTATCTGAATACCATATCTGAAACAACGCTGTGCTAACCTGCGACTAGATACAACACGAATCGCTATCAACAGGTTAATACAGTGAGCCGGAGTTTTTCACACGTTGGTTACGATCGGGTGTTCTTGATCATGTGGTCATTCTTTCGAGTATTTGTTCTTTGGATTCGTTAAGGTGATTGAACGTAAAAACAATACCCTAAACATTGTTTGGGGAATCAGCGCAATAAATACTTTTCAAACGACACCTGATTTGACCGAAGTTTTAATGATTTTACCTGCGTTGTGTCCTTCGACAATACACTTAATCCCGATTTTCCATGTGTACTATGGTATACTGCACCTCGATGGTGCACGTGTCTTCAACCAATGGTAACGCTGCTTGTGTGGAGTTAATACGTTGCGGGGTCTAACAGTTGCTCGCCGTTGCTCGATGATTTTCTCCGGGTACTCCGGCTTCCTCCACCCGTACACCTGTCCGACAGGAGGTAACCCTGGCAGTCGAAAGTGTCGTTAAGTCCAAATAAATAAATATATAATAACCCATGCAATTAGACATTGTTATTTACTGACTACCGGTGTATGAAGACTGATCCAAGCTTTTGTTTTATGATTGTTCCGTGTAGTTTGTGTTAATATCCCGATTTGTTCAAGGATAGTGTTCAACCCATGATCGGGACAGGACACCACAATCGGCCGATTGTGGACAATCGGGTGACCATGGCAACGACTCCTGGAACATCGGTTCAACTGATTGTTGCCAAGCATTTTGTAATGATTCATTAACCGCATTTTATTATCTTCTGTTATTGTTCAATTGTTAATGTAAAATGATGCCAATGACACCATTCAATAAAGTTGAAAAACTACCACAATGTGTATTCTTAATCTCTCAAGACACCCCTTTCCGGAATATACAGGTTAAACGGCATTTAAAGCTTACAATTGAGCGTACTTGCGGCAATCGCCAGTGAAGGTTGCACTCCATTGACTCAGGTCGCAGTAAAAATTACCAGTTGCGCGTACTTGGGTGGTAAACGTAACTCTGAGAGCCACGTTTACCACCCAAGTGTGCGCGACTGGTATTTTACAGAACCTGAGTCAACGGAGTTTAACACTGTTCATGTTCAGTTTAATGTAGTTCTTTCGAGTTTCTACGCATCGAGCAGTGAATGGACTATAAAATATATTCAATTTAATGTAGTTCTTTGCGAGCCTCGACTTGTCTTGTAGTGTACGGTATTACAACCGGAATCGGCATCGGAACCGACCGATTGTGAGCCCAAGTAACCAGTAATCGGTCAGTGGCCATTTTTGGTAATCGTTTGAACACTATTCAAAGAAAATCAAATACCCATTGATTGGAATATCTATAACTCGACCGCAAAGGTTTTGTGTATATTGTTGTGCGTAGAGGATTATTACATTACATTAACGCCCTTCTGCGCATTGACTCAGCGACATGTGGGTAAACACAAATAGTCCATAAAACAATCGATTTTTTTCAGAATTAAACTGGTGGTTAACTGATCGATTAATCACCTGGATAAACCTTGGTCATCTGAATAATCACTTGCCCCTTATAGGTAGATGAATAATTGCCGTACCGTTGATGATTTATAGCATTCACCCTTTACTCAACGAAAAGGACAAAATCGGCCAGGTCCACATACAAAAATCTCCATTCAGATTTTATTGTGTTGTCAATTTTTGTCTCAAAAACCTAGCTTATGATCCCTCATTGGAACGAGCTAGTAATTCAAAAATCTATTTTGAAAGCGATGTCTGCTACACGCATTGGGTGAAGGTAACTTAAGAATGACCAGTTTCAACTACTGATACAGTATAATGAGCATGCAAGTGAACTGGTATGCCATCACGTAACATGTACATGTATGCTGTACTCTACCTCAGATAATGGGTGTGAGTCAGTGTGACAATGCTTGCCTGTTTTGGGGCAAGTCTGTTCCTTTGTTAACCCAGGAAAATACAGTAGTTCAAAAGTAATGGTCAATCGATCAATTACTTTTTTGATCGATCAGAACGTTGAACATTGGTTAATCGATTAATCGGTTAACCGTTTCAACTCTATTAAAGAGCTTGTTCCAACGCACAAAGTCCTTCTGCTAACACCCAACTTTTCACAGTACGGCCTCCGTGGACTGGACATTATGCACGGGTGGGCAATATTCCCACGAATGACGTAATATGAGGTTCCAAATACCAATTATAGGAAAAATCATCAAAAATTTAATGAATGAAGCACCGGATGCATTTTGCTGATGATGATTTTTATTACGCAGTAAACGCATGCGTAGTGATCATTGCACACGCGTCGATTACGAAGTACGCAGCAGATGTACTGAGCTGAAATCACTACTGTTACAATATGTGTTAATATCTTGATATGTTGAAGGAGAACTAATTACTCATTGATTGGAATATCTATAACAGTAGCACAAAGAATACGTCTTCCATTGCGAGTGAATGGTTATTACATTATATCTACGGTAATTTGCGCGCTAACTTCACGAAAGTATGTGAACAAATACCATTGTGAGTGAATGGCTATTACATTATATCCACGGTAATGTGCGCACAAACGCCACGAAACATGAATGGTGTTGTTGGAAGTGAGATAAACGAGATGTACGGACTTTTGGAACTTCTGAACCGGCGAACTTTGAACTAAAGTCAGCACATAATCATAACGATTTTAGAGTATGTAACCTGGAAAATAAGCCTTGAAACTTGGATTTGGTGCACTTACGGTATTTAAATTTCCAGATGTGTTCAGGTGCGTACGTAAAAGAGGTAAAAATGTGAAACAATAGGAGAGATACACACTCGCCGTAACTCTGTGTTTTCCTTATGCTTGCTACGTGATTTGGAATGCCAACTTATTTTCGGTGACTTCATGGGAATGACCGCGGCAGGGGGACGTAACGCCTGTTCTGAAAAATGGTGCCTCACCCTAGAGATCATCCCAATTAGATATTATTAAACGTAGTAGGACAGCAGAAGGTTTTTGCTCTTTATAAACCGGAGCTTTGTCTAACCATCTAGTGTTGAATTTCCATAGAAACCGGAGCTTTTTGGCGGGGCAAATTTTTTCTTGTTGAACGCATCAGCTTTATAAAGCTAGATATGGAATGCGGTACATTTAATACATATAAATTATGGTAAGGTATGTATTTTATCACACACTTAACTAAAATTAGAGGTTTGTTCATGACACCCTAGAATGTGTGATAAAAATAAAGTTGTATCGCACACATGTGCGTTACAGAATTTTGCACTTTTTTAACCTCGGAACGGGAGGGGGGGGGGGGGGCACCAAAAATTTGCAAGACGTGACGTGGCGGTGGGTGGGTCTCTTGAGTGCGCCAAAAATGTGCATTTCCAACTTGTGCAATTTTTTGATTTTTTAAAAAATATATCAATATATGAGCTAATATATACCATCATTTGTGTTTCAAACTTTAAAGATGAAGTTGTACATCACACTCTTAACATAAATACACCATCAAGAGGCTTTATATGTGAGAATATTGGGCTTAATCTGGGGAAAATGTCACACGTTAGTAGAGGGTGGGTGTCTTGTTCGAAATGTAGAAAATGTGCAGACAATATTTTGGGAAAATTCTCTCTGATGCTCTAAATTCAACCCAAGTTATTTATTTATTAATAGAATTTGTACGGTTAGAAGAGGAAAGTAGCAAACACCAGAGAATACTGACAGAACAATTCAAATGAAAATTTGTTCCCGTATATGTACACCTGCTCCGGCCAAGAATGATAATGGACAGCCTGTAATTTGTAAATTGGGGCCCACAGCAGCCCATTGAGGTTTAAATTGGTGGTACCAGTTTAAGAACATTATGAAACTCCCCTAAAGACAGCTGTGCCTACTAAGTTTATTTTGGATTTTAATGGGAGAGTGGGGGTGGGTGTCTGAGAACGGTAGTAGAAAATTTGCACGTAGGGGTGGGTGGGCGTAAAAAGGAGCTGAATAAAAAATAGGACGTCACGTGTTGCAAATTTTTAGTGCCCCCCCCTCTGCTCGGAATGGAAACAATTATATTTTGAGGTATACATGCCGCAACAATATACCATTTATTTTGATGTTGTAACGTGGATGTTAGCGGTCTGCAGTATCGGAGTTAATGTTAGTTCCGTAGAAACGCGGGTACTATACACCGACCAAGCATCAGAATAAACTTTCTAATTTATTTTATTGACGCTAACAATATTGAATATTGATTGAACATCTATATGGGTTATGACAGGAATAACAGACATTCAGTTCAAACTAAGAACAATGTGGACAGAATCTGAAAGAGTCCTTGTGTGCAGTCACTTCGAATGAATGATGTCGCGCAAGTAAGTGTTTAGATCACCAAAATCGAAGTACAAAACAGTGTGTTTTGAACGACTGCATGTTGATATTCATTGGAATTCGTATGGATTCTGAAACTCTTTTAATGCTTCTGTTAAACTCTGTAACGCGGATTTTAATGAATGATGGGGGGGGGGGGGGGGGGGGGGGGGGCATGCACATTGTGAATAATACTATTATTTCATATGGACAATAAGGGTATAAATTTTATTTATGGGGAATGAACCGAAATCTTGACTAAAATCATAACCTGTCAATCAACTGAAGTCGGATAAACGTGTGAGTTCTCATTGAAGTATTTTTACGAATTTAGATCTATTTGTTGTGAAAATATGGTAATATTTTGGCGGGATCACATTAACTGCCAAAAAATTGAGTCATAAAGAGACGGTAAGTTGTGTTTCATTTTCAGTGTTCCATCGATCGAAGTGGTGACATATCCTAAGTTGAAATTATGAAAGTTCAAACAGCGTACGAAATAAAAAGACTCGTCTTCTACATATGAAAAGTAATTTGGATTTTTCTCTTATTTTGTTTCCACAAGATCTCCGAAGGATTGGCTACACATGGAATTCTTACGCCCAAACAAACTCTAGTGATTAACATTACTCAAACGCGTGTGCGGTTCTCTCTCAGTGTGATGTATGTACATGGCTTTGGATAGAGTGTGTGAGTGTATGGTGGAATATTGATGGAAGAGGTGAGTTTTTCATGAAAATGTTTCCTGCCAAGCGGCTGACGATGTCAATGAGGCCGCGACGTAAATGTGCGCGCGACGTCATAGAGACGAAAAACGCTGTTGATGCATATTGGGGTCAGTGTGCATTGAGATTCTCGTACTGGACGGGTACTGAAGTATAAATGGATGCGATGTATCCTTGTTGGTCTACTGTTAGCCTTCAATACTTCTAACACACCTAATGCGTCATACCATAGCGCAGTATGTAAAGCTAGATAATGTGGCGTTATAGGATAGTCGTGAGTATCCAGGGAGTTAGAATAGGATGCTCGGTATCTAACCTGTTTGTCAACTGTTAGCCCTTGTTACCACAAACCTACTGGACACTTTGATCCAACCTGCAGTTTATATGGGTAGTGTGTGACGTTAAACCTTAGTACTGTCAATCCACCTAAAGCATTATACGGTCCTACAATCGGTTATGAATAGTATGTAATGCTAGGTCCTGCAATGACGTGGTTATGCTTGGTTGTTTGATGCGGTATTGTAGAAGGGACGGTCTGAACCCCGTTAGTCTACTGTTAGCTCTAATACTGTTCATCTGAATCACTTTGATGGCGTACGCTTGTTACAGATAGTACATGAATCTAGGTCATGCATGCTGTGGGAGTATCTGCGGTTGTCTATTACGGTAGTACAGTATGTACTACGTGTACCTTTTGGGTCTGCTAGTCTTGTCAAGTTACTTCGTTTTATTATTATTGATATATTGTATTTAATAGGGAGTATGTTAAATGGGTATTGCTTGAATACGAGAATATTTTGTCTCGTGGGCTGTGGAAGATGATACGTCTCGTTCGTTACTCCATACTTTCAAACTTCAAACATACATTTCCAATATACCACAACTGTCATTTTCCAATGTAACACGCAACGGGAAAATAATGATCAGTATTTCTCTAATGTATCGAAAAAATTAGGTCAGCATCTTTGACAAAAATCGAATTTCAAATTGAAGTTTATGATTTTATCTCTGGAAAAGACTATTGTTTTTCTTCCGATTATTAGGCTTTTCGCTGTGGAAAAGACAATTGTTTTTCTACGGATTGTTTTTTTGTGGGGGAGAGGATGGGGGTGGGGGGGGGGGGGCGGGGGTTTATTGTTTTTTTTTTGTTTTTTGCTTTTTATCCACACATTTGGTCCGTACGATTCAGAAGCCATTTATGAACCGATTTCCACAAAATTTTGAACACTTATAGAGGGGCGCAAAATCTAAAAACGAACCAAAAGCGGAATTTTCAATTTCACCCTTATTTCGTCAGAATTAGAAAAATAACTGTCAACATTAGGGTTTATAGGCACTTTCTCGAAACATGTCTTGCAGATTTTTTTAAACATTCATCATTGTTAGACCTGTCTGTGACACGACCATTCATATACAAGCGATATTAGGTAATGCATATGTTAACCCTCCACAGGCGGTCAAACATCGAAACTTTGATGAAATGGGCTGTTTTGGGGCCTCTAAAGCGTCCAAACGATACAGGAGAGGTAAACATAACTTCCTTTATTGGAACTGGGATTCACGGTGGATCATTTTGGTAAGTATAAAGGCTATTAAAAATCCTAGCGTTAACCCATTTTGGACTGGTTAAACTGCAAAACCCACCAAAAGCTCAAAAATGCTTTGATGTTTTCTGTTGATTTCTCTAAACAAGTCTTGTAGATTTTCAAGAAAAAATAGGCCACGCGCAGGCCTTGGTGTGACAATAGAAGCTGCATGGACAAAATACTCCGGTGAGCATTCGGTAACCCTCCACGGCCTGCTAAATGTCAAAACTGTGATAAAATGGGATGTTTTTGGACACCAACAGCACCCAACGGGTACGCCACAAAGAAAAGTGCATTCTGTAACCGAGCGCACAATTTATACGGAAACAATTTTGTAGTAAGGATATTCAAAAGTCGAAGTCTTAACCCATTTTGGACAGGCTAAAGAGAGATACCCCTTAAAAGCTTAAAATTCCCATTTTCTGTGGATTTCCCTAAAAGCAACTTGTAGGTTTACAAGAAAAATTGAATATTCGCAGGTCTTTGTGTGACATTACAAGTTGCATGGACAAAATATTCCGGTGAGCATTTATTAACCCTCTACAGGCTGCCAAGCATCGTAATTTTGTTCAAATGGGCTGTTTTCGGACGTGCACAACTCCCAACGCATACCCGAGAGATAAACATAATCTACTTTGTTGGAAGTGGAATTCACAGAGAACCAATTTGTTAGTAATAACGGTATTCAGAAAACCAAGCGTTAACCCCTTTTGGGATGGTTAAACCAATTTGTTAGTAATAAGGGTATTCAGAAAACCAAGCGTTAACCCCTTTTGGGATGGTTAAGAGCAATACCCATCGAAAGCTTAAAACATCATGATTAATTATATTTATTTATTGGTGTTTAAGGTCACATACTTATGCACAATGGCTAATCGTGACCGTGACAGTTTTACGGGTGGAGGAAGCCGGAGTACCCGGAGAGAACCACCGAGCAACGACGAACAGCTGTCAGCTCTCCAACATCGTAACTCTGAACTCTGCACCGCAGCACAGGCAGGGTTAGATTGGTTGAAGACATGCGCACCATCGACGTGCAGTACGCCTCAGTACACAGCGTCATCGTGCCCCCATGTAGGCAATCGGGGTGAAGTGTCTTGCCCAAGGACACAACGCGGTTGCCGCAGGTGGGATTCGAACCGAGGACCTCTCGGCTTGCAGCCTGCTCCTCTACCAACCGAGCCACCGCGCCCCCAAAACATCATGATTTCCCTGAATTTCTATACAAACATGTCGTAGGTTTTCAAGACGAAATGGCCATGGATAGGTCTTGGAGTCACATTACCAGTTGCATGGATAAAGTATTCCGGTAAGAATTTGTTAACCATCCATGGACTGCTAAATGTCAAAATTTCAGAAAAATAGGATGTTTTCGGACACCAACAACATCAAATGGGATTGCCGCAGAGAAACGTAATTTCTTTTTCCGGACGCAAAACTGATAGGGAAACATTTTTGTAAGTAGTAAGGGTATTCAAAAATCGAGGTCGTAACCCATTTTTGACTGGTTAAGGAGATATACACCTTAAAAGCTTAAAATTCCAGTTTTCTGTGGATTTCTCAATAAAAAATTCAAGAAAAATTGACCATTCGCAGGTCTTGGAGTGACATTACAAGTTGCATGGACAAAATATTCCAATAAGCATTTGTTAACCCTCCAGAGTCTGCCAAGCACAGACATTTTGAGAAAATGGGCTGTTCTTGGGCACCCAATGTGTACCTGCGAGATAAACATAACCTCCTTCTTTGGAAGTGGAATTCAACGAGAATAATTTCTGTAAGTAATGAAGGTATTCACAAAACCAACCATTAAACCGTTTAGGGCTGGTTACAAAACGATACCCTCACCCTCAAAAGGTTAAAAATTCATGATATCCGAGGATTTCTCTAAAAACATCTCGTAGATTTTCAAGAAAAATTAGCCATTCTCAGATCTTAGTGTGACATTACAAGTTGCATGTACAAAATATTACAGTAAGCATTTGTTAACCCTCTGCAGATTCTCAAACATCCAAATTTTGTTAAAATGGGCTGTGTTTGCGTACTCATAGCATCCCAAGTTAAGAGGACAGATCAACATAACTGGAAGTAAAATTAACTGAGAATTATTGTTGGAAGTAATAAGGGTATTCAAAAATCAACCCTTTACCCGTTTTGGGCTGGATACGCAATCATACCCATCAAAGCTTAAAATTCGTGTTCTCCCTGGATTTCTCTGAAAACATCTTGAAGATTTCAAAGAAAAATGGCCATTCGCAGTTCTTGGTATGGCGTTACAAGTTGCATGGAAAAATATGCATGTTAACCCTCTGCAAGCTGCCAGACATCAATATTTTTGATACATTTAAGATAAAATGGACTATTTTCAAATAGCCACAGCACTTAGTGGGTATGTGTCAAACAAACATAACTCATTGTGTCGGTGATTAACTTGTCGGACGACGATATTGATATTAACCCTCTCCACCATTAATGATGTTTTTCCTAAACATTTTTTTTAACAAACTGAGCCATTTGAAACAACTATGCCCACCTTTCTCATAACATCAATAAAGGAACTTCAGTGAGACAGTTAAAAACAATTACTCAGACACTCTGGGGTCATGACAAATCATGTACTCTCATCTGGAAAAGCAATGATTCCCCAGAATCATAAAGTATAGTTATTTTGGGGGATTTTTCCCCCCCCACACATCTTGTCCGTACGATTCAGAAGCCATTTTCGAACCGATTTTCACACAATTTTGCATACGCATTGAGGGGCACAAAATCTAAAAATGTACCGAAACGGAAGTTTCGATTTATCCCTCATATCGCCTAAATTGGCAAAAACTGCCATAATTAGGGTTTATAGGTACTTTCTCGAAACGCGCCTTGTAGATTGTTTTCAAACAGTCACCATTGTTAGAACTGTCTGTGACACGACCATTGATATTCAAGATATATTAGGCTTTTGTTAATCCTCCACAGGCTGCCAAACATCGAAATTTTGATGAAATGGACTGTTTCCGTGCCCCCACAGCACCCAAAGGGTACACGAGAGATAAACATAACTTTTCATTTATTGGAAGTGGAATTCACCGCGGATCATTTCTGTAAGTAATAAGGGTATTGACAAAACAAACATTAATCCGTTTTGAGCTGGTTAAACTGCAGTGCCCATCAAAAGGTCAACAATTCAAGTTTTCTGTGGATTTCCCCAGATGAGTCTTGTAGATTTTCAAGAAAAATTGGTCACTCGCAGGTCTTAGTGTGACATTACAAGCTGCATGGACAAAATACTCACCGAAAATATTATTGTAAGTAGTAAGGGTATTCAAAAGTCGAAGTCATAACCAATATTGGACTGGTTAAAGAGAGGGACCCCTTAAAATTCCCATTTTCGGTGGATTTCTCTAAAACCAAATTGTAGGTTTTCAAGAAAAATGGATTATTCGCAGGTCTTTGTGTGATATTACAAGTTACATAGACAGCATGTAGGGGGTTTGTTAACCCCCTACATGCTGCCAAGGATCGTAATTTTGTTGAAATGGGCTCTTTCTGGGCCACACAACACCCAGCCGATACAAGAGAGATAAAGATAACGCCCTTTATTGGACGTGTGATTCACTGAGGATCATTTTTTGTAATTAATAAGGGTATTCAAAAAGCCAAGCGTTAATCCGTTTTGGCTTGGTTAAACCGTAATACCCATCAAAAGCTAAAAAAATCATGTGTGTGTTAAAATGTTAAAACATTTACGGAATCGGCCAGGAATCTCAATTACGGAATCTCTTATATTGCATGTCTATATGTATACAGGGAAAATGAAGCAATCGGATTGAACATTTTGAAGCCCTGGGCGAGGGTATAGCTAGGATGTAGTGCCACAAGTCAATATTAATGGATGAGACATGGGGCAGAATAACAGTAGCCAATAGTACCGGTACAAGACTGCTGTAGAAGCTAATGATAGGACAGATAGACCATAGACAAGTAGCTGGAGCTTTGCAAATAAGATGGAAGCCGTTGGTAAGGCTACCTGTTTAGGAGCTGGTCTATAAGTATCCTTAAATACCGAAAAGAGGCTAAGTAAATTAGACCTCATTGAGGGCTTTTCACATAGCCCTCGTGATCTCATGCGACTAAAAAGGGGTGCCGAAGGCCATATGTTTTCTAGAAAGAGGTGCTGAAATTGGGGTGCTTGGGGATATAGCTGTTCAATACCGAGATGAGGCTAAGAGGGATAGTAAATTATACCTCATTGAGGGCTTTTGTCATGTCTCTCGTGCCCTCAAAACGAAATGAGGCTATGAGGGATATATAAATGAGGCCTCTTTGAGGGCATTTCACATAGCCCTCGTAGCCTCATGCGATAAAAAGGGGTGCCGAAGGCCATATGTCTTCCAAAAAGGGGTGCCGAAATTGGGCTGCCTGGGGATATGTCTGTTGAATACGAGATGAGGGTAAGAGGGATAGTAAATTATACCTCATTGAGGGATTCTGTCATGGCCCTCATGGCCTCAAAAGACATGAGGATATGAGGGATAGTAAATGAGGCCTCAATGAGGGTTTTTCACATCGCCCTCATTACCTCATACGACAAAAAAGGGTGCCGGAATTGGGGTGCCTGGGGATACGGCTGTTAAATACCGAGATGAGGCTAAGAGGGATAGTAAATTAGACCTCACTGAGGGCTTTTCACATAGCCCTCATGGCCTCATATGACTAAAAAGGGATTCTCCCAAATGTATCCTCGATAGGTATCCTCAAATAGTACAATACCAGGCCATAGGTATCCTCAAATACCGAAATGAGACTAAGAGTCGAATGTGCGAGTCGTTCGAGTAAATACTCTATGGCTTATTTGCTCGATGGGATTCGAGTCGTTCGAGCAATGACCTATCAGTAACTACTCGATAGATTCTTGGCATTAGGAATGATATAGGCTCTAATCGAGGTTGTCTATCAGCTGGCTATAATCCAAAGGGACCCCTCAGTACTATAGCACTACGCGCTACTATTATAAGCGATCATGGCGGTTCTAAAAAAGTATTCTCGGAGAAATCCGTACTAAATAAGGTCAATTTTTGTGGAATGGAAAAATTGTCGGGTTGTTTGTGGTAATTAGATTGACTCCTATTCGGTCGAACACACCCTCCGAACCGAGTATACGCCTATCCTATAAGAAGGTTTTAGGACAGATAGCAAACACGTGCTACCATAGAAACCAGCCTTCGGATTACAAAATAGACGTCGGCAACACGTATCACCCTAACACCACGCTGTGCGTATGGGTACTAACACCACATGACGTTATAACATGGCCGATCACGCGGGTTACCATGACAACACAACCTGACACCACTGGGTCACGTCACAATGACGTCACATGAGATCTCCCAATGAGATCCCCCAACCTGGGAGTGAAAACCACATTACATACCACAGACATTGGCAGGTCTTGGTGTGGTTTTACAAGTTGCATGGATAGAATATTCTGCTAAACGTTTGTTAACACCTCTACAGGCTACTAAATGTCACTTTTTTTTTTATAAATTTGGCTATTTTCGGACACCAACAGCACCAAATGGGTATGTAACAGATAAACACAACTTCTTTTATCGGACTTAGAATTCACAGGGGATAATGTTTGAAAGATTAAGGGTAATCAAAAAAAACAAGGCGTAACCTTGTTTTGCCGGATTAAAGACAGACAGCCCTTAAGAACTTAAAGTTCACATTTTCTGTGGATTTCTTCAAGTAGTTCTTACAGATTTTCAAGAACAAATAGACTCTTGAGAAGACTCATTCTCTCAAGCGTTCAGGGGCCATCCACAAATTGCCAAGCATCACAATTTTATATAAAATTGAGATATAATGGGCTGTTTGCAAATAGCCAAAGCACTTAATGGGTATGTGGCAAACAAACATAACTTCTTTTGTCGGACACAGACTTTTTGAACGCTGATATTGATATTAACGCCCTCCACCAATAGTGATGATTTTAACCTAAACTTTTTTTTTATCAAACTGGTCCATTTGAGACTATTATACCCACTTCTGCCAAGGCATCAATGAAGGTACTTTAGTGGTACAGTTAAAAACAATTCTTCAGACACTCTGGGGTCATAAAAAATCATGGAATCTCGTCTGGAAAAGCCATTATTCTCCGGAATCATAAAATCTTGTTTTTTCCTCAAAGCATAGCCTATGACATATCGCTGGAAGGAACGCGTCAGAATTGATCCAATGAAGGGTCGTAAGACATATTTTCAGACAAAGTATTAAATTTTTCACTTATCCAAGAATGATTTGGCTACTGCCGCTTTCACTCGTGTGAGATGGGGGTTTATAACAGTGACAATCGAGTTTCGCGTATATCATGACCGTATATCAGTCACATGTTTCACTGCATTTTGCCCACACGACATTATATATTTTAGTAACAACTACAAAACGCCGCGCTAATAAAATGTCTGGCGACAGAATGCCGTAAATTTGTCAAATTTAACAAATATGTTATTCATACTTTTTTTACTTTTTTTGGTTTCTTTCGGTTTGCAAATTGATGCGTTATGTAAAGATTTTTTTGTGAGCTTTATAAGCAATACCAAAATTGTAACACTTGAAAAAGTACACTGAGCAATGAGTAGATTTTCAACACACGAGTAACTCCAGTCGTGTGGAGAATTTAAAAAATAATACCCACAAAGATTGTGTGGAAACAATTAAGGAGTTTTGTTGATTCGGAAATGTTTTTACCCGTGACTAAATCTGATTTTGCTGGTACAGTACAGTCGCCGTGGGTGGGTCCACACGTTGACAGTGATATCCAGGTGAAAAAATCATCAGCTGCAATTTTTAATTATTGAAGGACGGGGTTGCACCCGGTGCTTCATTAATTACATTTTTGATGATTATGCCTATAATTAGTGTTTGAAATCCTATAGCATGGCGTCCGTAGAAATATTGCCCACCAGTGGAAAGTGACCATTCCTGGGAGGCTCTACTGGTAGTCCTACCGGTAGGATATGTATACATCCGCACAACCAGTTACAGTAGAGCCGCCGTGTATTGGTCGTAATCCATACGTGGGAAGTGATGTCCATGCATGCGTTTTCCATGTAATAAAAATAGTCACCAGCAAAATGTTAACTTATGAACCATCCTTGGAAATTGATATGAAGGCTGTACTGGTAGGCCTATTGCTTGTTATTGTATGAGTACTTTATATTTTAAATCAACAGTATTCCCCAATCGTGTTAATATGAACCTAACATAAATTTCAAAAATTCCATTTGTGCCTCAAAAACAGGAATTATAACCCTTATTGGGTCATGGACCCTATTTTGGAGGCGAAAAGAGTTATATTGCAATAAGGTATTGTTTAACCAAAATAAAAAAAATCTCATGTCCCCCCACCTACTTTCTTGATTCGCCACGTTCCTTTTGTTCGATTTAGGTACTTTGTTGTCGCGACATTTTGTCGTCGTGAGAGATTGTCGTGGCGGCAAAATGACCAGCGGGTAGTGCATCGCTGGGCATATACGGTGCGTAGAAATTACTGAAAATGGACGCTGTATTGGAAATTGCATGATGGGACTTCTCAAAATAAAGGGTCACACACATACACTTTCAAGAAGGTCGTTCGTTTTCAATATTTGCGAAGGGATAGTGAAACATTATCTAATCGAATGTAAAACTATGAAAAATATCTACATAAATAACAATATTGTAGTACACTTTACTGCGGATACGAAAAGTCATTTGATCTTACCTTTTCCATCCAGAAAACATTCTAAATAATCCTCAAATGTACCCTCGTATTTCACAATAGTTTTCTTCAAGTTGTAATAAGACCAAGCAACGTCCTTCGGATTTCTGTACACATAAATTGTTTTTGCACTCTTTAGTATTCTCGGTACCACTTCTGGAGGAAGGTGTGTTTGTTGGATATGATCCCGAGATGTAGTAGCACTTTGGTGTAGCTTTTTCATTTCTATGTTAAAATTCACAAATGTACAACTCGAAACAGACAGCGCCTTGTTCACCAGCATGTTTATGTTCTCATAAAACCAGTGATTACCTACAAAATATTGTTCATTAAAAACAGATAGGATGCTATAAACGAGTTATGAGTATACCACCCGAAGCGGTAACTATCAAGTCTTTGTTGGCGTGTGGTAAAATATTTTTTCACAATGTGTGGTCTTGCTCTTTGCAAAAACCTGAGCGTTTTCGATGCTGCGTTGAGACACAGTTTTGACAAGTGTGACTATTTACCTCTCCTTTTATACTCTGCTTGGTACTCGTAATGAGCCTCCCCTGGAAAGACACGGGGACGAAGCCTTAAATCGTCTGGGTCGTTTGGCGGAGATCAACCAATAAATAACAGTATGCGGCAGATGTAGCTTCTTAAAATACTTGTCTCAAGAAACGGGCTTTCCCAGGGTACATTTGTGTTGTAAGGCGTATTTGCGAAACGGTCACGTGGGTTTTTGAACAATACTAAATTGTGATAGTTTAGTATAATAGTTCTATGGTATTTATTTGTATCTAAAAGGTTCTGAACGAGGTATACCTCGCTCATGTCATGATGGTGGGAGCCCCTGGTAAACAATTTCACCACCCTTTCGTTCATGTCATGCATTAAATCGTCGACCACGATTAAAGGGTCGCGTTAAAATTCTTGGTTTGGGGCGGGGGGGGGGGGGGAGGGAGATTGACCGTTCCACAAACTCAACACTGGGTGTGATTTCGTAAATGGGCTGCCATTCAGTGTAACGCCATACTATATTTGGGGGCACGGGTGTTATAATATCATCCAGTTGGGTAATTAAAGTAAACTACGCATAAATGTGCTCTTACCTTAGCTGCTAGGCTAAACAGGTAAAAGGGTGCCCAAGATGTGGGTCCATTTTCGGTGCCTTTGTGCGTGTTACACTTTATAATATAGAGGGCCGTGGGAGAGGTGATTGGTTGGGCAGGGTGCTTCATTTGGCGCGTGGTAATTGAAGCGTATGATTCTCTTTTGAATAATTTGGTTGGCCCTTTAAAGGGACTTCGTAAGTGCTGCTTTGTCCATCACCATGCTGTGGGTATATTCTTCATTATTTCATTGCCAATAATATTCGTCCTTGGTTCTCTAGCTGGTAACGGAGCGTTCTCGAACAGCTGAGGTATCGGTACGATGTGGTTCATTTTTCCACATGACGTGACTTCAGCGTTATCCACTTTTGACATGACCTCATCGAAACCTCTCCGAACTCATTCTTCCGGCGTCATCAGAAGGCAGATATCGTGTTTTATCTGGATGGGATGATCTACGCTGCAGTCATAGCAAAATTTTCGTCTCAACCAATACCGCACACTCTCGGTTCAATTCGTATTCTATTTGCCTGGTCAGCAGTTCTGCTGTTGGATCCTTTTTATCGTGAGTCGTGGGTAAATCATCTCGTTTCCTATTTTTCTCTTTCGGTCACCATAACTTTGTTCTCGGTTTTGTCAACAACCTTTTTAAGATCCGTCTATTCTGTACGTCGATGGCAATTCCGGTCTTGGTGAGTGTGATCGAATCCTTGCTGCTTCTTCTTTTGTGAACTTTCAATTCCCCTTTAAAAGGCAAACATCAACAAAATTATTTCTCTCGCCAATGCTCTCCATATCTGCTCGCTTCGAATTTCAAACACTAAATAAAATTAGCTGACGGGTGGGCGATTGAAGACGCGACGATTTCCTGCATTCTGATTGGCTGAGCCTGCACAGTGGTAATCACAATGAGTGTGGCTTTCTATTGGCGCATTAACAGCAAGGTAGCTGATTGTTATCGGAAAGTGTTTTGATCAGCTATTGTATCATAGTGCTTGAGACTTTTGTGGGAGTCATTATCGAAGTAGGCAATGAACAATCAACGCAACATTTACCTCAGGGATGTTATTTTTATTAAAATAATTGAACTCTAGACTTTCCGTTTATACATGCTATTGATTTGGCTGAATGTTGCTTTATCGAGGCATGCCATATTGTCCGGGAGCCATGGGATCTAACCTGGTTTTGCCGGTTAAAGTTTTTTTTACTGTCCTGATCGGAGTAGGTGGGTGTCAGACGTTCAAGAATCAGTGGGGTGACCGGCCGTATCCCTTGGGTAACTCGACATATTGGCTCCTTTTTGAGGTCTCCCCCTCCTAAAAGTGTAATATTGCATTTTCACCTTGAGCAAATGAATGAACGACACACATGCATTGATATAGAGCTTATTCTCGTTGAATTTGGGTGACAATCACATTCCCTTGCCTTTTGTACAATGTTTGGATTTTTCACGGCGAACTCAAGTGGGGAGGTTGCCACTTAGCTGCTGGAGGCCGGGGGTTTCGACAGTTATCACTGTCTGGACTTCCCTCCTCAAATGAAATGGCATCGTCGTGATATAGCTGAAACATTGCTGAGAGCGACGCCAAACTCCAATCAATCAATCGGTCAATCAATCAATGTACAATTCTTGGACACGAAACCCTACATCAGCTGATTCTCATGGTGTTTACTGATATAAACAGCAGGTATGCGTTTTGGCAAAACTCAAGAAAAAGTAACACGAATCTTTCATCTATCGGGAAGAAAGATAAGACAGAAATGACAAATCGAGTACCTATATTCCTATACGATCATATTTATCAGTCAGTGGACCTTCATCGTCGCGAGCAACCAGCAGGATAACAAGAACAAACTATGGCAAGGTAGACCATTGATTTGGCAACTGCACCTCCTAGATCGGCATGGGGTTTCACTTTTGCGACCACATCGGATCATTTCGAGGATATAACCAGGTGCCAATTTGACTCCTTCGGGAATGGTGACTGGGATAACCAATCTATTGCCCAAGTCTTTTTTCCAACCCAAATCCTCAATGTTCAGAGCAGGCGGGCCCCTGTCCCTCAGGGTCAGTCACAGGAACGCTGGATAATGAGCTCGCTTAACGTTTTCTGTGAATGCTTCTGTTGTCGGTGGTATGGCACATAATTTGGGAGATGACGTATGACCCTTGCCATTTTTTATCCAAACATGAAGCCGTGCCACAGACATATTTCTGTTTTTCTTCATGCCATAACATGTAGAGACAAATGCAGTTACCTGCACAGGGCTGGAATCCTCTCCAGTGATGACAATTCTGTGCCTCCTTGTACTCTGGATATGGAATAACTTGTCTCGGACAAGTCCCTCACTGATTATTCGGATAAGTTGCTTCTTGTTTTTCACGACTGGGAGGACAACGTTCTGAGCGGGCAGTTTTGTATTCAAATTCAATTGATGGATTCGACTGGCACCAGTTTCACTGCCGCCCCTTGTCACAGACTTAATGCTGAAATCATGGTACATGTCAAAATCAGGTAAACATCGCCCGTCTCCAGGTAGGATGTGACACGTTTCTTCAGATTTTCAACATGATCTCCAACTGTCCCATCTTTTGGCCAATGTATTGTCCACAGAAGGGCTGACCCACCAATGACTGTCACATTAGCGCTGTCGGAATGTCTTGGAGTGACCTCCTCAGGACTGACTTGCCTTTTGCAATCCACTGAAGTCGGTACGGGCGCAAGCTCATGAGCAATGCCATCCTTCATATGAACGTCGGGTTTGCTACACAACAAAGCTATAACACGTGAATAAATAGCATTGAGATCACAGACTTTCGAGTCGGCCACTTTCACTGACTTTGCAGCTGATGTCACCTTCTTCGGTATTTTGCTGTAACATTCCTCAGGCCAGCTCTTCTCAAAATATGCTAATAGCTGTTCTCCAATATTGAGTGTTCCGTGAACACTTATGTCACCGGTAGCTACAATCCCACTGTTGATGTTTACTATCTTCTCATTGTGATTTTGGGGGGGGGGGGGGGGGGTGGGGGGGGGGTCCAGTGGGTCTGTGCACAAGTCCAACTTTTCGCGGATTCCAGCCATGTCTTTGGTATCCGCTTTGATACGGGCCTGGCTTTCTTCTTTATGGCAAGTTTGATTCAGGCATGCAGACTCTTCCTCCATTTCACTCAGTCTCCAGCCGGTATAGGTATAGGTGTAAGCGCAGGACGGAACCTGTATATGAAAGTAGCATAGCCCCAGCTATGAAATTACCCAGGCTCTGTCATCTTATATCAGTTGCATGTAATCTGCTACATATAAACATTTTTGGTCACAGTCTGTCTGCAATTCCAAGGGGTGGGGGGGGGGGGGAGGGGGAGGAGGTTAACAGGTGGTCAGCCAATCTGGCTATGTCATCTGCCTCTGTATACACATCACCACGACTTGTACTATATAACTGTAACTGTTTTTTTTAAATATACTGTAAATAAATAATCTAATCTAATCTAACCAGACCTGCTTCGATTTTGCAACCCAAATGGCGACTCAGAGCTCAAACCATAACAGCTTCCTCCTTGGGAGTAATTCCAATGACCCCCCCCCCCCCCCCCCCCCTCCCACACACACACACACTGCTGTCCAAATCTCATGGACGTTGACTCGATGAACTGATCGGCCCAAATACCATTTCAAATACCACGAATATGGCGGGTGACATGTTCGCCCTTCATTAAGTGGCTGAGAACATTAGGAGGTAGTTTTTCCATTCTGCGCAAGTAATAAAAACCATAACGTGCATAGTTTAATAAGGAAGCATGTCCCTGAATGCCGACAGATGGAGAAGCCAGTCGCCTTCACGTTCTGCCCTGATGAACGCTATCATGAGAAAAACAGGCTTAATGAGGACATCGACCCATAACTTCACTGTTTTGCTCTGGTTCACTTTCAACTTCAAAGCTCCCATCAACTCACCAGCGCTGACAAAGTGGCCACTGCTAACAACACTGCGCACCACTTCCTCGGCGAGCATCCTCAGTGCCTGCACGTTGTGGAAATTTTTTTCCACTCAACATTTTCGTGACTCCACCAAATACAGCACCTAGGATGTCTGACAATCCACTGTCAGCCATCAATGTTCCTATAGCCCCCACAAAACTCACCAGAGCATGCATACCACCGGTCTCAAATACACATTTCTGAACTTCTCTGGGTGTGCCCACAACACATGAACTGCCACACGATAGACCTGTTTGCCACATGTTAAAATGGTGAACTTCAGCCCTGTTTCAAATGATAGAGCTTGTGCCTTGATCATAGCTGTAAGCATCGTGTCAGGTTCAGAAGGCTTCATGTCAGTGACGGACTCGTATACCGCTTTGGTCTTAGAGTGCTTCTTCTGACCTAGCTCCCTACTTAGTTTGGTGTTATAGCCATTGTATTCGGGAATATTTTCTTTTGTTACAACATCCTGCAAGAATGCAAAGTCTGTCTCAAATGCACGCTTCTTCGTGAGGGCTTGACTAGCTAAAAAATTCAGGATCAGAGCGGATTTGGAAGCTTCCCTTTCAGGCATATCTTGTTGTTTAGACCCGCGATACCTTTGAATATCGATGTCATAAGGAATATCTTCCGACATGTCGTCCTTGTTAATTCGCTTTATTCTACCGACTTTTTCGGTTTACTCTTCGGTCTGAGATTGAGTTAAGAGGATAGCAAGGGAATGGGTAGACTGCTTTCCGTTCTGAGAAGCAATATTTGCGTCGAAATTGTCGACAATAACTTGAACTAACCCATTCTGTGCATTTGATATGTCAGTGTTCTATTTCTCCCGCGGCTGCTCATGCGGCTAATTTCTTAAAACGAAGAAATTCCGTGTACGAACACGTTACACCATAATCATACATGTTATTTATACGTTTCCTCTAGTCACCCATTTTAAGTGACAGAGCTACCTGTAGGATTGTAGCCTGGCTTTTCAATGTGCTTGTAACAATAGAATAAATGAGCATAGCGGGCAATGTATTGTTCAGTTTCGGGGACATCTTCGCTAGCAGCAGCAATAGGAATTCACTAATCGATTCCTTTGCAATTTCTGTACCGATAGTAGTGTCACAATGTTCCTTATCCATTTGAATGGCTTTCGCTTCATTGGCTATCTGTTTTGGCTGCTTTTGTTGCGATAACTTTTTGCTCATCGTCTTCGACTGAAACAAGGTGCAGTGTCTTTGAAGCAAAACCGCGAAACGTTATGGCGTTTGCTATACCAGGCGATGTAGTCACAAGATGATCATCTCCTAATCTCTCCTTCAGTTTGAACACAAGTGTTCTACGCGACAGTTTTTCACCAGCGCAGTTTTCGTATGCTGAATGCAGTCCGATGGAGTTCCACATTCTGGACCTGTCCTGTGTGAGCATATGAACAAGAGTTTCAAAAGGGAGATCGTGCTCAATACCATCCGAATGTTTACTCAGTTCAGCATCACCAATGACTGACTTAAATGATGACCACCTCTGTCGACAGTCAGCATGGTACGCGCATCAGCAGCATGCAGATCGCTGAGTGCCCCACAAACACCACGGCGAACATCGTTAGCAGTGGCATCACCCCTTTTATCGCAAATTTCCAATATAGATTGTTTTGTGTCAATTTCGCGACACAAATATGCCGGCCTCCACTTGTCGGGATGCTTTTTGTCCCTCTGAGTATCTCGTACAGGAGGCCGCAGAACATACAATGCTGTCGGAAATTGAATGACACACAGGTGTCTTTGGAAAAAGACCGTATTGTGACTTTCGATGGAATTTCTGAATCACTTTCACGCTGTCGTTTGGAGCGATCAGTTTGACGAGACGATGTGTAAGTAGAGACACAAGTTTTATGACATCTTATCGTTAATTCGTTGTCCTGATCTAATTTGTTCTGCAGCTCGAAATGTTTCTCATCTCCATATATCTTGCTGCATCGAATTACGTTTCTTATCCGGACAGCCGTGCCAGTAATCAAACTTTCAGACTTCTGGTCACATCAGTATTTCCTACTGAAAATACACAATTTTCACCAGAATACATCATTGATACAAAGATCAGAATGAACCAGTGAAACAGCAAGAAAATTAACAAATAAAAAAACCTATATATGGCCAATGAAAATTCAAGCAAATTAGAAAATCTTCCGGGACAGATCACAGGACCAATGAAACAGCGAAAGAAAAGTTGAGCAATCCCTTCAACAAAAAATAATATGAACAATGGAAGAACAGGCAAATGAGAAAATCTTTCAAAGACAAGAGATATAGGACCAGTACAACAGCGGGACAATTGCCAAACTGTCTGATAACTGACCCACGCACCGCTTTTTATTCGATAGAGCAGCTAGAAAGCGATTTTTACAAGATTTACGTTTTCAAATAAAGAGCGTTGGCACTTCGTTTACCCGTAACGTTCTCATTCATGCACTGATATGGGAAGTTTCTCTGGCAGCATAATCTCCTGTTTCCTGCTTATTTTAATGGGCCATGATTACGGGTATGGCAGCAAAGGTTATTCCGAACGGCTATGCAATATTCCGACAACGATCCACAAATACCGAATTTGGCGTTTACTGGGTAATCAAAGTAAACGGTCAATATCTCGAGTTGCCCAAGGGATCTGAACGCCCCCCCCCCCCCACCCCCACAAAATCTTCAAGGGGTAACCCAGGACTAATGGAAACTGAAAAAAAACTTTAACCGGCAAAACCAGGTCTCACAAAAAATCCCCATCTGGCTCCCGGAAAAATATGCATTTATTACGTATCTGCAAAGTATTTCACTTTGTTAAAAAATTTAAATGCTTTAAAATTATTATAGCATACCCATTTGATACATTCTGTAGAGAAAGTTATTGAAAACCAACAGCTTTTCAATTGTTGGCATTTATAAATGTTATGTCAATTAAATTTGATTTGCTTTAAAATTATTATAGCTTGTCCATTCAAATAACCATACGTCATTCAATAGCTTGAACAGTGTTCAAATTATTACGTTATTATTAATTTTTGAATTATCTGCTACCTCCTTTCAAATGTCATCATTCAATTGAAATTTTTGATAATTTATTTTTAAAAAAATATGATCGCATACTTACCTCCCTCAGTGGCGGCCGGTCCATAGGGCCTGTGTGGCCAATATTCAGGGGCCCTGGGATGGAGGGGGTCCCCAAGGGCTTAAAGGAAAAAGAAATTTGTAGGCTTTTTTTGAGGCCCCCCTCTTTGAAAAATTAGGCCCCCGCAAAGAAGATAATAATTTACAGGCTCATGTGCATAAATGAAATTTCTCCGGGCGCTGGAATAGAGTTGTTCATCAACACGCCGTTCCGTAGTCTCCCTTACAGTAAACCGAAAGTAATACACGATGACAGCTAGTCCAACAAATCAAGAAGCCGAGGAAGAATCAAAAGTTTCAAGTTTTTATAAACCAAATCTATAATCCCAAAGGTAATTTCACCCGATTAACCAGATAGGCATGAGGTTATTATGATCCCCAGTGAGTCTGGAGGTGGGTTGGGGAAATCTCACCCGAGTGGCAAGATATTTCAACCAGACCCGAGGCTTGCCGACACCCATACCCATCAGGGATTATTTTTCTCCCCCAACCATGCAGTGGTTACGTTAGCAGAGGTAATTGGCGGTCACGTGCTGATATAATCAACTCATTTGGTATTCGTTGTTTTGAAAAGCTAATGACACCATCGGAAAGAGCATGCAAAAGTTATGTATATACCAAAGGTGTATACCACGAAATCAATTAGGAACGGTGGCATCTTGGGGTCTAAAGAGTTTTAGAGCATCAAACTTTGATCACACGGCATTCTGATGACGTCAATATGAATTAGTTGGTAAAAAAAAAACTGATACGATATGCATAACGTCATAATAACGTTATAAATGTATAACGTCACGTGGGTGGGATGGGCTAAATCTATATCTCCCTGCTATCTCACCCTGGACAGACGTATGTTACACATGCATTGGGGGGGGGGGGGAGGAGAAACATCTGTCTTTCCCTGCTATCTCACCCGGGACACACGTATGCTACACATGCAGTGGAGGGGTAGAAAAGGTGTTATTATAATTTTCCATTTCATAATTTATTTGACTCTAACAATTGAAGTGGACTTGGAGAAATATCAACAGGTGTATTATGTGAAACTACTGAGACCATTGTTCTTCCATTCGTTTTCTGTTTTCTTTTGTTTAATAAAAAAATCAAGCGTAATCTACATCTCCACAGAAAACCCAGACATTCATGTACAGAGCTCGATATTGCAAGTGAAATGTGGGATTCTTCCGTTAATAGACAACTGAATTCTCCTCTCTAGACTGAAGGATTTGGAGTGTTTCATCCATAATTTTCAAAATTTTCTCAGGTATGTACCTGCACCTTACCTTCACTGGTCAAGCGGTATCGATTCGTGCATCTCCTAACACTCACAAGTGCCGTTGGGGAAAATCTAATACAACAATAATCCATGAGGCGTCGGTCTACCTACCGAGGTGAAGCTATTGTTCACACCAGAAGGGAATTACTGGAAGACAACCGATGTGTCTAAGCTATCACTATCCGATATATTTATTTGTATTTCTATGTACCTGTTTGTGTTGTTTAATGTAATTCACTTATACTGCAATAAAGAAGCAATCAATCAATCAACACGTCTAGAATGTGGCCCAAATATCGTCTTTTGAGACGGAAGGGTGGCGAATATTCTCCAATTATTTATTGAAAACAAGTAAAAATCCCCCATAATAATGATATGGGAGTACTGGATGTCCGCCTCAAGTAAGTACACAGGCAGTCCTTGGGTTGATGCAGAGTTGTAACATATTATCTCCCTTGGTGCGTTTACTGGTGAACAATCTCCCTTTGTTGTCGTTCGGCAATGTAGCTTCAAAGTGACAGGACGTCCGAATAGTTTATCCCCTCGGGGATTGTGATGTCATTGCTCAATTATTGAATCCGTCGGTTTATATGGTTTTAACCAATTTTGCCACACTGGTGACGAGGGTTGTTGCGAGGAAATTTGTTTGCATAAATTGATTTTATTCACGCCATTTCGTTGTCTGGTTTGTCTGTTTTGTCTTCGAGGAACGATAGGAGAGCATACGTGAACTGGGCGGCTGCCTGATTCTGAAATTTTGACATCGTTTCCGTATACATTGAGTTTAGTCATTTTCGGATTAAACGGTGTTTTTCTCAGTGTTGTGTTTTCTGTCATGGAATGTGAGTCGTTTCAATTTGGAAATTTGGTATGTAAATATTTTTTTCTTTTGAAAACGTATTGAAACATTGGTGGAGTTATTGACTATTTTTCAATATAACATATTGCTTTTTGACTTGACTTATCTAGCTCTAGTATTTTAAGCTTGTGAATATTTCTGGTATTTGATTTCTTGATCTCCTGGTCCGATGGCTCGGATAATTAGCGTCTTCTATACTTTAGTACGCCGATTGAGTGAGGCCGATCCAAGGGAGACTATTCAGTCGTCGATCATCGTGAGTGTATCGGTTAATTCCGGAGCTCCAGTAATGACGATACCCGGGACAATACAAATCTCACGTACTTGACAAAACCAGTTTCACAGCATTCCATTTTAATTGTTTAATTCTTTTTAACCAGACAGGAAGAGTGTACTCAATAAAATGTAAGAAGTAAATTTGAATTGCATCAGTAACAAGTTCACATATTGGTCACAAGTTTCCAGTCCTTACTTCAACCTATTCAAGGTCCTAAAGATTATATGGACAGAGCTTGACCTGATCAAACAAAGTACTTTTACCCTCACAGATGAGCGCTTATTGTAAAAGAAACATTAAATGTTATCAATTATAAAAACACCAGTCCAAACCGATTTTGTTTACTTGTTTATTGGATTAGACTACCTTTGCATTCGTTGGGTGGCCCGAAGAATCTCTTCTAGGCTATCCTCGTATTGGTTTTTCCTCCTTGTAATACCTGCACGGACTTGAACAACCTTCTGAGCTACCTCTCAGATAACCGGGGGAGTTGTCCAGGATCTCATTGCCATTGGAAAATAAGGAGCATTTGTCTCTGATAAAAGCCTATTCAGTGGTATCGCAGGCACTCCTTTTTTAAGTTCTTGATTGAAAATCCTGCATATTCCTGTAACTCAAAAATATGTGTTGTGGTGATGCCGGAGCGAGGCATTAATGCCACCTTCTACTCCTGTAAAGCAATGGAGGTGTATTACCTGTCCACTGTGTGTTGCCTAGAGAAGTTTAATTGGGGCTGTATTTAAGAGTTAGTACCTCGTGAGACATCTGATCCCCTTCACACCCACGAACAAGTAACACCAACGACTTATTTGTGGGCGCAAGATCTAAAAGTTCTCCGAAAATACTGTCCTGTTCGGCAATCTCCGCTGGACCCTTAATATACGTTTTGAAGAGCCCTATTTCGCCACAAGTTTCCACAGGGGAAGAATTGACTAGATTTCTTAACTGCTGCTTAGCTCTCTCATTCCGGGGATGGTATTTAGAGGGGGTGACAACCAATGGCAAGTGGTTTGTCCGTTAGAAGCTGATCCTTCGGATACTCCTCGGGATCACAAAAGTACTTTAACAGCAGCATATAAGTGAACAGGTACTTGCGGCATCTGCTGCTGTTTATGAATTTTTCAACAGGTTTGGTTGTCCATTTCAAATTTTACGGACCAAGGTCCTTGTTTTGAAAGTAAACTCTTTAGTGCAGTTTGTGAACTCTTACAGATTTACAAACCTCGGATGCCCCAGTATAGACCTTCTGCTAACGGACAAGTGGAACGCCAAAACCGCACTCTTATGATGCTGTCTGATGTTTTATTGACAAAAGTCAAAATAATTGGGACAGGTTCATTCTTCAATTAGCTGGGGCGCCATCGGTTAACTGGGTATACTCGGAATAAATTGATGTTGGGTCGAAAAGTAAACCACCCAAGTGACCTTGTATTTAACTTTAAAAATGAGACTTTAAAACAAGAGGTTCCTGAGAATGTCCGTGATCTTGAGGCGGAAATGAAAAAATATCATGAAATTCCTCGCCAGCAGTTGAACGTAGAGACTTGGAAAATAAAACGAAATTATGATCTCACCCTAAATAAAGATACATATGAACTAGAGGATTTAGTTTATATGTTCGAGGATGCAACGAAAAAGGTAAATGTAGAAAATTGTTACCTTTCTGGAAGGGACCAGGAATAAATGGAACAGTATATACTACTACTTGATCAAAGTGTTCTTCATTAACGCCACAAGTGTTGTGAATCATGAAAGGCTAAAGAAATGCCACAAGAAAGTTTTACCCGCATGGCTGAATACATGCTTGGAGAAGTTTAAAAAAACTGGTGAAGTTAATGTTCTTAAGCCTTCAACATAGTTCTGCGTTTGTCGGAAACCATACAGTAGTCAAATTATGATTCAGTGTGATCATTGTTTGGAGAAGTCCCATGGTAAATATATAGATGTAACTGGAGAACAAAGGGAAGATAACGATGAATATAAATGCCCTCATTGTTGAACTTTTCCGTTTCCTTCCAGAAAATGTCATCAGATAGTGATTTCGATTTAGAGATGGATTATCTCATGGAAGTGGATAAAGATAGATTGACTCCCAACTAGAATCAGAGTTGGTCAATACAAATCTTCCGTTCAGTTTCTTTGGCTGAGGCGCAGGACGAAAATCGGAATGTAGTATCTCTGCCCATTGTTTCCGCAACTACAGCGTGTCAAGAGTACCAAAACGAGTGGCAGCTATTAGCTTTAAAAACACCATTACCCATACTGGCACAGGATGAATATCTGATTGCGTCGGAGATGACAACTGCGCCACAGACACAGGACGAATGCCTAAATTTGCTAGTGACGATATCAGGGGTAATTAAGCAGACTCAAGAGGAGCATCCAGTTGTGTCTACCACAAGAAAATAACAGGCAAGACCACAAATTGGAGTCCCAGAATCAACACTAGTTTTGTCGAAGTCATCCCATGAAGGTTATCAGACTGGGGTGGCTGAAAACATTGTCATTACTCCAGGGGCTTCGGAAATAGATGATGTAGGAACCCATCACTTGCGAGTTAACATTGTAACGAATACTAGAAATACTATTTTGATATGTCCTGCATCCAAATTTATGTTCCTATTACTCAGTGCTAAATGGTCTAAAATTGAGATGCTCTATCGTCAGTATATGACAGGAAAGTAATAAAATAATAGGTTATTGATGTTGTTGTAATTGTTATCGTCGCCGATGTGTTTAACGTTACTGACACTGTCATTTCTTCCGAGTTAATTGTCACCGGCATTTCTGTCCTTTATATCGAATCCCTGCACACACAAGCGTAAGGTAAGAGGCAATACGTTATCTATGGATGTCCGAATCTCAGATAGCCCCTTAATTGGATTAATTAGTACTAATTTATATATGTACATGTACAGCGCTTGCTAGATCTAAAACGTTTTATAGGGTTGTCCGTATCAGAGCTAATCGTAAATTAACTATTTACCTACGAGCCACCTGTGCCGCCATATTTTATCTTTTTGGGAATGGCAGGAAGACAGCCTCTTTGGCTAAGCCATCTCCCAACAATGTACATGTGTTCTGAGCTTTTGTTTTGTGTACGCATTGTAATGTTGTTGAATAAAAGTAACTATCTCTAACTATCTATCTAGGTTTTGGCAGGCAGACGTTACGGCGTTGGCACTGGAGAGCTAAACTGTCCTGATTGAGGGAAGAAAAATTTAGATGCTTTGCCTCGTAGCTCAAAAAATGGAAAACCAAGAGCTACCTCGTCCATCTTTGAAACCCGGAATACCCGTTATTATCCCATAGGCAAAACCCCAGAACAAGAACCAACACGTGTTGCCTCAGTGGCTGAGCAAATAGTCTTAGATTTAGATAGATTGCTGGGCGAGAGACACATTTTTACTGTCTCATCGTCTCCTGCAGCTCTAGCTAAAAACAAGACTGCCCTTGTTCATAGCCCCCAAGGGGGCTCATCTGTTCCAAAATATGGATTCTGGTGATTCTTTGAGGGATACCCGAAAAGGTCCGCAAGACAGCATCTCTAACAAGCCTTCCAGTAAGAACACAGGAGGTAAACGCTGCACCTTGAATTCCCGTGTCGCAGTTTTCAAGAGTGATGTTGCTGGCCATTTTATAGGCAAACATTTCCAGCAACGTGGTGGCTTGAGCACATGACCACCACCCCAAAGTTTTAATGGTACAGAATATGGTTCAATTGTGAAAAAAATGTACTGAGTATTCAGGAAGCCCACCTCTCCGACTTGGAAGTTTTAAACAGACTACTGAATCATCTCAGAAAAATTGTAGTGCAGACCAAAACTGAATTATCAAGAGATCTGGATTTAAGTAGCAGGTATGAGCTTACCATGCAAGCTATAGCAGAGGATCTTGGGATTTCAATTCCCAAAAAGGGCATCCACATGTAGCAGTTGAACAGAGTGTGCTGTTTATTTCATTGAAAAGTAGTTTGTCTGGCCCTGAACCTGTCTAATGAGAAAGGCCAAAACCAATTTTGCCAGCCAGAAGTTCCTATGTGGAAAGTTAAAGTGGCGTTGACCGTAGTAGGAAAGAAAAATATGATAGTGATAAGTTCCAGTGCTTAGCTGCTCAAATAGAAGCGTCTCAGAATTCCTACCCAAATGAAACCCCCGATCAACTGGTAGCTGCTGCATGGATAAAGTCTGCAGTAGAAGCTGAGAAGTGTATACCGACGGATATCGGAGGTGCCACATCCGATACTATAAAAACCAAAGTGCCAACGGCTACCGGAGGTGCTAAACCCGCTGCATCTACTAATCCCCAGGTTGCACCGAAGAATATCGGAAGTTCTGGATCTCAAAATAAAGTTTCTGTCCAATGACCGCAAAGAGTACCAGAGGAGAATCGTTACCAACTAAGTACATCTCATCAGACCCCAAAGAGGATGAGAAGGGGGAAATTACAGATTCAAGTCCTCAAAAACGCCCTAGGAAGACCAAGGAAGGGCCCCTATGCAAACGGAAAAGTCCGACAGAAATGGGAGGAGCGTCTGATCAACTGGACGTAGATGCCAATATCACAACATTCAGGGAAGTTGACCTGAAGAAATCTAAGGGGTCTCTGACAATTACAGCCACTGAACCAATTAAAGTCCTTCCATAAGCCATTGACTCCCATTATCTTTTCAACAGGATCCGGAACAACTTCCATCTTCTGGATATTTTCCTGGCTGATGTGTTAGAGCGGACACAACAGCATGCCAGACCACAAGTTCCTGTTCAGTTATATGCTGCTGCTAATGTACTTTGTGATCGCGAGGAGTATCTTATTTGGCTGTTCCACGGAATAAAAAAGATTCAGTTATTTCATTTTATTTGAATAAAAATTGTTTGAACTTCGAACATTTCGTCGTTTGTAAATTTTATCCTTTTTGATGTAATTATCAGGGATGTTCATTTGCTCTACACCATTGTTTTGCCAGTTGTTGTAAAATTATCATTGTGGTGGATGAAAATGAGTACAGCTCACTGCAAGCACTGCTGTTCAATGACTGTGTTCACTCTTATGTTAATTTGTATCCCAGTTGCTGGCTGTCAACTTTCACATTTGATACAGTCAACGCGACATATTGCTAATGTAAATTGTTTGCATCCATTTTAACTATCTGAAATTTAAATTCATCGGTTCTGTACAGGAAATGTCATTACATTTTCTTAGAATTTGTTTTTGTTAGTCTGCTCTTATCATTACAAAATTTATCAAAGATATGAGGTCAGTTAATATTCAAACTGCCACAGCTGAAGAGTAGTAGCAGCAGTTAAAAGATATTGATGGGCGAACAGCCTATAAGTAGTTAAAATGTAAGAAAAGGAAACAATAGCTGGAACTGAATGATTTGGGACGAAAATCCGATTGAGTATTGGTCTCATCTGTTGGCGAAAGAGCAAATAACTCCGATAGTCCCTTCATATGACGAAGCGTCACGAAACTCCAAATCTACGCTTCAAGGTGACTACTGGTACGGTATTGTACAGCTTTTGAGAGTGGAGGTGGAGCAGTTAGAGGAGGAAGTGAATACCAATGACAAATTATGTGAAGAGAATGATTGGATGGCGGTAGAAGATACTAATGCTAAATGAGAATCGTACATTACACAACATTACATTCTTGAAGAAGTACATCTAAATGAAGTAAAAGAAACACGATGTTACTGGGAGGACAAATATATAAAGTATGAAAGAGATGTCAAACCTACAAGCATTACTTTAAAGCGCATCAAAAACAAAATGAAAGAATGATAAGGACACTTATGAATGAAACCCCGAAATTCCCAGATGATGAAATTCTAACACCAACATGTAAACCGTCCCCAAACAGTTTGGAGGAATGTGTCACTCAGATAACCACAGTAGTTTAACGGTCGAGTTGCCATGTTGAAAAGGACATCTCAAAACATGTTCACATCGATACAGATACAACTGTTGAACTATATAATGGATCATTGCGTTCTGAGATGCCAGTAGAAGAAGAATTCAAACGATTAACTTCTCTTCTCAGTTTACTTCATTAAACCTGAGAACAAAGCAAACGTACATGTGCTTAGGTCAGTTCAAACTCATCAACAGTAATAAAGGACACTGGTGGTGTTGTCGATCTCTGTTCTTCGCCCCGAACAGAAGAAAGTTGTGCAGAAAATGAATCTGACCAGAATGTTCCTTCCACGACTTTTAAAATGCAAAATTCTGCTGAGTCGACTGAGTAAATTCCAACAAAAGTAAGCAAGTTTCAGTTCATGTTGCTTGAGTAAATTCCCAAACCTGAAAGAGACAGCCATCCTGTCTGTCCCGACAAAAGAAAGCGACAGAAACACGGAGGGAAACATTCTAGAAAAACCGAGTATCCTGTGACGGCGAAGGTATAAAAAAATGGCACGCCATGTCATCGGGGTGCGCTTCTCAACAAAGTCATTATTTCAGCCAAATATACCACTAGACGATTATCAAGGACTGAAAATTGCCGGAACAATGCGTTCGTCGAAGTAGACACCGTAACAGCCCACGAGTTCACGTTGTTCCTGATACTAGTGTGAGAAGCAGAGAAGCTTCATCTCCTGATTTGCAGTCAACACAAAATTGTTGTGGTGGTCTGGTAACCTATTACCACAACATTATCTGCCACAGACATTGTCATCACTTCTGCATGGTGCACACCGACTCCTTCCACCCAACTGCACATTGGTCAATGCTCATCATCGACAGAACAATGCATATCACTCTCCAGATATCAACCTCCCAGTTCAGGTCTTGGTTTCGGACAACAAATAATGCAGACATACAGCGGAATTATGCCTTTGTACCAACCTAGCATCCCAGTGTTTCTCTTTCTATGAGTTTACACACATTGCAAAACTACAATGCTCACCCTACTGCATATATCACAACATTCAGTGCAGGAAGGCTATATGTGCTTTCCTGCCTGGATAACATTCACAGCGTCCACGACAAACGCAGACAAACGCAAACACATTATACAACAGACGCGCACATGCACAGTATTTTTTCCGCAGTGAGGTCTTAATCGCTCCCTCACGGGAACAGCATTCACTGTCATATTACACCATACAATTTTCACACAAGCACACACTCCATTATTTTTAACATCTAACTCCTTTTGTCTTTTAAAGTCTGCAGTAATATTTTAGGAATTCACAGAACCCTTTTATTACTCACGGCAACAATTCTTTTAACAAAGATTTAAACCATTCTGTCTGCATTTTTTACACAGAGTGCATTATTTTAAATGCTGTACTAACTATCAAGTGTAAACTTCGCGTACGACGGTGAACATTTTTGGTGAGTTGTGCCATTTTAGGGAAGACATTTGCTTTCTTTAGTGAATGCACTCATTAAATTCGTTGACATTCGGACATTTTCCATTTGAAAGATAAGAGACATTTCCAACTGGAAATCTGTTTTATTTCCACTCTGATTTTAGGAGACGATTGTTCTCGACCTGCTAAATATTGTATGAAGTGCAAATCGTTTTTGTCACTAATGGCTATTCAGGACACAGCATTAATTATAATTGTCGACAGTTTTAGTAAGTGGACAAATCTAACAGGGTGTTGATTTTTGCTACCTTGTTAAGCTCCATTTGATAAATCAGTCGATGATTACTCACGTATTGTGTTGAACTCCCCTTTGGAACATGAGGATTTGCGAATGGCCATTTCTGCCTGCACGAGTTGTTTCCAAACGTGTTGAGGGGTGGTTGTTGTCATCCCCCCCAGTTTTGTAATTAGGTCACCATTATAACGCTGACTTGTACATAAACTGTTGCTTTTTGACAATTTGCATGTCCACATGTTTGTGCATCATGCCTCCCCCGGTCTCTTTGACTGAAATGTAAATAGCTCTAATCAGGCAGGGGAGAAGTGTTGTACTGGAGATCCTCCTCAGGTATGTACAAAAACAGCTGTTGGGTTATTGCATAGTTGTAACATATTATCTCCCTTGATACGCTTACTGGCGGAGAATCTCCCTTTGTGGTCATTCAGTTTTGTAGCTTCAATGTGACAAAATGTCATTAAATTATGCAGTTGGAAAATTTTGACTTTGAGTGTATAGGTGTGTCCGATGGGTGGAGGTAATAATGATTGTTTCCCTTTGTTGGAAATATGTGTATGTAGAGGTAGTGCGCAGTTGGAAATCTAGAGGTGGACAACCACACCCACTCTACGCTCCACCCTATTTGGTACCTCTTAGCAACGTTTTTGGTAGGACCCGAATATGTTTGGCAATATTTAGATTGGTTACGTTCTCAGCCTTTCGCACTGCCTGAATTTAAAAGTTCCAAAATACACCACATTTTTGTTCTCAGTGAGTGGTTAACTTATCAATGTATTACAAGCGAGATTTTCATTATTTATATTCGGTCAGGCCCGATGAATTGAGGCAACATTTACACTTATGCTCTCTGAGTTTCTCCCATTGTTTGGATCCAATAAAATATTCTTCCAGGTCATCACAACATTAACGCGGATCAGCATCATAGAATATACGTATTCTCTGCATCATATTACGGACGGCCGCTTAAAAAAAACAGACCTTATTATCCCGCATTCGAACGAGCTTATTCCACTGAGGAGGCATGGACTATATTTTCGAGGCAAAACTTAGATATAAAACAATAACATTTTGAAAAGCGATTTCTGTAAATGGCGCTGGCCAGCTGTGAACCCTATGTTTGGGAAGTAGCTGAGCGACAACGTAACAACCATATGGACTGAAAGCGAGGGGGAGTGCGAAGCATATTTTCTGTCATTCCATTCATCTTCATTTCTGTTGCCTACTAATTTTCGAGTCAACTACATATTTACCTACCCACAAATCCAGACGTTCGGCTAACATGAATCGCTCTGGTGGTCTGGTCTTCCGATCCATTTCAATGAGTAGAGATGAACAACATACTGGAAAACCGAACCGATGCCATGGGGATAGCGAAAATACCGAACCGAACACTGATTACCGAAACTGTCATAATTTTCATATTTTTCTCCATCCGCTACTTGTTAGGTCTTGATGGCAACTAAGGGGTTTCTTTTCATGTGCAAAGTGGTTGATATTCTTTCCAGTTTTGTTAACCTTTGAGGGTCTGGAAATTGTACTGAATTTTCTTTAGAGAACAACATACACATATTCAGTTGATTAGCAATGATTTGTATCCAAATCTTGGCTGCCTTATAATTCAGCCAAGACTTAACTAGAAAACACTAATCAGGTGATGTATCTATTGTCAGAAGGCCCTCCAAATGATGGCATATTAATGACACATGTTCAGAGATCACAAAAACCTGAATTAGATCTTTGAAGGTTAAGGTGTTTTGAAACAGATCACAGAATTGCTTCAGATATTATTTATGTTGGCAAAAGAATGCCAATGTTGAGCTCCTTGGTTGTGGCATTTGTGTCGCTATATTAAAATGATACAATAACAACTTATTCTGTATTTCCCTGATGGAATTCCCCTTCGAAATATCTCAGACAAGTCATATACCGAATATACTGAAGCAACACCACGATATCGCTCGCCCCCCCCCCCCCCCAAAAAAAATGAATAAATAAATAAAAAATACCGATACCGAATTAAAAATTACAATACCGACCATCTCTAGACCACTTAACCCTTTACCCAACATAACGGCCAACACCGGCCAGCGCTATTCAAAAAATTGCCAATTAATTTTCATTATTTTTTCATTTTTTGTCTCAGAAACATAGGATATGACCCCTCTTTGGAACATGCTCGTCGAGCTCGTTCCGATGAGAGGTCATCAACTATGTTTTTGAGACAAAAAAATGAAAAAGATTACTTATTCAAGAATTTGTTTTGCAAGTGCCGTCTGTTTTTCATGTTAGGTAAAGGATTAACACTTTGCCTAATCAATCCGCGCGCGTAATTAGAATTTGAGCAATTTAAAAAATATTATTTCTCAAAATTTTCAACTAAACCATATCATGTGACCCCTCATTGGGACGATCTCCTTCCAATGGTCACATTATGTTTTTTATGTTTTGGATAAACTTGAAAAGATAGTATTTAAAATATTAAATGTTGATATCCCCTGCGTTGGGTAATGGATTAAACAGTAATTTATTTCCTTCAGATACCAAATAGGGTCTGGAAAACAAGCTAATAATATTGAAACACGACACAGGTGTTTGTAAAGAATGAAAAACACAAACACTGAAAAATAATAGCTCAAGTTGTAGTACACTAAAATGATCATACAATAATAAATGTGTGCAACCGAACTCCTTGGTACAGTTGAAACTAGAAGTGCTGTCTCGCCTTGGTCAGAAATTGCTCGTTAGTTAATGCGTTCCTTACTGCAGAAGAATGAAGTTGTCGGAAATACACAAGAACGTTTGCCGCTGTACAATGCAAAATACAATGCTCTATTGGCGAGGTCGGTAGAGAAATCAAGGACTGAACCGATCACAGAAAGAAAATATTGAAACTACAGTATGTGGAGGGAGGATTACTACTAAATCACTGGGGGAGGGATTTTTCACTCAATAATTATTTACAATTTCTTTGGACAAGACGCAAGGAAAACTTGCTAACTTTTATCACATGCACCACCGGGCTGCTATGGACAATTATGAGTACTTTTCGAGTGGAAAATATATGCGGCGGTGGTGATGTGGTAATCCACTCTCTTCATTCTGTATATGCAGTCGGTATATCTGCGTCATTACATGGATCCCAGTAAAGGTTTGGAATGATCTTAATGGTCTGTATTTGCTGGTATAGATTTGTTGGGCACTCGGGTTTTTCTGCTGGAATTGAGTTATGCTAATGGAGTAGTTTGAACTTGATAGGGACTAAAATGCACTTACTCAGCGTGCTATAACTTCAAAATAGTGCACAATACAGGGACAGGTCTTCTAGTTTTAACTGTATATAGTACGTCTGGGCAGAGGCTGTGTGTATCTTCTTTTTGTAATATGAAAGGCTGACATCGTAGCTTCCGACAAGAGTTTCGAAAAGGTTTAAATCATTCACATAAACTTTTTTACCTGAGGCATCTTGCCTGTTGGGGAGTAATCACTCAGTAAGAAATGAGAAGTGACACTGATGGATTTATCAGACGCTTGTGGTGACATGTGAATAGTGTCAATTGTATATTGTAGAAAAGTCAGAAATAGACAGTTATTACGTTATTAGCCTAATCCGAAGATGTGCATCATCAGATGCAGTAGCTAACAACCGAGCTGGAGGTATTTCATGAATACGAACAACCTGTCGACAGCCCGGAGGGGGAGGGGTAGTAATTTGTGACATCCCAATCATAGCATTTTATGATGCGCTTGGAAGCATACAGGACGGCCGCCGTGGACTGGTCACCTTCCACGGGTGGGCAATATTTCCCCGAACGCAATAAAATTAGATTCAAAATACTGATTTGTGGGAATAATCATCAAAAACATCCACCAAGTGCTTCATTAATTAAAATTGTGCTGACTATGATTTTTATTACCTAGTAATCTGATGCGAGGACATCACAACCCACGCGTGGATTATGACCAGTACACGGCGAATGTATTGAATACTATTGCGCTTGAGTGATCCAGTCCAGTCCATTTAGTCCAGCTCACCCCACAGTCTAATTCCCTGTGGCAAAAAGGAATCTGAAAAACTTATTTTTTTTTAAATATAGCACAAATAGTTCAGCATTTCTTAGAGAATATTCTGGGACGGTTGGAGGAATTCGTCGTGATAAATAATTTGGAGAAAGTGCATGTCTCATTTTGTGACAAACTGTTGGATTGTGCCGTGTTTATATTATATTCATAAAAACAAATCTAGTTCAAGACGGGTACCACGCGGGGCACCACAAATTATACGAAGAGCGTGCAGTTGAAGATTCTCTAAAGTGTATGATTAGTTTCAAGTGGTTAAGGATGTTAATGATAAGCGCGATAATCACTGTTTTAATCCTACAAAACAATTATTCATTGGACTTATTTTACTGACTTTGCCATCAATATGCGTATCCCGAGAACCTTTACTATAATTATTCCCAAATGCTTATGACGCAGGGGCGGACTGGATCAAAGAAGTTTATCGGGAAATGCTCAGGAGGGTGGGATGGGGCGTACCCGAAGAAACGTTTGACTTTTCGAACTGAAAGAACGCTGCTTCCTTGCACCTGAACGACTAATGGCAGTGCATACCGGTATTGAAAGCATTTAGAGATCATTTTTGTGTCACCTTTGTCGCTCATTTGGCAAAAATGGCTGCAACAGAGGGCATCCCGGATCCATCAGGCCGACCATAGTTCGGACCAATGGAACGAAATTTTCATTTCTCGAACTGAGAGAGTGCTGTTTCCTTACATCTGAGCGATCAATAGCAGACTAGACTACTTGTATATCGAAATGACCTCCTTGAGGACAACCGCTGGTAATTCACATAGAGGACATTTCTGTATACCGGCAGTCTATGCAATCAGCCCCACTTCACCTTTTGGTTATTTTCACGTAATTTCAATCACCAACAGGTGCTGGGCTGCATCAAATGTCCCGGGTGACCATACGACCAGTTCGCTTCTGTTTTGATGAGTCAATACCTTTATCCCTTTCAATCTGACATAGTTCAGGGTTACACTTGAAACCTGGATGGGCATTTTCAAGTGTGTCTGTCCATTGGAGTCTAACGACACTTTTATCAACCAGGGTCATATCGCGCCAGACAGTTTTAGTGGTTGAGGAAGCCGGAGTACCCAGAGAGAACCATCAAGCAACTGACTGTCAGAATATCCAACTTACTACCCTGGCACAATCATGGTAGAGGTTGAAAGCAAGTGCAGCATCGACGTACAGACGCCTTATCACACAGACCCACCGCGCCTCCATGTGGATAATCTGGGAAAGTATCTTAGTAAATGAAACAAAGCCGCAGGCGTGGTTCAAGATCGAATCGTCGATATTTCGGTTTAACAACCGATCTCTTAAGCAATGAGCCACAGTGCTCCCACAAGTGTTTTCAAGTGAAAAGGGAAATAAGCACCAGGATAAACCACAGTTACTGGAAGTTGTGGCTGCAACCACTTTTTTTCACCGATAACAATGAATGCACCACGTCAGTCCTGACCCGTGTTACACATAAAGTAATCTATATAATATAGACAAGTAATGAAAGCCTATTTTGCCCTGACAGATAACCCCTTCCCAGTTCATTTGTGAATTCGTTCATTGAACCAAGATCCATCAACACAGTTTTCTTGTACAGCTATCCACAAGGTATTTAACTTCATGTTTATCATAAATTAATAATCAAATCATCATACTAAGGCTTCTTTATTTGATAAAAAAACCCTCTCCGTTCGACTTTTTTGCCCGCGACTCGACGCCATTGGTTCAACAATGATGGCGTGACATTTCGTTGCTAGGTTGTATAAAAGTTACCCCGGAAAGCGAAACTACACACTGCCTTGTTCTTGTGCTGCAGACGACAGAAGAGAAGAATGGATGTGGGCTAAAATGTAAGAGTTTTCCCTGCAAAACAATTGTTGCACCCCTGTCCTCGAGTTCTATTTATTGTCAAGACACAACCAACTAGTCCGAACTTTATTAAAAAAAACGGGTGGTTAATTTAAGACATCGCTACCTTGTTGTCAGAAGTTGAAAATGCAGGAAGCTTTGAAAGGAATACCATCACTATACGACACTTTACTTTACTGAATGGAATATAATATGAATGAAGACCCACCTCACCCGTAGTGACACAACAACGTCACGTAGTTCCACCAAATGTGTTAATATCTTAATGTTTTCAAATTGAATTAAATACTTATTAATTTGAGCACGAATGTATATCTGTATGGGTTTTTGGTAAAGATATATCATATTACATCGGCGGCAGTCCGTACACAAACTAAACGAGAATTTGGTAAACAAACAGCTGATAAAAGTGTCTAATTTCCATCGGAATTTGGACTGTGAACAGATATCCTTGTATTCCATGTTTGGTACCTATTACAGCATTGAAGGAAAATCAAAAACAGACTGCATCACCACCCCAGATTAACGTTAATTGTATTCTTCGACAAGTGCACTCGAAATATTTTTCAAATTTTACCTGATCATACAAGATTGTGATCACAAAAGCGGACAGAGAATTTCGACCGTCCGCTTACCGACCGTAACATACTAGAGACTTACATGTCATGTCACAAGAGAAATACCAGAACAGTAAATCTGAGATCCTTTGTGTTTGAATATCCTGAGTAGATCTTTAATTCGCAGTATTTATCTGTCAGTAAACTTCATTTGCACCTAAAAACTCGGAAAAAAACGTTTGTAACGGATACCCCTCTCCCCCACCCCCCTCGTTCCGAGTCCGCAAACACCGCACTATCGCATATATGTATTGTTATTACGCTTTAAAATATAGTTCCCGAAATTCACAATTTTGACCATTTTAAACCCAATTTAGACTGAAAAATGGGTGAAACGGCCTTTATGCAACGGGATTGCAAGATACATGTTTTATCTTGACCTTGTGGTTGTCTTGTAATTTGTATCAGATTCTCGGCCGTGTTTACAGTCGGATTGCAATTCGCTGTGGCCATGGTGAGTTGCGATCCGATTGTAAAGGTCAAGGCGAGTTGCGATACGATTGTAAACACGACCGTGAATCTGATTCAAATTACAAGATATGCACATGATCATGATATTGATAATGTACATTTATTTAGGAAGTATTGGCCCGCTAGTAGAATTATGTCGCGAACGAGTCGCGTTCTGATAACATTTTTTACTGTACTGTAGGAGAACTCAATAGGCTGGCCAATGAGAGTACACCTTACAAACTTACACCTTGCGACGTTTGTCTTTGAGGTCTAGTAACTAACTTAAAATACCCGATACAGACAATGGACCGAACGTTCAAGTGACGCCACTTGAATACCTCTCGTGTACTGAGTCTGTCTGTTTTATTGATTGAACAAAATACAGGGTGTTAGTCATTTACCAACATCGCTGTCGATATTCAGTGTGTAACTCACCGCACACTATCAGGTTGTTGAAATCCATATCAGCCAGCTAAGTTGGTAACTATTACATACCGGATGATGAAAATGGAAGGGTCTTGGCGTTTATGAAGATAATACGACATATGCACATACCTGTACGGGGATAAGCGGCTAGAAGTATATTGTCAGTCGTATAATCTCCATCATTCACGTAGTCAATCAAGCTCCCATGATCTACATGGCCGTCAAACAATATGGACAGTAGTATCCGTCCAATTCAAAAACTGGCAGTGGGTGTCCAGCCCTGTTTTGAAAAACAACTAAAGACCTTTTGTTCGAGCAGGGGCACATGCACAAATAGCCCACTAGGAATGTGAATACTCAAATTAAACATTATCTCTTCGTTAACATAATTTGACCCTCTTCGATATTTTCTATCTATTTTAAGCAACATCTCTATGAATACTTCGTGCACTACATATACAATATGGGGTTTTATTATTCACCAAAACATGTTTTCAATGTCGCCTCTATTGACACCGAGAAATGCAGACCAGTCCAAGTCTCGGCTTCAGAATGAATAATTCCTACTGTTACTTTCTGTCAAGAGCAGCTTGGCCATTTCATATGGCATTTCCGTGCCAACGGATCAGCCTCCCGTCCCAGACAGTTAGCTCTTGATAACTTGTCCCAAATACATCCAAATCTCCCAAATCTTAAAGAATAGGATAAATCCGAGTGGGAAATCCTGTTCTACCGACGTTCTTAAGGTCTCCAAAATACCGTGGAAATGCTATCAACTGTCGTCATATTGTACGGACTAGAATTGAACCGTGTGTCATTTTCAAAACCTCCGTCACTGGGTTGATGTGAATTTAAAACCTACAGCTGAAACCAGCAGTCCTGTCACTGTATTGTGCACCACTATTTTGACGTGATAGCGCGGTAAGTGCACGTTTTGTTCCTATCAAGCTCAAACTGTCCCATCAGCGTATCTCGGTTCTTGTAGACAACAGTGTGCCCAACAATTCCATACTGTTAGATAGAGGTCATTAACATCATTCGGCTGTATATACAGAACGAAGAAAGTGGACGAATGCTTAATCGCAGCGCGATATATCCTCCACTCGAAACGTATTTATAATTGTTCATAACAGCACGATAAACACTTGCAAACATTCATCACATTGACCACTGGGTGCAACCCGGTGGTCCATGTGATGAAAGTTTTTCAAGTGCTTGTTGTGTCTTGTCGTAAGAAATTGTAAATGATTTCTGAGAGAAAAATGCACCCCATAGCGATTTTGTAGTAATCCACCCTCCACATACTGTAGTCTCAATATTTTCTTTCCGTTTGATTGGTTCAGTTCGTGATTTCACTACCGATCTCGCTAATAGCGCATTGTATTTTGCATTGCACAGCTCAAACTCTCTTGAGTATTTCAGACTGCTTCATTCTTCTGCAGTACGCATTAACTAGCGAACATTTCTGCGCTAATTGTGACAGGATATCTAGTTTCAACTGTTTCTACAGGGTACAGAGGAGAGACACCCCCAACCTCCCCATCATCCATGTCGCCACGTCCCAGCATAAGTCTAATCGTTATAAAATGAGTCAGACAATGTGATAGAAAAGTAAAAGTTACACCTATCATATAAATGGGAAGTGTGAAATCCAGTCACTTGGTCAAGCTGAAAATTCAAGCTTTAATTATCTCCCGACTTACCGTCCCGTGTTGTATGGGTAAATAAATGGAACTTGAAACAAAATGTTGTTCAAAGAAAAAGTGGCTTCGACATCCACTCAAAAACACAACATTTTCTTTTTAGTGTACGCTTTTTATAAGAGTCCGATAATTCCACTCGTTTCAACCTTGAAATGATGCACGAAAGTAAACGGCGCGTTCAATCATTGATACGCGGGAGCCATGTGATCGATACTCGGAATAGATAGCATAATGTTTGGACTAGCGTGTTTCATGCATCAATTCAAGGTGTTGAATTATTGCTGTAAATGGTAGGTATCCGCCCCAAAACACCAGATTTTCTTTTCCTTATACGTTTTAGAACAAATTGCTCTTTTCCAATGATAATTTGACTCGTATTCACCCTGAAGTGATGCTTTGAAAGCCGCCATTTTGATTGCCACTGTGAAAGTGAAAAGTTCTATATCTTCATAGTGGGGGATATGATTTCCATCTGTCCGCAATTTCGTCGATGTTCATAATTAGCGCATAACAAACATTACTATAACATCAAAAAGAATATAATGACTAGAATGTGTTTCATAATGTCATCTAGAACCCTAATTGGGGTACTTCGTTTGGAGGGAGGGGGGATGTATTCAGTTACGTGAGATAAGTGAGGTTATTATTTGTATCTTTATAAACAAACAATCTTGTCAGTTGAAGTTAGTTTTCAAATAACTTGATTGGTACAACAAACCAAGCTAATAATAAGACGTATAATATAATATTAAACGTTTCATGGATAGACATATGAAACGGGTCATTTGGACAAACGAAATATAGCACTATTTAAAATTCATCATCAGGTGGAACAGGTGTATGTTATGATGACCAATCACTACTTCCCCACCCCCTCTATCAGCTGAAGAACAGGCTATCAACATTCAACGCATCATGGTGAAGGATAAGAGATCGGTGAAGTTAAAATTATCCTCGCATGAATCGGGTTGCTGGAATGCAATACTTTCTATAATGTAATCAGAAATACAGTTTCAATTTTAAAAATAGTTTGTGAGGTCTCTCGTATAAGGATCGAGGCCCTCGTGTTTACACAAACTGACCAGCACGGACTGATGCCTCACCCGGCTTCATTTATGGTACTTGTAGTCCAGCTACAAGCACGGGGCGGTATAATTCAAGGGACAGGGTGTGGGTAGGGGTATCAAAAAGGGCTCTCTATTCTGGATATAAGTTAAAACCAGGAGTTTACAACGTAAAACATAAATTGTAATGTGGCGCTCAATAAGACTGACACTTTGAGAGGAACAATGTGTCACCACTAAAGCTAAGACATTGCAGATGGCGGCTTGTTCCACCCAAGGGACAACATAAACGTTTATAAAACTCGTTTGATGGTCATTGACCAAGCTCCGTCATTATACCTGACACCCCTCCTGCCTCCGGTATTTGCACGTGTAAAATAAATTAGAAACGAATACTCGAGAGTTTTACAGAAAGTAGAGTCTTTCACTAGTGCACATCTGACGAAAAAGCGCACACGCTGCCTAATTTTCCCCTGGCCTTACGACAAAGAGACAGCTGACTCTCTGACCGTCACCCTTCCCTTTCCAGCGGCCTTGTCTAAAAGAAACATACGAGAATATGATAACCACAAATAACTCGATTGGGAAGCACCACAAAATTGAAATAAAAGTAACTCTATCTCACAAAACATGACTAGAATGAGTGGTAATTGCCTTTCAATCAATGAGATGCGATCGGGAACTAAACCCCTAACAGCACACGCAATCGAGTGAACACCACCAAAAGAAATATTCATTTGTTCATCTGATCGAAACAGTAGAATTGTTCAAAGTATAAAAAAGTTTTAGCGCAAAGAACTGTTGTTTATATTTAATTACTGTCAGTGACCTATCAATCTGTTAATCCAACATGCCACGAAAACACAATTTTTTTAGTAAACATAATTTTTAAACAGTTTTATTTAAATCAAATTAACTGTCTATAGAAACATTTGGGAGTTGTCAGATGCCACGATTTTCAGCTCGATTAGTCATAGAGTGTGCTGAAGTACAAAGACTTCGATTCATAAATTGCTAACCAGGACATTTTCGGTTTGACGTGATTAGTTTTGTCACAAGGATCAATTCAATGTTTTAAGTTTCTGAGGGAGTTTGCTCAGGGGATAAACTTCTGGTTGTCTGTCGTGGTTGCCGAGGGTTCCATTCTCTTCGGGTTGGGGGGGGGGGGGGAGGGGGGTCCGAAACGAATATTCTAAAATACATCTAGAGAGCTAAACTCCCACCACCGTTGTGGGCAGTGTGCAAAGGTTTATTAGTTTAGGTGTTGTACTCTTGATTGGCAATCTAGGTGTTCGAAGGTACGATTTCCGGCGGGAGATCATAAATCAATTCTCCTTCAAAACATAACACGCGCCCTCGCATTCATACGGGCGTTTAAGTGTGTCCACTTCGCGACATCACCCCAGTATCCTCTCCATCAAACCTGAATACAGTACAGATTAATCTTTTGAACCTTGGTGATATTGGAAGAGTCCATATTCATTATTTATTGGTACCCATAAATTCAATTAGCACCCATCCGAACTTATGACGTATCATGTTCCTGGGACGGAAAAGCTGCCTCTCGGGTTCAAAGGGTTGATAGTTTATCAAGATATACAGACGTTACCAACATGCATTGCGTTGTATTTTCCTTCTAACTGTCACTTGTGCGGAAGTCTATTGTGGTGTTTTCTCTGGGATTATATCCCGCAGTGACTTGAGGTTTCAGTTTAAATTGTTCACTGATCCATTTCAACGTCAATCCCCAACAAAATCATATGACCTGATGACTGGGTCAAATACATATTTTCTCTTTTTCACTTTATATTTGTTGGCCTCGTGTCAAGCTCTGAAGCCACCAGTCAAATTATGTAAGGATTTCGACGCTGTTATGACAAATCTAGAACTTAAATTATCCATCACCAATGGTTAGATTTACTCCTCTGAAATATTTCAGTTGATAGAAAAAGTAAAGCTGGGTTCGTTTTTGCAATCAACTGAAATATTCCAGACGAGTGCATCTAAAAAACACCATAACTACACAGAACGACACACGTGTGTGAATGGGCTAATCGATATGGCACGGGAGGATAAAACGAGAGGTCGCATCTGTGTTTACTACACGCCTTCACGTCAATAAAAGCAATTATTAGAAGGACACTCAGCAATTCATTTGACAACTATCAACAAAAGGAACACATTTTATCGCCAACCAAATTTGCGAGAGGAACACGTGTTACTATTTCGGTCCCTGGGTCCCAATGTGTTCTATGTGCCTACTGGCACATAGAGCACATTGGAACTCAGGGGACGATTTTCAGATATCTCCAGCGATTCAAATTGTAATTGCGTTGCAAGATTTGTAGAAAATTCCAGTGAAATTCCGCTTCTGTTTACAAATAGTCCAACGATTTAAGTTCCGCACATATGTGTGGAACAGATTTTCATTTTCCGCATGGTCTAGCGTTCCTGTAGATGAAGATTTTATAGAACAAGTGTGCAATAAACGTTTGAACAAACGCATGAAACGTTTCTTAGTCCAGATCTGATTTGATCGAATCTTTGATGACGTTTATCATTAAGAATGAAAACTCACCACAGCTATACCTTTTCAGTATTGCTCCTGAAAGATATCTATCATATGCCTTTTCAACGTTCAGAAGCCACCTAAAAATAACTTTGGGTGGCTTCGGAGATTCCTTTATTAGACAGTGTGAAAAGATGGCCAGTGACTCTCCTTCCCATCTTGGAGCCATTCTGGATCTTTCCCCCAAACCCCATCCTCTTCGGTCACATCCTCTAATCTCCTTCAGAACCTTCCGAAAGCGTTTGCTTCCAACAGATATATATCGATAATTATCCAATACTTCCTTATTCATCTTTTTGTATACAAATTAGACCTTGTTTTTTTCTCTGCTCTTTTGGAACCTCTTGTTTTTCTATTGTTAAATTGAATAGGGCGATGGGTTTTACACAATTGCTCTCTCCCATTGTTTTAGAAACTCGTTTGGAATTTCATCCGACCCTCCTCAAGCTTCTGTCTCTTAATTTGTAGACCACTTTTCTACATCCTCTTTTATTTTGCTGCACACGAAGCACGACAAATTTCCCTCGACCTCATCGTGGCAATCCGGTAGGTCCTCCAAACCCTGTCGTTTTCCAGTGCTTGACTAGTGCCACGATTAGGTCAGAAAATGCTCGTTAGTTCATGAGCTCATTGCTGCAGAAAAATGAAGTAGTGTGAAATACACAAGAACGTTTGCGCTGTGCAATGCAAAATATAATCCACTATTTGCGAGGTCAGTAGAGAAATCAAGAAAAGAACCGATCAAACAGAAAGAAAATATTGCGACAACAGTATGTGGAGGGAAGATTATTACTAAATCACTGTGGGATAGTTTTTTACTCAATAATTATTTACAATTTGTGAGGATAAGAGGCAAGGAGAAATAAGAAGTGACACTGATGGATTTATCAGACGCATGTGGGGATATGTGAATAGTGGATGGCTACTCAGTCTCTCCACCAACGCGGTCAGTGAGTAGCAATTGTATATTGTAGAAAATTCAGAAATAGACAGTTATTATGTTATTAGCCTCATCCGAAGAGGCGCGTCATCAAATGTAATAGCTAACAATCGAACTGGTGGTATTTCATGAATACGCACAACCTGTCTACAGCCGGGTGTGGGGTGGATTAGTAATTTGTGATATCCCAAATCATAGCGTTTTAAGATACGCTTGGAAGCATACAGTACTGCCGCCATGGACTGGTCACTTTCCACGGGTGGGCAATATTTCCCCGAACGCAATAATATTAGATTCCAAATACTAATTATGGGAATAATCATAAAAAAACACCCGGTGCTTGACAATTAAAATTTTGCTGATTATGATTTTTATTACGTGGTCATCTGATGCAAGAACATCACAACCCACACGTGGATTATGACCAGTACACGGCGGGTGTATTGTATACTATTGCGCTTGAGTGATTCAGCACAGTTCCGTCCATTTATTCCAGCTCATCCCCCAGCACACTTCCACGAGGCAAAAATGAATCTGAAAAACGTTTTTCTCTACAAAATATAGTACAAAGTGTTCATCATTTCCTAGAAAATATTATGCGACTGTTGTGGGATTCGTCGTAATAAATAATCTGGAGCAAGCGCATGTCCCATTTTGTAACAAACTGTAAGATTGCGCCGTGTTTATATTATGTTCATGTGGACAAATCCAGTTTCCCTTTGAATGAGTACCACGCGGTGCAACACAAATTGTACGAAGAGCGTTCTGTTGAAGATTCTCTAAAGTGTATGATTTCTCTATTGTGAGCTGTCACATATAGCATCAACATCATTAGATTATAGAAGTATCAAGTGGTTGTTTTAGTATGTTCATGATAAGTGCAATATTCACTGTTTTAATCACCGAAACAATAATTATTCATTGGACTTACTTTACTTACTATGCCATCAATATGCGTATCCCGAGAACCTGTACTTAGGAAAATTATTCCCAAATGTTTATGATTCGGGGACGGACTGAACCAATGAAGGTTACCGGGAAATGCACAGGAGGGTGGGGCGGCGTTCCCGAAAAAATGTTGATTTTTCGAACTGAAAGAACGATCAGTGGCAGTGCAGACAAGTATTGAAAGCATTTCGAGATCATTTTTGTGTCACCTTTGTCGCTCATTTGGCCAAAATGGCTGCAACAATGGGCATCCCGGATCCATCAGGCCAAGCATAGTTCGAACCAATGGGAGGAAGTTTTCATTTCTCGAACTGAGAGAATGCTGTTTCCTTGCATCTGGGCAATCAATGGCAGACTAGACTGCTTGTATACCGAAATGACCCCCTTATGGACTGCCGCTTGTAGTTTACATAGAGAGCATTTCTGTATACCGGCAGTCTATGCAATCAGACCCACTTCACCTTCTCGTTATTTTCACGAAATTTCATGCACCAACAGGTGCTGGGCTGCATCAGTTTTGGTGGCAACAATGTGCCCGGGATAAGGGGTCCACCGGGAAATATCCCGGTTGACCATACGACCAGTCTGCTTCTGTTATGTTGAGTAAATAGCTTCATCCCGCTTCAATAGGATATGGATCAGGGTTATATGTGAAATATGGACGCGTATTTCTGTTTGTCCATTGGGGTCTAAGGATACATTCAGCAATCAGGGTAATATCGTGTCTGACAGTTTTAGGGGCTGAGGAAGCCGGAGTACCCAGAGAGAACCATCGAGCAACTAACTGTCAGAATATCTAACTTACTAACCAGGCACAATCACGGTAGCAGTTGCAGGCAAGTGCAGTATCGAAGTACAGACCCCTTAGCACAAAGACCCACATCACCTCCATGTGGGAAATCTGGGTTAAGTATCTTGGTAAATGACACCAAGCCGTAGGCGTGGTTCAAGATTGAACCGTCGGTGTTTCGTTTAAAATCCAATCTCTTAAGCAATGAGCCACAGTGCTTCCACAAGTGTTTTCACGTGAAAAGGGAAATAAACACTAGGATAAACTAACTCACCCCACAGCGTGGCTTACTTTTCTTCCTCATAATTAGTTTAAATAATACTTATCATCAGAAATATTCGCATAAACAGATTAATTGTACAATGTCAACATTTAGTGGATCCGTAATAATTAGACGGAATACCTCAAGAATAAGGGGTTTGCCGTCGTGTTTCTAAACTTTTGTTGCGAGGAGGGAGCCCCGTGTTTGGTGACTGAGGAATGGAGCTACGCTACAAATATCTCTCACTCATAAAGGTGCTTCTGTCGACCCGACCAAATGCGCTTGAATCCTTCCGGGCCAGTCGAAAGGTGTTAGTCCATGTGTATCTGATGGTAGAATCTTAGGTCTCACAAACATAACTAGATTTTCAATCAAAACTGGAAACCTCGTTCCAATTTGTAAACCGCACCAGACAATGCTGCGTAGTCGACACTTGATTTGATCGAATCTGATGACATTACCAGTACTATACGACACTTTACTTTACTAAATGGAATATACTATAAATGAAGACTCACCTCACCCGTAGTGACACAACAACGTCACGTAGTTCCACGAAATGTGTTAATATCTTAATGTTTTCAAATTGAATTAAATACTTATTGATTTGAATATCTAAACTGGATCACAAATGTATATCTGTATAGTTTTGTTAGCAAAGGTTTATATTTTATCGGCGGCAATCCGCACACAAACTCAACGAGAATTTGGTAAACAAATAGCTGATAACAGTGTCGAATTCCCTTCGGAATTTCGACTGTGAACAGATACCCTTTATATTCCATGTTAGGTACCGTTTATACTATTGAAGAAAATCAAAAAGAGACTGCATAACCATCCCTAATTAACGCTAATTGTACTCTTCAACAACAAGTGCATTCGAAATATTTTTCAAATTTTACCTCATCATACAAAAATGTGATCACAAAAGCGGACAGAGAATTCGACCGTCCGCTCACCGGGCGCAACTTACTAGAGACTTACATGTCACAAAAGAAATACCAGAATAGTGAATCTGAGATTATTTTTGTTTAAATGTTCTGATTAGATCTTTAATTCGCAGTATTTATCTATCAGTATACTTAATTTCCCCTAGAAACTTGGGAAAAAAACGTTTGTATCAGACAGTCCCCCCTCCCTCGTTCCGATTCCTTAAACACCGCACAATCATATATATGCATTGTTATTATGCATTAAAATATAGTTCCTGACATTCACAATTTTGACCATTTTAAACCCAATTTAAACTAAAAATGGGGGAAACTGCCTTTATGTAACGGGATTGTTATATACATGTTTTAGCATGACCTTGTGGGTGTCTTGTAATTTGTATCAGATTCTCGGTCGTGTTTACAATCGGATCGCAACTCTCCCTGACTAGGTTGCAATGGTCAAGGCGAGTTGCGATCCAATTATAAACACGAGCGAGGATCTGATTTAAATTACAAGATATGCACATGGTCATGATATTGGTAATGTATATTTATTTAGGAAGTCTCGGCCCACTAGTAGAATTGTGTCGCGATCGAGCCACGTTCTGATAGCAGTTTATTCAGTACGCACTGTAGGAGAACTCAATAGTTTGGCCAATGAGAGTACACCTTACAAACTTACACATTGCCACTTTTCTCTTTGAGGGCTAGTAACTACCTTAAAATACCCGATACAAACAATGGACCAAGTGTACTGAGTATACCCGAGTCTGTGAGTTTTATTGACTGAACAAAATACAGGGTGTAAGTCGGTTACCAACTTAGCTTTCGGTATCCACCGTACTGTCACTAACCGCACACCTATCAGGTTGTTCAAATCCATGTTGACGTTGGTAACTATTTCATACCGTATGATGAAAATGAAATGGTACTGACGCTTATAAATATAATAAGACATTTGCACATACCTGAACGTGGATAAGCGGCAAGAAGTATATCGTCAGTGGTATAATCTCCATCATTCACGTAGTCAAACATGCTTCCATGCTTTACGCGGCCATCAAAATAAGATGGAAGGTAGAATCCGTCCCATTCAAAAAGTGGCAGAGGGTGTCCAGCCCTGTCTTGAAAAACAACTAAAGTCATTTTGTTTGATCAGGAGCACACGCACAAATAACCCAATGGGAACGTGATTATTCAACTTAATCGTTGTCGCTTCGTTAAAATAATTTGACCCACTTCGATATATTTTCTCTCTATTTTAAGCAACATGTCTAGAGGCTTTGCGACCTGGATATACACACTTTCTGACCTAGATATACAATATGAGGTTTTATTATTCACCAAAACATGGTTTCAATGTCGCCTCTATTGACACCGAGAAATGCAGCCCAGTCCATCTCACACCTCCTAGTCTCGAATTCAGAATGAATGATTTTCGCTGTTACATTCTGTGAAGACCGTACTAAAAGGGCAGCTTGGTCATTTCATATGGCATTTCCGTATCAACAGGTCAGCCTCCCGTCCCAGACCGTTAGCTCTTGATAACTTGTCCCAAATGCACCACAGTCTCCCTAACCTTAAAGAATGGGATCTATTCGAGTTGGAAATCCAGTTCTACTTCTACAGATTTTCCCGTGGTCTTCAAAGTACCGTGGAAATGCTATCAATTGCCGTCATATGATACGGACTAGACTTAAACCCTGTGCCATTTCCAGACCTCCGTCACTGGATTGATGTGAATTTAAGACCTACAGTTTAAATCAGTAGTCCTGTCACTGTATTGTGCACTATTTTGACGTGATAGCGCGGTGAATAAGTGCACGATTTGTTCCTATCAAGCTCAAAGTGCCCCATTAGCGTATCTCAGTTCTTGTCGAAAACAGTGTGCCCAATAATTCCATACTGGTAAATACTGGTAATTAGAGATCATTAATATCAGTCCTAACCGTTACTGGGATACATGTAAATGTAATGACGTATATGGATATTAACATTCGACTGTTAAAACAGAATGAAGAGAGTGGACGAATGCTTAATCGCAGGCGATATATCCTCTACTCGAAAAGTATTTATAATCGTTCATAACAGCACGACAAACACTTGCAAACATTCATCGCATTGACTACCGGGTGCGACTCAGTGGTCCGTGTGATGAAAGTTTTTCAAGTGCTTCTTGTGGCTTGTCGTAAGAAATTGTAAATGATTTCTGAGTGAAAAATTTATCGCACAGTGTTTTAGTAGTAATCCACCCTTCACATACTGTAGTCTCAATATTTTCCTTCTGTTTGATCGGTTCCGTTCGTGATTTCACGACCAATCTCGCTAATAGCGCATTATATTTTGCATTCCACAGTGGAAACGCTCTTATGTATTTCAGACTACTTCCTTCATTCTTCTGCAGTAAGCGGCGCATTAACTAGAGAACATTTTCTGCGCTAATTGTGACAGGATATCTAGTTTCAACTGTAGCTACATGGTACAGAGGGGAGACACCCCTCAACCCCCTCTCTTCCATATCGCCACGTCCCAGCATAATGCTAATCGCTATAAAATGAGTCAGATAATGCGATGAAAGTAAAAGTATATCTATCATATAAACGGAGAGTGTGAAATTCAGTCACTTGGTCCAGCTGAAAATTCAAGCTTTAATTATCTACCGCCTCACCGTCCCGTGTTGTATGGATAAACAGATGGAACTTGAAACAAAATGTTGTTCAAAAAACAATGGCTTCGGTGTTTTCACTCAAAAACACTAGATTTTCTTTTCATTATATTTTTTATAAGAATCCGATAATTCCCCTCGTTTCATCCTTGAACTGATGCACGAAAGTAAACAGCGCATTGAATCATTGATACGCGGGAGCCATTTGATCGATACTCGGAACAGATAGCGTCTTGCAATCTGAAATTTCTAGTCCAAACATGGCCTGAAAGTCCGTAATATACGTTTTTGGTTTGGTACGTCCTTTGAAAGGACGTCCCAAACCAAAAACTTATATTACGGACTTTCAAGCCATGTTTGGACTAGTGGGCTTCATGGTTGATAAGTGTTGAATTATTGCTGGAAATGATAGGTATACGTGTTAGAACAAATTACTCATTTCCAGTGATAATTTGACTCGTATTCACCTCGAAGTGATGCTTTGAAAGCCGCCATTTTGATTGACACTGTGAAAGTGAAAAGTTCTACATCTTCACAGTGGGGTATATGATTTCTATCTGTCCGCAATTTCTTCGATAACCTACCGTTTAGCGTACAATAAATAGAGGATATGGAATGAGTGTTTTTCTCTTTTTATATTTATGAAACGAGTCTAAGAATTGTCCGTTTTGGCGAGCCTCTGGCGAGCCCAAACGGAAAATTCGGACGAGTTTCATAAATGTTATATGAGAAAAACACTCATTTCATATTCTGTTTATCATATGACACACACACGCGCACATTAGCCACTTAGTAGGACTTTTTAACCCATCACCTAACTTGAGTTGCAGACTGCACTTGGAAGAAACACCCTCGAACGAGCTCGTTCCAATGAGAGGCCATAGCGTATGTTTTGGAAGCAAAAAGTAAAAATATAAAAAAAAAATGAATGGCGTTTTTCTTGTAGGTAAAAGATTAATACAATATAGTCCACCCTAAATAGGACAGATAACGTAAATTCTCCCTACTGAAATTATGCAAATGTCACCCAGTTGTATTTTGTTTAGCCAATCAAATTGTTCAGTTTTGAAATTGACCAATGAAAGCTCCCAACTCGAATTATGCAAATTGTGAAAATGTGGCCCAGTTTTATTTTGTTCAGCCAATCAAATTGTCTAGTTTTAAACTGACCAATGGAATTGACGGAAGCCTTTATTTATCACTGATTAATATGAAAACAAAATATCAAATGTTTTAAAGTGAACAAAACGGACGAGTCATGTGATAAAACAGATTATTATAACGTCAACAGGGATAAAATGACTAAAATGTGTTTCGAAATGTCATCTAGAACCCTAATCGGGGCATTTCGTTTGGATGGGCTCTTCAGTTACGTGAGATAAGACAGGTTATTTATTTGTAAACAAACAATCATATCGGTTAAAGTTAGTTTTCAAATAACTTGATTGGTACAACAAACCAAGCTAGTAGCTAGTAATGAGACGTATAATATAATATTAAACGTTTAATGGAGAGACATATGAAACGGGTCATTTGGACAAACGAAATATGGCTCTATTTAAAATTTATCATCAGGGTGGAACAGGTGTATGTTATGATGACCAATCACTACTGCCCCCCCCCCCCCCATCCCTCCCCTATCAGCTAAAGAACAGACTATCAGCATTCAACTCATCATGGTGAACGATAAGAATTTAAAATTATCCTCGCATGAATCGGGTTGCTGGAATGCAACACTTTTTATAACGTAATTAGAAATACAGTTTCAAATAAAAAAAAGTTTGTGAGGTTTCTCGTGTAAGGATCGAGGCCTCGTGTTTACACAAATTGACCAGCACGCGACTGATGCCTCACCCGACTTCATTTATGGTACTTGTAGTCCAGCTGCAAGCAAGGGGGCGGTAGAATTCAAGGGACAGGGAGGTGATAGGGGTATCAAAAAGGGGCTCTCTATTCTGGGTATTAGTTAAGACCTGGAGTTTACAACGTAAAACATGAATTGTAATGCGACACTCAATAAGACTGACACTTTGAGAGGAACAATGTGTCACCATTAAAGCTAAGACATTGCAGATGGCACCTTATTCCAGGCAAGGAACAAAAGAAACTTTTATAAACCTCGTTTGATGGTCATTGACCAAGCTGCGTCATTATACCTGCCCCCCCCCCCCCCCCCCCCCGACACACACACACACACACACACAGTCTTGTCTACCCTACATACCGAGGTACCCCATTGTTTGTCCTTTGTGTGGACTAACGGTTTCTACCTCGTTTTGCCGGTACAGTACTGGGAAAACAACCGAGGTAAAGGGTTTCTTTTGTCTTTTGTACCTCGGTAAGGCGAAACACGCAAACTCTTTTGTCTAGTTACCTCGTCAAGTTGGTAAGACAAACGCACACACACACACACACACACACACACACACACACACACACACACACACACACACACACACACACACACACACACACACACACACACACAGACATGCGTAAAATAAATTAGCAATGAACACTCGAGAGTTTTACAGAAAGTAGAGTCTTTCACTAGTACTCATCTGACGAAAATGCGCACGCGCTGCCTAATTATCCCCTGGCCCTACGACCAGTACATGGCCTGATGACTGGGTCAAATACATATTTTCTCTTTTTCACTTTATATTTGTTGGCCTCGTGTCAAGCTCTGAAGCCACCAGTCAAATTATGTAAGGATTTCGACGCTGTCATGACAGATCTAGAAGTTAAATTATCCATCAAATATGGTTAGATTCCCTCGTCTGGAATATTTCAGTTGATCGAAAAAGTACAACTGGGGTTCGTTTTTTGCAATCAACTGAAATATTCCAGACGAGTTATTTATTTATTTATTTATTTATTTATTTATTGGTGTTTAAGGTCACATACTTATGCACAATGGCTAATCGTGACCGTGACAGTTTTACGGGTGGAGGAAGCCGGAGTACCCGGAGAGAACCACCGAGCAACGATGAGCAGCTGTCAGCTCTGCAACATCGTAACTCTGAACGCTGCACCGCAGCACAGGCAGGGTTAGATTGGTTGAAGACATGCGCACCATCGACGTGCAGTACGCCTCAGTACACAGCGTCATCGTGCCCCCATGTAGGCAATCGGGGTGAAGTGTCTTGCCCAAGGACACAACGCGGTTGCCGCAGGTGGGATTCGAACCGAGGACCTCTCGGCTTGCAGCCTGCACCTCTACCAACTGAGCCACCGCGCCCCCATTCCAGACGAGTGCATCTAAAACATACCATAAATGCACAGAACGACACACGTGTGTGAATGGGTTAATCGATAGAGCTAATCTGGGTGATCGCATCTCGGATTTGCAAAGGGATGTGAATCTGAACACCCGACGATCTAATGACAATGAACAATACAGTCGCAAATGTAATATTAAAGTTCTTGGCTTACCAGAAACTGAACAAGAAACAAGCGACTGTTACGACCCGTAATGTAATAAATGCCCATAATGTAATACCTACCCATAATGTAATACAAAAACGACCCATAATGTAATACGAACCCATAATGTAATAAAAAACGACCCATAATGTAATAAATGTAATAACGTGTAATAAATGTTAGGTACCCATAATGTAATAAAAAATTTAAAAAAATAGATACAAATTACACTTTTCCAGGCCCGTATTGTAATAAAATTCTAAGTTTGATTATTGTTTTTTCTCTTTACTCCAGCAGTGCGTTCGGCTACTTATGACACATCCTACGCCTTCATCAATGCTGCCAATGGCCCCTATGCCGTACACAGCCAACATGTGTGGGTGTGTTGGGATTATGATGGAGAGTATTCCGGGACCTGGGGCGGGTATACTCTGCTCTGAGTGGCAGGCATTATCCCTCTTCTATTTGTACCACCCGCGCAAACGTCTTCCTCAATAGCCTCTACTGCCCTGCCACAACCATATAGGTCTACCTTACCAGACATTCAGTAATTTTGATTCCAGGATGGTCATTTATAACTGCAATCATCATATTCGACCGGCTGTTCACTTGCACAAAAGCAATGTGGGTAGCAGGTTCGTACTGTTAATAAATGCAAGTAACTCTGGCCAAAGTTGCTGGGGCAAAGGGTGGAGTGGGTGCCGTGGGATTTGGGTGCAACAAGACTGGATAGTGGGGGGGGGGGGGGTAGTGTGGGATACAAGGAAAAAATGGAACAGAAGCAAGACGTTGAGTCAAGCGGCGCAGAGGAATATCGGGAGGCGATATGGTAGGTGTACTGGTATTGGGATAGGGGATATCCTATAGCTCGATGGGATTTGGATTAGGCTACTTTCCTCCAAATTAAGCGTACGATCTATCCTCTGTCTCTCCAGTTTTCACTACCTGAACAAATTAGTCATTTCCCTGTACTGTACTACTATAAGTTTATGTCAAACCCACCGCACCTGGAAACCAATGAGCCCGATCCCAGGATGACACTTAATAACGACCACATCATATTCCCGATCCTGTGATAACATGTGTCAAGAAATATTATTAGTCCACCACACGGCATTCCACTTAAACTACCTACAGTCATGGCAGTTCCTGGCGGTTGGCAGGGACTTCCTGCCAACCGCCTACTCTATCACATCGACTATTCGCGTGTTCATCTCCGCTATTGTGCCATCTTCTCCTAAGTTACACCCAAACAACATACATAGCTAGACACGAGGAGTAACATGGGCGTATCCGTTTGACCGGGTGTGTGACCATCAAACCGGAAACCTTGAACCTGTGTATCGGCTCCTGCTGGGCGATTGTCCTGAAACTTGGTGTGTGGTTCGGGCGCCCAACAATTTTGCCACACCCGATGCCCGTCATGTGTGACCTTGATATTCTAACCGTTGACCTTGAACCTGTATCTCGGTTCATGCTGGGCCGAGTTTCGTGAAACATGGTATGTGGGAGTAGTTCAGGACGCTCAAATATATATATATATGTATGTATATATATATATATATATATATATATATATATATATATAGAGAGAGAGAGAGAGAGCCCCGAACTACCCCCACATACCAAGTTTCACGCAAATCGGCCCAACATGAGCCGAGATATAGGTTCAAGGTCAACGGTGTGAATATCAATCAAGGTCACACATGACGGGCATCGGGGGTGGCAAAATTGTTGGGCGCCCGAACCACACACCAAGTTTCACAAAAATCGGCCCATACACAGGTTCAAGGTCACCGGATTGATGGTCAAGGTCACACCTCACGGTCAAACGGATATGCCCATGTTACACCTGGTGTTTAGCTACGTATGTTGTTTGAGTGTAGCCCAGGAGAAGATGGCACTATAGCGGGGATGAACACGCGAATAGTCGATGTGATAGAGTATGCGGTTGGCAGGAAGTTCCTGCCAACCGCCAGGAACTGTTAGGAAATGTAGGTGGTTTAAGTGGTAGTCCCCACAGCTCAGAAAATGCTGTGGAATGCTTTTCCAATCAACATAATCTCAAGAACCACCAAAACTACTCTCTATTATAGATCTGCATTCGTCCTGTGCATACTATGGGTGATGCCACACCACTGGTGAAATTTATTTGAGAATGCAATCCCCTGAGCTCAATACAAAGAGGCTGCTTTGTACAACCAAGTGATGTGCACATTAACTCGACTCAGTTGCTGGTCACAGCCACAGGTGAACATGACATACTCTTAACCAATCTTCTCGTAAAGGTGGCCTGCGTGGATGATAGCAGTCTACAAGGCGTTTAACTTGCTTCGGTTTATATCAATTGAGGGTGTTCAATCTGTGGTGTGTTGAGGTTTTAGAAAAATAACACTGAGAGGAGTTGAAACCATTTCACTCAGGGCTGTCACTATTGAAACTGATACAATTTTTATAGAAAATGTAAGGTCTTTCTTGCATGCGCGAAGTGCAAACTATTTGACTGGAAAGCATTTGATAATATTACTTGACACATGTGATCACAGGACCGGAAATATGATGTGGTCGTTATTAAGTGTGGTCCTGGGCTCAGGCTCATTGGTTTCAAGATGAGGAGGGTGCGACATGAACTTATAGTAGTACAGTACAGGGAAATTACTAATTTGTTTAGGTAGTGAAAATTGGAGAGACAGAGGATAGATTGTACGCTTAATTTGGAGCAAAGTAGCCTAATCCAAATCCCATCGAGCTATAGGATATCCCCCATTCCAATACCAGTACATTCACCATATCGCCTCCCGATATTCCTCTGCGCCGGTTGACTCAACGTCTTCCTTCTGTTCTATCTTTTCCTTGTATCCCACACTATATGCCCCCCCCCCCCCCCCACTATCCGGTTATTGTGCACCCAAACCCCACTGCACCCCATTACGCCCTCTGCCTCAGCAACTTTGGCCAGAATTGCTTGCACTTATTAACAGTATAGGAACCTGCTACCCGCATTGCTTTTATGCAAGTGAACAGCCGGTCGAATATGATGATTGCAGTTATAAATGACCATCCTGGAATCAAAATTATTGAATGTCTGGTAAGGTAGACCTATATGATTGTGGCAGGGCAGTAGAGGCTATCGAGGAAGTCGTTTGCGTGGGTGGTACAAATGGAAGAGGGATAATGCCTGTCACTCATAGCAGAGTATACCCGCCCCATGCCCCGGAATACTCTCTATCGTAATCCCAACACACCCACACATGTTGGCTGTGTACGGCATAGGGGCCATTGGCAGCATTGATGGAGGCGCAGGATGTGTCATAAGTAGCCGAACGCACTGCTGGAGTAAAGAGAAAAAACAAAAATCAAGCTTAGAATTTTATTACATTACGGGCCTGGAAAAGTGTAATTTGTATCTAATTTTTTTAAATTTTTATTACATTATGGGTACCTAACATTTATTACACGTTATTACATTTATTACATTATGGGTAGTTTTTTATTACATTACGGGTTCGTATTACATTATGGGTCGTTTTTGTATTACATTATGGGTAGGTATTACATTATGGGCATTTATTACATTACGGGTCGTAACAAGCGACCAACTCCAAACAAAATTCATTCAGATTGTATGTGAGAAAACCGAACTGATCATAAACTCTAGTGATGTGCGCGCTACTCATCGGCTTCCAAGCGCTCATGGGAGAATAAGGCCTGTTATCGTGAAGTTTTCCAAGCGCTCCATCAGAGACATTGTGATAAGGACTCGTAGACTCTTCAAAGATAATAAAATAAACTTTGTGGATGATCTCACGAAATTAAACTTGGAACTTTTGAATAAACTCAGAGACAACGATAAAATAGCTTCAGCTTGGTATTCTAACGGACACATTTGGGCTTCAGACAAACTTCACAAGAAGAGATTCAAGGTGAATGTTGGGGACAATATTGATGCTGTTCTGGGGCAACTGAATCAATTTCAGTCGCAAAATGACAAAACTCAATGAATCATGGAGGTTATGAGCTGCGTTTTGTGACACAGAATACAATTTTTCAGTCATTCAAAAACAGGTTTTGAGCTGTCGTCTGCCAATCGCAGTGAGTAAAGGGTCAATTACCTGTCCAAAACCCACCAGAGATATCCATAAAAAAAATTCAGTTATTCGAGAAATGTTTTTGCATCTGCAGTAAGTCTACCACTCGCAATGGGAAAAAGGACAAAATAACTGACAAAACCGGCCAGTGATATTCACAAAAATGCCACACACATTTTATTATGCTCTCAGTTTTGTCTGAATTGAGTTCGTCCCAATGAGGAGTCTTGTGCTGTGTCTTTGGTTTTTGAAATTGTTGACTGCCAGGAAATGGGTTAGGTACCTGTCTAAACTGGCCAGCGACATTCACAAAAATGACTTTCAAATTTTACTGTGCTCTCAATTTTGCCTCAGAGACAAAGCCCATGACCCCTCGTTGGAATGGGCTCAATAGGCTCGCCCCATTGAGCTGAGCTGTGTTTTGGGACACAGCATGAGTTCTCAGCGTCATTCAAGAATTGTTTACGTAACGGTCGCCAGCCACTAGCAATAGTTGAAGGGTTAATGATGGCAACAAGATTGTTCCAGTGGGAGGTCATGGGCTGTGTTTTAGGACATGGAATGAATTTCTCTGTTATTCGAGATTTGTTTATACAACAGTCGTCAGCCACTCTAGTGAATAAAAGGGTTAAGTACTGGCCAAAACCGATTAACAAAAAGGCCATTCAAATGTTATTATCTTCTTAGTTTTGCCTCAAAGACCTAGCTTATGTCCCCTGATTGGAATGAGCCCAACGGTCCCGTTCCAATGAGGGGTCACGAGTTGTGTTTTGAGACACAGAATGAATTTTCCCGATTACTCAAGAAAGGTTTTTGCAATTGTCGTTTCCACCCGTAGTGGGTGGAGGGCTAAGTAATTGGCAAGAACCAGCCAACAATATTCACAAAAAGACATTCAAATTTTGCTATGTTCTCTGGTTTGCCACAGAGACATATCTTACGACCTCTCATTGGAATGAGCTCAACGATCCCGTTCCGATGGGTGTCGCGAGCTGCGTTTTTGAGACACAGAAATATTTTTTTTTCAGTTATTCAAGAATGCGCTTGCAACAATCGTCTGCCACTCACAGCTGGTAAAGGGTTAAGCAACTGGTCACAGGTTTACGTAACTAGTCAAAACAGGTCAGGAATATTCACAAAATGCCATTCCAATTTTATTATGTTCCCTATTTTACCACAGATACGTAGCTTGTGGCCCCCTCATTGAAATGATCTCAATGAGCTCGTTCCAATGAGGGGACATGAGCTGTGTTTTGTGACACAGAATGAATTTTCTGAGTTACCCAAGAAATGTCTTTTGCAACTATCGTCTTCCACTTGCAATGGGTAAAGGGCAATGTAAATGGCCTGAACCAGCCAGCAATATTCACAAAAAAATGCCATTTAAATTTTATTATGTTCCCAGTCTTGCCTCACAGACATATCGTGTGACGCCTCAATGGAATGCGCTCCCCAGTGGGAACCCCGTGAAGTGAAACAGTGCTTGTTTACTGGGGTAAAAAAGTTATGTTTTACTGGTAAAATAGGATCCCGTTACCAATGCTTGGGGCGGAAGCTCTCTAAAATGAGCACCATGGGTAATATAAACAATCGACTTGACTTTACTTTTTATCGTTGTTGCGGTGAGAATTAGCAATTGTGCACAAATATGTGACCTTAAACACCAATAAATAATAAATAATTGGAGTGAGCTTAATGAGCTAGTTCCGGTGTGAGGTTGTGGAATGTGTCTTTGAAGCACATAATGAACTTTTCCAGTTATTTAAAAAGTGTTTCTGTAACTGTCGGCTGCCAATCACAGTGGATACCGGGTTAAGTAACTAGCCAAATGGTTAAGTAATTGGCCAAACCCGGCGATATCCACTGTGGGGTCACGATCTGTGCTTTGGACAACGGAATGAGTTTTTTGAGTATTCAAGAATTGTTTACGTCACGGTCATCAGCCACTAGCAGTGGTAGAAGGGTAAACGATCTCAACAAGGTTGTTCCAGTGGGAGGCCATGGGCTGTGTTTTGGGACATGGAATGAATTTCTCCGTTATCCAAGATTTGTTTATGCAACAGTCGTCTGCCACTCGCAGTGAATAAAAGGGTTTAAGTAACTGGTCAAAACCGACCAGCGACATTAACAAAAAGGCCATTAAAATTTTATTATGTTTTTAGTTTTGCCTCAAAGACCTGGCTCAAAAGACGAGCTCGTTCTAATGAGGGGTCACGAGCTGTGTTTTGAGACACGGAATGAATTTTCCCAGTAACTCAAAAAATGTTTTTGCAACTGTCGTTTTGCATTCGCAGTGGGTAGAGGGCTAAGTAACAGGCCAGAACCAGCCAACAATATTCACAAAATGCTATTCAAATTTTACTAAGTTCTCTGGTTTGCCTCATAGACATCTCTTATGACCCCTCATTGGAATGAACTCAACGAGCCTGTTCCGATGGGGGTCGTGAACTGTTTTGAGACACAGAAAGAATATTTCCCAGTTATTCCAGAAATGCTCTTGCGACTGTCGTCTGCCACTCACAGCTGGTAGAGGGGTAAGCAACTGGCCAAAGGGTTAAGTAACTAGTCAAAACAGGTCAGGAATATTCACAAAATGCCATTCCAATTTTATTATGTTCCCAGTTTTACCACAGATACATAGCTTGTTGCCCCTCATTGAAATGATCCCAATGAGCTCGTTCCAATTAGACGACATGAGCAGTGTTTTGCGACACAGAATAAATTTTCTCAGTTACCCAAGAAAGGTTTTTTTTCAACTATCGTCTTCCACTCGCAGTGGGTAAAGGGCTATGTAAAAGGCCAGAACCAGCCAGCAATATTCACAAAAATGGCATTCAAATTGTATTATGTTCTCAGTCTTGCCTCAAAGACATATCTTATGACGCCTCATTGGAATGCGCCCCCCTCCCCCCACCGGTGGGAACCCCGCGAAGTGAACTAGTGCTTGCTTACTGAGGTAAACAAGTTCTGTTGTACAGGTAAATTAGGACCCGGGCCCAACGGGCTCGTTCCACTGGGAGGTCACGAGCTGCGTTTTGGGACAAGAAAGAATTTTGTGAGCCATTCAAGAATTGCTTATGCAACTGTCGTCTGCTATTCGCAATGGTTAAATGGTTAAGTAACTTCTCAAAACCGGCCAGCGATATTAGCAAAGATGCTTGTCAAATTTGATTATGATCTCGATTTGGCCACACTTTTTGTACCACGAACTTGAAGAGATCTCAATTTCACGGTATATAATTGGATTCGTAGTTTTTATTGGATTTTTAAAATAGATTCCTCAGTCCTCGTTCTACGTCTGCCGCCTCTCCAGTCTCCACACTCTTCTACTCCCTAACTACTTAACCATTAAATATTCCACTACCCAGGTACTAAACTATGTTTTGTGCTCATCCCTGTCATGCACAACATCCAAACACCAAAATTTCTTCCCTGTCGCATCAACAATTAGATCTTGTTACGCGGTGTAGGCATATGTCAAAATAGTATTGTTTGCCAACGGATTTATCTGCTGTTCCAGGTTGTTCGGTGTGATTGGTTTCTCCAGTCATGTTATTTCTCTGAAACCTGTACTCCTTTGGTGATGAAGGACACAAAAGCCCATTCAAATTTAAAAATTCTCTTTGACACGTTACATTGAGACCAAGGTGTCAATTACTCGTCATGGTGTTATTCGCGTCACCGAGCGTGAATTCCAATTCTGGACAGATTTTGGGGACCTGACTGTCATCTTCTGACGACACACACGAGTGAGAAATTAAAAGTTCACTGAAGGTTTACAGAATTGGCCAACCCTATACTGGACTTCGTGAACTCATTGTTTTCCTCTCTAAATTTTAATTTTTATCTCTCTTCCAGATTCTAGTGTTTTTCATTATATTATTACCTAACGTTATTTCTTTGCATTTGTATGAGGGTGACTACTATACAGACATCTCTCATTTAAATTTTGAGGAATCAGGTCATTCACGACTTGATTGATTTGAACGGACAAATACTTATTCAGGGGTTTGACATGTGGTTTTGATACATTTTCTTTTTTCGAAACAGTATCCTACTTAACATTCGGCTATCAGCTTATATGCCCAAAATACATCCTATAAAATTCGGCGTGAAGGCCAGTTTTCTTGAAGAGTGTGGGCACAGGGCAGTGGAACTAATATAAATTTCCCACTATAATTTTTCTTCAACCCTCTGCGTAATGAGTTGAGTAAGTCAGCCCATGTGATATACAAAAATCGCCATTTAAACTTTATTGTTTTTGCCTCTTCCTTGCAGGACAGAGCTTGTGGCCCTAATCGAAACGAGCTCATTGAGCTTGTTCCGATGGGACCGTGGGCTGTGGTTTGTGGAAGGGTGACGAAAAGAGACGGGATTTTGGAAGATTAATTGATACTATTCAATGTATGTAAATTGCTTTAGGTGAAGGTTTGAGAAATACTTCAGCTATCTGAATTACAAGCTGATTCCGCCTCACAACCTATCCAGTATGACATGTGTATAATATATCTTATTTTGTTACAAACTGTATATATTTGTAATCTTATAATTCCTGTTTTTTCTTTCACCCTCTTAAGACACTACAGCACACTCTTACTGCCATACAAACATTCTATATCAAAAACACTAACCGCACTCCACGGTGCACTGACACCCTCTCTCCACTTGTCACTTTGCCCCTAAACATGGGTATTAATATAGAGCAACACAGGTCGGCAATCGGACTGCATTATAATTTTCTCGCGTGTAGGTACTGTGTGACCAGCCAACCGATTGGAGCTCAGCACTCTGTGAAGATCCGCATCGTTGAACTCCGTCTCTCATTGGCTCTGTGTGTCATCCTTGGTATCATTATTTTGTCCGGGGACAATGAAGTTAACCCTGGGTCATCCAGAACTGAATCAGTAGATATAACCAGTATTTCTATACTCACTTATAATATCAGAAGCATCGGAAATAAGCTCGATCATATTACAGATGATACAAACGATTTTGATATAATCTGCTTCACGGAAACGCACCTCGACCCCAGTTTTAATTCCGACAATGTGCTAATCCCGGGCTACATCCCACCAGACAGAACTAATTTATAAACGCTGGCGGTGTCGCGGTTTATTTGTCAAATGAAATATATGCCAAACGTGTACCGGTGTGACAGGAATGATAGTCCGTGGGAACGTTAGTCCCTCTGGACTATTATTCCGCGGAATTATAGTCCTAGGTCTAACATTTCTAGGAATAGTAGTCCGGCGGACTACTATTCCTAGAAATGTTAGACCTAGGACTATAATTCCGCGGAATAATAGTCCAGAGAGACTAATTTTCCTACGGACTATCATTCCTGCCACACCGGAACTAGAATTTGACCAGTAGGTCTTATGGTTTACCTCAAAACGCAAGTTCTTGCTCTGTTTAGCATATCGATCGGTTCAGTTCTCTAGTAACGAATACTGGGAGAAGCTGGAAGGCGCCATTGAACACTCACTCAGTATAAACCCGTCCCTGATAATCACCGGGGATTTGAATAGCGACCTTCTTAACCCTTCTAGTCGTTTAAATAAAATTATAAATTATTACAACCCCCATAACGCTATGAAAGAAGAGACTCGTGTAACACCAACCCCAAATACTTTATTGGACCCTATAATAGTAAGTGATGGTGTTGTGGGTTTTGTACTCCGAAGTCCACGAACTAGGTGTCTCTGACCATAAGGCTGTATCAGCAGCTATAGAGACTGACATAACACAGAACGAAACGAAAATCCGACAGATCTGGAATTACAACAGGGCTGATTTTCCCAAAATGAGCACTCTGATATCCGAAACAGATTGGTCTTTTATTTCCGACACTGCTACACTTGATGCGTCATACCACAAACTTGCAACAGTTTTTTTTTAATAATGCCACAGAATGTATTCCATCTCACAGGGCAGTCATCCTTCCTAATAATAAACCCTGGTTTGACTCGGCTCTTCGCCGTGAAATTCGTCAGAGAGATCACTGAATAACTTTGTCAAGTATTTCAATACAGGCGTGTGTAGACCACCTAGGTACTTAAACAATGGCGATAGGGCGGTTAATATAATACATTGCAAGCTGCGAAATTCCTGTAGCGACCTAAATGTTGATAAATACACTAACTATATTCAAAATACACATAACTGTTCAGGTGGTTATGAGACCGAAGACGCGAACCATTACTTCTTCAACTGCTGTAACTACTCAGGCGAAAGACTTGTCCTACAGAGAAATCTTGTGTATCTGCCAATAAGAACGGCCAATGATCTACTTTATGGTATTCCAAACTTACCGGATTCCGTCAATATTCACCTTTTTCTCAGTGTACAAAAATTCATAAAAGACTGGACCGCTAGATGAGCACAGAAGTCTAAAAGCATCCTTTTCCTATTCTGTTGATCTTTAAAGTCAGTGGTCATCTCTGTTTACCTCACACATGGCTCACTTCTATTCGCTTGTTTGTCCTGTCTGTCCTGTCTATAGTATTGGCGTGGACTCCGTCGGAGTCGCGGTAGTGCCGAAATGTGGCCCATAGGCTTGCTGACCCAAGCCAGCAGTGTTGTAGTGTGGCATTTCATTTCTCTCTCCCCCCCCCACGCCCCATCAGTTCACTGTTCTGTAACTGTGTACATACACAAAATTGTTTCAATATATACATACGCTTTGTTTCGCCATTACATATACATTCATGTAACTACTTGTAAACATGTCATAATTTGTAATTGTAATCGTATTTCAAGGAAAGGATATAATCTAAGTGCTGGGCACTTGTTATCCAATCCTTTTTGTTGATTGTAAATAAATAAAATATATTTAATCTAATCGATATGGCACGAGTGCCAGCGCGGGAGGATAAAACACGAGAGGCTGCATTTGTGTTCACTGCACGTGTTCACGTCAATAAAAACAATTATCAGGACACTCAGCAATTCATTTGACAACTATCAACAAAAAGAACACATTTTATCGCCAACCAAATTTGCGAGGGGAACCCTGAGTTCCAATGTGTTCTATGTGCCTACTGGCACATAGAACACATTGGAACTCTGGAGACGATTCTCAGCTATCGCTAGCGATTCAAATTGCAATTGCGTTGCAAGATTTGTAGAAAATTCCAGTGAAATTCCGCTTCTACTTACAAATAGTCCGTCAACGATTTTCGTTCCACACATATGTGTGGAACAGATTTTCATTTTCCGCATGGTCTTGTGTTCCTGTAGATGCGGATTTCATTGAACAGGTGTGTAATAAACGTTTGAACAAACGCATGAAACGTTTCCTTGTCCAGATCTGATTTGACCGAATCTTTGATGACGTTTACCATTAAGAATGAAAACTCACCACAGCTGCACTTTTTCAGTGTTGCTACTAACAGATATATCTATCATATGACTTCTTAACGTTCAGAAGCCACCTAAAAATACTTTTGGTGGGCTTTCCGAGATTCCTTTATTAGACAGTGTGAAAAGATGGCCAGTGACTATCCTTCACGTCCTGGAGCCATTCTGGATCTTTCCCCATACCCCCTCCTCTTGGGTAACATCCTCTAATCTCCTTCAGGACCTTCCGAAAGCGTTTGCTTCTAACAGATATCTATCGATAATTATCCAATACTTCCTTATTCATCTTTTTGTAAATTAGACCTTGCTTTTTCTCTACTCTTTTGGAACCTCTTGTTTTGCTATTGCTAAATTGAATAGGGCGATGGGTTTTATACAATTCCACTCTCCCATTGTTTTAGGAATTTCATCCGACCCTCCTCCAGCTTTTGTCCCTTCCTTAATGTTTAGACCACTTTTCTACAGCCTCTTTTATTTTGCTGCACACGAAGCACGACAGATTTTCCTCGACCTCATCTTGGCAATTCGTTAGGTCCTCCAAGCCCTGTCGTTTTCCCAGTGCTTAACTTGCTCTTGGTTGTCCCTCTCCTTTAACACAATGTGAATTACGTGGTTTGTTTCTTTTATTCACCTATTTCCAACGTATCCTTCGAACCCGATCCCCTCTGATGAGACGGATGGTTACTTCTGCGGAATACTCTGAATAAAGTTATTCATTACCTCAGTTTTAATCACGCCCCTATCCCTGAATCAATCATGCATTTATGATTCATTTTCAGAATGCATCATTTTAGACGGGTTTTACTGACTTGAAGTCGGCGCGAAATGTGTATGTAGAAAGTCGGATTGCTAGAGAGAATCAGAATGCAGTGATGTTTGTTTGTTTTGGTTTAAAGGATGAAACGACATTTTCAACAGCCAGAGTCATATTGTGTCGGACTGTTTTACGAGTGGAAGAAACCTGAGTACCTACAGAGAACAACTGAGTGGCAGCAATCAAATGTCAGACTCTCTTACTAAATAAGCCCACACACGCAGGGTTAGACGTGGTTGATGGCAAGTGAACCATCTACTCAATTAATTCCCAAACTGGACGGGTTGAGCAGCGTTCTAAAATATGTCAACATATGCTGTTGCTATACTCCTATAATAATATTTATTTATTGGTGCTTAGCCACATCAGCAACCAAGGCTATATCGTGGCGATAAAATACTGATGTGGTATAAAACGATTCTTTCATAAGGTAAAATATATGAGAAGCACACGAAAAATATGCATAATCGTGACAGTGAAATACACAGCGAGGACAGTAGTGAAAAATATTACCAACAATTTAACGAATATCGTGTAAACCAACCCGATGATTGGAAACCTTTTCGAAAAATGAGATGTACAGAGAAGATTAAAAACGACTAAAACTTATTAAAAAGGTTGATTTCTTTGAGAAACGAGAGAATCAGGTGGGAAGTGATTGAGTACGGAATTATCTCAGAGACGGTACACCATTTATTTTATTTATTGGTGTTTAAGGTCACTTATACACAATGGCTAATCGCGACCGTGACAGTTTTATGGATGGAGGAAGCCGGAGCACCCGGAGAGAACCACCGAGCAACGATGAGCAGCTGTCAGCTCTCCAACATCGTAACTCTGAACTCTGCACCGCGGCACAGGCAGGGTTAGATTGGATGAAGACATGCGCACCATCGACGTGCAGTACGCCTCAGTACAGAGCATCATCGTGCCCCCATGTAGGCAATCGGGGTTAAGTGCCTTGCCCAAGGACACAACGCGGGAACGCGAATCAGCCGCTGAAATGTCCACCCATCCAACTACAAACCGCGCTCGACGTTGCTTAACTTCGGTGATCTGACGAGAACCGGTTAACTCGACACCACCTCGCCCCCACGGTACACTATAAAATCACCTTCGGATGTCTGTCAAAATCAGTGTAATTTAATTGAATGTGCTCGACTGTCAACGGACATTGACAGGGAAAAAGAATGTTCTCCACTGTCAAAGCCTGCTGGCATGAAACACATTTTGGTCTCACATTATTCTTTAACAAAACGCAACGTCGTCGTGTCGGAATGACAGATATTATTCATCATAAGATTTTTTGGTACTGTTTTTTTTTGTCTTTTCCTTAAATTTTCTGCTCTGGTTTAGTTTTCATTTTTTCCTTTCTTTGGTCGTGTTTAGGACTTTCATGTGTTGTAATTTGGATATGTGCCTGGGTTTGTGTTGATTGTGATTTAATGTCATTAATGGTTTAATCTATTTTAACCCTTTTCAATCCTAGCGGCCGTGTTTTCGCCAACCACATGATATGTCATAACGTCATTAGATAGGATGGCTGTTCAGTAAATGTGTGGGGTAGACCAATCAATATTTTCAACGAGCAGCCTCGAGGCTGCACGTTGAAAATATTGATCTGTCTTCCCCAAATAATGAATATGGACTCTTCTAATTGCTGCCCTTGAACTGGCATGGAATATACTACTGGAGTTCAAAGGACTAAAGGGGTTCTGTTAAAGCAGGTATAGTACCCGTAAGGCAAGTCAATGTTGTCTGGCACTCCGTAGATGCTGATTGTGTTTTTGCTTTAACCCTTTGAAAAAGAGCGGCCGCTTTCCCGTCCAGGAACGTGATACACCATAACGTCAAAAATAGGATGGCATGGCTGTTCAGTAAATGTGTGAGGTAGACTAATCAATATTTTCAGCGTGGACAGACAGACAGACATGCTGTCACACAAATTTAAAGTCTACACAGAAATAAAAACTGACATACACTAGAAATTTTGTTAGAAGAGCCAGGACAAGATTGCCAAACGGAAAAAAAAACCTCAATGGACCCTGAGGTCTGCAGTACCAAAGCAAATCATAGGATACTGAGAGTGTATGAGATTTTCTTTAGTTTCCAAAAACATACTGTACAGTCTTTCAAATTGTTTCTCATCACATGAGGCTTCAGTATGGGTGGGTGGGTGGGTGGGTGGGGACCTCATTCATGGAGAGAACAATGTTTCACAGTTGTTACTGTAGTTTTGTGCTGTAACATGGGAACCATGAGAACAATGCTCGAGCTAAAGAAAATTTGATCGCATCACTTTAATTTTGGGATTCAAATATCTTTGTCAAGTATAACCCTTCAGAGAACTTTTTCCGACCCCAAAACAAGGGGTCGTGCATCAAATAAGAGGGAAAATTTAGTACTAGACTACTTTATTGGTACTCGACTACTTTATTGGTGGCTGTGCACAAATGCCATTCACTCACATTTGCAACTTTATTGTGTTATTTTTTCCACTGTTCCACACCCCCAAATTTGTGTTCCAAAATAGTCTTTCAATGAAGAAATTATTTTCTAACATTTTTTAACCCTTTACCAAATATAACGGTCAAAAGCTGCTGGTGCTATTCACAAGTATTGCCATTCCATGTTCATAATTTTCTTGTTTTTTGTGTCAAAAACATAGCTTATGACCCCTCAATGGAATAAGGTCATTCCAATGGTGTAAAAAGTCATGTCTTTGACACAAAAAATTAGTAAGGCATTAAGTTTGTGGACAAGGGTAATCAGCTTTTCATGTCAAGCAATATGTGTTTTCTGGCTGTGGGTTTGAATGGTGATTTGGAAGGGGGTGGACGATTGGAACCCCCCAATGTACCCCCTACCCACCCCCTTTCCCCAAATTTATGTTCCAAAATACTCTGTGAATAAAGAAATTGTTTTTTAACATTTCTAATCACTCACTCATTGTAATGGCCAAAACAGGCTAGCATCATCCACCAAAACTGCCATTCAATGTTCATTATTTTTGCATCAAAATCATAGCTTATGACCCCTCATTGAAATGAGCTTGGTAAGCTCATTCCAGTGGGGGGGGGGGGGGGTTATAGCTATGTTTTTGAAGCAAAAAATGAAAAGAAATTAGTTATTCAAAAGTGCTATCTTCTTTTCATGTAAGGTAAAGGGTTAACATCATAATATGGAGAAAGCTTCTATTAATCAATGACTCAGTGTAACGGCCAAAACCGGCTAGCACTATTCACCAAAATTGCCTTTCAATGTTAATTATTTTTGCATTTTTTGGCATCAAAAACATAGTTTATGACTCCCTCATTGGAATGAGCTCGTTCAGCTCATTCCAGTCAATCCAGTGAGGGGGTCATAGCTACGTTTTTGACGCTAAAAATGAAAAGAAATTAGTTATTCAAAAGTGGTAACTTGTTTTCATGTAAGGTAAAGGGTTATCATAATATGGAGAAAACTTCTATTATACCAGTGAATACAAGTGAAATATGGGTTTTCTGGCTAAGTGTTTGGATGGTGATTTGGGAGGGGATTGGAATATAATTCGAATCCCCTCTATCACAAGTATTATGAGGGGAAATCATGGTTTAATTAAATGTGTTAATAGGGTAAAATAGGTGGTTACATGTGTATTTGGCATTTGCCAGAGGTTATAGTGTGCTTCTCAGTTCTGGATGCCACACTCGCTCAAAATGCATTTAACTGCATTATTTTTGGCAATATATGGCCTTTATTGCTGACTGTGACAAAAATATAACTTTTTCAAAAATAAAACAGTATTATTCGGTCTGTGGTTCTCGAATGAACATTTAAATGTGAAATATGTGTAATATTCAAAAAATAATAATTAAATCAGTGTTGGAAGCCAAAATACATTTACATGTATGTATTTCCTATAATCAACCCAAACCTTCCAAAGGGTAACCTACAAAACGTTTCCCTGACAAAAATCCCCCCCCCCCCCCAAAAAAAAAAATCATTTTCACAAAAATCCCCCCCCCCCCCCACCTTCGTGTTTTTTTCAGGTGAACAAAAATTCCTCCCTCCATAATTTCTGGTGAACAAAAATTCCCCCTCCCCCCTTATTTGTTAGAAGTATATTTAAAGCCATACAAAAATGTCCAAAGCTTTTTACCACTCGAGGCCGAGCACTTGTCGCTTCAATCAATGCTAACCTTGCTTGTGTGAAGTTAGCACGTTGGACAGTTGCTCTCTGTTGCCCAGTGGTTCTCTCAGTGCACTTTACCTTCCTCCACCCATACAACTGTCCGACACGAGGTGACACTGGCTGTTGTAAGTGTCCTTAAACTCCAATAAATAAATAAATAAATAAATAAATAAATAACTGTCTTGATAAATAGTTATTGAGGCATGTTTTCTTGTAAATAGTGATGAGTGTTTATGTAATTTACAAATTAAATACATAAGTTTTTAAATCCTCTTGGACTGCCTTTTAACCTTTTGGTGTAAAAGGCTGGGAGGGGGATTTTTGTACTGCTCTTAAAACTGCTCTTAAAATAATGTGGGGGATTGTGGTACTACCCTCAAAAACTGTGGGGGGGATTTTTGCTAAGTGTGTAAAAATGATTGGGGGGATTTTTTGAAGGGGGATTTTAACCTACATTCTAATCCTTCCAAAGATACATTTTACCTGTTTCATTTGATAAAAGAGTCATTTCTGCATGATAATTCACTGCTTTCTTTGAAAGCTACCCCAATCCCAAAATACAACTAAAATCTGCAACAGAGAGTAATTTGAGGAAAAATCTGTCTCATTTAACCATACTGCAAGAGAAAGAGTGGTGTTCAACCGCCCCCCCCCATAAAAAAAACAAAATGAATGTCAATTTTGTTTCAAAAACTGGGGTTGCAGCTATATAAATCACCAATATCAATAGCCAGTGCCATTTTATCCTAACAAATGATGTCAAATTTTCTTCTACATAGTGAGGTGGTAAAATATAGTCCTGAATGTGTCCCCTAGACCCCAGCATACCCACTTTCATCCAAAACTATGAAATTCATAAATTAATTGATGTTGACACAAAACAAACCTCTTATGAGATTATGATATTAAATTTCCCATTTGTGATAGTTTTTAAATCACATTCTGGCGTCTTAAGATATTTCACATTGTTTGATGAATATTTTGCAATTTTTGTAAACAATTCTTTTTTAAAAATCCCTCAGATTTCTTAATTAAGGCACCTAGAGTCATTGGTATGTCTCTGACAAAACATTACCCACTGATTTTTTCCAACAGCATGACAGTGCAGCTCATGTGGTATCTCATAGCACCATTAAAATGCCTAAAACCATCAAATATTGATTCTGTAGTGCGGTGCTTATGCTGCAAGTACCCATAAAGGCACTTTCACAACCTTGGATTTAATCCCTACAGACACTCATGACCCATTTTGATAAAAAGAGTAAAATTAAGGAAAATACAATGTACATGTATGTTTTCCAGAGGGGATGAATCAGATATTTGCTTCAAAAAGATAGTGCTCTTTAATGTTTAATATGTTTGTTTATGTGTGTGTGTGTAAGGTGGAGGGGGTTACATTGTGAAAAATAGTCAGAAACCAGTTACTGAAAATGTACATGTACAACCGGGCAAATGAAAAGCAAAGAATTGCTGTCTGTGATGGACGGTTCTTGGACAACTCGCACCCTGGACGATTCATACCACAATTAGGGGGTACGAATTGTCTTAACAATGAGGTGCAAATTGTCTAGACAAAAGGTACGAATTGTCACAGTAAAAGGTATGAATTGTCTCCTTTTAGGTACAAGTTGTCTCAAGTAAGTGTACTAAACTGTCTCATGTATTAACTATTTAAATGTTTTCTCTCTCTCTCTCTCCCTCTCTCTCTCTCTCTCTCTCGTTCTCTCTCTCTCTCTCTCTCTCTCTCTCTCTCTCTCTCTCTCTTTCCCACTCGACCACTCTCTCTTTATATATCCCCATCTCTCTCCCTCTTGCAAACATGCACTCCGTCGTCATCACAAACGCACACATCCTCCATTAACTTTAATTGGAGATCCGCGATCGTATAACACCCAATGCAGCTCCCTAGTTTAAGGTACATTACTAAAGTGCAACATTGTTGGTACAATGTTTTCAAGCCGCCAAGATTTGCGGAATCCAGAAGAAGCTTAACTCCTTCGCTATTGCTCAACATGACAATATCCTGTGTGGATGTATATTTTGGGAAAATGGGGTTAAACTGGTACAACATTGAAAACACAAGGAACATATACTTTTTTCTGTTTTTTGTGTGTTTTTTTAATATATTTGAAGATAATGTGGCAATCTCATTCAGGAACTCGGCCTTGAAAGGGTTAAACAATGTTTTTACTTATTTACACAACTATCCCCTTCACACACCTCAGACACCTCATTGGAAAAGATGTCTATTCCAAGTGCCGAACCACTTGAATTTAGCTCCAATTTAACAGACTTTGTTTTAGTCATACAAACGTTTGAAGAATATCAAGAATAACTCTTAATTTTTTTCGAGTCATATTTTGTTTCCATGACAACTATGGCTGTAGCTGTGCACGTTGTCCACCAAACGTGGCTGGTCCGACGCGCCGTTTTATAATTTGCTTTGTTTTATCGTCCTGAACTACAGTATTATATAACCGCATGTTGGGGGGGGGGGGGGGAGGGGGCAAGTTTATACGCCCAAACAGGTTGTTGCCTACGGTATCTCTGTTTTTCTGTAAAAAGCGAAAAATATTGGAACATATGGATAAGGTCATATCGTCCGTTGCTTATATTTGTTTGTTATACCGATAAAACAATGTGCTGTAGTAACCATTCCACCCATGTGGTATCTGCGGAATCACTGGTGCGTAATATGGAGAAAACAATGTGCTATAGTATCCATTTCCTATATGTGTGGTATCTCCATATTCATGTGTTCGTTGTATCGGGAAAACAATGTGCGATACTATCCATTTCCTCCTTGCTGTATCGCCGTACTTGAGTGTGTGTCAAGAAATCAACATGCTAGTTTCCATTTCCTGCATGTGATATCTCCTCAATCAGCACAGATTTATAACAGATTCGCCAACGAAGTGGTTAATAAACTGAATTCAGTTTTGCCGGTACACTACAGGCAGAACGTGTAGGCAAATTATTGAACGATCTGTTGTCGGGTAACATTTTTTCTGAGGCAGGGTATTTCAATGGCAGCAACAATAGAAAACAATGGGTACAGACGAACAGTGACCGTAGCAAACACAACACAAACAAGAGTAGGAAGATGCAAAATAGAAAGAATTCATAACAGAAATATCAACGAAATCCTCTAAAACATTGAAGGCTGTCCTTTTACCATAAGTCGCTCTGACTCGAGGATATGTACTCTCTGTATAACTATGAAGAATAATGGGACAGAAGGCTGGAATATTGAAAGATCAACGAAATATACAGAGGATATGAAATGAGTGTTTTGGTCATACTCTATTTATGAAACAAGTCTAAGAATTTTCTGTTCTGCGGGGCAAAACGGAAAATTATTTGACTCCTTTCATGGACAGAGTATCACCAAAACACGAATTTCATATTCTGTTTATCATATGACACTACAGTTACAAAAACACATCTTTTAGATAGAAAAGAAGGGTTAAAGAATGGAATTTGTCGTTGAAAGTCATGCATTTGACTGTGACGCATCACAGCTGCACGCAGTCATACGTTATAACGGCAACAAAATATAGTTCAACAATTCGGCGTTATAATTACTAATTTTCAAATATTTACACATTTCTTATCATTGGGATTTTAGTGAATGTTTATAACAAATAAAATCAGGTATCATGATTTTGTTGATATTTGGAAATAATTCTGTTTACAAGCGCATTAATTTGACACAGATCTTTTCGACGATAACCAATCAATCAGAAAGCGTTCTTTTGAAATTGACCAATGAAGTCAACCGAAGGTGTTATGAAGCACTAATTAATATTTATTGAAAATATGAAACGGTAATAAGCTGAGAAAACGGAGAAGCCAAATGACCGATCCAAGTATTAAAACAAAGACCGCAATGTGACTCAAGCATTAACCTGGTGTTCCAAAGCAACTTCAAATGTTTTTCCTTATGTTCGAAATAATGACATTATTTTACCTATTTTTTCCATAACATATATACCTCCTTCTGATGAATATTAACTAGCTATGGTGTCAAAATGCCATAGCAGGGTTCGTATCCCTTACATGATAACATATTAACAAGCGATGGTTTGCAAATGTCAAAGTAGGGTTCGCAGCTCTTCCAAGATATAATATTAACAAGTTATGGTTTGCAAATGCCATAGCGAGGGTTCGGATCCCTTCCAAGATATAATATTAACAAGCTATGGTCCGCAAATGTCATAGTAGGTTTCGCACTCCTTCCAAGATATAATATTAAAAGGCTATGGTTTGCAAATGCCATAGCAGCTTTCGAACCCATGATAGGTTTGTTTGTTAGCAAACTGTTGTCTAGCCGAACTGCACTAAACTAAGCACGTTATGCCGCGACCGGTGGTATGCGTGGTTTAGTATAGTTTTGCTAGGCGGTTGATGCGGCAAGAAACTTTGCAGGAAGGGATTCGAAATCCCACACTTCCAGCATGAATGTAATTGTCGTCCTCTCAGATACTTAAAGAATTACGATATTTTCACTTATATCCACTAAAATGCGACGTGCACTTTCAAATGATGCACTCCACAGCAATTAAATATTCTGTCTCCAAAGAGGTTTTATAAGTTAGTCAAATGTATATGTAAATTTGTGTGAAAAAGCTGCTGAATTCACATGTCATAAAATTCACCTGACAATATAATAAATGATCTATTAAATAAGTTGAAACAATTAATTGTTAGACATGACTATCAAACTTGAACTGAAATCTGCACGTCTCCATCTTTTCTTTGAACAGCCGATCAAACGTTTCACTGAGAGCGACAGTGAAATGATTCTTCCATCCTCCAACTCCACCTAAGAAAACAAATAAGAGTCGTTTAATCAAGCTATTTGAGGACAAAATTACTTGTCAAAACTGAAGAGGGGAAAACCCCAAACGTACATAATTTTAACACATTGTCTGACACAAAATGCAGACAACACTGGTAAACAAAATTATTGAATGATTAATGTATTTCATTTTTTTCACGTCAAAAACTGAAAAAAATATTGAAAATTGAATGGCGATTTTAGTGAATAAGAGTATGCCATTTTGGACGTTAGATTGGATGAAGGGTTAAACATATAAAAACATACAAAAACGTTTGTATACTAAGGCGTATTGCGTGTAGATGGTGCGATTGCCTTCAACCTGTTCTAACCCTGCATGTGCGGAAGTAGTAGGCTGGGGGAGGGGGAGGGGGGGTCTGACAGTTGTTCACCACTGCTCGGTGTTTCTGGGTAAACCGCCTTCCTTCACCCGTACAACTCTGGCTGTAGAAAGTGTTATTAACCCCTTTAGAAAGCTACAGGAACCAGGTTGGATTGCAAGCATTTAAATTCTGCCCTGAGAACGTTTGTTTTCAATCTAGAGTTATTCCCTTGCACGGTGCATCGAAGGCCTGTTCGATTGCTATGGCGTACACTTTAGTATCGTTGAAGATTTTTTCTTAATTTCGGACAGAATCCACTATTACTACCTTCGCTCTCTGGTCTGTTTTCTATTGTCCTGATCATATTTGGCTACTCTTGTTCTCACTCCGAATACCCAGAACCATTTACCTTCTATATTATGACTGAACAGACCCAGTTTTAGAGGATCCAATCAGATCACATCTTTTCCTACGAAGTCCTTTGGCCACGTCGGCATGAGTTCAGTATAGACCTGTAGGCACTTTATACAGCACACGCACACATAACATATCCGCAGATCGGAAGTGGTAATATATACCTACGTGCCAGAACGCAATATGTAACATGCAACTTGTGCAGACATACAATATTTGTAGACTATCAAAGGCCTGTGTTTTGTGGATTATTGAGGGTGAGTAGTTGATAACAGTGGTATGTGACCTACTGAGTGACAGACTCTCTTACTGCCTAGCGTCATTGTAAGCTACGACTTATGACTATCCTTCACATATTCTTCACCATTACTCTCAGTGTAGCGGTGGCGATGTGGTGTCAGCTTCAGTCAACATAGTCAACAGATTGTCTTGAGTAGTCCGTTTGGTCAAGTATCTATTGGCTGGTAAGGACTACAGTGAAAGATATGATGTAATTGGACCTTTGAGACTTCATTGATCCATTTCTTAGGTAGAAGATACATGCTTTTTTTTTGGAACAGGGGCGTAGCCGTAAAGGCATGACTAAGAATCAAAAGAATAAATAAAGCTAAAAATAGTTCTTGAAGAGCATTTTCTTTCAAGTTGAAGGCTATTCTGTGCTACAATAGTACACACTAACAGAATCAAAACTCCACAACACACCATATTATAGCATAATACATTGGTGATCAGACGACTCTCTGGCATTAAATGAATCAAAATGGGCCGAAACTACCCATACTATACTACCACAGTATTCCAGTTATTTTGTATATGGGTTATGGTTATCAATCAAATAGCAAACGGGAAAACATAATGCCACTTTGTGATGTAAAATATATATACTGAAGACAAAAGATAACTTTGAAAAATAAGCCACACAATTCCTGCACCAGCGTGAAATGCACACCCTTTAGCCGTTTAGTTGAGCAAGATCTATCAATTATTCGCTGCTTCGCAGTTTGGTAAGACTTGCGGCCTGGAAAGCGCCACATCTTGAAATAGTGTGTTCCAACTCGGAAGGAAGAGCAGGTGTGGATAGTATGATGCTAATTTGGTTAAAAATATTTAATTCTGATACTATCTGTGTGAAATGCAATTTAAAATCTGAATGGAAAAACTGCAACGAAAGGTTTTGTTCGAATGATCGCGGCGGCACGGTATCTTGCACATGGGATTCCAGATCTTTAACCCTTTATCTAGCACGAAAGCAGGCGACGCTTGCAAATAAAATTCTTTAATAACTAAATTGTTTCACTTTTTTAGGCAGAACCATAGCTTATTGGCCAACATTTTAACGAGCTCAACGAGGGTCATATGGTATGGTTTTGAGACAAAAATCAACTAAATAATGAAATGGCTATGTCGGTTAATAGCGCTGGCCCGTTTTGCCGTTACGTTGGGTAAATAGTTAATATCTGCTGTTTGAGAATCGCTGGAAGCCTGCCGCCTTGTCATTGATAACAACACAATCTTATTTCCACTTTCCACTTGCTCGTGGGCGAATGCGCATGGTCCCAGAACCGTTCTGTACGCATTCGACGGACATAACATGACAAGTTAATTTGTGCTCGACCCGTCGAAGAGTGAAGATGCCTGACGGTGTGCTCGCAGCATGGAATGACTTATGCACTGAAATCTTCAATGATGATGCTACGTTGAAGCGTTTACAAAATGCATGTTTCCAACTTTACGCATATACCATATATGACCTCGCCGTTCCAGTGCTATACTAGGTATGCTTATATCGAAGATACGAAAATGGATATTTCCGTGTTGCGTAAATGTTAGCGACGAAATCATGTACCTTCTGACAAAAGTTTTCAGGAGTGCAATGTGATGTGGCATTTCGTTAGAACTTTACGAGAAACGTGATGCTGGTTAAAGGTTTCAACTTTCACCGACACAATATGATTGCCGCACAAGATGAATAAGCTGTTCGTGTGATACAAAATGTGATAAAAAGAATATGGAATATAATAAACCTTTCGTGAACTCACCTTTCCTTACTATGCTTTTCATTTCTCTTCCATCTATGTGAGTTTCCTTAGATCTCATATTGTCTATATGGCAAGCCTTATGGACAGACACCAGAAATTCTTCATCTACATGTATATGCAGGTAATCTGCCACACACCTCAATGAATCGATTGGATTCTGGAAACAAGCATAGAATATTTGTCCTATCCATTGGCATTTATAAAGGCGTGCATGAAATAAAGTTTTGAAATCAATCACCATACGGTACAATAAGAAGTTAGTAATAACCAGGCGCTTCAGCCCTATTGATCTGAGCTGATTTTTACAGGCACTAATATTCAGTGTATGCGTTCACAAATTGGTATGAACATTTGTATGCCAAAGTGGGTTTACCAGTGCATGCACCGATGTTACGATAGGGCGAACAGTTCAAACTGTCAAGGGGAATCAACATAATTTTTTTTTCGAAAGTGACTTCTTGTACCACTCTTAGACTTTTCTCGGAAAAAAATGATTTTGTAAAAGAGATTATGCGAGCAGGATTCGCTGGACAAAACACTGCCGCGGACTTGTCAACGGCCATCGCTCTCGGTTCCATGATCAGCTTCCGCGGTCTTCATTCAGAACTATGGTTTCCTACCACCACAACTGTTGGAACCTTCCATTACCGTGCCCGGGCCCAATCATTAGTGTTAGTAACACTACCACAGGTTTGTACCTTCGTCAAAACTCTGCCTTGTTATTAACTTCGATGACTACTACAGTTTCTATGGCTACCATTGTCTTCTGTTTCAACTCTTAGGTCTACGATGACAGTACAGCATATCTTCTTTCACTACTGCTGATGCCCCACCACTGCTAACCCACTACTTGGTAAGCTACCAAGTACTATCTGTAATTTCTCCCCAATTCTCCAGTTCTCGGGGAAAAGTTTCAAGAAAACTCAGCTTCCCCATCAGTCTTCTATTTTAAACAGTACAGCCGCTGTGGAATGGTCAGAACAACACGTGAGCAGTGTTGCCCACGGGCCAATTTCTCATCGGTAATCATTAGATTTTTGAAAATATTCAATGAAAGAAGCACTGGGTCGTACTCGGTGCTTCATGCATTGAACAGTTGAGGGCGGTTCCATTGTTTTATGTCGGAGATTCACTGTTAACGCATGCGTGGAAATATTACTCACGCGTAGAGTTTGACCTTTTCAGGACGACCGTACTGTACCAATACAAAGTACACAAAGCCATGTGCAGACATGCAGCGCTTCATATATAATATCATACTATAGTACACAATACTGGACACACAGTTTAAAACCACCCACCGGATCCAGCTAGATGGAACAAACCATTCACCTATAGATCTTGCATGTGATTCTGCTAACCGGTATTGATCTGTCCCTTTCCTCGAATATATGTATTGGATTACGGCGGGCAGAACATTTAACTACGGGAGAAAGATCATTAAAATGTACACAGTGATATACCAATTGCTGGATCCAGCTAGATGGAACGAGCCATTTACAGTCAGATCCTGTGTGTCATTCTACTTACCGGTATCGATCTTTATCACGCCACCTGTTTAATTTGACCAATCAACGTGCTCTAATAGCATCGGTGGACTATACGATATTAGGTTATTCAATGGGAACGGGCCATCGGATTGAGTCCATACACTGTCAGTGACCGTGTATGGGCCCATACACTCCCTCTGCTGAGTGCCATTTTGTTCCCCAATTAATTTTCTCACCTCAAGTTGCCATCTATTTTCGTGCACATAAAAACAGTTCCCTGATAAATATTTAAAATGAAACGATTCGGATTCGGATCTTAATTTATTATTTAATTCGTTTGGTGGTTTGATAAATACGTTACCGGTCGTTTACTCGCCGGGTATGGTGTGATGTGAAGCTCAGAGCGATCGATATTAATCTCACTTTGCCTCATCTGACAAGCAAACGTTTGTAACGTATAGTCCATTTCCTCGCATATACGTATTGGTTTTCGACGGACAGAACATTTAACTACAGATAATAGATTTAAACATCATCGAAATAATACGGAAAAAAATTCTTGAAATACGCATCTTTGCGAGAGGAAAGACACCCACCCCGCGTAATGTAAGCTGCACTATGACACTTACCTCCCACATGTCTTCGTAAGAAACTACACAAATGTTTTTGTCTTTAGCAAATTCTTCCCATTTCAAAGTATGTTCGAACCATGATCCATATGCATCTGAAAAATGGATTACAACTGCATTAATTACCAATTATCACATAATCGCCATCAAATAGCAAATTACGAAAATTATCGTTGATAGCACGTCCAATACGAAAATGACGTCAGAAGTCACCGTCGGTGCCGTAGCGTTGTGAGTGAGTTGTTTCGGAAGCACAATTCATTTGATCTTCTCACATTTTTCAGGTCCAATACAAATGGCAGAAAACTTTTCCTCAATAACTAAATATTTTCATTTTATTGTCTCGAAAACATAATTTGTGTGCCCACCCCTCCTATTTCAACGAGATCTACGAGCTCGTCGAAGTTTGGAGCCATAAACTACGTCTTTTAGGCAAAAATTGAAGAAAAAAATATTAAAATTTGGCTGGCGATTTTTGTGAACAGCGTCTGCCAGCTTTAGTCGTACATTAACTAAAATGTTAAATTACACAATATGTAATAAAAAGATTGCTCATGTAGGAACAAGGAAGAACAGTGTACTACATCGTAGGACACGGCGATGGCACACATGCCTTCAACCGATACTAACCCTGTTTGTGCCGTCTTAGTAAATTTGGGAGTACGACAGTTACTCAAAGTTGCTGGGTGGTTTCGCACGAATACACCGACTTCCTCCACCCGTAAAACTACCAATACAATATGATCTTTGCTGTTGAATGTGTCTTTGAACTTAATAATACACTATTAGAAAAAACAATTACAAAACTAACATGGATGATGAAGCATGGCACAAAAGTCATGAGCTGGGGTATTTCTAGAAATGTGCTAGTTAGATATGTAGGATTACAAAAATAAAGAGATTTTCGACCCGATCACGACTAAATCGCGATCCGGAGTAAATTTCTTATGCGTTTTCTTCACCACCGCACTGTAGACTCTCAGTTGTAGAAAACAGAATTGCGAGTTCATTGAATTTCCGAGACTTTTTCTGTTAGTTTTTCCCAATTCACTCTTGGTTGTGCAATATACCGTAAGGTCGCCGAGAACTTGTCGCAATTCACGCGTAAGCAATGATGTCCATGCATGCGTTTATTAGGTAATAAAAAACATCATCAACAAAATTTTAATTAATGAAGAACTAGGTTGTACACCGTGCTCCATTAATTGGATTTGTGATGATTATTCCTATAATTAGTGTTTGGAATCTTATTTCATTGCGTTCGTGGAAAGATTGTCCAACAGCGGAATGTGACCAGCCCACGGTACCCGTACTGTATACTCCACAAACAATTTGGGGTCATATGTTCCAATTAGACGAAAATCCTCGCTCTCTAATTGGACAAGAACTCGCTTAGTCGTTTCTATGTTCACGACCCCAGTGGCATATGTTACCGTCTAACGTCACCACGCTAAATATTTGAAAAGAGGATAGCAATGGGGGAAATTCAAATGCATACTGCCTATAAAATCATATTTTTTGAGGCCATGAGCGCAGAAGATGCGTTTTTGCTGAGGCACGTGTCATCAGCAAAAAGTCTTGCGAGAGAGTCCAGATTGTCTGCTATATCGTTAATATACACCAAGAACAGGGAGGGACCACGCACTGAACCCTGTGGGAACCCTGCTTCAATAGTTTCGTAGTTGGAGTAACATTGGTTCACTAAAACACGTTGTTTTCTATTGGATAAATAATCAGTGAACCAACTTCGCAAGGTGCCAGATATTCCATAATATTCAAGTTTCCGGTGCCACACTCGATCAAAAGCCTTAGAAATATCACAAAACACACCACAGGTAAACTGTCTTGAATCAACGGCGCTACAAAGATTGTGAAATACTTCGATTTGTTGGAAAACTGTACTATTTTGAGAAAGGAAACCAGATTGGTACTTATAAAATAAGTCATTCTCAAGAAAATGAGTGAATACGTATTTGAAAACTACTCTTTCCATAACTTTGCTAACAAATGATAGGAGGGATGTTGGTCTGTAATTATTGGCATCGAGAAGACTACCTTTCTTAAATATTGGAGTTACATCTGCTAAGTTCCAGTCACTTGGATAAGTGCCACATGCCAAGGATTTTGTAAACAGTAAAAACAGGGGAAACAGATTGTATTTCGGGTTTCTCTCAAGAGTATATGGCTTATGTCGTCATGCCCACTGGCTTTTTGACAGGTAGTGTCTTTATGATATTCACTATATGTACTTCCGTGAATTCAATAACCGTTAATATATTATCACATCTAGTCCCGAAAGGGGGTAGATTTTTACTATGACTGTCCAATTTGCTGTTCTTTAGGAATATGTTATTGAGGAGCTCCGCTTTTTCCTTGTCGTTATAGACAACTTTTAGTCCCACTTCACTAGAATATTGTAGTGAGGGAATACCTGAGTTGTCTATGAAATTATTAAGAAATTTCTTCGCTACGTGCCAGAACTGGTTGGAATTGGTGTTGACAGATAGGAACCCTTCTACTTTATCAAGAAAAGTTTTTTTCGCTGTTTTTTCATATTGTTAACCTTATTTCTAAGAGACTTGTACTTTTCCCAAAGCGAAGTGGTCTTAAATTTTAATACTAAGCTTCTTGCTCTATCTCTTTGACGGATTATGTTTCTAGGATTATTGTCAAACCAGGGTTTATCATTTTTTCTTAGTGTTACTTTATATCTGGGTATGCAGGATTGCGCTAGTTCCGAAAGTTTACATCGAACTTTAAAAACAGATTCATTGATATTGTCTGGTTAACAGATAAGAGTTTCCCAATCCGTGTCGTGTATCAGGTTGTTTAGTCTACCAAAATTGGCTTTATTGTAGTTCCAAACATATCTTATACTACAGTGTGTTCGGGGCGGGTTCGGTTTAAAATTATTTGTGATCGGAAAGTTCAAAATCCATGGTCACGGAGAATATTTCGACAATGTTGTCACTCATAATAATTGGCTCAAGGAGTGTTTGGCTTGTCGGTGTGACTCGGGTCGGAGTTTTTACGACATTTCTCATGTTTAAACTTATCATATAATAGATGGTCACTGCACTTTAGTTGGTCGCTGTTAAGATCACCTACAATCACTACCGAAGAATTCAAACATAAGGCATGTTCTGTTTTCTCATGGAGATTTTCCCAATAGCTTGCAGAACAAAAGTTCTCTGACCTATACGTTACACACACGCGATTTTGTGCCAACTTCGAACCATAAAATGTCGCCATCAAACCGAAGGCTAGGTAAAGATTTGAAAAACAAGTTTCGGAAAAGTAAACTGCGATACCCCCACCAAACTGATTTCTGTCGTGTCTAACTGGTAGTTGAAAACCTGAGATGCGAATATCGTGATCGCTGACTGACGTGTCAAGGTGGGTTTCCGTAAAACAGAGAATATCATATTCATCTAATATGTCGTTTAATGCGTCAATTTTATTTCGGATACTTTGTATATTATAATGGAGTACAGACAATGAGTGGGGAGGGAGTTCACCATCGGTTGAATAGGGGCCCGGGTTTCCTTATACATCCCCGCACAGGTGGACTAGAAGCCTCATAACAAACATAACCCCAATGAAACAAATTGCGACTTCTCTACTTGATACGTCCCTGACACGGAAAGCAAAATGACAATTTGTGTTTTGCTTTGTGTGACGTTTACAATAAACAGCATTATAAAATAGACCCACGGTAATACGGTATTTAGTTGTATCAACCGCAATGGCAAATCACCGAAAGATATAACGTGTGGAATGGCCATGGGTCACAAGTAGCTTCAGTTTCCGCACAACGCTCCATGTCACAATAATCCTTGTCCGTAACCTGATCGCCAGAGAGTCCTGAGCCAAATCTGTTCAATGAATACTTTTTTCTGGATACAACAAAAAGAAGTAGAGAAGATAGAGAGCTAAGTAACAAATGAAAAAAAATCAAGGATTTAACAATGTGAAAATAGCATTAGTAGAAAGTAACAAGTGAAATTTCATCTTAAACTTAAGGGTAATGAGTATCAGGTGTTCAATTGTTAACTTGTTCATTCTATACATCTCGATAGGAATGATTTCTTTCTGAGCGTTGTACCAAGAAATCTATGGATTGGCGCAGAGAGGTTATCATATGCTGGGATATGATGGGGTAAGTTTCGAGGGGACGTTTACAGAATGAGAAAGCAGATTTGCAGCTTGATGTTTATCCCTTTCAACTCATCAGGGCCCAACTCTGACAGAAGGGTGTTTTGGATCCAGTTCCGCGCTATGAAGAACACAATTTCAATACTTGGACCACGCATCATCCGAACACTGCAGCTATACATTGCAGAGTGCCGCTAGCATATGGCCCCTCCCACATACCCTACACGAACTCTCCGAGATCCTCAAAATAGATATTGCCATACTTGGGGTTCAGGGATCAACGGCTTAAGAATCAGTTTCTTGCAGACACCCCCATGGCGTGTTCATTCACAACTTTGAAAATCGAGTTATCGAGTTCCCAATAAGTAAATTGCATGACCCCTTTTGGTCCAGATTGCGGCTTGACATAATGTATCGAACCTTCAGATTAGTATACAGGTGGTTATTTGTGAAAAAAAACGATCAATTTTTCAAAGAGGTTATTTTCGAGTTCTTTAAAAGTAGAAAGTCCCTAAACATACAACAGGTCAGAATACACCCCCAGGAGCTCTCTATCTGATGCAGGTCGGTAAATGCTGATGGTTACTTATGCACTGAATTTTCTCAGCATACAGGTATTGCGTCGCTACTCCAGCACAAACTGACGCGAGATATCGTCCTTCAGTCGGAAATCCGGTCCAATCTTCCAAGATTGGGACGTACATTATAACAGCGGTTTTGTTTCTGTTGTTCTGTGCTGACTAGTCTGGATGCCAGTTCTTATGATGTTGCCACAATATACCGATGACACATTGGCCCATATTAAATCACAGACTAACATTGTGTTAAGGCACGTCGGCTTGAATAATCGTTTTGTTAAAGACGACCTTCCATACACCATATATATTTCTTTTACACGAAAGCCACCCACAAAAATTCCAATGAATAAAGTAGGGCATGCATACGAAAAGAGAAGTAATTATGAGCTCAACTATTGTTGTCAGATTTATTCACCTACAGTGTATGCTCAGTGTTATGGTAATCAGGTGTGGACAATATATGTTCAACTTCAAACAAACCTACTTATATTGTATAGGTTAAAAACATGATTCCAATCTTTTTGCGCAGTATATTAGTTTGCATACAAACGCTTGATTCAGTTGTGTAAGTGTTTACCGACCGGATTGCGATGTGACCACTGTGTTGAACAGACCCAACAATGGGCCACTAGTTTTCGAGCTGCAATAAATTGGTGGGCCGGATCAGAGGAGGACTGGTTGGCACACCTTAAGGGGAGACACCCAGCCCCCCCCCCCCCCCCCCCAGAATTTACGCACCCCAACACCTGGTCGCGCATGGAATTTCGTGAAAATAACCAAAAGGCGAAATAGATCTGGTTGCATAGACTGTCGGTCAACAGCGTAGTTAGTCTGTCATTGATCGATCAGATGCAACGAAAGGGCGTTCTGTTGGTTCTATGGTCGGCATGTGAGTCTGGGGGCCTCCCTTGTTGCAATCATTTTTTCCAAATGAGCGACAAAGATGATACAAAATTGTCATTGAAAATTCCCTCTATGTGGACAGTTACTGATCACATAGGTGCATGGTGCGCCGTTCTTTCGGTTCGACAAATCAAAATTTTGTCCGGGTGCGGAGCCCACTTAGTACATACATTTCCCGGCAACAACTGTTTAGCCCTGTCCGCCTCTGGACATGATAGGGTATCCAGCAATATCAAATAGACATTGAATTGAAGAATGGGGACGACGATAGTGTAGCGATGGGCGAGCAGGTCGCAGTGATTGTTCGCCTTATTCAGAACACATGGAGTGGATTCAAATAAAACAGTTGAGTTGACACTCAAAATGTTTATCATTTTCTGTGAAAACACGTAGTCCCAGCATAGTTTTAACTGATGAAATGTGCGTTGGAAATTGGTGAGATGTTTGTTTGGAGGTCTCTGTTTTTTTGTAATGTAATTCACGATATAATGATATTTGAAGGACGATTTTACGAGTCTGCTGTTGTGGTTGATTGAATAGGATTATTTATGGATTAAAATATTAGTTTTGTATAAGTGTAACGGATTTGGTAACAGTTGAAATATAATATACAAAAAAGTTCTAAATTACTCTGTTATAATTTGTCTGCTCATAACAGAGGTTAAATTCAGTTATTGTTGGCTTCTAGTCATTTCCATGTTCGAAATGAGTCGATGTATCTTATTGGTTCATGACGCGGTGCATTCTGCTGTTCTTTCATTTGTCGAGGTGAAAGCGAGGGATCAATCAGATTCCAGTATTCGAATATCTTTTCCCGCGAATTTATCCTTTCTTAGAGAAGTCTCGCTCATAATTCGCCACCCACGTCTTGGAATTAAAGCTCTAATTCAGCTGCGCCAGTACAACTGCCTGTTGAGGTTAGTTATGGGGACACTTTGTAACCTGTAAAAAGGTTAACTGTAATAGGTTTCGTAGTTTTTTGGACCCGTTCAAGTCGGCCCTGGTGAGAATCAACGTTTCTAACAGTGATTCGCACCAGGTCCGAGTTCTGGGTGAAGCTTCCACATTTACTGAACATATGTTGAGTGGAATTTAAACCTCTTTTGGTTGAAAGTGTAGTGGGCCCATGGTTTTTGATCCATCATTCATATTCATATCTTTTTCATATCATGCTATTTTTTGGCTTCTTAATAAACCACATATAAACTGTAATTCCAGTTTTCTTGTGAATTCATCCAGGCCACAACACATAACTTAATGTTTATTCTACCTCCAGAGTTGAGTTATATTTTATCCATGGCTTGCTAGTTCATCCCGATCTTCACGAATCTGAAGACCAACAGGGAGATTTCGGCCTCGGTTCTAGCCCCTGGGGAGTCGTTCACCCCACCCCTGTTACATATGTGTGCATGATTTTCTTAACTTTAGTTTTGATTTTTTCCCAGTCTTCGCGGTATTAAGGGACTATATAGCTAATGTAATGTTGTTTATTTTGAAATTCTCGCCTCTCATATTCCTCAAATTCAGATTAAATATACGCAAATTATACATCAAAATGAAGGTAGGGATGTATAGAACACGAAACAAATATGTAATCAACTCATAGAGTTGACAGCAGGCACCACTTGTTCCTGGAAGTCTGCTATCGTATTCGTACCAAAACTGATAATAAAATAATATTTCGCAAGAACAACTCGTGGCCGAATGTGCTTCAGATATTCAATAACAAAGCTAGGCATTCAAAACACTTTCGAGTGCAGCGATATGACTGCATTTTGGAACAGGACAAAACTGTCTGCATTTTTTTAAGACGGTTTCCATGCTCGACAGACATGCGCAAATCACTGGATACCACGACCTACCATCGAAAAACAAAATCGTAATTCTAAGAAATTTCAACAGGTATTATGACACCTTGCATTGAATATGGCAACCGTGCATTCTCTATCTAATAACAGTATACTGTATTAAGGCGATCTTTTTCATTTTTTGATTTTAGACGGCGTTGTTTTTATATGCTGTTTCCGTCCGATGACGTCGACCGGAAATCGAAAGTATATTCATACGTAAACAGAAGCAAAGGCTTTGGAATTTACCCCCATGTAGCTCTGTCGCCGTGTTTTGAAGAATTGTGATACCCTAGCTTTGTTCTTGGATATGTAAAGCACATTTGGCCGCAAGTTGTTTTCGTGAAATATTATTGAATTATCAGTTCTGGTACGAATACGGCAGCAAACTTACAGGAACCAGTCGCGCCTAGAGTCGACTCTAAGAGTATATATAGCCCCTTAACTGAATAATATTTCGACCTCATTTACCTTATCGGTTGCTTGACTCCAGTTTGTCTCCAGCGGCTTTTGTCCGTGCATTGCCTTGGTGTCTTTGTATTGTCCTGTCTTGACTGACCTGGTTGCGCAAAGATTTAAAGGCATTGTTCGACTTGCAAATACAAACAATACCGTTGTGGTAGAATCATAGTGCTTCTCACTGCCTTGTTCGCCGTTCAAGATGTCACTTACTGATGGTGTAAAAGGAGCCGGCGGAGGGGACAGCAAACTTTCAGCTGGGAAAAATTTAGGACTGTATGGTGCGCTGTCGGATATACGTTCCAAGTTAGATAGATTGGAAAATTTAGACGCGGGGCTAAAACAGATTTCCAGTATTGAAAATCGGTTGGTCACTATTGAAAGTAAAATGACAAAATTGGACTTACTAGATGAAGTAAATAGCAAATTATCTAATCTCTCGTGTACAATCGGTTGAGGTTGAGGTTGACGTGTTGAAAGCCAAATGTAATGGGGTTGAAACTAGCGCGAGTTTTCTGAGCGATATATTCGAGTCCTTTCGTCCGGATGCAGAATCAGTTAAAAGTGGGATTAAAGTATTACCTCTAAAGTAAAGTCTATTCAGGAATGCGAACAACTTACCCGCGACCATGTGGAAACCATTCAAGAGCAAAATACAGTGTTATGAGATTTAGTGAACGACCTTCGTTGTCGTTCCATGAGGAATAACTCACTTTTCTCAGGTATGCAAGAAGAAGAAGGTGAGAACTGTGAAGATGTTTTGAAAAACTTTTTTAAATAAAATCTGAAAAGTGAGAATTACCGCGACATTAATATTGAACGCGCACATAGGATAGGAAATAGAGATACTGATAATCCTACAAAGAAAATGTTAATCGCAGCAAAATTCCTCAGCTTTAAGGATCGAGAGTTTGTGCGCCACAGAGGCCCGAAATTAAAAGGTTCAAACATTTATATCAACGAGCAGTTTCCCCATGATATAGAGCAGAGGTGTAAAAACTGTACCCCATAATGCGACGAGCAAAAAGACATAAAACCCAGTGAAACTGGTTCGCGATAAGCTCTTCGTTGTTGGCATAGAGGTTATGCCAAGGGAATTGTCTCCAATTGGGGAGGCAGCTGGCTACTACACCACTAAACCCAAACCGGAAAACCCTAAAAAGCGGGCGAGGACATCATCGACACCTAAATAGGACGATAGTGGTGTTTACTTGCATTGCGAAAATGACAACATCAGTGGTATAGAATTCGGTGCAACGCATCATATAAATGTTTCTTCACAAGTTGACAACGAAAATCATAACAAAAGCCAATCGTCAAAACTGGACTTAAAAGTTCTCCCCCTCAATGCTTGTGGACTTACTTCGAGAATGAGAGTGCCAGAGTTCTGTCAATTTATTAACTGCTATGACATACTCTGTTTTTCAGGGACACAAACTGATAACGTGGATGATATTATAATCGCGGGTTTTCACATTTTAGGTAGAAAAGAGCGCAAGTCATTGACACGTATTAGATCAGCTGGTATAATCATTGCAGTGTGAGATAACCTGTTAAGGTGTTTTAAAGTGTTAACGTCTAGTAATGAGTCTGTTATTTGGTTCCAAATTGATAAATCTCTGTTTCGTCTTGATGGTAATGTGCTAATTGGGACAGTGTACCTGTCCCCAGAGTCTAGCCCGTACGCAAAATCTGATATTTTTGAAAATATTGAGAGGGAACTAAAAACAAAATTTCCGAACAGAAAGTACTTTTGCTTTATTGGAGACTTCGCGTTGGTGATGTGGACGATTTTATAGGACCGGATAAATTTTTATCAGACGGCAGTAAATGCCGTGGACCGGAGCAACTCTGTCCTGATCCAAGTGATGCAATCTGAGTAGATCGCCTTGTGACAAAGGGAAAAATAATTATGGCTTCAAATTAATTGAATTCTGTAGGAATAACAATATCCTTATTTTAAATGGGAGGATCGGTAAAGACAAGTTATTCGGTAAACTTACGTGTCGTAATGCCAGCATAGTGGACTATTGTATAGCTAGTATAAGTATGTTTAATACTATTAATGATTTTGAAGTACTGGATTTCTCAGATCTGTTCTCAGATGTTCAGTGCGGAATTGTTTTATGTCTCTCTAGACAAAATGATGTACTTACAGAAAACACTGAACTTCGAGGGAAAAACCAAACTAAGCCAATAGTGTGGCGTAAAAGCTGTGACAGTATATTTAAGGAGAATATCAACCGTGAAAAGTTAAAAGAATTAACAGATTACCTTAAATCTCTTGAGCAAAGTGACACTGAGTTTTCTACAGATCAGGCCAACCTGATCTCTGGAAAAATCAGTGACATTTCCTACCAAGCTGCTCGAAATTCGTTTGGGGCACCTAAACAGGGATACTTTCCCAGCTACGTAAGTCACGCGAAACCTTGGTTTAGAAGCCAGTGTAAATTAGCACGAAATGCTTATAGAAAAGCACGCTCGCATTAAAACCGCTCCAGAACTACTGAGAGCAAGAGGTGTTTTAAAGAGGCGGGCGCTAAATATAAAAAAATCAAGAAGCCCCAGCGGGCCTGAGGGCACTCACCTGACATGGTAGCCTGAATATAAAACCCCGAGAACTGATATCAACAAGTTGCATCTGCCCCTCCTTAGAAAAACTAAAACCAAATATCCAAAGATTCAGACCAGTGGATTTAAAAAAAAACATTTTTAAAGAATATTCCTCATATTGAACAAAGTTATAATTCGAGCTGCCATAGGAAGCCCCAATTTGAACCCAGGGACTTGGCTTAAACAAACTTGAATCTCATATCCAGTGGGATGCCGCTTTCCAAATATCAAAAGATTCTGACTGGTGGATGTGAAAAAGATTTTTGAAGAATATTCCTCATATGGAACTAAGTTATAATTCAGGCTCCCGCAGGTTCCCAAATATGAACCCAGGGACTGGGCTAGAAGAAACTTGAATTTCACCCCTAAGGATGCTGCATGCCAAATATCAAAGCATTCCGACCGCTGAATCTCAAGAAGAAGATTTTTAAAGAAACACTCCTCATATCGAACTAAGTTATAAGTCGGGCTTCCACAGGGAGCCCAAATATGAACCGTGGGACTTGGATTCAACAAACTTGAATCTCACTCCCCTAAGGATGCTGCATACCCAATATCAAAATATTCCGACTGATGGATCTGAAGAAGAAGATTTTTAAAGAAAATTCCTCATTTTGAACTAAGTTACAATTCGAGCTCCCACAGTGAGCCCAAATATAAACCTAGGGACATGGCTTCAACAAACTTGAATATCACCCCACTAAGGATGCTGCATGCCAAATATCAAAACATTCCGAAGGCTGAACCAGAAGAAGAAGACTTTTAAAGAAAAATTCCTCACATTGAACGAAATTATAATTCGGGCTCCCACAGGGAGCCCACATATGAACTCAGGGACTTGGATTTAACAAACTTGAATCACACCTTCCTAAGGATGCTACATACCAAATATTAAAACATTCCGACTGCTGGATCTGAAGATGAAGAGTTTTAAAGAAAATTCCTCATTTTGAATTAAGTTATTATTCGGGCTCCCACAATGAGCCCAAATATGAACCCAGAGGACTTGGCTTGAACAAACTTGAATCTCACTCCCCTAAGCATGCTGCTTACCAAATATCAAAAGATTCTTATTGGTATATCCGAAGAAGAAGATTTTTAAAGAATATTCCTCATACTGCACTAATTTAAACATTTGGGCTCCCTTAGAGAGACCAAATATGGGCCCAGGGATTTGCTTTCAATAAACGTGTGAAACGATCTTCCAAAGATGTTATATGTGAAATGTGAAAGCGTTTGGAGCAGTGGTTTGGAAGAAAGGTAGTGTTAAATGTTTTTCCCATTACCCACAGTGTTAAAAAATGCTGACTCAGTACTTTTTCAAAGTCCCAAAAGAGTATGATAAAACCGATAGCAATTTTTTAGACTATTCCATTCTGTTGGTCCTAAGGAAGCTTCACACCAAATAAGAATTCTCAGTGTCGTGTAGTTTTGGAGATATGAGCGTTTCAATATTTTTCTATTTTTAGCTCCTGCGGTTCCCATGGGGGGTGGGGGTGGGGGACGGGAAAAAATGTTTGGCATAAATTAAGAACTTATGACCCAATAAGCCCTCATATCAAATTTGGTTCAAATCTGTTTCTCGGTTTGGAAAATAGAAATTATGGGCGGGGCGAAAATTATTGCCCCTCCCATAACGAAGGCGAATATAGGTGCTCGAACTTCTCTTGAGCAAATCAGAGTCTACACCTCAGCAGGAAGCCGCACACCTAATATCAAATACTTGCTACTGCTGGTTCACGAGAAGAAGATTTTTTAAGATTTTGGTACCCCTTGGGGGCGTGAAAGCACCCAGGGAGAAGGACAACTTCATTTGAACAATCCGAATTGGCATTAGGTAATAAACATTTACCCAACATTTGAATAAAATCGGGATAGTGGCTTTGGAGGAGAAGTCGGTTTTGTAAAGTTAACGACGGACGACGGAAGGAAAGTTATCAGTAAAGCTCCCCTTGATCTTCGCTCGGGTGAGCTAAAACGTATTAACAATGCGTGTCTCTGCGTTTAAAAGAAAACCTCTAAGCACCTGTCCTCACTACGTTCGAATAACACCGCATACCTTACATAATCTTAAACGAGTTCGGACCCATGGGTCATCGTTGTCTGTTGAGGAAATGTTTGCTCGCCTAAAGAATCTAAACGATAAATTTGGACTACCAGATACGCTACCTGTGGACGAACGAGTGGAACCCGAAATAGGAGAATTTGATTCTATTTTAAATGATCCAGTCACCGACCAAGAGATTATCCGTGCAATTAAGTCGTTAAAAAACGGAAAGGCCCCTGGTGTTAATTTTGTTGTAAATGAACACCTGAAGAGTACTTAGATGTTATGTTACCAGTTTATAGATCTTTCTTTAATCTTATCTCTGAGCATAGTATCGTACCAGATACCTGGGAAATATGTATTATTAAGCCAATATACAAAAACAAAGGTGATCCGCACAACCCCGAGAATTACCGCCCCATATCATTGTTAAGTTGCTTGGGCAAGATGTTTACAAGTGTCCTTAACCTCCTGCACACTGATGTCAAAATATCTAAATTTCAGGCAGGAAAAATTCCCCATAATGCAACTAGAAATTTAACCAATTCAATCTTGTTTGACAGAGCTCATTGAGCTCTGTCAAACAAGATTGAATTGGTTAAATTTCTAGATGCATTATGGGAAAAACAGCTTCCTGAAATTTTATTATTTTGACATCAGATTGAAGGGAGTTAATGATAGGCTTCGATCCTTTTCAGATCACACTCTGCTAATAAAAGAAAAATCAAATATGATTTGGAAGAGGCTATTCCACTACCGACAATATTTTTACGTTACACATGTTGTACGAACTTCTGTGGAAAGCCCGTAAAAAATTATTTTGCACATTTGTCGACTTTAAACAGACCTTTGACTCTGTTTGGAGAGCTGGTCTATGGAGAAAAAAGTATTGGCCTCAGGTGTGCAAGGTAAATGGTTCAACTATATTTGTATTATGTATGCAGACGTAAAATCTTCAGTAAAAAATGGTGACGAAGTGTCCGGGTTCCATCATAGTACCGTTCGTGTCAGACAAGGTGAAATCCTCTCACCTTTTCTTTTTTCGTTATATTTGAATGACCTGGAGAACTTCCTTCTCAGCCGCGGTGTAGAAGGTGCTATAGATTCTTGTAATGACGTAGAAAGCGGTTTGGTTTATTTCACTAAATTATTAGTTTTTACTGTATGCCAATGATACGGTTTTGTTAGCTGAGACTGCGGGAGAAATGCAAGACATGGTTGACGCATTTTATGATTATTGCACAAAATGGAAGCTTCGTATAAATCTATCAAAAACCATAGTTGTGATATTTTCTAAAGGTCGTCAACCCAGTGCTCTGTTTAACCTGAATGGTCAATCACTGGAGGTTGTTAAATATTATAAATCCTTGGGTATTATATTTCCGAGGATAGGGCCATTCTCGAAAACACTTAGTTCAAGAAGCCACCAAAGCTATCGTTGAAACATCAAGGCATCGCTACACATGTCTCGGGCACACCAGAGTCGCGCGTTAGCTGTGCCGTGACGGGCGTTCCGACCCAAAAACATTCGTTTCGCAATGAATATAATGTTAATTCTCTTTGATTAACCTCATATCGCTCTTTTCAAATCTAATGAAACGTCATCAGTCTATCAGCTGCCAAGTAATTAACGTATTTCATTACACCCCTGTTCTATGAAATACCCATCTACAGCAACACTAAACCATGCGAAAAATCGGTTCCGCACACATGTACCGAACGAAATTGTTGACGGACTATTTTTAAATAGGGGAGAAATTTCATTGGAATTTTCTACAAATCGCGCACCACAATTATAATTTGAATCGCTAGCGAGAGCTAAACATAATAACACGAGTTCCCTCGGACATTCGGTTGGCGATAAAATGTGTTCTTTTTGTCGATAGTAACTGTTGTCAAATGAACAGATGAGTGTCCTTCTAATAATTGTTTTCTATAGACGTGAAGGCGTGTAATAAACACAAAACGAACACGAGTGTGAACTGATTTTAGAGTATGAAAGGGAAAGACGCAACTGCAATAATGTTTAAGTAACGAGTTCTCAGAACAGAAGAATTCGACCAACTCTAATAATCGTGAAAGTTAAATGAGTAGTCTCTTAAAATCTAGCTATTTTCATTATGCTGCCATCGACGATTGCAGGGTGGAGAATTGCAGATTGAGTGTAAGTTGAAACAAATATCATATTTCAATATTTACATTGGGGAAGGTGAGTTTTAACTCCTGTCTCATCGAAACAATAATTGAGTTACAAATACAGCAACTTCAATAAATTTCTAAAAAAAAGCCGGACGAGTTGTTTAGGTTTTGAACTCCCGAATGCTAGGCGGGATTGCCGGCCGTTCGATTCCCGGACGGGAATAAGACAACAACATTCCAAATATTTCAAAAACATGATTGTGTCCGTCCATATACACACACAGGCCCGTTCCAGTATTCGTCTGAGGCAAACAAGAGCAATCTCGTCGTTCAGGAGCGAGCGTGTTTCAAACTTTCTTGTAGTGCCATAACGATAGTAAACCAAGTATTCATGAGAACATCAGTTAATAATCTGGATTCCAGCCATCGTCTTTAGACAGTGTGCAACGGTCCAGTGAATTGGGAGATGGTCTCCAAAATGCCAGGCGAGATTGCCGGCCGTTCGATGCCCAGTCGGGGATCAGAAAACAACATTCCAATTTTTTTGAAAACATGATTGTGTCTTTCAACAGACACACACACATACCCGTGCCCGTTTTCATCTGAGGCCAACCACAACACTTTCGTCGAATTATAGCCAGCGCGTTTCACACTTCCATGCAACTGCCGTAAGTAAAGTGAACCAAAGAAATCAACATTCCAAATGTGTGTCCTTCAGTGCACACATACAAGCCCACTTTCGTCGTACTGCGTTCAATGCTTTTCACATTTTCATGTACCTTCCGTAAATAAACTGAACTAAGTATTCGTGAAAAACCAATTTAATAAGCTGGACTCCAGCTTCGTTTGTTTTGGACGATATTCAGTGGTTTAGTGGTTTATATATTTGACTCCTGAATTCAAGGCGGGATTGTCGACAGTTCGATTCCCGGCCAGGGATCAGACATCAACATTCAAAATTCTTCGAAAACATGATTGTGTCCTATCAATGTGTACACCTCCCCGAATCGAAAAGAGTAATTTGTGTTAGATAATTACACTTTTGTAGCGTGTCTACTAACCAGATACCTGAAAGAAATGTGGCGCATGTGGTTCCTGGTATCATTATTATTTCATCCAACGAAGCTGGAATCGTTAGGTTTCTTTTTATCCCGCCATCGTTTAGGGTAAGCTATCCTGACGAAATTTGGTAAACTTTGGCCACACAAAGTGAATTAACTGATTCTCAGGCATTTTCGTTTTTCATATAAGTGAGGGGGGGGGGGATTTTTTCTTTGCAAAAAGTGAGGAAATATGGAGATTTCGGATATCTTTTTACACATAGAAATATAGAAAGTGCGTTTTTTATACACACAAATTCATTTTTAATTAAAAAAAATAAAACATTCCTATAAAAACAAACTGTAGGTAATGTAATTGAAATGCCTCATGTTCTTTCGATGCTTTTCATATTATATTTGAAGTAAAATAATTTAATCTATGGGAATTTCCCTCGTTACAAAGTGCACTCACACACCCACTTCAAACCCCTCTTACCGCGGGTTAATCCACCCAAGTTTGTTTGTTCTTGAACCATCATCACAAAGAAACCAGTAATAAAATAGAATAACACAGAAATGGGGATACTCAGTTTTATTTTAAAAAGATGTTCCAGGTAACGGGAGAGTGTGACAGACGTACACAATTTGAATAAACTGTGTCAAACATTACTAGTACTAAAGTTCAGGTCCCATTGCCCAAGTGAGGGCACGGTGGTGTTGGGTAACAAGACGTACTACACGTCGATGGTGCACTTGTCTATCAACCAATGCTAACCCGGCTATTGTGGAGTTGGTATGTTGGGGAGCTAACAGTTGTTTGGTGGTTCTCTCCAGGTACCCCGGCTTCCTCCGCCCGTAAAGCTGTCGTGGTCATGATTAGCCATTGTGCAGAAATTTGCAATTTTTTTATTAATGAAGCACCGGGATGTACCCGATGCTTGATTAATTAATTTGTTGATGATTATTCCTATAATTAGTGTTTGAAATCTAATATTACTGCGTCCGTGGAAATATTACCCACCCGTGGAAAGTGACCAGTTCTGGGAGGCTGTACTGGTAGGCCTATTGCTTGTTATTCTATTAGTATTTTATGACATTTTTTAATCAACGGTATTCCCCAATCGTGTTAATCTAACCTAACATGAACTGCAAAATTTCCATTTGTGCCTGAAAAACAGGATTTATTACCCTAATTAATCCATAGACCCTATTTACGAGGCGAAAAGGGTAATTTTGTAGAAAGGTTATGTTTAACCAAAATAAAAGAAATCACTTTTCCCCCACCCATTTTTCTTGATGTGACACTTTCCTTCTATGCGGTTTAGGTATTTTGTTGTCGCGACATTTTGTCGTCGCGACGGCAAAATGACCTGCGGAATAGTGACCGTCGGACATCTACAGGACGGGGAAATTCCTGAAAATGACGTCACTCTCTTTGGAAAAACTGCGTGATGAGATTTCTCAAAATGACTAGTCACAAACATGCACTTTCGCGTCCGAGAATGCCGTTTGTACTTCAATATTGTGATAATTGGCATGTACATGTATTGCATAAACTCAATTTTTCGAAAGAATTTACAAAAAAAATTCTGCAACCAGCCAAGTGCACGCTAGAGTCGGTTGGCATGACTAGGTCCATTCATTAAATAACATTTATACAAACATTTTACATGTACAAAACAAATATACAATTTGTTCGTGGGCTCAAGCAAATACATTAGAACCAATCCTCCAGCCCAGGAAATAAAACAGAGATAAAAAATTAATAAGAAAAAAGCTCTGGAAACCTGTGGTCGGCGCAATGTAAAGTTGATCTGGATTTACGAGACGCCGACCTCCGTTCCTTAACCCATCACCCGCAGGAGTAAATTTCATCCAACCGCCTCGAAAGAATTGGCTAGAATGACGCTCAAGCCAATCTATCACTAATATGACGTCAGTACTGATCACTGCTAACCAATTACCCCGTGCTCTCGTACAGCCTGCAGCCGTTAATACGTTAACCCCTAAAGCATACAAACACACTTTGAAAAACATTTCCGTACCTACAATACAATTTTTTTTCGCTGGACTTCGAAACGCGAGAAAATAATATTCTTCTGGTGACGAATCTGTGTTCTTTGGCAATCCGTGAAGAGGGAGTACTTAAACATTATCCAATCGAATGAAAAACTGTGAAAATGTGTACACAAATAACAATATCGCAGTACACTTTACTGCGGATACTAAAAGCCATTTAATCTTACCCTTTCCATCCAGGAAACATTCTAAATAGTCCTCAAATGTACCTTCGTATTTCAAAGCAGCTTTGTTAAAGTTGTAAAATGACCAAGCAACGTCTTTCGGATTCCTGTACACATAAATCACTTTTGCACTCTTTAGTATTTTCGGTACCACTTCTGGAGGTAGGTGTGTTTGCTGGATATGATCCCGAGATGTCGTGGCACTTTGATGTAGTTTTTTCAATTCTATGTTAAAATTATAAAATGTACAACTCGTAACAGACAGCGTCTTGTTCACCAGCATGTTAATGTTCTCATAAAACCAGTGATTACCTACAAAATATTGTTCATTAAAACAGATAAGATGCTATAAACGAGGTATGAGTACACCACACGTGACCAAAAGTCATATGATCTTACCTTCCCCGCCTAGGAATATCTTATCTGATGGGACTTGAGCCACATCGATCGGACAAAAATCTGGTTTACACCTCACCTTATCTGCTTTAACCAAATCGGTCAACTTGGAGATGCCTCTTGTTCTTCCGAAGTGAAAAGCATTTAATAACAAAGCGTCTTAGTACTATCTCTGGTCCTTACTCCCGTCACTCCGATACGAGAAGCACGGCACATCCTGTATCACATGCCTCTTCTATGAAATCTCCATCTACAGCAACATCAAACCATGCGAAAGATGAAAAAAAAAATCCGTTCCGCACAGTTGTGTCGAACGGAAATCCCTGAGAGACTATTTTCAGAGGATAACGTCATCTGTCAAAACTTAACCTAACCCTAAAGTTTAGACGCGAGAGTTTAAACCAATCATTATTAGCTTGTAGTGATAACAAATTGAATAGAACTAGCTGAAATATGCATGTACTACGATAGTACAGACATACGTACACCACATATTTGGCTTATTTTAAATCTGCAGACGGGAATTCCCTCAAAAATCGCACATGCGTTTGTAAACATTAACAGACGATTAATCACCCGAAACTGAACCAATTGCGAAATAACTTTCTGATAGTTGTCAAATGAATTGCTGAGCGTCCTTCTAATAATTGAGTGGATGGGCTAATCTATATGGCACTTGTACCATCGCAGAAGGATAAAACTCTAGACCCGTGTGGAGAATGTCGAAAACAATACCCAAAAAGATTATGTGGGACAATTAAGGGGTTTTGTTGCTATGGAAATGATTTAACCCAGACTAAATCTGATTTCCCTGGTACAGTATAGTCGCCGTGGATTGGTCGTAATCTACGCATGGGCAGTGATGTCCACGTATGCGTTTACCAGGTAACAAAAAAAAAAACAAAAAAACCCAGGTGCATAGAATTACGCCTAAAGCGTAGAAGGGAGAGTTCAAGCCATTTTTTATTAGCTTCTTATGATAACAAATTAAATAGAACTAGCCCAAATATGTACTAGGAAAGTACAAACATACATACACCACATGTTTGGCCTCTTTATAAATCTGCCTACAGGAATCCCCCAAAATCGCACATGTGTTTGTAAACATTAGCAGACGACGGAGTACACGAAACTGAACCGATTGCCAAATAACTTGTTGATAGTTGTCAAATAAATTGCTGAGTGTCCTTAAAATTTTTTTAGACGCGAAGGCGTGTAGTAAACAGTAAGAACGACACGAGCGTGTGAATGGGTTAATCGGAATGGCACTGCGGCCTCTCGTTTTATCTTTCCGTGATGACACTCGTGCCTTATTGATTAACACATTCCCACGCTCGTGTCGATCTGTCTTTACTAAACGCCTTCACGTCTAAAAACATTATTAGAAGGACACTCAGCAATTTATTTGACAACTCGTCCCCTGTGTTCCAACGTGTTCTATGTGCCAGTAGGCACATAGAACACATTGGAACTCAGAGAACGAAATATCAACAAGCTATGTCTGAGTTTACACGCCCGCTTCGTTCTGTGTGTTACCTGAACAACGTAATATCGGATTGCACAGCGGACGTCAACGGCGTCTCTGATCTTGCGTACACACAATGACATCACGGTGTCATTGACAACGACAAACGTTTCGCAGGGAAATGTTTCGAGAAAACTCTCAGCGTTCCATCAATCGTGCATCACACACTACATACTCTAAGTCATGCATATGCATATACAACTACAGTATTCCTATCCATAGTATAGAATGTGTGCAGTATGTGTGCCCAAGCCGATGCAGTTTTGAGTGGAGCCATGGTTTATCATCGAAACAGTTGCACAGGCAAAGCTTTGGTTTTCGGCTGATAAATATCAGAGTAATGGCGGATGGTTCATGGTATATGATCGTGGTCGATTTCTGATTAATAGCATTATCATCTAGGCACCATTCCTGGTCATTTGAGCAAAGATGCATGTCATTATGAAAATGCATGTCAGATTTCATGGAGATCCAAATATCTATATTGGTTGAATTATATTCTGGAATGACCTCTAGAAGAGATTTAGGGTATTCCATTATCCGCGTCTGTCCTTCGTTCTTGGATATCTGAAACACATTTGGCCACGAGTTGTTCGCTTGAAATATTAATTTATTATCAGTTCTGGTACGAATACGGTAGGAGACTTCCAGGAACCATTAGTGCCTGCTCTCAACTCAGTGTTGAATGCACATAGTTTTCGTATTTTATACATCACAACCTTCACTTTGAGTATAATTATATAATTAATATGAAAGTATTGAATTTATGTAATATCTGAGGTGAAAATTGCAAAATAAACACATTTCCCTCAAATGCATAGCACCGTTATTTAGCTGTTGATAATCAGATTATACTTATTTCGAAGCAGCCCCGGGGTCGCATCGACGAGGGTGTTTTCCATCGACGAGACGACGCGCGGCTTAGTTATTTCTATCGACTGACATCGTAAGTGGAATGTTAATTTATTTATTTGATCATTTCTACTCTTTGCAAATAGAAAATTTGAAAAGTCCAATAATTATTTTAATGTTATCAGGCGTTAAATGCCTTTTATCGCCTTGAACGGGGGCGCGGTGGCTCAGTTGGTAGAGGTGCAGGCTGCAAGCCGAGAGGTTCTCGATTCGAATCCCACCTGCGGCAAACGCGTTGTGTTCTTGGGCAAGACACTTCGCCCCCATTGCCCACGTGGGGGCACGGTGACGTTGTGTACAAAGGCGTACTGCACGTCGATGGTGCACCTGTCTTCAACCAATGCTAACCCTGCATGTGTGGAGTCAGTATGTTGGGGAGCTGACAGTTGCTCGCCGTTGCTCGGTGGTTCTCTCAGGGTACTCCGGCTTCATCCACCCGTAAAACTGTCGCGGACATGACAAGCCATTGTACAGAAATATGTGACCTTAAAACACAAATAGATAAATAAATAAATAATTAAATAATCACCTTGAACACTGGAAATATCTTCCATGTAGGGTCAATGAAAGCAATTGGAAGAGAACATATTTATTATTTGGGGATCGACCAATTGATATTTTCCAGGTGCAGCCTTGGGTCTGCATGTTGAAAATATTAATTGTTCTTCCCCACACTTTAACTTAGCAGCCATCCCACTTAATGAATGTATGATATATCATACTCTTGGACCGGAAAAGCGGTATTTTGTGTTCAAAGGGATAATTGGCTACTGGAATAAAATATGCATTGCAGAACACCCCACCCCTCCACCCCCCTTCCGTGTCTTATAATGAGTCCAAGTATGGCTTCGTTCCTAAAATCAACTGTAAGTTACTTACATTTTCCAAGAACGTCAGTCTGATGATTAGCTTGCGAGCTTGTCTTGGCTGCGTGAGACGCCTCTTACTTTCATAATTAATCGGTGAAGTTAGGGCCAATATGTAAAATTCCAAAACAGACAAAATAATAATGTACTGGATGGCTTTGAAATCACAAAGCGAATTTCCAGAAGTCACTCAACGACGCACGGACAACGCCAAAACGTCTCACAGCATGGAGGGGGAGGGGGTGTCTGTCGCCCCTTAACGTACTAAAATGCACTATAAGACGTATTTTAATGACTGACAAAAATAACCTATACTTTGGTGTTTGTTACGTAAAAATGCAAAAATGGCTACAAATGGAAATACTAAAAAGATATCTCCTATTTTTTTCAACTGTACAACATAATAAATTTTCATAAAAATCCGACGCATTTTAATTGTTTACCCTATGACGTCACCTCAGAGTTCGACCATAACGGTTAGTAGTTTCCACGGACGGCACCACATTTTTAGATATGGTTTTTCGTGGAGATTAGATTTCCCTAAATTCCGAAAAACTAAGCCACAAAATGAAGTTGAAAGCTAAAGGTATAAAAAAGGTAAAATCGACAAAATGTAAATTTTAAATCGGAAACTAAAATTGAAGAATTCCCGATATCCACAAAATAGCGTACGATATTCCAATTTAATTTTTGACCTTATGACCCTACGATGTCGCCTCAGCGTTCGGCTATACCGGTTGTTTTTTTCAGAAGAGAGAACGACATATTTAGATATGGCTTTTTACGTGAATTATATTCACAAAATTTCGAAAGGGTGAGTCTAAAATTGAGGTTGAAAATAAAAGGAATAGAAAGGGACGTTAAATCGGCGGCGTCACTGGCATCGGGCGGGTAAATTTGAAATGAAAATATAAAATCGCACAATTTCAAATAGCCCCGAAACAGAATGTAGAGTTTCATAGCGGTATCTTATATAAAGTATTTGAATCACAAGGTAGCGTTAAATTATGTCACAAATAGGTGGAAATTTGAAGTGACGTAAAAACGTCAAAATAGAACAAAACCAAAGAACAAAAACAGTTATATCCTATAACATATTAAAAGTTGAAAAAAATCCGACTCCTTTCAATTTTTTACGTCACCTCAGCGTTCGACCATAATAGTTAAAATTTCCTGGAGCGTCTCGACATTTTTAGATATGTTTTGTTGCGTTGTTTATAATCTCAAAAACTAAAAACTCCGAGGTTAAAACTGAGATTGAAACTAAAAGTACAGAAAAAAATGTTAAATCGGCATCCCTGGCATCTGTTGCGTAAATTTCAAATGAAAACATACAATCACACACTTTCAAGTAACCAGAAAACAGGGTGCGGAGTTTCCTACCTGTATCGTATATAAATAGAGAGCTATGTGAATCACAGGAACTCGTTTTTAATCGTTTTTATAGAAATATGTTAAAAGTTAGTTAAATTTTGAAGTGACATAAAGAAATCAAACGACGCCAAATCACAAAACAAAAACAGCTATCTCTTATTTTTTGAGCTCTACAACATACTAAAAATTTTAAAACATCCGATCCTTTTCAATTTTCGACCTTACGATCGATCCATTTGACGTCACTTCATCGTTCGACCAAAAGGGTTGGAATTTCCTGGAATGGCGTGGAATATTTAGATTTGTTTTTCACGTTAATTATATTCCCCAAATTTTGAAAGTCTGAAAACAAAAATGAGGTTGAAAATAGAAGGTTTAGAAAAAACGTTAACCCTTTACCCAACGCAGACGATATCAAAATTTATTATTTTAAATATCATTTTGAATTTTTTTTTCAAAAAATATCACAAAACCATATCATGTGACACCTCATTGGAACGAGCTCGACTAGGTCGTTCCAAGGATGGGTCACATGATATGGTTTTGTTGAAATTTTTTGAAAAATAATATTTTTTCTGCTGCTGAATTTGCATATTACGCGGGCGGATGCGGCCGATTTCGTTGGGTAAAGGCTTAAATCGACATCGCTAGCACCGCGTGCGTCAATTTCAAATAAAAACATAAAACCGCACAATCTCAAATGACCAGAAAATAGGGATGAGAGTTCCCTATCTGTATCGTACATAAATAGGGAGCTATGTGAATCATACGATAGCGATTTTAATGAAATATGTTAAAAATAGACTAAATTGTGAAGTGACGTTAAAATGTCAAAATGGCGTCATATCAGAAAAACAAATAAAAAACTCAACAATATCATATTTCCTTGAGCTCTACACATACTAACATTTAAAAGAATTGCCACTCATTTTAAGTTTTAACTTGCTGACCCGTTTGACGTCACTCCGGGGTCCTACTATGACGGTTGAAATTTCCTGGAGCGGTATGTCATTTTTACATATGTTTTTTCGAGAAGATTGTAATCTCAAAACTTCAAAGGCCTGAGGTAAAAAATGAGGCTAGAAATAAAAGGTATAGAAAAAAAAACGTTCATTTGGCATCGTTGACATGTGGTTGCGTTAATTGCAAACGAAAATATAAAATCGCAAAATTTCAAATAACCAGAAAATAGAATATCTTTTGTAAATAAGGACTACAAGGTGGCGGTTTTAATGCAATATGTCAAACATACGCTAAACTTTGAAGTGACGTACAAATGTCACGAGGCATCAAATCAAATACCACCCGAAGAATTCTGTTCTTTGTCAGGGAAGGAGAATTAAGAATTACTCGATATACATCACAATGTTTACTATGGGCACTTTACGAAAAATGGTCGAATGTCTTCGAATCGTTAAAGAAAGAATTATCGTCAGAGGTTCGTCGGTTCAATTCTTAATACTACTCGCAGAATATTTTTTTTTATTTGAAAACGCTACACGTTTATTCTATATTTGTCCTTCAAACCCTGCTACAATAAATGTGAAACAACAAAAACTCATTTCTGAGACATTGATTTTTTTTTTCTCAACCCCTCTCACCAACTTGTGTCGGTAAAACCCCCCCACCCCCCCCCCCCCCCGCATCTACACTCCACCCTACATCTACACCTACTGTCTACACCCCCCTTATCATTTCTATAAAACGAATCTTGAATTCCATTTAGTATAAATATATATTTAATACTAAGAGCAAAACTTATTCAATACATTTTCTTGTTTTTAAATGTTGGGGATTCAGTTTATTTTTTCCTTTAATTGTTCCACTTCTATTGGACACAGTTAAAATTTTCACATATAAGCAACTGTTATTTGTTTGTGTTTACTTTACTTAAAATGGTTTGATCCCATCACTCTTTGAAAACTCAAAGAGAGGATGTCAGACAAAACAAAATGGAGCTTTTAGGGACACATCAAATGAACATTTTTAATTTTGCTAAGACGGCTAACCGCTCACTCTGGACACGAGTCTGAATCTTTTGTGTGTTTTTGAATTCGGGTAATGGGGAAGTAAGGCAGGACACATCGACAGTGGAGTACACTGCAAAAAATATAGGTTCTCTTTAGAACGAAAACTGGTTCTAATCTTGTCCCTGAAATGGAACCAGTTATGTTTAAACAGTATTTATTTCAAATCAAATAAATTTACCAAGATTAGCATTCAATTTTAACAGAATATTACATGAACTGAAGTAGATTCAGCGGCAAACTTGGAGCTTATTCAACGCAGTCGCCAAACATTTCGAAACAAAAGGGATATGAACAGTTGGCATATCGAACTAGTTTTGGTTCTGAAGAGAACCAAAACTGGTTCGATATGCCAATTGTTCATATCTCCTTTGCTTAATAATAATTTGAGACAACCTCGTATAAGCTCTAAACTTACGGCTGAAACCCCCTCAATTTATGTTTAATTCTGTTAATATTTAATGTTAATCTTTAGAAATGTATTTGATTTGAAATAAATACTGTTCAAACAGAACTGGTTCCATCTCAGGGACAAGATTAGAACCAGGTTTGGTTCTAAAGAGAACCTATATTTTTTTGCAGTGTACGGAGGACTGGAATCAAGGACCCGAATTGGAGTTTTTTTTCTGCATTTCCAGCCCACCAAAGTCGTCCGTGAAATTCATGCAAAACTTCAACAAGGGTCATTGACTCCTGCCCCTAACCCCACCCCCACACTCTTCCTGAGTTATTTTCGTATTTATGCCATGACTAAATATGAACTGTATGAATGAAGCGGATATTTTAAAAGAAAAAATACCACCTTTGGCGGTCTCCTTTCATGTACTTTCTTGCGCATTTCTGTCGAAGTATATTATTCATGTCATAAGATCGATCATCAAAGGCGTAACGACCAATCAGATGAGCCCTAGCATGACGTTCTTCAGCGTAAAAACGTTTCCACTAGAGATGGGCGGTAGTGGAATTTTGAGTTCGGAATCAGTTTCGGTATTTTTATCGGGAAGGGGATGGGGGGTATAGACGGTATCGGTTCGGTATTCCGAAACTGCCTTGACTCAGATTTGCTGATAGTACGAAAGAGGAATTCACACCAGGAAAAACAGAATAATGTTGTAGTATCATTCTACTACAACGCTATAAATGACACTGCCAATAAGCTCAACAGCGGTATTATTTTACGACCACAAATCATATCTTCATTAATTTTGTGACTTGTTCTTAACGCACCTCAATGTTCAAAGACCTATTTCGGGGTTTTGCAATCTCCGAGCATGTGCCCTGACAATGCTACCTTTATGAGGTTCTGTTCACAAAAGACAAAACACCTGGGCAGTGATTTCTAGTGAGGTCTTGGCTTCCTTAACAGACAGCCAAGACTTGACTACAGTCACTGATAATCAGTTGGGCATGTACAGGTCTAGTGGGGATTCAGGACAGTTGATTAGTTCATTGAGGGTTAAAAAACTGAAAAGAAAATCAGTCACTTTCATGAAAATGAAGCTTTCAACTGCTATCGGCCTGAACAGGGACTTATAAATAGCAAATGTAGGAAAATTTGAAAATTCAGACGTTTTCTGTATTCATCGATTGGTTCGGTTCGGTTTTTCGGTTGGCCCATGATTCAGTACTGGTTCGGTTTTTCGGTGTATTGCCCATCTTCAGTTTCCACGCGTGGTTTAACAACAGCATTTCTCATTGTATTGTACCGGGTAATGTTGAATACACACAAAACTCGCGGTATAATATTCCGAATGTAACTAAAGACCATCTGGCATAAAATTATAGGGTCTGCCGTCAAGCATTGTACAGCACAGGCACCGTGGATTGGTCATAATCAACACGTGGGTAGCGATATCTTAAAAATGGTCCATCTGAGTTGGAAATCCTTTACCGACTTTCCAACAGGCTTCAAATTACATACAGATGCTATCGATTGTCGTCATATCACACCGATTGATCTTTCACCCGATGTTATTTTCAAATCTGTTTCCACTGGGCTGATGTGAATTTAAAACCTAAAGTCCCTCTGGTTACTTTATCTGGATTGTTGACAGGAATACTCTCATCAAAGTGGCTGCCAACCCACATTTTTCATGACCTCCAGACAAACCTTAGTCTTGACTTACTGCAAGTTGAGTAGTGTGTTCCTGGAGCCTCTCGGTATTTCCCAGTATGTGGTCAAAGATGTGCAGTTATTAGCAGAATGGTACTCATATTTTTCCAGCTCCTACAGTAGTCCTGCCATCAGAGACCAAAATAAAACACTCCAACATCACAACTTTCACACAGATGTATTGAGGTGTTCTTTCGCTCGATTATGGCGTTCCAACAACCGCGCACTTAACTTTATTGGCCGAACCAAGAATCTTAGTTTAAATAATATTTTATTTCTGTAATGATAAATATATAGATGCAACAAAAGAGGAGCATATATGGCATACTCAAAACCTGAATTTCATTCAGCAGCAAGCATTATGCTTATGCAAGCTATACAAAATAATACATACTGAGGTAAGAGTTTAGACTTTTTCAATTGTTGGACAAGGCAAAGAAAGAGAAAGTAAAAAAGTAAAAGTAAAGTACTAGAGCGGTGAGTGACGGGAGACAGAAAGGGTGCGAAAGGGGGCACAGAGGAAATTTACACAGCTTTTCATATACCAAGCAAAGAAGACAGTACATTCTAGAAAGGGGTGGCACAGAAAATCGGAAATCGTCATGTACAACATTCACACGCCAGGGGAGAACTAGGCCTAAGAAAGGTTACCGGGGATTCACCAAGGAGGCCCCATTCAGACGCGGAGAATATTTTGATTTTACGTTCTGAACGAACGTGGCTTCCTTGCATCTAAGCGATCAATGGCAGTGCACATAGAGGAAATTTCGATGAAATGATTATATCATCTTCATCAATAATTCAACAAAAATGGTTCTACCGGAAGTGGGGTGGGGTGGGGTGGGTGGGTGTATGGGCGAGGGGACCCATCGGGAAGACCATAGGTCGGCCCAATCAGAGGAAATTGAAGGGCGCTGTCTCCATACATCTGAGCATGCTGCATATGGATTTTTGTTGCTTTGTTGATGGTGTCAGCGGTGACCCCCCCCCCCCCCCAAGCGGCGTCGGTCCACCTACCGAGGTGAAGCTATTATTCTCACCAGAAGGGGGTGAATGGAAGACAGCCAATCTGGCTAAGCTGTCCATGTGTGGTATATTTATTTGCGTATACTTGTTTGTGTTGTCAATTGTAATTCATATATGCTGCAATAAAGAATCAATCAATCAGTCATCCAACACGTCTGGATTTGGGCCAAAATAATGAGTTTTGAGACTGGAGTTCCGCGTCTTAAAACCTGTAGTTGGAAAATTGTGACTTTGAGTGCACAGGCGAGAGTGTGTGTGTGGGAGGGAGGGGTGGGGATAATAATGGAATTTCCCCTTGTTGGAAATGACGTATGTACTGGTAGCCCGCACGTGAAAATCTGGAGGTGGACAACCACATCCACCCTACTTCCACCCCATTTCACACCTCTTAGCAACGTCTTTGGTTCCGACCAGAAGAATATTTTTGGAAATATTTAGATTGGTTAACTTTTCAGCCTTTCGCACGGCCTGAATTAAAAAAAATACCAAAATATGCCACGTTTTTTTGTTTTCAGTGAGCGGTTACCTTACTAAAGTATGAAAAGCGAGATTTTCTTTATTTACATTCGGTCAGTCCCGATGAATTGATGCAACATTTATATAGATATATAACCCTGTTTCATACATTAGGGGGACTTGGTGAAAAAACCTCACTTAGGGGGACTTTGCTTTCTATGCACACTGCAGACAAGCCTTTCATCATTATTAACCCTTTCAACACGGTTATGTTATAATTGGGTGAAAATGCATGGTATGACGGAAAAGTCCAGATATATTACCTATGTCTCCCTAATACCGTCCCCCTAATGTTTTCTTTCCCCAAAACATACATTACGGAGACTTTCCTATATTGATATCATATAAGTCTCCTTATTTAAGTATTAGGGAGACCCGCGTCAATATAAACCTATGTTCCCAATACCTAAACTGTTGTTCCTGAACATATTTAATTTATTAAAAATGTCTTACCTCCCCATCACCCCATCTAGTTAACTCTTGTACCGGCCGAATTATCGTTAATCAGTTTGACATCTCTATCGTTTGAATCGAATTTGATAGATATCCTTGAACTTGATAATATGAAAATTGATAATTATCTCAAAAGGAAACCCCCGAAACATCAGCTTGGGTACGTGTTCATATTTTCATTTTCAAACGATCTTATAATCACAGATCGAGTATACCAATGCTGGTCACATTGACACAGGCATCACGTCCTGTTAGCACAAACATTTGCAGACTGACGTACAAAATTACTGACGCACGAAAACGAAATCACAATTGAGTGGTGAAAGGGGTCTGGTCCCAATATCTTATCTGGTCGCCATCGGAAATCTAATTTCCCTTTCATCCCATCAGCGATGTTAATCGTGTTGGGTACGATTGAGCGTTTTGAGGTCCCTGGACCTGTCTGGCTGGGCCACCGGGCACAGTCAGCCCATCCCAAGGACGGTCGAGGAGAGAGTGAGCAGAACGCAGGAAAGTGTAATCCTGTCTGACAGTTACGGGGTTTAGATGACACCTTGGAGACACAGCCAGCGCTGAAGCTGGCCTAGAGGGGCCAAGGAGGGCGGGTCGTAGTTGACCTTAACTTATAGGTTAGTGGTGCTTGAGGCATGTCGGGGACGTGAAGCCTTTGATCGGTTACAGGCGGTATTGAGGGAGTCATGGCGGGATTGAGACCCTGAATGTACCTATGGCGAGAAGGGTTTGAGGATGGTTTCCCCTAACAACCCCCCCCCCTTCCGGTCCCCTTGAGATCTCTGAGCACACGCATGCGAGCTACTGCTCTGCTGGTTAATTTATGGCAGAAAGGTTTGAGAGTCAGTTTTCTACCAACTGATATGCCCTGAAACCGTGCTTCCTCGCAACTCATGATCCTCTTTCCGAAGAGTTTCCCTGTTATAGGGATTGGCTATTCACGTTTGTTGATTCAACTAACTGCGATTTTGACACATTAAGTTTTATTCTCCATTTCGACCACAATTCTTTGTGGTAGTCTAATGCGTACAGGAATCGATTCTCAATCATACTCTCTATGCGACTGGCAGTCCAGATGCCCAGTGCGTTGGCGAATTTGGAGAGTTCAATATAGTTGTCTCAACCTCATGGAGGTACATGACGTAAACGACAAAGTGTAGGGGGCTGAGTACAGGTCCCTTAGGTGTCCCAGCCTTGACTGAACCTCCCTGACGATTTCCCGGTTCACTCTGACCTTAATTGATCTGTTTCGGAAATTATAAAATTAACCCCAAGAGCTTATTTGAGAACCAAACTTGGAGGAGTGTGATGTTTTATCCATCACGATTTTTTGTCAGTTTCTTTCTTAAGGGGTATGGTGTTTTGGCCGAATGGCGTTTTGTCTGTATGGGGGTTTCTCCTATGAGATTTTGTCCGCACACCGTACACATGCATTCCTACTTTTTGTCGCTCTGACATTATTCAAGTATACTTATGGAAAAAAGAAAATCAAGTTCAGTATTGGTAATATAGTGTTTTTATCCGTAGACCAAATGCAGTAAAATTTGACACACAGCTACCTCAGTTTTCTGTATAAAGAGTATCTTTGGTTAGCACACAAACACATACACATCCCCTGTCACCACGTCCCTGCGTCAACGTCGACTGCAATTGCCGCGAACACACGCACCAAATTCGTTTCACATGGTGCACTGGAGACACGTGTATTATTCACTTACGAGTCTCTGTTCACGCTTCACAGGTCAGATGGACGACAATTTTGCTATCGACGTCAAGGTGACCGATATTCTGACGCGTGCGTTAGAAGCGCGTCAACGTCCCAAACAACATCACTCAGCTAATGCAGGCCCTTTCTGTCGGAGTGGAATAACATCCCACAACTTGATGGGGCCAGTGGTAAGGATAATTAGAGCGGCGACTGAAACACGGGGTGGGCACACCCGCTATTGAGTTTGATCAGGAATTGCCATCGGGTACCCACGATTGAACGTGATCCATGCACATGCCCTCTGTGTTAAGACAACAAAACTCGTCAAAATTTAATCAGTAATGAAGAAATAAAATCAAAATCCAAACAATGAAATGATCATCCATAGCACATTGAAAATATTGCCACAGAAAAAAAACGTTTTTTTTCCGCTAATATAGTTAGATGAAATGATCACAATGGGTGCTTCAGGCGGCTGTAAAATTCGCGCAAAAGGATTTACAACAGCAGCCTCTACGGCATCGGCAATTCCAGGACTACAAATGATTTCTGACCAGACAGTGCGCCACCTCCTCCATGATGCACGTGTCCTAGCCAGATGTTCTTTCAGAGCTGTGGGTTTGACGCTTGAACACAATCAAAGGCGACTTCAACATTCAGACAAAGTTTCATGCCTTGAAGTCTTCTTCCAATGAATCGGCGATCCTTTCTACATATTGATGTAAGGTGTTCGACATGGTTCATTCATAAAACAAGTTGAAAGCATGCTTTGTTCTAAAAATTTTACTCGAAAGGCAGATAGGACGCCACGCACATCATCCATAAAATTTAATGAGGAACATGAGTCGACTGACACAGCGCTTTTCCACAAAATGATTTCCAGAAAGAGGACTCCAGCCTTCACATTGCAACTATACTGTTGTTTTGAAAGTTGTCATACAGAGAGTACTCTGTCTTGTGTTTATGCAAATACCAATGGGTGGGCGTACTGAGAGGGGGGCATAGGTGGACAAATATGTTATGAAGTCTCATTCATGAGAGCAAAATATTTTTTGTCAGAATAATTTGGAAAATTCCCACTCTTCAATTTCTGATGGCGCTTCTGGCGGTGCGGGTATGTCCTAGGCTTTTTGGTGCATTAGAGGGTACAAGTCCACTCCACCAATGCTTGCAGCACCGTTGAAAGTGGTTTTGCAATGATTTGCCATTTTCCAATGTGGTGAATGACAGATTTGAATTGCTGTAATAGAACATGATACGATATGAGTAGTAGTAGTTATGATGAAGTTGCAGTGATCGCCATCACGGAATTAGCAACGAAACGAGTTTAAATGAGTGATCACTTTTATGAGTCTCCATGATGTGACATTAGGGGCACTTTTGACGAAATGCGTGATAAATATGTTCCTGTGAATAGACATCGGGACGACTGGTTAGGATATATGAAATATATATAGGTTTCTAGAGTATAACGTTAAGAGGACACCGTGTGAGATATAGAGTAAATTGCCGGACATTCTCCTATACGTTGTAGGTGAACATGCATCTAATTAGTTGCTTGTTGAATTCATACAGCTGGCTCATTACTACTTTCATCTGGAGTGACATGAAAGCTGGCCCTTGCGAGATCCTGGCTTTACTTTTTTATAACTGTGTTGACTGGCCGTCACATGTCCATCCTTTTGGTCCATATTCAAACCAAAAATATGATCGCCACGTGAACGGGTTAATGGGACTATATTTTGGGCATTTTTTTAACTTTGGATATACTCATTTCTTGTGAGAACAAAATCCGTGTTTTGAAATCAGTTCGACTAACACTAACCCGTAAAACACGACACGATATTATACGATCAGTCATGATCATATTCTGACGAACACTTGAAAGGAACAAGCAACAAATTGAGATGAAATGGATTATCACTTTTATATGTCTCCTTAATGTGACATTAGGGAGACATTTGGTGAAACACATGAATGATATGTTCCTGTAATTAGACATTAGGAGGACTTCACAATATAATTGAAATATATATGTCTTGTGAATAAAATATTAAGAGGACTGCATATAAGATATTATGTAAACTGCTGACCGCCTTTCATATATTATTAACTTTTGGTGAAATACGAATTTCATATTCCCCGTAATTGGACATTAGGAGGACTTGTGACGATATATGAAATATATATGTCTCCTTAATGTAACATTAGGAGGACTTTGTATGAGATATTGTGTAAATTACTGACTGCCCTTCATATACGTTGTAAGTGCACATATGTCTACGGTGTTGTTTATCGAATTGATAGAGCAGGCCCATGACTATTTTCATCTGGCATGACATAAAACTGGTCCAATGCTAGATTCCGCATTCATGTTTGATTATTGAGTTGCCGCACCGTCAAATGTCCATATTGTTGGGTCGAGAAGATACTTTAATCCTAACTTAATCAACCATGATAAGAAACACTATTTCTGGTTTGTTTTTAGAGGTTTTCCCGTCACACATGCCCGGGAAACCCATCTTTTTACAAATTAATCCCAAATAACTGTTGGTCATGTGAACTGGTTAATGGACATTTATTTTGTGCGTTGTTTTTGCACTTTGGATATACTCCTTTCTTTGAAAACAAAATCGTATTTCGAAATCAGATCTACCAACACTGAACCGTAAAGAACGATATGATATGACTAATCATGATTATATTCTGACGAACGCTTGAAAGAACAAGCAACAGAACGAGACGAACGGGATATCACTTTCATATGTCTCCTTAATGTGACATTAGGAAGACTTCTTGTGAAATACATGATATTGATGTGTGCATATAGTTAGACACTAGAAGGAGTTCTCAATATATTGCACATAGGTATGTCTTCTGAATATAACATTATGAGGATTTTGTATGAGGTAGAGTGCAAATTTTATGTATTATTAACAATTGGTGAAATGCCTAATTGACATGTTCCCTTAATTAGACATTATGAGGGCTTGTGATGATATTTCTACTGAATATATCTCCTAAATGTAACATAAGGAGGAATTCGTATGACATATTGCAGGCCGCCCTCCATAAACGTTGAAAGTGCGTATTTGTCTAACGAGTTGTTTGTAGCTGGACCGTTACTATTTTCATTTTGATTAATAAAAACCTGACCCATAGGAGATACCGCCTTTATTTATTTGCCTCGTGAACTGATTAATGGGAATTTATTTTCTACGATTTTTTTGTACTTTGGATATATTCTATTATTGTGAAAGCAAAGTCATGTTTCGAAATCAGATCAACCAGCACTAAACCGTAAAACACAATACCATACAATCAGTGATGATCATATTCTGGCGAACGCTTGGAAGGAACAAGCAAAAAAACGAGATGAAATGGATTATCACTTTTATTATGTCTCAATAATGTGACATTAGGGAGACTTTTGCTTAAACACGTGATTGATATGTTCCTGTAATTAGATATTAGGAGGACTTCACAATATATTTGAAATATATGTATCTTATGAATAAACTGTATGAGATATTGTGTAAATTGCTGATGGCCTTTCATATATCAAGTTTTGGTGAAATACATAATTGATATGTTCCCATAATTAGACTTCAGGAGGACTTTTGAGGATGCATGAAATGTATATGTCTCCTGAATGTAACATTAGGAGGACTTCCTATGAGATATTGTATAAATTGCTGGCCGCCCTTCATATAGGTTATAAGTGAATATGCGTCTAATGTATTGTTTGTTGAATTGATACAGCTGGCTCGTTACCATTTTAATCTGGAGTGACATGAAAGCGGGCCCATGCGAGATCCAGGCTTTACTTTTTTATAACTGTGTTGACTGACCGTCACATATCCATCCTGTTGGTCAATATTGAAACCAAAATGTCTGTTTGCCATGTGATCAGGTTAATGGGACTTTATTTTGAGCATTTTTTAACTTTGGATATACTAATTTCTTGTGAAAACAAAATCTGTGTTTTGAGATCAGTTCAACTAATACTAGCCCGTAAAACACGATGCGATACTATATGATACGATCAGTCAAGATCATTTTCTGACGAACACTTGAAAGGAACAAGGAACAAATCAAGATGAAATGGATTATCACTTTTATATATCTCCTTAATGTGACATTAGGGAGACTTTTGGTGAAAAAACGTGATTGATATGTTCCCGTAATTAGACATTAGGAGGACATCACAATATAATGAAAATATTTATGCATTATGAATAAAATATTAAGAGGACTTCATATAAGATATTGTGTAAATTGCTGATCACATTTCAAATATTATTAACTTTTGGTAAAATACACATTTCATAGGTCCTCGTAGTTGGACATTAGGAGGACTTGTGACGATATATGAAATGTATATGTCTCCTTAATGTAACATTAGGGGGACTTTTTGTGATATATCGTGTAAATTACTGATTGCCCTTCATATACGTTGTGTGTGCACAAGTGTCTGTGGTGTTGTTTATCGAATTGATGGAGCAGGCCTGTGACTATTTTCGTCTGGAGTGACACAAAACTGACCCATACCTAGATTCCGCCTTTATGTTTGATTGTTGTGTTGCCGCGCTATCAAATGTCTTTATTGTTGGGTCGAGAAGATACTTTAATCCTAACTTACTCAACCATGAATAAGAAACTCTATTTCTGGTTTGTTATAAGTGTTTTTCCCTTCAAACATGCCCGGCACCCATCCTTTTACAAATTAAGATTCAATTCCAGACATCTGTTGGTCATGTGAACTGGTTAATGGAAATTTATTTTGTGCGTTGTTTTTGCACATTGGATATACTCCTTTCTTGTGAAAACAAAATCGAATTTCGAAATCAGATCAACCAACACTGAACCGTAAAGAATGATAGAATATGATTAATCATGATCATATTCTGACGAATGCTCGAAAAGAAGAAACAACAAAGCGAGGTGAACGGGATATCACTTTCATATGTCTCCTTAATGTGACATTAGGGAGACTTCTTGTGAAATACGTGATTGATATTTTCATATAGTTAGACACTAGAAGGAGTTCTCAATGTATTGCACATATGTATGTCTTCTGAATATAACATTATGGGGATTTTGCATGAGATAGAGTGTAAATTTCATGTATTATTAACATTTGGTGAAATGCCTAATTGACATGTTCCCTTAATTAGACATTATGAGGGCTTGTGATGATATATCAAATGAATATATCTCCTAAATGTAACATTAGGAGGAATTCGTAAGACATATTGCAGGCCGCCCTCCATAAACTTTGAAAGTGCGGATTTGTCTAACGAGTCGTTTGTAGCTGGACCGTTACTATTTTCTTGTGAAATACGTGATTGATATGTTCATATAGTTAGACACTAGAAGGAGTTCTCAATGTATTGCACATATGTATGTCTTCTGAATATAACATTATGGGGATTTTGTATGAGATAGAATGTAAATTTCATGTATTATTAACATTTGGTGAAATGCCTAATTGACATGTTCCCTTAATTAGACATTATGAGGGCTTGTGATGATACATCAAATGAATATATCTCCTAAATGTAACATTAGGAGGAATTCGTATGACATATTGCAGGCCACCCTCCATAAACTTTGAAAGTGCGGATTTGTCTAACGAGTTGTTTGTAGCTGGACCGTTACTATTTTCATTTTGATTGATAAAAACCTGACCCATAGGAGATACCGCCTTTATTTATTTGCCTCGTGAACTGATTAATGGGAATTTATTTTCTACGATTGTTTTTGTACTTTGGATATATTCGATTACTGTGAAAGCAAAGTCGTGTTTTGAAATCAGATCAACCAGCACTAAACCGTAAAACACAATACCATACGATCAGTGATGATCATATTCTGACGAACGCTTGGAAGGAACATGCAAAAAAACGAGATGAAATGGATTATCACTTTTATTATGTCTCAATAATGTGACATTAGGGATACTTTTGCTTAAACACGTGATTGATATGTTCCTGTAATTAGATATTAGGAGGATTTCACAATATATTTGAAATATATGTGTCTTATGAATAAAACGTATGAGATATTGTGTAAATTGTTCATGGCCTTTCATATGTCAAGTTTTGGTGAAATACATAATTGATATGGTCCCATAATTAGACTTCAGGAGGACTTTTGAGGATGCATGAAATGTATATGTCTTCTGAATGTAACATTAGGAGGACTTCCTATGAGATGTTGTATAAATTGCTGGCCGCCCTTCATATAGGTTGTAAGTGAATATGCATCTAATGTATTGTTTGTTGAATTGATACAGCTGGCTCATTACCATTTTCATCTGGAGTGACATGAAAGCAGCCCCATGCGAGATCCGGGCTTTACTTTTTTATAACTGTGTTGACTGACCATCACATATCCATCCTGTTGGTCAATATTGAAACCAAAATGTCTGTTTGCCACGTGAACAGGTTAATGGGACTTTATTTTGAGCATTTTTTAACTTTGGATATACTAATTTCTTGTGAAAACAAAATCTGTGTTTTGAAATCAGTTCAACCAATACTAGCCCGTAAAACACGATGCGATACTATATGATACGATCAGTCAGGATCATTTTCTGACGAACACTTCAAAGGAACAAGGAACAAATCGAGATGAAATGGATTATCACTTTTATATATCTCCTTAATGTGACATTAGGGAGACTTTTGGTGAAAAAATGTGATTGATATGTTCCCGTAATTAGACATTAGGAGGACTTCACAATATAATTAAAATATTTATGCATTATGAATAAAATATTAAGAGGACTTTGTATAAGATATTGTGTAAATTGCTGACCGCCTTTCATATATTATTAACTTTTGGTGAAATACACATTTCACAGATCCTCGTAGTTGGACATTAGGAGGACTTGTGACGATATATGAAATGTATATGTCTCCGTAATGTAACATTAGGGGGACTTTTTGTGATATATCGTGTAAATTACTGATTGCCCTTCATATACGTTGTGTGTGCACATGTGTCTGTGGTGTTGTTTATCAAATTGATAGAACAGGCCTGTGACTATTTTCGTCTGGAGTGACACAAAACTGACCCATACCTAGATTCCGCCTTTATGTTTGATTGTTGTGTTGCCGCGCTATCAAATGTCCTTATTGTTGGGTCGAGAAGATACTTTAATCCTAACTTAATCAACCATGAATAAGAAACTCTATTTCTGGTTTGTTATAAGTGTTTTCCCTTCAAAGATGTCCGGCACCCATCCTTTTACAAATTAAGATTCAATCCCAGACATCTGTTGGTCATGTGAACTGGTTAATGGAAATTTATTTTGTGCGTTGTTTTTGCACGTTGGATATACTCCTGTCTTGTTAAAACAAAATCGAATTTCGAAATCAGATCAACCAACACTGAACCGTAAAGAACGATAGAATTTGACTAATCATGATCATATTCTGAAGAATGCTTGAAAAGAACAAACAACAAAGCGAGGTGAACGGGATATCACTTTCATATGTCTCCTTAATGTGACATTAGGGAGACTTCTTGTGAAATACGTGATTGATATGTTCATATAGTTAGACACTAGAAGGAGTTCTCAATGTATTGCACATATGTATGTCTTCTGAATATAACATTATGAGGATTTTGTATGAGATAGAGTGTAAATTTCATGTATTATTAAGGTTTGGTGAAATGCCTAATTGATATGATCCCTTAATTAGACATTAGGAGGACTTGTGATGATATATCAAATGTATATGTCCCCTGAATGTAACGTTAGGAGGATGTCAGATGGGATATTGCAGGCCGTCCCCCATAAACGTTGAAAGTGCATATGTGTCGAACGAGTTGTTTGTAGCTGGCCCGCTACTATTTTCATTTTGATTGATAAAAAACTGGCCCATACGAGATCCTGCCTTTATTTATTCACCACGTGAATTGATTAATGGGAATTAATTTTCTCATTTTTTGCACTTGATATATTCGATTATTTTGAAAGCAAAGTCGTATTTCGAAATAAGTTCAACTAACTCTAAACCATAAAACACGATAGGATACGATCAGTGATGATCATATTCTGACGAATGCTTGGAAGGATCAAGCTACAACAAGAGATGGAATGGTTTCACACTTTTATTATGTCTCCTTAATGTGACATTAGGGAGACTTTTACTTAAACACGTGATTAATATGTTCCCGTAATTAGATATTAGGAGGACTTCACAATACATTTGAAATATATGCGTCTTATGAATAAAACGTGGGGGCTCAGTTGGTAGAGGTGCAGGCTGCAAGCCGAGAGGTCCTCGGTTCGAATCTCACCTGCGGCAACCGCGTTGTGTCCTTGGGCAAGACACTTCACCCCCATTGCCCACGTGGGGGTATGGTGATGCTGTGTACTAAGGCTTACTGCACGTCGATGGTGCACCTGTCTTCAACCAATGCTAACCCTGCTTGTGTGGAGTTGGTATGTTGGGGAGCTGACAGTTGCTTGCTGTTGCTCGGTGGTTCTCTCCGGGTACTCTGGCATCCTCCACCCGTAAAACTGTCACGGTCATGGTTAGCCATTATGCAGAAAGATGTGACCTTAAACACCAATAAATAAAATAAATGAATAAAACGTATGAGATATTGTGTAAATTGCTGGCCACCTTTCATTATCATTAAGTTTTGGTGAAATACGTAATTGATATGTTCCCATAATTAGACTTCAGGAGAACTTGTGAGAGTGCATGAGATGTATATGTCTCCTGAATGTAACATTAGGGGGTCTTCCTATTAGATATTGTATAAATTACTGGCTGGCTTTCATGTACGTTGTAAGTGCATATGTGTCTACCGTGTTGTTTGTTGAACTGATACAGCAGGCCCGTGACTATTTTGTTTAACTGTACCATATCAGATCCCACGTTTATTTTTTTATCCCTTTACTGCCTACCACAACTACTGCGCATCTTACTGTCCGTGCTTCACAGGTTCACTATCACCACCTGTTCTGCAGTTGACTTCCACAACGACGACTCTCATTCTTACCACCCATGATTCTACCATTCAGACGTCTTCCAGTATAAGTCTTATGCTTGGCTACCAGGAGTATTGTCTTTCTGAGATGTGGTTATGAGCAAGTTGTAGGCAAGTCCGCATTTTGCACACAACACATACACCACATCGGCACATGCCAAAAGTGGCGAGATGAGCTTGTGTCCCAGTGCACAATGGACGCACGCTGCTTGCAGTACATAGGCACATACGGATGTTTTACTCCCAACTCTTAGACCACCACATAGCTTCTTTGCTCCTAGCTCCTAGATGTTTCCCTTTTCGGAAGCTAGCTCCCATATAGTCATAGGCGTTTCGGCTATCATATCATGTGCATGGTTTCCTGGTTCTCCTAGAATCTCTAAACACAGCTTAATCTGCCCCGAATAACCAAATCTGTGTTTTCGTTACAAGTCGTCAACAATGCTTTGACAATCTCTTTTTTACATGTTAAGTGTGAATGTCAAATGTTAATTCAATGTTAAGGGGCAATTCCTGGGCGCAAACGACTCGTGAACTTGATTATAATTGTCCGAAACTAAATAATTTCAAAACCTCAAAATTTACTTTTTGTATTACCGCTATTGACAATGGGGTGATGTCCTGCGGGTCATAACATGTTGGAATGCATCTACCTACATAATATGTCATTGTCTTTTCGCCTCTATTCTTATTGATCCATCTTTTGGCCAAGGAAATGACACCATAGTTGTAGTGCATACTATATGTCACATGGATTTTTGAGGTCTCGCGCATAACCAGCCATGTTGTGAGTATATACCCTGGTAATGGTGGAATTTCTCTGCCTATGCAGTGTGTGTCGTAATTTTGATGCATACTTCCATCGATCATTTTCGATGGTTGGGATCATATATTATTTTCTGTTATGTTACCTGTTGCTATAGGGACGAAAGGCTTGCAATAGTTCGAGGTGTGTTCTGAGTGTATTCGGTTGTAGGGAAATTACCGGAAATACCCCATCAATGACAGACATAGATAAAACTGAGCATACAAAATCTCTAAATTAGTGTTTTCTCACCAGCAGGTGTCAAGTAAATTCCCACTTTTATCCTACACACAACCGCCTACCACCTACACATATCCTAGGCGATATATCAACAATAGAACCCTGCCTGTTCGAGACCCTGTTCTGGCTACCAGTCTACCAATCACTTGCCGTGTTGTGTTGTGTCTAGGCGTTGCGTGATCATGGACAGTTCTCTCTGCCTCATTGTGATAGAATCGACCAATCAAATCGATCGATCAAGATTAACAAGGCAATCAGCTTGTTGCATTCAACTTATCCCAACGCACCATCTGTCCAAACATATTAATCTGTCTTACCTGATATCCAATGTGTGGTGTCCGACTAGTCGAATGTGATTAAGAGTTTTTATAACTGTCACTTGATTCGAGTGACTTCTCCCTCCTCTGGGCATTTCAGAAACATTTAGCAATCACTCGTACGGTGACCACTGGTTGGAGAGGTGTGGGTACTTTTGGGACTGCTGCTTGTGGAACAGAATCGAAGAGATCATTATCGATAGACGACAAACCGATAGCCGTACTGCTATCAGTGACTACCACCTACTACTACCAGAGTCTGATGTCACAGCGCTACAGAATCTTGCTGTTCGTGCCTCACATGTTCAGTTTTAATATATGTCCTGTTGTGGATCTCGACTAAAACTATTTTAAGTTTTATCACACATAATTCTACCATTCCGATGACTTGGCTTCCAGTCTGAGTCTTATGCTGGGCTCCCAGTGCTATTGTCTTTCTGAGATGTGGTAATGTTCAAGTCTGCATTTTCCAGACGACGTATACAACACATATGCACATGCCAGAAGTACCGACATGCGCTTGTGTACTAGTGCAAAATGGATGCACTTTACTTGTAACACATGGGAACATACGGATATTTTATTATTGCCTTTTTCGAGCCTGGCGCCTACATAATCTTTGTACTATCTCCACTTTGTGGCAGTATCAACCGCAAGGTACAACAGGTGACTGGCCCAAGTCAGCCGAAACCACGAGACAACGGCTGCCCAGGCTCGCTTCATGCCGCTGCGTCATTTGGGTGAATGTTTAACAACAGCAACCTCTACGATTCAGCAATTCCCGGACTGTGAATGGTATCTGAACAGTCAGTTCATGATACAGGTATCCACGCCAGACGTCCCTCTAGAGCTGTGGTTTTGGCGCTACAATGGTCAATGGCTACTTGAATATAACTAACGAGGTTTGTATCCTAGCGGATGCTTTCCACGGATTGTTGATCCTGGGTACAAGACGACGGAAGGTTTTTGACATGGTCCATTCATTAAACAAGTTGAAGGCCTGGCTTTGTCCTAAAAATAGACACAAGAGGTACACAGGACACCTTGACCTGCTTTGTTATGGAGGGACTGATAGCGTTCACCATATGGTGGAATTAGGTAGTGGTCTTTCGAAAGTATTGCTCAGCTACCAGACGATGGGATTCTCCAAAAGACCTCCTGTTTTGGTTAATTTGGGCGTGCCCAATGTTTTCTGGGTTTTTTTTCTTTTCTTTTGTAGTAAAAGCAACAACAGAAGTTCCTTTTCATCAAACTCCATCGTCAAAATGGAGATTAAAAATATGTATTCGCGTCCGTGTGTATTGTCCACCCCGTGCCATTTGAACAGCCCATCTGCGCGTAGAATCGCTGCGTTTTTACGCCGCGATAGATCGCTCTGTCCGTGTGAAACGGCCTTTAGATTCGACGCGACGGCGATGCGTCTGTATATTTCAAAACTTCTCCGTGTCGTATCAGCGACGGATTTAATACATTAGATTCGACGCATCAAAAATCCGTCGACTGTTTCAGGCCTAACTTAATTTAAAAAGCAAGATTAGCACGTGTGAAATGCCTCAAGTGAGGCCTGAAATAGAAGACGGACTTTTGACGTGTCGAATCTAATACCAGAGCAAAAAATGAATTAAATTCGTCGGTGATGCGTCAACTATTTCAATTTGATGCGACTAAGACGCATCACCAACGAATCTCCGTCCAACTGAGACGAATCTCCGTCAGTGATGCGTCTGAAATAGGCTACGCGTTTGAAATGGTCGACGAATTTTTGACGCGTCGAATCTGATACAAAGTGCGGAAACAAACGAGCGCTACCGATCAGCCGAATGCAAATCATATGGTAGCCTAATAAGGAAAGCACATGTCAGTCGCTAGGAATACCCATTTTACGTCATTTCAGTGTTTACAGATCGAAGGTTTGATTCGAGATTTTTCAAAATGACTGAGGCATGGGTGAAAACGAAAATCGATTTTTCAAAATGACTGAATAAAAAGTTGTTAGGTGAGTGCGAAAATTAGTTTTGAACAAACAGCATCAGACTTGTCTACAAACTACGTTGATAATTTCGATTTCGACGTTTGCGGTATTGTTGTTGCTACAGGTAACGTAAGTTGGCAAAATATTCTCGTTCAGAAAAGCCTTGCCTTTCTCTCTCTCTGGCTTTAATGTGTTCCTGTCTCATATGTGATTTTTCAAACCTGATTCACAAAATTTGATTCGGGCCCTCGGTTTGCTGAAGCTCACATCGAATTCAGTTGTTTGTTTATTGGGGTTTTACAACAGATTCGGTTGCCAGTGTCATGCCGTGTCAGGTAGTTTTGCGTGTGTGTGGGTGGGGCGGGGGGGGGGGGGGGCAGTGAGAACCACCGAACAATCGGCGAGTAATTACCAAACTCCAAACATGCTAACCAAGGTTAAAAAGCATGCGGTTTAAGGAATATGTACCTTTGACGTGCCACCCGCCTTTTTGTGTTTTTAGGTGGGGTGAGGGCTAAACCGGCCATCGCACGGATATTGTGCGAGGATATCAGTGCTGAACATGAATCAAAAGCCGTTAAGTTTATGTTTTCCACTTAGGAGGGCGGGGGGGGGGGGGGGGGGGTCTTTAAACGGCTGATCGAAGCATGAGCATTAACTCTGCAGCCTCCAATTTCCCCCAGTGTCCTGAGTCATAAGAAGCTGAATCAATAATTGTGATTTCTGCAGGGATGTGTTTTTATTTCTGTCAGAACATGTTTTGTGAACATTTCTCGGTACAAGTAGAACACATGCTACAAAAATATTTCAGTCAATCCAGGGAAGGTGGGTGGAATTTTAAAGGGAGGAAGGGGGTGGGGGTAAAACAGGATGCATCCCTTTACTCAAGTAGGATCATGGCAGGCGCACAAAGGATATCAAAGGTGAGAAGGGGGTGGGGGGGGGGGGCAAGAGTAATATCTTAGGGGAGTACTGAATATGATTTGCAGCATCACCTGAGCAGCGCAGGGGCGAGATAGGGGCGGACATGAGAGGGGCTGTCCACCGCTCGTGGGCGTTGGAGTGGGCCCGGGGTCAGGTTTCCTCGGGAAATTTTGAAATTCCAGACAAAAACAGCAATTTCTTTGACCTTGAGTCCGTTTGTGTAAATAATTAGTTAATAAGTTGTGAAAGGCAACATTAATTAGGTCACATCACCACTAAATTATTTATTTATTTGCTGGTGTTTAAGGTCACATACTTATGCACAATGGTTAATTGTGACCGTGACAGTTTTACGGGTGGAGGAAGCAGGAGTACCCGGAGAGAACCACCAAGCATCGACGAGCAACTGTCAGCTCCTCAACATTCTAGCTCCGTTAAAGCTCCGCTCAAGCAGGGTTACAGCCCTGTGCACCATCGACGCGAGCAGTTCGCCTTGATACACGGCGCCATCGTTCTCCCATGTAGGCAGCCGGCATAAAGTGCCTTGCTCAAGGACACAACGCGGGTCGTCCCGGGCGGGGATCGAACTCGGGACTTCTAGCATGGAAGTCCAACAGTCTTCCACTGAGCCACCGTGCTTCCATCACCACCAAATAGAATCCGAATAAATTATAAATTTTTGTAATCGATTGCTTGCAACAACATGGCAAAATAGCAACCAGCTGGTGAACTATTTGGTGTCATGGTCGGAAGCATGTGAAGTTTCGGATGAGTTAGAAAGAAATAACCACGGAAGATATAAATTATGGAGGAATTATTTTCCACAGGCGTACGAAGCATCCGTGTTTTGATATTTTGTTGTGAAAATTGAGGTGATATATAAGTGAAACTGTGTTCAACAGAAGGCAGAACTATTTGGAAATGACTTTCCCTGCTGTTCACGTATAAATTTACTATTACGCACCCTCCACTCAAACATTTCACAAGTATAAATATCTAGATTTTATGTTGGGGGATCCAGGTTCCACTGGATCATGGGGTACATAAACCTTCAACCGTTGCTAACGCTGCTTGTGCCGAGGCAGTAGCTCTGATAGTTACTCGCTCCGTTCAGTGTTTCTCCGGGTTTTCCGGCCTCACCCGTAAAACTGTCCGACACTGGCTTTCGAAAGTGTTGGTGTGCCCCCAGAATTAAATAAATAAATAAATAAATAAATAAATAAATAAATAAATAAATAAATAAATAAATGTCGAGCCCTGGATGCAAAAACAAAATGACCGAAGGAACCTAAAGTGTGCCGTTCGACCACGATTGGCTGATTCTTTAGATTCGTCGTGACGGTGATGCGTCTGTATATTTCAAAACTTCTCTGTGTCGGATCAGCGACGGATTTAATACAATTAGGTTCGACGCGTCAAAACTCCGTCGACTATTTCAGGCCTAAGATCGGACCACACGAAGAGAAATAGTTTCAGGGTCACTTATCTCCAACTCGTGTCAACCGAACTTTGTTGTGAAAACACAACCCTGCAGGTATTTGATGCGCCTCGAATAAATTCCAGAACTGACAACACGCGCCGATGTGGTGCGTTTCCGAACAATTTCTCCATGAAGAGGGCATCCATACTCTCAGACTCAATCCCCACCCCAAAAAAATCTATCGACTATTTCGGGCCTAGGACCAGACCTCACGAAGAGAAATAGTTTCAGGGTCACTTATCTCCTTCTCGTGTCAACCGAACTTTGTTGTGAAAACAAAACTCTGCAAGTATTTGATGCGCCTCGAATAAATTCCAGAGCTGATAACAACACGCCGATGTGGTGCGTTTCCGAACAATTTCTCCATGAACTGGGCATCCATACTCTCGAACTCAACCCCCCCCCCCCGCCCCGCCCCACTCCCCCCCCCAAAAAAAAAAAATGTTCTTGTGCTTGTCTCTAGCTCGCCTCTATGTGAATGATTTGAAATTCATTTGAAGCTATCCGTTCTGTTTGATATTTCTTGATATATCATTGTCGGTTAGGGCAGGTCATGGTGGAATATGGGAAGCAATTAGATGTGCATTGGCAGCGCAAACAACTTCTAATTTGAAGCTTAGTGTTGAGAACACATTTATTTTGATGGGAACAATTTGCTCAAACACACTCTCCCTTTTCTATTGGCGCTGTTGACGATTGAGTTACGTCCTGTGGTTTCTGGCACATTTGAAAGTATGCATCCATTCAGTCAACACGATCGATTGTGTAGGAGGATTTATGTTCCTGTACAACCACCAGATAAGATTTGAATAAACATGATGTGGGGCACTCTTGTAAGGAACAGCACTGGGACAAGTTGGAATGAAATATAACTGTCATATATCTCCTCAGGGTGGCATTAGGGAAACTATGGGTCAAATACATTATTCATGTGTCCTCAAAATCGACATGGCTCCTGAATGGAATATGATGAGGAATTCGTACGAGATAGAGTGTGTAAATTGCTGGTCGCCTTCCATATGTGTGCTACATGTATGTGTAGACGCCATATGGTGAGGTGGCAGAGAAACACTTGTCCTGGTGAGATTCCGCCTATTTTGTATTACGGTATTGACTTGCGCCGAAACTGAAAGATAACTTAATTAGTAATGAATAACTCTATTAACATTTCTTGAACAACTTGGGTTTTGCACATCAAGGCTGAATACCAAAAATCTGCACTGCGTCAACTGTCAAATTGAGTTATATAAACGAAAACGTATAGGCTTTTTTATTTTAATCAGATTAGAGTTCAAGACTCACTTGTGTGATGTTTGTTTGCCTGTGATATTGCATAAATATATCACATACTGGGGTTAAAGGGTTTCGCGTTTTTATATGGCATCTAGCTTAAACAAAGGTCCAATGGTTCTCTTGAAGGGCTCCTGAAACGGGGTCAATTTTCAAACTTACAGTTTCCTTGAAATGAAATATTTATTTCATTAAAACGAAATAAATAAGTTGTTACATGGGGTGTTAGAGGATGCAAACATTCAGAAAATGCAATGTTCAGTCGATGTTTCCCCATGAATAATTATTCACTTCCATTATTGGAGATGGAAAATTTTTTCTGAGCAATCAGACTCAGGGGAACTATGTCGTTTAAACAACCGTTCTGATTTTTTCCAAACATTATGGGAATTGTCAATTTATCATAGGCGTTAGGCGTACGAGCATTTTTTTTTTAGAAGGGGCTGGGAGATTTTGCCCGTAAAGTGATGTTGTAGGCATCACCGAGGTACGTGGAACCAAGGTGGGTGATCGAGGGCTGGCGGTCCTCTCTCGCAGTCCAAAATCCAGCCGTATTTAAAAAATTCTACATTGGAGAGGGGTGGGACGGACGGACGGTCGGACTTGTGTGTGCTGAAGGCATACCATCCCCCCTCCCCGCCCCGAGGTTTTCCAAAACCGAGGTGGAGAGTGTATGGTAGGGGGTTTCTTTCTCCCGTTGGTACGGGTTTGGGCCTCCCCAGAGAAACTGTGTTAAATCAGAGGCTCTGAGAACAATTATAGAGCCTTCGAGTTCCTCAGTTGTGACTTGTCCATGTGCTGATTTTAGTCAATAATGTTGACAATATAATGTTTGCCATTTCAAAATCTGAAGCTGTTTGCTTTCGATTCATACAAATTCAGCAATAATTTTTCGACAGAACGTGAAAATTTCCGACAGGGATGTTTATAGGCGCCGGATTGCTCTCCACACCCCACCCGCGTGCACCCTAAAACAGCATGGGAACATGCTCTCCTGGGAAATATTTTTGAATAAACTGTTACGCCTGTGTATCCAAAGTCATGAGATGCATTGTCACCCTGATAACACTGAGGTTCAAACTAGCACCCAAAGTCCGTTATACAATTGTTTGGTACGGCACGTCCTGTGAGACGTACCACGCCAAAAAAAAATTATATTGAGGACTTTAGTTCCAACTTTGGTTTTATAGGACAGTATCCATTATTAAAAGACAATGAAGTGGAGTTTTGACACCACAGGTAGGTCAGTCAAGCATGTCCCCCAAAATTATGAAAACTGCCCGAAAAAATTGATTTTCCCCGAAGTAGTATGTCAGGGGCTTTTGAGGTGGAGGTTGCCGGACCCCGCTGCCGGACCCCGGAAGTGACGTCATGTCACGTGACGTAGTGGCGCCATGTTGTGTTGTCATGGTAACCCGCGTGAGCGGCCATGTTGTGACGTCATCTCCATAGTGATACGTGTTGTTAGTGCGCATGCGCGGCGCGTGTTGTTAGGGTGATACGTTTTTCCGTCGTCCATTTTGTATACTGGAGGCCGCCATCTTGGTTTCTATGGTAGCACGTGGTTGCTATGTTACCCAATTGTTCTGCAATAAGACATAGGGGTATGTTCTGTGGGTGTGTTCCTTTGTAGAAGAGTAAATCTGATTACCACAAACAACCCGACAATCCCCCAAATCACCAAAATCCACCCAAAATCACCGAAATTGACTTTATTTCCCCAATTTAACGGCTTAGCACGTAGTGCTATAGTACTAAGGGGTACAAGGGGGTGAATCGATTGAACAGGAGTAATGTTCTGGCTTAGAATTCTCCCAGAATCCCTTTTTGGATCCCTATCCCATAACGTTTTTCCCATTAAAAGACAGGTTCCTTTGGTAATTACCCAGAATTCTCTGCTTCTGTCTATGTATGCAATACTTTTCGTTTATCTGGCCATGTTCTTTATTCTAGAGTATACTCCAGTAACGTAGAAGCGCCTATTAGTTGGAACAGTATACCTTATTATTGCTATATTTAGCAATTTCTAGTCTATTCTTGTTGGTTCTGACCCTATTCCAAGTACTCTTGTTGTTTCATTTATATAACTAACCAATCAGATTGCTTGATTTCCCATAACCTGTATGCAGAGTTATCTCCCTTCTGCATAATAAAAGCCTATATCCAATGGCAATATCCCCAGGCACCCAAATTTTAGCACCGCTTTTTTGAAAACACCTGTGGCTATGGAATCCCTTTCTTGTCATATGTGCTTATGTGAAAAAGCACAATGTGACACAATGTGCCCTAGCACAAAGGCACATGCTTTATGTGCCGATATGTGCTTATGTGAAAAGGCACAATGTGACACAATGTGCCCTATCACATAGGCACATACAGGTATTTGAGGATACCTTTGGCCTTGTATTGTATTATTTGAGGATACTTATCGAGGATACCTACTGGAGAATCCCTTTTTGTGATATGTGCTTATGTGAAAAGGCACAATGTGACACAATATGCCCTATCACATAGGCACATGCTTTATGTGCCGATATGTGCTTATGTGAAAAGGCACAATGTGACACAATATGCCCTATCACATAGGCACATACGGGTATTTGAGGATACCTATGGCCTGGTATTGTATTATTTGATGATATCTATCGAGGATACCTACTGGAGAATCCCTTTTTGTCATATGTGCTTATGTGAAAAGGCACAATGTGACACAATATGCCCTATCACATAGGCACATGCTTTATGTGCCGATATGTGCTTATGTGAAAAGGCACAATGTGACACAATATGCCCTATCACATAGGCACATACGGGTATTTGAGGATACCTATGGCCTGGTATTGTATTATTTGAGGATACCTATTGAGGATACCTATCGAGGATACCTTTTGGAGAATCCCTTTTTTGTCGCATTAGGCTATGTAAAAGCCCTCAATGTGTCTAATGTAGTCTTACCAACCGCTTCCATCTTGTCGCCAAAGTTCCAAGGCCATTACAGGTCTATGGCCTATCTGTCCTGTCATTGGCTTCTACAACAGTCTTGTTCCATTGCGGCCTTGTACCAGTACTATTGACTTCTGTTATTCTGCCCCATATCTCGTCCATTTCTTCTTAGCTATACCTATCTCAGTCTCGACTATAACATTGATCAAGGTTGAATCAGATTTCCCCTGTATACATATAAGGCATTCCGTTATTGAGATTCCTAGCCGAGTCCGTAAAATTTGGATTCCGTGTTTTAACATCGTCCACTCGAGGGTATGGAAAGGGACTAATAAAGCCTAATTCAACAATGACTACAAGACTCTGAACAGATACAACCAGTCACTACAAAACAACGAAGGTACAGATCCAACAGAACCAAGATGTAAACATAACAAATTGAAAGAATGTCAAACTAGTAAGATTGATCGAACACGTTGGACAGACTGAACAGAACAAAGTGAATCCGACACAACCAAGATCGAAGTGAGCAGAACTGATTTATGAACAGATACAAGACAACTGTTCGAATGAAGTGAACGAAGATCCAACACAACCAAGATCGAAGTGAACATAACAAAGTTTTCACCTGAATGAACTATAATCCCTAAACATAACCCAATGTTAACCCCTTAAATTGAACAAACCTGAATGAACCCTTTGAACTGAACAAAGTTTTCAACTGAATGAACTTTTTATATCTAATATAAATAAACACCCTTTGAACTGTTTGAATGAACTGTATTTCTGAACTATAACCCTAATGAATATATTAACACCCTTGAACTGAATGAAGTATATATAATATGAATAAATTTTAAACTTAATGAACTACAACCAGTTGAACTGAATTCTTCTAACAGGGAAGGGACATACCCTCGAGTGGACGATGTTAAAACACGGAATCCAAATTTTACGGACTCGGCTAGGAATCTCAATAACGGAATGCCTTATATGTATACAGGGGAAATCTGATTGAACCTTGATCAATGTTATAGTCGAGACTGAGATAGGTATAGCTAAGAAGTAATGGACGAGATATGGGGCAGAATAACAGAAGCCAATGGTACTGGTACAAGGCCGCAATGGAACAAGACTGTTGTAGAAGCTAATGACAGGACAGATAGGCCATAGACCTGTAATGGCCTTGGAACTTTGGCGACAAGATGGAAGCGGTTGGTAAGACTACATTAGACACATTGAGGGCTTTTACATAGCCTAATGCGACAAAAAAGGGATTCTCCAAAAGGTATCCTCGATAGGTATCCTCAATAGGTATCCTCAAATAATACAATACCAGGCCATAGGTATCCTCAAATACCCGTATGTGCCTATGTGATAGGGCATATTGTGTCACATTGTGCCTTTTCACATAAGCACATATGACAAAAAGGGATTCTCCAGTAGGTATCCTCGATAGGTATCATCAAATAATACAATACCAGGCCATGGGTATCCTCAAATACCCGTATGTGCCTATGTGATAGGGCATATTGTGTCACATTGTGCCTTTTCACATAAGCACATATCGGCACATAAAGCATGTGCCTATGTGATAGGGCATATTGTGTCACATTGTGCCTTTTCACATAAGCACATATGACAAAAAGGGATTCTCCAGTAGGTATCCTCGATAGATATCATCAAATAATACAATACCAGGCCATAGGTATCCTCAAATACCCGTATGTGCCTATGTGATAGGGCATATTGTGTCACATTGTGCCTTTTCACATAAGCACATATCGGCACATAAAGCATGTGCCTATGTGATAGGGCATATTGTGTCACATTGTGCCTTTTCACATAAGCACATATGACAAAAAGGGATTCTCCAGTAGGTATCCTCGATAGGTATCTTCAAATAATACAATACCAGGCCAAAGGTATCCTCAAATACCTGTATGTGCCTATGTGATAGGGCACATTGTGTCACATTGTGCCTTTTCACATAAGCACATATCGGCACATAAAGCATGTGCCTTTGTGCTAGGGCACATTGTGTCACATTGTGCTTTTTCACATAAGCACATATGACAAAAAAGGGATTCCATAGCCACAGGTGTTTTCAAAAAAGTGGTGCTAAAATTTGGGTGCCTGGGGATATTGCCATTGGATATAGGCTTTTATTATGCAGAAGGGAGATAACTCTGCATACAGGTTATGGGAAATCAAGCAATCTGATTGGTTAGTTATATAAATGAAACAACAAGAGTACTTGGAATAGGATCAGAACTAACAAGAATAGACTAGAAATTGCTAAATATAGCAATAATAAGGCATACTGTTCCAACTAATAGGCGCTTCTACGTTACTGGAGTATACTCTAGAATAAAAGAACATGGCCAGATAAACGAAAAGTATTGCATACATAAACAGAAGCAGAGAATTCTGGGTAATTACCAAAGGAACCTGCCTTTTAATGGGAAAAACGTTATGGGATAGGGATCCAAAAAGGGATTCTGGGAGAATTCTAAGCCAGAACATTACTCCTGTTCAATCGAATGCACCCCCTTGTACCCCTTAGTACTATAGCACTACGTGCTAAGCCGTTAAATTGGGGAAATAAAGTCAATTTCGGTGATTTTGGGTGGATTTTGGTCATTTGGGGGATTGTCGGGTTGTTTGTGGTAATCAGATTTACTCTTCTACGAAGGAACACACCCACCGAACATACCCCTATGTCTTATTGCAGAACAATTGGGTAACATAGCAACCACGTGCTACCATAGAAACCAAGATGGCGGCCTCCAGTATACAAAATGGACGACGGAAATACGTATCACCCTAACAACACGCGCTGCGCATGCGCACTAACAACACGTATCACTATGGAGATGACGTCACAACATGGCCGCTCACGCGGGTTACCATGACAACACAACATGGCGCCACTACGTCACGTGACATGACGTCACTTCCGGGGTCCGGCAGCGGGGTCCGGCAACCTCCACCTCAAAAGCCCCTGACATACTACTCCCCGACGTCGTAGCCCCTGAGCACCCATAGCCCGTACACCCATGCATCTTATAATGTTGTTCTCTGCTTTCAATTACTACTTTTGTCGGCCATTTTTAGTCAATCGGTATTGGGCCTGCAATTGAGAATGCTTTTTTAGAAGGGGATAGTGAGAGGCGATAAGCCCAAACACTCTGCCACACCACTTCAATTTTTTTCTGTACCGATAAACAACGCTTTGATATACGGAATGGAATGGCATGAAAAAACACTGGGATTATTCCTCCATACACATGTCGCGAGAAACAGAAATATTATAACATAAATTCATTGACGAGTGTTTCAAGTGAATACGACTAAATGTATTCCACAATAAAGTGAAGTCATTAATTTTAATGAGAAAAATTCATTTTTTTCTTGAATACATAACCGTGTTACTATGCTGAGTAAGCAGAATCTGCAAACAAAACGTAGCGGGGCAATGTAATCTGGCCCTGCTTACCGCTACAGATATTATTTGGTATTTGATATCCTTTCGTTATTTCATTTACTTATCTCGTTAAAATGAAATATTATTTCGTTATTTCGAAATCTTATTGCGTTAAACCGAAATATTATTTCCTTATTTCGAAATAATTTCTTCAAATAAAATGAAATATAATTTCTTTATTTCTAAATATTATTTCGTAAAACAAAATATTTCTTTAAAACGAAATATTATTTCATTGAAACGAAAAGAATAAGAGTGAAGTGTATCACTTCCCAAGCTCCATACCTTTCGCGTGTAAAAGTGTAGGAATATTAGGAATACGTTTCAGAATAACACCCCCCCCCCCAAAAAAAAAAAAACAAAAACAAAAAAAACAAAACAAAACAAAAAAGAAACAGACTGTAATGGTTTACAAAGCACATGACCATAACCACGATATTCGTGAATTCGATGATTTTGGTAACTTGGCATGGTGAAAAAAAACAAACAGAAGAACTCGAAACGTTTCATGAAATGTTATGTAATAAAAGACAGGACGATTAGGAAATGAAATAATTCCATTAAAACTGACACATTCCAAAGGATTCTTGGTATTAATATGACCCTGACTGAATACAATTTGGAAAAGCTTCTGTGCAAACTAACAACTAATATTGAATTATAATTCTGGTCGGTATAATTAGTTCATAAAATATGCTCACTTGTATTGAGAACACGATTGAATTAAGGCTGCACGGTATTTCGATAAATCACTAATACCGGTATTAACAGTCGAACGGGATAGATATCGTCAGTCCTAAACAATGCCGATTTGCCACGAAAACCAATGTTGATTGTACCTATGTTGTTCGAACTAGACTTATTTTAAAAAAAATACAAATGTGCATAAAAAATGAAGATCCACATTGAAAAAATCGCGACATCGACACCGTAGCTGCGACGGGTGGTGCAGTCTCAAAAAATTCTAAGTTCATCAAGGGCCATAACTCCAAGAAAAATATTTGGAACAACATATGCATTGAACAGTGGCTAGACATCAATAAGATACACTTACATGCCAAATATAAAGTCATTCCATTAAGTATTTCAAAAGTTATTGAGTTTTGAAACTCGTTGGTCACAGACAAACTCGTTGGTCACAGACCGACCGACCGACCGACCGACCGACCGACCGACCGACCGACCGACCGACAGACAGACCGACAGACCGACAGACCGACATTGCCACTTATAGAGCTGCTAGTCGCAGCTAAAAATATATATAAATTAAAGCTTTGTTAAGTCTAGGAGAACAAGTGTTTGACCACCGAGGTGGTATTAGTCCCCTACGGCGCTTTTGTGACATAAGGTGTTTTTGTCACAGAAGACACTAGAGTATATAAGCATCTTGGATTTTGAAAAAAAAAATATTGAACGTGCATAATCCCCTCACAACCCTTTATCCATGTATCATATATGAAAGGCGTAGCTTGAAGGTGTAATAAAATTCATTTCCCAGTATTTCTGAATAACACGCACTTGATGACTTTGGTGACCTCTTTGAGACAGACACCTAGGTAACCTCCGTGACCTTGACCCATATTTTGAATTTCCATTAGTGTCGACTCATTTGGTGTTAGTTCAAGGTTCATTCATCATACCACGATTGAGATATGAGCATGACCCACTTTCAAAAATGTTGGCTACGCCCACTTTTTTAACATAAAAATGCATGTATGGACCTCATGAATGCTTGGGGAGAGGGGGGGGGGGGGGGTCAAAAAATGTGATTTCCAGCAATTATGAAAAATACACTTACTGACCCCTAGGTGACCTCCTTGACGACTACTAGGGTACAGTAAAAAGGTGTGAGAGGCGAGCGCGCGTGGCTTTGTCCGTTGTGTTTTAAGAGATACACAGGGTGTTTCTCTCGGGAAGGGAGTTGTCAGGGCAAAGCCAGCCTAAATATAGGGGCAAGGGGCCTCATATATAAAGATAGTGTAAGTTCAAAGGATATTCCGCATCAAGGCGAAAACCCTACGTGAATTTCACTTCTCTGTGAAGCTGGACATGGAAAAAAACACACGTGGTGTATATCCAGCTTCAGCACAGGGACCCAGGGGAGAAACGGTATGTTAGATAAGGTCTAATCTCGTTTAAATTATACAGTAGTCGCGAGTCTTACGAGACGTGGTCGGTTGGTGGCAGGATATCGTCACGGCCAATTGAGAAACGAGATTCTAAAAGATAGAAATGTCTGTCGTGTCGTCACCTGATCATTAGATAGCAATGAATGGCAGGAACGAATCGGTTCTTTCGACAAGAAAAATCACCGTTAAGTCACGCGCGAGATGACTTGTATTGATTCTGCCTCTATATACGTCATCTCCCACCGTTTTGGCAGATGGACAGATGAGCGTCTGTCCACCTGACAGTTTAGGGTAAAAAGTATATATACCTCGAAGAGCAGAGCATTATACACACACCTGGGGTCACACACACGTTGGTGAAGTCCAGGGCAGGCGGACTCTGTTTCCTGGCATAAGGGTACCTTCAATCATAGGACCCTGAAACGGCTGGAATCGCCAGACAGGGCATTCCACGATTGATTTAGCTTAAGGTCGATAGGCGGCTACAGTGCCAAATTCGTTGAGAAGGAAAACCCAAGGTGATACGTTAAAGTTTAGATTGTCGAGTAGCAGGTATCAGCCTGCAATAGTCAGAAGTGTAGGCTAATTGTATTGTGCGTATTAACCCTTTGAAGCGTCAGACTGATTGCGTTGTGAGTAGTTTGTTTGCTGTCGAAGCATCGCAATACCAACTGGAGATCGGTGTGAGTGACAATTTCGCCCCAGCACAAAAAGGGGCATTTGTGAATCGTGAATTCAACCAGGATCAGTGAACATTTCAATAGGATTTTCACGGAGGACTTTCAATAGGCACATAAGGTATAAGTAGACAATATCTGACCCAAATCAGAAGTACGGTGGCTTTATAGATGACAAACATTGCTGGTCGGAACCCTCCGACAGCCAGAGATACAGTTACGCGCAGACGTTGACTTTTGAGCCTAAGCGGGTGAAGCTCTCATGGCGAGCTCACGGTAGCAACATTGCAGATTTGTGAAGCTCTTATGGCGAGCTAACGGTAGTAACATTTCCAGTGTGTAGACTATAGTGCCAGTACAGGGCTATAGAATGACTATATAATTGTCGAGAATTGTTTAACCCTAGCAACCCATTTTCTGTGAAAAGAATCGAATTGTTGATTGTTGAAATATTGAAACGGCTTCATTTTTAAGTGTAAATAAAAGAATCGTTGTTACTTTAAATCATTCTTTCCATTACACAGCCTGAAGTGATTAGAAATCACACCTAACGGAAATCGAACCTATGTAAGGCCAATTTGGCAGAGAAGGAATCACGGCGTCGGTCTAACTCAGCTCCCAGCGCCGAGTTCGCGACACTTGGATTCCAATCCTCCACGTTGGTCAAGACTTCAGTGTGGATTGCACATATTTTATTTCAGGCGGAATAAAGTTAACCCTTTCCATAAAACTGCACTGAATTATTGTAAAATTTGTTGAAACTTGTCTTATTCAGTTCAATGCTTTTAATCCCATCAAGACTTCAATGTGGATTGCACATATTTTATTTCAGGCAGAATAAAGTTAACCCTTTCCATAAAACTGCACTGAATAATTGTAAAATTTGTTGAAACCTATCTTATTCAGTTCAATGCTTTTAACCCTCTCAAGACTTCAATGTTGATTGCACATATTTTATTTCAGGCAGAATAAAGTTAGCCCTTTCCATAAAACTGCACTGAATAATTGTAAAATTTGTTGAAACCTATCTTATTCAGTTCAATGCTTTTAACCCTCTCAAGACTTCAATGTGGATTGCACATATTTTATTTCAGGCAGAATAAAGTTAACCTTTTCCATAAAACTGCACTGAATAATTGTTGAAACCTATCACAAAACTGTCAGGGTGCCTGTAACAATACTGACATGGTCGACTGTACTGTTAACCGTGTTAGTGCTATGACTGTTTAAAACTCATTTGTTAGAGGAGTTCTATAGTCTTTTACTGTGCTCGGCTCGGTCTCACCGAGAGTGCAAAAACCTTTGGTGCCAAAGTGCCATTAAGAGAATGTCTCTGATTTGTGCCGTTCCATCCCACTGAGCTCAAAAGCAGGTACTGTCAGCTGAGAAACTAAATGTTTTTCCCTTTATTTTCTTAATATTTAATTCTATGTGGAATGGGACAACCTTTCAGTGTGCCTTCCAAAGTAAGAGATTCTTAACCCTTTAGCCAACATAACGGCGAAAACCGGTCAACATTATTCACAAAAACGTCTATTCAGTTTTAATTACCTTTTCATTTTTGCTTGAAAAACATAGCTTATGTCCCTTTATTGGATTGAGCTCATTTTTAGAGGATTATTTTTTCATTGGTGTTTAATGTCACATATTTCTGCACAGTAGCTGATCATGACCACGGCAGTTTTTCAGGTGGAGGAAATCGGAGTACCCGGGAAGAACCACCGGGCAACAACTAGCAACTGTCAGATCCACCACATACTAACTCCACACAAGCAGGGTTAGCTTTGGTTGAAGACGGGTGCACCATCGATGTGCAGTACGCTTTAGTACACAGCGCCACCATGCACCCACGTGGGCTATGGGGTGAAGTGTCTTGCCCAAGGGCAGAGTACGTACCTCACGCCTTGCAGCCTGCACCTCTGCCAGCTGAGCCCCTGCACCCCTATTTAAAGATTAAAATAGAGTATTTAAAGGGAATATTTTAACCCTCTGAGGATCTTAATATGGGGGCATTATTCAGAAAGACTGGGAAAAGCATTCTATTATACCTTAATGCATTTCTAAAGTTTATGAATGTATTTCATCACTCAAACTAGTGGGCAGAGCCAAAAATGTCCATTTCTGATTCGTGTATCAAAGCCTTTGAATGCTGGTCACATATATGCCATTTCTGGTTTCTTATAAAAAGGTTCTGATTCCTGTATGAATATCTGTAAATACTGCAAACGAAAACCCATTTCTGATTTGTTCAAAACTATTTTACTCCCGAAAAATAAGCCTCCATGAATTCTCTTTCTTTATAGTCTATTCCTGATACTTTAACCCTTTTCACACAGACTTGAATTTACTGGTGGCAGTAAATTCTGTTTCTCTAGTTAGTCTGTGTGAAACACACAGACTATTGTTTTTGCACGTTTTTTTTTCAACGAATTGCCCTATCTCGTTGATTTTTGGCATGCTGATAGACAGCCACAAGTTCTCGGCGACCTGTGTTTTTCAGATTCCTGGGGTATCAGGGGTGTCTGTAGGGGTGTTTTGAAAGTGGGTCACGCCCATATATCAGGCGTGGTATGACCTACAGACCTGGGACCAACACCAAATGAGTCGACATTCGATGGAGGTTCAAAATATGGGTCAAGGTCGCGGAGGTCATCTAGGGGTCATTGAGCGCATTTTTCAGAATTGCTGGAAATCACATTTTTTGACCCCCTAAAGTATTCCTGACGTACACACATGCATTTTGACGTAAAAAAAGTGGGCGTGGCCAACATTTTTGAAAGTGGGTCACGCTCATATCTCAAGCATGGTATGACGTATGGACCTGGGACCAACACCAAATGAGTTGACACTCGATGGAGATTCAAAAATATCGGTCAAGGTCACAGAGGTCACGTAAGGGTCATTAAGTGCATTTTTTATAATTGCTAGAAATCACATTTTTTGACCCCCTAAAGCATTCCTGACATACGCACATGCATTTTGATGTAAAAAAGTGGGCGTGGCCAAAATTTTTGAAACTGGGTCACGCTCATATCTCAAGCATGGTATGACGTATGGACCTGGGACCAAGCCCAAATGAGTTGACACTCGATGGAGATTCAAAATATGGGTCAAGGTCACGGAGGTCATGTAGGGGTCATTAAGTGCATTTTTCAGAATCGCTAGAAATCACATTTTTTGACTCCCTAAAATATTCCTGACATACACACATGCATTTTGATGTAAAAAAGTGGGCGTGGCCCAAATTTTTGAAAGTGGGTCACGCTCATATCTCAAGCATGGTATGACGTATGGACCTGGGACCAACACCAAATGAGTCGACACTCGATGGAGATTCAAAAATATGGGTCAAGGTCACGGAGGTCACCTAGGGGTCATTAAGTGCATTTTTCATAATTGCTAGAAATCACATTTTTTGACTCCTAAAGCATTCCTGACATACACACATGCATTTTGACGTAAAAAAAGTGGGCGTGCAAAATTTTTGAATGTCGGTCACACTCATATTTCAAGCATGGTATGACGTATGGACCTGGGACCAACACCAAATGAGTTGACACTCGATGGAGATTCAAAATATGGGTCAAGGTCACGGAGGTCACTTGGGGTCATTAAGTGCATTTTTCATAATTGCTAGAAATCACATTTTTTGACCCCCTAAAGTATTCCTGACGAACACACATGTATTTTGAAGTAAAAAAAGTGGGCGTGGCCAAAATTTTTGAAAGTGGGTCACGCTCATATCCCAAGCATGGTATGACGTATGGACCTGGGATCAACACCAAATGAGTCGACACTCGATGGAGATTCAGAATATGGGTCAAGGTCATGGAGGTCACGTAGGGGTCATTAAGTGCATTTTTTATAATTGCTAGAAATCACATTTTTTGACATCCTAAAGCATTCCTGACATACACATGCATTTTGAAGTAAAAAAAGTGGACGTGGCCAAAATTTTTGAAAGTAAGTCACGCTCATATCTCAAGCATGCTATGACGTATGGACCTGGGACCAACACGAAATGAGTTGACTCTCGATGGAGATTCAAAATATGGGTCAAGGTCACCGAGGTCACTCAGGGGTCAATGAGTGCATTTTTCATAATTGCTGGAAATCACATTTTTTGACCTCCAAATGCTTCCCCAAAATTCAGATGTGCATTTTTTCATGAAAAGAGTGGGCGTGGCCAAAATTTTTGAATGTGGGTCACGCTCATATCTCAAGCATGGTATGATGTATGGACCTGGGATCAACACCAAATGAGTCGACACTCGGTGGAGATTCAGAATATGAGTCAAGGTCATGGAGGTCACCTAGGGGTCATTAAGTGCATTTTTATAATTGCTGGAAATCACATTTTTTGACATCCTGAAGCATTCCTGACATACACACATGCATTTTGACGTAAAAAAGTGGACGTGGCCAAAATTTTTGAAAGTGGGTCACGCTCATATCTCAAGCATGGTATGACGTATGGACCTGGGACCAACACCAAATGAGTCGACACCCGATTGAGATTCAAAATGTGGGTCAAGGTCACCGAGGTCACTCAGGGGTCAATGAGTGAATTTTTTATAATTGCTGGAAATCACATTTTTTGACCTCCAAATGCTTCCCCAAAATTCAGATGTGCATTTTTTCATGAAAAAAGTGGGCGTGGCCAAAATTTTTGAAAGTGGGTCACGCTCATATCTCAAGCATGGTGTGATGCATGGACCTGGAGCCAACACTAAATAAGTTGACACTTGATGGAGGTTCCAAAATGTGGGTCAAGTTTACGGAGGTCACTTGTGGTCATTGAGTGCATTTTTTCAGAATTGCTGGAAATCACATTTTTTGACCCCCTAATGTATTCCTGAAGTCCATACATCCATTTTTACGTAAAAAGTTGGTGTGGCCAAAATTTGTGAAAGTGGGTCATGCTCATATTTCAAGCATGGTATGATGTATGGACCTGGGACCAATACCAAACGAGTCGACACTCGATAGAGATTCAAAATTTGGGCCAAAGTCGAACAGGAGTCACGAGGGCTATTACCAGAATTGCTGGAAATCATATTTTTGAACCTCCTTGTGCATTCCCTTGATTGGTCCATTTGAATACTGTGAAGATATATACCTTATCTGGTTTCTTGGAAAAAATTAACTGATTTTTGAATGAATATCTATAAATACTGTCATTGAAAACCTATTTCTTATTTCTTTAAAACTATTTTATCCCCAAAATAAGCCTCTAAAGTATTCCCATTACATTCATAGAGGGGCACGGTGACTAAGCAGTTAGAGGTGCAGGCTGCAAGCCGAGAGGTTCTCAGTTCGAATCCTATCTGCGGCAACTGCCTTGTGTCTTTGGGCAAAAACACTTCACCCCCTTTGCCCACATAATGGCATAGTGATGTTGTGTACTAAGACATACTGCATGCCGATGATACACTTGCACTAACCCTGCTTGTGTGGAGTTAGCATGTTGGCAATCCAGACAGTTGCTTGTTGTTGTTGTTTGGTGGTTCTCTGTGTTCTCTGGTTTCCTCCATCCGTAAAAACTGTACGACACGAGGCAGGCCTAGCTGTTGAAGTGTCGTTAAACCTCAATAAATTAATAACATTCATAGAATGTCTTCTATGCACTGTTTGTCAACATGATAACCCAAATACAATCAATCCTATCTCAATGTTTTTGGTATACTGATAAACTGCCTGCCATTGGTATTTGGTCATCTATGATTTGGAGGCATGTGGGGGCCTTCGGGCTCTAGATGTTAAAAATATGTTTACAACATTTACTGGGAAATGAGTTAGCTGAAGCAGTAACCATTATCTAAAACAGAAATCCCCAGAGAGAAAGCTGAGATAGAATTCTTTGTTACATTGAACAGCACTGTATATTTATGTTGTATCATGTTACAAAACTTCAGTCTTAGTCATTGAAGAGAGGGAGAAACTTTCACTTTTCAAAGCATTTTTTTTAAAAAATCTATTTATTCTCAATCATAACTCAGGATTGAGATGTTTTGGGATGGAGTGGTGTGTGGCTTTCTCAAAACACCTATCACAGTTACAAAGTAATAAAATGGAATATTTGAATGGTCAGATTTTAACCCTCTTAATACTTCGATGTGAGTAAAAAAATATCTTTAATATAACTCATGGCTACAGAATGTTTTTCGCTCTCTTTTATGAAACATTTAATTCTATTTGGAATGGGACACCTTTTCAGTGTGCTTTCCAACTTAAGGGATTCTTAACCCTTTAGCCAACATAACGGCAAAAACCGGTCAGCTTTATACACAGAAATGTCTATTCAGTTTTAATTACTTTTGCATTTTTGCTTGAAAAACATAGCTTATGACCCTTCATTGGAATGAGCTCATTTTTTGAAGGATTATTTATTTATTGGTGTTTAATGTCACATAGTTCTGCACAGTGGTTTACCATGACCAGGACAGTTTTACGGGCGGAGGAAGCCAGAGTACCTGGGGAGGAGGACCTCCGGGCAACAGCGAGCAACTATCAGATTCCCCACATACTAACTCCACACAAGCAGGGTTAGCATTGGTTGAATACAGGTGCACCATCGATTTGCAGTACGCTTAGTACACATCGCCACCATGCACCCACGTGGGCAATGGGGTGAAGTGTCTTGCCCAAGGATAGAGTGAGGACCGCTCGACTTGCAGCCTGCACCTCTGCCAACTCAGCCACTGCGCCCCCATTTAACCCTTTACCCAACGGAGACGATAGCAAAATTTATTATTTCAAATATCATTTTTTTTCAAATTTTCCAAACAATTTCAACAAAACCATATCATGGGACCCCTCGTTGGAACCAATATTTTTTCAACTTCTCAATTTGCATATTACGCGGGCGGATTCAGCCGATTCGTTGGGTAAAGGTTTTTTTTTATTTTTATTGGTGTTTTAAGGTCACATATTTCTGCACAATGGCTAACCATGACCGTGACAGTTTTACGGGTGGAGGAAGCCGGAGTACTCGGAGAGAACCACCGAGCAACGATGAGCAACTGTCAGCTCCCCAACATACCAACTCCACACAAGCAGGGTTAGCATTGGTTGAAGACAGGTGCATTATCGACGTACAGTACGCCTTAGTACACAGCGTCACCGTGCCCCTACGTGGGCAATGGGGGTGAAGTGTCTTGCCGAAGGACACAACGCGGTTGCCGCAGGAGGGATTCGAACCGAGGACCTCTCGGCTTGCAGCCTGCACCTCTACCATCTGGGTAAAGGGTTAAAGGATTAAAATGGAATATTTAAAGCGAATATTTTAACCCTCTGAAAATCTTAATACGGGGGCACGGTGGCGCTGTGTACTAAAGCGTACTGCACTTCGATGGTGCACCTCTCGTCGAAAACATCATTGAGAATAATGAAAACCATTTCCATTCTCACAGTGTTGTTCTAAACACACATGGATATAGATGGGACCTCGGTATTTTGACAATGCCAATAAGTCTTCAGACAGGCTCTTGGGGGTCTTCAAGGCCTTTCAACGTCTACATTCCAACATTACTGAACCTTTTTACTTGCAATATATTTTCCAGAGGTACCATGCATGCACTTCATCATTGCCTTGCTAAGATGAACATTTGCCATCATCTACAAATGTGGCAGATCCGGAGTTGGTGGAGCCAATATTTATAAAGTAGTTTATGCTCATACTTCATTTTTAGTATGACCTATAGTAATGGTACCTACACCAAATGAGTTGAAACTTGCTGGAGGTTCAAAATGTGGTCCACCTCTATGCGGTCAAGAGAGGTCATTAAATGCATACTTTTTCGACCTATTTGGAATTTCATTTTATACCAATTAATGCAGTTCTGAAGATTATACATGTATCTCATCATTCAAATAAATGGTAGCGGCAGAAATGTCCATTTCTGATTCCTTGATCGAACCCTATAAATGGTGTGCACATATATGCCTTTTCGGGTTTCTTAGAAAAATTGTTCTGATTCCTGTATGAATATTTTCTCCATGAAAGAATTTCACAGAAAGCAGTGGGGAGAAAGCCGTGACTGTCAAATACAATAACATGATCTATTTATTTAATCTCATTGTACAGAATTAATTCCCAAACCAAGTTAATATAAAAACAAACAACTTGATAATGAAGAATTCCAGTGTACATGTAATTGTACAACTACACTGGAGATTTGTTATTGAAACCTATCACAATACTGTCATGATGCCGGTAAAAGATGCAATACTGACATAGTTGAATGTTCTGTTAACTGTGTTAGTGCTATGACTGTTTAAAATTAATTTATTAGAGAAGTTCTAGTTTTTTGTATGCCTTGTTTCGGTCACTAGATGCTCTTTTAAGAGCAGGCTTTCAAATGAGCTCTTGGGTTTTTTTAGGGTTTTTATGACAATATCTCCGACATAGAGTCTATGCACCCTTTGTCAGCGCGACAACTCAAATACGGACCGTCCTATCTCTATGCATTTTGGCATGCTGGTTAACAATAACCAGTTTGCACTCATCTATGTTTTTTCACCCGTTCGATCTGAATGTCAGATGACAGATCTGAAGTTGGTGGAGCCATTATTTCAAAGTGGGTTGCGCTCATTTTTCAATGTAGATGTGAACATGGGACTACACCGACTGAGTTAAACATTGCTGGAGATTCAATATATGGTCCACCTGAATGAGGTCATCAAGTGCATATTATTCAGAAAGATTGGGAAATGCATTTACTCCTTAATGTATTTCTAAAGCTTATGAATGTATTTCATCACTCAAATTAGTGGGCAGAGCCAAAATTGTCCATTTCTGATTCGTGTATCGAACCCTTTAAATGCTGGTCACATATATGCCTTTTCTGGTTTCTTATAAAAATTGTTCTGATTCCTGTATGAATATCTGTAAATACTGTTAACGAAAAACCCATTTCTGATTTGTTAAAATATATTTTACACCAGAAGATAAGCCTCCATAAATTCTCTTTCTGTAGAGTTTATTCCTGATACTTTAACCCTTTTCACGCAGACTTGAATTTACTGGATGCAGTAAATTCTGTTTCTCTAGTTAGCCAGTTACATTCGTATAAGACATGTCTCAATGATCTGTCTTCTATGCACTCTTTTGTCCGCACGATAATGCCAATACAAAATACCCTATCTCATTGATTTTCGCTATACCGGTTAGTAGTTACTTGTACTCTGCCATCTATGTTTTTCAGGCGTTTGGGGTCCAGGGTTTGACTCTACAGGACACAAGATGTTCACAGTTTCTACCTTAACTGGTAAATGTAATCGTTGAAACAAAATCCACTGTTTAAAACAGCAGAGAATCTATTTATTCCCAACAAAACTCATTACACAGTAATGTATAATGGGCCACACAGAATAACATTGTTTGTTTATTTAACCTCATGTTAAAGATTAATTCCCAAATCAAGCTAGATAGAGAACCTTTCACTTTTCAAAGCATTCGAAAATTTGTTTATACTCAATAATAACTCAAGCCAGGCAGGTTTCGGAGTGGAGTCAGGGAGGTTTGATTTTTAGAGTAAAATACAGAATATGAATAACATGTTTTAGACCAATTGAACCAAATAATCCGTGAAATTTTACCTAGTCGTTTTTGGTCTGTTAGCTGAAAATATCTTTTAACCATTGAGGCCAAGTCCAGCTTCAAATTTGAATATTGTCGTTTAATTTAACCCCTAGACATGACTTGAAAATAGGTCCTGATTAAATCCTACTGGTCACTACTGGAACCACTTAGGAACTCCTGGACTCTGTTACATTATTTATCTTCAATCATAACTCAAGACCGACGGGTTTCAAGAAGCAATGGTGAGTGGCTTTTCGGAAACACCAACTACAATTATATACAGAATATTTAAATGGTCTCTTTTTAAATGCCTTTGTTTAACTCACGACAGTAGAACGTTTTGTAAGTTTTCTCTCATATTGCCCCTCTGTTCAGAACAGCCATTTTTGAGATGCAACCAACTTCCTATTTCCCGTACGCCTTGCCTAGGACCCTAGATGCATTTACCAGACTTCTAAATTGATCAGACAGGTGAACGGTGGCGATGAGGTAACAGTATTTTACTTCAAACAGAAAGATTCAGAGTTCCAACGTCCCCAGGTGTATGTGCGTTGTGTCTGTGGCAAGGCACATAATCCCGATTGTCCTGGAAGAGGCAGTGACGCCGTGCTCTTTTTAAATGGCTTAGTTTTAACCCTCTCAATAAAGCATTCGTAACAGTTTACCCAACGTAACGCCGAAAAAATGGGTGAGCGTTATTCACAGAAATTCCCATTCAGTTTATATTTTTTCATCCTTGCTTGAAAAACATAAATTATAGCCCTCATTAGAATAATGTCATTTTAAAGGGTTAAAATGGAGTATTTAAGGGGAGTATTTTAACCTTCTCAGGATCTTAATATGGGTACAGCAAATTTTATGTCATGCAAAGCGAGAGTAATGTTAATCCTTTTCCTTCTCACAATGTTGCTCTTAACACAGATGGGCAACGAGGAGACCTCGGTATTTTGCCAATGCCAATGAGCCTTTAGATAGGCTCTTGAGAGCCTTTAGGGCCTTTTGACGTTTGTATTCCAACATTACTGAATTCTTTCACTTGCAATATATTTTCCAGAGGTACTATGTACCTTACCATTTTCTAGCTAATATGAATATTTGCTATCATCCACATATATGGCATATGGTGAGTTGGCAAAGTCAATATTTCCAAAGTGGTTTATGCTCATACTTTAGGCTTGGTATGACCTATGGATACCAGACTTACATCGAATGGGTTGAACTTGCCAGAGGTTCAAAATATGGTCCACCTTATTGCGGTCAACAGACGTCATAAAGTGCGTTTTTTCAGAACTGTCAGAAATATCATTTTATAACAACTGATGCATTCTTCAATGTAGATGTAGACATTTTACTACTCCGACTGAGTTAAAAACTGCTGGAGGTTCAATATATGGTCCACCTGAATGAGGTCACCAAGGTCATCAAGTGCATTATTTAGAAAGACTGGGAATTTTATAACACCTTTATGCATTTCTAAAGTTTATAAATGTATTTCATCACTCAAATTAGTGGGCAGAGCCAAACTGGTCCATTTCTGATTCGTGTATCGAACCCTTTGAATGCTGGTCACATATATGCCTTTTCTGGTTTCTTATAAAAATTGTTCTGATTACTGTATAACTATCTGTAAATACTGTTTACGAAAATCAATTTCTGATTTGTTAAAAAATATTTTACTCCTGAAAATAAGCCTCCATAAATTCTCTTTCTCAATGGTTTATTCCTGATACTTTAACCCTTTTCACAATATGTGACCTTAAACACCAATAAATAAATAAATAACCCTTTTCACACAGACTTGAATTTACTCTTCAACCAATCTAACCCTGCCTGTGCTGCGGTGCTGAGTTCAGAGTTACGATGTTGGAGAGCTGACAGCTGCTCGTCGTTGTTCGGTGGTTCTCTCCGGGTACTCCGGCTTCCTCCACCCGTAAAACTGTCACGGTCACGATTAGCCATTGTGCATAAGTATGTGACCTTAAACACCAATAAATAAATAAATAAATAAATAATAAATAAATAAATAAATAACTTGAATTTACTGGTGGCAGTAAATTCTGTTTTTCAAGTTCCGTTGTTGTTTTTTTCTCCACGATCTGATGCTCGAAACTATATTGTACAGTTACAGAGAGTCGAAAGAGGCTTGCCTCGTGTCGTCCCTGCGCGCCTTCGACGCGCGAAACCATTTCATCTGTACTTTGGTTATTCGTCACGTAATGGATTTCCAATCACTGTCCTCTCGCGCGCTGAAATTTCTCATTCATTGATTCATTCAATTGTATGATGTTTATTGCGGTTTCTCGAAGTTCAATGTTTTTTCGAGTGCGTCACCATAGAAACCAATAAATATTGCAGGGTCTATAAGCGTACGAACATAAGTTAAAAGGGGAAAATATGGGTTAATAACAGTTTTAAAAGGAGAAGATATGTGTATTGGTATATTTTGCTCATGTGTAACATTGTATCCACCTCTGATGAGCATTTCGATAATTGAAAGAATTTAAAGTATGATGTAACCCGTTCTTTTCATAATTAAGAGGATTTAAAGTGTACAGCGAATCCTCTGCTTGTCAATTCGTCGATGTAATAACTAAAGAATGAACAGAAGGGATAGCAGCGGGTAATTAATTAGCTGTCAAATTAAGTTGTACTATTGCTTGCACAAATGGGTGGGGTAAAATTGTCTTTTCAATTTTTTCATTATTTATTTTCATGAACCACATATTCCTCAGTCATCCCCATTTATCAGGTATAATTGCCCATTTAATGCACTGAAAATCACATGTATAAAGAATAAAATTGAAACGTCATGAGCGAAGTAAAATTTTAGTTACTTCATTACTTAACACTTTGGGCGGTCGCTTATTTGACGCAGTTATCAGGTGAAAATACCTTAATTAACCCTGTGCTACCATATGCCTCCTTATTTCCATACCTCTCCCCTCCTCCCAACACCCGGAAACGAACTGTTTGAAGGCATCCCGTGCCTAATTCTTCCCAGTCTATCCGATAACCATAGTAACCCCCTTCTGTTGCCACCCAATTCCCACATATCCTTCATTCTCCCATCCTACTTCCTCTTTATATTTCCAGTGAATCTTATTTTGCCTCAGTTTCGGTTGAGACAAAAGGGTTGAGTCGTTGCTTCTTTCAGATTTTTTTTTTATATTTGCTTATTTAACCTAAGGAGAAAAATCAATAAAATACCGAAACTCTACAAAAGCCACCTTTTGAAACAAAAAGGCTTTCCGGCGAGTCCATGATATGGAGCTGTACCGTGATGTTATATGTATATGGTGCTATACAGGACAAGCACCATTCCTTAATTCTGTGCCCCCCCCCCCCCCCCCCCCCATCCACCACCTCCCGCTTCTTTTTGTGTTCGACAACGTTTGTGAGTTTCGTTTTTTTCTCGACAACTGACACTACGTAGATGTTTCGGTTTACCGGAGAGCTCAAGACGTCCACCACCCCCCACCTCAAAGGTGCCTTCAAGGAACTCTTCAAAATTGCATTCTGCAAAATGCTGAAAGTGGCTTTAGATGGCAATGACTGAGTGAATTTCCATGTAATTGCTCGAATAGTGAACATTGGACTATAATAAAATTTGATAAAACAGCCTTATTAGTCTGTGTGAAACACACAGATTATTGTATTTATATGGTTTCCTTTCCTTTTCTTTTAAAGTATGTGTGAAACACACAGACTATTGTTTTTGTACACACAGACTATTGTTTTTGTACGGTTTCCTTTTCTTTATTTCTTTTTAGTCTGTGTGAAACACACAGACTATTGTTTTTGTACGGTTTCTTTTCTTCTTCTTCTTCTTCTTCTTCTGTCTTCTATGCACCTCCTTGTCCGCACGATAACTCGACAACGAATTGCCCTATCTCGTTGATTTTTGGCATGGTGATAGACAGTCACTCGTTCTCGGCCACCTCAGATTCCTGGGGCATCAGTGGTGTCTGTAGGGGTGTTCTGAAAGTGGGTCACGCCCATATCTCAGGCATGGTATGATGTATGGACCTGGGACTAACACCAAATGAGTCGACACTCGATGAAGATTCAAAATATGGGTCAAGGTCACGGAGGTCACCTAGGGGGTCATTAAGTGCGTTTTTAATAAATGCTGGAAATCACATTTTTTGACCCCTAAAGTATTCCTGAAGTACACACATGTATTTTGACGTAAAAGAATGGGCGTGGTCAAAATTTTTGAAAGTGGGTCACGCCCATATCTCAGGCGTGGTATGACGTATGGACCTGGGACCAACACCAAATGAGTCGACACTTGATGGAGATTCAAAATGTGGGTCAAGGTCACGAAGGTCACCTAGGGGTCATTGAGTGCATTTTTCATAATTGCTGGAAATCACATTTTTTGACACCCCTAAAGCATTCCTGACAAATACACATGCATTTTTACGTTAGAAAAGTGGGCGTGACCTGACTCTCATATCTCAAGCATGGTATGATGAATGGACCTGGGACTAACACCATATGAGTCGACACTTGCTGGAGATTCAAAATATGGGTCAAGGTCACGGAGGTCACCTAGGGATCATTGGGTGCATTTTTCGTAATTGCTGGAAATTACATTTTTTGACCCCCAAAGCATTCCTGAGGTTCATACATACATTTTTATGTTAAAAAAGTGGGCGTGGGCAAATTTTTTGAAAGTGGGTCACGCTCATATCTCAAGCATGGTATGATGAATGGACCTGGGACTAACACCAAATGAGTCGACACTTGATGGAGATTCACAATATGGGTCAAGGTCACGGAGGTTGCCTAGGTGTCAATGATTGCATTTTTTATAATTGCTGGAAATCACATTCCATCACTCAAATTAGTGGGCAGAGCCAAAAATGTCCATTTCTGATTTGTGTATCGAACCCTTTGAATGCTGGAAACATATATGCCTTTTCTGTTTCTTATAAAAAATTGTTCTGATTCCAGTATGAATATCTGTAAATACTATTAACGAAAATCCATTTCTGATTTGTTTAAAAATATTTTATTCCTGACAATAAGCCTCCATAAATTCTCTTTCTGTATAGTTTATTCCTGATACTTTAACCCTTTTCACACAGACTTGAATTTACTGGGTGCAGTAAATTCTGTTTCTCCAGTTCTTCTTATTTCCCTGTCTTCTGTCTTCTCATCACTTTTTTGTCCGCAAGATAACTCGAAAACGAATTGCCCTATCTTGGTGATTTTCGGCATACTGATAGACAGTCAGACGTTATCGGACACCTATGTTTTTTCAGATTCCTGGGGTATTAGTGGTGTTCGTGGGGGTGTTTTGAAAGTGGGTCACACCCATATCTCAGGCGTGGTATGGCATATGGACCTGGGACAAACACCAAATGAGTCGACACTTGATGGAGATTTAAAATATGGGTCAAGGTCACGGAGGTCACCTAGGGGTCATTGAGTGCATTTCTCATAATTGCTGGAAACCACATTTTTTGACCCCCTAAAGCATTCCTGATGTTCATACATGCATTTTTACATTAAAAAAGTAGGCGTGGCAAAAATTTTTGAAAGTGGGTCACGCTCATATCTCAATCGTGGAGTGATGAATGGACCTGGGACTAACACCAAATGAGTTGACACTTGATGGAGATTCAAAATATGGGTCAAGGTCATGGAGGTCACCTAGGGGTCTGCCTGAAAAAGGTCACCAAAGTCATCAAGTGCATATTATTCAGAAAGTCTGGGAAATGCATTTTATTGCACCGTAATGCATTTCCAAAGTTTATGAACGTATTTCATCACTCAAATTAGTGGGCAGAGCCAAAAATGTCCAATTCTGATTCTTGTATCGAACCCTTTGAATGCTGGTCACATATATGACTTTTCTGGTTTCTTATAAAAAATTGTTCTGATTCCAGTATGAATATCTGTAAATACGATTAACGAAAATCCATTTCTGATTTGTTCAAAAATATTTTACTCCTGAAAATAAGCCTCCATAAATTCTCTTTCTGTATAGTTTATTCCTGATACTTTAACCCTTTTCACACAGACTTGAATTTACTGGTGGCAGTAAATTCTGTTTCTCTAGTTAGTCTGTGTGAAACACACAAACTATTGTTTTTGCACGGTTTCTTTTTCTTTTTTTCTTTTTTTTCTTCTTCTTCTTCTTCTTCTTCTTCTTCTTCTTCTTCTTCTTCTTCTTTTTCTTCTTCTGTCTTCTCATCACTTTTTTGTCCGCAAGATAACTCGAAAACGAATTGCCTTATCTCGTTGATTTTTGCATGCTGATAGACAGCCACAAGTTCTCGGCGAGTAAATGTTTTTCAGATTCCTGGGGTATCAGGGGTGTCTGTAGGGGTGTTTTGAAAGTGGGTCACGCCCATATCTCAGGCGTGGTATGAACTACAGACCTGGGACCAACACCAAATGAGTCGACATTTACTGGGTGCAGTAAATTCTGTTTCTCTAGTTCCTAGATGTTTTGTTGGCGGGTGCATTGAGCCCCCAGCTGTCTCGTAGGTGATAATACAGGAGTCTGTTCTGGGATGTTGTCGTGAAAGAGGTGGTTGTTAGTGAGTCATAAAAACGGTTTATTACCTTTGGTGAATGGTAGTTGTAGTAGCAAGCGTGGCTTAATAGTATTTAGTCTGACGGTGGTGTCCGGGCAGAGAGGCGTTTCACGGTTTAGAGGAACCCAGGAGGGAGGGAGGGAGTTGAGATCAGTAACTTAGACGTGGACAGGAGAATATTGGTCGGACGTTGGTTAGACACCCTGGCAAACTCCCCTGCAGTAGCCGGAGATGAATATGACCTGACCAAGCCGCGCCTGGTTGATCCAAGCAACCTATGAGTCTTACTCCAGGGGCGGATCCAGGATTTTATAAGGGGGGGGTGCTATTGTTGGTCGGCAAGCGCCGAAGGCGCGCAGCGTGACGGCGCGCAGCGCCGTCCTTGCGAGCGCCGAAGGCGCGAAGCAATTAGCGGGGGGTCTGGGGGTCCTCCCCCAGAAAAAAATTTGAATTAGGAACCCATCAGATGCTATCTGAGACCTATCCTGGTCATGACATATATTTGTCTTTTCTCTTAAACCTATTTTCTGTCGATTTGGCTTGCAATTTGGTAAAAACAATTATGGTACTGACACTGCCCAATGAAAAACAAAATAATCATTCGAAATTGTTACCTACCAAGAAGCAAATATAATCACCCCTGGATTTTGCATCAAATTAACTGAAATGCGGGGATTGCCTGGAAGAAACATAATAATTTCCACCATGACATACCAGTTGTACGCAGGGGCGACAGAAGTTCCAAGAAGTATGAGTGTGTGTAGGTGGGTGACTGTGTGGATGGGTGGGTGCCACTGGGTGAGTGGCCGAGGGGGGGGGGGGTCACATTTCTTCTGGTCAACTTTGAGATGCATATACTATTTAAATGTTAAACACCCCAAAGGCAGATATAGACGGGGGCGCACATGGCGTGCGCCCCTCTATTTTCTCAGAAATCATTTCTGAGAAAATAGAGGGGCACACGCCGAGTGCGTCCCCGTCTATTAATCAGATATAAGCAGTATATGTCGTTGAAAATTATTTTATTAGAATTGACTGGAGCGTGCCAAAGGCAAAGGCACGGCCCAGTCAATTCTAATAAAATAATTGAAGCCAGTGCGTACTATAAATTAATAGTATGTGCACACTTGCATCACAACAGTTTGTGACCATATAAGTATAGAGGGCGACGTCCCTCTATTTCAAAATCCTGGATCCGCTTCTGAAACACCCAAGTCCTGTCTCAGTTTGTGCGCTTCTACCGTGCTATGTGAACGCACAAACTTGTACACTGTGCAAATACATTGTTCCATCAACTGATCTTAACTGGTAAGTAGCTTAATTATTTTATTCATGTTATCGAAAAATAAGTCTGGATACTAGATGTCCTGTTGCTCTGTAACATTAAATTGTTTCAGTTTACTAGAGAATGCCTGTAGGCATTATCCAGCAAGTTCAACTGTTGCGACAATTTAATATTTAACAAAGAGCATTTAACATTGGTGAATCATTCACCAATGTTAAATGCTCTTTGTTAAATATTAAATTGTCCCATTCAATCATCTGTCATAGTGTAAAACTATTGCTGAAGGCGAACGTCGCTATAGCATCACTGATTCAGCTGAACAAAGATATATTTACGAACAGAGCTGATATACGTGGAAACTTTGTCCATAAAACCGTAAATATATGGATGACATTGGAATCAGCTCGTCAACTGATTCAAATGTCATCCATATTTGTATGGATATTGGCATATTTTAAATTTTTTTTTAAGAAATTCACAATTTTGGGAAAAGCTGTGATTGGTAACTGGTTAAATTCCAGGCACATTCTTATAACAATTACATTTTATTGAAATTAAATCTTCAAGATAGATTATTGGAGGCTGGATCGGAAATACAGTAATCGCGTATGCTTATTACAGTAACACTTGTGATTGGGATGAAGTTCTCACTCTTTCAGAATGTCTGCAAATTCAAGTTTTCTTGGATGACTGTGAGTAGTGAGAAGGTGTGTGTGTGGTGTGTGTGTGTGTGGGGGGGGGGGTGCTCGAGCACCCAGAGCACCCCCCCCCCTGGATCCGCCCCTGTACTCGTCCTTGGGGACCCCTGTTCCTAGGCGGGTGTTGTTGGGTGGTAGGCGGGAAGTCTTCACAGATGAATGGGGCCCAGGGGAGAATGTGTCAGTCGTTAGGTTAGACACCCGGGGAAACTCGCCTGACAGCAGCCAGGGATGTATTTGAGGAATTCCGAAGGCTCATTCCAATGACTGGTCAAATAATAAGGCTTTCGTGAAGTTATTTGGAAAGACGAGTAGAGAAGCATGGGTCCGGAATCTGTTCAATAAACCATATCATGTGCACCCCAACCCAAATCTCTCCATAATGGAACGTGTTTGGTTAGCTTATTTCGATGAGAGGTTTTATGATTCGCATGACAATGGTTTGCTGAGGATATTAATCAAGACAAATAGATGCGCATTGAAAACAAATCACTTATTGGCGGAGGAGAGGTGGATGGGGGGGATCTTGACCACCAGAATATAACCCAACGACGCCACTGGGCAATCACACCTTTATATACTTACACATGAAGAAAATGGGTGAGCGTTAGGGGGCGAGAGAGAGAGAGAGAGAGAGAGAGAGAGAGAGAGGCAGGCAGGCAGGCAGGCAGGCAGGCAGGCAGGCAGGCAGGCAGGCAGGCAGGCAGGCAGGCAGGCAGGCAGGCAGGCAGGCAGGCAGGCAGGCAGGCAGGCAGGCAGGCAGGGCAGGGCAGGGCAGGGCAGGGCAGGGCAGGGCAGGGCAGGGCAGGACAGGGCAGGGCAGGGCAGGGCAGGGCAGGGCAGGGCAGGGCAGGGCAGGACAGGGCAGGGCAGGGCAGGCAGGCAGGCAGGCAGGGCAGGGCAGGCAGGGCAGGGCAGGGCAGGGCAGGGGGCAGGCAGGCAGGCAGGCAGGCAGGCAGGGCAGGGCAGGGCAGGGCAGGGCAGGGCAGGGCAGGGCAGGGCAGGGCAGGGCAGGCAGGAAGGCAGGCAGGCAGGCAGGCAGGCAGACAGACAGGGAAGGGCAGGGCAGGGCAGGGCAGGGCAGGGGGCAGGCAGGGCAGGGCAGGGCAGGGAGGCAGGCAGGGCAGGGCAGGGCAGAGCAGGGCAGGGCAGGGCAGGGAAGGGCAGGCAGGCAGGCAGGCAGGCAGGCAGGGCAGGACAGGGCAGGGCAGGGCAGGGCAGGGCAGGGCAGGGGGCAGGCAGGGCAGGGCAGGGTAGGGGGCAGGCAGGGCAGGGCAGGGCAGGGCAGGGCAGGGCAGGCAGGCAGGCAGGCAGAGAGAGAGAGAGGGATCTACACTCCGTAATTCACACATTGGGCCTCTGAATATGACTTTTTGAAACCGGTGTAATAAACCAGATGAGCCCCCCCCCCCCAACCTCTTTCTTGTTGGACCAATGTGAGGTCTTATGGTTTGTATAATAAGGGTTTGTTAGGTTAGACACCCCCGCAAACTCCTCTGACAGTAGATAGGGATGTAAATGACGAGTTCGACAGACACATTCTGATGCGAGGTGAAATGATAAGGCTTCGAAAAGTTATTTGGAAAGACGAATAGAGAAGCATGGTAGATAAGCTCAAATATGTTTTGGGGCTGGGCCACAAATCACCAACACATAGCCTACCAACGCCACTGAACACACCCTCATACACATTCATACAGAGATTCAGACCTCGTACTTCACAATCTGGGCATCTAAATACATTAGTTTTGAATCTGATCAATAAACCATATCATGTGCTCCCCACCCAAATCTCCGCATAACGGAACGCGTTTGGTCAGCTCATTCCAATGAGAGGTCTTATGATTCGTATGATAAGGGCTTGCTGAATATATTTATAAAGACAAATAGACAAACAATCACACATTGGTGGTGGGGGAGGGGAGGAGTGGGAGAGCGAGATCTTGACAACCAAAATATAACCCAACTACGCCATAGGGCAATCACATATATATATTTACATATGAAGAAAAGGAGAGAACGATAGGGGGTGGAATGGGTGAGAGGGGCGAGAGAGAGAGAGAGAGAGAGAGAGAGAGAGAGAGAGAGAGAGAGATAGAGCGAGAGAGAGAGAGAGAGAGAGAGAGAGAGAGAGAGAGAGAGACAAAGGGAGGGAGACAGAGAGCGATTCACATGCAGAGACTCACATAGAGAGAGACTCACAAATAGAGAGATTCACAGAGAGAGACAGAGGGGGGGGGGGGATCTACACGCCATAATTCACAACTGGGCCTTTTTTTGATCCTTTGAAACCGGTGAAATAATCCAGATCATGCGTCTCCCCCTATCCTATTGAACGTGTTTGGTTAGCTCTAGTGCTTGACAGGTCTTTGGTTTGTAGTTTTCTAGTTTTTGTAGTCTTTGGTTTGTAGAGAGAGAGAGAGAAACTCACAGAGAGAGAGACTCACAGAGACAGAGAGAAAGAGAAAGACTCATAGGCGCGGCGAGACAGAGAGAGAGAGAGAGAGAGAGAGAGAGAGAGAGAGAGAGAGAAAGAGAGATCTACACTCCGTAATTCACGCTCTGGGCCTAAACGAAAGATCTTTGGAAACCGGTGCAATTAACCAAATCATGTGCCCCCCCCCCCCCCCCCCCCCGTATCCTATTGGAACGTGTTTGGTTAGCTCATGTCCTTGAGAGGTCTTATGGTATGTACATAGAGAGAGAAACTCACAGAGTGAGAGACTTACATGACAGAGAGAGAGAGGGGGGAGGGGGAGGGAGGGACTACACACCGTAATTCACATAATGGACCTCTACATATAATTTGTTGAAACCGGTGCAATAAACCAGATCATGTGTCCCCCTCTCTTTCCTATTGGAACGAGGTTTGGTTAGCTCATTTCATTGAGAGGCCTTATGGTTTGTATGATAAGAGTTTGTCATGTTAGACACCCTGGCACACTCCTCTGACAGATGCCAGGGAGAGAGAGAGAGAGATGGGGGGGGGGGTCTACACTCCGTAATTCACACACTGGACCTCTAAATATGATTTTTTGAAACCGGTGCAATTAACCAGATCATGTGCCCCCCCCCCCCCCCCCCCCCTCCGTATACTATTTGAACGTGCTTGGTTAGCTCATGTCCTTGAGAGGTCTTATGGTTTGTATGGAGAGAGAGAAATTCACAGAGAGAGAGAGAGATGGGGGCGGGGCTGCACTCCGTAGTAATAAACCAGATCATGCCCGCCCCCTTCCTATTGGAACGAAGTTGGTTAGCTCATTTAAATGGGAGGTATATTTATTCATTTATTATTAGGGTTTAGCGACACTTTAACAGCCAAGGTCATACTGTGTCGGCGACATTTTTATGGGTGGAGGAAGCCAAAGTACCCGGAGAGAACCACCGAGCAACGATGAGCAGCTGCCAGTTCCCCAACATCGTAACTACGCACTGCAGTAGAGGCAGGGTTAGATTGCTTGAAGACATGCGCTCCATCGATGTGCAGTACGCCTTAGGACACGGCGTCGTAGTTCTCTCATGTGGACAATCAGGGTGGAGTGCCTAGCCCAAGGACACAATGCGGTATTCCGAAACGATCGCTCTGGCGGTCATCCATCCAATGACTAACCGGGCTAGACGTTGCTTAACTTCGGTGATCTGACGAGAACCGGTTACCGCAACGCCACCGCGCCCACTAAATGAGAGGTCTTATGATTTGTATGATAATGGTTTCTTGAGTTAGACACCCTGGCAAACTCTACTGACAGCAGCCAGGGATGTATATGACGAGTTCGGCAGGCTCATTCAAATAATAAGGCTTACGTGAGATTATTTGGACAGAGGAATAGAGAAGAATGGTAAATAATCTCAAATGTGTTTTGGGTCCGGACCACAAATAACCAACACATAACCTATCAACGCCACTTGACACACACTCATACAGAGATCCACACTTCGTAATTCACAATCTGGGGATCAAAACACATGATTTTTGAATCTGGTTCAATAAACTATATCCTGTGCTTCACACCCAATCATCTCCATAATGGAACGCGTTTGGTCAGCTCATTCGAATGGGAGGTTTTATGATTCGTATGATAAGGGTTTTCGGAAGAAAATTTATAAAGACTAATAGATACGCAGTGCAAAAAAATCAAATATTGTGGAGAGGGGAGTGGGGAGCGGGATCTTGACACCAAAATATAATCCAACGACGCCACTGGGCAATCACACCAATATATACTCACACATGAAGAGAATGAGGGAACATTACAGAGGAGGAGAGAGGGGTCGAGAGACAGAGAGAGATGGTAGGGATAACGATAGGGAGACATACACAAAGGGAGAGAGACTGAGACAGATAGAGATAGAGAGAAAGAGAGGGAGAGAGATCTACACTCCGTAATTCACACACTGGGCCTCTATAATATGATTTTTTGAAACCGGTGTGCAATAATTCAGATCATGTGCCCCCCCCCCCCCCCCCCCCCCCATCCTATTGGGCAGTGTTTGTTAGCTCATTTCCTTGAGAGATCTTATAGTTTGTATGATAGGTTCTTGTTGAAGATATCTGTAACAACAAACACAAAAAACACGCATTGCAAAAAATAACTTTTTGGGGAGGAGGGACTTGACCACGAAAATATACCCCAACGACACAACCGGGTAGTCATACCCATATATACTCATACTTGAAGAGAGTGTGTGGGATGGGGCGGGAGAGATAGACAGGGTGTGAGAGATGTCGAGAAAGAGAGACAGATAGAGAGAGAGAGAGAGTGAGAGAGAGAGAGATTCTTCATCTTCATCTTATTATTATTGGTTTCATGTAGCTACGACTAATTGAAAGCTCCATGCATTGTTTTTATAACAAGTTAATTAAAATAAATAACTTAATACAAACATAAAACAGGAAAAAATTGGGAATGCATTTACATTTTGAGGGTGGGAAAATCAACTTATATATAATTGGAAGTACCCATAAGGTACATTTTTTTACCACGTAACCTAACACCTCAACAATTTTATGAAAATAGACCCACGAAAAACGATTCTCAAATATATCTCATGATTTTAAAGGACAGATATGTTACTTTTGTGTGATGTTTTTTTAGTGTATTGTCAGTCACTGCGGTATTTTACAATTAAAACATATCGCCTGAAAAAAGAAAAATATAACTTTAATTGAATGTCGACTTAATGTCTGTTTTTTAACAAGTAAACATATAGCATATCAAATTTTCACCACTCTCTGGTGGTTTGTGTACAGGTGTAGATCTGGCATCGGGTACATAAGATAAAAGATAGTGTTCACATGAATACCAGAGACCCAAAATTGGAAATAAAAATTAATGTGAAAAGTCACAATTGAAGACTAAATTATTAGGGAGACCCGTATAAGTCTCCCTAATGTGCATGTCCCCTTAATGTATGTTTTTTTTCCTATCGAAAGTCTCCCTAATGTATAAAAAAGGAATATACTTATACTTTTTAAGTTTCTCCCATTGTTTGGATCCAATAAAAATATTCTTCGAGGTCATCACAACATTAACGCGGTTCAGCATCATAGAATATACGCATTCCCTGCACCATATTAAGGGCGCCCGCCTTAAAAACAGACCTAAAATTTTCGAATTAGAACTAGCTCGTTCCACTGAGGAGGCATGAACTATATTTTCGAGGCAAAACTTAGATAAAAAACAATGAAATTTTGAAAGACGATTTTTGTGAATGGCGCTGGTCAGTTGTGAACGTTATATTAGGGAAATAGTTGAGCGATTCCATAACAACCACATGGAGTGAAAGCGTGACTGCGGCGCTCATCTTCATTTCTATAGCCTTCTAATTCTCGAGTCGGCTAAATATTTACCTACCAACAAATCCAGACGTTCGGCTAACATGTATCGCTCTAGGGGTCTGATCTACCGACCCATTTCAATGAGTAGAGATGAGCGGTATACTGCACATTATCCTGGTTGCCAACATGGGGGCATGATATCGCCGTGTACCAAGGCGTACTGCACGTCGATGGTGCAATGTTTTCAACCGCTGTAACCCAGTGTGAGCGGAGATTGAACAGAATTAGAATGTTGAGGAGCTAACAGTCGATGCCCGGTAGCTCTCTCCGGGGACTCCGGCTTCGTCCACCCGTAAAACTGTTACGGTCACGATTAGCCATTTTGCATAACTTGTATGTGACCTTAAAAACAACCATTACATAAATAATATGAACGATATACTGGAAAACTGAACCGATACCACGGGGATACCTAAAATACCGAACCGAACACTGATTGCCGAAACTGTCTGAATTTTCACATTTTTTTACATTCGAATGTTAAGGCTTGATAGCAGCTAAGGGTTTTCTTTTCACGAGCGAAGTGGTTGATATTCCTTTCAGTTTTGTTAACCCTTGAAGGTCTAGTATTGTACTGAATTGTCTTTATCTTTAGACTACAACCTGCACATGTCCAGTTGCTTTGCAATGATTTATTTTCTAATCTTGGCTGCCTTAACATGCAGCCAAGAGTTGACAAAAAACACTGCTCATGTGATTCAGAAGGATCTCCTAATAGTGGCTTAATCATTGTACATGTTCTGAGATCACACATGCCTGAAATAAGCCTTTGCAGGTTGTTTTTTTTTCAAAAGGTCCCAGAATTACTTTAGATATAATTTCTGTTGGCAAACGAATGCCAATGTTGAGCTTCTTTGTGTCGCTGTGGTAGAATGATACAAGAACAACTTATTCTGTATTTCCCCGATGTGAACTTTTGAAATATCTCAGACAAGTCAGACACCGAATATACAGAACCGACACCACGATATACCCCCCCCCCCCCCACTAAAAATATATATATATATAAACAAATGCCGAAATTGATACCGAAATCAAAATTCTAATACCGTCCGTCTCTATCAATGAGTACTTGCAGCGGTCGGCACACAAGCTTCAATTTGTTTAACATTTTGCCTAATCAATCCGCGCGCGTAATTACAATTTGAGCAATTTAAAAAATATTATTTCTCAAAATTTTCAACTGAGGCATATCATGTGACCCCCTCATTGGAACGAGCTCGTTCCAATGGTCACATTATGTTTTTTTTTTTACATTTTTGATAAACTTGGGAAGAGAGTATTTAAAATATTAAATTTTGATACCGCCTGCTTTGGGTAAAGTAATTTATTTCCTTCAAATATGAAACGGGGGTTGGTAAACAAGCTAATATTGACACATGATAAAGAATGAAGTACACATACACTGAAAAGTAATAGTTCAGTTTGCTGTTCACCAAAATGATCATACAATAATAAGTGCGTGCAACCGAAGTCATTGTACAGTTAAAACTCGAAGACCTGTCACGATTAGGTCAGAAAATGCTCGTTAGTTAATGCGCTCCTTGCGGCCAAAAAATGGAGTAGTCTGAAATACACACGAACATTTGCGCTTTGCAATGCAAAATATAATGTGCTATTGGACAGGTCGGTAGTGAAATTACGAACTGGACCGATCAGACAGAAAACAAAATATTGAGGGTATGTTGAGGGTGGATTACTACTAAATCGCTGTGGGATAGATTTTTCACTCAATAATTAATTACAATTTCTGAGGATAAGACACAAGAAGCAATTGCAAACCCTGCGGTTCATGTGATGAAAGTTTGCAAGAGTTTCTCGTGCTGCTATAAACAATTATAAGTACTTTTCGAGTGGATAATATATGGCCCTGTGATTAAGTCGTAGTTCACTCTTTCAGGGCTTGACAATTCAGAATTTTGATGGACCCATTTGAAGGTTGCCCCATCACATGTTCATTAACCTTTTGATCTTTTGGCCCAATTTTGGGGGGTTAACCCTTTACCTCACATAGCTGTCCCCAAATATCCCGAACCTCATGATTAAAACCTTTTCTCAAATTTTCAATAGAAGCATACAAATATGGATATCATTGGAACCAGCTGTTTCAGCTGGTTCCAATGATATCCATATTGGTATGGATTTATTGAGAAATTGTCATGATGTGTGAAGCTGTGTAAGGCACACTTAGGCTAATTTTCTGGGCATTTTGGACATTTTGTTAGGTAAAGGCTCAGCCTCTTGGTTAACCATTATAATTGGCAGATTTGGGGATGTGAATTCTGTTGAGAAATAAAAGTCATTATGATTTATAATAATTTATCTTTTATCATTGTTACATGTCTTCTTATGTCATTACCTTCCAATCAAATCTCCAATTATGAAACTATTTTTTGGTTAACCTATAAAGAGGTCTCCCAAAAATCTTTTTTTGCGTAACCTATAGGCAACCCGTCCAACAGGTTGCCCCAATTGTCAAGCCCTGCTCTCTTCATTCTGTATATGCAGTCGGTATACCTACATCACTGCATGTATCCCAGTAAAGGTTAGGAACGATGTTAATGGTCTCTATTGACTAGAATAGATTTGTGGGCATACTGGTTTTTCTTCTGGAATTAAGTTATGCTAATGGAGCAGTTATGCACTTACTCAGCGCGCTATTACTTCAAAATAGTGCACAATACAGTGACAGGTCTTTTAGTTTCCACTGTATATAGTACGTCTGGGCAACGGCTGTGTGTATCGTCTTTTTGAAATGCTGACACTGTAGCTTCCGACAAGATTTTCAGAAATAAATCATTCACATAAATTTTTAATTTAGGCATCTTGCTTTTTGGGAAGTAATCACCAAGTAAGAAATGAAAAGTGATATTGATGGATATATCAGGCGCTTGTTGGGACATGTGAACAGCAGATGGCTACTCACTCTCGCCACCAACGCGTTCCTTGAACCTCCCAGTCTCAATTGTATGTTGTAGAAAAGTCAGAAATATCCTCACCAGAAGATGTGCGTCATCAGATGTAAAAGTAACAATCGAGCTGGAGGTATTTCATAAATACGAACAACCTGCCTACAGCCCGGGTGGTGGGGGGGGGGGGGGGGAGGTGGGTAGTAATTTGTGACATCCCAGTCATATCGTTTTAGGATACGCTTGGAAGCAGACAATACGGCCGTCGGGGACTGGTCACTTTCCACAGGTGGCCAATATTTCCCAGAACGCAATAATATCAGATTCCAAATACTAATAGAAGTAATCATAAAAAAATTCATTTACCCTTTACCCAACGTAACGGCCAAAACCGGTCAGCGCTATTCTCAAAAATCGCCAATTAATTTTCATTTCTTCAATTTTGTCTCAAAAAACATAGTTTATGACCTATATTTTTGAGATAAGAAAATGAAAAATATTATTCAAGACTTTTTTCCAAGTGTCGTCTGCTTTTCATGTTAGGTAAAGGGTTAATGAAGCACCGGGTACCGTCTGGTGTTTCATTAATTAAAAATTAGCTGATTATGATTTTTATTACCTGGTAAACGGATGCGTGGACATCACTACTCTCATATGGATATTATGACCAGTCCACGGCGACTGTACTGCATACTATTGCACTTGCGTGATTCTGTCCAGTCAATTCAGGCCAGCTCATCCCCCAGCCTAATTCCATATGGCAAAAATGAATCGGAAAAACGTTTCTTCTCAACAGAATATAATACAAAGTGTTCATCATTTCTTAAAGAATATGCCGACTTTCTGCAATGGTTGGAATGATTCGTCGCGATAAATAATTTTGGAGCAAGGGCATGTCCCATTTTGGAACAAACTGTTAGTTTGTGCCATGTTTATATTATGTTCATTTTGGCAAATACCATATCCCTTTAAAGGAGTTCAAGACTGGTACCACGGGGTGCACCACAAATTGTACGAAGAGCGTCCAGTTGAAGATTCTCTAAAGTGTATGATTTCTCTGTTGTGAGCTGTCACATATGGCATCAACATCATCAGATTATAGAAGTGATAGTGGTTGTTCAAGGATTATGAGCTCGATAATCACTGTTTTAATCCCCGAAACCAATTATTCATTGGACTTACTTTACTTACTATGCCATCAATATGCGTATCCCGAGAACCTGTACTTTGGAAAATTATTCCCACATGCGTATGATGCAGGGGCGGACTGGACCAAAAAAGACTACCGGGAAATGTTCTAGAGAGGGGGTCAAGCCCCAAGAAAGTTGCGAACTGAAACAACTCTGCTTCCTTGCATCTGAGCGATCAATGGCAGTGCATACTGAAAGCATTTCGAGATCATTTTTGTATCACCTTTGTCTCTCATTTAGCAAAAATGGCTGCATCAAATGGCACCCCTGATCCATCAGGCCGACCATACAGTTCGAACAGATGGGAGGACAATTTCATTTCTCGAACTGAGAGCGTGCTGTGTCCTTACATCTGAGTGATTAATGGCTGATTAGTCTGCTTGTATATCGAAATGCCCTCTTTGTGGACTGCTGTTGCAGTTCACATAGAGGGCACTTCTGTATTCCGACAGTCTATGCAATCAGCCCCACTTCCCCTTTTGGTCATTTTCACGAAATTTCATGCACCAACAGTCTGCATCAATTTTGGCGGCCACAAGGTGCCCCCAATAAGAGACCCCACCAGGAAAGGTCCCGGTTGACCATACGGCCAGTCGGCTTCTGTTATGATGGGCAAATAGCTTTATTCCGCTTCAATCTGATATGGTTCAGGGTTATACGTGAAGGATGAGTGCGTATTTCAAATTTGTTTTGTCCATTGGGTATAAAGACACTTTCAACAACCAGGGTCATATCGCGCCGGACAGTTTTAGGGGTTGAGGAAGCCGGAGTACCCAGAGAGAAACGCCAAGCAACTGTCAGACTACCCAACTTACTAACCAGGCACATTCACGGTAGCGGTTGAAGGCAAGTGCAAGATCGTCGTGAAGACGCCTTAGCACAGAGACTCACTGTGCGTTCACATGGATAATCTGGGTTAAGTATCTTGGTAAAGGGTGGGTCAAGATCGAACCGTCCGATCCCTTAACCAATGAGCCACAGTGCTTCCATAAGTGTTTTCATGTGAAAAGGGAAATAAACACTAGGATGCACTAGAAACCACCACACAGCATAGCTTGCCTTTCCTCCTCACAATTAGTTTTAAAAATATCTATTATGAAAACTATTCGCATAAACAGATGAATTGTACAATGACACAATTATGTGGATCCGTAGTTATTATTCCGGTATACCACAAGAATAAGGGGTTTGTCATCGTGTTTCAAAACTTTTGTTCCTAGGAGGGAGAGCCCCGTGTTTGGTGCCCGAGGAAGGGAGCTTCACTACAAAACCCTCTCTCATAAAGGTGCTTTCGTCGACCTACCGACTTACCTTCAATCCTCCCTAGCTAGTCAAAGGGGGTTAGTCTATATTTTTCTGATGGCAGAATTTAAGATCTTACCAGCGCAACTAGATTTTCAATCAAAACTGGAAATCTGCTTCCAATTTGTAAACCACACCAGACAAAGCTTTTTAATCGACACTTGATTTGATCGAATCTGATGACATTGCCATACAACACGTTACTTTACTAAATAGAATCTAATATGAATGAAGACTCACCACATTCGTAGTGATACATACAGATTATCATGATAATGTGCATTTCCTGTGATTTGTATCAGATTCGAGGTGGTGTCCAGAATGGGATCTCAACGAGCCGGCTTTGCCGGCGAGTTGTGATCCCATTTTTGGACACCACCGAGAATCTGATACAAATTACAGGACATGCACATTATCATGATAATTCATTTATCTAACAATTCTGTCACAAAAAAAACAGATTAAATCTTAACCCTTTACCCAACGTAACGGCCAAAACCGGCCAATGCTATTCTCAAAAATCGCCAATTAATTTTCTTTATTTTTTCATTTTTTGTCTCAAAAACATAGGTTATGACCCCTCGTTGGAACGAGCTCGTCGAACTCGTTCCAATGAGTGGTCATAACCTATGTTTTTGAGACAAAAAATAAAAAAAGAATTAGTTATTCAAGAATTTTTGTTGCAAGTGTCGTCTGCTTTTCATGTTAGATAAAGGGTTAAATTACTTTTTAACATTTTTGGGACATAATGTTCGGTCGATCACTGAAACGCACATAGAATGTATCCATGCGCCTGTTATGACAGCCCGTAGCGCTACTGGAAACGAGTCGTCTATGTGATACAGAATGAGTCATCTATATGATACGGAATCGGAACACATTATGTGATACGTACCGTTTCTCGTAGTTTTCAGTCCAAAATCTATTTGATTGTTAGATACAACAACGTCACGTAGTTCCATCAAATGTGTTGAAATCTTAATATTTTCAAACTGAATTAAATTCTTATTGATTTGAATATCTAAAACTGAATCACAAATGTATATCTGTATATTTTTGTTAGTAAAGGGGCATCCTGTTACATCGGCGGCCATCTGCACACACACTCCACGAGAATTTGTTAAACAGGCCGCTAGTAACAGCGTCGAATTGCCTTCCGAATTTGGACTGTGACCAAAGAGCCTTATATTCCATGTTTGGTACCGTTTATACCCTTGAAGGAAAATCAGAAATAGACTGCATCACAATCTCAGATTAAAGCTAATTGTTCTCTTCAACAAGTGCACTCATAATATTTTTCAAATTTTACCTGGTCATACAACACAAAAGCGCGCAGAAAATTTCCACCGTCCGCTTATCGGCCGCAACATACTAGAGACTTACCTGTCACAAAAGAAATGCCAGAACAGTGAATCTGAGATGATTTTTGTTTGAATTTCCTGATTAGATCTTTAATACGCAGTATTTATCTAACTTAATTTGCACCCAAAAACACGGAAAAAAACCTTTGATTTGTATCAGCCACTCACCCCGTTCCGATTCGTATCTGACAGATTCAATTACCGGAAAACACCACACTATCACATATATACATTGTTATTACGCATTAAAATATGGTTCGTGAAACTTACAGTTTGACCATTTTAAACGCAATTTCAACTGAAAAATGAGGGAAACTAGCTTTATGTAACGGGATTGTTAGATAAATGTATTATCAATACCTTCGGCTTGTCCTGTAATTTGTATTAGATTCTGAATCGCGTTCTGGGAGCATTTTTTACACTTGTGTAGGAGAACTCAATAGGTTCGCCAATGAGAGTACACCTTACAAATTTACTTCTTGGCACTTTTGTCTTTGGGGGTTAGTAACCAGCTTGAAATGCCCGATAGAACAGTGGACCGAGTGTTCAAGTGATGTCACTTTAATACCTCTCGTGTGCTGAGAATTCCCGAGTCCGTTCGTTTTATTGATGGAAGAAATGACAGGCTGTAAATCAGTGACCAACCTCGCTGTCAGTATCCAGTGTGCTGTCACTCGCCGCACACTATCAGGTTGATCAAATCCACGAATTCCCCCAGCTAAGTTACTACTACATATCGTATGATGAAAGGGTCTTTACGTTTATAAAGATATAGAGGATATTCACGAAAATTTGATGAATACCGAAAATATCTCGTGAGTGGCTACAAAGAAATATGAGGATCTTCACGAGCGACGCAGTCGCGAGTGAAGATCCTCATATTTCTTGTAGCCACGAACGAGATATTTTCGGTATTCATCAAATTTTCGTGAATTTTCTTTTTATTTAATGCTCTACGACTACAAACTCTCCAATTTGTGGCCTTTATTTGCCATTAAGGCGCAAAATTTATGTGCCGAACCGGCGTCCATACAAAAATTACAACAACCAAACTCCAACCATTGGAATGTGTGAATATCCGCACAAAAAGTAGTCCCGTCTTATTTCTCCCCTAACTTTACGATTTACCAAGGCTGGCGAATTGAAATAATCGCAATGTGTTTCGAAGAAATAGAACAATAACAAAAAACACCACTTTCTTATTTTCAATAACAAGACACGTCATTTTATTTTTTTGAACTCAATGCACTGAAGACGTGTGAAGTTGAACTGAAGAAATTTGAAAGTGATTTCGGCTTTTCGCTGGAAGGTGAATGAGAAAGTCAAACTTTGAAACCGCTGATTTAATGAATTGATTTAGTCACTGTCACTATCAATTATTCGAATTCGTTTGTATTTGGGACTCTGGAATTCATTACTGATGTGCTGACTCTGTGATGATTGCATGTAAATGTTTATCGGCCCATTAAACGTGCTGCCACTGAACATCGAAGACAGTGGAAATGAACCTACGATGAAATATCGATTTCTAAATATCATTTTGATATTTCGTTTTGCCGACCGACAGGGGAATATGACTTAATTTTTCAGCGTGAATTGATGCCTGAGCATTAAATAAAATACGATATTTGTATATACCTGAACGGGGATAACCGGCAAGAAGTATATCATCAGTTGTATAATCTCCATCATTGATGTAGTCAATCAAGCTCTCATGCTTCACCTGGCCATCACAAATATATGGAAGGTAGTATCCGTCCCATTCAAAGACTGGAATAGGGTGTCCAGCCCTGTCTTGAAAAACAACTAAAGACATTTTGTTCGAGCAGGAGCATATGCACAAAATAGCCCAGTAGGAATGTGATTACGCAAGTTAAACGTTATCGATTCGTTAAAATAATTTGACCCACTTCGATATTTTCTATCTATTTTAAGCAACACCTCCAGACGCTTTGTGCACTAGATATGCACACATCGTGCAGTAGATAAACAATATGAGGTTTTATTATTCACCAAAACATGTTTTCAGTGTCGCATGTATTGACACCGAGAAATGCAGCCCAGTCCATCTCCCACCTCCAAGTCTGGAATTCAGAATGAATAATCCTCACTCTAACATTCTGCCAATACCATACCAAAAGGGGAGCCTGGTCATTTCATATGACATTTCAGTGTCAACAGGTCAGCCTCCGTCCCAGACTGTTAGCTCTTGATATATTGCCCCAATTGCACCACAATCTCCCAAATCGTAAAGAATGGGATCCATCGGAGTGGGAAATCCTGTTTTACAGACCTTCCCATGGTCTCAAAAGTACAAATGCTGTCAACTTTCGCCACATGATACGGACTAAAGTTAAAGCCTGTGCAATTTTCAAAACCTCCGTCACTGGGCTGATGATGCCAATTTGAAACCTACAGTCGAAACCAGAAGTCCTGTCACTGTATTGTGCACTATTTTGACGTGATAGCGCGCTGAGTAACTGCACTTTTTGTTCCTATCAAGCTCAAACTGCCCCATAAACGTACCTCAGGTCTTGTAGAAAACAGTGTGCCAAACAATTCCGTACTGGTAATTAACATCATTAACATCATCTCTGAGCGTTACTGGGATACATGTAAATGTAATGACGTACATAGATATTAACATTCGACTGTATATACAGAATGAACAGTGTAGACGAATGCTTAATCGCAGCGCGATATATCCTCCACTGGAAACGTATTTATAATTGTTCATAACAGCACGACAAACACTTGCAAACATTCATCACATTGACCACCGGGTGCAACCCGGTGGTCCATATGATGGAAGTTTTTCAAGTGCTTCTTGTGTCTTGTCCTAAGAAATTGTAAATGATTTCCGGGTGAAAAATCTATCCCACAGCTATTTAGTAGAAATCCACCCTTCACATACTGTCGTCTCAATGTTTTCGTTCTGTTTGATCGGTTCAGTTCGTGATTTCACTACCGATCTCGCTAATGTCGCTTTATATTTTGCATTGCACAGCCCAAACTGTGTATTTCAGACAGCTTCATTCTTTTGTAGGAAGGACCGCGTTAACTGACGAACATTTTCTGCGCTAATTGTGACAGGATATCTGGTTTTAGCTGTAGCTATAGAGAACAGAGGAGAGACACCCCTCAACTTCTCATCTTCCATGTCGCCACGTCCCAGCATAAGACTAATCGTTATAAAATGTGTCAGATAACGTGATAGAAAGTACAGTTACATCTATCATACAAATGTGGAGTGTGAAATTCAGTCACTTGGTCCAGCCGAAAATTCATGATTTATTTTTTTTTTCGGATAAGAGGTAAGTACATAGTAACTAGAAGTACGGATACAACGCTAGATACAAAAGTAGTTTGAAGTATACATCACAATTCACAACACTTATTGTACATTTCACTAAATGCTGCACGTTTCAAGGTAGTTGTTGCAGAATTTTGAACCAGAAAAAAAACAACAACAAAACAAGATTGTATTTTCGGATAGAGGTTTATTCAGTCTCAAAAATGTATTTTTATCGACTCCCATCTTAACCTTATATTATCCTGCTTCTTTGGGGGTAATTATGGAGTGATAGAAGCTCCACATAACGTTGAAAGCGTAATTGAAGCAAAAAACATGGGAAGGATGGCGCACACCTTCTCACCTTGCAGGAATAAATATATTTTTTGAAGAGGAGTACGAGTAAACCTGTTACATGTTCATCTACTGGGTTATTATAATTAGTTTCCTTAAGTCCCAAAAGAATGTACTGTCTGGACAGGGGCAGTGTAATATTACTTTTTTCCCGAAAAGCATCTGTGATGTTTCGCAAAATAGAGCGAGAAACAGCGCATTCGAAAAACAGATGAAAGCTTGTTTCTCTTGTATTGAAACAGAATGTGCAAAGCTCTGTTTCTGAGAGCCTACATTTAAAGAGTTTTGTGTTGGTGAATAATGCACGGTGAATAATTTTATATTGGAGGCATAGAAGAGACGCGTCGTCAGTCGTGCTAAATGGACCTTTGTATATTGATTCGCAATTACCGCAGTTTAGGTTTATGTCCAAAAGTGCGGGCCATTTGTTCTGGGACGATGAGGGTTGTGTGTAACTAGCTTCAAGAATAGCGTGTAAACAATTTTTATCATATGACTCGTCTGTTTTGTTCACTTTAAAACATTTGATATTTTGTTTTCATATTACTCAGTGATAAATAAAGCATTCCGTCAATTTCATTGGTCAATTTCCAAACTAGACAATTTGATTGGCTGAACAAAATAAAACTGGGCCACATTTTCATAATTTGCATAATTAGAGTTGGGAGCTTTCATTGGTCAATTTCAAAACTGGAGAATTTGATTGGCTAAACAAAATACAATTGGATGACATTTGCATAATTTCAGTAGGGAGAATTTACGTTATCTGCCCTATTTAGGGTGGGTTATATTGTATTAATCTTTTACCTACAAGAAAAACACCATTAATATTTTTTTTTTATATTTTCACTTTTTGCTTACAAAACATAGGTTATGACCCCTCATTAGCTCGTTCTAATGAGGGTGCATAACCTATGTTTTGGAAGCAAAAAATGAATTTTTTTAGTTATACAAGGATGCAACTTAAGTCGGGTGATGGGTTAAAAAGTCCTAGTAAGTGGCTAATTTGTGCGTGTGTCTGGCATATGATAAATAGAATATAAAATAGGTGTTTTTCTCATATAATATTTATGAAACTCGTCCGAATTTTCCGTTTGGGCTCGCCAGAGGCTCGCCCAAACGGAAAATTCTTAGACTCGTTTCATAAATATTATATGAGAAAAACACTCATTCCATATCCTCTATTTACACCTTATTTGTTGAATTCAGCTTTTCGATGTTCTCGTTTGTAAATGACTGATTCCTTCCTTTTCCTTTGATGAGAAGTTTCCATATCTCAGGAATTGCATTTATTACACCTTATTAAACAGTGAATGGCGTACAGAAGCCATATCTCACACACAATTTGTCAAACTCTAGAAAATTTCCTTGTCCCTTCAAGAGATCATTTACAAAAAATATACCATTTTTACACAATTTCTGATTAAAAAATAGCCCATTGTCGATGTTTATATTTTTATTGTACAAATGGATTAGGTACATATTTCTCCTGACTTTGAGGAGGGGTCTTTTCCTATGAGTGACCGGGCCTTGAGGACTGTTCTCCAAAATTTTTTAGTGCCTTCACCCAATTTTAGTAAATCCTCCTTACTCAAGGACCATATCTTTTAACTGCCACACTTTTCAAAGTCATCCAATATCAGCGTTTTCCAAGGCGCAAAAATATTAGGGTCTAAAAGTTTCTTGATTCAGAATATTTTTAGCTAGTAACTTTATTATCTAATGTACGGGAACTTAATGCCACCCCGGTCTATGCGATTAATAAGGATATTTTTTTTTTAATTTGTTCACATGTCCCTGTCCATAAAAACTTGAAGAACGAAGTTTATATATTGTTTAATATGTTTTTCGGAGGGTGTGGTAAGACAGAAAGGCAGTGTATTAAAATTGGTAATGCTAGGATTTTTATCACGGTTGTTTTTCCTATTGGGAAGAGACTTCTGGACGACCAGCCGTTGAGAAGTTTATCGATCGTTTCCGCCTTATTGAGGAAATTTTGTATTGTGTAGTCTTCTGGGAATATATCAAACTGGATACCTAGTATTGTGAATTTGCCACTGTGGTTTCACGGGACCCTTTGCTTTGTTGAGATTACCTCGCCCGGTGAGATAATCTCAACATAGCAAAGGGTCCTAGGCTCATCCGACCTCTTTTGTGGACCTATCCATACAATTTGCGTCTGATCAAAATTTGCTTTGAGACCCGAGAGAGCCGCAAATCGGTTTACTTCCTCGAGAGCTGTGTTTAAGGAGTGACTATCATCACTACGACAGAGCACCGAGTCATCGGCATATTGGCTTATCAGATAGTCAACTAATGTTTGGGTTATATTTTAGAGAAGCACTAAGTATTTCGACACTTAAGATAAAAATATAGGGGGAGAGTGGGTTTGCCCTGTCGGACTCCTCTTTGCAAATTAAATTTCGAATAGAAAGCCTTTTCAAAATCTAATAGAACAATAAGTCCCGATTTATTTCCTTTTTCGCATTTTTCAATTAAATGTAATGTTAATCGAGTAGACTCCCCGATGTATCTTCCTTTCATAAAACCTAACTGCGTTTCGGATATTAATTTTGGCAGAACCCTTTTAATTCGATTAGCAATAACTGCAGGAGCTATTTTTGTATCGACATTAATTAATAATATGGGTCTCCAATTTTTTTATAAATTATTTTGCTTTATTCTGGTTTGGAATGGAGGTGATAACACCGGTACGCTGTGGATTTGATAATTCGTTTAATGTGTAGCCATGATTTAGGGAATTAATTACGAAACAACCAAGATCGTCACAGAAGAATTTATAAAACTCAACGGTGAAACCGTCAGAACCTGGGCTTTTATTATTTTTCATGTTTTTCAGGGCTGCCAGGCATCCAGAGCAAGTTAGTGGGCCCTCCAATAAGCGACTTTTTTTCTTCATCTAAAACATCCAAGAAAGAGTTACTTTCATCAAAGAAGACATTTTCGTGTTCGCGTATTATTTTTGAAGGGTTAATCTTGGACGAGTAGAGATTTTGGTAAAAGGATTTTTGTTCACTTATTATTTCAGTTACATTTTCTGTTTTCTGTCCGTTAGCTGTTACCAGTTTTGAGATTACTTGTTCCGCATAATGCCTTTTTCCGAGGTTACAGAGGTATCTGGTCGGCTTTTCACCTTCTGTCTTCCATTTCGGTTTGGCTCTTAAATTCATACCATTAATTTTTTTTGTTTCTTATGGTCCGAAGTTCGGTTTCCAAAGCTTCAATTTCGTGGGTAACTGAAACATCGCCATCGTTCAGTTTACAGTTCAGATCATTTAATTTATTTTTCAATTTTAATGAGACGATTGTTTGTCTACGCTTCAGAAAACAAGTGTAGGAAATTGTCTCTCCGCGTATCATGAGTTCTAGTGTTTCCTCAATAAGTTGGTCATGAATAGTGAATGGCAGGTCATTGTTATCATTATTATTATTATTATTATTATTAGTAGTAGTAGTAGTATTGTGTTTGTATTGATCTATTGTCTTTCCCATTACACATTTTATTGTATGGACATATTCTGTAGCGTTTAGGAGACTATTATTAAATTTCAAAAAACCTTTGCCTCTGGGTTGCTTAATGAAAGAGAAAGTTATGGCGACTGGATTATGGTCAGACCTATAGCGCAGATGAATCTTCTCTTTCTGAAAAAAGATTTGCAAGTCAGTTGACATCAAAAAATAATCTAAACGGGTCATTTTATTCCCGGTCCTTTCCACGTATAGCGTTTAATATTTTCATTTTCTACTATTCACACATCGCACAAATCAAATTTGTTCATATAGAAACGGACTTTTTCATTTGCTTTGACATTATTTTTATTCACGTAGTTTAATATGTCTTCTTTATACGTTAGTGGGACATTCCAATCTCCCCCAATTATAATTGACGAGTGGCCTATGTCCTCTATTGCGCTGAATAGGTTCTCAAAAATAGAGGTTGTCCTCATTCGACTCATAGACCGCAGCAAGAGTGAGTCTCCGTATTGAATAGTAATGTCTAAAATCATATAGTTACCCTACTTATCCTTAAGTACCTTGTTAATTTGGAATGCAAAAGTATTTTTAAAAAGGACGGCTACCCCCTACTTCGGCTTGAAAACGAGTTTAAAATGGCGTTGTTACCCCACTCGCATTTCATTCAAGCTTTAATGTCGCCATGTCCAGGTATAAGTCTAATCGTTATAAAATGAGTCAGACAATGTGATAGAAAGTAAAAGTTATATCAGTCATATAAATAGAGAGTGTGAAATTCAGTCACTTGGTCCAGCTGAACATTCAAGCTTTAATTATCTCCCGTCTCACCGCCCCGTGTTTTATTGGTAAACAAATGGAACTTGAAACAAAATGTTGTTCAACGAAACAATGGCTTCGTCGACCGATTATAACATATTATTAAAACATCAACAATGATAAAATGACTAGAATGTGTTTCAAAATGTCACCTGGAACCCTAATCGGGGCATTTCGTTTGGTTGGGCTCTTCAGTTACGTGAGATAAGTGAGGTTATTTATTTCTTTATAAACAAACAATCATACCAGTTAAAGTTGATGGTAATGATGATGATGCTACTGCTGAAATAATAGCCTATCAGATAGGTGCTTCATGCTTGTTCTTATCTCCTCACAAGGGTTGGTTGTTTGGTTAGCTGGGGTTTAACGTCGCTTTCAACGACTAAGGTTGCCATACCATAACGAAGTTGATTTTAGTGGTGGAGGAAAGACCACATATTGAGTCTGAATCGACTGAATCCATTCCAATGTTTGTAGAAACCAATGGCCTCTGGGGAGTAATCTACAATCTCGGCACTTTTATACAATTTTGTTGACATTCACAGAGCAGAATTAGCAATTCAGCCCAGTGCTGGGTTTGGACTTGTATCGCCAGTGGTGACCAGCCAGACAGCTTAACATGCGATATACCCTACAGACTGAGCTATCGGCAACCCCGCCTCCGTTCCAGTGAAAGGGTATGGAGCTTTTTGAGACACCATATGTGCTTGGCTTACGAATACAAGCAAGTTGGATTCTATATTGTGTTATGATTTTGTTCCTGGTTCGGAAAAAAGATTAATTAGGTAAAGTAATTGTGTATTATCTGCTTTATTCTTGTGATGTGTAAAATATGTCTGCCTTATCCTGATAATATATAGAATATATTGTTTGCCTCACTTCTATAAGCTATTTACTCCAGGTGATGCCTCTACATATGAATGGAACTTAATGTGGTTTGCGTGGAAGAGTATATGTATGAAATGCAGTTGTTTTGGTCGCAAACAGTTCCAACATCTTTAATGGTGTTTCTTGTACTAGGATGTAAAAAGAACAATCGAGGGTCAGATAAAGGAGAACAATGATTTTGTGGTCTGCCTAAGTGTGAATGGACATACATAAAGTATATATATATATATTCTGTGTAAATTGAGAATATGCTTTTGAAATTGAATTAGCTGATTTTGCACACGTTGAAAAACATTTTGTTTGGCTCCCAATCTCTGAATGGGGTCTTGGGATATATGGCCGAGAGCTATATCTGTCTGCCTAACTGACTGTTCGTATCAGTTTGAACATATTTTAGCTTGTTACTCAGGTTTGGTCAGATTTAGTTCTCCTCGCTTATGGTCATAGGCTAGCTCTGGGGAAGGAATATCTACATTTACTCCACACACTCTTGCCAAATTTATGGTCCTGTAATTCTTGGACTGTGCCATTTCATATGAGTGTTTTACCTCTTCACTCAGGCATGGATCAACTGAGCTATATTAAGGCAACATTTTGTTTCTATTCTAGTTCAAAAATGATGGTGACGATGATGCTGCTTCTGAGGCAATAGCCTATCGGGTAGGTGCCTCATACCTGTGATTATCTTTCGACTAAAGGTTGGTTGGTTAGCCGAGGTTTAATGTTGCTTTCAACGGCAGGTTGCATGTATATCACAATGGAAATCGCTTTTATTGTTTGAGGAAAGGCTACCCATCAGATTGGAATCAGTCAGAGCCCATTCCTGTGTACGTAGAAACTACCAACCAAGAATTGATGCTCTGAATGGTTATTGCACGGGCCAGAGGAATACATCTTTGCATCGATTCGCATGAACAAATTTTAAAGTTTTTTTAATGTACTGTTAACGAGAACAGCTGATACTAGGGGATGTAACTGGTTGTTTTTATATGAACATTCATCAGTCACACATGCTGTAAACTATATATTGTTGTGTAGCTTGTGTTTCTGATTTATTGTGTGAATGGATAAAATAAAACGTTCATGTATGATGGGAAGAAATTGTGAGTTGTTTTAATGTTTTGCTTTCCAAGTCTGTGAAAGACGGGTTGCAATGTATGGAACCATGTGTGATTTGCATGCATGATGCAGCGCAAGTCAGTGAATTTGAGCGATGAAAACAAATCGATGGCATTTGCCACTTCAGCGAATTCTCCCAACCCCAACAGTTCTGGAACGTCAGCATTCCATTCTTCCTTTCATCTTGGGTACTTAAAGAACATAAAAACGAACACCAAAGCTCACAAATGATATAAGATTTTATTAGCTCATCTTTCACGAAGACAAATATGAGGTTTTGTCATGGACCGTCGTCCATCGTCCGTCTGGACATCTGTCCGTCAGTCAACAATTCAATACGGGTCGGGCTAAAGGCCGTATTTATGAAGCTATCTTTACGAAGCTTCTTGGGTACCTTTGTTATCACCGCGGGACGAGAACGAGTGTTTTGGGGTGCGGTCCGAAATTCCAGATGGCCGCCGGCAGCCATTTTGTACTAACATTATTGCAATCAGTTTTTTTTGTACAGAACATCTGTATGAAAGTTCTTATTTGAATAAATTTGTGTGTGAATGTTTAGTAACATGGAATACGTCACATATAATACAGGTTTTTGTCTCCTGCAGAAATTATGCAAATTAGATAAACTTTGATTTATTCAGCTCTACTTATAGACAATAAGTACATTTGTCAATACTGCTCGGGCTAGGGGCTATATTTATGGATCGATCTTCACGAAACGCCTTAGATACCTTTGTTATCACCTTGGGACGAGAACGAGTGTTTTTGGGGCGCAGTCGAAACTTCACGATGACTGCCGGATCATGGTTGTCATTGTAGAGTGGTTCAGGGGGTGGGGGGGGGGGGTGTCCTTCTGTGAGGTATCATTCGGAGTGTCCTCGGGCGAGTGTGATAAATGTATTGACGGTTGGGATTTGTCGGGCGACCGGTCAGTGGTGAAATGCGCTATTTGTGATTGGGTGGGAAAGACGTTACTCTCATAGGTTGGGTGTTGGTTAATATCACCATTTAATTTGGGAGGGGATGGTCGATGTGGCGTGGTCTCGGGTGGGGGTATGTTCTTCTGGGTGGTGAGATTATGGTTTTCCAGGTAGGAATGGGCTCCAGTCGGTAAGAACATAGGTGACCACTCAATATTGTAGGACGGGGTGTTCTATTTTACAGTCGGATGGTGAGTTGAGTCGGAAAGTAGGGGGTCACAAGTTCTAGGGTCTCTCATGTGACCGAATGAGAGTGTGCGATCGCAGGGGATCGTATTGCTGGGTGAGGAGCTTGGCTGGTCCAAGGTAGCAGGTGCCGACAGTGAGGGGGATACATCTTGTTCGGGGATATTTGGAAATGGGATCAAGTTATCTCCCTTGATGTGCGCGAGACTAGCTGACCCGTCTTTGGAGTTATTTCCCTTGTGAGTCGCTCCGGGAGAGCGTGACAAATGGGTAGAATGTTGCGGAAAGTCAGGCAACAGGGTAGTGGTTTGTTGTGCTATTGGGGTTCGGGTGGGTAAGATGTTACTCTCAAAAAATGGGGTTGTGGTTGCTTCAGTATGTGGGTTAAGAGGGAATGGTCTATAGGCTCAGATCCCAGGCGGAATTATGTCCTCTGGGGAGGCGAACATTGGGTTTTCCAGGGTGGAATAGGTTTTCGCCGGTAGGGACATCTGGGACCGAAGACTACCTTGGGACGGGATGTACTGTAGTACAGTCGGTGGATGAGTAGATATTGGGGTTTGGAGGTCACATATATTCGGGCCTCTCATGTAACCGGGTGAGAGTACGAGATCTCGGAGGATCAAATTATTAGTTGGGATGCCTTGTTGTAACTGGGTAAGGGTGGCAGTAACCGACATAGAGGGGGTGACATCTTGTGTAGGATCAGCGGGATTCGGGTGCTGAGCGTGGTTGGTTTCACCACTATTGGAGTTACCTTGCTTTTTAATACTTTTGTGGTTCCGCGCGGACACAATATTGGTTATACCCATCCTGCGACGCTTTGGGGTTCGTCGGAGGTGGTGATTTTGCTAGTCTTTTAGGATCAGGGGTGTGGAGATCCGTTCGGGTTTGTAACTGTGAACAGGGCTCCTGGGGGTCAGGAGATTGCTGTGTATTCACCATGAAGTAACGGGTTTTCATAGTAACAGCTGCCTTGTACTGGGCAAGGTCTTTTTGTTCCCTCATAAACTTCAAGACGTTTATAAATGGTGCGAACCAACGACCACCAATTTTTTATTATGGAGCCAAATCCCGTGCTGCTCAAATTTATCATTGCAGGTTATGCCTGCATTGCAGTAATATCAACGCCCACTTATACTATAACCATCTCTCAACATCTCCACGTTGCCAGTGTGGGGACCTCGAAACTACTGAGCACTATCTTGTGCACTGCCCAATCTTTAACGATGCTCGTGATTCCATAATCAACGCATTGCCAATTACTCTTGAGCTTTCCACACTCTTATTTGGATCCGAACGACTAAATAATAACGAAAATCTTCTTGTCTTCAGAGCCGTGCAGGACTATATCATATTGAGTGGACGCTTTCAATAGTAGCGGTGCACTCTTAGACTCTCCCGGTGTTGATTGTCACACAAATGGGCCACCGTTACCGATACACTATTGAGGCTGCCCTTTTGAATATTCTTTGGTAGCGAACATTGAATTCAGGTTGTCCCCTCGTTTCCTACTTAACCCCTTGCCTAATGTACCGCCGTGTAACCCATAAAAATTGACATCTAAATCCTTTTTATATTTTCAGTTTTTGTCTCGGGAACATGGCTTATGACCCCCATTGGAATGAGCTCAACGAGCTCGTTCCAGTGAGGGACCGTGAGCCGTGTTCTAGAGTTATTGAAATTAGCAGTTATTGAAACATTTTTTTCTTCGCGTGTCGCCTGCTACACGTGTTGGGCAAGGGGATAAGTTTCCCTTTCCTTTCCATTCTCTCATTCTCTCTACTGCTCTCCTTACTCTCTCTGTCTTCTATGTTTAAACAATATTTTACTTAGTATTTGCAGCTACTATCAAACTTCGTCAGTATTCCAGAGGAGACGGCTTATAAAAGCTTAAAGCTTACTGCTGAATCCTTTCAACAAATCTCGTTCTTGATTCATTACTTTAATGCATACCATTGTACTGCGCACTCTGTATGACAATCTTGTTGTAGTTTATTATATGTATGCATCATACTTTTTCATGAATAAATATTGTTTAAATTAAGGTCTTTTTACTGAACCGGGAAAGGGTTCAGTCAGACACCTGGAGAAATGTGTATTTCCCACTTGGGCTTAGGTCCTTGGTGTCTGGATTGGTTCTAAGCTCAATAATTGAGTCTTGTACTTGGGTGAGGTGTATTTCTAATTGTTGTTCTAGCAGTTCTGTTAGCCGCTGGCTAAGTGGGATGCCAGGTTTTCTATGGCCTCGGAGAGGTTATGTTGGAATTTAAGGGTATTGACAGCTAGAGTCTGCAAATGGTTCAGGGTTGAACGGTAAATATTTGTCGGGATGACATGGGTTAGGTTTTATTGTGTGTACCTATGGAAAAGAGTGGAGTATAAATGGAGGTAATAACCCACCCCAAGTGAGCCATAAATCTCAAGGGTAGCGGGGCTTATAAGGGTACGGAGGCACCAGATTGCCGGCCAGTCAAGGGTTCAATAGCGGGAGCTACATGGGTGTAGGGAGGGGGAACTCCGGGGAAGATGATGGGTTTTCAAATGTAGCATATCAGGGAATGGGACCGTTATATTATCTGATCGAGCAGGCGTTGCTCTCGTGCCGTTGAGGCATCTCTTCAATATCAGGGTATGGAACAGAATTCGCATGGAATCCGGGGGTCACTCATAAGGGAGGTACTAGGTGGAAAGGTAGTTCGGTGTATACCCCGAGCGGGGTTTGTTTCACAACATTGATGGGAGTTATGGATAGTTGTATAAAACAGCAAGTTAATTTGTGTGTTTATGATAAAGAAACTATTTGAGTGGATTTGGGTGGCCCTGAAAAGGGCCGTTGGTAAGGCTGATGGGATCAGGCCTTAATTCTTGCTCACATCTGGGGTGGTCTGTTTCAAGAGCGTCTCGGCTGCCATTACTGAGACTTTGGCAGCTAGAGCTGTTAAATGTGCCTAATTAGGTTTCTTGTTTCTTGTGAGAGCTTTAGTTTGAAGGTTGTGTGCTCTTTGAGCGGACACACTTCATCTAAAGCTTCCGTTATGTTTTTTTTTATATTTTTGCATTCCTCATTAATTTCTTGAGGCGTCTTAGGGGTGATGACTTCTGCGGTCATGTCCACGATATCCCTGAAGAGTGACTAGTTGGCTCTGCTGAGATCGCGTTTGAGTTGCGTTGGGAGTTTTAGTGGGCCTTTATTATCACTGTAGGAGAAACGGGAGAGTATGAGTATCTAGGGGTAAGCATAAATATAACGGGAAGAGGGGTGTACAGAAATTACTCAGCCAAACTGATTCTGAAGGGGAAAAGAATTCTGAACCAACTAAAACTTTTAGGGAAAAATAGTTTCAACAAGGTCTTTGTGGGGAAAACACTGTGGGAGAGGGTGGGTTTACCAAGTATAACGTATGGCACGGACGTGATTCCATTAAACCAAACCGTTATTAAGAAGTTGGAAAATACTCAAAATGATGCCGGCAGATGGATAACAGGGTCGAGTAATGCTGCAGCTTTGGAAGCAGTAAGGGGGGAGCTTGGGTGGATGAAAATCAAGGACAGGGTAGATTTGGGAAAACTGTGTTACTTTAACTACTTGAGAAACCTGCCTGACAACCGGTGGTGCAAATTGATGCTCGATACCATTTGGAATTCTAATATAGAAACGGGGTGGTCAAAACATGTGAGGGAACTAATGGACAATTACTCTATAGAGGTCACAAACATAGAAGTAGGAATGAAAGAAGGCAAAAGGTTTGTCAAAGAGAGAGTCATGGAAGATTGCAATCGAAACTGGCGAGCAGGGGTTAGCGTGAAAAGATCACTGCAGGGGTTACAATATAAAGAAAAGCCAGCTTTTGAGAAGTACCTAGATGGCACCTTTGGAGGGTCACTGCTGTTCAAACTGAGATCAAGATCACTGGAGCTTCGGGGAAAAATTGGGAGAGATGGGGAAAAGGGATGCCAAATGTGCCACTCTGGAGTAGTGGAGACCCTGGAACATTTTCTCTTGGAATGTCCACAGTATATACCTCATAGAATAAAATTTACTGGAAGAATAATGCAGAAGTGGGGTGAAGAAACAAAGGATAGATGGCTGAAGGGGGACACGAGGGAGAGGGTAGGAATGCTTATTGAAGAAATTGAAAAAGATGAAGTGAGGGACACTATTAAGCAGTTTATATCTGAATGCTGGGAGGAGAGGAGGGGAAGAGGGGGTGGGGTGCAGGGGGAATGATGGCCTTCTCTTATGAGGACCGCGACAAATCAGCGGCTGGCCAAAGAGTTATTATTATTATTGGTAGAAACGGTGAGGTGTATGGGAAGGTGGTCACTTCCAATGTGATCTACCACTCTAAAGTTTTCAATTTTACTTGCGAGATTTTTGGTGGTTATTGCAAGATCTAGTATCTCCTCGTAATTAGGGTTAACGGCAGGGTGGTACGTAGGCTGGCTTATGTCATTTACAATAGAAAGATCTAGTTCTTCAATTACATCAAACAGGACGTCTCCATTTCGGCTACTTTTTCTGCACTCAAAGAACAAGTGTTGTGAGTTTAGATCGACGAGTAGAATGAAATGATTATATTTTTCTGAAAAGTAACGGAAAATAGCAGGGTCGGGAGTTTGGGATGGTTCGTTGTACAGAGATATGATGGCATGAGGTTTGTCATCCAACAATATCACGATACCTACAACCTCGGTTTGTAGGTAGTCGGTCGGAATTACTGAAAACTTTAGAGTGTGTTTTTATGAGAAGGGCTACTCCACCCCCCTGTCGGGTCAAACGGTCGCGTCTAACTATTGAGTAGCCGGGAATATTGAAGTTGTTAGATGGTTTTAACCAGTTTTCATTTATTGATACTACATCTGCTGAGGTTTCGCCAATGTATTGAATTAAGTTGATTTTTTTGTTTCCAACACTTCTAGTATTAAAGTGCATTAATTTGAGTCGTTGGTCTTTACCCATGATTGGGTGTTAATTAGTAACGGCTCTGTTTTCACTTAACTGGTTTGTTTTTACAACAGCTTGATTGCAGTTTCAACCATTCTTCCGGAAATTTGTTTTCGGAAGAATTTTCTGGCTACTTCACAAGCCGTTGTACAAACATCTTCTACATTTATGTTGTATTTATTTAGACATTTACTAATAATGGCTGTCGTTAGAGTAGTAATTGTCTCAGGGCAATTAATTTTACTAGGCGCGGTATATTCTTTATTTTTTAGTTGAAGCTTGTTTACAGCCATTTTGTATTTGGGGCATCCCCTGTAATTGCTAGGATGGGCTTCTTCGCAGTTTGGGCAAGTTATTTTTTTTAACTAAACAGTTCTTAGTCGTGTGACCTTTGCCACACTTCATGCACCTAAGTTCACTAATAATAATAACACTTTGGCCGGCCGCTGATTTGTCGCCGTTCTCGTATGAGAAGGCCTTGGTTACCCCTGTTCGACCAACTGCCTCCCTATTCCCACGCTTCTTCTCTCCTCCCAACACCCGGAGACGAACTGCTTGTTGACATCCCTTGCCCCATTCTTCCCAATCTCTCCGATTAGCATATTAACCCTCTCCTTTGAGTCGACCCCTAACCACATGTCCTTCATTCTCCCATCCCACTCCCCCGTTATACTCCCCGTGAATCTTGTTCTTTTAGACTGGTATTTTGGGCATCTTAGAAGAAAGTGTTCCAGGTCTCCATCACGCCCAAATTACACATCTGTTTTTCTCAATTTTTCCCCTCAGCTCCAGGGACCGCGACCTCGGCTTGAACAACAGTGATCCCCCAAAGGTGCCATCAAGGTACTCTTCAAAACCAGGCTTCTCTTTATCACACAGGCCACCCAAAGAGATCTCTTTGAGTTGACCCCCTCTCGCCAATTACGGTTACAATCCTCCATAACCCTTTCTCTGACGATCTTTTTACCCTGGTTTGCCCCAACGTCAAGGTCCGAGCTCGCCAATGAGTAGTTTTCTACTAGCTCCCTCACTTGGACCATCCACCCCGTCTTGATATTTGAGTTGAAAGTTCTCAGGAACATTACTTTACACCATCGGCTATCGGGGAGATTTACCAAATAATTAAGATAACCGAGTTTCAATAGGTCTATTCAGTCCTTGATCCTCATCCGCCCAAGCTCACCCCTGATTGCTTCTAGTGCTGCGGCATTGCTCGACCCTGTTATCCATCGGCCTGCATCGTTCTGCAGGAATTCCAAGCTCTGAACAGCCGCCTGGTTTAGGGGTACAACTTCCGTACCGTATGTTATACTTGGCAGACCCACCCATTTCCCAAATGGTTTTCCACACGAAAACCTTATTGAAACTGTTTCTCCCTATAAGTTTCATTTGTTTAAGGATTCGCTTCCCCTTCAGAATCAAATTGTTTGTGTGGTTTCGGTAGATGCCTCTTCCTGTGATGTTTATATTTACCCCCAGGTACTCATAGTCACTAGTCTCTCCTACACTAAGAAGTCTGCTGCTACCTTCCGGAATGCAGAACTCCCCCACTCTCCATCTTCGAGTGGGGACCACTTTGCGACCCACAGGTATAACTTTGCTCTTGCTTTCATTAAGTTCGAGTCTCCATTTGCTCCCATATTTCCCAACAATTCCCAGCATCTTCGCTAGCCCCTCTTCGCTTTCTGACACTAGCACCATATCGTCTGCAAGAAAATAGCCCTGGGATCTTCAAGTCACCAACTACAACACCCTCGTCGCTATGCGGGAGTTCATCTCCTAAACCTTTGACGTACAATGCAAAACGAATTGGCGAAAGGATACACCACTGTTTTATGCCTATCTCCATAGGCACACGTTTTGTTGTAATGTTTCCCAGGCTAAGTTCACTCTGTACATCTTTATATAATGCTTTCATAATCCCAACAAACTCGCCTCCCAAGCCTAGAGCCTCCAGCTTGCGCCACATACCTTCCCTCCAAACTCTATCGTATGCCTTTTTAACATCCAAAAAGGCCGTAAACATCTTTTTCTTTTTTGCTTTCGCGGATTCTATCATTTTGGGATAGCGTGAAAAGATGGTCAGTGACTCTCCTTCCCTTCCTGAAGCTATTCTGGATTTCTCCCCAAAAAAGCCTTCTCTTCAATCACCTCCTCTAATCTCCCATACAGGACTTTACAAAATACTTTTCCAATGTTGCTACTGACAGAGATCCCTCGATAGTTATCCAAGACGACTTTTTCCCCCTTTTTGTGAATAAATGTCACTTTACTTTCCCTCCACTCCTTTGGGACCTCTTGTTTTTCTGTGGCGAAATTGAATAGGGCAGCTTGGCTTTCCAAGAGTTCCTCTCCCCCTTTTTTGATAAACTCGTTAGGAATTTCGTCCACCCCTCCCGCTTTTCCATTCCTTTATTTTGAGATCACCCTTCGCACATCCTCAGTTTTGATTTCGCTGCACACGAAGTTCGATAGATTTTCCTCGACCTGGTTCGGACACTCTGGTGGGTTCCCCATGCCCCATCGCTTACCGTTTACCTTTTCCCAGTGCTTGACTAGTTCTAATGCGATTTGATCTCGCTCTTCTGTAACTCTGCCATCTACTTTAATACTCTGTGGGTTACTCCCTTTGTTACGTTTGTCCACCCATTTTCCAAAATACGTTCCATGTCGCTCTTATCGTCCTAATAAGACTGCTATTTCGCACTCTCCGGTTGTCGTCTTTAATCTTATTTACTTTATGTCGTGCCTGTTGGTATTCTTCCTTTGCTACCATGGCCTCATTGCTTTCCACCCCCTTAAGTTTTCTACTTCTCCTGTATGCAGCACACTTACCTTTTCTACCCTTTATGCCCCTTTTCAGTTCTTCGTTCACTCTGTACCCAAGTTCCCGTGTTGGCACCCTAATCTTTCCTACACTTTCCTTCCCTGCTTCCACTAGGCTCGCAACTATGGCGTCGGCCATCTTCTGGACACTGCCCCCATTGTGAACGGTTGCAAGCTTTGGTTTCAGTTTTTCTTCGAACTTCGCCCAGTCGGCATTCTTTTTGAGTTCCCAAAACTCCTTGAAGCTTCCTTTGCTTTTATCTAGGTTTTTGGCCCTGATCGTCAGTGTAATCAAGTTGTGATCACTATCCAATTCCATTTTGTCCTCATCATTCACTTCAACCCCTATCACCTCTCTCCATAAATTAATACCTGTGAGAATGTAGTCAATTATTGATTTTCTGTCGTTTCTCTCCCAGGTCCATTTCCCCTTACATCTCGCGTCCCTGTTCAGAATCTTCAGACCGAGCTCATTTGTGAAGTTCAACAGCTTCCTTCCATTCCTGTTGACTTTCTTGTCCCCACCCTCTATGCCTTCTTCCTTATCACCTATGTGTCCATTAAAGTCGCCCATCAGAATTATACCGAGCCCCCTGTTTTCTAGTTCAGTGATATTGGACCTTAGTGTTGAGTATATCGCGTCATTCCACTCGGGTTTACTTCCCTCCACCGCACAGAACACAATCCCAAGAGCAATACTTTTGTTTCTCAGACTGATCTTTACCCATCCAATTTCTTTTGAAACCTCAGCTGAGATGATGCTATCTTCCAGATCTGTGATCAGCGACGGTTTTAAATCCTCTTTAATGTACATGCCTACCCCTCCCCCTTTTTCTGGCCTTCCGTTCGCCCTACACCTATCCACACACACCCGCTTACTTGGTCTACCCGTTCCTCGTGTCTTACCCACGTCTCGCTTAAGCCCATGATATCAAACTCCTCTGCCTCGATCAATGTAGCAATTTCACTTATTTTCCGGTGGAGACCCTGGATGTTCCTATAACCCACTTTCAGGGTACCGAGGTTCATTGGCTTCCGCCTACTGGGCCCATTATTTTCTGGCGCTAGCCTTGGTAAACTTATTCTGTCCCCCTCACTCTTGTTCACCCCACCTATGTATGACCACTCTTGTTATACTTGCCTCTGACCTCCCACCCCGCTCCTCTCCAAAAAGTCTCTGCTACCCGTAGAATTTTATCCCCAATACCCGTTTCCCCACCCTGCTATGATGCAGCCCGTCACGCCCGCACATGCTCCCATTGCCCCAAAACGTGTCCCAATGGTCGATAAAGGGTATTCCCAAATCAACACAGTAGACCTCCAACTCTTCATTTAGCGCCAAAATCTTTGAGTTCCGTTCGTCCCCACCTCCAAGGACAGGAAGGACCCGGATACGACTACCCTTGCATTCCTACTTAGCAGTTTGCCGACTAAGCCTCTATACGATTCTACCAAACTTACTGACCTTCTCTCCCTGATATTGTTGGTCCCCACATGGACCACCACTACCGGTTCCGGTCCTGACCCTGCCACAATGCCATCTACCCGGTCCCTGAGATCCTCCATCTTCGCCTCCGGAAAGCACAAGACTGTTCGATTGGAACTACTAGGACCACAAACCACATTGTCAATCCCACGCACAATGCTGCTAATTTTCTTCTTCTGGCCCCAGTTCCAACATCATCTGCACCTCCTCTCGTTTAACATGCACTGAGGCATTGTTGTGCTCGGTGTCCAAACTTTTGGCATTTGTGGCACTGTGTCGGAACAGGAGTTTCCTTTTAGGCCTCGGCGTAGTGGTGTTTCTGCCCAATTCTTAGACCATCTCCGAGTATTTTTTGGCAGTTTCCTCGTTTGGACAGGGAACCTTAATTCTCCAAGTTTCTCTCCCCGTGGCACTGGACACGAATCTGTTCCAGCTGCACTTTGGAAGGGCTGCTGATATAGATTCGTGTTCAGTGTCAGGGTTTACCCTAGTAACTACAACGAAGTGTTCCCTTCTAGTGGTCTTATCTATGTTTTTTCCAGGTTTCCTGTTTTTTGGTGGGGCAGGTTTGGCTGGGTTTTTGGTTACCGCTCTTGCGTAACTTTGTTTAGGAGCTTCACTTTTATGAGTCGCAATGGCGTATGGCTCTATTCTCTTCCGTTTTGGAGTTTACCCGGACTGTAGACTGTGGCGTGTTTTTGGGGGTCTGGGCGTACTGTGGGCGATTGAAGTTTGAATATTGAAATTTGGCACACTGCCCTTACCTTGAGATATTTCTTTGGTTATGGTTGTGTCCAATGTGTCCATTGGATCATCTGCTGAGTGTGATGTCTGATTCAAGCAGTCAGCACTATCACTGACAAAGCTTGAGGTGTGCGAAGTGGATGAGTTCTCATAGCTATCCTGGGTGGCAAGAAGTTTTGATATGGGCGGCGCCGACGAAGTGCATAAATCCGTGTTGTTTTCCTTGATAGGAGTAATTGTGATACTGATATCCTGCAAGCTGAGTTCACTTTGGTTTTTAAGTTTGGTTTCGAGATGTGATATCTTTTGACGGAGCTGGTGGGTCGTTCCCTCGTACATCTTATTCATGTTTTCCATCCGTTTTTGCATATCTTCCATGTTCTTTTCCCATGAATCAGCGCACTGACAAGGAAGGACCTGAGTCTGCAGATGCAGAGGCTGACTTGGAAGCTGATGTTTTTGTTTTCTCCATTTTTGTACTGTAACTGCCGTAGAGTGGTCTTTGATCGTATGGTCGTCGTCCGAATCAATGATGAGTCTCTGATCGTATGGTCGTCGGATTCGGAAGGACGGAATGGTTTCGCGCGCGACGCCGCGCAGGGACGGTTTGGGACAAGCCCCTTTCGACCCTCATTGGCTGTTTGAGATCTTTTGGATTTATGTTAAGGCGTGTTGAAAGAGGAAAAGCTTCAGGTACTCGGCAAAATTTTCTGGCTATGGTATCACGGGTGGAAGGTTCGCTGTGTTGATTGATGTTGACTGAACCCTCGGGTGTGGACCACTGTGGGAGGTTGGGTCCTCTCACAAAGATGCTACATCCCCCGAGGATGCTGTGATGTTTTATTTTCGGGCAAGTATAGTCTGCCACTTCGGAGATGATTTCGATGGTGGGCCATCATTGGCAAGTATAGTCTGCCTCAGGCTGTCTTAGTCGATGTTTATGTTCGTGGACGGACATCTTTGGAAAGATAACAACAACGACCCCGTTCGGGGACCACCAGAAAAAGACCCGAACTTCCCTGGTTCGGGGGCAGGCCTGCATTATGATCCTATTTGGCTGGGTCAAAGGATGCGCAAAATAGACGCTTACAAAAAGGGGCGGAGGTGGGACGCAGGACCAACGCTCGCCTCCCTTGAAGTGGTCGATCACTTCTAGGGATGGAGTGGAGGATGTTCAGGAACCATGGGGGTTTCAGTTTCCATAACGGTTATAGATTCCATAGCGGTTATTGGGGTGCTGGTCATAAAGCATCTTCTGTGTACCTGCTAAAAGAAGAAGGCAGAATTAGTTATCATTAGAATATGTAAAATATAAAAAATAATGATAGCATATTTAGTTTAATGCAGTCTTTAAGTATGATGTAATTTTAGCTGAGTCGGTGAAGGCAGCCCTTTCTGGTAGAAGGCCACAGGTAAGCTGTTAATCTGCCTGCTAGCTCACCGTCTCGTTCCCTATTTTTTCTCGAGCATATTTAGTTTTATACAGTCTTGACACGTGTTGTAATTAATTTTAACTGAGTCGGTAAAGGCAGCCCTTTCTGGTAGAAGGCCACAGCTAAGCTGTTAATCTGCCTTTTAGCTCACCTTCTCGTTTCCTATTTTTTCTCGAGGCTTCCGATTTTTAGCGATTTTAGTTGAGTTGGTGAAGGCAGCCCTTTCTGGTAGAAGGCCACAGCTGAGCTGTTAATCTGCCTGTTAGTTCACCTCCTCGTTCCCTATTTTGTTTTGAGTCGAAGAACAGGCTTACACAGAGAGCCACATCCGGTGGTGTTACTTTCCTGTCTTGTCCTCGTTTACGGTCCTAGTTTTATGATCGGCCTATTTTAGATAACTGAGGTAGCGAAGAGCAGGCTTACACACAAGGCCACACCCAGAAGTGTTTCTTTCCTGTCTTGCTCTCAGTTATAAATCCTAGTTAGTATTTCCCTTAAGTAGCGGCGTTTTGGGAGTTTTTGTCTGCTTTTACAGATTGCCTGTAGTTCGTATATTAGTTGGCTGTCGACTAACCGGTCGTGATTTTTCGCGGCTAGGGCGGCAAGGCGGTCTTTTATAGTGGGGATTCGGCTCTATCATGGAGTGTTTTGATAGGTGTATCACATGGGGCACGGAGGACGATCCTAAGCGCGTGATTTTGGACCTCCTGTAGTTTCCCCATATTTGTTTGATTGAGTTTAGTTAGGATGATGGCCCCATATTCGAGAACTTGGCGCACGAAGGCTTTGTATAGTTTGAGTAGGGTAGATTGATTGGCTGCCCAGGAAGTTCCCTTTAGCATTTTTAGTAAATTAACACGTTTGGTTGCTTTACTGGCAATGTCGTTGGTGTGTTTATTAAAGGATAGGTTTTGATCGATGGTGATGCCAAGGAATTTCGCCTCTTTGCATTCTGGGAGGACTTTATCCATCAGCATGAGGTCAAAGTCACTGTTCTTTGTTTTGCGGATAAAGGTGATTCGTTGGGTTTTATTGGCGTTCAGTTTTATTCTCCATTTGGCACACCAGTGTTCTAGGTCGTCAAGAGCGCGTTGCAGTGTTTTTTGGAGTAGATAGGCCGTGCTATTAGAGTCCCAGAGGCCCTTATCGTCCGCGAATTGTGAGACTTGAACGCGATCCTCGGTGAATTTGAGATCGTTGACGTAGATGATGTACAGGAGGGGCTGAGGACGGACCCTTGGGGTGCCTGCTTATAGGGGAACACTGTCGGACATTTCATTGTTAACTCTGACTTTAATTTCACGATCTTTTAGGAAGGAGGAGAGCAGTCTGAGCAGTTTCATGGGGAGTTTCATTTTAGATAATTTGAGGCGCATTCCGTTGTGCCATACAGAGTCGAATGCTTTTTCGACGTCTAGCAGAACACCCGCGCCTATTTGTTGATTGTCAGTCGCGGTTTTCATTTGGGTGACTAGGCGATAGACATGCTCGATGCCTTCTTTGCGGTTTGTATGCGCTCTTTGCCATTTATTGAAAAACTCGTTGTCTTCGAGGTGCCCGCTCAGTCGATTTGTAAGGATTCGTTCAAATACCTTACCGATGCAATTGAGGAGGCTGATTGGGCGGTAACCGGCTGGACCGGAGAGGTCTTTGTCAGGTTTTGGTATTATGACACCAATGGCTATTTTCCAACATTTTGGAAAGTAGACATGGGTGAGGCATGCATTGAACAGTTTATTGAGTTTGTCGCTTAGGGAGTTGGGCTTTGTTTTAGAATTTTGTAACTCACTTCATCCTCCCCGGACGAGGAAGGGTTTCTACATTTTTTTATGATGTTGATGATTTCATAATTGGTGATGGGGGTGACGAGGTCATCGCCAACCCCATCTTCTGGCTCGTTATCGAATTTGGGGTCACGGTAGATATCCGGGTGTTCATTGATGAAGTCATCCATGGCGTTTATGATGGCGTCATCGTTGTCCGGACCTTGATACGGGCGATGCGTTTTTCTGAGGAGGTCGGCAAGTATGTCGGCTTTGTCTTTGTAGGTGCGAGTGAAAGAGCCATCTTCCCTTTTAAGGGGTTTGGTTGCAGCTTTACGGCTTTTGTTTGTTTTTGCCCAGTTAGGGTTTGGAAAGAGTCCCAGAATTTTTTGGCATCCTTGACCCCGTTTAGTTTGGCTGTTGCCTTTTCCCAGTTCACTTGTTTTTCAGCTTGGATGGCTTTCTTAACCTCGACATGAAGACGGTTGTATGCTTTTTTGAGGTCAGCTTTTCTTGAGGGGTCGGTTTCGGTTTTAAGGGCGCGAAGAGCTTTCCGTTTGGTTTTGATTAGTGAAAGTGTGTCGCCCGAGATAGTGCTTCTCCAAAGGCGTACTTCCTCTTTTGGGCATATTTCGTTAAGGGTAGAGTTGATTGTTTTTTCAATGCCCTCGCACTGGGCTTCGAGTTCCTATGCATTTGATGGGGAGGTGTTTGAGAGTTTGACATCAATGATGTCGCGATACAGGTTCCAATTGATTTTTCTAAAATTCCTGCTGGAAGTGGGGGTGGGGAGGGTGGGGTACCTGAGTGGGCCATTGCCTAGTTGGATTGAGGCATGGACTGGGAGGTGGTCGCTGCCTAGGTCATCCTCGCCGACCCAGTGATCATCAACATGATTTATCAGGGAGTCGCTTGCGATTATTAGGGCTAGGATTTCGGATGGGAATAGAGGATTGCTAATAATAATAATAATAACTCTTTGGCCAGCCGCTGATTTGTCGCGGTCCTCATAAGAGAAGGCCATCATTCCCCCTGCACCCCACCCCCTCTTCCCCTCCTCTCCTCCCTGCATTCAGATATAAACTGCTTAATAGTGTCCCTCACTTCCTCTTTTTCAATTTCTTCAATAAGCATTCCTACCCTCTCCCTCGTGTCCCCGTTCAGCCATCTATCCTTTGTTTCTTCACCCCACTTCTGCATTATTCTTCCAGTAAATTTTATTCTATGAGGTATATACTGTGGGCATTCCAAGAGAAAATGTTCCAGGGTCTCCACTACTCCAGAGTGGCACATTTGGCATCCCTTTTCTCCATCTCTCCCAATTTTTCCCCGAAGCTCCAGTGATCTTGATCTCAGTTTGAACAGCAAAGACCCTCCAAAGGTGCCATCTAGGTACTTCTCAAAAGCTGGCTTTTCTTTATATTGTAACCCCTGCAGCGATCTTTTCACGCTAAGCTCGCCAGTTTCGATTGCAATCTTCCATGACTCTCTCTTTGACAAACCTTTTGCCTTCTTTCATTCCTACTTCTATGTTTGTGACCTCTATAGAGTAATTGTCCATTAGTTCCCTCACATGTTTTGACCACCCCGTATCTATATTAGAATTCCAAATGGTATCGAGCATTAATTTGCACCACCGGTTGTCAGGCAGGTTTCTCAAGTAGTTAAAGTAACACAGTTTTCCCAAATCTACCCTGTCCTTGATTTTCATCCACCCAAGCTCCCCCCTTACTGCTTCCAAAGCTGCAGCATTACTCGACCCTGTTATCCATCTGCCGGCATCATTCTGAGTACTTTCCAACTTCTTAATAACGGTTTGGTTTAATGGAATCACGTCCGTGCCATACGTTATACTTGGTAAACCCACCCTCTCCCACAGTGTTTTCCCCACAAAGACCTTGTTGAAACTATTTTTCCCTAAAAGTTTTAGTTGGTTCAGAATTCTTTTCCCCTTCAGAATCAGTTTGGCTGAGTAATTTCTGTACACCCCTCTTCCCGTTATATTTATGCTTACCCCTAGATACTCATACTCTCCCGTTTCTCCTACAGTGATTTGTTTGCTTTCCCCTTCGGGGATTGAGAACTCCCCCACTCTCCATCGCTTCGTCATATCTACCTTGCGTCCAACGGGTATTACCTTGCTTTTATTTTCATTTAGTTCGAGCCGCCAAGTGTTCCCATATCTACCAACAATTTCCAGCAATTTCTCTAGCCCCTGTTCAGTTCTAGACATTAACACCATGTCGTCCGCAAATAATAATAATAATGGTACCTTTATGTCTCCAACATTTACCCCCTCCGCACTCTGAATTAGTTCGTCCCCTAAATTTTTAACATACAATGCAAACAAAATCGGTGAAAAGATACACCCCTGCTTGAGGCCTATATCCATAGGGACTCGTTTTGTAGTAATACTCCCTAGACTGAGTTGGCTTTGCACATCTGTATACAGTGCTTTCATGATTCCCACAAAGTCACCCCCCAGCCCGATGCCCTCGAGCTTTCGCCACATACCTTCCCTCCACACTCGGTCGTACGCTTTTTTCACATCTAGAAATGCCAGAAACATCTTTTTCTTTTCAGCCTTTGTTGATTCTATCAGTTGGGTGAGTGTAAATAGGTGATCAGTGACTCTTCGACCTTTCCTGAAACCATTTTGAATTTCTCCTAAAAAACCTTTCTCTTCAATAACTTCCTCAAGTCTACCGTATATGACCTTACAGAATACTTTCCCGATGTTACTACTAACTGATAACCCCCTATAGTTATCTAGAACTTCCCTATCCCCCTTTTTGTGTATGAACGACACCTTACTTTCCCTCCACTCTCTGGGGACCTTTTGCTTTCGCAGAGCCAGGTTGAAAAGGTTTGTCAGGACTTCAATAAGTGCCTTCCCTCCATTTTTGAGGAATTCGTTCGGAATTTCATCAGTCCCTCCCTCTTTACCATTTTTTAATTTCGAGACCACGTTCCGCACTTCTTCTGCCGTTATTTCGCTACATACACGATTGGATAGGTTCTCCTCCACCAGTGTATTTCTTTTTGGTGGGGACCCACTGCCCCATCGCCTATCGTTTATCTTTTCCCAGTGCTTGACTAACTCTGAAGCGATACGGCCTTTATCTTCTGAACTTTCCCCATCCACTTTGATACTCTGCACACTACTTTTCCCCCGTTTATTTACCCAGTTCCAAAATACGTTTGAGCTCGAACCCCCCGTTTTCTTTATTGTTCTGGCAAGACTGCAATTGCGCTCCTTCCTATTATTATTCTTTATCTCATTCACCTTTTTCCGTGCCAGTTCATATTCTCCTTTCATTAGTCTCGTGTCATTGTTATCCACCCCTTTAAGCTTCCTACTTCTTCTGTAAGCAGCGCGTTTTACCTTCCTTTCTTTTATAGCCTTTTTCAGTCCCTCGTTAACCCTGTATCCGAGCTCTCTCGTTGGGACCCTCACCCTTCCCATACAATCCTTCCCTGCCTCTGTTAGGCTATTTACTATGCCATCTGGAATACTCTGGACATTTGCATCCCTAGGAATACATTCAAGACTTGGTTTTAGTTTTTCCCGAAACTGCTTCCAGTCGGCTCCTTGTTTTAGTCCCCAAACTTCCTTGAAGGTATTTCTGTCTCTATTCGTCTTTTTGCCCATAATCTTAACTGTTATCAGGTTGTGATCACTACCCAAGTCATTTTTTCCCTCGTCATCTATTTCTACATCTATAACCTTCCTCCATACGCTAACGTCAGTGAGTATATAATCAATTATTGTTTTCTTATCGTTCCTCTCCCAGGTCAATTTACCCTTACATTTCGCATCCCTGTTCAGGATCTTTAAACCAAGCTCTTTTGATAGGTCCAACATCTTCCTCCCATTCGTGTTAATTTTCCTATCACCTCCCTGTATGCCCTCCTCCTTATCCCCGATGTGCCCATTGAAGTCCCCCATTAGGACAATACTGAACCCTCTGCTTTCAAGCTCTGTGATATTCGATCTAAGAGTTGTATATATTGAATCATTCCACTCGGGCTTACTTCCCTCCACTGCTAAGTATACAACACCAACGGCAACACTCCTGCTTCCTAACTTGATTTTTGCCCAGACTATTTCGTTGGATACTGGAATCTGAGTCCTTGCTTCTGTGAGATCTGTAATCAATGAGGGCTGTAATTCCTCTTTCGCGTAGATGCCAACATCCCCTACTGATGTAGGTAGCTGAGTTGTCGTTCATAACCACGTGTAGGTTATGTTTTTTGTGATTTCGAGGAGGGCTTCACCGTTGGGGCTGGTTTTTGTGCAGCCAAAGTATTGGTGTTTGGCATTGAAGTCGCCGAGGAAGATGCAGTGTTTGTATTTCCTCGTACACAATCCAAAGACGGTGTCAGAAACAGTTTTGCTTGGGTCGTTATAATAACAAACAATCGCGACGTTTTTATTGTCGACTGTTATTTCAGTAGCAATCACCTCAGCATCGAGGTGATTAGTTTTTATGGTTTTAGTTTTGATGTTCTGCTTTATTAGAAGAGCAACGCCGCCTCCTTTTGAGATTTGTCGGTCTCTTCTAAGAGTGCTGAACCCACTTAGTGCGAATTTTTTGTTGGTGTGAAACCAACTTTCCCAGATACAATGTCTGTATTTTCGAAATATCGGCTCATTTGAAGTTTTTTTATTATTAACGCTTCTAGCGTTCCACATGGCTATTTGTAAATTATTCATGATGTGGGTTGATATTTAGTCACGGTGTTCAGATAAGGATAGGCGGTGGTTTTAATCAATGTCGATAGCGGCTTTTACTAAGGATTCGGAGATTTGGGTCTTGAAGAGTCGGGACGCGGATCGACTGACATCTTGGCAGATGTCACCCAAATTGGTGTTAACATGTTTTTGTAAAACTGAGTACAGTGTGCCCGCGATAAGGGAGCAAACAGCATGAGGGGATGAGACATTTTCAGGCTTCGTTAGGTGTAGGTTTATGGGTTCTCTGCTTGTTTTTACGTTCTTGTAAAGGGGACATCCTCGGTAGCTGCTAGGGTGGTTTCCTTTACAATTAGGGCAGGAGGGGGATTCTAATCTGCATGATTTGCTGAGGTGATTACCCCCACATCTCATACAGGTTAGGATCCCTCTGCATTTGTTGGCTATGTGTCCTAACTTCTGACATTTGTGGCACTGAATCGGGAGAGGAGTACATCTGTATTCATCCGCTACGTGCCGTCTTTTGTTAATAATTATTCCGTTGGCTAGTATTATTGATTTTGTTTCCTGATTGGGGCATACGGCTTTGATTTTCCACGTCGCTTTGCCTGTGGCCTTTGACGTAAATCTTTCCTATTTGCAGTTCTGTAGCCCCTGATTAATGAGTTCCCTGGGCGTGTCAGGGTGAACCCTGGTGACTACTACTACAAATCTAGGGGAGCTGTGATATTTGTTGTCTCTTTGGCTATTCCTACCTCCGTCTTTGCCTACGGCGCTGGAGGAAGCGGGTGGAGTCCGTTTCCCCCTATTGATGTTGGAGTTTTGGTTAAGATTATTGGTATTGTCAGCTACAACCCTATTCCAGGGTTTCTCCATGAGAGGTGGTATACTAGGTGTGGCTATTAGCTCTGAGACTGAGATTAGACCGGATTCGGAAGCCAAAAGCCAAAAGAATAGTTTTAGCGCACCGAAGGCGCACTGGGACGTTTTGGGAGAAACCCCTTTCGACCCTCGTTAACTGTATAATATATTTCCGTTAATTTTTGAGACAGCATCATGTCCGGTCGGTGCAAAGGAGGAAGAGGATTGGAGTTGATGTTTCTGGTTGTTGTTCTTCAGGCAAGTATAGTCTGCCGCTTTTGGTTTTGTAGTGAAGATAGGCCTTCATCGGCAAGTATAGTCTGTCTTGGGCTCTTTAGCTGGTTTGTATGGTTACGGCGATTGACAATTGAAAGAAACAAAACGGACCTTAACAAGGTGCCACCCAACCTGAACATTCCTGGTTCAGGTAACAGGCCTGCGATTATCATAGGGTCGGGACATATTGTGCGCTAGAGGAGCGCTTTACAAAAAGGGGCTAACAAATTGGGGCGCAGGACCGACGCTCGCCTCCCTGGGGGTGGATGCCCACTTCCAAGGATGGAGTGAAGGATGTGCTGAAGCCATAACGGTTATTGTGTTGCCATAGCGGTTATTGATATCCGTAGCGGTTATTGATATCCGTAGTGGTTATTGGGAAAAAGATAGAGTCTGAAAGATAGTAAAAAAAAAACTTAGACTAAAAGCGGCAAAAGGTAGAGTACAGTGAAGAAGTGTGTGCATTTGCAAGGTCTTTTTCTGGATGCATTTCTGTTGAGTGTGATTTTCAGGCAAGTATAGTCTGCCGCTTAAATGAGTGCTGGAGCTATCACTGGCAAGTATAGTCTGCCTCAAACTCTTCTGTTGTTGTTGTTATTCGCGCTGTTGTGTCGTTGCTGTGTTTGCTGGCGGGGAGTCTTTCTTACGGCGGTGTCTTGGCCTGGTGCGTTAGTGGTGCTAGATTCTATGTCTCTGCCGTGTTGTTGTTGTTGTAGTTGTTGTTATTCTGGGTGTTGTGACGTTGCTATGTTGTCTGTAGGGGAGTCTTTCTTGCAGCGGTGTCTGGTCTGGTCTGGTGTGTTTGTGGTACCAGGTTACCTCTCTCTGCCGTGGCTGAAATTAAAAAGTATATGATGATTAAAGTCCCCCCCCCCCTCCCCCTGTCTTCTGTTCCCGTGTTGCGTGGTGGTTTGGCTGTGTGGCTGTTCTGATGGATGTTGTCGTGGTTGATGTCTCTCGTGTCTTGTGTGTTTCTTCGGGCAAGTATAGTCTGCCACTTGGGTGGGTGTTGGAGCTATCACTGGCAAGTATAGTCTGCCTCAAGCTCTTCTGTTGGTAGTTGGTGGCTGGGTCTGGGTGATTTTGGTTGATCGGGTGTCTGTTTCTTTCGTTGGGGTGTCTGTGCTGTGGCTGTTGGTGCTGCAGAAATTAGAAATGATGAGAGATTAGTGAGCCCCCCCCCCCCCCCCTCTCCCCCCTGCCCCTGCCTCGTTGGGTCGTCCCGTGGCCGTTTTGCGATTCTTACCCGGGTGACAGAGCTTCCGGGACTGAGCGAGGCTGCCTTTGGTTTGTTGTAGCGGGAGGGTTAACAGGTCTAGTCCAACCCTGCCTGGTTGTGTCGTCCCGTGGCCGTTTTTGCGATTCTTACCCGAGTGACAGAGCTTCCGGGGCTGAGCGAGGCTGCCTTTGGTTTGTTGTAGCGGGAGGGTTAACAGGTCTAGCACACTAGACCACACCCGAGGGTGTTTCTTTCCTGTTGTACCCTTCGCTGATGGCGATCTTATTTAGATTCGTTTAAGTTCTTTAAAGGTGCCGAGGATCGCGAGCGTTTAAGTGGGCTGAACTTCCTAGTCTGCGAGTGAGTTTGCAGCGGGAGGGTAACAGGTCTAGCACACTAGACCACACCCGAGGGTGTTTCTTTCCTGTTGTGCCCTTCGCTGGTAGCGGCCTTATTTAGGTTAGTTTAAGTTTATTTGAATTTGAGGGTGCCGGGGATCGCGATCGTTTAATGCGGGCTGAGCTTCCGTGGCTGGCAGCGGGAGGGCAACAGGTCTAGCACACTAGACCACACTCGAGGGTGTTTCTTTCCTGTTGTACCTTTCGCTTGTTGCGAACTTATTTAGTTTAATTTAGTTTAGGGGTATTCGGGGGCGTCGGGGATCGCGGGAGTTTTTGTTCAGAGGTGCCATATTTACTCAATAACCTGACAGAAAGCAGCCAAACCAGCCAAAGCAGTTTGCTGCGTTGGCTGGTTTAGTCGCTTTTTGGCATGTTCTTGGGTTTTTGTCTACTGTCGCATATTTCCTTAATTTGAGGTGTCAGTGTGCTGCCTTCGAACCGTTCTAGGTTATTGGCAGCTAGTGTGGCGAGGCGTTATTTGACGGTTGGGATTTTGGCCCTTTGGTGGAGGATCTTAATTGGGGTGTCGTATGAAGCTTGGAGGGCTATTCTTGTAGCGCGGTTCTGGACTCTCTGGAGTTTGGCAATATTGCTTTTGTACGTACTGGTTAGGACCAGGGCCCCGTATTCGATTATTGTCCTTACAAAGGCTTTGTATAGTTTGAGTAGTACCGTTTCGTTAGTCCCCCCCCCCCCCCCCCAGGTGGTGCCCCTGAGCATTTTCAGTAGGTTAATTCGTTTGGTCGCTCTCGCGGCCACGTTATTAGTATGTTTAGTGAGGCTTAGTTTCGAGTCTAGGGTGATTCCCACGAATTTTGCTTCGGTGCACTTTGGGAGGGTTTTGCCTTTTAGTTGCAGGTCAAAGTCGCGTTTTTTCCTTCTGGCGGAGAAGGTTATCCTCTGGGTCTTGTTTATATTCAGTTTAATTCTCCATATATCGCACCTGAGTTCGAGGTCGTCTAGCGCGCTTTGAATGGATTTTTGGAGGGGGGAGTGGCTGTTGGAGGCCCAAAGGCACTTGTCGTCTGCAAATTGTGAGATTTGGACCCGGTCCGAAGAGATGTTGAGATCGTTTACGTGGATTATGTACAGGAGAGGGCTGAGTACTGACCCTTGGGGCGTTCCGGCCACAAGTGGGATGCTTTTTGATATTTCACTGTTGACTCTGACTTTGATTTCGCGATCGTTTAGGAAGGAGGAAATTAGTCTATGTAACTTTTTGGGGATGTTGAGTTTAATGAGTTTGTATCTGATGCCGTTGTGCGAGACTGAGTCGAAAGCTTTTTCCACGTCAAGCAGAACGGCGGCAGCAAGATTGTTGTTTTCGATCGCGTTTTTCATGAGTTCTACTGGGCGATAGATATGTTCCATGCCTTCTTTGCGGTGCCTATAGGCTCTTTGCCAGTCATTAAAGAAATTAGTTTCTTCGAGGTAGTCCCTTAGCCGATCGGCAAGGATTTTCTCAAAAACCTTGCCGATGCAGCTAAGGAGACTAATAGGGCGGTAGTTGGCTGGTTTGGAGAGGTCTTTGTCGGGTTTCGGTATCATGACTCCTGTGGCTGATTTCCAGCCTTTAGGGAAGCAGCCATGGGTGAGGCACGCGTTGAATATGGCCTCTAGTCTTTTTATATAGGAGTTGGGGCTTTGTTTGAGGATTTTATAGCTTACTTCGTCTTCTCCCGGGGAGGAGGAGCTTTTGCATTTTTTTTATCACGCTGATTATTTCGTCGGCCGTGATGGGGGTGATCAGGTCATGTTCGTCCCCTTCCTCATATTCGTTGCCGAAGTAGGGGTCGCGGTAAACCTCAGGGTGGGAATCAACAAAATTGTCGATTGTGTTCATGACTGAGTCGTCATATTCCGGCCCTAAATGGGGTTGGTGAGTTCGGCTCAATAATTCGCGAAGGTGTCGGCTTTTTCCTTGTCGCTGGCGGCGAGAGTGCCGTCAGTTTTTTTCGAGCGGTTTGGCCTGTTCTGGGCTGCTTTTTTGACCTGTGAGCACCTTGAAGGTGTTCCAGAATTTTCTCGCATCTTTTGTCGCGTTCAGGTTGGAGGTGGCTCTCTCCCAGTTGTTTTGTTGTTCGGCCTTTAGTGCTTCTTTAACCTCGCCATGAAGACGGTTGTAGACTTTTTGAGTTCCACTCGCTTGGTGGGGTCTTTTTCGGCTTTGACCTTGCGCAGGGCTATTCGCTTTGTTTTTATTAGAGTGAGTCTGCTCTCGGAGATTGTTCGTCTCCAGGGGCGCACTTCCTCCTTGGGACAGATTTCGTCTAGGGTGGACGTAATAATTTTGCTGAGGTCAGCGTATTGGTCTTCAATATCGCTTGCGTTTGGGGGTTTGCTTGTTGCGAGTTTGGCGTCGAGAATTTCTCGGTATAGGTCCTAGTCCAGTTTGCTCAGGTTCCGTGAGATTGGGGGGGGGGGGGGGTAGCGTATTGGACCGGACTCAAAGCTGATTGTGGCGTGTTCTGGTAGGTGATCGCTACCTAGGTCGTCATCGCCCACTTTTTGGTTGATGACGTTTTTGCCTAGGGAGTAGCTCGTTATTATGAGGTCAAGGATGTCGGAGCGGTGGAGTGGGTTAGAGCTGATATAGGTATCGGATGAGTCTTCGCTAATTATTTGTAAGTCAAGATTTTCGGTTATGTCGGATAGGACATTGCCATTGCGGTTAGTGGAGTTACACCCAAAGTACATATGTTTGGAGTTGAAGTCTCCCATTTAGATACGGTTTTTGTATCTACGTGAGAAAAATTCAAACACCTCGTTACTGACTGTTTTATTGGGGGTTGTAGTAACAAATGGTTGCTATTTTTTATTATCGGCTGTTAATTCCACGGCTACCACCTCCGCATCGAAGTGGTCAGTCTTTATCGGTTTATGTTTCAGCTCGCTTTTTATTAAAAGGGCGCCGTGAGTAGTGTGGGAGCGGTCCCTTCTGATTACATTAAATCCGCTAAATGTAAAGCTTCTTTGTTTACATAACCAGGTTTCACAGATTCCCAGAATGTCAGTGTTTTTAAAGTAATTACTAATTTGGAGTTTTTTTGTCATACGCGCCGCGGGCGTTCCATAGAGCTAATTGGAGCTTATTCATGATCGGATTTTAATTAATTGGTGTGTTTATTTAGAGACAGGCTGGTCGGATTAGTTGTTCTTGTTGATAGCGGCTTTAATCAAAGTATGGAAGATCTGAGTTTTGAACAGATGCCAGCCAGGTCGGCATTTAGGTGATTCTTTAGGACTTCGTGTAGGCTTCCCGCTATGAGAGAGCAGATGGGGTATGGGGAGGAGGTATTTGCGGGTTTGGTAAGGTCAACCCTCTTTAGTTCCGCGCTTGTTTTCACTTTTTTTATAGTGGGAGCACCCTCTGTAGTTAGCGGTGTGTTCCCCGTTACAGTTTGGGCATTTAAGTGCTTTTGGTTTACAGGCACTTGAAATGTGGTTCTCACCACATTTCATGCATCTTAGTTGGCCTTTACAATTATTCGCGATGTGGCCAAATTTCTGGTACTTATGGCATTGTATTGGAGGGGGCTTAGAACGGTATTCCTCCGCGTGGTGGCGTCTGCCGTTTATAACCACCCCCTGTGACATTATTTTTAGTTTTATTTCCCTGGTTGGACATTTAACTTTTAACTTCCAGGTGCTTTTGCCCGTGGCCTTGGAGGTGAAACGTTCCCATTCGCACCCCGTGAGACCTGAGTTGATGGTGCCATCGGGCGTATCCGGGTGTACCCTGGTAATGACTACGATAAAGTCTTTCTGCTGTGCTCTTGAGGGGCGCGGTTGTTGTGTATTTCTGCTAGTCCGACCTCTGTCCTCTCCATTTGAGACAGATGCCGGTTGTTTACGGCTGCTGCATAATTCATGAGAGGCTTGGGGGTTGCCCTCTCTTGCCTGTTGGTTTGGCCCGCGGTCGGAGGTGGCCCTCTTTCTCTATCCGAGGTAAGAGCGGGATTACTTTCTGCTGGTGTCTTATCTAGGCTCTGGAGGCGCTGCAAGAGCTAGGAGTTTTGAATTTTTTCACTCTTCTGTCTACAGTTTGAAAAAAAACCTTCCTCGCTCTGCACCTCCTCTAGCTCAGGTTCTAGGCCCTGGCCCCTTTTTTTCTTTTTTGGGGTGTGCCTTTGAGGGTGTTCAACATTTGTGAGAGGGTGGGACCCGTGTCTGTAGTGTCCAGGGGTTACTGGAGTTTGCCCTATTTTGGCTGCTGTCTTGACTGCTGTTTTTATCACACTCGACTGCTCTATCGGATTCTAAGGTCATGCTTGCGGGTGCTGATTGGATAGAGGGAGCAGGATCTGCCTGGACCTCCGCCATCACCGTTATCTCCGTTGGGGAGAGCCCGGTGTGTGAGGGGTTGCCTATGCAGATCCTGTAGAGTGGAATGAATTGCCAGATTCTGCCATACCCCCTTTCTGATTTTCATCGTCTCTCCTCTCCATTTCTGCTTGCTTTTCCTTTATCACTCTCTCAAGGTTTTTAATGATCGCTTCCTGCTTCTCTAATTCCCGGGCATGCCTCGCTTCAGCCTCTGCTAGTTGTCTTTTGGTGGTGGTGCAAATTGATGCTCGATACCATTTGGAAATCTAATATAGAAACGGGGTGGTCAAAACATGTGAGGGAACTAATGGACAATTACTCTATAGAGGTCACAAACATAGAAGTAGGAATGAAAGAAGGCAAAAGGTTTGTCAAAGAGAGAGTCATGGAAGATTGCAATCGAAACTGGCGAGCAGGGGTTAGCGTGAAAAGATCACTGCAGGGGTTACAATATAAAGAAAAGCCAGCTTTTGAGAAGTACCTAGATGACACCTTTGGAGGGTCACTGTTGTTCAAACTGAGATCAAGATCACCGGAGCTTCGGGGAAAAATTGGGAGAGATGGGGAAAAGGGATGCCAAATGTGCCACTCTGGAGTAGTGGCGACCCTGGAACATTTTCTCTTGGAATGCCCACAGTATATACCTCATAGAATAAAATTTACTGGAAGAATAATGCAGAAGTGGGGTGAAGAAACAAAGGATAGATGGCTGAAGGGGGACACGAGGGAGAGGGTAGGAATGCTTATTGAAGAAATTGAAAAAGAGGAAGTGAGGGACACTATTAAGCAGTTTATATCTGAATGCTGGGAGGAGAGGAGGGGAAGAGGGGGTCGGGTGCAGGGGGAATGATGGCCTTCTCTTATGAGGACCGCGACAAATCAGCGGCTGGCCAAAGAGTTATTAAATTATTTTGAACTCTCCCCTCTCCCTTTCTAATTCTGAATTGTTCCCTTTTTTGTGGCTTAGCCTGAGCTCCCACCCCTTGGGGCCTGTTGAGTGTTGTGGCCCCCCCCCCCCCCCTTTGCAATGAAAAGAAATATGACTAACCTTGCTATTATTGTTACCAGTATTGTTACCAGTTAGTGATTCTCTTCTGTTGTTGTTGTCCTTTTTGCATTTTTTGTGTTCCATCCTTGAATGTGTATGTGTTGTGGCTCCTGTGTGAATAGAGTTGATTTGCTGGTTGCTGATTGCTTTCTAGCTGAAAGGTGATCTTCGCACTTCGGAGTTAATCTCTCGAAATCAATGAATCGGCCACCGGATTCGGAACTTTCGAATGGAATGGTTTAACGCGCCGAAGGCGAGCAGGGACGGTATGGGGGAAAAGCCCCTTTCGACCCTCAGTGACTGTAAATGGCTAATTTCCACATGTCTACTCGTGTTGAAGGAGGAACAGGTTCAGGTACTCGGCAGGTGTCACCGGTTGTGGCGTGATGGTCTCCTTGATTGATGTCGGTTGAACCCTCGGGTGAGGACCTGTGTGGAAGTTTGGGTCCTCTCACAAAGGTACTACCTCTCCCCGAGGGTGCAGTCGATCTGGATTTTCAGGCAAGTATAGTCTGCCACTTCGGAGATGATATTGAGTGATGGCCATCACTGGCAAGTATAATCTGCCTCAGGCTGTCTCTGTTTGGTAGGGCGTCTTTGCAAGAAAACAACAACGACCCCTTTCCGGGACCACCAGAAAGAAGACCGGAACTTCCCTGGTTCGGGGGCAGGCCTGCATTGTAATCCAATTGGGTTGGGACAAGAGATGCGCAATGCGCTTACAAAAAGGGGCAGAGGCGGGACGCAGGACCAACGCTCGCCTCTCTTAAAGTGGTCGACCATTTTTAGGGATGGAGTGGAGGATGTTCAGGAACCATGGGAGTTACCGTTTCTATGACGGTTCGGCTGTCCATAGCGGTTATTGGGGTGCTGGTCAAAAAAACATCTTCTGTGTACCTGCTTAAAAGAAGAAGGCAGAATTAGTTTTCATTAGAATATGTAAAAATAAAAAGATAACAATAGCACATTCTGTTTTAATTTGTATCTAATCTTTAGCTGAGTCGGAGAAGGTAGCCCTTTCTGGTAGAAGGCCACAGTTAAGCTGTTAATCTGCCTGTTAGATCACCTTTTTAGGGTGATAGTGAGTTTGTAGCGGGAGGGTAACAGGTTTAGACACTAAACCACACCCGAGGGTGTTTCTGTTATGCCCTTCGCTGGTTTCGACCATATTTTAGATTTATTTGAGTTTATTTTGGATCACGATTAAACACTGCAAATTCCACCTCCAGCCGGGGAGGCCCAGCCCACACAAAACGCTCGCGCCTGGTATCGCGAGCGTCCCGTGTGGGCCGAGCCCCCCGGCCGGAAATGAGATTTACAATATCCAATCGTGATGTAGTAATTGTAGTTTTAATTCGGAAAGCCAAAAGTCAAAAGAATAGTTTTAGCGCGCCGAAGGCGCGCTGGGACGATTTGGAGTAAACCCTTTCTACCCTCGTTAACTGTATAATATATTTCCGTTAATTTTTGAGACTGCATCATGTCCGATCAGTGCAAAGGAGGAAGAAGATTGGAGTTGATGTTTCTGGTTGTTGTTCTTCAGGCAAGTATAGTCTGCCGCTTTTGGTTTTGTAGTGAAGATAGGCCTTCATCGGCAAGTATAGTCTGCCTTGGGCTCTTTAGCTGGCGTGTATGGTTTCGGCGATAGACAATTTGAAAGAAACAAAACGGACCTTAACAAGGTGCCACCCAACCTGAACATTCCTGGTTCAGGTAACAAGCCTGCGATTATCATGCGCTAGATGAGCGCTTTACAAAAAGGGGCTAAGAGATTGGGGCGCAGGACCGACGCTCGCCTCCCTGGGGGTGGATGCCCACCTTCAAGGATGGAGTGAAGGATGTGCTGAAACCATAACGGGTATTGTGTTGCCATAGCGGTTATTGATATCCGTAGCGGTTATTGATATCCATAGCGGTTATTGGGAAAAGATAGAATCTGAAAGATAATGAAAAAAAACTCAGACTAAAAGCGGCAAAAGGTAGAGTACAGTGAAGAAGTGTGTGCATTTGCAAGGTCTTTTTCTGGATGTATTTCTGTTGAGTGTGATTTTCAGGCAAGTATAGTCTGCCGCTTAAATGAGTGTTGGAGCTATCACTGGCAAGTATAGTCTGCCTGAAGCTCTTCTGTTGTTGTTGTTGTTGTTCGGGCTGTTGTGTCGTTGCTGTGTTTGCTGGCGGGGAGTCTTTCTTACGGCGCTGTCTTGGTCTGGTGCGTTAATGATGCTAGATTATATGTCTCTGTCGTGTTGTTGTTGTTGTTGTTGCTGTTGTTGTTGTTGTTATTCTGGCTGTTGTGACTTTGCTATGTGGTCTGTAGGGGGGTCTTTCTTGCAGCGGTGTCTGGTCTGGTCTGGTGTGTTTGTGGTACTAGCTTATCTGTCTCTGCCGTGGCTGAAATTAAAAAAAATATAAGATGATTGAAGCCCCCCCTCCCCTGTCTTCTGTTCCCGTGTTGTGGTGGTTTGGCTGTGTGGCTGTTCTGTCGGATGTTGTCGTGGTTGATTGTCTCTCGTGTCTTGTGTGTTTCTTCGGGCAAGTATAGTCTGCCACTTGGGTGAGTGTTGGAGCTATCACTGGCAAGTATAGTCTGCCTCAAGCTCTTCTGTTGGTAGTTGGTGGCTGGGTCTGAGTGATTTTGGTTGAACGAGCGTCTGCTTCTTTCGTTGGGGTGTCTGTGCTGTGGCTCTTGGTGCTGCTGAAATTAGAAATGATGAGAGATTAGTAAGCCCCCACCCCCTGCCTGGTTGGGTCGTCCCATGGCCGTTTTGCGATTCTTACCCGAGTGACAGAGCTTCCGGGGCTGAGCGACGCTGAGTTTGGTTTGTTGTAGCGGGAGGGTTAGCAGGTCTAGTCCCCCGCCCCCTACCTGGTTGTGTCTTCCCGTGGCCGTTTTGCGATTCTTACCCGAGTGACAGAGCTTCCGGGGCTGAGCGAGGCTGCCTTTGGTTTGTTGTAGCGGGAGGGTTAACAGGTCTAGTCCAACCCCTGCCTGGTTGTGTCTTCCCGTGGCCGTTTTGCGATTCTTACCCGAGTGACAGAGCTTTCGGGGCTGAGCGAGGCTGCCTTTGGTTTGTTGTAGCGGGAGGGTTAACAGGTCTAGCACACTAGATCACACCCGAGGGTGTTTCTTTCCTGTTGTACACTTTGCTGTTGGCGATCTTGTTTAGATTCGTTTATGTTCTTCGAAGGTGCCGGGGATCGCGAGCGTTTTAAGTGGGCTGAGCTTCCTAGTCTGCGAGTGAGTTTGCAGCGGGACGGTAACAGGTCTAGCACACTAGACCACACCCGAGGGTGTTTCTTTCCTGTTGTGTCCTTCGCTGGTAGCGGCCTTATTTAGGTTAGTTTAAGTTTATTTGAATTTGAGGGTGCCGGGGATTGCGATCGTTTAATGCGGGTTGAGCTTCCGTGGCTGTCAGCGAGAGGGCAACAGGTCTAGCACACTAGACCACACCCGAGGGTGTTTCTTTCCTGTTGTACCCTTCGCTGGTTGCGGACTTATTTATTTTAATTTAGTTTAGGGGTATTCGGGGGCGTCGGGGATCGCGGGAGTTTTTGTTCAGAGGTGCCATATTACTCAAGGACCTGACAGAAAGCAGCCAAACCAGCCAAAGCAGTTTGCTGCGTTGGCTGGTTTAGTCGCTTTTTGGCATGTTCTTGGGTTTTTGTCTACTGTCGCATATTTCCTTAAGTTGAGGTATCAGTGTGCCGCCTTCGAACCGTTCTAGGTTGTTGGCAGCTAGTGTGGCGAGGCGTTCTTTGACGGTTGGGATTTTGGCCCTTTAGTGGAGGATCTTAATTGGGGTGTCGTATGGAACTTTGAGGGCTATTCTTAGGGCGTGGTTCTGGACTCTCTGGAGTTTGGCAATATTGCTTTTGTACGTATTGGTTAGGACCAGGGCCCCGTATTCGATTACTGGCCTTACAAAGGCATTGTATAGTTTGAGTAGTACCTTTTCGTTAGCCCCCCAGGTGGTGCCCCTGAGCATTTTCAATAGGTTAATTCGTTTGGTCGCTCTTGCGGCTACGTTATTAGTATGTTTAGTGAGGCTTAGTTTCGAGTCTAGGGTGATTCCCAGGAATTTAGCTTCAGTGCACTTTGGGAGGGTTTTAACTTTTAGTTGCAGGTCAAAGTCGCGTTTTTTCCTTCTGGCGGAGAAGGTTGTCCTCTGGGTCTTGTTTACATTTAGTTTAATTCTCCATTTATCGCACCCGAGTTCGAGGTCGTCTAGCGCGCTTTGAAGGGATTTTTGGAGAGGGGGGGGGGGGGGGGTGGCTGTTGGGGTTCCAAATGCCCTTGTCGTCTGCAAATTGTGAGATTTGGACCCGGTCCGAAGAGATGTTGAGGTCGTTATGTAGATTATGTACAGGAGCGGGCTGAGTACTGACCCTTGGGGCGTTCCGGCCACAAGTGGGATGCTTTTTGATATTTCACTGTTGACTCTGACTTTGATTTCGCGATCGTTTAGGAAGGAGGAAATTAGTCTATGTAACTTTTTGGGGATGTTGAGTTTAATGAGTTTGTATCTGATGCCGTTGTGCCAGACTGAGTCAAAAGCTTTTTCCACGTCAAGCAGAACGGCGGCACCTAGATTGTTGTTATCGATCGCGTTTTTCATGAGTTCTACTAGGCGATAGATATGTTCCATGCCTTCTTTGCGGTGCCTATAGGCTCTTTGCCAGTCATTAAAGAAGTTAGTTTCTTCGAGGTGGTCCCTTAGCCGATCGGCAAGGGTTTTCTCAAAAACCTTGCCGATGCAGCTAAGGAGACTAATAGGGCGGTAGTTGGCTGGTTTGGAGAGGTCTTTGTCGGGTTTCGGTATCATGACCCCTATGGCTGATTTCCAGCATTTGGGGAAGCGGCCATGGGTGAGGCACGTGTTGAATATGGCCTCTAGTCTGGTTATATAGGAGTTGGGGCTCTGTTTGAGGATTTTATAGCTTACTTCGTCTTCTCCCGGGGAGGAGAGGTTTTTGCATTTTTTTATCACGCTGATTATTTCGTCGGCCGTGATGGGGGTGATCAGGTCGTGTTCGTCCCCTTCCTCATATTCGTTGCCGAAGTAGGGGTCGCGGTAAACCTCTGGGTGGGAATCAACAAAATTGTCGATGGTGTTCATGACTGAGTCGTCATATTCCGGCCCTAAATGGGGTTGGTGAGTTCGGCTCAGTAATTCCGCGAAGGTGTCGGCTTTTTCCTTGTCGCTGGCGGTGAGAGTGCTGTCGGTTTTTTCGAGCGGTTTGGGCTGTCTTGGGTTGCTTTTTTGACCTGTGAGCACCTTGAAGGTGTTCATAATTTTCTCGCATCTTTTGTCGCGATCAGGTTGGAGGTGGCCCTCTCCCAATTGTTTTGTTGTTCGGCCTTAAGTGCTTCTTTAACCTCGCCATGAAGACGGTTGTAGATTTTTTGAGTTCCACTCGCTTGGTGGGGTCTTTTTCGACTTTGACCTTGCGCATGGCTATTCGCTTTGTTTTTATTAGGGTGAGTGTGCTCTCGGAGATTGTTCGTCTCCAGGGGCGCACTTCCTCCTTGGGACAGATTTCGTCTAGGGTGGACGTAATGATTTTGCTGAGGTCAGCGCATTGGTCTTCAATATCGCTTGCGTTTGGGGGTTTACTTGCTTCGAGTTTGGCGTCTAAAATTTCTCTGTATAGGTCCCAGTTCATTTTGCTCAGGTTCCGTGAGAGTTTGGGAGGGTAGCGTAATGGACTGGACTCAAAAGCTGATTGTGGCGTGTACTGGTAGGTGATCGCTACCTAGGTCGTCATCGCTCACTTTATGGTTGATAACGTTTTTGCTTAGGGAGTAGCTCGTTATTATGAGGTCAAGGATGTCGGAGCGGTGGAGTGGGTTAGAGCTGATATAGGTATTGGATGGGTCTTCGCTTATGATTTGTAGGTCGAGCTTTTCGGTTATATCGAATAGGACATTGCCGTTGCGGTTAGTGAAGTTACACCCAAAGTATATATGTTTGGAATTGAAGTCTCCCATGTAGATACAGTTTTTGTATTTACGTGAGAAGAATTCAAACACTTCGTGACTGACTGTTTGGTCAGGGGGGTTGTAGTAACAAATGATTGCTATATTTTTTATTATCGGCTGTTAATTCCACGGCTACCACCTCCGCATCGAGGTGGTCAGTTTTTATCCGTTTATATTTCAGATCACTTTTTATTAAAAGGGCTACTCCGCCGTGAGTAGTGTGGGAGCGGTCCCTTCTAATCACGTTTAATCCGCTAAATTTAAAGCTTCTTTGTTTACATAACCAGGTCTCACAAATTCCCAAAATGTCAGTGTTTTTATAGTAGTTACTAATTTGGTGTTTTTTGTTATACGCGCCGCGGGCGTTCCATAGCGCTAATTGGAGCTTATTCATGATGGGGTTTTAATTAGTTAGGGTGTTTATTTAGGGATAGACTGGTCGGATTAGTTATTTTTGTTGATAGCGGCTTTAATTAAAGTATGAGAGATTTGTGTTTTAAACAGCCTAGATGCCGATCAGCTGACATCTTGACAGATATCAGCCAGAACGGCATTTAGGTGCTTCTTCAAAACTTCATGTAGACTTCCGGCTATGAGGGAGCTGAGGGGGTATGGGGAGGAGGCATTAGAGGGTTTGGTAAGGTCTACCCTTTTAAGTTCAGCACTATTTTTAACTTTTTTATAGTGGAGGCACCCTCTGTAATTGGCAGTGTGTTCCCCGTTACAGTTAGGGCATTTAAGTGCTGCTGGTTTGCAGGCGCTTGAAATGTGGTTCTCACCACATTTCATGCACCTAAGTTGGCCTTTGCAATTATTTGCGATATGGCCGAACTTCTGGCATTTATGGCATTGTGTTGGAGGAGGGTTGGAACGATATTCCTCCGCTTGGTGGCGTCTGCCGTTGATAACCACCCCTTGTGACATTATTTTAGCTTCCTCTCGCGGCAGGGGCACTTCACCTTGAGTTTCCACGTGGATTTTCCTGTGGCTCTCGAGGTGAATCTGTCTCAGCTGCAGTCGGAGAGACTGGCATTTATGGCTTCCTTTGGAATGTCCGGGTTGACTCTGGTTATGACTATGACGATTTCTTTGGTGTTTTCTGACTGAGTGGCCTTGCCTCCCTTGCGAGCGCCTAGCGGCTTTTTGCTGGCGTTAAGGTTGCCTGCAGACTGTTGGACAACCCCGGCGTACGTCAGAGCTGTTGTTGTTTTAGGTCCACTGGGCTCAGCTCCCCCCATGGGAGGAGCCGGCCCGCAATGCCTGGATGGTGTTTTTCCTACGGTGCTTTTTTGGCTCGAGTCCGTACTGGGTGAGAGGCAGGAGCGAGGAGTTCTGAATTTTTTGGCTCTTCTGTCCACTGTTTCGAAGAACCCTTCCTCGGTTCTGCACCTCCTCCAGTTCAGGCTCCAGATTCTGGTTCTTTTTCCTTTTAATGGGGGTGCCCTTGGGGGTACTTAGCATCTGCGACAGCGTCGGTCCAGAGTTGTCTGAAGCTAATAGATTGTAGTTAGGGTCTATGGCTGTACTGGAGATTGATGAGGTAGGCTCAGCCTGGACCTCCGCCACTACCGTTATCTCTGTTGGTGGAGATCCCGGTGTTGGCAGGGGGATCCCAGCTGAGGCCTCAACAATCTGAGAGCTTTCCCTATGAGGGACTCCTTTCAACTAGGAGTCTTACATCAGATTTCATCCCTTGGAGAGCTTTGGAGCGCAGTTTTTAGTGTTTCTATTTGCTCCGTGAGAGCTCTATGTTTTTTCCTCGGCTTCCTTTTTAGAAGCCTCGTGCCTGGCCTCAGCCACTTCCCTCTGAGTGACCAGTTCAGTTCTCAATTGGGCTATTAATTCCTCATTATTGTTGTTCCTCGCTTTGCTCTCAGCGAGCTGTTTCTTCCACTCTGCCCTCTCTTTTTCCAGCTCTGGGTTCCCTTTGGGATACTTAGCTTGGGCCCCCGCCCCTGGGCGACTGGTGATGGCGCTAGCCCCCGCTCCCTTACAATGTGTAGTTATATTTCTTGAAACCTGACTGACCTGTTTCCCTTTGTTGCTGGTGCCTGAGAGCGATTCTCTCCTGGATCTGGGCTGGCAGGGTTCCTTCTCTTCCCTCTCTATTTTCTTGGTTGCTGAAGAGTCAGCTATAAGATTACTGTTCTTCTGTTGTTCCATTATGATGATACGATGTGTTAATTGCTTCTATGAGGTGTTAATTACTGGCTGTTCAGTAGGTGCTGTCAGTTCGGAATGCAATTTTCGCTACTAATAAAGAGAACAGGGGATCGGAAGTAGATATTAATGAGATTGATGACGGACGTCGTTGAGAACACCATTATAGGAACTATCAATATGACAAATGAAAACAAGGACATTCGCACCTTGGACTCCGAGGTGCTAACTACAAAACAATGGAGCACCCACTTGTTCTCAGACGGCAAAGGCATTTGGACAGCCAGCAAGTCCAGAAACATAATTAAAAATCGTCTACAGGATACCATTCGCGATCTTGAGAGCTGGTGTGCCCTGTGGCGCATCAAACTCAATGCCGCCAAAACTCAAAAAGTTACGTTCTTCAAAAAGCAAAGGAAAAAACCAGTCCCGAGTATCGATCTCCAGTTATACGATCACAAACTAGAAGCAAACAAAGAGGCCAAATTTTTGGGATTTATCCTAGATAGCAATCTCAGTCTAAACAGTCACGTAAACTCCATTACGGTAAGAGCTGCTAAACGTATCAATTTTCTGAAGCATATCAGAGGTAGAAATTGGGGAGCAAACAAAGATGTGCTTCTCAAGCTCTACAAAACATTTATACGTCCGGTACTAGAATACGGTGCCATAATAACAAGCGACCTAAGCAAAACCAACATTCAGAAGCTACAGAGGGTTCAAAATTATGCCCTGCGAGTGGCACTATGCAAACCGAAATGGACACCGATAAAGGAACTTCACGAGCTAGAAAAAATAGAAACTATTGATACGCGATTAAAAGACCTACAAATCAAAACCCTCAACAGACTCCAAGATAGTGAATTAATGGTTGAGCTGAACGAACACCGATCCCTTAACAGAAAAACAAAATAAGTTTCCAGAAAAAAAATTATACAATATAACTAAATCGCGTGGAGTCAGTGAGGATTGCCTCGCTACTCATTGGGAACTTTAGGATAGAGACTGCTGAAGCGCGATTGAAACGCGTTTAATAAGATCTATATAACAAAACCCTCCACATACTCCAGGATAGTGAATCAATGGTGAAGCTGAACGAACACCGAACCCTAAACAGAAAAACAAAATAATCCACAGTAAATTAAAATTACTCAATAGAATTAAACTGCGTGGAGTCAGTGAGGATTGCCTCGCTACTCATTGAGATCTTTAGGATTGAGTCTGTGAGGATTGCCTCGCAACTCTGCGTGTGGGGAGTGGGCTCCGAAGAAACACACCCCTTACCCCATCCATAGCAACAATCACACAGCAGGCACAATATATAACAGCGGATACCTATCTTTCTCTCTACCTTTTACTTTTCTAACTGAACATTCTCAAATTTTCTTGCAACACTCTTATCAAGAAGACGCATGGAAGTGGTAGACAAAGCGTAGGAGGAATTGGTGCAACCTACCTTTCTGCAACATATACAAGAAACCACCAAACGCTAGGCAAGGATTGAAACAAGCTTGTCTGGCTGGGAACGAGTGTACATTTGATATAAATAAACATTTGAATAAAGATTTAACAGCCCTTTTAAGGGCTTGAGGGTGTGTGTCAGTGAGTGTTTTTTTTTTTTTTTTTATTTTTTTTATTTTATTGTTTTTTTTGGGGGGGGGGGGTGGGGTGGAGGGGGTCATTTGGAATTCCCGAAGGATAACCAGATACCTCAAAATCACATACGGCATCCTATCTCCCAGAAGGCTTGATGGATGACTCCCGGTTTCTTAAAACTAAACTGTTGGAGCTTTCTCCACTTCTTTTTTGTAACCGCTATGGTTCAAATTCATTAAGTTTGGGTACTGCAACATCCAGGGTCTGCACAAGAAAGTAAGCGAAATATCAACAATGATGGACGAAGGAGACTTCGATATAATGGGTCTAAGTGAGACGTGGATACGACGGGATGAGCGGGTTGGTCAGATGAAGGGTTGTGTGTGGATAGGAGCTGGGCGAACTGAGGGTCAGAAACGGGGTGGGGGTGTTGGCATCTACGCTAAAGAGGAATTACAGCCCCCATTGATTACAGATCTCACAGAAGCAAGGACTCAGATTCCAGTATCCAACGAAATAGTCTGGGCAAAAATCAAGTTAGGAAGCAGGAGTGTTGCCGTTGGTGTTGTATACTTAGCAGTGGAGGGAAGTAAGCCCGAGTGGAATGATTCAATATATACAACTCTTAGATCGAATATCACAGAGCTTGAAAGCAGAGGGTTCAGTATTGTCCTAATGGGGGACTTCAATGGGCACATCGGGGATAAGGAGGAGGGCATACAGGGAGGTGATAGGAAAATTAACACGAATGGGAGGAAGATGTTGGACCTATCAAAAGAGCTTGGTTTAAAGATCCTGAACAGGGATGCGAAATGTAAGGGTAAATGGACCTGGGAGAGGAACGATAAGAAAACAATAATTGATTATATACTCACTGACGTTAGCGTATGGAGGGAGGTTATAGATGTAGAAATAGATGACGAGGGAAAAAATGACTTGGGTAGTGATCACAACCTGATAACGGTTAAGATTATGGGCAAAAAGACGAATAGAGACAGAAATACCTTCAAGGAAGTTTGGGGACTAAAACAAGGAGCCGACTGGAAGCAGTTTCGGGAAAAACTAAAACCAAGTCTTGAATGTATACCTATGGATGCAAATGTCCAGAGTATTTCAGATGGCATAGTAAATAGCCTAACAGAGGCAGGGAAGGATTGTATAGGAAGGGTGAGGGTCCCAACGAGAGAGCTCGGATACAGGGTTAACGAGGGACTGAAAAAGGCTATAAAAGAAAGGAAGGTAAAATGCGCTGCTTACAGAAGAAGTAGGAAGCTTAAAGGGGTGGATAACAATGACACGAGACTAATGAAAGGAGAATATGAACTGGCACGGAAAAGGTGAATGAGATAAAGAATAATAATAGGAAGGAGCGCAATTGCAGTTTTGCCAGAATAATAAAGAAAACGGGGGATTCGAGCTCAAACGTATTTTGGAACTGGGTAAATAAACGGGGGAAAAGTAGTGTGCAGAGTATCAAAGTGGATGGGGAAAGTACAGAAGATAAAGGCCGTATCGCTTCAGAGTTAGTCAAGCACTGGGAAAAGATAAACGATAGGCGATGGGGCAGTGGGTCCCCACCAAAAAGAAATACACTCAGTGGTGGAGGAGAACCTATCCAATCGTGTATGTAGCGAAATAACGGCAGAAGAAGTGCGGAACGTGGTCTCGAAATTAAAAAATGGTAAAGCGGGAGGGACTGATGAAATTCCGAACGAATTCCTCAAAAATGGAGGGGAGGCACTTATTGAAGTCCTGACAAACCTTTTCAATCTGGCTCTGTGAAAGCAAAAGGTCCCCAGAGAGTTGAGGGAAAGTAAGGTGTCGTTCATATACAAGAAGGGGGATAAGGAAGTTCTAGATAACTATAGGGGGATATCAGTTAGTAGTAACATCGGAAAAGTATTCTGTAAGGTCATATACGGTAGACTTGAGGAAGTTATTGAAGAGAAAGGTTTTTTAGGAGAAATTCAAAATGGTTTCAGGAAAGGTCGAAGAGTCACTGATCACCTATTCACACTCACCCAACTGATAGAATCAACAAAGGCTGAAAAGAAAAAGATGTTTCTGGCATTTCTAGATGTGAAAAAAGCGTACGACCGAGTGTGGAGGGAAGGTATGTGGCGAAAGCTCGAGGGCATCGGACTGGGGGTGACCTTGTGGGAATCATGAAAGCACTGTATACAGATGTGCAAAGCCAGCTCAGTCTAGGGAGTATCACTACAAAACGAGTCCCTATGGATATAGGCCTCAAGCAGGGGTGTATCTTTTCACCGACTTTGTTTGCATTGTATGTTAAAGATTTAGGAGACGAACTAATTCAGAGTGCGGAGGGGGTAAATGTTGGAGACATAAAGGTACCAGGCTTATTCTTTGCGGCCGACATGGTGTTAATGTCTAGAACTGAACAGGGGCTAGAGAAGTTGCTGGAAATTGTTGGTAGATATGGGAACACTTGGCGGCTCGAACTAAATGAAAATAAAAGCAAGGTAATACCCGTTGGACGCAAGGTAGATATGACGAAGAGATGGAGAGTGGGGGAGTTCTCAATCCCCGAAGGGGAAAGCAAACAAATCACTGTAGGAGAAACGGGAGAGTATGAGTATCTAGGGGTAAGCATGAATATAACGGGAAGAGGGGTGTACAGAAATTACTCAGCCAAACTGATTCTGAAGGGGAAAAGAATTCTGAACCAACTAAAACTTTTAGGGAAAAATAGTTTCAACAAGGTCTTTGTGGGGAAAACACTGTGGGAGAGGGTGGGTTTACCAAGTATAACGTATGGCACGGACGTGATTCCATTAAACCAAACCGTTATCAAGAAGTTGGAAAGTACTCAGAATGATGCCGGCAGATGGATAACAGGGTCGAGTAATGCTGCAGCTTTAGAAGCAGTAAGGGGGGAGATTGGGTGGATGAAAATCAAGGACAGGGTAGATTTGGGAAAACTGTGTTACTTTAACTACTTGAGAAACCTGCCTGACAACCGGTGGTGCAAATTGATGCTCGATACCATTTGGAATTCTAATATAGATACGGGGTGGTCAAAACATGTGAGGGAACTAATGGACAATTACTCTATAGAGGTCACAAACATAGAAGTAGGAATGAAAGAAGGCAAAAGGTTTGTCAAAGAGAGAGTCATGGAAGATTGCAATCGAAACTGGCGAGCAGGGGTTAGCGTGAAAAGATCACTGCAGGGGTTACAATATAAAGAAAAGCCAGCTTTTGAGAAGTACCTAGATGGCACCTTTGGAGGGTCACTGCTGTTCAAACTGAGATCAAGATCACTGGAGCTTCGGGGAAAAATTGGGAGAGATGGAGAAAAGGGATGCCAAATGTGCCACTCTGGAGTAGTGGAGACCCTGGAACATTTTCTCTTGGAATGCCCACAGTATACACCTCATAGAATAAAATTTACTGGAAGAATAATGCAGAAGTGGGGTGAAGAAACAAAGGATAGATGGCTGAAGGGGGACACGAGGGAGAGGGTAGGAATGCTTATTGAAGAAATTGAAAAAGAGGAAGTGAGGGACACTATTAAGCAGTTTATATCTGAATGCTGGGAGGAGAGGAGGGGAAGAGGGGGTGGGGTGCAGAGGGAATGATGGCCTTTTCTTATGAGGACCGCGACAAATCAGCGGCTGGCCAAAGAGTTATTATTATTATTATGGCCATATACCGGGGCCGCTACCAAACCGGCGTTGCTGTTTGGTTTTCTTTTCTCTTCTTCCCTTAAACTTGCCATCGCACAACATTACATTCTGGCTCGCCACCATGGTGGGACTCAAACCTCTACCATCGCCGAACTGGAACCGAATAGAGCTCGCTCTCTAATAGTTTTAAAGGCGTTGAGGGATTGAGTATTGACCATCTAACACAACACTCCAGCGTAAACTACCGGGTATTCTAACCGCGTGCATAACCCCCTCAGACTCCATTTTGGGCAATAGGAAAGCTAGGCCTGTGTGATCCAAGGGAAAAAAAATAAGGTTAACCGGGTCGCAAGGGATTTGTAAATCCCACATCGTCCCTGCGCGCTTTCGGCGCGCTAAAACCTTTCATTCATTCATTCATTCATTCATCGTTATCCAGGGGCCAGAATTCGCACCTTGGACTCCGAGGTGCTAACAACTGATCAATGGAGCTCCCACTGGTAATCCAAGAGACACTTGTCAGAGTGAAGGCTACCCTTGCCACCACCTGGAGTATCCAGGTGCTCAAGGGTAAAATTCACCTGACAGTGGATTTTGATAAAGAATCGGAACCGCCGTCCTCGGAGAGGTGTAGCACCTTTCGTGAGGGGATTTCCCCTCACACTGGTCACCCTCCTAGTGACACGGAAAAGCTGGATGAAGGCAGCCGGAGTAGTACAGCCACAGCCACCATCAAGAAGAAGAGAATAAGAAAGAAGGGACCCTCCGCCAGACGACGAGATGTCCGCCGAATGACGGAGTTCCTGGAGAAGAAGAAGAAGGAAAAGGAAGAGAAGGAGGCAAAAGAGGGCGTCAAGGGGACAACGCCTGTCACCCCTGAACAACCCTCGTCCAGCCCGGCACCCCTCTCCCAGGAGGAGGGTCCGGAGGACCATGGGTTGTCAGGTGACAGTTCATTCTCCAGCTCATCAGACTCTTCATCTGAAGAGGAGATGGAGGAGGATGCTCTGTCAATGGTGCGGGAAGCTGTCTCTGATGACGCACCTTTCACCCCTCCAGCTCTTGCTTCTCCAGCTTCTTTGGATCAGGAGTCCGACCAGGAGGAGAGCTTCCCGGAGTCCGCGGAGGCATTCCTTGGGGAGGAGATCGAGGACGATAACACCCGAGCCACAGTCCAAAACAACTACAGCTTCTATGTATCCAAACAATTTCCAGCACACTCAATCAGGACAATCCTCACAATAAATTTACAAAACTATAGGAAACCTCAAGAAGAAACAGCAGCTAGGACCAGGCCATTCACTACCAAGGAACCTACTATTCCTCCAGATCCAACAACGCCAACATCTATTTCTCCAACACATCCTCCTCCCACCAAGAAAAACCGCAGGAGACACAGACGCCGCTGAACACCTTTACTCTTTCCCTCCCCTGCCACGCTCTGACATGACAAAACTATACAGTCAACGAGGGTCGAAAGGGGCTCGTTCCCCAATTCCGTCCCTGCGCACCTTCGGCGCGCGAAACCATTCATTCGGGCGACCTGTTATCCAGTGCGTCGTCATTTCATTTTGGTCACCGGTGCTTGGCATCACATCTCTCTCATCATCTAGTGCGGACTAATAATATCTAAGACTACTTACTGAGCTGGAAAAGTGATTTTCATCACATTTCAGCTAAAAGAGTTAAACTTATACACACTTGTCTGAAATACTTACTTTTTTGCACATTTGATCTAAAAAACTGATAAACAACAAGTCATGTCTCAAGCCTTCAAAAATCATAATACAACAACTACTAATGCCATGAAGGAAAAAAGAAGGGAAGAAAAAAGAGAGCAGAGGAAAGAAAGAAGAGAAAGGGAGAAAGCGGCGAGAAGATCGGCCTCCTTCTGTACTTTTAACCAGGTCAGTGACACTTCACTTATTTCTCAGGATAACTCTGATCTTAAGTCTTCAGTAAGAATTCTCCAAACCACTGTCGACTTGCTCAATGTCAGGATCGCCAGCCCAGAAGCCTCTGTCAGAGAGAAGGATGAGCGCATTGCTCAGTTCACTGTTGGCCAAGAGTGCCCTAAACCTGCCATAACAACTTCAGGAGTTATTCCACTCACCCCTGGCTCCCCTGTCAAGGAGGTCCAGGTGGTGGCGGATTTTCACCATCAACTTGTCAGTTTGAATGGCAGTGTTGGGGGAGATGTTGCTTCAGCTGTGTCTCCAGCTCCACCATCTGCTCTAATCACTGCCATTCCTCCATCAGAGCCCAGACCTCCTGCTAAGGAGGCTCATGACGAAGTCTCTGTCCAGGATAGGGGATTACCAAATACGGCAACTGCTCCAAGTGCCTTGTCAGAAGTTTACCCTACCTCACCTAAGGCTACTGAACATAATAAAGTAAAAGCAACTGGTGGCTTGGCAACCCCAGCGACCCCTGAGTTGGAAAAGGGCGGAAGCCCTAGATCCTACGCAGAGGTCGCTCGGGCTGCTGGGGTGGTCAGGACAACAAATTCACCCTCTCACACTGATCCCAAAGATCCTTTAAATACCAGGGAATTCAATCCTGACAAGCCTCTGTCGCAGTTATTCAGCCCTGACTTTTCCATAGGTAACGGAGATAGCAACTGCGTGCCTGTGGTCTCTGCCTCTGAAGTTCAGGGCCCTACATGCAACAGAGCTAATCAGAAAAGAAAGCAGCAGAGAAGAGAAAGTTCAGATCGCGACATTGAACTGCAGGAAAGTACGAACGAGGATGGCTTCGAGAACTTGACGGAACGCAAAGTCAAGAGGTGTCGGAGTCTCATTCCTCGTCCGTGCCCTCCTGGTTCAATCTCCGTAACTAGCGCAACTGACCGCAGTCGCGTTTCAGAAAAAGCAAAAGCAAAAGAAACCAATAACGCAAGGAACACCGGTAATCCCAGCCTATCAGCTAAGGCATCAGGACAGCCGAGCCCAAGCAACTCAGGGCCATCTCCATTACCAAAACCACTTATGGACCTTGAGTTCTCCACCGTTGTTAAGAAAACGGCAGATCGCCCAATAACCAAACCTATAAGGCAGGGGCAAGGGAAAGCTACACCTGCCCCACCCGTCAAAAAAGCAAAATCATTCATTATAGTCGTTACGAGGGTGCACCCAGACACCCCCAAAGAGGTTATCTCTAAGGGGTTGCCGGGGTGCGATTGGGAGAGGTTTACCTCTAGAGTCACGGGCAAATGCACGTGGCGCCTTAAGGTTAACTGCCTCAGTAACGAAACAATGCAGAAATTTACCGCAAACGGGGTCTTGATCAATGGCCGAAAGCACGAGGTGGAGGATTAGAGATCCTCCCCTCCACCAATCCAATGCCACAAGTGCCAACAATTCGGGCACTCAGTTTCGAAATGCAGGGGAAATCTGACCTGCTTGAGATGTGGAGGTAACCACCTCACACATGGATGCAAGACAGAATCTCCCTCATGCCCAAATTGTAAGGGAGACCACGTTAGTAGCTACCGCGGATGCCCCCATTTTAAAAAAGGTCAAACAAAGCATAGATTTAAAAAATTTAAACCTAAAAAACACCGACAGCGCCTCCTCCCCTCATACAATCTGCTCACTAGTTGCAGGAGCATTGTTCACAGTATTAGATAAACACGTTAATACCAATCTGTCCGACATCTGTCGTGATGTTAGCCGGTCAGCGTCCCGTCTTTTCAAAACACAAATTTCGGATTCCTTAATTAAAGCTTTAATCAACACCCAATAAGACCGCCATTAATCCTCTATCAAAACACCGTAATCTAACTACAACCCCATCATGAATAAGTTACAAATAGCCGTGTGGAACGCTAGAAGCGTTAACAATAAAAAACTTCAAATCAGCCTATATTTCGAGGACACAGACATTATCTGTATCTGCGAAAGTTGGCTTCAACCAAGTAAAAACTTCTCTATAAGTGGGTTCAGCACTATTAGAAGAGACCGACTGATCACCGCTGGTGGCGGGGTCGCTCTTCTAATAAAGCAGAACATCAAAACCAAAACCATAAGAACTAATCACCTCGAGGCGGAGGTGATTGCTACTGAAATCACGGTCGATAATAAAAACATCGCGATTGTTTGTTATTATAATGACCCAAGCAAAATTGTTTCTGACACTGTCTTTGAATTCTTTACGAGGAAATACAAACATTGCATCTTCCTCGGCGACTTCAATGCCAAACACCTGTACTTCGGCTGCAAGAAAACTACCACAAACGGTGAAGCCCTCCTTGAAATCACAAAAAACATAACCTTCATGTGGTTATGAATGACATCTCAGCAACCTACATCAGTAATAACCCATTATTCTCAACCGAAATCCTCGATCTAATTATCGCTAGTGACTCCCTGATAAACCATATCGATGACCACTGGGTCGGCGACGATGACTTAGGCAGCGACCACCTCCCGGTCCATGCCTCTCTGCAGCTTGGAGATGGCCCACTCAGGTACCCCCCCCCCACCCCCCACTCTCCGTAGGAACTTCAGGAAAATTAATTGGAACCTCAAACTCACTAACCCCCCCCCTCCTCCCCCCCCCCCCCCCCCCCCCCATCCAACGCAGCGGAACTTGAAACCCAATGCGAGAGCATTGAGAAAATCATTAACTCAACCTTAAACGAAATATGCCCAAAAGAGGAAGTACGCCCCTGGAGAAACACTATCTCGGGCGAGACTCTGTCACTTATCAAATCAAAACGGAAAGCTCTTCGCGCTCTCAAAAAAGAAACTGACACCAGCAGGAAATCCGAGCTCAAAAAAACATTCAACCGCCTCCACGGCGAAGTCAAAGAAGCCCTCAAAGCTGAAAAACAAGCCAGCTGGGAAAAGGCAACAGCCAACCTAAACGGGACCCAAGATGCTAAAAAATTCTGGGACTCTTTCAAAATTCTCACTGGGCAAAGAAACAAGGGCGGCAGAGCCGCAGCAAAACCTCTTAAGATGGAAAATGGCTCTTTCACTCGCACTGACAAAGAGAAGGCCGATACCTTTGCTGACCTCCTAAGAAAAACGCATCGCCCGTATCAAGGCACGGGCAATGATGACATCGTCATCAACGCGATTGATGACTTTATCAATAAACACCCCGATATCTACCGGGACCCCAATTTCGACAACGAGCCAGAAGAAGGGGACGATGATGACCTCGTCACCCCCATCACCAATGGCGAAATCATTAATGTCATAAAAAAATGCAAAAACTCCTCCTCACCCGGCGAATACGAAGTAAGCTACAGAATTCTAAAACAAAGCCCAAACTCCCTAATCGAAAACTAAACAAACTGTTCAACGCATGCCTCACCCATGGCTACTTTCCCAAATGCTGGAAAAAAGCCATCGGTGTCATGATACCAAAACCCGATAAGGACCCCTCTGATCCAGCCAGCTACCGCCCAATCAGCCTTCTCAGCTGCATTGGTAAGACATTCGAAAGAATCCTTACCAATCAGTTCAGGGGGCACCTTGAAGACATCGACTTCTTCAATAAATGGCAAAGAGCCTACAGAAACTGTAAAGAAGGCATCGAACATGTCTACCGACTAGTGACCCAAATGAAAACTGCTATCAACAATCAGCAAATAGGCACAGCAGTCCTACTAGACTTAGAAAAAACATTCGACTCTGCTTGGCATAATGGAATGCGCTACAAATTATCAAAAATGAGACTCCCCGTGAAACTGATTAGATTACTATCCTCCTTCTTAAATGATCGCGAAATTAAAGTCAGAATGAACAATGAAATGTCAGACAGTGTCCCCCTTGAAGCAGGCACCCCACAAGGATCCGTCCTAAAACCCCTCCTATACATCTTTTTCGTGAAGGTCCTTAGCTTCTCCGATGGCCGCGTCCAGGTTTCCCAGTTCGCGGATGATAAGGGCCTCTGGGACTCCAACAATACGGCCAATCTGCTCCAAAAACCTCTGCAACGCGCTCTCGATGAGCTTGAACAATGGTGTGCCAAATGGAGAATTAAGCTAAACGCCAATAAAACCCAACGAATCACCTTTACTCGCAAGACAACTAAACGGGATTTTGACCTAAAACTTATGGATAACACCCTCCCAGAATGCAAAGAAGCGAAATTCCTGGGCATCACAATTGATCAAAAACTGTCCTTCAACAAACATACCGACGACATGGCGAAAAAAGCTATCAAACGAATTAACCTACTGAAAATGCTTAAGGGAACTTCATGGGGGGGGGGGGGGGGGGGGCAACCAGTCCACCCTACTCAAACTATACAAATCCTTTGTGCGCCCAGTACTCGAATACGGTGCAATCATACTAACTGACCTCAATCAAACTAATATGGGAAAACTCCAGAGGGTCCAAAATCACGCGCTTAGAGTTGCCCTACGTGCCCCATGGGACACACCCATCAAAACACTCCACGACAGGGCCGATATCCCCACCATTAAAGATCGCCTAGCCACCCTGGCTGCGAAAAATCATGACCGATTAGCCGACAGCGAACTAATCTCCGAACTTGGAACAATTTGCGAAAGCCGACAAAAGCCCAAAAATTGTAACCAAAACTAAGACCGCTCGAATAAAAACTAGGGAATGATAAGATGAACCTACAGGTAGAAAAACAGCTTAACTGTGGCCTTCTACCAGAGAGGGCTGCCTTCACCGACTCAACTAAAAGTTCCATCAGGAATAAATACTGTTATAAAAATTAAATAATAAATAGGGATCTGCGATCCCCGAGGCCCCCGAATACCCCTAAACTAAATTAAAATAAATAAGTCCGCAACCAGCGAAGGGTACAACAGGAAAGAAACACCCTCGGGTGTGGTCTAGTGTGCCAGACCTGTTGCCCTCCCGCTTACAGCCTCGGAAGCTCAACCCGCTTTAAACGATCGCGATCCCCGGCACCCTCAACTTCAAATAAACTCAAACTAACCTAAATAAGGCCACTTCCAGCGAAGGACACAACAGGAAAGAAACACCCTCGGGTGTGGTCTAGTGTACTAGACCTCTTACCGTCCTGCTGCAAACTCACTCGCAAACTAGGAAGCCCGGCCCACTTAAAACGGTCGCGATCCCCGGCACCTTAAAACTAAATAATAAATAGGGAACGATTGGGGTCCCAAGCACGAGAGTATATTACTGCTCTTACGAATGTAAAGATTCGTGCACTTCATACTCTCCCCCATAGCGACAAGCACACACACAGCACAACACCACACGAGAGTATGTTACTGCTCTTACGAATGTAAAGATTCGTGCATTCCATACTCCCCCCCCCCCCCCCCCCCCTCACACACAGCAGACACCACAAAGACACGCAACTAAAGAGGTACTACTTTTATCTTTACAGTTTACATATTCTAATGAAAACTAATTCTACCTTCTTCTTTTAAGCAGGTACACAGAAGATGTTTTTTGACCAGCACCCCAATAACCGCTACAGACAGTCTAACCGTTATGGAAACAGTCACCCCCTTGGTTCCTGAACATCCTCCGCTCCATCCCTAAAAGTGGTCAACCACTTTAAGGGAGGCGAGCGTTGGTCCTGCGTCCCGCCTCTGCCCCTTTTTGTAAGCGCATTGCGCATCTTTTTGTCCCAACCCACTAGGATTACAATGCAGGCCTGTCCCCGAACCAGGGAAGTTCGGGTCTTCTTCTTGGTGGTCCCAGAAAGGGGTCGTTGTTGTTTTCTTTCAAAGAGTCCAAATACTACAGAGACAGCCTGAGACAGATTATACTTGCCAGTGATGGCCATCACTCATAATCATCCTCGAAGCGGTAGACTATACTTGCCCGAACATCCAGATCGACTGCACCCTCGGGGAGAGGTAGTACCTTTGTGAGAGGACCCAACCTCCCACACTGGTCCTCACCCGAGGGTCCAACCGACATCACTCAACGAGACCGCCTACCCACAACTGGAGACACCTGCCGAGTACCGGATCCTGTTCCTCATTCAACACGCCTAGACATGTGACAGCCATCATATACAGCTACCGAGGGTCGAAAGGGGCTTGTCCTCCATACCGTCCCTGCGCGCCTTCGGCGCGCGAAATCATTTCTTCTCTTGTTTTCCAGGAAACACTTGTCAGAGTGAAGGCTACCCTTGCTACCACCTGGAGTATCCAGGTGCTCAAGGGTAAAATTCACCTGACAGCGGATTTTGATAGAGAAGCCGAACCGACGTCATTGGAGAGGTGTAGTACCCTTCGTGAGGGGATTTCCCCCCGCACTGGTCACCCTCCAAGTGACCCGGACCTGCAAAAGGGTGATGACAAGCGCCGAACACAGACAAAGGACAGCCAGAAGAAGAAAAGGAAAAGAAAGAAGGGACCTTCCGCCAGACGACGCGATGCCCGCCGACTGATGGTGTTCATGGAAAAGAAAAGGACGGAGAAGGAAGAGAGGGAGGCTAATCATAGCATTGAACGCTCAATGCCTGCTACCCCTGTCCGTTCCACGTCCAGCTCGTTACCCTCCACTGCGGTGGAAGGTCCGGAGGACGCTGTTTCTCCAGGTAATCGTCTAACCTCCAGCCCATCACACTCTTCCCCCGAAGAGGAGATGGAGGAGGATAGTCTGTTTGTGGAGCAGGAAGTTGAGGCTAACATCGCACATGTCGCTAAACCCACTCTTGCTCTTCCTGCTTTTTCCAACCGGGACACCATCCAGGAAGCAAACACCGCGGGGTCCGTGGAAAGTATCCCAGGAGAAAAGGCCAGAGACGACGACCACCTTATATTTCTACAAGCCCATATTAAGGCCTTGAGAGAGCGCGGGTGCAAAGGCAACATGCTCAGAATAGGATTAGAGAGTCTCAGCAACCACTACCTGAGAACAACACCAAAAAGCTCTCCACCACCGGCAGCTGCGAGGGCCAGACCTTACCAACCGAGTCAGCCCTCCATCTCTCCTTCAACACCACCAAAGGGGGTATCACCAACTCAGCCACCTCCTAAGAAAAGCAGACGAAATCATAGACGCCGCTAAGCATCTTAACACTTTCCTCCTTTACCACGGCCAGACCAGACAAACCGAATCACATACTGTTAAAGAGGGTCGAAAGGGGCTTGCCCCCAAACCGTCCTTGCGCGCCTTCGGCGCGCGAAACCATTTCATCCGGATCGGAAGTGAAAGGTGAAGGACACAAGCAGTTCACAATTCTGGAAGCGCGGCCCAGTTATATTCTGTCACGGGAGTGAGCCAGAGAATGGGGGAGGGGTATAGGAATGGGGGGGGGGCGTGGTTCCATATGGTGTCATTACCGTGGTCGCATATTGGTACCTGGTGGAGGTATCTGTCCAAGGCCCAGGGTGAGGGGTTTTATTCCTGTGTACAGGGTGTGCTCACTGGCTCAGTAACCTCCTCGGGGAGGTTGTCCCTGGGTAGAGAGTGGTTTTGTTTATAGGCGTGCAAGACAAGGGTATCGCCTAGGTTAACCAAGCGTTGGAACGAAGAGGTAGGGGGGTGGGGGAAGAGTTCTTGGAGGTGGGGGAACTCTCAATTAAGCTCCAGTATATTAAAAGAGCACGTTTGGTATGCTGTATATATGGGCTGAAGGGTGTCATCACTTTGGAAATGGGAACGGGTGGATTTTTTTTGGAAGTGGGGATGAGTTTCCTTCCTTTACCTAGTACAGTTTTACACTGGTTATTCAGTGTATACTTGGATAAGTTGGTGATGTACTTGTTAGGCAGAATCAGCCAATTGGGTTAGGGTGGAGCTGCGTATGTGCTATTTGTTAGCTCGACAACGCCCCAATCCATCTTCTGGTAGGTATTACTTGAATGGCGCTGTTTATTTTTGCTAGATCCGGTTCGGGTGTGGTGTATTTTGCCACTAGGGTGTGGTATATTGAACCCTAGCCATGCGGGCGGTTTTGCCACTAGGGTGTGGTATATTAAACCCTAGCCATGAGGGCGGCTTGGAGAGCCTATTGCTGTTCAGGGTTGAGACAGCGTTGGGTTGTTTGATGCAGGAGTTTCACAAGGTGTAGTTACAATAACCCACCCCAAGTGAGTAATAAATCTCAAGGGAAGCGGGTCTTATAAGGGTACGGAGACACCAGATTGCCGGTCAATCAAGGGTTCAATAGCGGGAGCTACATGAGTGTAGGGAGGAGGAAACACCGGGGAAGAGGAGGCGTTTTCAAATGTAGTATATCAGGGAATGGGACCGTTATATTACCTGATCGGGCAGGCGTTGCTCTCGTGCCGTTAGGACATCTACCGGCTGGAGCCCATTTCTACCTGAAAAACCTTAATCTCGCCACCCAGAGGAACATACTCCCACCGAGACCACGCCCCATCGACCATCCCCTCCCGAATTGTATGGTGATATTAACCCACACCCAACCGATGAGAGTAACATCTTTCCCACCCAATCACAAATAGCGCATTACATCACTGACCGGTCGCCCGACACTTCCCAACCGTCAATATATTTCTCACACTCGCCCGAGGACACTCCCGGTGATACCTCACAGAAGAAAACCCCCCTGAACTACTCTACAATGACAATCATGACCCTACCCTGCAACTATGCCGCCCGGCTCAATCGTCCGCTACCACAGCGTCCGAATAAGATTAACCGCCACCTGTTCCCTTGTCACGCTAGTACAGGTAGCAATGAAACCCTAATTGTAACTACACAAAGTGAAAGCCCTGCATCAACAACCCAACGCTGTCTCACCCTGAATAGCAATCGGCTCTCCTAGCCCTAATTAAAAGGCTCAAACCGCCCGCATTACTATACCGAATCCCAGTGTAAAGAAAACCCGACATCCTAACTAGATCTAGCAAAAACCCAAATAGACAACGCCATGCAAGGAATACCCATCAGAGGAATAGACGTAGGCGCCGTTGGGCTAACAAACAGCACATATGCAGCTCCCCCCTAACCCAGTTGGCTGACAAAAAAACACCGGTTTCCACTTCCATAGTTCCATAGTGACGTTCAAATGTCATGCAACCGCATGGGCTTGCAAGTTAAGCCATCTAATAAACCCTGCCCGGATACCCTGATATGGAAGAGATGCCCCTACGGCACGAGAGCAACGCCTGTCCGATCAAGTAATAGAACGGTCCCATTCCCTGATATGCTACATTTGACCCCCCCCCCCTATTCCCCGGGGTTTCCCCCTCCCCACACACCCGTGTAGCTCCCGCTATTGAACCCTTGATTTACCGGCAATCTGGTGCCTCCGTACCCGTATAAGCCCCGTTTCCCTTGAGATTTATGCCTCACTTGGGGTGGGTTATTACCTCCATTTATACTCCTATACTTGTGTATATGTTTGTATGCATTTATTGTACAGCCATTGAGCACCGTGTGTGGATTCTAGGCTTTAAAATTATTATTATTATTATTATTATTATTATTATTATTATTATTATTATTATTATTATTATTATTATTATTCTAAGTGGAGGCTACCACCGCTATGCTGTGGCTTCTATATTTCATATATGTCTTAAATGCATCAATATAAGATGACATTAACCATTAGCTGCACATTTTTCGGAGATTTTGGACTTTTTTTAATTGCAATGTTGGACTTTTTTGTCAGTGTGGACTTAACTCTTTTGCTGTACATGAGTGGAGGCTACCACCGGTATGATGTGGCTTTCATAGTCCACATATGTGATAAATGCATCAATATAAGATGACATTAACGCTTGACCGGACATTTTGTGGAAATTGTGGACTTTTTTACCGCATTGTTAGACTTTTTTTGTCACTGTGGACTTAAACAATTTCTGACCTGTTTTGCTATGTATGTACATGACCGAACATTTTTTTGCAGATTTGTAATAAGCCAAGATTTATTGCATGCCATGTGTTGGTGAGCTAATGGGGATGGACACAGCCCTCTTGTTTGTACAGAACTTCGATATGAAGGTTCTGATTTGAATAAATTTTTGTATGAATGTTTATTAACATGGAATACATCACATATAATATGGAAAAAAAAGATCCAAACATGGCGGTTCGGTAGTCGCTTTTCAATTCGCTTCCAGCAACTGTGTGTGTTTAGTTATGTAGAAAGTTATTAGCTTGATATTTGTTTGTGTATTTCATGGGAAAAATGGATTGGCCTGGACGACAGGTGTAAATTCAACTTGTGGTAACTTGTGATGAAGTTTCTGACGAATAAATACGAACTGTTACTGATTGTCACAAATAATGTTTCCATGTTTCGCTGCTTGTTGGCCTCGCTAACTGGTCAGTGTCTGCAACGGTTCTTTTCAAATTTCTCGAGTGATAAGTCTTACAAAGACCACATGACAAAATAAAAGTAACCATTGATCTGAGATGTCATTGACTCTTCTCCCTAGGTTACAGTAAAACCCGTTTGGTGCATATAATATAAACAATATAAACATTTAATTTTGAATTGTTATGTTACATTGTCTTTTGGCTGTAACTGTACCGGGCAGTTAGCTAGACACTGGACTCAATACACATCAAAGTGCTCAATCACAGCCGTCACGCATGAGCGACAACTCGCTTGTCATTTCATCTTGAACTTGAACTCACGGTCGAGACACTACCGATTGCGAATCGACTCTGGCTTTTGACCTTAATTGGACTGAACCGACCGAGACATTTGCTTAACCACACAAGTGTCGATCTCCTGGGGAGTCAATGCAAACAACTTTTTTAAAAAATAGTCACATTCTAGTGAAATGTCATCGTATTATGAATGGTAATAATACTACCAAGCTTGATAGAGACAAAAGGCGTAGATCTTCTAACGAAAGTGCTGCGTCGATAAGCCAGGACCCCAAAAGGCCCAAAGAAACTCTCCTCTCTGAATCGTCTATACTAGAAAGTGACACTGACACTGACACCGAAATGGAGTCTTCCACTGGCTTGGGGCTTGATCTGAGTGACACAGGCTCAGAGATAGGCTCTGGGGAGAATAACCAGCTGAATGTTGACGAATCGGAAACTACCACGCACGTGACGCCTCCAAAAAGTAAACCCGAAGCTGCGTCAATGTTTATCATAGCCTTGCAGGATCCAACAGTGCAGAGCATTTTCCAGGAAATGATGATGACGTCTGTTGAAACTGCTATTACTGGTCGGATCTCAAGTGTTGAAAAGCGGATAGGCGAACTTGAAATGGTGGTTGACGAACAGTCGCAAATAATTGCCAACCTCAATAACGAATTGGAAGATCTGCGCCAGTATGGCATGCGCAATTCATTAAGAATCAGTGGTATACCAGAAACCAGTACAGAAAGCACCGACAATCTTGTACTTGACGTTGCCAATGCAATGGGCGTTCCGTTGCAAATTAGTGACATAGAGAGAAGTCATCGCTCAGGTCCTCCTCAAAGCCGTCCTCCTAGGTCCTTACTCGTGAAATTTGTTAGCTACCGCACACGTGACAAATTCTACAGGGGACGTCGAAAGTTGAAGGGTGAACAGTCAATGAAAAACATCTATATCAATGAGCATCTTACTAAGGATAGGGAAGCTCTTGCGCGCACGGGTGTCTTCTGGTTAAAGACAAGAAAGTGGCAGGTTCATGGACTCATGACGGTGTCATATTTGTTAAGGAGTTCGATGACACCGTGCATCGAATTACTACCAGTGCCAAAATGCTCTCTATCGAAGAAAAAATTAGACTGCTGGTGTCAATTCGCCCTTCGCAGCAATAATATCTGATAACTTATACCCTATATCTCAGTATACCCACCCTACAACTCCCTGAACCCCTACTTGTAAAATCACCCAAGCCACACATCTCTTGTGCGAATGGTCAGGTGACATCTGAGTACTACCACTTGCTATGCCACTTGTCTAACCATACAAGTTGTCACCGGCAGGACAACACCTGGCGTTTTGACCATGCGACACTTTGCATGAAGCGAAAGCCTAGTTATTGAATAACCAGCCGTTGAACTTCGGACTTCCGGATCTTCGATATATTTGGCATTAAATGTGCATGATAATCCATACAACCTAATAGCGGCTGCTTCTGGTCATGTGTCGTCCGCCTGCAAAAGCAGATGGCGCATGACTAGAGGCATCCGTTACACAACTGGCCCAATCAGTATAGTTATTTCGGGTTGGATGTCGTCTGCTCTTACCGTCAAACCGTATAATAAATCTCCGGAATGTGGCTCAGCCTGACCCAGTGGTTGTTCCTTGTCAGATGTCATCTGGCTGAGTTGGCAGATTACGCCTGACAAGAAGCATCTACTACATAAAAGGTCTAACCAAAGCAGTTGTCTCTGGGTGGGTGTCGTCTGCTCGTATGTGCAGACGATGCTTAGCGGGAGACGACTGCTACACCTATGGCCTCTCAGTTTGTTACAATTGAGTACGTTAATGACAGCTCAATATGCCAACCACAAGCACGGCGAGCATGGCGCTGCATGCAAAGGCCTCCCGAAGAGAGAACTGCAAATCAGCTGTATAGACCTGACCTGGAGCCTCTTTACAGCTATTCGCCTGACCTCTTTTCTGGCATGCTTTTCGCTTCCAAGATTGTGATTAACAGCCACGTGGCTTAACCCTTGCTATTGTGTCATAATAAAGGTACCCTCATTCGGAATACCGTGGTGCTTTCAAGCTCATCTTCATATTGAAAAGGTTGCGTTACCGCCCTCCTACTATACTAATCCAGCCCAGCAATGACCCACAGAGCCACCCAATCACAAACTTGATAAGCAAGCCCCCTTAACCCCCGGTAGAGTTACACAACAACAAAGTCGACTAGCACCCCCCCTCAAATTGTAACAAGATAAAGTAAATACCTGTCAATTAGCCTATATCTATGTATCATGGGAAACCATCTCAGCAGACTTGGGCCCTTATCCTACGTTTCCGCCCAACCGTCCAGCTCCACACACAAACTACATCTCAAACCCTGTTACACCTCCAGCTATTGTCTAGAATGGAAGGCTAATGACTTCACACTGGATGGAGCTCGTGAAGCTCGTAGGAATGAGTTATCGTGAGCCGTGCTTATCCGACAGAAATGTAATACTAGAATGGAAGGCTAATGACTTCACACTGGATGGAGCTCGTGAAGCTCGTAGGAATGAGTTATCGTGAGCCGTGCTCATCCGACAGAAATGTAATACTTAGATATTCACGAACTTCACTTACAAGTTTCGTTTTCTATTGGTTGTGGGTAAAGGATTATCATAACGTATCCCTTTACTTCTGTCCACCCACCTCATCAATAACTTCCTGACCCACGACCGAACTTCACAGCAATTCGAGTTATGCCCTCTTTCTTAAGGACATGGTTTGACTTTATGTGAGGCTAACGAGTCGAATCAGTAGATCTAAGTAGGGACTCTCTTTGTTTTGTTACTTGGTGGGAAATTAACGATAATATACTGCAGTTTTAACTTAACACCTCCATCAAGCCTGTTTATATCTGTACATACAGTTTGACTATTTTTCTGCTGACTTGCTCTTGTACTTGCCGTTGTATTTGTGTGGGCACTCACTTACATATGCAGTCCAGTAGCCTGTGGATGGTTATACTCTGAAGGTTGTCCGCTGTGTGCCCAAGTCGCGCATAAGAGGGCGATAAGTTATACACCTGGTCCTCGGCCCGGATATGTTATTACTCCAAGTGTGTAAGTATATTACTAGTGCTTTTGTATAGTTTCACTTAGCAATGTAGATTTGTTTTTGAATATTTTAATAATTTTCTCTGTTTCAGCTACCAAACAGTCTGCTTAGCTTAGACAATTATGCTGTGTACGTGGTATGCGGTAACCCCAGAAGCTCAACTGATATAGCTTCGAGCCCTGCTATAATTGACCAAATGTTCTAACTTTATCACCTACAATTCACCTGCAAAAAAGTATCCTAAGTTCTAGCCTCCTGTGTACTATTTCGCATGACCCATCGCCATCACCTGCGTCACCCTTTGGTTTCTTCCTTGTCACTTGTGGTATTCTTATCCAGGACAAGGAAGAACTTTCCGTAGGGGCGATTTGCACCTGCCCGGTTCCCAAATGCCCCATGCTGCATTAGAATTAAAGTTTCTATTTCGAGTTACTTTCGCGTGTCTTCTTTCGTTACTTTCGCGACACGCCTCGCATTATTGATACTCCATTTATAGATACTCCCATGGAACCACCCATCCGACGAGCCATGCGAAATATCTCTCTGGTGCTTGAGAGTGACCTTACCCAGGAATTATAATACCCAACCTCTACCCTGATTGAAACGCATATAATACCATAATGACAATTTTCAATATGGTTTCTTGCCAGACCCCCCCCCCCCCCCCCCCCTCCCCCCCCCCCCTCTGTTTTTCATAGAACACGACGAAAGTGAATCTACTGCCACTTGACCAGTGGGGACTGTGTCTCTCCCCATCTCTCGTACCGTGAAGATCAGAAAGTTCTGCGTATTTACATGTGATGGGATCGAACGGTCCTTAGTAGCACGGTCCAGGGTGGCATGACAGGCCATGGTTATACCATGGGATGCCATAGCATCATGGGCCGATGCTTGGAGCCTCATGTTGATATGCATGCACCCACTATTATTCCTAGTATTTTTCTACAAAACAAACTGAGCGAACTACTTGAAAATGCGAACGAAAATTAGTCCCAAGAATCATACACTACCAGTACCCCAAGGTTGAATACACCAGTTGCTGGAAAGCGTGTTCCTAACATGAACTCGTTTTGTGTCTCAACACCATTACTTCTTGTACATGTAAATATATTGTTCTCATTCTTGATTAAATTTCTATTCTCACTTTCTAGTTCTGTTCTCTCCACTGATATGACCCAAGAAAAATTGACCAGAGTATGCCATCCTGTGCGGATGATTGGACCCACTACATTTCTTCACAAGTTCCGAAATTCACTCGATGTCTGACATAACTAGCTACCGAATGCGAGTGGGCTCTTTCGCCGCTATAGCTGGTAGTGGCATGCAGGGTAAGAAGCAACTAGATCCACAAACACTCCTCTTGGTTTACTTGTTCCGCAGCCACGGCTTAAACGGTCTTAGACTTATGTTAATTTTAACGCATACCATCGGATACGAGCAGCCACGCTCTTACATTCTCAATAGTGTCATGGGATCACTTTATTCCAATTCCAGTTGTCCGAATTGTACACACAGTTATCCGAATCTGGTAGCAACATCGACAATGAGCTTATCACTATCTTTAATTAGACATTCAGTGGTAAGCGCTATCAGAACGAAATGTTACGCCCCTCTTTGTTATGTTCTTGTGGGTATTGCTTTATGGTTTTTAAAACTGTGCATTGCTGCAGGTGACATTGAGATTAACCCAGGTCCAGACAAACACCCACGGCCATCCACACCTGATTCTGCCACGACAACCTCCACCAGGCCAGCTGTTCCCAATGGCATATCCTTCCTCCACCTTAATATCCAAAGCCTACGACCAAAAATTGACGTTATTGCTTGTGAGGCGTTGTCCTACGATGTTTGTGCCTTCACCGAGACGTGGTTGGACGCCAAAGATTGCGACTCTGACATTTAATTGCCATCCTTTCACCCGCCGCTGAGAAATGACCGTGGTAGTCGAGGTGGTGGAGTTGCCATCTACTTGAAGAATTACATCTGCTTCAAACACCGATGGGACCTGACCATTGAAACCCTTGAAAGTCTATGGGTTCAAATTTTTACTGAGCATGGCCCGATCCTTCTCGGTGTAATTTATCGACCACCTAACTCTTCTAGTGACGTATGGAGTCTGATCTCCGCATCACTAGACAAAGCATTAGACACAAATATACCAAATATCATTGTAACCGGCGATTTCAACGACAACCAGCATGGTCGCCCAAACGGACCAATGCAACAGCTTCTTAGTGAATATAATCTCACGCAAGTAGTTCAGGAATCGACGTACTTTACAGAAAATTCCGACACCCTGCTTGACCTCGTTATCGTAAATGACCAAGCACTCACCAATATCAATAATGTTGAAGTGAATGATCCGTTCTTTGCGGATCTCACAAGATACCATTGCCCGGTGACGTGGTCTCTTAAAACCCTAAAAAAAAATTTTAATACTTACAAACGAAAAATCTGGCGCTTCAGTGCAGGTGATTACGATAGGCTTAACAGCGCGCTCAGTGATATAAACTGGGAAACTATTTGGCTTGAATCACCTCTACCAGACCACGTGCCCCAATTGACTGGCTTACTTGAACACTATGCAACGAAATTTATCCCACACAAGATGATTACATGTCGACCGAATCAACCGCCGTGGATGCATAATAATATTAGAAAATTAATTCGCCAGCGTAAACGGCTTTATCGAAAAGCTAAAACAAAAAATATTCCATCGTCATGGGAGAAATTTCGGCTCAAACGCAACCAAACAGTCTCCGAAATTCGCAAATCAAAATTGAACTTCTTTTCTAAAATCGACGAAAAATTAAACTCTTCAACAACGAGTTCCTCTGACTGGTGGAAAACATTCACGAGTCTTCTTTCCCGCACAAAACAAACAATTCCCATACTTGAGGATGACAACAAACTATTTGTGTCAGACAATGAAAAGGCAGAACTGTTTAATAAATATTTCTGTAATATCTCAACGATCGATGATTTTAATCATCCCCTTCCTCAAACTCGAGATGAAGTTGGTCGCGCTGAAATCAGCGAAATCACTATCGCGCCCGAGGATACCCTTAAAGCTCTCCAATCGATTAATGTTTCCAAAGCTTGTGGGCCCGACAATGTCAGCCCCCACCTACTCAAAAAATGCTCATCTAGCTTGTGTCACCCTTTAACAACGCTCTTCAACTCAATGCTCCAAAAATTGTTTTTCCCACCTGAATGGAAACGAGGTAATGTCACCCATGTATTCAAGAAAGGCGATAGCAAGCTAGTTCAAAATTACCGCCCAATTACCCTGTTGAGTTGTTTGAGTAAAGTATTCGAAAAATGTGTCTTTCAAAAAATCCTCCATTTTCTGAAGACTAATATGCTCTTAACACCTTTTCAGTCTGGGTTCCTGCCGTCTGATTCCACTGTCTTGCAGCTAACTGACATTTACGATGCCTTCAGTTATGCACTAGACGAGGGAAAGGAGATACGTGTGATATTTTGTGACGTGAGCAAGGCATTCGACAAGGTTTGGCACAAAGGACTTCTCTACAAGCTACAAGACATCGGAATCACTGGCTCTCTCCTACAGTGGTTTAAATCATACTTGGATGAACGACAGCAGTGCGTCGTTCTTAATTCGGTATCATCATCCTGGAAACATGTACCGGCAGGGGTACCCCAAGGATCCATTTTGGGACCCTTGCTACTTCTGATTTATATCAACGACATAGTTGAGAACATCACTAGTAGTATTCGGTTGTTTGCAGACGACACAACACTTTATCTAATTGTTGAAGACCCCAAAATCTCTGCTGAAATCATTGGAACTGACTTAAAACGAGTCGAGGAATGGTCCAACCGATGGTTAGTAAATTTTAATCCCGCCAAAACAGAGTCCCTGTTAATAACTCGTAAAACTAATCAGCCGAGTCACCCAATTCTTCACATGTTTGAGACAGATATTAACGAGGTCAGTTACCACAAACATCTAGGACTAACATTTGATAATCGAGGATCATGGTCCTCTCATATTGCAGAAATAACCAAAAAAGCCTGGAAGCGTGTGGATATCTTGAGACGGTTCAAATACAGACTCGATCGGAAAAGCCTGGAGCAAATTTACTTTGCTTATGTTCGCCCAATACTTGAGTATGCCGATACTGTATGGGACAACTGTACCGCCACTGAAGCTGATGATCTAGAAAAAATACAGATCGAAGCAGCACGACTTGTGACAGGGGGTACCAAAAGCACTAGCAAATCTCGACTCTATTTGGAAACTGGCTGGGAAACTCTAGAAACAAGACGAACAAATCACAAACTTCAGCAGTATTTTAAAATGTATCATGGCCTTGTACCCCAATATATGTCCAACTTAATTCCCCCTCCCACCTCTGTGATTCATAATTATAATCTCCGATGCGACAACCTTGCAGCTCCACGTTGTCGAACAAACGCGTACCACATGTCATTTCTTCCTTCTACCACACGATTATGGAATAGCGTACCGCTTGAAGTTAGAGAAAATACCTCCGTCTCAAGCTTCAAGAGTTACCTGAATCGGAACAGACATCGGGTTCCCACCTACTTTTACAATCATACCTCACGTCGTGCTCAAATTCTCCACTGCCGTCTACGTCTTAATTGCAGTAATCTTAACAGTGACTTACACAACAACTTCCTCTCTGATAGTCCCCTGTGTGTATGTGGTGAACGCGAAACTACTGGCCATTACTTCTTCCATTGTCCCATGTACATCCCCACGCGAAGGCAAACATTGGGTTCCATACCCCACTTGATTACAACCGACATTTTGCTTTATGGTTGTGAATATTACGACTTGCCAACCAACAAGTTCATATTCCAGCAGGTCCACAAATTTATTCTTCAGAGTAAACGTTTCCAGTAGCTCAGAACACGAGACCGTGACTATTCTAATGCCCCCAATCACTGCATGCCACGTCACCCTGGCACCAATTTTTCTTTGGGTCATTCTGCAATTTTGTCATTTCCTTTTCCTCTCTCTTTATCTTCCTTCAGTTAGCTCGATCACTCACTTGTCTTCGAGCAGTTTGTACACAATTTTTTTAATCATGCCAAAGAACATAAAATACTTCCGTACCAGCCATTAAATACGAAAGGTTTAAAATGTATCGGAGACAGCCTTGTATAAGCTAAACAAGCTTACTGCTGAATCCACTTCAGTTTATGTACTATTGTGTTAATATGTAATCTGTTCTTCAACATGTTTTCTGAAATAAATATTGTTTTAACTAAATTAACTAATATGGGTTTTTTTCTCGTGCATAAATTATGCAAATTAGATTAACTTTGATTTATCCAGTGCTACTTATACACATTTAGTACACATGTCAGTACGACTCGGACTAAAGGCTGTATTTATGAACCGATTTTCACGAAACTTTCCGGGTACCCCTGTTATCAACTTTGGACGAGAACGATTGTTTTTGGGTGCGGTCAGAAATTTCACGATGGCCTCTGGCTGCCAATTAGACAAACTTTGATTTATTCCATGCTATTTATACACAGTAAGTGCACATTTCAATACGGCTCTGGCTAGAGGCCGTATTTATGAACTGATCTTCACAAAACGTATTGGGTACCTTTGTTGTCACAAGATCAAGTGTCTTTGGGTTCGGTCCAAAATACAAGATGGCTACCGTTGGCCATTTTGTGTCGAAATTAGGTGAAATCAGTTTTTTTTGTGTGCAGAACTTCTATATTTATTGATGACTTTTCCTTTGGAAGGAGTTGATGAGTTTATTTTTAGCTCAACTTTGGCGTAGTCAAATTTGAGGTTTTGTCATGGCCCGTCGTCCGTCAACACGGCTCTGGCTACAGGCCGTATTTATCAACCGATCTTTATTAAACTTCTTGGGTACTTTGTTATCACCGTGGGACGAGAACGGGTGCTTTGGGGTGCGGTCCGAAATTCAAGATGGCCACCAGTGGCCATTTTGTACCGAAATTAGGTGCAATCAGTTTTTTGTACTGAACTTCTATATGAAAGTTCTGATTTGAATAAATTTTGTATGATGTGTATATTCAAGTGTGTTGAAGCCAAGTTCCTGTGTTAATATTTGGTGTTGTTTGGCGAGGGTAAACATTATTAGCACAACCCGATTTTCTATTTCCAATGAGAAAAATAAAACCTCCTCACCCGTGGGAACCCTATGTGTTATAAAGATAAAAAATTCAAATACCTATATTTTAAGAAGGACTGGACAAATATTTATTAATTAGTATGAATCAACCTTAGAAGGGTTTGAATCAAACAGGCCCAAACAATTGGTAACATTTGGCTCATGGAGCACCATACAAATATCCCCATTGTAACATTAACCACATGGAGATTTCTTTTGTAGTTTAGCGTCTAACTGTCACCCACGTTTACAATACTTTGCCTGTACATTTGTTACAGGCTACGGTCAGTATTTGTTCACAGTCCTTTACAATACTTTACATGTACCGTTGTTATCAGGTCATTACCTAGATGTGTGTCGTTGCTGTGTCACATACTATACATGTACATGTCTTACACAAGTTGAGCTACAGTGTCATTGACACTTTCAATATTTTTTTAGCAACAAACACACACATTCACATTCAAGATATGATTGACACCTCATTGCATTGATCACTGTTCGGTATTTGGATTTCACATGGATCCCGCTTATTGCTTATTGGTATACTCCGCTTACTTGAATATTTTTTGTCTGACAAAAGCATTATTCAATTAAGCAGCATCCATTGTATGATCCCATTCGTGTTGATATTTTGACTTTATAATTAATATTAAACCTTTGTAATTGGTGATTTATCAATGAGATATAGTGGTAAAATGGCCACCAGTAGATTTTTTTCTGTGCCATATTTACACTATCGGAATCAGCATTGGAATCAGCAGAATGTTTGGTGAAAGAATAGGTAATTTGTTCATTACAGTTTTGATAATCAGTTCACCCCTTGATGTATTACTTTAGCCTCCAACTGTCACCCACGTTTATAATACTTTGCCTCTGCATTTGTTACAGGCTACGGTCAGTATTTGTTCACAGCCCTTTACAATACTTTACATGTACCCTTGTTATCAGGTCATTACCTAGATGTAATGTTCATTGCAGTCTTGATAATCAGTTCACCCCTAGATGTATTTGAGATGTCCATCCACACTGTCATTTCATTCCTTACCATGATCCCGAAACACACTTCTCAGCATTTCGACCACTGGCAATGAGACTGGTGGTATGCTGGATTACATGCATCCATCTGTTAGTTTGCCAGTTAGTGTATCTATCCCACTGTACACAAAGAAGTTCAAGTAATGGGTTATCAGATTATTCCTCATCTTTAAACGTTGGCAAAAGTTTTTGAAAATTTATGACAGATATTTAAGAACGGCAAAAAAAATGGCAAGCAAATGTTTGGTCCGGCACCAACATTGTTTCCTGGCTAGCTAGTAAAGTATATCTTTCAGTCAATATTTGTAAATATTTTTTTGTATTTTTGTTTTCTCAGATGTTTCTATCCAGTCGAATTACTTATTTGCGGATAGATGATATTGGTTGGACATTATTTCATACTTTGGAAAGTCAATTTTAAATATGGGGCCATACTGTAATCTGAACAGATTAAAATTATTCATGCTGCTTGGGACTATGCGATTTTACAGTGGAGCATTTATGGAGATTTTGGATCTGTAAGGAAATCTGTTATCTGAATGGCAACAATGCCTTGTATTCCCCTGGCAAATTATACACCAAATAGGGACAGAAACGACGTAAGGGAGGGCTGTAACGAAGACCTAAGGTAAGCTGTCCATCCAACCGTCTGAACTTTGTTAATGGTATAACTTGAATAATAGTTAATTGATCTAAATTCCTTTTGGCATATGTCTCTATACTGACAATGTCTACGTCAAGTTCAAGGATCTATGGAAAACCTCTGTCCGTAAATCCGTCCGTCCACCCAAACTTTGTTTGAGGCATAACATGAACAATGTTTAACAGATTCCAATTCTTGTTGCTATATGTCTCTTCTTTTTGGTATATGTCTTTATAGCAACAATATCTTCGTCAAGTTTGATGACCACCGACATCCCTTGAAAATTATGAGAATATGGCCTTTGTATAAAAGACATCCTGTGAATTGTGTTTATGACATAACTTTAACAATAGTAACCGGATTTCAAATAAGTCTCTCGTAATTTTGGTACACAATGTCTACCTCATGTTCGGTGACCTCCGTTATTCGTTGAAAATTGCGAGAGTTATTGCCCTTTGTTAAAAATATGTTGTGTAATGCTTGTTTATGGCATAACTTTAACAACTGTAAATGGAATTCAATTGTTCTTAGCATAAGTCTCTATTGCAACAATGTCTACTTCAAGTTCAGAAACCACTGCTATCTAAGGAAAATTATAGGAGTCATTGCACTTTGTTAAAAAAATCTTGTGTTAAGCATGTTTATAGCAAAACTTTAACAATACTCAGCAGATTTCAATTCTTTTAGCATATATCTCTATGACAACAATATCTACGTCAAGTTCAGTTACACCTGCTCTCTGATGAACATTATGACAGTTATTGCCCTTTGTTAAAAATATCGTGTTAAGCTTGTTTATAGAATAAATTGCACAATATTAAGCAAATTTCATTATACCCCCACAAAACGAAGTTTCAGGAGGGGGTATATAGGAGTCAACTTGTCCGTCGGCCTGTCGTCGTCGTCGTCGGTTCGTTGCACATGTAAACTTGTGGAGCGAAGTACTTCCACAGTTTTAGCAGCATTTTCGTGAAGCTTTACAAAAAATGATCAGCATGATGAGGAGCAGTTCGTGACATAACTGTTTTCCAGATCGGACTCAAGATGGCCGACTGGCGGCCATTTTGGATTTTACAAACTACTTGTGGAAATAACTACTTCTACAGTTTTTGATGTATTATTACGAAACTCAATATAAATGATCGACATGATGAGGAGCAGTATGTGACATAATTTTTTCCCGATCGAATTCAAGATGGCCGACTGGCGGCTATATTGGATTTTGCAAAATACGTGTGGAACGAACTACTTCTACAGTTTTTACTGCATTGTCATGGAACTCAATATAAATGATCGACATAATGAGGAGCAGTGCGTGACATAACTTTTTCCCCGATCGGATTAAAGATGGCCGACTGGCAGTCATGTTGGATTTTTTTTCACTTTCAAAATTTGAATGTCTCTTTCAGTCACCCACACTAGGCGGTATGCCACGGGGGGGGGGGGGGGGGGGCATGGTACAGCGGGCTACAGACCATCTCTAGTTTCTTCAAGATTTTGAATATTTTGGTGTGGAGCTTTATGTTAAGAAAGTCATGAACAATTTTGATAACCACTTTCATTTGATGTTGTCTGCCTATCCGTCTATCTGTCCGTCCATTTGTTCGTCTTTCCTTCCGAACTTTATTTATGGCCCAACTTGAACAATAGATAATAAAGTCTGAGTTTGAAAATTCTGAAATTTTCAAATAATTTCATTAAAACCAGACTTAATTGGAAGTATATATTTGGGTTTGTTTTGTTTTTTTTTTGGTGGGGGGGGGGGTGCGGGGTGGTGGGTTGGGGTTGGAATCGCTTTGCACTGCTTTTATTCTTGTTATTTTACTTAAGGTAACACCTGGAGGAGGGGGTGCGGTGGCTCAGTGGTAGACTGTTGGACTTCTATGCTAGAGGTTCTGAGTTCGATCCCCATCCGGGACGACCCGCGTTGTGTCCTTGGGCAAGGCACTTTATACCGCCGGTTGCCTACATGGGGGCACGATGCCGCCGTGTACTAAAGCGTACTGCACGTCAATGGTGCACATGTCTTCAACCGCTGTAACCCTACTTGAGCGGAGCTTGAACAGGGTTAGAATGTTGAGGAGCTGACAACTGCTCGTCGTTGCTCGGTGGTTCTTTCCGGGTACTCCGGCTTCCTCCACCCGTAAAACTGTCACGGTCACGATTAGCCATTATACATAAGTCTGTGACCTTAAACCCCAATAAATAAATAAATATAACACTTGGTGGAAAATATTCTACTGCAATCTGCCATTCGATGATTTTTCCAGTCGTTCGAAAATTTGCTCTCAAAGGGCAAGGGAGCCTGGAGATAGCACACTACCGTATTATGCGAATTCGGACCAGTTCAGTAAGAATTGATGCCCCCCCCCCCTCCCCCTGTTATTGATTCACTTCTAATCATTTTCTCTTGACTCTTTCAGGAAAAAAGGATCTGGGATCTTACCTTGTGGAAAACAAACTGGGATGCACATACGTTCAGCTTCGCACAGAGATCATGAATGAGCAAAATAAAAGAAGGCTGGTAATGAAAAGCAAATTTGATAAACTAAAATTAAATTTGGTTAAACTACACGTTGAACCATTCACATAGGGTTGTCAAGTGGTGTAGAATAGAACAAACCATATGACTGTTTGTTTTTTCCGCTTAAATTCAGGTGATAAACCAATGGCAGGTAAATTTTATTTGATCTGTTTAACCCCTTATTCGGGGATATATGAAAGGAATATGCGTGATGTGAGGCAGCCTGGAGAATTTATTGTTGAGATGCACATCTGAATATTGTGAATAGTCCTGAAGACAAGCAGGTAAAAGACAGTCAAATCTCTGATGTAAAACGTAATGACAAACGCAGACCTTCATTTGAAAAAAAAATCCAGGCGTACTATACACTACACACCACAGATGAAGTAAGGCATGCAGATTCTTCAGAGACTTGCTGATTTGGTTAATCACATCTAATTGCAAACACAAATTCCAGAAAAGCAGGTCAAAATAACAGTGACGTTTTGTTTAATATGGGATAAAGTGCAAACAAAGTTCAATAATACAGACCAGTAAGAACTATTATGGACGTACAATAATTATTATCTTACAAGCTTCGAAATAGCGTATGCTTACTGTGTTTACATTCTGCTGGACCTCAGTCATCTACATCCGGGTTACTATTGCCGGAATCGGAATCGGATAACATTTCATTTCACGAAAATCTGTAACTGCACAGTTTCCTTTACACCTTTTTGAGTCACAATAGTCACACACACCACTCGACCACCGACATACCATAAAATACTTAATAGATGAAATTGTATGATTAATGCATGAAAAATTGAGTACTACGAGTGTTCTGTACAGGTCAGGTACATTCTTGGTTAACTAGCATTCACTTTTTTAGGGTCTTATCGGTGGCCGAGTGGTATGCATGGTACAGGATAGTTTCACCAGGTGGTTGGTGTCGAAGGGGTAACTTTCTCAGTCAGCGTCGGTTCAAACCCCCGCCATGCATCCGGGAAATGTGAAAAAGAGAGCTTCTCGCTGATTTCCATGCAGTGCAGTATATAGACTTAATAGATGAAATTATATGATGAATAATTATATTATTTACTATATTTTTAGTTTATTTGACTTTCCGATGAATTGCGTCAGCCCTTTCAGAAACTGATTTCTTTTTCAAGTGAAGAGATTTGTGTGTGTGTTCAGAACCTCACAAAGAGTAGTAGTTAATGATCATGTGACAGGGACACTTTAAAAAAATAAATATTTTTATTCCCCCAAAAATTTTGTTTGGGGGCATTATGTCTGTCCATCAGGAATATTATTTATATTTATTTATTGGTGTTTAAGGTCACATATGTTTGCACAATAGCTAATCATGACCACAACACGAGTATCAACTCAAGGCCAGGGGTGAGCGTTAATAAGCCATGTTGCCCATTTTAGAGAGGGTTTGCACCTCCCAAGCATTGGTGACTGAGTCCTATTTTACCAGTAAAACAGAACCTGTTTACCGCAGCGAACAGGCACTGCTTCATTTCCCGGGCTTCCGCAGTTCCCGCAAGGACATCAGGCAGATTGTTCCGTCCGTCCGTCCATCTGTCTGTCTATCCATCAAGAAGATTTTAACTCGGAGATGCTTCGCTGGATTTAGTTGAAACTTGACATACATGTTGCTTATGGGGAGAAGATGTGTCGCCCACAACTATTTTTTTGTTCGATGGCGGCTAGGTCACAGATCAAGGTCATTGCCACGTCGGGGGCATAGACAATCTCTTGTTATGTTTTTAATTATGCATTGTCGGTGTCTTAAGGAAGCTTCCTTTCGATTTTGGACCGGCCAGCTGAAACAAGATGGCCTCTAGAGGCCAGTTCATTATGGTGGCCATCTTGAAATTGGTTTCATAGCTAATGAATACTGACTCAAATCAGTTTCATTTTTTGGTTATGCATTAGTGGTGTCTAGAGGAAGCTTCCTGTTGATTTTGGATTAGCTGGCCAATTCAATATGAAATTCCAATGATTACCCAACAAGTAGAATACCTTACCTCAATCATGATCAGTCATTACATCCCATTATCAGATTGAAGACTCCTATCAAGACTCATACCACAAAGTAGTTTGACAGAAACTATCATTGGTGGTGGACTGTGTGTAGAACAAACTTCACAACTCTGCTCTTGTTTGCGCACCATTGTTGTTAAAATAAAAATGTATATTTATGTATCGGTGAAGTATATGCATAGGCTTATGCCTGTTTACCAAACCATTTCATGACGAATAAAATATTGCTTATAAAAAAAATATGGCTGCCATGGTGACCATATTGAATTTGGTTTCCGTCCAATAACTAATGAATGCTGACTCGAATCATTTTTAATATTTTAATTATGCATTATTGATGTCTAGGGTAAGAGTCCTTTCAATGGTGGACCAGCCAGCCGAATCAAGATGGCCACCAGTGAACAATTCATGATGGCTTCCATGGCAGCCATCTTGAATTTCGTTTCCGCCCAATAACTAATGAATACTGACTCGAATAAATTTAATTTTTAGCTCAACTTGACAAAGTCAAGCTGAGCTATCGCTTTTTTTTAGTGATCTCTGGGTGGGGGCTATCGATTTTCTTCCATTTCTGTCAAAAAATGTTGTCGCTGGCGACGGCCTTTGAACTTAGTTTAGTCAGACCTCAATATATTCCTTTGGCACACCCTATAGGGCACATTTCTAATCGGATGTCTTTGAAACCGGGTATGCTTGTTTGGGGGTGATCTCTAGATGGGAGCTGTCGATTTTCTTCCATTTACGGCAAAAATAGTTGCCGCTGGCAACGACCTTTGAACTTAGTTTAGTCTGGCCTCAATATAGTCCTTTGGCGCACCATGCAGATACATTTATGATCAGATCGGTTTGAAACTTAGTATGCTTGTTTGGGGTTACCTCTAGATGTGAGCTCCCGATTAGCTTCCATTTCCATCGAAAAATATTGCCTCTGGCAACGACCTTTGATGAACTAAGTGCATTTATGCATCAATATTTCCCTTAGGCACACCCTGCAGGGCACATTTATAATCGGATCAATATGAAACTTGGTATGCTTGTTTGGGGTGACCTTCAGATGGGCGCTATCGATTTTTTTCCATTTCCGTCAACTTCCTTTGGACTTAGTTTAGTCAGACCTCAATATTTCCCTTTGGCACACCCTACAGGGCACATTTATAATCGGATTTCTTTGAAACCTGGTATGCTTATTTGGGGTAACGTCTAGATGGGAGCTATCGATTTTCTTTCATTTACGGCAAAAAATGATTCTTGCTGGCAACTACCTTTGAACTTAGTTTAGTCAGGTATCAATATATTCCTTTGGCAAACCCTGCACGATACATTTATGATCAGATCGGTTTGAAACCTAGTATGCTTGTTGGGGGTTACCTCTAGATGGGAGCTGTCGATTATCGTCCATTTGCGTCAAAAAATGTTGCCGCCGGCAATGACCTTTGAGGACCTTAGCGCACTTATGCATCAACATTTCCCCTGGGCACACCCTGCAGGCCACATTTATAATCGGATCAATTTGAAACTTGGCAGGCTTGTTTAGGGTGACCTCCAAACTGGAATTATTGATTTTCTTCCATTTCCGGCAAATCATGTTGAGACTGACAACGACCTTTGAACTTAGTTTAGTCAGGCATCAATATATTCCTTTGGCACACCCTACGGGGCACATTTATGATCTGATCGGTTTGAAACTTGGTATGCTTATTTGGAATTTCCTCTAGATGGGAGCTATCGATTATCTTCCATTTCCATCAAACAAATGTTGCCGCTGGCAACGACCTTCAATGAACTTAGTGCAGTTATACATCAATATTTCCACTTGGCGAACCCTGCAGGGCACATTTATCATCGGATTGCTTTGAAACTTGGTATGGTTGTTCAGGGTGACCTCTAGATGGGAACTGTACATTTTCTCCCATTTTCATCAAAAATAGTTGCGGTTGACAAAGACCGTTGAACTTAGTATAGTCAGGCATCAGTATATTCCTCTGGCATGCCATACAGGACACAGTTATGATAGTAGGGCTGCACGATATTCAAAACTGAATAACGGTATCGGTATTCAAAAAAATACCGCGGTATACCGGTATATCGAAAACTGTTCAGAATTCGTTTATCAGATTTTCCCCAAAAATTTCTACAAAACAATATCATGTGACCTTAATTGGAACGAGCTCAACAGGCTCGTTCCAATGAGGGGTCACATGATATAGTTTTGTCGAAATTTTTTAAAATTATTTTTTCAACTGCTTAAATTGTTTATTACGTGAGCACATGCAGACGATTCCTTGGGTAAAGGAATAATATTATTCATTCGGGGCTATAGCTAAAAAACTCAAGACATCTTGAAAATTAAATTGTGGGTAAATAAATAATGACGATAAACCGATATTTTTGTAATTACACCGGCATTCAATCGATATTGGTTTGAATACCGGTGCATATCGGTTTATCGATATACCGTGCAGCTCTATATGATAGGATAGCTTGAAACTTTGTATGCATGTTCTGGGTGGCTTGTGGATGTTAGCTGTTGATTCCCTTTTATTTCCATAAAAAAGTATTGTTGTTAGCACTTAGAGCATTTTTGTAGCAACTCTTTTGCCCTCTCTACAGGGTATATTTAGGAATTTCCATAAAAAGGATAAAAAGACCATCGCCACCAGCCAGGGCCGTCAAACTTAGTGCATTTGTGCATTAACATCTTCCTTTGGCATGCCTCAGAGGGCGCATTCATTATCCGGTTGTTTTGAAACTTTATATGCTTATTCGGGGTGACAGAGATAGGAGTTATCGATTTTCTTTTCATTTCTACCACAAACTGTGGCTGTCAGCAACAATCTTTGAATCTATTGCATTTGTGCATTTACATGCTTTTTCGACATAACCTACGGGGCACATTTATGGTAGGATTGTTTCTAGACTCGGCGTGCTCGTTAAGCGAACCCTCTACATGCAGATTCATTTCTGTGAAAACAAAAATTGCCGTTCACAATGACCTCCGAACCTACTACATTTGTTTTTCAACATTCTTCTTTTAGCCAGCCTTACAGTTTACACTTAAAAGGCATAGATTTCTCTGACATTGGCACACACGGTGCTGTAATGTTGAAGTTTCACCAAATAACATTGGAACCAATGATCTTCAAATTTACCATTTCAAATTTGTCAAGTTGAGCTGCAGTGTCATTTGACATTTTCATTTGGTTATGCGTTATTGGTATCTGGAGGATGCTTCCTTTTGATATTGGAAGCTTCCTTTTGATTTTGGTTATGCCCCGAGAGACTTGCCTACCCTTTTATGACACCCTCAGTGGCATATGCCACGCTTTGCGTTGCTCTGTTTTTTTGTGGTCTTGATTACGTAATATTTATTTATGAAATCTCTATCCACCAGTGTAATTGTGTTACAACCAGGTCTCATGAAGAAAGAGATTAAAAATTTTAGGGATTGAAGTTTTCACCCATGCAGTAATTCGCATTCTGTATAAATTCTGTAACAATTTAAGTGAGGCATGAGCAAGGTTTAACCCATCATCCAACCAACAATATCAAAATATATTTGTTGATATTTTTTTAAAAATATATTTTTTTCAACTGCTTAATTTGTAAATTATGCGGGCGGTTGTGGTCAATTCGTTAGGTAAAGGATTAAGCTTATGGGGCATCTAGGTTGAAGCCTGGGCTCCATTAGCTGAACCTTTGCTTTTGCTTTTCACTTCCTTGGGTTTCAGTCCTGATACGGACGCCGTAGTTGAAAGTGAGCTTCATAAGACCCCCTCCCCCTTCCCATCCCCTCTGCACACTGATGCCATAATACTAAAATTCCAAGCGGTTAATTTTCTTAAAAATGCAGCTTTGATTTTAGAAAATTCAGTATTTTTTTTACAGGGTTCTGTTCAATTATTGCTTTTACTTCAACACCTTGTAGGGTTCTACGGGGTTGAATTTGCGAGGAGAGTACTTGCCCCTGCTTACAATTTCTCGCCAGAATCATTTTCAGGATAGCATTATATTGGTTGCTCATGTTATGATATGTTGAAAGCTCAGATTGCAAACAGAGGTGACGGAAGCTCCAACAAATGGGAGTGGGGTGGGGGTCACACCTTTCTGGCACCGCAAGGGTGTAGGATGGAAAATATTTTTTCTTCGGGGGTGGGGAAGGGGGGTGGTGTCAATGATGGTTGGACGGCGTATTCATGCAAAATATATAAATTTATATACGCTTCCCTCACCCTTGTACCCACTGGATTTAAGACACTAATCTCAGCATATTTATTTTGTTTTGTTTGACTTAACCCTTAGAACCCTGGTTGTATTTTCCATATCAGTTCACTGGCAGCAATTGGAAACGATCATTTTCATTATTTGTGGGCAGACCAATTAATATTTTTGACGTGCAGCCTCAGGTCTGCATGTTGAAAATATTGATTGATCTTCCCCACACATTCACTTACCAGCTATCATACTTAATGAATTTATAAGGTAGCATGTTTATGGGCCGGAAAAGTGACCTTTCAGGTTTAAAGGGCTAATCATAACTTTGAAAGTGTCATTTGAAATATTACGCTTCACATGGAACTTTCTATTTTTATTCAATAAAATCTTGAAAATCAATATATATAAAGGTGATGTGAAGTGATAATAGCGGGTTTTGTGTGTTATGTCATAAAGTGCCGTTCGGGTACCTATAATTGGTGACATAAGTGGGTGGGGGCACGTGCCCCCTGTGCTCCCAACGGCTCCGCCGCCCCTGATTGCAAAAGTCAGGCACAACTGGAATTGTCAGCGCTCAGAAGCTGCAAGTATAGTCAACTTGTCTCCAGTTTGTACACCAGATGCTCATAGCTGAAAGTAGTCATGGAAAAGTCATTAAATTATTTTAGAGTTTTGTGGGGAACCGCGGATTTAATGCAGAACATTTATGAAAAAGAAATAAACTAGAAATATCCTTTCCTCAAGAAATAAGTTACCTTGTTGCACTGTACCTTCATTTCTGTTATTCATGAATGTGTTGTTTTAGCTCTCTTTCCGCAATACAAAGTTTGATGTATATACTATGTACTATTGTTAACTGTTAAAACAATTCTTTTTGACAGGGTTTTTCATGCCCCCGACCGATCTGGTCAGATGGGGAATCTAGCAGAGAGCTGCGTCCGTTCGTTCGTACGTTACATACGTGTGCATCCGTTACATACGCTCGTAACACAAATGTGTCTGTCCAACATATTTGCTGCTCTAGCACTGTCATTATTTGGTGAATTCAATAATTTTTGATATGCTTGTACCTCAACATGGGGGATCAGATCCTACAGCAGAATTAATATTAATATTTTCCGTAAACATTTCCAGAGTTATTTGCCCTTGTTTAACTTAGGGGATTATTATTGAAAAATGTGTCCGTCTAATATATTTGCTGCTGCAACACTGTCATTATTTGTTGGATTCAAATAACGTTTGCCATATAAGAGAACAGATTCTACAAAAGAATTAATATCTTCGCTTAAATATTTACAAAGTTATTTGCCCTTGTTAACTAAAGGGATGATTGAAAAAAAATGTGTCTGTCCAACATATTTGCTGCTCTAGCTCTGTCATCATATGCTGGATTTAAACAGTTTTTGGCATGCTTGTACCTCAACATGGCGGGACGGACCCTACATCAGAATTAATATCTTCGTATGAACATTTACAGAGTTATTCTCCCTTGTTTAACTCGGGGGATGATTGAAAAATGTCTTCACACTCATTTCCGGGTAATAACTTGTGTACTGTTAGTCACACGATGCGGAAACTTCACACATAGGTTGGCCATAATAGGATAATGTTTTGCCTTGATTTTGGGATCTGTAGGTCAAAAGGTCAAGGTCACTGTTGCTATAAATAGATTTTTTGTTTCTGTGCAATAACTTGAGTTCCCTTGTACGTATGATGCTATAAATTCATCTTTTGATTGCATATGAGGTATCGGTGGTAGGAAATGCATTTACGGGACAATAGGTCAAATGTCAAAGTCACTATTACTATAAATGTTTTCATATTTGGTATACAGCATATCTAGGGGGATCGGATTTAAGCCTGTTTAAATCGGGTCCCTGAGTTAGTATTTGGGCTCTCTGTTGGAGGCCAAATTTTAACCTGGTGCAATTCAAGTTTGTGCAAATCAAGTTCCCCGGTTAATATTTGGACTCACATATCACCTTAGCTTTTAAATTGTCTAGTATTCAAGGTCACAAATATTGCTGAAACAATCGACCAACCTTTGTAACCAGACAATAGTTTGCTATAAACCCTTTACCTAACGAATGAATGAATGTAATTTTTTATGCCATAGTTTGTGAAGGCATAGACCTAACTAAGACCCTCCTGTCATTACCACCTCCTCCCACCTTCTTTGAAAGGAATTGTGTGTTGGAGAAACTCGGACTGACCAGAGTTCTAGTTAGGACTAGTGAATATGGGATCTTGAATATCTGTGCATTAACTGAATTTGGCTATTGTAGGAACTATGAACACTGCCGAAAAGTCCCTGCGGGAAGCTGAACAGTGATCGTTCACTGCAGTCATCCAGCTCTACTTTACTAGTAAAATAGGATCCGGTAACCAGTGTCTGAAGAGGAAGTTTTCAAATACTTGCAAGGTAGGTCTAAACTGAATGTGATTTCATACATATTTTGTGGTCATGTTTTAGCCATAGATGCCAAAAGTGATCGTAAACACCAATAAATAAATATCCCAATACAACTGTCTATATATTCCAGCATTATACATAAAAACTGCCAGGCATTTGTTTCCAAATATCTGTTGTAAAAAATGTTGCAAACATGTACATCCCATTCCAAAGTATGTGGTCCTGGAACTCATTCCAAACAGGGAAGAAATGGAAGTGGAAAAAAATTCAGTTTATTTAGGATTGAATTGTGAGACGGTTACAATATAAGTGTTAGATAAAAGTTTAGAGCTCATTATTACGAACACATTTAATTGTAGTTTTTCACTATCTCAGTTATAATGTACTTTTTGTGTTTTATGTTCTCTCTGAAACATTTATCTAAACATTGTTAGTACGTACATCATTTATAATTGAAAATTGTGCAAGATGTGACCCCAGATGTTACAAAATTGTTTGCGTAATAGCCACCCTTAGCTTTTAACCCTTTGAACAGGGAAGTGCGCTTTTCCGTTCGAAGATTGAAATACGATCTGAATGCATAAAGTAAATAGTTGCTCATTGAACTTGTGTGGTAAACCAATCAAGATTTTCAACCTGCAGCCCCAAGGCTGCACTTTCGAAATATTGATTTGTCTTCCCCGAGTAATGAATACAGACTTTTCTGGTTAAGGGCTTTGAACTGGCATGGCATATATCGCCTGGGTCCAAACAGGCAATAGTTTGCAGAAGATGAGAAAGGTTCAGGTACAACAGTTAACCCCTTACCATACACAGAAACTTAGTTGAATAATTGACTGGTTGAGTGTTAAATTATTTTTCCAAGGTGATTTGAAACATGGGCATTTTTTTCAAACATACCATGCTACCAGCAAGAGTAGTCCAAGTTTATTTTGTTCATAAGTGTTTTGTTACAATTTATTGGAGAGTGCCACAGGGCACTCTCCAATAAATTGCAACCAAACACTGTGATATATTTTTTTTTTACTTCTATTGCTGACCAGGCATCAATCTAATGCATACAATGCAACGCCACTATACTGGCTTCCAGCACTTTTTCAATAGAACCATGATTGTGGCTTCTGGCACTCACCCAGTTAAGTACCTCCTAAACAAAGCCTATGATTCCCATGTAATCCTCGAATTACGACACACCGAAAAGACTTACTTCATGCGAATTATCAACATCGATGTGCCCTTTAATAATGCCCCGACCTCCGAAAGAGTATTATGTGGTATTTAGTGAAGCCCTCCGTCCGTCCGTTCGTCCACCCATCTGTCATTTTGCATTGTAATTTCAAAGCCATTGGTTGGATGTGGATCTCTGTTGGCAGGCTGATAAACCTGCATGGGGGAGTTGATATGCACAAGGAACAGGTTTCGTCCAATATTTTTTCCCAGAGGCATGGCCTTTTTACTTCGCACATGCCTATGGGTCGTGGGCAGTGGCCCACGCTTTGCGTAGCCCTTGCTCTTATTGAGTGTGTAATTGATAATTTTTTGTGGCCCAATATTGTGGATACATATAACAAGATCAAATTTTGCAAAATCTGTTCTGACTAACATTACATTGTTGTGTCTGTCTGGACATCTCACTTTTTTTCACTAACGAGACAAATTTTTAGTGTTCAGGTTTTAGGACAGCCATTATCAGTTAATATTTTATCCACAATCACTGTCTGTACTCCTCATGTGTCCTCATATTTTAACCATACATGGATAAACGAGGAGTACAGACAGTAAGTGCTATTTGTCATATTGTTTGAAATATGTCTGCATTCTCTGCTGTGTAAAATGTACTGAAGAAAACGTTACTTGGACCCAGGACTAACCATGAAAATGCAGGTAGCGACATCTATCGCCGAGCCTATTAAGCTTTGGGACCTGTTAGTTTTGGGACTAAGTTTCTAGTGTTGAGGCAACTCTAGTGATTCACCCCCAAAAGAAACACCACTCCAACCTTACTGTCCACTCATACTTCAGTAGATGATCTTGATCTTGTTAGTAATAATAGGCTCAGTTTTGATAACATGTCACATGATGTGGTGGCCTTTATTTTCAATTTATGCAAATTGCATATAGGGTGGGGCATATTAAAATTTTGCAGCAGTATATAATTTCATTAATTGTCAAAATAAATTATATATACCTTCGATTTGTATACGTCACATTGAATTATATCTGTTCATTTTGATATGCGTCTCGTGTCAGTATGAAGGATACCTGTTGATTGATATATGGATGGATGATTGGGTTTTTATGCTGTTTTCAACAGTATTATAGCTATATCATGACTTCATCAGCTTTATTAGTTGGGGAAAGACCACACAGGTTAATTTCACTCAGGAATCATTTCTGGTCTGAATTCGACTTGTTTGCATTATTGTACCACTGGACCTGAAAACTAGATATAAGATATATATGACTGCAAACCTTGTGTTATGCCTTACCACTTGCACATCTGACCTGATAATTTAGTTATCATCATAATTATTAGCTAAGAACTCATCGTCTGAACTTAAGTTATTATCAACACTGATTTTTACATCAGTAATATGTATAACTCCAAATATGCTGACCCCATCATATCCACGCTGCTGTTATTTGTGGGTTATGGCCGTTATGGAGTTGATACCATGTATGACTTGTTGTTGTATCAGCAATGAATCCCAAATGTTTCCAAACTATCTTCTGGGCACATCTAATTTCATTGGTTATAATCAAGGTTGATATTCATCTGTGTCAAGCTGAGTCTAGCAGCTCGTAATAATTATCTGTGGACAACTACCACCCACACTTATAATTTCAAACGTAAACCCTTTACCCAACACATCGGCCTCATCCACCCGCGTAATATGCAAATTCAGCAGTTGAAAAGACATTATTTTTCAAACAATTTCAACAAAACCATATCATGTGACCCCTCATTGGAACGAGCTCGTCGAGCTCGTTCCAATGAGTGGTCACATGATATGGGTTTGTTGAAATTCTTTGAAACATTTGAAAAAAGGATATTTAAAATAATAAAATTTTGACATCGTCTGCATTGGGTAAAGGGTTATTATGGTAAAAAACACAAATGTTTAGTACAGCACAGGGCGTATCAATGAAGATGATTCCTTTTACTCCAGAGATTTATTACTCACCTGAAATTAAGACTTCAGTGGTGTCTGCATGCCATTAGGCAGAGGAAAACATTTTATTCAGGGAACCCAACCGACACTATGCCTGTATTCGTGACAGCTAACTGACATGTCACACATGTGTGTGTACACCAGTAAAGACATCACGCACATAGGGAATGCCTTCCACTCCCCACTTATTGGAGACTCTCATGGCACGTGTTCCATATTTTGTCAAAAACGTTATTTGGTGATAGGGCTCGCTTTCCTGATACAACTTGGAAACTACGGAGTATATTATGTTTATTAGCTCATCTGAGCAAAGCTTTGGGAGAGCGTTACTAATCACTTTTCGTCTGTCGTCTGTCCGTCCGTCCATCCGGCATTAACTTTGCATTATCCACTTCTCCACTTCTCAGAAACCACTGAACCAAATTGAACGAAATCTGGTGTGCTCTTCCTTATCATATGTCAATTCAAGTTCGTCTAAATAAAATTTTCTCGCTCTATGGGGAGGGAGTGGAGGAAGTTGTTCCATTTCTCTAAATCCTCATGAATCAGTGAGTACAATGACTTGATATTTACTTTGCAGCTTCCTTTTGAGGTGTAGAATCACCTTTGTTCAAAGTTTGTGAAGTAATACAAAATTTGGTGTACATCATTGTTACGAGGGTCAGATTCAAGTTTGTTCAAATTAAGTACCCCTGGGAGCCCAAATTTTAACTTAGTGCAATATGGGGGATAATCTTTAAAATTTGTCTTCTTCAGATCCACCAGTCAGAATGCTTCCATATTTGGTATATCATCTCTATCCATCTCTACGGACATCAGATGCAGTTTTGTCCAAACTCGAATCCCCGGAGCTCAAATTGTAACTCAGTCCAATAAGAGGAATAATCTTTAAAACCTTCCTCCATAAATACTACTAATCCTTTGATATATGATATACAGAATCTTTACTAGGGTTGGATTCAAATTTATTCAAGTCAAGTCCAATTGCTTCGTGCAATGTTAGAAATAATCTTTAAAAATCTTCTTTGTATCCACCAGTCAGAATCTTTCAATACTTGGTATACAGTATTCCTTAGGGAGGTCAGCTCTACGTTTGTTCAAACCAAGTCCCTGGATTAATATTTGGGCTCCAAAAATTGGGTTTAACCAAGGTTAACCTGAGACAAAATTGAAAAGACAAGGACCATGTACTTATTTAATGTTTTTATTTTTTTTATATTTGAACATGATGTGGCAATCTCATTCAGGAACTCGGCACTGAAAGGGTTAAACAATGTTTTTTCTTACTCACATAACAATCCCCATCGCACGCCTCAAATACCTCACCAGAAAAGATGTCTATTCCAAGTATCTTACCATTTGAATTTACTCGCTAATTAACATACTTTTTGGAATCATACAATCGTTTGAAGAACATCAAGAAAGTTAACTCTAACTTTTTTTCGAGTCATATTTGCGTTTCCAGAACAACTGTAGTTGCAGCTCGCCACGTTGTCCAAACGTGACTGCCCCCCCCCCCCCCCCCACACGCCTCTTTATAATTTGTTGTGTTTTATCGTACCGTGGCTGAACTATTATGTAACCGCATGTAGGGACCAAGTTAATACACCTAAACAGGTTGTTGCCTCGGGCATCTCTGTTTTTTGTAAAAAGCGAAATATATTGGAACAAATGGATAAAGTCATATCGCCTGTTGCTGATATTTGTTGCAACATGTGCGTTATATCGATAAAACAATGTGCTATAGTATCCATTCCTTCCGTGTGGCATCTTTGGAAACACGGGTGGGTTATATCGAGAAAACGATATTCTTTTGTATCCATTCCCTGCATGTGGTATTTCCGTACTCACGTGTGCGTTGTATCGAGAAAATAAGGTGTTATAGTATTCATTCCCTGTATGCGGTATCGCCGTACGCACGTGTATGTTATATCAAGTAAACAACGTGCTAACGTTTCCATTTTCTGCGTTCATCTCCGCAAACAGCACATATATACAGCAGATTTACCAAGTCAGCGAAGTGGTTAATAAAATGTAATCAGTTTTGCCGGCGCACTGCAAGCAGAACATGCACTCTAATAGGTATATTATTGAACGGACGATAGTTGGGCAACCTTTTTTTCTAGGACAGGAATATATCAATGGCTTCAACAATTGAAAGAATGGATAGAGACGAACAGTGACCGTCGCAATCAAAACACAAGTGTAGGAAGATGCAAAATAGAGAGATTTCGAAACAGAAATATCAAAGAACTTCTCCGATAAACCCAAGGTTGCCCATTTACCATCAAACGCTGTGAGTGGAAGATATATGCCCTTTGTGTAACATTGACGAACAATGGGGCAGAAGGCTGGAATACTAAAAGATCAATGAACTATATAGAGAACATGGAATGAATGTTTTGGCCGTACTCTATTTATGAAACGAGTGAATGAATTTTCCGGTTTGTCGATCCTCCAGCTCTAGCAAAACGGGAAATTCATAGACGAGTTTCATAAATAGAGTATGACCGAAACACGAATTTCATATTCTGTTTATCATATGAAACCACAGTTCCCAAAACATATCTTTTAGATCTTAAAGGAGGGTTAAGGAATAGAATTTCATCTTGAACGTCATGCATTTAACTGTGACGCGTGACAGCTGCACGAAGGCATATGTTTTAACCGCGACACGATATATTTCCATAATTCGGCGTTATATATACTAATTTTCAAGTATTTATTCATTTCTTAACATTTGGGATTTTATTGAATGTTTACAACAAATAAAACCAGGCATTGTGGAATGTTAATGGTTTAAAATAGTTTTATTTACACGCGAATTAATTTGATACAGATCTTTTCGGGGATATTCAATCAGAAAGCGTTCTTTTGAAATTGACCAATCAAATCAAATGAAGGTGTTATGAAGCACAAATTAATATTTATTGAAAATATGTAACGGTAATAAGATGAAGAAGTCATAGGATAAATAGAGAATATGGAATGAGTATTTTTCTCATATAATATTTATGAAACGAGTCTAAGAATTTTCCGTTTTGGCGAGCCTCTGGCGAGCCCAAATGGACAATTCGGACGAGTTTCATAAATATTATATGAGAAAAACACTCATTTCATATTTTATTTATCATATGACACACACACGTAACAAATTAGCCACTTAGTATGACTTTTTAACCCTTCACCTAACTTGAGTTGCAGACGGCACTTGAAAAAACATCCTCGTATAACTCAAAATTTTCATTTTTTGCTTCCAAAACATAGGTTGTGAACCCTCATTGGAACGAGCTCGTCGAGCTCGTGCCAATGAGGGGTCATAACCTATGTTTTGGAAGCAAAAAATGAAAATATAAAAAAAATGAATGGCGTTTTTCTTGCATGTGAAAGATTAATACAATAAAACCCACCCTAAATAGGACAGATAACGTAAATCCTCTCTACTGAAATTATGCAAATGTGACCCAGTTGTATTTTGTTTAGCCAATCAAATCGTCCAGTATTGAAATTGACCAATGAAAGCTCCCAACTCTAATTATGCAAATTATGAAAATGTGGCCCAGTTATATTTTGTTCAGCCAATCAAATTATCTAGTTTTGAAATTGACCAATGAAATTGACGGAAGGTTTTATTTATCACTGATTAATATGAAAACAAAATATCGAGTGTTTTAAAGTGAACAAAACGTACGAATCATATGATAAATCCAAGTACTAATAAAAAGTCGGGCATGTGATACAAGCATTAAACCTAGTGTTCCTAAGCAATGCCAAATGCTTTTCTTACGTTCGAAATAATGACATTATTTTATTTTTTTTTGTCCATCACATTTTTATCTCCTTCTTATGATTACTAACTAGCTATGGTTTTAAAATACCATAGCGGAGTTCGCACCCCTTACATGATATAACATTAACATGCTATGGTTTGCAACTGTCATAGTGGGGTTCGCAGCTCTTCCAAAATATAACATCAAAAAGCTATGGTTTTGAAAGGCCGTGCGAGGTTCGGATCCTTCCAAGATATAACATTAACAAACTATGGTTCGCAAATGTCATGATCGGGTTCTCTTTTCTTTCCAATAAATTGAACGTTTTTTATCTACAAAGCGGTTTTATAAATTAGTCAAATATATATGTACATTTGAGTGTAAAAAGCTTCTTGAATGTTCCCAGAGTAACTAACAAGCATTCACATACCATAAAATATACCTGATTACATAATAAATGATATATTAAATAACTGAAGCAGTTAATTGTTAGATATCACTATCAAACTTGAAATGGAATCTGCACGTCTCCATTTTTTCTTTGAACACCCGATCAAACTTTTCACTAAGAGCGACAGTGAAATGATTCTTCCATCCTCCAACTCCACCTAAGGAAAAAATAATAGTTGTTTAATCAGTCTATTTGAGGACAAACATATTTGTCAACAGAGAATTTGGCTAAACCCAAAGATGTATAATTTTAACCCTTTACCTAACACGAAACGCGGACGACACCTGGAAAACAAATTCTTGAAAGATTAATTATTTCCTTTTTCACATCAAAACTGACAAAATATTGAAAATTGAATGGCGATTTTCGTGAATAAAAGATAAAAGATAAATAACGTTTGAAAAATAAACCTTACTATTCCTGCATCGGCGTGAAATAAACATCATTTAGCCGTTTCGTTGAGCAAGATCTATCAATTACACGCTGCTTTGCAGTTGGGTGAAACATTCGGCCTGGGAAGCATCATGTCTTGAAATAGTGTGTTTTCCAGTGTTCCAGTTCGGGAGGAAGAATAGGTGTTGATAATATGATGTTAATTTTGTTAAAGTTTAATTCTGAAAGTACCTGTGCCACATGTAAGTAAATATGAATGGACAAACTGCCGCTAGAGGTTTCGTTCGAATGGCCGCGACGACGGATAGCTTGCACCTGGGATTCTAGATCTTAATATCTCCTGTTTGAGAATAGCTGTCATTATTAACAACACAATCTTATCTCCACTGGCTTGTGGGCGAATGCGCATGGTTCCAAATTCGTGGACGAGTGCGCATGGTTCCAATCCGTTCTGTGCGCTTTCGAAGGACACAACTTGACAAGCGGCAACAAGTACATTTGTGTTCCAATCGTCGAAGAGTCAAGATGTCTGACGGCGTGTTCGCAGCATAGCTCAGATTGAATTACTTCAATGATGATGATAAGTTGAAGAAGAAGACATTTACAAATATGCATTTTCCAACTTTGCGCATGCACCAAATATGACCTCGAGGTCCAAGTCCTTGACTAGGCATGCTTAGATACGAAAATAGATACCTTCGTGTTAGTGTTGATGTTAGCGACGATGTCATGCACCTTCTGACAAAAGTTGCATAAGTGCAATGTGATGCTGCATTTCGTTAGGACTTTGCGAGAAACGTATGTTAGTTAAAGGCTTCATCTTTCACCCACACGAAATGATTGCTTCACAAGACAAATATGCTTTTTCCTGTGATAAGAAAAAAGAAAATTGAATGTAAGCTTTTCCTGAACTCACCTTTCCTTATAAGGCCTTTTAGTTCTCTTCCATCTATGTAAGCTCTCTTAGATCTCATTTTGTCTATATGGCAAGCCTTATGAACAGAGACCAGGAATTCTTCATCTACATGTATTTGGAGGTAATGTGCTACACGCCTCAATGCATCGATTGGTTTCTGGAAAAAAGGCATAAAATATTTAGCCTGTCGATTAGCATTTATAAAAGGGTGCATGGAATGACATTTTGAAAGCATACGGTATAATATGAAGAGAGTAACAAATAGAACCACGGGAGCATCATCCCTATTTATCTGAGTTGATTTTTACAGGCGCCAATATTCATTGTATACGTTCGCAAATTGGTATGCACATTTGCATGCAAAAGTGGGGTTACCAGTACATGTACCGATGACATGATACGACAAACAGTCCACACTGTTAGGGAAGATCAACAGAATTTTTTTTTCGAAAGTGACTTCTCGTACGTCTCTTAGACTTCTCTCGGAAAAAAAATGATTATGTGAAAGATATTATGTGAGCAGTATTCGCAGGATTCTTGAACAAAACATCGCTACGGACTTGTCAACGGCCATCGCTCTCTGTCCCATGATCAGCTTCCGCCGTCTTCATTCATTTCCACAGTTTCCTACCACCACGACTGTTGGAACCTCCCATTACTATGCCTAGGCTCAATCATCACTGTAAGCAACACTACCACAGGTTTGTACCTTGGCTAAAGCTCTGCCTTGGCATTAACTTCGATGGCTACTACAGTTTCTATGGCTACAATTGTCTTCTGTTACAACTGTTAGGTCTTCGATGACAGTACGACATATCTTTTTTTCACTACTGCTGATGCCCTACCCCTGCGAACCTACTACTTGGGAAGCTTTTAAGTACTATCTGTAATTACTTCCCAATTCACCAGTTCTCGGGAAAAGGTTTCTGGAAAACTCAGCTTCTCCATCAATCTTCTATCTGAAACAGTAATAGTCTGATGGCCTATTTCTCATCAATAATCAGTAGTGTTTGCAAATATTCATTGAAAGAAGCACCGAATCGTAGCCAGAGCTTCATGCATTGAACATCCGAGGGCTATTTCATTGTTTTCTGTCGGAGATTCACTGTTAACGCATGCGTGGAAATATAACTCACGGGTAGATTATGACCTTTCCACGTTGAAACACATACTGCACCAATAGAAAATACCCAAAGCCATATACAGACAAACAGCACTATATATATAGAACATACTATAATATACAATTCTAGACACACAGTGATATCCCGATCGCCGGATGCAGCGAGATGGAACAAACCATTCCCGGTCAGATCCTGCATTTGATTCTGCTAACCGGTATCGATCTGTCCTTTTGTTCGCATATATATATTGGTTTACGGAGGACAAAAATTTCACTGCGGGTAAAAGATATTTAATGAAAGTGTCAATGACACTGTAGCTCAACTTGTTAAGACATGTACATGTATAGTATGTGACACAGCAATGACAAACATCTAGGTAATGACCTGATAACAAAGGTACATATAATGTATTGTAATGCTCTGTACATAAATACTGACCGTAACCTGTAACAAATGTATAGGTAAAGTATTGTAAAGGTGGACGACAATCAGATGCTAAACAAGAAAATAAATCTTTGAGTCCCAGAGTGGGTCTGACTGAACCCCAAAATATTTGTTCTTATAGCACAGTGATAACAAAGGCACCCCAAAACACTTGTTCCTGTCCCAAGGTGATACCAAAGGTACCCAAGAGGTATCATGACGATTAGTTTATAAATACGAGCCGTATAGAAGTTGACAAAAAACTGATTGGACCTAATTTCGGTACAAAATGACCACTGGCAGTCATCTTGAATTTTGGACCGTGCACAGAAACACTCGTTCTCGTCCCAAGGTGATAACAAAGGTACCCAAGGAGGTTCGTGAAGATCGGTTCATAAATACAGCCTCTAGCCCGAGCCGTATTGACATGTGCACTTACTTTGTATAAGTAGCACTGAATAAATCAAAATTCATCTAATTTGCATAATTTCTGCACGAGAAAAAAAACGTATTATATGTGATGTATTCCATGTTACTAACCATTCATACACAAATTTATTCAAATCAGAACTTTCAAACAGAAGTTCTGTACAAAAAACTGATTGCACTAATTTTGGTACAAAATGGTTGCTGGTGGCCATCTTCAATTTCGGATCACACCCAAAAACACTCGTTCTCACCCCACTGTGAAAACAAAGGTACCGAAGAAGTTTCGTAAAGATCGGTTCATAAATACAGCCCCTAGCCCGAGCCATATTGACATGTGTACTTACTGTGTGTAAGTAGCACTGAAAAATCAAAGTTCATCTAATTTGCATAATATCTGCACGAGAAAAAAACCCGTGTTATATGTGATGTATCCCATAGTACTAAACATTCACACAAACAGTTATTCAAATCAGCGCTTTCATATGGAAGTTCTGCGCAAAAATCTTATTGCACCTAATTTTGTACAAAATGGCTGCCAGTGGTCATCTTGAATTTCAGACCGGACCCAAAAACATTCATTCTCGTCCCACGGTGATAACAAAGGCACCCAAGAAGTTTCGTGAAGATTGGTGCATAAATACAGCCTCTAGCCCGAGCCGTATTGACTTGTGCACTTATTGTGTACAAGTAGCACTGAATAAATCAAACTTCATCTAATTTGCATAATTTCTGCTCAAGAAAAAACCCGTATTATATGCGAGGTATTCCATGTCACTAAACATTTATACACAAATTTATTCAAATCAGAACTTTCATACAGACGATCTGTACAAAGAACTGATTGCACTAATTTTGGTATAAAATGGCTGCTGGTAGCCATCATGAATTTCGGATCACACCCAAAAACACTCGTTCTCATCCCACGGTGATAGCAAAGGTACCCAAGTAGTTTCGTAAAGATCGGTTCATTAATACAGCCTCTAACCCGAGCCGTATTGACATGTGCACTTAATGTGTATAAGTAGCACTGAATAAATCAAAATTCATCTAATTTGCATAATTTCTGCTCGAGAAAAAACCCGTATTATATGTGATGTATTCCATGTTACTAAACATTCATACAGAGATTTATTCAAATCAGAACTTTCATACAGACGTTCTGTACAAAAAACTGATTACACTAATTTTGGTACAAAATGGCTGCTGGTGGCCATCTTGAATTTCGGATCACACCCAAAACCACTTGTTCTCATCCCACGGTGATAACAAAGGTACCCAAGTAGTTTCGTAACGATCGATTTATAAATACAGCCCCTAGCCCGAGCCGTATTGACAGGTGTACTTACTGTGTGTAAGTAGCACTGAAAAAAATCAAAGTTCATCTAATTGCATAATTTCTGCACGAGAAAAAAAACCCCGTATTATATGTGATGTATCCCATGGTACTAACCATTCACACAAAAAAAATATTCAAATCTGCGCTTTCATATGGAAGTTCTGCGCAAAAATCTGATTGCACCTAAGTTTGAACAAAATGGCTGCCATCGGCCATCTTGAATTTCGGACCGGACCCCAAAATACTAATTCTCGTCCCACGGTGATACCAAAGGTACCCGAGAAGTTTCGTAAAGATCGGTTCATAAATACGGCCTCTCGCCCGAGCACTTGCAGTGCTGAAAGTAACACTAAATACATCAAAGTTAGTCTAATTTGCATTATTTACGCACGAGAAAACAACCCGTATTATATGTGATGTATCTCATGGTACTAAACATTCATACAAAAAAAATTCAAATCAGCGCTTTCATATGAAAGTTCTGCGCAAAAATCTGATTGCACCTAATTTTGTACAAAATGGCTGCCAGCGGCCAACTTGAATTTCGGACCGGACCCCAAAACACTCGTTCTTGTCCCACGGTGATAAGAAAGGCACCCAAGAAGTTTCGTAATGATCGGTTCATAAATACGACCTCTAGCCCGAGTCGTATTGAATTGTTGACGGGCAGACGGACAGACGGCCAGACGGACAGACGGACGACAGACGACGGACGACTGGCCATGGCATAAGCTCAAATTTGACTTACGTCAAAGTTGAGCTAAAAATGTTCGAACAAATACGGAAAAAATCAAAGTTGAGCTAAAAATGTTCGAACAAATACGGAAAAAATCTTAATATAGGCAACTGTACGAAAGGAAAGACACCCACCCCGCGTAATGTAAGCTGCATTATGACACATACCTCCCACATGTCTTCGTAAGAAACTATACAAATGTCTTTCTGTTTAGCAAATTCTTCCCATTTCAACGTATGTTCGAACCATGATCCATATGAATCTGAAAAATAGATTACAATTGCATTAATTACCAATTATCACATAATTGCCATCAAATAGCTCATTACGAAAATTATCGTTCCCAACACGTCTAATACGGAAATGACCTCAGAAGTCAATGTCGACGTCGTAGCGTTGTGAGTGAGTTGGTTTCGGAAGCAGAATTGAATTAATCTTCTCTCATTTTTCATTAATTTTAAAACTAATTAATTTTAATACTAATGGCAGACACCATTTGCAGAAAGCATTTCCTGAATAACGAAATATTTTCATTTTTATTGTCTCGAAAACAGTTTTTGCTCCCCCACTCACATTAGCACGAGAACTATGAGCTCGTCCCAGTGAGAAGTAATAAGCTACGTGTTTGAGACAAAAATTGAAAAAAATAATAAAATTTGGCTGGTGATTTTTGTGAACGGCGATGGCCGGCTTTAGTCGTTACGTTAACTAAAATGTTACATTACAAATTATGTGATAAAACGATTGCCTACGTAGCACAAACCAGCACCATGCGTTCCGTCACAGGACACGGTGATGGCACACTTACTTTCAGCCGATACTAACTCTGTCTGTGTTGGTTTTGTCAATGTGAGGGTACGAGTATTGCTGGGTGGTCTTCGCACGAGTACACCGACTTCCTCCACCCGTAAAGCTGCCCAACACAATATGATCCTGGCTGTGGAATGTATCTTTAAACTCAATAATAAACTAATAGATAAACCAATTACAAAACACACATGCCTAGTAAAGCATGGCAAAAAAGTCATGAGCCGGGCATTTCCAGAAATGTGCTAGTCAGACATATACAGTATGGGACTACGATTACAAAAGCGAAAAGTGATTTTCTTCCCAGTCACCTCCAAATCACGATCCGCGGTAAATTACCACCGCACAGCAGCCTCTCAGTTGTAGAAAACAGAATTGCGAGTACACTGAATCTCCGAGATTTTCTGTTGTTTTTTCCCAATTCACTCCTGATTTTGCAATATACAGTACTTGTCGAAATCCACACGTGGGCAGTGATATCCACGCATGCGTTTACCAGGTAACAAAAATCATCATCAGCAAAATTTTATTTGCTGAAGCACCGGATTGTACCACGTGCTTCATCAACTGAATTTTTCCTATAATTCGTATTTGGAATCTTATTTTATTGCGTTCTTGGAAATATTTTCCACTCGCGGAAAGTGACCAGTCCACGGCAGCCGTACTGTATACCCCACAAAGAATTTAGGATCATATGTTCCAAAAAGACTACAATTCTGGCCCTGTGATTGGATGAGAGCTTGATTAGTTTTTTCTTTGTTCACGGCGCCTGTAGCATATGTAACCGTCTGTTGTAACCACGCGAAATAGTTGAAATGAAGATAGCAATGGGAGGAAAATCAAATGTATACTGCGTATGAAATCGTACTTTTCGAGGACAGTGAACATTCTATGAATTTATAATAAGAACTCACTTTTATCATTTGAACTGAGATGGAGTAACCACGATCTTCAAGTTATTGATTTGTTTTGTTGTCCAGGGACGTCGTGGTGTAACCGGAAGGTTTATTTTATAAATTTGTTATCTTTAAAGCTTGTTCATTCAAGTTACTCTGCTCATTTCCGGGGGTGGGTTTTGGACTATGGTAGGGTCTTATTGGAAAACATATGTTATTGTGATGAATTGACGACGATAACATGGTCTGAGATTTGCGGCTCGTATCTTTTGTTCAACCGAGACGACAATCCCCAGACCATGCTACGGTCAATTCATCACATTAACTTATAATACTGTGTATGGAGCAAAATATGAACATCAAGATACAAAATTAACTTCTACTTTAATTTATTATGATAAGTGCACCTGATGTTGATTTTAAGCAGAGAAGTTTGATGATGTCTACTTTCAGTAACAGAAAGGCCTAAGACATCAACTACCTCCTATGCTCAGGTGAAAAGCCCCTGATACTCATAACTCATAATTTATCACATATGAAAGTTATCAAGTACCCAATAAGTAAATTGCACGACCACTTTTGGTATGAGTTACGGCTAGACATAACGTATCGAACCTTCAGATTAGTATACATGTGGCCATTTGTGAAATAACGATAATTTTTCAGAGGCTATGTTTCTAGTTCTTTAAGAGAAGAAAGTTCCTAAACCTACTTCAGACCAGAATACATTCCCACAAGCGATCTGACTGATGAAGGTCGGTAAATGCTATTGGTTACTTATGCATTGTATTTTCACAGCATTCAGATATTGTGTCGCTACTCCAGGAAAAACGGACGCTTGCTATCGTCCTTCAGCTGGAAATCCGGTCCAATTATCCAGGATAGAGACGCGCATTATGGTAGTGGATTTTTTCTGTTGCTTCCCGCTGACCAGTCAAGATGCCTATATTATGATATTGCCACATTATACCGATGACACATTGGCTCAAATTAACTCAGACTAACATTCTGTTAAGGCACGTCGGCTGGAATCATCGTTTTGAGAAAACCGGTCTTCCATACCCCATATAGATTTTTTTTGCACAAAAAACGCCCACCAAAATTCCAATAAAAATGATTTAGGGCATACATACAAAAAACAGAAATAATTTTGAGCTCAACTGTCGTAGTCAGTTTTATTCACCTACACTGTATGCCCAAGGTGGTGGTGATTAGATGTGCATGATGTATGTTCAACTTACAACTAACATACTTAGTTTGTATACGTTAAACACATGATCTCAAACTTTTTACGCAGAATATTATTTTGTATATATAAGCTTGACCCAGTTGGGTAAGTGTTTACCGACCTGATTGCGATGTGACCACCGTGATGTACATAACTAACAATGAGCCACTAGGTTCCGAGGTGCAATGAACTGGTGGACTGGATCAGAGGCGGACTAGTTGGCCACCTGTTGGAAACCACCCAAGAGTCCCAAATTTACGCAGTTCGCAGACCAACACCCGTTCGCGCAGGAAATTTCGTAAAAATGACAAAAAGCCGAAATGGATCTGGTTGCAAAGACTGTCAATCAACAGTGTAGTTAGTCTGCCATTTCGATCAGATGCAAGGAAACGGCGTTCTTTTTGGTTCTATGGTCGGCCTGGTGAGTTTGGGGTCAACAGCTCTTTGACCCTGCAGCTACTGTGCTCATGGTTATTCACAAAACGTGTGAGTTATTTTACTGGTGGAAAATTTACGCCATGGGTGTTTTAATGATTTTGCTCTTTCCACCTACCATATATTCTGGGGAAGTGGGTGGCGACGGCCTCCAGGGCGCCATATATCTATATGTCCTGGTGAAGTGGGTGGCAGTGGCCCTCAGCGTAACATATATCCAACTATCGTTGAAATATCAAAGCATCGCAACACATGTCTCATACACACCAGAGTTGCACGTTAGTTGGGGCGTGACGGGTGTTCTATCCACAAAACATTCTTTTCGCATTAAATGTTATGCAAATTCTCTTTGATTAATCTCATATCGTTTTTCCCATACCTATCAATCTATATCAGTCTATCAGCTGCGAAGTAATTAACGTATTTCATCACACACCTGTTCTATGAAATCTCCACATACAGCAAAAGTAAACAATGCGGAAAATGAAAATACGTTCCGCACACATGTGGCGAACGAAATCGATGACGGACTATTTTTGAATAGAAGCGAAATTTCACTGGAATATTCTGCAAATCACGCACCGCAATTATAATTTGAATCGCTAGCGATATCTAAAAATAGTAACGCGGGTTCCCCTCGTAAATTTGGTTGACGATAAAATGTGTTATTTTTCTTGGTAGTAACTGTTGTCAAATGAATTGCGAGGGACCAACTAATAATTGCTTTTATTGACGTGGAGGTGTGTAATAAACACAGAAGGACGCACGCGTGTGAACTGATTTTAGGGTGTACAAGGAAAAGACGCTATTGCAATAATGTTCAAATAACGAGCTTGCAGTACAGAAGAACTCGTCTGTCACAGTAGTTGTCATTTAATAATGAACCATTAGCAGAATGTGATGTCATCAGTTCACATTAGACCAACTCTAATAATCGTGAAAGTTAATGGAGTAGTCTCTTAAAATCAAGCTCTTTTCACTATCCTCCCATTGGTGATTGCGGGGGGTGGGGGGGGGGGGGGTGTAGAGTGAGTGCAAGTTGAAACAAATATCATATTTCAAGAGCTTCATTGGGAAAGTCGGATTTTAACTCCTGTCTCATCAAAATTCTAATTGTGGTACAAATACAACACCTTTCATAAATTTCCGAAAACAACTAGTTGAGTGGCATAGGTATTGTACTCCTGAATGCCAGGCGGGATTGCCGACCGTTTAACCGGGGATCAGAAAACAACATTCCAAGTTCTTGGAAAACATGATTGTGTCCTTCAATATACGAACACGGGCCTGTTCCAGTTTTCTGAGGCCAACTACAGCACTTTTGTCGTTCTGTAGCCAGCGCATTTCAAACTTTCTTGTAGCTGCCATAACGAAAGTAAACCAAGTATTCATGAAAACATTTAATAAGATGGATAACAGCAATCATCTTTAGACGGTGTGCAATGGTCCTGTGGTTTAGTGTTGGGCTCCTGAATGCCAGGTGGGATTGTCGACGGTTTGATTCCCAGCCGGGGATCACAAATCAATATTTCAAATTCTTCGAAACCATGATTGTGTTCTTCAATATACACACACGGCCCCGTGCCAGTCTTCTTCCGAGGCAAACAACAACACTTTCGCCGACCTATAGACAGCGCGTTTCACAGTTTCATGCAGTTACCACAAGGAAGGTGAACCAAAGAAATCAACATTCCAAATTCTTCGAAAACATGACTCTGTTCTTCAGTACAAACATACGGGTCCATGCTAGTCTTTATCTGAGATCAACCCCAGCACTTTCGTCGTACTGCGGCCAACGCGTTTCTCACTTTTATGTACCTTCCGTAAGGAAACTGAACTAAGTATTCGTTAGAACACCATCTAATAAGCTAGATTGCAGCATCGTTTTTTTTTGTCGATGTGCAGTGGTCCTGGTTTAGATGATGGACTCCTGAATGCCAGGCGGGATTGCCGACGGTTCGATTCCGGACCGGGGATCAGAAATCAACATTCCAAATTCTTCGAAAACATGATTGTACCTTTGAATGTGAACACCTCCCCTCGAAAACTGTCTACACCACTTTTATTCATGCTTGGCGAAGGGTTAATGGACGAGGGAAATCGAGGGCAATCGAAAAGAGTAATTTGTTTTACATAAGTATATGAGTACACTTTTGCAGCGTGTCTACAGTAACTAACCAGCTACCTGAAGGAAATGTGGCGCACATGGATCCTAATATGATTATTAATTCATCCAACGAGGCTGGAATCGTTGGTTTTTGTGGGGTTTAGTGTAGCCATTCCAGATGAAATGTGGTAAATTTAGGCCACACAAAATAAATTAATTGATCCTCAGGCATTTTTCTTTTCAAATCAGTGAGGGAGGGAGGTTTTTATATTTAATTTCTATTTTTCTTTGCAAAAATGAGCAAACATGGAGAGGACTTCGGTTATCTTTTCACACACACAAATACAGAAAGTGCATATTTATACAAATAAATTCATTTTAATTTAAAAAATAAAACATTCCTCTAAAAACAAACAATAGGTACTGCAAATCAAATGCCTCATATTCTTTCGATGCTTTTTTATATTATCTTTGAAGTAAAAGTATTTAATCTTTGGGGACTTCGTGCGTTACAATTTATGGGAGAGTGCTCCCATAAACTGTAACAAGGCAGACTAAATAAACATGGAATAATCAAAAACGGAAAAAAGTTTCGGGTCTCCATGAGTTTTTACTAATATTGGAAGACAGTGAAAGGCAGAAACAATGTGCAATGAGGGGATTCAAAATCACTGAGGGATTGCCTGAGAATCACACTACTTGTTTGGCCTTATACCCATGTGCTTCTAATTCTTAAATAAGTCTGCGATTTCTGATATCGCGCCAATATCTAAAAATAGGGACCTATTTAGACATTTATCTTAAATGTCAACGCCTGTATCAAGCCGCCCATTATCATCTTCTGTAAATCCCATCTATGGCAAAAAACATATCTAAAAATATGGTACTGACCTAAGAAATTGTGAACGGATATGGCCGATTTTTCGGGAGACGTTATAGACGTCAACATCAACGTCTTCAAAAGTTAAATGTCGGTCGATTGTCAAGAAATTTTACAGTTCATGTAGAGTTAAAAAAAACTAAGAGATGAGTGTTCTTACTTTTTCGATTTATCGCCATATTTAAGGTTTAATCGTCACTTCAAATGTTGGGGTTTTATGGACATTTTTTTTTATTAAAAACTGATTTTCTAACACGTAAATTTTTCTATTAATATTAGATACAACTTAAAATATCCACACACCATAAAGTTGGTGATGTCTCCATTAAATATGAAAATTTTAAATTTCAATCTTCACCCAAAATAACGTCAAATTGACGTCTTTTCCAAGAACGTTTAATATCGACCGCGTTAATGAACTTTCCTTCTCAAAATTCGAAGTATAGTCTCCAATGAAAACATATCTAAAGTGCAATCACTTTTAGCCGATGAAAAATTCGTCTACGGCTGCGGGTTAGGGTGACCTCGGACGTCAACGTCGGAAAAATAAAAGTTCGTCCGATTTTCATGAAATTTAGTACGTTGTAGAGCTTCACAAATGAAAAGGGGATTTTTGATTTACCGTCGTTTTCGTCATTTTTACGCCAAATGACGTTTTTGGTGCGAAAAACGCGTGTGGCATGCATACAGCATTACCATTACACGTACATATATGAAACTGTGCATGTGGGTGTGACAGTAATTGCGCTCATGCATTGCCAAGTGCCTTTGTCCCTGACGCAAAACATTTTGATTTACAACGCAAATAACGCAAACAATGGAAAAATAACCCTTTAGTGTCGCGCGCGCACCGCTATTGCCATAGCACTTATGGAGACCATATCGATGAAGTAGTGGCAGTTCATAGTCGTTGCCAAGTGTTTTGTAGATTCACACAGAGGTTACAACGTCAATAACGTCAACAAACACAAAAATACAACTTTTGCCTTGTATCACAACTACAGCCATTAAAGGGAAGTCGGATTCTCGTGAAATTTTAGCATGTTCTAAAGCTGAAAAAAATAGGACATTGCTGGGTTTTTTTTAGTTTTTAGATTTATGCCATTTTTGACTTTTTACGCCACTTGAGGTTTTAGCCCTTTTTAGCTTTTACAATTTAAAAGGCAAAACCGGCAACATGCATAGCTCAGTCAGTGCAATATCTACAGCTATGAAACTTCGCCACCTTCTTCATGCTTTAAAGATCGAGTGCACACCATTTTAATATTGTCAAATTTCAACCTTTATCTAAACTTCCGTCAGTTTTAATGTTTTATCTTACGCTTTTAATATCAATGTCTGTATCAAACCTTCGCCTTTCAAATGTTGGATATGTCCTCTCAAATAAAATCATATCTAAAGATTCGGTACCGCCCTGAGTGATTCCGAATAGTTATGGCCGAATTAAGAGTGACATTATTGACGTCAATACCATTAAAATTAAATGACATCCGGATTCTCATTACATTTTAGTGTGCTGAAGAGGTAAACATCAGAGGAGATAGCTGTTTCTACATTTTCAATTTATCCACCTTTTTTTATCTTTTTACGTCAATTTAAAGTTTAGCACTTCTTTGATCTGTACCTAAAAGGCCAAAACGGCGACACGGCGATTCAGTAATGGCCGTGCGTCGTTGGGTGACTTCTGGAAATTCGCTTTGGGATTTCAAAATAATCTAGTCTTTATTATAATCGTGTATCGTAATTGTAAATATCTCATTTCAATATACATAGCATTAAACTTGGGGACCTTGTTTACGCTTGGTCGTGAGGGGGTCTATTTCACGCCATTTTAATACTTTTCTTCAATTATTTTTTTCAACCTTTATCCAAAACAACTTCTCTTTTAACGTGTTTTCTTACTGTTTTAATATCAACGCATGTATCAGACTTCGGCTTTTAAAATTCTGCATATATCACCTAAAACAGAAACCATATCTAAAAAAAAAATTCGGTACCGACCACTTCAGAATTTGATCCTTCTGTACATTTTTATTAAAAACCCTAAGCTTTTTAAACTTTTACTGCCACGCTCCCACTTTAGTCGTATATGGAGGACCTCTCTGTATGCTTGTATGCGAGGAAGTTTAATAAGATTTATGACATACTTGAGACTCTATCATCTGATTTATTAATCAGATTGTAGGTTAAATCTGCGCATACCAGAACGTACAGATAATCACCATAAAATAGGTGACAGGAGTCGCTTTCGTCAGTGTAAGTGTTAAAGGGTTAAATGCGTTTTAGGAGTTCAGAATGGTATAACAATGTTCGGCAGAATTCCTACAAATTACAATGAAAATTATGAGAAGCTGCTCTTGTAAGATTGGCCAGTGTTTACAGTAGCGGGACGATACTGTAATTCTGATGGGAGATATGCTCAGCCTTTAACCAACAGGGAGCAATTCTGGACTCAGCGGCCTTGGATGTTAAAATGCGACAGACACTTTCTCCTCGTTGTGTTGGTCGTGCGTCGTTGGGTGACTTCTGGTAATTCGCTTTGAGATTTCAAAATAATCTAGTCCGTATTATAATCTTGTATCGTAATTGTAAATCCTAAATTATGTCAATGACACATACTGACAGTACGGATATCTCTTTATCTTAAGTTTCGGTCGGATCAGCAACCCCATTCTGCAATACAACGAAACTTGAGCCTCCATTCATTATTTGGACTTGTGCGTATTTCTCACGTTTCTTCACATTGTTTCTCCTTTTACGTACGCACCTGAACACATCATGAAATTTAACGACCGAACGTGTACCAGATTCCAAGTTTCAAGTCTTATATTCCAGGTTACATACTCTAAAATCGTTATGATTATGTACTGACTTTAGTTTCAAGTTCGCCGGTTCAGAAGTTTCAAAAGTCCGTACATCTCGTTTATCTGACTACCAACAACACTGTGCTAACCAGCGACTAGGTTCCCCACGAATCGCTATCAACAGATTAACCACAGTGAATAGTAGTTTACACACGTTGGTTAAGATCGGGTGATCTTGACCATGTGGCCATTCTTTCGAGTGATTATTCTTTCGATTCGTTCAGATGATTGAATCTAAACAAATACCATAAATATTTTTGGGGGAATCAGCGCATTAAATATTCCTCAAACGATACTTGATTTGACAGAAGTTTCAATGATTTTACCTGAGTTGTGTCCTCTAGCAAGGCACTTAATCCCGATTGTCCATGTGTACCAAGGCGTATTGCACGGCGATGGTGCACTTGTCTTCAACCAATGGTAACGCTGCTTGTGAGGAATTCATACGTTGGGGAGTCTGACAATAGCTCGCCTGTCGTGCAGTGGTTCTCTTCGAGTACTCCGGCTGCCTCCACCCGTACAGCTGTCCGACACGATGTAACCCTGGCAGTGTCGTTAAGTCCAAATAAATAAGTGTATAATAACCTATACAAATAGGTATTTTTATTTACTGACTACCTGTGTATGAAGACTGATCCAAGCTGTAGTTTTCTGATTGTTTCGTGTACTTTCTGTTAATATCCCGATATGTTCAATGAAAATTAAATACTCATTGATTGGAATATCTACAACTGGAGCGCAAAGAGTGTGTGTATATTGTCGTGAGTAGAGGGTTATAACATTACATCAACGCTATTCTGCGCGTTAACACAACGACATGTGGGTAAACGAACAGTCCATAACACAATCGATTTTTTTCAGAATTAAACTGGTGGCCAGAAAGTTTGTTGCAACACACAAAGTCCTACTACTACCACTCATTTTACAACAGTACGACTGCCGTGGACTGGCCACTCTCCACGGGTGGGCAATATTCTCACGAATGCGTTAATATTAGATTCCAAACATCAATTATAGGAATAATCATCAAAAATTGTATGAATGAAGCACCGGGTACATTTTGCTGATGATGATTTTTATTACCTGGTAAACGCATGCGCAGTCATTATTGTACACGCGGGGATTACGAAGTCCACGGCAGCTGTACTGAGCTGTAACCACTCCTGTTACATTATGTGTTAATATCTTGATATGAGTAGGGTGAAATGGCCGTTTCGAGCGCACCACATTTTTTGTCTCGACCGCACCTCAACAAAAACTTAGTTTTTTCGAGAAAATCGCGTTCATCACGGCGAAATCCATCGACTTGTACGATGCAACACGTTCACATTCACATCGTCACTGTTTCCCGGCTTTTACAGAGGCGTCGTGTGTTCGTAGACGAGGCGTCGTGTGTTCGTAGACGAGGCGCCGTGTGTTCAACGTTCAGTTTCTCTAACGATCAACGTGGATCCGACTAAAATTTCGACGGAATTTTAACAAACTCTATAAAATTCCCTCTCTTAAAAATTCACTTTTAGGTGTGCTCGTAACTTTTGACACGCCTGTTCTCTGGAAAACACTCAACTTTTCGCAGAGGTAACACTGACCCTCAATTTAGGTGAATTTTTTCGACAGAATACCGCAAAAAAAAGACGCCACTGGCCTGGATGAAAGTCTAGAAACGTTGGGGAGTCTGACAATTTTCCGCGGAAAAACACAGTCCGAATCGAGCGGCGAATTTATATGTGTGTCCGAACCGGTCGTCGATGATGTACTGAGGTTTTTGGCAAGGAGAGAGAGATAGCCCGCGGAGTCTAAAACGCGCGAGGTGCGCCGCCCCGGTCCACGATTATATAGATATTACGAGTTGTGAGACGGACGATAAAAAATTGTTTTGACCAACGAAATAACAGAATTATCGATCAATCAGCATCGGCTTCATTCTATTTTCATTATAAATCTTAATAACTGTTTTTACATATATAATAAGAAGTTGAAAAAGTACTGTAGGAATCTAGGAATTAACAATTATAACCGTTACAAAACCAAAGAATGATTGATCGAAGCCATGTGCGAGGAGACTCGTGATCTATCACTGGCGAACTTCCAAGCCAAAGTGCGTCAGTCGTTGAAATTGAAAGGTGTCAAATACATGAAAAAGGATGAATGCATAAGTCATTTGCTCGACGGAAAGGGAAAACAACTCGAATCACGATAAAAGATGAGAAAATAGCGACGACAAAACAACATCAACAACGAAAGCAGAGAAAACTACGAAGAAAAAGAAGAAGATAGCCATTAAACGAAAAATGGTAGAGCGGCAGAGGGTTTCGAAAGAGAATAATAAAAAAAATGAAAAGCGACGCGGTTCGAGATGACGATTTGTTAGAAAAAAAACGATGGATGCAATCGAGAGAGCGGTGAATAAAAAAAAAGGCTCGAAGTTATAACGGATATCATGATCGAAGTGTTGAAGTCACCATTGATTTTGATATAACAAGACGAAGCCATCAAAGGATGGTTTAAAACTTTCGATGTGAAGCCCGGATTCATAAAGAAACTTTACCTTGAATCGTTCATGGAACGGGTGAAGTATAGAGTATTGGACGTAATTCGAAAACATCTTGGTAAGGGTTTATCTTGTATTGTCTGACGAAAAAGGTCGACGCCCAAATGGGTAAGATCCTGGAACTAGATGCCCTTTTCCGATCGAAAAACGAGATTGTTTTCAGAGATGACGAATTAGTTGACGTTTATAAAGTGATGAAAGACAAGATGATGGAATCTATGGATACTTTTCAGAACAAGGGAAGTAATTGGACGTTCGAGAAGATATTGAATCTCGAGATTCACGTGGATAGACACGATCCTTTGAAAGCATCTTCCTACATAAAATTACCTTATTTCGTATTTAAAAAACAAGCTGTGATCAATGTGAAAAATAAGGATGACAACGAGTGTTTCAAATGGGCGACCTCTTCAGCCTTGTATCCTGTAGAAAAGGACGCTCAGAGAGCTTCCAAGTACTCAGAGACTTGTAAACATCTCCATTGGACGGGAGTGTCTTTCCAAATGCGGTTGAAAGATATCAGAGATTTCGAAAAGCTTAATCCCACCGTGGCCGTGAACGTCTTGGGATTCGAGGGAAGCGATAAAAAAGGAATAGTCTATCCTCTCAGACTGACTTCGCACAAAGAGAGAGAAAAGAATGTTAATTTGTTATTAATTTCAGAGGGTGACAATCAACATTATTGCTGGATTAAAGAAATGAGTCGATTGTTGTCGAAACAGATTTCTAAACGTGAGCACGAGCGATTTTTCTGTCTCATCTGCATGAATGCGTTCCGTAGTCAAGTATCGTTGACGCATCATCGGGAATATTGCAGCGAAACCAAGGCGTTGCCGTCGAAATGCCTAAACCTACCACTTACGTGGAGTTTCGTCATCACAATAGAAGATTAGAACCACCATTCGTCATCTACGCCGATTTCGAATGTTTCACCACGAAAATAAATTCCTGCCAGCCAGACGAGCGTAGGAGTTACATTGAAAAATATCAGAAGCACGTACCTTGGGCCTATTGTTATTATGTGAAATGTTCTTTCGACGATCGAGAATCGTCGGGTCCATTCGTCTACACCAAACTTTCAGATGACGACCACGTGGCTCAAAGATTCGTAGAAGAGATAGAATCGAAAATTCAAACATTATACGACAATTTTAAAAAAACTAAATACATGATCATCACGCCCGAGCAACAGTGAGAATACAACGAAACCGTCGAATGTCACATCTGTAGACAATTATTCGATAATCAGTCTGAAAATAATAAAAAAAAAAGTTAGAGATCACGATCACTACACAGGTCTGTTTCGCAGTGCTGCTCACAACAAATGTAATTTAAGATTTTGAGACGCTCAATTCTATCTGGTGTTATTTCATAATATCGCGGGTTACGACATTCACTTGTTCATGAAAAATATGGGTGTGAGCGAGGGGGAGTTGAGTTGCATCACACAAAACGATGAAAAATACATTTCATTCACTAAATGTAAAGTCGTCGATAAAAAGAGAGTCATCGATGGTTTGATTGAGAAAATGAGTCCCATCCATAGAGAGATACGTTTCATCGATAGTTATAAATTTATGACAATCAGTCTGGAAAAATTAGTCAACGCTTTGAATAGGGAGAAATTTAAAATCATGAGTAAACATTTTAATGATTGACGAGAAATGGTTGACATTATGTTGAGGAAAGGCATCTTTCCTTACGATTATATGAACAATCTCGAGAAATTCGACAACGTCGCTCTACTTCCCAAAGAAGATTTTTATTCGAAATCATACCTGTCTCACATTTCCGACGGTGATTACGAACATGCGCAAAAAGTGTGGACATACATGAAATCCATGAAAGAATATCACGACCTCTATTTGAAAACTGACGTGCTTCTCTTGGCTGATGTGTTCGAAATCCTCGTATCATCGACATTACAGACTAGATCTGGCTTGGTAATTCACAGCACCCAGACTCGGTTGGGATGCTCTCTTGAAAACGACCGAGGTTTGATTGGAATTATTAATGGATGTAGACATGCTGCTCATGTTCGAAAAGGGCGTGAGGGGTGGTGTCTCTATGATTTCCACTAGATATGGTAAAGCTAATAATTATCACATGGGAAAAGATTTCAATTCAGAAAAACCGAGTAAATACATACTATATTGGGATGGTAATAATTTGTTTGGTTGGGCTATGAGTCATACTTTACCGACCTGAAATTTCAAATGGGTCGAAACGTTGGAAGAAAAAAAAATGGAGAGACTATCCTTGTATTCTAGAGGTTGATTTGGACTATTCGCAAACGTTACATGATTTACACAACGATTATCCGCTAGCTCCTGAACGCATAGAAGTGAACGGCGTTGAAAAAAACTCATTCCTCATTTAAATCTCAAACGCAAGTATGTGGTCTACTGTGAAAATCCGAAACATTATATCAATCGCGGGATGAAATTGATCTACGTGCATCGAATCACTCGATTCTATGGGGAGCCTTGGATGAAAAAATACATCGATCTTAACACGAATTTAAGACTGCAAGCCGAGAGCGACTTCAAAAAAGATTTCTTCAAACTCATGAACAATTGCGTGTTTAGGAAATCTATGGAAAAGATTAGGCATAGAACTGGCGTTCAACTCGTCACGTCTGAAAAGAAGTCTGGATAATTAATCGCGAAACCCAGTTATCAATGTAGAACCATATTCGATGAAAACCTAGTGGCCGTGCACATGCAAAAGACGCATCTAAGGTTCGATAAACCCTGTTATCTCCGCTCGATCATCGTAGACATTAGCAAGCAGTTGATGTATGAGTTTCACTATGATTACGTCAAAGCGAAATTCGATTCGAAAGCTAAACTATTGTTCACCAACACGGGCAGTCTAGCTTACGAAATAGAGACTAGGGACATCTATAAGGACATAGCGTCAGACGTGAATGAATGATTCGACATGAGTAATTATCCCGACGATCACCCGTCTAAGATTCCAAAAGGGTGTCAATAAAAAGGTGTTGGGTAAATTTGAAGACGAGAGCGGTGGAAGACAAGTCACCGAATTTGTGGGTTTGAGACATAAGTTGTACGCTTATCTCATCGATGGTGAAAAAGGTATTCAAGCATGTGTGATGAATAAAAGAATCGCTTTCAAAGAGTATAAAGACTGTCTTTTCGAAAATTTGACGGTGTATAAAAAGATGGCTACGATTCAATGTGGAATGCATGAGATATACACCAAAGATATCAATAAGATTGCGTTGACGGCTGACGACGATAAGAGAATTATATACGAGGGTAAAATACACACTTTCGCACTCGGACATTATTATTCTGCAATATTTCAACAAAATCAAGAGGATGATGAATGGAGTACCCTGAAGACATTGAAATGTCGTAAGTTTAAAAAACTCGCGAGTTTGTAAGTTAAAAAAAAAAGAATAGAAAAAAACAATAAATAAACACAAAATAAAAAAACAACATATTATGAATAATAAGAAAATAAAACACATATCCGTAGAAGGTGTTGTCTTACCCAACGAACCCCATCCAACATTGATCTATCGAAAGCGGCAAAAGATTTAAAAAGCAAACATTTTCGAAGTGTGTTTTCTAGAGATGCCTTGCCAAGAAAAAAAGACTACGATTCGGAATGTGGAATTTTAAATCTGGATGATATCGGAGGTGAGGGTACGCATTGGGTCACGTGGTTTTCGAATCAGAATAAAAATTATTATTTCGATAGCTATGGAATTTCACCCCCGATAGAAATAAGGAACTATTTAACATCAGTTATTTACAATACCGAATGAGTGCAAGCGCCGAATCAAGTGTTTTGCGGTCATCTATGTCTCTTCGTTCTCAAGAGATGGTCGGAAGGAGATCACTTTCAAGATATTCTTAACGATTTACATTAAAGAAAATTGTTTTGGGGATATATATATATATAGAGAGAGAGATATAAATAAAAAAAAATTGGTTGCATTAATTAAAATAATAAAAAAAATATATATAATTTTAAATAATAAAAAAAAACAAAAAACAAAACAAAACATGACAGTCGATAAATTCGGTCGCGCTGACGATAATGAACATTCCTCTAGAAAGAAAAGAAGAACCACAGTCGAAATTGTTGGTAACATTGCCAAATTGAACAAACGATATGTTCAAAGATACGAACCTCAACAAGAACCTTTAAATTTAAACAATAAGAAAATCTACAATCTTCCTGAACCGATCGATCAGACTAAAAAATATGTCGATAGAGGAGACGAAAATTTTCGACAGATGATGAGAGATAATTGCGTGAATAAAGCCATGATGTACGATGTCGACTTGAAATCTAAATGAGTGGTGAACATAGCGTATCCTAGAGATTCGACCGATGTTGCCACTAAAAGATATGCAGATGACTTTCACACGAGATTCAGTAAACATCTGAGAGTTCGCTACGTTCCTAAAGTGATGCAGTCTGAATTGAACGTGAAATCTAACAAGATAATTGACATACCCGATTCCACGAATCCCAACGATGTGGCAACCAAACAAAACGTAGACTTGGAATTGAGAAAGAATAACGTCGATCAGCTAGAAGTGAAATCGGATCTGGATGTGGGATTCAATAAGATATTGAATCTATCCCAGATCGACGATGCGGACAAACACTCGACGGCGGTCAACAAATGTTACGTGGATTTTGCCATACAGGATTCTCAATCCTGTCTGGAATCTCAAGTCGACGACGTATATCTGAGCAAACAATCTGGAGGAAAAATGGAGGCCGGCATCAACATGAACGGTTACGAACTATTCGGTCTCGATGACGACCAGGAATACTATTCCAGCGCAGTCAGCAGAAAGTACTTGGACAAAAATATGGTTTGGAGAAAAAGTGATATCATAGAAGGTAAACTGGACATGGGAGGGTATGCACTCATGAATCTACCAGATCCCACTCACATGACGGATGCCTGCAATCTGATCTCCGTAGTGGAAAATAAAAAAATACGCCAGACAATTGATCACCATCTGGGCCGAGGAGAATGGTGCGTTAGATGCGGAAAAAGCCGAATTGTCCTTCGGAAACGGAGGTAAGGGACCGTTGCACGGTCTGATAGGATATCCCATGCCCGTGGGAGGCGATATCATTCCAATGAGTCTGACTTCTATGGACTTGAGCGAAAAAGTAATCGTCAATCTCGTGGTGAATGGTGTGGAATGCGAGAACAGGTACATAGTTGAAAAGATGAAGGAACAACACTCGAACACTAACATCTTTGGTACGCCTCTCAAGGTGCAGATGGGGGATAGGATCAATTTCAGGATGAAAACCAATAATCCCCAAGCCGCCACTTCAGTGGTCTCTCTGTTGATCGACCTGGATCCTCTGAATAAACAGTAAGTGCAAAAAAAAAAATTAAAATAATCATTTTTTTGTGATGTAGGGGAGACAACTCAAAAAAAATATAACTGGATTTTAAGAGATTGAATATTCAATTTCTTATAATCCAATTATATTTTTTTCTATTCATTACTTTTTATTTTTGTTTTGGTTTGGTTTGGCATTCCAAACTTACATATATTGTTATTTGTCTTCGTTTAACATTCTTAAAACACTCGTCCATATCTAAACCAAGAACCAACATAGTAATAATAAATTCTTCAAAAGCTGTTTCTCCTCTATACGTTAACGTATCTAGTAAATGTCTCACACAATCTTTCGTGGTTGTTCCATGTTTTTTAAGTTCGTTCTCCCATTTCCAAAGTCAATATTACGGGTGTTGTCATTTACAATCGATCTAATATATTTAATAAATTCCTCTCATCTGTGTTATCTACCAAATGCTTTCGATTTTGTCTCAAACATTCTCTATTTTGATTATTCATTTTTTAGGGTTTTATTTTAATATTATATATTTTTTTTATATTTTGTCGATATTTTTGGGTGGATATTTTAATTTCTATTTTTATATATATTATATCATCGAACGATAGACATTTTTTTTGGCCGTCCGATGCGAATTCTAACTCTGTATCAGATAGGACTAGAGCAAAAGCCTTGGATTTCCCCGGCACATTCTTATCGAATTGCATCTTGATCTGAATGTCTAGGACGCTACTCTTGGTGTCGCTCGCTCTGTTTACTAACGCCGAATACGAAAGGGGGATACATCGATTTGTATTCGGTGGAAGTGATGTCAGATTACCCATCAATTCATCCAGTCGATGATATTTCTTTCTGAAATCCGTGGCGTCACCGTATAGCCTGCAGAAATTGTTCTTATCGAGAGGCATTGTAATCGATGGCTGGATATCTCGTGGCATTTAGAAATACCTGCATGTTTTTTCAAGTTACAATGATCGAATAGAGAAGGATTTTCTCTTGAAACCCATCCCTATCAATTTGAAATGCCACTTCGATGAATCTCGGTCTTTCCGACACAGATTTCACGGTCAATCTCCAGTCGAAGTGATTGACAGATGGAATACTAGACATGTCACACTGTCCCATTCTTAATCCCACCAGTAATTTACTCTTCGATTCTATGATCTTGTAGAGATGTACTTTTTCCGTGACTGAAAGCAATACGTGCAGAATGAACCTAGATATCTTGTTCAGATGTATCACATCGGTCGCAGTACGTCTCATGATGGCTTCATCGTTTCCTTTTCGAATCAACATCAGATTGTGTTTGAATCGGTAGAAAATCTTATCGTAATCTTCTGCGAATCCGAATATGTGTTTCAGAGGTTTCCTGAACGAAAACGTTCCTTTGGGTCTCGATGTCTTGACACTGTAGTCGAATCTCAGGGCAGCACCGGTATTGGCTGCGCTCATGTTGGCAACGGTGTCCTTCACCCACAATTGATTGAGTCCTTTAGATTTCGAAAAATCGTCCGGATTCGTCAAGAGACCGTACATCGCGATGGCTTGTCCGGGATTAAACATGGATTCTATCTCTTGTCCTGAGAGCATGTATTTTATATTACTGAACAGATGCATCATACCATTATTGGCTAGAGTGACCATGTCATCATCGGCATAATCGCTTCCATCTTCCTTGGTGAGACGCCCCTGTATCACTATGTAACTTTCGCTGGGATAAACGAACAGATCTTGAGTTTAAAATATTTTGATGATCTTAAAGATTTCTTCGGTCCATCGAGGAGTGTAACCTTTTGCGAAGAGTCACTTTCTATATAAGAAGTGATTCGATCGCCGACTGCAATTTTTGGTGATTTGGACTCCTTCTTGATCTTGATCCTTTTGGGATAGAGATTAGCGAAGACGTGTTTTTCATTTCGAGGATCCCTAGCTTCTGCGGGAGTCATCTTGATTGATCTATGTCGCGTGTTGTTGTATTCTTCAACCAGTGCGTCTATAACATCGATATATTTCTTTGTCTTATTAGCAGTGAAATGCTTGTACATTTTTTCCTTCATGGTTCTATTCCAACGTTCGATCACGTTAGCTTTCCCTTCGTTTTCAACGGAATAGAGGTTGACCAATGGATATACGTGACTGTTGTAAAATTCCTTCCCTTTGTCCACCCACAATTTATCTGGTTTTCGAGAAAACGATGCAAATATGCTCTTCAGAGCCTCGGCCACACAAGGTCCAGATTTATTCTTCAGAGGTCTCATCCATCCATATTTTGAAAACACGTCGATGACCGTCAGTATGTATTTAATGCCCTTGTTCCATTTCGAATGCAATTTCAAGTCGACCAGATCAGCTGACCAAATCTGATCCAGACCCTTTACGAATACCCTTCTTGTTCGAATTTTTTCAACGTCGTCAACATGTTTTTATCGCAGATTCGATTACGATTCTCGACGTCGGGATGTTTAACGTAGCACAGATCGTGAGTGTAAGCGGCCGAATCCGCCCTATTGATGGGTTTGCTCCAAGATTTAGGTGTCAGATCCCGATTCAATCTCTTATTTAATTTCGTGCCATGCCCCATGAATTGATGTCTTGGCAGATGCATTTCAATGGGTAGATTATTAATCAATTTATTCATCAGACTGGCACCGCATTTGACAAATTGTGTTTTCGTCGAACCGCACAATTTACACGTTTCGTGAAGCATGGGACTTTTATTTTTTGTCAGTACTTTTTTAACGTTAACCGTATCAGTAATTCTCTTGCATTTGATGCAATACATTTTTTTTTCTTTTTTTCGTATATATATATTTTAATTATTTATTTTTTTTTAATTTATATATAATTGTTCTTCTTCTTTTATATATACATTTTTTCAATCGACTGCTTCTGGAATCTTTTTGAGATCCAATAATTTACGAAACGATTGTCTTGATTCTTCCCTACCTTTTTCCATGAGAGAATCCTTCAATTCTTCCTTGAGAATCTGATGAATCTTGACTCTTATCTTCGCTTTCATGACTTCGTATTTTTGTTTTTCATTCAATATGTTGACGAATTCACTGTCTGAAATCCTATCATCTTTCAATGCCATAGAGATCTTATCCAACACAGAATCGATCTTTACATCGGCTAAAACACTGATGTTTTCGTGTTTCTTGGCTTTCACAGATAATTTCTTAGTGAAGAATTTTTCTGATCGTACTGACAAATCCTGCAGTCAAAGCCAATCCTTCTATGGCCAACACAACCAGAAGAGCAACGAGGGCATTTGACAATAGACTGATTCCGGCAACGTTCAAACCCATAGAGACCGTGATGAGAGTCAAATCCACACCACTCACAAATTTCTCTAATCTCGAATATTTCTTTTTGAGCGAACAACAAGAATCTCTTTCTTGATCAGATATGATTGAATTCTATTGATTTGTTCGATTTGATACCTCTGTGCCTCTTTGTCACTACTTTCTAGTGGTCGAAGAGTTGCCGTGGACTCCACCTTCTCTAACGATGGATAGATGTTTTTACTTCGAAGTTCTATTTTTATTTTATTTTTTATTTTATATCTCTTTTATTATGTATTTTATGTATTTTATGTATTTTATTTTTCACCTCCTTATTATTTAACAAAAGAAAAATATTTTTCAATTTTCTTCCCTTAAACATGGAATTCATAAAAAATGTGATTCCTGTTGGAAAATTTGTAGTCTTCCCTTTTTCAACAAATATTCAAAAACGCATATTCTGCCTTCGTTGTTGAGACTTCGATGTGCTAACATCAACTCTTCCGATTTAGTGGGCTTGCATTTTCCAACACCAAACACTAATTGTCTCCAACATTCGATCACGTCATCGCATCGGACATATTCCAATGCGGACATGAAATACATGGTGACGACACGAATGATCAACGTAATTAAATTTTTTCTCCTCTTGACAACAGAGGCACCTTTCACGCATGACTTGAGGAAATTGTTCTTTCATGCAGCTCTTGTTAGGTCGGAACAATGCCCTTTGAAGAAACCAAGCTCTCAATTCCATAGAATCATTCGTTTTACTCCTAATCATTTTATAAAAAAAATTGTTTTCTATTCTTATTATTCATTTTTTTCTATTATTTTGTTTCTAGTATTATTTTTTTATTATTTTTTTTCTCTTTTATATCTATTACGCTTTTTGTTTTTAATAATAAAACACCTATTCTTCTCATCATCAAATGAATGAATGAATACTTCTCGTCTATTACGATCATGCTTATTATCACTGGAAAGAGATGACTTTTTTTTTCGAAACTTGCAGTTTATGCCTATCGTATTTCGATAAAAACATTTTTTCATCGTCGTCATCGTTAGATTGATACGGGAAATAATCGATGATGATTTTTAACCTTTCAGTAAATTCGATCCACGATATATTTAATGCAAACGAGTGTAATCTGTGAATAAATTTGACACATTCACAAACAGATTTTTCAATATTTTCATCACCACCAAGATAGAATACTTTAACCACATTTTTCACGCAAAAAATTATATAACGATATTTCCCGTAATTATAATGTTCTACAAATGTCACATCGTATTTTAAACGATCTAGAACATCTATAATCATATCATAATCTTGGTAAGACACATTTTCTTCACACATCATCATTTCGATATTTTCGAAATAGCTTCAATTTAGGAACATGAATAACAATATTGAAGAAAACAACGTTCCATAATAGTTTAAACATGCATCGTGTATGATTTGTTCTGATTGAATTGTTTCAAATGCATACTCTATAAAGATTGTGAATAATCCAAAAGCTTCTCATTACGCAAACGCCTTGTGAACACGTCTATTGGAAGTAATTTTCTCTCCTTTTGATTCCTTTTTTTTAAATTCTTATTTTGTTTTTTAATCTTTATTTTTTTTTTAATAATAACATACCCAAAATGGGTATATTCTTAAACGGCAAAAACTGACTGAACAATAAACCTTTACCAATCAGTTCTACATTCTCTCTGGTCTTCAGATAGAGACCGTCTCCATGGAAATCATTGCCACCTTTTCTAATGGATCCTAGATACATTCCTTTACCTTTGACGTCTACGAGACTCACGGCTCTGCACTTCTTCAAAAATAGTCTGTTTCCTCTCTTCTTCAGAAACAATGATCTACCCATTAATTTGTCCACTGCCGATCTAACGAGTCCAAAGAGAGTTTCCACACCCAGAGCTGGTAACACCGTCTTCGTGAGAAGCTATGGGTAACCAGAAGAACCTGCCGTGCTTTGGATGCAGTTTGATATGGCAATTGCACACCATCGTTTGATTATGAATTGCTTTCGCCATCCTTTTGATTTGAGTTTTAGTCCAGGCAATGCGATCACTACCGCCACTCGCCAGATTTTCGTAACTGAATTTAAATCTAATGGTCTCACCTCGATGGCTCAATGCTCTGCAAAGTTTAGCTTTCTGTCATTCGGATATGTTCACGTTTTTAATGATATATCGACTGCTACTCATATTTTTGGCTGTTTTTTTCACTGGATTATATATTTTTTAAATTAGAAATATTACAAGTTGGTGATTTTTTTAATTATTATAAATATTATAAGTTTGTTTTTCATTTTTTTTATTTCTAAAATAACTATATATAAAAAATAATAATAAAATTTTTTTTTGTTGAATGAAAAAAAAAATTAGTTTTTTTTTAAATTATATTATTATTTTTTTTCATTTACTTACCTTTTTTATATCTCTCTGATGGGAAATCGTACAGTCACTCTCTCTCCGTGAAAATCTAACAGATCTCCATTCTGATCCGACAACGTGGTTTCAATGCTATACACCGTGTCCAAGATCACAGGTAGACAGACAAGATTTCAAGGTCACTCCATGATCTTGTAACCTGAAGAAACGTCCGGAAAAAACGAGTGGATCATTGGCTGAGCGCTACCATCATCTTAACTTCCAGAGATCACAGTGACATTCACTAAAATGCTATTAACCACGAGAATGTCGACCACATTTTCGGACACGGCATGACCTCGACACATCTTTCGATCAAATCCCAACATCTTACTGCTCGAATCTTACGCACTAATATCAACTCGAAAATTAATTATCTCCCACGTGTAATAACACATGTAGAGTACTCGTGTTGGGAGCGATTCTTATCATCTTGCTTCCATGACCGTTGGTCTTCAGTCTCGTCTGGATGTGATGGTTCAAATCGTTTATGTCGTAACTTCCTTTGGGAATTCGTATCTCGAACCAATCCACTCCGTTGGAATACTTGAATACGTTATTCTTTTCGGTGACTTTGGGAAATGAATAATAAGTCTTGAGATTATCCAATGCCATCTCGTATCTCTTTTCTTTCTTCAATTCGATGGAAGGTTTGAATTTAGTGATGAATCGAGTCGTGTTGTGACTCACTACGATTTGAAAGGATTGTTTTGCAGTCGTATTCTCGACTATCTGTTCTAATAGATGATGTTCTGACATTTTTATAATTATTATTATTTTTTATTTTTTTATATTTTATCGATATTTTTTTTTTTATTTACTTCTCTATTATTATTAGGAATATAAAAAAAAAACGTCGAATCCACTTCGATATTTTCCGTTGTTAAATTCGCTAGTCAAATCGATCACCACGAAATTGTGAAGGTCTTTGTCCAACACCTTCTTACAAAATTTCCTGAATTCTTCCCTGCTCATGTCATTCATTGGCCATGTGCTCTCCATAGGTGTGATTGAGATTCTTGAGATCCTGACGAAAGAGACACAGAAAATTAGCATTCTCCCTTATCGTCTGTCTGGGCAGTCGAAAATAATTCTAAGACAAATAAAAACAATCTACGTTGCTGTGACGTCCTCGAACGTAAAACGATTCACATCGATTCTGTCTCTCCAACAGTAGATCGTTGAAGAGATTCTTATTCTCTGACTTCAACTGTCTAGGATCGGGAACATCGTCGGCATTCTCGTGAAACTGAAATTCCACATTCAAACACTCCAAGTTTCTCTTGGTCAGTTCTCTCGCCGTTCTTTCCAATATATTCGAAGTCTCGTATCTTTCAAATTCGTCTCGATTGTCAAAGATTCTCAACATAACATCCTTGGGTAATTTACGCATCATGTACTCTCGAAGCAATCTGTATTCCGGTTGAAAGAGACTCTTGCCAAAAACGAATAATCTGTCATAATCCAACCAACCAGGTCGCAACAATAGATTCATCAAGAGATTGGTCTTTCCACAATTCGATTTTTACACTATCAGACCTCTTTTGCTCTTGGGAAAGAACTCGTCGTTCGACCTCTTGGTCATCACGTCATTCCAAGACATGTCTTTGATATTCATTTTTTTCTCTAGTTTGTTTTTTTACTCTTTTTTAATTTTTTTTTTTTTTCCAATTTTTTTATACTTTAATTTCTATTATATATATATATATATATATATATATATATATATACAAGGTTTTTTATTATTTATAAATCACTTTCAATCCCGATCCTTTCGACATTTTAGCAAAGTCTTGTATTGGTATGACATCATCATAGAAATTTCTCCAACTTTTCGGTTCGATTCTTGATAGTTTGGCAGGTTGTGCAGTTATCAATTTATTTAACAAAGCGTCGGCACCTCTTTTCCCGGCTTCCGAAGCTATTCTACCGCTCGCTTCGCTCACAGCTTTCTTACCCGCATCGATCGTTTCTTTCCGATTTTGAGACCGCTCGACTCGATCTGCTTCGCGACATTGCCGGTGAATTTATGAGTCAAAAATCCACGATGCTCGATCCGTAGACGAAAGATCTAGAGTATCCCCTGTTATTCATCACTAACAGTTTTTTTTTAATTATTATTATTATTATATTTTTTAAATATATATTTTTTTAATTACATAATATTTTTATTTTTTTCTCTTACTATTTTATTATTTCAAACGATTCATCAACTTTTGATAATCCTTCTTAGTCAAGACCTTCTGCCTCAACAATTCGTCGCACACGCTCACTATCTCGTTATCCACTCCAGTGTTACCAGCCTCCCTGCTTGCCATCAACAATCTCAATCTCCCCAACAAGGCATCAGGATCACGCGGAAGAAATATCGTGTCGGTCATTCCCTTTCCAGTCGTCGATTTCACGAAATACTCGTTCGCCTTTCATATGGGTTCCACCACATGTTTCCACTTGTAACCTCTCGTATCTCTTTGGGATGGGTCATTGTTCTTCTTCATGGCGTGAGTCTGAACCAAATTGTCTCTGTAATTATTCAAATCCTCTTGGGTGTAATCGCAGGGTCTCTTGTCAGAGAGCAGAGTGTGAAATCCGTCGGTCATTTCGTACCTGTTCGGACCGACGATCAAATAGTCGCCTTCAAACCATATTTGCGTTCAACGAAATCGTCATCACCTTCTTGACGAAATCCGTAAATCGCATCTTTTTTTCTACCGTCATCAGATCTGACGCTGCTCGCATCGGTCTCGATCCTCTCAGGAGTGTCGAACAAACTTTTCGACGTAACACTACCGACGCTACTCGGATCGGTCTCGATTCCCGTCGGAATGATATCGGAGAAAGTTCTCAGTGCTAAAGTACCGGGAATCGAAAGGGTCATCCTCAGTGAACCTTCTTTTATGGGTCTCAGTTCCTCGACGATCTCTTTCCTAGCTCGTTCCTGAACCTCGGTGACGGGTCTAAACGACCTGGTCGCCTCTCGTCTCAATCCCATCTCTCCCAATCGCCTGGCCCTGTCCTGAGCCTAAATATTCTCCTTACTCTGTATTATTTCGCGAACCTGCTGGTCCCTTTGCTTCGAATCTCCGAGGTGCAGAAACATTGTTTTTATTCATTATTATTTTTTTCTTTCTTTTTTTTAATAAAAAATAGTTATTTTTTTGTATTCTTATTTATTTTTTTTAATGTTGTTTTATATATATCTTTTGTATTCTTATTTTTTTAATGTTGTTTATATATATATATTTTAAAAAACAATTGTTTTATCATCTGTCTCACAACTCGTAATATCTACATAATCGTGGACCGGAGCGGGCGCACCTCGCGCGTTTTAGACTCCGCAAGCTATCTCTCTCTCCTTGCCAAAAACCTCACTAGGTCATCGGCGACCGGTTCGGGCGCACCGATAAATTCGCCGCTCGATTCGGACTGTGTTTTTCTGCGGGAATCGACGTTGGATCGCTGGTCTTTCATCCGCGTCGGTGGTGTTTTTTTGGCAGTATTCTGTCGAAAAAAATCACCTAAATGGAGGGTCCGTGTTACCTCTGCGAAAAGTTGAGTGTTTTCCCGAGAACGGTCGTGTCAAAAGTTTTTTTTAAGAGAGGGAATTTTATAGAGTTTGTTAAAATTCCGTCGAAATTTTAGTCAGATCCACGTTGAACATTGAACACACGACGCTTCGTCTACGTTCACCGCTTTAAAAAACGGGAAACAGCGACGTCGTGAAGGAGAACGTGTCGCATCGTACAAGTCGATGGATTTCGATCGTGATGAAAACGCGATTTGCTCGAAAAAAAGTTGTTGGTGTGGTGCGATCGAGACAAAAATTGTGGTGCGCTCGAAACGGCCATTTCACCCAACTGATATGTTCAAGGAGAATTAAGAACTCATTGATTGGAATATCTATAACAGGAGTACACAGAATATGTTTCCCATTGTGAGTGAATGGTTATTACATTATATATACGGTAATTTGCGCGCAAACTCCACGAGAATGGGTGAGCAGATAGCCCATAACACTGTCGAATTCTTTCCAGAATTAGACTGGTGGCTCGAGAGGATGTGACAACACACCAATGACCACTACTAACTTCAAACCCAACTTAGTAATGTAACGACGGCTGCTACACTACTATTAGTACTAGCTACAGTTAAAACTAGAAGTCCTGTCATGAAACGCGCGCAAATAGCACGTAACTCGGAGGTCCATAGGCAGAAACATTGCCCGAGTTGGCTGTGAGTAACCAGGAGAAACTGCTGTGCTTTGGATGCCATTCGATGTGGCAATTGCGCGGAATTCCTACGTGCAATTACGCCTAGATAAGCGCACAGTTCATGACAGGACTTCTAGCTTTAACTGTAGTACAGTTGCTGTTGCTACGTCTTCTGCAGCTGTTGTTGATGGTGATGACTATATTATATTGAACTTCATTTGCACGACCACGGACGTAACGGAATGTATTATTTTAGACAGTTTCCAATTTGGCTTGCCATCAACAAACCCGTAATTATTTGGTTAAATGACACAAAACAAAAATGTAGTAACGCACACAGTAGCACCATCCAACAGCACTAAAACAACAACAGTGCTTGCATTGGGAGACCCAGTAAGTATTGGCGGTGATTTCAATGATGCTGGGATTGGTAATATTGTTGCTGGTTACATTAAAGAGGTATGGTGTTGTTGCAGCTGTTGGTACACATCTTGGTTTGTTGGCGTACGTTTAGGTGTGTTCAAGTAAAAAAAGCAGAAGTACAGTTAAATCTAGAAGTGCTGTCACGAACTGTGCGCTTATCTAGGCTTACTTTCGCGTAGAAATTGCGCGAAATTGCCATATCGAACTGCATCCAAAGCGCGGCAGGTTCTCCTGGTTACCCATAGCAAACACAGGCAATGTTTCTGCCAATGAAGGTCCATTGGCTGAAACACTGCTTCTGCGCAGGCCATATGCACAGAATATGATGGCCTTACTATGGTCATAACGCGTAGATTAACGCGCAGATCAACGTGCTATTATGCGCATTTCACGACAGGACTTCTAGTTTTAACTGTAGGAGCAGTGATACCTACAATAGTTTCAGTAAGGGAGGATTAGTAGTCTGGTAGATGTAGCTGTATTTTCTAGTAGGATCGGTTTCAACAACAGTTGTATTAGTAGTCGTGGTGATCGTAGTGTTTTTATTCGTAGTCGTCGTAGTAATAGCGGTGGTGGTACAGTTGAAACTTTTAGTCTTGTTTTGTTCACTTTAAAACATTTGATATTTTGTTTTCATATTAAACAAAACTAGACAATTTGATTGGCTGAACAAAATACAACTGGGTCATATTTTCATAATTTGTATAATTGGGGTTGACAGACTTCATTGGTCAAACCCGTAATGATACCTACAATAGTTTCAGTAAGGGAGGATTAGTAGTCTGGTAGATGTAGTTGTATTTTGTAGTAGGATCGGTTTCAACAACAGTTGTATTAGTAGTCGTGGTGATCGTAGTGTTTTTATTCGTAGTCGTCGTAGTAATAGCGGTGGTGGTACAGTTGAAACTTTTAGTCTTGTTTTGTTCACTTTAAAACATTTGATATTTTGTTTTCATATTAAACAAATATAGACAGTTTGATTGGCTGAACAAAATACAACTGGGTCACATTTGCATAATTCGAGTATGGAGAATTTACGTTATCTGTCCTATTTAGGGTGGGTTATATTGTATTAATCTTTTACCTACAAGAAAAAGGCCATTCATTTTTTTTATATTTTCACTTTTTGCTTCCAAAACATAGGTTATGACCCCTCATTGGAACGAGCTCGACGAGCTCGTTCCAATGAGGGGTCATAACCTATGTTTTGGAAGCAAAAAATGAAAATTTTTAGTTATACGAGGATGTTTTTTCCAGGTGCCGTCTGCAACTCAAGTTAGGTGATGGGTTAAAAAGTCATACTAAGTGGCTAATTTGTGCGTGTGTGTCATATGATAAATAGAATATGAAATGAGTGTTTTTCTCATATAATATTTATGAAACTCCTCCGAATTTTCCGTTTGGCCTCGTCAGAGGCTCGCCCAAACGGAAAATTCTTAGGCTCGTTTCATAAATATTATATGAGAAAAACACTCATTCCATATCCTCTATTCATTGGCGTACGTTTGCGTGTGTTCAAGTCAAAAAAGCAGAAGTAAGAGCAGTGATACATACAATAGTTGTAGTAAGGGAGGATTAGTAGTCGTATGTGTAGTAGGATCGGTTTCAACAACAGTTGTATTAGTAGTCGTGGTGATTGTCGTGTTTTTATTCGTAGTCGTCGTAGTAATAGCGGTGGTGGTACGGTTGAAACTTTTAGTCTTGTTAGCACAGAAAATGCTCGTTAGTCCATGCCCCCCTTACTGCAAAAGAATGAAGTAGTCTGAATACACACAACACAGCGTTTGCGCTTGGTAGTGCAAAATGTAATGCGCTATTAGCAAGGTCAGTTGTGAAATCACGAACCGAACCGATCAAACATAAAGAAAATATTAAGATTACAGTATGTGGAGGGTAGATTGCTACTAAATCGCTTTAGGATAGATTTTTCACTTGGTAATTATTCACAATTTCTGAAAGCAAGACACAAGAAGTACTTGCACACCAAATGGGTCACCGGGTTGGACTCGGTGGTCCATGTGATGAAAGTGAGCAAGTATTTCTAGTGCTGTTGTCAGTGTTATCAGCAATCGTAAATAGTTTTCGAGTGGAGAATATATTGCGCTGTGGTTAAGTAGTAACCATCCCTCTTCTTTTTTACATGCAGTCAAATTTTAATATCTATTTTCGTCATGTACATGATTCGCAGTAGAGGTTAGGAATGATGTCAGTGTTTTCTATTTACTAGCATACAATTGCACAGAGTTAAGCATGTTGTTTTTCTGCGGACATTGAGTTGCGCTAATGGTGCAGTATGGCAGGAACAAATGTGCACTTTCTCAGTGTGTTATTACTTCAAATTGTGCTCCATACAGTCACGGGACTTCGACTTTCAACTGTAGTTGCTGTTGCAAATTCTCGGATTGTCGATTCCATTTGTAATTTCAATGTCTGAGAGGTAACAGCACTATCAATCTGATATTATAAACGATCAGGTTTCTTTTTTCTGTGTGATCACGGAAAATAGAAATGTGGGTGAGACTGGAGACGAATTAACATAAACACACACAACAAAGAGACTCATACATGTGCAACAATACTATTTCCTCATGGATAGTAATTCGTGCAATCTCTCCGTTATTTGTGAAACACAGAACTGTGGTTATGGCAGAAGTCATGTTAGCGCTGCATGTGTCCTAGAGAGAATAACACTATAAAACACCGAAGTCACTCCTCCTACAGTGATAGTAATTGTAATAGCAGTAGTAATGGTAGTAGGATTATACGTAGTGGAGTTGGCGGCCGTCTGGCAATAGTGGTAGTGTAATTTTAGTAGTAGTTACTTTGTTGTTTTGCTATATTGTGATGAACATATCATGAAATAACAGAATGGACGTTTCAGTGAAAGAAGAAATATGCAAGTTAAAAATTGTTGCCGTACCGACGATAAATGGGATGTCATATTTGTGGGCGCCAATCGTCAAAAACCCGGTTCGGAAGAATATTGTTTCCAGTCAGTATAGCAAGTGATAAGTGTTGAAGCTTCTGCAGCAACAACGACCGAGTCTCGGGAACCACTTTTGAACGTTTCAATTTCCATTACTACTTTTTGTGATAACCGAAAGTAAGCTTCTCAAAATTTTACTGTGATGGGTGCTTTTTCGCACAGTACATTGTTTGTTACTGTTACCTTGAATGCTGACTATATGTACCATGTCATTTCAATGCAAAGATTGAACGAGTCCCCATCTAGAAGAAGAGAGTAGACCAGGGGCCAATACTATAAAACTTTTACAACTGAATTTTCTAGAATTGTATTTTCTAGTTATGGTTTTAAATAGGTTAAAATTAGCCTTTACCATTTTCAGTTTGCACATTGCCATATCTTTTAAAATGCTAATGATTCATTTTAGTCATTTATATTAACAGGTATAAAATATAATTCTACAAAACATAATTGTAAAGGTTTTATAGTATTGTCTCTAGATAATATTTTCAACGTGCAACTTTTGGTTTGCACGTTGAAAATATTAATTGGTCAACTCCGCAAATTATTGAGCCAACTAATTACTTTATGGATTTATAAAGCATCATGATCCTGGTCCGAAGCAAACATGTGGGTTTTGAACGTTGAACAGTGCCCTACTGAATTCACAATGTTGAGATTATTACATGCCCATTGCCTTATCATTGGGCACGTTCAAACGGAATTGTTTGAGACATGGCATTGTGAATAAAATATATCAGTATACAGAGTGGTATTCATAAGGGCAAATATCTATATATTTCTGAGGGAGCGATGGCTCAGGAGGTAGAGATGCAGGATGCAAGCCGAGATGTTCTCGGTTCGAATCCCATCTGCGGCAACCGCGTTGTGTCCTTGGGCAAGACACTTCACCTCCATTGTCCATATGCTAATATGTGAGTGTTTGATGCGATGTCTCCGACATGTTGCGTGCGTGAAATTACACTCAGTAAATCCGTCTGTTTGGAAATAGGTGAGTAATGAATATGTGGTCATGATATGTGAAATATCCGACATTCATGATCCCCTCGGCTGGCAGTTTTGTAACGCCATCATGCTTTCCATACTATTTATTTATTTATTGGTGTTGAAGGTCACATACTTATGCACATGCTTTCCATACTAAGGGAGACAAACTTGCACGTATTCCAAAATCGCACGTGCTATTTTTCCTGGCTCCAAAAATGGCACTTGAGGGACAAAAAATGGCACTTGAGGGGCATGCCCCTATGGAGGATCCTATGTTAATTTTGTCCCTCAAGTGCCCGAATTTGGTATGGGGAATTCAGTGTTAAATGCTTGTCCTCAGAGTGGCAGCCCTCACTACTTTTGTTTATGCGCCGTAACTCTGTGTTTTCATTATGCGTGCTAACTGATTTGGAATGCCCCTTCCCCTTGTAAATACATGTGCCGTTAACAAGAGGTATGTGAAGCGATGCTGTTTTTTATCCAGCTGTTTCGTATACTAAACGTACTGAAACTTGTTTTCGGCGACTTCATGGGAATGAACGCGACAGGGGGACGTAACGCCTGTTCTGAAAAATGGTGCCTCACTCTACAGATCATCCCAATTAGATATTATTAAACGTAGTAGTACAGCAGAAGGTTTTCGCTGTTTATAAACCAGAGCTTTGTCTAACCATCTAGTGTTGAATTTCCATAGAAACCGGAGCTTTTTGGCGGAGCACATTTTTTCTTGTTGAACGCATCAGCTTTATAAAGCTAGATAATGCATGCGGAAACGTAATACATATAACTTATGCTAAGGTACGTATTTTATTACACACTTATCTAAAATTAATGGTTTGTTCATGACACTCTAGAATGTGTGATAAAAATAATGTTGTATCGTGCAGGTGTGTGTTACAGGTTTTTGCACTTTTCAGTCTTGGAATGGAAACAGTTATATTTTAAGACATACATTCCGCAGCAATGGACCAGTTTTTGATGCTGTAACGTTGATGTTAGCGGTCTACAGTATCTGAGTTTCTGTTATTTCCGTAGAAACTTGGGTACTACACACCGACCAAACACCAGAATAAACATTCTAATTTATTTTATTAACGTTAATAATATTGAATATTAATTGAACATCTATATGGGTTAAAATATGACAGGAGTAACAAACATTCAGTTCAAACTAAGAGCAACATGGACAGAAACTGAAACGTCCTTTGCTGCAGTCACTTCAAATGAATGACGTCACCCGAGCAAGTGTTTGGATCACCAAACGCGAAAAACAAAACACAGTGTGTTTTGAACGACTGCATGTTGATATTCATTGGAATTCGTGTGGATTCTGAACCTCTTTTTGTGCCTCTGTTAAACTCTGTAACACGGATTTCGATGAATGATGAGGGGGCGGGATGGGGCATGTTGTGAATAATACCATTATTTCTTATGGACAATAGGGGTATATATTTAATTTATGGGGAATGAATCGACATTGACAACCGAAATCTTGACTAAAATAATAGCTTGTCAGTCAATTGAAGTCAGATTACGTGTGAGTTCTCATTGAAGTATTTTTACGAATTTAGATCTATTGTTTGTTGTGAGAATATGGAAACCTGTTGGTGGGATCATATTAACCACTATAAAATTGAGGCATAAAAAGACGGTAAGTTGTATTTGAGTTTCACAGTGTTCCATCGATCGAAGAGGTGACACATCGTAAGTTTCAATTATGAAAGTTCAATCAGCGTACGAAATGAAAAGACTCGTCTTCTGCTTGTGAAAAGTAATTTGGATTTTTCACGTATTTTATTTCCTTAAGGTCTATGAAGGATTGGCTAATTCTTACTTTGTTTTACAGCAAATGATATGCATAAAGAACTTGCAAACATGTGTAGAATACACAGAACTACTCAAGCGTTGGGATGCGTTATTGCTTATCGCACTCGTTTGGTTTAGCGCGGAACACCACGCGAGGGTTCGCCTCACGTGAAATTCTTACGCCCAAACAAACTCGAGTAATTAATATTACTCAAACGCGTGTGCGGTTCTCTCTATGTGATGCATGCACATATCTTTGGATAGAGTGTGTCAGTGTATGATGGAATATTAATGTTAGAGGTGAGTTTTTCATGAAAATGTTTCCAGCCAAGCGTTTGACGTTGTCAATGACGCCGTAACGTCAATATGCATGCGACGTCATAAAGACGTTAAACACCGTTGATGCACACTGTACAATCCGATATGACCTATTTGGGGTTAGTGTGTATTGAGCTTCTCGTACTGGACGGGTATTGCAGTATAGTGTGGATGTGATATACCCTTGTTGGTCTACTAATATCCTTCAGTACTACTAACACGCCTAATATTATTTATTTATTTATTGGTGGTTAAGGTCACATATTTATGCACAATGGCTAATCATGACCGTGACAGTTTTACGGGTGGAGGAAGCCGGAATACCCGGAGAGAACCACCGAGCAACGGCGAGCAACTGTCAGCGTCCCAACATACTAACTCCACACAAGCAGGGTTAGCATTGGTTGAAGACAAGTGCATCATCGACGTGCAGTACGCCTTAGTGCACAACGCCACCGTGCCCCCACACGGGCAATGGGGATTAGTGTCTTGCCCAAGGACACAACGCAGGTGGGGAATTCGAACCGAGGACCTCTAGGTTTGCAGCCTGCACCTCTACCTACTGAGCCACAACACGCCTAATGCATCATTCCATAGTGCTATCCCATGAGTGATACAGATAGTATGTAAAGCTAGATAATGTAGTGTTGTAGGATAGACGTGGGTATCGATGGATATGTTATAGGATGTTCGGTATCTAACCTGTTTGTCAACTGTTGGCCTTCAGTATCAGTAACCTTCTGGATTTTTTTTGCAGCTTATATGGGTAGTATGTGACGTTAAGTCATGTAGGATAATATGTGGTTATTTAGCAAGGTAGTACGGTAGCATAGGATAGATTGTCTGCATCCCCGTTTTGCTGTTAATACTCCTGGTTCTACCGACACATCTAAGGCGTTATACTGTCCTATGGTGGGAATAAGTGGTATGTAATAATAGCTATTGCAGTGTCGTGGGTTGGCTTTGTTGTCGAATGCCCTAGTATAGTACGGAATATTGCACACCTCCTCTTAAACTTTAGTGCTGTTCATCCACCTAAAGCATTATACTGTCCTACACTCGGGTGTGGGTAATATATAATACTAGGTCATACAATGGTCATACAATGGCGTGGTGTATGCTTGGTTGTTTGGTGTGGTATTGTAGAAAGGATTGTCTGATCCCAGTTCGTTTACTGTTACCTTTTAACAATACTGCTCACCTAAGTCACTATGATGTCGTACGCTTGATATAGACAGTACATGAAGCTAGGCCATGCGTGCTGTGGGAGCCTGTGTGGTTGTCTATTACGGTAGGACAGTTTGTACTACGTGTACCTTTTTCGTCTGCTGATCTTGCAAAGTAACTTGGTTTTATTATTGAAATATTGTCTTTAATGAGGAGTATATTAAATGGGTATTGCTTGAATACGAGCATATTTTGTCTCGTGGGCTGTGGAAGATAGCATGCCCCGTTCGTAACTCCATACTTTCAAACTTCAAACATCATATTTCCGATATACTATTGTTGTCATTTTCCAATGTAACACGCAACGGGAAAACAACGATCTATATTTCTCTAACGTATCGGAATTATTAGGTCAGTACCTTTGACAAAACTCGCATTCCAAATTGAATTTTATGTTTTGTAAGTTTTTCTTTGAAAGCATAATTTATGACACATCATTGGAATGAGTTCCTCAGAATTGATCCAATGATGGATGGTGAGACATATTTTCAGACAAAGTATTTAACTCATCCAAGAATGATTTGGCGACTGCCGTCTTAAACTCGTGTAAGGGAGGGGGGGGGGGGGGGGTTATAAGCAATACCTAAATTGGGGGGGGGGGGGGGGACTTTATAAGCAATACCTAAATTGTACGCTTGAAATGTACATTGAGCAGATTATTACCAAAGCACGAGCAACACCAGTCGTGTGGAGAATTTAGAAAATAAGATCCACAAAGATTATGTGGAAACAATTAAGGGATTTTGTTGTTTCGGAAATAATTTACCTGTGACTAAATCTGATTTTGCTGGTACAGTACAGTCGCTGTGGGTTGGTCATAATCCACGCGAGGGCAGTGAGTCCACACACAGGCGTTTTCCAGATAACAAAAATCACCAGCAGCAATTTTTAATTAATGAAGGAAGGGGTTGTATCCGGTGCTTCATTCATAAAATTGTTGATGATTTTCCTATAATTAGTGTGTGAAATCTATCATTTTTTCCATGGAAATATTGACCACCCGTGGAAAGTGACCAGTTCTGGGAGGTTGTACTGGTAGGCCCATTGCTTGTTACTCTATTAGTATTTTATGATATTTTTTAATCAACGGCATTCCCCAATCGTGTTAATCTAACTTAACATAAACTGGTAAATTTTTATTTGTGCCTGGTAGGATATGTATATATAGCACAACCAGTTATGGTACAGTCGCCGTGTATTGGTCGTAATCCATACTGGGCAGCGATGCCCACGCATGCGTTTTCTAGGTAATAAAAATCGTCATCAGCAAAATGTTAATGCATGAAGCACTGGGGTGTACTGCGTCCGTGGAAATCTTGCCCATCCGCGTAAAGTGGCCAGAAGGCTGTACTGGTAGGCCAATTGCTTGTTATTGAATTAGATTTTTATGATATTATAAATCAACACTATTCCCCAATCGTGTTAATCTAACCTAACATGAATTGCAAAATTTTTATTTGTGCCTCAAAAGCAGGGTTTATAACTAATTGGACCATGGTCTTTATTTTTGAGGCGAAAAGGGTAATTTTGTAATAAGGTAATGTTTAACCAAAATAAAAAAAAAATCACATGTCCCCACCCATTTTTCTTGATTCGCTACGTTCCTTTCATCCGATTTAGGCGTTTTGTTGTCAAGGCATTTTGTCGTCGCGACACATTGTCGCGGCGGCAAAATGACCAGCGGATAGTGCACCGCTGGACATATACGGTTCGATGAAATTCCGAAAATGACGCTCTATTGGAAACTGCATGATACGACTTCTCAAAATGACGGGTCACACACATACACTTTCGCGTTCGAGAAGGCCGTTCATACTTCAATATTTGTGACAATTGACATTTCTTCTGGCGACGAATCTGTGTTTTTTTTAATCCGCACCGAACGGATAGTGCAAGATTATCTAATCGAATGTAAAGCTATGAAAATATCTACACAAATAACAATATCGTAGTACACTTTATTGCGGATACGAAAAGTAATTTGAACATACCCTTTCCATCCAGGAAACATTCTAAATAGTCCTCAAATGTACCTTCGTATTTCCAAACATCTTTGTTCAAGTTGTAAAATGACCAAGCAACGTCCTTCGGATTCCTGTACACATAAATTATTTTTGCACTCTTTAGTATTCTCGGTACCACTTCTGGAGGTAGGTGTGTTTGCTGGATATGATCCCGAGATGTCGTGGCACTTTGATGTAGTTTTCTCGCTTCTATGTTAAAATTTAAAAATGTACAGCTCGAAACTGACTGCGTCTTGTTCACCAGCATGTTAATGTTCTCATAAAACCAGTGATTACCTACAAAATATTGTTCATTATTAAATACAGACAGGGTACTATAAACGAGATAAGAGTATACCACACGCGACCAAAACTCATATGCTCTCACCTCCAAGCACACTTGCAGAGGCAAACTATCAAGACTTTGTTGGCGTGTCGTAAAATATTTTTTACAATGTGTGGTCTTGCTCTTTGTAAAAACGTGAGCGTTTTCGATGCTGAGTTTTAGACGGTTAGACATACTTTTGACTGGGCTGACTATTTACCCCTCCTTTTATACTCTGCTTTGGTACTCGTGTAAAAAACAGTGGTGTTATAATCAACCAGTAGTGTAATATTAACCAGTAGTGTAATAAAAATTAACCAGTAATGTAATAATCAACCAGTGGTGTAATACAAATCAACCAGTAGTGTAATAACCAGCAGTGTAATAAACTTAACCAGTAGTGTAATAAACATCCACGAAAACCAACAATTTTTTAACAAAATTTGAACAATTTTTGGGGTGGCTCAAATCATGGTTTGGGTAAATCTTATCGATTTTTAATAATTTTATCGTACGTTTAAAGGCGTTTTGCAGGTCAAACATCATTTCGTGGGTTCAATACGGCGAGGAAAGGTATTTTTATGAATTTTATGTGATGTGCGTATTTTCTGGTGTTTAATGCCACTTTCTGCATTTGTGGCTTTATGAAAATTCAAAGTTGGCCAATCATTTATAGTGATGCTGTGCTTTTGAGAGACTGTTTACCCCAGGCATTTATTTATTTATTTATTGATGCTTAACGCCACATCAGCAGCTAAGGCTATATCGTGGAGATGAAAGGTACGAAATCTAAAATAGATCGTCACTCGTCATGAGGTAATTAAAAATCAGTCAACGCAATATGAAGAAGTATGAAAAATAAAATTAATCAGTGAACACAGTAATGTGAAAATAAGATCAAGCGTGCAGAAAATGCTGCGTAAATCAAACCTGAATGAAGATGAATGTGAAATAATAAAAACAAACAATTTAAAATTTATTAAAAAGGTTGATTTCCTTCAGGAACGACAAAACCTTATGTGGATTTGTATTATAAAAGAGGTCAAGAAGAGACACAACATTAAAACACTGTCGTCTAACAAGATTAAAATCAGTACAATGTAAAAGAATGTGCTCCACTGACAACACCTGCTGGCAGGGAACATATTCAGGTCGCATATTGCCCTCAAACAAAAAGGAATGCATAAAACGTGTATGACCAATATGACATCGCGTCAAAACTACAATATCCTTTCTACAAAGGTTACTGGATGGGTAGTGATCAGAAATAGTTGGTCGGAAGCTATGGAGCTTGCTTGTTAATTGTTGCCCCATCCCATTCCGCCTGCCACATAGATTTGATGTAACTACTAATATGAGGCTTAAAATCACTGAAAGGGATCTTAAAATCTCAGAGAGGGTCTTTGTTAAAGCCTGTTTTGATGCACTGTCTGCTTTGGTGTTACCAGCGATACCTACATGTCCGGGTAACCAGCAAAATACGATATCATATTGGTCAGACATGAAGGTTGTTAACTTCTCACGAAGTTCCAAAATGAGAGGGTTCTTCAACTTGGGTTGAGTAAAGCAAGTAAATGGGAAAGAGAGTCGGAGAAGATGATCGCCTCTCTTTCCTGTGCATTCTCGATGTGCTCAAGTGCGAGTTGAATAGCTTTAACTTCAGCTGTGAAAATAGAACTTTGATTCGGTATTCTGATTGTTGTGACATGATCACCAGTAACAGCAGCTGATGATACTTTGTCACCGTCTTTAGATCCATCTGTATAGATCCATGTATATGTACTATACTTGGACTTTATTTCGGAATTTTTTTGTTTGAACTGCAAGGAATTGGTATCAGATTTTTTGGTAGAAGCAAGGTCCAAAATAATTGTAGGTTTTTAAGATGCCAAGGAGGAATATGTGATTTACGGTTTTCTTTTATAGAATCAGAATCAATTTTGACAGACTCCATGTGGGGTTTGATTCTAATTCCCAATGGAGGAATGTGTTTCTGGTGGCGGTTATAAAATTCACATTTTGAGGGTCTGAAACACAATTATAAGCAGGATTTGAAGGATTGGCCAAAGGTTTAGACACATACTGGAGAGATAATTTAATTCTACGCTCCTCAAGAGAAAGCTCCTCTGCTTCAACAAGCATCGAGTCTATTGGGGATGCTCGAAAAGCCCCTAGACTAATTCTAATACCACTATTATGAATTGCATCAAGTGGTTTGAGATATGATTTCCTTGCAGAACCGTAAACTATACAACCGTAATCTAACTTTGATCGAACAAGTGATCTATACAGATGGAGCAAAGTTTTTTGGTCAGCACACCAATCGGCGCTACCAACAACCTTCAGTACGTTCAGAGCTCTCTTACATTTAACTTTTAGTTGTTTTATGTGGGAAGTGAAATTCAGTTTGTTGTCAAACAACAAACCTAAGAATTTCACTTCCTTAACAACTTTAATAGGACAACCATCGATTTTCAACTCCGGATCGAGGTGATGTTTCCAAAGTTTGCAAAAATGAACACAATTCGTTTTTGTCTTTGAAAATTTGAAACCATTTTCGATAGCCCATTTTTGGATCCTATTTAAACACAGCTGAAGTTTGCGCTCTATAGCATTCATGATTTTGCTGCAAAAGCATATTCAAAAAGTCATCGACATACAATGACGAATCTACCATATTCTCAATTGCATCTATGATGCTATTAATCTTAATTGCAAAAATGGTAACGGATAAAATACTACCCTGAGGGACCCCCAATTCCTGCTCGTGAGGATCAGATAACGTTGACCCAACACGAATCTGAAATTGGCGGTCCTTTAAAAAGTTTTCAATAAAAAGAGGCATACGCCCTCTCAACCCCATGTTAAAAAGATCTTTTAAAATCCCATACGTCCACGTTGTGTCATATGCCTTTTCCAGGTCAAAGAAGATAGCGACCACATGTTCTTTTCTGGCGAAGGCATTTCTTATAAACGACTCAAGTCTAATCAAATGATCCACAGTACTTCTTAGGTTTCTGAAACCACACTGAACATTCGCAAGTAGATTGTTCGATTCCAGAAACCAGACAAGTCGATCTTTGATCATCCATTCCATGGTTTTACACAGACAACTTGTTAAAGCGACAGGCCTATAATTACTTGGGTTGCTGTGATCTTTATCAGGCTTTTGATTAGGAATTATTGTTGCTTTATGCCAGGAAGGTGGAAACTGGCCAGTCACCCATTTATCATTGAAAACTGACAGTAAAAGTTCAAGTGATGATTGTGGCAGATGCTTTAACATTTTGTAATGTATTTCATCGGGTCCGGTGGCAGTATCCTTTGCTCTATGCAAAGAGTTATTTAACTCTTCCACAGAGAAAGGTTCGTTAAACAATCTTCTAAATTATTGGAGGTAAATTTGAGCTTTTGTTTTTCTTATCGTTTTTTAATTTTGAGAAATTCTGGATTAGTTTTCAGACGACGAATGTTTCGAAAATGTGGAGGCCAATTTGTTTGAATTGTTTTTTTGGATGTGATAAGCGTGTTGTTGTCTTTCAGATGTTGCACAGATGATTTGGTTTCTTTGCCTTTAATTTTTTTAATCATTTTCCAAATTTTGTTGATGGGGGTGTTTCGTTAAGCTTTGAAACATAAGTTTCCCAAGAACTTTTCTTTTTTTTGTTTAATTAGTCGTCTTGTTTTTGCCCGATTGATACGTAATTTATCTAAATTATTTGTGGATGGTGATTTGTTGAATTCCCGTTCAGTTTTCTTGCGATCCTTTATAGCCTGTTTACAATCGTTATCAAACCATGGTTTGGTGAAACGTTTTGAATTTGCCGAGGCTTCAGGAATGACTTGGCTTGCAATGTCAAGTAACTCTGTTGTAAAATGTTCAATCTGGTCAGCACTTTCACTACATTTCTCCAGTGTGAGACGTTCTGAACAGAGCAAGATGAAGGTCTCCCAGTCAGCCTTTTTAAAGCTCCACTGGGGCTCCCTCCCATCGTCTGCCGGAACCACACTCTCAATGTATGGGGTTGGGAGCTGCTGGACCAGTAGCTCAAGATCATTCAGTTGCAGGGCTTTACTTGGTGAAACGTAAATAGAACAAAGAGTAACTGTTTTGTCTAAAGTTAGGCGTACCGCCACAGCCTGTAAATTTGTATTCAAAGGTACATGTACAGATCTGTGAATGATATCGTCTCTAACTAAAACAGATGTTCCACGAATATGAAGGTCATTATCATCTGCCCAGGCATTATACGAAAGAAAATGCTTAAAAGCTGAATGATCTTGAGCCTCGGGTTTCTTTACAGGAGTTTTCTGCAGGCAAAACGCAACAGGTTTATAATGTTGGCTGAGAAGAGCCAGTTCATTAAAATTGGCTCGAAAACCTCGACAATTCCACTGTATTATATTATTTTTGTTTGTATTAGCCATATTTCAATGGAGATTTAGAGGGTGGACGTATGGGCGAAATGGCCCCTGCAGTTTTCTTCGGTGAATTTTTCCTCGGGGATCTATTCTGTGAAGAAATCGGACGTAATTGTTCGAATGTTTCATCGATACAATCACCTACCTTCATATCCCCAAGACCTTCAAACCTGTTGCGAACAACAGGGTTTTGAAGAACCATAGGTAATCTATCCGATAACTGTTTTTGTTTCATTTTTTTCTTTTTTCTTTTCCTCTTTTTCTAATTTTTTAATTTGACTCTGACTCAGATTGTGCTGTTGTGATCTTTGTTCTGGTTTAGACTTTGTTTGGTTTTGTTTCCTTTTCTGTTCTAAATAAGTGTTATGTTCTTTAGTTTGTACAGGTTTGGGCGTATCCTTTCCTATTTTTCGTTCTGTTTATCATCTGTTCGTTTGGGATTTAGTTCTTTTTTCTGTTCTGATTTTGTTAAATCTTTGGTTCCCCCTGTGTTTGTCCTGCTTTTAATTTCTCTGTTGTTTGTGTTGTGGAATTTGTTTGTGTTGACTGTATCTCTGTTTGTTCTATTGTGAAACCCTGTACTAAAGAGGGAATCGTCCCTTTAAGCCACGTGTATTGCGTTTGACATTCCACTGAAGTTGTTGGTAATTTTTGTGTTAATTTTTTTTGCATAAGTTGGTGATGATAGGTTCATGCCAGGCATTGCTGCCACTATTGTTATCGCCTCCTTAAAACTGATTTGTCTTTCGCATTTAACTTTTTGAATTTCTTTTTCTCTTTTCCAAACAGGGCAATCATTTGATGCAGCCACATGATTGCCCTGGCAGTTACAACACTTGATGGTATTTATGCAAGGGTCCGGATGTTCTTCGCCACATTTAAATCAGATATTTCTTCCTCTACACTTGTTTTGTCCGTGACCATATTTCTGACATTTGAAACATCGAAGTGGATTTGGAATGAATAAATCCACTCCGATGTTCATGTATTCTACTTTCAATGATTTTGGTGGCTGAGAGGAGTTAAATGTCAGTATGTAAGTATTTGTTTGTATAGGCTTTCCTTCTTTTTTAATTTCAATCCTTTTAACGTTAGTAACCCCCTGTGATTCTAGTTCTTTTTGAATTTCCAATACATCAAAGCCTGACAGTTCCTTAGTACGTACAACACCTTTGCAGCTGTTTAATGTTTTATGGGCAAAGGTATTGACCTCCATATCAACGAGTGTATCTATCTTGAGTAAATTCAAAGCCTGTATTTCCCGTTTACATTCAATTAGAATTGCCCCTGATCTTAACTTTCTAACATTTTTAACATCACCAGCTATTCCTTTTATGGCTTTTTCTAAAGCAAATGGATTGATATCAGATGCTTTTTATTCTCATCGTTAGCATATATGATGATAAATTTCGGCCAGCGTTTCAAAACGGTTTGTTCTTTGTCTTGATCTGAGTCGGAGTCAGTGTCTGAAAATTGGAATTCGTAACCTCGTTTTTGTTTTTTTTGTGGTATTTTAGCCATGTTTATTTTCTTAAAAGTTCATTGCCCCGGCTCCCACCAACCACGGAGTCCAACAAGGGGTAGGGTTACTGCTTCGCAGTGAACCCACCGGGTTGCCGGTATTCCCACATACCTGGTATGGAGCAATATACTCAGCCAGTGTTGATACCGAAGTATGCCACTGGCTAATTGACCCATGTGTGGAAGTGCCAGGTCTGCAGATGGCGATCATCCAACCAATCACTTTACAAAGCATTAAAATAATAATTGTCGCGTAGAACTGAAACAGACAGTGCAGCAAAATTTAATAGTTGTTAAAAATAGAATGTTTAAAAACAGTATACAATGGCAATTATGGTATGGGATTAAATAAATGACTGATTGAATGACCACCAAATGCCCCCTGACGTGACACCCAGTACTTTTTGGGGTGAGGGCTCCCGATTGGCCAGAACGGGCCATCCGACCATCCTTCTACTCCCGAAATTGGGGCCAAAGCAGTGTGTTGGACATTATCTGAAAAAATGGAGACCAGGGCCAAACAGAGTTTACGACCTGATCCCCATCCTTGGAGACTGTCCTAACCGGGGCCCGAGTCCTCAACTGCCAGGATTCCTTCTTCCGGGGCCTTCGGAACGCACCTCACGGGAGAACAAGGTGCCTGCCAGATGGTATTAGCAGGATTGATAATTTTGGTCCGGGGCTGCGTATTTGTGTATTTCGTAGCGAACCTGCTCAATTGAGCAAACCTGCTAATTAGAAGTTAGCAAACCTGCCCAATTGAGCAGGCCGCCCTCTATCCGCCACCTGAGGACCCGCCTAGTAGGGGATGATCAACCCTCCTAGGTACCCCAGGCATAAGTTGTCAGGTTCTTTCATACCAGAAAACGTATGGGTGATAAAGTGTGGTATTCAAGGGCTAGAATTGTGTGATCTCCTGCGTTGTCTACAATTATTATTATTTAATACGGCCCCGCCGAATCTCTGAAGTTCTCTCTCACATCCACCCATTCCAGTCGCTGCATCGTTATGCGTGGCTTTTTCAGTCTAGTTGACCGTTTTGATTTATAAAATTCGTTTCTCTTCTGAGAGTGGTGCTTATCATATTCCTTGAGCATAAACACTGTACCATATTTTACGAAGGTGCGGTGGGGGTGGGGTTGGCTTACCTAAAATCTGCGGTCAGTTATTTTTTCCATCTTGAAGGAGGAAGTCGGTAAGAGAGTAGAGGGTATCTAAGGCGAGCTGAATAGGGTGGGTGCTTTGGAGGTCCACTGCCATTTCCGTCTACCATGTCAAGTGATTGTTTTCGATTACCAATGACAGACAGCTATTTAGATCCTGTGATGATTTGCATTTACTGTAAAAAGCTTGAAGTCATTCAACATGTAGGAAATATTGTTTCAGCAGAATTCTTTGATTGGTTAACACTACTCTTATACTACATTAGAAGTGTGTCGTGGATAAATGACCCTCATTTCGGGAGAAAATGGGGGAGACGCAAGGGGCGTTGTAGTCAAAGGATCCAGGGACGTTGTGTTGTTATGGTAGCCCGCGAGAGCGGCCATGTTGTGACGTCATTCCCATAAGGATATGTGATGTAAGTGCGCGTGCGCAGCGCGTGTAATGAGGTGAAATGTGTTTCCGCCGTCTATTGTGTATACTGAGGACCGCCATATTGGTTTTATGGTAGTGCGTGGTTGCTATATGGACCCAATGGCGAGTACCAGAACGAGGATATGTTTTGAGGGTAAGTTCGATTGGACGGGAGTATAATGAATACCAAAATGAGACCGACAACTATTTATCTGGCTCGGATTCGCGAAGAAAACTCGTTTTCTGTGTTCTTGGCCTTTCCCTGGCCCGGGTTCTTCCAGAATCCTCGTTTCTAATGGACACGGACCTGCCCAGAGTACCACGTACTGTTATATGACCTTAAAATGCGGCGTTCGATTGTACTAGAGTATTTTTACGAAGAGTGGCCTTGCAGGCAAATCCTCGTTTCCACTCTGTTACAGAACTTTATTAGGTACGGATTTTTCAAGAATCTTCGTCATTATGTGACTTGAATTCTGTATAGAAACCTCCTTTTTGACCGCTTAGACCATCTACTGCCCATTCTTAATCGATTCAGGTACCTGGCTATATCCTTATCGTTAGCTCAAGTCCTAGCTAGGTGCGACACTCTCCCGACTGACATTTGGCACCCTTTTTCATCGTATGAGGTCACGAGGACCGCGAGGAAATTCCTCATTAAGGCACAATCTGCCATTCATCGTATCCTCATCTAGGTATTTGGGGATCACCAGAACCAGTCTATGAGGACTGGAAAGGACCACTGGAGGCAAGTATTTGGGGACTAGTGGAGACCAGTCTTCGGGGACTACTACCTGGTACTAATATGTACAACTAACTTCTTCTTCTACTACTACTACTACTACTAACTACTACTACTACTACTACTACTACTTACTACTACTACTAACCACTACTTCTACATCTCTTGCTACTACTATCTTCTACTACTACTACTACTACTACTACTACTACTACTACTACTACCGCTACTACATCTCGTGGTACTACTATTACTACTACTACTACTACTACTACTACTACTACTACTACTACTACTACTACTACTACTACTACTACTACTACGCTACTACTGCTACTACTACTACCACTACTACTACTACTAGTAGTAGTACTACTGCTGCTGCTGCTACTCACTATCTACTGTCTGTTATCTAGTATCTACTACTATCTACTAAAATATACTACTACTATTATTATTATTATTATTATTATTATTATTACTACTACTACAATGTACTACTATCCACCAATACTATCCACTAGCCGCCAGCACTATCCACTAGTACGATCCGCTAGTACTATCTACAAGCACTATTCACTAGTATTATTACATTAGTACTATTCACGAGTACTATTCACGAGTACTATTCACGAGTACTATCCACCCAGTACTATCCCCTAGTACTACCCTCTGGAACTATCTATTAGTACTATGTACAGCTACCATTTGGAGATTTCCTACTACGTGCAACTACTACTACTACTTATAACTAGAACTAGTACTGCTACCACTGCCAGTAGTAGTTCTATAACAACTACTACTAATAGCAATAGTACTAGTTATACTACCAGTGCTAGTAGTAGTACTAGTACCAGTACCAGTTGTACTAGTACTAGTACACCTACCACTACTAGTACTAGTATCACCACGACTACCAGTGCTAGCACTAATACCACTGTCGGTACTAGGGCAACTACCAGTACTAATACACTTACACTACTCATACAAGTATCATTAACAGTACTAGTACAACTACTACTAGTAGTTGTAGTACTACTACTGCTGCAACTATAACTACTATTCTTACTACACCAACCACTACTAGTACTAGTTCAACTACCACTACCAGTACTAGTGTGATAAATAACTATCACTGGATTGAGATTTGCCACATAGAATTTTAAAAAACAATGTCTCACCCAGAACTAATAGAATTAACATTTCTTTTGCAGCCATTAAGACGGATGTTCCTTTATACCGGGTAAAAGTTAACTAAAATCGTATACTGTCAACAATAAGATACCACTCCCCCCCCCCCACATAAAGGTAGACGAGTAAAGAGGGAGATGGGGTGTGAGAGACATTTAGTTATTCGTCAGGGCCGTATTAAATATTAGAATTGAAGACAACACGCAGGAGTCACGTCCTTGAATATCATACTTCAGCACCTGTAAGTTACCGTGACAATTTATTCTGTTATCATGGAACCTGGCAACTTAAGCCTGTGATAAGAAGTCTCTCAAAAAGACAACATTATCATCAATAATTGGCCACCTTTGAATTTACATAAAGCCACAAATGCAGAAAGTAACATTAAACACCTGAAAATACGCACATCACATAAACATCATAAAAATACCTTTCCTCGCCGTACTGAACCTACGAAAATGATGTTTGAACTACAAAATGCCTTTAAACGTACGACAAAATGATTAAAAATCGATAAGATGTACCCAAACTATGATTTGAGCCACCCAAAGAATTTTTAAACATTTTTTTGAAATATTGTTGGTTTTCATGGATGTTTATTACACTACTGGTTAAGTTTATTACACTACTGGTTATTACATTACTGGTTGATTTGTATTACACTACTGGTTGATTATTACACCACTGGATAATTTTTATTACACTACTGGTTAATATTACACTACTGGTTGATTATTACACTACTGGTTGTTACAGGCCTTCACAGCGTACATTTGCGTAGCTAATAATGGAGCGTACTCGAATAGCTGCGGTGGCTGTACGATGTTGTTCATATTTTCCACCCATAATGAAGTGACTTCAGCTTTACCCACTCTTGACATGACCTCATCGAAACCTCTCCAAACTCGTTCTTCCGGCGTCACCAGAAGGCACACATCGTGTTGTATCTGGTTGGGATGGTCTACGCTACAGCTAGAGCAACTTTGGGAGGCTACCTCTGGAGTTTTCTGTTTGCCGAGTCCGCAGTTCTGCTGTTGGATTCTTTTTTTATTGTGAGTGGTGGGTAAATCATTTCGTTTCCATTTTCCGGACATCTCTTTCTCGGTCGCCATAACTGTATTCTCGGTCACATCAACAACATTCTAAAGATCCATCCATTCTGTTCGCCGATGGAAATTCCGGTCTTGGTGGGTGTGATCGATTCCTTGGTGTTTCTTTTTATGTGAACTTCCAATTCCCCTTCAAAGGCAAAACATCAACAAAAGTATTTCTCTCCCCCAATTTTCTCCTTTTCTGCTCGCTTCGAGTTTCAAACACTAAATGACATTGGCTGACGGGTGGGCGATCGAATGCGCGACTATTTCCTGCGCTCTGATTGGCTGAGCCTGCACAGGGTCATCACAAAGGGCGTTACTTCTATTGGTTCGTTAACAACAAGGTAGCTGGATTGTTAGCCGAAGGTGTTTTGATAAGCTATTGTATCACAGCGCTTGACACTTTTGTGGAAGTCATTATCGAAGTAGGCAATCAACAATCAGTGCAACAATTACCCCAGGGATGTTTACACTGCTGTGTAAAGATTGGTTGGCATTATTTTTATTGTTATAATTGAACTCTAGAGATTGTGTCCCCATGGTTTGGTTTGTTTATACATGCTATTGATTTGTCTGAATGTTGCTTTATCGAGGAATGCCATATGCATGCATTATATGTAACTGCAAGATATTTCTCACAAACTGCTGCGCCATTTTCCTTTTCAAAAAGACATGTTAGAACTTTCATTTTGATTTTATGAATATTTGTTAATAAAAAAATGCTTTAAAATTATTATAGAATATCGATTTGATAGAATATTTAACGAAAATTATTGAAAACCAATAGCTTTTCAATTGTTGGCATTTATAAATATTATGCCAATTAAATTTAAATGCTTTAAAATTATTATGGCATTTCCATTTAAATAATCATACGTCATTTAATTGCTTGAACAGTGTTCAAATTATTACGTAATAATAATTTAATTTTTGAATTATCTGCAACCTCCTATCAAATGTTAGGCGGATTGCATCATTCAATTAACATTTTTGAATTTTTTTTTTAAATATGATCGTATCCTTACCCCCTTCCTCTCCCCATGACCTCCTTCGACCCCCTGCCCAGTGAAGGTATGTACCTGCACCGTACCTTCATCGCTCATCGTGCATCTCCTGATACTCAACAATACGGTTTTAGAAAATCTCATATAACAATACACCCTGTTATTAAACTCCTAGAATATGTTGGGTCGGAAAATAACAGGGATAATAAAAATATTACCCTAGCAGTCTTCGTAGATCTTTCGCAGGCCTTTGACACGATAGATTATAACATTTTACTTTGAAAATTGGAGGTATATGGATTCAGAGGCATTAGTAATAATTGGTTTTGGAGCTACCTATTAGATAGTGTACTGTTTGTTCAATACGGTGAACAAATGTCCGATTTTTCAGACATAGCATGTGACGTTCCTCAAGGATCTATACTTGGGCACATACTTTTTCTGCTGTATGTAAACGATATTAGCTCCTCAACGTCAATGATTGTTCTCTAATTCGCAGATGATACCTCGGACTACAATTCGGATTCAAATGGCGAAGGTTTAGCCGAACATATGAACAGAGAACTCAGTAAGGTATCTGAGTTGTGTTCCGCGAATCATTTAGAATGCAAACAAGACGAAATATATCTTGATTAACCCAAACCTAACCAGAAAAACTAATACAAGTCCTGAAACGTTTATTAATAAAAATAAAACTGATAGAGTAGGGCATCGTGGAAAAGAAAAATCTTTGAAATTTCTTGGCATAAACATTGATGAAAAATTGCCTAAAACAGAGCGAAAAATTATTACCACACGAAGCCTTGAAAATACTATGATGTAGTCTTGTACACTGTCACTTGGTATATGGGATACATTTATGGGGCACCACAAGAGCGGTTAAAAAACTCTTCAAAATTGACAGACGGTCAATACGAATTATTTATTTATTTATTTATTTATTTATTTATTTATTACTGCTGTTTAAGGGCACAAACTTATGCACAATGGTTAATCATGATCGTGACAGTTTTACGGGTGGAGGAAGTCGGAGTACCCGGAGAGAATCGACATTCTAACTCTGTTCAAGCTCCGCTCAAACAGGGTTACAGCCTTTGAAGACATGCGTACCATAGGCGTGCAGTACGTCTTAGTACACAAGGTCATCGTGCCCCGATGTAGGCAACCGGGATAAAGTGCCTTGCCCAAGGAGACAACGCGAGTCGTCCCGGACGTGGATCGAACACGGGACCTCTAGCATTATGAATTATTAATAACACATTGTATAATTCACACACAGATTCCCTATTCTTTAAAACTAAGATCATTAAAGTGAATGATCCATTTACACTCCAGCCAAGCATTTTCATGTTTGATTGGAAATATCACTCTTCCATAGTCCCTTAACACTTACTTTAGCACCCGGTATAATACAATACACATGAACACCAGGCAAACGAGGCTAACGCGAATTTCACGAATTTAAACGGAAACAAAAAGTAAAATTCTTATCATCATATGCTGCAAATGCCCAAATGTAACAATTCATATTGCCTTGACTGTAATGCCTAGTTAACTCCGGGTATAGCTGCATTATTGTTTTTCCTCATGTTTCTGACTATGATGATCACATCTTTCAAAGATTGTCTCCGCATAAAATATGGGATCTCCAATAAGTCTGAAAGCCCCCCGATAAACTAACCACGTTCCACAATACTAGCATGATAAAGATGGCAGAGCAATGAGGTTGAAGCTATTATTCTCACCCGAAGGGGATTACTGGAAGACAGCCAATCTGTCTAAGCTATCACTGTGTGGTATATTTATTTGTATTTCTATGTACCTGTTTGTGTTGTCAATTGTAATTCACTTATACTGCAATAAAGAATCAATCAATCAATCAGTCAATCAATCAAACACGTCTAGAATTTGGCCAAAATATGGAGTTTGAGACTGAAGGGTAGTGAATATTCTCCAATTATTTATTGTAAACTAGTAAAAATCCCCCATAATATTGATATTGTTGTACTGGATGTCCTCCTCGAGTATGTATATAGGCAGTTGTTGGGTAAATACATAGCTCTAACTTATTATTTCCCTTGATACGCTCACTGGCAGGGCAATCTCCATTTGTTGTCATTCAGCTATTTAACTTCAATGTGACAAGACGTCCGAATAGTTAATCTATTCAAGGATTGTAGTGTCATTGCTCAGTTATTGAAGCTGTGGTTAAAATGGCCTTACTCATTTTTACCATACTTGTGACGAGGATTTAAATTTGTTTCGAGGACATTTGTTTGAAAAAATTGATTTTATTCTCGCCATTTCGTTGTTTGGTTTGTCTGTTTTGTCTTCTTCAAGGAACGATATGAGTGCATACGTGAACCTGGTGGATCTTAATTGCTGCTGGGTTCTCAAATTTTGCAATCATTTACGTGTTCATTGAGTTTAGTCATTTTCGGATAAAACCGTGTTCTTATCTTAGTGTTTTGTTTTTCTGTCATGGAATGTGAGTCGTTTCCATATGTACATTTGATGGTCTGTAAATAATTTGTTCTTTTAAAGACGTATTGCAAAATTGGTGGGGTTATTGACTATTTTTCAATATAACATATTGCTTTTTGACTAGACTCATCTAGTGCTGGTATTATAAGCTTGTTGTGAATATTTCTGGTATTTGATTTCAGATGTCTCAGATAATTAACGTCTTCTATACTTGAAGTACGGCGATTGAGTGAAGCCAATCCAAGAGATACTATTCTGTCGTTGATCATCGTGAGTGGATCGGTTGATTCCGGAACTCGAGCTCTGACGTTATTCGGGACAATACAAATCAGACATACTTCATAAAACCAATTTCACAACACTCTTCCCCATTTTAATTTTTTAATTCTTTTTAGTCAGATAGAAAATGTATACTCAATAAAATGTAAGAAGTAAATTTGGACAGTATCAGTAACACGTTCACATATTGGTCACGAATTTCCAGTCCTTACTTCAATCTATTCAAGGTCCTAAAGCTTAAATGGATCGAGGTTCACCTGATCACAGACGAGCTCTCAATATAAAAGAAACATAAAATTTTATCAATTTTAAAAAGCACCAGTCAAAACAGATTTTGTTTTCCATTCTAAAATCTCCTCCGTGTATTTAAACAGGAGGAAGTTAATAATTTTATTAAAACCCTTTACCCAACGAATCGCCCGCATCCGCCCGCGTAATTTGCAAATACAGCAGCTGAAAAATATTATTTTTCGAAAAATTTCAACAAAACCATATCATGTGACCCCTCTTTAGAACGAGCTCGTAGAGGGGTCACACGATATGGTTTTGTTGAAATTTTTTACAAAAATTTAAAAAAATGATATTTAAAATAATGAATTTTGAAATCGTCTGCGTTGGGTAAAGGGTTATAAGGTAGTTTCTCGAAAGGACAGGGAGTTTTATTCCACTGAGATAACTATTCTCCATTGTGCATTCACACCAGAGAAAATATCTGAGAAAATTGTTTAATTGTTTACTGGATCCGGTAGACTACCGTTGCATTCGCTAGGGTGGCCTGAAGAATCTCTTCTAGTCTATCCTCGTATTGGGTTTTCTTCCTTGCAATACCTGCACGGACTTGAACAACCACCTCCTGACCTACCTCTCCGATAACCGAAGGGTTGTCCAGGTTCTACTTGCCATTGGAAAATAAGGAGCATCTGTCTCTGATAAAAGCCTCTACAGTGGTAGCGCAGCCACTGATTTTTTAAGTTCTTAATTGAAACTTCTGCATATTCCTGTACACTTGAAACTAAGTGTTGTGGTGATGACGGAGCCAGATATTAATGTCACTTTCTAAGCCTGTAAAACAATGGAGGTGTATTACCTGACCACTGTGTGTTGCCTGGAGAACTTGAATTAGGACTGTATTTGATACGTCGTGAGACATCTGATCCCCTTCAGACCCACGAACATGAAGCAACACCAAAAGGTTATTTTAAAAGTTCTCCTAAAATGCTGTCCTGTTCAGCAATGTCCGCGGGACCCTTAATATACGTGCTGTCCAGCCCTATTTCGCTAAAAGCGGCCACTTGGGAAGAATTTACTAGACTGGTTCACTGCTATTTCGTTCTCTGATTCAGGAGATGGTATATAGAGGGGGTGACAACCAATGGCAAGTGGCTTGTCCATTGGAAGCTGATCCTTCAGATACTCCTCGGAATCACAAAGTACATTAACAACAGCATATAACTTAACAGTTACTTGCGGCCTGTGCAGCTATTTATGAATTTGTCGCCAGGTTTGGATGTCCATTTCAAATTTTTACGCACAAAGGTCCTTGTTTTGAAATTAAAACTAGTGCAGTTTGTGACCTCTTACAGATTCCCAAAGCTCGGATGTCCCCGTATAGACCTTCTTCTAACAGACAAGTGGAACGCCAAAGCCGTACTCCTCTGAATGCTGCCCGATGTTTTATTGACAAAAATAAAAAGAATTGGAACAAATTCATTCCTCAGTTAGCTGGGGCGCTACGCTCATCGGTACATCGGTTAACTGGATATACTCCAAATAATCTGATGTTAGTTCCAGAAGTAAACCACCCAAGTGACCTTGTATTTAACTTTAAAAAAGGAGATTTCAAAACAAGAGGTTCCAGAGTATGTCGGTGACCTTGAGTTGGAAATGAAAAATCTCATAAAATTGCTCGCTAGCAGTTGAAGGGAGAAACTCGGAAAATGAAACGAAATTATGCTTCGTTTTTAACAGTAAACCACCAAAGTGACCTTGTATTTAACTTTAAAAAGGAGATTTCAAAACAAGAGGTTCTCGAGTCCGTCGGTGACCTTGTGTTGGAAATGAAAAATCTCATAAAATTGCTCGCCAGCAGTTGAAGGGAGAAACTCGGAAAATGAAACGAAATTATGCTTCATTTTTAACAGGAGTTGTACCATCCAAAATGAAAATTGCTAAAGTAATACCATTTTTAAATCTGGTGATAGGCAGTCCTTTGCAAATTACAGGCCTATAAGTATCCTCCCCTCTTTCTCTAAAATTCTGGACAAGTTAATGCACAAAAGGTTAATGGACATTTTAGATGCAAATGACATAATCGACAATTTCCAGTTTGGTTTCAGAAGAGGCCATTCAACTTTTCACCGATAATGCATCTTATCAATTACGTTTCAACAACGAACAACAAAGTAAGCAAGGACTGCACTTTATCCATATTCCTTGACTTCTCAAAAGCATTTGACACCATTGACCACGAAATACTCGCGCGTAAACTCGAGCATTACGGAATTAGGGGCATAGCAAATGCTTGGTTTCTAAACTACCTATCAGGAAGGTCTCAATTTGTTCAATTTACGAATGAATCCTCCGATCTGCAAAATGTTACGACCGGTGTTCCCCAAGGTTCTGTACTCGGCCCATCCTTATTTGTTCTATATATCAATGACTTATCCCAATCGACTGATATGAATGTTTTGTCCTTCGCGGATGATACAACTGCTTATACATCAGGAAATAATCTTAACTTATTGACTGAGAGGACAAACGACGAATTAACGAAAATCAGTGGCTGATGTCTTGCTAATAAGCTTTCACTGAATGCTAACAAAACCAATGCTTTACTTCTTCATCCACGAAATGATAATTATAATTATAGCCATGTACAGACACAAATACTAATAAAAAATAAAAATATCACAGTAGCAGGTAATGATCGCGAAATGAAATCAGTAAAATTTTTAGGTGTTGACAAAGATGAAAATCTCAAATTTAATCACCACGTGGCAGCTGTTCGTATATAATTGTCTAGAGCTATTTATATCCTGAATAAAGTGAAAATAATTTTGCCAGTTGACACTTTACGTGTGCTCTATTTTACGTTATTCCCAAACCACTTAATTTATGGAGTCACTGTATGGGGTAACACACCTGCAACAAAACTAATTCTGAATTTACAGAAAAAAGCAGTGCGTTTAATAGCAAATAAAAAGTGTAGCTCTCATACCGATCCTCTCTTTAAACATTTGAAAATTCTTAAATTCACTGATCTTTACAAATTACATTCACTACTATTCATCTATGATTGGACTCAAAAAATTCTCCCTGTCAGTTTTAATAATACATTCCAAGTGTACGGAAACCCTTTAGGCATAAATACCTGACAGTGTGGGAATTTAACCACACACAAACACGCACTCAGTTCTCAGCCGTTCTTCCCTACTTCTCTTTCCCGAAATTGTGGAATGACATAGATTCAAGATTAAAACTCGTCCCCCACGTGTTATTTAAAAAAAACACTGACCAATCAGTTCATAAACGCTTATAGTGACAACATAAATTGCTCAAATCCGAGATGTCCCGACTGCTCACATAACTAGTTCGTCTATGGGGGGGGGGGGGGTCTAACTTTTCCCGTCCCCACATGTCTATGGTTTGTGCAACTGTACATATCCTAATCCGTACTACTAAAATGGAGGAATAACGAAATTTATTTTTCACGTTGGAAACAAAGTTGATCACAAGGTCAGAATAACAACAAATCTAGCAGTGGAGTTAAATGTCAAAATAAACCAACACTGTTCTGAACTATTAAAATTAACCATCTATTGTCATTCGCCGTATTTGACATTTATATTTTGTTTAATTTTGTTTCATATGCCATGTTTTTCTGTGTTTTTTTTCTATTTTTTTCGAGGGGATGACAGGAAGACAGTCGCAAGACTATGTCATTCCATCTATTCATTTCTCAAATCATGTAACATTATTTTCTCTTAAAACGTACTGTATTTGTATTCTGTGAAATAAAGTGAATTGAACTGAACTGAAATGAATTATGATATCACCCTGAATGCAAAATACATATAAGCTAGAGGATTTAGTGTATATGTTAGCGGATGCAAACAAAAAAGGTAAATGTAGAAAATTGTTACATTCCTGGAAAGGACCAGGAATAATTGGGGCAGTATATACCACCTACTTGTTCAAGGTGTTCTTCAATAGTTAAATAAGTGTTGTGAATCATGATAGCCTGAAGAGGTGCCATGAAACTGTTTTACCAACATGGCTGAATAAATGCTTGAAAAAGTTTAAAACAACAGGCGAAGTTAATGATCTTCAGCCTTCAACAGTGTTCTGCATTTGTCGGAAACCATACAGTAGTCAATTTATGATTCAGGGTGATCGCTGTTTGGAGTAGTCCAATGGTAAATATGAAGATGTAACTGCTGAAAAAGGGGAAGATATCGATGAATATAAATGCCCTAATTGTTGAACTTTTTCGTTTCTTTCCAGAAAATGTCATCAGATAGCGCATTACATTTAGAGATCGACCATTTAATGAAAGTGGATAAGGAGAGTTTGACTCCCGACTAGAATCCAAATGGGTCAATACAAATCTCCCCTTCAGTTTCTTTAGCTGACGGAGGCGCAGGACGAAACTCGGAATGTGCTATCTCAATTTCCTCAGCTGCAGCTTGTCAAGAGTGCCTGGACGAGTGGCAGCTATTAGTTTTAAAAACTACCCATACCGACACAGGATGAATATCTGAATATGTCGGTGATGGAAACTGCGTCACAGACACAGGATGAATGCTTGAATGTGTTAGGGGCGAAAACATGGGTAACTGAGCAGACACAAGAGGAGCATCTAATTGTGTCTATTTCAGCTAAATTACAAACAAGGCCAACAAATGAAGTCCCAGAATCAACACTAGCTTTGTCGAGGTCATCCCATGACGGTTATCAGATTGGGGTGGCTGAAAGTACTGCCATTACACCAGAGGCTTCGAAAATAAATGATGTATGAACCAATCACTTGCGGGATAAATTGTAACAAATAATGGAAATAATCTTTTGATATGTCCTGCATCCAGATTTGTGGTCATGTTACTCAGTGCAAAATGGTCTAAAATTTAAAGGCAAGAGATGCTCTATCGTCAGTATATGACAGCAGAGTAAACAAATAATAGGGTCTGGCAGGCAGACGCTACGGCGTTACCACTGGAGGATCTAAACTGCCCTGACTGGGTGAAGAAAAAATTACGTCCTCTGCCTCTTAGCTCAAGAAAAGAAAATCTAAAAAATCTACCTCACCCACCTTTGAGACCCGGGACATTCGTTATTATCCCAGGGGCAAAACCCCAGAACAGAAACCAACACATGGTGTCTGAGTAGCTGACCAAATACTCTCAGAGTTAGACAGATTGCTGGGCGAGAGACACGTTTTTACCGTCTCATAAACTCCTGCAGCTCCAACTAAGAACAATCGAGCCCTCGTTCGGATTCCCCAGTGAAACCCTAAGGGGGCTCATATTTGCAAAAAGGGATTCTGCAGATTCCTTGAGGGGTACCCAAAAACGTCCGCAAGTTAGCATCTCTAACAAACCTTCCAGAAAGCACACTGGAGGTAAAAGCCGTCCATTGAATTCATGTGCCGCAGTTTTCAAGAGTAATGTTGCTTGCCACTTTATAAGCAATCATTTTCCTGCAACGTGGTGGCTTGAACTCATGACCACCACTTCAAAATGTTTAAGAACCAAAATGGTACAGAACATGGTTCAATAGGAAAAAAATGTACTGAATATTCAGGAAGCCCACCTCTCCGACTTGGATGTTTTAAACAGACTACTGGATCATCTCGGAAAAATTGTAGTTTAGACCACAACTGAATTATAAAGAGATCTGAATTTAAGTAGCGGGTATGTCCTTACCATGCAAGCTACAGCAAAGAATCTTGGAATTTCAATTCCCAAAAAGGGTATCCACATGGAGCAGTTGATCAGAGTGTGCTCTTCATTTCATTGGGAAGTAGTTTATCTGGCCCTGAATCTGTCTAATGAGAATGACCAAAACCAATTTTGCCAGACAGAAATTCCCATGTGGAAAGTTAAAGTGGCGGTTGACCGTAGTAGGAAAGAAAAATATAATAAGTGCCCAACTGTTCAACGAGAAATTTCGCAGATGTTCTACCCAAATGAAACCAGCGATCAGCTGGTAGCTTCTGCATGGATAACGTCTGCAGTAGGAGCCGAGGAGTGTATACCGACGGATATCGGAGGTGCCACATCCGCCACTATAAAAACCAAAGTGCCAACGGCTATCGGAGGAGCTAACCCCGCAACATCAAATAAGCCCCAGGTTGCATCGAAGAATATCGGAAGTTCTGGATCTCAACATAATGTTTCTGTCGAACGACCCTCAAACAGTACCAAAGGAGAATCGTTACATACGTAAGTCCAAGCCCAAGTCGGTTATATCTCATCAGACCCACAGAGTGTCAGAGGAGAAAATGACAGATTTTAAGTCACCAAAAACGCCATAGGGAGTCTCAGAAAGGGCCCCTTCCCAAGCAGAAAGGTCCGACCGAAATGAGGGGAGCGTTTTATCAACTAGTGGTAGATGCCAATATCACAACACTCATGGAAGTTAACCCGAGGAAATCTAAGGTGTGTTTGACAATTACAGCCACTAATCCAATTAGAGTCCGCCCACAAGCCATTGATTCCCATTATCATCTGAACAGGATCCGGAACAACTTCCATCTTCCGGATATTTCCCTGGCTGATGTGTTAGAACGGACGCAACAGCATGTCAGACCACAGGTACCTGTTCAGTTATATGCTGTTGTTAATGCACTTTGTGATCCTGAGGAGTATCTTGTTTGGCTCTTCCACGGAATAAAAAAGATTCAGTTATTTAAATTTTTGTATAAAAATTGTTTGAGCTCAGAACATTTCATCAATTGTAAATTTTATCCTTTTTGATGTAATTATCGGCGATGTTCATTTGCTCTACACCATTGTTTTGCCAATCGTTGTAAAATTTATCATTGTGGTGGATGAAAATGAGTATAGCTCACTGCCAGCACTGCTGTTCAATGACTGTGTTCACTCTTTTGTGAACTGTTATCCCAAATGCTGGCTGTCAGCTTTCACATTTGATAGAGTTTACGCAGGAAATAGCTAATGTAAATTGTGTACCCCCATTTTAACTATTTGAAATTCAATTTCATCATTTCTATACAGGAAAAGACATTAACGTTTTTTAGAATTCCGTTGTGTTGGTCTGCTCTTATCATTACAGAATATATCAGAGATATGAGGTCAGTTAATATTCAAACTACCACAGCTCAGTTAATATTCAAACTACCACAGCTGAAGAATTCCAGCAGTTAAAACATATTGATAAGTTGGTAAAATATAGGGAAAGGAAACAATGTCGGGAACTGAATGATTTGGAACTAAAATCCGGTTTGCCGAATGAGTTTTGGTCTCATCTGTTGGTGAAAGAGTAAATAAGCCTCAAATACCCATCACATGACGAAGCGTCATTAAACTCCGAATCTAGGCTTCCGGATGACTATTAGTACAGTATTGTACAGCTTTTGAGAGTGGAGGTGAATCAGTTCGAGAAGGAAGTGAAAAAGAAAGAAAAAGTATGTGAAGAGAATTATTGGACGGCGTGAAAAGATACTAATGCTAAATGGGATACGTACATTATACAAAATTAGATTCTTGAAGCAGTACATCTAAATGAAGCAAAAGAAACACAATGTTATTGGGAGAACAAATATATAAAGTTGGAAAGAGAATGTCAAACCTATATGCATTACTTTCAAGAACACCTAAAACTACATGAAAGAATGACAATGACACTTGTGAATGAAAACCTGAAATCTCCAGATGAGGACATTCTAACACCAACATGTAAACCGTTCCCAAACAGTTTGAAAGCATGAGTCACTCGGATAACCGCAGTGGATGAACAGTCAAGTTGCCATGTTGACAATGACATCTCAAAACCTGTCCATGTCGATACGGCTGTTGAAATTATAATGGATCACTGCGTTCTGACATGACAGTTGAAGAAGAATTCAAACTATTAACTTTCGTACTCGGTTTATTTCATATGCCCGGTGAACAAAGCAAACGTACAGGTGATGAGGTCAGTTCAAAATCATCAACAGCAATAAAGGAGATTGGTGGTGTTGTCGATCTCGGGTCTTCTCCCCAGACAGAAGAAAGATATGCAGAAAATGAATCTGACCAGAATGTTCCTTCCGCAAGTTTTAAAATGCAAAATCCTACTCAGTCGACTGAGTGACTTCCAATAAAAGTAAACAAGTGTCAGTTCATGTTGCTTGAGAAAATTCCCAAACCTGAAAGAGACAGCCACCCTGTGTGTCCTGTCAAAAGAAAGCGAAAGAAACACATAGGGAAAACCATTCTAGAAAAATACGCATCTCATGTGATGGCGAAGGTATAAAAAAATGGCATGCCATGTCACCGGGATGCGCTTCTCAACAAAGTTAACGTTTCGGCCAAATATACCACTAGACGGTTATCAAGGTCTGAAAAGCACCGGAACAATGCGTTCGTCGAAGCAGACACAGTAACAGTCCACGAGTTCACGTTGTTCCTAATACTAGTGTGAGAAGCAGAGAAGCTTCTTCTCCTGATTTGCAGTCATCACAAAATGATTGTGGTGGTCCGCTAATTATTGGCAGCTTCTTACAACCTGATAACCTATAACCACAACTGTATCTACACACCGACTCAGTCCACCCAACTGCACATTGATCAATGCTCCTCATCGAAAGAACAATGCATATTACTCCCCAGATATCAACCTCCCAGTTCAGGTCTTGGTTTAAAACAACAAATAATGTCAGGTCTTGGTTTAAAGCAACAAATAATGTAGACGTACAGTGGAATTACGCCTTTATAACAACCCAGCATCCCGGTATTTCTCTTTCTATGAGTTTATTGAAAACGGAGATACACACATTGAATAACTACAATGCTCACACTACTGCATATATCACACATTTCAGTGCAGGAAGATTTTATATGCTTTCTTGCCTGGATAACATTCAGAGCGTCCATAACAGACACACACACAGACAAATGCAAACACATTACACAACAGACACAAACGTACATATTATGTTTTCTGCAGGGATGTCTTAATAGCTCCCATGCGGAAACAGCATTCACCATCAATCATATTACACCATACAATTTTCTCATAAGCACACACTCCATTATTTTTAACAGCCACCTCCTATTGTCTGTTAATGTCTGCAGTAATATTTTCGTAATTCACATAACCATTTTACTACTCACAGCAACAATATTCTTAACAAAGATTTAAACAATTCTGTCAGCATTTTTTACACAGAGTGCATTATTTAAAAAAAAGTATTAACAATCAAGTGTAAACTTCTCTTTCGATGGTGAACATTTTTGGTAAGTGGTGCAATCTTAGGGATGGCCTTTGTTGCTTTCTGCGGTGAAGTCATTCATTAAATTCATTGGCAGTGGGACATTTTCCATTTCAGAAATGAGAGACGTTTGCAACAGGAAATTCGTTTTATGATGAAGATTGTTCTCTACCTGCTAAATTTTATATAAAGTGCAAATCGTTTTTGACAATAATGGCTATTCAGGATCCAGCATTAATTATAATTGTCGACAGTTTTAGTAACTGACAGGTCTAACAGGGGGGTGATTTTTGCTACCTTGTTTTGCTCCAGTTGATAAATCAGTCGATGATTACTTACGTATTGTGTTGAACTCCCCTTTGGATTATGAGGATTTGCGAATGCCCATTTCGCATTGCACGAGTTGTTTCCAAACATGTTGAGGGATGATTGTTGTCATTTTCCAACAGTTTTGTAATTAGGTCATCATTATAAAATGTAAATAGCTACAAACAGGCAGGGGAGGAATGTTGTACTGGAGGTCCTCCTCGAGTATGTACATAGTGTAGCCGAGTTATTGTTAATAAAACAATATACCTTCAATAATTATTGAAAATCTTCTGATGATTCACCTAGTGGCCACCAAAATGTGTCGATAACGTGCATCTGTTTGTTGAAACGTCCGTTCAGGTGAAGCTGTATCTGTGAATGATGTTTTCTGTCATCGAAGGGGGATTATCCAATTTGTCATCCCGAATATCGATCCAAGCGTACCTGGTATTTTATCACCAGTAATACACTCTTCCCCTGCCAGTTTTTAAAATATGCATAATTATTTAAAGCATATATGTGGTAGTCACGTGATGGAAACATCAGGGTATACCATAGCAGTATTGTTATACCCAAAAGACTAAGATAAGCTTTACGACATTCTGCATTTCATAAATGAAATTCTGCATTTTCTGAATGTTTTCAAAAACACTCATATGTACACCCCCACAAAAGGTTGAGTTTGATCAATGAAACCCTCTCAATGACAAAATTTACTCAGTACCAAAATTTTATAGTCGAGAAGCAATTATAGACCTCCCAACTAAGCATCGGAATCAATATAGTCGAGAAGCAGTTACTGACCTCCCAACTAAGCAATGGAAGACGTTTAAAAAAATTTCCCCTTGAGAGGTGGTCACATTCTCTGATGATTTATTATTATGTACATTTTTACAACAATTCAGAAATATTTTATATACGGTAAAGTGTAGTTGTATTTTTGGCAGTAATTTCCAATAAACTACGGATTGGTAGCCTTTTTAATGTCTGCCAAGGATTCAGCAAATTTTAGTATCTCCCAAGGAGTGTTACATTTTGAATATGTAAAGACTGATAGGTATGGATAATCAGATTCTAAAAGTAATCTGTTGGGATTGATTTTCACAATAATTTCTCTTACTCGAAGGTCTTTCAGAAATTTTGAAGTGAAGCTAAAATAAGTGTTAGGTAAGGTAAAATAGCTTACCAGTGTTCGAACTCCTCAACAGGGCCCATAAAACAGTGTAGGTGAATAAAAAGATTAGTCAGTCCTAATTCAATCAACAGTTGCAGTACAATGTCTGCAGCTTCACCAGTATTATGATCCCTGCAGTGTAGAATTAGAATTTTTTGGTATCTTTCAGCCAAAGGTAAAACCAGCTTTAAAAAGTCTTTTTGAGCTTTAATTTTGTTAGTTTTACAAAACTGCTGATTCTTACATTTGGGAAAACATCTGCAGGTAGTTGTGAGATCCATACCTATCTCCCCATGGCAATACAGGAAGAACTTTTTACTTGTTCCTAAAGTTGTTTGGCATGTGGTAATATCATGTGTGGTACTATTAAATGAGGGTGAATCCCAAAGGTTACATGGATCCGTGAATCCTAACCAATATTTTATAGACTTTCCAGGAACTCGGAAATGCAAAATTAGCTATTCTATGTAGTAACTTACAGTTTGTGTTCGTTACGATCATTTGTTCTAATTCTGCAAAGTTGTCACACCCTGAACGTTTCAGTAACAAGTCGGGATGAAAGTGAGAATCAGTAAAGCAGTACCGTTCTGGAAATGTTTTTTTTTCCACTAAAATTAACCCTGAGGCAGACAAGGGCATAATAAAATTCTTAAAGTCAATTTGTACACTGGAATATTTAGATTCCAGGCTCTTTACAATAAGGCTCAGGATGCGCCAATGTATCATGCAGCTAATAAAATTTGGCAGTGAAAGTGAAAATTCATTTTCATGTACATGTCTTAAACAGCCATGTTTCTTTTCATAGTAGGTCATGACATACCTTTCTTCCCCACTAAACTCACTACCAAGGCAATGAGGAGTAGACAACAGAGTTTCCTTGATCACATGCTGGAACAGATCAATAATATGTGGCAATCCCAGCATGTGGCGAAGGAGATGAAACATGCCATTTATGTAAAAACACCAAGTGTCAATGCTAATTTCAGATGAATATTCACTTTCCCGTGATTGTCCTGGCAATGGCCTCATATGCCAGCAGGTAGTTAATTACCCAACAAACGAGGGAAGATGGCTTCTGAAAACATGGCGCGTTATGTGGTTAGATGAGTCAGTACATAAAGGACAGCCTTTCTTTTCACTGCTTCTATATGTTTTAGCATGCAGTTGTGGCTGTATATTTTCTATGGCCACTAGTATATGCTTAGCTGCTTGATCAGAACTAATGCTGATACCCTGTGGATCAGTGGTAGCATCTCCGGTAAGCTGAACATTTCGAAGGTCACTGGAGGAGGTAACAGATTCAAGTTTTTCTGGTTTTTCTGTTTTTTCTGTGGAAAAATCAGTATCTAAGGATAGTCTGGTAAGAAGTTAGTTTCATCATCTTCAAACCTTTCCATCTAAAAATGAATATCACATGGATGTCACTTCACTATTTACATTTCTACAGTATGTACATGTGTAACTGTGAGTGAGTGCTGTTAAGTGCCACTTTATCCAAGACAATAATCATGGTATTTGGTAGGAACCTTTAAGCGCCTTACAGAAGAGGAAACTGGATCTTCTTTATAAAGAGTTGGAAGATCTCCTTCATACAGAAAACTGAAAATGTCTGTTCCTGGCAGTGCTCTAGTGTCAGCAGTGTGTATTGACTCCGAGAGCTGCTTCCCAGGAGACACATTTGAAACAGTATTGCTTGGATGGTTAGGTGGTTCAGAGACAGTGACTGACTTTGGTTTGACCACACTTTTCCCAGATCCATTAGAATCATGTTCATGGACTTCAGTCGAGTCAACAGTGCCAGCAATTTTTACTGACACTGGTGATATATCCTTGAATGAAACATCTATACTTTCTGAGAAACTGGGATCACCACTGTCAAAGCTGTGATGTAATCTCTGAATCCACAAGGGCACTGACCTGTCATTGCATATTTTCAATCGATCATGATGGAGTGTGTAAATCCCTTTTCGATCTTTTACTGTATATAATGGTGCATGACTTGCAACAACCAAAAGGGTCCTGTCCACGGTGAGCGTACCTTTGAACTTTGACCAATTTTAGTTGATGGATCTATTTTGTAGACTAAATCACCAGGTTCATATGCAGTTTCCTGTAACCATAGGTCATAGTCTCTTTTCTGTCGAAGCTGTGTCTTACTTATGTTTTTGTGTGCCAGATCATGAGCCTGGAGATGGAACATTGTAGTTTCTAGATTAAGTCATCTGGTGACAGGCTATCATTGATGACTCCAAGCTTAAGGTGGATAGGCTGAATTAATTCTCTACCAAACATTAGCCTGTTTGGTGTATAACCAGTAGTACGGTTCACAGTTGAGTGTAGAGCCATAGCCAACAGGGGTAAATCTCCATCCCATTCATTGTTCTTGTGTTAAATGAAGCATCTGATCATTTGCAACAGCACACAACTGTATCTTTCAACCTGTCCATTAGATGATGGGTGATATGGGGTCGTTCTTTTCTTTGTGATTTCCAGTAGGTAGCATAGAGATTCAAACAAATGACTTTGAAAGTTGCTATCTTGGTCTGTCATTATCTCAAGAGGACATCCAAATGTGGCAATGATGTGTACAATAAATTTTTGAGCCACACTTGATGTTGACTGTTCCGGTAATGCAGCTATTTCCACCCACTTGGTGAACACATACTTATTACCACAAACACTGATTTGAAAAGATCCCAGAATATCCAAATGTACTCTTTCCATGGGGTAACCAGCATGGAAAGAGCACAAAGCAGCTCTAGGATTAACACATGCCTTTTTATTAATATTACAAACACCACAAGAGCGAATGTAATCATCACAATCCTGACTCATATTGTACCAATAAAATTACTTTTTGAGTTTAGCCAGAGTTTTGTCTCGCCCCATATGCCCACTGGATTTTACATCATGACTTATATATAGACAATTGTGTTGTAATGAAGAAGGAACAACAAGGACCTGATGAGACTTATTATCTTGTTCTCGATTAAAGCATAAAATGCCTTTTTTCACAACAAGCTGCTGTCTACAAAGCCAAAGGGATCTTACTGCTGGTCTACAAAGCCGAAGTTCAGATTCTGAGGGAGCGAACCCTTTTCCTAACTCTAACCAAGACATTATTTTACCAATAATTGGATGATTACACTGAAGATTTTTTTATTGATTTGCGGTATAGGAATCAAACCAGTAACACTCAACATCTTTACTTTCAGGAGTTGGATTTGAACTGCATTATCAAGATTCACAAACCATACAGCAAGTGGAACTACGTCATCTACATGAGCATTGAACCGTGACCACTGAGAATGTACTCGCTGGCACTATTGGCAACCTTTACAGGGAAGATGATCTAATGTTTCTCCAGCAGAATAGCAATCATGTTCTAAACACTCTGGGGGTATGCGGGACAATGAGTCAGCATTTGTATGTTTTTTTCCATCTCTATGAACTACTTGCATATCAAACTGGCTTAATTCCTCCATCCTTCTGGCAAGCTGACCTTCAATATGCCGAAAACAAGACTACTGTGGTCAGTCCTTAGAATGAAAGGCCTGCCCAGGAGGTAATGACGGAAGTGTCAACACAATTTTACTACTGTTAGTAATTCCTTTCGAGTAGTACAATACTGTCTTTGGGTTTTCAACAAGGAGTTACTTGCATAACAGATTACCTTTAAATTATTGTTTTGGATTTGAGATAATTCTGCACCTGTTGTTTTATCAGATGCATCAGTGTCTAGAATGAATAAGCCATCAGGAGAAGGATATGCCAAAATAGGAGGATTAGTTAAAATCATTTTTAGTTTCTGGAAAGCTGCCTGATGCTCTTCTCTCCACTGAAGAGGGCCTTTTGAATGAGCCAATTCATACAAGTCACTAGTAATTTCAGCAAAATTTGATATGTGTTCTCTGGGTAGTTAACAAAACCCAAAAAGGACAACAACTGGTTTTGATTTGTGGGGATCGGCCATTTTAGAACAGCTTCGATTTTGCTTGGTGCAACCGAAATGCCTTCACTACTACCCAGAAATTCAACTTCCCTTTTGAAGAGCTCACATTTTTGGGGCTTTAACTTCAAGTTATGTTCTCTAAACCTAGAAAATACAATCTCCAAATTATTGTAGGCATCAATAAAATTCTTACCCAATACAATGACATCATCAAGATAAACCAATATTTCCTGCCAAGTTAAACCTCGAAGAACAAGCTCCATAGCTCTTTGAAATGAGGCCGGGGCATTACACAAACCAAAGCCCATTCGGGTGTGTTCAAATAGCCCATAACAGGTAATAAAAGCAGTTTTCTTGGTGACATCCTCAGAGAGAGGCAATTGATAGTATCCCGAAGCCATATCTAAAGTACGAAAAAACTCAGTACCATACAAAGTATCAAGACAATCTTCGATGTTGGGCAGTGGGAAACAGTCTTTCACAGTTCGATCATTTAAGTTTCTATAGTCGATACACCATGGAACACTGCCATCCTTTTTCCGAACCAACACTGGGGCATACGCCCAATTTGAGGTAGAGGGTCCAATAACACCAGCAGCCAAAAATTGTTTCTGGGTGTTCTTTCTCCTGATCCTGAAAACCCAAAGGAGTTCTCCTCATTTTATGTTTAACAGGAGGAGCTGTTCCAGTATCGATGTCATGTGTGACTCCCGAAAAACAACCTAGGTCAAGGTCATGCCTTGCAAATATACCTTGGTATTCAACGAGTAATTTTCCCAATATTACAGCTTGTCTATCATCAAGATCAACTATTGAGTCATTAAGTAAACAATTCAAGTGTTCAGGAATTCTGTTCTTAACATCAACAAGGGCACCACAATCTGTGGTATCAAAAGTTAACCCTTCAGAATTCTCTTGAGAAGAAATTCTTCTGACATCTATTGATTCACTGGGCCCAATAATACTATCAATCTCTTCAGCGTTTCCTACTTGCATCCCACTTTTGCACCTAATAAAATGGTCACTATCATTCAAGATTCGAACAAAGAGATTGTTACCATTTCCTAAAGTTGTTGCTAATAAGGTTATCTTATATTGTTTATTGGGCTCAATTATAAAATCACCATCTAATTTGTCGGATAATTTAACATGTATGGACCCAATTGTGTTAGGCGAAATTGTTACACTTCTGCACATGCAGACTCTTGCCACTCTCTTCTCAACCTCCCCATTTCTCTTGAAGGAAGCAGTTATCACCTCCTCTTGAATGCTAACAGTGCTATTTCTCAGATTCACAGTGCACTGATTTTTCTGGAGAAAGTCAAGACCAAGAATGTCTGATTCTGCAATTGGAGCCACACAGACTTCCCATAGAAAACATTTCTGACCTATTTTAATTTTTACATCTTTAAAAACATTTCCCAGAACTATTTGATCTGAAATTCCTTTCAATTTTACAAATTTTTGTGGCTGCTCAAAAATCCCAATTTGATGAAAGAAACTTTCATTCACGAGGGTTAACATCGCAGCAGTATCAACAACTACAGCTGCAACTAGGTTATTATTAACTTCAATATTTACAACCAGACTGGTTCCATTAACCCCGTGAATGTTAATTTCCTCAGATTTCTCATCAGCAGAAGTATCATTTACCGAAGGCCACCCATGGCCCCCTTTTGTTTGGACCAAGAGTTGGCCAGACTGCTCGATCCACTGGCATTTAAATTTGTGTTATCCTTCAAAGTGATGTCATTCGGCAACTCAAATTTATCTTGTTTTGGTTTAGGAGGAGTACCATATTGATTAGTATTCAATGGTTGATTTCGCCTCCAATTAAGCGGTGAGGGAGATCTAGAGTTATTAAATCCCCTATAAGGTGTGGAATACTTTGGGGTATAAGCATTGCCTCTATTTGACCTTTCAGATGAATCACCAAACGTTTTCTGAGAGTAAAATTTATCTGAATATCGAAAAGGTTTGGTGGTTCTGGTATCTGCATTTTCAAATTTGTTTGTTTGAGGATTTGAAAACATTACAGCAGATAATTTTTGAATAGCATGCTTAATTTCCGAATGTTCTTTGCCGCTGTCTGGATTCTGATTACCAGAGATTTCAGGTGAGGGGTTCATCTCTTGATTGCTTGTACCTGATAGTGGATCAAAGAGGAAAAAGTTATGTCCACTATCATTACTGGAGGATGAAAATCTATGGGAACGGTGTTTTCTTGTTGAACCTTTTTTGTGCAAGCCATTGATATCACTTTGGGCTTGAGTGTCATTCGAATTTGTTTTGTTAGATGAAGATGAAAGTTTTGGGGGTTTACAGTCTGTAGTTGAACCTTTATAATGACTGTCAGGAGAAATAACATCTATAATTTTACTAAGGTGAGAGTCTGAATGTATGCTAGCTTGAGACTTTTAATCAGGAAGGTTCCCCATACTAATTGAACTCACAAATGTTTCCTCTTCCTGTTCACTTTTAATATCTTTACAAATATCTTCAAAATCACTAGTTATTTCCTTTACTTTTATATTTACATCTCTGGCAGCTGCATATTTAAGCAACTCTATATTTTTATATTTAATCTGTAGCCTAGTTTGTAAAACCTCATGTTGAGCCACAGAAGACTGTAATTTAAGATTCCATTCCTCCTCTTTTGCTGTGAGCATATTTTCCAATTTATTTAATTTTTCCTCTATTTTATCGTGTGTGTCTACATTAGTTCCTGGCTCTGTCATGATAATAATACCTTTTGCTATCCAATCGGCCCATGTTTCAATTCCAATTTCAGTCTCTCTCTCTGCAAATCAGCCAGATCTAAATGACCTTTCTGCTCACGACACTTGACTAATTTGTCCGATTTAGATGGGCCAATGTTTTGTAGTTTCCTAAATTCTTCTGCAGTGGCCTTCAGAATAAATACCGGTTTTACCATGAGTATTGTTTCGCAAAAGAAAACTTGCAAACAAAGTGTAAATTCCACCACCTGTGAATCATTTGTGGAGCTGTATATGCTTAGTTAACTTATTCATTTATCAAGCCAAGTTAAGAATGCCAGTGATTTGCCTAAAATAATAATTCGAGCCAATTCAGGCAAAATTCAATCTTAACCCTTTACCCAACGTAACGGCCAAAACCGGCCAGCGCTATTCTCAAAAATCGACAATTAATTTTCACTATTTTTTTCATTTTTTGTCTCAAAAACATAGGTTATGACCCCTTGTTGGAACGAGCTCGTCGAGCTCGTTCCAACGAGGGGTCATAACCTATGTTTTTGAGACAAAAAATGAAAAAAATTAGTTATTCAAGAATTTTTTTTGCAAGTGTCGTCTGCTTTTCACGTTAGGTAAAGGGTTTTAAACAGAATATTGTAGACCAATAGTGATACTAATTTTAAATATAAATTAGCCAGCGATCTGCAGGAAAACAATATTCAGATAGGAAATTTACAACTGAAAACAGGAAAATCATTTTCATTTTTGTTTACAATGGCGTACCATAGAAATAAAATTGAAAATGTGTGCAACGTACTTTCCGCTTCTATTGTTTGTCATAGAAACGGCGGGAAAAATTGTCAAAATAAACAACTGATCATTTTGTCAAAAGAAATAATATCAAAATACAGTTTGAGCAATAAATTTAATGACGTGAGAAGCGATTATCTACCTCCCCATCGAAAAAAAATAATTATTTTACGTAGTAATGATTTCGAAATGAAAGTCACAAAATTACATGACTTGAAAATGAATTATTCAAAGTTACGAGAATGCGTGGGTTTTTCTGCACATATCGTCGCCAATGTAGCCGAGCTATTGTTAATAAAATAATATACCTTCAATAATTAGTGAAGATCTTCTGATGATTCACCAAGTGCCCACCAAAATGTGTCGATAACGTGCACCTGTTTGATGAAACGTCCGTTCAGGTGAAGCTGTATCTGTGAATGATGTTTTCTGTCATCCAAGAGGGATTATCCAATTTGTCATCCCGAATATCGGTCTAAGCGTACCCTGGTATTTCATCACCAGTACCACGATAGACAGCTGTTGGGTAAATACAGAGTTGTAACTTATTATCTCCCTTGATACGCTTACTGGCGGACAATCTCCATTTGCTGTCATCCATTCATGTAGCTTCAGTGTGACACGACGTCAGAATAGTTAATTTTCTCATGGATTGTAGTGGCATTGGGCAGTTATTGAATCTGTGGTTAAAATGGTTGTACCATTTTTTACCACAATAGTCAGCTAGAATTCGTGACTACCGAGAGACGCAGTCGTTTAGTTATTTTGTAAATGTGATGTACAAATGGAAGTCTGCACCTTAAAATTTTCAGTTGGAAAATTTTAACTTTAAGTGTATATGTGTGTCCGAGGGGTCGGGATAATAATGGAATTTCCCCTTGTTGGAAATTATGTGTGTAGTGGTAGAGCTCAATTTGAAATCTAGAGATGGACAACCACACACACCCTACTCTCCACCCCATTTGATACCTCTTAGCAACGTCTTTGGTTCGGGCCAGAATATGTTTGGAAATATTTAGATTGGTTACGTTCTCAGCCTTTCGCACTGCCTGAATTTAAAAGTACGAAAATATACCACACTTTTTGTTCTCAGTGAGCGGTTAACTTATCAAAGTATTATAAGCGATATTTTCATTTCTTATATTCGGTCAGGCCCGATGAATTGAGGTAACATTTACACTTATGCTCTTTAAGTTTCTCCCATTGATTGGATCCAATAAAACTATTCTTCCAGGTACTCACAACATTAAGCCGGTTTAGCATCATAGAATATACGCATTCTCTGCACCATATTACGGACGGCGACCTCAAAAACAGACCTTATTATCCCGCATTCGAACGAGCTCGTTCCGCTGAGGAGGCATGGACTATATTTTCGAGGCAAAACTTAGATTTTAAACAATAAAATTTTGAAAGGCGATTTCTGTAAATAGTTGAGCGATTACGTAACAATCATATGGAGTGAAAGCGAGGTGGGGTGCGAAACGTATTTACTATCGCTCTCCTCTTTATTGTTGTAGCCTACTAATTCTCGAGTCAACTAAATATTTACCTACCCACAAATCCAGACGTTTGGCTAACGTGTATCGCTTTGGAGGTCTGGTCTACCGACCCATTTCAATGAGTAGAGATGAACAACATACTGGAAAATTGAACCGATACCATGGGGATACCCAAAAAACAAACCGAACACTGATTGCCGAAACTGTCTGAATTTTCACATTTTTCTACATTCGCTGCTTGTTAGGTCTTGATAACATCTAAAGGGTTTCTTTTCATGAGCGAGGTGGATGATATTCTTTTCAGTTTTGTTAACTGTTGAGTGTCTGGAAATTGGACTGAATTTTCTTTAGAGAACAACCTGCACATGTCCAGTTGATTAGCAATGATTTGTACGCAAATCGTGGCTTCCTTGAATGCAGACTTAACTAGAAAACACTAATCAGGTGATTTATCTATTGTCAGACGACCCTCCCAATGATGGCATATTAATGACATGTTCAGAGATCACAAAAGCATGGAATAGATCTTTGAAGGTTAAGTTTTGCAGCAGGTCACAAAAGTACTTTAGATATTATTAATGTTGGCAAAAGAATGTCAATGTTGAGCTCCTTGCCTGTGGTATTTGTGTCGCTATGGTAGAATGATACAATAACAACTTATTCTGTATTTCTCCGATATGAGTTCCTCTTTTAAATATCTCAGACAAGTCATATACCGAATATACTGAACCGACACCACGATATACCTCTCCCCACTCCTCCCCCCCCCCCAAAAAAAAAAGTAAAAATAAAAAATACCGAAACCGATTCCGAATTCAAAATTACAATATCATCCATCTCTATTAATGAGTACTTGCAGCGATTGGCACACAAGCTTCAATTTGTTTATCCCTTTACCTGACATGAAAAGCAGACGACACTTGCAAAAAAAAAATTCCTGAATAACTAATTTTTTTTCATTTTTTGTTTCAAAAACATTGGTTATGACACCTCTTTGGAACGGGCTCGACGAGCTCGTTCCAAAGAGGGGTCATAACCTATGTTTTTGAGACAAAAGAAGAAAAAAAATAATGAAAATTAATTGGCGAGTTTTGTGAATAGAGCTGGCCGATTTTTGCTTTTACATTGGGTAAAGGGTTAACACTTTGCCTGACGAATCCGCGTCCTTAATTACAATTTGAGGAATTTAAAAAATATTATTTCTCAAAAGTTTCATCTAAACCATATCATGTGACCCCTCATTGGAACGAGCTCATTCCAATGGTCACATCATGATTTTTATGTTTTGGATAAACTTGGAAAGGTAGTATTTAAAATATTAAATTTTGATATCCCCCCTGCGTTGGGTAAAGGGTTAAACAGTAATTTATTTCCTTCAGATACGAAATAGGGTTTGGTAAACAAGCTAATATTGACACATGACACAGGTGCTAGTAAAGAATGAAGAAGACAAACACTGAAAAATAATAGCTCAAGTTGTTGTACACTAAAATGATCATACAACAATAAGTGTGTGCAACCGAACTCCTTGGTACAGTTGAAACTAGAAGTCTTGTCTCGACAAGGTCAGAAAATGCTCGTTAGTTAATGAGCCCATTACTGCAGAAGAATGAAATAGTCTGAAATACACAAGAACGTTTGCGGTGTACAATGCAAAATATAATGCGCTAATGGCGAGGTCGGTAGAGAAATCAAGGACCGAACCGGTCAAACAGAAAGAAAATATTGAGACAACATACAGTATGTAGAGATTGGATTACTAATAAATCGCTGTGGGATAGATTTTTCACTCAATAATTATTTACAATTTCTGAGGACAAGACGGAAGGAGCACTTGCAAACTTTCATCACATGCACCGCCTGGCTGCTATGTCCAAAAGAGCAGTTTGAACTTGATAGGAACTAACATGCACTTACTGCGCGTACTATTACTTCAAACTAGTGCACAATACACAGGCAGGTCTTCTAGTTTTAACCGTATATAGTACGCCTGCGCTGAGGCTGTGCTGAGGCTGTGTGCATCTTCATATTGTAATACGAAAGACTGATACTATAGCTCAATACAAGATTTTCAAAAAGGTTCAAATCATTCACATAAACTTTTATCTTGGGCATCTTGCTTCTCAAGGAGTAATAGCTCAGTAAGAAATGAGAAATAACACTGATAGATTTATCAGACGCTTGTGGTGCCATGTGAATAGTGTCAACTGCATATTCTAGAAAAGTCAGAAATAGACAGTTATTACGTTATTAGCCTCGTCCGAAGATGTGCATAATCAGGTGTAATGGCTAACAATCGAGTTGGCGGTATTTTATGAATACGAACAACCTGTCTACAGCCGGGAGGTGGAGAGGTAGTAATTTGTGACATGCTTGGAAGCATACAGGACGGCCGCCGTGGACTGGACACTTTCCACGGGTGGGCAATATTTCCCCAAACGCAATAATAGTAGATTCAAAATACTTTTTATGGGAATAATCATAAAAAACACCCGGTCCTTCATTAATAACAATTTTGCTGATTATGATTTTTATCATCTGGTAATCTGATGCGATGACATCACAACCCACGCGTGGATTATGACCAGTACACGGCGAATATATTGAATACTATTGTGCTTGAATGATTCAGTCCAGTCCATGTAGTCCAGCTAATCCCGCAGACTAATTCCATGTGGCAAAATGAATCTGAAAAGCGTTTTTCTCTGCAAAATATAGTACAAAATATTCAGCACTTCTTAGAGAATATTCTGCGACGGTTGGGGGGATTGGTGGTGATAAATAATTTGGAGGAAGTGCATGTCTCATTTTGTAACAAACTGTTAGATTGTGCCGTGCTATATTATGTTCATAGAGACAAATTCAGTTTCCCTTTAAAGGAGTTCAAGACTGGTAGGACGCGGTGCACTACAAATTGTCCGAAGAGCGTTCAGCTGAAGATTCTCTAAAGTGCATGATTTCTCCATTGTGAGCTGTCACATATACCATTAGCAACACCAGTTTATAGAAATATCAAGTTTGTTAATGATGAGCGCGATAAACACTGTTTTAACCCTTTACCTAACATGAAAAGCAGACGACACTTGTAAAAAAAATTCTTGAACAACTAATTTTTTTCATTTTTTGTCTCAAAAACATAGGTTATGACCCCTCTTTGGAACGAGCTCGACGAGCTCGTTCCAACGAGGGATCATAACCTATGTTTTTGAGACAAAAAATGAAAATATAATGAAAATTAATTGGCGATTTTTGAGAATAGCGCTGGCCGGTTTTGGCCGTTACGTTGGGTAAAGGGTTATTCTCCAAAAACAATTATTCATTGTATTTACTTTACTTACTATGACATCAATATGCGTATTCCGAGAACCTGTATTTTGGTCAATTATTCCCAAATGCTTATGATGCAGGGGCGGACTGGGCCGAAGAAGGTTATCGGAAAATACACAGGAGGGTGGGGGTGGGGCGTATCCGAAAAAAATTGATTTTACGAACTGACAGAACGCTGCTTCCTTGCATCTGAACAATCAGTGCATACCGGTATTGAAAGCATTTTGAAATCATTTTTGTGTCACCTTTGTCGCTCATTTGGCAAAAATGGCTGCAACAATGGGCATCCCGCATCCATCAGGCCTACCATAGTTCGGAGCAATGGAAGGGAAGTTTAATTTTACGAATTGCGAGAATGCTGTTTCCTTGAACCTGAGCGATTAATAGCAGGCTAGACTGCTTGTATATCGAAATTACCTCCTTATGGACTGCTGCTAGTATAGGGCATTCTGTATACCGGAAGTCTATGCAATCGGCCCCACTTCACTTTTTGGTTATTTTCACGAAATGTCATGCACCAACAGGTGTTGGACTGCATCAAATGTCCCGGTTGACCATACGACCAGTCCGCTTCTGTTTTGATGGGCGAATAACTTTATCCCGTTTCAATCTGATATGGTTCAGTATTATACGTGAAAGATGGATGCGTATTTTCAAGTTTGTTTGTCCGTTGGGGTCTAACGACACTTTCATCAACCAGGGTCATATCGTGGCGGGCAGTTTTAGGGGTTGAGGAAGTCGGAGTACCCAGAGAAAACCATCGAGAAACTAACTGCCAGACAATCCAACTTACTAACCAGGCACAAGCACAGTAGCGTTTGAAGGCAAGTGCAGCATCGACGTACAGTCGCCTTAGCACATAGACCCACCGCGCCTCCATGTGGACATCTGGGTTAAGTATCTTGGTAAATGACAAAAAGCCGTAGGCGTGGATCAAGATCGAACCGTCGATGTTTCGGTTTTACATCCGATCCCTTAAGCAATATTAGTAGGAGATGAGGTAAACAGCCCGGGTTCGGTGGCGGGAATGGTGGGGGGGGGGGGAAGTGACGTCATAGTCACGTGACCTGATGCCGCCATGTTTGATTGTCATGGTAACCCGTCTGAGCGGCCATCTTGTGACATCATCTCCATAGTGATATGTTGCATGAGTTAGCATGCACAGCGCGTTTTGTTAGGGTGATACGTGTTTCCGTCGTCCATTTTGTATACTGGAGGCCGCCATCTTGTTTTCTATGGGAGCACGTGGTCGCTATGTGACCCAAAACCTTCTAACAAGACAGGGGTATATTCGAAGGATGTGTTTCTTTGTACAGGAGTAATTTCCCGATTCGTAGAATTACCACAAACAACCCGAAAATCCCCCCCCCCAAAAAATTACCAAAAACGACTTTATTTACAACGGATTACCCATTTTATCGGTCTAGCACGTAGTGCTATAGTGCCATGGGGGTACTTGGGGTGTGTTCCTTTGTCCTGGAGTATACTCCAGTAGCGTAGAAGAGCATATCAACTGGAATAGCTTTACTTATTATTACTATATTTAGCTTTTTTGGTCTATTCTTCTTAGTTCAGACCCTATTCCGTGTACTCTTGTAGTTTCCATTATCTAGCTCCTTTATACAGATTTAGAACTAACCAATCAGATTGCTTGATTTTCCGTAATCTGTATGCAGAGTTATCTCCCCTTATAACAACGAAGTCGTATCCGATTCTCATCACCTCTATATCCAATGGCCACGTCCCATGGAACACCATTTTTGGGAAACACCCGTGGCTATGGAATCCCTTTTTGTCATATAAGGCCATGACGACTATGTAAAAGCCCTCAATGAGGCCTCATTTATTATCCCTTATAGCCTCATTGAATTTTGAGGTCATGAGGGCCATGAAAAATCCCTCAATGAGGTATAATTTACTACGACTCTTAGCCTCATTTCGGTATTTAACAGGTATATCCTATGGAATCCCATTTTGGGAAACACTCGTGGGTATGGAATCCCTTTTTTGTCGTATGAGGCCATGAGGGCTATGTAAAAGCCCTCAATGAGGCCTCATTTATTATCCCTCATAACCTCATTGAATTTTGAGGTCACGAGGACCATAAAAATCCCTCAGTGAGGTATAATTTACTACGACTCTTAGTTTCATTTCGGTATTTAACAGGTATATCCTATGGAATCCGTTTTTTGTTGTATGAGGCCATGATAGCTATGTAAAAACCCTCAATGAGGCCTCATTTATTATCCCTCATAGCCTCATTGAGGGATTTTTCATGGCCCTCATGACCTTAAAATTCAATGAGGCTATGAGGGATAATAAATGAGGCCTCAATGAGGGCTTTTACATAGTCCTCATGGTCTCATACGACAAAAAGGGATTCCATAGCCAGGGGTGTTCCCAAAAATGGGATTCCATGGGACGTGGCCATTGGATATAGAGGTTATGAGAATCGGATTTGACTTCGTTGTTATAAGGGAAGATAACTCTGCATATAGATTACGGGAAATCAGGCAATCTGATTGGTTCGTTATAATCTGTGTAAAGGATCGAGATAAAGGAAACTACAAGAGTACACGGAATAGGGTCAGAACTAAGAAGAATAGACCAAAAAAGCTAAATATAGTAATAATAAGTAAAGCTGTTCCAGTTGATAGGCTCTTCTACGCTACTGGAGGTTACTCCAGTAGCGTAGAAGAGCCTATCAACTGGAACACACCCCGGCACCCCCTTGGCACTATAGCACTACGTGCTACACTGATATAATGGGGAATCCGTTGTAAATAAAGTCGTTTTTGGTGATTCGGGGAGGATTATCGGGTTGTTTTTGGTAATTCTACGAATCGGAAAATTACTCCTGTACAAAGGAACACATCCTCCGAATATACCCCTGTCTTGTTAGAAGGTTTTAGGTCACATAGCAACCACGTGCTACCATAGAAACCAAGACGGCGGCCTCCAGTATACAAAATGGACGACGGAAACACGTATCACCCTAGCAACCTGAGCTGCGCATGCGCACTCACATCACGTATCACTATGGAAATGACGTCACACGATTGCCGCTCACGCGGGTTACCATGACAATCAAACTGGCGCCACCAGATCACGTGGCTATGACGTCACTTCCTCCTCCACCATTCCCTCCACCCAACCGGTCCGTTTACCTCATTTCCTACTACTAGCAATGACCCACAGTGCTCCCACAAGTATTTTCAAGTGAAAAGGGAAATAAGCACCAGAATAAACTAAATCACCACACAGCGTGGCTTACTTTTTCTCCTCATGATTAATTTAAATAATATTTATTATCAAAAATATTCGCATAAACAGATGAATTGTACAATGGCAAAATTTAGTGGAGCAGTAATAATTAGACGGGAATGCCATAAGAATAAGGGGTATGCCATCGTGTTTCTAAACTTTTGTTACAAGGAGGGAGGGCCCCGTGTTTGGTGACGGAAAGGAGAAACCATCTCTCATAAAGGTACTTTGAGTCTTGAATCCTTGCGAGCCAGTCGAAGGGTGTTAGTTCATATTTATCTGATGGTAGAATCTAAAGTTTTACCAACATAACAAGATTTTCAATCAAAACTGGAAACCTGATTCCAATTTCTAAACCCCAACAGACAATGCTTTTCAATCGACACTTGATTTGGTCGACTCTGATGACTTTACCATTGCTATGCGACACTTTACTTTACCAAACGGAATCTAATATGAATGAAGACTCACCTCGCCCGTAGCGATTCAACAACGTCACGTAGTTCTACCAAATGTGTTAATATCTCAAGGTTTCAAATTGAATTAAATTCTTATTGATTTGAATATCTGAAGCTGGATCACAAATGTATATCCGTATAGTTTTGTTAGTAAAGAGATATCATATTACGTCGGCGGCAATCCGCACACAAACTCAACGAGAATTGGTAAACAAACAGCTGATAACAGTGTCGAATTTCCGTCGGAATTTGGACTGTGGACAGATATCCTTATATTCCATGTTTGGTACCGATCATACTATTGAAGGAAAAGCAAAAATAAACTGCATCACCATTCCAGATTAACGCTAACTGTACTCTTCAACAAGTGCACTCGAAATATTTTTCCAATTTTACCTGATCATACAAGAATGTGATCACAAAAGCGGACAGAGAATTTCGACCGTCCGCTTTCTGGTCGCCACATACTAGAGCCTTACCTGTCACAAAAGAAATACCAGAACAGTGAATCTGAGATGATTTTTGTTTGAATTTCCTGATTAGATCTTTAATTCGCAGTATTTATCAATCAGTAAACTTAATTTGCACCCAAAACTCGGAAAAAAACATTTGTATCAGATACCCCCTCCCTCGTCCCGATTCCGGAAACACAGCACTATCACATATATGCATTGTTATTACGCATTAAAATATAGTATAATTCACGATTTTGACCATCTTAAACCCAATTTAAATTGAAAAATGGGGAACGGGCTTTACGTAACGGGGTTGTTAGATATATGCTTTATCATGACTTTGAGGATGTCTTGTAATTTGTGTCAGATTCTCGGTCGTGTTTACAATCGGATCACAACTCGCCATGACCATGGCGAGTTGCGATCCAATTGTAAATGTCAAGGCGATTTGCGATCCGATTTTAAACACGACCGTGAATCTGATTCAAATTACAAGATATGCACATGGTCATCATATTGATAACGTATATTTATTTAGGAAGTCTGGGTCCACTAGTAGAATTATGTGGCGATCGAGTTGCGTTCTGATAGATTCTTTTACAGTACTGTAGGAGAACTCAATAGGTTGGGCATTGAGAGTACACCTTACAAACTTACACCTTGCCACTTTTGTCCTTGAGAATTAGCAACTAACTTAAAATACCCGATACAAACAATGGACCGAGTGTTCAATACCTCTCGCGTACTGAGTCCGTGCGTTTTATAAATTGAACAAAATACAGGGTGTGAGTCAGTTACCAACCTCGCTGTCGGTATTCAGCGTGCTGTCACTCGCCGCACACTATCCGGGTGTTCAAAAGCATGAATACCCCCAGCTACGTTGGTAACTATTACATACCAATGAAAGGGTTTTGGCGTTTATAAAGATAATACGGCATATGCACATACCTGAACGGGGATAAGCGGCAAGAAGTATATCGTCAGTGGTATAATCTCCATCATTAACGTAGTCAATCAAGCTTCCATGCTTTACGTGGCTATCAAAATAAGTTGGAAGGTAGTATCCGTCCCATTCAACAACTCTCAGAGGGTGTCCAGCCCTGTCTCGAAAAACAACTAAAGACATTTTGTTCGCGCAGGAGCACAAGCACAAATAGTCCAGTAGAAATGTCACTACTCAAGTTAAAAGTTATCGCTTCGTTAAAATAATTTGACCCACTTCGATATATTTTCTCTCTATTTTAAGCAATATCTCTATTCACACTTCGTGAACTGGATATACACCTTTCGTGCTCTAGATATACAATACGGGATTTTTTTATTCAACAAAACATGTTTTCAATGTCGCCCCAATTGACTCCGAGAAATGCAGCCCAGTCCATCTCCCACCTACTAGTCTCGACTTCAGAAGGAATAATTCTCACTGTTACATTTTGTCAAGAAGAGCATCTTGCTCATTTCATGTGGCATTTCCGAGTCAACTGGTCAGCCTCTCGTCGCAAGCTGTTAGCTCTTGATAACCTTCCCATTTGCTCCACAATATCCCAAATCGTAATGAATGGGATCCATCCGAATCGAAAATCCTGATCTACAGACTTTCCCATGGTCTCCAGAAAACCGTGGAAATGCTATCAACTTTCGTCATATGATACGGATAGACTTAAACTCTGTGCCATTTTCAAAAACTCCGTCACTGGATTGATGTGAATTTAAAACCTACAGTTGAAACCAAAAGTCCTGTCACTGTATTGTGCACTATTTTGACGGGATAGAGCGCTGAGTAAGTGCAATTTTTATTCCTATCAAGCTGAATTTGCCAAATTAGCGTATCTCAGTTCTTGTAGAAAACAGTGTGTCTAACAATTCCAATTCTAGTAGATAGAGATCATTAACATCATTCCTATTCTTTACGGGGATAGATGTAAATATAATGACGTACATAGATAACATAGGTATTAACATTCGACTGAAAAGAAAAAGAGTGAACGAAGAGAGTGGACTGATGCTTAATCGCAGCGCGATATATCCTCCATTCGCAAAATATTTATGAATGTTCATAACAGCACGATAAACACTTGCGAACATTCATCACATTGACCACCGGGTGCAAGTAACCCAGTGGTCCACGTGTTGAAAGTTTTTCAAGTGCTTCTTGAGGCCTGTCGAAAGAAATTGTGAATGATTTCTCAGTGAAAAATCTATCCCACAGTGATTCATTAGTAATCCATCATCCACATACTGTAGTCTCAATATTTTCTTTTTGTTTGATCGGTTCAGTTCGTGATTTCACTACCAGTCTCGCTAATAGTCCATTATATTTTGCATTGCACGGAGCAAACTCTTTTGAGTATTGCAGACTACTTCATTCTTCTGCAGTAAGGAGTGAATTAACTAACGAATATTTTCTACGCTAATTGTGACAGGATATCCAGTTTCACTTGTAGTTACAGAGTACAGAGGAGAGACACCCCTCAACTCCCTCTCGTCCATGTCGCCACGCCCCGGCATAAGTCTAATCGTTATAAATTGAGTCAGATAATGTGATAGAAAGTAAAAGTTATATCTATCATATAAATGGGGAGTGTGAAATTGGTCAAGCTGAAAATTCAAGCTTTAATTATCACCCTTCTTACCGTCCCGTGTTGTATGGGTAAATAAGTGGAACTTGAAACAAAATGTTGCTCAAATAAAGAATGGTTTCGTCGACTGATCATAACATATTATTATAACATCAACAAGGATAAAATGACTAGAATATGTTTCAAAATGTCATCTAGAACTCTAATCGGGGCATTTCGTTTGGATGGGCTCTTCAGTTCCGTGAGATGTGTGAGGTTATTATTTATTTCTTTATAAACAAACCATATAGTCAGTTGAAGTTAGTTTTCAAATAACTTGATTGGTACAACAAACCAAGCTAGTAATACGACGTATAACTAGCTTGGTTTGTTTAATGGACAGACATATGAAACGGGTCATTTGGACACACGAAATATAGCTCTTTTTTAAATTTATTATCAGGTGGAGCAGGTGTATGTTATGATGACCAATCACTACTGCCTCCACCACCTCCCCTATCAACTGAAGAATGGACCATCAACATGCAACGCATCACGGTGAAGGGTAAGAGATCTGTGAAATTAAAATTATTCTCGCATGAATCGGGTTGCTGGAATGCAACTCTGTTTTATAATGTAATTAGAAATACAGTTTCAAACAAAAAAAAAGTTTGTGAGGTCTCTCGTGTAAGGATCGAGGCCCTCGTGTTAACACAAACAGACCAGCACACGGCTGATGCCTCGCCCGATTTCATTTATGGTATTTGTAGTCCAACTACAAGCAAGGGGGCGGTAGAAGTCAAGGGACAAGAGTGTGGGAGCAGGGGTATCAAAATGGGCTCTCTACCCTGGGTATTAGTTAAGACTTGGAGTTTACAGCGTAAAACATGAATTGTAATGTGACACTCAATGGGAGTGACACTTCGAGAGGAACAATGTGTCACTATTAAAGCTAATAGATTGCAGATGGCACCTTGTTCCACTAAAAGAACGACAGAAACCTTTATAAATCTAGTTTCATGGCCATTGAACAAACTCCGTCATTATACCTGATACCAACAACCCCCGCTCCCTCCCGCCGCTGGCATTCGCACGCGTAAAATAAGTTAGAAACGAATACTCGAGAGTTTTACAGAAAGTAGAGTCTTTCACTAGTGCACATCTGACGAAAATTCGCATGCGCTGCCTAATTGCCCCTGGCCTTACGACAAAGAGACATCAGACTCTCTGCACCCTCCACCCTTTTCAGCGGCCTTGTCTACACATAACCGACGAGAATATGATAACCAATAAATAAATCGATTAGGAAGCACCACATACATTGATTTTAAGGTAACTATGTCTCAAAAAACATCACCAGAATGAGTGATAACTGCGTTTCAATATAATCAATGAAGAAACCCCCCTTAAATTCATTTAGCACCTATCCGAAATTATGACATATCATGTTCCTGAGTCGGAAAAGCTGCCTCTCCGGTTCAAAGGGTTGGTAGTTTATCAAATTGTTCAGATGTTTTCACGATGCATTGTGTTAGATTTTCCTTCTAAATGTCACTTGAGCGGAAATCTGTTGTTGCGTTTTTCTCTCGGATTATATCCCGCAGTGACTTGAGGTTTCGGTTCAAACTGTTCACATATTCTTTTCAACGTCACTCCTACCAAAATCATATGACCTGATGACTGGGTCAAATACATATTTTCTCTTTTTCACTTTATATTTGTTGGCCTCATGTCAAGCTCACGAGTCAAATGATGTAAGGAATTCGATGCCGTTATGACCAGTCAAGAACAAAAAATATCCATTACCGTTCGTTTTTGCAATCAACTGAAATATTCCAGAGGAGTGCACCAAACAATACCATAAATACGCAGAATGGCACACGCGGGTGAATGGATTAATCGATATGGCACGAGTGTCAGCGTGGGAGGATGAACGTGAGGCCGCAGGCCCCATATTAATTGTATTCTTCTGCGATGGCACAAGTGTCATATTGATCAACCCATTCACACACAGGTGTTGTTCTGTGTTTATTACACGCTTTCACGTCAATAAAAACAAGTATCAGAAGGACACTCGACAGTTCATTGGACATCTATCAACAAAAAGAACACATTTTATCGCCAACCAAATTTGCAAGGGAAACCCTTTTACCATTTCGGCCCCTGAGTCCCAATGTGTTCTATGTGCCTACTGACACACTGATCACATTGGAACTCAGGGGACGATTTTCAGCTATCGCTAGTGATTCAAATTGAAATTTCGTTGCAAGTTGTGTAGAAAATGTCAGTGAAATTCTTCTTGTATTTAAAAAATTGTCCGTCAACAATTTCCGTTCCGCACATTTGTGTGGAACAGATTCTCATTTTCCTCATGTTTTAGTGTTGTTGTTGGTGAGTTTCATAGAACAGGCGTGTAATAAACGTTTGACCAAACGCATGAAACGTTTTCTAATCCAGATCTGGTTTGACAGAATCTTTGATGACGTTTACCATTAAGAATGAAAAATCACTACAGATCTTATTTTTCAGTGTTGCAACAAACAGGTATCTATCATATGCCTCTTTAACGCCCAAAAACCACCCAACATAATTTTGAGATTACTTTCGGAGATTCCTTTATTAGACCATGTGAAAAGATGGCAGTGACTCTCCTTCCTGCCCTGGAGTAATTCTGGATCTCTCCTCATCACCCCTCCCCTTTGGCCACATCCTCTAATCTCCTTCAGGACCTTCAGAAAACGTTTTATTAGACAGTGTGAAAAGATTGCCAGTGACTCTCCTTCTGCTTTCCCGTCCTGGAGCCATTCTGAATCTCTCCCCAAACCCCCTTCTCTTTGGTCACACCATCTAATCTCCTTCAGGACCTTCAGGAAACGTTTGCTATTAACAGATATCTATCGATAATTATCCAGTACTTCCTTATTCCTCTTTTTGTACAAAAATTAAACCTTGATTTTTCTCCATTCTTTTGAAACCTCTTGTTTTTCTATTGCTAAATTGAATAGGGCGATGGGTTTTACACAATTCCTCTCTTTTAGGAACTCTTTTGGAATTTCATCGGACCCTCCAGCTTGTCCCTTCCTTAATGTTTAGACCACTTTTCTACATTCTCTTTTATTTTGCTGCACACGAAGCACAACAAATTTTCCTCGACCTCATCTTGGTACTCCGGTAATTCCTACAAGCCCTGTCGTTTTCTCAGGGTGACTAGCGCTTGGTTGTCCCTCTACTTTAACACACCGTGAATTACTTGGTTTGCTTCTTTTATTGACCCATTCCTAACGTATCGTATCGTACCTGATGAGACGGATGGTTACTTCTACGACATACGCTTACCAAAGTTATGCATCACCTTGGTATTAATCCCGCCTCCATCCCTGAATATATCATGCATTTATGATTCATTTTCAGAATGCTTCATTTTAGACGGGCTTTACTGACTTATCGCCGGCGAGAAATGTGTGAGTAGAAAGCCGGATTGCGGGAGAAAATCAGATGGCAGTGATGTTTGTTTGTTTGTTTTGATTTAGAGGGTGTAACGACATTTTCAACAGCCAGCGTCATATTGTGTCAGACTGTTTTACGAGTGGGAGAAATTTAAGTACCCGGAGAGAACCACCGGGTGGCAGCAAGCAAATACCAGACTCTCTTACTAAATAATCCCGCACCAGCAGGGTTAGACGTGATTGATGACAAGTGAACCATCGACTCAATTAATTCCCAGACTGAACTGGTTGAACAGCATTCTAAAATATGTCAACATATGCTGTTGCTATACTCTTATAATAATATTTATTATTTATTTATTGGTGATTACCGCTACATCAGCAACCAAGGCTTTATCCCGGCGATAAAAGACTGATGTGGTATAAAACGATTCTTTCATAAGGTAAAATAGATGAGAAGCACACGAACAATTTACATAATCGTGAAGATGAAATACATAGCGAGGACAGTAGTGAAAAATATTACCAAAAATTTAACGAATAGCATGAAAACCAACCCGATGATTGGAATCCTTTTCGAAAAATGCGATGTAGAGAAGAGATTAAAAACGAGTAAACTTATTAAAAAGGTTGATTTCGTTGAGAAACGAGAGAATCAGGTGGGAAGTGATAGAGTACGGAAGTTTCTCAGAGATGGTACACCATAAACTTACCTTCTAATGTCTGTAAAAATCAGTACAAATTAATAGAAAGTGCTCGATTGTCAACGGACATTGGCAGGGAAAAAGAATGTTCTCCACTGTCAACGCTTGCTGAGAAGGAACAAATCCTGGCCGTATATTACCCTTTAACAAAAAGCAACGTGTAAGTCTTGTATGACCAATACGACGTCGTGCCAGAAAGACGTTATCTATAAGGGTTAAAAGACAGATGTTATTCATCAATAATTGTCGTTTGATTTTTTAGTACTGGTTTGTCTTTTTCTTCAATTTTGTGTACTGATTTAGGTTTCGTTTTTTTCTTTTCCCTTTCTTTGATCACTTTTAGGATTTTAATGTGTTGTAATTTGGATATCTGCCTGGGTTTGTGTTGACTGTGATTTCCTGTCATTGCTGGTTTGGTTTACTTTAAGGGGTTCCGTTAAAGCAGAAACAGTGCATGTAAGCCAAGTTATTGTTGTTTGGCATGCAATAGATATTGATTGTATTTTTGTCTTAACCCCAACCCTTTGAACCCGAGTGGTCGCTTTTCTGGCAAGAATATGATACGTCATAACGTCAATGAATAGGATGGCATGGCTGCTCAGTAAGTGTGTGGGTAGACTAATCAACATTTTCAACGTGCATCCCAGAGGCTACACGTTCAAAATATTGATTGGGCTACCCCAAATAAAGAATATGGACTCTTCTAATTGCTGCCATTAAACTGACATGGACGATACAAAGGGTGAAAGTTGGTGCATAATAAGGCGTTGAGGTATTCATTCCAGGTAAAATTGTTTGTTATTTCCCTGTCCTCTTTGAAACTAATTCGCCGCTCACGCTTGATTTTTTTAATGGTATTTTCTTGTATACAAGTAGGGCAGTCTTTAGATGATGAATAATTGCCCTTACAGTTAGTGCATTTTGTTTGAGATGTGCATTGCTGGTCCTGAGTTTCGCAGCACTTGTAACATACATTTTGACCTTTACTGGCATTCCTTCTGGATGTCTCAATATTTTTGACACTTGAAGCATCGCAGTGGATTTGGAGTATATAAATCCACTTTGACGTTCAAGTAACCAATTTTGATTGATTTGGAGGATGTGGCGAACGAAATGTAATGATATATGTATTCGTTTTAATAGTATTGCCATTCTTCTTGATTTCTATCCTTTTTACCCCAGTTGCTCCTTGATTATTAAGTTCGCGTGCAGTCTCTGTTTCGGAAATATCTGCTAGCTCACGCGATCCTATAATACCTCGGCTGTAGTTGTGAGTTTGAGATGGACGGATGGAAGGATGAATGGACAAAGCATTACTATATTCCTCCCACCTTTTATAAAATGGGGTGGGGGTATAATGAAGCCTATTCCCTATTTATACAAACTATATATATTACATATATTTATTAACACTTAGGCAACATATATTTATTAACACTTGGGCAGACCACAAAATCATTTTTCCCTTTGTCTGACCCTTGATTGTTTTTTTTTTGACATCAAAGTACGAGAAGCTTCACTTAAAGATGTTAAATCTGTTTGTGATCATAAACACGCGCCTTTCATATAAATATTCATTCACCCAAACCACCATAGGCCCCATTTATATGTGGAGGAACACCTTGTGTAAATATCTTTATAAGAGTGAGGCAAAAACTTTTATCTTCATATTATCAGGATAAGGCAGACACATTTCATGCACGAAAATAAGGCAGACATATACAATTACTTTATTAATCATCAACCAAACGGAAAACAAAATCATATGTTCCATCTGACCAAAATGGCTTTGACTACAATATGGAACAGGGTTGGGGTATTCGTATTCAGTCGTATTCGAATACAATTATCAAGTATTCACATGTATTCCGTATTCATTGAATGTTATGAATACATGTATTCGTATTCAAATACATTAAAATTTGAGCTGTATTCATGAATACATTTTGAATACTTTTTGAATGCTTTCGATATTTTGGAATTAAAGATCCATATACTGAATAAAAGGTTATCACAGATCAAGCCCATGGACTCCAGACAAGAAATTCACACCTCATATCAATATTAAAGACTTAATAATCCCTGATATTATTTATATACCACCAAACACCTTGTCTGAAATTTATGCATTGAAAGCAGGCAATAGACTTAATTATCAATTAACTTGTCACAATACAACCTATTTATGTAACAATGGCCACATATCCCCATGGCTTTTTAAATTGTTGAAAATATGGACAATAAAAATCAAACAAAAAAACTCGTGTTACTGGACACAGCTCAGTTCTTCAATGATATTATATTCTAAAATTTTTTTGATTTATTTAAAGTTTTTCTATTTATCCATTATTTCACAGTGAAAACACATATTTATTTATTTATTTATTCCTGTTTAAGGTCACCTTTGTACAGCTCAGTATGTCTGATTATAATTGGTGAAAGCACGGAAATATTATAAAGAAAATACTACTGCTATTAGCAAACTTTCACCCAACAGACCCCCATGTTTAACCATGAAGTGCATTGGCTAAAACTTTACTAGTCCTTCTTATGTGGTTGTATTGCAATTGATACTTAACGATCAGGAGGAAACGCCAGTCTGTGATTTTTTAGAGGTAATCCACTCACATTTTGTGATGTGTTGTCCATGGAGAGTAGGCTAATTGCTATGACACCCATAGAGTGGATTTCCCGTCGGGTAATTACTTTAGATTTCCAACAAAGCATGGTAAGCACAATTAAAGCTTCAGCTAAAGGACCATCAGTTTAAAAATGACTTTTAACCCAACAAACAAAAAACGTAAAGGCCATGCTATAAACACTTTTAATTTAAAAAGTAGTCAAGTATTCAAAAATGTATTCATGAATACATTGTAATATTTGTATTCGTATTCAAATACATTTGAAAATGTGTGGATTTGTATTCGTATTCGTATTCATGAAATTTCAAAGTATTCGTATTCATATTCGAATACATTTACAAAGTATTCGCTCCAAGCCTGATATGGAATCCTATCCGCTTGTATCAAAAACCCATGTCCCGTCTTAAAAGATCCCTATTTTGGTTGGAAGGGGACCCTGTAGCTCAGTCGGTAAAACACATTGTACGTTAAGCCACCCGGTTGGGCACCACTGGTGGTACAGATCTAAATCCAGCACTGGGCTAAATAGTTAATTCCACTCTGTGTGAAATACCGAAATCGCATAGGTGGCCAATTTTGTTGATTACTCACCAGAGGTTGGTAGTTTCTACGTACATTGGGATGGACTCTGACCGATTTCGACCCGATGTGTAGCCTTTCCCCAAACAATAAAATCGACTTTCGTTATGATATAACCTGTCGTTGAAACCAACATTAAACCTCAGCTAACAAACCAACCTTTGGTCGGAAGATAATCACAGGTATGAGGCACCTACCTAATAGACTATTGTTTAAGAAGCATCATCATCATCACCATCATTTCGAACGGACGGACGGATGTCTAGACGCATCTACCTGATGAGGCACCTACCTGATGAACTATTGTCTCAGAAGCAGCATCATCATCACCATCATTTCGAATGGTCGGACGGATGTACATGTATCGACGCACAGATGGGACATCTCGGATGGACGAACATCGCTCATTACTATAGTGTCCCGAAAAAAAAAAAACCGGGAGCCTATAGTAATGAGTGATGTTCGTCCATCCGAGATGTCCCATCCGTGCGTCGAGACATCCGTCCGTCCGTTCGTTCGTCCGTCCAAAACACTTTGGAATCCAAATTTTAACTTTAGTTTCGGTGAATTGATCGCAACCAAATTTGGTATGCGGCTTACTTGGTAGGTAATGTAGGTTCATTTTGAAAATGGACATGGATCGTTTATTTTCACCAATGTCATGGTCCCTTTTCGATTTAGGAAACATGTTTTTTTGTATTGTCCGAATTTTAACTTGAGTTTGGGTGAATTGATTGCAACCAAATTTGATATACATCTCACTGCGGAGGAAATACACCACCTTCAGATGGCTGAAAGGCAAAGGGGGGGGGGACGTATTTATCGTTAGCCCACACTCACTTTGTTTTTATTTGTAATTGAATATCATTTGATGTTGCACATTGGGGGGGGGGGGCAGTTTCATTAGAGTCGTTTATGCAAAAATGTCGTCCCCTTCCTTCTTCAGATCCACCAAGCAGAATCCTTTCATATTTGGTAAACAACATATCTAGGTGGGTCAGATTCAAGTTTGTTCAAATCGGGTCCCTTATTTGAGCCCAAAGTTTAACTTAGTGCAATGTGAGGGCATTACTTTAAAAACCTTCTTCAGACCAGTCAGAATTTTTTCATATTTGGTATATAACATCTCAAGTGGGATTAGATTCAGGTTTGTTCAATTTGAGTTCCTGGCTTCTTAATATTTGGGCTCACTCTGGGTGCTGTGGGGTGGCAGGGGGGGGGGGGGTAGGTTCACGTTTGTTCAAATCAATTCCTTAGTGTGTGTCCATAAACATTTACCTTTCATGACTTCATTCTTTTGTAGTGTTGATGAACCATATCTAACTCAATTTGACCCCCAAATACTTCTTTTAACCCTTTACCCAACGTAACGGCCAAAACCGGCCAGCGCTATTCTCAAAAATCGTCAGTTAATTTTCATTATTTTTCCATTTTTTGTCTCAAAAACATAGGTTATGACCCCTCGTTGGAACGAGCTCATCGAGCTCGTTCCAATGAGGGGTCATAACCCATGTTTTTGAGACAAAAAAATGAAAAAAATTAGTTGTTCAAGAATTTTTTTGCAAGTGTCGTCTGCTTTTCATGTTAGGTAAAGGGTTAACCACTTTGGCAGGTGAACGATTGAGGCCCCTTGAGGACTCTTGTTTGTACAGTACTTTGATATGAAGGTTCTGATTTGAATAATGTTTTGTATGATTGTTTAGTAACATGGAATACAACACATATAATACAGTCTTTTCTCTTGTGCATACATTATGCAAATTAGATCAACTTTTGATGATTTATTCAGTGCTACTTATACACACCGATCCCCTTTTCAAAAGCTGTGGTATACTAAAAGTCAGAGACCTTTATACACTACACGCTTTCCTGTTGATGCATGCTTTGTTTAATAATAAACTACACGAGTCCTTCCATAACACATTTGAAATTTATGCAAACCCATCTGGCATGAATACTAACTTGACAGTCCGGTAATATACGCACACGAAAACCCAGAACAAGCTTCCCGGCCGAACTCCCGTTCCATTCATTCCCGCAGATTTGGAATGACATTGAAGTAGCTATCTCAATAGATCCCAGCTTAAGAAGGCGATAATAGACAAGGCTCTAAATTAAATGCATACCATTCAGATGTCTCTTGTAATAACCCTTCCTGACCCGGTTGTACTTCCATTTCGCCAGGATCTCCACATTCAGATTTCAACATTCTTGAATCTAGGCTTTGGGATTAAACCATTACAGTTTTGAGAAATTTCTGTAATGCAATTTCTGCAATATTTGGGCACCTTACCTAGCGCAATAGCCGTGTCTGGCCTGCACTGTTCGCAAAGATTGCCCTGCGAGTTTTTTTTCTTTTCTATTCTTGTCTCCGACCCAGGGCCCATGGTTTCTCACTGGAGTGAACTCATTGTGTCATTTCGCTGAGTGCAATGGCCTTGTCCCTAAGGCGGGGATTGACAGTCAAAGGACTGACAAGCGAAGTAAATGGAAATCCTTTTTAAGAGTGAAAACAGTGTTCTGTTTGCGCTGGGCTAGGGGTTAAATAATTATGTGTTACAAGTTACCCCTGTGAATCTCGTAAGGATGCAAATTGTTTGCAATTTTGATGTCACGATTAATTATCTTTTAATATGGGATTGGCAGGAAGACAGTCCCCAGGGCTATGCTGTTTTCATGCAGTGTGCATTTATTCCTGTACATTTCTGCAAGATGTTTATTATACTCAATGTGAACGTTTACTTCAAAATAAATTTCATTTCATTTCATGTCATTTCATTTCACAGTTAATCCACATGTCAGTATGACTCGGGCTGGAGGTGCTGCGGAATAGAAGGAAAATGTTATTGATCTGTGATCGTAAAGTTTGATTTCCACGTTGTGGTTACTGGCAGTTCTGTGAGGTCCCACCAGCCCGTGACAATTTGGGATTCCTTCAGACGATATCAGACACAGGCTCCAGATTCTGGGTTCAGTAACTTCACGAACTTGTCGTGTACAGCACAACGAAGACCAGGTCCAAATTATCTACTATTTTAACAAGCTAAAGTTATTAACATTACGACTAACCGTCGTTGTCTCTGGTTGGCTTCAAATATATCTGATTTTATATAACAAAATTCATACCTTAAAGCGTCAGTGGCGGCATCCAGGTTTCTTCTAGCAGGCAGGTCCGTACACATCAGGAGCCCAGAGACAACTTGTCTGAGCAGTCAGAAATTGGTGCTTATATACACCAAATTTCTGATGCAATACGTGGGGTACGTGACGACCGTCAGCAGTTTCTCCCTGACCTCAGAGAAACTAAGGGAAAGTCCCCTGACTTGGCGGTCGCCATTTTGTAGACTCGTATACTGCCATGCAGACTGTCGGTCAGCCTGCATGCAGTCCATAGAATTTCGGCTATCAAATAGTATTCCGCCGGGCGTCAGTTAACCGGCGGAATGTCCTGGTGACTGGTGCTAAAATGCAACGCAGAATCCCCAGTTCAACGGGTGTTTCACCAGGTATGTGTTATGATTTGTTAGACAGTTCTAACACCAACATCCCAGTAATACTGCAGAATGTTATTGTTCCATCTATCAGCAAATCCTAAAATGTTACTGCTTGTTGACAATATTGGCTTGCAAAGGTATGCCTGATATTGTCAAAAGAACATCTGGCGTGTACCCACAGAGTACGCCTGTACTCTGGTTGCCAGTTTAATACAATTCCATGTAAGTTATCTGTCATGTTCCAATCTGTTCAAAAACTGTTAAAGAAATTAAATAATATCGAGTCTACTGAGTTCCCAAATCAAACCCCAAGAGCTCGAGCTCTTACCCGAGCTTGTGATCTTAATTATCCCCTGTGGGCGCACTTCGCAACAGAGGCTGTATTTATGAACCGATCTTCACGAAACTTCTTGGGTACCTTTGTTGTTATCTTTGGACAAGGACGAATGTTTTTGGGTGCGGTCCGAAATTCCAAGATGGCCGCCGGCAGCTAATTAGACAAACTTTGATTTATTCAGTGCTATTTATACAATTCCAGTAAGCGCACATTTCAATACGGCTCTGGCAAGAGGCCGTATTTATGAACTGATCTTCACAAAACGTCTTGGGTATCATTGTTGTCACCGTGGGACAAGAACAAATGTTTTTGGGGTTCGGTCCAAAATCCAAGATGGCCACCGTTGGCCATTTTGTGCCGAAATTAGGTGCAATAAGTTTTTTTTGTGCAGATCTTCTGTTTATTGATGACTTTTCCTTTGGAAGGAGTTGGTGCGTTTATTTTTAGCTCAACTTTGACATAGTCAAATTTGAGGTTTTATCATGACCTGTCGCCCGTCTGCCCATCTGGACGTCTATCCGTCTGTTCCTCTGGACGTCTGTCCGTTCATTAACACGGCTCTGGCCACAGACCGTATTTATCAACCGTTATTTATGAAACACCTTGGGTACTTTTGTTATCACCGTGGGACGAGAACGGGAATTTTGGGGTGCGGTCCGAAATTCAAGATGGCCAGCAGTGGTAATTCTGTACTGAAATTAGGTGCAATCAGGTTTTTGTACAGAGCTTCCATATGAAAGTTCTGATTTGAATACATTTTTGTATGATGTGTATATTCAAATGTTTTTTCAAATGTGTTGAAACCAAGTTCCTGTGTTAGTATTTGGTGTTGTTTGGAGAGGGTAAACATTATTAGCACAACCCGATTTTCTATTCCCAATGAGAAAAATAAAACCTCCTCAGCCGTGGGAACCCTATGAGCTAAAGATAAAATATTCAAATACCTATATTTTAGGAAGGACTGGACAAATTTTTGAATCAAACAGACCAAAACAGTTGCTAACATTTGGTTCATGGAGCACCATACAAGGATCCCCATTGTAACGTTAACCCCATAGCGATTTCTTTTCTGGTTTAGCATCTAACTGTCACACACCTTTACACCTTTACAGTACTTCACCTGTACATTTGTTACAAGCTACGGTCAATATTTATGTACTGACCTTTACAATACTTTACATGTACCTTTGTTATCAGGCCATTACCTAGATGTGTGTCATTGCTGTGTCACATACTACACATGTACATGTCTTACACAAGTTGCGCTACAGTGTCATTGACACTTTCATTAACTTTTTTAGCAATAAACACACACAATCACATTCAGGATATGATTGACACCTCATAGCATTGTTCACTTATTAGTATTTGGATTTCACGGTGAGCCCTGCAAGACCACCTTCATGGATCCCGCTTATTGCTTATTTGTCCACTCCGCTTACTTGAATATTTTTTGTCTGAGAAAAGCATTTTTCAATTAAGCAGTATCCATTGTATTGATTCCATTACTGCTGATATTATGCCTTTATTATTAATATTAAACCTTTGTAATTGGTGATTTATCAATGAAATATAGTGTGGGCACCAGAAGATGTTTTTCTGTGCCCTATTTACACTATGGGAATCAGCATTGGAATCAGCAGAATGTTTGGTGAAATAGTAGGTAATATGTTCATTGCAGTCTTGATAATCAGTTCACTCCTAGGTGTATTTGAGATTTCCATTCAAAATGTCGTTTCATTCATTATCATGCTCCAGAAACACCCAGAAGCATTTCTACCACTAGCAATGAGTCTGGTGGTATGCTGGATTACATACATCCATCTGTTAGTTTGGCAGTTAGTGCATCCATCCCTCTGTACATGAAGAAGTTCAAGTAATGGGTTATCGGATTATTCCTCATCTTTAAACGTTGGCAAAAGTTTTTGAAAATTTGTGACAGATATTTAAGAATGGTCCAGCACCAACCTTGTTTCCTGGCTAGATAGCAAAATATATCTATTAGTCAATATTTGTAAAACTTTTTCCAAAGTGTGATTTACTGGGATTTCCGAGTATGATTATAAACGATAACTTCACAAGTGAATTATGCAATCAACAATTGTGTCATGTATCCGTGCGCGTAAACGAAGACGCTTTGCCGTGGATGTGATGGGGACTTCATTGTTTTTATTAATTTTTTTAACCCTTTACCTAATATGAAAAGTAGACGACGCATGCAAGAACCATTATTGAATAACTATTATTTTCATGTTTTGTCTCAAAAACATAGGTTATGACCCCTCATTGGAACGAGCTTATAACCTATGTTTTAGAGACAGAAAATGAAAAAGTAATGAAAATTAATTGACGATTTTTGAGAATAGCGCTGACCGTTACGTTAGGTAAAGGGTTATATAATATAATTATTATCGTTAATAATGAAAAGTGATAAACAGGGTAATCGCTTGGCTGGACTGATTACGTGAAATAATTCATTCGATGCGAGGGACTATATTGTAAAACACTCGTGCGCATTCGCACACTCGTGTTTGTACAACGGCCCTCACTTCTCGTGAATTATTTCACATAATCAGTCCAGTCAAGCGATTACTCTCTATGTATTTTGTAATTTGTTTTGTTATGTCAGATATTTCAATCTAGTTGAATTACTTATTTGCGGGTAGATGATATTGGCTGGACATTATTTCATACATTGGAGAGTCAATTTTAAATATGGGACCATAGTATAATCTAAACAGAATAAACTTATTCATGCTGCTTGGGCCTATGCGATAGTACAATGGAGCAGCAATGCAGATTTTGGATCTGTAAGGACATCTGTTATCTGAAGGGCAACACTGCCTTGTGCTAACATGGCAATTTACACATCAAATAGGGACAGAAACGACACAAGGGAGGGATGTAACGAAGACCTCATTTCGGCTGTCCATCCAACCGTCTGAACATTGTTTATGGCATAACTTGAATAATAGTTAATAGATTTCAATTCCTTTTGGGATATGCCTCTATTCTGACAATGTTTACGTTAAGTTCAGGGATCTAGGGAAAATATCTGTCCGTCTGTCCGTACATCCGTCCGTCCACCCAAACTTTTTTATGGCATAACATGAACAATGTTTAACAGATTCCAGTTCTTCTTGCTATATGTCTCTTCTTTTTGGTATATGTCTTCAAAGCAACAATATCTACGTCAAGTTTGATGACCACCGATATCCCTTGAAAATTGTGAGAATATGGCCTTTGTTATAAAAACATATCCTGTGAAACTTGTTTATGACGCAACTTTAACAATAGTAAGGGGATTTCAAATCTGTCTCTCGTATTTTTGGTACACAAAATCTACCTCATGTATAGTGACCTCCGTTATTCGATGAAAATTGTGAGAGTTATTGCCCTTTGTTAAAAAAATATTGTGTAATACTTGTTTATGGCATACCTTTAACAATAGTAAATGGATTTCACTTCTTCTTAACATGTGTTTCGATAGCAACAATGTGTATTTCAAGTTCATAAACCACTGCTATCTGAGGAAAAATATAGGACTTATTGCACTTTGTTAAAATATATTGTGTTAAGCGTGTTTATGGCAAAACTTTAACAATACTCAGAGCAGATTTAAATTCTTTTTAGCATATATCTCTATGCCAACAATATCTACGTCAAGTTCAGTAACAACTGTTATCTGATTATCATTATTAGAGTTACATGTATTACCCTTTGTTAAAAAAAATATTATGTTAAGCATGTTTATAGAATAACTTGCACAATATTAAGCACATTTAATTTCTTCCAGATTTTGAATATTTTGGTGTTGAGCTTTATGTTAAGAAACTCTTGAACAATTTTGATAACCACTTTTATTTAATGTTGTCTGCCATCCCTCTGTCTGTCCGTCTATTTATACATCCGTCCGTCCGTCTTTCCGTCCGAACTTTATTTATTTTGCGGCCCAACTTGAGCAATAGTTAATAAAGTCTGAGTTTGAAAATTCTGAAATTTTCAAATAATTTCATTGAAACCATAAATTAATTGGAAGTATATATTTTTTGTTGGGGGGGGGGGGGGGGGGGGCTGGAATCGCTTTGCGCTGTTTTATTATTGTCATTTTAGTTAAGGCAACACCTGGTGGAAAAAATCGTAGTGCAATCTGCCATTCGATGATTTTTTCAGTCGTTTGAAAATTTGCTCTCAAAAGGCAAGGGAGCTTGGAGATAGCACACTGCCGTATTATGCGAATTCGGACCAATTTAGCAATAACTGATGGTTCCCCATCCCCTCCCCTGTTATTGATTCACTTGTAATCATATTCTATTGACTCTTTTAGGAAAAAATGATCTGGAAACTTACCTTGTGGAAAACAAACTGGGATGCACATACATTCAGCTTCGCACAAAAATCATAAATGAGCAAAATAAAAGAAGGCTGGCAATGGAAAGGAAACTGGACAAACTAAAAGGAAATTAGATTATTAAACTACAATGTTGAACCATCCCTATAGGGTGGTCATGTTATGTAGAATATGAACAAGCCATATGACTTTTTATTTTTTCCGCTTAAATTCAGGTGATAAACCAATGGCAGGTAAATGTTATTTGATCTGTTTAACCCTTTATTCGGGGATATATGAAAAGAACATGCATGAAATGAGGCAGCTTGGAGACTTTTTGTCCACATGCACATTTGAATATTGTGAATAGTCCTGGCAGACAAGCGGGTGTAAGACAGGCAACTGAAGTAAGGCATGCATATTCTTGAGAGACTTGCTGATTTGGTTAATCTCCTCTAATTGCATAAAAAACGAAATTTCGGAAAAGCAGGACAAAATAACAGTGATGTTTTGTTTAATATGGGATAAAGTTCAAACAAAGTTCAATAATACAGACCAGTAAGAACTATTATGGACGTGCAAGAATTATTATCTTACAAGCTACAAAATGACGTATGCATGCTGTGTTTACATTCCACTTGACCTCAATCATCTACATCCGGTTACTACTATTGGTATCAGAACTGAATAAGATTTCATTTCACGAAAATCTGTAACTGCGCAGTTTCCTTTACACCCTCTTTGAGTCATACTAGTCACACACATCACTCGACCACCGACAGACCCTAAAATCGCACGATGCTATCGAAATGAAGAACGTGGAGATGAGTGGATTGAGAGACGATTACGAGAAATATACATTACCTTTGAAATTGAACGAGACCGCTCTGGATTTAATGTACAAATGCCAAGACGATCTAGTAGCCATTCTCACGGAGAAGATAGAAGATTTCGATCCAGACGATCTGTCGTTCATCTACGGGAGTAATATATATCCGATCGTTTCTAAAGAAGTGGTCGACGAATTGAAACTGAACAAGGGGGAAGAACACACGTTCGAGAGTGTGAATCTAGTCTTCAGATGGATTTATCAACGGGGAGATGATAGCTTTAAAGTTAACACGCTCATCACGGATGCAAAAATACAAAGAGAAAGTTAGTTTAGTTATGAAGATAGATTTAAATCTCGACTTTGAAAGCTTATTAAAGTACTTATCATGAGTTAGTACGTGTTTTTTTCTGTTTGTTTTTCTGTTTGTTGCTGTTTGTCTTTCTGTTTTTTTTTTTTTGTCATTAAAAAAAAAATGAAAAAATATATAATAATAATATATAAGAAGTCTAACAATTCAAAAAAAATTGTTATTAAAAAAAAAACTAAAAAAATATAATATATACATATCAAATAAGAACTTTAACACAAAAAAATGCCAAAGACAAAAATGTGTATCGTGGAAAAAAAATATATATTTGTCTACCAAACCCCAGTTGAAAAAGTACTGTAGAAATTTAGGAATTAAAAATTATAACCGTTACAACACCAAAGAACGATTGATCGAAGCTGTGCACGAGGAGACTTGTGATCTATCGCTGATGAAATTGCAAGCTAAAGTGTGTCAGTCATTGAAATTGAAAGGTGTCAAATACATGAAAAACGATGAATACATAGGTCATTTGCTCGACGAAAAGGGAATGGACAAAAGATCTGCGGTTGTGACAAAAACAACTCGAATCGTGAAAAAAAGACGAGAAGACAGCGACAACAAAACAATGTCAACAAACGACCGCAGAGGAAACTATGAAGAAGAAGACGCCCGTTGAACAAAAAGTGGTGGAGTGGCAGAAGGTTTCGAAAGAGAATAATAAAAAAATGAAAAGCGACGTGGATCGAGATGACGATTCGTTAGAAAAAAAAACGATGGATGAAATCACGAGAGCGGTGAATGAAAATAAGGGATTCGACGCGATAAGGAAAATTGTAAAGGGAGCGTTGAAGTCGCCATCGATTTTGATAGAACAAGACAAAGCCATCAAAGGATGGTTTAAAACTTTCGACGCGAAGCCCGGTCTCGCAAAAATCGATCCTAGATCGTTCATGAAACGGGTGAAGGGTAAAGGGTTGAATGTAGTTCGAAAACATCTAGATAAGGGTTTAAAAATAAAAATGATCTTGCATTGTCTGATGAAAAAAGTCCACGCGAAGACGGGCGAGAGCGTGGTGGGAGAAACCTATTTCCGATCTAAAAACGAGATTGTGTTTACAGACGACGAATTAGCCGACGTTTACCAAGTGATGAAAGACAAGATGTTGGAATCTATGTCTACCTTTTAAAACAAGGGAAGTGGTTGGACGTGCGAGAAGATATTGAATCTCGACACGTAGACAGACACAATCCTTTGAAAGCATCTTCCTATATAAAGTTACCTTATTTCATGTTTAAAAAAAACAAGCCATGATCAACGTGAAAAAATAAAGAGGATAACGAGTGTTTTAAATGGGCGATCACATCGGCCCTGTATCCCATAAAAAAGGACGCTAAGAGAGTTTCCAAGTACGCGGAGACTTGAAAAAAATCTCGATTGGACGGGAGTGCCTTTCCCGACGCGATTGAAAGACGTCGAGCCTTTTGAAAAGATAAATATCTCTGTGGTTATGAACGTCTTAGGATACGACGCAGACGATAACAAATGAATAGTCTATTCTCTTAGACTGCCTTCACGCAAAGAGAGAGTGAAGATTTTTAATCTGTTGTTAATTTCAGAAGGTGACAATCAACATTATTGATGGATAAAAAATATGAGTCATTTACTATCGAAGCAGATTTGTAGATTTCAACTGCATGAATTCGTTTCGTAGTCAAGAATCGCTGATGAGTTATCGAGAATATTGTAGCGAAAAGCAAGGCGTTGCCATCGAACTGCCTAAACCTAACACTTACATGGATGTTCGCAACTACAAAAAAAGATTAGAACCACCATTTGTCATCTACGCCGATTTCGAATGTTTCACCACAAAAATAAATTCTTGCCAGCCCGACGAGCGTAGGAGTTATGCTGAAAAATATCAGAAGTACGTAACTTCGGGGTATTGTTATTACGTGAAATGTTCATTCGAGGATCGAGAATCGTCAAGTCCCTTCGTCTACACCAAACGTTGAGATGACGATGACGTGGCCCAAAGATTCGTGGAAGAGTTAGAATCGAAAGTTCAAATATTATACGACAAATTTAAAAAATCTAAAGACATGATCATCACACCAGAGCAACAGCGAAATTCGAGAAAACCACCGAATGTCACATCTGTAGACAACTATTCGATAATCAGTCTGAAAATAATAAAAAAGTTAGAGATCACGATCACTACACGCGTCTGTTTCGCAGTGCTGCTCACAACTGATGTAATTTAAGATTCTGAGACACTGAATTCTATCCAGTGATATTTCACAATCTCTCAGGCTACGACAGTCACCTGTTCATGAAACATATGGGTGTTAGTGAGGGAGAGTTGAGCTACATCGTGCAAAGCGATGAAAAATACATTTCATTTACTAAATGGAAGATCGTCGATAAAAAGAGAGTCGTTGATGGTTTCACTGAGAAAATGAGTCCCATCCATGGAGAGATACGTTTCATCGACAGTTACAAATTTATGTCAACCTGTCTGGAAAAATTAGTCGACAGTTTGAGTAGGGAGAAATTTAAAAGCACGAGTAAACATTTTCACGATCGATGAGAATTGATGAACGTCATGTTGAGGAAAGGTGTCTACCCTTATGATTACATGAGTGATCTGGAGAAAGTCGACAACATCGCTCTGCCTTCTAAAGAAGATTTTTAATCAAAATTATACCAATCTCACATTTCTGATGATGATTACAAACATGCACAAAAAGTGTGGAGATTGTTCGACATATTCGACATGTTCGAATGAGAGAATATCATGACCTCTATTTGAAAATTGACGTACTTCTCTTGGCCGATGTGTTTGAAAATTTTCGATTGGTGTGTCATTGACATTACGAATTAGATCTGGCTTAGTATTTCACGGCACCCGGACTCGCTTGGGATGCTCTCTTGAAGACGACCGAGGTTCGATTGGAATTATTAACGGACTTAAACATGTTGCTCATGTGTGAAAAAGCTGTGAGGGGTTGCATCTCTATGATTTCCACTAGATATGCTAAAGCTAATAATTATCACATGGGAAAAGATTTCGATTCAGAAAAATCGAGTAAATTCATAGAGTATTGGGACGCTAATAATTTGTATGGTTGGGTCATGAGTCATCCTTTACCAATCGGGAATTTCAAATAGGTCGAAACGTCGGAAAGAAAACAAAAATGGAGGGACTATCCTTGTATTCTAAAGGTCGATTTGGATTATCCAGAAACGTTACACAATTCAAACAACGATTATCCACTGGCTCCCGAACAAATGGAAGTGAATGGTGTCGAAAAACTCGTTCCCAAATTAAATCACAAACACATGTGCGTGGTCTATTGTGAAAATCTGAAATGTTACATTCATCATGGGATGAGATTGATTGACGTGCATCGAATCATTCAATTCGACGAGAAGCCTCGGGTGAAAAAATACATCGATCTCAACGCGAACTTAAGAATGCAGGCTGAGAGTGACTTCGAAAAAGATTTCTTCAAACTCATGAACAATTGCGTGTACGGGAAATCTATGGAAAACATTAGGAATAGAACCAACATTCGACTCGTCGCGTCTGAAGAGAAGTCTAGAAAATTAATCGCGAAACCCAATTATCAACATAGAATCATATTCGATGAAAATCTAGTGGACGTACACATGCAAAAGACGCATCTGAAGTTCGACAAACCTTGTTATCTCGGAGTGATCATCTTAGGCGTTAGCAACAATTGATGTACGAGTTTCACTACGATTACATCAAATCCAAATTCAGTTCGAAAGCCCAACTATTGTTCACCGACATGGACAGTCTGGCTTACGAGATAGAGGCTGAAGACATCTACGAGGACATAGCGCCAGACGTGGACGAATGGTTTGACATGAGTAATTATCCCAATGATCATCCGTCTAATATTCCAACTAGAGTCAATAAAAAGGTGTTGGGTAAATTCAAAGACGAGAGCGGTGGAAGACAGATCACCGAATTCGTATGTTTGAGATCAAAATTGTATGCTTATCTCCTCAACGGGAAAGAGATCAAGAGATATGAAGGTGTTCAAGCATGTGTGACGAATAAAAACATCACTTTCGATGAGTATAAAGAGTGTCGTTTCGAAAATTTGATAGTGTATAAAAAGATGACTGTGATTCAAAGCGAAAAGCATGTACACCAAAAGAAATCAACAAGATTGCATTGACGGCCAACGACAATAAGAGAATTATATGTGAGGATAAAATACACACTTTTGCACTTGGACATTATTCCACGATATCTTAACAACAACAAAATCGAGAGAATGATGAATGGAGTACGACTGAAGACGTCAAAATGTCGTAAGTTAAAAAAAAAACTCGCGAGTTTATAAATTAAAGAAAAAGAATAGAGAAAAAAAAAATAAACAAAACAAAAAAACAAAACAAAAACATATTTATGAACAAGAAGAAAATAAAACGCATATTCATTGAAGGTGTTGTGTTACCCAACGAACCTCTTTCTAACATCGACGATCTGTCGAAAGCTGCAAAAGATTTAAAAATTAAGCATTTTCGAGGTGTGTTTTCTAGAGATGCTTTGCCGAGAAAAAAAGATGACGATGATTTGGAATGTGGAATTTTAAATCTGAACGACATCGGAGGCGAGGGCACGCATTGGGTTGCATGGTTTTCGAATGATAAAAATTATTATTTCAATAGTTACGGAATCTCACTACCGATGGAAATAAGAAACTTTTTATCGTCAGTTATTTACAATACCGAACGGGTGCAAGCGTCGGTTCAAGTGTTCTACGGTCACCTTTGTCTCTACGTTATCAGGAGATGGTCAGAAGGAGATCACTTTCAAGATATTCTCAACGATTTACATTGAAGGAGAAAGAAAGAAAAAAATTGACATAGGTATATATAAAAAAAAAATTGACATAGATATATATATAAATAAAGAGTATATAAAAATAAAAAAAATAAAGTTATAATTAAAATAAAAAAAAAATAATATTAAATAATAATAACAACAAAACAAATAAAGACATGCCAGTCGATAAATTTGGTCGCGTTGACGATGATGAAGGTTCCTCTAGAAAGAAAAGGAGAACTACATTTGGAGTCGTTGATGGTAACATTGCCAACTTGGAAGAACGATTCGTTCGAAGAAACGAACCTCTACAAGAACCTTTAAACTTAATTAATAAGAAAATCTACAATCTTCCAGAACCGATCGATCTCTCGGATGCTGCGACTAAAAAATACGTCGATAGAGGAGACGAAAATTTCCAGCAGATGATGAGAGATAATTACGTGAATAAAGCCATGACGGACGATCGGACGATCTCGACTTGAAATCTAAATGGTGAATGTAGCGGATCCTAGAGATTCGACTGATGTCGCCACTAAAAGATATGCGGATGACTCTCACTCGAGATAACAAGATAATCAATGTGCATGATCATATGAATCCTAACGATGTGGCGACTAAACAATACATAGACTTGGAACTGAGAAAGAATAACGTCGATGAGCTAGAAATGAAATCGGATCTGGATGCAGGATTCAACAAGATATTGAATCTGTCTGCGATCGACAATGACGACGAAGACTCGATGGCTGTCAATAAAGGTTACGTTGATTCTGCCCTACTGGATTCTCAATCCTGTCTGGAATCTCATGTCGTCGACTTGTATCTGAACACAAAATTCGGAGGAACCATGGAGGCTGGCATCGACATGGCTAGTCACAATCTATTCGGACTTGACAACGAACCGGAATACGATTCCAACACAGTCAGCAGACGGTATTTGCACGAAAATATGATCCGGAGAAAGGGCGATATCATGGAAGGCAAACTGGACATGGGAGGACACGCAATAGCGAATCTACCAAATCACACGCACATGACGGATGCCTGCACTCTGATCTCCGTCGTGGGAAAGATAAAATACGCCAGACAATTGATCACCGTCTGGGCTGAGGAGAGCGGTGCGTTAGATGCGGAAAAAGCCGAATGGTCCTTCGGAAACGTAGGTAACGGACTGCTGCACGGTCTGATAGGATATATATGCGGGAGGCGCAGTTGTCAATCTTGTGGTGAACGGGGTGGAATTCGACATGAGGTACAGAGTCAAAAAGAAGAAGGAACAATACTAGAACACAAAAGTCTTCTGTACGCCTCTCAAGGTACAGCTGGGGGACAGGATTAATTTCAAGACGAAAACTGACAATCCCAAAACAGCCACTTCGATAGTTTCTTTGTTGCTCGAACTGGAACCTCTGAACAAACAGTGAAAACAAAAAAAAAATAAAAAAATTGAAATAATTACTTCTTTCGTGATGTAGGGGAGACAACTCCAATTAGATTTTATTAAACTTTTCATAATAATTCTTTTCTTCTTCTTCTTCTTTTATTTCTTAAATAAATGTAAGAAAAAAAAAAAATTTTGTTTTTTTCAAATTGTAGGTATTATTTTTATTTTTTTTTTGCAAATTATAGCTATTATTATTTTTTTGGTATTTTTTTTTAATTATTATTAATTATTATTTTCATCGAACGATGGACATTTTTTGTCCATCCAATTCGAATTCTAACTCTCTATCCAACAGGACCAGGGCAAAAGCTTCAGTTCTCCTCGGCACGTTCTTGTCGAATTGCATTGTGATTTGAATGTCTAAGATGCTACTGTTGAGTTGCTCCCTCTGTTTGCTGATGTCGAATAGGAACAGGGGTTACATCGATTTGTATTCGGTGGGAGTGACGTTAGGATTGCCCATCAATTCGTCCAGTCGATGATATTTCTTTCTTTCACCATATAGTCTGCAGACATCGTTCTCATCAAAAAAGGTGTTGTAATTGATTGCAGGATATCTCGTGGCGCTCAGAAATACCTGCTTGTTTCTCAAGTTACAATGATCGAACAGAGAAGGATTTTTCTCTTGAGATCCATCCCTGTCGGTCTGAAATGCCACTACAATGAATCGCGGTCTTTCCGAAGCAGATTTCACAGTCAATCTCCAATCGAAGTGATTGCTAGATGGTGGAATACTAGCCATGTCGCACTGTCTCATTCTAAATCCCACTGGTAATTTACTCTTCGATTCTATGATCTTGTAGAGATGTACTTTCTCTGCGACAGAAGGCAACACGTGCGGAACGAACCAAGATATGTTGTTTAGATGTATCTTACCCGCATCGGTCGCGGAGGGTCTCATGATGGCTTCGTCATTTCCTTTTCGAATCAATGTCAGATTGTGTTTGAATCCGTAGAGAATCTTATCATAATCTTCCGTGAATCCAAATATATGTTTCAGAGGTATCCTGAAGGAAAACGTTCCTTTGGGTCTCGACGTCTTGACGACGTAGTCGAATCTCAGAGCGGCACTGGTATTGGCTGGACTCATGTCAGCGACGGTGTTTTTCACCCACAATTGATTGAGTCCTTTAGATTTCGAAAAATCGTCTGGATACGTCAATAGTCCATACATCATGGTAGCTTGTCCAGGATGAAACACGGATTCTATCTCTTGACCCAACAGATGCATCATGCCATTATTGGCTAGAGTAACCACGTCATCGTCTGCGTAATCGCTCCCGTCTTCCTTGGTGAGACATCCTTGTATCAATATGTAACTTTCGCTGATATGAACGAACAGATCTTGTGTCTCGATGCTGATTCTTATTTCACTGGCATTGTTCAAACTAGTTCCAGGCACGGGTTCGTACTCGTGAACTTCGTATTCTTCAATGCTTTCATCTCTCAATATACCTTGGGTTATATCTAATATATTTGTCAGTTTCTTTTGTGTTATTCGATTGCTTTTTTTATTATAAATTGTTTTTTTTTTTTTTAAATTATCTTATTTTATTTTATTTATTTTTCCCTTACTATATATATGCGTAAAGGGTAAAAAAAAAATAAAAAGGTGAAGGGTTGTTTCTTCAAAATGTCATATTCTGCAATTTTTGTTCATAAAACGTTCCGATGATTTCTCTGCTGTCATATTCGTCGTCCTCTAATGCTTCTATTTTGTAAGTCACCGGATCCGTGTAAAATATTCTAACGATCTTAAAGATTTCTTCAGTCCATCAAGGAGTGTAGCCTTTTGCAAAGAGTGACTTATAAGAAGTGATTCTCACTGAAAATTTCGGCGATTTTGACTTCTTCTCGATCTCGGTCCTTTCGGGATAGAGATTCGCGAAGACGCATTTTTCCTTTCGAGGGTTGCTAGCTTCTGCATGAATCATCTTGATCGATCTGTGTCGCGAGTTGTTGTATTCTTCTACCAGTTCGTCTAGGACGTCAATATATTTCTTGGTCGTGTTGGCCGTGAAATACTGGTACATTTTCTCCTTCATGGTTCTATTCCAATGTTCGATCAGGTTAGCTTTCCTTCGTTTCCGATGGAATAGAGGTCTACCAACGGACGAACGTGACTGTTGTAAATTTCCTTCCCTTTGTCCATCCACAATTCATCCGGTTTTCGAGAAGACGATGCGAATATGCTCTTCAGAGCCTCGGCCATGCAAGCTCCCGTTTTTTTCTTCAGAGGTCTCATCCATCCATATTTCAAAAGCACGTCGATTACCATCAGTATGTATGTAATGCCCTCGTTCCATCTTGAATGCAATTTAATGTCGATCAGATCAGCAGACCAGATCTGATCCAGACCCTTCATGAAGATCCTTCTCCTTCGAAATTTACACGTGACAGGTTTATGAAGTTCGTTTGCCAATGCACTCGTTAAAATGTTTTCTGGACGTTTTTTTTATGTCCCCATCCAAATTGATGCTTGGTACTGATCACTTTACCAGCCAGCGAACGTTCGAGTCTCTCTCTCCTAGTGGGATTCAATATAGTTTTCAATATCGTCAACATGTCTTTATCGCAGATTCTGTTATGAGTCTCGACATCTGGATGTTTAGTGTAACACAGATCATGTGCGTAAGCGACCGAATCCACTCTATTGATGGTTTTGCTCCAAAATTTAGGTGTCAGATCTCAATTCAATCTCTTATTTAATTTCGTGCCGGGTCCCGTGAATTGATGTCCTGGCAGATGCATTTCGACAGGTAGATTATTAATCAATTTATTCGTCAGGACGGCACCGCGTTGGACGAATTGCATCTTGGTTGAACCGTACACTTTACACGTTCTACAAAGCATGGAACTTTCATTTTTGTCAGTACTTTTTTAACGTTAACTGTATCGGTAACTCTCTTGCATCTGACGCAATAAATTTGTTTTGTTTGTTTTTTTGTATACATTTTTTAATTTTTTTTTTTTTTTTTAATATATATATATAATTTTTTTTTTCAATCGATTGCTTCTGAAATCTTTTTGGGATCCAACAATTTACAAAACGATTGTCTCGCTTCTTCCCTACCTTTTTCCACGAGAGAATTCTTCAATTGTTCCTTGATGATATGACGACTCTTGACTCTTATCTTTGCTTTCGTATTTTTGTTTTTAGTTCAATATGTCGATGTATTCGCCATCCGAAATCCTACTGTCTTTAAATGCTATGGAGATCTTATCCGATATGGTGTCGATCTTTGCATCGGCTAAAACACTGATGTTTTCATGTTTCTTTGCCTTCACGGATAATTTCTTAGTGAGAAATTTTCCGATCATACTAGCGAATCCGGCAGTCAAATCCAATCTTTCTACGGCCAGCACGACTGGAAAAGCAATGATGAGGGTTGACAATATACTTATTCCGGCAGTGTTCAAACCCATAGAGATGGTGACGAGAGTCAAATCCACACCACTAACGAATTTCTCGAATCTCGAATATTTCTTGTTGAGCGAACGACGACAATCTCTCTCGCGCGTCAGATAGGGTTGAATTCTATTGATTTGTTCGATTCGATACTTCTCTCCCACATCATTGCTACTTTCTGGTGGTGGTGGTAGAAGAGATGCCATGGACTCGACATCCAATTTCTCTAACGATGATATATTTTTTTCTTCCTAGTTCCATTTTCATTTTATTTTATTTATATCTATTATTATTATTTTTATGTATTTTTTTATTTTCATCCCTTATTTAATTAACAAAAAATGGTTTTTAATGGTTTCTAACCTTCAACAGAGAATCCACGAAAACGTGATTCCGTCAGAACATTGTTTTAGTGGTGGTGGTAGTGATATCCCCCTTTCCAACAAATATTCCAAAATGCGTCCCCTGACTTCGGTGGTGAGACATCGATATGCTAACTTCAATTCTTCCGATTTTGTGGGTTCGGGTTCTCCAATGCAAGACACGAATTGCTTCCAACATTCAATCACGTCGTCACATCGTACACATTCCAATGCAGACATGAAATTCGTGGTGATGATGTCTTCCATTCCATCGTGAGACACGAATGATTGTGATTACATTCTCTCTCCTCCAGACAGTCAATACATCTTTCATGCAAGACCCTAGAAAGTTGTTCATTCACGCAGATCGCGTAAGCTCTACACAATGCCCTTAGAAGAAACCAAGCTCTCGACTTCATGCAATCGTTCGTTTTACTCATAATTATACGTATACGGAAAACAAGTCCTAAAAACATAATTTTTTTCTAATTTTTTTCTATTTTTTATTATTATTATTTTTTCTATTATTTTTTTTTTCTCTCCATATATATAGTACACTTACTATTCCGCTCATGATCAATCGAATGAAAGAACTCTTTTCATTTATTACGATTGCACATTTTTTATTTTATTTTTTCGAAAGAAGGATTTTATGCTTTTCATATTCCTATAAAACTATCATTTTTTCGTCGTTGTCGTCATCGTCGTTAGGAAGATACCGGAAAAAAAGCATAATCATTTCTATCCTTGTGGCAAATTCAGTCCATGACCTATTTGACGCGAACGAGTGTAATCTGCGAATATATTTGACACACTGACGATTGGATTTTTCAATATGTTCATCACCACCACCATGATCGAATCCATTAACTACGTTTTTCACTCAAATATACATGTAATAAATTTCTCTGTATTTGTAACGTTTTACAAGTTTCAATTTGAATTTTAAACGATCTAGGATATCTATAATCACATGATAATTTCGATAATAAAACGCATTTTTATCATTTCGATATTTTTCAGATAGTTTCGATTTTGAGATATGATTGACAATAGTAACAAAAACAATATTACGCACCCGTTTAAACGTGAGTCATATTTGATACATTCCGATCGAATTCATTCTAATGCACACTCATGTAAATGTTTAGAAAAAGCTAAAAACGTTTTGTAATGCGAACGTTGCTTTGATGATGAAAACGTTTTTGCTAACAAGTCTTTAACATTACGTGTACGCTCCATTTAAAACCCCCTTTCGTCACACCCGGTGAACACATTGTCTTCACGGGTCCACAACCCCCTTTGCGAGGCTAATTAAAGACGACGGGAAAATCCAGACATCAAAGGCGGTTCGTTTCTTGATGAAACCGAATTACTTATATCCAGTCGCATATGAAAAACATTCTGTGTTTATGCAATTAATACATCGATTCGTTTTCAAAAATAATAAAAATGAATGTAGACTAATTCATTATTTGTCTCCCAATATGAATCAACTATTTATTTAAACAAAAAACAGCATAAATGATGGACAACAAGTTTGTTGTGAATGCGAATTAATTTCAAGCACATTGATAACAAGAACGCCCTCATCTTTGCATTACGTGTACATTTCATACAAAACCGCACTTGTTAATTACCTCGTATGAAAAGCTGTTTTAGTGCGGTCATGTGAGAAGGATTACATAACCAATTAATGTTTGACGAGAAAAATCTTTCAGAGACTGTCCCTGATTAGCAACTATATTGTTCAGTCAGAAAATTTCTAAACCCTACATTTAATAAGATATTCAGATACAAATGCAATATCCCCAATAACCGCTACAGACAGTCTAACCGTTATGGAAACAGTCACCCCCACGGTTCCTGAACATCCTCCGCTCCATCCCTAAAAGTGGTCAACCACTTTAAGGGAGGCGAGCATTTGTCCTGCGTCCCGCCTCTGCCCCTTTTTGTAAGCGCATTGCGCATCTTTTTGTCCCAACCCAATAGGATTACAAGACAGGCCTGCCCCCGAACCAGGGAAGTTCGGGTCTTGGTGGTCCCCGAAAGGGGCCGTTGTTGTTTTCGTCCAAAGAGTCCAACCAAACAGAGACAGCCTGAGGCAGATTATACTTGCCAACCCAACCAGGCAGGGGTGGGGGTGGGGGCGGGGGGCTTACTAATCTCTCATCATTTCTAATTTCAGCAGCACCAAGAGCCACAGCACAGACACCCCAACGAAAGAAGCAGACACTCGTTCAACCAAAAGCACTCAGACCCAGCCATCAACCACCAACAGAAGAGCTTGGGGCAGACTATACTTGCCAGTGATAGCTCCAACACTCACCCAAGTGGCAGACTATACTTGCCCGAAAAAACACACAAGACATGAGAGACAATCAACCACGACAACATCCGACAGAACAGCCACACAGCCAAACCACCACAACACGGGAACAGAAGACAGGGGGGGTGGGGGGGACTTTAATCATCTTATATTTTTTAATTTCAGCCACGGCAGAGACAGATAAGCTAGTACCACAAACACACCAGACCAGACCAGACACCGCTACAAGAAAGACCCCTCTACAGACCACACAGCAAAGTTACAACAGCCAGAATAATAACAACAACAACAACAACAACAACAACACGGCAGAGACACAGAATATAGCATCATTAACGCACCAGACCAATACACCGCCGTAAGAATGACTCCCCGCCAGCAAACACAGCAACGACACAACAGCCCGAACAACAACAACAACAACAGAAGAGCTTGAGGCAGACTATACTTGCCAGTGATAGCTCCAACACTCATTTAAGCGGCAGACTATACTTGCCTGAAAATCACACTCAACAGAAATACATCGAGAAAAAGACCTTGCAAATGCACACACTTCTTCACTGTACTCTACCTTTTGCCGCTTTTAGTCTAAGTTTTTTTTTACTATCTTTCAAACTCTATCTTTTTCCCAATAACCGCTATGGATATCAATAACCGCTACGGATATCAATAACCGCTATGGCAACACAATAACCGTTATGGCTTCAGCACATCCTTCACTCCATCCTTGGAGGTGGGCATCCACCCCCAGGGAGGCGAGCGTTGGTCCTGCGCCCCAACCTCCTAGCCCCTTTTTGTAAAGCGCTCCTCTAGCGCACAATATGTCCGGACCCCATGATAATCGCAGGCCTATTACCTGAACCATGAATGTTCAGGTTGGGTGGCACCTTGTTAAGGTCCGTTTTGTTTCTTTCAAATTGTCTATCGCCGAAACCATACACGCCAGCTAAAGAGCCCAAGGCAGACTTTACTTGCCGATGAAGGCCTATCTTCAACTCCAAATCACAAGCGGCAGACTATACTTGCCTGGAGAACAACAACCAGAAACATCAACTCCATTCTTCTTCCTCCTTTACACCGACCAGACATGATGCGGGTGATGATGACTCAAAAATTATCGAAACTTTAATATACAGTAATTGAGGGTCGAAAGGGCATGCCCCAAATTGTCCTAGCGCGCCTTTGGCGCGCGAAACTATTCTTTAGACTTTAGAAATGCAATATCTTTCATTTCCAGAACTCTGTACTGCGGTTTAATATAGGAATTGAAAAAATCCGTTCGTTAATTCGTGAGATTTTCGATTTGTTTTCATATTATAATAAAATGTTCGCTGATATATGATTTGGATTCCCCGCTCCCCCCCCCCCCCCCCCCCCCCCCCCGCCGTATAATTGAAGGTCGGATTGTCTCCGTCGAAATGATCTTGTCTTCATTCATTCTCATAACGCTTCATCTGTATTTTTTAAATGAAATTATGGAATAGAACGAGTATTTCAGTGAATAAAATGTGTTCTTGGTGTACGGTGTTTTTGAAACAACAATGTGACAGTCTTGGCGAAACATCCTGGCGTTTTGCTGCGGCAATAGCTTTTCCGATACGGGATTTTAGATTCTATACTGTGCCGAGTGCCCGAACATTTCAAAGTTAAAACCAGGTGATTTAATTTTTATTGTAGCATAAGCATTTTACCGAAATAGTTTAGATGAACTAAAATGAGAATGTATTATTCATTAAAAAAATTAATAGTCCAATGTGCGGGAAAAAACATGAAAATCGCCAGCAAGCTTTCTGTTTATACCCAACGTCAACAGCCAAATTCAGCCAGCACTATACACAAAAATCTCCATTCAAATTTTATTATGTTTTAAATTTTTGTTAAAAAAACATAGCTTATGACTTCTCATTGGAACGTTCTCGATGATCGCGGTAAAGGAATGTCAACCAAGGTTTAGGTTGTTTTGACCTGCGATGGAGCACTGAAAGAGAAAAAGATTCCCATTCCTATAAGGCAAGCACTTCAAAGGGGTTTTCCCGTCATGCCCTCCCATCATATCCTGGTCTGCATTGACAGTAAAAATTGTTTACCAACAGAAAATTATCAGTTAAACCAACCACAAAAAATTGTTAAAAAAAAAACCCAGTTAAATTATTCTCGTGTGTTTAAACAAACACATGTTCAATGGATCACTACCACCTTGCTCAAGAGGTGTGCTGTCTAAAATATTTGGGGGGTGATGGGGGGGGGGGGGTCATTGCATTTCCACAGAATTTCTTAGACAATAATGTACACTGTGATAATATTTAATAGTGCTTCTTTCCTCGTTGGAACGGGAAGTGAAGCGGTGCTTATTTACTATGGTAAGAAAGTCCCGCTTTACTGGTGAAATAGGACCCAGTCACCTGTGCCTGGGATGGATGTCCACTAAAATGGGCACCAAATGGGTAAACGATCGGCTAAACTTGACCTCAGACCCTTCTTGTGGTCACAATTTATTTATTTATTGGCGTTTAATGTCACTTTTCTGCAACTATGGCCTATTGCGACCGATGGGCACAATTATCCATAGCTGATGAAAAGTGACATTAAACACCAATAAATAAATAGCTAATGCTTCTTGCAAAGTGTCTAGTTTGTTCACACAATTTATTTCGTGTGTGTAGATAAGTGCAGGATGGATTACAACCAAATCACACACAGGGTGAATTATCCACTCAACTTCAACTTACAGGCGCCGATAAATAGCAGACAAGCAAGCAAATTGTCTCTTGATGGATGTGTAGATAAATCCGGCGGCCCTTAAAAAATCGGTTCGTGCAAAAAAATATGAGTTCTGTAAAACATTCACTTGACAAGTGATTTGGTAGAACTCCACCTGTCATGCACTGTGTATTTTTACCCATTAGTAGTTGAATGCTAAGTCCATGGAATATTAGCAAAGATTTTCTATTCAAAAGTGCAAACAAAACCCGATCGATATTATAGTGCTTTGAAAGAGTGCTTGTGTATATATATTTTTTTAAAGATAATATATTCTGTCATTCATGTGTGCAAATGTTTATAGATACCTGTAAAGAATTAAAGTCAGATATCATTAATCACAAAACCCGATCGATATTATAGTGCTTTGAAAGAGTGCTTGTGTATATATTTTTCTAAAATATAATATATTCTGTTATTCGTGTGAGCAAATGTTTGTAGATACATGCAAAGCATGAAAGTCAGATATCATTAATTAAAAAATTTCTTAATAAAGTATTGTTGGTTAAAATCATTCGTCCCATATAATCAGTCAACACAGCTGACTGTCCATAAGATCATCATCAACAACTGCACGTGTTATTGTTGAAGTAATTACCATGGATACTAAAAAGTTCCCCTCAAAGCCAATTAGCTTCTCCTATTTGTAGACACCCTATTATGCAATCGACTAGTGGAGAGGAGAGAATATTTTAAATGGACTGTACACGTAATGAAAAAGACGTTTTTCTTCTCTCACCTTTTGTTTCATTTTTTTTTTTATTTCTTATATAAATTATATATCCAAAAATATTTTTTTTCTTTTTTTAAGATACTTGATATTTTTTTTTAATTGTCTTTTTTTTTGTAATGACATTACAAAAATGGGTATATTCTTAAACGGCGAATTCTGACTGAACAACAAACCTTCACCGATCGGTTCCACATTCTTTCCATCTTCAGAAAGAGACCGTCTCCACAGAAAGCATTGCTACCTTTTCTCACGGCTCCTAGATAAAATCCTTTACCCTCTACGTCTATGCGACACATGGCTCCTCCCTTCTTTAAAAACAGTCCGTTTCCCCTCTTCTTCCAAAACAATCCTTCTCCCACTAACTTGTCGACTCCCGAACTAGCGAGTCGCGAGGGAGCTCCCACACCCAGAGCTGGTAACACCGTCTTCGTGAGAATGGGTAATGCTTTTGCAGTGAGTCCCACCAATAACAGCAAGAAACCGTCTTTCATTCTCAGATTGTATCTCAATTGAGCAGGACTCAGTCTCACCATAATTCCCGTTCGATTACGAATCGCTTTCTCCATCCTTTTGATTTGAGGTTTAGTCCAGGCGATCTGATCGCTACCGCCACTCGCCAGATCTTCGTAACTGAATTTAAATCTGATGGCTCCGCCTCGATTACTCAATGCTCGGCGAAGTTTAGCTTTCTGTCCTTTGGATATGTTCACTTTCTTAACGATGTATTGAGTCATTTTTTTTTACTGGATTATATATATATCTATATTTTTTTAATTAGGAATATTATGTTTTTTTTATTTATTATTATCAATATTATAAGTTTTTTTTGTTTTTGTTTTATTTTATTTCTTATATATATATATTAAAAAATACAAAAAAAAATTTAAAAAATACCAAACAAAAAAAAAATTGTTTGTTTTTTTTTCAAATTATATATTTATCTTTTTTTATTTACTTGATTTTTTTTTCATATCTCTCTGATGTGAAATCGTATAGTCACTCTCTCTCCGCGAAGATCTAGCAGATCGCCGTTCTGATCCATCAACGTGGTTTCGATGCTATACAATGTGTCCAGAATCACGGGTAAATAGACAAGATTTCGAGGTCGCTCCACGATCTTATAACCCGGTGAAATGTCCGGAAATAATGCGTGGATCGTAGGTTGATAATCGTTTGATCGAATCCCACCATCTCGCCGATCGAATCATCCACACTAAAATCCTCTCGAAAATTATCTCCAATATCGTCTGTAGAGTACTCGTATTGGGAGCGAGTCTTATCATATTTCCTCCGTGACCGTTGGTCTTTAGTCTCGTCTGGATGTGACAGTTCAGATCGTCTATGTCATAACTCCCTTTGGGAATTCGAATCTCGAACCAATCCACACCGTTGGAATACTTGAACGCATTGTTCTTTTCCGTGATGTTGGGAAATGAATAATAAGCCTCGAGATTAAGCAACGTCATCTCGTATCTCTTTTCCTTCTTCAATTCGATGGAAGGTTCGAATTTCGTCGTGAATCGAGTCGTGTCGTGACTCACTATGATTTGAAAGGACTGTTTCGCATCCGTATTTTCGACTATCTGTTCCAATAGGCGATGTTCTGACATATTTTTTTGTTATTACTATTTATAAATTATATATTTTTTTATATATTTATATTTTATCGATGTTTTTTTTTTATTTTTATTCTCTTCTCTATTATTATTATCGTTGGGAATGTAAAAAAATCGTCAAATCCGCTTCGATATTTTCCGTTGTTAAATTCGCTAGTCAAATCGATCACGACGAACTTGTGAAGTCCTTTGTCTCCTGAATTCTTCCCTGCTCATGTTGTTTGCCACGTGATCTCCGTAGATGTGATTGAGATTCTTCAAATCTTGACGAAAGAGTCACAGAAAATTAGCATTCTCCCTTATCTTCTGTTTGGGTAGTCGAAACTAATTCTGAGACAGATAGAAACAATCAACATTGCTGTGACGTCCCCGAACGTAATACGATTTGCATCGATTCTGTCTCTCTAACAACAGATCATGAAATTCATGTTCTTCGACTTCAACTGTCTGGGATCGGGAACATCATCGGCATTCTCATAAAACAGACATTCCATGTTCGAACACTCGACGTTTCTCCTCGTCAATTCTCTCGCCGCTCCTTCCAATATATTCGAAGTCTCGTGTCCTTTGAATTCGTCACGATTGCCGAAGATTCTCGACATGACGTCCTTAGGTAATTTATGCGTCATGCATTCTCGAAGCAATCTGTACTCCAGTTGAAAGAGACTCTTGCCGAAAACGAATAATCTGTCGTAATCCAACCAGCCAGGTCGCAACAGCATTTTTTTTACTATGTTTTGAATTGTTTTTTTTTCTATTTTTTTTATTTTTAATTTCTATTTTTTATATATACATAAAATTTGTTTTTTTTTATTTATTTTTTAATAACTTTCAATCTCGATCCTCTCGTCACTTTTGCCAAGTCCTGTATCGGCACGATGTCGTCACAGAAGTCTTTCAAACTTTTCGGTTCGATTCGCGATCGTTTGGCAGGCGGCTGCGATAGAGTTATCAATTTATTAATCAACGCATCGGCTCCTCTCCTGCCAGCTTCCGAAGCTATTCTACCGTTCACTTCGACAGCGGCTTTCTTACCGGCGTCGATCGCCGTCTTCTTTCCGATTTTGAGAGCGCTCGACGCGATCTGTTTCACGGCGTCGCCGGTGAATTTACGAGTTAAGAATCGCATCATTGAATCGAAGATGCCCAATCCGCCATAGACGTACGATCTAACATAACCCCTGTTATTTATCACCAACATTTTTATTTTTTTTGAGAATTAGGTTTTTGTTTGGTTTTTTTTCATTATTATTATTATTTCTGAATATGTATTATTTTATTTACTTGATATTTTTTTTTCTCTTCTCTTACACTATTTTATCATTTCAAACGATTCATCAACTTTTGATAATCCTTCTTAGTCAAAAACTTCTGCCTCAATAATTCGTTGCATACGCTCACTATCTCGCTATTTACTCCGGTGTTACCGGCCTCTCTGCTTGCCAACAACAATCTCAAACTCTTCGACAGGGCATGGGAATCGTGCGGAAGAAATATCGCGTCGGTCTCCATTCCCTTTCCAGTCGTCGATTTCACGAAATACTTGTTCGCCTTCCATATGGGTTCCACCACGTGCTTCAACTTGTAACCTCTCCTATCCTTCGGACCCGTCTCTCTAGCATCATTGTTCTTCTTCATGGCGTGAGTCTGAACCAGAATGCCTCCGTAATTTTTGTAATCCTCTTCGGTGTAATCGCCGGATCTCTTGTCAGAGAGCAGAGTGTGCAATCCGTCGGTCATACTTGTTCGGGCCGACGATCAAATAGTCGCCTTCAAAGCATATTTGCGTGTCGCCAACGAAATCGTCATCACCTTCTTGACGAAATCCGTACATTGAATCTTTTTCTCTACCGTAGTCAGATCTAGCGCTACTCACGACGCTACTCGCATCGGTCTCGATCCTCTCTGGAGTGTATTCGGACAAACTTTTCGGCGTAACGCTACCGACGCTACTCGGATCGATCAGGATTCTCCCCGGAGTGTAACCGGACGGAGTTCTCGGCGCAGAACTACCGGGAATAGAACCCATCCTCAGAGAACCTTCTCTTATGGGTCTCAGTTCCTCCACGATCTCCTTCCTCGCTCGTTCCTGAACGTCGGTGACGGGTCTGAACAACTTTGTCGCTTCTCGCGTCAGTCCCATCTCTCTCAATCGCCTGGACAGGTCCTAGGCCTGGATGTTCTCCCTGCTCCGTATCAATTCGCGAACCTGATCGCCCCTTCATTTAGAATCTCCTATGTGTAGAAACATTGTTTATTTATTTATTTATTTATTTATTTATTTATTTATTTATTTATTTATTTATTTAATTTTTTTTTCTCTTTAATGGATGAAAAACGGTTATATTTTTGTATTCTTTTTCTTTAATGAAAAACGGTTATATTTTTTTTTTGTATTCTTTTTTTTTTATAAATGTTGTTATATATATATATAACATATCTTCGTCAACTTGCCGTCATGCTCGGAAGATTACTTCCTTCTAAGCGGCTTTCATTTTTGACTAATTCTTATTCCGTTACGTTAAGTGCTGTACCAAAGTGTATCGCGTCATGGAAACGTAAAATTTAGCGTCACGCTTAACCTAATTGTTGAATGGGAATTATAAAATTGATCGAGATACGCGTACGTCTTACAGATCGATTTATTATTTGGCAAGTGGCCGCCTAGCTCCTAATCACGAACCCATCTATGAAATCGCCGTTTCATATCTTCCTTGGGTGACAACAAGTAAAGATATGTTCCGCATCACACGTAGTTCACTGTATTTAATTGTAAATTATGGACAAACAATACCGTATCATATCCTCCTTAGGTGGTAACAAGTGAAGATATATTGCGGGTTATTACGCGCAAAATTTGTTCTCAGCAAAACAAATTTTGCTGAGAACTGAGAACTGGCTGAGAACAAATTTAGTTTTAGTACCCCCTAAACCAAAAAATAGCCCCTAATCCGTTTGGTCTGGCTAGGGTGGGGTTAGGGTCAGGGGTGGGGTGGGGTGGGGTGGGGTGGGTTGGGATAGGGTTAGGTGTAGCCCCAGAGTAGATCTTAAGGTTGGGGAGGGTTAGATCCCAGGGGGTGGGGGTTAGGTCAGGGGTGGGGGTTTAGGGTTTAGGGTCAGGGTAGGGTAGGGTTAGGGTTAGGGTGTGGTTTTTGAGTGGATGGGGTGGGGTTAGGGTTAAATATAAGTTCTAGGGTGGAGGGGGTGGGGTTCTGGCTAAAATAAGGTTATGGACATATAAAATGTTTTTTCGTAGCCCTTAAACCCAAATAGTAAGAATGTCCGTCCGCCCGTCCGTCCGTCACTTCCGAGTGACAATCTCTTGTTATTTTCTAATAATGCATTGTTGGTGTCTTGAGGAAACTTCTTTTCGATTTTGGACCGGTCAGCTGAAACAAGATGTCCCCCAGCGGCCAATTCATTATGGTTACCATTTTGAATTTGGTTCCGCCCAATAGCTAATGAATACTGACTCAAATCAATTTCAATTGGTGGTGTATTGAGGAAGCTTCCTTTTGATTTTGGTTGAGCTAGCCAATTTAATATATAGCTGCCATGGTGACCATATTGAATTTGATATCTGTCCAATAAATAACGAATGCTGACTTGAATCATTTTTAATTTTTTAATTATACATTGTTGGTGTCTAGAGTAAACACCCTTCAGTCGAACCAAGACAGCCACCAGTGAACAATTCATTATGGCTTCCAATAACAAATGAATACTGAATCGAATAAATTTCATATTTATGGTTATGTATTATTGTCTAGAGGAAGCTTCCTTTTGATTTTGGTTTTGTCCCCGAGAGACTTGCCTACCCTTTTATGACACCCTCAGTGGCATATGCCACGCTCCTGTTTTTATTTGGTCTTGATTACGTAATGTTTATTCATGAAATCTCTATCCACCAGTGTAATTGTGTTACAACCAGGTCTCATGAAGAAAGAGACTAAAGATTTTAGGGATTTATGTTTTCACCAATGCAGGAATTCACATTCTGTATAAATTCTGTAAAACATTAAATGGGGGCATGAGCAAGGTTTAAACGATCATCCATGGCAACAACATCAAAATTTATTTCTTTAATTATTTTTCTTTCTTTTTAAATATTTCAAAAAATATCAACAAAACCATATTTTGTGACCCCTTGATTGGAATGAGTTTTGTTGAATTTTTTGAAAACTATATTTTTTTCAACTGCTTAATTTGTAAATTACGCGGGCGGTTGTGATCGATTTGTTAGGTGAAGGGTTAAGCTTATGGGGCCTCTATGTTGAAGCTAGAGGTCCATTAGCTGAAACTTTGCTTTTGATTTTCACTTCCCTGGATTGCAGTCCTGATATAGACGCCGTAGTTGAAGTGGGCTTCACAAGACTCCCTACCCATCCCCTATGCACACTGATGTCATAATACTAAAATTCCAAGCAGTAAATTTTCTTCAGAATGCAGAAAATTCAGTCTTTGTCGGCAGAGTTTTCTGTTCAATTATTGCTCTTACTTCAACACCTTCTAGTGTTCTACGAATTTGAATTTGCGAGGACAGTACTTGCCCCATTTTACAATTTCTCGCCAAAAACATTTTCAGGATAGCATTATATTGGTTGCTCGTGTTATATGTTGAAAGCTTAAATTGCAAACAGAGGTGGAGGAAACTCAAAAAATGGGGGTGGGGGTCACACCTTTCTGGGTATCGCAAGGGTATAGGATGGAATATATTTTTTTTCTTTGTGGGTGGGGGTGGTGTCAATGGTGGTGGGGCAGTGTATTCATGCAAAATATATAAATTTATATACGCTACCCCATGACCCTTGAACCCACTAGATTTAAGACACTAACCTCAGCATATGTATTTTGTTTTGTTTTGACTTAATCCTTAGAACCCTGGTGGTATCTTCCATATCAGTTCCCTGGCAGTTCCCTGGCAGAACTTGGAAGCGGCCATATTCATTATTTGTGGGCAGCCCAATTAATATTTTGAACGTGCAGCCTCAGGGCTGCACGTTGAAAATATTGATTGGTCTTCTCCATACATTCACTTACCAGTTATCATACTTAATGAATTTATAAAGTATCATGCTCGTGGGCCGGAAAAGTGACCTTTCGGGTTTAAAGGACTAATCTTAACTTTGAAACCACCCTTTGAAATATTACGCTCCATTTGGATCTTTCTATTTTTATTCATTAAAAGCTTGAAAATCAATGAAGTCATGTATGTATAGGTGATGTGTAGTGATCATAGGGGGTTGTTTATGTCATAAAATGCCGTTCGGGTACCTATAATTGTTGAAATAAGTGGGTGGCGCACATGCCTCCTGTGTTCCCCCGGTTCCGCCGCCCATGATTGCAAAAGTCTGGCAGCACTAGAATTGTCGGCGCACAGAAGCAGCAAATAAAGTCAACATGTCTCTATTCTGTACACAAATGGTCATAGTTGAAAGTGGTCTTGGGAAAGTCATTAAATTATTTTAGAGTTTTGTGGGGAACCGCAGATTTAATGCAGAACATTTATGAAAATGAAATAAAATAGAAAAGTCCTTTTCTCAAGAAATAAGTTACCTTGTTGCTCTGTACCTTCATTTCTGTTATTCATGAATGTGCTGTTTTAGCTCTTTTCCGCAAAAGTTCGATGTGTATACTATGTACTATTGTTAACTGTTAATATAATTCTTTTTGACAGGAGTTTTAATGCCCCAGACCAATCTGGTCGGATGGGGTACCTAGTAGAGAGCTGGGTCGGTTCGTTCGTACGTTACGTACATGTGCTTACGTTGCATAGGTTCGTAACACAAATGTGTCCGTCCATCATATTTACTGCTCTAGCACTGTCATTATTTGGCGGATTCAAATAATCTTTGCTATGCTTGTACCTTAACATGGGGGAACAGATCCTACAGCAGAATTAATATCTTCGCTTAAAGATTTACAGAGTTATTTGCCCTTGATAACTTATGTCATGCTTGTACCTCAACATGGGGGAACGGACCCTACGTTAGAATTATTATCTTCGTATAAACATTTACAGAATTATTCTCCCTTTTTTAACTAAGAGGATGATTGAAAAATGTCTTCACACTCATTTTCTGGCAATAACTTTTGCACTGTTGCTCACACGATTCTGATACTTCACACATAGGTTGCCCATAATGGGACAATGTTTTGCCTTGATTTTGGGATCTGTAGGTCAATAGATTTATGTTTTTTGTGCAATAACTTGAGTTTCCTTTTGCATAAGATGCTATAACTTCATATGTTGATTGCATATGAGGTATCGATGGCTGGGATTGCATTTGGAGGTCAATAGGTCAAATGTCGAAGTCACTGTTACCATAAATGCTTTGACATTTGGTATACAAAATCCCTGGGGGACGGGGGGGGGGGGGGGGGCAGATTTACATTTGTTCAAATCGAGTCCCTGAGTTAGTATTTAGGCTATCTATTAAATCTTAACTTGGTGCAATTTGAGGAAATTTCTTTAAAAATCTTCTTCTTCAAATCCGCCAGTCAGAATCTACCTTTTCATGTTTGGTATACAACATCTATACGGGGGTCAGATTCATTTTGGCTCCCTGTGAATTTTAACTTTGTGCAATATGATGAAATTTCATTGATAATCTTCAGATCCACCATTTAAATGCTTTTATATTTGGTATACAGCATCTGGGGGGGGGGGGGGGGGGGGTTATTGTATGTGTGTAAGATCTAAGAGTGTTCAAACTGGAACCCTGGGTTAATATTCATTCTCTATTTGATCGGGGGTAGTGACATAACAGCCCTTGGAAATTTGGCAGTGCTAGTCTACAGCTGATAGAATTGGAAGCAGTCAGGAAGACCCAGGATAATAATCTTCTGACATGAACACAATAGTTATAATTTCATGACTTCATTCCTATGTAGTGTTGATGAACCCTTGACTAACTGAATGTAATCCAAAATAGTTCTTTGAACCACTTTGTCAGGTGAGCGATTAAGGTCCCTTGGGACCTCTGTTTTTTGAAAGATGCAATCAACTTACAACACCAATAAACGTTACAGTCCAAACCCATGTGTCGTTCATTTTTAATATTTTCCAGTGTATATTTGTTTTTTTTTACCTGGGCTTATTGAAATATTACTTATCAAGTAAAGAGAACAACAGATAACAACAAAAAGTCATCTGTGGGCGGCCATGGCATATTTTTCTGGATACGTTCGTTTTTAGCTCGCCTGACTGCAAGTCAGTTTGAGCTATTGCCATCACTTGGCGTCCGTCGTCCGTGAACTCTTGCACACTTGGCTTCTTCTTCACAGCCATTCAGCTAAATTCAAACATATATTGCACAACCCATCCATTGAGTATAGCCTTTCTATTTTAAGGGGTCGTCCAAGGTAACAACGTAATTGGTTGACATTTTTCCCAATGCTCTAGAAACAGATAAGAGAAGTAAGGAAAAGCAAATTATATATCAAAATAATGAGTATTTATGTATCTATTTATTGTTGTTTAAGGTCACATACTTATGCACAATGGCTAATCATGACCGTGACAGTTTTACGGGTGGAGGAAGCCGGAATACCCGGAGAGAACCACCGAGCAACGACGAGCAGCTCCCAGCTCCCCAACATCGTAACTCCGCACTGCGGCACAGGCAGAGTTAGATTGGTTGAAGACATGTGCACCATCGACGTGCAGTACGCCTCAGTACACGGCGTCATCGTGCCCCCATGTGGACAATCGGGGTGAAGTGCCTTGCCCAAGGGCACAACGCGGGAGTCCGAATCAATCGCTCAGACGGTCACTCATCCGAGGAATAACCCAGCTCGACGTTGCTTAACTTCGGTGATCTGACGAGAACCGGCTACCGCGACGCCACTGCGCCCCTAAAATAATGAGTAAAGTGCATAGAAAAGGTGCATATATCTTTTTCAGGAAAAAAAGTGAATTTTATGATTTTGACGATAAACATTAATTTGCCAATGGCATAAGTAACGAACCCGTAACACCACAAAATGATCGGTAATTCGTAAGCCTTGTCCTCAATGTAATGACAACATACTACAGACTCGGAGAAAGCATTTTTATGACACTCACTCTGGTGTGTTTTGATGTTGGAATGTAATTCCACCAACACAAATTTTGGATGTTCCGGATATGGCCATGTTTCAATGATATTTATTCCGGTCATGTGATTACAATGTGGTTCTTGCGGGAATACTCATTTTGGGCAATCGTAAGAATGAACGGACGTGATCACGCCCTTTATTTGTTCGAGACAATGTATGAGCGGATTTGCAAACAGGTTACAGCAAATACTTGAGCTGTTAATGGTATAACGGCAAAATATGGTTTGAAATTCCCTCCAGTGATATGCAGTGTTTACAGGCCTTCTGAACATTTTTGTTGACAAAAAAATCTGAATTATTCCGCACTAAAAAGAAAACATGAACCACTTGTAAAAAAATATCCGAGTTTATAAAATCGGGACGATACACATAAAATAAGGTAATATTCATAAAAAGGTAAGCTGAATGCTTCAGAAATCACTTTTTTCTCGAAGTATATTCCAGGTGACCTGGAACTATATTGAGCGTGTTGATTTCCCTCGATATTGTGAAGTTATTTACTTCCAAGTAACCATGGATCTTTGCCGCGACTGTGTTGGTGTCCGAAGAGGACCGATTGAAGATGAGTTGAAAATGATGCATTCGCGCTTTTAAATAAGGTGCGATTGGACGATGCTGTGAATTTAGTTTTTTCATGCAATCAGCCATTCCAACACAAGCGTCGAGCAGTGTCTTTTGTCATCGTTTTACACTGACAAATGTGACACATCTCCTTTACCGGAAACTATCTCCCAATCATAATAAACATAACCGCTGTCAGTGTGACCGCGGTGGTCAAAACCCAAACGAATTAACGAATCCACGGTCACAATTAGCCACAATTGGCATTTAAACAAATAAAATACACAAAATATTCGCAATTTCTTCATTATCCGTGCCTAGTTACTTTTTAACCTGACACACCAGACCACATGCGTTCAGTTTCTTTTGTCAGCACCATACTGCCTGCAGATGTTTGTGGTGATAGTACGAGAAGGCGAAAGAAGCCAAATATTTTCCCATCATCTATAAATTAATTAAAATTGATAATTCTGTTTATTTTACTGAAAATCTGAATTGATAAGGTGGGCGTGTTGTGATTGTTATGCCCCGGACTTGGAAGTTGGAAAGTCAAAGGTTCTTCTAGTGCCGTGGAGACCTCTGTTTTTTAACCCATACCAACATTCTCCCTTGTATCTCAACCACTGCTACTCCAATTTGAAGGATATTTTGTGTTGTGATCGGGCATCATGGGGAAACGATGGCTGTTCTGCCGAAGTAGCATGTGTTTCTTCCACACATTTTTCCAGAGTTATGGTCCTTTTTCACTCTTTCGAGTTAGAAAAGTTTGTTTATAACTAGTTGATTTGTTACAATTTGTTGGAAAGTGCCTGCTGACACACGCAAATTAATTGCAACAAAATATGTTTTGTGAATATTTTATTCCTATAGCAAGCTAATAGATATTCTGTAAAACCACCAATCTGATGTTTGATACTTTTATCGGAGTTGTTATGGAGGCTTCTGGAACATGCTGATTATGGCAGGATTTTCTATTCACCCATTAATCGATAAATTAAGTGTTATAGTTGGAAGTAAGAAGCATGAAAGGTCCAGAACTTAAAGTCTAAAAAGAATGCTTTGCAATGTAATACGATTTTTGCAGATACACTTATTTGGAGGGTTACCTGTCTGATAGTGTTTGGAACATGAGTTAAACTTTGATGAAAAAGGCATATGCCATGAGTGCCGGAGGTAGAAACATACAAGGAAGGGAGCACCCCCTCCCCCGGGAAATGTTTTATCAAGTGGAGCTCACTTGTCACCTTTTGGGAATTATTTTGCGTGCTGCGTTCTTGAAACAATATGTGAACACCTATGAATGTGAGACCTACTAGATGTGCTCTCCTGATCTCAATATGCCAATAAGCCTCTTTTGGAAAAGTTCATGCAATAAAGGTTATGTAGGGTTGATTTGATGTGTTTTGAATAACATTGTACTTTTATGTACATTTGATGGTTTATTGCAGTCACAGGTTACAGTTACTTTTATTTCTTCTCCAACAGATATGACTGTATTGGTGTCCAGGAGTAAACGATGTTACTTATTGATAAACCAGACAAATTTAACAATTTAATCACTATCAAATTGATGCATGGGATAAAAGAGGTTACAGTGCAAGGGGTTTGTAAATATATTTATTCAACTGCAATGTATGAGTTTGCAGTGCATTCTACATAGGAGAATATCATAGTGCACACCCACGCAGTGGCGTGTGCGCACATAGGTAATGGGTACGTGTCCATGATTTTATAAATTTTCTATATACCATGCAGCAGAGTTTGGGGTGCCATCTGGCGGTGTGGCTCTCCCACTGGAAAAAAATCCAGAATCATTGTAATGGATACTTAAAGTTTTGGGCCTTTCAAAGGACATTATGTAAAATATATTGTTGCAGAATGCTGGGAACTATGATAAATAATCAAGTAATGAAGTGACTTTCGAAGTTAGGTAGTTGTTGGCGAGTTAGGTATTATTTGAAAGTTCGAAGTGCCAATGCTGTCCGTTGCCGGTTTCGTCAGATTTGAAGCTCAGTTTCAATTTTAATTGAGAACGTACATGTACACTTCACAAATTGTTGACAACGAATAAAAAATAAAACAAGTGAATATTGACACTTTTAGTGGGCCTTTTTTCATTTGTGGGGAACTTAGCGCGATTTCCTCAGAAACAGTCGGAGTTAGGATGAATTCAAGTTATGTTGAGTTATGGTCTGGGGAAATCTTTGTTCTCAAAACACGGGCATGCAGTCTTGTTGTAGTAAAATTTTACAGAAACAGACATGCACGCGAACAGCGATACCTATTCATTTATTTCCTAGATTTTTCTTCACAAGTTCACAGGATCCAGTCTATGAACTATTTTTACCAATGATATAATACAATGTCAGTTTAAGACTGTCAGAATTACAGTGTAGCGTCCAGCCAATTTTGTGATCCGACGTGTTTTCCTGAAGACTAAATACCAGAATCACTCAGAACTCCAATTTAAATTACATGCACACTTCCTCTGTGTTTTGGTAAACAATGTTTTAATTCCTGGATGCTTTAGACATTGCAACCAGAATAGAAATGAATTCATCTTCAAACTAGTCAATGTCGCCCTCCTCGTCTGACCAACATCTGGAGGTGGGGATTCTGATATTTAGTCTTGAGTGTGTTTCTCCAAAAATGGCAAAAAACTTTTAAAAGCCTAAATACCAACCTCCCCAGAACTGACCTCTAAATAATATTTGGCACTGCACTACAGAATCAATATTTGATGGTTTCAGGCATTTTAACGGTGCTATGAGATAACATATGACCTGCACTGTTATGCTGTTGGAAAAAAATTCAAAAAAATCAATGTGTAATGTTTTATCAGAGACATACCATACCAATGACTCAAAGTGCCTTAATTAAGAAATGTGAGGGATTTAAAAAAAAAGTTTGTTAAAATATTGCAAAATATTCATCAAACACAATGTGAAATATCTTAAGAAGCCAGAATGTGATTTAAAAACTATCAGAAATGTGAAATTTAATATCATAAGAGGTTTGTTTTGTGTCAACATCAATTAATTTATGAATTATATCATAATTTGTGATGAAAGTGGGTATGCTGGGGGTCCAGGGAACACATTCAGGGCTATATTTTACCACATCAATATGTAGAAGAAAATTTGACATAATTTGTTAGGATAAAATGGCACTATCTATTGATATTGGTGATTTATATAGCTGCAACACCAGTTTTTAAATCAAAATTGACATTCATTTTGTGTGGAGTGGAGGGGGGGGGGGGGGGTGAACACCGCTCTTTCTCTTGCAGTATGGTTCAATGAAACAGATTTTTCCCCAAACTATTGTCTGCTATTGCAGATTTTAGTTTTATTTTGGGATTGGGGTAGTTTTTAAAGAAAGCAGTGAATTCTCATGCAAAAGTGACTCTTTTATCAAATGAAAGAGATAAAATGTATCTTTGGAAGGATTAGAATGTAGGTTAAAATCCCCACTACAAAAAAATACCCCCAATCATTTTTACACACTTAGCAAAAATTCCCCCCACAGTTTTTGAGTTGTACCACATTCTCTCACATTATTTTAAGAGCAGTACAAAAATCCCCCACCCGGCCTCTTACACCAAAAGATTAAAAGGCAGTCCAAAAGGATTTAAAAACTTATGTATTTAATTTGTAAATTACATAAACACTCATCACTATTTACAAGAAAACATGCCTCAATAACTATTTATCAACACAGATATTTAGTTATTGGAGTTTAAGGACACTTTCAACAGCCAGTGTCACCTCGTGTCGGACAGTTTTATGGGTGGAGGAAACTAAAGTGCACTGAGAGAACCACCTGGCAACAGTGAGCAATTATCCAACGTGCTAACTCCATACAAGCAAAGTTAGCATTGATTGAAGCGAAAAGTGCTCGGCCTCAAGTGGTAAAAAGCTTTGGACATTTTTGTATGGCTTTAAATATACATGTACTTCTAAAAAATTAGGGGGGAGGGGTTGTTCACCAGAAATTATGGAGGGAGGAATTTCTGTTTACCTGAAAAAAACATTGGGGGGGGGGGATTTTTGTGCAATGATTGGGGGGGGGGGGGATTTTTGTCAGGGAAAAGTTTTGTAGGTTACCCTTCGAAAGGTTTGGGTTTGATTATAGGAAATAAGTACATGTACATTGTAAATGTACATTATTTTGGCTTCCAACACTGATTTAATTATATTTTTTTGGATATTACACATATTTCACTTTTAAATGTTCATTCGAGAACCACAGACTGAATAATACTGTTTTATTTTTGGAAAAGTTATATTTTTGTCACAGTCGGCAATAAAGGCCATATATTGCCAAAAATGATGCAGTTAAATGCATCTTGAGCAAGTGTGGCATCCAGAACTGAGAAGCACACTATAACCTCTGGCAAATGACAAATACATGTACACATGTAACCACCTTTTTTACCCTATTAACACATCTAATGAAACCATGCTTTCCCCTCGCTGTACTTGTGGAAGAGGGGATTCCAATTATATTCCAATCCTCTCCCAATCACCATCCAAACATTTAGCCAGAAAACCCATACTTTACTTGTATTCGCTGAACAAGCCCATTCCAATAAGGGCGTCACTTGTATTCGCCCATACTTCACTTGTATTCGCTGAACAAGCTCATTCCAATAAGGGGGGCATAAGCTATGATTTTGATGCCAAAACATGCAAAAAAAATTAACATTGAATGGCAATTTTAGTGAATGGTGCTAGCCGGTTTTGGCCATTACATTGAGTGAATGATTAATAGAAGCTTTCTCCATTTTATGATGTTAACCATTTACCTCACATGAAAAGAAGATAGCACTTTTGAATAACTAATTTCTTTTCATTTTTTTTTGCTCAAAACATAGTTATGACCCCTACTGGATTGAGCTGAACGAGCTCATTCCAATGAGGGTTCATAAGCTATGTTTTTGGTGCAAAAATCATGAACATTGAATGGCTGTTTCGGTGAATGGTGCTAGCCTGTTTTGGCCATTACATTGAGTGAGTGATTAAATGAAAAACAATTGTTTCATTCAAAGAGTATTTTGGAACATAAATTTGGGGAAAGGGGGTGGGGGTACAGTGGGAAAAGTAACAAAGTTGCAAATGTGAATGAATGGCTTCTGTGCACAGCTACCAATATAGTAGTCTGATACTCGTGCTGTCGGTCCCCATGTTATAGCACAAAACTGCATTGACAATTGTCCCTCTACCACCCATACTAAACCCTTCAGCTGATGAGAAAGTTAACAGCATGCACTCTCAGTTTCCTATGATTTGCTTTAGTACTGCAGCACTCAGGGTTCACTGAGTTTTTTTCTGTTTTGATAAACCTGCCCTGGCTCTTCTCGCTATATTTTTCATTGTATGTCAGTCAGTATTCCTATGTACATGTAGAATGTCACTTTCAAAATATGTGATTGCATGTCTGTCTGTCCATCATACCATTCCTATGTACATGGAAACCGTCTCTTTCAAGATATGTGATTGCATGTCTGTCTGTCCATCATGCAAAGTGTTGGTTTGTTTCCATTTGCACAGTTCTACATTTTCAATAACTGGCAATTGACCCCCCCCCCCCCCCACACACACACACACCCATACACACACATACACAAATATATTAAACATAAAAGAGCACTACATTCCTGAAGCAAATGTCTGAGTCATCCTCAATGGATACTAGGCATGCATGTATTTTCCCTAATTTCACTCTTTTTATCAGAATGGGTGACTGCGGGGATTAAATCCAAGGTTGTAAATGAGCCCTTGTGGGTACATGTACTTGTAGGACATGCACATCACTACAGAATCAATATTTGATGGTTTTAGGCATTTTAACAGTGCTATGCTATAACATAGGAGCAGTGCTCAGCTGGTCATGCTGTTGGAAAAAATCAGTGTTTAATGTTGTGTCAGTGCCACACCAATGACTCTGGGTGTCTTAACTGAGAAAGTGAGGCTTTTTTCACAAGAATGGCAAAACATTCATCAAGCGCAATGTGAAATATCTTCCGAAGCCAGAATGTGATTTAGAAATTATCACAAATGAGAAATTTAATATCACAAGCGGTTTGTTATATGTCAACATCAATTAATTTGTGAATTTTATCCTAGTTTTTGATAAAAAGGGGCATACTAGGGGGACACCTTCAGGGCTATATTTTGCCACATCAGTATGTAGAAGAAAATTTGACATCAGTTGTTAGGACAAAATGGTACTGTCTATTGATATTGGTGAATTATACAGTTGCAACCCCAATTTTTGAATCAAAATTGACATTTGTATGGTTTCATGGGGTTGGAACACCACTCTTTGTCTTGCTGTATGGTTAAAGGAGACAATGTTTTCCTCAAAGTATTACATGCTGATGCAGATTTCAGTTTCATTTGGGGATTGGGTTAGTTTTCAAAAAAATCTACATGAATTCCTTTAGGTAACAGAGCAAAACAGAGTAGAAAAATGTATTGGAGGCAACAGCAGTTTTTAAGCCATTTGACACAGTTTGGACAGTTTTCTTTAAAAGAACAAATTTCCCATGTTTTTAACTCAGTGGAAGCCAAAAGTTGAATTCTCATGCAGAAATGACTCTTTTGTCACATGAAAGAGGTAAAATGTATCTTTGATAGGATTGGGGTTGATTAAGGAAATACATAATTTGGCTTCCGAACCTGATTTAATTATTATTTTGAGAGATTATTTCACATTAAAAAATTCATTGGGGTACCACACACCTTACAATACTTTTTTATTGTTTTGAAAAGTATGTTTTTGTCATCATCAGCAATAAGGGCTATATATTGCAAGCAAATTCACATCTTGAGCAAGTGTAGCCTCCAGTGGCACACTACAGCCCCCAGCAAATGCCAAATAACAACCTATTTTACCCTACATGTACACATGTATTAACAAATGTAAATAAATCATGGTTCCCAATCATAGTACTAGGGGCAGAGGGGGATTCCAATCTTCCAACCCCCTTCCAAATCACCATTCAAACCCACAGCCAGAAAACCCATATTGCACTTTTATTTACTGGCATTTAGATGTTTGCCTGAATTATACTGTTAACCCTTTACTTACATGTAACATGAAAAGCTGATTACCCTTGCCCACAAACTTATTGACTTACTAATTTTTTGTGTCAAAAAATGACTTTTTACACCATTGGAATGACCCCATTCCAATGAGGGGTCATAAGCTATGTGTTTGACACAAAAAAACGAGAAAATAATGAACATGGAATGGCAATACTTGTGAATAGCACCAGCAGCTTTCGACCGTTATATTTGGTAAAGGGTTAAAAAGTGTTAGAAAATAATTTCTTCATTGAAAAAGTATTTTAGAACACAAATTTGGGGGTGAGGTACAGTGGAAAAAATAAAACAATAAAGTTGCAAATGTGAGTGAATGGCATTTGTGCACAGCTACCAATAAAGTAGTCTAGTACTAAATTTTCCCTCTTATTTGATGCACGCCCCCCTGTTGGGTCGGAAAAAGTTCTCTGAAGGGTTATACTTGACAAAGATATTTGAATCCCAAAATTAAAGCGATGCGATCAAATTTTGTTCAGCTCGAGCGTTGTTGTCACGGTTCCCATGTTACAGCACAAAACTACAATAACAGCTGTGAAATATTGTTCTCTCCTTGAATCAAGTCCCCCCCACCCCCCCCCCCCCCCCCCAATACTGCAGCCTCAGTTGATGAGAAACAATTGGAAAGACTGTACAGTATGTTTTGGAAACTAGTCAATCTCATACTCTCTCAGTTTCCTATGATTTGCTTAGGTACTGCAGAACTCAGGGTCCATTGAGGTTTTTTTTCTGTTTGACAATCTTGTCTTGGCTCTTCTAACCAAATTTGTCATTGTATGTCAGTTTTTATTTCTGTGTAGACTTTCAAAACACTAAAAAAAACAATTTTTTAAGCAAATATCTCATTCATCCTCCTTGGAGACATATTTTCCACAATTTCACACTTTTTTATCACAATGGGTATTTGTGGGGATTAAATCTAAGGTTGTGAATGTGCCCTAAGCCCTAATGGATACTTGCTGCTCAAGCACAGCACCACAGATTCAATATTGGATGTTTTTGGGCATTTTAACAGTGCTAAGAGATACCACATGAGCAGTACTGGTCATACTGTTGACAAAAGCAGTGTTTTATGTTTTTGTCAGTACCATACCAATGACTCTGGGTGCCTTAACTGGGAAAACTGACTTTTTTAGCTCATCTTGACAAAGTCAAGCTGAGCTAATCTCATCGCTCTCCGTCCGTCATCCGTCATTCAACACCATGTTTTGGTCTTCTCCTCCAAAGCCACTGGGCCAATTCAAGTGAAAGTTTTTGTGAGTGATGGTCCCAAAGAGGCATTTCATTTTTGTTCAACTCATACACTCTCAGTTTCGCATAGGGAGGGAGTGGGGGAAAATGCTCAAAAATATTTATAAAATCTTCTTCTCAAGAACCAGTGTGTTTTGGCCCCGCCCAAAATTTCTACTTTCTGAACCGATGGTCCGGTGTGAACCAAATTTGGTGTGTGGTATTTTTAAGTCATAAGTACTTGACCCAAGCAAAAAAAAAATTCCCGCATCCACATGGGAACCCAGGGAGCTAAAAATAGAAATATTTTCAAACGCCCATATTATCCAAACCACACAGAACAGAGAGCTGTTATTTGGTATGAAGTATCCTTAGGTCCAGTAGAATTGAATGGTAAAAAACAATTGCCATCAGTTATGTTAGGGTGCTCTGTAATGGGCATCGAAAAAATGCTGAGTCAGTATATTTGCAAAAATTTAAAAAAGTATTTTCTCTGGAACCAATCATCAGAATCTTTTGATATTTGGTATACAGCATTCATAGGGAGGGGGGGGGGGGGGGCAGGGGGGGGGGGCAAATAAAGTTTGTTGAAATAAAGCTCATTGGTTCATATATGGGCTCTCTATGTGAGCCCGAAGTTTTAACATAGGGTAATATGGGGAATATTCTTTAAAAATCTTCTTCTTCAGAACCACCAGGCAGAATCTTTTAATGTTTGGTATACATCATTGTTATGAGGGTCAGATTCAAACCATGTCACTAGGTTAATATTTGGGCTTCCTACGGAAGCTCAAATTTGATCTTTGTTCAATATGGAGGGTAATTTAAAAAAATCTTCTTCTTCAGATCCACCAGTCAGAATACTTTGATATTTGGTATGCAGCATCTCTAAGGGGGTCAGATTCAAGTTTGTTCAAATCAGATCCCTAGGTATATATTTGGGCTCACTGTGATAGCCCAAATTTTTACTTAACGCAATATGAGTAAGTTTCTTTAAAAATCTTTTTCTTCAGATCCACCAGTCAGAATGCTTTTATATTTGGTATACAACATCTCTAGGGGGGGGGGGGGGGTGTCAGATTCCCGGTTGTTCAATTCGAGTGCCTAGGTTAATATTTGGGCTCCATATGGGAATATGATATTTAACTTGGTACAATATGAGGGAATTTCTTCAAAAATCTTCTTCTTGAGATCCACTTGTCAGAATGCTTTCACATTTGGTATACAACATCTCTAGGGGAGTCAGATTCAAGTTTGTTCAAATCGGATCCATAGGTTAATTTTTGGGCTCGCTATGGTAGCCCAAATTTGAACTTAGTGCAATTCGAAGAAATTTCTTTATTATTTCTCTTCTTCAGATCCAACAGTCAGAATGCTTTCATATTCGGTACACAACATCTCTAGGGAAGTCAGATTCAACTGTGTTCAAATCAAGAGTCTGGGTTAATATTTGGGCTCTCTGTGGGAGCCGGAATTGGCCATTTTGCTGAAGAATTAAAAATTTTGTATTCATTACCCTCTAGAGGTGTGTAACTAAGATTAATCCACACAGGTTGTATCAAGGGGCTTCATAGGTGAGCTCTACAGTTTACTTTATGATCAACCGAAGAAAAGGCATCATGATGCCCAGATTATTTTTGTCACTCCTGAGGGACTCAAGGATTGACAGTGTAGCCTATTGAGATGGGTTGCTTAATGCAGACTCATTCTTGGACTCTGTTTAAATTGTGTTCTGTTCAAGATGGGCGCTTCAGGCCCCGTGGGGCCTCTGGTTTCTTTTTTTTTACAAAAAATTGCAAATGATTCACCAAACACATGATGTGAAATGTCAGTCTTCAGAAGCCTGAATGTGATTTAAAAACGATCACAAGTAGGATATTTAATGTCACAAGTTGCTTGTTTTGTGTCAATATTAATTAATTTATGAATTATGTCACGTTTTTGGTGAAGAGGGGTATACTGAGGGAGGAGGGGGGTCACATTGATTGAGGGCTATTTTTTTTTAAAAATGTTACCACATCAGTATATAAATTTCCCATTTGTGATAGCTTTTTCGCAAGATGTTTGTTTTGTGTCAACATCAATTAATTTATGAATTATATCATAGTTTTTTATGAAAATGGCTATGGGGGTTGGGGGGGGGGGGGGAGGGGTGGTCACATTCATTGAGGGCTATTTTTACCACATCAGTATGTGGAAGAAAATTTGACATCAGTTGTTAGGATAAATGGTAGTGTCTGTATTGCTGAATACTATAGCTGCAACCCCAATTTTAGAAACAAAATTGACGTTCACGTTTGTTTCGTGGGGTGGGGAGGGGAGTGGGACACAACTTCTCTAATCTATTGGAGCAATGGACGCAAAATCAGTTTATTTAAGGACGTGTGGAAGGCATCAATAATTAGGCCACATTGAAACTCTTTTTTCAAATTTATTTCCCCTTCAGCTTGTGTGAGGACAATAATAATCTATGTGAATCATTGAATTATGATCAATCACAAAACGAACGTCAACTCAACAACTCTATTTATAGAAATGATCCGCATCGCCGATGTGAGGTCGTGTTTTCGTGGCTAACAAACACAACGGTGAGTAATGAACCAAAAAGCTTGAGAGGACCTTTTTCTGAATAACTAATTTGAACAAAATGACTACGTCAACTCAATAATTCTGCGGCCATATATCCGACGGAACATTTTCGAACTTGATCGAGACAATTATCCTGGAAACCTATACAATAAACAAAAGAATCAAAGCGGTTAACAGTTGTTCAAGTTATGGCACTATCAATAGTATAATTAGTATCAAGCACAAAATTTGAATAATTCTTCAGCCGTACATCGGACGGAGCCAGTTTTCGAACTCGACCAAGACATTGGTCCTTGAAACCCACGTGTCAAATATCTGTCAAATCGGTTGACGGTTGTTGAAGTATCGCGCTATTAAGCTCAAAATTAGTATATTTTAACAAAGGGCCATAACTCTTGCGAAAAAGCGTGGACACGCCCTATTTTACGTCATCGGGTGTTGCACATGAATATCAAGCCACAAATCAAATATCAAAATCCGTCCAGAAATAACTAAGTTTTTTAGCAAAAAGGGCCACCTGCCCGGCGACCGGCCCTCGCCATACCAATAGTGAAGGTTTTTTTGTTGAAACATTCGACTGAAAATAGGAAACTAAATGAATAGAATTAAATGAGTATGTCTAATGATATCACACAAAATGAAGAGAAATAGCCGGTTTATGCTTTTTAAAACTGGCAGCAATTGCTTATCAAATAATATTACTGTCTTACTTTTGTTAACGATTCCCATTTTTCTACCGCCCCAAGAGATTCTTCTTTTAAATAGCGAACCCGGACCAGAAGAAACGGATAAATTACCAAATAACGGCGACGTTATTTCGGAAATCCTCGACGGAACACCGGCGACGTTTTTTTTTTCTCGAGTCTGGCAAATGATCGACAACATTGGTGTCATTAAATTGAGATAGGTCGGATATCACACATAAATCTGCTACTACGCACCCCTCCCCCTTATACATCCTGCAAGTATAAATATCTCGATATTAAAATGTCTTGCCTGATGTTCCCTATATGGGTTAACTTGGAGGGAAGGGGGGGGGGGGGGGGGGGGCATATGGCTGATTTTTAGCTCACCGAAGGGAACTTAACTTATCACTTGCCGTCCGTCGTGAAGTTTACATTATTGACTTCTCCTCCCAAACTACTGGACCAAATTGAACCAAATTTGGTGTGCATGTTCCTTATCATATGTCAATTCAAGTTTGTACAAATAACCTTGCCGCGCCGAACCACAAGGGGCATTACTCTGCTAGCACCCATGCAATTTTTAAAAATTAAAAAAAATCTACTTCTCCAGAACCATCATTGAGCTCCATCTAGGAGCCCGAATTTTAACTTGGTAAAATATGAGGAATTTTCCTTAAAAATCTTGCATATTTGGTATGAATGCTTTCATATTTGGTGTACAACATTTCTAGGGGAGGGGGGGGGGGGGTCAGATTCAGATTCAAGTTTGTACAAATTGGGTCCCTCAGTTAGTATTTGGGCTCTCTATTGGAGCCCAAAATTTAACTTTGTGCAATTTGAGGAAATTTCTTTAAATATCTTCTTCTTCAGATTCAGATCCACCAGTCAGAATCCTTTCATGTTTAGTATACAACATCTATAGGGGGATCAGATTTAAGGTTGTTCAAATCGAGTCCCTGGATTTATATTTGGGCTGCCTATGGCAGCCTGAATTTTAACTTAGTGCAATGTGAGGGAATTTCTTCAAAAATCTTTTTCTTCAGATTCACCAGTCAGAATCCATTCATATGTGGTATGCAACATCTTGCGGTCGGTCAGTTTCAGTTTTGTTCAAATTGGTTACCTGGGTAAATATTTTTGCTCCCTGTTTGAGCCCAAAGTTTAACTTAACGCAATGTGAGGACATTTCTTTTAAAACCCCTTTCTTCAGATCCACCGGCCAGAATTCTTTCGTATTTGGTATATAACATCTCATGGGGAATCAGGTTCAAGTTTGTTCAATTCGAGTCCCTGGCTTATTATTTGGGCTCTCTATGGGCGGGTGGGGGTGGCATGGGGAGCATGTTAGGTTTGTTCAAATCGATTCCTTAGTGTTTTTCCATAAAATTTGCCTTTCATGACTTCATTCCTCTGTAGAGTTGTGGAACCATGTATAACTGAATGTGACCCCAAATACTTCTTTGAACCACTTTGGCAGGTGAGCGATTACAGCCCCTTGGGGCCTCTTATTTATTCAAGTTTAGTTGTGACGAAGTCAAAGCTCGACTTATAGTTTGGTGAATGGCGAACGGGTGTAAACAGTTGGTTTCCGGATGATAACTTGATAATGGTTCGACCCACGTCATGAAACTCCATAGGTAGGTTGGCATCGGTGAGTGGAAGAACCCTATTTATTTTGGACTTGCTTGGCCAAAGGTCAACGTCAAAGTGACCATGAACATAGTAAATTGTAAACAATTGGTTTCCGGATGATAACTTGTCTATAGTTAAACTCACATTCATGAAACTTCATACGTAGGTAATGGTTGGCGTTCCTGGGAGGAAAAACCCTATTATTTCGGACTCACTAGGTCAAAGGTCAAGGCCACAGTGACCCTGAACATAGTAAATCAAAACAATTGGTTTCCGGATGATAACTTGATCATGGTTCGACCCACGTTCATAACACTTCATAGGTAGGATGGCATCAGTGAGATGAAGAACCCTATTCATTTTGGACTGGCTAGGTGAAAGGTCAAGGTCACAGTGACCTTCAACATAGTAAACTGTAAACAATTGGTTTCCGGATGCTAACTTGACTACGGTTGAAGCCACATTCATGAAACTTCATAGGTAGGTTGGCCAAGGTGAGTGGAAGACACCTATTTATCTTGGCCTCTCTAGGTCAAAGGTCAAGGTCATAACGACATTGAACATAATAAATCGTAAGCAATTGGTTTCCAGATGATAATTTGACAATGGTTCCACCCACGTTCATGAAACTTCATAGGTAGGTTGGCATTATTGCAAGAAAGAACACTATTTATTTTGGAATCAGGAGGTCAAAGGTCAAGGTCACAGTGACCCTTCACATAGTAAATTGTAAACAATTAGTTTCCGGATGATAAGATGATAATGATTAAACCCACTTTTGTACTGTCACAACTCGACATTGGATCGGTGATCCTATCGGAATTATTTTTGTTTTGTGGGGGGGGGGGGGCGGGGTGTGCCCCCTGAACGCCCCCATGGCTGCACCACCGTTCCCCCACTTGAGCAATCGTGCCTTGCCCAATGACACTACGCAGGTACCCCTGCTGGGGATCGAACCGTGTATCTCTCGGCTTGATGTTAGTAGTAGATCATGTACCCGATCGACCCACATTGGCCGGATCTCATGTGACGTCATAGGCACATGGCCCAGTTACTTCATTTTTGGTTGTCATAGTAGCGTGCGTGAGCGCCATCTTGTGACAACATCACCATAGTGATACGTGGTCCTAGTGTGCATGCGCAGCGCGTTTTGTTGAGGTGAGACGAGTGTACGTCGTCCATTTTGTATATCCGAGGCTGACATCTTGGTTTCTATGGTAGCACATGTTTGCTATGTGACCCAAAACCTTCTAGTAGGAAAGGGGTGTGTTCGGAGTGTGTGTTCGATTGAATAGGAGTAATTTTAATTACAGCAAACAACCCGACAATCCCTCTTAATAATCCAAAGCTACCGAGACAGACTTAGAAAACCCCCACCTAGGGTTTATAATAGTAGCACGTAGTGCTAAATGAATGATGAGAGGTCTCATGTGGATAAATTGAAGTGAACTAGAGTACATCGATTTACCACAAACTTCCAGCCAATCTCTCTAAACCATCAAAACAACTTTATTTGGCACGGATTCCTCAATACTGGACTTAAAAGAGTAGCATACAGTGCTTTAAGGTGCGTTTCCTGGTATGAGTAATTGTATTTGTTCGAATACTTTGTAAAATTACCCAAATGAATCAAACAGTTCTTTTACTAGTGCGGATTTCCCACTAAATATTCGGTTTCTATCTGTTGTCCCCTAGAATTCTTATTTTTGCCCAACTATAGACACATTCCTTTGTATAAGATTAACTTTATTGTTTCGGATGTGCACCATAGTCTCGGTATTTTATCTATCCCGATATTTTCTGTGGTTTATCCTATTTCGTGGCATGTTTTGCCTTATACTGGTCCCATTTCTGCCTATCCCAGCAGACTATTTTGTCTTGGCCGTCTCTGTTTTTGCCTTTCCTGTGTATAACGAAGTCCTCAAACCCAAAATACAATCAAGCAGGGTTAGGTATTATTCGAACGACTCGAATCTTATCGAGCAAATAAGCTTTTGAGCAGTTACTGAAAAAGTCTCTACTCGAACGACTCAAATCCCATTGAGCAGATGAGTATCGAAAGAGCGTTTTCTTTTACGGCTCTTAATGCTCATCGGGGTATAGGAGGATACCTATGACATGATGATGCAGTACTATATATACCTGATGATAATTTAGCTCCTAGCATCTGCCCAGTTCTAGACCTCTCCATGATCTTCATATCTCGAACACCACTATTACTGATTTTCCCAATATTGCCATCGTCTGTCCTATGATTAGCTTTTACAGTAGTCACCAAATCCCGCAGTCTTCTTCCACTCTTGCGGCCTTGTACCATTACTAGCACTGGTACAGGCTTGCTAACCATCTCAGGTTGCTCGAACGACCAGAATCCCATCGAACAAATGAGCCATAGAGTAATTGCCTGAACGAGTGACTCCACGTACGACTATTTTGCTCGTCTAGGTATTGAAGGATGGGAAGGATCTTGAGAACTAACAACGTGATATAATAACCTTAGTTATTGAAATTGACGTACAATTCCGCTTATAATATAGCCTTGGTTTTTGAAAGTGTTGTTAAACCCTAATGAACCTATTTGTCATTGAATTATGATCTTTTGTCAGTTTAAAAAGTGAAGGTTTGTTTTATTATAGCTTGTCTGAAGTTTGCTCCTTCCGCAATCTTTCAAAATTTCTCGATTGCCATATTTGTCGCCACAGTAATATATGAACATACATGCGTGGTTCTGTGTTTATTGCATGTCACTGTACAACACGTTTTGGCAAATTGTTATATTTCACATAACCGCTGCTATTTCTGCGATATATACCATCTCTCCAGAAAAATCATGCTTGGGGCAAGAACCATCTCATGCTAGTGACAAACAATCACCATTCAATTTTTGGTTTTTGGTCTCAAAAACAGTCTTTCGAATTTGAGGTGTGCTATCACTCTTGAGCATTTCACTCCTGCAATTTTTATTTTTTGAGATTAAAGCCTTTTGTTTGAATCAGTGCCTGTCAGCTCATATTTATTTCCGTCCTGCTTTTGATTGGTTAACGCTCATTTTTCTGTTGTTATTTACTGTTTACGCATGCCAAATGCTGCTTTAGATTATCCTCTCTGGGTGTGCAGGCACAAGCATAATGTGATGAATCGTGGGTTTCAAATCTCCCAGTAATCCTCGAATTACGATACACCGAAAAGACTTACCCCGTGCTAATTATCAACATCGATGTGCCCTTTGATGATGCCCCGACATCCGAAAGAGGATTCTGGGGTATCTAGTGAAACCGTCCGTCCGTCCGTCCGTCCGTCCGTCCGTCCGTCCGTCCGTCCGTCCGTCCGCCCGTTCGTCCATTCATCTGTCATTTTGCATTGTGATTTCAAAGCCTTTGGTTGGATTTGGATCTCCTTTGGTGTGCTGATAAACCCGCATAGGGGAATTGATATGCACAAGGAGCAGGTTCCGTCCAATAATTTTTCCCAGAGTTATGGCCTTTTTACTTCGCCCATGCCTACGGGTCGGGGGCAGTGGCCCACGCTTTGCGTAGCCCTTGTTCTTATTGAGTTTGTAATAGATAAATGTTTTTGGTCAAATATTGTGGATACATATAACAAGATCAAAGGTTTTGCAAAATCTGTTCTGACTAACGGGGCATGGTTGTGACTGACTGGACATTTCAATTTTTTTCACTAACGGGACACATTTTTAGTGTTCAGATTTTAGGACAGCCATTGATTTCATCAGTTGATATTTTATCCACAATCGCTGCCTGTACTCCTCATGTATCCACATATTTTAACCATACATAGACACACGAGGGGTACAGACAGTAAGTGCTATTTGTCATTGTTTGAAATATGTCTGCATTTTTTGCTGTGTAAAATGTACTGAAAAAAACGTTACTTGTCCCAGGACTAACCGAGAAGATGCAGGTAGCGACATCTATCGCCGCGCCTATTAAGCCCTGGGGCATGTTAGTTTTGGGACTAAGTTTCTAGTGTAGAGGCGACTCTAGTGATGCACAAAAGGTACTGACTACCCCTCAAAAGAAACAACACTCCAACCTTACTGTCTACTCTGGCTTCAGTAAATGATCTTGGTCTTGTCAGTAATAGTAAGCTCAGTTTTAATAACATGTCACATGATGTGGTGGCCTTTATTTTCAATTTATGCAAATTGCATAATGGGTGGGGGTATTTTAACTTTTGCAGCAGTATATAATTTCAGTATTTGTCAAAATCAATTATATCTACCTTCGATTTGTATACGTCACATTGAATTATATCTGTTCATTTTGATATGCGTCTCGTGTCACTATGAAGGATACCTGTTGATTGATACATGGATGGATGATTGGGTTTTTATGCTGTTTTCAACAGTATTATAGCTATATCATGACTTCATCAGCTTTATTAGTTGGGGAAAGACCACACAGGTTAATTTCACTCAGAAATCATGTCTGGTCTGCATTCGACTTGTTTGCGTTATTGTACCACTGGACCTGAAAACTAGATATAAGATATATATGACTGCAAACCTTGTGTTATGCCTTAGCACCTGCACATCTGACCTGATAATTCTGTCATAGTCATGATTATCAGCTAACAGCTCATTGTCTGAACTTAAGTTATTATCCACACTGATTTTTACATTAGTAATATGTATAACTCCAAATATGTTGACCCCATCATATCCACGCTGGTGTTATTTGTGGGTTCTGGCCATTATGGAGCTGATACCATGTATGACTTGGTATAGTATCAGAAATGAATCCATAATGTTACCAAACTATCTACTGGGCACATCTATTTATTTATTTATTTGTGTTTAGGGTCACATATTTCTGCACAATGGCTAATCATGACCGCGACAGTTTGACGGGTGGAGGAAGCCGGAGTATCCGGAGAGAACCACCGAGCAACGGCGAGCAAATGTCAGCTCCCGAACATACGGGCACATCTAACTTCATTGGTTATAATCAAGGTTGATATTCTTCTTTGTCTAACTGAGTCTAGCAGCTCGTAATAAATTATCTGTGGACAACTATCACCCACACTTATAATTTCAAACGTTAACCCTTTACCCAACGAATCGGCCGCATCCACCCGCGTAATATGCAAATTCAGCAGTTGAAAAAAAACATTATTTTTCAAAAAATTTCAACAAAACCATATCATGTGGCCCCTCGTTGGAACGAGCTCGTCGAGCTCGTTCCAATGACGGATCACATAATATGGGTTTGTTGAAATTTTTTGAAAAATTTGAAAAAGTAATATTTAAAATAATAAATTTTGATATCGTCTGCGTTGGGTAAAGGGTTATTATGGTAAAAAACACAAATATTTAGTACAGCACAGGACGTAGCAATGAAGATGATTTCCTTTACTCTAGAGATTTATTGCTCACCTGAAATTAAGACTCCAATGGTGTCTGCATGCCATTAGGCAGAGGAAAACATTTTATTCAGGGAACCCAACCGACCCTATGCCTGTATTCGTGACAGCTAACTGACACGTCACACATTTGTGTGTACAATAGTAAAGACATCAGGCACATAGGTAATGCCTTCCACTCCCCACTCATTGGAGACACTTATGGCACATGTTCCATATTTTGCCAAAAACTTTATTTGGTTACAGGGCTCGCTTTCCTGATACAACTGGAAAACTATGGAGTATATTATGTTTATTAGTTCATCTGGGCAAAGCTTTGGGGGGAGCTTTACTAATCAGTTTTCGTCTGTCGTCTATCCGTCCGTCCGTCCGTCCGTCCATCCATCCGGCATTAACTTTGCATTATCCACTTCTCAGAAACCACTGGACCAAATTGAACCAAATCTGGTGTGTTGTTCCTTGTCATATGTCAATTGAAGTTCGTTCAAATAAAGTTGCCTCGCCCAATGGGGATGGTGTGGGGGAAAGTGCTCCATGTGTTTTAAATCCTCATGAATCAGTGAGTACAATGACTTGATATTTACTTTGCAGCTTCCTTTTGAGGTATAGAATCAAATTTGTTCAAAGTTTGTGAGTAATATAAAATTTGGTATCCATCATTACTCCGTGTATCAGATTCAAGTTTGTTCAAATTGAGTCCCTCTGGGAGCCCGAATTTTAACTTAGTGCAATATGGGGAATAATCTTTAAACTTTGTCTTCTTCAGATCCACCAGTCAGAATGCTTCCATATTTGGTATACATCATCTGTTCTGTAGTGGCGACAGATACAGTTGTGTTCAAACTCGAGTCCCTGGAGACCAAATTGTAACTTGGTGGAATAACAGGAATAATCTTTCAAACTTTTATCCAGAAATACTACTAATCTTTTCGATATATGATATACAGAATCCTTAGAGGGGTTGGATTCAAATTATTCATGTCAAGTTCATTGGTTAATAATTGGGCTCTCTATTGGAGCTCAAATGTTAGCTTCGTGCAATGTTAGAAATAATTTTGAAAAATCTCTTTAGATCCACCAGTCAGATACAGCATCTTTAGAGAGATCAAGGCAGATTTAAGTTTGTATTAGTCCCTGGGCTAATACTTCGGCCCCCTGTTGAAGTCTGAATTTTAACTTAGTCCAATAATAGGAAAATTCTTCAAAACTTTTCTTCTTCAGGAACGCTAGTCAGAATCTCTTGATTTATGGTATACACAATCCTTAGTGGGGCTGGATTCAAATTTGTTCAACTTATGTCCATTGGCTAATAATTGGGCTTTTTTGTGAGCCTGAATTTTAACTAAGTGCATGCAATATGCTAAATAATCTTTAAAAATTGTCATCTTCGGATTCACCAGTCAGAATCTTTCAATACTTGGTATACGGTATTCCTTACGTAGGTCAGCTCTATGTTTGTTCACACCAAGTCCCTGGATTAATATTTGGGCTCCAAAAATTGGGGTTTTAACCCAGGTTAAACTGGGACAAAATTGAAAACACAAGGAACATGTACTTATTTAAAGTTTTGATTGTTTTTTTTTTTATATTTGAACATGATGTGGCAATCTCGTTCAGGAACTCGGCACGGAAAGGGTTAAACAATGTTTTTACTTACTTACATAACTATCCCCATCGCACACCTCAAATATCTCATCAAATAAGATGTCTATTCCAAGTGTCTTACCATTTGAATTTACCTCCTAACTGACGGACTTTTTTGAGTCACACAATTGTTTGAAGCGCTTCAAGAAAGGTAACTCTAACTTTTTTTCGAATCATATTTGCGTTTCCAGAAAGACCGTTGTTGCAGCTGGACACATTGTCCAAACGGGATTGGTCCCAGACGCCCCTTTATAATTTGTTGTGTTTTATCGTACCGTGGCTGAACTATTATGTAACGGCATGTAAGGGTCAAGTTAATACACCTAAACAGGTTGTTGCCTCAGGTATCTCTGTTTTTTTTGTAAGAAGCGAAATATATTGGAACAAATGGATAAGGTCATATCGCCTGCTGCTTATATTCGTTGCAACATGTGCGTTGTATCGATAAATCAATGTGCTGTAGTATCTATTCCTTCCGTGTGGCGTTGCATCTTCGGAAACACGGGTTCGTTATATCGAAAAAACAATGTGCTTTGGTATCCATTCCCTGCATGTGGTATCTCCGTACTCATGTGTGCGTTGGATTGAGAAAACAAGGTGCTGTAGTATTCATTCCCTGCATGCGGTATCGCCGTACGCACGTGTGTGTTATATCAAGAAAACAACGTACTAACGTTTCCATTTTCTGCATTCATCTCCGGAAACAGCACAGGCATACAGCAAACTTACCAAGGTAGCGAAGTGATTAATAAACTGCAATCAGTATTGCCGGCGCACTGCAAGCATAACGTGTACTGTAATGGTCAAATTATTGAACGGACTATAGTCGGGTAGCCTTTTTTCTAAGGTAGGAATATATAAATGGCTTCAACAGCTGCAAAAATGGATAGACGACGAACAGTGACCATCGCAATCAGAACACAAGGGTGTGGAGATGCAAAATAGAGGGATTTCGAAATGGAAATATCAAAGAACTTCTCTGACAAACTGAAGGCTGCTTATGTACCTTCAGATGCTGTGAGTTGAGGATATATACCCTTTGTATAACTTTGAAGAACAATAGGCCAGGAGGCTGGAATACTAAAATATCATTGAACTATATAGAGAAAATGGGATGAGTGTTTTAGTCATTCTCTATTTATGAAACGAGTCAATGGATTTTCCGTTTTGCCGAGCGTCTAGCTTTTGCAAAACAGGAAATTCAGTTTCCTAAACAGAGTATGACCAAAACACAAATTTCATATTCTGTTTATCATATGACACCACAGTTACCAAAAACACATCTTTTAGATAGAAAAGAAGGGCTGAAGAATAGAATTTCATCATGAACGTCATGAATTTAACTGTAACGCGTCACAGCTGCACGAAGTCATACGTTATATCCGCGACAAAATATATTTCCACATGTCGACGTTACATATACTAATTTTCAAGTATTTATTCCTTTATTATCATTGGGATTTTATTGAATGTTTACAACAAATAAAACCAGGCATTGTGGAATGTTAATGGTTTAAAATAGTTTTATTTACACGCGAATTAATTTGACACAGAACTTTTCGGGGATAACCATCAGAAAGCGTTCTTTTGAAATTGATCAATGAAATCAAATGAAGGTGTTATGAAGCACTAATTAATATTTATTGAAATATGTAACGGTAATAAGCCGAGAGATCGGAGAAGAAACATGATAAATCCAAGCACTAATAAAAAGACGGGCATGTAACACAAGCATTAAATCTAGTGTTCCTGAGCAATGGCAAATGTTTTTTTCTTACGTTCGAAATAATGACATTATTTTTTTTTTGTCCATCACATTTTCATCTCCTTATGAATACTATCTAGCTATGGTTTTAAAATGTCAATAGCGGAGTGCGCACCCCTTACATGATATAACATTAACAAGCTACAGTTTCCAACTGTGATAGTGGGATTCACAACTCTTCCAAGATATAACATTAAAAAGCTATGGTGTAAGGCCATAGCAGGGTTCGGATCCTTCCCAAGATATAATATTAACAAACTATGCTTCGCAAATGTCATTATAGGGTTCGCTCTCCTTTCCAAGAAATAAAACGTTTTTTGTCTCCAGAGTAGTTTTATAAATTAGTCAACTACATATGTAAATGTGTGTGTAAAAAGCTACTTGAATGTTTCCAGACTAACAAACAAGCATTCACGTACCATTAAATGTACCTGATTACATAATAAATGATACATTAAGTAAGTTGAAACAGTTAATTGTTAGACATCACTATCAAACTTGAAATGGAATCTGCACGTCTCCATTTTTTCCTTGAACACCCGATCAAACTTTTCACTGAGAGCGACAGTGAAATGATTCTTCCATCCTCCAACTCCACCTAAGGAAAAAATAAAAGTTGTTTAATCAATCTATTTGAGGACAAATGTTTGTCAAAAGAGAATTTGCCTAAACTTAAAAATGTATGATTTCAACCCTTTACCTAACACGAAAGGCAGACGACACTTGGAAACCAAATTCTTGAATGATTAATGTATTTCCTTTTTTACATCAAAACTCAAAAAGTATTGAAAATTGAATGGCGATTTTAGTGAATAAAAGATACCGTTTGAAAAATAAACTCAACTATTTCTGTGAAATAACCGCCATTTAGCCGTTTCGTTGAGCAAGATCTATCAATTTTTCGCTGCTTTGTAGTTTGGTGATCTTAATATCTTCTGTTTGAGAATAGCTGAAACCTTGGTACCTTGCCATTGTTAACAACACAATCTTATTTCCACTTGCTCGTGGGCGAATGTGCATGGTTCCATATCCGTTCTGTGCGCTTTCGACGGACATAACCTGACAAGTGGCAACAAGTACATTTGTGTGCGAACCGTCGAAGAGTCAAGATGTCTGGCGGTGTGTTCGCAGCATAGCCCAGAATGAATGACTTCAATGAGGATGATAGGTTGAAGAAGAAGACGTTTACAAAATGCATTTTTCCAACTTTGCTCATACACCATATATGACATCGAGGTCCCAGCCCTAGACTAGGCATGCTTAGATAGGCAAATTGTAGTGTAGATGCGACGATGTCATGTACCTTCTGTCAAAAGTTGCAGGAGTGCAATGTGATGCTGCATTTCGTTAGGACTTTGCGAGAAACGTGATGTTACTTAAAGACTTCAGCTTCCACCGACACAAAATGATTGCTGCACAAGACAAATAAGCTGTTCCTGTGATAATGAAAAACAATTAAATGTAAGCTTTTCATGAACTCACCTTTCCTTACAATGCCTTTTATTTCTATTCCATCGACGCAAGCTCTCTTAGATCTCATATTGTCTATGTGGCAAGCCTTATGAACAGACACCAGGAATTCTTCATCTACATGTATTTGGAGGTAATCTGCTACACGCCTCAATGACTCGATTGGTTTCTGGGGAAAAAAGGCATAAAATAATTAGCCTATTGATTAGGATTTATAAACGGGTGCATGGAATGAAATTTTGAAAGCATACGGTATAATAAGAAGAACGTAAGAAATAGGGACACACGCGCTTCACCCCTACTTATCTGAGTTGCTTTTTACAACTGCCAATATTCACTGTATGCGTTCACAAATTGGTATGCACATTTGTATGCAAAAGTGGTGTAAAGTGACTTCTCGTACGTCTCTTAGACTTATCTCGAGAAACAATGATTATGTGAAAGAGATTATGTGAGCAGTTTTCGCTGGATTCCATGACAAAACATTGCTACGGACTTGTCAACGGCCATCGCTATCTGTCCCATGATCGGCTTCCGCCGTCTTCATTCATTTCTGCAGTTTCCTACCACCACGACTGTTGGAACCGTCCATTACCATGCCCAGACCCAATCATTACTGTAAGTAACACTACCACAGGTTTGTACCTTGGCTAAAGCTCTGCCTTGTCATTAACTTCGATGACTACTACAGCTTCTATTGCTACCATTGTCTTCTGTTACAACTGTTAGGTCTTCGATGACAGTAGGGCATATGTGCTTCCACTACTTCTGGTGCCCCACCACTGCTAACCTCCCCTTTGGTAGGCTACTAAGTACTATCTGTAATTATTTCCCAATACTCCAGTTCTCGGGGAAAGGTTTCTGGAAAACTCAGCTTCCACATCAATCTTTTATCTGAAACAGAACAGCCGTAGTCTGATGGTAAAAAACCACGCGTGGGGTATTGCCCACGGGCCTATTTCTCATCAATAATCAGTATTGTTTTGCAAATATTCTTACCCAGTGCTTCATGCATTCTGAGGGCGATTTCATTGTTTTGTCGGAAATTCACTATTAATAACGCATGCGTGGAAATACAGCTCACGGGTAGATTTTGACCTTTCCACGGGGACCACACTGTACCAATACAAAATACCCAAAGTCATGTACAGACATACAGCACTACATATATATAACATACTATAATATGCAATACAAGACACACAGGAATATCTCAATCGCCGGATGCAGCGAGATGGAATGAACCATTCACGGTCAGATCCTGCATTTGATTCTGCTAACCGGTATCGATCTGTCCCTTTCCTCGCATATATGTATTGGTTTACGGAGGACAGAAATTGAACTGCGGGTAAAAGATATTTAAAAATGTTCGAAAAAATATGGAAAAAGTCTTAAAATAAGCATATGTACGAAAAGAAATACGCCCACCCTGCTTGATGAAAGCTGTACTATGACACATACCTCCCACATGTCTTCGTAAGACACTATACAAATGTTTTTTTCTTTAGCAAATTCTTCCCATTTCAACGTATGTTCGAACCATGATCCAAATGCATCTGCAAAATGGATTACAATTGCATTAATTGCCAAATAAAGCATAATTACCACCAAATAGCTCATTACGAGAATTATCGTTCACAGCATGTCTAATGCGGAAATGATCTCACAAGTCAATGTCGACGGTGTAGCGTTGTGAGTGAGTTCGTTTCGGAAGCAGAATTGAATTAATCTTCTCTCATTTTTCATTAATTTGAATACTAATCAATTCTAATACTAATGGCAGACGCCATTTGCAGAAAGCATTTCCTGAATAACGAAATATTTTCATTTTTATTGTCTCGAACACATAGTTTTTGCTCCCCCCCCCCTCCCCTCCACACACACACATTAGCACGAGATCTACGAGCTCGCCCCAGTGAAAAGTTATAAGCTACGTTTTTCAAACAAAAATTGAAAAAAAAATAAAATTTGACTGGCGATTTTTGTGAACAGCGATGGCCAACATTAGTCGTTACGTTAACTAAAATGTTAAATTACACATTATGTGATAAAAAGACTACCTATGTAGCGCAAGCCAGCACCGTGTGTTGCGTCGTAGGACACGGCGATGGCACACTTGCTTTCAACCGATGCTGCTAACCCTGTTTCTGTCGGTTTAATAAATTTGAGAGTACGTGTATTGCTGGGTGGTCTCAAGTTACCTTGTACATTTCCGGATGTGGGTTTGGGCTATGGTAGGGTCTTATTGGAAAACATACGTAACTGTGATGAACTGACACCGATAACATGGTCTGAGATTTGCGGCTCGTAACATTTGTTCAACCGAGACGAAAATTCCTAGACCGTTCTACGGTCAATTCATCACATTAATTTATAATACTGTGTATGGTGCAAAATATTAACATCAAGATACAAAATTAAATTATATTTTAATTTATTATGATATGTGCATCTGATGTTAATTTTAACCAGAGAAATTTGATAACGTCTACTTTCAGTAACAGAAAGACCTAAGACATCACGTACCTCCTATGCTCAGGTGAAAAGCCCCTGATACTCATAATTCATCACATATGAAAGTTTTCAAGTACCCAATACGTAGTAAATTGCACGACCCTTTTGGGCTGGGTTGTGGCTTGACATAATGTGTTGAACCTTCAGATTAGGATACATGTGGCCATTTGTGAAATAACGATCAATTTTTCAAAGAGGCTATTTTCCAGTTCTTTAAGAGAAGAAAGTTCCTAAACCTACTTCAGACCAGAATACATTCCCACAAGTGCTCTATCTGATGAAGGTCGGTAAATGCTAATGGTTACTTATGCATTGTATTTTCTCAGCATTCAGGTATTGTTTCGCTACTCCAGCAAAAACGGACGCTTACTATCTTCCTTCAGCTGGAAATCCGGTCCAATTCTCCAGGATAGAGACGCGCATTATGGTAGTGGATTTTCTGTTGCTCTTCGCTGACCAGTCAGGATGCCTATATAGAGGATATGAAATGAGTGTTTTTCTCATATCATATTTATGAAACGAGTCTAAGAATTTCCGTTTGGGCGAGCCACTGGCGAACTCCAAACGGAAAATTCGGACGAGTTTCATAAGTATCATATGAGAAAAACACTTATTTCATATTCTATTTATCATATGACACACATATGCACAAATTAACGACTTAGTATGACCTTTTAGCCCTTTACCTAACGTGTGTTGCAAACGACACTTGGAAAAAACATCATCATATAACTAAAAAACTTCATTTTTTGCTTCCAAAACATAGGTTATGACCCCTCATTGGAACGAGAGCGATTCGCTCGTTCCAATGAGGGGTCATAACCTATGTTTTGGAAGCAAAAAATGAAAATGTTTCGTATATAGCACTGGTCGGTTTGGTCGTTATGTTAGGTAAAGGGTTAATGCAATATAACCCAACCTAAATAGGACAGATAACGTAAATTATTCCTACTCAAATTATGCAAATGTGACCCAGTTGTATTTTGTTCTGCCAATCAAACTGTCCATATTTGAAATTGACCAACGAAATCTTTCAACCCCAAATATGCAAATTATGAAAAGATGGCCGAGTTATATTTTGTTCAACCAATCAAATTGTCTAGTTTTGAAATTGACCAATGAAATCGACGGAAGGCTTTATTTATCACTGATTAATATGAAAGCAAAATATCAAATGTTTTAAAGTGAACAAAACGGACGAGTCACATGATAAATTATGATATTGCGACATTATACCGATGACACATTGACCCACAATAACTCACAGACTAACATTCTGTTAAGGCACGTCGGTCTGAATCATCGTTTTGAGAAAACCGGCCTTCCATACACCATACAGATTTTTTTACACAAAAGCCGCCCACCAAAATTCCCATGAAAATAATGTAGGGCGTAAATACAAAAACAAAATGAATTTTGAGCTCAACTGTAGTAGTCAGTTTTATTCACCTACAATGTATGCCCAATTGTATGTTGAGTAGATGAGCACGATATATGTTCAACTTACAACTAACCTACTTAGTTTGTATACGTTAAAAAAACATGATCTCAAACTTTTTACGCAGTATATTATTTTGTAAAAAAAGCTTGACCTAGTTGTGTACGTTTTTACCGACCGGATTGCGATATGACCACTGTGATGCACAGAACTAACAATGAGCCACTAGGTTCCGAGTTGCAATGGACTGGTGGACTGGATCAGAGGCGGACTAGTTGGCAACCTGATGGGAACCACCCAAGGCCCCAAAACTTACGCAATGCGCAGATCAACACCTGTTCGCGCATGAACTTTCGTAAAAATGACCAAAAGACGAAATGGATCTGGTTGCAAAGACTGTCGGCCAACAATGTAGTTAGTCTGCCATTTATCGATCAGATGCAAGGAAACGTCGTGCGTTCTTGTTGGTTCTTTGGTCCGCCTGGTGAGTTTGGGGCCTCCATTAGTGCAACCATTTTTGCTAAATGAGCGACAAAGATGATACGACATTGCAAGAGAAACGTTCCTCTCTGTGGACAGCCACTGATCGATCAGATTCAAGGAAGTAGAGTTCTTTCGGTTCGAAAAATCAAAATGTTGTCCAGGTCCGGATCCGCGTTGGTACTTTTTCCGGCAAAACCTCTTTGGCCCATTCCGCCCCTGGGCCGGATAGTGAATACAGCAATATCGATTAGACATTGGCTTGAAGATTGGGAACGACAACAGTGTAGCGATAGACAGGTAGGTCGCAGTGATCGTTCGACTTTATCAGAAAATAAGGAGTGGAATCAAATAAAACAGTTGAGTTGACACTCAAAACGTTTCCCATTTTTTGTAAAAAACGTGTGAATGGTCCCAGAATAGTTTTAATGAATTGCATGTGCGTTGAAACTATACGTATATTAACTGCATCAGCACCTGTGCTCATGATTATTCACAAAACTTGTGAGTTATTTTGTTGGTGGAAAATTTACGCCGTGGGTGTTTTAATGATTTTGCTCTTCCCGCCTACAATATATCCTGGGGAAGTGGGCGGCAATGGTCCCCACCGTACCATATATCCAACTATCGTTGAAATATCAAGGCATCGCTACACATGTCTCAGACACCAGAGTTACACGTTAGTTGGGCCGTGGCAGGCGTTCCATCCACAAAACATTCTTTTCGCATTGACTATAATGTTAATTCTCTTTGATTAACCTCATATCGCTCTCCCCATACCTAATCAAACTACATCAGTCTACCAGCTGCCAAGTAATTAACGTATTATATTATTTCTCACGCGACTTCCTTGCATTCTGATTGGCTGAAAGGTGATACCCTATTTCGTGTAGTTTGCATCCACAGAACTGACCAGGCACTACACCCAGGTACTACACGTTTTCTATTTTTAGCACACTACTATATCAGTTTTCTTTTCATACTGGGCGAATAAAACTGATCAGGCTAAATTTAAAAATCGATTCACAGAGGCACAAAATCCACAATACGACCCGGAAAGAAATATTTGTGGAAAAATGTATCGCTTTTCCATTGTTGAAGTCACATTTTCCGAGGCGTTCATTTTATTCCTTGAGAAGATGATCCATATCTCGTTTCGAAGAGAATGATCCATACCTGGGTCCAACTTTCATGAGAACGCGTCCGAATATGAAAAATCGTTTGTTTCGCTGCTCATACTATTTCGCTATTTATTTGTATGTTTTGGGCAGTAAACGAATAAATAATGGAATTCAATTGAATCTTCGGAGTTTGTACCCCGCGCTGACCCATTCGGTAATGTATATGTGTGACAAATGTGTGGAAATTATCAAACTGCGTTGTCAAATTTCGAAAATTTTAGTTTTCATTGGCGAGTTGCGCGATTCTAGAATACACAGTTCCGTTTGAGGGAAATGTTTTGTTTACCCTTGCCGACAGATTCAAACTCTGTCTTCTGCTCATATCAATAATCCAAGTTAGCCGTGTTTTGGAAGAAGAAAATGTTTTTTTAAAAACTACATGGTATTTTTTCTATATAACGCTGGTTGGTAGGGCTGCTACCTTGGTAACAGATTAACAGATCGGACAGATGTTTTTCTTGGTGGGTGTTCGATATAATATAAGGATTAGTGCATGCCTTGTCGTTGACTACGCCCATATAGTGCCCAGTGAGGTGGTGTAGTTCCCTCCGCTTCGCGGCGGGAACTACACCACCTCACTGGGCACTATATGGGCGAAGTCAACTCCAAGCCATGCGCTATTCCTTAATTATTACACGCCTGTTCTATGAAATCTCCACATACAGCTACACTAAACCATGCGGAAAATCACAATCCGTTCCGCAAACATGTGCCAAACGAAATTATTGACGGACTGTTTTGAAATAGAAGAGAAATGTCACTGGAATTTTCTACAAATCGAGCACTGCAATTATAATTTGAATCGCTAGCGGTATCTAAAGATAGTAACACAGGTGCCCTTCGCCAATTTGGTTGGCGATCAAATGTGTTTTTTTCTTGTTGGTAGTAACTGTTGTCAAATGAATTGCGCGTGTCCAACTAATAATTGCTTTTAATGACGTGAAGGTGTATAATAAACTAATACAGAAGGACACACGCGTGTGAACCGATTTTAGGGTGTACAAGGAAAAGACGCTATTGCAAGAATGTTCAATTAATGAGCTTGCAGAAGAGAAGAAATCGACTGTAACAGCAGTTGTCACTTAATAATGAACCATTAGCAAAATATGATGTCATCAGTTCACAGGAGTCCAACTCTAATAATCGTGAAAGTTAATGGAGTAGTCTATTAAAGTCAAGTTATTTTCACTATCCTCCCGTCGATGATTGCAGGGAGGGGGGGGGGGGGGAATTGTAGAGTGAGAGAAAGTTGAAACAAATATATTATTACAAGAGCTTCATTTGGAAAGTGGTGCTTTAACTCCTTCCTGTCTCGTCAAAACTCTAATTGTGGTACAAATACAGCAACTTTTATAAATTTACTAGTTGAATGGCTTAGGTATTGGACTTCTGAATGCCAGGCGGAGTTGCCGACCGTTTGATTCCCGGACGGGGATCAGAAAACAACATTCCAAATTCTTCGAAAACATGACTGTGTCCTTCAATATACGCACACGGGCCCGTTCCAGTCTTCTTCTGAGACCAACTACAGCACTTTCGTCGTTCTGTAGTCCGCGCGTTTCAAACTTTCTTGTAGCTGCCATAACGAAAGTAAACCAAGTATTCATGAAAACATCATTTAATACGATGGATAGCAGCCATCGTCCTTAGACGGTGTGCAATGGTCCAGTGGTTTTGGAATTGGACTCCAGAAAGCCAGGCGGGATTACCGACGGCCTGATTCCCAGCCGGGGATCACAAATCAATTTTCAAACAAATTTTTCGAAGACATTATTGTGTCCTTCAATATACACACACGGGCCCGTGTCAGTCTTCGTCTGAGGCCACCCACAGCACTTTCGTCGAACTATAGACGGCACGTTTCACATTTTCATGTAGCTGCCGCAAGGAAAGTGAACCAATGAAATCAACATTCCAAATTCTTCGAAAACCTGACTTGTGTCGTTCAGTACAAACATACAGGCCCATACTAGTCTTCATCTGAGTCCAACCACAGCACTTTCGTCGTACTGTGGCCAACGCGTTTCACACCCTTATGTACCTTCCGTAAAGAAACTGAACTAAGTATTCGTTAGAACACCATCTAATAAACTGGATTCCAGCATCGCTTTTTGTCGATGTGCTGTGGTCCAGTGGTTTAGATGATGGACTCAGGAATGCAAGGCGGGATTGCTGACGGTTCGATTCAGGGCCGGGGATCAGAAATCAATATTCCAAAACATGATTGTGTCTTTGAATGTGGACACCTCCCCTCGAAAACTGTCTGCACCACTTTTATTTACGTTGGGTGAAGGGTTAATGGACGAGGGAAATCGAAAAGAGTAATTTGTTGTATATAAGTACACGTTTATAGCGTGTCTACTAACCAGCTACCTGAAGGAAATGTGGCGCACGTGGTTCCTAATATGATTACTGTTTCATCCAAAGAAGCTGGGATCGTTAGTTTTTTTTTGTTGTTGTTTTTTTTGGAGGGGGGGGGGGGGAGGGGTGGTTAGTGTAAGCAATCCTGATGCAATTTGGTAAACTTAGGCCACACAAAATACATTAATTGATTCTCAGGCATTTTCTTCAAATCAGTGAGGGAGGGAGGCTTTTATATTTATTTTTATTTTTCTTTGCAAAAAGTTAGTAAACATGGAGAGGACATCGGTTGTCTGTTTACACGCAGAAATATAGAAAGTGCATATTTATACAAATAAATTCATTTTAATTTAAAAAATAAAACATTCCTCGAAAAACAAACAATAGGTACTGCAATTCAAACACCTCATATTCTTCCGATGCTTTTCATAATATCTTTGAAGTAAAAGTATTAAATCTATGGGAATTTGCCTTGTTACAATTTATGGGAGAGTGCGGGCACTCCTATAAATTGTAACAAGGCAAACTAAACAAATATGCATCAATCAAAAATTGTAAAGGTTTTCGGGTCTCAATGAGTTTTTACTAATATTGGAAGACACTGAAAAGCAATAAAAATGTCCAATGAAGGGGTTCAAATTCGATGAGAGATTGCCTGAGAATCAAAACACTTGTTTAGCCTTATATCCATGTGCTTCTAATTCTTAAATAAGTCTGCGATTTTTGATATCGCGCCAATATCCAAACACAGCTCCAATTTAGACGTTTTTCTTAACTGTCAACGCCTGCATCAAGCCGCCCACTATCAACTTTTGTAAATCCCATCTGTGACAAAAACCATAACTAAAAATGTGGTACTGACATGTGAAACTGTTAACGGCTATGGCGCTATGGCCGATTTTTCGGGTGACGTTATAGACGTCAACGTCTTCAAAAGTTAAATGTCGGTCGATTGTCAAGAAATTTTACTTTGTTGAGTTCATGTAGAGTTAAACAAAAATAACAGATGGGTGTTCTTACTTTTTTCGATTTATCTCCACATTTAAGGTTTTAGCGTCATTCAAATGTTGGGTTTTTTATGGACTTTCTTTTATTAAAAACTGAGTTTCTAACACGTAAACTTTTCTATTCATATTGTATACAACTACGAATATCCGCACACCACAAAGTTGGTGATGTCTCCATTAAATACAGTTGTGACAATTTTAAATTTCAACCTTTATCCAAAAGAACGTCAATTTGACGTCTTTTCCATGAACGTTTAATATCGACCACGTTATTGAACTTTCCTTCTCGAAATTTTGGAAGTATAGTCTCCAATGAAAACCATATCTAAAATGCAATCAGTTTCAGCCGATGAAAAATTCGACTGGGGCGGCCGTTAGGGTGACCGCCGGACGTCAACGTCTGAAAAATTAAAGTTCATCCGATTTTCATTAAATTTAGTACGTTGTAGAGCTTCAAAAATAAAAAAAAAGGATTTGTGATTTAACGTCGCTTTCGAATTTTTTACGCTAAATGACGTTATTGGTGCGAAAAACGCACGTGGCATGCCCACGGTCTTACTATTGCACTTACAGACCTGAAACTGCGCATGTGGGTGTGACAGTAATTGCGTTCGAGCATTGCCAAGTGTCTTTGACACTGACGCAAAACGTTTTGATTTACAACGCAAATAACGCAAAAAATGGAAAAATAACCTGTTAGTGTGTCACGCACACCGCTATTACCATAGCACTTACGGAGACCAAACGTCGTACATCGACGAAGCAGTGGCAGTTCAGATACGTTGTCAAGTGTTTTGTAGATTCACACAAAATGTTAGAAGTTCCAACGTCAATAACGTCAACAAACACAAAAATACAACTTTTGCCTTGTATCACCCCTACAGCCATTAAAGGGAAGTCGGATTCTCATGAAATTTTCGCATGTTCTAAAGCTAAAACAAAATAGGAGATTGCTGTTTTTTAGTTTTTTGATTTATCCCAATTTTGACGTTTTTACGCCACTTGAGGTTTTAGTACTTTTTAGCTTTTATATCTTAAAAGGAAAAATCTCCAACATGCATAGCTCAGTCAGTGCAATATCTACAGCTATGAAACTTCGTCACCTTCTTCATGCTTTGGAGATCGAGTGCACACCATTTTAATATTTTCAAATTTCAACCTTTATCCAAAATTCCGTCACTTTTAATATTTCTTCTTACACTTTTAATATCAAGGCCTGTATCAAACCTTCGCCTTTCAAATGTTGGATATGTCCTCTTAAATAAAAACATATCTAAAAATTCGGTACCCACCTGAGGGATTCCCAATAGTTTTGGCCGAATTTTGGGTGATATTATTCACGTCAACGCCATTAAAATTAAATGACATCCGGATTCTCATTACATTTTAGTATTCTGTAGAGGTAAACATCAGAGGAGATAGCTGTTTTCTACTTTTTCAATTTATCCACATTTTTGATGTTTTTACGTCAATTTAAAGTCTAGCACTTTTTGATTCTGTACAAAACGGCGACACACATAACTCTCTCATTTCAATATGCATTGCATGAAACATGACAACCTTGTTTACCCTTGGGGTGAGGGGGGCTATTTCACGTCATTTTAATACTTTTATTCAATTATTTTTCAACCTTTATCCAAAACAACGTCTCTTTTAACGTTTTCTCTTACTGTTTTAATATCAACGCCTGTATCAAACCTCCGCTTTTCAAACTCTGCATATATCACATAAAACAGAAACCATATCTAAAAAAAACAATTCGGTACCGAACACTTCAAAATTTGATCCTTCTTTAGATTGTTATTAAAAAATGCTAAGCTTTTTAACCTTTACTGCCACGCCCCTACTTTAACCATATATGGACGACCTCTATGTACGCAACTATGCGAGGAAGTTTAATAAGAGTTATGACATACTTGAAACTCTATCCTCTGATTTATTAATCAGATTGTAGGTAAGATCTGCACATACCAGTACGTACAAATAATCATCATAAAATAGGTGACACTAGTCGCTTTCGACAGGGTAAGTGTTAAAGGGATAAATGCATTTTTAGGAGTTCAGAATGGTATGACAATGTTCGGCAGAATTCCTACAAATAAGAATGAAAATTATGAGAAGCTGCTCTTATAAGTTTGGCCAGTGTTTACTGTAACGGGACGATAATGCTATTCCGATGGCCTTTAACCAACAAGGAGCAATGTTGGACACGGTACTCAGCGGCCTTGGATGTTCAAAGGCGACAGACACCTTCTCCCTGTTGTCCGGCGATTCAGTGATGGCCGTGCGTCGTTGGGTGACTTCTGAAAATTCGCTTTGGGATTTCAAAATAATCTAGTCCCTATTATAATCTTGTATCGTAAATCGTAAATCTTAAATTATGTCATCGACACATACTGACAGTACGGATACCTCTTTATCTTAAGTTCCGGTCGGATCAGGAACCCTATTCAGCAATACAAAGAAACGTGAGCCTCCATTCATTATTTGGACGTGTGAATATTTCTCAAGTTGCTTCAGATTATTCATGTGTACTAAGGCGTACAGCACGTCGATTTTGCACTTGTCTTCAACCAATGGTAACGCTGCTTGTGAGGAGTTCATACGTTGGGGAGTCTGACAGTTGCTCGCCTGTTGCTCGGTGGTTCTCTTCGGGTTTCCTCCACCCGTACAACTGTACAACACGAGGTAACCCTGGCAGTGTCGTTAAGTCCAAATAAATAAATGTATAAAAACCTACAATTGGACATTTTTTATTTACTGACTACCTGTGCATGAAGACTGATCCAAGCTGCAGTGTTATGGTTGTTCTGATTGTTCCGTGTAGTGTGTGTTAATATTTGGATATGTTCAAGGAAAATTAAATACTCATTGATTGGAATATCTATAACTGGAGCGCAAAGGTTGTGTGTATATTGTTGTGAGTAGTGGATTATTACATTACATCAATCGCTATTCTGTGCGTTAACTCAGCGACATGTGGGTAAACAAACCGTCCATAACACAATCGATTTTTTTTCAGAATTGAACTGGTGGCTAGAAAGCTTCTTGCAACACGCAAAGGCCTACTACTAACACCCAGCTTACTACAGTACGACCGCCGTGGGCTGGCCACTCTCCACAGGTGGGCAATAGTCCCACGAATGCGTTAATATTAGATTCCAAATAACAAATATAGGAATAATCATCAAAAATATTATGAATGAAGCACCGGATACATTTTGCATTTGGTACTCAGAATGGTGGTTCGAGAGTTTGTGATAACACACCAATGTCCACTACTAACACCCAACCCAGCTTAGTACTGTAACGACTGCTGCTAAACTACTTTTAGTACTAGCTACAGTTAAAACTAGAAGTCCTGTCATGAAAAGCGCACAAATAGCACGTCGATCTGCGCGTTAATCTACGCTTTATGACCATAGTAATGCCCGGGGGTCCATTGGCAGAAACATTGCCTGGTGTTTGCTATGAGTAACCAGGAAAACCTGCCGTGCTTTAGATGCCATTCTATGTGGCAAGTGCGCGCAATTCCTACGCGCAATTAAGCCAAGATAGGCGCACATTTCATGACAGGGCTTCTAGTTTTAACTGTAGTACAGTTGCTGTTGCTACGTCTTCAGCAGCTGTTGTTGATGGTGGTGACTATATTATATTGAACTTCATTTGCACGACCACGAAGATAACGGAATGTATTACTTTTACAGTTTTCCATTTGACTTGCCATCAACAAACCCGTAATTATTTGGCCAAATGACAGAAAACAAAAATATAGTAACGCACACATTAGCACCATACAACAGCACGAAAACAACAACAGTGCTTGCATTAGGAGACCCAGTAAGTATTGGTGGTGATTTGAATGATGCTGGGATTGATAATATTGTTGCTGGTTACATTAAAGAGGTATGGTGTTGTTGCAGCTGTTGGTACATATATTGTTTTATCATATGACTCGTCCGTTTTGTTCACTTTAAAACATTTGATATTTTGTTTTTATATTAATCAAAACTAGACAATATCATTGGCTGAACCAAATACAACTGGGCCATATTTTCATAATTTGTATAATTGGGGTTGAAAGACTTCATTGGTCAATTTCAAATATGGACAGTTTGATTGGGTGAACAAAATACAACTGGGTCACATTTGCATAATTTGAGTATGGAGAATTTACGTTATCTGTCCTATTTAGGGTGGGTTATATTGTATTAATATTTTACCTACAAGAAAAACGCCATTCATTTTTTTTTTATATTTTCACTTTTTGCTTCCAAAACATAGGTTATGACCCCTCATTGGAACGAGCTCGACGAGCTCGTTCCAATGAGGGGTCATAACCTATGTTTTGAAAGCAAAAAATGAAAATTTTTAGTTATACGAGGATGTTTTTTTCCAGGTGCCGTCTGCAACTCAAGTTAGGTGATGGGTTAAAAAGTCATACTAAGTGGCTAATTTGTGCGTGTGTGTGTCATATGATAAATAGAATATGAAATGAGTGTTTTTCTCATATAATATTTATGATGAAACTCCTCCGAATTTTCCGTTTGGCCTCGCCAGAGGCTCGCCCAAACGGAAAATTTTTAGACTCCTTTCATAAATATTATATGAGAAAAACACTCATTCCATATCCTCTATTTATTGGCGTACGTTTGCGTGTGTTCAAGTCAAAAAAGCAGAAGTAAGAGCAGTGATACCTACAATAGTTGTAGTAAGGGAGGATTAGTAGTCTGGTAGATGTAGTTGTATTTTGTAGTAGGATCGGTTTCAACAACAGTTGTATTGGTAGAAGTGGTGATCGTCGTGTTTTTATTCGTAGTCGTCGTAGTAATAGCGGTGGTGGTACAGTTGAAACTTTTAGTCTTGTTAGCACAGAAAATGCTCGTTACTCCATGCCCCCCTCACTGCAGAAGAATAAAGTAGTCTGAAATACACAACACAGCGTTTGCGCTTGGTAGTGCAAAATGTAATGCGCCATTAGCAAGGTCGGTGGTGAAATCACGAACCGAACCGATCAAACATAAAGAAAATAGTGAGACTACAGTATGCGGAGGTTGGATTGCTACTAACTCGCTTTGGGGTAGATTTTTCACTTCGTAAGTATTCACAATTTCTAAGGAGAAAACACAAGAAGTACTTGCACACTTTCACCAAATGGACCACTGGGTTGGACTCGGTGGTCCACGTGATGAAAGTTAGTAAGTATTTCTTGTGCTTCTGTCAGTGTTATCAGCAATCGTGAATATTTTTCGAGTGGAGAATATATGGCGCTGCGGTTAAGTAGTTATTCAACCTCTTCTTGTTATATATGCAGTCAAATTTTAATATCTATTTACGATCTAGTTACGTCATTACATGTACATGTATCCCAGTAGAGGTTAGGAATGATGTCCCTGTTCTCTATTTACTAGTATACAACTGCACAGAGTTAGGCATGCTGTTTTTTCTGCAAACATTGAGCTGCGCTAATGGTGCAGTATGGCAGGAACAAATGTGCACTTACTCAGTGCGTTATTACTTTAAATTGTGCTCAATACAGTAACAGGACTTCCGACTTCCAACTGTAGTTACTGTTACAAATTATCGGATTGTCGATTCCATTTGTAGTTTCAATGTCTAAGCGGTAACAGCACTATCAGTCTGATATTATAAATGATCAGGTTTCTTTTTTCTGTGTCACCACGGAAAACAGAAATGTGGGTGAGATTGGAGACGAATTAACATAGACTCATACAAAGTGACCCATACATAGACAACGATACTATTGTCTCTTGGATAGTAATTCGAGCAATCTCTCCGTTATTTGTGAAACATTGAACTGTCGTAATGACAGATTTGATGTTACTGCTGCATGTGTTCTAGAGAGAATAACAATATAAAACAACGAACTCACTCCTACCACAGTGATAGTAATTGTAATAGCAGCAGTAATGGTAGTAGGATTGGCAGTAGTGGAGTTGGTGGTCGTGTGGCAGTAGTGGTAGTGTAATGCTAGTAGTTGTTACTTTTTGTTTTGCTATATTGTGACAAACATATGAAATAACAGAATGGACGTTTCAGTGAAAGAAGAAATATGCAAGTTAAAATTTGTTGCCGTACCCATGATAACTGAAATTGTCATACTTGTGGGCGCCAATTGTCAACAACTCTGTTGGGAAGAATATTTTCTCCAGTCAGTATAGCAAATGGTAAGTATTGAAGCTTCTGCAGCAACAATGACCGAGACTCGGGAACCACTTGAACCACTTTTGAGCGTTTCAATTTCCATTACTTGTTTTAGTGATAACTGAATGTAAGCTTCTCAAATTCACTGTGATGGGTGGTTTTTCGCACAGTACATTGTTTGTTCCCGTTACCTTGAACGCTGACTATATGTACCATGTCATTTCAATGCAAAGATTGAACGAGTCCCCATCTAGAAGACGCGAGTAGACCAGGGGTCAATACTATGAAATGTATACAACTGCACTTTTCAGAATTGTATTTTCTGATTATGTCTTTAAATAGGTTAAAATTAACCATTAGCATTTTCAAACATCTGGAAATTTGTCAGTTTGCACATTGCCATATCTTTTAAAATACTAATGATTCATTTTAGTCATTTATATTAATAGGTATAAAATATAATTCAACAAAACACAGTTGTAAAGGTTTTATAGTATTGGCTCTAGATAATATTTCCAACGTGCAACTTTTGGTTTGCACGTTGAAAATATTAAATGGTCAACTCCGTAAATTATTGAGCCAAGTAATTACTTTATGGATTTATGACGCATCATGATCCTGGTCCGAAGCAGCAAGCACATTGGTTTTGAACGTTGAACAGTCCCCTACTGAATTCAGAATGTGGAGATTATTACATGACCATTGCCTTTTTACTGGACACGTTCAAACGGATTTGTTTGATAAATGACGTTGTGAATAAGATATATCAGGATACAGAATGGTATTCATCAAGGCAAATATTTGTATATTTGTGGGGGAGCGGTGGCTCATGAGGTAGAGGTGCAGGCTGCAAGCCGAGATGTTCTCGGTTTGAATCCCACCTGCCGCAACCGCGTTGTGTCCTTGGGCAAGACACTTCACCCCCGTTGCCCACTTGGGGGCACTGTGGCGTTGTGTACTAAGGCGTACTGCACGTCGGTGGTGCACCTGTCATCAACCAATGCTAACCCTGTTTGTGTGGAGTTAATATGTTGTTTAGCTGACAGTTGATCGCCTTTTCTCAGTGGTTCTCTCTGAGTACCCCGGCTTCCTCCAGCCGTAAAACTATCGTGGTCATGAGTAGCCATTGTGCAAAAATATGTGACCTTAAAACACCAATAAATAAGTTGTATGTTTGTTTATGCCTATATGTGAGTGTGTAATGCGATCTCCTACATGTGTGTGCGCGAAATTACTCTCAATAAATCCATCTGTTTGGAAATAGGTGAGTAATCAATCTGTGGTCAAGAAATGTGAAATATCTGACATTCATGATCTCCTCGGCTGGCAGTTTTGTAACACCATCATGCTTTCCCTAGTAAGGGACACAAACCTCCTTGTATTCCCAAATCGCACGTGTCATTTTACCTGGCTCCAAAAATGACACTTGAGGGACAAAAATGGCACTTGAGGGGCAAGCCCTATGGAGAATCCTATGTTAATTTTGTTCCTCGAGTACCGGAATTTGGGTACGGTGAATTCAGTGTTAAATGCTTGTCCTCCGAGTGCCAGCCTTCACTACTTTTGTTTATGCGCCGTAACTCTGTATTTTCATTATGCGTGCTAACTGATTTGGAATGCCCCTTCCCCTTGTAAATGCATGTGCCCTAAGCGACATATATGCGGGTTTGTATATGAAGCGATGGCGTTTTTTTATCCAGGTGTTTCAGGTACTAAACGTACTGAAACTTGTTTCCGGTGACTTCATGGGAATGAACGCGGCAGGTGGACGTAACGCCTGTTCTGAAAAATGGTGACAAACTCTGCAGATCATCCCAATTTGATATTATTTAACGGAGTTGTACAGCAGAAGGTTTTCGTTCTTTATTAACCGGAGCTCTTTCCGGCCAACTAGTGTTGAATTTCCATAGAAATCGGAGCTTTTTGGCGGAGCACATTTTTTCTTGTCGAACGCATCAGCTTTGTAAATCTAGATAAGGCACGCGGTACACTTAATACATATAAATTATGCTAAGGTATGTATTTTATTACACACTTATCTAAAATTAGAGGTTTGTTCGTGACATTCTGGAATGTGTGATAAAAATAAAGTTGTATCGCACACGTGTGCGTTACAGGTTTTAGCACTTTTTCAACCTTGGAATGGAAACAGTTATATTTTAAGACATACATTCCGCAGCAACGGACCATTTGTTTGATGTTGTAACGTGGATGTTAGCGGTCTACAGTTTCTGAGTTTCTGTTATTTCCACAGAAACTTGGGTACTGCACACCGACCAAACACCAGAATAAACATTCTAATTTATTTTATTAACGTTAATAATATTGAATATTAATTGAACATCTATATAGTTCAAAATGTGACAGGAATAACAAACATTCGGTTCAAACTAAGAACAATGTGGAGAGAATATGAAAGAGTACATGGGTGCCCTCACTTCGAATGAAAGACGTTGCGCGAGCAAGTGTTTTGACCAAAATCGAGAAACAAAACACAGTGTGTTTCGAACGACTGCATGTTGATATTCATTGGAATTCGTATGGATTCTGAACCTCTTTTTATGCCTCAGTTAAACTCTGTAACACGGATTTCAATGAATGATGAGGGGGCGCGATGGGGCATGTTGTGAATAATACCATTATTTCTTAAAATGAATCGACAATGACAACCGAAATCTTGACTAAAATAATAACCTGTAAATAATAACCTGTCATTCAACTGAAGTCAGATAAACGTGTAAGTTCTCGTTGAAGTATTTTTACCAATTTACATCTACTGTTTGTTGTGAAAATATTGTAACCTGTTGGCGGAATCACATTAACCGCTACAAATTGAGGCATAAAAAGACAGTAAGTTGTATTTCGGTTCCACAGTGTTCCATCGATCGAAGACGTGACACATCGTAAGTGGAAATTATGAAAGTTCAACCAGCGTACGAAATAAAAAGGACTCGTCTTCTACTTGTGAAAAGTAATTTGGATTTTTCACTTTTTTATTTCCTTGAGGTCTATGAAGGATTAATTAATTCTTGCTTCGCATAACGAATTTGCAAACGAGTGTAGAATATACAGAACTGCACAAGCGTCGGGATGAGTTAATGTTTATCGCACTCGTTTGGTTTAGTGCGGAATACCACGCGAGAGTTCGCCTCACGTGTAATTATTACGCCCAAACAAACTTGAGTGATTAACATTTCTTAAACACGTGTGCGCTCCTCTCTGTGTGATGCATGCACGTGGCTTTGGACACAGTGTGTGAATGTATGATGGAATATTAATGGAAGAGGTGAGTTTTTCATGAAAATGTTTCCTGCCAATCGGTTGACGTTGTCAATGACGCCGTGACGTCAATGTGCGCGCGACGTCATGGAGACGTTAAATACTATTGAGGCACATTATACAATCCGATATGACCTATTTGGGGTCAGTGTGTATTGAGTTTCTTGTACTGGACGGGTAGTGCAGTATAGTGTGGATGTGATATACCCTTGTTGGTCTACTATTATATTTCAGTACTACTAACACGCCTAATGCACCATACCATCGTGCTATCCAACGACTGATACAGGTAGTATGTAAAGCTAGATAATGTAGCGTTGTAGGATAGACGGGAGCATCTAGGGAGATGGTATAGGATGTTCGGTATTTAACATGTTTGTCAACTGTTAGCCTTTAGTACCAGTAACCTTCTGGATACTTTGTTCCAACCTGCAGTTTATATGGGTAGTGCGTGGCGTTACGTTATGTATGATAATGTGTGGTTGTCTAGCAAGGTAGCACGGTAGTATAGGATAGACTGTCTGCATCCCTTTGTTCTATTATTACTCCTGGTTCTACTGACACATCTAAGGCGTTATACAGTCCTAAGGCGGGAATAGGTGGTATGTAAGCATAGCTATTGCAGTGTTGTGGGGTTAGCTTTGTTGTCGAATGCTCTAGTACAGTACGAAATACTGTACATCTCCTGTTAAACCTTAGTACTGTTCATCTAAAGCATTATACTGTCCTACACTCGGGTGTGGGTAATATGTAATGCTAGGTCATACAATGGCGTGGTGTATGCTTGGTTGTTTGGTGCGGTATTGTAGAAAGGACTCTCTGAATCCAGTTCGTTTACTGTTAGCTTTTAACAATACTGTTCTCCAAGTTACTATGATATGGATAGTACATGAATCTAGGTCATCCAAGCAGTGGGAGCATGTTTGGTTGTCTATTATGGAGGTACAGTATGTACTTCGTGTGTCTTTTTAGTGTACTGGGCTTGCAAAGTTACTTCGTTTTATTATTGAAATATTGTGTTTAATGGGGAGTATATTAAATGGGTATTGCTTGAATACGACCATATTTTGTCTCGTGGGCTGGAGAAGATACTCTCAAACTTCAAACATTTCCAATATACTATTATTGTCATTTTCCAATGTAACACGCAACGGGAAAATAACGATCAATATTTCTCTAACGTACCGGAAATATGAGGTCACCACCTTTGACAAAAATCGCATTTCAAATTGAATTTTATGTTTTTTTAAGTTTTTCTTTCAAAGCATAGCTTATGCCACATCATTGGGATGAGCTCCTCAGAATTGATCCAAGGAAGGGTCCTAAGACATATTTTCAGACAAAGTATTAAACTTATCCAAGAATAATTTGGCGACTGCCGTCTTACAGTGACAATCGAGTTCCCCGTATTGCATGAACGTATGTCAGTCACATGGTTCCACTGCATTTTGCCTCACAACATTATACATTTAGTAACAGCTACAAAACGGCGCGCTAACAAAATGTCAGGCGACAGAATGCCGTAAATTTGTCAAATTTAAAAAATATGTCATTCATATTTTTTTTAATTATTTCTTTCAGTTTGTTCATTGATGCGTTATGTAAAGTTGTTTGTGAGCTTTATAAGCAATACCTAAATTGTAACTCTTGAAATGTTCATTGAGTAGATTGTTATCAACACACGAGCAACTCCAGTCGTGTGGAGAATTTAGAAAGAATACCCACAAAGATTATGAGGAAACAATTAAGGGGTTTGTTGTTTCGGAAATAATTTACCCGTGACTAAATCTGATTTTGCTGGGGGCGCGGTGGCGACGCGGTAACCGGTTCTCGTCTGATCACCGAAGTTAAGTAACATCGAGTCGTTGGATGGGTGACCATTTCAGCGACTGATTCGCGCTCCCGCGTTGTGTCCTTGGGCAAGGCACTTAACCCCGATTGCCTACATGGGGGCACGAAGACGCTGTGTACTAAGGCGTACTGCACGTCGAAGGTGCGCATGTCTTCAACCAATCTAACCCTGCCTGTGCCGCGGTACAGAGTTCATAGTTACGATGTTGGAGAGCTGACAGCTGCTCGTCGTTGCTCGGTGGTTCTCTCCGAGTTCTCCGGGTTCCTCCATCCATAAAACTGTCACCGACATGATATGACCCTGGTTGTTAATGTGTCGTTAAACCCTAATAAAAAAATTTGATTTTGATGGTACAGTACAGTCGACGTGGGTTGGTCGTAATCCACGCGTGGGTAGTGATGTCCACGCGCCTGCGTTTTTCAGATAATAAAAAGCATCAGCAGGAATTTTCAACCCTTTACCCAACGTAACGGCAAAAACCGGCCAGCGCTATTCTTAAAAATCGCCAATGAATTTTCATATTTTGTCTCGTCGAGCTCGTTCCAATGAGGGGTCATAACCTATGTTTTTGAGACAAAAAATGAAAAAAAATAGTTATTCAAGAATTTTTTTTGCAAGTGTCGTCTGCTTTTCATGTTAGGTAAAGGGTTTTAATTAATGAAGGACGGGGTTGTATTCGGTACTTCATTCATTAGTTTTTTTTTATGATTATTCCTATACTTAGTGTTTGAAATCTAATACCATTGCGTCCATGGAAATATTGCCCACTCGTGAAAAGTGGCCAGTTCTGGGAGGCTGTACTGGTAGGCCTATTGCTTGTCATTGTATTAGTTTTTTATTATATAAAAAATCAACAGTATTCCCCAATCGAGTTAATCTGACCTAACATAAATTGCCAAATTTCCATTTGTGCCTCAAAAACAAACAGGGCTTATAACCCTAATTGGACCATGGACCCTATTTTTGAGGGGAAAACGGTAATTTTGTAATAAGGTAATGTTTAACCAAAATAAAATATCACATTTTTCTTGCTTCGCCACTTTACTTTTATCCGATTTAGGCATTTTGTTGTCGCAACATTTTGTCGTCGCGACATATGGTCGCGGCGGTAATATGACCAGCGGATAGTGCACCGCTTGACATATACGGTTCAATGAAATTCCCGAAAATGACGCTCTATTGCAAACTACATGATGGTGCTTCTCAAATGACGGGTCACAGACACACATTTTCGCGTTCAAGAAGGCCGTTCAATATTTGTGATAATTGACATTTCATCTGGCGACGAATCTGTGTTCGTTGGTAATCCGCGAGGAAGGGATAGTGAAACATTATCTCATCGAATGTAAAACTATGAAAATATCTACACAAATAACAATATCGTAGTACACTCTACTGCGGATACGAAAAGTCATTTGATCTTACCTTTTCCATCCAGGAAACATTCTAAATAGTCCTCAAATGTACCTTCGTATTTCGAAACATCTGTGCTCAAGTTGTAATATGACCAAGCAACGTCCTTCGGATTCCTGTACACATAAATTATTTTTGCACTCTTTAGTATTCTCGGTACCACTTCTGGAGGTAGGTGTGTTTGTTGGATACGATCCCGAGATGTCGTGGCACTTTGATGTAGTATTTTCCCTTCTATGTTAAAATCCATAAATGTACAACTCGAAACTGACAGCGCCTTGTTCACCAGCATGTTAATGTTCTCATAAAACCAGTGATTACCTACAAAATATTGTTCATTAAATACAGGCAGGATGCTATAAACGAGATATGAGTATACCACACGCGACCAAGAGTTATACACTCTCACCTCAAAGCACACTCGTAGAGGCAAACTATCAAGTCTTTGTTGGCGTGTCATAAAATATTGTTTACAATGTGTGGTCCTGCTCCTTGTAAAAGCTTCAACGTTTCGATGTTGAGTTTAAGACGGTTAGACATAATTTTGACAAGTGTGACTATTTACCCCTCCTTTTATACTCTGCTTTGGTACACATCTAAGGCGTTATACAGTCCTAATGAAAAATTAAATAACATGTTAGTGGTACCACGAGTTGCTGAGCACACGTTTTTAAAACTCTATTATTAATCAATTTAAGGCCACAAGCTTTTTGTGTATCAAGCTTGAGAAGAATGGGTAACACGTCTTGTTTTGGTATTATTGATTATTCAAAATGGCGGCAGCCGATAAACGCTTCAACTTGAAAGATTGAGTGTTGGAAGCCCATATTTGGTCTGAAGTGCAGATTAGGCAACTTAAAAGGCTTCATATTCTGTGGATGTGTGTCATCTTACCTTCGAAATGAAACTGTTTGGTCTGTGTGAATTTGCCTTGTTACAATTTATGGGAGAGTGCCTGTAGGCACTCTCCCATAAATTGTAACAAGGCAAAGACACGTGAACACACTGTGAGAATTCTCTCATTTAATTTTGATCGCTGTTGTTATTAGTTCTGTGCATCGATGCAGCAGTCGGTAAGATATATTCTTTACACAGTTTGTTGGTGGCCTAATATGGTATATATAGTATATATATGGAGCTTCATATTGGATGAGAGCAAAGACACGTGTTCACTAACACAAAGACAGCAAAGACACGTGTTCACGTGTCTTTGCTCTCGTCCAACATGAAATTAACGGACACCATATATACCATATTAGGCCACCAACAAACTGTGTAGCTAATAATATACGCATACACATTCACACCCAAAAATATATACACATATTCACAAATAAAATGTTCTTTCATTCAGTAATGTTTTGATACGAAAAAGAACTGGTACATATATTATACTTACATATGTGTGTGTGCATGCGCGCCGCGTGTTGTGTGTATGTGGGTTTGTATTTATTTATTTATCTATTGGAGTTTAACTACACCTTCGACAGCCAAAGTCACCCCGCGTAGGACAGCTCTTCGAATGGAGGAAGCCTGAGTACTCGGAGAGAAAATAATAATAATAATAATAATAATTGATTTTGAAAAGCGTAAAACCACGAAGAGTGCCCTAAAACGCTTCACAGAAATAAAATACACTTTTCTAAAAATAAAGAGACACATGTTTCAGTTTCCTCTAGAGAGGTTCAGGAGAATGCTTCAGTAAATAGGAAAGTTTTAAGATTTCTTTTGAAGATGTTTATAGTTTCTGAATTTCTGACACTAATAGGCAACGCATTCCACAATCTTGGACCCACGATGGAGAACACACGATCATTAGCCAGATTAGATCTGCTAAAAGGTATGACTAGTTGAATTTGATCTTTAGATCTCAGACTGCGTGATGGAGTGTATACAGTGATGAGCTCTTGCAGGTAAACTGGATCCAGTTTGTGGATACATTTGAATACTAAGATCAATATTTTGAAATTAATTCTCTGTTTAACTGGAAGCCAATGTAATTGTCTTAAAACAGGTGTTATGTGTTCAGAGCATTTGGTACCAGTAATTATCCTAGCAGCAATATTCTGAACTTTTTGAATCAAATACTGCGGCAGCCCCACTAACACTGAATTACAATAGTCTAGTTGTGAGGTGATGAAAGAATGCACAGGTTTTTCAAGTGCTGACTGGTTAAGATAAGTTCTCAGTCTTCCAATATTCCGAAGCTGCCAGTAACATTTTTGACATATTTTATTGATATGGATGTCTAGCTTTAAATTTGAGACCATAATCAGTCCAATATTCCTGGCCGATTCACTTTTCATGGTGATGTTGTTTCCAACCTGAATTGATGTAACAGTGGGTGTAGGCATGCGAACCCCGGATATCACTAAGAATTCTGTTTTAGAGTCATTCATTTTCAGTTTAAAATCTATCATCCATTCCCGCACCAGATTTATGCAAGTTTCCATGTTGCTGACTGCAGTGATTGAGTCACTTTGAAGAGATGAATTAAATGTAATGTACAGTTGGGTATCATCAGCATACAGATGATATGATATGCCATGCCTTTTAAGAAGACGACCCAGAGAAGAAGTGTACAGAGTAAACAAAAGTGGACCAAGAACTGAGCCCTGAGGAACACCACACTTTAACATCTTGCTGTCTGAATCGGTCTTGTTGATATATATTTGTTGATTGCGACCTTCTAGATATGAAGCAAACCATGATAAGACAGTTCCACATATGCCATGCTGTGTCAATGTCTGCAAAAAAATATAATGGTCGACTGTGTCGAATGCTGCTGACAAATCCAAGAGAACAAGCAGTACAGCCTTACCCTCAGACACTGATTTAACAATGTCGTTGTTGACGCGCAGTAAAGCTGTCTCTGTACTGTGATTGGCTCTGTATGCAGACTGGAAAGGCTCTAAAAGATCATTTTCATGCAGATGTTTTTTGAGTTGTGAAGCAACAACCTTTTCCAACAATTTAGACAGGAAGGAGAGGTTCGATACTGGTCGATAATTCTTCAGGTTGTCAGGATCAAGAGATGGGTTCTTGATGAGTGGAGTAACAACAAGTGTTTTTTCAGTGGGCGTGGAACAAATCCCTCATGAAGTGATGCAGATGTAATAGATGATATGGCTGGCAGAAAATGATCAATTGTCTCTTTCAGAAGGAATGTTGGAATTTCATCTAGATCATTGGATTTATTGGATGATGACAAAATCATTTTTCGAATATCTTCTTCCAAGACAGTGTGAAAACTGGAAAAATCTCTTTTTATGTCAAGTTGATCAAACTCTGGTGGTTCACGTGATGGTATACTATCCAAGATTAATTGAATTTTGGTTATGAAAAAAGTCACTAAATTTTTCCAGAATTTCATTGGTATTTAGATGATCTGGGAGAATGACTTTTTGTTCTTTACCAAGGAGACTATTGGTTACCGAGAATAACACCCTAGTATTTGCTGTCCCCTCTATCAGAGAATTGTAGTACTCCCTCTTCGCTTTTTTGATGATCTTATTAGTTGTATTTCTTTGGTGGCAGAACATCTGCCGGTGAATCTCAAGCTTCGTTTTGCTGTATAGACGCTCAAGTCTGCGACGCTGTTGTTTAGCAGCTCTAACGTCTTCTGTAAACCACTCCACTTTTTTCCCTATGAGTTATAACTTTTGACTTTGGTGGTGCATGTTCAACCATGATGCCCTTAAGAGTTTCTTCAAATAAAGATAACAGTTGCTAAGATGATCCATGACTACTACAAAAATAATTTGGAGCCAGTTTTGATGAACTTATATCCATTTTCAAGGAATCAGTGTTGATTCATTTATATTTTCGATAAGTAATTTTCTTGGGAGGAATTTTGGAGGTTGCTAGTGTCAATTCAGCCAAGACTGCATAGTGATCAGATAATGCTGGATCTGTGACATAGATGTTTTGTACTGACGTGCTGTTACTTTGACGAACAAGAATTAGATCCAAGGTGTGCCCTCTGTTGTGGGTAGGTTTCAAAACCAGAAACACCAAGCAACGGCAAGTAACCCCCAACACAACTACCCCACACAAGCAGGGTCAGCACCGGTCGAAGACAAGTACAACATCAACGTGTATCACGTCCCAGTGCACAACGCCACCGTGTCCCTACGCGGGCAATGGGGGTGGGGGGAGTTGTGGACAGTGTTAAAATTATTACGTAAGAACAATTTAATTTTTGAATTATCTGCAACCTCCTTTCAAATGTTAGGCGGATTGCATCATTCAATTAAAATTTTTGAAAATTAATTTGTTAAAAATATGACCGCATCCTTACCTCCTTCTCCTCCCCCCCCCCCCCCATGACCTCTTTCGACCCACTACCCGGTGAAGGTATGTATCTGCACCGTACCTTCACCGGTTAACCGGTATCGGTTCGTGCATCTCCTAATACTCAACAATACGGTTTTAGAAAATCTCATACAACAATACACCCTGTTATGAAACTCCTAAAACATGTAGAGTCGGAAAATAACAGGGATAATACAAATAATACCCTAGCAGTCTTCGTAGATCTTTCGCAGACCTTTGGCACGATAGATAATAACATTTTACTTTTGACTGTTGGAGGTATATGGATTCAGAGGCATCAGTAATAATTGATTTAGGAGCTACTTTTCAGATAGTGCACTGTTTGTCCAATACGGTGAACAAATGTCAGATTTTGCAGACATAACATGTGACGTTCTTCAAGGATCTATACTTGGGCAAATACTTTTTCTGTTGTATATAAACGATATTTGCTCCTCAACGTCGATGGATCTTCTCTCATTCGCATATGATACCTTAGTCTATGATTCGGATTCAAATGTCGAAGGTACAGCCGAACATATGAACAGAGAACTCCGTAAGGTATGTGAGTTTTGTTCCACGAATCATTTAGTCCTGAATGCAAACAAGATGAATTATATCTTGATTAATCCAAACTCTACCAGAAAAACTAATACAAATCCTGATTTTTTTATTACTAAAAATACATCTGATAGAGTAGGGCATCGTGGGAAAGAAAAATCTTTGAAATTTCTTGGCATAAACATTGATGAAAATCTGCCTTAAACAAAGCGAAAAATATTACCACATGAATCCTTGTAAATACTATGCTGTAGTCTTGTACACGGTCACTTGGTATATGGGATACATTCATGGGGCACTGCAGGAGCGGTTAAAAAAACTCTTCAAAATTGACAGACGGTCAATACGAATTATTTATTTATTGGTGTTTAAGGTCACATACTTACACACAATGGCTAATCGTGACCGTGACAGTTTTACGGGTGGAGTAAGATGGAGCATCCGGAGAGTACTGACGAGCACCTGTCAGCTCCTCAACATTCTAACTCTGTTCAAGCTCCGCTCAAACAGGGTTACAGCGGTTGAAGTCATGTGCACCACCGGCGTGCAGTACGCCTTCGTACACTACGTCACCGTGCCCCCATGTAGGCAACCGGGATAAAGTGCCTTGCCCAATGACACAACGCGGGTCGTCCCGGACGTGGATCGAACACGGGAACTCTAGCATTACGAATTATTAATAACAAAATCTATAATTGTCACACAAATTTCTTATTCTTTAAAAGTAAGATCCTTAAAGTGAATGATCTATTTACACTACAGACAAGCCTTTTCATGTTTGATTCGAAACATGTCATTCTTTCACAGCCCCTTAACAATTGCTTTAGCACCCGGTATAATACACCGCGTATGGACACCAGGCAAACGAGGCTAAAGCGAATTTCACATCTTAGATAATCGAAACTAATTTAAACGGAAACTAAAAGTAAAATTCTTATCATCATATGCTGCAAATGCCCAATGTAACAATTCATATTGCCTTGAAAGTAGTGCCTAGTTAACTCCGGGTATAGCTGTATTATTGTTTTTCCTCATGTTTCTGATTATGATTATCACATCTTTCAAAGATTGTCTCCGCATAAAATATGGGACCTCCAATAAGTCTCAAAGCCCCCCTCCCCCCCCCCCCCCCGATAAACTTGGAAACTAACCACGTTTCACAATACTAGCACGATAAAGATTGCATAGCAATTATTATTATTATTATTATTATTATTATTATTATTATTATTATTATTATTATTATTACAAATAATTTGACCAGGGCAACCATTAGGCGCATTTCTGGCATCTCGAACACGTAATAATTATTCATGTAAAGCCAACTGGCGTGTTGCATATGGATTCTTGTTGCTTTGTTGATGGTCTCAGCGGCGACATCTCAAGCGGCGTCGGTCCACCTACCGAGCTGAAGCTATTATTCTCACCTGAAGGGGATTACTGGAAGACAGCCAATATTTATTTGTATTCTATTTACCTGTTTGTGTTGTAAATTGTAATTCAGTTATACTGCGATAAAGAATCAATCAATCAATCAAACACGTCTAGAATTTGGCCAAAATATGGAGTTTTGAGACTGAAGGTTAGTGAATATTCTCCAATTATTTATAGTAAACTGGTAACCCCCTACCCCCCCCCCCCGCCCCCCTAATATTGATATTGTTATATTGGAGGTCCTCCTCAAATATGCACACAGGCAGTAATGGGTTTATGCACAGCTCTAACATATTATCTCCCTCGATACGCTCACTGGCGGGCAATCTCCATTTGTTGTCATACAGCTATTCAGCTTCAATGTGACAAGACGTCCGAAGAGTTATTCTTCTCAGGGATTGTAGTGTCATTACTCAGTTATTGAATCGGTGGTTAAAATGGTTTTACCCATTTTTACCATGCTGGTGACGTGGATTGTTGCGAGGAAATTTATTTCTATATATTGATTTTATTCTCGCCATTTCTTTGTCTGGTTTGTCTGTTTTGTCTTCTTCGAAGAACGATATGAGTGCATACGTGGACTGGGCTGCGGCCGGATTCTCACATTTTGACATCGTTTCCGTGTAAATTGAGTTTAGTCATTTTCGGATAAAACAGTGGGTTTTTCTCAATATTGTGTTTTTCTGTCATGGAATGTGAATCGTGTCAATTTGTAAACTTTATGGTATGTTGAAAAACGTATTGAAAAATTGTTGGCGTTATTGGCTATTTTTCAATATAACATGTTTCGTTTTGACTAGACTCATCTAGTGATAGTATTATAAGCTTGTTGTGAATATTTCTGGTATTTGATTTCATGATCTCTTGATCAGATGGCTTAGATAATTAACGTCTTCTTTACTTAAAGTACGCCGATTGAGTGAGGCCAATCCATGAGAGACTATTCTGTCGTTGATCATTGACCGGATTGGCTAATCCCGGAACTCCAGTTCTGACGATATTCGGGACAATACAAATCAGACATACTTGATAAAACCAATTTCACAACACTCTTCCCATTTTACTTTTTTAAATTCTTTTTAGTCAGACAAGAAGAGTGTACTCAATAAAATGTAAGAAGTAAATTTGGTCTGTATCAGTAACAAGAGCACACATTGGTCACACTTTTCCAGTCCTAACTTCAATCTATTCAAGGTCCTAAAGTTTAAATGGATCGAGGTTGACCTGATCAAAGACGAGCTCTCAATGTAAAAGAAACATCATTGTTTTCAATTTAAAAACACCAGTCAAAACAGATTTTGTTTTCCATTCTAAAATCTCTCCGTGTATTCACACCGGGAAGTTAATAATTGCATTAAAAGATAGGTTCATGAAAGGACACGGAGTTTTATTCCACTTGGATAACTTTTCTCCATCGTGCATTCACACCAGAGAAAATATCTGGGAAAATTGTTTAATTGTTTACTGGATCCGGCAGACCACCTTTGCATTCACTAGATTGGCCTGAAGAATCTCGTATTGGTTTTCCTCCTTGTAATACCTGCATGGACTTGAACAACCTCCACAGCTACCTCGCCGATAACCGAAGGGGTTGTCGAGGTTCTCCTTGCCATTGGAAAATAAGGAGCATCTGTCTCTGATAAAAGTCTATTCAGTGGTATCGAAAACACTGATTGTTAAGTTCTAAATTCTTGGCTACCCTCGGATTGGTTTTTCCTCCTTGCAATACATTCACGGACTTGAGCAACCTCCTGAGCTACCTCGCCGATAACCGTATGTGTTGTCCAGGTTCTCCTTGCCATTGGAAAATAAGGAGCATTTGTCTGTAATAAAAGCGTAATCAGTGGTATCGCAGAGACAGATTTTTTAAATTCATGATTGAATCTCATGAATATTCCTGTAACTCCAAAATATGTGTTGTGAGATGACGGAGCGCGGCATAAATGTCACTTTCTAAGCCTGTAAAACAATGGAGGTGTATTACCTGACCACTGTGTGTTGCCCGGAGAACTTGAAGTAGGGCGGTATTTAATACGTTGTGAGACATCTGATCTCTTTCAGACCCACGAACATGCAGCAACACCAAAGGCTAAAATCTAAACGTTCTCTGAAATAACTGTCCTGTTCAGCAATCTCCTCTGGACCCTTAATATATGTTTTGTCCAGCCCTATTTCTTTACTAGACTGGTTCACTGCTGTTTAGTTATATCATTCAGGAGATGATATTTAGAGGGGTGGCAACCAATGGCATATGGTTCACTGCTGTTTAGTTATCTCATTCAGGAGATGGTATTTAGATGGGGGACAACCAATGGCATATGGCTTGTCCATTGGAAGCTGATCCTTGATACTCTTCGGGATCACAAAGTACATTAACATCAGCATTTAACTTAACAGGTACTTGCGGCCTGTGTAGCTGTTTATGAATTTTTCGCCAGGTTTGGATGTCCATTTCAAATTATTACGGACCAAGGTCCTTGGTTTGAAAGTACACTCTTATGTGCAGTTTGTGATCTCTTACAGATTCGCAAGGCTCGGATGTCCCCGTATAGACCTTTTGCTAACGGATAAGTGGAAAGCCAAAACCGTTCTCTTCTGAATGCTGTACGATGTTTTATTGACAAAAGTCAAAAGAATTGGGACACGTTCATTCCTCAGTTAGCTGGGGCGCTACGCTCATCAGTATATCGGTTAACTGGATATACTCCAAATAAATTGATGTTAGTTCCAGAAGTAAACCATTCAAGTGACCTTGTATTTAACTTTGAAAAGGAGACTTCAAAACAAGAAGTTTCAGAGTATGTCCGTGATCTTGAGTTGGAAATGAAAAAAATCTCATGAAATTGCTCGCCAGCAGTTGAAGGTGGAAACTCGGAAAATGAGACGCAATTATGATTTCACCCTAAATAAAAATACATATAAGCTAGAGGATTTAGTTTATATGTTAGAGGATGCAAACCAAGAATGTAATTGTAGAAAATTGTTACCTTTCTGGAAGGGACCAGGTATAATTGGGGCAGTATATATACTCCCTACTTGTTCAAGGTGTTCTTCAATAATTAAATAAGTGTTGTGAATCATGATAGTCTGAAGAGATGCCATGAGGAAGTTTTATCCACATGGCTGAATAAATGCTTGAAAAAGATCAAAACAACAGGTGAAGTTAATGTTCTTAAGCCTTCAGCAGTGTTCTGCATTTGACGGAAACCATGCAGTGGTCAATTTATGATTCAGGGTGATCGTTGTTTGGAGAAGTTCAATGGTAAATATGAAGATTTAACAGCAAAACAAAGGGAAGATATCAATGAATATAAATTCCCTAATTGTTGAACGTTTTCATTTCTTTCCAGAAATGTCATCAGAATGAGAATTAGATTTAGAGATCGATGATCTAATGAAAGTGGATAAGGAGGGTTTGACTCCCGACTAGAATCCGAGTGGGTCAATACAAATCTCCCCTTCAGTTTCTTTAGCTGAACATCGGAATGTGCCATCTCAGTTTCCTCAGCTGTAACTTGTAAGAGTACCTGGACGAGTGGCAGCTATTAGTTTTAAAAACACCATCCCCATGCCGACACAGGATGAATATCTGAATGTATTTGTGATGGAAACTACGTCACAGACACAGGACGAATGCCTGAATGTCTGAATGTGTCTGGGACGAAAACAGGGATAACTGAGACGAGACACAAGAGGAGCATCCAATTGTGTCTACTTCAACAAAATTACAAACAAGTCCAAAAACTGAAGTCACAAAATCAACACAAGCTTTGTCGAAATCATCCTATGAAGGTTATCAGACTGTGGTGGCTGAAAGCATTGCCGTTCCTCCAGGGGCTTCGACAATAGATGAAGTAGGAACCCATCACTTGCGAGTGAAAATTGTAACAAATACTGGAAATAATATTTTGATATGTCCTGCATCCAGATTTATGGTCCTATTTCTCAGTGCAAAATGGTCTGGCAAGAAATGTTATCGTCAGTATATGATAGCAAAGTAAAAAAAATAATAGGCTTTAGCAGGCAGACGCTACTGCGTTAGCACTGGATCAGCTGAACTGTCCTGAGAGGGTGAAGAAAGATTTAGGTCCTTTGCGTCGTAGCTGAAAAACTTGAAAACCTAGAAGAGCTACCTCACCCACCTTTGAGACCCGAGATATTCGTTATTATCCCGAGGCAAAACCCCAGAACAGAAACCAACAACACATGGTGCTTCAGTGGCTAAGCAAATAGTGTCAGTTTTAGACAGATTGCTGGGCGTGAGACACGTTTTTACTGTCTCTTAATCTCATGCAGCTCCAACTAACAATAAGACTGACCTTGTTCGCAGTCCCCCAATGAATCCCCAAGGGGGCTCATTGACCATTGAATTCATGTGCAGCAGTTTTCAAGAGTAATGTTGCTTGCCACTATATAAGCAGTCATTTTCTAGCAACGTGGTGTCTACCACCCCAAAATGTTAAGAACCAAAAAGGTACAGAACATGGTTCAATTGGGAAAAAATGTACTGAGTATTCAGGAAGCCAACTCTCCGACTTGGAAGTTTTAAACAGACTACTGGAAAAATTGTAGTTCAGACCAAAACTGAATTATTAAGAGATCTGAATTTAAGTAGCGGGTATGAGCTTACCATGCAAGCTATAGCAAAGGGTCTTGGGATTTAATTTCCCAAAAAGGGCATCCACATGGAGCAGCTGAACAGAGTGTGCTGTTTATTTCATTGGAATGTAGTTTGTCTGGTCCTGAATCTGTCTGATGAGAAAGGCCGAAACCATTTTTGCCAGGCAGAAGTTCCCATGTTGAAAGTTAAAGTGGCAGTTGACCATAGTAGAAAAGAAAAATATGATAAGACCCAGTGCCTAGCTGCTGAAATAGAAGCTTCTCAGATATCCAACCCAACTGAAACCAGCGATCAGCTGGTAGCTGATGCATGGATAACGCCTGCAGAAGAAGTAGAAACCGACGGATATCGGAGGTGCCTCACCCGCTATTATAAAAACCAAAATCCCAACGCCCCTCGGAGGTGCTAATCCCGCTACATATTCTAAGCCCCAGGCTGCACAGAAGAGTATCGAAAGTGCTGCCTCTCAGAATAAAGTTTCTGTCCAACGACCTCCAATGATTACCAGAGGAGAATCGTTACCAACTACGTCCAAGTCGGATATATCACATCAGCCCCCAAAGTGTGTCAGAGGGGAAAAATAACAGATTTTAAGTCCTCAAAAACGACCTAGGGAGTCTCAGGAAGGGCCCCTGCCCAAACAGAAAAGTCCGACCGAAATGGGAGGAGCGTCTGATCAACTAGTGAAAGATGCCAATATCACAACATTCAGGAAAGTTAACACAAAGAAATCTAAAGGGTCTACAGCCACTGAACCAATTGGAGTCCTTCCACACGCCATTGATTCCCATTATCATCTCAACAGGATCCGGAACAACTTCCATCTTCCGGATATTTCCCTGGCTGATGTGTTAGAGCGGACGCAACAGCTTGTCAGACCACAGGTACCTGTTCAGTCATATGCTGTTGTTAATGTACATTGTGATCCCGAGGAGTATCTTGTTTGTCTCTTCCACGGAATAAAAAAGATTCAGTTATTTAATTTTTTGTATAAAAATTGTTTGAGCTCAGAACATTTCGTCGATTGTAAATTTTATCCTTTTTGATGTAATTATCGGCGATGTTCATTTGCTCAGCACTCTTGTTTTGTCAGTCGTAAAATTCATCATTGTGGTGGATGAAAATGAGTATAGCTCACTGCAAGCACTGCTGTTCAATGACTGTGTTCACTATTATCGACAGTTTTATCCCAATTGCTGGCTATCAACTTCCCATTTGATACAGTTAACGCAGTGTAGCATAATTTGCCCCTAGTATTACTCCTCCAATATGGAATCAGCAATTGGAATGGTAAACTTGTCAGAAGAGTAGAGAGAACCGGTGACGTCACCAAGAGAATGGTATTTATACTGGATTGGAAGAGGAAACCCAGTCGTCGTTATCTGGTTGCTGTAGTCATTTGGTGAGTTAAAAGTACCCGTCCGTTGGAGGAAATAACCCACTTGAGCTTGTAACTATTTGGTATTGGGTGGTATATATAAGTATTAGTGTATTATTATTATTATATCCCCCAAAATTACCACATTGGCGCAACGACTTAACCGAATTTGTGTGGGCTGACGCCCGAAACTTTTCAAGTTTTGAACTTGCCACTCGCGGCCATATTGCCTTTGTTTTGTTGACACACGAACCCGCCAATTTTAATCCCAGTAAATCCAGTTATTTTGCTTGCCCATCCAATGTAATATTCTTTTGATTTGTTTTTCATTTATTTTGAATTCTTGTTTTTTTGCTTTTGTTTTTTATTTTTTTGGTCACATTATTGGGAATTTCCCAAATGATTTATTTTTTCATATTTTGTTGTCAATATTGACGAACATTATTTTGGTTTAGAGAAAATGGCTACGGCTGTTACACATGATCAAAATCGGGTACCTAGTGTTCCCGAACCACAAATTTACATAAATACATGTGATTTCATGGGATTTTTTGCCTTGCCTGGGGTAGATGTCCCCAGAGCTCGCCAGCTGGTGCAGAAACGTGCTCAGTTAGGAAATTTTTCAGAAAGCACTCTGAGAGAGGTTCCTGGTTTGAAGGTAACCAGGGCCCTTTTGAGTACTATAAATTTCGCCCCACATACTCCGGGAGATGAAAATCCCCGTTCAAATTGTTCTAGATGAATTGAAGCCGAGGACCAAGTTTGCCAGCGTGGGGAAGTAGTGAGTGACCCTTTAGCACTTTCCAGGGTGGGGGAAACTTCTAGTGTTCCACCTTGGTCTCGACCTCAGCGCCCTCCACGTCATCGAGCATCAAGAAATACAGTGGGGGAGAATAGGGAGTCCTGTGACGATCCCTCGTTAACACCTGCTTGGCATATTAGAGGCAGGCCATTTCAAAGTTCTGTTCCAAATAGGCCGGGTCCAGTCCCAGATGCTGCTACTTTTGATATTGACCCTCCACCACCTTATGAATCGGTGGGTTCTGATTATGATACTTTCCAAAATGGTGGGAATGATGGTAGAGACACCACCCATCCAATGCCAACACCCGCCAGGAAGTGAATCCCAACGTGACTAGATGGGGGGATTTGAGAATAGACGCCCAGTTAGGCAGAATCGACCCTTTTTTGAGGAAAGGGGAGGGGAGGCGAATTACAGAGATGATTTTCAAGAAAATCGTTGGCTTCCCCAAGGCCGATATAGATATGCTTATGACGAACCCCCTCATATGTACCAGCCTTATGGGGAAGGGGATGCTTATCGTCCACAAGGGGACAGGTGGAGGGGTGAGAGGTATGCCCATGACCCCCAACCTGTGTACCGTCAATTTGGGGGACAACGTCCCCAAATGCGAGAGATGAGAGATCTGGAAAATAGGTATCGTCGTAGGATGCCTAGCCTTCCCAAGAGCTTAGAATACAATGGGACCACCAGCTGGCAAACATTTCGAATGAAATTCATGCAGTTTGCAGACATGCAAGAATGGACTGCGAGAGAATGTAAGGACAGCCTTTGTTGGTGTTTGGATGGCAAAGCAAGCGAGTATTTTGCTACCATAATTCGTCAGGACCCACAAATCTATTTTGTTGATGTGCTGGACAAGTTAGAAAAACGCTTCGGAAAGTACGAACTCCCTGAGACTGCACAAATGCAGTTCAATCAAGCCCAGCAGCAACCAGACATGACCTTAGAAGAATGGGCTGATCAGATTTTGACATTGGCCGAAAAAGCATTTGGGCATTTGCCCGAAGAACATATGTTTCGCCAGGCTGTGATGCGTTTCTGCCATGGTGCCCTAGATAAAGGGGCAGGGCATTACGCAGCGAATCAGCGTCCGAAAACAGTCGAGGAAGCTACAGATCATATTAAATGGTTTCAACACACATCTTTGGCTACTTATGGAAATGTGAGGGAACTAGCTCCAGAACCCAGGGGCCCAACTCAGATTGCAACCCTTTCATGGGATAACTTACATCCCCGTGTGCAGTCAGCTCGGGTGTCTACTCCATCAGTAAGACCCAATACAACAGGGCCCCAGCCTCAGGATACCCAAAGTGTTGTGTCTGAATTAGTAACTGAATTTAAGAAATTTTCTGGAGAAACAATTACTGAATTTAGATCAATTGGCACAGTATTATCAAATTTAAATGACAGTATGGCTACCCTGACCATAAAGATTTCTCAATTGACTGAACCAGGTCAGACTCTAAATAGATCAAGGAGTCGATCTCCCTTACCGGGAAGGAGGGGTTGTTGGACATGTGGGTCGATGTCCCATTTTTCAAGAGAGTGCCCTTCCAGAAATCCAAGTAATCGGTCAGCTTCAAAACCTTCTACGCCATCAGGGTCACCAAATGACCCCAATACTCGAATTTCACCAATGGTAAAAATTTCGGACGATTCAGAGGATAATTTAAACGAGAACGAGTCGGAAATGTAGGCCGTTTGCCGACTCCAGATTTAAATATAGGCCATAATTCTGTTATTGCTAGGGATAAATTCCCTGAACATTTTTTCCCAAAAGAGGAAACATTAAATGAGATGCCAGATAGTATAACGATTAACCAAGTGGATACTTCGTTGTACTATACTGTACCAGTGATATTGGAAAACGTCAAATTAGATGCTCTTATTGATACAGGGGCACAGGTAACAGTGTTTTCTGACAAACTTTTAGAGCTTTTTGATGAACACCCTCGCATGTTGAAGGGTATTAAAGTACGAACAGTAGACAGAGAATTAGGAACTATCTCTGGACAAATAGTTGGGCCCATTAAGCTGAAAGTGGGAAAAAATTGGTACATCAGGAATTTTTATGTAGCTCCTGTTTCGACTCCAATTATTTTGGGTCTTGATTTCTTGCATGAACAGGGTACCCAATTAGATCTGGCTAACAATATGATGTATTTAGGAAAAGAAAGAGAGGAAATTCCCATCCAGTTGAGGCAGTCACAAAAGAGGGAAGGAGTAAAAGTGAGGTTATTGGAAAAAATAATAATTCCCTCCAATCCAGTGAAACAGGTCCAATGTGCTCTGAGTTCTGCCATGTCAGAGTACATGATAGAACCAGAGTTAAAACCAAATTTGTTGATCCCCAGAACAGCTCATTCCGAAAATACAGATCCTGTTATGACTTTCCTTAATATAGGAAATAAGGATATTGTAATGCATCCAGGTCAAATAGTTGGATGGGCTGTTGAAGGTACAGGTATTTCTTCCATTGAACATTCTCCAGAATTTACTGAAGTTAATGTAACTGAAGTGGATTCTGGAGTAGTTGCTGATAAGAATGTAAAGATGCCTGATCACATTGGGGAATTGTTTGAGAAATCTAGGACACTGTTAACAGTTGAAGAGTCTTCCAAGCTTGAACAACTATTGATAGAATACAGTGATGTATTTGCAAAAATTGATATGATTTGGGAAATTTCACTGCTTTGGAACATCATATCGACACAGGTGATGCCAAACCAGTTAAAACCCGAATGCGCCGTACCCCGGCATGTTTTGTAGGCGAGGAAGAAAAACTATTGAAAGATATGTTAAAGGCGGGGATTATCCAGCCATCGGTTTCCGAATGGGCCTCTGCACCGGTTCTCATTCGTAAACGCTGTGGCTCGGTAAGATGGTGTTTGGATTTCCGAGGAGTAAACGCCGTTACAAGAAAGGACACTTACCCCATGCCCTTAATCGACGACTGTTTAGACACACTCGCTGGGATTACTTGGTTTAGTCGCCTGGATGGAAATCAAGCTTATCTTCAAATTCCAGTAGCTAAAGAAGACCGTAAGAAAACGGCCTTTATAACCAAATGTGGGCAGTATGAATATCTTAAAATGAGTTTTGGTTTAACAGGAGCCCCGGGATGTTATTCCCGGGTGATGAATTTAGTCCTTAGAGGGTTAACCTGGGATATTGCCTTAGCTTTTCTGGATGATGTGTGTGTATTGGGCACAGATTGTGCAGATCATTTAAAAAATCTGCGAACTGTCTTGGATAGATTTCGGCAATATCAATTGAAATTAAAGCCCAGAAAGTGTCTCCTGTTTCAACAAAAAATAGAGTTTTTGGGACGACTAGTCTCCTCCCAGGGAATGGAAATGGGGGATCCGGCTAGTCAAGTTATAACAGACTGGCCCCGACCCCAAAACATAAAAGAGATTGAGAGATTTTTGGGTCTTGCCAATTACCATAGGGTATTTATAAAGAACTTTGCTACTTTAGCAGCCCCATTGTATAAAAGAACAGGAAAAAAAGCAGTGTTTGAGTGGGGGAATGATGAAGAACATTCATTTTTGGCATTAAAAGCAGCCCTTGGGTCTCCTCCAGTTTTGACTTTTGCTAATAAAACTGACATGTTCATTTTGGACACGGATGGGTCTGATGTGGCTATAGGGGCAGAGTTGATACAATTACAAGATGGACAGGAGAGAGTCATAGCCTATGGGAGTTGTGGATTAAGTCCCGAACAAAGGAAGTATTGCACCACTCGAAAAGAACTTCTAAGTGTGGTGCGATTTACCCGCCAGTTTAGACATTTGCTTTCGGGCAGACACTTCACAATCAGGACAGACCATAGTAGCTTTACTTGGCTCCTCAATTTTAAAAAATCCAGAAGGCCAGCTGGCCAGATGGATGGAGGAGCTAAGTCAATATGATTTTACAATTCAGCACCGTCCAGGGAAAAAACATCAAAATGCTGATTTTCTGTCACGACGTCCAGAGGAAGACTTTTGTAAAAAATACAGAGCAGGGGTGCCATTAGAACAACTTCCCTGTGGGGGTTGTAGATATTGTAAGAGAGTAGACCAAAATTGGGGAAATTTCTTTGAAAATGTAGATGATGTTATTCCCCTACCAAGCAATAAAAATCAAGCAGAAAGTAAAATAGCTTGGGTAGAAAAATACAATGATTCCAATATGTGTTTCATGCAAAAACAGAAATTTGTTCCAACATTGCTTCCAATACAAGAGATTCTTTCAGTTGAAACTTCAGAGAATATTTCAGATAGAGTTAGCTCCCTTGATGTGTTGAACTCAGGAATTTTAGATAATGGAGTTAGCTCCCTTGATATGTTAAACTTAGAAGTTGTAAATAAAACCCTCACAAAAACACTTGACCCTGGGGAAGGTGGGAATGTTTTAAAAGATTTGGGGATAGAGCCTAGGGGAGTAGGTATTACAGTTACTACAGATGCTGATACTAATAATCCACAGGCAGGGGAAGATAGGGACCCACCTGAACTGGAATATGCTTTAAGTGGTCTGAAATATGAAGAAATTTTAGCTAAACAAAATGAAGATGTTGATCTGGAATTTCTTAGAAATTGGTTAGAAAAGGGGGAAATACCTTCCCCCGATGCTCTTTTTCAGGCAAGTGCCGAATCCAAACTGTTTTGGAATCACCGGGAAAGAGTTTCCATGATTAGGAAATTGATATACAAAAAAAGAAAAAAATGGCCACTTGGTTCTGGTGATACCTCATCCCCTACGTTCGGAGATTTTGTTGTCAAATCATGATCTACCATTGGCTGGTCATCAGGGGATTAACCGTACCATGGAAAAAATAAAAGCTAGATATTATTGGCCGGGTTTAACTGCCAATGTTGAGACTTATGTTAAAGCCTGTGCAAGATGTAATAAACAAAAGAAGCCTTCCTTTCATTTCCGTCACAAAATGGTCCCATATCATGCAGGGTCCCCAATGGAACGTGTTCATTTAGATTTTTTGGGCCCTTTACCAAAAACGTCGAGGGGAAATGAATACATTCTAGTAATAAGTGACCAATTTACAAAATGGATGGAGTGTATTCCCCTCCCGTCTCAGACGGCTGAAGAAACTGCTACTGCAGCAGTCAATGAGTGTTTCTCTAGGTTTGGCTGCCAATTGGAAGTGTATACAGATAGAGGGGCAAATTTTGAAAGTGATTTATTTAAAGCTGTTTGCAAATTATTACAAATTCACAAGGCAAGAACAACAGCTTATCGCCCGTCATCTAATGGCCAAGTGGAGAGGGTAAATAGAACTTTAATGGATGCCCTTAGATGTTTCGTGGGAAACAGACAGTCCACTTGGGATTTACATGTCCCGCAGTTGGCGGGAGCATTAAGATCTTCGGTGAATTGGAGTACTGGATTTACTCCTAATAAAATGATGCTTGGAAGGGAGGTGGTACAACCAACCGACCTAGTTTTTGGTCCTCCTCCAAATGAAACATTTCAAAATGCAGCTGAATTTGTTCTTGCTTTGGAGAATTCTATAAGAACATCTCATAAATTGGCCCGTGAAAAATTGAAAACTCAACAGAAAATAATGAGGAAATACTATGACACTACCTCAAAAATCCAGACATTCAAAGTGGGAGATATTGTTTATTTCCTTGATTTTGCAAGTAAACCTGGCCGTTGTAAAAAATTAAATCCCATTTGGAAGGGGCCAGGAATAATTATTCAGTGCATTTCTTCATTTCTGTTTAAAATACAATTGATTGATAAATCAATAACAATGAATCATGACAAACTCAAACATTGTACTGATGGAATTTTACCACCTTGGATTGAGCGCCATAAAAATCTTTCAGAAACTAGAGGCTCAATGGTTCCATTGTACTGTATATGTGAGAAGCCTGATACAGGGTCTTTCATGATACAATGTAACAGTTGTTTGGACTGGTTTCATGGTTCTTGTGTGCAAGTAACGAAGCAATCGGCTCAGAGAATAGATCTGTATAATTGTCCACATTGTGAATTGACAAATCCCCAATAAGGAATTGTTTACAGGGGGAACTGAGACACTTATTTTTTTTGTATTTTTGCACAGATTATAACAGATACCAGTAATTATATAATTATGAGTTCAGATGAAGGAAACGAATCCCCAAAGAGATCTTGGACTCAAGTCCAAAAGAAGACTAAGAAATGGGGACAAGGACAGAGAAGGAGGGTCCAAACTTTGGACTTCGACCCTCAAGCTCAGACCCGGGATGTCCGTTTAAAAACGGATCCCAACCTGCCAATGGTTAGGTTTGTGGGTGAAGAAAGAGTGGTGAAAACTAGTTCTGGCTCAACTGGGAGCATAGTTCCCGGAGCCCAGGGGCCAGTGACACCATTAGGTGCTTCAGTTTGGGGAGAGTCTATCTCCCTAGTCCCAGCTGGAAGTGAACGTTCGAAGGGATATTCATCCCTCAGTGACAAAAAATTAGAAGTTCAGACTGGTCCAAAAATAGAGAAAAGATTTTCTTCAATATTGGAGGTGGGAGAGGATGATGTACTTTTTCTCCCGAAATCCGTGGATTTACCCCCACCCCTAAGTTAAAGGGACCACCATCAGTGTGTCCCTTGCCAAGTTGTCCAGTTAAGGTGAGACAGTTGAGAAAACACTGCCAAGGGGATCATCTCCCCACTGCTTTGTGGATGCCGCAATCCGAAGGACAATATTTTAGTCCAAAGACCATTGCTCGAGTTTTTGAGAGGATGACAGCTCCTCTTGAAATGGGATATCTTGGACTACAAGAATTAGTTAATCGGGAATACTCCCGTTTCCCATTGGAAGTTACTCCGCAATTTGTGGCACGCATGCAGGAGTTGGAGGGCCTGTTTGAATGGGTGCCAAGCACTCAATTCCCTCCTGCAGGGAGTTTAAGTCACCTGGCTACGCCAGCTAGGCTGGTACATTGGAGGATCCTTATGTTCCTTCAAATTAAAATTGAGGAGAAGAGGAGATCTAATCCCTCAAGAAATAGGTTTGAAAAGCCCCTGAAGCGGGTAGCTCAGAGGATACCACGACTGATGGATCAGTGTATCCCAGATTGCAGTCACAGGGTGACGTCTCCGGTGTCACCTCCTTCAAAACGCCAGATAGTAGTCAGGGAGGATTTTCACTCCCTGGAACCCCAGGAGAATTTGGTGGTGACCTCGCAGGTTCAGTCACGGATGGTGGTGGAAGTGCCGACGTGTTCAGTTGCACGGATGATGGTGGAGGTGCCTGTCTGTTCAGTGGCAGATTCTTCAGTGGCAGATTCTTCGACAGTTTCTTCAACATTATCTCCCGCTAGACATGCTTCTTCAGCTACTGGTCCCTCGGAGGTTCCTCCCATTTTTGCTTCAACGGCTCTTACAGTTAGTTCCTGGGGAGGAGGTCAGTTAGTGCCTCTTCCCGTTTCCCAGGCCATGTCACACTCTTCAGAGGGTTTGTCAGTTGTTTCTTGTGCCATTTCCTCTGTGGTTAGTCCCAGGGCGGGAGGCAATTCAGGTCTTCCTCCTGCTGTCCCAACAGCCAGTGCTTTGTCGGGAGTCCCTCCAGGCTTTTCTCCTGCTGGACCTTCCAGGGAATCTTGTTCCATGAATCTGGTGGACACACATTTTCATTTGGATAGGGTTCGCCAGAGATTCCGAAAACCCAATTTGTCAGCCCGGGAGGTTCTCTCCCTTAATGGTGGCCGACCTACAACTTGTCCTTTGCCTGTTTTGGGCGGGGTGGTAGTTTATTGTGATCCGGCAACCTACCCTAGGCCAGAGGAACTTCTTTGAGATCCTGGTATGAAGGCAGTAATTGGCCTTCATCCCCGTCATGTAAGGAATATTCCCTTGGGGAAATAGAAAACCTCATGTTCCCAATAATGGGCTTGCTCCCATATGCTGCAGGCTTAGGTGAAGTGGGGCTCGGCAGACCAGAGCCGGTTGATACATGGTATCAGCAGGACCTTGTTTTTGCAGGGTTATTGAAGTTGGCAGCTTTAACAAAGCCCGTTGTGTTACATTTAAGGGGTCCCTCAGGAGATTATTTGGGGAGGGAAGTAAATTCCCTCGCGCTCTTGATGATGATGGATAATGTAGGTAAGCAACAAAAAATTCACCTACACTGTTTCACCTCCAGTAGGGATGTGGTTGAGAGATGGGTAAACCACTTCCCTAATGCATACTTTAGTATAGGCCCAAAATGTTTATACTTTAAACCAGAACAGTGGGACGGTGTGAAAGCCATCCCGCTAAATCGTCTGGTGTTAGAATCGGACGCTCCGTATTTCCAGGGGGAAATGAATTTAGCAGTAGGGGGCACTCCTCTCTATTTGGGGGAAGTGGCACTGAAAATTGCTACGGAGTTGCAGATGTCCTTGGGGGTGCTAGTGGCCTCGGTCACACAGAATGCCTGTACCCTTTATGGGTTCCCTTCCCCAAAAATAATATCCATCATATATGCAGATAATTTTGGATGAATTTTGGAAATTGTGGCAGGAATTGAATTTCGGGCAATGCAAAGGCATGCCCCCAAAGAATTAGTATGCTAAAGACTGATAATATTGTTTCCAGAAGTTTTCCGAAATTGAAATAACAGGGCTCCAGACAGATTTTTCTGATATCATATTGAATTTTGTATGAGGACTTGAGATAGTTTGGGACCTGTTAAGGCACTTCTAATATGAAACTGTACCGCTATTGGCGTATTTGTTTCGGTTGGGTAGTGAATTATTTTCCCAATTTAAAAATACTGGTGTTTATGGGAATTTCAATAGGATAGCATTATTTGAAATCCTGAGATTCTGTCTGGAATTCTGTTTATTCATTGCTGGGCACATACTTTTTAATCATTTGTTTGCCCAGATGCAAATAAATTTGTCATCTGCCTGTGTATAAATCTGGGGATTCATCCCCGATGCTATTAATATAAGAATTATGAAAAATGTTGAGTTGGGACCCCTTCCCTGGTATATATTATTATTAAAAAAAAAAAAAAAAAAAATATTAAAACATGGTTAAGTGATGAAATGCAAGACCAGTAACTGGATTTTGAAGGTCAAAATTGATAAGTTGAAATGGTTTTATTTCTGATGCCATGTGTGATATATTTTGATTTTTGTTGAATTTTGTAATTTTTGTACCTTTATTTTGTTTGTTTCTGGGTGCAGTTTAAAAGTAGTGGAGGGAGGGGATTGGTACAAAATGTTGTTATATTTTGTATATTTTTATGGGTTTCTATCTTCAATTCTTGTGTAGTAAAATGTGAGAGTATCCATCTCTTGGGATGCCTTTGGATCCCTTTTTTCTGAGAATTCCATTGCTGATCCTTTTTTGATAGGGAGTTTGTCTCCCTAACGCCTTTGCCCTTTAATGGTAGGGATTTATTTATGTTCCCTGGGGCCATTTGGAGGGGGTTTTATTTAGAAAACTGGGGGGAATGTAGCATAATTTGCCCCTAGTATTACTCCTCCAATATGGAATCAGCAATTGAAATGGTAAACTGGTCAGAAGAGTAGAGAGAACCGGTGACGTCACCAAGAGAATGGTATTTATACTGGATTGGAAGAGGAAACCCAGTCGTCGTTATCTGGTTGCTGTAGTCATTTGGTGAGTTAAAAGTACCCGTCCGTTGGAGGAAATAACCCACTTGAGCTTGTAACTATTTGGTATTGGGTGGTATATATAAGTATTAGTGTATTATTATTATTATATCCCCAAAAATTACCACAGCAGGAAATAGCTAACGTAAATTGTTTACATCATTTTTAAATATTTAAAATTTAATCTCATCATTTCTATACAGGAAATTACATTATTTTTTTTTTTCGAATTTTGTTTTTTAGTCTGCTTTTATCATTACAAAATACATGAGATATATGAGGTCAGTTAGTATTCAAACTGCCACAGCTGAAGAGTTCCAGCAGTTCAAACATATTGATGAGCGAAAAGCCTTCAAGTTGTTAAAATATAGGGAAAGGAAACAATGTCTGGAACTGATTGATTTGGAACGATAATCCGTCTTGCCGATTGAGCATTTGTCTATATGTTGGCGAAAGAGCAAATAACCCTCATACACCCATCATATGACGAAGCGTCACGAAACTCCAAATCTACGCTTCAAGATGACTAATGGTACAGTATTGTACAGCTTTTGAGAGTGGAGGTGAATCAGTTAGAGGAGGGAATGAAAAAGAAAAAAATTATGTGAAGAGAATTATTGGATGGCGTTAGAAGGTATTAATGCTAAATGGGAATCGCACATTACACAAAATTGCATTCTTGAAGAAGTACATCTGAATGAAGCAAAATACACACAATGTTACTGGGTGAAAAAATGTATAAAGTTAGAAAGAGAGTGTCAAACCTACATGCATTACTTTCAAGAACACCTAAAACTAAATAAAAGAATGACAATGACACCTGTGAATGAAAACCTGAAATCTCCAGATGAGGACACTCTAATACCAACATGTAAATCGTTCCCAAGCGGGTTGAAAGAATGTGCCATTCGGATAACCGCAGTGGATGAACAGTCAAGTTGCCATTTTGAAAATGACATCTCAAAACTTGTCCATGTCGATACGGCTGTCGAAATTATAATGGATCATTGCGTTCTGACATGCCAGTTGAAGAAGAATTCAAACGATTAACTTCTCTGTTTCATTTATTTCATCTACCCGGTGGACAAAGCAAACGTACATGTGATGAGGTCAGTTCAAAATCATCAACAGCAATAAAGGAGACTGGTGGTGTTGTCGATCTCGGTTCTTCTCCCCAGACAGAAGAAAGCTATGCAGAAAATGAATCTGACCAGAATGTTCCTTCCACAAGTTTTAAAATGCAAACTCCTACTCAGTCGACTGAGTAACTTCCAATAAAAGTAAACAAGTTTCAGTTCATGTTGCTTGAGAAAATTCCCAAACCTGAAAGAGACAGCCACCCTGTTGTCCTGTCAAAAAAGGCGAAAGAAACACATAGGGAAAAACATTCTAGAAAAACCGAGTCTCCTGTGATGGCGAAGGTAGCAAAAATGGCATGCCATGTCATCGGGATGCGCTTCTCAACAAAGTTAACGTTTCAGCCAAATATACCACTAGACGGTTATCAAGGACTGAAAAGCAACGGAACAATACGTTCGTCGAAGTAGACACTGTAACAGCCTACGAGTTCACGTTGTTCCTAATACTAGTGTGAGTAGCAGAGAGGCTTCATCTCCTGATTTGTGGTCATCACAAAATGGTTGTGGTGGTCTGGCAATTATTGGCAGCTTCTTGCCACCTGATAACCTATCACCATAGCATTATCTACCACAGACATTGTCACCACTTCTGCATGTTACGCACCGACTCATTCCACCGAACTGCATATTGATCAGTGCTCATCATCGACAGAACAATGCATATCACTCTCCAGATATCAACCTCCCAGTTCAGGTCTTGGTTTCGGACAGCAAATAATGCAGAATTACGCCTTTGTACCAACCCAGCATCCCGGTGTTTCTTTTGCAGTGAGTTTACGGAAAACGGACACATTACTGCATATATCACACCATTCAGTGCAGGAAGGTTTTATGTGCTTTCGTGCCTGGATAGCATTCAGACCGTCCATGACAGACACACACACAGACAAATGCAAACACATTACACAACAGACACACACATATACATTATGTTTTCTGCAGGGATGTCTTAATCGCTCCTTTACGGGTACAGCATTCACCACCAATCACATTACACCATACAATTTTCTCACAAACACACACTCCATTATTTTTAACATCTACCTCCTATTGTCTTTTAAAGTCTGCAGTAATATATATCAGCATTTTTTACACAGAGTGCATTATTTTATATATGGTATTAACTATCAAGTGTAAACTTCTCTTTCGACGGTGAACATTTTTGGTAAGTGGTGCTATTTTAGGGAAGGCCTTTGTTGCTTTCTGCAGTGAATCCATTCATTAAATTCGTTGAAATTGGGACATATTCCATTTCAGAAATGAGAGAAGTTTCCAACTGGAAATCTATTCTATTTCAACTGATTTTAGGGGATGGTTGTTCTCTACCTGCTAAATTTTGTATAAAGTGCAAATCGTTTTTGACAATAATGGCTATTCAGGATCCAACATTAATTATAATTGTCGACAGTTTTAGTATCTGACAGGTCTAACAGGGTGGTGATTTTTGCTACCTTGTTTTGTTCCAGTTGATTAATCAGTCGATGATTACTTACGTATTGTGTTTAACTCCCCTTTGGATTATGAGGATTTGGGAATGGCCATTTCGCATTGCACGAGTTGTTTCCAAACATGTTGAGGGATGATTGTTGTCATTTTCCAACAGTTTTGTAATTTGGTCACCATTATAACACTTCTACGTAAACTATTGTTTGTTGAAAATTTGTATGTCCACATGTTTGGGCATCATGTACAATGGTCTCTTTAACAGAAAATGTAAATAGCTACAAACAGACAGGGGAGGAGTATTGTACTGGAGGTCCTTCTCAAGTATGTTCACAGGCAGCTGTTGGATTAATACAGATTTGTAACTTATTATCTCCCTTGATACGCTTACTGGCGGATAATCTCCATTTGTTGTCATTCAGTGATGTAGCTTCAATGTGACAAGACGTCATAAGAGTTCATTTTCTCAAGGATTGTAGTGGCACTGATCAGTTATTGAATGTGTGGTTAAACTGCTTGTACCCATTTTTGCCACAATAGGCAGCTAGAATTCGTGACTATCGAGAGGCGCAGTTGTTTCGTTGTACAAATAGAAGTCTGCACCTTAAAATGTTGAGTTGGAAAATTTTGACTTTGAGTGTATATATGTGTGCGAGGGGTGGGTGTAATAATGGAATTCCCCCTTGTTGGAAATTATGTATGTAGTAGTAGTGTTCAATTCGATATATAGAAATGGACGACCACACCCACCCTACTCTCCACCTCTTTTGATACCTCTTAGCAACGTCTTTGGTTCGGGCCCGAATATGTTTGGCAATATTTAGATTAGTTACGTTCTTAGCCTTTCGCACTGCCTGAATTTAAAAGTACCAAACTATACCACACTTTGTGTTCTCAGTGAGCGTTTAACTTATAAAAGTGTTATAAGCGAGCTTTTCATTATTTAAATTCGGTCAGGCCCGATGAATTGAGGTAACATTTACACGTTTGCTCTCTAAGTTTCCCCATTGTTTGGACCCAATAAAAGTATTCTTCCAGGTCCTCACAACATTAATCCGGTTCAGCATCATAGAATATACGCATTCTCTGCACCATATTACGGGCGGCTGCCTCAAAACAGACCTTATTATCCCGCATTCGAACGAGCTCGTTCCACTGAGGAGGCATGGACTATATTTTCGAGACAAAACTTAGGTATAAAACAATAAAATTTTGAAAGGCGATTTCTGTAAATGGCGCTGGCCAGTTGTGAACGTTATATTAGGGAAATAATTGAGCGATTACGTAACAATCATATGGAGTGAACTCGAGGCGGGGTGAGAAAATATTAACTGTCGCGCTCCTCTTCATTTCTGTGGCCTACTAATTATCGAGTAAACTAAATATTTACCTACCCAAAAATCCAGACGTTCGGCTAACGCGTATCGCTTTGGAGGTCTGGTCAACCGACATTTCAATGAGTAGAGATGAACAGCATACTGGAAAACTGAACCGATACCTTGGGGATTCCGAAAAAAAACGAACCGAACACTGCTTGCCGAAACGGTCTGAATTGTTACATTTTTCTACGTTCGCTACTTATTAGGTCTTGATAGCAGCTAAGGGGTTTCTTTTCATGAGCGAGGTGGCTGATATTCTTTGCACTGAATTTTCTTTAGAGAATAGCCTACACATATCCAGTTGATTAGCAATAATTTGTATCCAAATCTTGGCTCCCTTACAATGCAGCCAAGACTTAACTAGAAAACACTAATCAGGTGATTTATCTATTGTCAGACGGCCCTCCCAATGATGGCATATTAATAACATGTTCAGATATCACAAAAGCCCGAAATAGTTCTTTGAAGGTTAAGTTGTGCAACAGGTCACAAAAGTACTTTAGATATTATTAATGTTGAGCTCCTTGGCTGTGGTATTTGTGTCGCTATATTTATTTATTTATTGGTGTTTAAGGTCACATATTTATGCACAATGGCTAATCATGACCGTGACAGTTTTACGGGTAGAGGAAGCCGGAGTACCCGGAAAGAACCACCGAGCAACGACGAGCAACTGTCAGCTCCCCAACATCGTAACTCCGCACTGCAGCACAGGCAGGGTTAGATTGGTTGAAGACATGCGCACCATCGACGTGCAGTACGCCTTAGTACACGGCGTCATCGTGCCCCCACGTGGGCAATGGAGATGAAGTGTCTTGCCCAAGGACACAACGCGGTTGCCGCAGGTGGGATTCGAACCGAGGACTTCTCGGCTTGCAGCCTGCACCTCTACCTACTGAGCCACCGCGCTCCCCATTTGTGTCGCTAATGTAGAATGCTACAAGAACAACTTATTCTGTATTTCTCCGATATGAATACCCCTTTGAAATATCTCAGGCAAGTCAGATGCCGAAGATACTGAACCGACACCACGATATACCCCCTCCCCCCCCCCCCCGAAAAAAAAAAAAATAAAAATAAAGTAAAATAAATTAAAAATACCGAAACCAATTCCGAATTCAAAATTACAATATCATCCATCTCTATCAATGAGTACTTGCAGCGGTTGGCACACAACCTTCAATTTTTGTAACCCTTTACCTGACATGAAAAGCAGACGACAAAAAAAATTCTTGAATAACTATTTTTTTCATTTTTTGTCTGAAAAACATAGGTTATGACCCCTCTTTGGAACGAACTCGTTGCAAAGAGGGGTCATAACCTATGTTTTTAAGACAAAAAATGAAAAAATAATGAAAATTAATTGGCGATTTTTGTGAATAGCGCTGGCCTGTTTTGGCCGTTACGTTGGGTAAAGGGTTAACACTTTGCCTGACAAATCCGCGCGCGTAATTAGAATTTGTGCAATTCAAAAAATATTATTTATCAAAATTTTCAACTTTTCAACTGAACCATGCATATCATGTGACTCCTCATTGGAACGAGCTCGTTCCAATAGTCATATTGTGATTTTTATTTTTTGGATAAACTTAGAAAGATAGTATTTAAAATATTAAATTTTGATACCCCCTGTGATAGGTAAAGGGTTAAACAATAATTTATTTTCTTCAGATACGAAATAAGGTTTGGTAAACAAGCTAATATTGACACATGTACAGTTGCTGGAAAAGAATGCAGAACACAAACACTGAAAAGCAATAGTTCAAGTTGTAGTTCACTAAAATGATCATACAATAATAACTCCTTAGTACAGTTGAAACCAGAAGTCTTATCTCGACTAGGTCAGAAAATGTTCGTTAGTTAATAAGCTTCTCACTGCAAAAGAATAAAGTAGTCTGAAATACACAAGAACGTTTGAGCTGTACAATGCAAATTATTTTGCGTTATTGACGAGGTTGGAAGAGAAATCAAGGACTGAACCGGTGTGACAGGAATGATAGTCCGTAGGAAAATTAGTTCCTCTGGACTATTATTCCGCGGAATTATAGTCCTAGGTCTAACATTTCTAGGAATAGTAGTCCGGCGGACTACTATTCCTAGAAATGTTAGACCTAGGACTATAATTCCGCGGAATAATAGTCCAGAGGGACTAACGTTCCTACGGACTATCATTCCTGTCACACCGGTCAACATACAGAATGTGGAGGTTGTATTACCACTTAATCGCTGTGGGAAAGATTTGTCACTCAATAATTATTTACAAGTCTGAACTATTCAAATGACGAAAACCAACTCTACATAGTTGCAATCTAGCTCGCGAGTTGCTGGCTTAGCATAAAAACTTATTTATATTTATTACAAATTTTATATGTCATAGTGAACATCTTCACACTTATTTAATGATGCATGATAAATGTGGATAATTGGAACACACAGATAATACCCATATAAAATGACCCTGACCGCCCAGGAAAAACTAGAGATAAAACATTTTGTTTGAAAAGCTCTAGAAACCTGTGTCCAAAAGCCGAGCTAACAAAATTAACTCTGTCAACGCCATCTGGGGTATGATCGCTTGGACTTGCGATCTCAGATTTGAACAAAGTAACTGTACTTTCAGTTCAATGAATATATGAAGTATAATGACCAAGCTGCCATTGAAAAATGGATACGTTACTAAAAATTATAACAACTAACATTAAAGTTAATTTTTGTGTGTGTGCTGTTGCCAGCGCGGTCAGGCTAGAATTGAAAACAGTATACACTTCTTAACCGACCAAAACGTGAAGAATATTCTTCAGTTTCATTGGCTAACCCAACATAAACCCCTCCTCTTTGGGACAAAACGTACCGTTAAGACAAAACTTTCCCGCTTTTTCTACGAACCGCGGGAAAGTAAAAGTCTGAACTATTCAAATGACGAAAACCAACTCTACATAGTTGCAATCTAGCCCGCGAGTTGCTGGCTTAGATAAAATATCAAAGAACGGGATAGAACAAAGCCGGAAGTAATTTATCTACAATCCTAAACTTTCAGAGACAAGTAGTCTATTTTCGACTGAATCGGCAACGTATCCATCCTTACTGGCTTCGCTTCTCCACCTTCCGTGTCGCTTCCAACAGCGATCATTGACTCCTGCATTAGCAGCGGCAGTAGCACCCCCTGCTCTCAAAGAATGTAACCCCAAATTAGCTTGGGGAAGTACGAGTTTCAGCCTATCTAACAATACTTCCCTCGCTCTGCTGTAACTCAACTTCTTGTCTTTGTATATCAGACGGCACATATCATTTGACCTAAAAATAGGCCTGAAAAGGAATACGCCAGATCCCAGCTGAATGTTGGATACCATTAAATAATTCAAAAACATGCTCTAAGGACAAGCAGAAGAATTACCCTTGGAAATCACAATCTCGCTGCCGTGTCGATTATGGTCCGTTTTAGCCTGTCTGATATACAACAACAACAAATTATCTTTTACAACCACGTCATTAGCTGTAAGTGAGACGAGCTCGTTGAACCTCAAAAAACCTGCGAAGCTGATTAACAACATTGTCAAATCCCTAATAACGAGCAAATCACAAGTGTCTTTAAATAAATCACAAAGTTCAATTAAATGTTCAGCAGTAACCGGATCTTTTTTATGGATAGGTCTGGCAGGAAGTCTCTTAGCAGTCTCTTGAAATTCCGTAACAAATGAATTACATGTGGGATCAATAAAATTGTTAAGTTTGTGTGCCCACTTTATGCCGTAAATGGCAGAGTTAACAGTATTGTGTGATGATCCAGAATCAATTAAAAATGTTATGTAAAGGGCAACCTGCACTGGTTGAGCAGGAAGTGATGCGAGTCCACGATGAAAACAGAAATTGTCCCACCTTCTAAAACTGTAGAAATATTGTTGCACTGTTCCCGGACTTTTGGAGTGAACTAAATAAGTCGACATCTTCTCAGCTAAACCCGCAAACTCGCCAGTCATCTCAATGCCGCTGTCGGTTACTGCTTTGACCGCATTTTCCTTCAATCTCAATCCTGAAATTAAATTCATATAAACCGTTTAACAAAACTCTAACCGGAAAGCTAACAATTTAAACTTCAAACTTGTTCCAGCAAAAATGCCGTTTTTACCTCTTCCTCTACACGTGACATACCTATCTGGCAAAACTTGAAAACCTTTAATGACCTTTTTATATTTGGAATTTTCTGTTCCGATAAACGGCCAAAAAGGAGCGGATTTCCACTGTGGAATTATAAGAGTACCAAACGCCTTATCGTGGTTCATTTTTTCTAATGTGTTCACGACAAGCCTAGGCGGTGAAACCAGCCAATTGTTCTCTCCCTCCCAGCATTGTTTAAAAGCATCTATTCCTTCCGTGCCGGGACACCAAAATCTGGAATTGAAACGCTCACATTTGCTATTATAATGACAGGCAAATCGGTCCTCTGTGTGTGGACCCCATTGCTTATTTATCCGATTATATACCCAGAACTTTATTCCCCAGTCGTCACAATCTTTGATTCTACTAAGAAAGTCTGCCTCTTTATTCTCGGCTCTAGGAATCCACTGTGTTTGCAATTTTACTCCGTTCTTGTCACAAAGACTATCAATGCGTAATGCTATGGACTGTAAGTCGCGTTTACGACTCTCAACATTGATAATGTTTGTGACATTTTTACTATCGGTGAATATCTCTACCTTCTTACCAGAAATGACATCTATGGAATTATTAATCAATCTGTGTATTGATTCGAGCTCTCTCCACGTAGAACTCAGCAAGGACTCTTTTTCTGTCCAGCTCCCAAACATGTTTATTCTTTCAGCAACGGTATCGTTAGCATCGGAAAAATCATGCCCTGAGCTCCTGTTAACAAACTCTCTTGTTAATACTTCACCAGACTCAAGTCTGTGAGACAAAACATCTCCGCCCTCTAACGAGGCACCCACGCTCGGGGTAACAAAACCGCCATAACCAATGGCCGAAGCATCACTGAATAACTTGTAATTGTAATCATCAAAAGCTTTTAAATTATGAAATAAATTACCCACTTTATTGATAGTAACACTATTTTCTTTCCAAAATTTCAATTCTGTGTATGCCTCATCAGTTAGCAAAACCGGCGAATTCCAGCTCGCTCTTGCAACAATGCATGCATATAGCTCTCGAGTATGTACCCTCACTGAAGTGCCAAATACCAGTTGATTGGAAATAATCTGTCCAACAGCCCCCGCCAGCAGTCTAGCCTGAACTAAACCGTTGGTGTTGGGCCGCAAAATAAGCAATTTATCCAAAATCTCTGACAGCCGCAACATTCTATCAGCCGAAACCCGTACGACACCTTCAACAGTGTCCCACTCAAGCCCCAGCCAAACCACTTTCTGACATGGCTCCCCGATACACTTTTCATCAGAAAATAAAAACCCCAATTCAGTTAAATCCCTCTTAACTTGGCCACTAATCATTTTTGCCGTCTTCAGATTTTTAACCACACAGATGCCGTCATCTAAAAATAAAACGACACAAATGTTGTTGCTCCTCCAAAACTTGACAACTTCTCTCAAAACCTTCGTAAAAACAAACCTGCTGTTGATATTCCAAAAGGTAAAACACAAAATACAAAATATTTTATTTTGTTGTCTTGCTCCCACGAAAAACCAAGATATTTACGATCTGGAGGAAAAATTTCTATGTGATGATAAGCTGCTTTAAAATCAAATGTAAACAAAAAGTCACTCAAATCAATAAACTGACTCAAAATGGTAGCATCTTCATACTTGAATTTGAATTTATATAAGTATGGGTTAATATGTCTACAATCAAGAACGAGCCTGGGTTTGTTTTCCCTTCCGGCTAAATGCTACTGTCAAGGGGTTAACTATGAACGGAATCTCAGTGACCTCGTCAATGCAACTTTGCTTCAGCAATTTTTCTATTTCACAACAAACAAACTCGGGATTATCCAAAGCCGATCTGTTGTTAAATAGAAAAACTGATGGCGGAATATTAAGGAATGGAATGTTGTATCCATTAGCTATAATATCTAACACACTAGAATTGGATGTAATTGTTTCCCAAATTGAAATTCTTTTTCGTAATCGACCCACTGGCGAAAATTGCCCGAACTCTGCTCCTCGTGACGTATCACTTTGAGTTGTAAAAGTATTTTCCTGATTACCGTTAGAGTTTTCACACGGATTTGAACTTTGAGCAAGCTCGACCTCAATGTTATCCGCCTCTAAACTTAGCGCAGTCAATACAGTTGAGTTCGTATTCTCTCTAAGATTATCAATAAAAGTATTAGTACTTATCTTAACTGGCTTCTGATTGTAGACCGGGCATTCACCCCTCCAGTGCCCAGCGGCACCGCATGAAAAACATTTTCCTGGCTTGTGTGTTGGTTCCTGTCTGCTAGAAATGGTTGATTCAGGAATTTTGTATGGTACAGTTCTCGTTTCTTTTCTGTGTTTCTTCAGACGCTCCACTTTAACTTTTCTTGATGCACGAGCTTGAGCCCTCCACAATTTTTTCTCGTCATCTGAATCGTCTGCTAACGGATTCGCTAAATATTCTTCCACTACTTTCCATCCTTGTTCAGACGAATCTGCAATTTTGATTATCTTTTGTCTTTTCTGGATTAAACATATACCTTCTTGAACAGCTTCCCTGGCTTTGGTAACTTCGTTCATTGTGATCTTCTCAGCCGATAAAGTTGTGTGTACATTTTGTAATGATAATAAAACCTTGTTGTGTTTATGCTGGTCTTCACAGCCTTTCCTGTTAAACTTGTAAGAATCTCCGATCTGTTGCTGAATACAAGCCAATTGTGAGGTTGAAATTTCTTTACTTGCTGAATTTATACTGTCTTTAAAACTTTCAAGCTTGTTATCCAGTAGAGATTTCATATTGTCTAATAAAACATTTTGAGAATCTGACACAGCTTGAGCCACTTTACTTTCTATCATCTTTTGCATGTCGGAATCCATTATCTGAACTCTTTGTGTGTGCTGTTGCCAGCGCGGTCAGGCTAGAATTGAAAACACTATACACTTCATAACCGACCAAAACGTGAAGAATATTCTTCAGTTTCATTGGCTAACCCAACATAAACCCCTCCTCTTTCGGACAAAATGTACCGTTAAGACAAAACTTTCCCGCTTTTTCTATGAACCGCGGGAAAGTAAAATCTCTTAGGACAAGACGCAAGTAGCACTTGTAAACTTTTATTACATTCACTACCTGGATGCTATGAACAATTATAAGTACTTTGGGGCTGCGGTTAAGTGGTAATACACTCTCTTCATTCTGAAAATGCAGTCGGTATATTCACGATTTTCAAAAAGGTTCAAATCCTTCACATAAACTTTTATCTCAGGTATTATGCTTCTTGGGGAGTAATCACTCAGTGAGAAATGAGAAGTGACATTGATGGATTTATCAGACGCTTGTCCTGACATGTGAATAGTGTTAAGGTGATTCTAAACTGAAGATTGTAGTTTGAGTGGACTGGTCGAAAACATGATGTTTTTTTTCATTACTTTCCAATAGTAATGGTTATTTAATACACGAATGATTGCTTCATACCTAATAGATTACAAAAATGTGATAAAAATTTAAAAAAAAATAATTTACTCACCAAAAAAATGCTTTTAAAAATCCCTAACTCACGGTCAACTTCCTGCCACCAAAACTTAAAATATGAATCTCGCATTGAAAAATATGTTTTCTATGTGCACTAGAGAACAACAGTTGAGTCATAACTTTTTAAAAAATAAATCCAATTGTATGTTTATTTAAATTTTTGAAGGACCACTGCATGCACTAGTTCAGCCATTTTTTCACAGGGAACTATTTACAGTTCAAAAGTATGGCACACCGCACTAATCAGTAATCTAGTTGACCTCCCTGGAAATATTAGCCATACAAGTGATATGTCTGTTCTGCCCTCTTCCACAAGTAGAACTGTCTTGGCATGAAATGACCCTGTTGAAAGTGTATCATTAAATCCCAATAATAGAAAATAAAAGACTGCGTGGCCACCCCCCCCCCCCCCCCACCCCCACCATAAAAAAAATTGAATTTTTCAAAATTGAAAAAGGGACATAACTCTGGCAAAAATTGTCGGATCAAACCCTTATCTGACTTGACCTGCATTTTATGTTGATACACCGTCACAACAAATTTTATTTGATTCTGTCAATTACAGCTCAAGTTATTGGTTGGAAACCAAAAAAAGGAGTTTTCAAAGTTGAAATGGTGTGACTCTGGCATCACCTACCAGGACTACATGCAGGCTCGAAGGGAAGTTATGGAATTGAATTCCGCGAATAAGTCGTATCGATTTACCAATACTTACAGTGCTCATAGTATAAAATATTCGTCCAATTATTGAAAAAATCCGATAAGGTGCTTAATATATAAAAGTATTTTTCATGTGCTAAATGCAATGTTTTGGATCATGAATAAACTCATGTTGTGTCAGAAACCTACTTTGTATTATTATTTTTTTTTTTTGGTGGCGACTTGACCCGGTGGCTACTTGACCCGGTGGCGAGTTGATCCAGTGGCGAGTTGACCCGTTCCCAAAAAATTGATGCTCGATTGTGCCTTGTGTGTGTTGCCACACTTCACTTTCGTCGGGAATTTCTATGCAACGACTGATAAAATAATTTTCTATAGAAAAATTTCATGTTTACACTTCTCTCATATTTTATTTGTGATTAGGAGGTCTAGTGGGGTGGATAGAAAGAAAAAAATATTATTTTTCTCACTTTGAACAAGCGACTTAGGCCTACCAACGCATGTGACTTTCCGGTGACAACAACTTCGATCAACAAATACTTGCAAGCATGAGTCTAATAGCCCACAGATTATTCGAAATTATCGATGATCTTTGTGGATTGCAAACAAATTTAATGAAATACATCACTTACAATGATTCGCAATTTAAATCACACCAGATCGCAAAATTAGGATCATTATTTCTGGAACTCACCGAAACCAGACCGAAACGGGACCGAATGACAGACCAATAAAGTTAACCATCAATATTACGTGACGAACAATAGTTCCCCCGATTTGCGATTAAAAGAAGTGAAAAAGCAACCAGTTTACGAATATTTCAACAACGAAAGAATACAACATGGTTTTCTAATTCCACTTTTTGTCACCGTTTTGTTAATTGAAGAAAATTGAAATTTTTGTTCTCTATTGGTAATTTTGGCGCATGAATACGAACTAATGGCAAGGTCGATCCATGTAAACAAATATTGATTGCTTCAGTTGGTGAGGGAAGAATATTTACATAGAAAAGACAATCAATGCAATTTGCCTCTATTAGTCTGCTTCCCTTGAGATATATCGACAATCAGAATTTCAGCAGTGGCATTGTCATGAGAATTTACGGGACATGTGGCGAGATCTTTTGTCGCAATGTTGCCCACAAGGCTTCAGAGTTTTGAATTTCCCACCGTAAACATGGCGGACACTTTTGAGACTGAAACGACCCAGGTTGACAACGTGCTTAGTCCCATCTTCGGTGTGTTTTATTAAAAATTAAGACTCAACTGCTGCAGCACATTATTGATAGCTCACGTTGGTTGTTCATTGGAAGGTGAGGCGTCTCGCTATTTTTTGAAATCCTGCCCACGCCATTTCCGACTTTTTGACAGTACACATTTTCTAATGTCTCCAAATGACTCGTAAATTTGTTAAATGCATATTTTCCCTTCACCTTCTATGTGACATGACCATTCCCCCCAACCCTGGTATCCAAGGGCAAGGCTGTTTGGTTGCCAAGTTATTGTTCAATGAAATGTTAACATTTTTCTGTGTTTTTGGCTTCCATTTTGGCAGCCATGACTTTAGAATCACCTTAATTGTATATTACAGAAATGTCAGAATTAGACAGTTATTACGTTACTAGCCTCATCCGAAGATGTGCATCATCAGATGTAATAGCCAACAATCGAGCTGGCGGTATTTCATGAATACGGACAACCTGTATACAGCCGGGAAGGGGGGGGGGGGGGTGGTGGGGGGGGGGGGTAGTAATTTGTGACATCCCAATCATAGCGTTTTATGATACGCTTGGAAGCATACAGTTCTGCCGCCGCGGACTGGTCACTTTCCACGGTTGGGCAATATTTCCCCGAACGCAATAATATTAGAATGAAAATACTAATTGTGGGAATAATCATAAAAAAACACCCGGTGCTTCATTAATTAAAATTTTGCTGATTATGAGTTTTATTACCTGGTAATCTGATGCGATGACACCCCAACCCACGCGTGGATTATGACCAGTACACGGCGAATGTATTGGATACTATTGCGCTTGAGTGATTCAGTCCGGTCTGTATAGTCCAACTCATCCCATAGCCTAATTCCATGTGGCAAAATGAATCTAAAAAGCGTTTTTCTCTGCAAAATAAAGAACAAAGTGTTTAGCATTTCTTAGAGAATATTCTGTGACGGTTGGAGGGATTGGTCGTGATAAATAATTTGGAGGAAGTGCATGTCTCGTTTTGTAACAAATTCTTAGATTGTGCCGTGGCTATATTATGTTCATAGAGACAAATCCAGTTTCCCTTTAAAGGAGTTCAAGACTGGTACCACGCGGTGCACCCCAGATTGGATGAAGAGCATTCAGCTGAAGATTCTCTAAAATGTGTGATTTCTCTATTGTTAGCTGTCACATACATGTATACTATTAGCATCATCATATTAAAGAAGTATCAAGTAGTTACGGATGTTAATGATGAGCGCGATAATCACTGTTGTAATCCTCAAAAACAATTATTCATTGGACTTACTTTACTCTCTATGCCATCAATATGCGTATTCCGGGAACCTGTACTTTGGAAAATTATTCCCAAATGCTTATGATGCAGAGGCGGACTGAACCAAAGAAGGTTATCGGGAATTACACAGGAGGGTGGGGTGGAGCTTACCCGAAGAAAAGTTTGATTTTTCGAACTGGAAGAACGCTGCTTCCTTGCATCTGAACGATCAATGGCAGTGCATACCGGTATTGAAAGCATTTCGTAATCATTTTTCTGTCACCTTTGTCGCTCATTTGGCAAAAATTACTGCAACAAAGGACACCCCGGATCCATCAGACCGACAATAGTTCGGACCAATGGAAGGAAATTGTCATTTCTCGAACTGTGAAAATGCTGTTTCCATGCATCTGAGCGATTAATTGCAGACTCGACTGCTTGTATATCGAAATGACCTCCTTATGGACTGCCGCTGGTAGTTCACATAGAGGGCATTTCTGTATACCGGCAGTCTATGCAATGAGACCCACTTCACCTTTTGGTTATTTTCACGAAATTTCATGCACCACCAAGTGTTGGGATGCTTTAAATGTCCCGGTTGACCATACGACCAGTCCGCTTCTGTTTTGATGGGTGACTAACTTTATCCCGCTTCAATCTGATATGGTTCGGGGTTATATGTGAAAGATGGATGCGTATTTTCAGATTTGTTTGTCCATTGGGGTCTGACGACACCTTAATCAAACACACTCATATCGTGCCGGACAGTTTTAGGAGTTGAGGAAGCCGGAGTACCAAGAGAAACCATCGAGCAACTAACCGTCAGACTATCCAACTTACTAACCAGGGACAATCGCAATATCGGTTGAAGGAAAGTGGAGCATCGACGTACAGGTGCCTCAGCACACAGACCCACCGCGCCTCCATGTGGACAATCTGGGTTAAGTATTTTGGTAAATGACACAAAGCCGTAGGCGTGGATCAAGATCGAACCGTCGATGTTTCGGTTTAACATCCGATCCCTTAAGCAATGAGCCACAGTGCTCCCACGGGTGTTTTCAGGTGAAAAGGGAAATAAGCACCAGGATTAAACTAAATCACCACATAGCGTGGCTTACTTTTCATCCTCATAATTAATTTAAATAATATTTATCATCAGAAATATTCGCATAAACAGATTAATAGTACAATGACAACATCTAGTGGACCCGTAATAATTAGGCGGGAGAACCAGAAGTTACGGGTTTTGTCATCGTGTTTCTAAACTTTTGTCCCGAGGAGGGAGAGCACCGTGTTTGGCGACGGAAAGGAGCTACACTACAAAGCCCTCTCTCATAAAGGTGCTTCGGTCGACTCGACCGACTAACCTTGAATCCTTCCGAGCCAAGCAAAGGGTATTAGTCCATATTTATCTGATGGTAGAATTAAAGGTTTTACCAACATAACTAGGTTTTCAATCAAAACTAGAAACCTGGTTCCAATTTGTAAACCACAACAGACAATGCTTTTCAATCGACACTTGATTTGATCGAATCTGATGACATTACCATCACTATGCGACACTTTACTTTACTAATTCGAATCTAATATAAATGACGACTCACCTCACCCGTAGCGACTCAACCACGTCACTAAGTTCTTCCAAATGTGTTAATATCTCAATGTTTTCAAACTGAATTAAATACTTGTTGATTTGAACATCTGAAGAGGATCACAAATGTATATCTGTATAGTTTTGTTAGTAAAGAGATATCATATTACATCGGCGGCAATCCGCACACAAACTCAACGAGAATTTGGCAAACAAACAGCCGATAACAGTGTCGAATTTCCGTCGGAATTTGGACTGTGACCAGATATCCTTATATTCCATGTTTGGTACCGATTATACTTTTGAAGGAAAAGCAAAAGTAGACTGCCTCACCATTCCAGATTAACGCTAATTGTACTCTTCAACAACAAGTGCAGTCGAAATATTTTTCAAATTTTACCTGATCATAAAAGAATGTGATCACAAAAGAGGACAGAGAATTTCGACCGTCCGATTACTGGCCGTAACATACTAGAGACTTACATGTCACAAAAGAAATGCCAGAACAGTGAATCTGAGATTATTTTTATTTGAATTTCCTGATTAGATCTCTAAATCGCAGTATTTATCTATCAATAAACTTAATTTGCACCCAAAAACTCGGAGAAACCGTTTGTATCAGATACCCCCCTCCCTCGTACCGATTCCGTAAACACCGCACTGTCACATATATGCATTGTTATTAAGCATTAATATATAGTTCCTGAAATTCACAATTTTGACCATTTTAAACCCAATTTAAATTGAAACATGGGGAACGGGCTTTACGTAACGGGATTGTTAGATATATGTTTTATCATGACCTTGTGAATGCCTTGTAATTTGTATCAGATTCTCGGTCGTGTTTACAATCGGATCGCAACTCGACTTGACCATGGCGAGTTGCGATCCAATTGTAAAGGTCAAGGCGAGTTGCGACCCGGTTATAGACACGACCGTGAATCTGATTCAAACTACAAGATATGCACATGGTCATGATATTGATAACGTACATTTATTTAGGAAGTTTCGGCCCACGAGTAGAATTATGTCGCGATCGAGTCGCGTTCTGATGGCATTTTTCACAGTACTGTAGGAAAACTCAATAGGTTGGTGAATGAGAGTACACCTTACAAACTTACACCTTGCCACTTTCGTCTTTGGGGGTTAGTAACTAACTTTTACACACCAATTCCTTGAACACCTGTACTCACTTACCATAACTGGGTCCGTGCGTTCTGTGAATTGGCGTGTAAGTAAGTTACTAACCTCGCTGTAGGTATTCATGAATTTGAACAACCTGCCAACGTGTTGTAACACCTCACCGCTTCGCGGCTCGGCGTCACATACTTCACGTTGGTAGGTTGTTCAAATTCATGAATACATCTAGCTCAGTTAGTAACTATTACAAAATACCCGAGTGTTCAAGTGACGTGACTTGAATACCTCTCGTGTACTGAGTCCGTGCGTTTTATTGATTGAACAAAATACAGAGTATTCAGTGTGCTGTCACCAGGGACGTCGCAACGGGGGTGGGGGTAGGGGTGGGGGTCTCTCACCCCCCACCCCCCCACCCCCCAATATTTGTCAAAACCTCAATAGTTGGAAACTCGGAGGGTAAAAATATCAACAGTTAGAAATTTCAAAACTACTGAATATACGGTATAATTCACTAACAAACTTATTTTTTCGACTGGAGGACCATAATAAGGAAATATTCTGACTACCGAGATTTTCGGGTGAAAATCGGGTCAAAGAATTTCGACTCCACGCGGCCTGCAGACTGATGCCGTATCAACTGCACATACCCGCTTTGCGTTACACGTTTTGTTAGCAGCCGCTGATAGTCTAGGGGAGATAATTTGTAAATCAATGTGCCCCATTTTCGTCGACTGAAAGTCAGTTTCCTTGATACAGATTCAGTGTAACTTTGACTAGTTGGAGACTGCCACAATGCACCCAGCCGAGTCGCACGTAAAGGCATGTTAAGCCTTTGAACCCTGATGGTTCCTTCCATGTCAGTTGAATGACATCAATTAGAAGAGTCCATAATCATCATTTGGGGTAGACCAATCCTTATTCTCAACATGCAGCCTTTGGGCTGCACGTTGAAAATATCGATTGGTGTACCCTACAAATTCACTGAGCAGCCATTCTACCTTTTAAATGTACGGTGTGTCATGATCCTGGACCGGAAAAGTGGTCTTACGGGTTCAAAGGGTTAATAAAAATGTACTTGTCATGTCAAGTGCCTGTGAAATGCTCTAGAAACACAAAACTCCCACTTTCCCAAAGTCGATGCTTCAAATCTGTGCCTCAGACAGGAGGCGTACGAGCCACTGGGGACAATTCGGGCAAAGCAAGAAGATATTGAAAATTTGTATCCAACTCGAATTAAAAATGTTTCCCTACAAAAAAATCAGTGAATTTGGAACTGAAAATTAGCCTTGTAACTATTACCAGAACCCATGAAAACGCATCTGAGCACATCAATTTTTCAAAATTTTCTAGGGGAGGACCCCTGCCAAAGATTCGCGCCTTTGGCGCTCGCAGTTTCGCGTCTACCACCCTACGGCGCTCGTGTGTCGGGATTCCCAGTTAGAATTTCAAAGGGTCTCACACCCCCCCCCCCCCCACCCATTAAAAGGCCTCTACCTACGTACATGGCTGTCACCCTCCGCACACTATCAGGTTGTGCAAATCCACGAATACCCCAAGCTAAGTTGGTAACTATTGCATATCGTATGATGAAAATGAAAGGGTCTTGGCGTCTATAAAGATAATACGACATAATTATGCACATACCTGAACGGGGATAAGCGGCAAGAAGTATATCGTCAGTGGTGTAATCTCCATCATTCATGTAGTCAATCAAGCTCCTCCCATGCTTCACGTGGCCATCAAAAGGATATGGAAGGTAGTATCCGTCCCATTCAAAAACTGGCAGAGGGTGTCCAGCCCTGTCTTGAAAAACAACTAAAGGCATTTTGTTCGAGCAGGAGCACATGCACAAATAGGCCAGTAGGAATGTGACTACTCAAGTTAAACGTTATCGCTTCGTTAAAATAATTTGACCTACTTCGATATATTTTCTCTCTATTTCAAACAACATTGCTAGACGCTTTGTACACCGGGTATGTACACTTCGTGCACTTGATACACAATATGGGGTTTTGTTATTCACCAAAACATGTTTTCAATGTCGTTTCTATTGACACCGAGTAAGTAAAGAGGTAGGGGCCTACCCCAAGTACGGCACAAATCTCCAGGGAGGGGGCATATATGGGACGGCTGGCACTACTACGCCGGTTATATATTGGGTTGGGAGCTACTATGGGAATGCAAGGAGGGGCTCCTTGTGGGATAGGGAGTAGCCTAAGGGGAGGGGGTTGAGAACATCTTTTAACGTGATACTAATTTGGGATGATCACTCAAAGTAGTTATAACAGACTTAGGGGGTTATAAATCAAACTGTTACCCTCGGAGAGGGGGGAGGGGGAAACAAAAAGGTGTTTGAGGGGGAACGGTAAATGGGTATTTTTATTGTTACGGGGCAACCTGTATTATTTGTGGTGGAGGTTAATTATCATGCAATTCAAAGGAAGATTGCAGTTTTTGGTAATGAATTTATTCTGCTCTTCGTCAGCATGTATAACTTTTAGGCGCATGCGGTTGCATAACAGTTTGATGTCATTTTGGAAATGACTTAGGGTGGGTTTCTTGGGGGTGGGAATAAATTTTAACCCTTTTCTAAGGCAATTTTTGCATGGTTACTCAGGGTGTGAGTGGATCAATTGGTGATATATTTGTTAGCTGAGTCAGCCAATTGGGTAAGGGTGGAATTGCGTATTTGGTGTTTATTACGGCTTTGGCGCTTTATTTTATTGTTGTGGCGGGTAGTGTTATTGCGACTCCGTCTATTCTGGTATGTATTGGTTCTTTTGGGGTTATACTGGATTGTCTGAATGGGATTATAGGGGGTGGGGTGGCAACTAGACATGCCGGCGGTTTGAGTTTGGTAATTAGGGCACGAAGGGCTGACTGTTGTGTTGGGTTGAGTTGTGGTTGGAGTTCCAACTCGTTGGGTTTATCGACTGGTATCCTATTTAGGGTTTCAATTATAGGTTTGTTGGGTGGGTATGGAAAAAGGTGACGGTTAACCCTTTTGGGTCGCTGTGGTAGCGGTTTGGTAGTGGGTTCTATTGTATTGACTTCGTCGTTAGTGATATCACAATGGGTGGTGATGGGTGGTGTTTCGCTTGGTGAGATCGAGAGGTGGAGAGAGCGTTGTTGGTCATTAGGAGAGTGGAGGGATGATTGTGCACTGGAAGGTGAGGAGTCATGGTTGTCTGTGGTACCGGGTGAAAGGATGAGGTCCTTGAGGCTTACATCATAGCTTGGGGTATTTTGTTGCAGCAGGTTAAGGGTAGTAGTGGTGGAGCTCATACTGATAGCTTGTGCGGGAGCTGAGGGGATTGGGTGGTCTACCTTAATGTGTTCAAGGTTTATTCCATTAAGGTTAGGGTTACATCCCTTGTCGTCGGCACTCGTTTTTTGGGAGGGGTAAAATGTTTGACATGCCTGACCTAGGGCGTTTGGTGTCCTCGGGAGAGGTTAGGTTCATAGTCCGTTTGCGGCTAGGACCAGACGTTATGGGTGGGGAGTCAGATTTCTCCCTCGAAAACACAGAAGGGCAAGCGTCACGTTGTTGTGGTTCCAATTGGGTGTCCAATTGGGGAAAAGGTCCCTGTGGGTCAGGAGATTGATGTGTATTTAGCATACAGTCATAACGCTTATGGGTATTTGCAGCCTTATATTTGGCAAGTTTGTTTCTGATAAACCGCGAGAGGGTAGCTTCAGATAGTTCCAGGAATGTGGATTTTTCATCTGGCGTTAGGCCATTCCTGTTTGGGTGTGTTTGGAGTTGGCTAATCTCTTTTTGCAATTGGGCGTGGTGGGCACGCAATTGATATTCTATTAATAGTGTTAGGCGTTGGCTGGTATGGAACGCTATACTTTCCAAGTCGCTGGAATGAGTGTGTTGGAATTTCTGGGTTTTATCAGTTATGGTTTGTAATTGGCTCAGGGTTGGCTGGTATATTTCATTAGGGACCACATTGGTTAGGTTATATTGCTCATAGGTATCGAGGAGGGATAGAGCGCTGGCTTCTGTATACAGTAGGGGTCTGGTGTTATTGAGATGGCGCCTTTACAGTCGATGTGCACTCGGGTTGAGTGTGTTCATAATGGAAAGGGAAAGAACTGGCGTTGGTACTGTGTGAGGTCCTTTAACACTCGTCCGGAAATAATATCCGCTTGGGGGTAACTAGTTTCGCCTAAACCAGGCTTTTCAAACCAACGACAGGTAAGAGGGTCCTCTGGGAAGGTTGAAGTGGGCGTGGGTGAAAATGAGTTAAATATCAATGGTAATTTTTTACCGTTCACATTCAGGTGTGTGAGTGTACTGTTGTGTGGTGGGTTTTGGTGGAAAACAGCTTAAGAGATTGGAAACCTTAGTTCTAAAGGAGGATAGTGCCTTCCTGGTGGGGCAGAGGCAGATAGTCAAACTCCAGGAGGTAAGAGCAGTGTTTACTTGGAAGTCCTGGGTAAATCACTGCATAAACTGGTAATGGAATTGAGTAGTGAGTACTGGGAAGTACTGTGTATTGGAACACTTCTATAATGTTTATCACAAACATTGACTGAAAGCATTGGGATTATATAGGCATTTAACTGAGGTTTGATGGGTTCTCTTAAAACAATATGCGGTGATTGGCTTGCGTGTTATTAACTAACGTGAGTGACAGGAGTGTATTCATGTTTGAGTGACGGGTGTGTATTGTGGGTAAGATGTAATGCGACAATATCACGGGTATTGTCAGGGCGGGGTGTCTTCCCACTAGACCAATTCCCTTTAGACCAATTCCCTTTAGACCAATTCCCCTTGGAACAACTACATACTGATATTGATTAAGGGTTGATTAAGGATAATTAAGAAACATTTATTTAATGATAAGCACTTTATTTGATAAAAAAAAAACAATAAAAAGAATCACATCCCTTGAAAGTGTGTGACTTATATGCAATTGTTATGAAAAATCTGTCCAACTTCTATAAAATATCAACATGCCAGAAAATAAGCAGTTGATCATCTGAAAAATAAGGTCCCCAGAGGGTGAATTTGGTGATGCTACCCTGCTCAGCAGGGTAGCATCACCAAATTTGCCCTCTGCGAACCTCAACCTGAATCAAGGTCTCAAATATAAACAGAAAGAGGCACCCAGAGGATAAACTGGCCCACTGTATGAGATAGCATCAGCAAATTCACTATCTGGGGACTTCATTCTGCAAATGACAGACTGCTTATTTTCAGGCTTGAATATCAATAACATTAAATACATTTATAAATATTTATAAATATATCAAATTATTGATATAGAATTATTTTAAAAGTAGTACACATCAGCTGGTTTAAGGAGAATTTGTCTTTTGGGAATTGACCTTGTGGGAATTGGTCTAAAGGGAATTGGTCTAGTGGGAATGAACACAACACGGTATTCAACACATATCTCAAAGATCAATTGATGACCGAGATACAGGGTTGGGAAGGGGATGGTATTGGGATAGTGCCATCGGGAGAAATTACGAGGTAATGGGTGGAAATGCCGGGAAGACAGTATGCAATTAAAATAAATATTATTTAAAACATGCGAATTATCGGCTCTCGAGGAGACTGGAACTGTCCTTTAGGTGATGAGAAAGTTGCCAATGCAAGGGACTGAAGGCGCCTTCTGAGAAGAATCTCATCCGGTTCTCTCTCTAAAAGGCCTTCCCTGAAGGACGGCCCGAAAGCCAAACAGACTGCGTAAGTAGAGAGGTAGTGTCCTACCCCATGCACTGCAACATTCACCAGGGAGGGGGCACTATGGGACGGCTGGCACTAATACGCCGGTTATATATTGGGTTGGGGGCTACTGTAGGAATGCAAGGAGGGGCTCCTTATGGGATAAGGAGTAGCCTAAGGGGAGGGGGTTGAGAACATCTTTTAACGTGATACTAATTTGGGATGATCACTCAAAGTAGATATAACAGACTTAGGGGGTTTTAAATCAAACTGTTATCCTCGGAGAGGGGGAGGGGGAAACAAAAAGGTGTTTGAGGGGGAACGGTAAATGAGTATTTTTATTCTTACGGAGCAACCTGTATTATTTGTGGTGGAGGTCAATTATCATGCAATTCAAGGGCAGATTGCAGTTTTTGATAATGAATTTATCCTGCTCTTTGTCAGCATATATAACTTTTAGGCGCATGCGGTTGCATAACAGTTTGATGTCATTTTGGAAATGACTTAGGGCGGGTTTCTTGAAGGTGGGAATAAATTTTAACGCTTTTCCTAAGGAAATTTTTTTCATGGTTACTCAGGGTATGATTGGATAAATTGGTGATATATTTGTTAGCTGAGTCAGCCAATTGGGTAAGGGTGGAATAGCGTATTTGCTGTTTATTGCGGCCTTGGCGCTTTATTTTATTTTTGTGGCGGGTAGTGTTATTGTGACTCCGTCTATTCTAGTTTGTATTGGTTCTTTTGGGGTTATACTGGATTTTCTATATGTGATTATAGGGGGTGGGGTGGCCACTGATCATGCCGTCGGTTTGAGTTTGGTAATTAGAGCACGAAGGGCTGACTGTTCTGTTTGGTTGAGTTATGGTTGGAGTTCCAGCTCGTTGGGCTTATCGACTGGTATCCTATTTAGGGTTTCAATGATGGGTTTGTTGGGAGGGTATGGAGAAAGGTGACAGTTAACCCTTTTGGGTCGTTGTGGTAGCGGTTTGGCAGTGGGTTCTATTGTATTGACTTGGTCGTTGGTGATATCACAATGGGTGGTGATGGCTTGTGTTTCCTTTGCTGAGGTCGAAAGGTAGGGAGAGCGTTGTTGGTCATTGGGAGAGTGGAGGGATGATTGTGCACTGGAAGGTGAGGAGTCATGGTTGTCTGTGGTACCGGGTGAAAGGATGAGGTCCTTGAGCATTACATCATTGCTTGAGGTATTTTGTTGCAGCATGTTAAGAGTAGTAGTGGGGGAGCACATACCAAGAGCTTGTGTGGTAGCTGAGGGGAATGGGTTGTCTCCTTTAATGTGTTCAAGGTTTATTCCATTAAGGTTGGGGTTACATCCCTTTTCGTCGGCACTCGTTTTTGGGAGAGGTAAACTGTTTGACATGCCTGACCTACGGCGTTTGGAGTCCTCCGGAGAGGTTGGGTTCATAGTCCGTTTGCAGCTAGGGCCAGACGTTATGGGTGGGGATTCAGATTTCTCCCTCGAAAACACAGAAGGGCTAGCGTCACATTGTTGTGGTTCAAATTGGCTGTTCAATTGGGAAAAAGGCTAGTGTGAGTCAGGGGACTGATGTGTATTTAGCATACAGTCATAATGTTTATGGGATTTGCAGCCTTATATTTGGCAAGGTTGTTTCTGATAAACCGCGAGAGGGTAGCTTCAGATAGTTCCAGGAATGTGGATTGTTCATCTGGCGTTAGGCCATTCGTGTTTGGGTGTGTTTGGAGTTGGCTAATCTCGTTTTGCAATTGGGCGTGGTGGGCACGCAATTGATGTTCTATTAATAGTGTTAGGCGTTGACTGGTATGGAACGCAATACTTTCCAAGTCGCTGGAAAGGGTGTGTTGGAATTTCAGGGTTTTATCAGTTATGGTTTGTTATTGGCTCAGGGTTGGCTTTTATATTTCATTAGGGACCACATTGATGAGGTTATATTGCTCATAGGTATGGAGGGATAGAGCGCAGGCTTCTTTATACAGTAGGGATCTGGTGTTATTGAGATGGCGCCTTTACAGTCGATGTGCACTCGGGTTGAGTGTGTTCATAATGGAAAGGGAAAGAACTGGCGTTGGTACTGTGTGAGGCTTTTCAAACCAACGAGAGGTAAGAGGGTCCTCTGGGAAGGTTGTAGTTGGCGTGGGTGAAAATGAGTTAAATATCAATGGTGATGTTTTACCGTTCACATTCAGGTGCGTGAGTGTACTGTTGTATGGTGGGTTTTGGTGGAAAACAGCTTAGGAGATTGAAAACCTCAGTTCAAAAGGAGGGTAGTTCCTTCCTGGTGGGGCGGAGGCAGATAGGCAAACTCCAGGAGGTACGAGCAGTGTTTACTTGGCAGTACTGGGTAAATCACTGCATAAACTGGTAATGGAATTGAGTAGTGAGTACTGGGAAGTACTGTGTATTGGAACACTACTATAATGTTTATCACTTCTTTGTTATCGTGCCTTTCAGGTGGGGGGCGGAGGCAGACAGTCAAACTCCAGGAGGTAAGAGCAGTGTGTACTTGGAAATACTGGGTATATCACTGCATAAACTGGTAATGGACTTGAGTAGTGAGTACCGGGAAGTACTAGGTATTGGAACATTTCTATAATGTTTATCACAAACATTGACTGAAAGCATTGGGATTATATAGGCATTTAACTGAGGTTTGATGGGTTCTATTGATCAAAACAATATGCGGTGATTGGCTTGTGAGTTATCAACTAACTTGAGTGACAGGAGTGTATTCATGTTTGAGTGACGGGTGTGGGAATGCAAGGAGGGGCTCCCTGTGATATAGGGAGTAGACTAAAGGGATGGGGTTGAGAACATCTTTTAACGTGATACTAATTTGGGATGATCACTCAAAGTAGATATAACAGACTTAGGGGGTTATAAATCAAACTGTTACCCTCGGAGAGGTGGGAGGGGAAACAAAAAGGTGTTTGGGGGGAACGGTAAATGGGTATTTTTATTGTTACGGAGCAACCTGTATTATTTGTGGTGGAGGTTAATTATTATGCAATTCAAGGGAAGATTGTAGTTTTTGGTAATTTATTCTGCTCTTTGTCAGCATATATAACTTTTAGGCGCATGCGGTTGCATAACAGTTTGATGTCATTTTGGAAATGACTTAGGGTGGGTTTCTTGGGGGGGGGGGGGTGATAAATTTTAACCTTTTTCCTAAGGCAGTTTTTTTCATGGTTACTCAGGGTGTGATTTGATAAATTGGTGACATATTTGTTAGCTGAGCTTTACTTTATTTTTGTGGTGGGTAGTGTTATTGCGACTCCATCTAATATGGTTTGTATTGGTTCTTTTGGGGCTATACTGGATTGTCTGTATGGGTGGGGTGGCCACTAGTCATGCCGGCGGTTTGAGTTTGGTAATTAGGGCACGAACGGCTGACTGTTGTGTTGGGTTGAGTTGTGGTTGGTGTTCTAGCTCGTTGGGTTTATCGACTGGTATCCTAGTTAGGGTTTTAATTATGGGTTTGTTGGGAGAGTATGGAAAAAAGGTAACGGTTAACCCTTTTGGGTCGCTGTGGTAGCGGTTTGGTAGTAGGGTCTATTGAATTGACTTGGTCGTTGGTGATATCACAATGTCGGTGGTACTGGGTGAAAGGATGAGGTCCTTAAGGATTACATCATTGCTTGGGGTATTTTGTTGCAGCAGGTTAAGGGTAGTAGTGGTGGAGCACATTCCAATAGCTTGTGCGGGAGCTGAGGGGATTGGGTTGTCTCCCTTAATGTGTTCAAGGTTTATTCCATTAAGGTTGGGGTTACATCACTTTTCGTCGGCACTCGTTTTTGGGAGGGGTAAAATTTTGACATGCCTGACATAGGGCTTTTTGAGTCCTTGGGAGAGGTTGGGTTCATAGTCCGTTTGCGGCTAAGGCCGGACGTTATGGGTGGGGAGTCAAATTTCTACCTCGAAAACACAGAAGGGCTAGCGTCACATTGTTGTGGTTCAAATTGGGTGTTCAATTGGGAAAAAGGCTCCTGTGGGTCAGGAAACTGATGTGTATTTAGCATACAATCATAATGCCTATGGGTATTTGCAGCCTTATATTTGGCAAGGTTGTTTCTGATAAACCGCGATAGTGTAGCTTCAAATATTTTCAGGAATATGGATTTTTCATCTGGTGTAAGGCCATTCGTGTTTGGGTGTGTTTGGAGATGGCTAATCTCGTTTTCCAATTGGGCGTGGTGGGCACACAATTGATGTCCTATTAATAGTGTTAGGCGTTGGCTGATTTATTGTATCGAAAGCCTTTGAGAGGTCAGGAAAGACAGCGAGTGTGTTATATTTACTTCCTTTATTATTTTCCTCAGCAACATGTCTCAATAATTGGAGAACGGGATGAATTGTGGCATGATTTTTACGAAAACCGAATTGCTGAGAGGTTAGGATATCAAATATGTTTAAAAAAATTATAAGTCGATCAGACATAATTTTCTCCAATACTTTAGAGAAAGTGGGCAAAATACTCACCGGCCGATAATTATTGACGTTCTGTGGATCACCATATTTGTAGATCGGAATCACTTTAGCAATTTTCATTTTGTCGGGGAAGACACACTGTTCAAATGAGCTGTTAGGAATGTGAGCAAGCTAGGGCGCTATTACGTGAATTGTGTGTTTAACTAGGAAAGAGGAGATGTTGTTGTGATCTCTGCTCTTTTTGGCTTTTATGGATTTTACAGTATCAATCACTTCTTCAGTAGATGGATTCATGAAAAAATTGTTAGTGTAGCTGCCAAACATGGTATCAGTGAAAGAATTATTAAATCTTACTATCTGATTTCTCGTTTGGTTTCCTATATTTGCAAAAAAAATTATTAAATTCATGAGTAATATTAACTGGATCACCGATACTTTTATTCTCTACGGTTATATGAGCAGGCATTGACGAGTCAGTGTTAGCCTTTTTTATTACATCATTTAGAATTTTCCATGTATTACGAAGATTATTTTGATTTTCAGATAATATTTGTTTATAATATAGCGCTTTGCTTTGTCTTTTAACTTTATTGAATATTTTACAGTACTTTTTGTAGTTACTTACATTCTGCTCACTTGGGGACTTTAATTTTCGGCGATAAAATTTCATCTTATTAGTTGAGGATACTAAAAGACCCCTGGACATCCAGGGCTGCCGTTTTACGAATTTACTATTCTGCCGAATTTGTTGCAAGAGGAATGCCAATTCAAATGCATTACAAAATAGATTCATAAAAGTATCATAAGTTATATTTGGACACGGTGAATCAAAAACAGGTGTGAAGTCATACTCTGATAGAATATTCATAAAATCTTGAATGGTCCCCTGATTGATTTTACGTCTTAATACGGAAACTGGGTTAACGGTCTTCCTGTGCTCCATTTCGATCAGAAATGTGCCAAAGTGATCAGACGCGTCACTTATTATAATTCCGGAATTAATGTTGTTGGTTATATGGTTTGAATAAATATGATCAATCAGTATAGCTGAGTGCGTTGTTACCCTGGTAGGTCTGGTGATGAACGGTAAAAACCCTTGACTGAACATTAGATCTGAATGGCTAGATGTTTGCTGATGAGACTCCAACATTAAGAGATCTACATTTATGTCTCCCACAATGTACGACGTTTTTTCCCTGTTGAGCGCGTCTGTAATACAATTTAACTTAACTAGAAATAGATCCAAGTCAGCTTTAAGGGGCGTATTTGGTCTATAGATAACTCCAATTGGTCGAGACGATTTGCCACATTTAACTTCTACAAAAAGGGATTCTATAACATGTGGAATAAATATTGTCAAATCTTCTCGTACTTTGTCGCTAATATCATCTCTTATATAAAATCCCACCCACCCCGGCCGTCGTTACCACTCGGTCTTACGTATTTCAAAAGGTTATGATAACCAGCTAAGTTGTATGACATATTGGGAGGCGGTTGAAATATTTCACTCAGGGCTATGATATCAGATTTGTTCTCCGATTTCTGAAGAGAGGATAAAAGGTCACTTAGGGAATCCCAATGAGCAGTTTGGCTTTGGACATTGATATGGAATAATGAAAATGTATGCCCAAAGTTTCCAATAGACGACTGAAACTCATCAGGTAGGTAATATCTACATGCAGAATGGTCTTTAAAAGGCGAATTGTCAGCGTCATTTTTGTCGGCACATTTGTTGTTACATAAAGTTATGAAGTCAAATTCCATACCACTCTGGATTTCGTCTAGAGTTATGTTACCCGCCATGATATTCGTCGAGGTCGACAGGACTAGTATTGCTGCAGATATCAAGTGACTTGTTTTTAATTAACACAAAAGCTGCCAAACAAAGGTTTACAATCTGTAATAAAATATTCTTTGGAGATTACTGGTCATTTGAAGTGTTTCTGATGGTCTGACACAATCGATTGAATGGATGGTAAAACGGTGAGTACATGTGTATATATAAAATATAAATGTATATACAGTTATGCACGCTAAGTGCTGCCTAAAATTTAACTCCATTTGTAAGGAGTTGCGCGGCGGTCGCGGCAAAGGGTTATATTTTGCATGACATGTATGGTACGAGTGTTCACTCATATAAACTTGCTCACCAAAAAGTGGTTTGTTGAGCGAATCTTTTATATAATATCTAGACTGAGAATTCTCACAGTTAACAATGATGCATTGTGGGTAAATGTAGCAGTAAATAATTTCTTTTTAATGCTTAACCTTTACTTATTTAGATATTTATATAGGTGGAATTAGCGACTTAAACAATTCGAACTTTATGAAATCGATGAACCAAGGGTCGTAACTCCGTCAAAGAATTGGATGGAACTAGATTTAGAACTTGATTAACCCTTTACCTAAAATGAAAAGCAGACGACACTTGCAAAAAAAAATTCTCGAATAATTAATTTTTTTCATTTTTTGTCTCAAAAACATAGGTTATGACCCCTCATTGGAACGAGCTCAACGAGCTCGTTCCAATGAGGGGTCATAACCTATGTTATAGAGACAAAAATGAAAAAAATAATGAAAATTAATTGGCGATTTTTGAGAATAGCGCTGGCCGGTTTTGGCCGTTACGTTGGGTAAAGGGTTAAGAGGTCATAGCTAGATTATCTGGAAACACAATTAAGATTATCTGTATCCATTGGTGTCTAAAGCCACACACCTATGCACAAAGGTCAATCGCGACCGCGACAGCCCCACGGATTGAGGAAGCTGGAGCGCCCGGAGAGAACCACCGAGTACCGATGAACAACCGCCAGCCCCCAACACTCTAACTCTGCTCAAGCTCCGCTCAAGCAGGACCACAGCGGCTGAAGACATGCGCACCATCGACGCGCAGCACGCCCTGGCACACGGCGCCACCGTGCCCCCGTGTAGGAGAAAGTACCCCGCCCAAGGACGCAACGCGGTTGTCCCGGACTGCGATGCTTGTGACGTTATACCATGAACAAAACTCGGTTGTACGAACACAACAGACACACGGACAGACGGACGCACTCACAGAACAGTGGTTATTATATAGTTCTGCCCACCAGTTCAAAAAATAAACGTTAATGAAATTAACGCAAGTCTCATATGTTTTTCGACAAACAAACGTAATCTATATAGAGAAGGGTGCACGTTTTCCTCAGGCTGTTTGCATGTATTATATATTACAAGGCCAATCATACCAGTCATACGGCTACAATTGGCTTGCGAGACAATCTTTCCTCGTGTTTCATGCGACAGGGCAGCAATCATACTACCACTTTGCTTGTATTCACACTAATCCCTTTGTGTTCTACGAAACAATATTTATCCATTTGTAACGAAGAGCCCACTGGGATTTGCAAAGGTTGGCATACTTAAATTATTGACTGTGTTCGTTGTGTTAATATTAAATCCATGTAAGTTTAATGTACATCTGTATGAGTATAGGTGAGGGTGTGTGTGTGTGTGTGTGTGTGTGTGTGATGGTGAGGGTGTTGTGTGTGTGTGTGTATGTGTACTTTTACCCTCCAGTAACACTTTTAATCCAACAGATTGTATTTTATATTAACTCTATTTTCCTAGCACTACTGTACTGGTAACATCCAGTTTCCTTTAATGTGCCTGATACGTAGACTGACACTCCAGTATATTTATTTAATTACTAAAGGTTTCTGTAATAACTTAACTATTAACGTCCAATTACTTTTAATATCTCGAATACCTAGGCCAATCTCCCTCATCAAAATGTATCAAATAGTTCCCTAAACATTTCACCCTGGTGTGCTTCTACAGTCCTTCTCACTTACATAACGACAATAATTTTTGAGATCATGGGGTACAATATGTACATTTATGTGAGAAAATAACTGTGTAGAAGAGAGAATTTGTTGCCTCTTGTAGTATGATGACCTTCAATATGACTAATATGTATTCCAATCTCCTTTGTCAAAATTTCTCAAACATTTTTCTCTATACTCCCTTCAGTGTTCTTACATCATTCTATTATACCTATATAATTACTGAAGATTTCTGTAATTACTGTTCTGATAATTTCTAGTTACTATACTGCATGCATGATTCCTGTATAAATGTCTGTATGCCACCACCTGGTCCCTTGCTGAACAGGGGGTGTAATATCTATATTTATAAGATAGCTAACTATGTGGAAGGGAAAAATGGTAGGCTTATGTAATTACTATGCTGGTAATTTCTAGTTAATGTATGTATAATCCCTGTGTAAATGTTTATATGCATGTATGATTCCTGTATAAATGTTTATATGCCACCATCTGGTCCCTTGCCGAACAGGGGATGTAATATCTACATCTATAGGATAGCTAACTATGCATAAGGGGAAAATAGTGGGCTCTGTAGACTTATGTAATTACTATACTGGTAATTTCTAGTTAATGTATGTATAATTCCTGTGTAAATGTTTATATGCCACCACCTGGTCCCTTGCTGAACAGGGGGTGTAATATCTACATTAATAGGATAAATAACTATGTAGAAGGGAAAAATGGTCACTACTTGTAGCATGACAACCTCTAATATCTACATTTATAAAATACCTAACTATGTAGAAGGAATGAATGGTAGGTTATATAGGCTTACGTAATTACTATACTGGTAATTTCTAGTTACTGCATGTATAATTCCTCTGTAACTGTTTATATGCCACCACCTGGTCCCTTGCTGAACAGGGGGTGTAATATCTACATTTATAGGATAACTATGTAGAAGGGAAGAATGGTCACTACTTGTAGTATGACTACCTCTGATAGGTAGTCCAATCTTCTTTGTTACCATTTATCAAACACTTTCCTAAACATTCCCCCAAAGTTCCTCACTACCTCCAATATATAATCCAATCTTCTTTGTTAACATTTATCAGACATTTTCCTAAGTACTTCCCTAAAGTGTTCTTACTACACTCTGTTACACCTATATAACTACTATAAGTACACTTCCCTAAAGTGTTCTTACTACACACTGTTACAACTATATAACTACTATAAGTGCACTTCCCTAAAGTGTTCTTACTACACTCTGTTACAACTATATAACTACTATAAGTGCACTTCCCTAAAGTGTTCTTACTGCACTCTGTTACGGCTATATAACAACTATAAGTACACTTCCCTAAAGTGTTCTTACTACACTCTGTTACACCTATATAACTACTATAAGGGCACTTCCCTAAAGTGTTCTTACTACACTCTGTTACACCTATATAACTACTATAAGGGCACTTCCCTAAAGTGTTCTTACTACACTCTGTTACACCTACATAGCTACTCTAAGTACACTTCCCTAAAGTGTTCTTACTACACTCTGTTACATCTATATAACTACTATAAGTACACTTCCCTAAAGTGTTTTTACTACACCCTGTTACACCTGTATAACTACTATAAGTACACTTTTTGCAGCATGACTACAAATATATTAGTCACATTGGATGCAGTCAGACTACTACTTGCAATCCGACTACCTCCAATATGACCAACATATAGTCCAGCAATTTCTATAAGTATACTGCTTGTAGTATGACTAAAAATATATTAGTCATAGTGGAAGCAGTCAGACTACTAATTGCAGTCTGACTTCCTCCAATATGACCAATGTATAGTTCAATTTTTTAACATTTCACAGACATTTATCTAAATATTCCCCAGTGATCTTACCACTCTGTTACTACATTAGTAATTTCCAGTTACTTCTAAGCTGACTAATATATAGTTAAATCTCCCTTGTCAAACTTTATCAAACATTTCTTTAAATATTTCACCTTGGTATGACTGAATTATACATATATACTTACTATATGTTTCTGTAATTACTGTGATAGATATTTTCAGTTACTATAATTCCTATACAAATGTTAGTATGCCACCCCCTGGTCCCTTGTCGATCAGGGGGTGCAATATCTACATTTATGTGGAAAAATAACTCTGTAGAAAGGAGAATATGTTACTACTTATAGCATGATTACCCCCAATCTGATTATATTTAGTCCAATCTCCTTCGTCAAAATTTCTCAATCCTTTCTCTATATATTCCCCTCAGTGTTCTTATGTTCTACATACTTACTAAAGGTTTCTATAATTCTGTACTGGTAATTTATAGTTACTATGACACCTATGTAAATGTTTATATGCCACATCCTGGCTTCCTATTGGACAGGATGTACAATATCTACATTTATAAGAAAAAAAATAACTGTGTAGAATGGAGAATATGTTACTATTTGTAGTATGACTACCTCTAATATGAGTAATATGTACTCTAATCTATCTTGTCAAAACTTACTCAAAGATTTCTCTGAAGTCCAACCCCCCTATCAAACTTCCTCAACCGTTCTCTAAATGCCCCCCCCCCCCCCTCCGGAGTTCTCACTGCATTCTATTTTCCCTATATAATTCTTATAGGTTTATGTAATTACTATACTGGTAATTTCTTACTAACTATCTGTACCCCCCCCCCCCCCCCCCTCTGTGTGTTCTTATTTTGTTATATTTATATATTTACTTTAGGTTTCTATAATTACAGAATATCATTACTACATTCTATTACAATTACACAGGTATAATTATTATAGGTTTCTTGTACCATTTTACGTGTGTTGACTTCCTTATCAAAATTTCAAAATTCTGCTCCAAAGTACTATAATTCCTGTATAAATGTTTGTATGCCACCTTATGGTCATAGTCGACCAGGTTGTGCAATATCTACATATCTACATTCATATGGGAAAACCCCTGGAAATCCCTGGATGGAATTGTCAATTTTTTACATTTTTGAAACATTCAGCTAAATACCCCCCCCCCCCCCCCCCCCCCCCCCAGTGTTCTAACTACACTACAGTCTAATGTACTTATATATAATTTCTCCTCATACTCAATTTTTCTTAGAACTTCTCTAAATCCTCCTCTGTTCTTATTAAAGAGATAGGTCTTTGGTGAATAGTTTCCCATGTCTGTTGAATTTTCTTCAATCTTCTCAACCTCATAGCCTCCCTGAATAACTGGTACTTCTATTTTGTCAAATCCTCATTGATGTAGCTCTCTTTTCTTCTAAACTTCTTATCCTTTAAGGCCTTTCTGGCCGTACAAAACTTCCTTCTGGCACTATAATTTGTAAAACGAACAATTACTTGTCTATTGCTATTTGTCTTTGGCCCTACACGATGTGACCGGTCTATATCTGTTTCTCGCAGCTCAATACCAATGAAACTGGCCATCTCTAACACTATTTTAGTTGCATCCTCACCATCTACTTTTTCTATCCCACTTATACGTAAACTGTACCTACGCGTGTATTGCTCTAGATCATCTACACGATTCTCTAATCTTTTTACTTCTCCGGTCAGCTTCCTATTCTCCTCTTTAACCCTTTACCCAACGTAACGACCAAAACCGGCCAGCGCGATTCTCAAAAATCGCCAATGAATTTTTATTATTTTTTTCATTTTTTGTCTCAAAAACATCGAGCTCGTTCCAACGAGGGGTCAAAACCTATATTTTCGAGACAAAAAATGAAAAAAAATAGTTATTCAAGAATTTTTTTTGCAAGTGTCGTCTGCTTTTCATGTTAGGTAAAGGGTTAACACTTTTGAGTTCTTCTAAAATACTACTAGTTTCCTCCTTTACTGAACTTTTAACCGTCGCCCTAATCATCAATCATGATCTCTTTCGGACGATGGGCCACTGCATCCACATCAAAACCTGTAGCCCCTAACTCCATTTTCTCTATCTCCTCTTCGGACTCTGTTTCGACAATCCTGGCTAATTTCGGTGTATTTTGGATTTCTGCAAAATGCTTCTGAGGGCTATATTGTTTCCTCTTGGACTTGTCTTTTGGCATTGGTAATCACAAAATCAGGGAAATTCAATGACAGCTCTCAGTAACTACACTCGAATCTAAAAGTACGATTCCAAGGACAAAGAAGGTTGACGAAAATAGGCGACTTTCTGGTATAAACTAACAGTTCTCGCTATTCTCACAGCATCTTTTTTTAAAAAAAAACAAGTTTTTTCCGCGCGGGAAATAACTTAGAATCCTCACTGTACCATTTTGGTAAATTAATTACACCCCATTTACCGGAAATTGAAAGATTATTTACTTAAGCACAGAACATTGTGACCAGACATGTCACCATCGGGGTAGGTAGAAAATAAAACAGCTATTAGTATGTGCTCCACCAACCTGGAACCTGCTGCAAAAAAATACCCCAATCAATGATGTAATCCTCAAGGACCTCATCCTTTCACCCGTTACCACAGCCAACCATGACTCCTCACCTTCCAGTGCACAATCATCACTCCACTCTCCTAATGACCAACAACGCTCTCTCCACCTCTCGACCTCACCAAAGAAACACCACCCATCAACACTCATTGTGATATCACCAACGACCAAGTCAATACAATACAACCCACTACCAAACCGCTACCACAGCGACCCAAAAGGGGTTAAATAGGATACCAGTCGATAAACCCAACGAGCTGGAACTCCAACCGCAACTCAACCCAACACAACAGTCAGCCCTTCGCGCCCTAATTACCAAACTCAAAGGCCGCCGGCATGACTAGTGGCCACCCCACCCCCTATATCCCATACAGACAATCCAGTATAACCCAAAAGAACCAATACAAACCAGAATAGACGGAGTCCCAATAACTCTACCCGCCACAAAAATAAAATAAAACGCCAAGGCCGTAATAAACAGCAAATACACAATTCCACCCTTACCCAATTAGCTGACTCAGCTAACAAATATATCACCAACTTATCCAATCACACCCTGAGCAGCCATGAAAAAATTGCCTTAGGAAAAGCGTTAAAATTTATTCCCACCCCCAAGAAACCCACCCTAAGTCATTTCCAAAATGACATCAAACTGTTATGCAACCGCATGCGCCTAAAAGTTATACATGCTGACAAAGAGCAGAATAAATTCATTACCAAAAACAGCAATCTTCCCTTGAATTGCATGACAATTTTCCTCCACCACAAATAATACAGGTTGCCCCGTAACAATAAAAATACCCATTTACCGTTCCCCGTCAAACACCTTTTTGTTTCCCCCTCCCCCCTCTCCGAAGGTAACAGTTTGATTTATAACCCCCTAAGTCTGCTATAACTACTTTGAGTGATCATCCCAAATCAGTATCACGTTAAAAGATGTTCTCAACCCCCTCCCCTTAGGCTACTCCCTGTCCCACAAGGAGCCCCTCCTTGCATTCCCACAGTAGCCCCCAACCCAATATATAACCCATATATGCCCCCTCCCTGTAGATTTTTGCCTTGCTTTGGGTAGGCCGCTACCTCTTTACTTACTCAGTCTGTTTGGCTTTTGGGCCGTCCTTGAGGGAAGGTCTTTTACAGAGAGAACCGGATGAGCTTCTTCTCAGAAGGCGCCTCCAGTCCCTTGCATTGGCAACTTTCTCATCACCTAAAGGGCAGTTCCAGTCTCCTCGACAGCCGACAATTAGCATGTTTTAAATAATATTTATTTTAATAACATACTGTCCTCCTGGCATTTCCACCAATTACCTCGTTATTTCTCCCGATGGCACTATCCCAATACCATCTTACGACAAAGAGACAGCAGATTCTCTGCACCCCCCCCCCCCCCCCCCACACACACACCCATTCCAGCGGCCTTGTCCATACGTAACCTACGAAAATATGATAACCACAAATAAATCGATTGGGAAGACTTACATTGATATAAAAGTAACTACGTCTCACAAAACATGACCAGAATGAGTGGTAATTGCATTTCAATAAAATCAATCGAGTGAACATCATCAAAAGAAATAGTCATATGTTCAACTGGTCGAAACAGGAGAATTGTTCAAAGTATAACAAAATGTCAGCACAAAGAACTGTTATTTATCTTTAATTATTGTCAATGACCTATCTATCTGTTCATCCAACATTCCACGAATACACAAATATTTAGCAAACATAATTTTAAAACAGTTTATTAAAATCAAATCAACTTTCTTTAGAAACATGTGGAAGTTGTCAGATGCCCCGAATTCCAGCTCGAGTGGTTGTAGAGTGTGCCAAAGTACAAAGACTTCGATTCGTAAATTGCTAATCAGGACATTTTCGGTTTGACCTAATTAGTTTTGTCACAAGGATCAATTATTTTTTTTAAGTTTCTGACCATACGAAAGGGAGTAGCTTAGGGGTGAACTTCTGGTTGTCTGTCGGGGTTGCCGAGGGTTCCATTCTCTTCGGGGGATCCGAAACCAATATTCTAAATCCACCTAGAAAGCTAAATTCCCGCCACCGTTGCGTGCGGTGTGCAAAGGTTTATTTGTTTAAGTGTTGGACTCTTTATTGGCAAACTGGGTTACCGAGGGTACAATTTCCGGCAGGGGATCAGTATACACCAATTTCTCCAAAACCTGATGGTCTACTTCAAAACATAACACGCGCCCTTGTGTTCATACGGGCGTTTAAGTGTGTCCACTTCGCGACACTACCCCAGTATCCTCTCCAACCAACCTGAATACAGTATAGATTAATATTTTGAACCTTGGTGATATCTTCTGTACCAGTTCGATGGAGGCAACCGGAAGAGTCCATATTCATTATTTAGTGATACCCGTAAATTCGTTTAGCAACCATCCGAAATTATGACATATCATGTTCCTGGATCGGAAAAGCTGCCTCTCGTGTTTAGAGGGTTGATAGTTTCTCAGGGTGTACAGATGTTTTCACGATGCATTGCGTTAGATTTTTCTTCTGACTGTCACTTGGGCGGAAGGCTATTGTGGTGTTTTTTCTCTGGGATTATGTCCCGCAGTGACTTTTCAGGTTTCGGTTCAAACTGTTCACTGATCCTTTTCAACGTCACTCCTCACATGGCATGATGACTGGGCCAAATACATATTTTCTCTTTTTCACTTTATATTTCTTGACCTCATGTCAAGCTCTGAAGTCACCAGTCAAATGATGTAAGGGATTCGATGCTGTTATCTAGAACTTAAATTATCCATCACCTGTGTTTAGATTCACTCGTCTGGAATGTTTCAATTGGTCGAAAAAGTAAAGCTGGGGTTCGTTTTTGCAACCAACTGAAATATTCCAGATGAGTGGATATAAAAATACCATAAATACATAGAATGACACGCGGGGTGAATGGGTTGTTCTGTGTTTATTACACGCCTTCACGTCAATAAAAACAATTATCAGAAGGACACTCAGCAATTCATTTGACAACTATCAACAACAAGAACACATTTTATCGCCAACCACATTTGCGAGGGGAACCTGTGTTACTATGTCGGCGCCTGAGTTCCAATGTATTCTATGTGCCTGTTGGCACATAGAATACATTGGAACTCATGGAGCGATAATCAGCTATCGCTAGTGATTCGAATTGTAATTGGGTTGCAAGATTTGTAGAAAATTCCATTGAAATTTTGCTTTTATTTAAAAATAGTCCCTCAACGATTTCCGTTCCGCACATATGTGTGGAACAGATTATCATTTTCTGCAAGGTTCAGTGTTGCTGCTGGTGAGAATTTCATAGAACAGGCGTGTAATAAACGTTTGAACAAACGCATGAAACGTTTCCTAGTCCAGTTCTGGTTTGACTGAATCTTTGACGACGTTTACCATTAAGAATGAAACATCACCACAGATCTACGTTTGCAGTGTTGCTACTTACAGATATCTAGCATAATGCCTTTTTAACGTTCAGAAACCGCCTAAAAATATTTTTTGGGTGGATGGGGGCTTCCGGAGATTCCTTTATTAGACCGTGTGAAAAGATGGCCGTTGACTCTCCTTCCCGCCCTGGTGTCTTTCTGAACCTCTCCTTAAACCCCCTTCTCTTTGGCCACATCCTATAATCTCCTTCAGGACCTTTAGAACACTTTTTATTAGACAGTGTGAAAAGATGGCCAGTGACTCTCCTTCCCGCCCTGGGGACATTCTGGATCTCTCCCCAAAACCCCTTCTCTTCCGACACATCCTCTAATCTCCTTCAGGACCTTAAGAATACGTTTGCTACTAACAGATATCTATCGACAATTACCCAATACTTCCTTATTCATCTTTTTGTGTATAAATTAGACCTTGCTTTTTCTCCACTCTTTTGGAACCTCATGTTTCTCATTTACTAAATTCAATAGGGCGATGGGTTTTACACAATTCCTCTGCCCCATTGTTTTGCGACCCTCCAGCTTTTGTCCCTTCCTTAATTATTAGACCACTTTCTGCGTCCTCTTTTATTTTGCTGCACACGAAGCTCGACAAATTTTCCTCGACCTCATCTTGGCACTCCTGTAGGTCCCCCATGCCCTGTCGTTTCCCAGTGTTTGACTAGCCCTCGGTTGTTCCTCTACTTCCTATACTAACCATTTAAGGCGCTTGTCTAAATGCTGGTCTGTCATCTCAAACTCTATCTGTCAAGCATGTCAAGCAATCATCCTTTCTTTACCGGCACAATCACGTGGTTTTGGTGTGCGTCGTAAAAATCCTATGGTTGTCTCCACCAATTGAGGTGCCAGGATTCCTGATTTTAGCTGATGATTTCATTTTGTGGCAAGTAATAAAATGATTCCTTCATTTGTTTTATCACCAACAGATCTCTTTACTGCAGGGGTTATATTTCCGAATTCAAGAGCAAAGATTTTTGAGGAGCAAACTTTAGAGCTAAAAGGAGATGTTTTAGTGGCAAATTTAAATGTTTAGTACATATGGATAAATTGGCCCCCGACAGTGTGAACACTGATTCACAGACATGAAGTGTTTTCTAGACTGGGTGGAATGCTCAGATCGTGATATTAACCCTTTGAACCCTGGTGGTATCTTCCATGCCAGTTCAATGACAGCACCTGAAAGAGTCCATATTCATTATTTGGGGGTAAACCAATTAGTAGTATCTTCAACGTGCGGCCTTCGGGCTGCACGCTGAAAATATTGATTGGCCTACCCTACACATTCACTTAGCATCCATCTTACTAAATGAAATTATCATGCATCATGTTCCAGGGCCGGACAAATGGTCCCTTGAGTTCAAAAGGTTAAGATATGAAAACTACCCGTTTATTTTTCTCGCAAACAGGGGTACTACTAATACAACTAAAGGGTTTCATTGCCAAATGGGTAATACATAGCGCAAGATCATACAGTGTTGTGTGGTATCCTTGGCTGACTGGTACGGCAGTTTTCGAAATTAGTCGAAGAGTAATGACAGCAGTGGTATTTCGTTTGTGAGACTCCTAAACAATACATGATTACAGAGTTTGCTTTTTAAAGTATTGCAATATCACTCCATCCGATGATTCTATGCGCACGCATAACGCACAAAAAATTCTCACGAGGATTCGGACAACATCGAGGTTTGTATGAAAAATTGCAGAATGTAATTTATTCTTATCTCACATTGTTGTTGGTTTATTGTCAAGCTAAGTACAAAGCCTGTAGAATGCGTATATTGATGTGTAGTTTCTCATAATTCTTACACGGTCGTAAATGCATACGGTATACCAATGGGTTAGAACGATATAGTTCCAAGAAAAAAGCGCTTGATTCATTAACCACGTACAACTGGCACGCCCTTGATTCCCCATTGCAGTGGTATTTTGTTTTATTTTTTGTCTTGAAGCATCCTTCTGTTTGACATTTCTTGTAATATGGGATAACTTTTTAGGTGGGTCCCACATGCCCTCTGCCCCTTTTTTTCTTTTTCCACCTTATCTTCGATGAATCACGTGTTATCTTGAAAGGTTATTTCTAATTCATATTATTATGCTACAAGTTATGTCGTCAGGTATCGCGGGTGGTATAATAGTGTATTCGGTTATTAGACTATCTCTGGTGTATTCGTTTTAGTGTGATATTGGTTCTAGGATTTGCCCTCGCCTTATATGTGACTCAGTGCCCAAGTTCCATCGCTTCCGACCAAATATGTTTGTTTACTTCTCGTCCAGTATTCTTTGTAGAGACACAATGTCATTTTGGTTACACAATTCTCACACATTCCATTTTGTTAGAATGTAATATGCGACCAGAGTATGTTCCTGGCTGATGGAAACTAAACCATCGACTCAATTAATTACCAGACTGAACAGGTTGGACAGCTGTCTAATACATGGTAACGTATGTTGCTGTACTCGGATAATAATAGAGTAATTACTTAATTATTGTTCATCTCCTGGACTAAACGGATCGAAGATGTTGTCGCATGAGAAACATATTTTTAAGGTTCTATCTTCCAGTGGAACACAGAACCTTATGGTTCTCACACGACTATGTGAAGTATTTGTTTACTTTAATGATGGCTTTTGTAAAGCTGAATGCTTACTTATGATGTTCCACTAAAGAAGCTTGATTACGCCATTACCAATCAAGGACAATATCATCACGTAAAAGTAACCATTTAACCCTTTACCTAACGTGAAAAGCAGACGACACTTGCAAAAAAAATTCTTGGATAACTAATTTTTTTCATTTTTTGTCTCAAAAACATAGGTTATGACCCCTCGTTGGAACGAGCTCGACGAGCTCGTTCCAACGAGGGGTCATAACCTATGTTTTTGAGACAAAAAATGAAAAAAATAGTGAAAATTAATTGGCGATTTTTGATAATAGCGCTGGCCGGTTTTGGCCGTTACGTTGGGTAAAGGGTTAATGTGTTTATATAAATGCTGGCCTGTAACCTCAGCCTCTATCCGTCAATCATATCGACCAGTCAGCCATTCTTTACCGTCACAATCACATGGTTTTGATGTGCATAGAAAAACCTATGGTTGTCGCCTCCTTAATTGCTAGCTGATGGTGTCATTCTATGACAAGTAACGCAATGATCCTTTGCTTTGTTTTCTCATCAATAGTTCTCTTAACTGCTTGAGTGGCATTTATTGATTACAGGCAAAAAGATTTTTTGTGAGGGGTGGGGTGGGGTGGGATGGGGATGGGCAAAATTAACCCTGAACACTGATATGGCGTGTTTTCTGGACTGGGTAGAAGGGTCAGATCGTGATATTAACATATGAAGACTATTTGATTATTTTCCTCGTAAACAGGGGTACTACAAAAAATATATAGACGATATTCACGAAAATTTGATGAATACCGAAAATATCTCGTGAGTGGCTACAAAGAAATACGAGGATCTTCACGAGCGACGCAGTCGCGAGTGAAGATCCTCATATTTCTTGTAGCCACGAACGAGATATTTTCGGTATTCATCAAATTTTCGTGAATTTTCTTTTTATTTAATGCTCTACGACTACAAACTCTCCAATTTGTGGCCTTTATTTGCCATTAAGGCGCAAAATTTATGTGCCGAACCGGCGTCCATACAAAAATTACAACAACCAAACTCCAACCATTGGAATGTGTGAATATCCGCACAAAAAATAGTCCCGTCTTATTTCTCCCCTAACTTTACGATTTACCAAGGCTGGCGAATTGAAATAATCGCAATGTGTTTCGAAGAAATAGAACAATAACCAAAAACACCACTTTCTTATTTTCAATAACAAGACACGTCATTTTATTTTTTTTGAACTCAATGCACTGAAGACGTGTGAAGTTGAACTGAAGAAATTTGAAAGTGATTTCGGCTTTTCGCTGGAAGGTGAATGAGAAAGTCAAACTTTGAAACCGCTGATTTAATGAATTGATTTAGTCACTGTCACTATCAATTATTCGAATTCGTTTGTATTTGGGACTCTGGAATTCATTACTGATGTGCTGACTCGTTTAAAGTACATGTGATTCGTCATCCGAACCTACGATGAAATATCGATTTCTAAATATCATTTTGATATTTCGTTTTGCCGACCGACAGGGGAATATGACTTAATTTTTCAGCGTGAATTGATGCCTGAGCATTAAATAAAAAGCGTTATAGTCGTGCATTTCCCAGAATAGTTTAAAATTCTGCACCTCAGTATTCAAAACCTAAAACCTAAAATAGATGTTATTGAATATGAATGCTCACCACCCGGTATTTTGACATTTACTGAGACTTAGCAACACAGTAAGGAACGCTTTTTTGACATCGTAATCCGCTGGTTCCATGAACCTTTGCGATTCAATCGTTTAACAAGAAAAGGTGTGGTTGCTATCTACATTAACCTGTGCACTCTGCTGTCAAAACTGTAAAGGTGTCAGTAGCAAATGTTTAGCTCTATGCAGTTTGATATTTAACCAAATATACCTTACCTGACAGAGCTCAGTGAGCTCTGTCAAGTAAGATATAATTGGTAATTTCATAGTTAACAAGAGAAAAACAGAGTGATTGAGAAAACTGAAGTTGCACTACCAGAGAGCTAGGGTTAAAGAGGGAATCTCATTTCTACACAGACCCGATCTTCAGACGTTCAACACGAAGTGTTTATGGGCTGACGTATTTATAAAACGGAACACCCCGCTATTATTAGGAACATTCTACCACCTTCCAAACAGTCCTTTAGACACACAGAACGCCATGTGAGCCTCCATCGAAAAAGCCTGAGACACAACACTTGCCGAGTTAATTGCTACAGGCGATTCTAATGATAATCAGTCGTTCCAACAAGAAGCGTTTTTCTGAAATTATTTCATATGTCACTGTAGGCTCGTGAGTGTATCCACGCGGTTTACGGAGATATCAGCAGCCTCATTGATTAACCATTTTGCAATTTCGAAGCACTAAATACAACATTCCGTAACGAAGGTTGGAACTCTCTCTTTGACAATTCGTGTTTTGTTAACCTAGTGTATAATTGTACCGACACACTTCTCTGCACTGCTACCAAATATGTACCAAAGAAATGTATTACGTCTAGAAATGGCTAATCGAAATGGATGCAGAACGATAAGGCAGAGAAAATGTTTGCATCTCTGTCAAAAGCACTGGTCTCTCACGCAAATACAAACATAAACGCGATGAAGTTGTGTCGTCTATTAGGAGGGTCAAAGCCTCATAACATTCCAATAAAAAATCTGTGGAGTAGTGAAATAAGTACATCAAACTGGTAGAAGACCCTCAATACACCCATCGGTGGAATGCAATGTATAAATCATTTAAATAAAATATATTGTTCAAATGCTAGGAAAGTAGAACTATTCATTGAATACTTTTGTTCCAACTCTACAATTTATGATTCAAATGCCTCCCTGCCAGACCTCCCACACCAAGTTCTCCATGGACAAGATAATGTAATCATATAACGCCGAGAAATATAAAACGAAAGGAATAAAGGCGCACAGGCGTCTGGACCAGATCTAATGTAAATCCTCCTGATGCGAACCACTTTCGATACTATTTAATATCAACAATTTGATCCGTTTTGTCAGTGTGCCGTGTGCGAGCGACTTGCGTATTTTTCTGTTGTACTGTCCAGTCTTTGTAAATACGAAACGACACCTTTGATCTCCTGTTTGTAACAGACATATCCACTCTATTTTATGGCACATAATTTTAAAGTAAAGATGAGAGTCGCCTTATGTTTAACGGTAGCTGATTTTATTTATTGCGAAAGCGGGCTCACTGAACAGGAGATAACCCAAATTAAGATTATTAATGTTTTCTATGAACGAGATTAGTTTTTTTCCATCTCGTCTTCGAGTCCTGTCGCGCACGTTGTCCCAATATAATCTTAGTAAATTACATCTTCCCCTTTATTTTGTATTAGAGTTGCTTTTACAAAACGTGTTTTTAAGGTACGCAACCTCCTGTGCACACTGCCTAAGTCACCTGTTTTTCTTGCCATCATCTTCTCTTCTGTCTTCTTTCCTTTATGTCTTCTTACAAAGTTTAAACATTCAAATATACTGTCGGTACCGTGGCTCCCTTAGACTGTTTCGGATGTTTTTCATAATCGTTGCCCTGGCGTTGTGTTGGGTTGGTGAGAGGGGTGTAGCGATCCAGTACGATGTAGGTATGGACGCTGGTTGATGCTGGGCCATATTTTAGGTTGACCGTTGGGATCCTGGTCCTTAGGTGGTGTTATACAAGTTCATCTACTGTCACAAATCTTGTGTAAATTTACTTCGAACGAGGGAGACGGCTTACATAAGCTCAAACCATTACGTCGATACTCTCATCTACAATGTTTCTTACTTACTTACTTTTATGTTGCGTGCTGTGTATCTTGTATTAGTGTGTTCTTTTCACGTTTTTATGTTGTGTCTGTATGTATATAAATTACTTGTGTATAATATATATATACAGGTCCAGTTTCGCTAGGCGATTGGTGCCGCAGAAGTGTACTCTCATCAAGGCAGTGGTTCGATCCCCATCGGCGTCAGAGTCTTTCATCCTAAAAAATGCATAACAGAAGTGCCGAATTCTGTATTCTGTACTTTAAGCAGGAAATTTGAAAAAGAGATTGATTCTCACTGATTTCATCTGCATTAGATGGTATAATTCATCGTAAACAACTAATTCTGGGGGATACCGAGTAATTTCGTGTGGACTGTGCCAGTTCCATGGACGCTCGATCTGCTAGCATGCATTTTAGGGGGCTTGTCGGTAGTCGAGTGGTCTATGGCGCTGGTCCAGTTTCGCTAGGCGATTGGTGCCGCAGAAGTGTACTCTCATCAAGGCAGTGGTTCGATCCCCATCGGCGTCAGAGTCTTTCATCCTATATATATATATATATATATATATATATATATTTAGTGGTCTATGGTCTCGTCTTTTAAACACAGGAATCTCAATAAATGGAAGATCCGTGAAGATGCAACTGCTTCAATTTAATTTATATCGCCTATATCAAGCAGGAATTCCACCAGACTAAGCATCGTCCGAACACCGCGCCACTGGATTGAAAACTGTAAAGTTTTTTGGAAGGTGGCCTCAGTTGGTATGTCGTTGGCTTAGTTGGTATGGTGGCAGAACATTTGTGGCCAGGCGATTGGGTGTCGTAGACCCGGGATCGACTCCCGTCGAGGCCACTCTCCAAAAAACTTTACAATTTTCAGTCCAGTAGTGCGATGTTAGGACAATGTCTGGTGAAATTCCTGCTTGACACAGGCGATATAAATTAAATTGGCATATGCGATATAAATAAATTCAAGCAATTGTATCTTCACGGATCTTCCATTGAGATTCCTGTGTTTAAAAGCTGGGACCATAGGCCATTATATATATAAATATAATATATAAATCATTTGTTTCCCAACTTTCGACATATTTTATATATTTTAATTTTTTCTCTTCTTTTTCTTTTCCCACCTAATCCTCGATGAATAGTGTGTTATCTGAAATGTTTCTATTGCATATTATTATACTACAAGTTATGCCGTGCGGTATCATCGATTGTGGTATAATTGTGTATTTATTAGACTATCTCTGGTGTATTTAGTGCGATAATGGTTCTAGGGTTTGCCCTCGCCTTATGTGTGACTCAATGCCTGAGGGATTGTGTGTGTTTGCATCTTAGCAAATTATCGACCAGATACATTCTTCGCAGCTTCTAGTTACACTTACATGACTAATGTTTGGTATCATTCGTATGACAGTAAACTGTGTTGCAAAAAAATCCATATTTATTTAACATGCAATGATTAAGATTCAAATACATATATTTCCCCATCTCTTTCTTCGCATTCGTTCAGTGTCACTTTCCCGTCTCCAGGGACATCATTCACTCTTGCCAGTGCCAGTATAGGAGATACCCACGCAGATCAAATGGATTTATGTAGCTTCTGAATTTGTAGGGCAGTGTTTGCATTAACGTCCCAAAGCGGCTTGTGTCATGTATCAATGCATCTATGTGTAGATGCTATACAGGCATCTCATAGCATTCCACGTGGCATTGTGGGAAGTTAACAACTGCATACATTTTTACAAGTAAAACTCGTACGCATATCTCACCTCTATCGTCCGCTCACTATACCTCACGGTCATACACTAAGATCCGTGGTGGCTCTGTCTCTGCTGACACCAGGTAGTCTTTCTTGTATTCCATTATAATGGGATATGAATACCAATTTAAGAAATTCAGATAATTCCCGACATCGTCACAGCAGATTATACATGATAATTATACACAGATGCTATACGTGCATCATATACATACTGCTACCTTTCAATTTTTCATAGTGTTTTTTTGTATTGTATTGGTTTTCGTATCTAGTTATCTTTCACGCCTAACAAAAATCCTACTTTCCCCCTCCAAAGCCAGCCTGGACACAATCCCTTTCAGTACAAAATTTCGTTCTTATATGTAATTACAATTTTTACTTCTATATGAGCACTATGTCAGTATCACCATCCATAGATTACATAATGGCTTGCACTGAATTATATCATGCTCGGATCGGTAGTTACAATCTTAAAGTGCATGCTCGCGCAACTTGAAGATCAGATTACGCAATGATCAATGCATTTGTATTTTAATTTAATTGCTTTTTGGTCTTCGTGGCGTTGAGTTGTATGAAAGTTTCACTACAACGGCTGCCCTGTCCATTTGGCCTTGTAAAAGTTCAAATAAGAACTATGGGAATATTCACTCAAAGCAAACGGGTATCTACCCAGGGGTATCGAAGTCTACAGGGTCACGTGACACCAAAATTAATCTTAGCTCTTATTATTTTGGCCTTCCTCCATTTGGCTGTAATTATATTGTTGTCGAGAGATAGTAAAACTAACCGCGAACCGAATTCGGGCAATTAAGAGCACACCTAGAAGACATTATAAGTTATCTCGGGCAACATCCAGGGTACATGGAGATTTATACCTGGATGTCGGTTTTCAACCATGAGGCGCAAGCCGAATGGTTGAAAAGGAGACATCCAGATATTAAATCTCCATGTACCCTGGATGTTGCCCGAGATAACGAATTTGTCCCGCCTCCTAACACAGAAATAATGCCGAGATGTAAAATATGATCCCACATTAAGACTCAGGCGACGAAGTTTAAACCCCACACTGAGCCACAGGTTTTGAACCAAACAGCGAAACAAACGTCACAGCAAAACAAAAATAGACCGAGTCTATTTCTGAATCGTTGTTTATAAACCAGGTCACACATGGAGAAGTTTTTCACTTTGATGAATTTGAATTCGTTGAAAAAGTTTTTAAACCGTGTAAATTCAGCCTTTCAGAGTGTATTGTATTTCCGTGGAACAAGCTTCAGCATGTTAGATGTGTTGTTTCGTGTTGTTTTATTCGTGTCTTGGGAGAAGAGCTTAAATATTCACTTAAAACGACGCTGGACATGGAACATGGAAGGTGACATTTTGAATTTCGAGAACGATGTCTCACAAATTCAGACTCCACTTGGGTTTAAACTTGAAGATATTGAATTGAGCCGCAGTCATTGAATTTTGTAAGAGGTAGGTGGAATTAATAGCATACATTTCTACGCTGACCATCGGAAACCGCAAAATAAATTATGAAGTGCGCTGCTCAAGCGATATCGAAGATAAATAGATGAGTTGCTCCCATTGATGTTCTCACCCCACAAAGCGCAAAAGTATATTTGCGAATCCGATTCAATCTGTTCAATTCTCAAAGAATACGACAACCAACAAGTGCTTCTACTCATAGGGCTTCAACGATGTTTTTTTAATTTGTATTAGTATTCACTACAATTCGACAATAAGTTGGATATAACTTAACAGTTCTAATAGGAGTTTCTGCAATCGATGTGACCCAGTCGGGGGTCAAAGGTTATTTTTATCACCTGGATGTTTCTCGAGTGACAAACGGGGAACAACGGCGCGCTCTTATCACCCGCATGTTTGAAGATAGGCGATACCATGGCTATTTGCTTCGGTCACGTTGACCAATCAAAAGACGAGATGCATACTGATACAGGGACAATAAACATTCTGCACCTCAAAATCCAAAACTTTAAACCTAAAATAGATATTGAATATGAATTCTCACCACACGTTATTTTGACATTTACTGCTGAGACTTGGCTACATAGTAAGAAACCCTCTTCTGACATCTTAATCAATGGGTTCCATGAACCTTTGCGATTCAATCGTTTAACAAGAGGCGGTGGGTTTTCTATCTACATTAACACTTCGAACTCTGATGTCAAAATGGTAAAGGTTTCAGCAGCAAATATTCCCTTTATGCAGTTTGATATTTAACCAAATATATATATATATCAGTGAGCTCTGTCAAACAAGATATAATTGGTTAATTTCATGGTTAAACAAGAGAAAAACAGGGGGATTGGGGCAATTTCTGTTGAACTGCCAGAGCATTATGGGGTTAAAGAGGGAATCTCATTTGTATACAGACCAGATCTTGAGACGTTCAACACGAAGTTATGGTATTTACAAAAGGGAACACATCTCTATTATTGGGTGCATTCTACCGCCCTCCCAACAGTCCTCCAGATACATGGGGCGCCATGTAAGCCCTATTCAAAAAGCCAGAGACACAATTGCCGATTTAATTGTTACAGGCGATTTTAATGATAATCAGTTGGTTCCAACAAGAAGCTGCTTTCTGAAATTATTTCATATTTTAGTCTAGGCTCATTAGTGAACCCACGTATTTTACGGAGATATCAGCTTCATTGATAAACATGTTAGCTATAAGTAACACAGTCAATGGGAAGGCATGTGATGTCCACGAACCATTTATTCCAGATATGATCCGCTTCCAGTGCCCAATTTCTGAAGAAGTCGAATTTTCAAAACCCCCTTTTCTGACATTCACGAGGCGAATATGGTTGTATTGTCAAGGCAATTGCGAAGCACTAAACACGACATTCCGTAACGAAGATTGAAACTCTCTCTTTGACAGCTCGTTCCTTGATATCACAGTGTATAATTCTACAGATAAACTTCTCTGCACTGCTACCAAATATGTACCAAACAAATGTGTTATGTCGAGAAAAGGCAAACCGAAATGGATACACACCGATAAGACAGAGAAAAAGTTTGCATCGCAGCCAAACGCACTCGTCGTCCACACAAATACAAACATAAACGTAATTATGTTGTGATGTGTATTATGAAGGTCAAAGCGTCATATCTTTCCAAAATAAAATCTGGGGAGTAGTGAAATACGTACATCACAGTGGTGGAAGACCCTCAATACACTCTTCGGTCGTAATAACGTAGAAGGATTGCAATGTTTTAATCATTCAAATAATATATATCGTTCAAATGCTAAAAAATCAGAACTATTCAGTGAATATTTTTGTTCTAACTCTACGATTTTGATTCAAATGCCTCCCTGCAGGACCTCCCACACCAAGTTCTTCATGGACAAGATAGTATAATCATACAAGGCAGTGAAATATAAAACGAAATCAATAATGGTGTACAAGGCGTCTGGACCTGATCTAAAACCCCTGTCACACTCTGCTGCGATTAGGCCGGCGCTTGCTTTGAGCTGCAAAGTAGCAAAATATGAATAACACGCAGGAATAACGCGGAAAACTGTCCACAATTGTCAAACCTTTAAAACAATGTAGCTCTTAGGATGCTCCAGTTTTTTAATTTTAAACACAAAAGATTGTTGGCGGTTTTAAACTAATCACCCATATCATGAAATATTTAAAACAATTCTTTCGGGCATATTTTCTAACTCTGTTTTTATTTTATTTATTTTGTTAGTTAATTATGTATTGATTTTTATGGTCAATTTCAGCATCTGTGGCTATCTCATGACCGCAACACAGCTATGAATACAAGCTCAGTCAATCCTTTAAACCTATGCCGCCAACTGTGCACGAATTCTACTGTTTGATACCAGGTCTTATTTTACCACAAGAGCAGAACTTGTTTATGAGCGTCACAGGGCCCTAGTCTTATCTGTTAACAACTGTTCCTGACTAATAAGTTCTCAGGGTTAAGCGGAGGCTATTGTTATCCACCAGTGTTCCCATTCGAAAGGAAGAACAGTTGGGAAAATAGGGAACATACTCAGCGCAAACAAATATGTGGCAAAAAGGATTTCTGCGTTCAGCTCTAGGGTATATCAAATGAAACTCGCGCTCTTTGCTCTTTTCTCAAAATTCAGTTATCTTTAACTTCATTTAAATTGGGGGTCCGCGCTCGTATAACCCCCCCCCCCCCCCCCCCCATACAGCTCGTTAGTTTAAGGTACATTTGTATGGTGCACCATTTTGTAAAATAATGTTTTTAAGCTGTCAAGTTTTACGGAATCCAAAGGAAGCTTACTCCCTCGCTCTTGCTCAACTTGATAATATCATGTAGGGTGTATATATTGGGAAAATGGGGTTAAACTGGGACAAAATTGAAAACACAAGGAATATCTACTTATTTGTAAATTTATTTTTTTTTAAATATATTTGAAGATGATGTGGCAATCAGGAACTCGGTGTTGAAAGGGTTAAACAACATTTTCACTTACTTACATAACTATCCCATAACACACCTCAAATACCTCATTAGAAAAGATGTCTATTCCAAGTGTCTTACGACTTGATCTTAGCTCCTGTTTAGGGGGACATCCAATCTAACTTTGACCAAATTTCAGGTAATTTTCTACAAAGTTCAAAGAAGGTCAGAAAGGAATAACCCCAATAAATTATATATCAATTTCTTTTAATGACACGTAGATTTTGTGGAAACTAATATTTACCACGGATCCGTTACCATGTGGCAAAAAGCACTGCCTGAAAGTCTGATATGGCATAAGTAACAGACCAGATGTTATACAATAAAATACCCTATATTTACTGAATAGTTCATTTCCTCAATCGTTCTAATACAGACTCGGACAAACCTTTTTCTCATTCTTGCAAGGAACGAACAGCAAGACTAATTGTAATTTATGGTGTCTAAATTTCACAAGGGCTGCCATTTTCCTTGTGTTTGTTTACCTTTTATGAAGTTCGCCAAGGGTCAAATTCACACAGTTCACAGGAACAAGTAGAGAGACATGAGAGAGTGCATCACTGTAAAATGAAGAATGTCCATTGCGCTTTTGGGAGTCTGTTGTGACCCTACCCCTCACAATTCTTTGTGTCAGATTGGTAAAAGAAGATGAGATTGATACACCGAAAAAGGGAAAACTGCCAAAACGTCCTCATTTGGCATTATCTGTGCCCATTTCTGGGGTTGCGTAAGCAATGACAGCTACCAAGAGTGCCATTTGAATGCTCAAGTGTGTCCAAAACAACAAAAAATGACCTACCCTGTGTGCATCAATCGGTTTCGTTAAGTTAGAAAACGTGGCTTCTAATTCAGTTGTATACATGGTTTGGTATGCTTCATTCGTTTTGAAACTATCGACCTTCTGTAGTTGCTGTTTGGAGAGGCTTGACTGTTGCTTTCTCGTGAAATTTAAGAACATTAATAACCGATCGGCTTACCAATACTAATTTTATAGGCAGTGGGTTACTGGCCTAAGCAATATCGGAATTATGTTAGTTATTAAATTCATTTATCTAAAAGCTTAAGAGACGTTGTGGTCTCATTTTGGTAATTCGTGTGATTTTTGTCCGCCAAGCGGCTTCTTTCTATTTCTGTACACAGATTGCCAACACACATAGATTTTCGCAACCTTTTGGTGCCAAAAGCGATCAAAATCGACGTTGATCCATCTTACACACAATGTGGTTATGAGGGGAAGACATTTAAATTTACGATAGTACGACATTTCGCTATATTTGGTGAACAGGAAAAAAAACCTTTCTGAAAATTCTCCTTGACATTGATCTTCTTTTTCGATAGCAGACGCAAGCAAACCTTCTTTACGTCACAAATGTAGTTCGGCGACAGTAAAATTATTTTTTCGTAAATATTCAATTGTGAGCACTGCAATGTACATGTGTATGTTGATATGAATATATTTTTGTTTTCAAATATAATTATCCACTGTTATGTTTTGATCATCGACACCACACAAATAATAGGAGTTCGAATCGGTGGCGTATTAATCAATTGCTGACACTTGCGTCACATTGTACAGTTTGTGAACTCATCAGCGCTACTAAGGACTGTATCTCGCAATTATCACAGTGTTAGTTGAATATTTTCCTCTGAATGTATCGTGTGTTGTGCATTACATCGCATCTCAGACTCGAAAACAGCAGTGAATCGTTTGAAGATTTCAGATGTTAGGAAATCAAATCGTTTCCCAACATGGTCCGAAAATCACGTGATTAAAACAAGCAATTTCGTCCGAACACTCTGTCTAGTTTGAGGTTATCCATTTCCCGCTGAGCGTTCTCACCACGTTGGTGATGCAATGATAAATATTCTTTCTCAGAGTATGCAATGTGGAGCCTTTTTTTTACAAACTCAGACGTTCGAATTACCGATCTATTCCTTGTTAATCTTGCCGGTTACTTATGTGGTTGGCAATTTCTTTGTCATCAAAAGCAAAACAAGTTTTACAAAAATTTAAAAAGTGGATAAATTCAGGTTTTGTGTACTTTTGCTATTATTTAGGTATATAATATGTCGTTATTCACCGGTTTAATTCGTATTTAGGGCATTGTAGACATTTAAAAAAAAATGTCCAAAGTTATGTTGGCCGACCCCCAAATAGACTTTTGTAAGTCATACAAACGTTTGAAGAATATCAAGAAAGGTAACTATAACGTTTTGCGAGTCAGATTTCCGTTTCCAGAACAACTATGGTTGAAGTTGTACACGTTGTCCAAACGTGGTTGGTCCCAGACGCCGATTTATAATATGCTCTGTTTTATCATCCTGTGGCATAGGACGGCAAAGCTGAACTATTATATAACCGCATGTGGGGGCCAAATTTATACGCCTACACAGGTTGTTGTTTCGGGTGTCCCTGTTTTTTCTGTAAATCAGCGAAAAATATTGGGACAAATGGATAAGGTCATATCGCCTGTTGCTTATATTTGTTGTAATTTGTTCGTTATATCGATAAAACAATGTGCTGTAGAATCCATTCCTTCTGAATGGTATCTTCGAAATCACGGGTGGGTTATATCGAGAAAACAATGTGCTCTTGTATCCATTCCCTGCATGTGGTATCTCCATACTCACGCCTCCGTTGTATCGAGAAAATAATGTGCTATAGTATTCATTCCCTGCATGCGGTATCGCCGTACTCACGTGTGTGTTATATCAAGAAAACAATTTGCTAAAGTTTCCATATTCCTGCATGTGATATCTCCGCAATCTGCACAGACTTTATAGCAGATTTACCAAGTCAGCGAAGTGGTTAATAAACTGAATTCAGTTTTGCCGGTACTCTGCAAGCATAACGTGTACTGTAATAGGCAAACGGTCTGTTGTCGGGTAGCCCATTTTTCTAAGGCAGGATATCTCAGTGGCATCAGCAATAGAGAACAGTTGGTAGAGACGAACAGTGACCGTAGCAAACACAACACAAGTGTGGAAAGATGCAAAATAGAAAGAATTCATAACAGAAATATCAACGAAATTCTCTGCAAAAATTAAGGCTGTCCATTTACCTTCAGACGATGTGACTCGAGGATATATACACTTTGTACAACTATGCGGAACAATGGGAGAGAAGGCTGGAATACTGAACGATTAATGAACTATATAGATGATATGGAATGAGAGTTTTGGTCACACTCTATTTATGAAACGAGTCTAAGAATTGTCTGTTTTTCTTTGACACGTTTCATGGAAAGAGTATCACCGAAACACGAATTTCATATTCTGTTTATCATATGACACCACTGTTACCAAAAAAACCCCACATCTTTTAGATAGAAAAGAAGGGTTAAATAATGGAATTTCCCCTTGAACGTCATGCATTTGACTGTGACGCACCACAGCTGCACGCATTCATACGTTATAACCACAACAAAATATAGTTCAACAATTCGGCGTTACACATACTAATTTTCAAGTATTTACACATTTCTTATCATTGGGATTTTAGTGACTGTTTATAACAATAAAATCAGGCATCGTGGCTTTGTTGATGTTTTGAAATAGTTCTATTTAGACGCGTATTAATTTGACACAGATCTTTTTGGCGAAAACCAATGAGAAATCATCCTTTTGAAATTGACCGATCAAGTCAACTAAAGGTGTTATGAAGCACAAATTAATATTTATTGAAAATATGAAACGGAAATAAGCTGAGAAAACGGAGAAGTCATATGATAAATTCAAGTATTAATACGAAGATGGGCATGCGACTTAAGCATTAACCTAGTGTCCCTAGACAACTTCAACTGTTTTTTCTTACGTTCGAAATAATGACATTATTTTATATTTTTTGTCCATAACATGTACATATCCTTCTGATGAATATTGACAAGCTATGGTGTTAAATTGCCATAGCAGGGTCCGTCCGCCCGCCCCCCCCCCCCCCCTTACATGATATAATATTAACAAGCTATGGTTTGAAAATGTCAGAGTAGGGTTCGCAGCTCTTCCAAGATATAATATTAACAACTTATTGTTTTCAAATGGCATAGCGGGGTTCGGATCTCTTCCAAGATATAATACTAACAAGCTATACTAACAAGCTATGGTCCGCAAATGTCTTAGTAGGTTTCGCACTCCTTCCAAGATATAATGTTAAGAAGCTATGGTTTGCAAATGCCATAGCGGCTTTCGAACCTATGATAAATTCGTTTGATATCAAACTGCTGTCTAGCCGAACTGCACTAAACTAAGCAAGTCAAGTAGTGACCGGTGATACCTGCGGTTTAGTATAGTTTTGCTAGGCGGTTGATGCGGCAATAAACTCTGCAGGAAGGGATTCGAAATCCCACTCTTCCAGCAGCAATGTAATTGTCGTCCTTTCCAGATACTTAAACACTCACAATAATGTTCGCTTATATCCACTAAAATGCAACGTGTAGTTTCAATGGATGCACTCCACTGCAATTAAATGTTTTTGTATCCGAAGTGGTTTTATAATTTAGTCAAATGTATACTATTCAAAAAAGTAAGGGATACTGATGTGGATATTTTCGGAAAATGGTATTGGATACGCGTTACTGGACACATCAATACGTTACCAAGTTTAGTGTGATCATGAATGTCAACGGCCTACGAAAACTTTGTGCAGGTTTTTCGCACGAGCGCCGCGTTAATGTCTGTGGGGTACGTTTTGAAATTTTCATTTGTACTGAACGGACTTTTTCGGAGTTCTCATCGTTCTTTTCTTGGTATAAACTCGTTCATCAATAGTTTCAGGTCGAAACATAACTTTTGCGGTATACGAAGACTGACACGTGGCGAAGGTTCACGTGCCATTGGCATGTTGGAAGCTGGCAACAGACAGACTGCAGTGACTTAAATTCTCAACGTTACTCAACTGGTGATTAGTAGGTTGTGGTCGCGCTACCGCCAAACAGGCAATGTTGATGACAGACGTCGGTCAGGTCGTTCAAGGGCGACAGCTGTTAATCTGGATCGTTCCATCCGAACCACAGAAATACGTAACCGCCATCAAAGTGCCTCAGAAACTGGACAGTGCGAATTAGTGGTCAGACTATCCGAAATTGCCTACTCACCTGGAATTTGTACACTCGACGACCTCGAATAATTCTACGTTTGACTGAACGTCACATCGCATCAAGGCGTAATTGGTGTGGAGCACGACTGCACTGGGACAATCGTCGGTGGAGTAACGCCATGTTTTCCGATGAATCGAGGTTCACTCCCGACTTCCACGACAGGCGAAACAGAGTGTGGCCACGGAACGAATGATACCATGACGTAACCGTTAAGGAGCACGATCGTTTTTGTGATGGATTGGTTATGGTGTGGGAAGGCATAACCATGACAAGCAGAAGAGCATTACATGTCATCCAAGGGCATGTCACAGGGCAGTACTACCGTGACAACATGTTAGCGGCTCATGTGGTGCCATTTGTCCGACGTCACGGCCGACGATTCATTTTCCAAGATGACAATGCAAGAGCACACAGGGTACGTGTCGCTACAGGGTTCTTCCAGGAGCAGAACATCACTACACTGCCTTGGCCAGCACTAAGTCCAGACCTTTCACCAACCAAGCACGCCTGGGATATGCTTGGCAGGCGCCTACGACAACAGCCCCTACCAATGTCCAGGAACTCACCGCTGCACAACAGGAAGAATGGAATAACATCAGGCAAGCTGATGTTGGACGTTTGGTGAGGAGTATTCCACGTCGGATCCGCGCTTGCCTCGCGAACGAGGAGGATTTACAAGGTATTGAGGTCTTGGACTGAATGTGGTAAATTCTCTGACTGACCGTCCGTGTCTTCTACAGCTCAGTGTGTGGAATGTGTGCTTATCAGACACACCAACTATCGCTGAAATCATTCACCCGATGTTACAGTGCAATGCCTCAACTGTCTTTTTGATGAAAATATAAATATATTTCTTCATATATCTCACTTTTATCAAATATCCCCTACTTTTTTGAATAGTATACATGTAAATGTATGTGTAAAACGCTGCTTGAATTTACTTCACATAAAAGTTACCTGACTACATAATAAATGATATATTAAATAAGTTGAAGCAGTTAATTGTTAGGCATGACTATCAAACTTGAAATGGAATCTGCACGTCTCCATCTTTTCTTTGAACACCCGATCAAACTTTTTCACTGAGAGCGATAGTGAAATGATTCTTCCATCCTCCAACTCCACCTACAAAAAAAATAAGAGTCCTTTAATCAATCTATTCGAGGACAAAAATATTTGTCAACACAGAAGAGGGGTTAACCCAAAAATATATAATTTTAACCCTTTGCCTAACTCGAAAGGCAGACGTCACTTCTAAACAAAATTCTTGAATGGTTAATGTATTTCATTTTTTCACGTCAAAAACTGAAAAAAAATATTGAAAATTGAAAGGCGATTTTAGTGAAAAAGAGATTGCCAATTTTGCCATTACATTGGATGAAGGGTTAAACATTAAAAAAAAACGATTGTGTACTTAGCCGTATTGCGCGTAGATGGTTCGATTGCCTTCAACCAGTTCTAATCCTGCATGTGAGGAGGTAGTACGTTGGGGAGTCTGACAGTTGCTCTCCACTGCTCCGTGGTTCTTTCTTGGTGCACCGGCTGCTTTCATCCGTAAAACAAACCACCTGACATGGGGTGATTCTGGCTGTAGAAAGTATTGTAAAATCCCTGTAAAAAATTACAGGCACTATTTTGGATTGCAAGCAATTAAATTCTTCCCTGAGGTCGTTTGTTTTCCAATTTAGAGTTATTCCCTAGTATGGTGCATTAAGGGCCTGCTCGATTACTATGGCGTAGACTTTTGAAGAATTCTTTTTTAATTTCGGACAGAATTAACTTTATCACTTTCGCTCTCTAGTTTGTTTTGTATTGTCCTGATCATATTATGGCAACTCTTGTTCTCGTGAATACCCGGGACCATTTTCCTGCTACATTATGACTGGACAGACCAGGTTTTAGAAGATCCAATCAGATCACATGTTTTCCTACGAAGTCCTCTGACCACGTCGGTGCGAGTTCAGTATAGTCATACTGGCAGTGTATACAGCACTACATACACACATTACATGTCCAAACATCGGAAGTGGTAATATGTACCTACGTGCCAGGACGCAATATACAACAGGCAACTTGTGCAGACATACAGATATTTGTAGCCTATTAAAAGCCTGTGTTTTGTGGATAATGGGTGTGGAGGAGTAGTAGAGAGCAGGGGTATGTGAACTATTAAGTGAAAGACTTTCTTATTGCCTAGTGTCACTATAAGCTAGGACTTATGACTATCCTTCACATATCCTTCACTTCATAGCATTACTATCAGTTCTACTGTGGCGATGTGGTGTCTGCTTCAATCAACATAGTCAACAGGTTGTCTTGAGTAGTCCGTTTGATCAAGTATCTATAGGCAGATGAGGACTACAATGAAAGGTATGATGTAACTGGACCTTTGGAGACGTGATTGATCCATTCCTTTGGTAGAAGATACATGCTTTTAGTTTTTTTGGAACAGGGGCGTAGCTGTAAAGGCATGAGTAAGAGACAAAACAGATAACAATAAAGCTAAAAATAGTTATTTTAGCTAATTTCTTTTAAGTTGAAAGCTCTCCTGTGCTACATAAGTACACACTAACAGAATCAACACTCCACAACACACCATGCTATAGCATGACACTTATATAGTATAAGGCTTTAGATTGGATATCAGACGTTTCCTTGGCATTAAATGAATCAAAATGGACATAAACTGTCCACACTAATCTACCACAGTATTCCAGTTCTTTTGTATATAGCTTATGGTTATCAACCAAATAGCAAACAGGGAAATATTATGCCACTTTGTGATGTATAATATATACTGTTCAAAAGAGAAATGCAAAAAGGGTTTTCTGTGATGAGGGACGTTCCCGCGTTAGGGTATATTGAATTGAGATAAAGAACGAAATCAATTCAAGACCAAAGTTTTAATGGGTGAATGAAGCACAAATGGAGACGTTTCAGACGTTAACGTCACGAGTCGACCTCTTCCAAACTCAGTATCTAGTGTGACCGCCATCTGAGTCCAAAATTGCTCGGCACCTTCTGTTCATTAAAACAATCCAATACCGGGTGGAAGCTTAAGGTATGGTGGCCCCCTGTTCCTGCAACGCTTGCGCAAACTGCGGTAACGTCTGAGGTTGTGGTTGACGTTGTCGCATACGTCGATCCAGTTGATCCCACAGATGTTTGACCTTGCTGTGTGCGGTCGGGCGTTGCCATGCTGGAAACTGGCTTTGACATTCTGTATAATGGGCAGAACGGGTGGGTGCGAAATTTCATCTCTGTACCTCTGCGCCGTCAGGTTACCCTCAACATGGACGAGGTCCGTTCTACCAGAGTGTGAGATGGCTGCCCACATCATAACGCTATCCCCACCAAATCTGTCCACCTCCCGAACGCAGGTACGCGCAAACTTTCTCAACGACGTCTGTACACACGGCATCGTCCATCAACTAGGCGAAGAAGGAAACGTGACTCGACACTGAACCATACCGTTCTCCATCTCTGATGAGGCCATGCCCTGTGCATCTGACACCACTGAAGTCGCTGTCAACGATGCTGCGTAGTCAAAATGACGCCGAGAACTGGCAGTCTAGCACGCAGACACTAGGGGTCTCCCGGATCTTGGAAGGTCCTGCGTTGTCCCCTGGATTTGGCAGCGGTTCCACAGGCGTGTGATGGTGCTCGGACATTGAACACTCCCGCTACATTCTAAGCTGATTCGCCTGTTTCCAAGCGGTCAATGGCATTATTTCTCTGATCCTCGGTGAAACGCGGCATTTTGCATGAGCAAGATCCCTTTAACGCCGTGCGAATTCCGACCGATTTCCATACCCCAACACGCTCAGCTCGCATGCTCGGAGCGTACAACATCATGATCAAGTATTAACTCAGTGGAAACTTTCTTTTGTTGATTTCCAATATTTTGGGGGACACGGTGACCGAAATTGTACCCCATTGTCCAAAATGTTACATAATGCTTAGACCACCACGATATGTCGTTAACCATATCTACAGCCACACTTCATCAGTACATTCTCCAAAATTGGCCATGTTATCGTGACTATACCCATTTAGTGTTTCTTGTTTTGAAGGGTATATATATATTGAAGACAAAAGATAATGTTTGAAAAATAAGCCCCACTATTCCTGCATCGGCGTGAAATACACTCCATTTAGCCGTTCCGTTCAGCAAGATCTATCAATTATTCGCTGCTTCGCAGTTTGGTGGAACTTCCGGCCTGTAAAGCTCCACATCTTGAAATAGCGTGTTTGCCAGTGTTCCGACTAGGGAGAAAGAGTAGGTGTTGATAGTATGATGTTACTATTATTTAAAATAGTTAATTCCGATAGTACATGCGTGACATGGAGGTAAAAAATATGAATGGAACAACTGCAGCGAAAGGTCCTGTTCGAATGACCGCAGCGGCACAGTAGCTTGCACGTGGGATTCTAAATCTTAACCCTTTACATAACACGAAAAGAAGACGACACTTGCAAATAAAATTCTTGAATAACTAAATTGTTTCACTTTTTTCGTCACATCCTTAGCTTATATGACCCTCATTGGAACGAGCTTAACGAGCTCGTTCCAATGATGGGTCATAAGCTATGGTTTTGAGACACAAATGCAAAAAATAATGAAAATTTAATGATTATTTCGGTGACTAGCGTTGACCGGTTTTGGCCGTTACATTGGGTAAATGGTTAATACCTGTTGTTTGATAGTCACTGAAAGCCTGCAGTCTTGTCATTGTTAACGACACAATCTTATTTTCACTTGCTCGTGGACGAATGCGCATGGTCCCAAAAACGTTCTGTGTGTCTTCGATGGATAAACGTGACAAGTTAATTTGTGATCGAACCGTCGAAGAATCAAGATGCCTGACATTCGCGGCATGGCTCAGATTGAACGACTTATGCACTCAAATCTTCAATGGTGAAGCTACGTTGAAGAACACGTTTACAAAATGCATGTTTCCAACTTTGCGCATACACATGTATGACCTCGCCGTTCCAGTACTTAGCATGCTTACATCGAAGATACCAAAATGGATATTTCCGTGTTAGCGTAAATGTTAGCGACGATGTCATGTACCTTCTGACAAAAGTTTGCAAAAGTGCAATGTGATGTGGCATTTCGTTAGGGCTTAGCGAGAAACGTGATGTTGGTTAAAGGCTTCAACTTTCAACGATACGAAATGATACCTGCACAAGATGAACAAGCTGTTCGTGTTATAAAGCCATGCATGTAAGCCTTTCATGAACTCACCTTTCCTTACTATGCTTTTCATTTCTATTCCATTTATGTGAGCTATCTTAGATCTCATATTGTCTATATGGCACCACGCCTTATGGACAGACATCAGGAATTCTTCATCTACATGTATATGCAGGTAATCTGCTACACGCCTCAATGAATCGATTGGATTCTGGAAAAAAACCCAGAATATTTATTCTATCGATTAGCATTTATAGACGAGTGCATGATATAAAGTTTTGAAATCAAACAACATACGGTATAATAAGAATAGAGTAATAAATAGGGAAACAGGAGCTTCAGCCCTATTGATCTGGATTGATTTTTACAAGCTCCAATATTGTCCCTGTATCAATCAGTATGCATCACGTCTTCTGATTGGTCAACGTGACCGAAAAAAATAGCCATGGTATCGGCTATCTTCGAACATGCGGGTGATAAGAGCGCGCGCCGTTGTTCCTCGTCTGTCACCCGAGAAACATCCAGTTGATAAAAATAACCTTTGGCCCCGACTGGGTCACATCGATTGCAGAAACTCCTATTAGAACTGTTAAGTTATATCCAACTTATTGTCGTATTGTAGTAAATACTAGTACGAATTAAAAAACATCGTTGCAGCCCTATGAGTAGAAGCACTTGTTGGCTGTCGTATTCGATGAGAACTGAACAGACTGAATCGGGTTCGCAAATATACTTTTGAGCTTTGCGGGGTGCGAACATCAAGGGGAGAAACTCATCTGTTTATCTTCGATATCGCTTGAGCATAATACAAAATGTCAATCTCTCGCTTCGCTTGTCACTCCGATGGAGACATCGTTCACAAATGGATTGAACTCACGCCTAAATCCACCGTCAAATCAAATAATACTGCCGCACGGCTTTTTAGAGTGTATTTGTGAGAGAAAGACTTTGATACGGAATTTGAATTGTTTAAAACAAAAAATTAAAACTTTTCCATGTGTGACCTGCTTTATAAACAACGATTATAAACAACGATTCGGAAATAGACTCGGTCTTTTTATAGTTTTGCTGTGACGTTTGTTTCGCTTTTTAGTTCAAAACCCGAGGCTCAGTGTGGGGTTTAAACTTCGTCACCTTAGTCTTAATGTGGGATTATATTATATATTCTCGGCATTATTTCTGTGTTAGAAGTTGGGACAAAATCGTTATCTCGGGCAATATCCAGGATAAATGGAGATTTAATACCTGGATGTCTCCTTTTCAACCATTCGGTTTGCGCCTCATGGTTGAAAACCGACATCCAGGTATTAAATCTCCATGTACCCTGGATGTTGCCCGAGATAACATGTATTGTATGCGTTCACAAATTGGTATGCACATGTGTATGCCAAAGTGGGTTTACAGGTGCTTGCACCGTTGATACGTTACGAATAACATTTAAACTGTCACGAAGGATAAGCAGAATTTATTTTCGAAGGTGACTTCTCATACGACTCTTAGACTTATCTCGAGAAAAATGATTATGTGAAAGAGAATATGTGAGCACTATTCGCTGGATTCCAGGACAAAACATTGCTACGGACTTGTCAACGGCCACCCCTATCTGTTCCATGATCAGCTTCCGCCGTATTCATTCAGTACTATAGTTTCCTGCCAACATGGCTGTCGGAACCTTGCATTACCATGCCTTGGGCTTGTCATTACTGTAAGTAACACTACCACAGGCCTGTACGTTCGCCAAAGCTCTGTCTTGTCATTAACTTCGATGACTACTACAGCTTCAATGGATACCATTGTCTTCTGTTACAACTGTTAGGTCTTCGATGACAGTGTGGCATATCTTCTGTCACCACTGCTAACCTACTACTTGGTAAGCTACCAAGTACTATCTGTAATTCCTTCCCAATTCGCCAGTTCTCGGGGACATGTTTCAAGAAAACGCAGCTCCCCCGTGAATCTTCTGAAACAGAACAGCCGCCGTGGAATGGTAAAAAACCACGCATGGGCAGTATTGCCCATGGGCCCATCTCTCATCAATAATCAGTAGTGAAAGAAGCACCGGGTCGTACCCAATGCTTCATGTGTTGCAAATTAGAGGGCGATTCCATTGCTTTATGTAGGAGAATCACTATTAACGCAGGAGTGGAATTATTGCTCAGGCATAGATTTTGATCTTCCCACGACCACCGTCCTGTACCAACACAAAATACCCAAAGCCATGTACAGACAAAGAGTGCTACATAAATAATAACATACTGTAGTACACAATACCAGACACACAGTTTAACCCCACCCGTCGGATCCAGCTAGATGGAACGAAACATTCACGTTCAGATCCTGCATGTGATTCTGCTTACGGGTATCGATCTTTATCACGCCACCTGTTGTTTAATTTGACCAATCAACGTGCTCTAATAGCATCGTTGGACTATGCGATATTAGGTTATTCAATGGGAAACAGCTATCGGATTGAATCCATACACCGCCAGTGGCCGTGTATGGGCCCATACACTCCATCTGTTGGGCGCCATTTTGTTCCCGAATTAATTTTCCCACCTCAAGATTCCACCTATTTTCGTACAAATAAAAGACAGTTTTCTGATAAATATTCAAAATGGAGCGATTCAGATCTTTCAGTTTATTATTTAATTCGTTTGGTGTCATGACAAATACGTTACAAGACGTTTACTTGTCGGGTATGGCGTGATGTGAGGCTCAGCGTGATCAATATTAATATCACATCACCTCACATAACGCCATACCTGGCAAGTAAACGTCCTACAACTTATAGTCCCTTTCCTCGCATAGACATATTGGATTTCGACGGACATAAAATTTAACTACGTGTAATAGATATTTAAAAATCAACGAAATAATACGTAAAAAAATCTCAAAATAAGCATCTGTTCGAAAGGAAAGACGCCCACTCCGCGTAATGTAAGCTACACTATGACACATACCTCCCACATGTCTTCGTAAGAAACTACACAAATGTTTTTATCTTTAGCAAATTCTTCCCATTTCAACGTATGTTCGAACCATGACCCAAATGCATCTGAAAAATCGCCATCAAATAGCTCATTACGAAAATTATCTTTCACAGCACGTCTGATGCGGAAATGACTTCAGAAGTCAATGTCGACGTCGCAGCGTTGTGAGTGAGTTGGTTTCGGAAGCAGAATTGAATTAATCTTCTCTCAGTTTCCAGTAATTTTCTGCCTCGGTCTAATACAAATGGCAGACGCCATTTGCAGAAAACATTTCCCGAATAACTAAATATTTTAATTTTTTAAATAGAAAACATAGTTGTTGTCACCCCCTCCCCCATTCGAACGAGATCTACGTGCTCGTCCCAGTGAGGATTCATAAGCTACGTTTTTGAGGCAAACATTTGAAAAAATAATAAAATTTGGTTGGCGATTTTTGTGAACAGCTTTAGCAAGCTTTAGTTGTTACGTTAACTAAAAGGTTAAATTACACATTATGTGATAAAAAGATTGCAGGACAGCACCGTATGTTACGTCGTAGGACATAGATGGCACACTTGCTTTCAACCGATGCTAACAGTGTTTGTGTCGGCTTAGTAAATCTGAAAGTGCGACAGTTACTCAAAGTTTCTGGGTGGTTTTCGCGAGAGTACACCGATTTCCTCCACCCGTGAAACTGCCCAACACAACCTAATCCTGATTGTTAAAGGTGTCTTCAAACTCAATAATAAACAAATAGATAAACCAATTACAAAACTAACATGGATGTGATAAAGTTTGGAAACAAGAGGCCCCAGGAGGCCTGAGGGCGCTCAGCTGACATGGTAGTCTAAATATCAAACCAGGGACTTGACTTGAATAAGCTGCATACGCCCCTCCTAAGAAAAGCATATACCAACTAGATGAAGCGATTGTACCCACACAATACACAGGATTTTCCTTCTATTTTCAGTTCCTGCACTTTTACGCCCCAAAATTGAGATAAACGCACAAAAAAACAGATTTTTTTTCCCAAACACAATATTTTCAGCCTAATTTTTTTTTCTTCTTAAAACGCATAGAAAACTAATTTCCGGATTTTGGTCCAAAATTTTCTATGTCCCTTCCGGACCCCAAATTTTCAGTGTAAAAAAAAAAAATTTTTTTGTCTTAAAATTGACCGAAACGCATAAAACCCCCAAAAAATTTCCGGATTTTGGGCGAAAAATTTCTAAGCCCCACCCGGACCCCTAATTTTCAGTGTAAAAAAAAAAAAAATTTTGTCTTAAAATTGACCGAAACGCATAAAAAACAAAAAAAAAAAAATTCCGGATTTTGATCAAAAATTTTCTAAGTCCCATCCGAACCCCAAATTTTCAGTGCCAAAAAAAAAAATGTTTTTCTTGTCTTAAAATTGACCGAAAGGCATAAAAAACAAAAATACAATTCCTGATTTTGGTCCAAACATTTTCTGAGTCCCACCCGGACCCCAAATTTTCAGTGTAAAAAAAAAAATTTTGTTTGTCTTAAAATTGACTGAAATGCATAAAAAACAAAAAAAAAAATCCGGATTTTGATCCAAAAACTTTCTAAGTGGCACCCAGACCTCAAATTTTCAGTGCAAAAAAAAAAAAAATTTTTGGGTCTTAAAATTGACCGAAACGCATAAAAAACAGAAAAAAAATCCGGATTTTGGTCCAAAATTTCTTAGTCCGGAACGGGGCCCCAAATTTTCAGCCTAAATATGACCCCAGGGACTTGGCTTGAACAAACTTGAATCTCCCCCCCCCCCTCCCCAAGGATGCTGCATACCAAATATCAAAAGATTCTTATTGGTAGATCTGAAGAATATTTTTAAAGAATATTCCTCATACTGCACTAATTTAAACATTTGGGCTCCCATAGAGAACCCATATATAGACCCAGCGAATTGATTTCAATAAACATGTGAAACAATCTTCCAAAGATGTTATATGTGAAATTTGTAAGCTTTTGGAGCAGTGGTTTGGGAGAAAAGTAGTCCTACATGTTTTCCCCATTACCCACAGTGTTAAAAAATGCTGACTCAGCACTTTTTCAAAGTCCCCAAAAAGTACCCCATGATAAAACCGATAGCAATTTTTTTACCATTCCATTCTGTTTGTCCTAAGGAAGCTTCACACCAAATAAGAATTCTCAGTGCCGGGTAGTTTTGGAGATATGAACGTTTTAATTTTTTTCTATTTTTAGCTCTTGCGGTTCCCATGGGGCGACGGGGACAAAATTGGGCATGCATTAAGTACTTATGACTCAATAAGCCCACATATCAAATTTGGTTCAAATCTGCTCCTCGGTTTGGAAAATAGAAATTTTGGGAGTGGCAAAAACTCTTGCCCCTCCCATAACGAAGGCAAATAAATCCCGACAGACTTCTCTTGAACAAATTTGATTCTAAACCTCGAAAGGACTCTGTATACCACATATCAAGTCTCTGCTACTGGTGGTTCATTAGAAGAAGATTTTCAAAAAATTTGGCCATTTTTCCCCCACACCTCTGCTCAATATGAGCCGAAACCTAATTTGCATAAAAATCAAAATGCCCCTATATAACCACTACTTACAATGATATTTAATTAAAATGTAGCCAGTGGTTTAGGAGAAAGAGGCTCAAACACCACCTTCACGCAGGACGATGGACGACGGACGAAGAGTGATAAGAAAAGCTCACCCTGACTTTCAGTCAGGTGAGATAAAAAGTCATGAGCCGGTCATTTCCAGAAATGTGCTAGCTAGACATATACAGTACGGTACTACGATTACAAAAGCGAAAAGAGAGTTTCGTCCCGGTCGCGACTAACACGAGATCCGTGGTAAATTTCTTGTGCGCTTTCTCACCACATTACTGTACGCTCTCAGTTGGAGAAAACAGAATTGTGAGTACATTGAATCTCCGAGACTTTTTTTGTTAGTTTTTTTTCCGATTCACTCTTGATTTCGTAATATACAATATAGTCGCCGTGAACTTGTTGAAATCCACGAGTGGCCATTGATGTCCATGCATGCGTTTACCAGGTAATAAAAATCATCATCACCAAAAAAGTGTAATTAATGAAGCACCAGGTTGTACCCCGTGCTTCACTGATTAAATTTGTTATGATTATTCCTATAATCAGTGTTTGGAATCTTGTTTTAATGCGTCCCTGGAAAGATTGTCCACCTGCGAAAAGTGATCAGTCCAAGGCGGCCGTGCTGTATACTCCACAAACAATTAGATGTTCCAATAAGACGAAAATCCTCGCTCTCGAATTTGACAAGAGCTCGCTTAGTTTTTGCTATGTTCACGGCTCCAGTGGCGCATGTTACCGTCTCACGTCACTACGCGAACTATTTGAAAAGAGGATAGCAATGGGAGGAGATTCAAATGCATACTGCCTATAAAGTCGTATTTTTTCGAGGCCAGTGATCATTCTATGAACGTTGTTTACACACAACCCACTTTTATGATTTGAACTGAGATGGAGTAAACTCGACCTTTAAGTTATTGATTGTTTTGTTGTCCTGTAATGTCGTGGGGAAACCGAGAGTTTTATTTGTTAAATGTGTTATCTTTAAAGCTGCCTTGTTCATTCAAGTTACCTTGTTCATTTCCGGATGTGGGTTTGGGGCTACTCTGGGGTTTTATTGGAACACATACGTTATTGTGATGAATTTACGGTAAACTGGTCTGAGGTTTGCGAATCGTGGCTTATTTTCATCCGAGACGCAAACCTCTGACCATGCTACGATCACTTCATCGCATTAACCCTTTACCTAACATGGAAAGCAGAAGACACTTGCAATAAAAATTATTGAATAACTATTTTTTTTTTTATTTTTTGTCTCAAAAACATAGGTGATGACCCATCGTTGGAACGAGCTTGACGAGCTCGTTCCAACGAGGGGTCATAACCTATGTTTTGGAGACAAAAAATGAAAATATATTGAAAATTAATTGGCAATTTTTGAGAATAGCGCTGGCCGGTTTTGGCCGTTAAAGGTTTAACTTATAATATTGTGTATGGTGCAAAATACTAACACCAAGATGCAAGATTAACTTCTGTTTTAATTTATTATGATAAGAGAATCTGATGTGGAGTTTAATCAGAGAAATTTGATAATGTCTCCTTCCAGTAGCAGAAAGGCCAAAGACATCACATACCTCCCTTGTTTATGCGAAACTGTCACTGGGACTCACAATTCATCACATATGAAAGTTATCAAGTTCAGTTACCAATAAGTAATTTGCATGACACCGTTTGGTCTGAATTGCGGCTTGACATAATGTATAGAACCTTCAAATTAGTATACAGGTGGCCATTTGTGAAATAACGATCAATTTTTCAAAGAGGCAAACTTCGAGTTCTTCAAGAGTAGAAAGTTCACACTTCAGGTCAGGATACACTCCAACGAGCACTCTATCTGATGCAGGTCGGCGAATGCTGATGGTAACTTATGTCGGCTTGAATCATCTTTATGGGGAGAAAACCGGCCTTCCATACACCATATATATTTCTTTTACTCAAAAGCCGCCCGCCAAAATTCCAAACTACAAAGTAGGACATGCATACAAAAACAGAAGTAATTTTGGGCTCAACTAGCGTGGTCAGCATTATTCACCTGCAATGTATGCTCAATGTTATGGTAATCACATGTGCATAATATATGCTCAACTTACAACTAACCTACTTAGTTTGTATACGTTAAAATCATAATCCCAAACTTTTTGCGCAGTATAAAAAAGCTTGATACATTTCTCTGAGTTTTTATAGATCGGATTTCGATGTGACCACAAAATTGTACAGACCTGACAGTGAGCCACTCGGTTCCAAGGTACAATGAATTGGCGGGCCGGATCAGAAGCGGACTGGTTGTGCCACCCAGAGCCACCCCCCCCCCCAAAAAAAAAAAAAAAAAAAAACATTTACGCAGCCCAACACCCGTTTGCGCATGAAATTTCGTGAAAATGACCAAAAGGCGATGTGGATCTGATTGCATAGACTGTCGGTCAACAGTGTAGTTAGTCTGCCATTGATCGATCAGATGCAAGAACACGGCGTTCTTTTGGTTCTCTGGTCGGCCTGATGAGCCTGGGGCCTTCTTTGGTGCAACCATTTTTGCCAAATGAGCGACAAAGATGACAGAAAAATTCCCTCGACAATGTCCTCTATTTGGACAGTCATTGATCGCACAGATGCAAGGAAACAGCATTCTTTCGGTTCGAAAAATCTAAATTTTGTCCGGGGCCGGAGGCCCCTTGGTACATTTCCCGGCAACAACCTGGTGGCTCTGTCAGCCCCTGGGCCGGATAGTGTATCCACTAATATCGATTGGACATTAACCTGAAGATTGGGGCGACGATAGTATAGCGATGGGCGAGCAGATCTCAGTGATTGTTCGCCTTATTCAGAACATACGGAGTGGATTCAAATTTATTTATTTATTTATTTATAGGTGTTTTAAGGTCACATATTTCTGCACAATGGCTAATCATGACCACGACAGTTTTACGGGTGTAGGACGCCGGAGTACCCAGAGAGAACCACCGCGCAACGGCGAGCAACTGTCAGCTCCCCAACACACTAACTCCACACAAGCAGGTTTAGCAGTGGTTGAAGACAGGTGCACCATCGACGTGCAGAACGCCTTAGTACACAGAGTCACCGTGCTCCCACGTGGGCAATGTGGGAAGTGTCTTGCCCAAGGACACAACGCGGCTGCCGCAGGTGGGATTCGAACCTAGGACCTCTCGGCTTGCAGCCTGCACCTCTACCTACTGAGCCACCGCGCCCCCGAGTGGATTCAAATGAAACAGTTGAGTTGACACTCAAAACGTTTCTCATTTTCGGTGAAAACACGTGAATGGATCCCAGCATAGTTTTAATTAATTGCATGTGCGTTAAAACTAGAGGCATAATAGCATCTGTGCTCATGATTATTCACAAACCTTGTGAGGTATTTTACTGGAGGACAATTTACGCCGTTGGTGTTTTAATGATTTTCCTCTTCCGCATATCATATATCCTGGGGACGTGGGCGACGGCCTCCAGCGTGCCATATATTCCAGTGTCGTCGAAATATCAAAGCATCGCAACACAGGTCTGGGACATACCAGAGTCGCGCGTTAGTTGTGCCGTGGCGGGTGTTCCATCCCAAAAAACATTCTTTTCGCAATCATTAGATTGTTACTTCTCTTTGATTAACCTCATATCGCTCTTTCCATAACTAATCAAACTTCATCAGTTTATCAGCTGCCAAGTAATTAACGTATTTTTATTACATGTCTATTCTATGAAATCCCCATCTGCAGCAGCTTTAAACCATTATTTTTTAAATATAAGCGAAATTTCACTGGAATTTTATACAAATCGCGCACCGCAATTAAAATGTGAATCGCTAGCAATAGCTGAAGGTCGTAACATTGACTCCCCTCGCAAATTGTTTGGCGATAAAATATGTTCTTTTTGTTAATAATAACTGCTAAATGAATTGCTGAGTGTCCTTCAAATAATTGTTTTTATAGACGTGAAGGCGCGTAATAAACACAGAACGACATACGCGTGTGAATGGGTTAATCTATATGGCACTTGTGCCATCGCGGAAGAATAAACCTCGAGGCCTGCGGCCCCGCGCTTTATCCTTCCGCGCTGGCACTCGTGACATATCGATTAACCCATTCACACGCGTGTGTCGTTCTGCCTATAACCCACCTGATTTTCGAGTGTACAAAGGGAAGACGCAACTGCAATAATGTTCAATTTACGAGTTTGTAGCACAGAAGAACTCAACTGTCACAGCAGCTATCAATTAATAATGAACCATTAGCAGAATGGATGCCATCAATTCACTTGAGACCAACTCTAATAATCTTGAAAGTTAATGGAGTAGTCTCTTAAAATCAAGCTATTTTCGCTATCCTACCATCGATGATTGCATGGTTGGGAATTGCAGATAGAGAGCAAGTTGAAACAAATATCATATTTCAAGAGCTTCATTGGGAAAGTGGGGGTTTTAATTCCTGTCTCATTAAACCCAGTGTTACAAATACAGGAACTTTCATAAATTTCCGAAAAAGCCAGTCGAGCTGTTTGGGCTTTGGATCCCCGAACACCAGGCGGGATTATCAGCCGTTCGATTTCCGGCTGGGTATCATAAAACAACATCCCAAATTCTTTGAAAACATGATTGTGTCCTTCAATATACACACACAGGCCCGTGTCAGTCTTCTTTGTGGCCAACCACAACACTTTTGTCGATCTACAGCCAGCGCGTTTCACACTTTCATGCAGCTGCCGTGAGGAATGTGAACTAAAACCAACATTTCAAATTCTTCGAAAACATAACTGTGTCCTTCAGTACACACATACAGGTCCATGCCAGTCTTCATCTGAAGCCAACCACAGCACTTTCGTCGGACTGCGACCAACGCGTTGAACACTTTCATGTACCTTCTGTTAGGAAGCTGAATTAAGTATTCGTGAGAACACTATTTAATGAGCTGGATTCCAGCATCGTTTTTTGTCGATGTGTAGTGCTCCAGTGATTACGATGTTGGCCTCCTGAATGCCAGGAGGGATTGCCGACGGTTCGATTCCCGGACGTGGATCAGAATTCAACATTCCAAATTCTTCAAAAACATGATTGCGTCCTTCAATCTGTACACCTCCCCACGAAAATAAATGTCTACAACGCTTTTATTCATGCTGGGAAAGGGGTAATGAACGGGGCATGTCAAAACGAGTAATTTGTTTTAGATAATTACACTTTTGTAGAGTGTCTATTAACCAGCTACCTGAAGGAAATGTGACGCATATTGTTCCTGATCTGATTATTAATTCATCCAACAAAGTTGGTATGACTTACTGGGATCGTTAGTTTTCGTTTTATCCCACTATGGTTTAGCGTAAACTATTCTGCCGAAGTTTGGTAAACTCAGGCCACACAAAATAAAATAATTGATTCTCAGGTATTTTTTTGTCAAATCAGTGAGGGAGGGAGAGAGGGTTTTATTTTTAATTTTTCTTTTGAAAAAAATGAACAAGCATAGGGAGGATTTCGGTCTTTCAATACACATATATATAGAAAGTGCATATTTATACAAATAAATTCATTTTTAATTTAAAAAATAAAACACACAAATAGTCGAGTAGTACAAAACAATAGGTATCCTTAAATACCCGTATGTGCCCATGTGATGTGCGCACAATGTGCATTATCAAATAAGTACACATCGGCACATTCTATATGCTACCTGTGATGTGTACACATTGTGACACAATGTGTAATAACACTCAAGCACATTCCACCAAACACCCACGTTCAATAGAATCCCTTTTTGTGAAAATGTCTGGCGTTCGGCACTCTTTTTATCGCATGTGCCTATGTGCTAGTGCACAATGTATATGCATTTTCACATAAGCACATATCGGCACAACATATATGTGCCTATGTGCTACATGTAATGTGTACAAAAGAACATAAACAACGTCTAGGGTCGTCGGAATACTTACGGAACAAGGTAGTAATGGCATAAGACTGCAAGGATGTTAGAAGACTATAATATTATGGTATTGGATGACTGCAATAGAGTCAAATCATAGGACAAATAGTTGGAGATAAGATGGTAAAACCACTTGTATAGAAGCTGTATACAAGTTGTATGCGAGCTTTGAATCCCACTTATGGAATCCTTTTTATTTTGGAATCCCTGTAGAATCCCTTTTTGGGAAACGTCGGTGGTTATAGAATCCCTTTTTGGTCGCACGTGCCTATGTGCTAGTGCACAATGTGTCACTTTGTACATTTTCACATAAGCACATATCGGCACATCCAGCATGTGCATATGTGCTACATGTAATGTGTACAATGGAACATAAACACGTCTGGGGGCGTCGGAATACTTTATAAGGAGATGGGAATTTAGTGGGAAATCAGAGCCAAGTAAAACAATTGTTGGGATCTATTTGAGTAATTAAATGTATTCCCAGTGAATCGAACGCCCGTTATAGCAGTACGTGCTACTATTATAAGCCATGGTATGGCGATCCTGAAAAGGATTCTGGGGGAATCCGTAATAAATAAATTCGTTTTTGTTAGTTTAGATGGATTGTCGGGTTGTTTGTGATAATTTTGCGAATCGGGAAAATACTCTTGTACAATGAAACGTACCCTCCAAACATACCCCTGTCCTATTGTAGGCCTTTAGGCCACATAGCAACCACGTGCTGCAATAGAAACTATGATGGCGCCCTCCAGTGTACAAAATGGCCGACGAAAACATGTGTCACCCTAATAACACGCGCTACGCATGCGCACTAAGACCACGTATCACTATGGTAATGACGTCAAAACATGGCTGCTCACACGGACTACCATGACAATCAAACATGGTGTCACTAGGTCACGTGACATGACGTCACTGCCGGGGTTTCTACAAGAGTTTGCCGGCCCATCGCTATCCTACTACTGGAATAGGTAGTATGTAAAGCTATATGATATATTGTTGTAGAATAGACGTGGGTATCCACAGAGTTAGTAGAGGATGTTCGGTATCTATCCTGTTTGTCAACTTCAGCCTTTAGTACTAGTAACGTACTTAATACTTTGTTCCAACCTGCAGTTGAGTGTGTAACGTTAAGTCATATGGTATTACGCTTGATTGTCTAGCAGTAGCAAGGTAGTACGGTAGTACAGGATAGATTGTCTGCATCCCCGTTGGTCGGGTATTACCCCTGGTTCTACTGACACATCTGAGGAGTTAGACTATCATACGGTTGGGATAGGTAGTACTAGCAAATGCAGTGTTGCGGTGTTGCCTTTGTTGTCGAATGCTCTAGTATAGTACGGAATAGTGTAACCTGTTTAAACCTTAGTACTGTTAATGCACCTAAAGCGCTATGCTGTCCTACACTCGGGTATTGGTAGTATGTAATGCAATGCCGTGCAATGACGTGGTGTTTGCTTGGTTGTCTGATACGGTAGTGCAGAATGGACTGTCTGAACCTAGTTAGTCTACTGTTTGCTCTTAGCAATACTGTTCACGCAAGTCATTATGCTGTCGTATGCTTGATATAGGTAGTAAGTACATAAAGCTAGGTCATGCACTGTTGAGGGGCATGCTTGGTTGTCTATTACGGTCGTGCAGGATGTGCTGCGTGTACCTTTTTGGTCTACCGGTCTTGCCACGTTACTTCGTTTTATAACTGAAAGACTGTGTTTCATGAACAGTATTTTAAATGGGTATTGTTTGAATAGGAGAATATTTTGGATCGTGGACTGTGGAAGACAAAACGTCTCTCTCGCGTTCGTACCTCCATTCTGTCATACTTCAGGCATCACATTTCCAATATATTTCCAATATACTATTATTGTCGTTTTCCACTGTAACACACAACGGGAAAATAACGATCATTGTTTTTCTAACGTACTTGCAATATCAGGTCAGCAATTTTGACAAAAATCGCACTTCAAATTGAAATGATTCCACTGCATTTTGCCGCATGAGATTATACATTGAGTAACAGCTTCATAATGCAGCAATGACAAAATGTCTGCAGACAGAAAGCCGTAAATTTGTCGAATTAAAATAAAATATGTCATTCATATTTTCTTGATTTTTTCGGTTTGCACATTGATGCGTTATGAAAAGTTTGCAATACCTAAATTTTAACACTTGAAATGTACATTGAGTAGATAGATCAACACACGACCATCGGTCGTGTGGGGAATTTAGAAAAATCAATACCCACAAAAATTAAGTGGAACAATAAAGGGGTTTTCATGTCACGGAAATGATTTATCTATGGCTAAATCTGATTTTCCTAGTAGAGTACAGTCGCCGTGGATTGGTCGCAATCCATGCGTGGGCAGTAATGTCCACGCATGCGTCTACCTGGTAATAAAAATCATCAGCAGCAAATTTTTACTCAATGAAGCACCGGCCTATAACCCTAATTGAGGCATGGATCCTATTTTTGAGGAGATTTGTCGCAGCGGCAAAGTGACGTGCCAGATAGAGTACCGCCGGACATATACCGTGCGATTCCCGAAAATGACGTCACTCTCGACTGGAAACTGCATGATGGCGTTTGTCAAAATAACGGGTCACACACATGCACTTTCGCGTTCTTACTTCAATATTCGTAATAAATGGTATTTCTCCTGGTGACGAATCTGTGTTCTTTGGCAATCCGCGACGAAGGAGTACTTAAACATTATCTAATCGAATGTACGAAAAGCCATTTGATCTTACCTTTTCCATCCAGGAAACAGTCTAAATAGTCCTCAAATGTACCCTCGTACTTCAAAACAATCCTGTTAAAGTTGTAATATGACCAAGCAACGTCCTTCGGATTCCTGTACACATAAATCACTTTTCCACTCTTTAGTATTCTCGGTACCACTTCTGGAGGTAGGTGTGTTTGATGGATTTGAACCCGAGATGTCCTGGCACTTTGATGTAGTATTTTCCCTTCTATGTTGCACTTTGATGTTGTTTTCTAAGTTCTATTTTAAAATTCAAAAATGTACTATTTGAAACAGACAGCGTCTTGTTCACCAGAATGTTAATGTTCTCATAAAACCAGTGCAATATATTGTTCACTAAATAAGATGCTATAAACCAGTTATGGGTGTACCATAAGCGACTAAGTCATATTCTCTTACCGTCCCCGCCCATGAATATTTTAGCAGTCGGGACTTGATCCATGTCAATAGGTACAAATCTGATTTACACTTCACCTCATACCCAAACTTGTCATCTTCGCGATGCCCCTGGTTCTATCCAAGTGAAAGGCGTTTTATTACAAAGCGTCTTAGTACTATACGTGTTGGATCCGTACTCCCGTCCGCCTGCACGAGAAGCCCGACACAACCTTTATTACACGCCTGTTCTATGAAATCCCCATCTACAGCAACACTAAATCATGTGAAAAATGAAAATCCGCTCCGCACACATGTGACGAACGGAAATCGAAATCGTTGACGGACTAGTTTTAAATAGAAGCGAAATTTCACTGGAATTTTCTACAAATCGCACACCGCAATTACAATATGAATCGCTAGCGATAGTTAAAACTAGTAACATGGGTACCCTCGCAAAGTTGGTTGACCATAAAATGTGTTCTTTTTGTTGATAGTTCGTTCCCCGAGTTCCAATGTGTTCTGTGTGCCAACTGGCACACATAACATATTGGAACTCAGGGGACGAGTTGTTAAATGAATTGATGAGTGTCCTTCTAATAAATGTTTTTACAGACATGAAGGCGTGTAATAAACATAGAACGACATACGCGTGTAAATGGGTTAATCTGTCTCCTCTCATTTATCCTTCCACGCTTGCACTCGTACCACATCGATTAACTCATTCACACGCGTGTGTCATTCTGTGTGTGTCCTGAACAAAGTAATATCGGATTGCATAGTCGACGTCAACAGCGATCAACTTCTCTAAGACGTCGCGTTCACATAATGATGTCACGGCGTCATTGATAACGACACACGTTTCGAGAAACATACCCATACTACATACCCAAAGTCATGCACATGCGTACACAACTACAGTATACCTTTCTATACAATAGTACATATGCAGTACCTGTACCCAAACCAATGCAGCTTTGCGTGGAGCCGTGGTTTATCATCGAAAAAAGTTGCAACGGCAAAGCTTCGGTTTCTGGCTGAGTAATGGCGGATGATTCGGGGTATATACGATTGTGGACATTTTCAGTTCAATAACATTATCATCTGGGCACCATTCCTGGTTATTTGAGCAAAGAAGCATGCCATTATGAAAATGCAAGTCAGATTTAATGGAGATACAAATATCTATCTTGGTGGAGTTGTATTCTAGAACTCTAGTAGAAATTGAGGGTATTCTGCATTACCTGCGTCTGTTCTCCGTTCTTGGATATCTGAAGCACATTCGGCCACGAGTTGTTCGCCTGAAATAGTATTTTATTATTAGTTCTGGTACAAATAAGGTGGCACACTTCCAGGAACCATTTGTGCTTGCTGTCATACCTGTGAGGTGAATGCATATATTTTCATATTCTATACATCACAGCCTTCAGTTTGATAATTTGTGTATATTTAATTTGAATGCATTGAATTTATGGAATATCAGAGGTTGGAATTTTAAAGAAAACACATTTCCCTTCCTTATTTTGACCATAATTTAGCTGTTGATAAGCTGATAATGCTTATTTCGAAGCCACTCTACCTCGGATCGCATCGTCGATGGTGTTTCCTCTCGACGAGATGACGCGCAGCTTACCTGTTTCTATCGACAAATATCGTAAGTGGAATGTTCATTTATTATTTGCCTACGAATTGTTCATTTTCCTTCTTTGCAAATCAAGATAGATTGAGAAGTCCAATTATTATTTTAAAGTTAAATACCTTTTAAACCCTTGATCACTGATGGCATCTTCCATGTGTTTTCAATGGAAGCAATTGGAAAAGTCCATATTTATTATTTGGGGGTAGACCAAATAACAGTTTCAGCATGCAGCCTTGGGGCTGCAAGTTGAAAATATTTTTTGGTCTTTCCAACACTTTAACTTATCGCCATCCCACTTAATGAATGTTTGACGTTTCAAGTTCCGGGACAGAAAAAAAAATGGTCTCTCGGGTTCAAAGGGTTAATTGGCTACAGGAATTATATATGCATTGCAAAAAACCTCCCCGCGTGTCTCCTCATGAGGCCAAGCATCGCTTCGTTTCTAAAGTCAACTACAAGTTATTAAACTCACATTCTCCAAGAACGCCAATCTGATGATTGGGTTGCCAGCGTGTCTTTTCTTCATGAGAAACCTTTTACTTTCATAATTAACTCATGGGCTTCGGCCCATATATAAAATAGCGCCTATGGCAAAAACAGGCACAATAATAATTGCACCAGATGGCTTTGAAATCGCGAAGAGAATTTCCATACGTTATTCAACGATGCACGACCAATGCCGAAGCGCCCAACTGTTGCGAAGTAGGCCCACCGAGGTTAATCAAGCTCGAAAGAAGAGCTACAGCGCTTCCATGAAAATTATAGAAGTAAAAGGACAGTTTTCTATTAGTTTGAATGGGACTCATATTATTGCAGCTAATTTTCCTTAAAGCCGATATTCGTAGAATTGGATTAACTAACAGTCAGAGTATAGAAATACTCTGACCTACACTCGACTGACCACCTACACTCGGTGGAAGAACTGATCAGAGACAACGCCGGTAGTCGAGTTTTATTTGTTAAATATCACGGGAGGAAATCTCCGAATTGGTAATATTTGAACTATCATAGCTGCCATCAACCCATAAATCACAATCCCAGAACAAACGGCCATCACATGATGCTGAAGTTGCAGAATTGTAAATTCGACCACACAATTCCCCGGTTAACAGAACCCTGGGGGAATGTGTTTGTGGAACAACCACTCCATAGACTGCATGCAGATTGCCGACAGTCTGCATGGCAGTACAAATGTCTAACAATGGCGACTGCCACGTCACGGGGGCTCTCCCTAACTATTCCGCTGACTGGTAGTCACGTAATCAGGTTTGGCATCAAAAATCTAGTGGATATAAGCACCGATTTCTGTATGTTTAAAGAAGTTGTCTCTGGGCTTCTGACGAGTACGAACCCACCTGGTAGTAGAAAAGATGGATGCCACCGCTTGGCTTGAATGAACGTTGTTGTATTATACATGCCAGAGACAACAGTAGTAGCGGTGAGAATGTACATTTTGTTTAATAAAAATCGTAGATAACTGGTAAACTGGTCTTCGTTGTGCTGAACTCGACAAGTTCGTGAGGTAACCAACCTGAACCCAGAATCTGAAGCCTGTGTCTGATATCATCTGGTAAGGAATCACAAAACGCCACGGGCAGATGGAACTTCGCGGTTGATGGGGCTTCGTAGTTCTCTCAGTAATCACAACAATCTGAGTCCGAACTTACGATCGTAGATCAATAGTCTTCCACTTACTTCCGCAACAGACGTATATTTATATTGTTGCCGTGGCTGCAGATTTTTCAAAAATCCGTACCCAGAACCATGTTCTTGTAGATAACGACGTACCAGTATCCATCGTCTCAACGGAGCTCTCTCCAGGAGCTTGCAGCAGTACTTACAACCGTACAGGTAACTGGCAGTGGTGGAAAACGAACGCGGTGGTGGAAAACACGCAGTGGTGGAGCAAAAACACGCAGTGGTGGAACAGAGCAAAATAAAACGCGAAATAGTGTTGCGTTAGTAGTAGTGCGCGATAGTACAAATTGTGTAGTACTCGCGAAAAGTGCAACTTCCAGGAAGGAGGAACGTGGTGGAACAGCTCTACAAGCAGCCAACAAAACTGTAAGTGTAACATTTTTTTTATATTTTGTACATATTATCAGCAGATTAAATTATTGTTAGGCAGATGACAGAGGCTCTTGCAAGCCAGCAACTTCAGGAAATGCAGCAGCAGCTGGACGATGTTACCGCATGTCACCAGCGACTGTCGAATGCTGAAAGGACTGACCTGCAAGGACAAATGCAAGCACACGAACGTGCTTTGCAAGAACAAAATGCAAATCAAGCAAACGCTTTTCAGGAACAAACTCAGGCCCTTAATCTACAGATCATAGAATTACAAATCCAGCTTGCGAACATGAAAACGAGGGAGGACAACGAACATGAGATCACTGAGCTTGATTTAGGAGATGCTATCAGTGACACAGCCGCGTAGGCTATCACTAAAATGCGTAAAACCAGTTTGGCAAGTAGCAGAAATGCAGCTACTACAGCTCACGCGATGCAAACTCAGGCCCTTCTCGCCCATCTCCGCGCATGTGACGGAAATCAAAAAAAATTATCGTGCTTGGATTAAGAGCTTGAACCTATATTGGGCAACTAACCGTCGCAAAGAAACTTCATTGCTGCTCACGCCTGCGATTATGTGGTGAACGATTTTATGTTGAGGCAAATTGAACACAACCCTGAGGTGCAATGGGCAGAGTTCTATAAGGAACTCAAGGTCAGATATTCAAAGATAACTGACAAGGCCATGGCGGGGAGTTATTTCCGCCATATGAAGCGGGAGGAAAATGCTACCATTGTGTCTTATGGCGAACGATTACTCGATCTCGCCAAAGACGTGTATGGGAAGCAAATCGACGGGGCCTCCGAACAGAAAATGTTAGCCGACTATTTCTCTGATGGGCTGTGTCAGTGCGACATGTAATTTAAATTAATCAGAAAAGAGCCCGAGACGCTCGACAAGGCCTTGGCTATGGCGATATTTAAAGCAGACGTAGACAAAAACATAAAGCACGGGGAGAAGCAGGAGGTGTACAAAACTATGAATATCCAAAAAGGGACGACAGTCCAGGGAATGTAGGTGTCCCCGTGGAGGTTGACGCGACACGATGGAAAACTCGTGTACATTTAGCAACAACGGGAAGGCAAAATTATCAAATTCAAAAGCTGTTTAGGCAGGGTCAACTGTATAGGCAAGGTCAATCGAGATATCAAAAGCAACAGTATCAGAATAAACAGTTTGTTCAGCAGAGGGTTAATCAATATCCCAGACCCATTTGCTATCTCCATGGCACTACAAACGCGATTGCAGAGTGAAAATCGCGAGGCAGGTAAGAACAGTAGAGGTGCAGACCCCACCACAACAACGGCAAACTCATGCCGAAGGTGCGGGACAGACTGTATTCAGTTCAGGAGCTTGTTTTCGTTGTGGTCTGTTAAGGCATTACGCAGCCTATTGCAGAGTTAATTTAAACTAACAAAACTCGGTCCTTGTAGGGTAAAGAGTCGAGTCTCCATCAATACAGTCACCCTAAGAAAATGTCAAAAGTGCAATGAGATAATAAGACCAGATTCTTCTGTTCACAATTGTAAAATGCAGTATACCAATAAATATTCCATTGTTATTTATGACCCATGTTTGGGACAGGTGCATAATTCAGTGCATGCCAAAGGTGTAAATCCGCATGCTAAAAGTTCAAAACCAGTGTAAACTACAAGGCGAATAAGTCAAGAAACTGTAACATCTGAAAAAATAATGCATGCCAATAAGCAAAACAGGGAAATTATTGGGAATGGATATACTAGAAATTCAGAACCTAGGAACAGGCAACCTATAAAACAGGTACTCAATGTCCAACAAATGGTAACCCCTTCCGTAGAACAAGGAAAATTGGTAAAGTACTGTAAAAGGTGTAATACTGAGGGATATAATATAATATTAAGAAATGTAAGGTGAAATTAAGGACTATTCCTTTAACAAATAGACAACAAGCTACGAAAGTAAGAAAGGAAACAAAACCTAACAGTAAAACAAAGATAATTTCGAGCTCTGAAACAAATGTAAACCCAGAACCTAGGCATAAAACAAGAGCTAAACCTGTTCTAGATCCAGATGCTAGAACAAGAAGGGACCGTGCCCCAACTGTCAAGATTGATCCAATTGAAACTAACCCTGGGATGAATCATGAGTGTGAAAACTGTGGAAGTGGGAACCACTATATCTGGTGTTGTAAAGGGATTAAATTGTGTGACGGGTGCCCACAGTGGGGGCAGGGCACACACTTTACAAAAGATTGTACACGAATTTTACCGGAAAAACATTACAGTTAAATAGAACTTGAAAGCATGAAGAAAAATAATTGTTATTATGAACGATATCCCAAGAATCACCCATTGAATAGGGAGAATCAAAAGCCAAAAACTGCAGAGCATCAGAAACCAGTAACACAGGTTCAGGGGAATACCCCTGGAAACCGAAATCCAAAACAGTAAGTAAACAGTCAAGCCAAACTGAAACCAAAACAGGAAAAATCACAACAGAATTTGAAACCGAAAGTTGTTGGGAAAAAATTTTGTAATCATAAAGTGAAACTAAAACTTCAACAAAATTCAGAAATCAATAAAAATGGAATTGGAAACCAATCAAAACAACTACCTGTAGCAAAGGGAGGTCGAAATGAACACACAAAACGATCTTCACAAACAGTCAATGTTAATTATGGACCGGCATCTTTTGATAGTGTCATGATAAACATAGGGAAGCAACGAGTGAGAGTTTTATTATATTCAGGAGCTCAAATGTCGTGCATTAGCACAAAATTTTTGAAAAATTAGAGGCATACCCCAAAGTTATTGAGAGACAGAAACACTTTACCTCGTACTGGGGGGTGACTGCAAATGACATTAGACCCAGGGGTCTAGTGAAACTTTATTTTTCAATAAATATAATTTCCCAGGTGCATGCGTTCTTAGTCCTAGATGAACTTAATCGAAGTGTATTACTTGGTTTAGATTGGATCAATGATAATGGAGTGAACATTTACTTCGAACTTAGAAAATTAAAATTACAGGGATGGCTTATACTGATAGTAAAAGACTTACATGTTAGTTGTTTGACTAGATAGGCGAATCAAATTGAACTTAAACTTCAGACTACTTGGGTCTGTACAGCAAAGGCCATAGGGGCTTGCTCAACTTTTGACTCTGATTATTTAGAACATCATTGTTTAAAGAAAGGTCACATAGCTGAACAACCAGGTTTACTTGTTAGTAACAGTGTGGTGAGTAACAATGAAGGACATATTCCTGTGATGTTAGTGAATAGCACTAACAAACATTATACATTATAGAGGGACTGTATTGTGGGAAAGGTGGAACCTGTAGTACAGGATAAAAACTTAGAAGAAATGGAACAAGTTTTGAGAAGATTAAATTCTGATGGGCCAAAACAAGAGAATGAACTTGACGAAAAAGATATCAAGGTACTGACTGATAAAAGGGAAAACAACTATGAAATTACTCAATGAGAATAGAGATTTATTTGCTCAAAGTGCTAAAGACTTAACCCAAACAGACACAGTCACCATGAAGATTGATACAGGTAATGCCAAACCAATTGAAAGCAGACCATATAGGGTACCACTTACAAAACGAAAAATTATGGATGATGCGATTCAGGAGATGCTTGAAGCTGGCATAATTCGTCGCTCAAACAGTGCTTGGAGCTTTCTTTGTCTCTTAGTGGACAAGAAAGATGGCACAAGACGCTTCTGCATCGATTTCCGCCGCCTTAATGAAGTAACCAAGGCTACATGCTGGCCGCTTCCGCTAATTGATGATATTTGTACCTTACTTAATGGTTGTAAACACTTTACGACACTTGACATGAAGTCAGGTTATTGGCAAGTCATGATGGACAGAGCCGATAGACCTACGACTGCGTCCACGTGTCACAAAGGGTTATATAAGTTTGGATCTCATGGCTTTTGCTTTAATAAATGCACCAAACAGGTTCAACAGTTGATGACTATAGTCCCGCAAGGACTAGAGGACCTTTCGCTAGCCTATTTAGATGATGTGCTAATTTTTAGTAAAGATGAAAAGTCGCATATTGAACATATTTGGCAAGTATTCAAACAACTGAGACAACATAAGCTAACACTGAAGGCCAAAAAGTGCACACTCTTTCAAAGCGAAACAGCTTACCTTGGCTTCATAATAAGCCAAGATGGTATCAAACCTGAACCCATAAAGGTCGGGGTCATAAGGAAACTAGTACCTCAAAAAACTGTGTCCGAAGTTAGAAGTTTCATGGGAATGGTTTCGTACTATAGACGATTCATACCAAACTTTAGTGAGATAGCACAGCCGTTGATAGGACTCACAAAAAAAGCATGCTAGATTTAGTTGGAAAGAAGCCCATCGAAAAGCCTTTGAGTGCCTGGAGGAGAGCTTGACACAAGTAGCACACCTCTCATACCCCAACCCATGAAGACCCTACATCCTGTATACGGATGCTTCTCATTCGTGCATAGGGGTGGTGTTAACTCAGCCTTGTGAAGGCGAGGAAGGTCAAACTCCAGGTGTACCAGATGAGAAACCAATTGTACTTTTGTCACACAAATTAGGTGACACACATCAGAAGTGGTCAACCTTTGAAAAGAAAGATTTTGCCATATCTTATGCACCTGATAAGTTCGTCAATTATTTGCATGGAGCCAAGGTTGTTATTAAAACAGACAATGCTCCATTACAATATATGTTGACACGACAACAAAACAATGCAAAAGTTCAAAGGTGGGCATTAAAAATAGCTAGTAATAATTCCAAAATTGAATATTTACCTGGAAAACAAAACACCTGTGCTGACTTGCTGTCAAGATTACTTGAAGAAATTGCAAATGCAGATCCAGATTATCAGATGGATCAGGTAGAAATGTTGAATTAGAAAGGCTCCCCAATGGAGCCTTAAGAAATAAATTACAAAGACTTAGACATGAAAGTGGAGCAAACAAAAGATATTAGACTAATGGAAGTGCAGAAGAAATATTTGAGTGATAATACCCCAGCTAACATAAGTAGTAGGTACTTAACGATAAGGGGAATATTGCACTACATAAGTGCTACCAATGACACCCCCAGGATGAGGTTGTACATCCCTGAACACTTGCAGGGAGACATACTCAGACAATACCATGACGACTGGGGACATTTGGGAATAGACAAGGTGTATTGGAATATTAGCAAGAAATATTATTGGCCTGATTTATATAAAAACATCCACCAGTATGTACAAAAATGCCTTACATGCAGGGCAAGAAATAATAAAAGGGTGACTTTACCTGTTCAAGAAGCAGATAGACCGCCTTATCCATTTGCAAAAAATGCTTTGGATATGAGTGGACCTTTTCCAACTACTCTGTCTGGAAATAAGTACATAGTCACTTTCATTGACTTATATTCGGGATGGCCTGAAGCATTTCTAGTACCTGATAAACAAGCAGAAACAGTTGTGAATTTGTTTATCGATCAAATTTTCCCAAGATATGGATGTCCACTTGAACTATTAACTGACAATGGGTCAGAAAATTGCAATGAGGTGATGAGATATTTGACTAAACACTTAAAAATACACCATGTGTAAACTTCTTATTAGCACCCACAGTCAAATGGGATGGTGGAACAGTTTCACTGAACATTAAACGATGTTCTGGTAAAAATGTCTCACAAAGAATTGGAGACACGGGATTTATTTTTGAATCAATCACTGGCAGCTATCAGATTTAATGGAAGCGAATCCTCTGGGATCTCGACCTATTTTCTGTTATATGCCAGTGATATGGTTCTTCCACTAGACACAGCATTGAATCCTAGACAAAAGTATGTCGGGGATGAAGCTCACAAAATAGCTTTTCAAGAACAACACTAAGCATTTGTGAGGCAACCAATGACTCAACAGAAGAGAGTAGATAAACAGAAACGTCTTGGAGATGTGAAGACGAAACAGATTACATTCAATGTAGGAGATCCCATAATGTATAGAGATGGATGACAAAAAGGGAAATTAGAACAGAAATGGGAGTACCCATTTCGAGTTCTTGAAAAAACTAGACCTGTAAGTTACATGATCAGAACTCAAATGATGGGCAGACTTATCAAATGTCATGGGGAAAATTTAAGTTTGGCTCCCCAAGAGTGGGAAATGCCTGATCCAGTTAAAGCAAGATGCAAGCAAAGATATGTAGCACCCCAAGCAGATAGAAAAAGTAGTAGCAGTAGTGACGATGAGGAGCCTATGCCTATGGCTCCTCTAATCAGAAGTAAAAGACAAGTTAGAAATAACTCATCATCTGAGGAAGAAGGGATACGCATGGAAGAGTTATGTAAGAGATTAAGATGATTCTGGGAGCAGAAGAAAGCTGCTCAAGCCTCTACATTGGCACAGGAGCCGATGGAGGCCAAAATGTTAAAAGTAGAATTGCATTCAGAAAATGTTTCTCTGACTGTAGTATCAACCAAAGAAACAAAATGAAAGCTCATTTGACCGACGTACAGCCTGTGGGCGTCCAGCAAATGGGGCAAGAATTGGAAATTTGATTGAGAACATCAGAGCCACCCTTCGAGGGGATGAAGGACAAGAAGTCTGAAAAATAGATTATGAACCCTGGAGCACCCAGAAGTAAATTAAATAATAAAGAAACATTTAACATGCTGTATGACTATGAAGGAGGATAGGATATGTGTCGTGAGAGACTAAAGTATATTGACTTATAATTTGACAAGAAATGTAACATAGAGAAGGCGTTTGCTGGTCTTCGCAACCTGTTTGGCGATTTCTCTGTGTTGGAAAAATTTCTCGAGTTTTACTGACCTGCCGCAAAATAAGAAAAATAAGAGTGTATTGGAACTCAGCTTTGAGAATCACTCATGATGCTAATCCATGTCTTCCTTCTCACTATAGGAGCAAGATGTTGTTAAATTGGTTAGTAGGAAGTTTATTGACATTGACATTAACAGTTAGTGGAAGTACAATAATACAAAATAATGTCATCTTTACAAAAGTAAAAGAAATTTATATGGTTAACAGTGAATGGACAACAATGTATGTGGCAGAGGTGGCCCAGTTCATACATTACATGAATAGGGTTGACAATAATGTACGATTTGTGAATCAATGTTTTCAAGATATTGATACATGATTTATGAAAAAAATTGAACAAAACAAGAATAACACTAGAAACAATACATTTAATCTTGCATTATATTCGATCTTAGTGGATATGTACCAGGAGGTCAGGTTCATAAATAATCATCTTGAATGAGTAAAATGGGACCTGGACGATTATCGCAAGTTAAAGGAACATACACCCTTGTCACGAAATAAGTGTGTTTTAGCAAATTTCATTGGTGAAGGAATGAGTTTCTTGTTTGGGACCATCACTGAATCTGATTTGAAGATAATGAAGGAAAATATAAGATGATTGTCTGTAAATCAGGCAATGGTGCAACATGTGCTGAAGTGAAGTATAAGCTTAATTAAATTAACGTATCACGCCATGCAAGAGAACCGAGAATTTATGGTAAATTTATCGTGGAAGGTATCTCTTTTGCGTGATCAAATGCAAGTTGTATTGCAGAATCATGAGAACTGGTTAACCCTTATAGAGCACTTTATACATTCCTTCCATCAACTCGGGACAACGTTGAATCAAGTTGAACTAATGTTAATAACAGCAGAAAAGTATATGGACGATCTGCATGAGCAAACGGATGTGCTTGCAGATGAGAAGTTATCACCCACAGTCGTCAGTCCTACCATGTTGACGTCCGTTTTAAAGAACATCCAGAATAGGCTTGACGATCATACCCAACTTCCGTTGAAAATTCAGAAAGAGGTATGGCAATATTATCATTTGTTGACAACTGCAATGGTCTTTGTCAATGATAATCTAGTAATTCTAATAAAAGTTCTGTTGATTAACACCAATTTTCAGTTTGAAATTTTCAAAGTGCAAGCTTTACCCATCCCATTTATAAATGTGAGTCGAAAAGCATCAACAACTACAAATAAATTGGTAGCAATTTATCGGTTGGAAACCGATACGTTACTTGTCAACAAACAAAGAATGCATTTTATACCAGAAATAGGTCATGACAAATGCGTTGATGATAAGAAATTATTCTGCCCCTTGAAAGGATCAGAGAGAACGATACATACCACGTCTAGTTGCTTATTAGCTCTGTTTCTTAATATGAGACCTGAGATGAAGAATTTATGTACAACCGATGTGAAACTAAGCATGGATTTACCTTTTTTGATGCATATTGAAGAGGGACTTTGATATATCACTACTGGCGTACCATTGTGATTCTCGATTACGTGTCCAAGACGTAAGAACCCGAAACCACGCCGAATCACGCCACCGATCGGTATCTTGGAATTGAATCCATTGTGTATTGCGACTAGCAGCCAACTATTATTGAATAGTTATTTTCATCACCGAGATAACATTACGTATCATCCAGTATCCATGCAGTATTGCCCAATTTCTCGTTGACTCAACGGCAAATTTGGCAACCTGTCTTCAACAGAGTAAATGTAACCACCTTTGTGATTCAGTCGTTGATACAACACCTGGATGAATTAAAAATGGATGACCAACTACAAGAATTAGACAAGATGCCCCGGTAGAGCCCTTTGAGGAAACGAAATGGGCATATTTTGTGGGATGTATATTTTTAATATTGGGGATTTATCTATTGATATGCTGTCTTAGAGCGAAGGGCCATATTAAATTCCTCCACGTAATCTTACGATATAAGAATAAATAGAAGAGAAATCCAAATTTTTCTGCTGATGTGTATGAAATGTCTAATGTTACATGTAATGTTGAAGAAAATGACCCTATCTATACGAGTATAGGATAACCGACAACTACAACTATTCTGACGACATATCCTTCTGATAAAGTAGTGACAATGATGTGACGAGCAGTGAAAGATCGAACGACAAAGACAAAAGTGAGACAGGACCAGCCTCAAACTTCCCCGTCTCCATCTCAACTGTATCCGTCGGTAAATGACAATGCGGACACTGAAGAAGTGCAAGTGAGCTTACGGGCTCGGGACTCCAACACCTTGACGACAACTCTTGACTTACATTAATATAACGTTTTAACGTTGAATAATCTTATTTATGTTTTAAGTGAGTACAATGAGTGACTCATGTAGTAGTGACACAGTAGATAGTGATGAAAGTGAAGCCCTTGGAACAGAGCATCATTGTAGGGGTCAAACGGATGAGGAGGCGGAGAGCCAATGGAATGATCGTGAAGTGATTCCTCTAACTCCTTATGTAGACACTATATACCCATTACCCTGGAAATATGCTACCTATCAGTACATGAACAATGTTCAATCTCTGCCTATCGTTTGCCCTCGAGCTGGACGAACACCCTCGGTTATAAATAACGTTGTTCAACCTAATACTTAATTATTTACTAATACTGAAGTATTTTAAATCCCAGCGTACTTTCACATTCGACGATACCTTCGGATGTGTATACTATGATTTTCAAAATATTTCAGTCACAGTTGAGATAGAAATAGATATAGTCTATTGGTATCACTCTAACTGAATGCTGGTCGTTTCGGCACCGAGTCGTTTCGGCACCGGCAGTCAAGTCGATTCGGCACCTGGGAAAGGTTGTTTCGGCACCCAGACCAGGTCGTTCCGGCACCTGCTATAAGTCAGTTCGGCACCTGCTAAATATTTTTAAGAACTCATTTCTAACATTGTTGTGCAGTATTTTTTGAAGTATATTATGAAAAATTTGTTATATGCTATAAATATTTTTTCTGTTTTGTGTTTTGTTTATCGTTGGTTTGAAGTAGTTTGAAGTATTGTGTGGTATAAAATTTTAATAAAGTTCAAAGGGTAATGATTTCAATGTTTTGTATGGCTTTGTTTTCAAAGTGATCACATTGTCGGCCCATTTATGATCAATCCTATGCAGCTGTTGTTTCAGTTGTTAAGCATAACAGGATGGTCGGGGTAGTTGTTTTTGTAGTGATTAGACATAAGAGGTGTGACCAACAGTATTCAGTCAACAAAGAAAAAACGGCCCATTAGATGTTTGTTGTTAGAAGGGAAAAATTTCCTATAAAGATGGGTCTAGGTTCAAATCATGTCATTATTCAAAATGTCTGGAGATATATGTATAAAGTGTAACACTGCAGTCCGACCCCGTCAACATGGTCTTCAATGCGATGGGTGCGCAAGGTGGCAACATAGAAAGTGTGATACTGGAATTAGTCAGAGTGAATATAGAGAAGCAATAAGACAGCACAGATACAATAGTAATGACGCTGACAGTATTTTGGGGAATAATGCTACTTTCGTGGTTCAACATTCATTCAACACGGTAGATGATGAAGCAGCCGCTGGGAGTGAACAAACACAATCTTTTAATATAGATTCATCCTTTCGAACACGTGAAAGTATAAATGAAAATTCAATCACAGAAGAGACAGGGACTATTGCACAGACACAAATTTCCGATGAAGAGAAAACATATCATGTCATAGATTCCAGCACAAAACGTGGAAAACGCATGTTAGTAGATGACGGTGGCCATAGTTTTACCGTAAAAAAGCAGAAAAATGACCACATCCTATGGCGGTGTACAAAGCGGGAACGAGGAGCAAACTGTCCAGCAACCGTTATTCAAGATGGCGAGACGTACAAGAAAGGCATGAAGGAACACGCTCATCCAGCTGAGCCTGGCAAACATATAGCAGTGACCATAAGAGCTGAGGTAATTCAACAAATTATATACATATATATATATTTTAAATATGGGAAGTGTGTATTTCCTGACTTTCTCGATTTATACCTAGAATAGATAGAAAAAAAAAACAATTCGACGTTTTTGAAATGTTTTTCTTTTTTCATTTATTATTATTTACAAACGCCTGGAATAGAAAGGATATTTTTCACAATATTTGCAATAAAACCACACAAATACGGATGTCTATAGTCACATCGGTTTGGTTGGTTTTCTTACAAATTTGTGAAGTGTGCATATCCTGAGTTTCTTGATTTATCCTCTGAGCTATTAGACCCGAACAGAGAGAGAGAGAGAGAGGGGATTCATTATTTAAATGTATTTAAATTTATTTTTAATTTTTCGACGTTTTTGAAATGTTTTTCTTTTTTCATTTATTATTATTTATAAACGCCTGGAATAGAAAGGATATTTTTCACAATATTTGCAATAAAACCACACAAATACGGATGTCTATAGTCACATCGGTTTGGTTGGTTTTCTTACAATATATATGTGAAGTGCGCATTTCCCGAGTTTCTCTTGATTTATATCTAGAAATTTATATCTAGAAATTAGAATAGAAAGAAAGAAAAAATCACAGTTGCGTTACTCTCTTATTGCAGGCAAAATTGAAAGCTCACAAGTCCATATTTGAAAAATCGGCACCTCAAATAGTTGAAGAAGTTTTCAGACAGCATGCAGACATCAACGCTCCTGGCCCAAGTCGTCCTAACCCTTCATATGTGGTGAGATCTGTGAACAGAGTACTAAATCTTCGACCAAATGACCCAGTCGACTTGGATTTTGAACTTGATACTGACTTTCTCAACGAGAATGCTCCTGATTTTTTGCGGCACGACATCGAGATTGGTGGTAGGCGCCACGTAGTGTTTTATACAGATAGACAATTAGGTCTCCTTGCGAAGGCTAAGACATGGTATATGGACGGAACGTTCAGAGTTGTTAAAAAACCTTGGATGCAATTATTTTCAATTCATGGATTTGTAAAAACTGATGGCAACACGAAACAAATTCCACTGGTGTTCTGTTTTATGTCAGACAGGAAAAAAGATGATTACTACGCTGTATTACGCGCCATTGACAGACAACTTCCACAACATATTGAGCTCCATAAAATTGTTGTAGATTTTGAAATTGGAATGTGGCAGGCAATCCGTCAAAGATTTGTAGATACCCCAATTCAAGGCTGTGTTTTCCATTGGTCTCAGGCTGTGTATAGGAAAGTTCAAAACCTGGGATTGCAAACTGAATACAACAACCAAGCTGAAATATACACGTTTCTGAGGAGAGTTATGGCTCTGCCATTCCTTCCACCTGAACATATAGCAGAGGCATTCAGGAAATTGGATGAAAGCGTGCAGTCACCTACAGTTCAAAGATTGATGGACTATGTCTATGATACATGGATAAATAACAGTGTTTTCAAAATTGAGTGCTGGAGTGTTTTTATGTGTAGTGTTAGGACAAACAATGACACAGAAGGTTGGCACAATCGTTTGAACTCTAGAGTTAACACCAACGGTTCTGTTCCTTTTTATCTCTTGGTGGGGGAACTTTTTCAAGAGGTTCAGGGCATACCACTTTTAATAACATTACTTTCAGAACATAAGCTGCAGAGAAAACAAAGGAAAAATGCGACTAAGGTACAGGCGCAGTTATTTGAACTTTGGGACGCTTACAACAAAGGTGAAATCAGTACAAGTAGGTTACTGAAGAGATGTGCCGGAATTTACGGGCCATAAAAATGTAATTATTCTGCTGTGTTTATGTTTGGGTTTATATGTTTTAGTAAAAAATGCCGTCTATTTCGGGAGATTACACCCTTCTACGGAGTTCTCGTTTTTGGGCTACTTCTGTTCCATGCAGCGGCGTACGCTGTCATTGCACGAAAAATTACTCCATAAGCAACACGAAAAATTAATGTACCAATGCACTTTGTACCTGGCTTCATCGGGAGGGATGGAAAAGAAAAGAATTATCACGAATTAATTAACGCCAGTTTTTGAAGGTACCAACACCCCTAACCTTGGATTTTGATTTGGAGGGGGGGGGGGGGGCTGGGGGTGAGGTGTAAATACTAGTACCCACCCCTTTACCCCCGGTTCATATGCCACTGATTCTACTAGAGCATCGTATCACTGTATGACGCGCAAGAGGAACGTAATAAAAAAGTGTCACAATATTTCCCCCTTATTTAATAATATTGTGACACGTTTGTTACGTTCTTCTTGCACGCCATACACTGGCACGATGCTCCAACAGAGTAAACTCCCGAACTTATTTATGATTATTGTGACACGTTTTCGTTACGTTCGTCTTGCACGCCATATACTGACCCGACGCTCCAACAGAGTAACCTCCCGAACTAGACGTCATTTTAAAAAAATGTTTATATGTTTATTTTAATGTTTTGGTTGCTTGAAAACAGTACTATCTTTTATATATGTTATATGCTATAAATATTGTTGCTATTTTCTATTAAAAATGTTAAAAATGTTGTTAGGTTCATTGATATAATAAATAAAAAAGTTCCTTTAAATTGATGTTATTTTTTTTTTTATTGTTAGATAAGATTGAGTAGAAAATCCCTTGGTGCCGAAACGACCTGACCTAGGTGCCGAAACGACCCGATGCCAAAAGCGTCGGTGCCGAAACGACTTGGCTAGTGCCGAAACGACCTGACCTGGGTGCCGAAACGACCGGGTGCCGAAACGACCCGATGCCGAAACGACCCGACACCCTCTAACTAACCCATTCCGCATTATGTTTAAATGTCGATCTCGAGTGCTCAGTATTTTAAATTGTCCTGATTTAGTGTACACGGCAATAGGAATTAATCATTCCAGACATTATTATAGTCACAGAGTATTCTTGAACCGATTGGTTCACGAAAAGTGGTCTGAAAGACGCCACCCAGTCCGAGCCAACCCATGGGGAAGGTCTCTTAATTGGAGAGCTCGAAGATGACCTCGATTCAGAACTAATGGACTACCGAGACATAACCAGTATTATGTTTTATATAAAGTTACCCATCCTGATTTTAATGGTTGTGTTCTTAATTTTAGGATGGGACCTAATACCGTTTACCGATCCTATCGAGTGTCATCTCAAGTTCGAGAGTAATTATTAACGTTTATTGAATGAAGATAGAACTTTGATATCGCTTCTTGATCCTGAAGCCATGGGGACCCATTAACGTCCAGTTGAAGTATTATTATAGTTACATTGGTTTATTTGTTTTTATTGGTTAAAGTGCTTTATTATTATATTTTTTTATTAATTTGCAGAAGCAGAAAATAACGACGATAGAGTATCAGCACGAACAAGGAGGGGACGTCAGTTATACGCTATTCCAAGAACAATGGCTAGCGATCTATCAGGTAGCTTGACCAAAGCAGAGGTCGAAGGTATGTTAGGTCGTAAGCTCTGTGACGCCAGGGACTATTCCGAGCAATTAGTCGTTGTGTGTCGACGCCTGTCGTATGGCGAACCAATTCCAGATAAGGTAAAATGGCCTATGGGACACAAAATATATCAAGTATAGAACCCCCACATGAGTAGAAGACATATAATTGAAGAAATCAAGCTTTTAACTTTACAATATAATCAACACTATAGTGAGATGTGTTTCTTTCCCACAGTGGGAAAGTCGAGAATACATCAACGGACAGAAGAAGCTTCTTCCGAGGGTTTACCGACGTTCACTCTGTTGTATAAGTGGCGACACCCCTGTTGGACGGATCAAGCGTACACCAATCCTCGCCTACAACTTTCCTTGTATCCAGGAATAGATAATTGGTGGATTAGGCGACAATTTCTAGAATTTGGGAGTGCCCTAGATGGGGAAAACAGCGAGTAAATCAAGCCATTGTAAAACATTTCTCTTGGGATTCTTCTATTGTCTATTCGGTGATAACCGGCAGACTGTGGAAGAAACCCCATGGAAATCGGGTCGTGTGCGATTGTCTTTTGGCTTGAAAACTACTTGAGAACTATTGTTTTCGAGAAACCAAATGTAGGGTGATCCAACAGGGTTTAGATAAGTACTCACCGGAAAACCTACGCAGACAATCTCCAAACTAGTACGTGTGTGACTTGACTGACAAGTTAGGTACTAGAAGCACATACACCGACGGGAGCAGGTAGAGTGAATAGCAGAAAATTTCAGGGTGTTAAGTTTGGGATTTTAGTTTAGTAGTTAGTTTATTAGTTTATATATTTGACAAGACAAAACAAGAAATAGAAAATGGCATCGGTTTCCCCTTTTAGTGAGTTTAGTGATTTTGATGAGGAACAGGACCATTATTTTAGCCAAAGATAGTTTGTCCCCAAAGGAAAAACATGAACCGATTGTGTTATTACAAAAACGCCTCATGGTGCAAGGCTTAGTCCGGTACTGGGATATAATATACTTCCATGAAGCCTTATGAGAACCTACCATGCGGAGGTACGAAGTATATCTCAGACGTTTGGTAGTCTATGTTCCTCGGAAACCGATGTGGTAGTTGACGTTGTGGTGGTACAAATAATATGCAGGAGGACGGAAGTCCTGCAGTATAAGCATGTAATGGAACAAATGGTATACAGGAGGACGGAACTCCTGCCGTGTAAGCACAAGAGTTTGTGCAATATAATTGAATTTTTCATTTAGCGAGCGGCAGCCATTCCCCTATAGAGATATGTGATGACATGACTAAGTTGATTCACCCTCAGTTCCCTCTTCGCTAACCGTTTTCCTTTCTGTGTGACCAAGTCCCTCTGGGTTTTGATCCTCGGTTAGGGAGGAAGGTTGCGAAGTGAGCCCACATGGGGTAATCAAGCTCGAAAGAGCTATAGCTCTCCCATGAAAATTAAAGAAGTAAAAGGACAGTTTTCTATTAGTTTGAATGGGACTCATATTATTGCTGCTAATTTTCCTTAAAGCCGATATTCGTAGAATTGGATAAACTAACAGTCAGAGTATAGAAATACTCCTCGACGGAAAAAGCTGGTCTCTCGGGTTCAAAGGGTTAATTGGCTACAGGATTTATATATACATTGCAAAAAAAAAATGAAGCCAAGCATCGCTTCGTTTCTAATGTCAACTGCAAGTTATTAAACTCACATTCTCCAAGAATGCCAATCTGATGATTGGGTTGCGAACGTGTTTTTTCTGCATGAGAAGCCTTTTACTTTCATAATTAACCCATGGGTTAGGGCCAATATATAACATATCACACCGGGCGGGATAGCGCCTATGCCAAAACAAACACAATAATAATGCACCAGATGGCTTTGAAATCGCGACGCGAATTTCCATATGTCATTCAACGACGCACGGGCTATGCCGAAGCGCCCATCTGTTGCGAAGTGGGCCCGCAGAGGTTAATCAAGCTCGAAAGAAGAGCTATAGCTGTTCCATGAAAATTATAGAAGTAAAAGGACAGTTTTCTATTAGTTTGAATCGGACTCATATTATTGCTGCTAATTTTTCTTAAAGCCGATATTCATAGAATTGGATAAACTAACAGTCAGAGTATAGAAATACTCTGACCTACACTCGACTGACCTACACTCGGTGGAAGAATTGACCAGAGATAACGCCGGTAGTCGAGTTTTATTTGTTAATTATAATATAATATCACGGGCGGAAATCTCCGAATTCGTAATATTTGTAATAGTAACTGTCATAGATATCATCAACCCATAAATCACACTCCCAGAACAAACGGCCATCACATGATGCTGAAGTTGCAAAATTGTAAATTTCACCACACAATTCCTCGGTTAACAGAACCCCGGCGGAATGTGTTTGTGGAACAACCACTCCATAGATTGCATAGAGATTGCCGACAGTCTGCATGGCAGTACAAGTGTCTAACAATGGCGACTGCCGGGCCACGGGGGCTTTCCTTAACTATTCCGCTGACTGGTAGTCACGTAATCAGGTTTGGCATCAAACATCTAGTCGATATAAACACCGATTTCTGGATGTTTAAAAAAGTTGTGTCTGGGCTCCTGACGAGTACGACCCCCCCCCCCCCCCCCCCCCCGGTAGTAGAAAAGATGGATGCCGCCGCTGGTCTTGAATGAACGTTGTTGTATTATACATGCCAGAGACAACAATAGTCGCGGTGAGAATGTACATTTTGTTTAATAAAAATCGTAGATAACTGGTCTTCGTTGTGCCGAACACGACAAGTTCGTGAGGTTACCAACCTGAACCAAGAATCTGGAATCTGTGTCTGATATCGTCTGGTAAGGAATCACAAAACGCCACGGGCTGATGGAACTTCGCGGTTGATGAGGCTTTGTAGTTCTCTTAGTAATCACAACAATCTGAGTCCGAACTTACGATCGTTTCACTGAATCCCGCAACAAATCAACATGGAGGAGGGGTGGGGGGGGGGGGGGGGGGGGACTGCCCCCATTAACGTGCTAGAACGCTCCTGTAGGCGTATTATAATGAAATATGACCAAAATAGCCTATGCTTTGATGTAACGCAAAAATTTAAATAAAAGCTACAAATGGAGAAACTAAAATAATAGACATCTCCTATGCTTTTAACTGTACAACATTTTAAAATATCGTAAAAATGCGACGCATTTTAATTTTGTACTCTATGACGTCACTTCAGAATTCGATCATAACGGTTCGGAATTTCCAAGGACGGCACCACATTTTTAGATATGGTTTTTCGTGGAGATTACATTTTCCCTAAAATTGGAAAAATTAAGCCTCAAAATGAGGTTGAAAACTAAAGATATCGAAAAAAACCCGTAAAATCGGCATTGCTAGCATGGGGTGTGTAAATTTGAAATCAAACTTGGATTTGGTAGACAAGCTAATATTGAAACTTGATGCATGTGCTGGAATAAAGTACACAAACTACATTGAAAAATAATAGTTCAAGTTGCGGTACACCAAAACGATAATACAGAATAAATGCTTGGATCCAAACTCCTTGGGGTATAGTCGTTTGAGTTGAGGCTTTGTGTACCTTCTTTTTGTAATATGAAAGGCTGACACTGCACAGTACAGTCGTCGCGGAAAGGTCAAAATCCACGTCCAGACAGTATTTCCACGCATGCGTTAACAGTGAATCTCCGACACAAAACAATGAAATCGTCCTCAAAATTTCAATGAACGAAGCACCGGGTATGACCCGGTATTCTTTTTTTGAATATTTGCTGAAAACTACTGATTATTGATTGAGAAAAGCGCCCGAGGGCAACACTGCCCATGCGTTAATTTTGACCATTTCACGGCGGCTGTGCTATAGTTTCCAACAAGATTTTCAAAAAGACTAATTTTATTCACATTATTTATTTTTGTTTTAGGCTTCTGGCTTCAATGGGAGTAATCACCATGTAAGAGATGAGAAGTGACGCTGGCAGATTTATCAGAGGCTTGTTGTAACATGAGCATAGTGGATGGCTACTCACTCTCGCCACAAACTCGTTCATTGAATCTCCCAGTATCAATTGCATATTGCAGAAAAGCCAGAAATAGATAGTTATTACGTTTTTAGCCTCATCCGAAGATGTGCCTCATCAGATGTAATAGCTGACAATCGAGATGGAGGTATTTCATGAATTTGAACAACTTGTCTACAGCCCGGGCGGTAGTAATTTGTGACATCCCATTCAGAGCGTTTTAGGATAGGTCTGTAATCCTATACTATTTCACCTGCGTGACTCAAAGTCCAGCTAATCCCACAGCCTAATTCCATATGGCAAAAATGAATCTGAAAACAACATTTTTCTCTACAGTATATGGTACAAAGTGTTCATCATTTCTGAGAGAATATGCAGACTTTCTGCGACGGTTGGAGGGATTCGTCGCGATAAAAAATTTGGAGCAAGTGCATGTCTCATTTTGTAACAAACTGTAAGTTTGTGAAGTGTTTGTATTTTGTTCAGTGAAAGAAATCCACTTTCCCTGAAAGAGGCGTTTTAACGCTATCTCAAATATCTACATCCAATTTCGGATACCCATATTATGATGGATCTTGATATCTTCTGGTTTCGGTATGAAGACCGGTTTATCACGAATTCAGATAGGGGTATTTCCGAAACCGATCAGCCAGCAATATTACTTTTGCGTCTTCCGGTTTCACTACTTTTTCCATGATCGCCGCTGGATAGAATTGAGCACGCTTTTCAATGAATTTTAGCTTCAAAATGAAAAATACAAACATCTGTCGTATTTTTGCAGTATCTCGAAATCAATGCGACCAAATCGTTATCATTTGTAACTAATTGTGGCAGAAATACATTTTTGATCATGTTCCTTGTCATAATCGTTGATTACGAACAGCACTTGTAATCACTATCGAATATTTCGCATTTATGCAGAGAGAGAGAGAGAGAATATACCTGTCACGTGGGGTATATGTTGTTATCGCCATAAACAAAACCGTACTTTTAGCGGAAACACGGCACTGACTGGTACCATGGGGTGCACCACACGTTGTAGGGAGAGCGTCCAGTTGACGATTCCCTAAAGTGTATGATTTCTCTATTGTGAGCTGTCACATATAGCATAAGCATCATCATATTATAGAAGTATTAAATGGTTGGTCAAGGATGTTAGTGATGAGCGCTATAATCACTAATTTAATCCCTAAAAATAATTATTCATTGGACTTACTTTACTTACTATGCCATCAATATGCGTATCCCGAGAACATGCACTTTGAAAAATTATTCACAAATGCTTATGAAGCAGACAGGATCAAAGAAGGTTACCGGGAAATGCAGCTGGGGGCGAAGAAAATTGAGATTTTTCGAACTGAAAGAACGCTGCTTCTTTGCATCTGAACGATCAATGGCAGTGCACATAGAAGGCATTTCGAGATCATTTTTGTATAACCTATGTCGCTCTTTCGGCAAAAATGTAATTTGTTGACATCTTTCCCAATGCCCTAAAACAGATAAGAGACGTAAGGAAAAGCAAATTATATATCAAAATAATGAGTATTTATGTATCTATTTATTGTTGTTTAAGGTCACATACTTATGAACAATGGCTAACCATGACCGTGACAGTTTTACGGGTGGAGGAAGCCGGAGTACCCGGAGAGAACCACCGAGCAACGACGAGAAGCTGCCAGCTCCCCAACATCGTAACTCCGCAATGCGGCACAGGCAGGGTTAGATTGGTTGAAGACATGTGCACGATCGACGTGCAGTACGCCTCAGAACACGGCGTCATCGTGCCCCCATGTGGACAATCGGGATGAACTGCCTTGCCCAAGGACACAACGCGGGAGTCCGAATCGATCGCTCAGGCGGTCACCCATCCGAGGACTAACCCAGCTCGACGTTGCTTAACTTCGGTGATCTGACGAGAACTGGCTACCGCGACGCCACCGCGCCCCCTAAAATAATGAATAAAGTGCATAGAAAAGGTGCATATATTTTTTTTCAGGAAAAAAGTGATTTTTATGATTTTGACGAAAAACATTAATTTGCAAATGACATAAGTCACGAACCCGTAAAACCACAAAATGATCGATAATTCGCAAGCCTTGTCCTCAATGTAATGACAACGTACTACAGACTCGGAGAAAGCATTTTTATGACACTCACTCTGGTGTGTTTTGATGTTGGAATGTAATTCCATCAACACAAATTTTGGATGTTCCGGATATGACAATGTTTCAATGATATTTATTCCGGTCAAGTGATTACAATGTGGTTCTTGCAGGAATACTCATTTTGGGCAATCGTAAGAATGAACGGACGTGATCACGCCCTTTATTTGTTCGAGACAATGTATGAGCGGATTTGTAAACAGGTTACAGCAAATACTTGAGCTGTTAATGGTATATCGGCAAAATAAGGTTTTAAATTCCCTCCTGTAATATGCAGTGTTTACAGGCCGTCTGAACTTTTTTGTTGACAAAAAATCTGAATTATTCCGCACTTAAAAGACAACATGAACCACTTGTAGAAAATAACCGAGTGTATAAAATCGGGACGATACACATAAAATAAGGTAATATTCATAAAAAGGTAAGCTGAATGCTTCAGAAATCACTTTTTTCTCGAAGTATATTCCAGGTGACCTGGAACTATATTGAGCGTGTTGATTTCCCCCGATGTTGTGAAGTTATTTACTTCCTAGTAACCATGGATCTTTTCCGTGACTGTGTTGGTGTCCGAAGAGGACCGATTGAAGATGAGTTGAAAATGATGCATTCGCGCTTTTAAATAAGGTGCGATTGGACGATGCTGTCAATTTAGTTTTTTCTTGCAATCACCTCTTCCAACACAAGCGTCGAGCAGTGTCTTTTGTCATCGTTTTTCACTGACAAATGTGACACATCTCCTTTACCGGAAACTATCGCCCAATGATAATAAACATAACCGCTGTCAGCGTGACCGTGGTAGTCAAAACCCAAACGAATTAACGAATCCACGGTCAAAATTAGCCGCAATTGGCATTTAAACAAATGGAATACACGAAATATTCGCAATTTCTTCATCATCCGTGCCGAGTTACTTTTTAACCTGACACACCAGACCACATGCGTTCAGTTTCTTTTGTCAGCATCATACTGCCTGCAGATGTTTGTGATAATAGTACGAGAAGGCGAAAGAAGCCAGATATTTTCCCATCATCTATAAATTAATTAAAATTGATAATTCTGTTTATTTTACTGAAAATATGAATTGATAAGGTGGGCGTGTTGTGATTGTTATACCCCGGACTTGGAAGTTGGAAAGTCAAAGGTGCTTCTAGTGCCGTGGAGATCTCTGTCCTCTAACCCATACCAACATTCTCCCTTGTATCTCAACCACTGCTACTCCAATTTGAAGGATATTTGGTGTTGTGGTCGAGCATCATGGGGAAACGATGGCTGTGTAGCCGAAGTAGCATGTGTTTCTTCCACACTTTTTTTCCAGAGTTATGATCCTTTTTCACTCTTTCGAGTTAGGAAAGTTTGTTTATAACTAGTTGATTTGTTACAATTTGTTGGAAAGTGCCTGCTGACACACTTAAATTAATTGCAACAAAAATGTGTTTTGTGAATATTTTATTCCTATAACAAGCTAATGAATATTCTATAAAACCACCAATCTGATGTTTGATACTTTTACCTGAGTTGTTATGGAGGCTTTTGGAACTCAACATGCTGATTATGGTAGGATTTTCTATTCACCCATTAATCGATAAATTAAGTGTTATAGTTAGAAGTAAGAAGCATGGAAGGTCCAGAACTTAAAGTCTAAAACGAATGCTTTGCAATGTAATACGATTTTTGCAGATACACTTATTTGGAGGGTTACCTGTCTGCTAGTGTTTGGAACATGAGTTAAACTTTGATGAAAAAGGCATATGCCATGAGTGCCGGAGGTAGAGACATACAAGGAAGGGAGCACCCCCTCCCCCGGGAAATGTTTTATCAAATGGAGCTCACTTGTCACCTTTGGGGTATTATTTTGCGTACTGCGTTCTTGAAAAAATATGTGAACACCTATGAATGCGAGACCTACTGGATGTGTTCTTCTGATCTCAATATGCCAATAAGCCTCTTTTGGAAAAGTACATGCAATAATGGTTATGTAGGGTTGATTTGATGTGTTTTGAATAACAGTGTACTTTTATGTACATTTGATGGTTTATTACAGTCACAGGTTACAGTTACTTTTATTTCTTCTCCAACAGATATGAGTGTATTGGTGTCCAGGAGTAAACGATGTTACTTATTGATAAACCAGACAAATTTAACAATTTAATCACTATCAAATTGATGCATGGGATAAAAGAGGTTACAGTGCAAGGGGTTTGTAAATATATTTATTCAACTGCAATGTATGAGTTTGCAGTATATTCTACATAGGAGAATATCATAGTTTCTTTCCAAACCACCACAGTGACATACACTACTTTATATTGGGAGACACTCTTTTGTCCTTCCATACTTTTTCTAGTGGTCTCCTTCAAGTTGACCTTTGTTGAACTCCCTCAAATCAAAACATAAACAAAAAAAAATATCTGCCTTCAATCAGTGAGCACTCCACTTATAACATTTGGTCTCAATCTTTATTACTTTCAAGAATTAGGAAAAGATTTCTTCGAGTATGTACTTCAATGTTATAGAATACAGCTGTTGTTTTATTTTGAGGTATTTTATTGTAAAACTTTTGTTATCTTACTTATGCCATAGCAGACTTTCAGACGGTGCTATCTATACATGACAGCAGTTCCATGGCAAATTGCAGTTTCCACACGTTCTATGTTTCATTCCACGCATTTTATTATATAATTTATTGGGATTATTCATTTTTGGTCTTTTTTAGACTTGGAAGAAAATTACATGAAATTTGACCAAAGTTAGGTTGGACGTCCCCTTAATCAAATGAAACGGCTGCCTTCTTCGGGCTATGGTCAATAATGCCAAAGCCTAAAAATCTTTAAAAATCTTCTTCTAATGAACCACCAGAAAGATTGCCTTGATATATGATATGGAACACTCTTTGGTGTTGAGGATTAAAGTTTGTTCAAGAGAAGTTGGTAGATCAATATTTGGACTCTCTGTGGGCGCATGCCCATATTGGGCTCCGTCCAAAATTTCTATTTCAAGAACCGATGGGCCGATTTTGAAACAAATTTGGTATGTAGTATAAGTGGGCCCAAAGTACTTGATTGATGCCCATTTTTTCCCCAGGGGCTAAAAATAGAAAAAATTCCAATGCCCATATTTCCCAAACTGTACGGAACATAGAACTCTTATTTGGTATGAAGCATCCTTTTCACCAGTAGAATGTTTTACAAAAAATGGCCATCGATTGTGTCAAGGAGTTCGGTCGGGGCGTTTGAAAAAATGCTGAGTCAGCATATTTGCAAAAATTGACAAAAATCTCTTCTTCAGAACCGCTGATCAGAATCTTTTGATATTTGGTATACAGCATCCATAGGACGATCAAATACAAGTGTGTTCAAATTGAGGTTTATATTTGAGCTCAACATAGGAGCCCAATTAATTAACTTAGGGCGCTATGGGAAATAAGCTTTAAAAATCTTCTTCAGATCAAACAGTCAGATTCTTTTGATACTTGGTTTACAACATCTCTACAGCGGTCAGATTGAAGTTTGTTGAAGATTGTTCAAAATGAGTCCCTGGGTTAATATTGGGGCTTCCTATGGGAGCCTGAATATTAACTTGGTGCAATATGGGGAATAATCTCTAAAAATCTTCTTCTTCAGATCCATCCGTCAGATTCTTTTGATATTTAGTATGCAGCATCTCTAGGGAGGTTAAATTCAAGTTTGTTCAAATGGGATCCCTGGATAAATATTTAGGCTCTTTGTTGGAGCCCAAATTTTAACTTAATGCAATATGAGATTAATTCATAAAAAAAACTTCTTTTTCAGACCCACTAGTGAAAATCCTTTCATATTTAGTATGCGACATCTCTAGAGGTATAAAATTTGAATTTGTTCAAATCGAGTCCCTGGGTTAATATTTGGGCTTCATATGGGAGCCTGATTACTAATTTGTTTCAAAATGGGGGATATTCTTTAAAAATCTTCTTCTTCAGATCCACCAGTCAGATTATTTTGATATTTGGTACGCATCATCTCTTGGGAGGTTAGATTCAAGTTTGTTCAAATGGGATCCCTGGATGAATATTTGGGCTCTTTATTTGAGCCCAAAATTTAACTTAGTGCAATATGAGAAAATATCTTGAAAATTCTTCTTCAGGTCCACCAGTGAGAGTCATTTCATATTCGGTATGTAACATCTCTAGGGGTTTCAAATTCAAGTTTGTTCAAATCGTGTCGCTTGTTTTTTTTTGTTTTTGTGTTTTTGTTTTTTTTTTGGAGAAGTGGGGGTGAGGGCTAGAGAGAACCCCAGTAGTTAAAAAGAAAACAAAAAATTTCATTCGGTTGTTGTTTTTTAATACTGCACAGAACAGAGATTGCTATGAAACTTTCCTTGGACCAGCAGAAATGAATGGCCAAAAAGTTGCCTTTAACATGTCAAAGGAAATCAAAAAATTATTCTTGCTACTGATCAATTATTGAAACACTCATCTGTTTTGCCAATTTGAGCCAGGTGAACGTTTTATGCTCACTTGAGCCTCTGATTTTCTTTTATGTTGGTTAATTTTATTACATGGTTTTCATAATATGTTTTGCTGGTTGTATTGCAACCAGCATGGAAAGTGGTTCATAATTCATCAGTTTATAGAAATGAATAATTTCCATTTTTATTTCCTGAATTTTTTTTCCCAATATTTGTTGTAAAAAATGTTGCAAACATGTACATCCCATTCCAAAGTATGTGGTCCTGGAACTCATTCCAATCACGGAAGAAACGTGGAAAAAAATTGAGTTTATTTAGGATTGAATTGTGAGACGGTTACAATATAAGTGTTAGATAAAAGTTTAAAGCTCATTATTATGGACACACTTAATTGTAGTTTTTCACTATCTCAGTTATAATGTACTTTTTGTCTTTTATGTCCTCTATGAAACATTTATCTAAACTTTGTTAGCATTTGCATAATTTATAATTGGAAAATTGTGCAAGATGTGACCCAAGATGTTACAAAATTGTTTGCATAATAAACACCCCCAGCTTTTCACCCTTTGAACTCGAAAGTGCGCTTTTCCATTCCAGGATAGAAATATGATCTGAATGCATAAAGTAAATAGTTGCTCATTGAACTTTTGTGGTAGACCAATCAAGATTTCCAACCTGCAGCCCCAAGGCTGCACTTTGAAAATATTGATTTGTCTTCTCTGAGTAACGAAAAAAGGTTTTTCTGGTTGATGGTTTTGAACTGGCATGGAATATATCGCTAGGGTCCAAACAGTCAACAGTTTTCAGAAGATGAGAGAGGTTCATGTACAACAGTAAACCCCCAGCATACACAGAAACGTAGTTGAATAATTGACTGGTTGAGTGTTAAATTATTTCTCCAAGGTGATTTGAAACATGGGCATTTTTTTCAAAGATACCATGCTACCAGCAAGAGTAGTCCAAGTCTATCAATATTTTGTCCATAAGTGTTTTGTTACAATTTATTGGAGAGTGCCATAGGGCACTCTCCAATAAATTGCAACCAAACAATGTGATATAATTGTTTTTCTTCTACTGCTGCCCAGACATCAAGCTAATGGATACAATGAAAAGCCACTATAGTGGCTTCCAGCACCTTTCAATAGAGCCATGATTGTGGCTTCTGGCACTTACCCAGTTACGTACCTCCTAAACAAAACCTATGATCCCTCATTCCAAGAGGAGTCATAAGCTATGTTTTGAAAGCAAAAATTGAAAAAAGTATTAAAAAATTGAATGAGGATTTTATTTGTGAATAGCACTGTTCATACTGGGCATTTCTGTTGATTTACTCTCTACCAAAACGTAATGGCAAGAACCATCTCATGCTAGTGACAAACAATCACCATTCAATTTTTGTTTTTGGTCTCAAAAACAGTCTTTCGAATTTGAGGTGTGCTATCACTCTTGAGCATTTCACTCCTGCAATTTTTATTTTTTGAGATTAAAGCCTTTTGTTTGAATCAGTGCCTGTCAGCTCATCTTTATTTCCGGCCTGCTTTGGATTGGTTAACACTCATTTTTCTGTTGTTATTTACTGTTTACGCATGCCAAATGCTGTTTTAGATTATCCTCTCTGGGTGTGCAGGTACAAGTATAATGTGATGAATCGTGGGTTTCAAATCTCCCAGTAATCCTCGAATTACGATACACCGAAAAGACTTACTCCGTGCTAATTATCAACATCGATGTGCCCTTTGATGATGCCACGACCTCCGAAAGAGGATTCTGGGGTATCTAGTGAAACCATCCGTCCGTCCGTCCGTCCATTCATCTGTCATTTTGCATTGTGATTTCAAAGCCTTTGGTTGGATTTGGATCTCATTTGGTATGCTGATGAACCCGCATGGGGGAATTGATATCCACAAGGAACAGGTTCCGTCCAATAATTTTTCCCAGAGTTATGGCCTTTTTACTTCGCTCATGCCTACGGGTCGGGGGCAGTGGCCCACGCTTTGCGTAGCCCTTGTTCTTATTGAGTTTGTAATAGATCAGTTTTTGTGGCCAAGTATTGTGGATACATATAACAAGATCAAAGGTTTTGCAAAATTTGTTTTGACTAACGGGGCATGGTTGTGACTGACTGGACATCTCAATTTTTTTTCACTAACAGGACACATTTTTAGTGTTCAAATTTTAGGACAGCCATTGATTTCATCAGTTAATATTTTATCCACAATCACTGCCTGTACTCCTCATGTATCCACATATTTTAACCATACATAGACACACGAGGAGTACAGACAGTAAGTGCTATTTGTCATATTGTTTGAAATATGTCTGCATTTTGTGCTGTGTAAAATGTACTGACAAAAACGTTATTTATCCCAGGACTAACCGAGAAGATGCAGGTGGCGACATCTATCGCCGCGCCTATTAAGCCCTGGGGCCTGTTAGTTTTGGGACTAAGTTTCTAGTGTAGAGGCGACTCAAGTGATGCACAAAGGGTACTGACTACCCCCCCCCCCCCCCAAAAAAAAAGAAACAACACTCCAACCTTACTCTCTACTCTGACTTCAGTAAATGATCTTGGTCTTGTCAGTAATAAAAGGCTCAGTTTTGATAACATGTCACACGATGTGGTGGCTTTATTTTCAATTTATGCAAATTTCATAATGGGTGGGGGTATTTTAACTTTTGCAGCAGTATATAATTTCAGTATTTGTCAAAATCAATTATATCTACCTTCGATTTGTATACGTCACATTGAATTTTATCTGTTCATTTTGATATGCGTCTCATGTCACTATGAAGGATACCTGTTGTTTGATACATGGATGGATGATTGGGTTTTTATGCTGTTTTCAACAGTATTATAGATATATCATGACTTCATCAGCTTTATTAATTGGGGAAAGACCACACAGGTTAATTTCACTCAGAAATCATGTCTGGTCTGCATTCGACTTGTTTGCGTTATTGTAGAACTGGACCTGAAAACTAGATATAAGATATATATGACTGCAAACCTTGTGTTATACCTTAGCGCCTGCACATCTGACCTGATAATTCAGTTATCGTCATGATTATCAGCTAACAGCTCATTGTCTGGACTTAAGTTATTATCAACACTGATTTTTACATTAGTAATATGTATAACTCCAAATATGTTGACCCATCAACGAGCTCGTCGAGGTCGTTCCAATGAGGGGTCACATGATATGGGTTTGTTGAAATTTTTTGAAACATTTGAAAAAAAGGATATTTAAAATAATAAATTTTGACATCGTCTGCGTTGAGTAAAGGATTATTATGGTAAAAAACTCAAATGTTTAGTACAGCACAGGACGTATCAATGAAGATGATTCCCTTCCCTTTACTCGAGAGATTTATTGCTCACCCGAAATTAAGACTTCAATGGTGTCTGCATGCCATTAGGCAGAGGAAAACATTTTATTCAGGGAACCCAACCGACCCTATGCCTGTTTTCGTGACAACTAACTGACACGTCACACATGTGTGTGTACACCAGTAAAGACATCACGCACATAGGGAATGCCTTCCACTCCCCACTCATTGGAGACTCTTATGGCACGTGTTCCATATTTTGTCACAAACTTTATTTGGTGATAGGGCTCGCTTTCCTGATACAACTGGGAAACTATGGAGTATATTATGTTTATTAGCTCATCTGAGCAACGCGTTGGGAGAGCTTTACTAATCACTTTTCGTCTGTATCCGGCATTAACTTTACATTATCCACTTCTCCACTTCTCAGAAACCACTGAACCAAATCTGGTGTGCTGTTCCTTATCATCTGTCAATTCAAGTTCGTCCAAATAAAATCGCCTGGCTCTATGGGAGGGGGTGGAGGAAGCTGCTCCATTTTTATAAATCCTCATGAATCAGTGAGTACAATGACTTGATATTTACTTTGCAGCTTCCTTTTGAGGTATAGAATCAAATTTGTTCAAAGTTTGTGGAATAATATAAAATTTGGTTTTCATCATTGTTACGAGGATCAAATTCAAGTTTGTTCAAATTAAGTCCCCATGGGAGCCCAAATTTTAACTTAGTGCAATATGGGGGATAATCTTTAAAATTTGTCTTCTTCAGATCCACCAGTCAAAATGCTTTCATATTTGGTGTACACCATCTCATCGGACATCAGACACAGTTTTGTCCAAACTCGAATCCCCGGAGCTCAAATTGTAAATTAGTCCAATAAGAGGAATAATCTTTAAAACCTTTCTCCATAAATACTACTAATCTTTTGATATATGATATACAGAATCTTTAGATGGGTTGGATTCAATTTTATTCAAGTCAAGTCCATTAGCTTCGTGCAATGTTAGAAATAATCTTTAAACATCTTCTTTGTACGTACCAGTCAGAATCTTTCAATACTTGGTATACATTATTCCTTAGGGAGGTCAGCTCTACGTTTGTTCAAACCAAGTCCCTGGATTAATATTTGGGCTCCAAAAATTGGGTTTAGCCAAGGTTAAACTGAGACAAAATTGAAAAGACAAGGAACGTGTACTTATTTATTTTTTTTATTTTTTTTATATTTGAACATGATGTGCCAATCTCATTCAGGAACTCGGCATTGAAAGGCTTAAACAAAGTTTTTGGTTACTCACATAACTATCCTCATCGCACACCTCAAATACCTCATCAGAAAAGATGTCTATATCAAGTGTCTAACCACTTGAATTTACCTGCTAATTAATCGACTTTTTGAGTCATACAGTCGTTTGACGAACATCAAGAACGGTAACCCTAACATTTTTTCGAGTCATATTTGCGTTTCCAGAACAACTGCAGTTGCAGCTAGGCGCGTTGTCCAAACTTGATTGGCCCCACACGCCTCTTTATAATTTGTTTTGTTTTATCGTCCCATGGCTGAACTATTATGTAACCGCATGTAGGGACCAAGTTAATACCCTAAACAGGTTGTTGCCTCGGGCATCTCTGTTTTTTTGTAAAAAGCGAAATATATTGGATAAGGTCATATCGCCTGTTGCTTATATTTGTTGCAACATGTCCGTTATATCGATAAAACAATGTGCTATAGTATCCATTCCTTCCGTGTGGCATCTTCGGAAACACGGGTGGGTTATATCGAGAAAACAATGTTCTTTTGTCTCCATTCCCTGCATGTGGTATCTCCGTACTCACATGTGCGTTGTATCGAGAAAATAAGGTGTTATAGTATTCATTCCCTGCATGCGGTATCGCCGTACGCACGTGTGTGTGTTCTGTCAAGAAAACAACGTGCTAACGTTTCCATTTTCTGCGTTTATCTCCGCAAACAGCACAGATATACAGCAGATTTACCAAGTCACCGAAGTGGTTAATAAACTGTAGTCAGTTTTGCCGGCGCACTGCAAGCAGAACATGCACTCTAATAGGTAAAATATTGAATGGACTATAGTCAGGTAACCTTTTTTTCTAGGACAGGAATATATCAATGGCTTCAACAACTGAAAGAATGGACTGAGACGAACAGTGACCGTCGCAGTCAAAACACAAGTGTAGGAAGACGCAAAATAGAGAGATTTCGAAATAGAAATATCAAAGAACTTCTCCGATAAGCCGAAGGTTGCCCATTTACCACCAGACGCTGTGAGTGGAAGATGTATGCCTTTTGTATAACTTTGACGAACAATGGGGCAGAAGGCTGGAATACTAAAAGATCAATGAACTATATAGAGAACATGGAATGAATGTTTTGGCCGTACTCTATTTATGAAACGAGTGTATGGATTTTCCGTTTTGTCGATCCTCCAGGTCTAGCAAAACGGGAAATTCATAGACGAGTTTCATAAAAAAAGTATGACCAAAACACGAATTTCATATTCTGTTTATCATATGAAACCACAGATCCCAAAACACATCTTTTAGGTCTTAAAGAAGGGTTAAAGAATAGAATTTCATCTTGAACGTCATGCATTTAACTGTGACGCGCCACAGCTGCACGAAGTCATACGTAAAAAACCGCGACACGATATATTTCCATAATTCGGCGTTATATATACCAATTTTCAAGTATTTATTCATTTCTTATCATTTGGGAATTTATTGAATGTTTACGTAAACAAATAAAACCAGGCATTGCGGAATGTTGATGGTTTAAAATAATTTTATTTACACACGCATTAATTTGACACAGATCTTTTCGGGGATATTCAATCAGAAAGCGTTCTTTTGAAATTGACCAATCAAATCAAATGAAGGTGTTATGAAGCACTAATTTATATTTATTGAACATATGTAACGGTAATAAGCCGAGAAATCGGAGAAGTCATAGGATAAATAGAGGATATGGAATGAGTGTTTTTCTCATATAATATTTATGAAACGAGTCTAAGAATTTTCCGTTTTGGCCAGCCTCTGGCGAGCCCAAACGGAAAATTCGGACGAGTTTCATAAATATTATATGAGAAAAACACTCATTTCATATTCCATTTATCATATGACACACACACGCACAAATTAGCCACTTAGTATGACTTTTCAACCCATCACCTAACTTGAGTTACAGACGGCACTTGGAAAAAACATCCTCGTAAAACTCAAAATTTTCATTTTTGCTTCCAAAACATAGGCTATGACCCCGTCATTGGAACGAGCTTGTCGAGCTCTTTCCAGTGAGGGTCATAACCTATGTTTTGGAAGCAAAAAGTGAAAATATAAAAAAAAATGAATGGCGTTTTTTTTTGTAGGTAAAAGAATAATACAATATAACCCACCCTAAATAGGACAGATAACGTAAATCCTCCCTTCTGACATTATGCAAATGTGACCCAGTTGTATTTTGTTTAGCCGATTAAATTGTCCAGTTTTGAAATTGACCATTAAAAGCTCCCAACTCTAGTTATGCAAATTATGAAAATGTGGCCCAGTTGTATTTTGTTCAGCCAATCAAATTGTCTAGTTTTGAAATTGACCAATGAAATTGACGGAAGGCTTTATTTATCACTGATTAATATGAAAACAAAATGTGAAATGTTTTAAAGTGAACAAAACGTACGAGTCATATGATAAATCCAAGTACTAATAAAAAGTCCGGAATGCAATACAAGCATTAAACCTAGTGTTCCTGAGCAATGGCAAATGCTTTTCTTACGTTCGAAATAATGACATTATTTTATTTTTTGTCCATCACATTTTTATCTCCTTCTTATGAATACTAACTAGCTATGGTTTTAAAATGCCATAGCGGAGTTCGCACCCCTTACATGATATAACATTAACATGCTATGGTTTGCAACTGTCATAGTGGGGTTCCCAGCTCTTCCAAAATATAACATCAAAAAGCTATGGTTTTGAAAGGCCGGGGCGAGGTTCGGATCCTTCCAAGATATAACATTAACAAACTATGGTTCGCAAATGTCATGATAGGGTTCTCTTTCCTTTCCAATAAATTAAAAGTTTTTTTGTCTACAAAGTGGTTTTATAAATGAGTCAAATATATACGTACATTTGAGTGTAAAAAGCTTCTTGAATGTTCCCAGAGTAACTAACAAGCATTCACACACCATAAAATATACCTGATTACATAATAAATGATATATTAAATAAGTTGAAGCAGTTAATTGTTAGACATCACTATCAAACTTGAAATGGAATCTGCACGTCTCCATTTTTTCTTTGAACACTCGATCAAACTTTTCACTGAGAGCGACAGTGAAATGATTCTTCCATCCTCCAACTCCACCTAAGGAAAAAAAATAATAGTTGTTTAACAAAAACATATTTGTCAACAGAGAATTTGGCTAAACCCAAAGATGTATAATTTAACCCTTTACCTAACACGAAAGGCAGACGACACCTGGAAACCAAATTCTTGTAAGATTAATTATTTCCTTTTTCACATCAAAACCGAAAAAATATTGAAAATTGAATGGCGATTTTCGTGAATAAAAGATAAAATATAACGTTTGAAATATAAACCCCACTATTCCTGCATCGGCGTGAAATAAACATCATTTAGCCGTTTCGTTGAGCAAGATCTATCAATTATTCGCTGCTTTGCAGTTGGGTGAAACATCCGGTCTGGGAAGCGTCAGGTCTTGAAATAGTGTGTTTTGCAGTGTTCCAGTTCGGAAGGAAGAACAGGTGTTGATAGTATGATGTTAATTTTGTTAAAGTTTAATTCTGATAGTACCTGTGCCACATGTAAGTAAAAATATGAATGGAAAAACTGCAGCTACAGCTTTCGTTCGAATGACCGCGGCGACGGATAGCTTGCACCTGGGATTCTAGATCTTAATATCTCCTGTTTGAGAATAACTGTCATTGTTAACAACACAATCTTATTTCCACTTGCTTGTGGGCAAATGCGCATGGTTTCAAATTCGTGGACGAATGCGCATGGTTCCAATCCGTTCTATGCGCTTTCGACGGACATAACTTTACAAGTGGCAACAAGTACATTTGTGTTCCAACCGTCGAAGTGTCAAGATGTCTGACGGCGTGTTCGCAGCATAGCTCAGATTGAATGACTTCAATGATGATGATAAGTTGAAGAAGAAGACATTTACAAAATGTATTTTCCAACTTTTCGCATGCACCATATATGACCTCGAGGTCCAAGTCCTTGACCAGGCATGCTTAGATACGAAAATAGATATGTTCGTGTCAGTGTTGATGTTAGCGACGATGTCATGCACCTTCTGACAAAAGTTGCAGAAATGCAATGTGATGCTGCATTTCGTTAGGACTTTGCGAGAAACGTATGTTAGTTAAAGGCTTCATCTTTCACCGACACGAAATGATTGCTGCACAAGACAAATAAGCTGTTCCTGTGATAAGAAAAACGAAAATTGAATGTAAGCTTTTCATGAACTCACCTTTCCTTATAATGCCTTTTAGTTCTCTTCCATCTATGTAAGCTCTCTTAGAGCTCATATTGTCTATATGGCAAGCCTTATGAACAGAGACCTGAAATTCTTCATCTACATGTATTTGCAGGTAATGTGCTACACGCCTCAATGAATCGATTGGTTTCTGGAAAAAAAGGCATAAACTATTTAGCCTGTCGATTACGATTTATAAACGGGCGCGTGAAATGAAATTTTGAAAGCATACGGTATAATATGAAGAGAGTAATAAATAGGACCACGTGAGCTTCAGCCCTATTTATCTGAGTTGATTTTTACAAGCGCCAATATTCATTGTCTGCAAAACTGGGGTTACCAGTGCATGTACCGATGATACGATACGACGAACAGTCCAAACTGTCAGGGAGGATCAACATAATTTTGTTTCGAAAGTGACTTCTCGTACGACTCTTAGACTTATCTCGGAAAAAACATGATCATGTAAAAGAGATTATGTGAGCAGTATTCACTGGATTCCAGGACAAAACATTGCCACGGACTTGTCAACGGCCATCGCTATCTGTCCCATGGTCAGCTTCCGCCGTCTTCATTCAGTACTATAGTTTCCTACCACCACGACTATTGGAACCTCCCTTTACCATGCCTAGGCTCAATCATTACTGTAAGTAACACTACCACGGGTTTGTACCTTGGCTAAAGCTCTGCCTTGTCATTAACTTCGATGGCTACTACAGCTTCTATGGCTACCATTGTCTTCTGTTACAACTGTTAGGTTTTCGATAACAGTACGGCATATCTTTTTTTCACTACTGCTGATGCCTTACCCCTGCTAACCTACTACTTGGTAAGTTACTAAGTACTATCTGTAATTACTTCCCAATTCACCGGTTCTAGGGAAAAGGTTTCTGGAAAACTCAGCTTCTCCTTCAATCTTCTATCTGAAACAGTAATAGACTGATGGCCTATGTCTCATCAATAATCAGTAGTGTTTGCAAATATTCAATGAAAGAAGCATCGGATCGTACCCAGAGCTTCATGCATTGAACATCTGAGGGCGATTCCATTGTATTCTGTGGAGATACACTGTTAACGCATGCGTGGAAATATAGCTCACGGGTAGATTATGACCTTTCCACGTGGAAACACATACTGCATCAATACAAAATACCCAAAGCCATGTACAGACATGCAGCGCTACATATGTAGACCATACTATAATATGCAATACTAGACACACAGTGATATCCCGATCGCCGGATGCAGCGAGATGGAACAAACCATTCACGGTCAGATCCTGCATTTGATTCTGCTAACCGGTATCGATCTGTCCCTTTCTTTGCATATATGTATTGGTTTACGGAGGGCAGAAAATTTAACTACGGGTAAAAGATATTTAATGAAAGTGTCAATGACACTGTAGCTCAACTTGTTAAGACGTGTACATGTATAGTATGTGACACAGCAATGACAAACATCTAGGTAATGACCTGATAACAAAGGTATATATAAAGTATTATAATGGTCTGTACATAAATACTGACTGTAGCCTGTAACAAATGTATAGGTAAAGTATTGTAAAGGTGGGCGACAGTCAGATGCTAAAGAAAAGAAATCTTTGAGTCCCAGAGTGGGTCTGACTGAACCCCAAAATATTTGTTCTCATAGCACAATGATAACAAAGGCACCCCAAAACACTTATCCCTGTCCCAAGGTGATAACAAAGGTACCCAAGAAGTTTCATGAGATCAGTTCATAAATACGAGCCGTATAGAAGTTGACAAAAACTGATTGGACCTAATTTCGGTACAAAATGGCCACTGGCAGTCATCTTGAATTCTGGACTGCACCCAGAAACACTCGTTCTCGTCCCAAGGTGATAAGAAAGGTACACAAGAAGTTTCGTGAAGATCGGTTCATAAATACAGCCTCTAGCCCGAGCCTATTGACATGTGCACTTATTGTGTATAAGTAGCACTGAATAAATCAAAATTCATCTAATTTGCACAATTTCTGCACGAGAAAAAAACCCGTATGATATGTGATGTATTTCATGTTACTAAACATTCATACACAGATTTATTCAAATCAGAACTTTCATACAGAAGTTCTGTACAAAAAACTGATTGCACTAATTTTGTTACAAAATGGTTGTTGGTGGCCATCTTGAATTTCAGATCACACCCCAAAACACCCGTTCTCACCCCACGGTGATAACAAAGGTACCCAAGAAGTTTCGTAAAGATCGGTTCATAAATACAGCCCCTAGCCCGAGCCGTATTGACATGTGTACTTACTGTGTGTAAGTAGCACTGAAAAAATCAAAGTTCATCTAATTTGCATAATTTCTGCACGAGAAAAAATCCCGTATTAGATGTGATGTATCCCGTGGTACTAAACATTCACACAAACAATTATTCAAATCAGCGCTTTCATATGGAAGTTCTGCGCACAAATCTGATTGCACCTAATTTTGTACAAAATGGCTGCCAGTGGCCATCTTGAATTTCAGACCGGACCCATAAACATTCGTTCTCGTCCCACGGTGGTAACAAAGGAACCCAAGAAGTTTCGTGAAGATCGGGTCATAAATACAGCCTCTAGCCCGAGCCATATTAACATGTGCACTTACTGTGTATAAGGAGTACTGAATAAATCAAAATTAATCTAATTTGCATAATTTCTGCTCGAGAAAAAAACCCGTATTCATACACTAATTTATTAAAATCACAACTTTCATATAGACGTTCTGTACAAAAAACTGATTGCACTAATTTTGGTACAAAATGGCTGCTGGTGGCAATCTTGAATTTCGGATCACACCCAAAAACACTTGTTCTCATCTCACTGTGATAACAAAGGTACCCAAGAAGTTTCGTAAAGATCGGTTCATAAATACAGCCCCTAGCCCGAGCCGTATTGACATGTGTATTTACTGTGTGTAAGTAGCACTGAAAAAATCAAAGTTCATCTAATTTGCATAATTTCTGCACGAGAAAAAACCCCGTATTATCTGTGATGTATCCCATAGTACTAACCATTCACACGAAACTTTATTCAAATCTGCGCTTTCATATGGAAGTTCTGCGCAAAAATCTGATTGCACCTAATTTTGAACAAAATGGCTGCCATCGCCCATCTTGAATTTCGGAGCGGACCCAAAAACACTCGTTCTCGTCCCACGGTGATAACAAAGGTACCCAAGAAGTTTCGTAAAGATCGGTTCATAAATGCGGCCTCTAGCCCGAGCCGTATTGGCATTTGCACTTACAGTGATGAAAGTAACACTAAATACATCAAAGTTAGTCTAATTTGCATTATTTACGCACGAGAAAAAAAAACCCGTATTATATGTGATGTATCCCATGGTACTAAACATTCATACAAATCAGAGCTCTCATGAAAGTTCTGCGCAAAATTCTGATTTCACCTAATTTTGTACAAAATGGCTGCCAGCGGCCAACTTGAATTTCGAACCAGACCCCAAAACACTCGTTCTTGTCCCACGGTGATAAGAAAGGTACCCAAGAAGTTTCGTAAAGATCGGTTCATAAATACGGCCTCTAGCCCGAGCCGTATTGAATTGTTGACGGACAGACGGCCAGACGACGGACGACTGGCCATGGCATATGCTCAAATTTGACTTACGTCAAAGGTGAGTTAAAAATGTTCGAACAAATACGGAAAAAAACTTAAAATAAGCATCCGTTCGAAAGGAAAGACGCCCACCTCGCGTAATGTAAGCGGCACTATGAGACATACCTCCCACATGTCTTCGTAAGAAACTACACAAATGTCTTTTTCTTTAGCAAATTCTTCCCATTTCAACGTATGTTCGAACCATGATCCAAATGCTTCTGCAAAAATGGATTACAATTGCATTAATTACCAATTATCACATAATTGCCATCAAATAGCTCATTACGAAAATTATCGTTCCCAGCACGTCTAATACGGAAATGACCTCAGAAGTCAATGTCGACGGTGTAGCGTTGTGAGTGAGTTGGTTTCGGAAGCAGAATTGAATTAATCTTCTCTCATTTTTCATTAATTTTAAAACTAATTAATTTTAATACTAATGGCAGACACCATTTGCAGAAAGCATTTCCTGAATAACGAAATATTTTCATTTTTATTGTCTTGAAAACAGTTTTTGCTTCCCCCATCCACATTAGCACGAGATCTACGAGCCCAATGAGAAGTTATAAGCTACGTTTTTGAGACAAAAATTGAAAAAAATAATAAAATTTGGCTGGTGATTTTTGTGAACGTCGATGGGCGGCTTTAATCGTTACGTTAACTAAAATGTTACATTACACGTTATGTGATAAAAAAGATTGCCTACGTAGCACAAGCCAGCACTGTGCGTTCTGTCATAGGACACGGCGATGGCACACTTGCTTTCAACCGATACTAACCCTGTCTGTGTTGGTTTTGTCAGTTTGAGAGTACGAGTATTGCTGGGTGGTCTTGACACGAGTACACCGACTTCCTCCACCCGTAAAGCTGCCCAACACAATATGATCCTGGCCGTGGAATGCATCTTTAAACTCAACAATAAACTAATAGATAAACCAATTACAAAACTCAATGGCTGGTAAAGCATGGCAAAAAAGCCATGAGTCTGGCATTTCCAGAAATGTGCTCGTTAGACATTACAGTATGGGACTACGATTACATAAGCGAAAAGAGATTTTCTTCCCAATCACCTCTAAATCGCGATCCGCGGTAAATTTCCACCGCACTGCAGGCTCTCAGTTATAGAAAACAGAATTGCGAGTACATTGAATCTCCGAGATTTTTTTCTGTTGGGTTTTCCCGATTCACTCCTGATTTTGCAATATATAGTAGAGTCGCCGTGAACTTGTCGAAATCCACACGTGGGCAGTGATATCCACGCATGCGTTTACCAGGTAATAAAAATCATCATCAGCAAAATTTTATTTGTTGAAGCACCGGGTTGTACCACGTGCTTCATCAACTGAATTTTTTACGATTATTCCTATAATTAGTGTTTGGAATCTTATTTTATTGCGTTCGTGGAAATATTTTCCACCCGCGGAAAGTGACCAGTCCACGGCAGCCGTACTGTATACCCCACAAAGAATTTAAGATCATATGTTCCAAAAAGACTACAATTCTGGCCCTGTGATTGGATGAGAGCTTGATTAGTTTTTTCTTTGTTCACGGCGCCAGTGGCATATGTAACCGAATGAAATGATGATAGCAATGGGAGGAAAATCAAATGTATACTGCCTATGAAATTGTACTTTTAGAGGTCAGTGAACATTCTATGAATTTATAATAAGAACTCACTTGTATGATTTGAACTGAGATGGAGTAACCACGACCTTCAAGTTATTGATTTTTTTTGTTGTCCAGTGACGTAGTGGTGTAACCGGGAGGTTTATTTGCTAAATGTGTTATCTTTAAAGCTTGTTCATTCAAGTTACTCTGCTCATTTCCGGAGGTGGGTTTGGGGCTAAGGTAGGGTCTTATTGGAAAACAGATGTTATTGTGATGAATTGACGACGATAACATGGTCTGAGATTTGCGGCTCGTATCTTTTGTTCAACCGAGACGACAATCCCCAGACCATTCTACGGTCTATCCATCACATTAACTTATAGTACTGTGTATGGTGCAAAGTATGAACATCAAGATATAAAATTAACTTCTATTTTAATTTATTATGATAAGTGCACCTGATGTTGATTTTAAGCAGAGGAATTTGATGATGTCTATTTTCAGTAACAGAAAGGCTCAAGACATCACGTACCTCCTATGTTCAGGTGAAAAACCCCTGATACTCATAATTTATCACATATGAAAGTTATCAAGTACCCAATAAGTAAATTGCACGACCACTTTTGGTGTGAGTTGCGGCTTGACATAACGTATTGAACCTTCAGGTTAGTATACATGTGGCCATTTGTGAAATAACGATCATTTTTTCAGAGGCTATTTTCTAGTTCAAGAGAAAAAAGTTCCTAAACCTACTTCAGGCCAGAATACATTTCCACAAGTGCTCTGTCTGATGAAGGTCGGTAAATGCTAATGGTTACTTATGCATTGTATGTTCACAGCATTCAGATATTGTTTGCTACTCCAGGAAAAACGGACGCTTACTATCGTCCTTCAGCTGGAAATCCGGTCCAATTCTCCAGGATAGAGACGCGATTTATGGGAGTGGATTTTTTTGTTGCTCTCCTCTGACCAGTCATGATCCCTATGTTATGATATTGCCACATTATACCGATGACACATTGGCCCAAATTAAATCACAGACTAACATTCTGTTAAGGCATGTCGGCTGGAATCATCGTTTTGAGAAAACCGGTCTTCCATACACCATATAGATTTTTTTTGGCACAAAAACCGCCCACTAAAATTCCAATTAAAAATAATTTAGGGCATACAAAAACAGAAATAATTTTGAGCTCAACTGTCGTAGTCAGTTTTATTCACCTATACTGTATGCCCAATGTTATGGTGATTAGATGTGCATGATGTATGTTCAACTTACAACTAACCTACTTAGTTTGTATACGTTAAAAACATGACCTCAAACATTTTACGCCGTATATTATTTTGTATATACAAGCTTGACCCATTTGGGTAAGTGTTTACCGACCGGATTGCGATGTGACCACCGTGATGCACAGAACTAACAATGAGCCACTAGGTTCCGAGGTGCAACGAACTGGTGGACCGAATCAGAGGCGGACTAGTTGGCCACCTGTTGGGAACCACCCAAGGGTCCCAAATTTACGCAGTTCGCAGACCAACACCGGTTCGCGCATGAAATTTCGTAAAAATGACATAAAGGCGAAATGGATCTGATTGCAAAGAATGCCAATCAACAGTGTAGTTAGTCTGCCATTGATCGATCAGATGCAAGGAAACGGCGTTCTTTTTGGTTCTATGGTCAGCCTGGTGAGTTTGGGGTCTCCTTTGGCGCAACCATGTTTGCTAAATGAGTGACAAAGATGATACAACATTGCAATCGAAAATTTCCTCTGTGTGGACAGCCACTGACCGCTCAGATTCAAGGAAATAGAGTTCTTTCGGTTCGAAAAATCAAAATGTTGTCCGGGTCCGGATCCGCCTTGGTACATTTCCCGGCAGCCGCTCTTTGGCCCTACAGCTAATGTGCTCATGGTTATTCACAAAACTTGTGAGTTATTTTACTGGTGGAAAATTTACGCCATGGGTGTTTTATTTATTTTGCTCTTTCCGCCTACCATATATCCTGGGGAAGTGGGCGGCAACGGCCTCCAGGGTGCCATATATCTATAGTTACTGGTGAAGTGGGCGGCAATGTCCCCCAGCGTACCATATATCCAACTGTCATTGAAATATCAAGGCATCGCTACACATGTCTCATACACACCAGAGTTGCACGTTAGTTGGGCCGTGACGGGTGTTCTATCCACAAAACATTATTTTCGCATTAAATATAATGCAAAGTCTCTTTGATTAATCTCATATCGCTCTTCCCATACCTATCAGACTATATCAGTCTATCAGCTGCGAAGTAATTAACGTATTTCATCACACACCTGTTCTATGAAATCTCCACATACAGCAAAAGTAAACAATGCGGAAAATGAAAATACGTTTCGCACACATGTGGCGAACGAAATCGATGACGGACTATTTTTGAATAGAAGCGAAATTTCACTGGAATTTTCCACAAATCGCGCACCGCAATTATAATTTGAATCGCTAGAGATATCTAAAAATAGTAACGCGGTTCCCCTCGTAAATTTGGTTGACGATAAAATGTGTTATTTTTCTTGGTAGTAACTGTTGTCAAATGAATTGCGAGGATCCAACTAATAATTGCCTTTATAGACGTGGAGGTGTGAAATAAACACAGAAGGACACACTAGTGTGAACTGATTTTAGGGTGTACCAGGAAAAGACGCTATTGCAATAATGTTCAAACAACGAGCTTGCAGTACAGAAGAACTCGTCTGTCACAGCAGTTGACATTTAATAATGAACCATTAGCAGAATGTGATGTCATCAGTTCACATTAGACCAACTCTAATAATCGTGGAAGTTAATGGAGTAGTCTCTTAAAATCAAGCTCTTTTCACTATCCTCCATCGCAGATTGCGGGGGGGGGGGGGGGGGTTGTAGAGTGAGTGCAAGTTGAAACAAATATCATATTTCAAGAGCTTCATTGGGAAAGTGCGATTTTAACTCCTGTCTCATCAAAATTCTAATTGTGGTACAAATACAGCACCTTTCATAAATATCCGAAAAAACTAGTTGAGCGGCTTAGGTATTGGACTCCTGACTGCCAGGCGGAATTGCCGACCGTTTGATTCCCGCACGGGGATCAGAAAACAACATTCCAAATTCTTGGAAAACATGATTGTGTCCTTCAATATACGAATACAGGCCTGTTCCAGTTTTCTGAGGCCAACTACAGCACTTTTGTCGTTCTGTATCCAGCGCGTTTCAAACTATCTTGTAGCTGCCATAACGAAAGTAAACCAAGTATTCATGAAAACATTTAATAAGATGGATAACAGCAATCGCCTTTAGACGGTGTGCAATGGTCCTGTGGTTTAGTGTTGGGCTCCTGAATGCCAGGCGGGATTGTCGACCGTTTGGTTCCCAGCCGGGGATCACAAATCAATATTTCAAATTCTTCGAAAACATGATTGTGTCCTTCAATATGCACACACGAGCCCGTGCCAGTCTTCATCCGAGGCAAACAGCAACACTTTCGCCGACCTATAGACAGCGCGTTTCATAGTTTCATGAAGTTACCACAAGGAAGGTGAACCAAAGAAATCAACATTCCAAATTCTTCGAAAACATGACTCTGTCGTTCAGTACAAACATACAGGCCCATGCTAGACTTCATCTGAGATCAACCCCAGCACTTTCGTCGTACTGCGGCCAACGCGTTCCCCACTTTTATGTACCTTCCGTAAGGAAACTGAACTAAGTATTCTTAGAACATCATCTAATAAGCTGGATTGCAGCATCGTTTTTTGTCGATGTGCAGTTGTCCAGTGGTTTAGATGTTGGACTCCTGAATGCCAGGCGGGATTGCCGACAGTTCGATTCCGGGCCGGGGATCAGAAATCAACATTCCAAATTCTTCGAAAACATGATTGTGCCTTTGAATGTGAACACCTCCCCTCGAAAACTGTCTACACCACTTTTATTCATGCTTGGTGAAGGGTGAATGGACGAGGGAAATCGAAAAGAGTAATTTGTTTTATATAAGTACACTCTTGTTGCGTGTCTACTAACCAGCTACCTGAAGGAAATGTGGCACACGTGGATCTTAATATGATTATTAATTCATCCAATGAAGCTGGGATCGTTCGTTTTGGGGGGGTTAGTGTAAGAATTCCTGATGAAATGTGGTAAATTTAGGCCACACAAAATAAATTAATTGATTCTCAGGCATTTTTCTTTTCAAATCAGTGAGGGAGGGAGGTTTTTATATTTAATTTCTATTTTTCTTTGCAAAAACTGAGGAAACATGGAGAGAACTTCGGTTGTCTTTTCACACACACAAAACAGAAAGTGCATATTTATACAAATAAATTTATTTTAATTTAAAAAATAAAACATTCCTCTAAAAACAAACAATAGGTACTGCAAATCAAATGCCTCATATTCTTTCGATATTTTTATATTATCTTTGAAGTAAAAGTATTTAATCTTTGGGGATTTCGCGCGTTACAATTTATGGGAGAGAGTGCCTATAGGCACTCTCCCATAAATTGTAACGCGCGAAATCCCCAAAGATTAAATACTTAAATAAATTGTAACAAGGCCGACTAAATAAACATGCATCAATCAAAAATTGAAAAAGGTTTCGGGTCTCCATGAGTTTTTACTAATATTGGAAGACACTGAAAGGCAGTAACAATGTGCAATGGGGGGATTCAAAATCAATGAGGGATTGCCTGAGAATCAAAACACTTGTTTGGCCTTATACCCATGTGCTTCTAATTCTTAAATAAGTCTGCGATTTTTGATATCGCGCCAATAACAGCGGCCAATTTAGACATTTATCTTAAATGTCAACGCCTGTATCAAGCCGCCCATTATCATCTTCTGTAAATCCCATCTATGTCCAAAAAAACATATCTAAACATAAGGTACTGACCTGAGAAATTGTGAACGGCTATGGCCCATTTTTCGGGTGACGTTATAGACGTCAACATCAACGTCTTCAAAAGTTAAATGTCGGTCGATTGTGAAGAAATTTTACTTTGTTGAGTTCATGTAGAATTAAAAAAAACAAAGAGATGGGTGTTCTTACTTTTTCGATTTATCGCCATATTTAAGGTTTAATCGTCACTTCAAATGTTGAGGTTTTATGGACATATTTTTATTAAAAACTGATTTTCTAACATGCAAACTTTTCTATTAATATTAGATACAACTTAGAATATCCACACACTATAAAGTTGGTGATGTCTCCATTAAATATAGTTATGAAAATTTTAAATTTCAACCTTCATCCAAAATAACGTCAAATTGACGTCTTTTCCCAGAACGTTTAATATCTACCACGTTATTGAACTTTCCTTCTCGAAATTGGAAGCGTAGTCTCCACTGACAACATATCTAAAGTGCAATCACTTTTAGCCGATGAAAAATTCGTCTATGGCTGCCGTTAGGGTGACCTCGGACATCAACGTCGGAACAATTAAAGTTCGTCGGGTTTTCATGAAATTTAGTACGTTGTAGAGCTTCAGAAATGAAAGGGGGATTTTTGATTTAACGTCGTTTTCGACATTTTTACGCCAAATGACGTTTTTGGTGCGAAAAACGCATGTAGCATGCATACAGCATTACCATTACACTTACAGATATGAAACTGGGCATGTGGGTGTGACAGTAATTGCGTTCGTGCATTGCCAAGTGTCTTTGTCACCATCGCAAAACGTTTTGATTTACAACGCAAATAACGCAAAAAAATGGAAAAATAATCTTTTAGTGTCGCGCGCGCACCGCTATTACCATAGCACTTATGGAGCCCAAACGCCGTATATCGACGAAGCAGTGGCAGTTCAGAGGCGTTGTCAAGTGTTCTGTAGATTCACACAGAAGTTACAATGTCAATAACGTCAACAAACACAAAAATACAACTTTTGCCTTGTATCACCACTACAGCCATTAAAAGGAAGTCGGATTCTCGTGACATTTCAGCATGTTCTAAAGATGAAACAAAATAGGACATTGCTGTTTTTTAGTTTTTAGGTTTATGCCATTTTTGACGTTTTTACGCCACTTGAGGTTTTAGCACTTTTTAGCTTTTACAACTTAAAGGGCAAAACCGGCAACACGCATAGCTCCGTCAGTGCAATATCTACAGCTATGAAACTTCGGCACCTTCTTCATGCTTTAAAGATCGAGTGCACACCATTTTAATATTGTCAAATTTCAACCTTTATCTAAACTTCCGTCAGTTTTAATGTTTTTTCTTACGCTTTTAATATCAACGCCTGTATCAAACCTTCGCCTTTCAAATGTTGGATATGTCCTCTCAAATAAAAACATATCTAAAGATTCGGTACCGACCTGAGGGATTCCGAATAGTTATGGCCGAATTTAGAGTGACATTATTGACGTCAATACGATTAAAATTAAATGACATCCGGATTCTCATTAGGTTCCGCTCCACAATTTTCCACTCTCTTCAAATGCAAATATTCTGTAGCTTAGTTATCTAACCCATAACATGTATTACATTTCCCAAATCCACAAAAAACATATAACACTATCTGACTAAGTAGAAATAAACAATCTGAATGTGGGTGGAATAATTTATTGTCAAAGGCCAGACTTCAACCTGAAAAATTGCATAAAAAATGTCGAAACCAGTCATTTTCAGCCACCTAGCAGCCTCAAAAGAATGTCCCCACCAACCTCACCTACCCACCCCTGGAACAAAGCATCCCCTGTTTCTAAAATGCAAAAAAAAATTATATGTTTCCGTCTCCTTTTTCAGTTACCTGTCTGGTAACAAACCCGTGTAAAAATTACATTTTAAAAAATAGCCAATTTTTCGAAGCCACTGTTTCCCATAATTCATCTGGTAATTTTCCCCTATGTATCAGACTCCAACTTTGGGACCAAAACTTCAAATTCTCTTGTCCAACAAAAAACCTAATGTAATCATATAGCTGATACTAAAAATATATCTTTATTTTACATGGCCTTAGTTTCAACATATGCCCTATGTTTAGAATTTCACCCCTGTGCAATAGTGCAAAACTGTAGAGCGGAACCTTAAAGAGAAAACAAGAGTGGTCTCCCCTTGGATTTCACTCAGGCAAAAGAATCTGGAGTCTATCCTGAGTTGAATGAACAAAAACCACAAGTCTCTATTTTCAAACAGTAAAAAGATACAGCATGGCCTTTCTGATTGCCGAATAGCTTTTGCAGCCAGTTTTTGTCTGATTTTCACAACCACACCAGACCACACCACACCACATCAGCCCACACATTTCTCCGAGCCACTTCAGAGAGCATTTTGTTATTACCACCAGCCACATTGACTAACCAGGTCCTGCCAATAGCACTGTTAAATACAATCAAAATGTAAACAATAAGCAGTGATAACCATAGCTTGGGGGGGGGGGGGGGGGTGTTGCCCTCTAGATATGAAAGCGTAAACAGCTTAACGGACGGATGACACACATAGGAATAATCATAAAAAATTGTATGAATGTAGCACCGGGTACATTTTGCTGATGATGATTTTTATTACCTGGTAAACGCATGCGCAGTCATTATTGTACACACGGGGATTACGAAGTCCACGGCAGCTGTACTGAGCTGTAACCACTCCTGTTACACTATGTGTTAATATCTTGATATGAGTTGGATGAAATGGCCGTTTCGAGCGCACCACATTTTTTGTTTCGATCGCACCTCACCAAAAACTTAGTTTTTTCGAGCAAATCGCGTTCATCACGATCGAAATCCATCGACTTGTACGATGCAACTCGTTCACGTTCACATCGTCACTGTTTCCCGGTTTTTACAGAGGCGTCGTGTGTTCGTAGACGAGGCGTCGTGTGTTCAACGTTCAATTTCTCTAACGATCAACGTGGATCCGACAAAAATTTCGACGGAATTTTAACAAACTCGATAAAATTCCCTCTCTTAAAAATTCACTTTTAGGTGAGCTCGTAACTTTTGACACGGCCGTTCTCGGGAAAACACTTTCGCAGAGGTAACACGGACCCTCAATTTAGGTGAATTTTTTCGACAAAATACCGCCAAAAAAACACCACCGGTCCGGATGAATAACTAGCGATCCGACGTCGATTTCCGCGGAAAACATAGTCCGAATCGAGAAGCGAATTTATGTGTGCGCCCGAACCGGTCGTCGATGACGTAGTGAGGTTTTTGGCAAGGAGAGAGAGATAGCTCGCGGAGTCTAAAACGCGCGAGGTGCGCCCGCTCCGGCGGTCCACGATTATGTAGATATTACGAGTTGTGAGACGGACGATAAAAAATTGTTTTGACCAACGAAATAACAGAATTATCGATCAATCAGCATTGGCTTCATTCTATTTTCATCATAAATCTTAATAACCGTTTTTGTCATTAAAAAAAATGAAAAAAAGTTGTTATTTTTTTACGTGTATAATAAGAAGTAGAAAATATAATTATATTATCATAAAAAGTTAAACAATTCACAAAAAAAAATTTGAAAATCACAAAAAAATGTTTGACAAAAAATATTTTAATAATAAGAAGTATAAATAAAAACAAAAAAAATATTTTTGACACTCACAAAATTTTGTCATTAAAGAAAAAAACTTGTTAAAAAAAAGTTGTTGTTTTTACGTATATAATAAGAAGTTGAAAAAGTACTGTTGGAATCTAGGAATTAAAAATTATAACCGTTACAAAACCAAAGAACGATTGATAGAAGCCATGCGTGAGGAGACTTGTGGTCTATCACTGGCGAAATTACAAGCCAAAGTGCGTCAGTCGTTGAAATTGAAAGGTGTCAAATACATGAAAAAAGATGAATGCATAAGTCATTTTCTCGACGGAAATGGAATGGACGAAAGATCTGCGGTAGTGATAAAAATAACTTGAATCACGAATAAAAGATGACAAGATAACGACGACAAAACAACGTCAATAAACGACCGCAGAGAAAACTAAGAAGAAAAAGAAAAAGATAGCCATTAAACGAAAAGTGGTAGAGTGGCAGAAGGTTTCAAAAGAGAATAATAAAAAAAATGAAAAGCGACGCGGTTCGAGATGGCGATTTGTTAGAAAAAAAAATGATGGATGCAATCGAGAGTGCGGTGAATAACAAAAGGGCTCGAAATTATAACGGATATCATGATCGAAGCGTTGAAGTCACCATTGATTTTGATAGAACGAGATGAAGACATCAAAGAATGGTTTAAAACTTTCGACGTGAAGCCCGGTCTCATAAAAAACTTCATCTTGAATCGTTCATGGAACAGGTGAAGGATAGAGTATTGGGCGTAATTCGAAAACATCTTGGTAAAGGTTTAAAAATAAGAATGATCTTGTATTGTCTGATGAAAAAGGTCGACGCCCAAACGGGTAAGATCCTGGAACGAGACTATTTGAAAACTGACGTGCTTCTCTTGGCTGATGTGTTCGAAAATTTTCGATCGGTGTGTCGTCGACATTACGAACTAGATCTGGCTTGGTATTTCACAGCACCCGGACTCGCTTGGGGTGCTCTCTTGAAAACGACCGAGGTTTGATTGGAATTATTAATGGATGTAGATATGTTGCTCATGTTCGAAAAGGCTGTGAGGGATGGTGTCTCTATAATTTCCACTATATATGCTAAAGCTAATAATTATCAGATGGGAAAAGATTTCAATTCAGAAAAACCGAGTAAATACATACTATATTGGGATGCTAATAATATGTATGGTTAAGCCATGAGTCATCCTTTACCGATCGGAAATTTCAAATGGTCGAAACGTTGGAAGAAAAAGAAAAATGGAGAGACCATCCTTGTATTCTAGAGGTTGAGTTGGACTATTCCCAAACCTTACATGATTTACACAACGATTATCCGCTAGCTCCTGAACGAATAGAAGTGAACGGCGTTGAAAAACTCATTCCTAATTTAAATCACAAACGCAAGTATGTGGTCTACTGTGAAAATCTGAAACATTATATCAATCGCGGGATGAAATTGATCTATGTGCATCGAATCATTCGATTCTATGAGGAGCCTTGGATGAAAACATACATCGATCTCAACACGAATTTAAGAATGCAAGCCGAGAGCGACTTCGAAAAAGATTTCTTCAAACTCATGAACAATTGCGTGTTTGGGAAATCTATGGAAAACATTAGGCATAGAACTAGGGTTCAACTCGTCACGTCTGAAGAGAAGTCTAGAAAATTAAACGCGAAACCCATTTATTAATATAGAACTATATTCGATGAAAATCTAGTGGCTGTGCACATGCAAAAGACACATCTAAGGTTCGATAAACCCTGTTATCTCGGAGCGATCATCTTAGACATTAGCAAGCAGTAGATGTATGAGTTTTACTACGATTACGTCAAAGCGAAATTCGATTCGAAAGTTAAAATATTGTTCACCAACACGGACAGTCTAGCTTACGAAATAGAGACTAGGGACATCTATGAGGACATAGCGTCAGACGTGAATGAATGATTCGACATGAGTAATTATCCCGACGATCACCTGTCTAAGATTCCAAAGGGTGTCAATAAAAAGGTGTTGGATAAATTTAAAGACGAGAGCGATGGAAGACAAATCACCGAATTTGTGGGTTTGAGACCTAAATTGTACGCTTATCTCATCGATGGTGAAAAGATCAAGAGATATAAAGGTATTCAAGCATGTGTGACGAATAAAAGCATCGCTTTCGAAGAGTGTAAAGACTGTATTCTCGAAAATGTGACGGTGTATAAAAAGATGGCTACGATTCAAAGTGAAATGCATGAGATATACACCAAAGAAATCAATAAAATTGTGTTCACGGCTGACGACGATAAGAGAATTAAATGCGAGGATAAAATACACACTTTCGCACTCGGACATTATTATTCTGTGATATTTCAACAAAATCAAGAGGATGATGAATGGAGTACGAATGGAGTATGAATGGAGTTTAAAAAAACTCGTGAGTTTGTAAGTTAAAAAAAAAGAATAGAAAAAAATAATAAATAAAAACAAAATAAAAAAACAAAACATATTATGAATAATAAGAAAATAAAACACATATCTGTAGAAGGTGTCATCTTACCCAACGAACCCCATCCAACACTGATGTATCGAAAGCGGCAAAAGATTTAAAAATCAAACATTTTCGAGGTGTGTTTTCAAGAGATGCCTTGCCAAGAAAATAAGACGACGATTCGGAATGAGGAATTTTAAATCTGGATGATATCGGAGGTGAGGGTACGCATTGGGTCACGTGGTTTCCGAATTGGAATAAAAAATATTATTTCGATAGCTATGGAATTTCACCCCAGATAGAAATAAGGGACTATTTAACATCAGTTATTTACAATACCGAACGAGTGCAAGCGCCGGATCGAATGTTTTGCAATCATCTATGCCTCTACGTTCTCAAGAGATGGTCGGAAGGAGATCACTTTCAAGATATTCTCAACGATTTACATTAAAGAAAATTGTTTTGGTTTATATATATATTGAGAGAGATATGTATATATATATAAAAAATTTTGGTTGCATTAATTAAAATAAAAAAATATATATTTTTAAATAATAAAAAAACAAACCAAAACAAAACATGACAGTCGATAAATTCCGTCGTGCTGATGATAATGAAGATTCCTCTACACAGAAAAGAAGAACCAGCGTCGAAATTGTCAGTAGCATTGCCAACTTGGACAAACGATACGTTCAAAGATACGAACCTTGACAAGAACCTTTAAATTTAAACAATAAGAAAATCTACAATCTTCCAGAACCGATCGATCAATCGGATGCTGCGACTAAAAAATATGTCGATAGAGGAGACGAACATTTTCGACAGATGATGAGAGATAATTGCGTGAATAAAGCCAATCTGGACGATCTCAACTTGAAATCTAAATGAGTGGTGAACATAGTGTATCCCAGAGATACGACCGATGTTGACACTAAAAGATATGTGGATGACTCTCACACGAGATTCAGTAAACATATGAGAGTTCGCTACGTTCCTACAGTGATGCAGTCTGAATTGAGCGCGAATTCTAACAAGATAATTAACGTACCCGATTTCACGAATTCCAACAATGCGGCAACCAAACAAAACGTAGACTTGGAACTGAGAAAGAATAACGTCGACGAGCTAGAAATGAAATCGGATCTGGATGTGGGATTCAATAAGATATTGAATCTACCCCAGATCGACGATACGGACAAAGACTCGACGGCGTCAACAAATGTTACGTGGATTCTGCCATACAGGATTCTCAATCCTATCTGGAATCTCAAGTCGACGACTTATATCTGAACAAACAAACTGGAGGAAAATGGAGGCCGGCATCAGCATGAACGGTTGCGAACTATTCGGACTCGATGACGACCCGGAATACAAATCCTGCACAGTCAGCAGAAAGTACTTGAACGAAAATACGGTCTGGAGAAAAGGTGATATTATGGAAGGTAAACTGGACATGGGAGGGTATGCACTCACGAATCTACCAGATCCCACTCACATGACGGATGCCCGCAATCTGATCTCCGTAGTGGAAAAGATAAAATACGCCAGACAATTGATCACCAATTAGATGCGTTAGATGCGTAAAAAGCCGAATGGTCCTTCGGAAACGGAGGTAACGGACCGTTGCACGGTCTGATAGGACATCCCATGCCTGTGGGAGGCGATATCATTTGAATGAGTTTGACTTCTATGGACTTGAGCGAAAAAGTAATCGTCAATCTCGTGGTGAACGGTGTGGAATGCCAGAAGAGGTACAGAGTTGAAAAGATGAAGGAACAACACTCGAACACTAACGTCTTCGGGACGCCTCTCAAGGTGCAGATGGGGGATAAGATCAATTTCAAGATGAAAACCAATAATCCCCAAGCCGCCACTTCAGTGGTCTCTCTGTTGATCAAACTGACTGGATCCTCTGAATAAACAGTAAGAGCCCCCAAAAATTGAAAATAATCACTTTTTTGTGATGTAGGGGAGACAACTCAAAAAAAATATAATTGGATTTTAAGAGATTGAATATTCAATTTCTTAAAATCTAATTATATTTTTTTTTCTTTTTATTACTTTTTATTTTTGTTTTCGTTTGACATTCCGAACTTACATATATTGTTATTTGTTTTCGTTTAACATTCTTAAAACACTCGTCCATGTCTAAACCAAGACCCAACATAGTAATAATACATTCTTCAAAAGCTGTTTCTCCTCTATACGTTAACGTATCTAGTAAATGTCTCACACAATCTTTCGTGGTTGTTCCCTGTTTTTTTAATTCGTTCTACCATTTCCGAAGTCAATATTACGGGTGTTGTCATTTCCAATCGATCTGATATATTTAATAAATTCCTCTCATCTATGTTATCTACCAAATGCTTTCGATTTCGTCTCAAACATTCTCTATTTTGATTATTCATTTTTTAGGGTTTTATTTTTATTATTATTTATTTTTTTTTATATTTTATCGATATTTTTGGGGGATATTTTAATTTCTATTTTTATATATATTATATCATCGAACGATAGACATTTTTTGTCCGTCCGATGCGAATTCTACCTCTGTATCAGATAGGACTGGAGCAAAAGCCTTGTTTCTCCCCGGCACATTCTTATCGAATTGCATCATGATCTGAATGTCTAAGACACAACTCTTCAGTCGCGCGCTCTGTTCACTAACGTCGAATACGAACAGGGCATACATCGATTTGTATTTGGTGGGAGTGATGTTAGGATTGCCCATCAATTCGTCCAGTCGATGATATTTCTTTCTGAAATCCGTGGCGTCACTGTATAGCCTGCAGAAATTGTTCTTATCAGAAGAGGCATTGTAATCGATGGCTGGATATCTCATAGCATTTAGAAATACCTGCATGTTTCTCAAGTTACAATGATCGAATAGAGAAGGATTTTTTCTCTTGAAACCCGTCCCTATCAGTTTGAAATGCCACTACGATGAATCGCGGTCTTTCCGAAGCAGATTTCACGGTCAATCCCCAGTTGAAGTTATTGCCAGATGGAATACTAGCCATGTCCCACTGTCTCATACTCAATCCCACCAGTAATTTACTCTTCGATTCTACGATCTTGTAGAGATGTACTTTTTCCGTGACTGAAGCAATACGTGCGGAACGAACCAAGATATCTTGTTCAGATGTATCTTACCTGCATCGGTCGCAGTGGGTCTCATGATGGCTTCGTCGTTTCCTTTTCGATTCAATGTCAGATTGTGTTTGAATCCATAAAAAATCTTAGCGTAATCTTCTGCGAATCCGAATAGGTATTTCAGAGGTATCCTGAACGAAAACGTTCCTTTGGGTCTCGATGTCTTGCCACTGTAGTCGAATCTCAGGGCAGCACCGGTATTGGCTGCACTCATGTCGGCAACGGTGTCATTCATCCACAATTGATTGAGTCCTTTAGATTTCGAAAACTCGTCCGAATTCGTCAAGAGTCCGTACATCGTGGTGGCTTGTCCGGGATGAAACACGGATTCTATCTCTTGTCCTAAGAGCATGTATTTCATATTACTGAACAGATGCATCATACCATTATTGGCTAGAGTGACCATGTCATCATCGGCGTAATCGCTTCCATCTTCTTTGGTGAGACGCCCCTGTATCACTATGTAACTTTCGCTGGGATGAACAAACAAATCTTGAGTTTGGACGTTGATTCTATTTAGACTGGTCCCAGTCACTGGTTCGTACTCGTGAACTTCATTTTCTTGAATGCTTTCGTCTCTGAATATACCTTCAGTTATATCTAATATATTCGTCATATTTGTTTTTTGCTGTCAGTGTGTGTTTAATTCACTTTTTTATTATTAATTGTTTTTCTTTTAATTATCAATTTCATTAATTTTATTTATTACTTTTTTCTCCTTCTTAACTATGTATATGTAAAAAAAATAAAAGTGAAGGATTGGTTCTTCAAAATGTCATCTTCTGCAATTCTTGTTCGTAAAACGTTCCGATGATTTCTCTGCTGTCATCTTCATCATCCTCTAATGCTTCTATTTTGTAAGTCACCGGATCTATGTAAAACATTTTAACGATCTTAAAGATTTCTTCGGTCCATCGAGGAGTGTAACCTTTTTGTGAAGAGTGACTTATATATATATAAGAAGTGATTCGATTGCCGACTGCAAATTTTGGTGATTTGGACTCCTTCTTGATCTTGATCCTTTTGGGATAGAGATTAGCGAAGACGTGTTTTTCATTTCGAGGAGCGCTAGCTTCTGCGGGAGTCATCTTGATTGACCTATGTCGCGTGTTGTTGTATTCTTCAACCACTGCATCTATAACGTCGATATATTTCTTGGTCTCGTTAGCAGTGAAATACTTGTACATTTTTTCCTTCATGGTTCTATTCCAACGTTCGATCACGCTAGCTTTCCCTTCGTTTTCAATGGAATAAAGGTTGACCAATGGATGTACGTGACTGTTGTAAAATTCCTTCCCTTTGTCCACCCACAATTTATCCGGTTTTCGAAAAGACGATGCAAATATGCTCTTCAGAGCCTCGGCCACACAAGGTCCAGATTTATTCTTCAGAGATCTTATCCATCCATATTTTGAAAACACGTCGATGACCGTCAGTATGTATTTAATGCCCTTGTTCCATTTCGAATGCGATTTCATGTCGACCAGATCGGCCGACCAAATCTGATCCAGACCCTTTTTAAATACCCTTCTCGTTCAAAATTTACGTGTGACAGGCTTGTGTAGTTCGACCAATGAACGTTCAAGTCTCTCTCTCCTAGTGGGATTTGGTGTATTTTTCAACCTCGTCAACATGTTTTTATCGCAGATTCGATTACGATCCTCGACGTCGGGATGTTTAGCGTAGCACAGATCGTGAGTGTAAGTGGCCGAATCCACCATATTGATGGGGTTGCTCCAAGATTTATGTGTCAGATCCCGATTCAACCTCTTATTTAATTTCGTGCCAGGCCCAGTGAATTGATGACTTGGCAGATGCATTTCAACAGGTAGATTATTAATCAATTTATTCGTCAGACCGGCACCGCATTTGATGAATTGTTTTTTGTCGAACCGCACATTTCACACGTTTCGTGAAGCATGGGACTTTTATTGTTTGTCAGTACTTTTTTTAACGTTAACCGTATCGGTAATTCTCTTGCATTTGACGCAATACATTTTTTTTTTCCATATAAATATATTTTAATTTTTTTTTTATTTTAATTTATACATAATTGTTCTTCTTCTTTTATATATACATTTTTTCAATCGATCGCTTCTGGAATCTTTTTGCAATCCAATAATTTACAAAACGATTGTCTTGATTCTTCCCTACCTTTTTCGATGAGAGAATCCTTCAATTCTTCCTTGAGAATCTGATGAATCTTGACTCTTATCTTCGCTTTCATGACTTCGTATTTTTTTGTTTTTCGTTCAATATGTCGGCGAATTCACTGTCTGAAATCCTATCATCTTTCAATGCCATAGAGATCTTATCCGACACAGAATCGATCTTTGCATCGGCAAAAAACACTGACATTTTCATGTTTCTTGGCCTTTACAGATAATTTCTTAGTGTGAAATTTTCCGATCATTCTGACAAATCCGCAGTCAAAGCCAGTCCTTCTACGGCCAACACAACCAGAAGAGCAATGAGGGCATTCGACAATAGACTGATTCCGACAACGTTCAAACCCATAGAGAACGTGTTGAGAGTCAAATTCACACCTCTCACAAATTTCTCTAATCTCAAATATTTCTTATTGAGCGAACAACGAGAATCTCTCTCTTGCATCAGATACGATTGAATTACATGGTGACGATGTCTTCCCATTCCGTCATGAGACACGAATGATCAACACGATTAAATTTTTTCTCATCTCGACAACCGAGGCACCTTTCACGCATGATGCGAGGAAATTGTTCTTTCATGCAGATCGCGTAAGCTCTGCACAATGCCCTTCGAAGAAACCAAGCTATCAATTCCATGGAATCATTCGTTTTACTCCTAATTATTTTATAAAAAAAAAAAAATTCTATTCTTATTATTCATTTTTTTCTATTATTTTGTTTTTAGTATTATCTTTTTCTATATTTTTTTCTCTTTTATATCTATTACGCCTTTTTTTAATAATAACACATCTATTCTTCTCATCATCATTTTGAAAGTTGGAATTTTTGCCTCTCGTATTTCGATAAAACAATCATTTTCTCATTGTCATCGTCGTTAGATTGATACGGGAAATAATCGATAATGATTTTTAATCTTTCAGCAAATTCGATCCATGATCTATTTAATGCGAATGAGTGTAATAAATTTGACACATTCGCGAATAGCGTTTTCAATATTTTCATCACCACAAAGATAGAATACTTTAACTACATTTTTTCGCGCAAAAAAATATATAACGATATTTCCCGTAATTATAACGTTCTACAAATGTCACATCGTATTTTAAACGATCTAGAACATCTATAATCATATCATAATCTTGGTAAGACACATTTTCTTCACACATCATCATTTCGATATTTTCGAAATAGGTTCAATTTAGGAATATGAATAACAATATTAAAGAAAACAACGTTCCATAACAGTTTAAACATGCATCGTGTATGATTTGTTCTGATTGAATTGTTTCTAATGCATACTCGTGTAAAGATTGTGAATAATCCAAAAGCTTTTCGTAATACAAACGTCTCGTGAACACGTCTATTGGAAGTCGTTTTCTCTCCTTTTGTTTCATTTTTTTTTAATTGTTATTTTGTTTTTTAATCTTTATTTTTTTTTTTTTAATAATAACATACCCAACATGGGTATATTCTTAAACGGCGCATTCTGACTGAACAATAAACCTTTACCAATCAGTTCCACATTCTCTTCGGTCTTCAGATAGAGACCGTCTCCGTGGAAAGCATTGCCACCTTTTCTCATGGGTCCTAGATACAATCCTTTACCTTCGACGTCTACTCGACTCACGGCTCCTCCCTTCTTCAAAAACAGTCCGTTTCCTCTCTTCTTCAGAAACAATGCTCTACCCATTAATTTGTCCACTGCCGATCTAACGAGTCGCGAGAGAGTTTCCACACCCAGAGCTGGTAACACCGTCTTCGTGAGAATGGCTAATGCTTTAGCGGCGAGTCCCGCCAATAGCGATAAGAAACCGCCTTTAATTCTCAGATTGTCTCTCAGTTGGGCGGTACTCAATCTCCCCGTCATTCCCGTTCGATTACGGATCGCTTTCGCCATCCTTTTGATTTGAGGGTTTTTTTTTGTTTAATAAAAAATAGTTATTTTTTGTATTCTTATTTATTTTTTTGAATGTTGTTTTATATATATCTTTTGTATCCTTATTTTTGGAATGTTGTTTATATATATATTTTAAAAAAAAAAACAATTTTTATCATCCGTCTCACTACTCGTAATATCTACATAATCACGGACCGGAGCGGGCGCACCTCGCGCGTTTTACACTCTGCGAGCTATCTCTCTCTCCTTGCCCAAAACCTCACTACGTCATCGACGACCGGTTCGGGCGCACCGATAAATTCGCCGACCGATTCGGACTGTGTTTTTCCGCGGGAATCGACGTTGGATCGCTAGTCTTTCATCCGCGCCGGTGGTGTTTCTTTTGGCGGTATTCTGTTGAAAAAATTCACCTAAATGGAGGGTCCGTGTTACCTCTGCGAAAAGTTGAGTGTTTTCCCGAGAACGGTCGTGTTAAATGTTACGAGCGCACCTAAAAGTGAATTTGTAAAAGAGGGAATTTTATAGAGTTTGTTAAAATTCCGTCGAAATTTTAGTCGGATCCATGTTGATCATTAGAGAAATTGAACATTGAACACACGACGCCTCGTCTACGTTCACCGCTGTAAAAACCGGGAAACAGCGACGATGTGAAGGTGAACGTGTCGCATCGTACAAGTCGATGGATTTCGATCGTGATGAACGTGATTTGCTCGAAAAAAACCTAAGTTTTTGGTGGGGTGCGATCGAGACAAAAATGTGGTGCGGTCGAAACGGCAATTTCACCCAACTGATATGTTCAAGGAGAATTATGTATTCATTGATTAGAATATCTATAACAGGAGTACAAAGAATATGTTTACCATTGCGAGTGAATGGTTATTACATTATATATACGGTAAGTAGCGCCCAAACTCCACGAAAGTTGGTGGGCAGATAGCCCATAACACTGTCGAATTCTTTCCAGAATTAGATTGGTGGCTCGAGAGCTTGTGACAACACACCAATGGCCACTACTAACACAAAAGCCAGCTTAGTAATGTAACGACAGCTGCTACACTACTATTAGTACTAGCTACAATTAAAACTAGAAGTCCTGTCATGAAACGCGCGCAAATAGCACGTAACTCGGAGGTCCATTGGCAGAAACATTGCCTGAGTTGGCTATGAGTAACCAGGAGAACCTGCTGTGCTTTGGATGCCATTCGATGATGGCAATTGTGCGGAATTCCTACGTGCAATTAAGCCTAGATAAGCGCACAGTTCATGACAGGACGGCTAGTTTTAACTGTAGTACGATTGCTGTCTTCTGCAGCTGTTGTTGATGGTGATGACTAGATTAGATTGAACTTCATTTGCACGACCACGGACGTAACGGAATGTATTATTTTTGACAGTCTCCAATTTGGCTTGCCATCAACAAACCTGTAATTATTTGGTTAAATGGCAGAAAAACAAAAATGTAGTAACGCACAAAGTAGCACCATCCAACAGCACGAGAATAACAACAGTGCTTGCATTAGGAGACCCAGTAAGTATTGGCGGTGATTTTGATGCTGCTGGGATTGGTAATATTGTTGCTGGTTACATTAATGAGGTATGGTGTTGTTGCAGCTGTTGGTACATATATAGGGGATATGGAATTAGTGTTTTTCTCATATAATATTTATGAAACGAGTCTAAGAATTTTCAGTTTTGGCGAGCCCAAACGGAAAATTCGGACGAGTTTCATAAATATTATATGAGAAAAACACTCATTTCATATTCCATTTATCATATGACACACACACGCACAAATTAGCCACTTACATGTAGTATGACTTTTTAACCCATCACCTAACTTGAGTTGCAGACGGCACATGGAAAAACCATCCTTGAAATACTACAATTTTTCATTTTTTGCTTCCAAAACATAGGTTATGACCCCTCATTTGAACGAGCTCGTCGAGCTCGTTCCAATGAGGGGACATAACCTATGTTTTGGAAGCAAAAAGTGAAAACATAAAAAAAAATTAATGGCGTTTTTCTTGTAGATAAAAGATTAATACAATATAACCCACAATAAATAGGACAGATAACGGATAACGTAAATTCTCCCTACTGAAATTATGTAAATGTGACCAGTTGTATATTGTTTAGCCAATCAAATTGTCCAGTTTTGAAATTGACCAATGAAAGCTCCCAACTCTAATTATGCAAATTATGAAAATGTGGCCCAGTTGCATTTTGTTCAGCAAATCAAATTGTAAATTGTAAAACTGACCAATGAAATTGACGGAAGGCTTTATTTATCACTGATTAATATGAAAACAAAATATCAAATGTTTTAAAGTGAACAAAACGGACGAGTCATATGATAAATTGTTTTATTGGCGTACGTTTACGTGTATTCAAGTCAAAAGAGCAGAAGTAGGAGCAGTGATACCTACAATAGTAGTAGTAAGGGAGGATCAGTAGTCTGGTAGATGTAGTTGTATTTTGTAGTAGGATCGGTTTCAACAATAGTTGTAGTAGTAATCGTGGTGATCGTAGTGTTTTTTATCCGTAGTTGTCGTAGTAATAGCGGTGGTGGTACAGTTGGAACTATAAGTCTGGTTAGCACATAAAATGCTCGTTAGTCCATGCCCCCCTTACTGCAGAAGAATGAGGTAGTCTGAAATACACATCACAGCGTTTGCGCTTGGTAGTGCAAAATGTAATGCGCTATTAGCAAGGTCGGTGGTGAAATCACGAACCGAACCGATCGAACATGAAGAAAATTATTGAGACTACAGTATGCGGAGGTTGGATTGCTACTAACTCGCTTTAGGATAGATTTTTCACTTCGTAAGTATTCACAATTTCTGAGGACAAAACACAAGAAGTACTTGCACACTTTCACCAAATGGACCACTGGGTTGGACTCGGTGGTCCATGTGATGAAATTTAGTAAGTATTTCTTGTGCTTTTGTCAGTGTTATCAGCAATCGTAAATATTTTTCGAGTGGAGAATATACGGCGCTGCGGTTAAGTAGTTATTCTCTCTCTTCTTGTTATATATGCAGTCAAATATTAATATCTATTTACGATCTGGTTACGTCATTACATGTACATGTATCCCAGTAGAGGTTATGAATGATGCCAGTGTTCTCTATTTACTAGTATAGAATCGCACAGAGGCATGCTGTTTTTCTGCGGAAATTGAGTTACGCTAATGATGCAGTATGGCAGGAACAAATGTGCACTTACTCAGTGCGTTATTACTTAAAATTGTGCTCAATACAGTAATAGGACTTCCGACTTTCAACTGTAGTTACTGTTACAAATTGTCGGATTGTCGATTTCATTTGTAGTTTAAATTTCTAAGCGTTAACAGCACTATCAATCTGATATTATAAATGATCAGGTTTCTTTTTTCTGTGTCATCACGGAAAATAGAAATGTGGGTGAGATTGGAGACGAATTAATATAGACACACACAACAAAGTGACTCATACATGTACAACAATACTATTTTCTCATGGATAGCAATTCGAGCAATCTCTCCATTATTTGTGAAACATAGAACTGTCGTAATGACAGAAGTCATGCTACTGCTGCATGTGCTCTAGAGAGAATAACAATATAAAATAATGAAGTCACTCCTACCTCAGTGATTGTACTAATAGCAGTAGTAATGGCAGTAGGATTAGCAGTAATGGAGTTGGCGGTCGCCTGGCAGTAGTGGTAGTGAAATGCTAGTAGTAGTTACTTCTTGTTTTGCTATATTGTGACGAACATATGAAATAACAGAATGGTCGTTTCAGTGAAAGAAGAAATATGCAAGTTAAAATGTGTTGCCGTACCGATGATAAATGGAATTGTCATACTTGTGGGCGCCAATTGTCAAGAACCCTGTTGGGAAGTATATTTTCTCCAGTCAGTATAGCAAATGATAAGTATTGAAGCTTCTGCAGCAACAATGACCGAGTCTCGGGAACCACTTTTGGGCGTTTCAATTTACATTACTACTTTTTGTGATAACTGAATGTAAGCTTCTCAAAATTTACTGTGATGGGTGGTTTTTCGCACAGTACATTGTTACTGTTACTTTGAACGCTGACTATATGTACCATGTCATTTCAATGCAAAGATTGAACGAGTTCCCATCTGGAAGAAGTGAGCAGACCAGGGGCCAATACTATGAAACGTTTACAACTGCATTTTCCAGAATTGTATTTTCTGGTTATGGCTTTAAATAGGTTAAAATTACCCATCAGCATGTTTAAACATCTGGCAATTAGCCAGTTTGCACATTGCCATGACTTTTAAAATGCTAATTAATTAATTTTAGTCATTTATATTAATAGGTATAAAATATAATTCCACAAAACACAGCTGTAAAGGTTTTATAGTATTGGCTCCAGATAATATTTCCAACGTGCAACTTTTGGTTTGCACGTTGAAAATATTAATTGGTCAACTCCGCAAATTATTGAGCCAACTAATTACTTTATGGATTTATGACGCATCATGATCCTGGTCCGAAGCAGCAAGCACATGCGTTTTGAATGTTGAACAGAGCCCTACTGAATTCAGAATGTGGAGATTATTACATGCCCATTGCCTTGTTATTGGGCACGTTCAAACGGATTTCTTTGAGAAATGACGTTGTGAATAACATATGTCAGTTTTCAGAGTGGTATTCATAAAGGCAAATGTCTGTATATTTGTGTGGGAGCGGTGGCTCATGAGGTAGAGGTGCAGGCTGCAATCCGAGATGTTCTCGGTTCGAACCCCACCTGCGGCAACCGCGTTGTGTCCTTGGGCAAGACACTTCACCTCCATTGCCCACGTTGTGGCACGGTGGCGTTGTGAACTAAGGCGAACTGCACGTCGATGGTGCACCGGTCATCAACCAATGCTAACCCTGTTTGTGTGGAGTTAATATGTTGTTTAGCTGACAGTTGCTCGCCGTTTCACGGTGGTTCTCTCTTGGTACACCGGCTTCCTCCAGCCGTAAAACTGTCGTGGTCATGAGTAGCCATTATCCAGAAATATGTGACCTGAAAACACCAACAAATAAGCTGTATGTTTGTTTATGCCTATATGTGAGTGTGTAATGCGATGTCTCCTACATGTGCGTGCGAGAAATTACACTCAATAAATCCGTCTGTTTGGAAATAGGTGAGTAATCAATCTGTGGTCAAGAAATGTGAAATATCTGACATTCATGATCCCCTCGGCTTGCAGATTTGTAACGCCATCATGCTTTCCCTAGTAAGAGAGACAACCATCCATGTATTCCAAAATCGCAAGTGTCATTTTTCCTGGCTCCAAAAATGACACTCGAGGGTCAAACATGGCACTTGAGGGACAAGCCCCATGGAGAATCCTATGTTAATTTTGTCTCTCAAGTGCCAGAATTTGAGTACGGGTAATTCAGTGTTAAATGTTTGTCATCCGAGTGGCAGCCTTCAGTACTTTTGTTTATGCGCCGTAGCTCTGTGTTTTCATTATGCGAGCTAACTGATTTGGAATGCCCATTCCCCATGTAAATGCATGTGCCCTAAGCGAGATATATGTGGGTTTGTATATGAAGCGATGGTGTTTTTTTTTATCCAGGTGTTTCAGTTATTAAACGTACTGAAACTTGTTTTCGGTGAGTTCATGGGAATGAACGCGGCAGGGGCACGTAACGTCTGTTCTGAAAAATGGTGACAAACTCTCCAGATCATCCCAATTAGATATTATTTAACGGAGTTGTACAGCAGAAGGTTTTCACTCTTTATTAACCGGAGCTCTGTCCGGCCATCTAGTGTTGAATTTCCATAGAAATCGGAGCTTTTTGGCGGAGCACGTTTTTTCTTGTCGAACGCATCAGCTTTGTAAATCTAGATATGGCATGCGGTACACTTAATACATATAAATTATGCTAAGGTATTATTATTATTATTTTATTACACACTTATCTAAAATTAGAGGTTTGTTCGTGACATTCTAGAATGTGTGATAAAAATAAAGTTGTATCGCACACGTGTGCGTTACAGGTTTTTGCACTTTTTCAACCTTGGAATGGAAACAGTTATATTTTAAGACATACATCCCGCAACAATGGACCATTATTTTGATGTTGTAACGTGGATGCTAGCGGTCTACAGTATCTGAGTTTCTGTTATTTCCGCAGAAACTTCGGTACTACACACCGACCAAACACCAGAATAAACATTCTAATTTATTTTATTAACGCTAGCAATATTGAATATTGATTGAATATCAACATAGTTCAAAATATGACAGGAATAACAAACATTCAGTTCAAACTAAGAACAATGTGGACAGAATCTGAAAGAGTCCGTGGGTGCCGTCACTTCGAATGAATGACGTCGCGCGAGCAAGTGTTTAGACCCAAATCGAAAAACAAAACACAGTGTGTTTCGAACGACTACATGTTGATATTCTTTGGAATTCGTATGGATTCCGAACCTCTTTTTATGCCTCAGTTAAACTCTGTAACACGGATTTCAGTGAATGATGAGGGATCGGGATGGGGCATGTTTTGAATAATACCATTATTTCTTATGGCCAATAAGGGTATACATTTAATTTATGGGGAATGAATCGACAATGACAACCGAAATCTTGACTAAAATAATCACCTGTCAATCAACTGAAGTCAGATAAACGTGTGAGTTCTCGAAGTATTTTTACGAATTTACATCTATTGTTTGTTGTGAAAATATGGTAACCTGTTGGTGGGATCACATTAACCATTATAAATTGAGGCATAAAAATACGGTAAGTTGTATTTCAGTTCCACAGTGTCCCATCGATCGAAGAGGTGACACGTCGTAAGTGGAAATTATGAAAGTTCAAACAGCGTACGAAATAAAAAAGACTCGTCTTCTACTTGTGAAAAGTAATTTGGATTTTTCACCTATTTTATTTCCTTAAGGATCAAGGATTGGCTAATTCTTACTTTGTTTTTCAGCAAAGGATATGCATAAAGAATTTGCAAACGAGTGTAGAATATACAGAACTGCACAAGCGTTGGGATGAATTAATGTTTATCGCACTCGTTTGGTTTAGCGCGGAATACCACGCGAGAGTTCGCCTCACGTGGAATTATTACGCCCAAACAAACTCGAGTGATAAACATTACTCTTTGGATACTGTGTGTGAATGTATGATGGAATATTGCAGGAGGTGAGTTTTTCATGAAAATGTTTCCTGCCAAGCGGTTGAGGTTGTCAGTGACGCCGTGACGTCCACGTGCGCGCGACATCATAGAGACGTTACACACTGTTGAGTCACATTGTACTCTCCGATATGACCTATTTGGGGTTAGTGTGTATTGAGTTTCTCGTGCTGGACGGGTACTGCAGTATAGTGTGGATGTGATATACCCTTGTTGGTCTACTATTATCCTTCAGAACTACTAACACGCCTAATGTATCATACCATAGTGCTATCCCACGAGTGATACAGGTAGTATGTAGAGCTAGATAAATTAGCGTTGTAGGATAGGCGTGAGTATCTAGGGAGATGGTATAGGATGTTCGGTATCTAACCTGTTTGTCAACTGTTAGCCTTTAGTACCAGTAACCTTCTGGATACTTTGTTCCAACCTGCAGTTTATATGGGTAGTGTGTGGCGTTGAGTCATGTGGGATAATGTGTGGTTGTCCAGCAAGTTAGTACGATAGTATAGGATAGATTGTCTGCATCCCCGTTGTTCTATTATTACTCGTGGTTCTACTGACACATCTAAGGCGTTATACTGTCCTATGGCGAGAATAGGTGGTATGTAATAACAGCTATGGCAGTGTTGTGGGGTTAGCTTTGCTGTTGAATGTAGTATAGTACGGAATACTGTACGCCTTCTGTTAAACCTTAGTACTGTCCATCCACCTAAAGCATTATACTGTCCTACACTCGGAGGTGGGTAATATGTAATGCTAGGTCATACAATGGCGCGGTGTATGCTTGGTTGTTTGGTGTGGTATTGTAGAAAGGACTGTCTGAACCCAGTTCGTTTACTGTTAGCTTTTAACAATACTGTTCACCAAGTCACTATGATGTCGTATGCTTGGGATAGATAGTACATGAAGCTAGGTCATGCAAGCAGTGGGAGCATGTTTGGTTGTCTACTACGGAGGTACAGTATGTACTACGTGTACCTTTTTAGTGTACTGGGCTTGCAAAGTTACTTCGTTTTATTATTGAAATATTGTGTTTAATGGAGAGTATATTAAATGGGTATTGCTTGAATACGAGCATATTTTGTCTCGTGGGCTGTGGCAGATAAAACGTCTCGTTCGTTACTCCATACTTTCAAACTTCAAACATCACATTTCCAATATACTATTATTATTTTCCAATGTAACACGCAACAGGAAAATAACGATCAATATTTCTCTAACGTCTCGGAAATATTAGGTCAACACATTTGACAAAAATCGCATTTCAAATTGAATTTTATGTTTTTTAAGTTTTTCTTTCAAAGCATAGCTTATGCCACATCATTGGAATGAGCTCTTCAGAATTGATCCAATGAAGGGTCGTAAGACCTATTTTCAGACAAAGTATTAAACTTATCCAAGAATAATTTGGCGACTGCCGTCTTAAACTCGTGTAAGGTGGAGGTTATAACAGTGACAATCGAGTTTCCCGTATTGCATGAACGTATATCAGTCACATGGTTCCACTGCATTTTGCCGCACAATATTATACATTTAGTAACAGCTACAAACCGCCGCGCTGATAAAATGTCTGGCGACAAAATGCCGTAAATTTGTCAAATTTAAAAAATATGTTATTCATATTTTTTTATTTCTTTCGGTTTGTACATTGATGCGTTATGTAAAGTTGTTTGTGAGCTTTATAAGCAGTACCTATATTGTAACTCTTGAAATGTACATTGAGTAGATTGTTATCAACACACGAGCAACTCCAGTCGTGTGGAGAATTTAGAAAATACCCACAAAGATTATGTGGAAACAATTAAGGGGTTTTGTTGTTTCGAAAATAATTTACCCGTGACTAAATCTGATTTTTCTGGTACAGTACAGTCGTCGTGGGTTGATCGTAATCCACAGTGATGTCCACGCGCATGCGTTTTCCAGATAATAAAAATCATCAGCAGCAATTTTTAATTAAGGAAGGACGGGGTTGTATCCGGTGCTTCATTCATTAACTTTTTGATGATTATTCCTATAATTAGTGTTTGGAATCTAATACCATAGCGTCCATGGAAATATTGCCCACCCGTGAAAATTGACCAGTTCTGGGAGGCTCTACTGGTAGGCCTATTGCTTGTTATTGTATTAGTTTTTGATGATGTTATTAATCAACAGTATTCCCCAATCGTGTTAATCCAACCTAACATAAATTGCCAAATTTCCATTTGTGCCTCAAAACAAACAGGGCTTATAACCCTAATTGGACCATGGACCCTATTTTTGAGGCGAAAAGGGTAATTTTGTAATAAAGTAATGTTTAACCAAAATAAAAAATCACATGTCCCCCGTCCATTTTTCTTGATTCGCCACGTTACTTTTATCCGATTTAGGCATTTTGTTGTCGCAGCATTTTGTCGTCGCGACAGATTGTCGCGGCGGCAAAATGACCAGCGGATAGTGCACCGCTGGACATATATGGTTCGATGAAATTCCCGAAAATGACACTCTCTTGGAAACTGCATGATGGTACTTCTCAAATGACGGGTCACACACATACAATTTCGCGTTCGAGAAGGCCGTTCAATATTTGTGATAATTGACATTTCATCTGGCGACGAATCTGTGTTCGTTGGTAATCCACGATGAAGGGATAGTGAAACATTATCTCATCGAATGTAAAACTTTGAAAATATCTACACAAATAACAATATCGTAGTACACTCTACTGCGGATACGAAAAGTCATTTGATCTTACCTTTTCCATCCAGGAAACATTCTAAATAGTCCTCAAATGTACCTTCGTATTTCAAACTATCTTTGTTCAAGTTGTAAAATGACCAAGCAACGTCCTTCGGATTCCTGTACACATAAATTACTTTTGCACTCTTTAGTGTTCTCGGTACCACTTCTGGAGGTAGGTGTGTTTGCTGGATATGATCCCGAGATGTCGCGGCACTTCGATGAAGTTTTTTCCCTTCTATGTTAAAATTCACAAATGTGCAACTCGAAAGTGAGAGCGCCTTGTTCACCAGCATGTTAATGTTCTCATAAAACCAGTGATTACCTACAAAATATTGTCCATTAAATACAGACAGGATGCTATAAACGAGATATGAGTATACCACACGCGACCAAGAGTTATACGCTCTCATCTCTTAGCACATTTGCAGAGGCAAACTATCAATTCTTTATTGGCGTATCATAAAATATTTTTTACAATGTGTGGTCTTGCTCCTTGTAAAAGCTTGAGCGTTTCGATGTTGAGTTTAAGACGGCTGGACATAATTTTGACAGGTGTGACTATTTACTCCTCCTTTTATACTCTGCTTTGGTACTCGTAATGATCCTTCCCTGGGAATATATGGGAACGCAGCCTTAGATCGCCTGGGGTCGTTTGGCGGAGGTCATCCAATATATAACCGTATGCGGCGGATGTAGCTTCTTCGAATACTTGTCTCAAGAAACGGGCCTTCCCAGTGTACATTTGGGTAGCGAGGCGAGATATTTGCGAACGGTCACGTGGGTTTTTGAACAATACTGAATTGTGACAGTTTAGTGTAATAGTTTTATGGTATTTATTTGTATCTAAAAGATTGTGAACGAGGTATACGACGCTCATGTTATGATGGTGGGCGCCCTTGGTAAACAATTTCACCGCCTTTTCCTTCATGTTATGCTTTAAATCGTCGACCACTATTAAAGAGTCGCGTTTAAATTCTTGGGGCAGGGAGGGGGGGAGGGGCGTTCCACGAACTCAACATTGAGTAAGGTTTCCTGTAGGGGCTGCCTTTCGGTGTAACGCCATACCATATTTGCGGGCACGGGTGTTACCATATCAACCAGGTGGGTAATTAAATTACGCACAAATGTGCTCTTACCATAGCTGCTAGACCAGACAGGTAAAGAGGTGCACTAGACGGGGGTCCATTTTCGAATGCCTTTGTGAGCGTGTTGCACCTTATACTATAGGGGGCGTGGGAGAGTTGAATGGTTGGGTTGGATAAGATTATCTTTTGAATAATTTGGTTGACCCTTTAAAGGTCCTTTGTAAGTACTGCTTTGTCCATCACCATACCGTGGGTATATTCTCCATTATTATATTGCGGATAATATTCTTCTCTGGTTCTCTAGCTAATAACGGAGCGTACTCGAACAGCTACGGTATCGGTACGCTGTTGTTCATATTTTCCACCCATAATGACGTGACTTCTGCTTTATCCACTTTTGACATGATTTCATCGAAACATCTCCAAACTCGTTCTTCCGGCGTCACCAGAAGGCAGACATTGTGTTGTATCTGGTTGGAATGGTCTACGCTGCAGCCAGAGCAAAGTTGGGAGGCTTCCTCTGCAATTTTCTTTTCAACCAATTCCGCATACGCTGGATTCAGTTCGTATTCTATTCGCCGGGTCCGCAGTTCTGCTGTTGGATTATTTTTATCGTGAGTCGTGGGTAAATCATTTCGTTTCCTTTTTTCCGGACATTTCTCTCTCGGTCGCCATAACTTTGTTCTCGGTTTTGTCAACAACCTTTTTAAGATCCATCCATTCTGTTTGTCGATGACAGTTCCGGTCTTGGTGGGTATGATCGATTCCTTGGTGTTTCTTCTTATGTGAACTTTCAATTCCCCTTTAAAAAGCAAAACATCAACAGAAGTATTTCTCTCCCCAATTTTCTCCATTTCTTCTCGCTTCGAGTTTCAAACACCAAATGAAATTGGCTGACGGGTGGGCGGTTGAATGCGCGACGATTTCCTGCGCTCTGGTTGGCTGAGCTTGCACAGGGCAATCACAAAAGGCGTGGCTTTCTATTGGCTCGTTAACAGCAAGGTAGCTCGATTGTTAGCCGAAGGTGTTTTGATAAGATACTGTGTCACAGTGCTTGACACTTTGGTGGGAGTCACTATCGAAGTAGGCAAACAACAATCAGTGCAACAATTACCCCAAGGTAAACATTGGTTGACATTATTTTTAGTGATATAATTGAACTTTAGACATTGTGTCTCCATGGTTTGGTTTGTTTATACATGCTATTGATTTGTCTGACTGTTGCGTTATCGAGGAATGCCATATGCGTGTACTGCATGTAACTGCAAGGTATTTCTCACAAACTGCTGCGCCATTTTGTTTTTCAAAAAGACATGTTAGAACTTTCATTTTGTTTTTTATGAATGTTTGTAAATAAATTTAAATGCTTTGAAATTATTATAGCATATCCATTTGGTATATTATTTAGCGAAAATTATTGAAGACCAACAGCTTTTCAATTGTTGGCATTTATAAATGTTATGCCATTTAAATTTAAATGCTTTAAAATTATTATAGCATATCCATTTAAATAATCATAAGTCATTCAATTGCTTGAACAGTGTTTTTTTTAAATAATATTTTATTTCTTTAATGAGGAAAAGGTTTAGCGAACAGGCTAAGCCTATCCTAACGCCTTACCTATACATGGCAGTGCTTTACAATTTTTTCGTGCTGGAGCAGCTGTGCAAAAGTGACAGTAACACAATCTTACATATAAAGAAATCACCTTAACTAAATAAATATGTGAATTAATTAATTAAAAATAAATAAGTAAATACATATCCACAGTAATACTCTGTTGTATCATAATATAGTGCGAATGTCGAGTAATGATTGCAATGTAGGTTCCTTTTGCCGGCAGGATCCTAGAGTGAAGGAAAATACAGGACTTCTAAAATTTTTATTTTTTATTTGTTTGTTTGTCCAGTGTTTGGCTATATAATTCTAGGAAATGATTTCCATATATCAAAACGTGAAAGGGAGGCCTTGAAGAAGGGACACATAAGGGTAAAAAATAACGTCTAGTGTTATAAATCGAATCTTGAAGTGTTTTTAATATATTCCTGCAACGTTTTAAACACATGCTCTTTATGGGAGTGTGATTCATGCGGATCCACGTGGAGTATAGATTGAAGGTTAACCTCATCAGTACCAAACTGACTACCATGGATTGACGTTCAACTGAATAAAGAGAACATGTAAGAAGTTTCTCGAGTCCTCGTACCGATACTCACAATGGCAGGCATGGTCATCACTAATGAAACTGTCAAATTTGTGTCCATTTAGATCACTACACCCCATTCGAAGTTTGAAATGGAGTATGTGTTCTCTTTTGTTTCCAACATAATAGTAGCTAGGTACATTGTAATCATTTAGCGCTAGTTTTTTTTAATATTTCCACACTCTCAGAATTTTTAGTACTTTCGTCTAATCTATTCCAAAGTTTCACAGTCGAGGGCAGAAATGACTTAGCAAATCTATTTGTATTACATTTTATTTCGCGAAGTAGACTGGAGGATCGTAATGGGTATCGGCTTATATTAGATATGGTGCGGGGGACAAGTATTCGAACATAATTTGGTACTTCTGTGGACACAATTTTGTACACTATAATAAGTTTATGCCGTCCTGCCGTCTTTTTAGAGGCATGAAACCAGATTCCCCATATATTAGAGCGTGGCTGGTTCCCCTTGGCACCCCAATAATGGTATGCAGAGCATCAAGCTGTACATTTTCAAGAATTTTGCATTTATTTTCGCTGCAGTTATCCCATATAACATACGCGTAGTCAAAAAGAGGTCGGATAAAGTATGTATAAAGCGTCTCTAGTGCAGATCTAGAAAGTCGATATTTCAGGCTTCTGAGGCAGTTTATTATAGGACTAATTTTTATGGCTTGATTATCAAAATGAACATCCCACGAATCAGTTTCAGAGAATGTTAGACCCAAGTGTTTATGAGTGCTCGTGTCTTTAATTTGTTGTTCGAGAAGATAAAGAAGTTGGCTTTCTGTAATATTTCGTTTGCATGACATACTGAAATTTTCAGTTGTCTGTGGGTTGAACAGTACCTGCCATTTGTTTTGACCACAGAGCAATTTTACTGAGGTCGTCATTTAATATTTTAGCCGACAGTTTAGCATCTTCAATTGCAAGATATAGGGCGGTGTCATCTGCGTATAACGTTATAGTAGACATAATATCATTCACAATATCATTTATATAAATATTAAACAGTAGAGGACCTAATACCGAACCTTGGGAGACACCTGCCGGTACTATTCTCATGTCGGACTTTTCTCCATTTACTACAAAATATTGGGAGAGATCAGTCAGATAGCTGTTAAACCATTCTAGCAGAGCACCCCTCATTCCAACTGAATCGAGTTTAAATAGTAAAGCTTTGTTCCAGACTCTATCGAACGCCTTACTTATATCACAGAATACGGCTCTTACATCTTTGTTCGATTCTAGATTGCTGCAAAAATAGTGATCGATATCGATCAATTGATAAATAGTGCTGTCCCCGGTACAACACCAGATTGTAGTGGTGTTAATAAATTGTTATCGGTCAAATATGAGATCAGGTGTTTGAAAACTATTTTCTTCTAATATTTTACTAACACTATACTTGTTAAAGAAACTTGTCGATAGTTTTTTTTTTATTGGGAATCGATTATCTTTTATGTGTTGGCACAACACTGGCCCTTTTCCACATCTTGGGGGAATATTTGCTGCTTAATGAAAAACTAAATAACCTTGTTAGTGGAGACACGAGTTGCTGAGCACACGTTTTTAAAATTCTATTATTAATCAATTCAAGGCCACAGGCTTTTGTGTATCAAGCTTGAGAAGAATGAGTAACACTTCGTGTTCTGGTATACGTATTGCTTTCAATTCCGTGTTTCTAAAAGTCAGAGGAGGTAACTTATCATCACGTACGGAACTTGACTGTTCAATAAAATAATCATTTAAAACATTTGTTATGCCCTTTGCATTTGTAAATATTTCACCATTATCTTCAAGAGATGGGAAAATTTCCATCGAATTATTTTCTTTTGAGAAGGACTTTAGCATATTCCACCAATTTTTACAGCTAAAATTTCGAGATAAGACATAAGTGTCGGTCTTGATATCATATTCGACTTCGCTTTCCGCACTGCGGAAATTGTCTCATTCTGAATATGTCTGAAAGATGCCCAGTCTTCTGCTTTGTTTGTCTGTTTTGCTTTATGATGTGCACGACCACGCAATCGCATTAGCTTTCGAACTGAAGAATTCATCCAAGGTTTATCTTTCGGACGGACAAGAATAGTTTTGTTAGGTATATATTGTTTAGCTGTTTCCATAATACAATAAGTAAGGCCTTCGATTGTTGTGTCTAAATCGTCAGTAAAAAAAGGTCCCCCAAAGTGTTTGGGAGAAATGATCTTGTAAGGCGTTTGTGTCCATCAAATCCTCATCCCAGATATAACGCTTAAACGGTTTACTAATGTTTTTTTGTGAGTTTAAGACGAGTCCAATGGCACGGTGATCACTACAAAAGGGAGGTATCACAAATGATTTTTCAACTAAGTTTTTGCATGACACTAAAATGAGATCAATAAGACTATTCGAGTGTTCAGTTATGCGTGTAGGGTCTTTGATTATTTGCTCTAAATGAGACACACATTCCAAATATTTCATTTTAGGATGTGTGAAACCGAAGCAGTCAGCGTTGAAGTCGCCTACAATCACGCATTTTCTTGACATGTCATTTCGAGCTTCTTGAATAGAATCTTCAAGAAGATTCCAAAAAGAGTACTGCTAGATGGCGATCTGTATACAACACCTAGGATATATTTTTGATTCTCAAGTCGTTTTTCATTCCATAATATTTCTAGTCCTGGAAATTCTAAGTCTGATCGACGTGCGAATATAATCCCCAATTTAACGTAAACCGCCACCCCTCCCCCCGCATCCATATTTTCGATCTTTTCTTATCGGCGGATGATAGCTTTGAATATGAACAAGCCTGTTATCAGTATCGTTGGACAGCCAGGTCTCTGTGACACCTATAATGTCATATTTCCCTATTTCATCATTCAATATATCACACTTATTCCTCAACCCTCTAATATTAATATGGACTATTTTAATTTCACCAGGATTTAGTTCAACATCTCCACTTTGAAGTAACTGTAAGAATATCATTACGGTTAGCCCCTGTAGACCAATGGATCGAATAAGAACAGTTAGAAGTATGGTTCTCACTTCAAGATGGGAACACCCATCACCACCATGAAAAAGACCAATCCTCGCTCGATACGTACAGAGTTCCTCGGCCAGTTAGAAGAAGTGCCGATATTGTCAGTCTGTATTTCGAGGATGGTCTTTTTAGAATTGCATTATTTTGATACAAATTGGGTATATACTGTGGATCACATCGGAAATCACTTTTGGTGTGCATGATTAAAACCCTTTACCCAACGAATCGGCCGCATCCGCCCGCGTAATATGCAAATTCAGCAGTTGAAAAATAATTATTTTTCAAAAACTTTCAACAAAACCATATCATGTGACCCCTCGTTGGAACGAGCTCGTCGAGCTCGTTCCAACGAGGGGTCACATGATATGGTTTTCTTGAAATTTTTTGAAAAATTAAAAAAAATTATATTTAAAATAATTAATTTTGGTATCGTCTGCGTTGGGTAAAGGGTTAAAAACAGAAATAATTGAAAATAATAAGATAATATAAAACTGCAGCATTTCATCAGAACGCTAGAATACCTTGTGGTGTAAGAACGGGTTCTATTTCTAAACCTGTGTAAATTCGAGACATACAAAACTGCAGATGGCAGAACATTCTCTCTCTCTCCCCCCCTCATCTCTCTTTCTCTCTCTCTCTCATTACGTATACTGCAATGTAAATATACGAAAAACATGGGACGCTATTGGCCTGATATGGACTCCCGACAAGTCATCTTGGGTCCTGCGAATTTAGATTTTCGACATAAACAAATCAGGGCAGAGGTTTTCTAACGAATATGAATCTTGTATTGAAAAGGATTATTTCCCGATCTATGCTAGGCAAGTGTCCACATCGACTTGAAATAATCTTGGTTTCCTTAAACACACTTATATTCACAATTCCGTTGATGTGGACATTATAAGAGACACACTAAACGAGAGAGTATCAGGAACTCAAGATTTCCAAAGGAAACTCGGAATCTCCGACAATCCCCCGTTCAACGTATCTCCTACATTCTACATTTTCCAAGTGTTGTAATATATACATGTAGTTTGTAATTTCTCTATGTCAAACATTTACTCGCACTCCCGTTGATGCATACATTTTAAGAGTCTTACAGAACGAAAAATTATCAGAAACATCCAACCTCTGAAAGAAACATAGAGTCTCCAGCAATTCTCCATTCGGTAGATCACTCACCTTCTATATAAATTCTTGACAAAAATAAACAGCAAATGAAGCACTTTATTCTCGACTAATCAAACTTTCAAGAGGTCATGACTCTCAAACAGAAGGATCTCAATTTGTTCATACATATGAAGAGACATAAACTTCTTGGGAAACGCAAATTAAAAGGACAACAAAGCACTGATTTTATAAAAAATACCAATCGCGAGTGGATGGTGTTAACAAGATAAAGATTTAAGGTGCCAGTCAAGTGATGGAGAACACAGTCCGAAAATAGGCGTCATGTCACCCACGATGCCGTCAAAAAGCTTAATAGTTTTTCATATCCTGGTGTTCAAAATTACAAATAATTGTTCAGGAAATTGGATGGACAACAAGAAGTCACAAATTATTATTTTCTTCAGGTATCCGACAGCACCAAAAACAGACCGCCAATCAACCGCAAGCCAAACCTTCCACCACTCACACAGCATCTTAACACCAGGCCAAGATAATAACAATTAATTAGTGATTTTTTACTTGACCAATGTTTGAAGTCGCATGATCGACATGACATTTTCATTGTATCGCAAAAGTAAGGTAATATCCCCTGCTTCTTCGAATGTCAGGTTATTGACACACTTTGACACTTTAAGGAAGTATGGGAATTTAAATTCGAAGCCCAGGGACAATTAGGCTGGAGGGTGAATCACGTTTTGTTCACAAATATTGGGATAATTATCTATTTATTGGACTTTATAGTTATGATTATAACTTACACGGCGAAGTAAACAGATATCACTTTAGACATTGTGCTGATATATACATATTTCTTACCTCCTACAAGTATCTGGGAATTTCATTGGTTCAAAGACGTCAAATGCAGACTGCATATAAAACCATATGCTGCCTGTCAACATCAATATACCCAGAAAGCTATGGGTAATCTCCCCTTTGTTCATTGATCATTCAAAATGGCGGCAGCCGATAAACGCTTTAAGTTGAAAGATTGAGTGTTGGAAGCCCATATTTTGTCTGAAGTGCAGATTAGGCAACTTAAAAGTCTTCATATTCTGTGGATGTGTGTCATGTTACCTTCGAAATGAAACTGTTTGGTATGTATGAATTTGCCTTGTCACAGTTTATGGGAGAGTGCCTTAAGGCATAAATTGTAACAAGGCAAAGACACGTGAACACATTGTGAGAATTCTCTCATTTAATTTTGATCGCTGTTGTTATTAGTTATGTGCATCGATGCAGCAGTCAGTAAGATATATTCGTTACACAGTTTGTTTGTGGCCTAATATGGTATATATATGGTGCTTCATATTGGACGGGAGCAAAGACACGTGTTCACGTGTCTTTGCTCTCGTCCAATATGAAATTAATTGGCACCATATATACCATATTAGGCCACCAACAAACTGTGTAACTAATAATATACGCATACACATGCACACCCAAAAATATATACACATAATCACAAATAAAATGTGCTTTCATTCAGTAATGTTGATACGAAAAATAACTGGTACATATATTACACTTACATATGTGTGTGTACATGCGCGTGTTGTGAGTATGTGGGTTTGTATTTATTTATTTATCTATTGGGGTTTAACAACACCTTCGGCAGCCAAGGTCAGCCCGCGTAGGACAGCTCTGCGAATGGAGAAAGCCTGGGTACTCGGAGAGAACCACCAAGCAACGGCAAGCAACCACCAGGCCCCCAAGACAACTACCCCACACAAGAAGGGTCAGCAACGGTCGAAGACAAGTACAACATCAACGTGTATCACGTCCCAGTCCACAACGCCACCGTGCCCCCGCGCGGGAAATGGGGTCGAAAGTGTGGACAGTGTTAAAATTATTACGTAAGAACAATTTAATTTTTGAATTATCTGCAACCTCCTTGAACTGAATTGAATTGTCTTTATTTAGCAGCGTCTACATGAGCATAGAAAATAACAGTTTGTACATATGAGCGAAGAACAACAAAAACTTTTTAGATAATAATAATGCCCATGTTAATTTAGATACTGCCCTGAACTGGCATAGCTTAAAAATCTCTCTTCTAGCCAGTCCCGTTGAAAAAAAAATAAAATAAAAAAGAACAGAGCAACGAAAATAGCAAAATAAGTACAAGCCAATACTTGGTAGCACAACAGTATTTAACTTTCAGCCATTTCTAACATTTGTGTTTATGGGATTATAATAATAATAATAATAATAATAATAATAATAATAATAATAATAATAATCATAATAATAATAATAATAATAATAATAATAATAATAATAATAATAATAATCCCTCCATGTGAAGGTATGATGAGATACGAGCTTGTGATTGACAGGTAACTAACCCAGTTTTTCCAATAGCTTTGATTATAATTTTGAATTTACCACCCAATAATCCTCAATGTAGAATTTTTAGATTGACCGCATGTACTTTCATTTTCAGTTGAAAATGTACTTTCATTTTCAGTTGGAAATGCATCTCTTAGTGTAGTGAAATTGTGAAAAACACGCTTTATTTATTTTTATGCACTATTATGCAGTATTATGCAGTCGGGGCACTGTCTGTTTCCGCAGGAAATTAGGGACGAATAACCATTAAGAAGTTTTTCCCTTATACGTTTGTTGAATGCAGGTCTAGTAAGGTTTTGGGCTGTTTGTTCAACATTATTCCAAGCCCTCGGAAACATATGTAATGGTAACATGGCTGTGAAGTTTGTTCGGAGTTTTAACGTGTATAGTTGTCCGCATTGCCTGGTGGCCATCCCAGACGGCTTCTTATATGTTGTGTAACAGTTTTTGAAACTTTCTGGTAAGTTGTTGTTGGTCCAGTCATACATAAACAAAAGAATATGCAGTTTATATAGGTCCGGGAATTTTAATATTCCATGGAATTTGAACAGAGGATCGGTATGTGAATTGAATTTTTTATTGCTTATAATTGGCATTGCCTTTTTGCAAAGTGAGGATTCTTCTTGTTGAGGGGACATGTCTCCATACCTGTATGGCATATAGTAAAACTGAACCAGCGAAAAGTAGAGCGTTTTTAGTGATTTGAGAGGGAGGTATCTTTTAGCTCGATTCATTATAAAAAAGTGCTCTAGACATTTTGCAGCATACATCTTGAACGTGGTGTTTGAAAGTAAGGTTTTCATCCATCCTAATCCCCAAAAACTTAACATAATTAAAATCTAACTCATTCCCAATAGCGTTGATTGGTGTATTGCTAATAGTTATTTTTTTTGAAGTGTGAGAATCTCCGGGTGGGTGTACGAATATAAAGTTGTTTTTTTCAGCATTTAGGGATAATTTATTTGCAGAACACCACTCATTCAGTTTTTGAATTTCTGAGTTTACATGGTCAGTTAAAATATCTGAATTACTGTTAGAAGCGTGTGCTGTCGTGTCGTCTGCGAAGGAAAGGATTCTGAGAAGACAAGAGTTACTTATGTCATTTATGTAGATAAGAAAGGGGAGGGGGGGGGGCTAGTATTGAACCCTGTGGTACCCCCGTGACAATATTTTCATAATCTGACATATTATCCGAGTACTGTACAAACTGTTTTCTATTTCTAAGATAGGCCTGAAACCAAGAATGTGCAATACCCCGAATACCATAGTGTTTCAGCTTGCTTAATAATGTTCTATGATCGATTGTATCAAAAGCTTTGGAGAAGTCTAAGAAGACAGCCAATGTGCAATCTTTTGACTGCTTATCGTTCTCCGTTGCGACAGTATTAAGAAGGTGTAAGATTGGATGTACTGTACTATGTTTTTTTCTGAAGCCAAACTGGTAATTATATAGAAATCCATTAGCATTAAGAAAGGATGAGACTCGGTTATACATCAGTTTCTCTAGTAGTTAGAAAACACGGACAATATACTTACAGGGCGGTAGTTATTGAACTTTTCTTTTTCACCTGCTTTGAATAGGGGGGTGACTTTGGCAATTTTCAATTTGGGAGGTACGATACCATTCATAAACGATAAGTTTATTATGTGTGTCATTGGTTGGGAGATTTCTGTGATTACGTCTTTCAAAAGTTTTGTTGAGATACCGAGGTAGTCTTTGCTATGTTTTGACTTCAGGGGTGATATTCATAAAACTTCTAAGATTTTACTTACATTTCTACTTAAGCGTGGGAATAACTTTCTTTACTGAGCAACGTACTTAAGATTTTATGCATAAACCAACTAAGCACACTGCTAAGCTAAGAATGCAAATATTTCTAAGTGAACTGCTTAACTTTGAAAAATTAAAGATCCATCTTGAAATGACGTCCCATTCCTAGTTTTACGTGCACCGAATAATTCTTAGAAAAGAACTTAACTTCGTTGCCATGCAATTGAGAGTTGATTCTTGGGGAATCCCCCGGGAAAAGAGCTACATTAACTTGTACCAATTGCGGAAGTGAATTCAAGAATGAAAATATCAGCATGTAATTGTCAGAGCTAGCTTATATTGTGGCATGATAATGATGAACTTGAAGCATATTTAGAATACTGTGGCATGATATTAATAAACTTAAAGCATAGGCCTATATAGAATTGACAAGAAGCAGAGAAATACGAGGAAGAAATAGGATGGAATAGACAAACTACATTGTGTGGGGCGTTGTATTCATAAAGCACCACGTCAGATGCATATGTGAAGGGTAAAAAAAAACAAAAAATACGTCGGCTCCAAATGAAGGTGGTTTTATTTATTACATGATCCGATTGTCTACATTTTTCCATTTTACTGTTTTGTTTTTCTGAAATAACGAAGAATGCAAGTTTATTCTCTCTCGCAAAGCGCTGCAAGCACAATTGACATGGCTAGTTATCTCCCTGTTTGTGTATATTTCCTTGACAACACACAGTCAAAAACGAGTGACAACAAAACTCAAGAGAAACGCTATCCCTCGTAAATTATTGCTGTACATAGGGCTGCGTGTGCTGAAACATTTGATTTTGTACAATTCTAACAAAATAAATGTATCTCAAAACTTTTTCAACCGACTTTGATTCATTTTTCTCCAATTTCAGTGCCAGTGGGCCAAATGTGTATTCCCGTCATTGAAATCGCGCGCTCGTTTTACCAGAATAGAGCCAACAAAAGGACCGATCGTTTGTTGAACCAAAAAATATAAAATGAACCTTCCCGGAATAAAAAATCTCGGTTTATTCACCCTTTATAGATTTTTCATGTTTTATCAACGTATTAATTCGTGATATAGTTTTTCTGAAGCTTTGAAAATGTCTAGGCGGACACTGTTCCAAAACTAAAAAAAAACGAATTGGCCTAAAGAGGCTTAAGCCTACTACCAGTAGGCTACGGTGTGCCTGCGGAATTTCGTATTGCACAGCTATATTTACGCTAAATTTCATTAGACTAATTGAATACAGAACACCTCATTGGCGCATAGGTTGTGAAAAAAGGTTGAAAGGGGATAGTACGCTAAAATAATGAAAAGGGTGTCCAATAGTGCCAATAGTACGGAATTCCGTACTATTATTTCACAGCAGTTGGCCCTATTTCACGCTAGAATGCATTTCTAAAGAGAAAAAGAGACTGCATAAACATTATAACAAAAGTAAGTTTGGTTGCACTGGGTTTGTTCAATCGATCCAGTTGCCTACGTGCGAACAAATCCGACGTCAAGCTCATTCAATAATTACGTCGTGACTACGCCTAATTTTTCAACTCTTTGTAACTTGTAAACAAAAAAACAATGGACACCCAAAGTCAGTCACTTTTCAGTCAAATTTCAACCCCAAGTAATGTAGTCAAAAAGCGCAATAGACGACCCAAATGGACCAGAGACGAATGTTTGCAACTGACACAACTGGTGGAAGAAAACAAGAAAATTATTTGTTCCAAATTTGGATCCGGGGTCACCAGCCAGGCAAAAAGAAACTGCTGGGAGAAAATTACATCAAACTTGAAGTCGGTAAATTCTGTGATAAAAAGAAGAAGAGAAGAAGTGGAGACGAAGTGGAGAAGAAGTGGCACAATGTCCACAGTAAATGTCGGATCGAGCTCTCAGAGTTCAAGAGAGAGAGAGTTGCAAAACTGGTAAGTACTTTGAAATTAAAGCCTGGTTAAATTAATAGACCCAATAGACGATTGACTTGTCAGATATGCCTATTGGATTTGCAAACAAAAACTTGCAGAGCCAAGTATAAGAATAGATACCAGTAAGATGCATTGTGGAGTTGAGGGGTGGGGTCTAAGCATTGGTAACAAGAAGATAACTTTCCACACTAAAATACTAATAAGGACGGAATATTTACCATCTTAAAGTTAAAGGCCTTTTTTTAATAATATTGTGACACTGTCAATCCATAAACAGTCCACTCCACCGGGGAGTCCACCCCTCTCCCAACACACACCAAGAAACGCTACTTCTTATCCTAAATTTGTATTGAAGATTGTTTCAAGCATCAAGCGTAAATAGTTATTCTTCAGGCTTCAGTCAGTTTGACAATTTCAGCATAGGCGTATGGGCCAATTTTTTTCGGGGTGGAACCGGTAGATATTGACCCACAGCCCCGCACTTGGCTACGGCAATCGGCATTGCCAAAGCGATTTTCTGAGGCAAACGGCGCCGACTACGACACATGGTTGTCGACTGGAAGCAAACAATTTTATAATCTGCTATTTATTTATTTTAATGGTGTTTAAATTAAGGTCACATATCTTTGCACATTGGCTATTAGGCTAACCGTGTCCGCGACCTGATGACATGATAATAAATTCAAATTTAGTAAATCGTTTATACCCCATGTTGCATATTTTAGATGACTTCCACCACAAGCATTGGTGACTGGGTCCTATTTTACCAGTAAAACAGTATTTGTTTACCATAGTAAACAGGAACTGTCTCACTTCCCCTCACTCAGTCACTGCTGAGTGCTGTGCCTGTGATGTCCTTGTCACTGTCAGGTTTTTTTTTGAGCGACGAGAGCTGCCGAACATTTGCCCCATTCCCAGCCGGAAATAGTAACTTTTTCACCGGTCAAGAAATCAATTCTGTGTGAACAGTCGCTTATGTTTTTATTAAGTTACTAACAGTAACAAGGGCCGAATATTTGGCAGTGGGCTTTACAGCGTGAATTGGTTCAGTGCGAATTCGATGGTGTTCACGTGTGTTTTTTTAGAAAACGTTTTGGTGATGTTTTCCTAAACGTCGGCGCTCATTGACCAATCATCATTCAATATTCGTGTTGCACATTCAAGGGAGCTAATTTATTAGCTTTGCATCAATTGGCTTTGCAGTGCGAGAGTAAAAGTGTGAAAATGGATCGCTTCAGCCATAACTGTTCGCGGACGGTTGGTTTCCGGATTCATAGTAAATTTTACAGTGCCTGTGAGTGTCTGGTTTCAGCTTTGGCCTTACCCGACCGAACGCTGTATCGGCACATTTGTCCTCCCCTCAATAATGCTTTTGATTTTAACCGGGACTGTGCGTGATGTTATCTAAGAGTCTGTTATTGTTAACAGCTTGTAGATGAGAAATATTTCGCCCGCGGTAGGCCCTATTTTACGTGGGGCGGCCGTTTATGGTCCGCAGAAATTTTACCAGTAAAACAGAATTGGCTATGGCAAAGAGCTACCGAGACGAGAAATTCTGAATTGTGGGGACTGGACCAATGTGTAAATCTGTGGGCATCGTCCAATTGCGTAACGCCACTCTGAGGCGGGTGTGGTAGAATGTGCCCCCAACTCCCAGGGCTCGAAGTGTACACATATCACAGATTGTCATAAATTGGATAGAGACAGGTAAAAATAAATCGTATACTGTCACATGTGTCAGGTCAGTTAACCCCTTCGTTAGTTAATGAATCGGAAAAATCTACCCACGTAATATACAAAAATCGCCATTTCATTTTTTTTGTTTGGGAGGGGGGGGGGGTTCATTTTTTCTTCCAAACCAAGTTTTTGAAGCACCCCCCTCCCCCTATCAACTCGTTCCAGTGAGGGGTCATAAGTTATGGTTTTGAAAAAAATTTAAAAATTCCGTTTTTCGAAAAATAATTAGATCTGTCGTCTGCAAGTGTGTTTCTAAAGTCGCCTAATTAATTTATCATGGTCATTTGTGTAGGCTACAGAATAAAAAAGAGAAAGAGACAACTTGTATGCGAATTTTGTTGCTGGAATGGAAACGAGTTCACAATTTGTTGTTTGAAACGTTTAATAATACCCCAGATGGTAGAATATTCCGACTCGTGAAAGGTCTACGAAGATCTGAGACCGTGTGTAGGTTCGGGTGAAGAATTAGCACCCCCCCCCCACCCCGCGCCGGAAAGCGTCAAAGATAATCCAGGATTGGAAAAACTCCTAAACGTCAATAGTCATGTCATCCAAGTTATATGGACAGGGGTAAAGGTAGCTTTTCACCGATGTGTGTACCGGGGTAGACCTATGTTTTCACCAAACAACAACCAGAAAGATGGAATACAAAATTCCCGAACAAACCGGAATGAACAGCACGAAAAACTACCCTCAAACAAACACAACAAAGGGTGCGGGTAAACGAGCCATAACGTTCATAAGTTTTGATAGTACGCTTAACAGTCCAACAACATTTGCAAACATGTCGTTATATGCGTAAAAAGAAAGTAAACAAAAAAAGCTTATTATATATTGGGACCGGTGTCTGTCTTGGTCGTGGGCACCTCGATTCCAATCGCTAACCCGACTCCACCCTCCTCCGCGCCTGACTTTGATATCCAGTCTAATTAAGCTTCCACTGCGCATGAGGGTACTACCAATTCACACCATAAAGACACTATTGTAGGCATCCGGATAGTATGTTTTGTCAGCAACGAAGTAATTGCCTATAATGCCGTCCCTTCTGGACTCTATGCTCTCGTGGTGTAGGGAAGAAATAGTGCCCGTGTGATAGCGAGGGCCACTATGTGATACCCAAAGCGACACAATGAGTGCATATTGCAATCAAACCATGGCATTATAGTTAAGTAGTACATTTCAACCCGAGGACTATTTAGTTTCTGAAAACAAAGTATATGAAACGCTAGCAAATATTTGTCTCTTAGCCTGCACCCGGTTGTTAAAGAAAAGAAAATTTGCTAGTGCTTATTTGAAGACATGTAAATATCTGTCGCAAACTCTCTCGTCTTTCACACCTACCTGTCTGATAAATACAACTCTTACCTAATAGTATGTGATGAGGAGTTTTCTGCAGATAATATTGCATTCAATTGATATTTGTTTTGTTTTTTAGGAGGAGGACCTGTGACGAAGCCATTGAGCTTGATTGCAGAAACAGTGTCAAATGTCATCGGCATGGATAATACATCAATATCCGGCATTCCAAATGGATTGGACACAACACTGATAATGATAGAGGGAGACAATAACGATGGGGGACGGTAAGTACTACATACCCTCTGTGGTATAATGTACACAGACTAAATAGGAGGCCTCTTGCATATTTCTTTATCTTTTTTTAAATTCATATAGAAAGTAAAACTTTCATAGCAATAACAAAAACACTGGAAAGAGAATGTACAATCCTTATTATAACAATATTTAAGTGTTTAATTGGGGGATAATTGTGCTATGATTTTGGTTTATCGGCCTAATAGCTCGTTGACGACCTTCCAACGTAAAAAATATCTATCTCGGAAAGAGAAGCAACTGAAAATTAAGTCACACATTTGCTGTTCTGAATTAGGTGGACTTTTTATGCCAAGTTATCGGGCAGTAAATTTAGTATTTTATTTTTTGTATCTTATATGACAGAGCTCATGGAGCTGGGCAAAACAAGATGTAATAAGCCAGGATTAAATGCTAATGGTGGGTGTAAAAAACCACAAAATATCGGTCAATGCAGCTGGTCAATGCGGAGAATTCACTGGCCATCGTGTGCCTGATTGTCTACACCCCACGGTAGACCATTCCTAGACCTGGTGGGATGTTCCACATCATGGGCACGTGCCCCCCTTTCACCAATTATGGGCACCCTAACAGGACGTATTGTATTCTGACATAACGTACACAACCCCTATGGCAACATTGATTGTGGGAGATAGTAATAGTTCTAACAAAATTAGCAACACAATGGTGTTGGCGTCGCTGTCCATTTTGTGTATTGAAATACGGCACTTTGCAAATTCACAACTAGTCAGAACAGACTATAGTAATAGTAAAACTAGTCCAAACTTGGACCCAAATTCCGTAATATAATTTTTAGGTTTGGTACGCCCTTCCTTCGGACATACCAAACCCACAAATTATATTACGGAATTTGGGTCCAAGTTTGGACTATAGTAAAACGTGTGCATATATTCCCTTTCCAGAGTTGCACTTAATTTCGTTCCGTATTCATTACATATGTGACGACAAAGTACCCCTCCATCCCATGCCCCACCCCCACTCCCCATATGGAGCCCCTAAAAATTAATTTTCCGTTCTACAACCCCCCCCCCCCCTTTAACTAGAAAAAAATTGTGCTCCCTCCCCCTATGTTTTTTGGAGCTTCCGCCGCCCCTGTTCGAAATCAAAATATTCTTTTGTGGACATTATTTTCCAAGTTTGGACTGATGGACAGAATCCCTTACTGAAGATAAGACGGCACGGGTAGAACAATCAGATTTTACCAAGAAATTGTTTTGAAAAAATCCCGAACAAAATTATTTCCAATCACTTAGGTAAAGGGGTGGGGTGGGGGGTGGGTGGGGGGATCCCACCTCACTCGTACGCCTATGGTTATGGTTATCATACTCAGCGGGTCATGAAATGACATCAACACGAATTTCAAAAATATAGTCTGTATATTTTGCGGTCCTCACACATCCAGGATCTTTGTAACCCTGCTTTGGTCACACAACACACCCTTCTCGAGTAAAGAACCAGTGCAGAGACTGAAAGGCATTCCGGTACAACCATGAATGATGTAGTCCGATGTCATCAAGAGCGGATCCTCAGAGGTGTTCACCCCCCCCCCCCCCCCCAATACACACACATCCTGTTACATCAAGAAACATGTGCAGTTTGAGGAGTAGGTCACAGCAGCCCACGAATCACCGAGAAGTTATGGCCTCCAGTTTTTCAAAAAAATTCTCTTGGAAGGAGACCCTACCAACAACATGAAAGTATGCCCCCCCCCCCCTTCCGTAACCTCCCCAGCTAGCCGCGCGATGCCTGGGTCATTCAGTGCATCATACATTTCTATAGTCCAAACTAGCACACAAAAACCTTAATATATTTTTGGTTCCGTACGTCAGTCGAGTGTCTGACAGGGTTCATACTCTCAAGGACTCCTTAAAATCAAAGACTAGTCAAGGACATTTCATGGTCATATTACCCGGCCAGCGCTATTCACAAACATCGTCATTCAAATTTTATTATGTTTTCATTTTTTGTGTCAAAACCATAGCTTATGACCCCTCATTGGAACGAGCTCGTTGAGAACGTTCCAATGAGGGGGCGATAAGCTATGTTTTTCAGAAAAAACTGAAAACTTTCAGTTATTAGTCCAAGTGTCTTCTGCTACTCACGTTTATTGACCTGAATTGCACAAGCAAGATCACGGTCAGGCCAAATTCAAGGACTTTGAAGGAGTGGGACAGATTTTCAAGGACAATTCAAGAAAATTTTAGAAATTTTTAAAATTCAAGGAGTTTGACTTAAATTCAAGGACTTTTCAAGGTTGTGCACACCCTGTGAGTCGACGCAAACGTACCAAACCAAGAGTTGTATTAAGGATTTGGGAGTCCAAGTTTGGACTCTAATGTGAGGGTAATTATCGACCACTCTTTCCCCAAATCCTGCATCCTCCTCTGGTTATGAAACCAAAGTTCCAGTAGTCAAATCAGTTTTATACATTTACAAATCATTCACATTTTCCACAACCCTATCTTCAAGTTAGAATGTTTCTTTTGTTTGCAGTTTTCAAGAGAACATCGAGTGTTTTCCCTTGGGAAATGTATCACCACCAATGGAAGATGTAGGGATCGTGTTTCCGAACTTGGAAAGTCCTGCAAAGAAGAGAAAAATGGAAATTGAACATTTAACAATAAGAAAGTTGAAACTGGAAATTGAAGTTCTAGAACTTAAAAAAGAAGCTTTATTGTATAAAAAAATGAAAAGATTGGAAAACGAATTATAAGATGTAACAAATACTATTGAAAGCAATATCATAGTTTGATTATACAGGATACTGTAGACCATACAGACCAAACATTGAGTTGTTTTGTTTTTTGGTTGTTTTGTTTTTTGTTTGTTTGTTTGTTTTTGGGGGGTTTGTTCTATTTGTTTTTAGAGAGAGAGAGAGAGACACTACGGACGCCTCAAACGTTGTCACCCAGCAACTCGTCTCTGGGTTCCCATCACTGTATTCTCATTGACGATTAACGATTAAAAGGACGGGTATATGCACAAGTAAATTTTTTATACACTTATGGTCTACCTGTAGATTCCCTCATCAGAATTGAAATGTCTTTTCTCTGGAAGCAAAATTTTCTTCAGGGGCGCCGGAAGCTCCAAAAAAAGTGTGTATGTGGGCAGGGATAGGGGCACATTTTAGTTTATGGATACCCGCAGGGTCGTTCGGCAGAAAATAAATTTTCAATGGCTCAATGTGGCGGGGTGGAAGGGTGGAGGAGATACTTTGTCATCCCGTATGTCATGAATACGGAACGAAATTGAATGCAACCCGGGAAAGTTTTATCATATTCCAAACTCGGCCACAAAGTCCATAATATAATTTTTTTTTTGTTTCGTCCAAAGGGCGTACCAAACCCCAAAAATTATATTTCGGAATTTGGGTCCAAGTTTTACTAGTTTACTTATGGTCTGTGTTTATTATGACTAATTGCGAACCTGCGACGTGCAATTGCTCAATATAAAATGAACAGCGAATTATTATAATACCAACAGTATTATGTTGCAAATTTTGTTAGAACTTTTACTATCTCCCACGGTTTGTGGGAGATAGTAAAAGTTCTAACAAAATTTGAAACATAATAGTCAGTGTGGACATAGGAGGGTGTGTACGTTATGTCAGAATACGACCTGATAGGGTACTCATAATTGGTGAACAGAAAAGAATAGGGGTAGCCCCCCCCCCCCCCCCCACCACCACCACCACCACCACCACACCTCTCCCTGTGCTGCACCTAATATTCTTACGTGTGGGAACTTCACTGCACGTCAAATTTTAATGTTCAGTGAAGGAAGACCCGCCCGTAAGAGAATACTGCCTTAAGAAGATTAGCCTGAATTTAGGGAGATCAGCGGGCCCCCAATAACGCCGGGCTCCAGTGTCCAAAACTGATGCGATTTGTGGCATGTCGTGTTAGTTTTGGACTTCGGGGCTCGGCGTTATTGGGGGCCCGCAATTTGTGCATTCACAAAACTTACATCTCAAAGTATTGTTAGCACACAAAGTTGCAAACTTCCACTTTCAGAAGCCTCTTTCAGTTGAGGACGCTGTATAATTATCACAAAACTGCATGGGAATTTCCAACCAGATGGCAGTAGATCCAATGTATTAAGGGACCATATACAAGATAGCACCTTTCTGCATAATGAATATTGGATGCAGTAACAGATTTTCGCCATTTCAGAGATGGTAGCTTTATGCACTAATTAAAACTTATAGTTTTAATTATCGTATCAAGATAATTCCTACAGAAATGATTCTCCGTGTTTTTTTGAGCAGTTGGTGCCAAAATCTCATTTGTGCCAAAAAACATTTATTGCATTTTCTGCATGGGAGCCTCAATGTGCTTTCATAATATTGTTGAGTAATGCAATAATGCCTGAACGATAGTGAAGTCCCCTTTTTATAGGTGTAGGCCCCTACCTGGCTGAATTTGGTTGAAAATTAATTGGAATAAACTATGTTATGCCAGTGTGTCCTCAGAGATAGGTCACGGATGAGAGGATAGCCGAAACTTGGACCCCCAAGTCCGTTATATAACGTACCACACCAAAAAATTATATTACGGACTTTGTTTCCAAGTTTGAACTTATGGGACGAACACCCTTATTGAAGACAATAAACTGAATTTTTGAATTTTTGGCACTACCAGTAGATAAGTCAAACTAACGGAAAACTTGATTTTCCCCGACTCAAGGGGGGCCGCAGCCAACCGTGGCTGCAGTTAAATTGTCTTTGACCACCCCCCCCCCCTCCCGACCCGTACGCCTATAACACCGACACGTCAGACGGATTTTCTTGTAAGCGCTCTCTTCTGAAAGTACAATTAATGCAGTCTGTGTACTTGGTATATACACCTGGGGTGGACCGTTCTTGGCTAAGTATTAGTCAGAACACACATCAAATAGGTACGTCCAGTGCATGACTGCGTTGGGGGGGGGGGGGAGGAGCCCCCACTCCCACCCCACCCCACCCCCATAACCAGTGTGCCCTCCTACTAGTCGGGCGATAGGAAGAACAGTGGGAAAAATTCGGGCAAAGCAAAAAGAGAAAAACACGGACACAGAAAATCACTGAAATGGAAATGAAAACTAGCGTTGTAATTATTGCCAGAACCCAGGAAAACGCATCTGAGCACATCAATTTTTCAAACTTTTCTGAAGGTGAACCATCATAACCCCCGAAAAATCTTCGCGCCTTTGGCACTCGCAGGTTCGCGCGTCTGGCGCTCGCCTGTCGGGGTTCCACTATTCAACAGTATGCGCAGTTCAACATTATATGCTACACCATTTCTTTAGAGCAAACCCTTCTCTGGGTAGGAGATGGGGGGAGGGGCACATTCCCCCACACCCACCTTGCCATCATGCGTCTCAATGATACTGGTGGAGTCAATGTTAGGGGAAAATCTTCCACCCTCCCCCCCCCCCCCAAAAAAAAAAGAAAAAAGAATCGCCCATGCGCCTATGGGTGTATGCCAAATCACGTCCAACTTGTTCAGCCTATCCCCAAAAGTTCTACAAGATGTTTAGTGGCGATTTTTCGTCACATTCGTTACGTGTGAATTGTAAATTTTCTGGTTTGTAACGAGTCATGAAAATGGTCCGATACACGGAAAATGCAACGAAATGAACACAGTTTTAAAAAAACAATTCCCGCTCATGAGCTCTCCCCCATCTCACCGCTTCGCGGCTCGGATGATGCTACACACCATGAGACCAGGCCCCACTTATTTCGAATTCCTGGTGCCACCGCTGTGTACGTTTTGGCAAAGCTCAACTTATATACGGAGATAATATAAAAACATGTGTCAGGGCCCGAGACACATGCTGATATTATCTCCGGCTGGTTCTCTCTGAGTACTCCGGCTTCCTCCACCCGTAAAGCTGTCACCAACATAATATGACCCTGGTTGTTAATATGTCATAAATAAATAAATAAATAAATAAATAAATAAATAAATAAATAAATAAATAAATAAATAAATAACTGCCCCCGCACTTTTTACAGCAACGGGACAATTGCTCCCATCGTTCTGACGCTCCCAATGTGAAGAAACAGTATGTGTACTGGAAACTTTGCGGATAGTGTACATGAATCACGCAATGCAGGTTATAACCCTTTCAATTGTTTTATGTTACTGACATGAGAAATGTGTGCGGACAATGTGTTTTCTCTGACGCGACCCATCTTGAAGAAAGTATGGCGGTTGAACTTCACTAAAATTGTCATCATCTGATTCTCGAGTAGCCTCTGTTTCTGCAGTGTCGTCATCGTCATGAAAAAGTGGAACATTTCTCCCTTTTGCGAAATTGTGCAACACACCGCAGCTGATTATCACATTACAAACTCTGGACACATGCAGTCGTATTTCAGAATGAAGGACATGAAATCGTCTTTTCCATTGCCCAATACCCCTTTCTACAACATTCCTTGTCTTTTTGAGTGAACTATAAAATAAATTAGAAAAATATGAATTTTCAAGTCTTTTGTTCGAAAACTGCGCCAAAAGTTCCTGCTCCCAATCCAGGGACGTAGCCAGGATTTCAAAATAGGGGGGGTCCTGTTCAAAATGGGGGCGGGGGCGGAACTTTACATGGGCTGGGGGCTGGGGACTGAGTTGAGATGCCGAAGGCATCTCCCAAAGGCCTGAGGTGGGACAGTTACGGATGGGAGGTGTCCCCCTCACGTAGTTGGGGGATCACCCCCCTCCCAGGAAAATGTTTCATATTTCAGCGATCTAGGAGCGATTTCCAAGCATTTCGTTGACACCTGAGAGGACTTATAAGCACGCCGGTCAGCCAAAATTCGCCCTCATTGTTCATGTAATTTTTTTTTTTTTTTTTTTTTGGGGGGGGGGGGGCAAGCCTCGCCGTTTGAGGGGAGCTATAGCTCCGGCTCTCCTTGGCTTACCTCAAACCATATTGAGGAGAGCCATAATTACCCTCCATAAACTGTAATGGCTCTCCTCAAACTTTGATTTCCCATATTGAAACCTTGTATAATTGATATTAGAGTAGAATAGCTCCCTGAAACAGATTTATGAGAGCCGTAGCGGCTCCACTGGATTTGTCAAAAGGCCAGGCCTGGGGGCGAATATTTTTTGGAGAGGGACCTCCCCCCCCCCCACCCCGTAGCTACGCCCCTGTCCCAATCTGGCCTAAAATCACTATTTGTTTCATTCCCTTTCATTGCTTAAAACCAACTTTGGAAAAAAAATCAACTAATTTTATGCAGCAAAAGAAACACGTTCATCACATACCCCTCTCTTTAATGAGACTCTAAACACCAATAAAAAATAGCCTGTTTACCATCTACGACATCTAGAGACATTTGCCCAACCCCCACCCGCTTTCTCTCGAACTTAAACAACCACCACCATTCAGGTCATGTACTCATCCTGTGAACCAACAGCCTACCTGCTGTCGACCTTGCCACCCCACCCGACACCTTGCACCTCGAAAATTAGGACTAACAGTGAATATAGAACTTGCCCACAAAGTTGCACTCAACTGCGAACTCATTCGCACTGTGGTGATAATTGACTTCACCACCTATTCGCTTGTTCTTGTTTCGGCGCAGCAGTCCACACTGGTAGGTCTACAACCACGTGTTCGCAAAAATATTTATCACTTTTACTGCTCAGCCCCAAAGGTTCTTCCAGTTTGAACCATTAAACCCTTGTGAACCTCACTGACGCGGAGATTTCGAAACTATTTTTAGCGATCGCGTCGCCAGCATACAGCGTCCTTGACAACAGCCATCGGTTTCTTCGCAATTTACCCGTGCATTGCTTATTTGGCTGCCTTCACAATAACAATAGCATATCTTCTGTTTGTGTTTTTAAAACTTATAAACATTGAACTAATAGTAATATTTATTTATTGTTTATCGTCTACAGAAAACGAATAACGACCATTCGTTATTGGATTTATTCTTTTGAAAACCACAAACAGCCGATAGGAATGGTTAATTATATGCGCGATGACTCGGAAGAGTGCGCAAGCAGTGACACTGACCACAGGGCACATTACAAACGATTTTTAAGTCCCAAATAATATTTATTAGAAAACCATAGTGGACACCCCAATGATCATAGTATAATACCACTATTATACTATGGTCATGGAGATGTCCACAATGATTTTCTAAGTAGGTAATAAATATTATTTGGGACTTCAAAATCGTTTGAAGGCTATTGTGACGTGCCAATGTGCACTGACACCGACAATGACAGCAACACACTCTTGAAACTTATGAAAGCAAGGCGTGTTGTTAATGAATAATGTCAATGCTGGCTTGGCCATCTCTGCCACAGCTCAATCCGGTTGTTGTTTGCTACTTTTTGCACTATAATTTGGGGATAAAAATCAAGGCAGTCAAGCAGACCATCCAACACTTATTGAGCCAAATTGAATTGAATTACACAGTGGCCTATTCAGAACATAATATACTGTGGAATACTTACGTGTTGTATCTTTCTTCTGGTATACTCTGTGGCTTTAAAAACGGTGTCATCAACCATCTCTTGCATGCATAGCCAGAATCATCAATTAAGAGGCGCGGAATATGTCCGCCTTCAAACAATCTATACACTTCGCTCTCTTTTAATACTCGCGCGTCGTGAGTAGCTCCGGGCCATCGGGCCACTAAATCAAAAAATTGGCAAGACGAGCTCATTACTACCTGAACATTTATACTATGATAGTTTTTCCTGTTCACATATGCCGGTTCAAACTCATGTGGTGCCACTATTCGGATGTGAGCGCCATCAATTGCACCCACAACTGACGGAAAAGACGCAATCCCGTGAAAATCGTTCTGAATTTTTCTCACTGTTTCTATTGAAGAAGGAAATTTTATGAATTTTAAAACAAGGGACGGCTTTGAAAGTGCCGTTGAAACCCTGTCAATTATTCTCGAACACGAGCTTTGGCTAATGCCAAACACATCCGAATTACATAGCTGCATAGAGCCAGTGGTAAAATACCTCAGTGCCACACATGGCTGTATTATTGGAGGAATACTGTGGTTTCTCAGTGTACTGGCAGAAATGTCATTTTCTATTAAATTTGATAAAAAAATAATGGAATCCCTTTCAAAACGATACCGCCGCACCAGTTCATGATCATTGAACATTTCAATTGGATTTATCCTGTCTTTAAATATTCTTTGCCGTCTTAATGAATTCAAAACTATCTGAGGCGATGAATCAGTGGAATCCGCGTCCTCCATTTTGATTTTACTTAGAAAAGCTTTAAGTATACTTAGAAACGTACTTAAAAATTAAGACAACATAAAGGTGTCTAAAAGTTAAGCAAGCTTGTAAATAGACTTAACTTTTATGAATACAACTTAAGAAAAACTTAAAGATAAGAATTTGCTAAGCATAATTTTGAATATTTAAGAATATACTTAGCACGATTTTTGACTTAAGAAGCTTCATGAATATCACTCCAGCCCTCTGGCGCAGGCAATTAGTTCCGCCTCGCAAGCTGGGGCTACAAAGAATGTTTGGGAGCTTGGGTTAACTAAGTAGTTAGAGAAATAGTGGTCTGTGTGGGCCGAGTTCAAGTTTATGTTTTTACCCACGTTTGCAAAAAAGGAGTTGAATTTATTGGCGACTTTTGTGGGATCCGTGTATTCAATTTGGCCTTCGACGAAATGTGGCGATATTATAGTCGTGCGGCCACTTTTATTGATAGCTTTGTGTAAGATATCCCAGGGTTTTTTTATGTTATTTTTATTTTCCAATAGTATTGTATTATAATAATCGGCTTTTGTAACACTCTTCAAACGATTGAATGCTGTACAATAACGTTTATATTCAGCTGTGGGGTTCCTAAGTTTTTTTTGCAAATAGTTTCTTTTTGACCTTTGATGAACACAAAAGCCCATTTGTCATCCATGGTGCACGTTTGAGGTTTTTTTCGACTTTTTCTTTCTTGCAATGGGAACGCTTTATTGAAACCATCATCAAATATTTCCAGAAAATGATCGTAAGCTTCAATTGGACAGGTTGCTGATAACACATTCGAGAAGTCAGAATTACTGAGTAGTTTTTTAAAGTGATCTATGCTTTCTTTTTTTGAATGTTCGTATTGAAATAGGTGCAATATTACTTTTCAACCGCGAGTGGGGACGCATATAAAACGTAGCAAAATGGTCACTTACATCGGTTGAGATAATTCAAGCCGTGGCCCCTTCTGTATTTTTACAATAGGTATTGTCAGTTAGGGTTGCCGTAGTGTCGGTCACTCGCGTTGGCCTCGTGATGACGGGCATGAATCATTCACTAAACACATCAACAAGTAAATTGTTTTTTGCGTGTTTATTAAATCCCAGTAAATCAATGTTGAAATCCCCCATTAAGTATATATTTTTATGTTGTGTCTTTATTTCGATGAGTTCGAATAGAGTATTAATAAATATGTCCAGATCAGCTTTTGGGGCAGTATTTGGCCTGTATAATTATAAGATCCTTAAAGTGAATGATCTATTTACACTTCAGACAAGCCTTTTTCATGTTTGATTGGAAACATGTCATTCTTCCACAGTCCCTTGATAATTACTTTAGCACCCGATATAATACACCGCACATGGACACCAGGCAAACGAGGCTAATGCGAATGTCACATCTTAGATAAATCGAAACTAATTTAAACGGAAACTAAAAGTAAAATTCTTATCATCATATGCTGCAAATGCCCAATGTAGCAATTCATATTGCCTTGACTGTAATGCATTAGTTAACTCCGGGTATAGCTGCATTATTGTTTTTCCTCCTGTTTCTGATTATGATGATCACATCTTTCAAAGATTGTCTCCGCATAAAATATGGGAGCTCCAATAAGTCTAAAAGCCCCCCCCCCCACCCCCCCCCCCCGATAAACTTGGAAACTAACCACGTTCCACAATACTAGCACGATAACGATGGCATAGCAATTATTATTATTATCAATCAATCAAACACGTCTAGAATTTGGCCAAAATAAGGAGTTTTGAGACTGAAGGGTAGTGAATATTCTCCAATTATTTATAGTAAACTAGTACCCCTCCCCCCCCCCCCCCCCATAATATTGATATTGTTATACTGGAGGTCCTCCTCAAGTATGTACGCAGGAAGTTGTTGGGTTAATGCATAGCTCTAACATATTATCTCCCTTGATACGCTCACTGGCGGGCAATCTCCATTTGTTGTCATTCAGCTATTCAGCTTCAATGTGACAAGACGTCCGAATAGTTAATCTTCGCAGGGATTGTAGTGTCATTGTTCAGTTACTGAATCGGTGGTTAAAATGGCTTTACCCATTTTTACCACACTGGTGGCGTGGATTGTTGCGAGGAAATTTGTTGCTATATATTGATTTTATTCTCGCCATTTTGTTGTCTCGTTTGTCGGTTTTGTCTTCCCCAAGGAACGATATGAGTGCATACGTGAACTGGGCAGCGGCCTGATTCTCAAATTTTGACATCGTTTCCGTGTAAATTGAGTTTAGTCATTTTCGGATAAAACAGTGTTTTTCCTCAACGTTGTGTTTTTCTGTCATGGAATGTGAATCGTTTCCATTTGTAAACTTGATGGTCTGTAAATAATTTGTTCCTTTCAAACACAGATTGAAAAAATGTTGGGGTTATTGGCTATTTTTCAATATAGCATATTGCTTTTTGACCAGACTCATCTAGTGCTAGTATTATAAGCTTGTTGTGAATATTTCTGGTATTTGATTTCATGATATCTTGGTCAGATGGCTCAGATAATTAACGTCTTCTATACTTGAAGTACGGCGATTCAGTGAGGCCAATCCAAGCGAGACTATTCTGTCGTCGATCATCGTGAGTGGATTGGCTGATTCCGGAACTCCAGTTCTGACGATATTCGGGACAATACAAATCAGATATACTTGATGATGAGGATGATGATTGTTTATTCAGTAATATACAACGTATTTACAATTCTATTGTACATAAAATAAATACATTATAATATGTGAGTATATTGCTTAGAGATGACATAGCTATTGGCCGTCTTCCTACCATCCCCACAAAAAAACAAAAAGAAAACAAGAAAGGAAAAAAACAAAAAAAAAACAAAACAAAACAATTTATGATGCAAAGCGCCGCGATACAATATTATATTACGCCGTGGTCCAGATTTCTATTCAGATAAGAGTGAATTATCAATGAATGTTAACAGGAGTTTGTGGGGGATTAATAGGATTCAGGAGCTCCAATACAAGAATGGTAAGCGATCCCACCCCGGGGGTCACAGTGGATCCCAGCCCCCTCCAGGGCAGCATCCCGAGGCGGTCTGTCTATTAAGCTGACACATGCTACGCTTTGGCCCGTGGAAAAGATTGTACGATTATTACATCGCACACTTCCATTCCCATGTCCAAAGCGCAGCATAATGTTAGAGGCTTCACGGGTAATAATCACGCCTGAGACTCTATAAGTGATCTGGGTGCCAAGGGCTGTGGCGGAGGCAGAGAACCAGTTCCATGGGTATATCAACAGTAATCCCCCCCCCCCCCTCCCAGCGTTTCTATATCCACTGTATTTCCTAAGAGGCCGAAGGTTAGCAATCCGGACATTACATTCTGGAAGAATGTACCGTTGACGAGTACGATTCCAGATATCCTTTAATTAATTGTGCTCTAAATTTATTCCTTTCAGTAATACCATTGACATTTCTTTCGAGATTGTTCCACCGAAGTGTTAGCAATTGGACTGGTAAGTTGGAGGTGAAGGTTGTCCTCGGTTTGTTCGCGCGTAATTGGCCGTTTTGTCTCGTGTTTGTTTCAAGTCTGTGGAAGTAATTCTGAAAAGATACAGGTAATTTATTAGTGTGCCAGTCATGAACAAAGGTGAGAGCCGATAATTTGAATTGGTAGGGAAATTTCAATATACTATTCTTTTTAAAAAGTGGGTCAGTATGACTGTTGTATTCTTTTCGGTTTATTATCCTAATTGCCTTTTTGTAGGGCATTAATACGGCTTGTACTAGCCGCATTTCCCCATATCTCTATTCCATAAATGAGGTGACAATGTATCAGGGCATAGTATAAGGACTTTAGGGCGCTTATTGTTAGTGTTCTCTTTAATTTATTTAGGCAGTAAATGGCGCTGGAAATTTTCTTGCACAACGATTCGATATGGTGTTTGAAGAATAAATTCTCATCACTGAGAGCACCAATGTTCTTCATTATATCGATTTCCACAACAATTTAAATCTAGTCCATTTAGTTTCAATCTTATTCGATTTGATTTATGATCATTACCGTGAGGGTAGAGAAGCATATATTTACTTTTAGTGGCATTTAGTTTAAGTTTGTTGCTACAGCACCATTTGTATAGATTAGCCATTTCCTTGTTTGCCTGTGTTTCTAGTGATTTCATATCATGTGCAGCCGTGTAAGCAGTTGTGTATTCAGCAAAAGAAAGAATATTCAGCTCCGTGGCAGCATTAATATCATTAACATAAATTAAGAATAGTGTAGGTCCAAGTACAGACCCCTGGGGCTCCCCACATGTTGTTTTGTAAAGGGAAGACACACTTGACTGGTAGCTGACATATTGCTGTCTGTTATCTAGGTAACTCTCAAAACAAGAATATCCTACTCCCCAGATTCCGTAGAATTGCATTTTGGTCAGAAGTATATCATAACTAATCGAATCAAAGGCTTTCGACAAATCAATAAATAGTGTTAGGGTTGAATCCTTTGTCAGTTTATCGTTTTCTTCAGCTACAAATTTTAGTAGCTGCATAATGGGATGAATGGTTGTATGTTTTTTTCTAAATCCATATTGGTTCTTACTCAGAATTCCGTACGTGTCAAGAAAGCTAATTAATCGTTTAGCAATTAGTTTCTCTAGCAGCTTTGAAAATACAGGTAAGATGCTGATCGGTCGGTAATTGTTGAATTGTTGTGGATCACCATTTTTAAATACAGGAACTACTCTTGATATTTTCATGTTGTCCGGGAACATACCAGTTGAGAAGGAAAGGTTGAAAATATGGTTCAGTGGGGCTACAACATGAAGTATTGTTTCCTTTAATAATCGCGTGGAAAGACCTTGAGCAACAAAAGTGTTGTATATTCCAGTGTTCAATACAATGGCAATTGAAATAATCTAAATTGGTTAAATAGTTTAAACATGAAAATGTGAATACATCAATAATTCTTACCGCACGCAGCAGTACTTTGTCACACAGACAAATATATAGATTGTACACAGGCAATATTCTTAACACAAAAACATGATCTAACAATCGTCTGGGAGCGAGCCAGCAACGTCCACCATTTTACATGACAACTTGACAACCCCGACAAGGTCCAATCTCGCGCCAAACCACTTCTTCAGGCCAGTTGCACGAACCGATGAGCTGTTCTCACTGGATACCAGACACACCACCTCGCTGTTTAAGCACCTACAACACTCTCCCTGTCATTATTGAAAATTAAACCAAGCCTGTTCAAAGAAATGTAAAAGTATATATTTGCTGTGAATCATGCCAGGTCCCCAAAAGATGAAGCCAATAACCTCATCCAAGACAGTAAATAGACTGATCTCACATTGGTCAATTTATATCACTCATGTTAATGAAGCTAATTACCTCATTGATTTTGAGTGAAAATTAATGTCTTAGTCTACACAAAAATTCAACATGAATGTAAGTATATATACAAAAAATCAAAACCGATGAAGCAAATTACCTCATCTTGGTCTTTCATCCAATTCTGTAACTAACTTATTTAAACTGAATTGTAATGATATAAACATTTATGTACACGCTGTGTTTCAATTATATCGAATAGAGTTGTTTTACATTAATGGATGTTTTATAAAGAACTTCTTCAAGTGAGAGGTTTTTTACCTCAGCGACTTTTTGTGCAACTGATTTTAATTGCCATGGAGTGTTCACTATAGATGGAACAGGAGATAAATATGGAGAGTCAGACTCAAGAAGAATTTGTTCTATTGGAAGAGTTTTTAGAGCAAAATCTAATTCTGATGATTTGAGAATTAATGCAGTAAATCCAAATTTGACATTTACCTGAGTACTTCTCCACTCATCAAGTTGTATCTGAGTACCATTGAAGCAATGGCAATGTATGGGTACATCGGTAAGATTGTACTTCCGTACCAATTCTAATACTTCATCAGCAGCTTGCCCTGTTCCATAATCTCTGCAGTGAAAAATAAGTGTTTTCCCTAATGGTCGAGCAAAAGATAGAATGTCAGAAAGGAAATCTTTCTGAGCTTTAAATATTGCTTGACGGCACAACATTTTATCTGTACATGAGGGATTACAGGTACATGTTGAAGTTAAATCTAACCCTATTTCACCTATACCAACACATTCTTTTTTTGTTTTAGAAAAAACTTCAACTTCATAAGGTGATGTTGTGAATGCACATAATTTTTCCCAAAATGGGGATGTATACCAAAAGAAACCCTCAAGTTGTCACAACCATGCATGTGAGTATGATGCAATGAGCAATAGCCTGGATATACATAATTTACTATGAACATTTCTGGATGAAAATCTTTATCTGCCACATCTAAACTTAAGTCATGGGAATTTGAATGGCCTGTTCTTTTCAACAGAGCATCAAAATGAAAATTGGAATCTATGAAAGATAAAGGTTTTTCTAAAGATTTCAATGCAATGTTGAAATTCTTATATGCTACACCAGACAAAAATGTTTCCTGAGTATAAGTGAGGATAGGTCTCTGTACTTGTGGTATTAAAAGATTAATCAGATTTGCGAGTATTCGCCAGTGGGTCATAACAGCCAGACAATTGGGTGGTGAAATTGAGAAATGTTGAAACTCTGGTTGACAATTAACAGATTGAAAGGTACAAAGTAGTTTGATCTCTGAATCTGTGAAAGGAGAAGAAATCACTTTCTGTGGACTGGGATATAACTGTTCAGTTATAACAAACTAAAATAACTCTTGTAACGTTTTCTTTCCTAGATGGAAACAAATGAAATGAAATAAACCGTTCATCAAATTTACCCACTGTCTGTACTGATTTAAACTAATACAGGCTTTATCACCACGAACTAAAGTTTCTTTGTGTTTTGCAATTAAAAAACACGTTCGTCCCTCTTGCTGTTGACACTCCCAACAAGCAGTAAAAGCCCCCACATACCAAGGCAGATGTGACATCTGTACATGTGATTTCAGATGGTTACTGTTCGCATCACAAAGTGGGCATTGACATCCAGATGATAGCCTTTTCTTCAATTGACAAACTCTTCCACGTGTTGCAGAATAGTTATAGGTAGATGTTGTAGTCTCTGGTGATACTGCAATTTTACTTTCAACATGAGAGTTTTTAGTAGACTCAGAAGAGATATAATCACCTTCATCATAATCGGGCACAAATAACGCCTCATCCAAGTCATCGAAGGACATGTCTACAAGCAGAACAGAAGCACAATATTAATTTCTATTATATTGTGCACAATGACCAAGACTTGTGTGAAAGTGCCTAAACTCTTGAAGTGAATACGACAAATTCTTGTCAGTGGAGTGTTCTGTGGTGACTAGAATTCTATGTACATGCAAAAATAACCCTTCACCATTTTTTTTTCTATTAACACATGCAAATAATAAAATAAAATCCTATTTTGAAGAATCAATCCATTCAGCTTGAAGGACTATGTGTAGATTAATTTGATTATGAATCAATTTTTTAAGCCACAAGAAATGAAGCCAGTTACCTCATCTTTGAAGCTCATTATAATCCATTCTACAGATAATCTTTCAAATAATAAAATCAACTATTCAGTTTGTGCAGATTATTAATCTGATTATGAATCAATCTTCGTTTAAGCCACAAGAAATAAAGCTAGTTACCTCATCTCTGAAGCTTATTGAAATCCATTCTACACATAATCCTTCAAATAACCAGGGGGTTTTATTTGCCGTCCACTTCGACTTGTTTGATCGACCGCAAAATTGACATTGTCATTTTGTCTATCAATCACAGAATCAACAGTGTCATTTTGTTGATCTTGATTTTGATTGACACTGTCACTTTTAAGACTAATATCACAAGTTTGATCAGAATTTAATTCAATAAATTCTTCTGTGTTCTGATCCTCTTGGTTGTCTTTATCTTCCCTAGTCTGCTGTTCATCTGAAACATCCATGTGAGTGAAACTATAATCATTTTCATAGTCTTTTGTCACAGAATTTTCATCAAACAACCGAATACGGGCCCTTTTTAACCACAATGGTTTTTGACTGTCATTAGAATATTTTAATCTGTCATGATGAACTGTAACAGAATTTGTATGCTGATCAAAAATTGTATATAAAGGGGGTGATATTTAGTGACTAGAAATGGTCCTTTCCATGGGATAGTTACTTGGTACTTTGACCTATTTTAGTTGCATGATTAAGGCAATAAACAATATCCCCAGTGTTAAAAAAGCATTCCCTCAATTTCATGTCATATAGGTTTTTCTGACATCTCTGAGTATCAGCTAAATGTTTTCGAGCAAAAGTATGTGTTTCTTGCATAAGCTTGTCCAAATGCTGAACCCATGTATGTGATGAAAATTGATCTTGGATATTATCTATCCCCATGAGAATATCAACTGGCATAATTACCTCTCTTCCCAATATCATACGATTTGGTGTAAAGCCTGTGGATTTATTCTCAGTAGCATGTAAAGCCATTGTGAGTAGAGGTAAATATCTATCCCAATGGGTAATTTTCTTGTCGATATAACATCTTATCATTTGCAAAATTACCCTATTGTAACGCTCCACTTGCCCATTTGATGATGGATGATAGGGTGTAATTCAGGTTTTTGTTATTTCTAATAAATTACAAAAAGATTTGAAAAAATCACTCTCGAAATTTCGCACCTGATCAGTATGTACATAAACGGGACAACCAACGGTCACAATAAAATGTAACAAAAATGCTCTAGCCACCACTTCAGCTGTTTGATTAGGCAATGCTAGAAAATTGATCAATCATTACTAAAACATAAACATTACCTTGATCACTTGGAGTGAATGGACCAAGTATATCCAAATGGACTCTTTCCATTGGAAAACCAGCGTGATGAAGTTGCATTGAAGCCTTCGGTTTAACACAAGATTTTTTGTTCATAGCACATACCGAACATGAGGAAACATATTCTCTACAATCTCGGGCCATCTGATACCAAAGAAAAGATCGTTTCATGTTGTTTAATGTGTTTTCCTGTCCGAAATGTCCAGATGTCTTGTTAACAATGACAGTATAACAATATTTCCTCTTTCAATGATTTGGGAACTAACAGACAACAACGCCTGTCAGGTTGATTACACCAGATGTAATATAAAACACCCTTTTTAAGATTTAATTGATCACGACAAAGCCATAAATATTTGACAGCAGGGCTTTGCAGAAATAATTCAGGGTCACTCGGCCCACCCTCTTCCAACCACATAATAATGGTACGAAGGTCTGGGTCTTCTAATTGTAACATTCTTAAGTTTTCAATGACTGTGTTCACTCTTATGGATATGTTTATCCCAATTGCTGGCTATCAGCTTTCACATTTGATACAGTTAAAGCAGGAAATAGCTAATGTAAATTGTTTACATCCATTTTAACTATTCGAAATTTAATTTCATCATTTCTATACAGGAAATGACATTAATTTTTTTAGAATTTTGTTTTGTTAGTCTGCTCTTATCATTACAAAATTTATCAAAGATATGAGGTCAGTTAATATTCAAACTGCCACAGCTGAAGAGTTGCAGCAGTTAAAACATATTGATGAGCGAATAGCCTTCAAGTTGTTAAAATGTAGGGAAAGGAAACAATGTCTGAAAATGAATGATTTGGAACGAAAATCCGTTTTGCCGATTGAACATTGGTCTCATCTGTTGGCGAAAGAGCAAATAACCCTCATACACCCATCATATGTCGAAGCGTCACGATACTCCAAATCTACGCTTCAAGTATTGTACAGCTTTTGAGAGTGGAGGTGAAGCAGTTAGAGGAGGAAGTGAAAAAGAAAGAAAAAGTATGTGAAGAGAATTATTGGATGGCGTTAGAAGATACTAATGCTAAATGGGAATCGTACATTACGCAAAATTGCATTCTTGAAGAAGTACATCTGAATGAAGCAAAATACACACAATGTTACAGGGTGAAAAAATGTATAAAGTTAGAAAGAGAGTGTCAAACCTACATGCATTACTTTCAAGAACACCTAAAACTAAATGAAGGAATGACAATGACATCTGTGAATGAAAACCTGAAATCTCCAGATGAGGAAATTCTAATACCAACATGTAAACCGTTCCCAAACAGTTTGAAAGCATGTGTCACTCGGATAACCGCAGTGGATGAACAGTCAAGTTGCCATATGGAAAATGACATCTCAAAACCTGTCCATGTCGATTCGGCTGTTGAAATTATAATGGTTCACTGCGTTCTGACATGCCAGTTGAAGAAGAATTCAAACGATTAAGTTCTCTACTCAGTTTATTTCATATGCCCGGTGAACAAAGCAAACGTACATTTGATGAGGTCAGTTCAAAATCATCAACAGCAATAAAGGAGACTGGTGGTGTTGTCGATCTCGGTTCTTCTACCCAGACAGAAGAAAGATATGTAGAAAATGAATCTGACCAGAATGTTCCTTCCAGAAGTTTTAAAATGCAAATTTCTGCTCAGTCGACTGAGTAAATTCCAACAAAAGTAAACAAGTTTCAGTTCATGATGCTTGAGAAAATTCCCAAACCTTAAAGAGACAGCCACCCTGTCTGTCCCGACAAAAGAAAGTGAAAGAAACACAGAGGGAAAAACATTCTAGAAAAATCGATTCTTCTGTGACGGCGAAGGTATCAAAAAATGGCATGCCATGTCACCGGGATGCTCTTCTCAACAAAGTCATCGTTTCAGCCAAATAGACCACTAGACGAATATCAAGGACTGAAAAGCGCCGGAACAATGCGTTCGTCAAAGTAGACAGTCCACGAGTTCACGTTGTTCCTAATACTAGTGTGAGAAGCAGAGAGGCTTCATCTCCTGATTTGCAGCCATCACAAAATTGTTGTGGTGGTCCGGTAATTATTGGCAGCTTCTCACAACCTGATAAACTATCAGCACAACATTATCTACCACAGACATTGTCACCGCTTCTGTATAGTATACATCGACTCATTCCACCCAATTGCACATTGGTTAATGCTCATCATCGACAGGACAATGCATATCACTCTCCAGATATCAACCTCCCAGCTCAGGTCTTTGTTTCGGACAACAAATAATGCAGACGTATAGCGGAATTACGCCTTTATACCAACCCAGCATCCCGGTGTTTCTTTTGCAATGAGTTTATGGAAAACGGACATACACACATTGTATAACTACAATTCTCACACTACTGCATATATCACACCCTTTTCAGTGCAGGAAGGTTTTATATGCTTTCTCGCCTGGATAACATTCAGAGCGTCCATGACAGACACACACACAGACAAATGCAAACAAGTTTCACAACAGACACACACATACACATTATGTTTTCCCCTGGGAGGTCTTAATCGCTCCCTTACGGGAACAACATTCACCATCAATCACATTACGCTATACAATTTTCTCACAAGCACACACTCCATTATTTTTAACATCCACCTCCTATTGTCTTTTAAAGTCTGCAGTAATATTTTAGTAATTCACGGAACCCTTTTACGACTCACAGCAACAATATTCTTACCAAAGATTTAAACCATTCTGTCAGCATTTTTTTACACAGAGTGCATTATGTTATATATGGTATTAACTATCAAGTGTAAACTTCTCTTTCGACGGTGAACATTTTTGGTAAGAGGTGCCATTTTAGGGAAGGCCTTTGTTGCTTTCTGCAGTGAATTCATTCATTAAATTCTTTGACATTGGAACATTTTTCATTTTCAGAAATGAGAGAAGTTTCCAACTGGAAATCTGTTTTATTTCCAATCTGATTTTAGGGGATGATTGTTTTCTACTTGCTAAATTTTGTATAAAGTGCAAATAGTTTTTGTCACTAATAACTGTCGACTGTTTTAGTAATTGGACAAGTCTAAAAGGGTGTTGAGTTTTGCTACCTTGCTTTACTCCAGTTGATAAATCAGTCGATGATTACTCACGTATTGTGTTGAACTTGAGTTGTTTCCAAACGTATTTAGGGGTTATTGTTGTCATTGTCCAACAGTTTTGTAATTATGCCACCATTATAACGAGGGCGCGGTGGCATCGCGGTCACCGGTTCTCGTCAGATCACCGAAGTTAAGCAACGTCGAGCGCGGTAAGTAGTTGGATGGGTGACCATTTCAGCGACTGATTCGTGCTCCTGCGTTGTGTCCTTGGGCAAGGCACTTAACCCCGATTGCCTACATGGGTCACGATGACGCTGTGTACTAAGGCGTACTGGATGTCGATGGTGCGCACGTCTTCAACCAATCTAACCCTGCCTGTGCCGCGGTGCAGAGGTCAGTGTTACGATGTTGGAGAGCTGATAGCTGCTCGTCGTTGCCCGGTGGTTCTCTCCGAGTACTCCAACTTCCTCCACCCGTAAAACTGTCACCGACATGATATGACCCTGGCTGTTAATGTGTCGTTAAACCCTAATTCCCCCCCCCCCAAAAAAAAACAACATTATAACAGTGATATAAACTGCTGTTTGTTGACAATTTGTATGTCCGCATGTTTGGGCATCATGCACCCCCCCCCCTCCCCCTCCGGTCTCTTTAACAGAATGAAAGTGTCAATGACACTGTAGCTCAACTTGTTAAGACATGTACATGTATAGAATGTGACACAGCAATGACAAACATCTAGGTAATGACCTGATAACAAAGGTACATATAAAGTATTTTAACGGTCTGTACATAAATACTGACCGTAGTCTGTAACAAATGTATAGGTAAAGTATTGTAAAGGTGGGTGACAGTCAGCTGCTTAACTAGAAAAGAAACCTTTGAGTCCCAGAGTGGGTCTGACTGAACCCCAAAATATTTGTTCTCATAGCACAGTGATAACAAAGGCACCCCGAAACACACTCGTTCCTGTGCCAATGTGAACACAAAGGTACCCAAGAAGTTTCGTGAAGATCAGTTCATAAATACCAGCTGTATAGAAGTTGTGACAAAAACTGATTGGACCTAATTTCGGTACAAAATGGCCACTGGCAGCCATCTTGAATTTTGGACCGCACCCAGAAACACTCGTTCTCGTTCCAAGGTGATAACAAAGGTACCCAAGAAGTTTTGTGAAGATCGGTTCTTAAATACAGCCTCTAGCCCGAGCCGTATTGAAATGTGCACTTACAGTGTATAAGTAGCAATGAATAAATCAAAGTTCATCTAATTTGCATAATTTCTGCACGAGAAAAAAAAAACCGTACTATATGTGATGTATTCCATGTTACTAAACATTTATACAAAAATTTATTCACATCAGAACTTTCATACAGAAGTTCTGTACAAAAGACTGATTGCACTAATTTTGGTACAAATGGCTGCTGGTGGCCATCATGAATTTCGAACCACACCCGAAAACACTCGTTCTCATCCCACGGCGATAACAAAGGTACCCAAGAAGTTTCATAAAGATCGGTTCATAAATACGGCCTCTAGACTGAGCCGTATAGAAGTTGTGTACAAAAAACTGATTAGACCAAATTTCGGAACAAAATGGCCACTGGTAGCCATCTTGAATTTTCGACAGCACCCAGAAACACTCGTTCTCGTTCCAAGGTGATAACAAAGGTACCCAAGACGTTTCGTGAAGATCGGTTCATAAATAAAGACTCTAACCCGAGCCGTATTGACATGTGTACTTACTGTGTGTAAGTAGCACTGAAAAAATCAAAGTTCATCTAATTTGCATAATTTCTGCACGAGAAAAAAAACCGTATTATATGTGATGTATCCCATGGTACTAAACATTCACACAAAAAATTATTCAAATCAGCGCTTTCATATGGAAGTTCTGTGCAAAAATCTGATTGCACCTAATTTTGTACAAAATGGCTGCCATCGGCCATCTTGAATTTCGGACCAGACCCCAAAACACTCGTTCTCGTACCACGGTGATGCCAAAGGTACCCAAGACGTTTCGTAAAGATCGGTTCATAAATACGGCCTCTAGCCCGAGCCGTACTGGCATTTGCACTTGTCGTGCTGAAAGTAACACAAAAAACATCAAAGTTAGTCTAATTTGCATAATTTACGCACCAGAAAAAACCCGTATTATATATGATGTATCCCATGGTACTAAACATTCATACAAAAAATTATTCAAATCAGCGCTTTCATATGGAAGTTCTGCGCAAAAATCTGATTCCACCTAATTTTGTGCAAAATGGCTGCCAGCGGCCAACTTGAATTTCGGATCGGACCCCAAAACACTCGTTCTCGTCCCACGGTGATACCAAAGGTACCCAAGAAGTTTCGTAAAGATCGGTTCATAAATACGGCCTCTAGCCCGAGCCTTATTGAATTGTTGACGGACAGACGGACAGACGGCCACACGGACAGACGGACGTTCTTACACGTGGGGTTTTTCCCATGTTAAACCCTGAAACCACAAGGTCAAAAAATTAACCCCGCAGTGCAAAAAATAACCCCACAAGTGGTCACTGTACTAACCCAACCCCACAACTACCACTGACCTTAAATTGTAAACCACATAATTTACCTCTGCTAAGCTCGGACAGACGGACAGATGGACTGACGGACGACTGGCCATGGCATAAGCTCAAATTTGGCTTCGCAAAGTTGAGCTAAAAATGTAAATAGCTACAAACAGGCAGGGGAGGAGTGTTGTACTGGAGGTCCTCCTCAAGTATGTACATAGGCAGCTGTTGGGTTAATACAGAGTTGAAACTTATTATCTCGCTTGATACGCTTACTGGCAGTCATTCTCCCTTTGTTGTCATTCAGTAATGTTGCTTCAGGCTGACAAGACGTCCGAATAGTTACTCTTCTCAAGGATTGTAGTGGCACTGATCAGTTATTGAATGTGTGGTTAAAATGGTTTTACCCATTTTTACCACAATAGGCAGCTAGAATTCGTGCCTACCGAGAGGCGCAGTTGTTAATTATTTTGTAAATGTGATGTACAAATGGAGGTCTGCACCTTAAAATCTTCAGTTGGAAAATTTTGACTTTGAGTGTATATGCGTGTCCGAGGGATAGGTGTAATAATGGAATTTCCCCTTGTTGGAAATTATGTATGCAGTGGTAGTCCTCAATTGGAAATCTAGAGATGGACAACCACACCCACTCTACTCTCCGCCCCTTTTGATACCTCTTAGCAACGTCTTTGGTTCGGGCCCGAATATGTTTGGAAATATTTAGATTGGTTACGTTCTCAGGCTTTCTCACTGCCTGAATTTAAAAGTACCAAAATATACCACACTTTTTGTTCTCAGTGAGCGTTTAACTTATCAAAGTATTATAAGCGAGATTTTCATTATTTATATTCGGTCAGGCCCGATGAATTGAGGTAACATTTACACTTATGCTCTATAAGTTTCTCCCATTATTTGGATCCAATAAAAATATTTTTCCAGGTCCTCACACTTTAACCCGGTTCCGCATCATAGAATATACGCATTCTGCACCATATTACGGACTGCGGCCTCAAAGACAGACCTTATTATCCCGCATTCGAACGAGCTCGTTCCACTGAGGAGGCATGGACTATATTTTCGAGGCAAACCTTAGATATAAAACAATAAAATGTTGAAAGGCGATTTCTGTAAATGGCGCTGGCCAGTTGTGAACGTTATGTTAGGGAAATAGTTGAGCGATTACGTAACAATCATATGGAGTGAAAGCGAGGTGAGGTGCGAACCGTATTTACTGTCGCGCTCCTCTTTGTTTCGGTGGCCTACTAATTCTCGAGTCAACTAATTATTTACCTACCCACAAATCCAGACGTTCGGCTAACGGGTATCGCTTTGGAGGTCTGGTCTACTGACCCATTTCAATGAGTGGAGATGAACAACATACTAGAAAATTGAACCGATATCATGGGGATACCGAAAAAACCGAACCGAACACTTATTGCCGAAACTGTCTGAATTTTCACATTTTTCTACATTTTCGCTACTGAGGTCTTGAAGCAGCCACGGGGTTTCTTTTCATGAGCGAAGTGGTTGATATTCTTTTCAGTTTTGTTAACCCTTGAGGGTCTGGAAATTGTACTGAATTTTCTTTAGAGAACAACATACACATGTCCAGTTGATTGGCAATGATTTGTATCCAAATTTGGCTGCCTTATAATTCAGCCAAGACTTAACTAGAAAACACTAATCAGGTGATTTGTCTATTGTCAGAAGGTCCTCCCAATGATGGCATATTAATGACATGTTCAAATATCACAAAAGCCTGAAATAGCTCTTTGAAGGTTACGTTCTGCAACAGGTCACAAAAGTACTTTAGATATTATTAATGTTGGCAAAAGAATGCCAATGTTGGGCTCCTTGGCTGTGGCATTTGTGTCTCTATGGTAGAATGATACAAGAACAACATATCTGTATTTCCCCGATGTGAATTCCCCTTTGAAATATCTCTGACAAGTCAGATACCGAAGATACTGAACCGACACCTCGATATACTACCCCCCCCCCCCCCCCCACAATTAAAAAATACCGAAAGCGATCCCGAATTCAAAATTACAATATCATCCATCTCTGTCAATGAGTACTTGCAGCGATTGGCACACAAGCTTCAATTTGTTTAATCCTTGTCCTGACATGAAAAGCAGACGACACTTCCAAAAGAAATTCTTGAATAACTAATTTTTTTTCATTTTTTGTCTCAAAAACATAGGTTATGACCCGCTCGTTCCAAAGAGGGGTCATAACCTATGTTTTTGAGACAAAAAATGCAAAAAATAATGAAAATTAATTGGCGATTTTTGTGAATAGAGCTGGTCGGTTTCTGCCGTTACGTTGGGTAAAGGGTTAACACTTTGCCTGACGAATCTACGCGCGTAGTTAGAATTAGAGCAATTGAAAAAATATTATTTCTCAAAATTTTCAACTACACCATTTCATGTGACCCCTTATTGGAACGAGCTCGTTCCAATGGTCACATTGTGTTTTTTATGTTTTGGATAATCTTGGAAAGATAGTATTTAAAATAATATGACAATACGCAAGGCGTAAGAAGGAGCCCCATAGTATCCAACATATTGGAATATTTCATTCCTCAACCATTACTCCAAAAGCATTTTATGCAATCGAATTCCTGCAGTTGTTTAATTTCTGCCAAACATGAATACGTATCACATTACTAAATATTTTCCCAAAGGCGTCCATTATAACGTTCATTATAACGTTCAGGCGAAAAGAATATGGTCGCATCATTTTAAATTTGGCATTCAAATATCTTTTGTTAAGTATAGCCCTTCAGACAACCTTTTTCGGGGTACGGACATCCCCCCCCCCCCTCTTGAAAAAAGTACAACAATCATGTTTTTTTTGTTTTTTTTGTTTTGTCATAAAGTTACCATTGTTACATAACATTTTACATAATTTTAGCAAAACTTTTTCACAATTTATTTCATAGTTTTTACAGACTCTAAAAAGACATAATGTTAACATTTTACATAATTTTAACAAAAAATTTTCACAATTTATTTCTTAGTATTTGCAAACTCAATAAATACCTAAATTGTTTATTACAATATTATGAAATATAATATTAACTGATTAAGTACTTTCCACCGTATACAGTGAGCTACAGCTTATAGTGTCTCTTCTTTGGTTTTCAGGCCATTTTTGTGGTCAACACAGACAAATGGATTCAGACAGAGATTATATCAAACCAATGGTCAGGGTTGAGATGGATTATAACTAAAAGGCTTCAATTGAATTCAATGATTTTGATTACAAAATTTATAAAGTAAGGAAAAATATTTACAATAAGTTTTATATTATAAAACCTTAGCAGGATGATTGTTTGTTTATGAATTCCAACCAAATGGTGACTCCGAGTGTGAGATGGATTCAGGCAGAGATTATATCTTAAATGCTAATTGATTATAGCTAAAAGGCATCAAGACAATGATTTGAAATATTTTTTGTGTTTAATAATATTTACAAACAGATTTATATTATAAAATTTATTTTTATACCAATTGGAGGGGGAAATATGTCCAAGATGAAATTTGGAGGGGGGGGGGGGGGTATGTCCGGGGGGGATCCGGGGGAAATATGTCCTACATTCACCTTTTTCTGATTCTTAAACAGGGGCACATGCAACAGATAAGAGAGAAAAACTAACAGAAGGGGAAGTGCTGGTCACATGTACATAATTCTCAGGGAATTCCCAACCAAAACACACCAACAGTCAAACAAATTTTTAGGTTCTAAAAGTCTCTCTTTATTCATCTGGAACATTCAACAGTAATGCAAGATGTCAGTAGAATTCTTCAAATGTTTATGAAACAATATATTTTCTCAAGGCTGCTTAGTTTTGGGGGATTACATAATTTCCGAGTGCAACTTTTCGAGGCAGGTAAATGGAATTAAAATAGTTACAACAGTAATACCTATGAGCAAACCCAACCCTACCAAAGATACATTTAACCTTTTTCATGTGATGAAAGACTCATTTCTGCAATAGAATTCAACTTTCGGCTTCTGCCTAGTCAAAAGCATTGGAAATCTGTTGTTTTGAAGAGAACTGTCCAATATGTCGTCGCCTGAGTACTAGAATGCCCTATGTCCCATAGGGGACATAGGACATTCTAACACTCAGACGACGATGTGTCAAATGGGCTTAAAAACTGGTATTGCCTCCGACAGAATTCCCACTCTGTTACCTCCTAATGTGTATTTGTAAAGTTTGTGTATTTGCAAACTCAATAAATACCCAAATTGTTTATTACAATATTATGAAATATAATATTAACTGATTAAGTACTTTTCCACCGTATACAGTGAGCTACAGCTTGTAGTGTCTCTTCTATGGTTTTCAGGCCATTTTTGTGGTCAACACAGACAAATGGATTCAGACAGAGATTATATCAAACCAATGGTCAGGGTTGAGATGGATTATAACTAAAAGGCTTCAATTGAATTCAATGATTTTGATTACAAAATTTATAAAGTAAGGAAAAATATTTACAATAAGTTTTATATTATAAAACCTTAGCAGGATGATTGTTTATTAATTCCAAACAAATGGTGACTCTGAGTGTGAGATGGATTCAGGCAGAGATTATATCTTAAATGCTAATTGATTATAGCTAAAAGGCATCAAGACAATGATTTGAAATATTTTTTGTGTTTAATAATATTTACAAACAGATTTATATTATAAAATTTATTTTTATACCAATTGGAGGGGGAATATGTCCAAGCTGAAATTTGGAGGGGGGGGGGGGTCGGGGTATGTCCGGGGGGGGGGGGGGGGTGCAGGGGGAATATGTGCTACATTCACCTTTTTCTGATTCTTAAACAGGGGGACATGCAACAAATAAAAGAGAAAAACTAACAGAAGGGGACGTGCTGGTCACATGTACATAATTCTCAGGGAATTCCCAACCAAAACACACCAACAGTCAAACAAATTTTTAGGTTCTAAAAGTCTCTCTTTATTCATCTGGAACATTCAACAGTAATGCAAGATGTCAGTAGAATTCTTCAAATGTTTATTGAAACAATATATTTTCCCAAGGCTGCTTAGTTTTGGGGGATTACATAATTTCCGAATGCAACTTTTCGAGGCAGGTAAATGTAATTAAAATAGTTACAACAGTAATACCTATGAGCAAACCCAACCCTACCAAAGATACATTTACCCTTTTTCATGTGATGAAAGACTCATTTCTGCAATAGAATTCAACTTTTGGCTTCTGCCTAGTCAAAAGCATGGGAAATTTGTTGTTTTGAAGAGAACTGTCGAATATGTGTCAAATGGGCTTAAAAACTGGTATTGCCTCCGACAGAATTCCCACTCTGTTACCTCCTAATTGTAAGTTGGGAGGGATAAGAATTCACAGCTTTCTTTGAAGACTACCCAAATCCCAAAATAAAATAAAATCTGCATCAGCACACAAAACCTTTTGACAAAATCTGTTTTAATTAACCATACGGCAAAATAAATAGTGCCTCACCCCCATGAAACAACATTGGGGTTGTGCAGGGCTTATAAATCCTCTAAATTTGGGAGAATCCATATGGATTCTTGCGAAAATCGTTGCGAGAATTCAGACCTGCTATGGGCCAGGATCCCATGAGGTCAATATGGTTGAACCCCTGTTGCATACTGATAATACGTGTTAACCCTTTATCCAATACAGCTTTTTAATTTTTAAAACACCAACTACTGATTTTAAAAAAAAAAACACTTCCCCCAAGGGGGAGGGGGGGGGGGGGCCTTAATCACCCACCTGACAAAGTGGTTCAGAGAGGTATTTTGGGTAACATTCAGTTAGCCATGGTTCATGAACACTACATAGGAATGATGTTTTGAAATTATTCATAACTCTAGTGTCCATGTCAGATGATTATTAGCATAGGTCTTCCTGACTGCTTCCAATTCTGTCAGCTATAGACAAGTACTGCCAAACGTCCAAGCGTTGTTGTGTCACTGCAGCTTGAAAGGCAAATTTTATGGAAAAACTCTAAGGAATGGATTTGAACATTAACCTGCGATACCAAATATGAAAGGATTCCGACAGGCAGGAACCAAATTGGAACAAATTTAGATCTGACCTCCCGAGAGATGTTGTACACCATATATTAAAGCAGTTTAACTGGTGGGTCTGAAGAAAAATATTTTTAAACAAATTTTCTCATGTTGCACTGAGTTAATTTGAGCTCCCATAATGAGCCCAAATATTATCCCATAGACTTGACTTGAACAAACATGAATCTGACCCTCTTAGAGAGGCCGTATGTCAAATATGCAAGGATTCTGACTGGTGGATCTGAAGAAATAGATTTTTAAAGAAATTTCCTCATACTGTACTGAGTTGAACTTTGGGCTTCAATAGATAGACAAAATATTAACACAGAGACCCGATTCAAACAAACTTCAATCTAACACCCCAACCACTAGAGATGTTGCATTTCAAATATGAAAACATTCTGACTGGTGGATCTCAAGTAGGTTTTCAAAAAAATTCCTCATATTGCACTGTTCATATTTGGGTGCCCATAGGGAGCCCAAATATTAACTCAGGGACTCGATTTGAACAAATTTGAATCTGCCTACCCACCCCCCCCCACCCCCCCCACCCCCCACTCTTTTCCTCTCCCCTAGAGATGCTGAAAACCAAGTATCAAAAGATATTTATATATGGTTCTGGAGAAGATGTTTTTTAATTTTGGAAAACAGTTTATGGGTGCTATCAGAGAAATGCCCCTTTTGGGGACCCCTGTGGATGTGGCAACTTTATTTGAACAAACTGGAATTCATATATGATAAGGAACATGAATATCAAATTTGGTTCAATTCAGCCCAGTTGTCTATGAGGAGAGTTTGATAATGTAAAGTTCATGCCGGACAGATGGACGGATGGTCGACAGACAGAAAGTTATCACTTAAGCGCCCCCTGACCTACAGTCAGGTGAGCTGAAAATAAACAATATTCATCGAGCTAAATAATTATGGATGTTACTGGAATCGGCTGATGAGAGCCGGTTCCAATGACAGCCATATTTGTACAAATTTTATTGCCAGTGTCACAATATTTCAGGTCATATTAGTGTTGTATTAGTTAATTTGCTGCCTTTGTGTTAGGTAAAGGGTTCAACTGAGTCAGTTCTTTTCACGTGAATCCTAGCAGCGGTGCTACGAGAAGCTACATGGTTTCTCACTGGTTTTGTCGCACGGATCTGTGAATCGATTCTCAAATTCTCGTCGAAATATAAGCCCTGGCTGAGGCTATATAATTCACCAATATCAATAGAAAGTGCCATTTTATCTCAACAAATGATGTCAAATATTCTTTTATCTAGTGATGGGCTAAAATATAGCCCTGGATGTGCCCCCACCCCCACACACCCCTCGGTATGCCTTTTTCCATAAAAAACTATATTAATTTATAAATAAATTGATGTTGACACACATTGAATTTCCAATTGTTATTTAATCACATTCTGGCTTGCTTCTGAAGACATTTCATATTGTGTTTGATGAATATTTTGCAATCTTTGTAAGAAAAAGCCTCAGTTTTCTCAGTTAAGGCACCTCGAGTTATAAAATAGTCATTTTTTCCAACGGAATGACCAGTACCTGTTACTGTGGTGTCTCATGACACTGTTAAAATTCCTAAAATCATCAAATATTGATTCTGTAGTGCTGTGCTTGTGCTGCAAATATCCACAAGTGCACTTTCACTAATTTGGTTTTAATCCCCACAGGCACACATTCTGTCAAAATGAGTGAAATTGTAGAAAATATGTTCCCAAAGAGGACAAACCAGTTACAGTACAGTTGCCGTGGACGGGTTGTAATGCACGCGTGGGAAAATCATCATCCACAAAGTTTTAATTAATGAAGCACCGGGTTGTACCTGGCGCTTCATTATTTAAATTGTTGATGATTATCCCTATAGTTAGTGTTTGGCATCAAATATTTTTGTATCCGTGGAAATATTGCCCATCCGTGGAAAGTGAGCAGTGCACAGTAGTTGTACTATATTTGTTTCAAGTATATAATACTCTTTGATGTTTAATATATTTGTGATGGGCTCGGTCCAAAGTACTCAGAACTCATAGTACTCGGGTACCACTTTTTTTGACAAAGTACTCAATACTCGCCCCGGCCCTGATTTGTGTATGTTTGTGGGGGAGGTTGGAGGGTGAAAGATAGTTGCAAATTATTTAAAATGTCGACCCGGGCAAATGAAAAGCAAAGAAACATTTCAGCTGAAGGATAGACAGACAGACATGCAGTAACACATTTTGGAAGCCTACATAAAAGTAGTGACTAACTTACAATGAGAAATATAGAGTTAAGAGCCAGGGCAATGTTGTGAAACAGTGAACAAGAGGTTCCAAGGGGCCTGGGGGCATTCACCTGACATGGTAGCCCAAATATCAACCCAGGGAATTTATTTGAACAAGTTGCATCTGCCCCTTATAAGAAAAGCTTATACAAAATATCCAAAGATTCTGACCGGTGGATCTCCAAAAAAAAAGAAGATTTTTAAAGAATATTCCTTATATTGAATTAAGTTATAATTCGGGCTCCCACAGGAAGCCCAAGTATGAACCCAGGGACTTGGGTTGAACAAACTTGAATCTCACCTCCCTAAGGATGATGTATACCAATATCAAAAGATTATGACTACTGGATTTCAAAGAATATTCCTCTTATTAAACTAAGTTATAATTCGGGCTCCCAAATGCTGCATCCCAAATATCAAAAGATTCTGAAGGGTGGATCGGAAGAAGAAGATTTTTTTTTAAATATTCCTCATATTCCGCTAATCTAATCATAGAGAGCCCAAATATGAACCCAGGATTTGATTTCAACAAACATGTGAATGAATCTTCCAAAGATTTTATATGCGAAATATGAAAGCCTTTGGAGCAGTGGTATGGGAGAAGAAGATTCTTTAATATTTTTCCCATTACTCACAGCGTTAAAAAATGATGACTCAGCATTTGTTCAAAGTCCTAGAAAAGTACCCCATGATAAAACTAATGGCAATTTTTTGGACCATTCCTTTCTGTTGTTCCTAAGGAAGCTTCAAACAAAATAAAAATTCTCAGTGCAATGTAGTTTTGAAGATATGGGTGTTTTAAATTTGTTCTATATATTCAGATCCTGCGGCTCCCTTAGGGCGACGGGAAAAGTGTTTTGCATAAATTAGGTACGTATGACCCAATAAGCCCATCATATCAAATTTGCTTCAAATCGACCTCTCAATTCGGAAAATAGAAATTTTGGCACACTTCGGGCTCCCACAGGAAACCCAAATATGAACCCAGGAACTTGGTTTCAACAAACATATATCTCACGTCCCTAAGGATACTGTATATCAAATATCAAAACATTCTAACACGTGGATTTGGAGAATATTTTTGAAGAATATTCCTCATATTGAACTAAGTTGTAATTTTGGCTCCCACAGGGAGCCCAAATATGAACTCAGAGGCTTCACTTGAACAAACGTGAATCTCAACCCCCTGCGGATACTGCTTATGGTACCAAATATCAAAACATTCCGACTGCTGGATCTGAAGAAGATTTTTGAAGAAAATTCCTCATTTTGAACTAAGTTACAATTCAGGCTCCCACAGTGAGCCAGGGTTTCGCAAATATATTTTTTGCGGGACCCATTTCCAACATGTGTATTAATCAAATGAATTATGCTTATTTATCTTCAAATATATAGATTGCTAGATTGTTCAACCACCACATCAAAGGCTATTGCAGTAATATTGTTTATAGAAATTAGAGCTGGTACGGTTAACCGATTAATCGACTAACCAATGATCAACGTCTTGATCGATAAAAGAAAGTAATTGACCTGTTAACCATTACTTTTGAAGTACGGTATGATATGGGTTAACTAAGGAACAAACTTGCTCCAAAACAGGCAAACATTGTCACACTGGCTCACATCAATTATATAAGACAGAGTAACGCATGCCAGTTACGTGCTGGCATACTTGTTCACTTGCATGATCATTATACTGTATCAGCAGCTGGAAATGATCATTCTCAACCCTTCACCAAATATGGGTAGCATACGATACTTACACAAAGAATTCTTGAATTACTAAAGATTTTCAATATTTGTCTTAAAAACAGAGGTTATGACCCCCCCCCCCCCATTAGAACAAGCTCAATGAGCTCGTTCCAATGAAGGGTCATAAGCTATGTTTTGAGAGAAAAATTGAAAATATAAAATTTGAATGGACATTTTTGTTTATGGCGCTGGCCGGTTTTATCCATTACGCTGAATAAAGTTTTAATTATATGAATCGCCAACGATACGGCAATTATTCAGCAACCTATTAGGGCAAGTGGTTAATTGGTTAACGAAGGTGAATCCATGCGATTAATCAATCACGAAAACCCTTTAATCATTTCAGCTCTAAAATTAATCTAATTTTATTAAATTTTATCTGATGAAAAAATGCTTATATTTTTGCGGGAACGGTACATGGATCTGCTTAACAAGCATTTGCGAGAACGTCACAGAAACGAAATGACCGTTCTAGCAATTTGCGAAACCCTGGTGAGCCCAAATATGGACTTGGCTTGAACAAACTTAAATCTCACCCGCCTAATGATGCTGCATACCAAATATCAAAAGATTCTGATTGGTGGGTCTGAAGAAGAAGATGTTTAAAGAATATTCCTCATACTGCAACAGTTTCAACATTTGGACTCCCACAAAGAGTCCAGATATGGACTCAGGGATTTGATTTCAATAAACGTGTGAAAAAATCTTCCAAAGATGGTATATGTGAAATTTGAAAGCTTTTGGAGCTGTGGATTGGGTGAAGAAGAGTCTTAAATGTTTTCCCCATTACCCACAGTGTTAAAATATGCTAACTCACCATTTTTTCAAAGTCCCGAAAAAGTACCCCATGATAGACCCGACAGCAATTTGTTTGGACCATTCCATTCTGTTGGTCCCAAGGAAGCATCACACACAAATAAGAATTCTCAGTGCCGTGAGGTTTTGGAGATACGGGCGTTTTAAATTTTGTTCTATTTTTAGCTCCTGCGGTTCCTATGGGGCGACGGGAAAATATTTTGGGGCATAAATTAAGTACTTATGACCCAATAAGCCCGCATCTTAAATTTGGTTCAAATCAGCTTCTTGGTTTGAAAAATAGAAATTTTGGGCGGGGAGAAAATTCTTTACCCTCCAATAACGAAGGCAAATATAGCCCCACAAACGTCTCTTGGACAAATCTGAGTCTACACCTCAAAGGGAAACTGCACACCAAATATCAAGTCTCCGCTACTCCTGGTTCATGAGAGGATTTTTTAAGATTTAGGCATAATTTTGGGGCGTGGCCCTACTGAGGGGCAGCGCAAATTGATTTGAACAAAATCAAAATGCGATGTCATAACAAACAATCATCTCAAATTTCACTTAAGTCGGTTCAGCAGTGTTGTAGGAGAAGACGCAAACACCATGTTCACAGACGATGGGCGGCGAGAGATCACAATAGCTCACCCTGACTTGACCATGAGCGCTGCAGTTGAGCGAGAGACTTGGTTCAAGGAGAGAAGAAGCTTGTAGCTGCTGGCTGTCGAAAGTGTTGTTAAAACCCAATAAATAAATAAACAAGACGCCCCACGAGGCCTGAAGCGCGCACCTTGAACAAAACACGATATAAAGAGAGTCCAAGAATGAATCTACATTAAGCAATCCATCTCCATAGGATACACTGTCAATCCTTGAGCCCCCCAGGAGTGACAAAAACAGTCCAAGCATCATGCTTTTTCTTCAGTTCATCATAATGTAAAATGTGGAGCTCCCCTCTGAAGCCCCTTGATACAACCAATGTAGATTACTCTCAGTTATACACCTCTAGAGGGTACTGAATAAAACATTTCTAATTCTTCAGCGACATGGCCAATTCCGGCTCCCATAGGGAGCACAAATATTAACCCAGACACTCGATTTGAACAAAGTTGAATCTGATCTCCTTAGAGATGGTGTATACCAAATATGAAAGCATTCTGACTGGTGGATCTGAAGAAGAAAATTTTTAAAGAAATCTCCTCAAATTGCACTAAGTTAAAATTTGGACTACCATAGCGAGCCCAAATTTTAACCTACAGACCAGATTTGAACAAACCTGAATATCACCCCCTTAGACATGTTGTATACCAAAAGTGAAAGCATTCTGAGTGGTGGATCTGAAGAAGAAGATGTTTAAAGAAACTTCCTCATATTGCCCTAAGTTAAAAGATGGGCTTCCAAAGGAAGCCCAAATATTAACCTAGGGACTTGGTTTGAACAATCTTGAATCTGACCCTCATAACAATGATGTTTACCAAACATTAAAATATTCTGACTGGTGGTTCTGAAAAAGATGTTTAAAGAAAATTCCCCATATTGCCCTAAGTTAAAAAAATAGGCTCTTGCATTGAGTCCAAATATGAACCAATGGGCTTCATTTTAACAAACTTGTATCTGACCCCTCTATGGATGTTGTATATCAAATATCAAAAGATTCTGAACATTGGTTCTGGAGAGAAGATTTTCTAAAATGTTTGCAAATATGCTGAGTCAGCATTATTTTAATGCCCTCTGCAGAACTCCCAAACAAAACAGATGGCAATGTTTTGTACCGCTCAATTCTACTGGTCCTAAGGATGCTTCATACCATATAACAGTTCTCTGTTCCAAGTGGTCTGGGAAACATGGGCGTTAGCTCCTGGGGTTCCCATGGGGATGCAGGGTTTTTTGGCATGAGTCGAGTACTTATGACCCAATATTACCACCTACTAAATTCCGTTTAAATCAGACCATCGGCTCAGAAAATAGAAATTTTGGGTGGTACCAAAAATCTAACCTCTCCCATTACAAAGCCAGATATTTCTTCACGAACTAAGTTTGAACAAACTTGATTCTACACCTCAAACGGAAGCTCCATAACAAATATCAAGTCACTGTACCCACGAGTTCATGAGATTTTGGGAGCATTTTGCCCCATCCCCTCCAGATGGGGCTGGGCATGTTGAGTTAAACAATAATGCAATACCCCTTTGGGACCATCACTCACACAAACTTTCACTTGAATAGGCCCAGTGGTTTTGGGCGAGATGACCGAAACATGGTGTGGATGGAAGACAGACAGATGGACAATGGACAGAGAGTAATTAGATAAGTACAGTTTGTCTTTGTCGAGGTGAGCTAAAAAAAAAATTAAATGGCTCATGTCCGATATTTTACCCATGTTATTAAAATTGATTGGTTAACCGTTACTGAAGTCTTTGGAGTGCAACAAGGCTTTTGCTATAGCATTGCAAAGCCTTCTTGCACTCAAGGGATGGAATACACCACCACCCATTCTATTCTGTAGATTATGAGGCCTAAAATAAACCAAGAATATGAACTTTTTTAATGGCAAAGAAATAATTACAAAAATAAAAAATAAAATAAAAAAACACCCGCCTGCATGCAATTTTACAAAACATGTCCCGCGAAACAGATCTACTTTGTGGGGCTTTATGCATGAAGTTTATTACAGCGAATACATTGTCTTACACAAAAGCATACCACACAATCCAGTGTAGACTGATTTCAAGAAGTCCTCCCTAGTGGAAGGGCAATTTTAACAAACATACAGGCCCAAATAAGCATCATACACACTGTAAAAATTCCACAAAATTAATGAGCATTCATGTATGTTAAATAGGAATTAAGAGTATTGTAATTAAAAGTCAGTTGTGTGGTTGTTCATAAACTTATATTACTTTGTTATCTGGTGTTAAAAAATATTCATATTTGTAAACACACCCACCCATTTAGATTAGTCCCTGCTCAAAGCAGTGGCGCAGACATACAGTACAGTTGCTGTGGACTGGTCATAATCCATGCATGGGCAGTGATGGTCCTGCATGCTTTTCCCAGGTACATGTAATAGAAAATCATCATCAATAAAATTTTAATTAATGAAGCGCCAGATTGTACCATGTGCTTCATTAATTAATTTTTTGATGATTATTGCTGTAAACAGTGTTTGAAATCTAATATCATTGCATCCGCAGAAATATTGCCCACCCATGGAAAGTGGTGGCTGTACTGTAGGTACTGTTAATCCATATAATGAACATCTGACAAGACCTTTTAATATCTAGATAGTTATGCTTGTTCGCAACTTATATATTATGGACACAAATGGACACAGAGTCAAGGTAATTGAGTTTTTCTGTCTTGAATTTTTTTTTTTGGGGGGGGAGGGGGCACCCGGCCCCTCCACTGATGAGAGGGGCACACTCCCTCTTGTCCTCGCCCCTATCTCACTGCTATGTGGCTCAGGTGATGCTGTGCATCATATTCTTTATGCCACGGCCTCAACCCCACTAGATATTACTCTTGTCCCTAACTTTGATATCCTGGCTAAGCACCTGTATCATGGTAAACTAACACCAAATTGTGTGCTTATGTTGGAATAGTATAATGTGCTTTGTCAGAAACTTGATCAAGTATTGATGACAAACGACAATTTCCATTACCAGTAACTGGTACCAGTAATAAAATAAGATTTGCAAATATCACCCCGCGTTTTTTCAGCTAATTGTGCGCTTCATGAAAATCATTTTGTTACTACCTGTTAAAAATTACTGTTTCTTGTTTTGCTATTTTAGAAAAAGAAATCACTCCTTTTCTGGCGGGCATACTAAACACAGAGGCAAACCGAGGGATACCAAGGTGAATGAAAACAGGAGTGAAAGGGGTATGGGGTGGTGTGTTCTTTTTATTATTTACTTATTGGTGTTTAAGGTCACATATTTCTGCATAACAGCTAATCATGACCAGGACAGTTTTACGGGTAGAGGAAGCCAGAGTACCCGGAGAGAACCACTGAGCAATGGCAAGCAACTGTCAGCCCCCAACATACTACACAAGCAGGCTTAGCCTTGTTCGAAGACAGGTGCATCAAGAGCATGCAGTATGCCTTGGTATATGGGGTTGAGGTGTCTTACCCAAGGACAAAATGCTGTTGTCGCAGGTGGGATTCGAACCGAGAACCTCTCGGCTTGCAGCCTGCACCACTACCTATTGAGCCACTGCACCCCTGGTGGTGTATTCTGATTATGTAAATAGACTTAAGCAGTATGTGCATGGTTTTAATGCCATATTTGAGAATTATGGGTGCTAAAGTAATAGAGTACCCTAAAAAATCTTCCCTTTGGTATTTAGTAGGTATCTTGGTAATGGTATTTAAAGCAATTCCACCTCAGTAAGCAACAGTGTGAATTGTTAAACACATAGTGACTACTTAATTAGTTTTCTTTGTGGCCGTCGGCAATTGTCTTCTTTGTTATGACAGAAAAATTATTATGGACCAATATCATGACATGGGAAACAGGATTTTCGGAAGTGGTAATTTTTCAGTCGCCAACGATAAAAAAATGCTGTAAGACTAGAGACATGGCCTGCATTTATGGCTGACCAATGGGACCGACGATTAAAAGAACACTGACTTAATGTTTCTACAGTTATATAATCCGGCGGCAATTGTAAAAAAAAAACTGGTCACATAAAGAAGATGAAAACCTGGAAAACAAAAAAGTGTCAACAAATTACCATAAATTAGTGCCGTTTTCAAAGGCGAAAGGGCTAAAAAATATACTGTATATATACAGTAGGTGCAGAGTGTATCATTACTAAATCACCCACAGAGTGGAGATTTCACCCAAACAATAATTCCAAATTTGTTGTAAAGCACAACAAGCACAATTTAAGCTCTGGACAGACAATGAACCCTCTGGGTTAAACCTGGAGGTCCATTGACTCCACTGGCTGAAACATTGCTTGTGTTTTTTGTCCATATGTACAGCATTTGAAAGTGATACTTTGGGTGATAATTCCACTCCACAGGTGATTTTGTTGCAATCCTCTCCCCGTGTACTGTACATATACCAAATACAAGCAGCAGCTTTGGGTGTACAGTCGAGCGATACTTATGACAGTATGCCACAAAATCCTACTAACATAAAGCCAACAATGGCAAAACAATAAACAAAAAAATAAATAAATGGAAATTAAAGAACAAAAAACTTTAGAGCTGCCGGAACTGAAAAGTTTGACCGGCCCAAGGCCCAGGTAAAATCTGATGAGAGGTTTATTTTTATCAAATATTACAGTGATCTGTTTTAAGATATCAAGTTACCACTTTAGTGCTTCATCCATGTACAGACGGAGCCCATTAATAACCAAGCTATCTACTATATACCAAGGGGTAGTTTTCGGTAACAGCTCGGTTTACATGTATATATCTTGCATTTACTCAAATAAATCAAGTAATATGACGTGTATTGCTTCGAAGAAATCAATTAAATGTCTGCAATTATATTTAAACTTTTTTAAACAGCCATGACATACTTTTTTTCTTTTCACCTCGGTATCTCTCGGTATACCCCGGTTTTTAGTAGGACCCTTTTCTGGGGGAGGGGTTGGTTTGGATCAAATTGCCATAGGATGATTTGGGTTAAATTAGCAGCCGGTTTAGGTCAAATTGCTGGAGGACAGTTTAGATGCAATTCTCACTGATGACAGTATATTATAGAACACATGGAACGGGGATTTATAGGATTTATTTAATTATTTATTGGGGGTTTTAACAGCACTTTTGACAGTTAGGGTCACCTCGTGTCGGACAGTTTTATGGGTGGAACAAGTTGGGAGTCCCAGAAGAGAACCACCGAGCAAATTCCAGGCTCCCAACATACTAACTTCACACAAGCAGGGTTAGCAATGGTTGAAGACAAGTGCACCATCAACGTACTGTACACCTCAGCACACAATGCCACTTGAACCACTTCTGAAGAGAAACGGCACAGGCAGATTGATAATTGTAACGCATTGTTACGGATGTTATATAAATGTACAAATTATACTCAAATGTCAAAAGTTGTGCTTCTGAATACTAAACTGTAAAAATATAAACAAATACATAAGTAAAACAGGAATAAAACATAATATCACTGCAAGTTCTGTTTTTATTTAATCCATACTCCAAACCTCAGTGGCAGACCACCAAAACCCTCTCTATTTGTCTGATTTCAGGTATCGGTCAATGCAGATACGGTGAAATATTTAAATTTTGTAAAAAATATGAAAATTTTAATGGAAATTGTTTACTTCGGTAAATTCTTTAGGGAAAAAAATACTAAAGTACTAAAGGAAACAATTACATTGCATTACAAAAATAAAATTTAAATTTAGGGGCGAAACCACCCACCTCTGTCTGTGGAGCGAAATGACCCGGGGCACATGAGGATTGGGGCGAAACGACTCGAGGGGCGAACTGGAATTGGGGCGAAACGACCCGGGAGCAAGTTATCAGCAAGGTATTACCTATTTCCAAGCAAACTTTTCATTACTATTTATTACACCTTAAAATTAGGATAATTCAAAAACTGTGTTTCGTTTTGTTTCTTGAACTTCTGTTGCTCTGTGTCCATGCATATCTTTATGAAATTACGCCAATATAATCAACAAGGTCGCCGGTTATATCTGCGGTTTTTTGATGAAGGTACATCATGTAATCGCCGAATGGGACAGGTTACAACGAAATCAGGAGAGTTCAATCTGAAATAACAAGATTATTTGCTAAGCGTATTGAAAAACCTCTAAAAGGACAGAATACGAGTGACGTGTAGACATGTAAATATCACGCAAAGCTGAGATGCGAGTTGGGTTGCAACAGAAAACGAACGCATTTGACATGTTGTTTGATTGTTGATATCGGACCAAAGATTCCTTGAGGATGATAAGCCGATTGCAATTGTATCGGCAATTGTGAACCGGGAGTCACCTGATGTTTTCCCTGAAATTTACTGTCCAATTCAAAATATCGCTTGACGGTATTAGAGAATTCTGTTCTGGAACATTCCTATAATGCCACAAGTGGGAAGGAGGTTTGCAGGTATTTTCTTTGTTTTACTGCTGGGGCATGACTCATTTGACAGCCTTTCCCATAAACAACTTTTATCCCAAATTTCACTAAAATCTGAGATGTAATGTTCAAGTTATAATGCAAACAGACATCAGAGTGCAGATGGACATATATACGGATGGACATATGGATAGACTTCAAATGCAAGAGATTGTACCAGAGGTGCTGACATACCAGTGTCAAGGATAAGGCTGTGTCAGATGACAGACAAAATCTCTCACCCAATGGACCCTGCAACAAATCTTAGGGCAAAAATATTTTTGTGTAAAATCCAATTTAGAACTCAAAACACCAGAGTAACTCTACAGGGTCATGTAATATTAAGAACGGCATGCCAAGCATGGCATATGCACTCCACCCACCCCCCACACCCCCCCCCCCCAAAAAAAAAAAATCTGAAAATGCTAAGATGGACATATTTTCAACACTAGGCACACACACGAGGGGTTTATCATCTTTGTTTTACAACGGAGAGAAATCCAACCCAGCAAAAATTGTGAGATCAACGTACACCTGTTAACAATAGTTTGTGTCAATCAGACCATCTACATGTGAGATGTGAAATTATTGTCGTTGTTTTGCAGCAATATTAATCCTCCCCCAACTCAGTACTAACTGTAAAGGCCAGAAACAATGATTGGACTTTCAAAGAGAACAAAGACATAATGCCAAATGTGGGGAGGTGATTTGAATGAATTTTCTTGGTTTTACTGCAAGGACGTTACTCTTTTGAAAGCCTTTCCCATAAACAATCTTCTTTCCAACTTTTATTGAAATCTGATAACCCAAACTTGAAATATGAGGCAAACAGACAAAAAATTGGTATTTTGCGGGACAAACAGCAAATTTTCAAAGTTAAAAAGTGGGATAAGTCTGAAAGGTGAAAAGCAATAAATATGATTGAGATCCGATAATCCAAACCCGATATACGAGGCGAACAGACAAAAAATAGGCTATTTTTGTATATTAAAAGGGCCAAAATGTACAGAAAAAAAATATTTTCAACAGCAAAACGGCTGTTACTCCTTAAAGATCTTTCATGTATGATAGTGAACATGTGAATGAAATTTCAATGAAATCTGAACAGTAATGTTCAAGTTATAATGCGGGCCGACATCTGAGTGAGGATGGGCAGACGTACGCACGGATGCATGGACAGACACACCGACTCACGGATAGGCGAAATCCAGTATACCCAACTTTTTGATAAAAGTAGGGGTATAATTAGCTATCCGACGGCAAGTATGTCAGTACGGTACCAGTTTCCGAACTCCTTTAGGACATTGCTACAGTCTCATATACCAATTATTGACCAAGTCAAAGGACATTTGTTCAGGTTGTCATGCTAATGAGCTGACAACAGGCACAAATTAACTAATTGAGGGCCATAACTCCACTCAGTTTGACTGAACTGTACCAATTTTCTGACTCCTTCAAGACATTATTATGAAAGTCTCACATACCAAATATTGACCAAATCCTTTGATAAGTGTGCAGGTCACAGTGCTAATGAGCTGAAAACAGGAAAAAATTAACTAATTAAGGGCTATAACTCTGTTCAGTATGGCCAAACGTACCAATTTGCGAACCCATTCAAGACATTGTTAAGAAAGTCTCACATACCAAACGTTGACAAAATCCATTGATATTTGAAGTTATCATACTACCGAGATGAAAACAGGAAAAAATAAACAAATTAAGGGTCATAACTCTGCTCAGTATAGCCGAAACAAACCAGTTTTTTAACTCATTCAGGACATTAAGAAAGTCTCACATACCAATATTGAATCAACTCTACTGCTATTTGTTCCAAGTTATTGTGTAAACAATCTGAAAACAGGCAAAAATTAACGAATTAAGGGTCATAACTCCGTATTGAGAGATTTTGTGGATTTTTCTAGCATTACGAAATTGATTTTCTATTAAATGAAAGTGTCAGTGACACTGTAGCTCAACTTGTGTAAGACATGTACATGAATAGTATGTGACACAGCAAAGACACACATCTAGGTAATGACCTGATAACAAAGGTACATGTAAAGTATTGTAAAGGTCTGTACATAAATATTGACCATAGCCTGTTACAAAGGTAAAGTATTGTAAAAGTGGGTGACAATTAGATGTTAAACTAGAAAGGAAATCTCCATGCGGTTAATGTTACAATGGGGATCTTTGTATGGTGCATCATAAGCCAAATGTTAGCAATTGTTTTGTCCCGTTTGATTCAAACTCTTCTACAGCTGATTCCTACTCATTTTTTTTTATATTTAGCTCATAGGGTTCCCATGGGTGAGGAGGTTTTATTCTCATTGGAACCAGAAAACTGGGTTGTACTAATAATGTTTACCCTCCCCAAACAACACCAATTATTAACACAACCGAGCCCAAAAGCACTCGTTGCCGTCCCATGATGATAACAAACGTAGTCCTAGACGTTCTGTACAACAAACTAATTGAACCTAATTTTGGTATAAAATGGCCGTCGGCAGCCATCTTGAATTTCAGACCGCACCCCAAAAGACTCGTTCTCGTCCCAAGTTGATAACAAAGGTACCCAAGAAGTTTCGTGAAGATCGGTTCATAAATACAGCCTCTAGCCCGAGCCGTATTGACAGGTGCACTTACTGTGTATAAGTAGCGCTGAATAAATCAAAGTCCATCTAATTTGAATAATTTCTGCACAAGAAAAAAAAAACTATATTATATGTAATGTATTCCATGTTACTAAACATTCATACGACAATTTATTCAAATCAGAACTTTCAGAAGTTCTGTACAAAAAAACTGCTTGCACTAATTTCAGTACAAAACGGCTACTGGCGGCCATCTTGAATTTTGGACCGGACCCCAAAACACTAGTTCTCGTTCCACGGTGATAACAAAGGTACCCAAGAAGTTTCGTAAAGATCGGTTCATAAATACGGCCTCCATCCGGAGCTGTATTGAATTGTTGACGCCGGACAGACGGACAGATGGACAACGGCCCAAAGCATAACCTCAAATTTGACGATGTCAAAGTTGAGCTAAAAATGGGGAGTATCCAGAGTATCACATGACAAAAAACTATTTGTAAAGGACTCCCCCTTTCAAGGACAACAGGACAGCGTTGACATTCTCCACCATGCAGTCTTGAGGCTGCATTTTGAATTCCTGTGTTTGTTGTTCTTATGAAATATTATTTTATTATTATCAGTTATGGTAGAAAGGTGGTACCGATAGCACACTTTCAGGAACCGCTGATGTCTGATGTCGACTGTGTGTCAGTGCGTGAGGTGCACATATACTTTTCGGGTTCTATACACCACATCCTTCATTTTGCTATATAATTTGTGTAAATTTTTTTGGAATTTATAGAATTTCAGACTAAGGAATTTCATAGTATTGTTTTTGCCTTAGTTATGGTGCTTTATAAGTAATGGGCAATTTAGTTTGAAAAAAGGGGTTCATGAAGATTCAGCCACAGGAAGATTCAGCCCTCATACTTTTTCCGAGAATATTCGGTCTCAGTCGTGGTCGAATCTTATCACCTCAGACGTCAAATCTTCACAGAAATTTTTTTTCTTTAAATGTTCTATGCATTTTTTCTATAGTTTTTTTTAAGGATTTATGATTACTAATCATGACAAAATTGTACAATTTGAAACAAACCTGAATGAAGCTGCAACAAAAAAACCCTGCCCAAAACAAGCTGAGAGGTTCTCAGTTCAAATCCCACCTGCGGCAACTGTACAAAGGCGTACAGCACATCAATGATGCACTTGTCTTCAACCAATGCTAACCCTGCTTGTTTGGAGTTACTATGTTGAGGATCCTGACAGTTGCCTGCCATTGCTCGGTGGTTCTCTCCGGGTACTTTGGGTTCCTCCCCCAGTAAAACTATCCAACATGAGGTGACCGGCTGTAAAAAGTGTTGTTAAACCCCAATAAATAAAGAAATCAAATTTGCTGAATCCAAGACTTTTGAATGATGGTTTTGATTGGGGTGGTGGTGTTTTTGTTTATACAGTGGAGCCCACTTAATGGATGTCTCTTAATTGTATATCCTTGTTAATTGAATATAATTTCCCAATAGAAAACCATTTACCACGCCTCCAGTACAAATTTGATCTGTTAATTGAATATAGGTTATAGAGTAATCTCCTGTTATTTGAATAAAACATCTTGTAACATGTCGAGAAATTACCCTGACTCTCCCCAGTTTTCCTTTGCTTATAGGCCAATTTGGCCTCAGTACATCCAATACAGGCATTTAATCTATTATATCTTGTTTGACAGAGCTCATGGAGAAAACTTAATATGCTGAAATAAAAATGATCAGGGTCTAAGAAGTGACATTAAAAAATTGAAATAATTGTGTACGATATGTTGTTATTATTCAAATTGTTTTTTAATATTTATATATTTAAAATAAACTGAAGTTGAAAATTAAAAAATAAATTAACAATTTGTGTTCTGTAACTTCTGTTACTTCTTTACTATTTTATCAATAAGAATTGGGCTCAGTAGTTAGAGGTGTAGGCTGCAAGCCAAAGGTTCTCGATCTAATCCCACCTGCGGCAAACACTTTGTTTCCTTCGGCAAGACACTTCATTCCCATTGCCCTCGTGGTGGCATTGTGTACAAAGGCATACTGCATGTCAATCGTTCACTTGTCTTCAACCAATGCAACCCAACTTGTGTGCTGTTTGTACGTTAGTTGTTGGTCATTGCTCGGTGGTTCTCTCTGGCTTCTCCCACCTGTAAGACTGTCCAACATGAGGTGACCCTGACTGTCGAAGTGTCTTTAAACCCCAATAAATAAATCAATAAGAATCATGCACTCCTATTCTGGAGGACGGTTTGGGGCAAATTGCCAGAGGATGGTTTGGGTTAGATTAGTATCCAGTTTGGGTCAAATTGTTGAAGGACAATTTGGTTGGAATTCTCACGAAGTCCAGTCACTTTGGCCCCAAGTCATACCGACCCCAGTCATTACAGCCTCAAGTCAATTCAGTCCCAATATATCAAGTCATTTCGGCCTCTATAAATATTTTTAAATATCGGTTGAATTTTAACATTTTTCTCATTAATTGTTTTTCAACATTTATACCTGAATTAGATATTCAGGTAATATATGGTATTCCTTCATGCCTAGTAGATTTTCTTTCATGATGAATAAATGAATGAAAAGTTTCAGCACTCCGAAGGTGCACATGGACGATGTGGGATTTGAAATCCCTTGCGACCTGAATAATCTTATTTGCTAATGAATCCACGAGAGTCGGAAGTGGGGGTCAGTAATGTTATTTGGTTTGAGTGTGCGCATTGAAAGTGGGATTCTGGGGTCAGACCTCCGTGGACCTCGAACTGGAAGATGACTAGGAATTGCGCATAACTACAAGAATTCTGCTCCGCGTTTCAGAAAATGTGGACATATTTATGGTAGTATCGAAATCGCAGTTTGGTAGTTCTTTTAGAAAAAAGAAAAGGAAAAGAAACCCTGTGAACCTCGAACTGGAAGATGACTAGGAATTGTGCATAACAACATGAATGAATGAGATGGCTACATATACTTTGCGAAATTTCAAAGTAAACACATTTCTCTTACTTATATAGACAGCACCTTAAATGTATGTAAAATTGAACACATGGATAATTTTTAATGTCATGTAAAACTTTTTCGAACACTGTGTAAATGCAAATGACTGAACATTACTTAATAAAGGTAATTACCCATTACATCTAAACATAAACTATGCGCTGATCTTTATAGATCTCTACACTCAAAATGGTGCCGAAATGACCAAGGGGCCGAAATGACCAAGGGGCCGAAATGACCAAGGGGCCGAAGTGACTAGGTCCGAAATGACTTTGAGGCCGAAGTGACAAGAGGCCGAAGTGACCAGAGGCCGAAATGACTTGGGGCCGAAGTGACTGGATACCATTCTCACAGATGAGAGACGTTAATTATTACAGAACACATCGAATGTGAATTTACTGCAGAGATAATTGCTCGATATATTAATATTTTTTTTAATAAATATCGAGCAGTATATTATAGGGCTGAAACGGTTGGCTCATTTTCACGACTTACTAACCGAGAGCTATAACCGGTTAATATCCGATTATCCGTAGCCATTATTTCACCGAATCTGGGATCAAAACTATAGGAATTGGAAAGCAGTATTCTCAGAAACTATTCCGTAGTGTGTATACAAACGAACGTTGTCGAGTACTCGACAGCGTTCATTTGTATACATACTACGGAATATTTTCTGCGGTTACTCAGTACTCACGGAAATTGGCGATCATTAACGAAATCTTGAAGTTAAAGTTGATTATTTCTCAATATACACAGTGCTGATTCGAGGTGTAATCTATCCCAAAGGAGAAGAGGCAGATTTACTACGTTTTAACCGTGGAATGACGATTGCTATCGATATTTCGGACAGCCGGTTGACGTATTTTTCAAATCGGTTAGGTAGGTAACCGGCTTCAAACCGATTATCTGGTTAACCATTTCAGTACTAATATATTAATATTTTTTTTAAGAATTATTTTTTGGAATTAAAATGAATATCGTAGCGTATCTAAAATATTCTAACAGATGTGAACTGCTTTTCTTTTGGACGAATCTGCCCTGAGCCGAGTTTTCCCTAGACCGAATCTTCCTCCAGTTCCCGAGTAAAGATGTCATGCCATTTTCAATGGCGGTAAATATCCAAAAAAGGTTATTATTTTCCATTTTTTTAGTGTTTGAAACTACGAAGCACTGTTCAGAAATACAGATGGCACCAAACAGTAACACATTATTTCTTTGTTTTGATTTCTGACGGGACCGAAAGCAACCTGTCAGTATCACTTTTTTTTAATTACACCCATTTTGACCGCTAACCAAAATCGTCCGCTGCAATTTTACCCCAAGTCGTCCGCTGCAATTTTACCCAACACGTCCGCTGGGGGAAAGTATTGAAGTGTTGTATTTTGAATCATTTTTATATATTTATCTATATAATAATTTTATTGTATACTTTATTGTATATTATCTATTGTAATATATCTTAATGTACCTCCTTGCATAAAAATTTCATATACTTTATACTCAATTCTGAAAACAGGAATGTCTGAACAAAATAAACTACTCAGCCATCTAATTAATTTCGACACTGTTTAACGCGACACTGATAACTGTTTATTCAATGGATTACCTATAATAATTATATTCTTACAGCAAAAGTTCTTAAAGTATATGCATGTTATATTAAGTTCCTCAACATAATCTTATAATTTTGCAATTATTCATTGAGGTGCACCAGCGGCGCTTTACAGTGAATAATCGCAAAATTATTAGCAAATGTGTTATAAGAATTAATTATATTAAGAAACGCATAAAAATTTATGCTATATTAAGTTCCGCAACATAATCTTATAATTTTGCAATTGTACATGGAAGCGCGTCACCGGCGCTTTACAATGAATAATCGCAAAATTATTAGCAAATGTATTACGGGAATAAATTATATTAAGAAATGCATCAAAACTTGTTATATTAAGTTCCGTAACATTATCTTATAATTTTGCAATTATTCATTGAAAAATATTTGATATGTGTTATTATCTTGTGAATCTTGTGTACTGAATAAATATCATTATTTCGTTTGATACTGAATAAATATCATTAATTTTATTTTCCATGTTTTTATGTTATTCAAACCCTTGGCGGACGAATTGGGTAAAATTGCAAGCGGACGAATTGGGCAAAATTGCTAGCGGACGATTCGGTGCGCTGGCGGATGAAATGGGTAAAATTGTAAGCGGACATCTCGGCTTGCGGACGAAACGTCCATATACCCTTTTTCACGCAAACTTTTCCTTTCTCTTACAACACCTTAACATTCGGATAATTTGAAAACCGCGTTTCTATTCGTTTTGATACTTCACGAGATACGTGTAAATGCATATCTCTATACCATCAGACCAATATAACAACACTTATCAGTAATATTATCGGTTATATGTGCTGTTTTTTTCGATTAAGGTTATCACTAGCAGACAAGTTGCAACGAAATCGGGAGAGTTCGATCTGAAATAACGAGCTCATCAGCTGAACATATTGACAAACCTCCAGAAGGGCAGAATTCGAGTAATAATAGTAATAACACTTTGGCCGGCTGATTTGTCGCGGTTCTCGAATGAGAAGGCCTTGGTAACCCCTGAAGTGTAGATATGTATACATGTATATCACGCAAAGATTTCAGGCGAATTAGGTTGCAACAGAAAACATTTTGTTTGATTCCCAGAGGGGAATATGCCAATTGCAATTGAATGGGCAATTCGACACCGGAAGTTACGTAATTTTGTCACTGAAATTTACTGTTCAATTCAAAAAATCACATTGACGGCTATAGAGAATTCTGTTCTGGAACACATTTATCTTACAGGGTATGTGGTTCCTATTAAATGTTGATACCCCTGCGTTGGGTGAAGGGTTAAACAGTAATTTATTTCCTTCAGATACGAAATAGGGTTTGGTAAACAAGCTAATATTGACACATGACACAGGTTTTGGTAAAGAATGAAGAACACAAACACTGAAAAATAATAGTTCAAGTTGTTGTGCACAAAAATGATCATGCAATAATAAATGCCTGCAATCGAACTCCTTGGTACAGTTGAAACTAGAAGTCCTGTCTCGACTAGGTCAGAAAATGATCGTTAGTTAATGAGCTCCTTACTGCAGAAGAATGAAAAAGTCTGAAACAACATACAGTATGTGGAAGTTGGATTACTACTAAATCGCTGTGGGATAGATTTTTCAGTCAATAATTATTTACAGTTTCTGAGGGCAAGAGGCATGTAGCACTTGCAAACTTTCATCACATTCATGGCTGCTATGAACAATTATAAGTACTTTTCGAGTGGAAAATATATGGAGCTGTGGTTAAGTGGTAATCCACTCTCTTCATTCTAAAAATGCAGTCGGCATATCTGCGTCATTACATGCATCCCAGTAAAGGCTTGGAATGATCTTAATGGTCTCTATTTACTGGTATAGATTTGTTGGGCACTCTGGTTTTTCCACTGCAATTGAGTTATGCTAATGGAGCAGTTTGAACTTGATAGGGACTAAAATGCACTTACTCAGCGTGCCATTACTTCAAAATAGTGCACAATACAGTGACAGGTCTTCTAGTTTTAACTGTATATAGGTACGTCTGGACAGAGGCTGTGTGTATCTTATTTTTGTAATATGAAAGGCTGACACTGTAGCTTCCGACAAGATTTTCAGAAAGGTTTAACTTTTTCACGTAAACTTTTATCTTAGGCATCTTGCTTCTTGGGGAGTAATCACTCAGTAAGAAATGAGAAGTGACATTGATGTATTTATCAGGCGCTTGTGGTGACATGTGAATAGTGTCAATTGTATATTGTAGAAACGTCAGAAAAAGACAGTTATTACGTTATTAGCCTTATCGGAAGATGGGCATCATCAGATGTACAAGCTAGCAATCGAGCTGGCGGTATTTCATGACTACGAACAACCTGTCTACAGCCGGGAATTGGGGGGGGGGGGGGGGGGGGGTAGGAATTTGTGACATCCCAATCATAGCGTTTTATGATACGCTTGGAAGCATACAGGACGGCCGCCGTGAACTGGTCACTTTCCGCGGGTGGGCAAACGCAATAACATTAGATTCAAAATACCAATAATGGGAATAATCATAAAAAAAAACACCCGGTGCTTCATTAATTAAAATTTTGCTGATTGTGATTTTTATTACCTGGTAATCTGATGCGATGACATCCCAACCCACGCGTCGATTATGACCAGTACACGGCGAATGTATTGAATACTATGCGCTTGGGTGATTCAGTCCAGTCCATTTAGTCCAGCTCATCCCACAGCCTAATTCCATGTGGCAAATATTAGTTTGAAAAGCGTTTTTCTCACCAAAATATAGTACAAAGTGTTCAGCATTTCTTAGAGAATATTCTGCTACGGTTGGAGGGATTCGTCGTGATAAATACTTTTGTAACAAATTGTTAGATTGTGCCGTGGCTATATTATGTTCATAGAGACAAATCCAGTTTCCCTTTAAAGGAGTTCAAGACTGGTACCACGCGATGCACAACAAATTGTACGAAGAGCGTTCAGCTGAAGATTCTCTAAAGTGTATGATTTCTCTATTGTGAGCTGTCACATATACCATTAGCATCATCAGATTAGAGAAGTATCAGGAAGTTACGGATGTTAATGATGAGCGCGATAACCACTGTTTTAATCCGCAAAAACAATTATTCAGTGGATTTACTTTACGTACTGTGGCATCAATATGCGTATCCCGAGAACCTGTACTTTGGCAAATTATTCCCAAATGTTTATGATGTAAGGGCGGACTGGACCTAAGAAGGTTATCGGGAAATACAGAGGAGAGTGGGGTTGGGCGTACCCGAAGAAAATTTTGATTTTTCGAACTGAAAGAACACTGTTTCCTTGCATCTGAACGATCAGTGGCAGTGCATACCGGTGTTGAAAGCATTTCGTAATTATTTTTGTGTCACCTTTGTCGCTCAATTGACAAAAATAACTGCAACAAAGGGCATCCCGGATCCATCAGGCCGACCACAGTTCGGACCAATGGAAGGAAATTTTCATTTTTTCAAACTGCGAGAATTCTGTTTCCTTGCATCTGAGCGATCAATTGCAGACTAGACTGTATATCGAAATGACCTCTTTATAGACTGCCGCTGGTAGTTCACATAGAGGGCATTTCTGTATACCGACAGTCTATGCAATCAGACCCACTTCACCTTTTGGTTATTTTCACGACATTTCATGCACCAACAGGTTTTGGGCTGCATTGAATGTTCCGGATGACCATACGACCTGTCCGCTTCTGTTTTGATGGGTGAATAACTTTTTCCCGCTTCAATCTGATATGGTTCAGAGTTATACGTGAAAGATGGATGCGTATTTTCAAGTTTGTTTGTCCATTGGGGTCTAACGACACTTTCGTCAACCAGGGGCATATCGTGCCGGACAGTTTTAGGGGTTGAGGAAGCCGGAGTACCAAGAGAAACCATCGAACAACTAACAGTCAGACTATCCAACTTACTAACCAGGCACAATCACAGCAGCGGTTGAAGGCAAGTGCACCATCGACGTGCATACGCCTTAGCAAACAGACGTACCGCACCTCCATGTGGACAATCTGGGTTAAGTATTTTGGTAAATGGCACAAAGCCGTAGACGTGGATCAAGATAGAACCGTCGATGTTTCGGTTTAACATCCGATTTCTTAAGCAATGAGCCATAGTGCTCCCACAAGAGTTTTCAAGTGAAAAGGGAAATAAGCACCAGGATTAAACTAAATCACCACATAGCGTGGCTTACTTTTCCTCCTCTTAATTAGTTTAAATAATATCTATTATCGGAAATATTCGCATAAACAGATGAATTGTACAATGACAAAATTTAGTGGAACCGTAATAATTAGACGGGAATTCCACAAGAATAAAGGGTTTGCCGTCGTGTTTCTAAACCTTTGTCCCGAGGAGGGAGAGCCCCGTGTTTGGTGACGGAAAGGCGCTACACTACAAAACCCTCTCTATTAAAGGTGTTTCGGTCGACCCGAACGACTAACCTTGAATCCTTCCGAGCCAGTCGATGTGTGTTTGTCCATATTTATCTGATGGTAGAATCTAAGGTCTTACAAACATAACTAGATTTTCAATCAAAACTGGAAATCTGGTTCCAATTTGTAAACCACACCAGACATTGCTTTTCAATCGACACTTGATTTGTTCGAATCTGATGACTTTACCATTACTTTGCGACACTTTACTTTACTAAATGGAATATAAAATGAATGAAGACTCACCTCACCCGTAGTGACACAACAACGTCACGTAGTTCCACCAAATGTGTTAATATCTCAATGTTTTCAAACTGAATGAAATACTTATTGATTTGAATATCTGAAGCTGGATCACAAATGTATATCTGTATAGTTTTGTTAGTAAAGAGATACAATATTACATCGGCGGCAATCCGCACACAAACTCAACGAGAATTTGGTAAACAAACAGTTGATAACAGTGTCGAATTTCCGTCCGAATTTGGACTGTGACCAGATATTCTTATATTCCATGTTTGATACCGATTATACTATTGAAGGAAAAGCAAAAATAGACTGCATCACCGTTCCAGATTAACGCTAATTGTACTCTTCAACAACAGTGCACTCGAAATATTTTTCAAATTTTACCTGATCATACAAGAATGTGATCACAAAAGCGAACAGAGAATTTCTACCGTCCGCTTACTGGCCGCAACATACTAGAGACTTACATGTCACAAAAGAAATGCCAGAACAGTGAATCTGAGATTATTTTTGTTTGAATTTCCTGATTAGATCTTTAAATCGCGGTATTTATCTATCAATAAACTTAATTTGCACCCCAAAACTCGGAACAAAAGCGTTTGTATCAGATACCACCCCCCCCCCCCCCCCACCCTCGTCCCGATTCCGTAAACACCGCACTATCACATATATGTATTGTTATTACGCATTAAAATATAGATCCTGAAATTCACAATTTTGACCATTTTTAACACAATATAAATTGAAAAAATGGGGGAACGGGTGTTACGTAACGGGATTGTTAGATACATTTTTATCATGACCTTGTGGATGTCTTGTAATTTGTATCAGATTCTCGGTCGTGTTTTCAATCGGATCACGAGTTGCGATCCGATTGTAAAGGTCAAGGCGAGTTACGATCCGATTATAAACAAGACCGTGAATCTGATTCAAATTACAAGATATGCACATGGCCATGATATTGATAACGTATTTTTATTTAGAAAGTCTCTGCCCACCAGTAGAATTATGTCGCGATCGAGTCGCGTTCTGATAGCATGTTTACAGTACTATAGGAGAACTCAATAGGTTAGCCAATGAGAGTACACCTTACAAACTTACACCTTGCCACTTTTGTCTTTGAGAGTGAGTAACTAACTTAATATACCCGAGTGTTCAAGAGACGTCACTTGAATACCTCTCGTGTACTGAGTCCGTGCGTTTTATTGATTGAACAAAATACTGGGTGCAAGTCAGTTACCAACCTTGCTGTCGGTATTCAGTGTGTTGTCACTCACCGCACACTATCAGGTTGTGCAAATCCACGAATACCCCCAGCTAAGGTGGTAACTATTACAAATCGTATGATGAAATGAAAGGGTCTTGGCGTTTATAAAGATAATACGACATATGCACATACCTGAACGGGGATAAGCGGCAAGAAGTATATCGTCAGTGGTATAATCTCCATCATTCACGTAGTCAATCAAGCTCCCATGCTTCACGTGGCCATCAAAAAAATATGGAAGGTAGTATCCGTCCCATTCAAAAACTGACAGAGAGTGTCCAGCCCTGTCTTGAAAAACAATCAAAGACATTTTGTTCGAGCAGGAGCACATGCACGAATAGCCCAGTAGGAATGTGACAACTCAAGTTAAACGTTATCGCTTCGTTGAAATAATTTGACCCACTTTGATATATTTTCTCTCTATTTTTAGCAACATCTCTAGACGTTTTGTACACTGGGTATGTACACTTCGTGCACTAGATACACAATATGGGCTTTTGTTATTCACCAAAACATGTTTTCAATGTCGCCTCTATTGACACCGAGAAATGCAGTCCATCTCCCACCTCCTAGTCTCGAATTCAGAATGAATAAATCTCACTGTAACATTCTGTCAAGACCATACTAAAAGAGCAGCTTGGTCATTTCATATGGCATTTCCGTGTCAACAAGTCAGCCTCCCGTCCCAGACTGTTAGCTCTTGATAACTTGTCCCAAATGCACCACAATCTCCCAAATCTTAAAGAATGGGATCCATCCGAGTGGAAAATCCTGTTCTCCAGACATTCCCATGGTCTCCAGAGTACCGTGGAAATACGATCATCTGTTGTCATGTGGTACGGACTAGACTTAACCCCTGTGCTATTTTCAAAACCTGCGTCACTGGGTTGATGTGAATTAAAAACCTACAGTTGAAACCAGAAGTCCTGTCACTGTATTGTGCACTATTTTGACGTGATAGCGCACAGAGTAAGTGCACTTTTGTTCCTATCAAGCTCAAACTGCCTCATTAGCGTATCTCAATTCATATAGAAAACAGTGTGTCCAACAATTCCACTTTGGTAAATAGAGATCATTAACATCATTCCTAACCTTTACTGGGATACATGTAAATGTAATGACGTACACAGATATTAACATTCGACTGTATATACAGAATGAAGAGAGCGGACTAATGCTTAATCGCAGGCGATATATCCTCTACTCGGAAAGTATTTATAATTGTTTATAACACATGCAAACTTTCATCACATGGTGCCACCCGCTGGTCCATGTGATGAAAGTTTTTCAAGTGCTTCTTGTGTCTTGTCCTAAGAAATTGTAAATGATTTCTGAATGAAAAATCTATCCCACAGCGATTTAGTAGTAACCCACCCTCCACATACTGTTGTCTTAATATTTTCTTTATGTTTGATCGGTTCCGTTCGTGATTTAACTACCGATCTCACTAATAGCGCATTATATTTTGCATTGCGCAGCGGAAACGCTTTTGTGTATTTCAGACTGCTTAATTCTTCGGCAATAACGAGCGCATTAACCGATGAACATTTCTGTGCTCACTGTGACAGGATATCTAGTTTCAACTGTAGATACAGAGTTCAGAGGAGAGAAAACCCTCAACTTCCCATCTTCCATGTCGCCACGTCTAGTCGTCAGAAAATGAGTCAGATAATGTGATAGAAAGTAAAAGTTAAATCTATCATATAAATGGGGAGTGTGGAGTTCAGTCACTTGGTCCAGCTCAAAATTCAAGCTTTAATTATCTCCCGTCTCACCGTCCCGAATTGCATGTGTAAACAAATGGAAGTTGAAGCAAAATGTTATTCAAAGAAACAATGGTTTCGTCGACCGATTATAACAGATTATTATAACATCAACAAGGATAAAACGACTAGAATGTGTTTAAAAATGTTACCCGGAACCCTATTCGGGGCATTTCGTTTGGATGGGTTCTTCAGTTACGTGAGATAAATAAGGTTGTTATGACTTTCTTTATAAACAAACAATCATGTCAGTTAAAGTTAGTTTTCAAATAACCTGATTGGTACAACAAACAATACTAGTAATAATAAGACGTATAATATATAGTCCATGAGCCAGGTAGGCATGAAGTGGCAATTTATTATTAAAACTGCCGGGCAAATAGATAGTGTGTGTTTTCTATTGGTTCATATCATAGGTTCACAACGATGCATGATAGCCCGCCTATGTTGGGAGGTTTATATGAGAAAATCAAGATGGAGTCCAAGATGGCGTCCAGTTAGGTGAGTTCGTAGTTATTCGTATGTAACTCGAAATTGTGATGCGTCAAAGGGTCGTTTTCGACTGAAATGGGCTGTGGCATCTTCCTCACATCGGAAAATGAAAGAAACATTAAACTGAGCCTGAGAAAAAATCAACATCATGAACAATTTCAGAAAATTCCAACAGAATGTGCCCCGACTGAACATAATCCTGGTATCACAGCATGAGTTTTTGAAGATCGCTCCTGTCTTAGACATCATTAGATACACCTCTGCTTCGAGCAATCCATCCAAATTTTCATATGCAAGGTTCCCATAATTCTTTGCATCGATACGCCAGAGACAGCGGCGAATGTCATGGGCATTCAGAACTCCAACAACAGTAGCTTGTATCCCGGGCGCTCCCTCTACCGCCGCACTCTCCTGCCATTTCCCCATTATTAATACTATAAAAGAATGTGTGGTAATGGCAGGGAGGGTGAGTGTACGGGCAGAGGAGAGCGATATAAGCCCCAGTGAATCACACTTTAGATATTGGCAGTTCCTCTTCGACAGTTTTTTACCCAAGTAGTTCTAAGTACGCTAGATCCCATCTGGGTATCCAACTGCAACTTATCTGATAATCATAATTCCTTTAATTCCTTTAAAAACCATAGTGGATGCCACCACCGCTTGACACTAAAACATTCATCTGGAAGAACCATTTTTTTTTAAGTTTGGATTATGCAGGGGACCAAGAAAGGGAAGTAGTAGGAGATTTGTAGATCGGCCCAGATTGGCTGGACCCCGCAGGTGGCCAAGGGAGGGAAGTAGTATGAGATGTGGCGATCGCCCGGCGTGGTAGAGCCCAGCATGGAACCAGTGTTGTGTGTGAGGGGGGGGGGGGGAGTGGTAGGAGATGTGGATACCCAGTTGTAGAAACCGAGGCTTTTACGACAATTAGCCTCCAATAGTATACTACCACACCATAGGTATCCTTCACTAGTCCCCATCAGTCCTCAAATCACCCCAAATGTCTTTATTTAATTCGGATTTTCTGGAAAATAAATAGTAGCACATGAACAAGTCTCGATAAGATCAACAGACAGTTTCTTATAATGATAATGATTTTTATTTTGTAGCACATCATGTACAAGGTTACAAAGTCATAAACAGTAAAATACATTTTTAAAGTCATAAACGGTAAAGTAGGTTTTTTAATTGACATGATTACACTACAAAGAGATGACATAGCCACTAGGACTGTCTTCCTGTCATTCCCAAAAGGATGATAAAAATTAGACAATTCTGACAGCAACGCGTATGCATCGAGCAACATGGGTTGACCATTATTGATTAAGGTGGTTCTTTCCTTGTAAGGTAACTATTTTGCACATTTTTGAGGATAACACATTTGAGCTCCGTCAATGGGTATTGATGGGATAACAGAGTTAGGACCTACAGTCTGGGCAAGTGGGATTGTCACAGTCTATATTACCTGAATACGAGTTCAGAGATTGTTCCAATAAGAACGTTTTGAATAACGATCTTGATAGGTTTTGTACCGATGGTTCTACAGTATTCCACATCCTTGGGAAAGTGTGAATTGGTAAGTTTGCAGAGAACTGAGTTCTTGGTTTGTGCGTATACAGTCTGCCAGATTGTCTTGTATCCATTCCTGAGGGATTTTGGTATACTTTAAAAGTATTTTTAAAGCTATCCGGCAGCAGGTTATTATGCTAATCATGCATGAATAATAAGACATGAAGTTTGTACAGGTCATTGAATTTTATATTTTTTGTATATGCAATACACTGGACTAAGACTGATACGGGGTCTTAAGACGCTAAGACACGAAGGGGTCGATAGATGATCAGAAACAGCCAGTAATCCTGTAGTAGAGCAACAAGTCAGTAATAATCGTACAAAGCTGCAAGGGTGGTAGAAGACTACAGTATACTATAGTGGAAGCTAATCATTGGATAGATAGTTGAACACATGATAGAAGCTAATGGTAAGACTACCTATAAAGGAGCCTGGAACCCCACCTATGGAATCTCACTTATGGAATCCTCTTTTACGGAAACCCACTACGTTAATCCCTTTTTAGGGAATGCCTGTAGTTACAGAATCCCTGTTTCGTGGTATGTGCCCATGTGCTGCATGTGATGTGCACACGCTGTGTACTAGCACATATCCGCACACCTAGCATGTGCCCATGTGCTGTATGTGATATGCGCACATTGTGCATTAGCTCACAAGTACATTCCACCAAACACAAGCTCCACGCTCCTGCAACCCCTTCTATGTTCTTACTCTGCCTATAGAATCCCTTTTTCACCGTATGTTCCCATATGCCGTATATGATGTGCGCATATTGTGCATTAACACACAAGCACATATTGGCACATCCTGTGTGTGCCCATTTGCTGAATGCAGTGTGTACACACTGTTATATTTAGTTATCGGTGTTTTAAGGTCACATATTTCTGCACAGTGGCTAATCATGACCTTGACAGTTTTGCGGGTGGAGGAATCCGGATTACCCGGAGAGGACCACTCAGCAACGGCGAGCAATGGCGAGCAACTGTCAGCTCTCCAATATACTAACTCAACACAAGCAGGGTTAGTATTGGTTGAAGACAGGTGGACCATCTATGTGCAGTACACTTAGTACACAGCGCCACCCGTTCCCCCACGTGGACAATGGGGGAGAAGTGTCTTGCCCAAGGACTCAACGCGGCTGCAGCAGGTGGGATTCGAAACGAGGACCTCTCGGCTTGCAGCCTGCACCTCTACCTACTGAGCCACCTCGCCCCGTACACACTGTTACACATCGTGTACTAGTAACAGATACATCTGAGAAAACCAGAAGTCATAAAAATAGCTTGTAGTTACATAGATTGAAGCAAACGATTTCGAAGGAATTCGAACTAGATAAACAGGAAGTAACCGAGGATTTTAGGAAAATCCGGGCCAATAATTCACTCTTATACAAAGGAATGCACTTATTATTGGGCAAAAAGGAGAATTCTCCAGAAATCCGGCCCCGTTTCGTCCCTCTCTTACTACTTCCCTTCCTTGGTCCCCTGCAGGGTCCGGCCAATCTGACCCGATCTACACATCTCCTACTACTTCCCTTCCCTGGTCCTCTGCGGGGTTCCCTCAAGCTGGGCTGATCTCTAGATCTCCTACTTCTCACTCGGTTAAACTTGTTGGCAACACGAGACATTCTCCGTTCACATCGGGGAATATACAAAAAACTTCTTCAAACTCCGCTTCTAAGTTCTATTTGAAAAGTAGTTTAGTACTCTTTCTCATCTCCAGATGACTCAAAGATTTCATGGTATCAGTTATGTGCTCGCATAAATCGGTCATTTTGATGATACGGGGATCCTCAGCTAGGATGAACCTATCCATGCATGGGGTAATTCGAAATTGACGAATCCATGCATGGGGTAATTCGAAATACACTAATAAGCTCCTATTAATGCTGAAACGATCGCTGAGAATTATAAACAACAAAAAATTTAATGCACATACAGATCCCTTATTCTATAAGAAGAAGATTTTGAAAGTGAAAGACTTGTTTAAATTGCACGCGCACTACCTTTTGTACACGATTGGCATTGGGGTAACGTACCTGTCTCTTTTAAAGCTTTCTTCGAAACTGTAGATCAACACACTAACAGATGCACTAGACAATCCAGACTTCTGCACATAGGCAGAACAAGAACAAAATTTTAGGCAATCTCCCGCCATACTTATACCCCAAAATATGGATTGAACTTAATCATGAAGTACGCATGTTAACTAATAGAAGTATGTTTTAAAAAAAGATTAATTTATATGTTCATATCATCTTACTCCCAAACGATAGAGCGTGATACCCGTACTACCCGGCATGTGCTATTTACTTGCAACAATGTTATTGTACTAAATTTACTTTGGACGCTTATGTACCCCATATTTATACTCATTCTTGTTGCATCTGGGGGCCTCGTTTAACATACATTCTGTTTTGATCAACTATCACTATGCTTTGTAAAACGGTAGCTCGCCGCTTCACCGCTTTTGTAATTTATTCCCAACATAATATGGTATGGTGTGGTATGGTATGGTATGGTATGATATGGCATGATGGTATGGCATGGGATGGTGGGGTATGGTATGGAATGGTATGGTATGGTATGGTATGGTATGGTATGGTATGGTATGGTAAGGTTTGGTATGGTATGGTGTGGCATAGTATCGTATGGTATTGTGGGATATAATGTAGTTTGGTGTAACATAGTATAGTATTGTATAGTATAGTGTGGGTGGGTGGTGAGCTGCAGATCTGTATGGTATGGTACGGTATTGTATGGTATGGTGCGGTACGGTGCGGTATGGTACTGTATGGTACGTAGCAGTGCGGTGCGGTCTGTATGATACGGTGCTGTGCTGTACTGTATTTTATTGAACGGTACGGTATTGTATAGTTATTCTTAAAGTTATTTCTAGCCTGTATTACCTTCTTTCTCTAATTTTTTGTTAAATGAGTTGGTCAAAGCATGGATGTGACCTGCAACTCCATCGGGATCTACCTTGCATCTATCCTGCATTTACCCTGCATTCACCTTGCATGGAGCTACTATATTTCAGGAGCCGTCCATACAGCGTTTGCAATTGATCACTTATCAGTATTCGATTCTGCATTAATGTCGCACAAATTGTTTCTCTTTGTTCTTGAGGGAATACCAGATAGACAGCCAATCTGGCTATGGTATCCCCTAGCGGTATACATTTTATTTTTTACCAGAATAATTATTCATATGCATTGTGTTATTTGTTTTTGTGTACTGCTGAATAAGGTTATCTATCTATCTATCTATCTACCTGGAAAGTTCTGCAAATACTGTTGCTAAAAACTGAGAGAAATCATCTTCCGAATCGCCGAAACATTTCTGTCTATACGATAACATTGGGAGTCTGTTGGTCATATGTAATTTCGATCACATGATCGATGGTAGTGAGCATCGGCTGCAGCTATATCGCACAATGTTATTGCCATTAACCTCTCGTCAGATTTTCCCGTCTATGGAAAAATTACGAAGCATGTCATCAGCTCTGAGATCTACACACTGGAATAACTGCCCCCTTCCCTTATTATTGTGCCTTTAATTATAACGGGGCTCTCTTTTCGACAGAAAATGCAAATTTTCTCATAGCATCATGGCGTCCTATGTTTTTCGCGGTGATGCTTTTCTGTCAAGCTCATTCATCATGTCATCATTGATCTCAGCATTTTTTGCAGGCTTCAAGTTCTTTCTTAAGAGTGAATCGGCGGCATCTGCATGCCCTGCGATAGAAAACGTTGCCAGGAAAATTATCATTAGGCGTTGATTTTGCTATCTCTATCAGTGGCCTTGCTTTCTAATGTCCGTTGCAGCAATTGATGCTTGCCATGAGCCCACATCCTTGGGTTGAATAAGACTCTGTTCGGCGCCATAGCATGGGAAATGTTTTATGCATGTTTCCTTTTCGCATTTTGTTTGGGCTGCAGGTGTATAAATATTTCCTCTATTTGACACCGGCAGGAGTTTCTACTTCTGTCTGGACTGTCTAGCCCGATTCTTCAGTCACCACGTCTTCTATAGTCGACATATTTTTTGAAAGAAACGGGTTCTTGTGGTATTTCGGAACCATCGGCGAGATGTGGCCCGTAGCACCAAGATTTCGTCATTTTTTCATTCCTACTGGGACTGGGTTTCAATGCATATGACCTTTCTGATCATATTAAATTCTAAGACCTATTAGGTTTCTTATAATGGAATTGCATCTGACATCAAGTTGTTGAACGGAATTGTCGTTTGCTTTTCTTAAACTGACGCACGTCTCACTTTTGTAAAAGCGTCGACCTTGACTCGAGATTTTTCGTATAGAACGTCACGGATACAAAGAATCATTTTGCTATTTTGAAAGTGTTTAATTAATAATTAAAATTATCCTCGCACGAATCAGGTTGCTGGAATGCAACACTTTTACATATGTGATTAGAAATACAGTTTCAAATAAAAACGTTTGTGAGGTCTCTCGTGTAAGGATCGAGGCCCTCGTGTTTACACAAACTGACCAGCACCTGGCCCATGCCTCACCTGACTTCATTTATGGTACCTGTAGTCCAGCTACAAGCAAGGGGGCGGTAGAATTCAAGAGAAAAGGATGGGAAACAGAGGTATTAAAAAGGGCTCTCTACTCTGGGTATTAAGACCTGGATTTACAATGTAAAACATGAATTGTAATGTGACACTCAATAGGATTGACGCATTTAGGGGAACAATGTGTCACCATTAAAGTTAAAACATTGTAGATGGCATCTTGTTCCACTCAAGGAACGACAGAAACCTTTATAAATCTCGCTTGTTGGTCATCAACCAAACTTCGTCAGTATACCCGATACCAACACCCCTCCTGCCATTGACATTCGCACGCGTAAAATAAGTTAGAAACGAATACTCGAGAGTTTTACAGAAATTAGAGTCTTTCACTAGTGCACATCTGACGAAAAAACGCACACGCTTCCTAATTGCCCCCTGACCTTACGACAAAGAGACAGCAGACACTCTGCCCCCCCCCCCCCCCCGCCCCACCCATTCCAGCGGTCTTGTCCATAAGTAACCTACGAGAATATGATAACCACAAATAAATCGATTGGGAAGCACCACATCCATTGATATAAAAGTAACACTGTCCCACAAAACATGACCAACATGAGTGATAATTGCATTTCAATAAAATCAATGAGAATTTCCTCTTCAGATGCGATAAGGAACCAAACCCCTAACAGCGCGCGCAGTCGAGTGTACACCACCAAAAGAAATATTCATTTGTTCATCTGATCGAAACGGTAGAATTATTTAAATTATAACAAAGTTTTAGCGGAAAGAACTGTTATTTATATTTAATTACTGTCAGTGACCTATCTATCGGTTCATCCAACATGCCTCGAATACACAAATATTTAGTAAACATAAGTTTAAACAGTTTTATTAAAATCAAATTAACTTTCTACAGAAACATTTGGGAGGTGTCAGATGCCCCGAATTCCAGCTCGATTGGTCGTAGAGTGTGCCAAAGTACAAAGACTTCGATTCATAAACTGCTAATCAGGACATTTTCGGTTTGACCTAATTAGTTTTGTCACAAGGATCAATTCAATTTTTTAAGTTTCTAAACATATGAATGGGGGTAGCTTAGCAGGTGAACTTCTGGTTGTCTGTCGGGGTTGCCGGGGGTTCCGTTCGCTTCGGGGGATCCGATACCAACATTCTAAATCCATCTAGAAAGCTAAATTCACGCCACCACTGTGAGCCGTGTGCAAAGGTTTATTAGCTTAGGTGTTGGACTCTTGATTCGCAAGCTGGCTTACCGAGGGTACAATTTCCGGCGGGAGCTCATAAACCAATTCCTCCAAAACCTGATGGTCTATTTCAAAACATAACACGCGCCCTTGCGTTCATATGGGCTTTTAAGTGTGTCCACTTCGCGACAGAACCCCAGTATCCTCTCCAATCAACCTGAATAGAGAATAGATTAATATTTTGAACCCTGGTGATATCTTCCGTTTCAGTTCGATGGAAGCAACTGGAAGAGTCCATATTCATTATTTAGTGATACCCGTAAATTCATTTACCACCCATCCGAAATTATGGCATATCATGTTTCTGGGTCGGAGAAGCTGTCTCTCCTGTTCAGAGAGTTGATATTTTATTAAGTTTCACAGATGTTTTCACGATGCATTGTGTTAGATTTTTCTTCTAACTGTCACTTGGGCGGAAGTCTATTGTGGTGTTTTTCTCTTGGATTATATCCCGCGGTGACTTTTCAGGTTTCAGTTCAAACTGTTCAATGATCCTTTTCAACGTCACTCCTATCAAAATCATATGGCCTGATGACTGGGTCAAATACATATTTTCTCTTTTTCACTTTATATTTCTTGACCTCATGTCAAGCTCTGAAGTCACCAGTCAAATGATGTAAGGGATTCGATGCTGTTATCTAGAACTTAAATTATCCATCACCTATGGTTAGATTCACTCGTCTGAAATATTTCAATTGGTCGAAAAAGTAAAGCTGGGGTTCGTTTTTGCAACCAATTGAAATATTTCAGACGAGTGCATCTAAAAAATACCATAAATACACAGAATGACACGAGGGGTGAATGGGTTATTCTGTGTTTATTACACGCCTTCACGTCAATAAAAACAATTATCAGAAGGACACTCAGCAATTCACTTGACAACTATCAACAACAAGAACACATTTTATCGCCAACCACATTTGCGAGGGGAACCCATGTTACTATTTACTACTGGCACATAGAATATATTGGAACTCAAGGGACGATTTTCAGCTATCGCTAGTGATTCAAATTGTAATTGGGTTGCAAGATTTGTAAAACATTCCAGTGAAATTTCGCTAAAAATAGTCCGTCAACGATTTCCATTCCGCACATATGTGTGGAACAGATTATCATTTTCCGCATGGTTTAGTGTTGCTGTTGGTGAGAATTTCATAGAACAGGCGTGTAATAAACGTTTGAACAAACGAATGAAACGTTTCCTAATCCAGATCTGGTTTGACTGGATCTTTGATGACGTTTACCATTAAGAATGAAAAATCACCACAGATCTACTTTGCAGTGTTTTTCCTTACAGATATCTGTCATAATGCCTTTTTAACGTTCAGAAACCACCTAAATTTTTTTTTTTTTTTGGAGGGGGGGGGGGGGGGCTTTCGGGGATTCCTTTATTAGACTGTGTGAAAAGATGGCCATTGACTCTCCTTCCCGCCCTAGTGTCATTCTGGACCTCTCCTCAAATTCCCTTCTCTTCCGACACATCCTCTAATCTCCTTCAGGACCTTCAGAAAACGTTTGCTACTAACAGATATCTATCGATAATTATCCATTACTTCCTTATTCATATTTTGTGTATAAATTAGACCTTGCTTTTTCTCCACTCTTTTGGAACCTCTTGTTTTTCTCTGTCCCATTGTTTTAGGAACTCGTTTGGAATTTCATCCGACCCTCCAGCTTTTGTCCCTTCCTTAATTATTAGACTACCTTTCTGCATCCTCTTTTATTTTGCTGCACACGAAGCTCGACAATTTTCCTCGACCTCATCTTGGCACTCCGGTAGGCCTCCAAGCCCTGTCGTTTCCCAGTGTTTGACTAGCTCTTGGTCGTCCTCTACTTTAACACACTGTGAATTACATGGTTTGTTTCTTTTATTCACCCATTTCCACAGAACGTTCGAACTCCACCACCCCTCCCCCCCCCCCCCCCCCCGATGAGACGGATGGGTATTTCTGCGGCATACGCTGAATAAAGCTATTAATTACCTTAGTTTTAATCCCGCTTCCATCCCTGAATCTACCATGCATTTATGATTCATTTTCAGAATGCTACATTTTAGATGGGATTTACTGATTTGAGGCCGGCGAAAAATGTGTGTGTAGAAAGCCGGGTTGCTAGAGGGAATCAGATGGAAGTGACGTTTGTTTGTTTGTTTTGGTTTAAAAGGTTTAACGACATTTTCAACAGCCAGAGTCACGTTGTGTCGGATTGTTTTACGAGTGGGAGAAACCTGAGTACCCGAAAAGAACCACCGAGTGGCATCAAGTAAATGTCAGACTCTCTTACTAAATAAGCCGGCACAATTAGAGTTAGAAGTGGCTGATGGCAAGTGAACTATCGACTAAATTAATTCCCAAACTGAACAGGTTGAATAGCGTTCTCAAATATGTCAACATATGCTATTGCTGTACTCTGATAAATTTTTTTACTTATTTATTGGTGCTTAGCGCCACATCAGCAACCAAGGATATATCGTGGCGAAAAAAAACTGATGTGGTATAAAACGATTCTTTCATAAGGTAAATAAAATGAGAAACGCGTGAAAAATGTACATAATCGTGCCAGTGAAATAAATAGCGAGGACATTAGTGGAAAATATTGATTGGTCAATCCCACACATTTACTGAACAGCCATCCTATTTAATGACGTTGTGACGTATCATGTTCCTGGCCGGAAAAAACGGCCTCTAGGGTTCAAAGGGTTAAATGGTGATTTCTTCGAGAAACGAGAGAATCTGGTGGGAAGTGACTGAGTACAAATGTTCTCACAGGGTATAAACCGTATAAACCTTTAGCCGGAAGTGGAGATAAGCGAGGCGAGAGATTTCTATTTTTATCTCAAAGTTTCAGTCGCAGCGTATCCAAGATCACCGAAAACAAAATTTTTTTAATAAAAGGAATGATCAAAGAAAGCAAAATCAGTAAGTATGTTATATAAAACAATATTTAACAATGAAACGACACAACTTAATGGAAAAATCGACTCTTGTAGTATGAAAAAACATCTGCTGATCATCTCGGAAAATGAATTTCTCGGGCAAATTTCTCCTTCAAATATCGTTTTTCACATGTTCGCACAAATGTAACATGTTAAAATCATAGATCGACAGATTCGGCGTTCAATTCCACACCAGAAACTATCAACCACAACAACGAAGAAGGTTCGGTGCTACTAAAACTGTTCAAAATATAATGTCACCTTATCGATTTTTTTTTATACGCCCAGTTGTATACGCTCGTATCTTCAGTTGATGAGTCGTATACATTTTTTTATGCTTGTCAGGTGACCCTTTCGATGTGAGAATCTGGTAAATTTGGAGCCTGTAAGTTCCGAAAGCAACATAGGCCTGTACGCGCACAGGCCGGGTTGAATGCAACATTGCATTGCGTTGAAAAAGCGAACCACAGGTTACCTTTTCCAACGCAGAGAAATAGCCCATTTTACTGCATTACAGAATCTAACGATAGGCGGTGAACTATATGAAGATGAGACTGGTTTTATGGTATAGCGTAACAATGTCAGATCAAGTTGGACCGCATTATTTACTGTAAGTTGACTCTTTCAGACACAATTTGTTCCAAAACACGTTTTGGGGGTGAAATAATTTTTGGGGGGCAGTCAGGATTTTTTCGGGCACTCAGGATTCTTTCGGATGAAGTGGACCTCAGCTCCACATCCTCCCCCACCCCACCCAGAAAATAAAAATTCCCGTACGCATATGGCAGTATAGGTAGCACGTAACTATAATTTTATGATTTTTTTAGGCTCAAGCACCAATTTGTTAAGTTCTTAAATCATCGGGTCTGTAAATTTCAGTGAACTACAAAAGGTATAACATAAACTCACGGCTATATTTAAATAGCCTCTTGTGCTTTGCTTCTTTACATGATAACAATTTGTTGAGTTCTTAACTTTTGTGGGTCCCTAAATTCCAATGGTCTGCAACAGGCAGACCAAATATCTATCAGGTCCAAAGAAACATTCATGCTGAACTTAATTACTGTAGTTTAAGGGCACCTTTCTGCAACTATAGCTAACTTACCCAATTTTTAGTTGTGTTCCCGCAAATGTTTAGTAAGTAAGTATAATTATAAGTAACTGATGAGGCCTAATTCAATTCTATTTTTCGTTCAACAAAAATGATGTGGCTCAGTTCCAGATTAACTTTGTTACCCAGCTTCAGCCCCCCCCCCCCCCCCCTCCCCACCATTTTTGCAGTAAATACGCTCTGGAAGGGGCAGGCATGTAGCTAAATAGCAGACCCACAAATTCGCAAAGAGGGTGGCTATTGATCTATTATGGGGTGAAGCAGGGCCTTCGCTACTAATGGCTGACCATAGTTGGGCCCGGGTAGGAAAATTGTGAATTTTAGGGTCCCCAAACCCTCGTTTCCTTGCACCTGAGTGGATATTTTGAGGTTTTCAATGGAGAGATATTGGTAAGATTTCACACTTCCATAGCCGGTAAATGCCGGCGTGGAGTATAAATGACAGAACGACGAATATAAGACTCAGTATTGAACTGAGAATTTGCTTCGAGATATTTAAAAAAAAATCCAAAACCCCCAAAACTATGAATGAGATACAAACGGGATACTAAATATATGGGAATATATATTAAACCTACTGTATATAACTTGAAAACCCCGAGCTTTTGCAGGAGCCGGGAAGCAATTTGAAAGTGTGTGGGGGAAGGGGAGGGGCAATGTATCTAAGGTTTCTGCATTACCCCCCCCCCCCCCCCAGACACACGCGCGCGCGTGCGCACTTTTACAGAGTGTTAGGCATGCTAGTATGATCTAGAGGGAATACATGCTCCCAAAGAAAGAAAAAAAAAACACACACAAACGAATGGGTAAACCAATCGAATGAATTTAGAAGCGAATCTAATAATGAAAGGAGCAGAGAATTCGAATCTGCAGCGTTCAACAGTCCTCATCTGAGGAGTCGATCACAGCAGCCTCAGAATCACTGAGCATGTGAGTTTTGGCCCTCATTTTTCAAAATATCCCAGAGAAAGCCCGCAGACCCTCACCACCGAGAATGGGATACGGCGATATCGCCTCTTGTGCTACCCCCTTCCCCTACCCCCCCCCCCCCCCCCCACACACACACACACCACCTAACCACTGTGCGGCTCGGATGCTGCTGCACAGCACACGGTGAGCATACATGGTGGTCCCCTTGGGATTAGCTCTGATAGCCCCACCTCACACCCAATATTTTTACATCCCTTCGCTCCTGAATAATCAACTATACTCTATTTTAAAAATAAATATGTGGAACTGATTCAAATGAACGCCTTTCCAGTGTGTTATCGTATTACTATAAACAAGGAAAAAATATGGTATACATGTAAACTACATTTTTAAAATTGCATGTTAGAGGTCAGTGTAAAACAAAACGCAAACGAAGAAAATAACCAAACGAATAAATTTAGAAGCGAGTCTGATAACGAAAGGAGAAGATGATTCCAATTTGTTGTGTTCTACGACTGGATCTTTAGCCTGTGTGGAGTCTGTCTCTCTCCGTACAGAGGACAGCCATTTTACTTCCCCACCCAATAGGACGGCACGCCGTGACATCATCAACCCCGCAACTGATGCTGCCAGAGAGGGTTCAGATACCTCCATATCTTTTCTCAGCCGGGGATCCGCGATTCCGCGATTTCTGGCACGAGAGACCAGCGAACTTATCCACCAATCTTTTCAACTTGTCACCCACATTTCAACTTAGTGTGTGTGTGGGGGGGGGGGGGGGGGGTGTTCTTGAATGAGAGTAAATAATTTCAGTTTACAGGCTTGACAAACTGGAAAAATATATCAGTAAAATATATTAGTTGCAGGTGTATTTTATAGAATAATGTAATGGCCGGTCTAGGTTTGAATGAAATTGCCGAGTCGAGAGGCCGGTTTGGGTGTATCAAGATATGACCAGGGCACAGGGCGTACAAAATTATTTTTTCCAACAGGGTTAAGAAGGAAACTGGAGAGCAGTTTGGATAACTTTGTTGGCGGCCTGTTTGGGTGAAATTCTCAGAAACCGGCAAGATCGGTTCTTGTCACTCTGAAGCCGATTTGGCTAGTGACGCGTGCCAGGTGTGCGTTCCGTTCGGCTGTGCTATTTAACTGCGGGATGACCTCTTCGCCTAGTCTCCTGTGCATCCCACTACCTTTCACCTAGATGAAAGCAAATGGGATGCGCAAGAGACTACTCTTCGCTAGCAAAGACAAAGAGCACTTAGGGACGTTCCGACGGGGGGGGGGGGGGGGCTTACACCCCCCCCCCCCCCAATGAGGACCCTGATTTTTGAAAGTTGGAAATTTTATGGTTCAAATTTCAAAAGTTGGAAACATTTAGTTCTAAGCAAATATAGAACTAGTGATTCTTGGTTGAAATACATTTATTTTTTTATAGTTTGACCCACTAGTTGTTTTTCGCGCAGAACTAAAATGTTGATAATGTTCCAAGTTTGTAACTGCGTAAGCTAGCAATACATCGAGATTGCGCTTTCGTAAATGCACACAAATAGTGTCAATTTGGAACACCGGGGCCCGCCGATTTTCTCTAATTGCCTTAAGGCAGAATTCTCTTACGTGAGAGTCTTTCACTGCTCGTCTAAATGTGACGTGCAGTGAAGGGGCCGCACGCACGAGTATCCCGCCTTCAGGAAATTACGGGAATCGGCGGGCCCCCAATAACGCCGGGCCCCGGGGGTTACTACCCCCCTCCCTCTCGACGGCCCCAAACAATATAGCAGTATCATGTACCACAAGAAGTCTTTTGTTTGGCCAATTAGAAAGTTCACTCATAATTATGGAGAAAAGGCCAAGTATCAAGCGAATATAATGTAATTTGTACATAAAGCTATAAAGAAAATTCCTTCTCAAAACCGATCATCAAATGTCGGAAACTTTTTTATGGTATCAATTTGAAATGAAAGTTTGGAAATTTGAGGATCTCACTGTAACACACACCGAGTCTGAACTACCCAGAAACGTCCCTGGGAGCATTTGGATCCGAGGGGTGTTTTGTTCTTCAGTAGGAGTGAAATGGAAATGAGAATGTGAATAGTATTGAAGGCTATCGTCGGACAATAAATGTGATCGATTAATTTGAAAGAAATGATCGCTTTGTATTTTTGACAACTTGACCCTGCTCTGAACTACTATTGACAACAACGTAATTTAATTTCAGCTACTGTTGACCTAACTGTGCTTATCCTACATCATGTAGAATGTTGTTTAGCATTCAAGTTTCAAAAGGAAAACTGGTAACCGAAGTCTTGTTTCGAAACTGTTTCCGTGAAGTCGTATGTAAATGAAGTGAAAATAAGATGAAAATTTATAAAATACTTATGTAAGGCGCGAATTATTCTATTTATTTCATCTTTTTGCCTTTGTCACACGGTAGGGTTCGCTTGGTGAGTATAAAGCTTGTTTTCGACCCTGGATCTGTTTGGTTTTAACACGACATTGGCGAGATATCGGGGGGGGGGGGGGGGGGGGGGAATCCCATGTGACGTCACGCCTTATCTAAAAATACTTTAGTTTAGTTTAAACAGTATTTATTTCAGATAAAATAAATTCTCAAAGAACAACATTGAATATTTACAAAAGTATAGGTATGGTATACTTCATGCAGGTTTTCATAGTGTTTCGCTAATTTCTCTAAAAATGGAATCGTTAAAAGCCAGATTAGTTTAGGCACATTAGACATAAAAATGGGAAAGTAAGGAAAAAAATCGGAGAAAGCTGATTTTTTTATATGTTTCCGGGACACACATTGCGGATAAAGTGTGAAAAGTCCCCGCGAATCCGAGTTGAGCTTTTTTAGTTATAGCGTTTTTTTGATGAAAAAAAAAATTTTAAAAAAAATTCGACCCAGCTCCATATTTCTCATTCTTATTCGCCTTAGTAGGGTGAGAATCATAAATATCGTGCTGAATTATATTGAGAATGCATATCCCCAACAGAAAATGCCAACTTTGTACCAATCCTCACACTCAATGGTGAAATATTCACGAAAATGTACAAAATTACGAAAATAAAATTATTGTTTTCATACACACAACGGTACACAACGTCCATTAAATCAAATCTACGACTACTTTGGGAGTTAAATTATATATCAAAAATTGCAGAAAAGCAGTGGCTTTATAATGATATATAACAATAGTCATTTATTCCATAATGAACTGGTGAAACGTGTGAAATATTAACCATACCCCCTAAACTCAAATTCAAACGGCATCGACTTTTCTCATTCAAATACCGTATTATAGCATCATTGTTTCAATTTCCATGTTCGATTAAATCACATAATGTGGTGTTCGCCTACACTCAAGATGCATTGGCATGTAATGTGGCGGCGGCTTCCATATGATTATGTCATATTTAGTGGCAATTGGTTCGATCATGGCTGGTAGCGGCTTGGATGAACTTTGGGGGACTGTTTATGCTGGTGGGTCAATCCATCATTTGATCAGTGGTCATGCATATTCAAGAGCAGTTCGTGCCCATTTGCTAACACAAATTGCCATTACAAAACTTCTGTTTGAAGAAAGCCGAACACTAGATAACATAGACTGCACAGAAGTCAATGAAATATTCTGTGGACTTGCCAGAGGTGACTGTACAATAGCTGACGCTGTCAATCAAGAAAGTGTCAACCATCTACTGCCAAAATTACACGTACTGCTCCAGAATGCGTCCGTAGGACGCACAGGAAAGCTTTGGGTACAATACTACGAGCAAATAGGTCTTCTCCAGTTGTTCTTGAGAGCAGAGCGCACAGGCGACTGGGAACTCCACACATATAGTGTTCGCAATATGATTCCAGTATTTCACGCAGGTGGTCATTTTACATACGCAAAAAGTTCTCATCTCTATTTGCAGCAGATGAATGAGCTAACAGAAATAATGCAACAGGATGATTTGAAGTTGTTCACTGAGAAAGGTTACTTTACCATAAGGCGCTCAGATAAATTCTGGGACGGGATATATTCTGATCAGACCATAGAGCAGTGTTTAATGAGAATGTTCAAGCTCCCTGGTGGTCTCACACATGGCAGGGGAATAACCGATAGCACTGTTGCGAAATGGGTACATGGACTACCTCTTTGCCTTCCGATATGTAATGCTCTCGAAAATTTTGTTCATGTTCACACTGGTCATGGCGAACAACATCGGGATCTCCGTCAAAGTTCACAATTGACTGATGCCAATGATATCACCAAATTATTGAACTGGCTCAGAGTGCATTCCCCCTTTCAGAATAGAGATCCACTACAATTAGTCTCTATAGCGACCGGGCTTGTGGCCGACGAAACTGTGAACTGTGACCAAGTTCGCAAAATTGGTGAATGTTGCGTATCGAATGTTGTAAGCAAAACGTTCAACAGCATCAAACTACGACGTGTTGACACTGTGAAGTCTTTCGCATCGATGGCAAATAGCATCAAAGTCCGTGGAAGTAAGGTAGTGATTGACCCCACAATTCTGTTCAACCGCATCACATGTGTTATTCAGTCACAGAGTATCTCAAATATGAACTCGCCCCGAAACCACCAGCATTGTTTGATTCTGCTGGAATGAGGAAGACACAGAAAAGCACGCTCGGTAAGATCCTCAAAACATACGGTTCCGAGCAAACTAAAATCCCAGAACATTCTCTGTTTGTTGTAGATGGTGGATTTTTATTGAGGGCAGTTGTATGGCCTAAACAGTCGTCATATAAGGACAGATGTACATCATATTCCAATTATCTAGTGAGACATTTTGGGGCGAACGTCGTGGTTGTTTTTGATGGTTATGCTTGTACAATGTCGACAAAGGGCATGGAACAAGCCCGTAGATCTAAAGACAGGTATTCCATTGATATCAATATCTCACCCGAGTTACCAGCCACCACACCCCAATCCGATTTCCTTGCAAATGCCAAGAACAAAACCCAACTGATCGATCTTCTAATGCAGGAGCTATCTGCTATCAATATTCAGTCCAAGCAGGCCGAGGCTGATGCTGATGTACTGATAGCCGAAACTGCACTTGACATCGCTCAAGATGACAACAATGTTGTCGTTGTGGGAACAGACACAGACTTGTTAGTAATTCTTACCTCTCGAGTTCAACCGGGATGTAATATTCACATGATGTATTCCATTACCCCAAACTTACTAGTTTCAGTTAGTGAAATAGCAACCAAAATGGGTGACCATAGAAGCAACCTCCTTGTAGCACATTCTATAAGTGGTTGTGACACTACTTCTGCACTCTTTCGAGTTGGTAAGAAGAAAGTATTCAGTACAATTGTCTCCGATGTTACTAGCGACTCACAACAGTATGCCAACACAATTTTGGCGGATGACAGTACACCAAGTGCAGTAGCCGCTGCCGGGGAACAACTTCTCCTGATCTTATACGGGAGTAAAACTGTTTCCTCTCTCGACCAATATAGATATGTCACTTACAAGCGTTATGTAGCAAAATCTAAACTGAATAAACCCATCGACCTAGCCTCACTCCCACCAAGCAGCGATGCTGCACAACAACATGTCTACAGATGTTATCTCCAGGTCCAACAATGGCTGGGCACTTCGCTTCCTCCGACGGATTGGGGGTGGTCGCTAGACAATGGATTTCTTGTACCGACTGCAGCCACAAAGCCATGTGCCCCCGATAACCTACTGAATCTGATCAGTTGTGGTTGCAAGAGTGCTTGTACAAAAAGGTGTGGGTGTAAGAAGGCAAGACTCTCTTGCTCAGGTTTGTGTAATTGCAGTTCGGATTCTTGTAACAACCACAGAAACACTGTCTTGACGAAAATTTCTGAGTTCGATGAATAATATGTATATAGGTCATGTCATTTCTGTATATAGCGTTGATAATAGTCAATGTAACTTAATCCATGTTGATTGATTTGTACATTCTGTAAATATTATTTATTGATTTTTGTACATTCTGTAAATATTATTTATTGATCTAATGCTGCCAGACACAGACGTGTCTGTTCGGTCCCAAGCCCGAAAATAGTTGAGTTCTCATGCTGACGAATTTTATGCCAAAAGGGGAACTCGGCCAGAAGCAGAGGGGGTCTTCCATAATGTCTATTTTGTAAGCAATGATAAAAGTCTTCAAATGATGGTGGATTTTTTATCGTCTGTCCAACTAACATCCCGTTCTGTACTACGACCCTTTGGGCAAATCCGTTAGGAAAATCGTCATTTTTTGCGTAAATCCGATAGTTTTTTGTGAATTTTCAATAATTTTTCGCAGAAATTGTCACAGAATGCACATTTTCCTCTAGGTAAATGTATATTAGACATTATGTAGCTCGAAATACGCGTAAACAAAAAATACAGTTGGATCAATTCGAGGTTACAAAGTTCGTGCGATTTTTTTTGATTTTTTTTCAAACGCGTTTTCGAAAAAAGGCTGTAGAAAAAAAGCTCAACTGGGATTTTAGGGGACTTTTGTCTAATCGTTCAGTGACATGTACTCGACATTCCCTGAAAAAATCAGCTTTCTCTGATTTTTTCCCCTAGTGAAACCTAATGTTCTTGGGCTAGATACTTATTGATGCAGTTGCTTCGAAGAGAATACTAAAAAATAGCCCATTTGATATTTGTTCAACAGTTATTGGACACAAAAGACTGTTGCCAAAATGAGAGTGAAAATGAGAGAGCGCGAGAGGGTGAGGTGGAGGTCGGGTTAGGGATTATTGTCGAATAGACTGCTAGCTTAGCATGCTGTCAGGCAAACTGGTTTCAATTAACAGAGGATTGGCGTATTGTTATAACACGCCGTTATCTGAAGTGAAAACATTTTCTTCCCATTCGACTGTCGCCCCCCCCCCCCACCCCCACCCCCCTCCCCCCCACAAACACATACTTCAACAACATAAAATAAAATAAATAGAAAAAAATAATTAAAAAAAAAAGGACAGGCAAAAACGCAAAAAAATTGACACTAAATGATCGTTATGAAGTAAAAACGACCACGGTCAAAAACGGTAAACAAAATTTTTTTAAAAAGGTCATTAAAAAGTATGAAACAAACCCCAAATACCCCCAATTGGAAAAATAATTCCCCGACAAAGCTGTGTGAATGTATGTGTGATGAATAAACAGCTCACAAATAACAATGGGATTACCTTCATAGACAAGTGATTATAGATATGTTAATTACAGGTGTGAAGGAATTAGAGCCAAGGCAAAATGAAGTGTTACAGTTGTAACTGAACTAATTTACCCTACTGCATAGGTAAATTAAAAAAATGAATGCCGATTGAAAAACATGGTCTGAAATCTTTCGGGTGGCGGGCGAAAGTTCTTCGGGGAGGGGGAGGAGCGGTGCTCTCGCCCCCTCCCCCGTGGTTGCAGGTTCGGTGGTTCAGTCAGTAGTGTTTCAGTTGAAAGGTGTGACGTCAACGTTGTGCATTCCAGTCTGTTCATATGGTTTGTTAACTGATTAGACCTTCGTACATGCACAAATATGGGCATTGGAACGATCATATGGGAAATCGAATAATCTCAACTGGACGTATAATTATCACCAACTCCCGATCAACGATTTACCAACTGGGTGTATAAAAAAATCGATAAGGTGACATTATATTTTGAACAGTTTCAGTAGCACCGAACCTCCTTCGTTGTTATGGTTAATAGTTTCTGGTGTAGAACTGAACGCCGAATCTGTCGATCTATGATTTTAACATGTTACATTTGTGCGAACATGTGAAAAACGATATTTGAAGGAGAAATTTGCCCGGGAAATTCATTTTCTGAGATGATCAGCAGGTGTTTTTTCATACTACAAGAGTCGATTTTTCCATTAAGTTGTGTCGTTTCAATGTTAAATATTGTTTTATATAACATACTTACTGATTTTGCATTCTTCGATCATTCCTTTTATTAAAAAAATCTTGTTTTCGGTGATCTTGGATACGCTGCGACTGAAACTTTGAGATAAAAATAGAAATCTCTCGCCTCGCTTATCTCCACTTCCGGCTAAAGGTTTATACGGTTTATACCCTGTGGTTCTCTCAGAGTCGGTATTTAAAAAAAAGTCGCCTTCTGATGTCATTAAAATCTGCACAGTCTAATAGAATTTATTGTACGCTAAACGATAGATTATCGAAACAAATTGCTGAAAGATAGAAATGGTATCTCCCACTGAGAAGATATAGAAATTTTCATTTTCACGGCACCAATCAAAATGGCAGCTTTCAAAGCATCACTTCAAGGTGAATACGAGTCAAATTATCACTGAAAAAGATCAATTTGTTCTAAAACAACGTATACTGAAAAGACCATTTAGTGTTTTTTGAGTGGATAGCGATCATTTCCAGTAATAATTCAACACATATTTATCTTGAATTGATGCATGAAACTCGCCACTTGAATGAGATCGAAAGACGCTACCTGTTCCGAGTATCGATCAAATCATTTCCGCGTATCAAAATCGCGACGGAGGTCGGACCATTTAAAAAAAAACTCGCGAAAAGCGTAGAGTTATATCCCCTGATCCAATCAGTTCGTCTGCGTTGTAAAATTTTTTGCGTAAAAAAATAAAAACATGGAAAACCGTCCGAGTACACCTGCCCGAGATATTCTTTGGGGAGATTTCCAGTTAGATGAACAAATTTCCTTTGAATAATTCTTTGGTGATTTCGATGAGCCGAATGTGTGTTCCTCTGAAAATTTCTTGTGCCGGTGATGGGACTTGTGTGAGTATTGGAAATGGGACTGGGAGCGCAAATGAGTCACACCAGGGCGTTGTATTTGATGAAATTGACGGACTTAACACCTGCTATTTCCAACATTTTGACAATCTGAGATTTGTGAATTTGTCAGGGGATGATATTGATAATTTCAACCAGAAGCAACAAAAAATAAAAAACACTAAAAGGAAGACTGAATATGACCTGAAGTTATTGAAAATGAATATTGCAGAAATGGGTGAAACGCGAGATGTTGAGAACATTCCAGCAAATGAACTCTCCAATTTGATTGCTGGTTTCCTACTGTCGGTTCGAAAAAAGGATGCTAGTGAATTTGAGCCTACAACACTTAGGGCCTACTTATCATCATTTGATCGGTACCTCAGAAGTAGGAACTATGGGGCATTAATAATCACCCATCACAGATTTTCCAAATGCCGAGACTCTAAAAAATAAGCAAAAAGCAGTTGAAAGCAATGGAGAGAGGAACACAAGGCACATGCAGCTGATCCACTGTCTCAAAGTGACATTGATAAAGCTGCTTGCCGCAAAAAGTCCTAGGACCATATAGCCCCAAATCCTTGTTAAATTCTATGTGGTTGATCTCCCCATCTCCATTTCGGGATGGGGACTGGCAGTGACATTTATTCGCTGAGATGGGTGATGTCCAAGTCAAAGTAGATGAAGAGGGCATGAAATATGTCATCTACACTCAAGAGCGACAAACAAAAACCCGGACTGGTGAAAATCACCGAGATGCCAGAAAAGTGAAGCCAAGAGCATATTTGGTTATTGGTTTCTGTTTAATTTTTAAATTTCACATGGGGTTCAGCATTACTGGATCTCTTAAACCTTAAAATAATGGAAGTAGCAGACAACACTATTTTTCCGAAAAGTCAAAAAAAGTGTTTATTTTTCCTTCAAACCATAGCTCGTTCCAATTAGAGGTCGAACGCTATGATTTGGAAGAACGAAAATAACAATACTTCAGGGGTGATTTTTTTTATGAGTGGATACCGAAAATTACCTCATTCATGACTAAGACAAATGTTTTGTTTGTTTTCGAGCGCTTACGATTTATTTATCACTTTGGTGGATATGACTGCAAATGACAAAAACTGAAAGATAAAGAGGCTTTATTAGATTTATTTATCGGTGTTTAAGGCCACATACTTATGAACAATGGTTAATCGTGACCGTGACAGTTTTACGGGCGGAGGAAGCCGGAGTTCGCGGAGAGAACCACCGAGCATCGACGAGCAACTGTCAGCTCCTCAACATTCTAACTCTGTTCAAGCTCTGGTCAAGCAGGGTTACAGCGATTGAAGACATGTGCACCATCGACGTGCAGTATGCTTTAGTACACGGCGTCATCGTGCCCCCGTGTAGGCAACCAGGCTAAAGTGCCTTGCCCAAGGACACACCGCGGATCGTCCCAGACGGGGATCGAAATTGGGACCTCTGGCATAGAAGTCCAACAGTCTAACACTGAGCCACCGCGCTCCCGGGTTTTTTAGATACAGTCTCAATATTGGTTTCTTTTGAAAACCGAGTTTTTATATCGCTTAACCCTTTACCTAACGAATCGACCGCATCCACCCACGAATGTGCACATTCATTAGCTGAAAAAAAATTGTTTTCAAAATATTTCAACAAAACCACATCATGTGACCCCTCATTGGAACAAGCTCATCGAGCTCGTTCCAATGAGGGGTCACATGATACGGTTTTGTTAAAAATTGTTGAAAAATTAAATAAAACATTATTTTTCCGAAACATCAAAAAAATATTTACTTTCTTTCAAACCACAGATCGTTCCAATGAGAAGTGGAAAGCTGTGGTTTAGAAGAAAAAAATAACAATACTTCAACGGTGATTTTTTTATAAGTGGATACCGAAAATGATCTCATTCATGACTGAGACACTGAGGATATCTATTTTTTTGAGTGGATACCGAAAATTATCTCATGAGTGATCTACACAGACAAATGTTTATTTTTCGCGAGCGCTTGCGCGAGCGAAAAACCTCATTTATCTCGATCACGATCGAATTGGAAATCTCCCCACAGAATATTTGAGTCAGGTGTACTCGGACGGTTGGTTTTCCATGTTTTATTTTTTTACGGAAAATGTTAACAACGCAAACGAACTGATTGGACCAGGGTATATAACTCTACGCTTATCGTTTTTTTTAAAAGTCCGGCCTCCGTCGCGCATTGATACGCGGACGTGATTTGATCGATACTCGGAACAGGTAGCGTCTTTCAATCTCATTCAAGGGGTGAGTTTTCATGCATCAATTCAAGATGAATACGTGTTTAATTATTGCTGGAAATGATCGGTTTCCACTCAAAAAACACTAGATTTTCTTTTCATTATACGTTTTTAATTAAAACAAATTGATCATTTCCAGTGATAATTTGACTCATATTCACCTTGAAGTGATGCTGTGAAAGCCGCCATTTTGATTGATATCGTGAAAATGAAAATTTCTATATTTTCACAGTGGGGGATACAATTTCTATCTTTCCGCAATGTTTATTTTTTGCGAGCGCTTGCTCACGATCTTAATAATCAAGGAGTATTATTTATTACTTGGGTGGATATGACTGCAAATGACAAACCTGAAAGATAAAGAGGGTTTATTAGATACAGTCTCAGTCTTGGTTTCTTTTCAAACCCTTTACCTAACGAATCGGCTGTCCCAATGAGGGGTCGAAAGCTATGATTTGGCAGAAAAAAATAACAATACTTGATTTTTTATAACTGGATACCGAAAATTACCTCATTCATGACTGAGACAAATGTTTATTTTTTGCGAGCGCTTGCGGGTTTTTTTTTTATTAACTGGGTGGATATGACTGCAAAAGACAAAACTGAAAGATAAACAGGGTTTTATTAGATAGGGTCTCAGTCTTGGTTCCTTTTTAAAACCGAGTTTCGATATCGCTTAACCCTTTACTTAACGAATCGGTCGTATCCTGCCACGTAATGTGCACATTAAGCAGCTGAAAAAAAAAAAATTCAAAATATTTCAACAAAACCACATCATGTGGCCCCCTCATTGGAACGAGCTTGCTCCACTGAGGGGGTCACATAATAAGGTTTTATTGGAAATCGGTGAACATTTTAAAAAACATTATTTTTCCGAAAAATCAAAAAATATATATTTTTCTTTCAAACCATAGTACGTTTCGATGTGGGGTCGAAAAAAAAAAAATTAACCCTTTACCTAACGTAACGGCCAAAACTGGCCAGCGCTATTCTCAAAAATCGCGAATTAATTTTCATTATTTTTTTTCATTTTTTGTCTCCAAAACATAGGTTATGACCCCTCGTTGGAACGAGCTCGTCGAGCTCGTTCCAACGAGGGGTCATAACCTATGTTTTGGAGACAAAAAATAAAAAAAATTAGTTATTCAAGAATTATTTTTGCAAGTGTCGTCTGTTTTTCAGGTTAGGTAAAGGGTTAAAATAATAAATTTTGATATTCTGTGCATTGGGTAAAAGGGATAAGCCGACCAGCTCTACTCAAAAGGTTTCTAGACACTTCGTGCCCATCAATTCGTACCTCGTTTGCACCTTCCTGTCAATTCATAAAAATGTACAATACAGGTGGAAGTAAGTTGTATAATAACCATTATAAACTATGCATCCTTCTTTTCATACACTCATAACACGGGACTGTGACATTTCTTTCTCCTATGAGAGATTTCCAGAAAATGGTGTCAGGTTGTGCTTTCTTCAATGTAGAAGAAGCAGGATGCTTGGTTTATTGTGGCTATTCTACAACTTATTTTGACTCTTCAGTGTAGAAGAATCAGGATGCTTGGTTTATTGCGATTATTCTACAACTTATTTTGATTCGTTCCGTACCCAGACAGGCGGTGATTGAATTTTCTATGGCGGTAGGATCCTAGGTGAACGTAAATTTGTAACTTGAGTTGTAACTTGTTTGCAATGAACGGGAAGGGGGGGGGGGGGGGGGGGGGCAGAGCCGCAGAAGATGAATACTCATAGTTGGGCCCATTACACCAGTTTCTCGTTTTCTCTACAGAATAATTTCGATAAATTATAAGCAATTTCGAGTACTTCTTTTTCTATGTACTTCCAGGTCGCTCTGGGTAATTTCGGTTTTTAGAACATGTCTGCAAGAATTCTGGAAAATTGGCAAAGTCCATGTTTAGCGGTAATACCTTCTATATTCAGGCTTCCCAGAATCACGAAAACACTAATGAACAGAATGTCACCTTTAATCCGACGCGCTTAAAGCGTATTCGCGTATTTAACAATGACAGTGACTGAATTTCCACGTGTGCTGTTGCAGTGCTGGGGCCATTGTTGATATTTTCAAGTGCAGCTTCAAGGACATTTGGGGGAATACCTCTGCAGAATTAGGAGTGCAATAATTTATTACACACATGACATATGTTTATTATCATCGTTCTAGGTGCATTAAATCTATTTTGTGTGAAAAAGCGACTCAGTTATGTCGAATATTAATGGAAGTATATTGGAACTATATTTCCTTGAGCGGACTGAGAAAGATCGTCGCAGCGTGAATAGGCAGCGATAGCTGTTTATTTGCATGCATCAATTCAAGGTTGAAACGAGTTGAATTATCTATAGGAATGATCAGATTCTCATAAGAAGCGTATAATAAAAAGAAAATCTAGTGTTTTTGAGTGGATACCGAAAATTATCTCACTCCTGACCGAGACAAATGGTTATTTTCGGTCGCGTAAGCGCTCGCGAAAAATAAACATTTGTCTCGGTCACTCATGAGATAATTTTCGGTGTCCACTCAAAAACATTAGATATCCTCTATGTATTCGATTGTCTACTGACATTGACAGGGAACACATTCTGGTAGCATATTACCCTCTAACAAAAAGGAATGTGTAAGTCCTGCATGACCAATATGATATCGTGTCAGAATGACGTTATCTTTCCAACAAAGGTTTCTAGACAGATATGCATCAGTAATCGTCGTCCGATTTTTGGTACCGGTTTATCTTTTCCTTCAATTTTCTGTACCGGTTAGGTTTCATTTGTTGTTTGTTTTCTTTCTTTGCTGTTTTTTTTATTTTCATGTGTTGTAAGTTGGATATCTGCCTGGGTTTGTGTTGATTGTGATTTACTGTCATTTCTGGTTCGGTCTATTTTAAAGGGCTCTGTTAAAGCAGGTAGAGTGCCTGTAAGCCAAGTTAATGTTGTCTGGCATGCAATAGATGCTGATTGTGTTTTTGCTTTAACCCTTTGAACCCAAGCGGTCGCTTTTCCTTCCAGGAACATGATACGGCACAACGTCATTAAATAGGATGGCATGACTGTTCATCAAGCTGACATGGAAGATACCACCAGAGTTCAAAGGGTTAAAGTTGCTGCATAAGAAGGCGTAGGGGCATTCATTCCAGGTAAAGTTGTTGCTATTTCTTTGGCCTTTTTGAAACTACATTGCCGCTCACACTTGATTTTTTGAATGGTATTTTCTTGATTCCAAAAAGGGCAATCTTTAGATGATGAATAATTACTCTTACAGTTTGTGCATTTACTTGCTTGAGATGTGCATAGCTGATCGTGAGTTTCGATGCAATTATAACATACATTTTTACCTTTACAGGCATTCTGACTGTGTCCAAGTGTTTGACACTTGAAAGATCGCAGTGGAGTTAGGATATATAAATCCCCATTGAAGATCAAGTAACCAAGTTTGATTGATTTGAGGGGATGTGGTGAACCAAATGTAATGATGTATGTATTTGTTTTAATGGTATTGTCATTCTTCTTAATTTTTATCCTTTTTACCCCAGTTACTCCTTGATTATTAAGATCGTGAGCAATCTCTGATTCCGAAATATCTGCTAGCTCACGCGTTCGTATAATACCTCGGCTAAAGTTGAGAGTTTTGTGTGACTTCCTCCTCAGTCTTCATTTTAAATAAGTTGTTAACGTGTTGTTCTTTTGCACATTCAGTAAGCAATCCCACTGATCTTAGTTTGTTACAGATTTTACGCGGTACAAGTAATTCCTTTGATTGTTTTTCCCATACAACGGGGTTTATTTTGTGAATATCTGAGTTCACAAAAAGAAATCTTGGCCAGATTACTTTATCTATGTTATAAGAAGTGTTGTCAATATCTGAGTCAGAGTCATTACTAAAACAAGTATCTAACCACCGTCGTTTCAATTTAGTTTTTTACGCCATATTTGGAATTTGAAAGTAGTCCATTGCCATGGCTCCCACCCACCACATAGTCCAACAAGTGGCAAGGCTACTGCTAAGCAGGGAACCCACTGAGCTGCCAATATCCCCCCATACTTTTACTAGGGCAATATACTCAGCCAGTATTGATGTCAAAGCATGCCACTGACTGATTGAGCCGTGCGTGGGAGTGCCATATCTTCAGACGTCGGCCATTTAACTAATCATTTTACAATACATTGCAATTGCATTTGCCACCTCCGACAGTGCAATAAAACGAAACATGTAGTTAAAATATAATTTATTTAAAGATCATTTCACAATGGCAATGATCGGATTTTAGTAAAAGAAAAAAAATGACTGAACGACCTCAAAATGCCACCCGCGACCTGACACACTTTTTTGGGGCTTCCGATAGGCCAGAACGGGCCGGTCCTACGATTCGTCTGTTCCCGAAGTTTGGGCCAAAGCAGTGTATTGCACAGGTACTTGTTGCCACCCATTTGAAATCAGCGAACAACGTGAAACGCGGAACATATCTTTAATTGTTGCCACCCAAGGAAGATATGACACGGTTATTTTGCCCAAAAGACACTTGGATTCCGGGGACAATGTGACAGATTTTCCAACTGTGTTCGTAATTAGGAGTTCATCAGCCACTTGCCAGGTAATAAATCGACCAAACAATTAGGATGAGCCTGACGCATAATTTTTACATTCCCATGACACGGTATACATTGCTTTGAAGGGAGTGATCTCCCGAGCACGACAGTAATTTGACAAAATTATAAAAACGTATTTCATGAAGTATAGATATATATATAAATGGTCTTTGGTCCCATCTATTAAACACAGGAATCTCAATTAATGGAAGATCCGTGAACATGCAACTGCTTGAATTTAATTTATATCGCATATGCCAAACAGGAATTCCACCAGGCATCGTCCTAACACCGCGCCACTGGATTGAAAACTGTAAAGATTTTTTGGAAGGTAGCCTCAGTTGGTATGTCGTTGGCTTAGTTGGTATGGTGGCAGAGCATTTATGGCCAGGCGATTGGGTGTCGTAGACCCGAGATCGTCTCCCGTCGAGGCCACCTTCCAAAAAAAACTTTACAGTTTTCAGTCCAGTGGCGCGATGGTAGGACGATGTCTGGTGGAATTCCTGCTTCACATAGGCGATATATATATACATAGAAAAAAGTGTTGCACCCCCTGGCTTTTTTTCAGGGTATCATCTTATTGGTGTGACTGAAAAGATAAGGGAATGACATTTAAAAACGGGGTGGTACATACACCAACAAACAAGTCTTTTGCCTATCAAATGAACTGAAATGTAGAATCCCATGACCTCATGGTGTGTAAACATCAGGTGCTTACAGTTAAAACTAGAAGTCCTCTCATGAAATGCGAACAAATCGATCTGCGCGTTAATCTGCGCGTTACAACCATAGTAATACAATCAAATTATGTACATACGGCCTGTGCACAAGCAGTGTTTCAACCAATGGACCTCCGGGTAACTCGGAGGTCCATTGGCAGAAACATTGCCTGTGTTTGCTATGAGTAACCAGGAGAGCCTGGCGTGCTTTGGATGCCATTCGATATGGCAATTGCGCGCAATTCATACGCGCAATTAAGCCTAGATAAGCGCACAGTTCATGACTGGACTTCTAGTTTTAACTATAAGTAATGCGTTAAAATTCAAGAAAAATGAGATAGTTTTAGGTATGGCAACAGATGAAAATATAATGTCGTTAAAAAGCTTCCGGTAAAAAGCTTCCGGTAGGCTAAAAGGTAACATACAGAGAGTGAAGAGGCATAAACAGTCAATATCGTGTATGGATGATAGCTTCCAGTCTACGTCTCAAACTCATCACCAGACGTCGAAGTCGCCCCATGGGCAGCCGCTGCTACTCTTCATGCAATGCTGCTTCCAGTTTCTGCAAGTTCCGCGGAGGAGGATCCCTGCTTTGTATTCGTCGGCACAGAATGCCCCATACGTGTTTAATGGGGTTGAGATCTGGACTCATTGCTGACCATGGGAGGTGCGTCAGTGCATTGTTCAGCATAACCTGGGTCACAGCTCGTGAACGATGCGGCCGAACATTATCATCCATGAATATTGGCCTGGTGGCAAGTGGATGACTGTCAAAATGAGGCACAACAACTGGATCAAGCACTTCCTGAATGTAGCGATCACCTGCTAAATTGCCTTGTACGGTCACTAGATCCAGCTTGCAGTCAAAGGAGATGCATCCCCATACCATAACCGATCCACCTGCATGGGGTACAGTCGGCATGATGTTCCTAGGTGTATACGCTGTGCCTGGACGCCTCCAAACTTTGACTCTACCATCCACAACATGCAAAAGAACCCTGCTCTCATCTGACCAGTGAACTCTTATCCAGGACCTTATGTTCCACCTTTGTCTTTGTCTACACCAGGCTAGACGTAACAGCTTGTGGTTGTCTGTGAGTTGGGGATGCTTGATGGCTCGTCTGGACCTCAACCAAGCGGCTTTAAGTCGATTTCTCACTGTCTGACTACTGATCTGACGATAATGGAGCCATTGGCGTTTAAGGGCTGCACTTGAAGCAAAGGGATGACACCTTACCAGTCGTAGCAATGCTCTGTATTCCCTGTGTATGGTTGTATGAAGGTCTATGATCCTTTACGTGATTAGTTTGGGCATGTTTTCTCACCAAGCGGCTTATTGCGGAGTAAGTAATGGTATCCGGTTCTTCTGCCGATTTCCTTAAAGGAAAGACCTGCTGCATGAAGGCAAATAATCTGCCACCTGACTGCTTCTGGTGTTCTTGCACCCGGCATTCTGCATTACAATCGATAAAACGGCCAGTAAAACGGTTTATAAAGGCGAGATTCATCACATAAAGATACTGCAGTTTGCAAGAATCATGGGGTGTGGGATTCACGTGCAAGTTGCTGCGTTTTGGAGATCATTTTTTCAACAAAAACATATGACTTTAGCACCAAATCCCAACTGAATGGTTATCATCAACAGTTTCGACGGGCGTTTTGGATATGCCAACGTAATCAGAGTTTTAATATGGGGGTGCAACACCTTTTTTACTGTGTATAAATAAAAAGGACTATGCCTGGTGGAAGTCCTGCTTGACATAGGCGATATAAATTAAATTCAAGTAGTTGCATCTTCACGGATCTTCCATTAATTGAGATTCCTGTGTTTAAAAGCTGGGGCCATAGACCATTATATATATAAATATAATACATAAATAACGTATTTCCCAACTTTCGACATATTTTATATATTTTATTTTTTTTAATTTTCCGGCCTATTCCTCGATGAATGGTGTGTTATCTTGAATGTTTCTTATGCATATACAAGTTGTGGTATAATAGTGTGTTTAGTTATTAGACTATCTCTGGTGTATTTAGTGCGATAATGGTTCTAGGATTTGTCCTCGCCTTATGTGTGACTCTGTGCCCGAGGGATTGTTCGTGTTTGCATCTAAGCAAATGGTCGGCCAGATACATTCTTCGTAACTTCTGGTTACACTTACATGACTAGTTTTTTGTATAATTTGTATGACAGTAGGGGGCGCGGTGGCTCAGTTGGTAGAGGTGCAGGCTGCAAGCCGAGAGGTCTTCGGTTCGTATCCCACCTGCGGCAACCGCGTTGTGTCCTTGGGCAAGACACTTCACCCCCATTGCCCACGTAGGGGCACGGTGACGCTGTGTACTAAGGCGTACTGCACGTCGATGGTGCACCTGTCTTCAACCAATGCTAACCCTGCTTGTGTGGAGTTGGTATGTTGGGGAGCTGCCAGTTGCTCGCCGTTGCTCGGTGGTTCTCTCCCGGTACTCCGGCTTCCTCCACCCGTAAAACTGTCACGGTCATGGTTAGCCATTGTGCAGAAATATGTGACCTTAAACACCAATAAATAAATAAATAAATATGACTGTAAATTGTGTTGCAAGAAGTTCATATTTATTTAGCATGCAATGATTAAGATTCAAATACAAATATTTCCTCATCTCTTTCTTCGCATTCGTTCAATGTCACTTCCCCGTCTCCAAGGACATCATTCAGTCTTGCCTGTACCAGTATATGGGATATCCACGCAGATCAAATGGACCTGTCCTGTGTAGATTCTGAATTTCGACAGTCTCCACAAGCAGAGACACATTTGATTGCGTTCTTTCTACAAAAGCATATATTCGTTCCGCAGGAGTGTATGGAGGTCATTTGAGAATTTCCAAGCCCCATTTCTGAGCATCTCGGATATCAATATATCCAATTGCTTCCATTCCACCGTTTGTAGGTGGACTCGCAGGCTGTGAAAGTATGCCGCACGTTCAGTTGGAGGTAGTTTCTGACGTTCGATTCTTGTCTTGCTTGAAGTGACCATTGTCATGAACTTTGAGTATCTCAAGCCATTCAATGTGTCTGACTGCTTGCCAGAGTACAGAATTACAAACTGTTCAGCGCCGATTCTTCCAATTTCTGCTTGAGATACGGCGCTGTCGTGCGTTGTTGCTGATATCTTCTGAATCTCCCTTTACTTTTCTAACCTCTTGAGAAGCTGTGTTTTCCCATGGCCAAACATTGCCGAAGTAACAACACACCCACGCAATGCATGTATGAACAGGAGGTGTCGCCTAGTTGTTTCCCCGATCTTCGCTACTATATTTACGATCTTCCATGCCTCCCCATCCCTATGTGACTTCCGTGCTTCTGACTGGAAATAAACATCAGCCGAAGTATGATTCCAATGGTGAACGGATAGAACTAGTACATCAGTATCATCTGCGACAATGACAACTGAATTCCCTTGAGACGAAAGTTTGATGGCACTTTCAACAATCAGGGTATCAGCATCGCCCGAACTGCAGTTAACAGTATGTCCACCCACTCTCAGTAATGTGGACAGCAATCTTATGAACTGCATTTTGTTATTCTCGTTCGACAAGAACCCTTCCTGGTTCTTGTGTGCAGTCATGGTGTCTGTCAAACGGATATCGGCAGACACGTTGACAGCTCTCCTTCTATGCTCATGACTCTTCGTGTTTGGTCGCTGTCCATAACCATCGAAGACGACACAGCAATTCTGCCCATATTTGTTGGCCACATATCCAACATACTGATGGGCTACTTCCGAGTAGGTAGCCTTCGCCTTCCATTTGACACCGTGGAGGAGAGCACGTACACGGAATCAGATGGCGGCTTCGAAAGTGCTACTCGATCGGTTATTGCAGCTGCTAGGTCTGCCTTGTTTGCTTTTCTGAGAAAGAAGTCTTTGAAGATGGCTGTTGGCATCACAGTCAGTTCGTACTCGAAGCACTGTGCCACGTCGCGCTCCCTCTGAGCAATAGCTATCAATCAAGTGAACAGAGCTGGTGGGTCTATCGATACCCTCTGGTTATCCAACTTCACCCCGGTGTTGCGACGGGTTCAGGATAAGATCCGGTACTGGTGGTCCCTGTGGAATCCAACATCATCCTGGAGGGTACGTGGTTCAACGCCTGTACTATATGTAATTACAATTGTTACTTCTGTCTGAGCACTATGTCTATATCACCATCCATATATTACATAATGTCCTGCAATGAATTATATCATGCTCGGATCAGTAGTTACAATCATAGAGTGCACGCTTGCAACTTAAAGCTCAGATTACGCAATAATCAATCCATTTGTATTTTAATTTACTTGCTTATATGTCTTCGTGGCGTTGAGCTGTTCAAGCGTTTCTCTACCACGAGTGTCCTGTTCATTTGGCCTTGTAAAAGTTCAAATAACAACCATCGATGGGAATATTCACCCAAAGCAAACGGGTATCTACCCAGGGGTATCGAAGTCTACAGGGTCACATGACACCAAAATTAATCTTAGCTTTTAATAGTTTGGCCTTCCTCCATTTGGCTGTAATTATATTATTGTCGAGAGATAGTAAAACTAACCGCTGACCGAATTTGGGCAAATAAGAACACACCGAGAAGACATTAACAATTCTGCACCTCAATATCCAAAACATAAGACCTAAAATAGATGTTGAATATGAATGCTCACCACACGGTATTTTGACATTCACTGAGACATAGTAAGGAACCCTCTTCTGACATCTTAATCAATGAGTTCCATGAACCTCTGCGATTCAATCGTTTAACAAGAGGCGGTGGGTTTGCTATCTACATTAACCCTTCGAACTCTGATGTCAAAATGGTAAAGGTTTCAGCAGCAAATATTCCCTTTATGCAGTTTAATATTTAACCAAATATATATATATATATCAGTGAGCTCTGTCAAACAAGATATAATTGGGTAATTTCATGGTTAAACAAGAGAAAAACAGGGGGGATTGGGGCAATTTCTGTTGAACTGCCAGAGCATTAGGTTGTTAAAGAGGGAATCTCATTTGTACACAGACCAGATCTTGGGGGCGCCATGTAAGCCTCTATTCAACAAGCCAGAGACACAATTGTCGATTAATTGTTACAAGGGATTTTAATGATAATCAGTTGGTTCCAACAAGAAGCAGCTTTCTGAAATTATTTCATATTTTAGTCTAGGCTCATGAGTTAACCCACGTATTTTACGGAGATATCAGCTTCATTGATAAACATGTTTGCTGTAAGTAACACAGTCAATGTGAAGGCCTGTGATGTGCACGAACCTTTTATTCCAGATATGATCGCTTCCATTGCCCAATTTCAGTAGAAGTCGATTTTTTAAAACCCCATCTTCTGACATTCAAGAGGCGAATATGGTTGTATTGTCAAGGCAATTGCGAAGCACTAAACCTGACATTCCGCAACGAAGATTGGAACTCTCTCTTTGACAGTTCGTGTCTTGATATCATAGTGTATAATTCTACAGATAAACTTCTCTGCACTGCTACCAATTATGTACCAAACAAATGTGTTATGTCGCGAAAAGGCAAACCGAAATGGATACACACCGATAAGACAGAGAAAAAGTTTGTATCGCAGCCAAACGCACTGGTCTTCCACACAAATACAAACATAAACGGAATGATGTTGTGTCGTCTATTATGAAGGTCAAAGCGTCATATCTTTCCAAAAGAAAATCTGCGGAGTAGTGAAATACGTACATCACAGTGGTGGAAGACCATCAATACACTCATCGGTCGAAATAACGTAGAAGGAATGCAATGTTTAAATCATTCAAATAATCTATATTGTTCAAATGCTAAGAAAGCAGAACTATTGAGTGAATATTTCTGTTCTAACTCTACAATTTTGATTCAAATGTCACCCTGTCAGACCTCCCACACCAAGTTCTCCATGGACAAGATAGTATAATCATACATCGCAGTGAAATATAAAACGAAATCAATAATGGTGTACAAGGCGTCTCGACGTGATCTAAAACCTCTGTCACACTCTGCTGCGATCAGGTAGGCGCTTGTTTTGCGCTGCAAAAGTATCAAAATATGAATAACACACAGGAATAACGCGGAAAACTGTCCAAAATTGTCAAACTTTTAAAACAAGATAGCTCTTAGTATGCTCCTATCCCGCTTATCATGTTTCCATTGCGTTCGTAGTACGACCCATTGCGTTGCTACTTTGTCAAGTCTCACGCTCTCACTGCGCTTCATCTGCGCTGTAAACGTTCTTAGTGCGTCGATATCGCTGTCATTGCGTTGCTAGTACGTTCTCAATATTTTGCGAAACGTTCTCTGCGTGGGCCCGGAGAGTATAGATAGAGCCTCCTGCGTGTTCCAGACATTAGTCTGATTTCGGCGCTAAAGATCGCACCGAACAACGTAGTCACAAAGGTAAAAGGCAAAAGCAAGGCTCCAGCACCCAAGGACAGAGGGATTCGCGCAATTGTCTTGGGCTCGCGCGGGAAACAGCGGAGCTGAAACTGAAGCTGAGGAGGGCTGGTATAGCTGAGATAACTCCGATAAAGTTACTTATGATGGTGAGGTGGAGTGCGGATAGAAGGTGGTTGTGGATTCATAAAGGAAGCAGGGATGGAGGAAACGTGGATGGAGGTAGCTTAATCTGGAGGATGCAAGTGAGCAGGGGAGGTCTAGTTGGAAAATTCGAAGGGTAGAGCCAGGTCAGAGGTCAAGACCAGCGTATGGGTACTAAGGGTACTAAGCGGTGCATAGAAAATAGATTTAGTGGGGAGACAATGGAGAGAGGACAACATGAGGAGGTGGTTTGTGGTGTTGATAGTGCAGATAGGTTAAGAAGAACAGAAAGAAGACTTCGGATGCCAGTCAAACAATACAAGTTGCATGTGTTACAGGTGACATGGGGTCTAAGGAAAGAAACAGGGAGGAGAGGAAAAGAATGTTAATTGTAGCGGGAAGCAGCATTGTACGCGGAATAGATAAGGTTATTTGTGATCATAGCGGCACAAATCGGACTGTTTTGTGTTTCCCTGGGGCGAAGGTTGAAGATTTGAGGAGCATGGTGGATGGTGTTGCGACGGGTTCAGGATAAGATCCGGTACTGGTGGTCCCTGTGGAATCCAACATCATCCGGGAGAGGAGATAAGCAAGACTGCTGTAGACGTACAGGGATTTGGTTACTAAACTGCTCAGCAGAAATGCCGGGGAGTGGTATCGCGGAACTTCCCGTTCTAATGGCGCGGATGAGCGGAATTCAAGGATTATGGCATTGAATGAGGAGTTGGAAGAGTACTATGCTGACTGGGGTATACCCTTTGTTGACCACTGGTACACATTTTGTGGTAAGGGGAGCAAATACGGGCGAGACGGGATGCACCTTAGTGGATGGGAACAAATGTGTTGGGTAAAATTATGACTTCTACAGGTAGCAGAGCCTTTCTTGGTGACAAGCCGGGTGGGATGTCAGAGGCAATAGCAAACGTGGACACAGAAAGGATGAACAAGAGCGGGGGGGGGGGGGGTGGGGGGGTTCAGTGGGGGTTAGAGATTATCGAGGTTAAGTTAAGAAACAATATAATCAATAGAGAAAGTCAAGGAATCCGGGTAATCTGAAAGTGGGTACAGCAACATCCAAACTCTCACAGGAAAATAAATGAAATAGTTACGCTGCGCTGATCGATGGGAGGGAGAAGACATTGATGTTATGGGCTTAAGTGAGATTTGGTTACGACATGGGGAACGTGTGAACCAAGTAAGAGAGTGTGTGTGGGTAGGTGTAGGGCGGGCGGAAGGTCAGGGAAAAAGTAAAGGGGTAGGCACGTACATAAAAAGGATTTAAAACCATCGTTGATCACAGATCTGGCAGATATCAGTGCCCCGACTGAGGTGTCCAAGAAAGTGGATGGGTAAAGTTTAATCTAAAAAACAAAAATGTTGCATTGGGATTGTGTACTGTGCGGTAGAGGGAAGCAAAATCTGAGTGGAATACCTCAATATACTGAACAATTAGGTCCAATATCACGTAATTAGAAAACATGGCACTCGGTATAATCCTGATGGGGGACTTTAATGGACACAAAGTTGACAAGAAAGAAGGCATCCGGGGCGGGGATAAGAAAGTTAATAGGAATGGAAGGAAGCTGTTGAACTTCAGAAATGAGCTCGGTCTGAAGATTATGAACAGGGATGCGAGGTATAAAATCGATTTAGGAGAGGAACGACAGAACAATAATCCATTGTCTTCTCACAGATATCGATTTATGGAGGGAAGTGATAGAGGTAGAAGTGATGACGAGGGTAAAAGGGAGTTGACAGTAACCACAACTTAATTACAGTTACTATTATACAAGGAAAGCTTCAAGGAGATTGGGGACTCAGAAAGGATGCTAACTGGATGAAGTTTGAAGAAAACATGAAACCAAACCTTGTGAATGTACACAGGGAGGCCAATGTCGAGGAAATAGCAGATCCCATATTTGTGGGCCTAGTGGAGGAAGGGAACGAAAGTATAGGAAAGATTAGGGTGCCAACACGGAAACTTGGGTACATAGTGACTGACAACTGAAAAAGGCCATTATGTATTTATTTATTGGTGTTTAAGGTCACATATTTTTGCACAATGGCTAATCATGACCACAAAAAGCTCATAAAGGGAAGAATAGTCAAATAAGCTGCGTATAGAAGGAGTAGAAAGCTCAAGGGGGGCAGAAAGACTAATGTCATATTTTTCTCTAGTACTAGTAGAAATAAAGTGTAGACTGATAGAGCTGAAATATTATTTTGGCTAAATTACAACTTAATTCCAACAGTAAAGTAATTGCATAGTTGATTAACTGTAAAGTCAGTTCTCCCTTAATTTACAGTGTTCAGTACCAACAATAATAGTATTCGCTTGATGAGCTTGTTGCAGTGAAGGACCATAGACGATGTTTCAGGTAAAGCTGAAATATTATTGTGGTTAAATTGCAACTTAATTCCAGCAGTACAATAATTGAATAGTTGATTAAATGTAAACTTAGTTAAAACTTTATCCGACAAAGTGTTCCGAAGAACAAAAATTAATTTTCATTTTTTCATACTTTCATGAATATGGATGTCATTGGCGCGAGCTTGAAGAGCTGGTTCCACAGACATTGATATTTGCATGGTTTATTGACAATGTTCCAAGATATTCTAGATTTTTTTCAATTTAATTTACCATAATCCATTTGGAAGAAAGAATTTGAATTTGAAAAGTATTCAAATATTTATATTTGTATTCATGAATACATTGTAAAGTATTCGAATTCAAATACATTTGGAATTTGTGTAATTTGCATTCGTATTTGTTTTATACCCTTTCAGACTATTCCTATTCAATACATTTCCAAAGTATTCATCCCAAACCTGCCACAGAGTGTTTGAGTAAAGAGCAATAATAGATATACAGACGATCAAGACCAAGAGCCAATACTATAAAACGTTTACAGTTGTATCTTCTAGAATTGTATTTTCTAGTTATGATTTTAAATGGAAAGAAATGAACCATTGGCGTTTTCAAAGATGTGGCAATTTGCCAGTTGGCAAATTGCCATATCTTTTAAAATGCTAATGATTCATTTTAGTCAGCTATATTAATAGGTAAAATATACAATTCTAGAAAATGTAATTGTAAAAGTTTTATAGCATTGGCTCCAAATCGCATCAGAACTAGTCAAGTACTGTGGAAAAAATAAACGATAAGCGATGGGGCATAGGAAACCTATCGAGTGCCACAATGAGGTCAATGAAAATTTATCGACCTTCGTGGGGGCAAAATAAAAACCGAGGCGGTACAAAAAGTGATCTAAAAATTAAGGAGCGGAAAAGAGGGAGGGGTGGACGAAATTCCTAACGAGTTTCTAAAAAAATGGGGAGAGGAATTCTGTAAAAACGTAATGACCTTATTCAACTTAGCCATAGAAAAGCAAGAGGTTCCAAAAGAGTGGAGAGAAAGCAAGGTTACATTTATACACAAAAATGGAAAAAGGATGAATTGGACAATTATCTGGGGATTTCTGTCAGTAGCAACATTAGAAACGTTTTCTGTAAAGTCCTGTATGGGAGATTAGAGGGTGTTATCGAAGAGAAAGGGCTTCTAGGAGAAATCCAGAAAGGATTCAGAAAGGGAAGGAGAGTCTCTGACCATCTTCCTACGCTGTCCTAAATGGGAGAATCTGCGAAAATCAAAAAGAAAAACATGTTTATGGCCTATCTGGATGTGAAAAAGGCATAAGATAGAGAATGGATAGAGGGTGTGTGTTGGAAGCTTGAGGTCTTGGACTTGGAAGGTGAGTTGGTGTAAATTCTGAAAACATTATATAAAGATGTACAAAGTGAACGCAGCCTGGGTAACATAACAACAAAACTTGTGCCTATGTCGATAGGTCTGAAACAGTGGTGCATCCTTTCGCCAATTCTTTTTGCACTGTACCTTTACAATTTAGGAGATGAAATCCTGCATAGCGACGAGGGGGGTGGCAGTTTGGGACATCAAGATCCCATGTCTATTTTTCGCACATGATATGATGAAAGAAAAGCGAAGAGGGGCTAGAAAAAATGCTGGCAATCGTTGGGTGAAACGGGAACAAATGGCGACTCAAATTAAATGAAGGAAAAATCAAAATTATAACCTGGGTCGTAAAGTGGAACCTACTCAAAAGTGGAGGGTGGGAGATTTCTGTATTCAGGAAGGTAGCAGCAAACTTCTTAGAGTGGGGGATACATGTGACTACGAGTATTTAGGGGTAAATATAAACATTACGGAAAGAGGCGTCTACCGAAACCACACGAATAAACTAACTGTGAAGGGAAAGCGAATACCCAGTCAAATGAATCTTGTAGGGAGAAACTGCTTCAATAAGGTTTGCGTTGAAAAAACAACTTTGGAAATGATGGGTGTACCAAGTATAAACTGTGGTACGAATGTGATACCTCTAAACCAAATGGCGTTAAAGAACTTGGAACCATGCCGAACGATACAGGCCGCTGGATAACGGGGTTGAGTAATGCCGCAGCACTAGAAGCAATAAGGGATGAAATTAGGTGGGTGTGGATTAACGACAGGATAGAATTAATGAAACTCTGCTATATCAGCTATTTGGTAAATCTCATCGTCAGCCGATGATGTAAACTAATATTCCAGAACATTTGAAATTCAAACATAAAGTCTGGGTGGAAAGACCAAGTAAGGAAGTTTATGAAGAACTATTCATTGGAGATCTTAGACTTAGAAGTGGACGAGCACAAGCCAGGGTAAAATAATCCTCAGAGAACCAGTATAGGCGGATTGTTACATGAATTGTTGAGAGGGTGTCAAAGCAAAGATGTCTTTGGGGGGGGGGGGGGGGCATCGTCATAAAGATTAGCCAGGTTTTGAAGAGTACATTCATGACACTTTCGGGTGGTCACTGTTGTCCAAAATGAGCTCACGGTCGCTGAAGCTTTGGGGATAAACTGGGAAAGACAATGAAGGAATGAAATCTAGTTGTAGTGGAGACCCGGGAACACTTTCTATTACAATGTTCAAAATACCAGTCTAACAGAATACTATTCACCGGGAGTATGATGGGGAAGTGGGATGGGAGAATGAAGGACATATGTTTGGTAGATGAAACAAATGAGAGGGTTGGTATGCTTATCGGAGAGATCGGGAAGAATGGGGTACCGTATGTCATCAAGCACTTCGTCTCAGAGCAGAGTTAGTATAATAAGTTACTGGGTTTAGTGGGTCGCGAGTCTTTACAAAAGCAAGTATTTAATTAGATAAATACTTCTTATAATACGACTACCACAAATACAAATAACCCCTCAATACCACTGTAGTTTGCTCATCAAATCCAGCTCTCGGAAAACGAGAGTGTCAAGTTTTCCAGATCGTTATCATGCCTGTCACAGAACATAAACACGAATGTCTTCTTATTAAACTCCGGTTCCGGTCGAGGTCTATTTGAAAATGCCGTGATGAACAATTGCTATTTTCAAGATGCGATTCCAACAAAACGCAGAAGAATCTATGTTACTGAAAGCGATTCCGATTGAAATTCCAGTCCTGCCTCCATTGTTTTAACTTTCAAGTTTCACGTTCGACAGGAACGTTCGATATTACTTCGCATTTGGGATTCCCAAATTCCATAAATAGTTAATGGTTATTTGGCTAATATAATTCTTGTTGTATTTGATTTTTCAGGTGTTGTGTGATCAGTTTAAAGCACAAATTGTCATTCCATAAACAAATTATTACAAAGGTCAGTTGATCTATGTTGTTGTATTCCGTCGGGTTGACGACGTAATACAACAACACAGATCGATTAATTGTTGTTGTAATCTGTATATACTGTCGCCAGTGACTCGCCGTGTTATTAAGTATGTTTTAGAATTAGTTGCTGTCTTTTTGTGAAGTTGGTGACCTACAATGTTTTACTGAAAACAAAAACGAAAACAACAAAACAAACCAATGCCTCATTACCACTCACTGCCAATTAATCCTTTGAACTTTAGTGGTATCTTCCACGCCAGTTTGATGGCAGCAATTAGAAGAGTCCATATTAAGTGTTTGGAATAGACCAATCCATATTTTCAACGTACAGCCCCGAGGCTGCGCGTTGAAAATATAGATTGGTCTACCCCACACATTTATTGAGCAGCCATCATATTTAATGACGTTATGACGTGTCGTGTTCCTGGCCGGAAAATGGGCCGCTGGGTTTCGATGTGTTATTGTTGAACATTTGTCCAAACACTATTTCTAAAACCTTATTGACAAAAGAAGTAACTGAACATTTTTTTTAATTCGTCATCGATCGCGCTTTTCACCGCCACGTTGAACAATTTTGGTCAATGCACATTTTTTGATGCACACACACAAATTCAGATACATCACTTTCACGATTGTTCATCTGGTCAGTCATAACTAGCTAGCGATAGACAAATCTAGCAAACACTTCAAGAACTATTGCTTGAGTCTTAGTTTATGTTGTTTGTCATTCATGACAACACACCTTGTAAACTGACCCACTATCATTAATGTATCTTGATTTTCCTTTTTTGATTTGGCGGGATGAGGGGAGGGAGGGGGGGGGGGGCAAAGAAGTGTATGTGAGCCCACTCCATCGGAACTACAGCATAGTGATTTTTCATTGCAAATCGAGCATGTATTGTCAGCTTCTTTAGCGTGTTACATTTACTGCATGCTTTCACCTGAACGTGTACGTCCGTGGACATGCCGATTAATAACAATTTTCCGTCAACCTTTCCTTTGTCCGAACATTTCCCTCATGTCCAGAAGCAAGTATATCATAAAGTCAAATTCAACACAACTGATCACAGACAATAATAAGGAACTAACCACACTTTGTTACTATTTTACGAGGTTTCCAAATAATTGTGTCCAGCCACACAAGCGGAGATGGTGATCCAGTACTTTTTAGCAGCTGCGCTGTCTGAGCACAATTCTTTATCTGATTGAGAAACGTACTTTTTAAAGCAGTTCAAAACAAATTCAAAACTACCATCATATAATTTCTTTTAGTGAAAACTAAACAATGATCCCAAATGTCGTCACATTAGCCTGTTAATCAGCATTAGATTTTTTTTCCTAACCATTCGCCGAACTTTCATCTTCAGTCGTATAAAATGGTATTTGAACATTCTCTAAAACGCCTGGAATTCCATTCACCTAGAATATCAAGGTCTCTCCTCTACCTCCAAGTGTATTCAGAATTTTATTCTCGCGAACTTCTAAACAGATAATTCCCTTGAAAATTTCTACTCTACCTTGCATCTGAATCAATAAACGAGACAACTTCCCTGTCAGTGTTGCTCCCGTGATTGTTTTTTAATAAATCCTGCTTTTCTGCATTCTCGATTACTTCGCAAATGACCCTACATGAAGCCCAACCATCAAACATAGCAGTACAACTTTCCATAGGCTGGGATACTACTAACAATCTCATCAAAGTGAGACCATTTTCAAAAAGCTCTAGCAAAACATTTACATCTACCAGACAAATGAAGGAGAAATACCCGATCTGGATCTTCGGCAAGTTTTGTCGTCTCAAGGACGTGTACATCAATCTGCATTTGCATGTTTCGCAAATTCTTCCGACCAGCGTGCTTACTGACCTTGAGGTGCTTCAACATTTGTCGATTAGAGTAAAGTATGGTTGGTTCTAACAACAAATGTGCGATCCAATAAATAGCATTTAAACCGATGAGTAAATTTGACTGCAGCTAACAGTTTCTTGCGAATTGTACAACACCTTTGTTCACATAGTATTGCCTAATTTCATAACAACTGGTCATTTCCATTTCAACCCCGACGCAACTGTGCTCCAGTAACTTAGTCTGAACCATCAGTATCAATAATGAACATATCTTCACAATCTGCGAAAGTTAACACATGTGTTGATGATCGTGCTACTTTCACTTACCCAAAAGATGTTTCTTTTTCCTGATTTGAAACATATTTCTTTTCTATTACTAACAGTGTACAAGGAAGCAGCGATTTGTGTACTTCTTATATGAAAAGAACCTGTGGTAATTTGCTAACCTCCAGAATCGCTCCCTTATTTTGAATTCTGGGATAAATGGCACCAATTAATTACTTCCACTGATGAAACTCTCACATGTAGGCTAGTTCTTCGAATTTTACCAAAGAAACACAAGTTCATATTCCTCTTCCTTTCTCTTGGGTGAAAAATAAGAACTCGTGAGGAGGAGGTACAGAATTCCTGGTGACTAGTTTCCACCACCGAACAGTCACCTGTTGTCCAATTCCCGTAAGTCATGTACAAAGTCCGTTTCTTCTATCAATGCTTCTGATTTGGAATTGCTATGACCCACATGCACACAAATGTGTTTTACTCTCAGAAAAGTGTTTTCTTAAATTTCGTTGTCTGCAATCGGGAATGCAACGAAATTTTGTCACCCATCGGGTTTGCAAACTATTTTTCTTTTGTTTCGAAAATATTTTGTTACCTTAATGTGACTGTTTAAACTTAATTTTATGCATTTATATATAATATTCAAAAAAAGTAGGGGATATTTGATAAAAGTGAGATATATGAAAAAATATATTGATATTTTATCAAAACGACAGTCGAGGCATTGCACTGTGACATCTGGTGAATGATTTCAGCGATAGTTGGGTGTCTGACAAGCACACATTCCACACACGGTGCTGCAGAAGACATGGACGGTCAGTCAGAGAATTTACCACTTTCAGCCCAAGACCTCAATACCTTGTAAATCCTCCTCGATTCGCGAGACAAGCGCGGATCCGACGTAACATACTCCTCACCAAACGTCCAATATCAGCTTGACTGGTGGTATTCCACTCTTTCTGCAGGGCAGAGGCGAGTTCCTGGTGATTGGTAGGTGGCTGTTGGCGTTGCCGTAGGCGCCCGCAAGCATATCCCAGATATGCTCGATTGATGAAAGGTCTGGACTTAGTGCTGGCCAAGGCAGTGTAGCGATGTTCTGCTCCTGGTGGAACTCTGTAGCGACACAGGCTATGTGTGATCTTGCATTGTCATCTTGGAGAATGAATCAACGGCCGCGGTGTCGCGCAAATTGCAACACATGAGCTGCTAACATGTTGTCACGGTAGTAGTGCCCTGTGACACGCCCTTTGATGACATGTAATTATGTTCTGCTTGTCATGATTATGCCTCCCCACACCATAACCGACCCATCACCAAAACGATCGTGCTGCCTAACGGTTACATCATGGTATATCGTTCGTGCCGCTGCCACACTCTTGTCCGCCAGTTGTGGAAGTCGAGAGTGAACCTCGATTCATCGGAAAACATGTCGTTGCTCCACCGACAATTGTCCCAGCGCTGTCGTGCTCCACACCAATTATGCCTTGCTGCGATGTGACGTTCTGTCAAACGTAGAATCACTCTAGGTCGTGCAACAACTGTCCAATCTCTGGAGCACTTTGATGGCTGTTAAGTAATGCTGCTGTTCGGATGAAACGATCCTGGTTTGCAGTTGTCGCCACTTGGACGACCTGACCGACGTCTGTTACACGGCCCTAAGGATCGTCTAAGTTGTAGGACTCGAATGGTGTCTTCCAAGGGTGGCTCCTTTGTTCTACAACAAGGGCAGCCCGATGTGTTGTGTGTGTGGCAAACTATGGATACTTGAAGTGGTTGCCACTACCGATTAACTAGAGAGTCATTAAATACAACTGGAACTCATCGACACACTTTCTACTAATGTTTATTCATTCAATCAACAAATTCAACAAGCGTTTGGAGCTGGAACATCACCACTCAGTCTTCAGCTTCTCTGCCAATGCACCAGGTCTTCTAAATAACCTAACAAATAGCCTAACTGCGACACGACTTTACTAATAAATTCTAAGTGGCTTTTTCACTCAAAGCCCATGCTATGTAGTTTGAGCTCCTAACTGTCGGTTGGTAGTTCAGGCGGCGACTGACTATTGCCAGTCGAGTTAGCAGATTACATGCTTCCCCAGCCAGCGTGATTCAGAACTGCCTGACTTGAAAGTCGTAAACAACTCGTGATGAATTTTCATCCTAACCCCTACACATCATATTGTAATAGCCGAAACCCGCAGTGGGTCTACTGGAGCAACTAATAGTCTAATCATCCTGTCTTAAGGTTTATCGGTTAATGAGTAAATATGGTGAGGCCTGTGACCTTCATCAAGTGCTTCACTCTACAAGCATGGTCCCGGAGGCAAGTCATCTCACATGTTGTTCAAGAGATTAATGACCAGTAACAGGCTTGCAGAGATCTCCCCACTTGAAGGCTATTTCAACATTCCGTGTCTAGAGTTTTTATACTTAGGACTACAGGGTGTTGTCTCTGTCAATCTTGAGAACCTCTTAGCGTACGACGATGGTCAGCTGTTCATTAATTCTCAATTGGGTTTAAAGTACTTTGTTTACTGTTCTCCCCACTTCTGATACTTATCGTACGTATCATGCAGTGAACTCTAAGTTCGAAAGTCAATTTTCAAGGCTTTGTCAGATGTGTGTATTTTATTAAGTTATAATTTGCACTCGGTCACAGCAGTTCGACTAATAACGAGAATTTCTGTTCAATAATTGTAAGATTTGAGATTTTAGAAATAGCTGAATTCTAACAACTTTTCAGTAAAATGAATTTTCTGTTTCTCCATCCCTTCTTTCCCTGTCACTCCCATGGAACATGGACAGGTTCTCTCTTGTATGAACTCGGGCCGCGAGGCTGGTTAACCCCCTCATCGACCTCCTCGTCGACCTCGATCGCAGGGACTGTTAACCCTCTCGTAGGCTACATTTCGCTACATAAACCTCTCCCTCCTAAGATCAAAACCCAGTGGGAGTTTGCTCTCGACAAAGGATTCAAAAGTCGAAATGGAGCATACAGGAGGTATGGAGTCATTATAGTTTATTCTGAATTATCACGGTTGCCTGGTGCATGGCTGCTTGTCTGGAACTCTAAAATAATGAAAACACAATCCTCCAAAATATATATCCAAATAGGATCACATTAGCATGCCAAAGGCTCTCCTTTATAAGTTACACCTCCCCTGGCTATACATGCTTCTAGTACCTCTCTTGACAGTCAAGACACACCCGTACTAGTTTTCCCGATTTTCTTGTATTGTAGGGTATCTGGTGAGTACTTATCTGAACCCTGCCAGATCCCTCACTTGAATGGTCTAAATTTTCAAATGGTTTTTAAACGTCAATTTCCGTAGCAAATCAAATGGAAAATAGTACCAAATTAGACAATCACACGAGGCACATACTCTTTCAACGTCGCCCCTCATCTCCACTCTTTTATGCAATCTCAAGTAATGAGTAGTCGCAACATTGATAGAGTTTTCCATGGAGCCCTATATCTTGGAGATTTACTCATCAGGTGGCACTCCTGCTAAATTATAAATTCTGTAAATCTTCCCTGGACTGGAGTAAAAATGAAAATGAAGTCCATTATAAGCCAGGTGACATCGATGGTACATCAAATATCTCACGTCAGGTCTAACCCTGCATCGGACACAGAAAATTCTTCTCCATAGGGTGACAGAGGACCTGCGTGGTACTCTCCACTGTCGCCGGAGAAGGTTCATTCTAGAAATGCGATTGCTTTGTTCGTCAACATCCGGGCAGCTATGGGTACACATTCATAGCCACCAGGTGCATCCAAACATTCTCTGACCTCTACTTCAAATCCATACATGCTTAGGCCCTCCCGGAACCGATAACCAATTAAATCTGGACAGTTCGGATTTCAATAAAATTTGAATGCGTCTCAAAGACAACCCATCTTGCACTTACTGTTAAAACCATATACCATTCTATTTCTATAAACATGTGATTATGCATGAAATCGGTAACATACATCCAAATGTGGTCTCCCTAACTAATGGATCAACATCATAAACCCTACAAAAATCTAACTGATAGGTATTTGGTCACACTATATAATAGTGTCACCTCCTAGGTTCACAGTAAACAGTACAATGTTCGCAACAAAAATATTGACAGGCACACTGTTGTGTTGTCTCATCCAATATGGAAATAATTGTCTATGCAGGTGTCGTAAATGACCCCCATAACCAGCTTGATAAGCACTGTCATTGTTTATATCTAGATCAGAATCAGAGTCTCTTTCGGCCACAGCCATTGTTTTCCTTACTACTTTATTTACACAATCACTCTAGCATCTCTATTGCTTTTGTGTTTATTGTCACTTACACAGATGAGGTAACCTCTTCTAACTCATCATTATTGAGTCCCTTATTACACATTGTTGCACTCACAGTATCCATTTCAGCGTCATAGTGTACCTTAGGATACAGTCGTTTTCACAACACAGGTGACTTCTTCACTGCTCATTGAATAGTTTGTCGAATTAGTTCTACTATCTCTTTTTTGGTGGAGATCTAGTTCTTTTGGTGGAGATCTAGTTCCAACTGGTACTTCTGCTGGTGGAGCCGATGGTTCTGTAGATAAAACTGTCATTTGGTTAGTTGAATGCATGGGCACATAAACATGAGTCAAAAGTTTGTTCTTTCTTCCACCTAGCACAACATCATTCAACACTTCACACTCGGTTTCCAAAAAGTCATGTCTAGCTCTGTGCTTCTTACACGTTGTTTGCAAGACCCAATTTAGCATTCAAATATGGCTATGTTTTCGAATACATCTCACAAGTACGTAAAGCATCAAAACAATGACTACTGTTCCGAAGAAATATGTCCACTTGGGTACAGTGAACAGTTCTTCAGGTACTAGCTGCATTGCATCAAGTTCGCACACTAAATCATTCATGGGTAGATTATTGAGATGACTTAATGTTTTCGGCATGGTGAAAGTGGTTAAATTTACTTGTTCGATGACATGCTTCTAGACCTGTCACTGACGAAAAGAAAAATCAGGTAACACAGTCCTAGACATTAATTGGTAGGTGGTATTGTTACGACCATGAAAATAACTATGCAGTAACAATTGTCCACTCGTTGCCATACACAAAGGTTTTAATTCTAATAACCCTATAGGTGGCATTATTCTATGTGGTTTAGAATTTTTGCATTTTGAACAAGTTATCGAGAACCGCAATGGTACATTCATTGTAACATACCATAACCCTTCCTCAATGTGTGTTGCAAAATGCAAATCAATGTGTAACTGAATTTCAGTTGTACATAGCTTGTTAATCTCCCCTTGCATATTTAGAAATAAGGATAACATACAACTCGATGTTGTGCGTTTGGCCCATATAGCTCCCACCAGCGGACAAGAGTTTCTTATCATCCACACACTTATCATGCCCAATTTTGGGTATGTATCGAATTCTCTGTTTGTCTACAATTAATGTATCTGCTTCTAATTGATATATTGTGACTAACTTACTCACATCAGATGATACATTGGTGGTGATATTTTTCAAGGGCACAAGTAACACCTTCACATAAAAGGTCTCAAATTGAAAATTTGTGTTCACCAAAGGTACCTTCACTATGATGACTAATTTATCTTGAGTAAAGAAGGTTGCCATGGTTAATAAATGGTAGTATTGCCATAATTATTTCTCCATATCTAAAGGTAATTGTGTACGGTCATCAAGCTTTCCCTGTAAACTGTGTAACACAGTTGTTAACAAGGTTGGGGTGATGATTCGCGGCGATAGTTTTTCATCACCAATATATCCATCTGCTCATGCCTGTCACGCATATAAGTCTCGGCAGTTGTAATCATAAGTTTTATTTGAGTCACCACTATTTCTAGCTGGCGATATGCATGCGTAAAATGTTCAATCAAGGCAAGACGATTATCTACATCTTGTAGCTGTCGGGTAACTTCAGCCTGAAAATCTGCTACTATTCTAGACAAGTTCAATAGGAGTTCCCTATTCTCTTGTACTGCTGCGTAGGTCAATCTGATCATAGTTAAACTTTGCCTTTGCATGTGGTGCATTAGCTCTTGATTCCTTGACAATTGGACCAAGTTTTCCGTAATTCCTCTTAGATCCGATTCAGTAACAGTGCCAAATAGAAAACTCAATGCCAATAACATTAACTAGTCCACGCTTCTTCCTTGACGTTGAGGGTGTATGACCACTTTAATTTGCAATGATTGTTCAGGTCCTGTTTTACTCGTTCATAGCGATCATTAATGAACCTTATCTCATCAATCATAATGCAATATTAAGTGTTTCATTCGCACTGCCATACGTTTCACAGACTTGCTCAAAATTTTCATCAATTGCTTCATAATATCTGTTTGTGTTTGACGCTTGGACCCCCAAGTGTTCCATAAATTGTAAACGGTCAACCAATCACCATTAACCATATCAATTTCCTTCACTTTTGTGAATATCACATTGTTTCTAATTATTACTCCAGTAGTAGTCCCTTTTCCAGTAGTAGTCCCTTTTACGGCTACCAATAATAAACTTCCAATAAAACACTAGTGCAATGTCATGCTCCTACAATGAGAAGAAAGCATGGGTTAACATGGTGGGTGATTTACATACTAAAACAATCAATTACTCCATAATTCACTGTGTACCCATGAACATCTGGAAGTATTCTAAACCCAGCGAAAGTGCTTCATTGGTTCGCAATGCCAACAGTGGCCTGGCTGGAGTTTCAATTTCTGCCAAATCATAAGTCGATGCAATTTTGTCACCTACACTCGCAACCCTTTCCCCCCTCTGTGCAAAACTATATTGTACTTTAATTGGTGGTACTCCAGGGAACAGCTTCATTGACCTCTGTACCACAAGCTCTTTCACCCACCATTATTATGTAACACATTTCTAATATTATCAATTAATTTCCCAATTTCTGTACTTTTTCTCTCATTTTCCATCTTACATTGCATATTTACCTCCATCAATGCATCTGATAGAAGTGCCTGCATGGCTTTCTTATGTTCTCTGTAATGTCACAGCTGGCGCCTTAACTCTTCAAGAGGTACACTCTCTTCTTCAGACAAGGAGTGTTCTCTTACCTGTCGCTTATTTCAAATCAGATGACCTAATGGATTCCCTAGTTTATTTTCCTCTTCACTCTCACTACTGTCTTCACTGGCAGTAGCAGCTTGCACTGGTGGCGCTACATATCTCTGTGTTCTGCACCACCTATCCAGTGCTGGGACTTCCCACTCTTGTGGAGCAAAACTTAGATTTTCTCCATGACACTTTATAACTCGTCCTGTCAACTGATCTTTATTCTATAACTCACCGGCCCATTTTTTTCTATAACTCGGAAAGGATATTCCCATTTTTTCTCCAACTTACCTTTTGATCTTCTGTCTTGATATATAATGGGGTCACCTACTTCAAACTGAATGTCTTTCGCTTTCTCATTCCCTAAGCATTCTTGTTTCGCGACATGTTTTTGTTGTCAAGCTTGCTGTTGGGCAAATGCCTTATGCTGTTAATATAATGGTGATTAATATAATAGTGATATTATGGGGTTCCTCTCCCATATATTTCTGTATGGGTCTCAATATAGTGTCTAATGGTAAAACCACATCCCTCTGTCAAATATTTCATTACCTCCTTGCAATTTTCGGATCCATTGTCCATCAACAGTTCCAATGGACAGCCAAATCTTGTGAATATTTGGTCTATTAACAAATTTGCAACTGTTTCCGCTTTCTTATCTGGGACTGGAAATGCTTCAGGCCATCCAGAATACATGTATCTGTTCCCAGAGAGTGCAGTTGGGAATGGACCACTCATATCCAATGCTATTTTTGCAAAGGAATATGGCAGTCTATTGGCCTCTTGCATTGGTAAGTGGACTTTCCTTGTATTCCAAGCTCGGCAGGTAAGACATTTCTCAACATATTGATAAATGTGCTTATATAAATCTGGCCAGTAATATTTTCTACTAATATTATAATACACTTTATCAATCCCTAAATGTCCTAAGTTGCCAGGGTATTGTCTCAACACCTCTCCTGTTAAATGATCAGGTACACATAACCTCACTCACGGGTTATCATCTGTAGCACTAATATAATGTAATACTTCCTCTATTAACATATATCTACTACTAATATTGGTTGGGATATTACTACCAAGATATTTCTTTTTAATTTCCATAAGTCTACTATCTTTTTCCTGCTCTAATTTCATATCCAAATCTCAATAATTGACCTTCTCAGGCTCCATGGCTGAACTTGAACTTTGTGTGGGTACTGACACATGGGCAAATCGCTTTGGATCGATTTTATCGCTATTAATCACCCCCACTGTCAGGGCCTTATCTGTATCTACAGCATCCATATTGTAATTTGGGTCAACATCTGCTAACCCCTCAGGTAACCTTGATAACATATCTGCACAAGTATTCTGTCTCCCGGGTAAATATTCAATTTTACAATTATAACTATCTATTTTCAATGCCCATCGTTGCACTTTGGCATTGTTTTGAGGACTCATTAGCAAGTATCGCAAGGGGACATGGTCTGTCTTAATGACAAACTGTGCACCCTGTAGATAATGGTTGAGTTTGTCCAAGGCATATGAGACGGGAAATGCCTCCTTTTCAAATGTTGACCACTTCTGTTGTGATTCTCCCAATTTATGAGACAAGAACACTATTGGTTTCTCATCGGGCACCCCGGGAAGTTTTCTTGTACTATCATCACTTGGCTGGATTAACACGGGACCTACGCAAGTCCCCGAGGTGTCCGTATAGAGAACGTAGCCCTTTCAGGTGTTGGGATAGCTCAGGCAAGCTATCTGTGTCAAACTCTCTTTTAAATAATCAAAGGTTTTTTGTTGGGCCTCCTTCCATTAGAATCTAGCATATTTCTTTGTGAGGGCCACTAAGGGCTGTGCAATTTCACTAAAATTAGGTATAAATCTCCTATAGTAGGACACCATTCCCATAAAGCTTCTTTCTCCTGTTACAGTTGTAGGTGGACCTAATTTTCTGATATCTTCAACTTTATTCTGTTCTGGCTTAATCCCATCACCACTAATGGCAAAACCTAGATAAGATCTTTCACCTTGAAAGAATGAGCACTTCTTTGCTTTTAGTTTTAATTTATGTTGCTTTAGCTATTTCAGAACTGCTCTTAAATGTTCAATATGGGACTTCTCGTCACGACTGAATACCAAAATGTCGTCCAGATATGCTAAGGAAAATTCGCTCATTCCATCTAGGACCACCGTCGTGAGCTCTTGAAAACATCCAGGTGCATTTTGAAGACCAAAAGGCATCACATTGAACTCATATAACCCTCTCTGACATGTAAAAGTTGTCTTTTGTTTATCACTTTCATCCATCGTGACCTGCCAATAACCTGACTTCAGGTCAAGGGTGGTGAAATATTTGCACCCATTTATCAAAGTAAACACGTCATCAATGAGTTGCAACAGCCAACTTGTAACATGGTAACTTGGTTAAGGCGCCTAAAATCTACACAAAAGCGCCTAGAGCCGTCCTTCTTGCCCACAAGCAAGAAAGGAAAGCTCCATGCACTCTGTTATCTTTGGATAATTCCTGCATCTAGCATTTCCTGAATTGCATCATCCATAATTTTTCGTTTCAACAGTGTGACACGATAAGCCTGACTCTTAATAGGCCTGGCATCCCCAGTATATATTTTTATTGTTATTGTGTCAGTTTGGGTTAATTCTTTATCAGTTTTTGCAAATACATCCCGCTGTTCCCGGATTAATTTCATTAACAATTCCCTCTCATCTGGTGGCACTTGAATGTCACTGTCTGTTACGTGATTGTCATTATCTTTGTTTCCAACTGTACTAAGTTTCGTCACTTCCTGTGTGATATTAACTAAGTCCTCCTCGGCAGTTACAGGTTCAACTTTTCCCAACATACAACATTGCTTCAATGTATAATGCTTATTGGTACTGTTAATCAACATAACTGGTATATTACCACAATTGTTGCTTACAATGCTGTTACTTACCATTAAACCTGATTGCTCTGCAATATAGCCTTGCTTTAAGCCATGATGTTCTAAAAACTCAGAGTCAAAAGTTGATCTTACCCCTACAGCCTTAGCTGTTCAAACACACATACTCTGTGGTTTCAACTCAATGCTGTTCACTAGACAGGTTAAACATGACACATGTAAATCTTTCACTAGTGGAATTAACTGTATGTTTACTTTTATTTTTCTTAATCCCCAATATATGTTAATATTATTTCCTGCAATCCAATCTAACCCTAAAATCAAACTCCTATTTAATTCATGCATTACTAAAAAAAATCCTGCGACTGGGGTAACCCATTAATAGAAAAGTACAAATGCACCATCTCCCTGGGTCAAATACTTGTACCAGCCACACCAGTTATACTTGGTAGTTGATGTCTATCACCCACTAATCAAGGGTGATTGTGCATATTTTTCCAATATTTTGTGCTGATGCATGCAGTTTGAGCTCCCGAGTTGAGCAGAGCTCTGACTCGCTGCTTCCCCACATGAATCATCACACTGTCCAAAGAAGCTGTGCCAAAATTTAATTCTACAGTCCAGAATTCCTCCAAGACTGTTTTCCAATCATTTTTCCTTGTTAGGTTTCCTTTTTCAGTGTATTTACCTGTGAGCTCTTGGAGCTCACTGAGCTCTCCTCTGGAACTGCCTTAGAATTATTACTTAGATGATCTGAGCTCTCTTCTGGAGCTGATTTTGGGTTATGTGAGCTCTCCTCTAGAGATGACTTGGGATTATGAGAGTGGTCTGGTGAATATCTCTCATAAATAAATTATTTTTCTTCATATTTTGCAACTCTCACTCAGTGAAATCTTTCTTGGATAAAATCCATGTACAATTTTTAGTAAAGTGACCTAGTATGGAACAGCAGTCACACTTTTTGACTCTCTCACAAAATTTTGTTTTATGGTCTGAGCTTCCACAAGTTGCACACTTTTGACCAAACTGCCAAGAGTTAATTTCCTTGGGTTCATTGATTAATTCAGAAGATAATTTACTTACTGTTTGCTGCACAGAAACACTTTCTGTTTGATTAGATTTCTCCCTGGGAATATTATTATTTAAGTTCTTCTTATTTCATGGAGTTGCTTCCCTTTGACTACATTTATTAAATCTTGTTTTTATTTGCCTCTGTTCTCAATTTGTTGAGGGAATAATTTTCAATTTACATTCTTTCTCTTGGTGTCCTATATTTAAACATTTCTTACACTTATGCCCTATTTTCTCAGCTTGATCACACTTATTTACATTTCTAAATTTCCCTCTCACTGATGCATTTATGTTATCTCCCACTTGTATTTTTACAGTATTGTTACTATGTTCTGGAGCCTGTTTGGTAGTTTTAACCCCTTGCCCCCTACCTATTGCCCCACATAAGTATAGTTTTGCACATTTAAGTTCTCGGGGCTCACTCAGCAAAAGCAAATCATATGCCCTAATCTGCCACAGCAAAAGCACCACACATCAGCCATTCACCTTTCCACTGGTTGTTGCACTGTTGCAGTGCGCACATGCTTTACTAATTGCACTCGGCATTGAGTCCACACGTGCCTCACCCTACCGCAACAGTAGCAGATGGGTTTCCTCACGTTTTGAAGCATCGCTGGCTTTTGATATCGCCCTTTTTATTTGTCTGGTGCCTGCTTGTTATACCTGGGAGGGGCGGGAGTTTTTGTAATTACGTGGACATTACTTTTTCATCGTGAGACGTCGACATCCATGGGCTGAATGTCCATGGAGTCATCAGGACTAACATTCCTTCCTATGTAATCATGATTGCAGTAATCTGATCTGTGTGCTTTTGATAAATACGCTGGTTCACTGCATTTTCGTACTTTTTCTTTAACCCCTGGTTCAAATAGAGCTAGGGCTAAAGCCTTTTCTAAGGTGGAGGGAGCTTTCCTAATAAATTCTGTTTTGACGTCGCTTTCATATAACCTGTCACCAAAATAATTTGCCAGTGTTTTCTATACTAATGGCTTGTCAATATCCTTCCCATAAGCATCCTTTGCAAGATTTAATAATCTCTCACCATAACTGACCACAGTTTCATATTTTTCCTGTTTCATGTGGTGCAGATAATTATTCGCCATACTATCATTGATCACCTCCAAGGAATGCTGCTGGAGCTGTGTTTTCAAGCTCCCCCATGTCACAGTAGGGTCGGCGGCTAGGGTGTGAAGAATAAAATCGGCCACAACAAAATCACTTGTCTGGGTGGCCATTCTGCGTTTTTGCATGTCTGAAATTTCATTTGTGGCACAATAGTGGTCAAGCGACTTCATCCATGGTTTGAAGTTGATGGGGTCACCCTTAAAACATTTAATATGGGTGTGTAGCTTTTGGGTTTATGTGGCATTTGCTGTAGTACCCATATTTACATTCCCCTGCTGAAGGGCGTATTGTACCCCCTGGATGGCCTCTATGATTTCTTGGACTTCCTCACTTTTTGTTTTACGTTTACTACTTATACCACTGGCAAATAGTGTCTCTCCCATCCCTTTTTCTTCTAGATAAGTGATCTCAGCGTTTTTCTGTTTCAGCTGAGCGTCCGCTTGTTCTATCTGAAACTGCATACCCAAATTTTTTTGTTTCCAGTTGGGCCATGTCTTGTTGATGGCACTGTTCTCCAACCAGCTGTGCTTCTTGCATCTGTTGCTCTAATTTGTCTGTGCGACGTACAGCCTCGGCATTAATCAAGTCCTCCATTTCCTTGCGCATTTCAGGGTCTAATTCTATTATTATCCCACTGGTCGCCATTCTCCCACTTTACGCTATTACAGGGTTAATACTATTTCGTGATGGCAGAGCTAACTGACCCCTCAGTAACGACTGCGAAGTGAATGAATAAAATGTTGTACTTACAGTGTAAATTTTAGAAGCAGACAGTTTTCCTCTGCTCCGCCGCTGCATCCGATGTGTTGTATCGTCTCCCGATAAGTAGTATCAGGACAATCAGGACCATGGCAAAGCCAGTTCAATATCCTGTCGAAGGCACCAAAGTGGACCAGTGTTACGTGGCCCTGAGTGTTGTCTAAGTTGTAGGACTCGAATGGTGTCTTCCAAGGGTGGCTCCTTTGTTCTACAACAAGGGCAGCGCGATGTGTTGTGTGTGTGGCAAACTATTGTTACTTGAAGTGGTTGCCACTACTGATTAACTAGAGAATCATTAAATACAACTGGAACTCATCGACATAGTTTCTATTAATGTTTCTTCATTCAATCAACAAATTCAACAAGCGCTTGGAGCTGGAACATCACCACTCAGTCTTCAGCTTCTCTGCCAATGCACCAGGTTTTCTAAATAACCTAACAAATAGCCTAACCATGACGCAACTTTACTAATAAATTCTAAGTGGCTTTTTCACTCAAAGCCCATGCTATGTAGTTCGAGCTCCTAACTGTCAGTTGGTAGTCCAGATGGCAACTGACTATTGCCAGTCGAGTTAGCGGGTTATATGCTTCCCCAGCCAGTGTGATTCAAAGCTGTGTGACTTGAAAGTCGTAAGCAACTCGTGATGAATTTTCATCCTAACCCCTAAACGTCATATTGTAATAGCCGAAACACGCGATGGGTCTACTGGAGCAACTAATAGTCTAATCATTCTGTCTTAAGGTTTAGTGGTTAATGAGTGAATTCGGTGAGGCCTGTGACCTTCATCAAGTGCTTCACTCTACAAGCATGGTCATGGAGGCATGTCATCTCAGATGTTGTTCAAGAGATTAATGATCCGGTAATAGGCTTGCAGAGATTTCCCCACTTGAAGGCTATTTCAACATTCCGTTTCTAGAGTTTTTATACTTAGGACTACAGGGTGTTGTCTCTGGCAATCTTGAGAACCTCTTAGCGTACGTCGATCGTCAGTTGTTTATTTATTCTCAGTTGGGTTTAAAGTACTTTGTTTTCTGTTCTCCCCACTTATGATACATATCGTACATATCACGCAGTGAACTCTAAGTTTGAAAGTGAATTCTCCTTATGGGCTTTGTCAGATGTGTGTACTCTATTAAGTTATAATTTGCACTCGGTCACAGCACTTCGACTAATAACGAGAATTTCTGTTCAATAATTGTAAGATTTGAGATCTTAGAAATAGCTGAATTCTAACAACTTTTAAGTAAAATGAATTTTCTATTTCTCCATCCCCTCTTTCCCTGTCATTCCCATGGGACATGGACAGGTTCTCTCTTGTATGACCTCGGGTCGCGAGGCTGGTTAAACCCCTCGTCGACCTCCTCGTCGACCTCGATTGCAGGGACTGTTTACCCTCTCGTAGGCTACATTTTGTTACACGTCTGCCATCAAATACATATTAGAAAAATACAATTACAGAAATCAAAAACCTGCTAATCACCAATTAAGTAATGCTGAGAATTTGAGCCACTGCAGTCTGTCTGTTGCCAGCTTCCAACATGCCAACGGCATGGAAACATTCGTCACCTGCCAGTCTTCGCATACCTCAAAAGATACGTTTTGACCAGAAACTATTGATGAACGAGTTTATACCACGAAAGAACGATGAGACCTCTGAAAAAGCCCGTCCACTAGAAATGAAAATTTCAAAAACGTACCCCCACAGACATTAACACAAAAAACCTGCACGAAGTTTTCGTGGGCCAGTGACATTCATGATTCACACTAAACTTAGTAACATATTGATGTGACCAATCACGCGTATCCAATACCATTTTCCGAAAATATCAACATCAGTTTGGATATCCCCTACTTTTTGTAATAGTATAGGTGTTAGCCGCTCTCCTGTAGATCTGCTCACCTCCTTCACCCTTCACTGTGATGTGTTTTTCCTGTATGACCAATGTCATCCCCTGTTTTCTATCCACGGTGTCTGTAGAGCCTATACCAAGAACAATGTGTGGGCACTGCTGCCAATGATATTTGTGATGTTTTTTTTCCTCTCTACATTGTCAAAAATCTCAGGTTTTTAGACGTAACTTATACCCCTACCCCTTAAAAGGTTTGGGTCGTAGGTAGGCTTAGTACTGTAATACGTATTTTGATTTCAGTAATTGTATTTTCTAATATGTATTAGTTTATTGTGTAATCTGATACTATCATTTTTGCCATTATATTAGGTTTTAAAATTTCATATTTTTGTCTCACTTCCGGTCTAAGTTAACGGACCTACTTGCCAGAAGTTGCTTTATGTTTCCACTGGTGGTAGGTTATTATTCTATTGTTACGTACTTGTTGCCTTATCTTATTGTTTATTGTCACCTAATGTGCATAATGTATGATGTTTTTCCAGGCTTTTCGTGTTTTTTGTATCACTTGTTCTCTGTCACACATGTTACTTAATTTGTCTGACTGTATTGTTGGGTCCTAGTGTCTAAGATGCCTTGTGTTGCTTCCTACGATAGTGGCCGGCTAAAGAAACATCTAGATGACAGCCATACAGACTGTATTTCCCGCAACGGATGTCGTCCAGATTTTATTTGCGCCGTTTGCGGTGCCTTGAATAAAAGATGTGATTTTCCTTTTATATGATCTCATGGCGCTGTCGGTTCATCATGCGACAACTCATCCTCCTTTCAGTGGTCGTATTGTTGATGATAATAACAATTATAGCGTTACAGGTCAACATTCTATTGCTCTTCTGTCACGGGATGACCTTTCACAGATATTCAGGTGTTTGGGCGACCCATTAGACCTGAGACAGTAGTACAAATAAATAGTCTAGCTGGATCAGCGCCAGGAACTGAACGGAAATCACTGAATGCTCTCGATCACATTGACTGTATGATCAGCTCCACTGTACCATCTAGGGTAGGCTTGACGTTTAAGGATGTCAATCATTTCGATTATGGCGCTAAGGCGTCAGCAACTACCGGTTTCGAGAGCCTACCCTACGTCTCGGGTCAGAGTCTGCGGACTCATAATGTGAGTGTAGCGTTTGGTAAGGGCGCAGCATATGGGGCTGTCTGTAATACGATTTCCCCTAACGCTTTTAGCAGCAACTTCCATCAAGCTAATATACTAGGATAGACTTGTCGTCTACGGATATCAATTATCCCGGGTCCGCTACTGACTGGAGCTACGGCGTCAGGGACAACCGATTACGAGAGCCTACCCTACGTCTTGAGTCAGAGTCTACGGACTCATAATGTGAGTGTTGCGTTTGGTAAAGGCGCTACATGTGGGGTGCCTTCTGTACGATTTCCGCTAACGCTTTTAGAAGCACCTTCCAACAAGCTGACATACTTGGGTAGACTGGACGTCTATGGATGTCAGAGCCTTCTGACTCATTTTGTGAGCGTTGCGTTTGGTAAGAGCTCAACCTATTTTGGTTCTTGCTAAGCGGATTCCGCGGAGGCTTTTAGCAACACCTTCCCATCTAGCTCACATAGTGAGGTTCTTTGTTGTTCTTCTATTCATAAAATACATTTAGCAGATTATCACATATTTCGGGCTTTCGCCAACCTCGTAAGCAGTCAGTGTCAAGTCTATTAACCGTCCAAGGCACTTATTTCCAGGTTCGTTAATACGCAAAGCTTACGAGGGGCATATATAAGCAGTGAGGTAGCTCCCTGTCCTGACTCTTTCTTCTATCCTACCCCGCTTTCTCAGCGGGTTCTCGCGTACCTGGCGCATCGTTGCTATCTTTATATGGGTCAGGTCATCGAGATAGTGACGCTCATTTATACCACATCACGTATTCGGATTCTAATTCGTATTTTGATAGCAGCACTGACGATTCGTCACGTTCATTGAGCTTAACCAGCTGGACAAGGGGTGTGATTACGGATCTTCTGTTTCTCTTGATAGATCTTATGTTTTCTCCGTGTTACTTCTATGGAACGTGATGGTGCTGCGGGATACGATGGCACTATCCCAGGTTTCATTAATTCCGGGTCCTTTAATGGCGTTTCAGCGTCAGGGATCGCTAAGAATGAGAGCCTGACAACCTCGGGTGGGAGTTAGTGGAGTCAAAACGTTAGACAAGGGCGTACCACATGGGAGTGTTCCCTATACACTTTCTCCTTCCGCATATAACGACACCCAAACATATAGTCCACTTACTGCAGTTAATAGTTGCGAGTATATATAGGAAGGCCAGTCTGCAGGCGTCTTAGTCTAGTAGCGTTCATCAACCTCAATGCGATGTAAAACCTGGTCATTCGTATTATCCACCAGAAGCGCTCACTACCGGATGCGTTAATGCACATAACTTACGGTAAACGCAATAAGCAGTCTTTCCATGCCTCTTAATCCACTTTGTCGGTGGAATCCCGCGTACCTGACAATCTGTTCAATCTTTGGTATCGGTCAGATAATGTCTCGCACTCAACCAGATCATGCCGCTCCGATTCTGAGGAGTATCCTGCATGCGATATTTATGATTCTTCTCATTTTGGTTGTGCATTAGACTGTAGTCTACTGGAGAGCTTACGGATCTTTTCTTTCGCTGGAAAGATCTGAACGTTCTCTTTATAATACTCCTTCAGAATGGAATCCTTCAACTGCTACTTCCCGTTCCGTTTCATTTATAGTTATTTATTTTACGCTCAACGCCCAATTGAACCTTCCCCTTTAAGGATTCGTGACTTTTCTCACTCTTATACGTCTACCTCCGTGATTCTGTATTCTTGTCATGATTTGCTTTATCTCACTTTTGGCGAAGACACTCATTGTGAAGTATATTTTGACGAACACCATGGCAATTTATATACTTCTGGCTATGCATGCTAGTTAGGCTTTTCCCTCTGGAAACGACTATTGTTTTTCTACGGATTATTATTATTATTTTTTTTGGGGGGGGGGGGGGGTGGGGCGGGGGGGGGTTGTTTTTTTGTTTTTTTTTCCACACATTTTTGTCCGTACGATTCAGAAGCCATTTTCGAACCGATTTTCACACAATTTGGCACGCGCATAGAGGTGCAAAAATCTAAATATGTACCGAAGCGGAATTTTCGATTTAACCCCTATTTCGCTAGACAAAATTGGGGTTTATCGGCACTTTCTCGAAACAGGTCTTGTAGATTTTTTTTAAACATTCATCATTCCTAGACCTGCCTATGGCACTGCCTTTGATACACACGACATATTAGGCTATGCATATGGTAACCCTCAACAGGCTGCCAAACATCGAAATTTTGATGAAATGGGCCGGTTTCAGTCCCCCACAGAACCCAAACGATACCCGAGAGGTAAACATAACTTCCTTTATTGGAAGTGGAATTCACCGAGGATCATTTTTGTAAGTAATAAGGGTGTTCAATAGTTCAAGGGTGATACCAAGCGTTAACCCGTTTTGGGCTGGTTAAACAGCAATACCCCCATAAAGCTAAAAAAATCATGTTTTTCGTGGATTTCTCTAAACGAGTTTTGTCGATTTTCAAGAAAAATTCGCACTCCCAGGCCTTGGGGTGACAATAGAAGTTGCATGGACAAAATACTGCGGTGAACATTTGTTAACCCTTCACGGAAAGCTAAATGTCAAAATTGTGATAAAAAGGGCTGTTTTTGGACGCCAACAGCACCCAATGGGTACGCCACAAAGAAAAGCGCCTTCCTTTATCGAGCGCACAATCTATACGCAAACATTTTTGTAAGTAGTAAGAGTATTCAAAAATCGAAGTCTTAACCCATTTTGGACAGGCTAAAGAGAGAGTCCCCTTAAAATCTTAAAATTCCCATTTTCTGTGGATTTCTCTAAAAACATCCTGTAGGTTTTCAAGAAAAATTGACTACTCGCAGGTCTTTGTGTGATATTACAAGTTGCATGGACAAAATATTCCGGTGAGCGTTTATTAACCCTCTAGAGGCTAGAGGCTGCCAAGCATCGTAATTTTGTTGAAATGGGCTGTTTTCGGACACGCACAGCACCCAATGTGTACATGAGAAATAAACATAATCTCCTTTGTTGGAAGTGGAATTCATCGAGGGCCATTTTTGTAAGTAATAAGAGTAATCAAAAAACCAAGCGTTAACCCCTTTTGTGGTTGTCAATAGTGATACCCATCAAAAGCTTAAAAATTTATGTTTTCCCTGGATTTCTTTACAAACATCTGGTAGAGTTTTCAAGAGAAAATGGCCACTGATAGGTCTCGGTGTCACATTACCAGTTGATAGGATAAATTATTCCGGGAACCATTTGTTAACCCTCCATGGGCTGCTAAATGTGAAAATTTTGAAAAAATAGTCTGTTTTTGGAAACCAACAACATCAAATGGGAATGCAACAGAGATGCATAATTTTTTTTACCGCACGCAAAACTGACAGGGAAACATTTTTGTAAGTAGTAAGTGTATTCAAAAATCGATGTCTTAATCCATTTTTGACTAGTTAAAGAGATATACCCCTTAAAAGCTTAAAATTCCAGTTTTCTGTGGATTTCTCAAAACAAAATTTCAAGAAAAATTGACCTTTCTCAGGTCTTGGAGTGACAGTTCAAGTTGCATGGACAAACTATTTCAGTAATCATTTGTTAACCCTCCAGAGGCTGCCAAGCATAGACATTTGGAGAAAATGGGCTGTTTTTGGGCAACCATAACACCAAATGTGTACCTGCGAGATAAACATAACCCCCTTCATTGGAAGTGGAATTCACCGATGATCATTTTTGTATGTAATGAAGGTATTCACAAAACCAAGCATTAACCCGTTTAGGGCTGATTACAAAAAGATACACCTCAAAAGGTTAAAAATTCATGTTATCCAAGGATTTCTCTAAAAACATCTCGTAGATTTTCAAGAAAAAATGGCCATTCTCAGATCTTAATGTGACATTACAAATTGCATGTACAAAATATACCTGGAAGCATTTGTTAACCCTATGCAGGTTCTCAAACATCAAAATGTTGATAAAATGGGCTGTTTTTGCATACCCACAGCACCCGAATTTGAGAGGAGAGATCAAAATAAGTGGAAGTAGAATTCACTGAAAATTATTTTTGGAAGTAATAAGAGTATTAAAAAACAACACTTAACCCGTTTTGGGCTGGATAAACAATGATACCCATTAAAAGCTTAAAATTCATGTCCTCCCTGGATTTCTCTGAAAACATCTTGTAGATTTTAAAGAAAAATGGCCATTCGCAGTTCTTGGTGCGACATTACAAGTTGCATGAATGAATATTCCTGTTAGCACTTGTTAACCCTCTACAAGCTGCCAGACATCAATATTTTGGATACATTTGAGATAAAATGGACCATTTTCAAATAGCCACAGCACTACGTGGGTATGTGTCAAACACACATAACTCCTTTTGTCGGTCATTAACTTGTTGGACGACGATATTGACATTAACCCACTCCACTGTTAATGATGGTTCTTACCTAAACAATTTTTTTTTATCAAACTGAGTCATTTGAGACTACTATGCTCACCTTTCTCATAACATCAATGAAGGAACTTCAGTGAGACAGTTAAAAACAATTCATCACACACTGTGGGGTCATGAGAAATCATGGAATCTCATCGGGAAAAGCCATGATTCTCCAGAATCATAAAGTCTAGTTAGATTTTATTTTGTACAGGCACAGGAGGTAAAACCGTACTGGATTCCTTTGTCATATTTTCATACGTTTACGGAGGAGAGAAGATCTGTTTCAATTCCTTTGACAATCTCCATCTCATTGGAGACCGTTGCAATCTCCTTTCGCTCACGACACTTGTTTCAACCATCAGGGATCTACTTCCCATTAGAGCGTCAATATCTCCCACTTTTCCAACGTTCTGACTTTTCTCAACCGGTGTAAAAGGTATGACCGTTATTATGAGTTTTTGTCTTCTCCGGTCTCTCTTGACGAAGATGCTTCTACTCTGAAAATTAAGGTGGGGTCGAGAATCGATTTATGGTCAGTTTACTCATCGATCCCCTAACTTTAAGAAGCATCTAACTTCCTCTCAGCCCACCAGCCTCCTCCCTCACGGCGTTACAGGAAACGCTAGTACAGGATGTGGCAGTTTTTCCTTCTTTAGGCCCTTGGCAGGTCATGATTTTGTGGTGGCCACCTCGGCTCGCTTCCGGATGTGGTTAGGGTTACGCGTGTTCCCTCGTTAGTGGTATTCTATCCCATAAGATGTTGTGAGAGTTTCGCTATCGACACAGAGATAGCGACTCGTTGCAGTTAGGAAACGATCTAGATCATTCACAACCAGGAGGATTTATAGTTCTAAGGACGACTATTTCTTGTGCTAAAGAGGAACGGCGATAGCAGGCCCTTTATACATATGTGCTTCCTGGACCTCTTCATAAGCGATCCACAGTTCAGTAAGGAGATGTTCTCATTGATGGGTCCTCTATTCTACATTATTTCGCCAGCATCGTCCCGACGGATGCGGATTTCAATTTCATTTCATCTTCAGCCTTAGATATATCCATGGTTCTTGGTCCGGGACATTGCATACCTTTTCAAAGTAGTCTTGTTCGGACCCAATTTAGCTCATTTGGTCTTCACCGGTTTCATGTATTTTAGTGATCGGTTATCACCGGGCGCATTCTCAATCATCGAGACCTGGTCCGTTCTGCTCTCGAGAAACCCAGGGTTCTCTGTGCGTTTGCATTCCCGGATCGAAGCATCATAGCAGGTGCCTCCGATCTCTGCTGGGGTGCTATGCCGATTCCGCTATACCTACTGACATGTGGTCGGTTGTCCGAAGATCAAACCTCGCTACACTTATTCTAGAGGGGGGGGGGGGGGGGGGGGCTAATGATGCTTCTAACATTCAAGTATTGGTTATCTTTCCTGTCTAATAATGCAGTTCTCATTCCATCTGGCAGCTTGACAATAGTAGTGTTTTTAGGGAATCGGGGAGGCACTTACTCATTCCCTGTATATCTGTTGTCCAGAAACCTTTTACTGGCACATCATTTCTATATACCTATACTAGTCAAATTCTATCATGTCTCATATCCGTAGTCTGTCGCTATTGTTATGTTACCTGAGAGGAGAAGTGGTGAATCTGGGCATTCGACCCCAAGAAAACTGAGCTGGACATTTCGGTACTTTCTCACGATTTTCGAGTTTATTTTCTCGAGAAATCAACTAAGTCGATTACGAGCGCACCCTCAATTTCTCACTAAATGGGCTCGTATACTAAGAGACGACACGCGACTTTTTCGAGTTAGAAATCGCATAAAAGTCCAATCGCCGAGAGAGTTACTACGGGAGTAGTAATGTATGTTCCCCTACAGGTCCCATTAGGATGGCCCCGGTGGATGGCCCCGGAAGTGACGTCATGTCACGTGACCTAGTGGCACTATGTTGTGTTCTCATGGTAACGGACGTGAGAGGCCATGTTGTTACGTCATTACCATAGTGATACGTGGTGTTAGTGCGCATGCGCAGCGCTTGTTGTTAGGGTGATACGTGTTTCCGTCGTCCATTTTGTATACTGGAGGCCGCCATCTTGGTTTGTATGGTAGCACGTGGTTGCCGGAGGGTGTGTTCGATTGAACAGGAGTAATTTCCCGAACCGTAGAACTACCACAAACAACCCGAAAATCCCTCCAAATCACCAAAATCCACTTTATTTGATATGGATTCTTCAAGAATCCTATTTAGGACCGCCAAACCGTAGTTTCTAATAGTAGCCCGTAGCGCTATAGTATCGAAGGCACCCCGGGGGTGTGTTCGATTGAATTAGAGTATGTCTCAAAAGGGATTCCATAAGTGGGATTCCGTCTTATGTCGAGTGACGCGTGCATATTGCTCGAACGACTCGAATCCCATCGAGTAAATGAGCTAACGAGCAATTGCTCGTTCGAGTGACTCGCAAATACTGCACGACGACTCATTTCAGAAAAATGGGATTCCGTATCCACAGGCGTTTTCGAAAAAGGGATTCCACAAATGGGATTCCGTAAAATGGGATTCCTATCCGATTCCGTAAAGTTGGATTCCGTGTGTTAACATCAACAATCGAGTTATGGAAAGGGACTAATAACGCCTAATTCAACAACTATAAGAAGAACCTGAACAGATACAACTGACAACCAACCACTGCAAAACAACGAAGGTACAGAGCGAAGATCCAGCACAACAAAGATCGAAATGAACTGACCCAATGAAGTTGGCGAAAAGAATTGAACATAAAAAAGTGATCGAAGACCGAACTGAACTGATCCAACAAGACTATGATTGAACTGTTCGAATGAAGTCGTAGTGAACGAAGATCCAACACAATCGAGCTCGAGGTGAAGGGAACAGAAGAAAGTGACGGAAATCGAACTGATCTGATCGAACGAGTTAAACAGACTGAACAGATAGAAGAGAACCGATGCAATGAAGTTGTCGAAGTGAACGAAGATCCAACGCAACCAAGATCGAAGTGAACAGAACAAAGTTCTGAACTGTAACCCTTAAATATAAACTTATGTTAACCCTCTTATTCTGAACAAAACTTTATCACACTGTTTAAAATGAACTACAACCCCAAAATATAACAGTGTTAACATCTGTGAATTGATCAAAAGAACTCTGAAAAACTTAATATTAACTGTGAAACACCTTAAACTGAATGAAGCCATCAAAGTTTTGACACGATTGAATTTTAACTATAATCCTAATGCAAATATAACACAGTATGAACCCCTTTGAACTATTTTGACCTGACTGAAATTTTTAACTACAACCATTTGAACTAAATTCTTCCAATAGGGAAGGGGAATATCCTCGAGTGTTGACTTGTTGCAGGCCTTTGGGTAACATAGCAACCACGTGCTACCATACAAACCAAGATGGCGGCCTCCAGTATACAAAATGGACGACGGATACACGTATCGCCCTAACAACAAGCGCTGAGCATGCGCACTAACACCACGTATCACTATGGTAATGACGTAACAACATGGCCGCTTACGCGAGTTACCATGACAACACAACATGGTTCCACTAGGTCATGTAACATGACTTCACTTTCGGACTCTCCACCGGTGTCATCCAAATGGAATCTGTAGGGGAACATACACTACTACTTACGGGGATCTGTACAGCCTTCGCGATCGAATCTTGGAGATAGGGCGATATAAAAATCTTAGAAAATCTCCCAGATCGTCTCCTTCGGGACCCGTCGATGATACATTTTTGCAAACATCAAGTTTTGTCTCGAAAAGTCGCGTGTCATCTCTTGGCATACATGCCTCGCGAGAAATCTAAGGTGAGCTAGTATTCGTAGATTTTGGACACAGTCGATATCTCGAGAAAGTAAGCTCGAAAATCGCGAGAAATTACCCAGGTTTCTAACTCAGTTGTTCTGAGCTATACGGCGCAAATATACATTGCACAGGTCGATATCATCAGCCAGAATGATAACATCAAACTCTCAGGACACCAGTTTAATTCTATTCTAAAAGAAATTCGATGCTCTTTTGACCTGAAATCAATCTAGTCCTCAAATGGATCAGCGCCTGTGTTTAGATTCAATCGTCTGGAATATTTCAGTTGATTGAAAACGTGAACCTGAGGTTCGCTATTCCGACCAACTAAACTATTCCAGACGATTGAATCTGAAAAAAATCCAAAAAATTCCTTTTCTGTGAATGGAAGCTAGAAATGTTGCTCAATTGGAACTTGATTTGATCAACTTTTTGATGACAATACAATCAGAAATGAAGTCTTCACCACAGTCGCCGTTTTATGATTACCCCGGGAAGTTCCACAAACTATGGTAATATCTTTATATTTTCAAAGGGAATATCTATAATTGCGACAGGAAAGAATATCTGCGTATTTCTGGTAGTAAAGGTGCACCACATTACATTAACGGTCGTCTGCGCGCAAATTTCCACAAAAGAGGAAAAATAAACAGCCCACAGCAGCATCGAATTCTGAACAAAAATTAGACTGCTGGCCTACGAACTCCTAACTGAATTGGACTGGCGGCCTGATTGCTTGTTGCCTCACTTGATCAATATCAAGAGGCTATTACTTGTGTGGTTTTATATCAGTCTTGAGGTCTGAGTTGCAAAAACACACAAGCGGCATTCCAGCAGAGATCTCTGCCAAGATATTATTTATTGTCAGCGACGTCACTAGAGCACAGCGACGTTACTGTTACTGTTTACATTTACGTACCCAAGGTAAAGGCAAATGCTTTTGTATGACAATTAGAGAGCGTTTGATTAGCATCAGATGCACCTTCTCTCTCTCTCTCTCTCTCTCTCTCTCTCTCTCTCTCTCTCTCTCTCTCTCTCTCTCGTATTTATGAGTATTTGGAAGAATAAAATCTGTGATGTGTTAGAATGCGGCCAATTGCAATTAGTGTGTGTCGAGCTGTCGATCAGAGCATGCCATTCCAAGAATTTTACGTATGCCTGATTAACGATGACGTTATCGGCCTCTGTATTGGTTGTTTCCATCTCCTGCCTTTTTATAATAACACCATTACTGATTTTTGTGAGGACTGTATCTCCGCCAGTTATAACCCTCTGCTGAGCCTTAGTCTTTTCGAGAATAAGACTATTGTCCAGCTTGGGTTAGCTACAAATGAGACCAACCAACTGTTTGTTGTTAGTAGTGACACCTAATGTCAGCTTTTGAGATGGCAATGCTGATGTTGCGTTCAATTTGATCCACAACAACTGGTTTCGACAACCCTGAATATCCATGTGCAACGTATTGTACTAAAATGATTGTATTTGTCAGACACGTGCTAAATATTACCCAACAATTGCCTCTGCCTAACAACTTCCTTGAATATTTCAGGAAAGTCTAAAACAATTCATTTGCGGAGATTACTGGGGACCGGGCAATGAGGAATCCAGAGAAAAGCGCACACATCGGCAACAGTGCATACCTGCGCATCGGGCTGACCATTTTTTATGGCTGATATTGAAACAGCGGTTTGTATATTCAAAGCCGCTTACCAAACATCTGGAACTGGGGAGAATCCACATGGCAGTATCATACATATGTCAGCGTCTATTGTATTGGCTTGACTTCATATCACCCTGGAATAAATCAGATTACTACCATAAACGTGGATGTTTACCAGTTTAATACCCGTCCTAATGATGGACATTTTCCGAAGTGTAATAATATCGCGTCGTACACCGTTTAGGTAAACTGTTTTCAAACTCCTGCATTTTCCTCTCTCTAAGATTGGTGGCTTCATCGACAAAAGAAAGTGTGCATTGCAGAGAGATTAGTTGCAATCCGGGGTGTGATGGTATTCACTAGCTAGTGTGGTGTTCTGGATGCATAATACCTGTCTCGCGGACGTGGCAACCTTACTTATTCGACTTTCGTCATCGACCGATTATATCGACTGATAACGAATGTCGAATAAGGAACTGGGATTACGTAACGGTTGTCACGTCCTCTAGGTTTCCTCTAAGGTCGACACGGCTTTGACACTCGACGACAATTGTGGATTTGTTATTTTATTGGATTAGATACGATACGAGACGTTCTAAACGACGACATACATTTGTATTATATTTCAAGCTGGATGAATATTTTTTTACACTTTTGCGGCCATTTGTGAGAAATTGATATCTCAATTTCCTGAGGCTGTTGATAATGCAGCCACCGTTGCCTTAAAGTGAGGTTCATGTGTTATGCAGAATCACTGAGAAAAAACTTTATACTTTGACACAAACATCGACCAAAATTGGGTATTTGGCAACCGAACTATAATGGCATTTGATGAGAATGATTGTATCTGGACAGTTGAGTTTAGTGCTTTGAGTTAACATTGGTAGACTATCATATATTCATCTTTATTTTACATAATTTAGTATTAAGTACTTGGGACTTTGGGTTGAACGTGACAAAGTATAAAGAATACCACTTATAAATGTTCTTCAAAGCTTATGGTGATTGTATTAACTCCATTCATGCTGATGGTGGATATTCCTGCCCAGGACACAAAAGTCTCTGGTCACTGAAATAAGTATAATTTTGGCACATTTAACTAAATTATCCTCTGTAAATTGAGTGTACTGTTTAGCCAAGGATTTCTTGAGTTAAATTCAGATACATGTTTCATCAAATCTAGTCATGGCTGCTTCTCAGCAGCCATGACTATATTTGAAGAAAATATTGTGAAAATAACCAGCAAACAAATAGTTACGTGTAACTCGATAATCAGTTGACAGGTTCTTTATATTCCCTCTACCGGTGGGAGTATTGGCTTAATAAACCGTTCCTTATTCCGTACAAGCAGTATATAAACGTGTGGTGTATAAACGGAAACGAGAAGAGGAGGGAATTAAATAATTCGATGTACTGCAACTGACCAGACTTAAACAAAATGCCTTTAAGGGTTCTTCAAGACAGAAGTGGACATTCTTTGCCAGTTTTTGAATGGGATGGATATTACCTTCCTTTCGGTTTGGATGGTGGTGTGACGCAAGAGAGATTAGTTGACTACATGAATGATGGAGATTATACAACAGACGATATTCTTCTTGCTGGTTATCCTCGTTCGGGTATATTTATCTGCTAAATATCTTATAATCGCTGTTAATTTTTGTCTTATGCACTTTATACCAAAGCCCCTGACACATAATGTGATATATAGCGGCAGCAATGAGCAAGCACAGATGAAGGCTTTCTAGTGGCTTTTATATACTCGCCCAAAAAAGAAAGTGTGCATTGCAGAAATTGATCAAACTCCAAAAAAATAATTCCGTAGGTGTAAAGAGTGTTAACCTGTTCATGAATAAGTTATATTGAACACAAATCAGCTTTTGCCGTTAAAATTGCATTAACGTTGAATGACGTGCTGCACGTTTGTGAAAAGGCATGTTTTGCACGCGGAGAGTCTGAAAATTCATGCAGCAGTGTGAATCCTTGGGTATTTAAACACTAAAGTAAGGCCTTCCTATCGTTCGCATTCAAACTTGCGCTGCTGTAAAAACGACTCCACATTAGCATGCCAAAATTGACAATGAATCAACGTCTCCTTGCCCTGGGTATGAATAGAGGCAGAACACACAGAGAGGTTGCCCAGCATTTGAACTGCCACCGTAACACTGTAGACAGGCTAGTCCATCGACATGCACAACATGACGACGTTCGAGACCGACCCCGCTCCGGGAGACCCCGAGTTACCACCCCTGCACAAGATCGGTATATCCGTGTCGTCCATCTCCGGAACCGGCAACAAACGGCAACGACGACAGCCAGGAACATCCCTAACCTGAGGCGCATACATCCTCAAACGGTAATCAACCGGCTGAGAGAATACGGCTTACGTTCTCGAAGACCTGCAATTCGTCCGATTTTGACGTTACGTCATCGTCGTGCTCGACTGCAGTGGTGTAGACAACACCTCAGGCATCCCTTACACTGGTTGCGACGTGTTTTATTCACAGATGAATGTCGTTTCCATCTTTCATCATCAGATGGCCGCCAGAGAGTGTACAGACGTCGAAATGAACGCTACGTAGATCCATGTGTCGTGGAGCGAAACCGTTATGGGGGAGGGTCTCTTATGGTGTGGGGTGGCATCACTTCCCGTAACAGAACTGAGCTGGTCATTATTGATGGCAATCTCAATGCAGCCAGATATCGTGATGAAGTGCTTACACCTGTTGTTGTCCCATTTCTGCAACGTAACGGCCCCGGCGTCATTCTACAGCAGGACGACGCCCGACCCCACGCAGCTCGTGTTGTCCAACAGTATCTGCAGCAACAACAAGTGGATGTTCTTCCCTGGCCCGCAAATTCGCCCGATATCTCACCCATTGAGCACGTATGGGACGAAATGAAACGTCAGCTACGCCGGCTTCCTCATGCACCGTCAACGCTTGTGGAACTCCAAAGACAGCTTATCAGAATATGGAACAACATCCCACAACACTTCCATGCTAACTTGTTCGCTTCCATGAGGCGTAGATGCACAGCAGTAGTCGATGCAGACGGAGGTCATTCCAGATATTGAGTGTGTGACTTTTTTGTTTGACCCTTAGTGTCTTTGACTCTCCATGGCACCAAGAGTATTCGTCGTAGCGTAATGAAATTTCTTGTCTTGATCACAAATTGATTCATCTGTGATTGAATAAAATTTCCATGAATGAAAATGATATATATCCTTTTTTAGTGTTATTTTTTAGCATGCATACTTTCTTTTTTGGGAGAGTATAGTAAATCTCGGTTTTGAACGTTGAAAAAGAAGATACGCGAGAACAATCGCGCAATCCATCCGAAGGTGTCAAGACAAGCAGGGATCAAAGTTGGCTTAGTTGGCTGGGGTGTTTCCCTTACAACAATAAAAATTTGTTCTCAATTTATAAATCTGTAGTATTTAATTCTGATGACTGGTTATGGTCGGAATGTAAGAGCTATTTGACTAACTGTAATATCTTCCTCTGGTATGTTGTGGCTACGTTTCCGACCACTGGCGATTAGGGTCGTCACGTTGTATATTCAACTCTGCAGTATAAACCATCGGATTATACTTTGTTCAAGAGCGTGCTTGTGAGTGTGTGTCTTGGGGGGGGGGGGGGGGGTTGAGTGTGTATGTGGGTGGTCAAAGTCTAATGATTTCGTTCTGAATATCCCGTTTTGGGGTGTGATTTGCCAACATACGACTCGCCATTGCAAACAAAACTTGAATGGCGATTGGCAGTATATACGAATGGGAGAAGGCGCAATATTTACAATTCGGAGAGAGTCGTGGTATTCGATTCGATTCGAAAGGTTCCGCCTGATTCGATTCGGGAGTAGATTCGACCCGAAATTTGAGATTTACAATAGTCCGGGAATTCAACATCGTTCAACATGTGTCAAGTTGACACATGTTGAAAGATGTTGAATTCCCGGACAGTTGAACTCTGTAGCTGGTTCCATAATACCGATTTGAAACACGTCCAGAACTTGTTGAACCCTGCGTCACTGTTCTTACTCGTCTCTAAGATGAAAAAAATAGTTCCGCCAGAAGGCAGGTAGAAAGAAATCGATGTCCACCCCAGATTCCAAGTCTTTTTTACAGTAATATGTCTCTCGATGTTACAAACGTCGACAGTCCCTGAAACAAAAACGTACAAAGAAAACAACAATAAAAAGAAATGAAAAAGAGAAATAAGTAATAAAAATTGAAATAAAAACAAGAAAAACTCCAAAGTGGAAACAAGAATAAAAGAAAAATAAAAAGGAGGAAAAAGCAAAAAAAAAATCGCATAAAATGGTTGATAACACACACGGAGGAGTGATCAGCAAGATTGGCTGGGCCATGACACGAGACATTGTGGTAAATCGTCGTAAGGCAAAACAAAACAAAGAACCCACACACTCGTTGCAACGCTGAGTTTGGGCAACCATAAACATGCAATACGATTTCAAAGACGTCAAATAGAAACTTTTAAACTCATATATCAATTTCTCGGACTAACATTAACTTATACTTAATCCATCCATCCCTTTCTTCATCCATCCATCAATCTAACAATCTAACCCATCACATTCTATCTCACCCCGCCCTGTAACACCCCCTCTGTTCGCCAAAAAGCACGTTTGATTAACCACCCCTCCCCCCTCCCCCCGACCACAATTTTAACGCCACAATACTGATAACCCCACAATTTCGTAATGTACGAAGGATAACTAACTGTATAATTTTGAACAAAGCCAACACTAACTAATACCCAAACCGTTTAAAGTCGAGCTGTAATTCATTCCTCCAGTGACCCGTCAACTCACGTATTTTACGTTTCTACACTGGGTGTTTAACCATTATGTGCCCATACAACCACAAATTGCCACTTTTAGTTTGCTTTGACGAATTTCCCCCATGTGTATTCGCAACAGTATTAAACTCAAAACACTAATTATAGGAATAATCATAAAATGTTTAATTAATGAAGCACCGGATATAACCAGGTGCTTCATTAATCATTATTTTGCCGATGATGATGTTTTTCCCTTGAAAACGCATGCGTTGGCATTACTGCCCACGGGTGGATTGTGTCGACTATACTGCAACTGGGCAACTGTTTGTGTGAAATGTACATATCCATTATGTATCTTAACAATCTGGTAAGTTTTAAAATAAGTTTCATTTGTTTTATTTGTGAAGCATTCACAATAATTGGAGTTAATTTCTTTTCCACTCGACAGATCAGTGAACTGCGTTATGAAATATCATTCATTCAGAAACATACTTCAGTCAGAAAATGTTCGTTGTGAAGGATTATCGCACTTTTCTTTAGAACAATAGCTACCGATTGAGCGAGAAAACTCTGGATAACCATTGTTAAATATCTGTGGCAAATTTATATTTCAGTGATGATGAAACTGTCCACTACAGACGGTAACCACCCCCAAGTTTTGGTTACTGGGTTCTGCTAAACTTTATAATACTATTTTTTTATGCCAGAGTAGAGCAGTGCACCACTTTCCGGGATTCTCACGGGAAAACAAACACAATAACACAATTTTTGACTTTCCGTGGTTCCCGCGGAAAAATTCGAGTGAAGTTACTGTTTATCAGCAAACCGGATTTACCAGCGTAGCAGCCAGTTTCCGTTCTCGAGGGTTCCCGCGGGAAAAACTGAGGTAGATAGAATGCACTGAGCAAAACTCATTCACACAGTAGGTTTGCAGGTTTGCAGCGCTCCGCTTTCCTTGCTCCTACCCAAATCAAGAGGCTCCCATAGCGTATATGCGTGAGTATTAAGAGACCTCAAACACCTCCGATCCCCACCAACAAGGGCTGATAAAATTCATCGCCTTATTCAAGGTGACTTGTAGTCCAGAGGTACTGAGTTTTATTGCCAGATTCGAAATACATGCTGGTGGCCATCTTAAATTTTTTTGTTTAATACCAACAAAACAGCCACAGGGAGCATCGTTTATAAATCACCTTGAAGTTTCGAATACTTGTTTGGAACGAGAACATATCTTTATTTTGAAGAAGGGATCCAGATTACTTTGGATTAACTCCTATTATTTAGAGAAATTTCTTTGGTATGCCTAAAGCAATAGTCAGGCCAACATGAAGTATTCTTCGATGTTAGTATCTCAAGCTTCCAAGAGTAATTTGGATTTGTTTCAGCATCCCAAAAAGTGACACATGTATATTTGCGTATAAAAACTGTAGACCCGCTTATGGCAAAACAAATCCTCCGAAAAAATACAGAATACATCGACTGTCACGCCACACTCTAAACAATCACCGGTCATAAATCTCTGAGTAATAGAGCTCGCACTTTTCCTTTCTATACTACTCAAAGTTTGCTAAGCACCAAATATTTGACACATCATTTTGAAATTTGCTTGTGACATATTTGCGATATTTTTGGTGGATATGATTGAAGAATGCATTGAGATGGTCCCCAGTGTTTGTATTAGCTCTCTTGACAGACAGACCTTTCGTGACGGTCATGGAAAGCATGTATCCCTTGATTCCCATGATGTTTTCATGTACTGTCTACATGTAAATGACATGTGTAGGTATTCAGTCTTCATTTCAACACAAACCCTTGTGATTTAATGACTGAATATGGCAAGTGCAAATGTAAGAAGACATTTGCCTGAAGCAGAAATGTGGCGGGCTCTAAGGATGGTGGAGCAAGGGGCTACCCATCGTCCGGTTGGTGAAGCCCTTGGTGTGCACCATACAGCTATCCCCAGAGCCTGGGTAAGATTTCAGGAGTATGGCACACCAGTAAGACACATGGTGGTGGCAGAGACATGGCAACATCTGCAGCTGAAGACCGCTTCTTGATCATTCAGGCCCGTAGGAATCGCTTTGCCACGGCAACCCAGCTTCGCAGTGAAATTCAGAATGCATCTGGGGTAAATGTTTCGACTCAGACTATCCGGGCAAGGTTGCACGTATGTGGTCTCCGATCGAGAAGACCATGTATTCGCATTCCACTGTCCCAGAAGCACCTCCAGGCATGATATGAATGGGCCATGGATCACATTGGATAAAGAAGATTGGCGACCTGTCATTTTTACAGATGAGTCAAGGTACTTCCTAGACCACACAGATAGGCGTTCTAGAGTATGGAGAGAAGACCAGGAGAGCGATTCCATGCAGCCAACATTGCTGGGCATGACCGCTATGGTGGAGGGTGAATCATGGTCTGGGCGGCATCAGCAGGGATGGACGTACATGGCTCTGTTTTCTTGAACGTGGTACATTGACTGCACAGCGGTGTATTGATGAGATCGTGGATGCCCACGTCAGATTGTATGCAGGTGCAGTGGCTGGTAGATTCATTCTGATGGACGATAATGCCCGTCCTCATGTTGCACATGCTGTCGGGGAGTACCGACAGAGGGAGGGGATTGAGCGCTTGGACTGGACAGCAAGATCCCCTAACCTCAATCCAATCGAACGTGTCTTCTGGAATGAGTTGCATCTTGCAATTTTAGACCGTCCAGTCCACCCAAGAAGTGTTCAGGATCTTGGTGCCATGCTGGTCCAAGAATGGAACAACATCCCACAAAGGACCATCAGGAACCTGATTGGGAACATGGGAAGGCGCTGTCAAGCTGTAATTAACAGTAATGGGTCTCATATTCGATATTGAATCCATACCTGTTCGCTCTGTCAACTTTTTGGCAAACTGAAAAATTTCCTCTTTTACCAATAATATTCATTTCCATGGTTATCGTATTCAAAAGCTAAAGAATAATGTTAAACACAAATAAAATCTTAATTTCTGTACTTAAATCATTAAAGATATAATTAAATAAAAAATGTATACACTTTTCATTACAATATTTACGTAAAACAGGTAGTTGGATGTACTTGGTACTTCGCAAACTTTGCGTAGTATATTTTAGTAGGGTGCCATGCGAAACGTCATCAGATACGTGACCAGTGTCGGAGGATGGATTTCCATGGTAGTCCGCGAAAGTAACCGTGATGTGATGCCATTAATATGAACACGTGTGGTTTTAGTGCGCATGCGCAGAGGGACGTCGTTTCCATTGATCATGTTTATTGTGGAGGGCACATCTTAGTTTCTATTGTGCGACGTGGTTGCTATGAGGCGCACGTAGTGCTGTTTTTGAGACGAACTTAGGGTATGTTAGAATCCAGGGTATATGTCAAATAGTCGACATGAATCGACAACGACTCAAAATATCGAAATGGACTAGACAACTTCCGAAAAGGCAACCGTCTTGAGTTCCAGGTGATATGATTCTTTTGTTGGCTTGTTTAGTCAAATACTTCTGTAGCGCAGAATAGTATCAAACTTGGGAGAGGTTTTGTTTTTGATGCATTGTTTACCTTGTCGCCTCTTCTGGCTACTCCAACTCTATTCCGACCACTCATGTTCTTGTTTAGAGCCCCAAACATAGTCTAAGAAGGACCAATAATATTTTCATAAGCTCACTTTTATTCGACACACAGTCATCTCCATTATATGATAATGTAATTTCCATCTAGCCAAACGAGTTGAATGGCAATGGGAGAAAGTACCCGTTCGACTCATCGACCCACCTCGGAAAAAGGATGGTGGCGCTCGGTCGACTGTAAGATAAGGGTCCTGAATGCTATGTAGGGCTGCACGACATTCTAAACTGAACATCGGTATCGGTGTTCTAAAAAATACCGCGGTATACCGGTAAAATTTATCGAAAGACTGTTCAGATAGCTGAACATACTTACCACAATCGGGACGTGAACCATCACAGTGGAACGAATTAGGGTGCCTTGATGCAGTTCGAATAACCCTTTATCCAACGCAGACGATATCAAAATGTATTATTTAAAATGTTAGTTTATCTAATTTTTCCCAAAATTTCAACAACACAATATCATGTGACCCCCTCATTGTGTGAGCTCGTTCCAAAATTTTTTTTCAAAAATATATTTTTAACTGCTGGATTTATATATTACGCGGGCGGATGCGGCCGATTATTTGGGTAAAGGTGTAATATTATTCATTCGAAACTGCAGACTGCAGTTAAAACTCAAGACATCATGAAAGTTAAATTGCGGGTAAATAAATAATGGCGGTAAACATATATTTTTGTAGTTACGCCGGTATTCAATCGATACTGGCTTGAATACCGGTGTGTATCGCTTTATCGATGTACCTTGCAGCCCCGTGCCATGTATCGAGAAACGTTTTTGATCACCTCATAAAGTGAGCTGCACAGCAATACGATCATAACTCTTACGGAAACTCAGAAGTCGGATGATCAGAAGGTTTAATTATGTACTCGGGGGAGGGGGGGGGGGGCTGGGAGAGCTTCAGCCCCTTCATTTTTTTGCCAGGCCAAGGTTTTTTTGTATGCGTATATTTTAACACAACCAATGACTAGTGAATCAAGGGACGGATCCAGAGCCTCACCCATATTTTCGCCAGCTATGTTTCTCTCTTACTCGATGGATTTCGGATCATTATTTGCAGTATTTGTCAGCAAACGCTAAAATGTATACAGCCTGTTAATAAATCGGTTAACTAAACTAGATCGTAATCTTACAGGCATACAAGTACCAAATCCACCCCAGGCAAGATAATCCACAGACAGGATAATTGTTGTAAAATAGACCTCACCTTTATGCTTTGCCGACGTTTTTTAACGGCGTTCAAAGTGTGACATCTTTCAAATACTTCACCTGAAAAATCTCAAAATATCCATTCAGATGCATGGAAATGGGGGTTTTGGGACCCTGGAATTTAAATTTTTCATACCGATGACCATTCATCGCCCGATCCAGCCCCCCCCCCCCCCCCCCCACCCCCACGCACACACACACTTTGAAAATCGTTCCACCGCCCCTGTCCTTATCGTCAACTGAGCAAATGAATAAGGGAAAGATTTGCTTCTTGGGCCAATTTTCGAATGGCTTTCGACTCGTCTGGGAAAGTTGATAATCAGACATGGTGATGTACTATCGGCGAATCTTAGTCGGAGGGCTGTATTCGGTCAAAACTAAGGCTCTTACTTTCATGTCTTTAATACTCCACCGTTTGACTCAAATGTACTGTGCACTGTACACGAGAGAGAACATTGGTGGGGAGGCCAAGGGGTTAGTTACCACTATACCAGGGGCGGCGGATCCGGGGGAGGGGGTACCGGGGGATGGGGAACAGGGGGCGGGGGGGTCAGCCCCTCCACTTTTTTTGCCGGGCCATGTTTTTCTGTATGCAAATATTTTAACACAACAAATGCTGGTAAAACAAGAGGCGGATCAAGAGCCTCCCCCAACATTTTCGCCAGCTATGTTTCTCTCGTACTGGTTCAGTTTTGGTGGATTTCGGATACTTTTTTGCAATAAGTCGCAGCAAACGCTAAAATGTATACAGTTTGTTAAAAAATCGATTAACTGAAGTAGATCGTAATCTTACAGACATACATGTGCCAAATCCACCCCCCCCCCCCCCCCCCGCAGGCAGGATAATCCACAGACAGTATAATTGCTGTAAACGTCTGGTAAAGCATACAGGTGAGGTCTCTTTATCAGCTATTTATCAGTTACGACCTCAGATGCATGGAAATGGGGGTTTGGAGATCCTGAAATTTCATACCGACGACCATCCATCGCCCTATCCAGCCTCCCCCCCCCCCCCCCCCACACACACACACACTTTGAAAATCGTTCCGCCGCCCCTGTATACACACACCGTCATTACAATTGAAGTTCTGCAAAATCAACAGATGCTGCTCGCGAAGCCCATTATGGGTGTCAAAATGCACCACTTGAAACATAATGCCCTGCTCATTGACTAAAATGGCCTCATCAAAAGGATATTATTCTCAACTCGTGGCAAGTTCCTTTGATGTGGAATAGTTCATTATGTGGTTGTTACACGTGTAAGCATATCGTTTTTCGAGTGCACACATAATTGTGAGGTTTGTTAATATTATGTGTATTACCATTCAAAGGTATCCTGGTACAGACAAATGGGTCGGGAAACGAACCGAAATCACCCAAAACCACCGGAACGTACCTGACGAAACCGCCATCGTTGCATTACAAGAATATAACATAATATTATAAGACTGTGTGGGTATGTTGCTTTGTATAAAGGTACATATAATCACCACAAATAACCCGACAATCAGTCAAATCTCCAAAAAAACGACTTTATTGTGTTAGAGTAGCACGTAGTTATATAGGACTAGGGAGCGCGCTGGCTCAGGGGTAGACTGTTGGACTTCTATGCTAGAGGTCCCGAGTCTGATCCCTGTCCGACCCGCGTTGTGTCGTTGGGCACGGCCCTTTCTCCCAATGGCCTACACGGGGGCACGGTGACGTCGTGTACTAAGGCGTACTGCACGTCGATGGTGCACATGTTTTCCACCGCTGTAACCCTGCTTGGGCGGAGCTTGAACAAATTTAGAATGTTGAGGAGCTGACAGCTGCTCGTCGATGCTCGGTGGTTCTCTCCGGGTACTCCCGCTTCCTCCACCGTAAAAATACCACGGTCACGATTAGGCATTGTGCATAAGTATGTGACATTAAACACTAAAAAATAAATATAATATAAATTTTATAGGTATGCATGTTGTTCCTTTGTGGTGGCTGTGGGCATGCGCAGTGCGTGCAGTAAGGGTGACACGTGTTTCTGTCGTCCATTTGATTAACTGAAAATAGCCATCTTGGTTTATATGGTTGCGTTATCCATTGCCTACAATAGGGTGGGGAGGGGGGTGCATTTGTTATTGAATAGGAGTAAATCTAATTACCCACATAGACACAATGACCCCAAAATCACCCAAAATTACCTAAAACCACGTATCGGTGAAGCCACCATCTAGGCCTTACTAAGTAGGACATAAAGCTATAAGATCACGTGTCTGTCGTTTCTTTGAATAAGATTAAATATAATTACCACAAACAACCTAAGTGTCACCTCAAACCACCCAAAAAGACTTTTTTGTGTTCGGAATCCTGGAGAATTCTCCGTATAAGAGCAGCACCTAGTGCTATAGGACTATGTCGGTGATGTATCTTTGTATAAGAGTAACTTTATTTCGCTCGGGCGGAAACTGGTGCGTAGCCAGCCACCTATATCGGGGAGGACCGGAACTTTTTGGGGGGAAGGGCAAGAAATTTGTACTGTAGATATATCATAAAATTATAAGTATTAAGTTTGGGACAGGTATGGAGATGGTGTCCCTCTCGCGTTGTTATGGCCGAGGAGGCCTATTTTTCAAAAAAAATCTTGCGGTGGATGTCCAGCCCCTGCGTGAAAACTTGTTGTGGTTCGAGTCAATGCTGAGTGTTCACCAAACGCTGTATGCCATCTGCAATTATATTAGTTGACGCCCAGGGCAGATGGCAAAATGCCGGTGTTTATGATTTCCTTTTGGGGGAAGGCTTCCGCAGGCCTACGCCACTGCCAGAAATCAACGTTCCCTAGGACGCCCTTCCGGATGCCTTATCGAACATTTTGTTGAGATTGACTTCGTCACAACTCGCCTAAACTCGATAACTCGACTTTTACCTACCGTTCTCTAAGCTGTCGTTGCTTACACCAATCAACAGCCTGTACCCGTGTTAGACAAGAAATAAAAATATTATGCATATTTTTGCGCATTGGAAAAATACCGACAGTTGACAAGGGGAAGATACCCTTTGACGTGTACAACAAATATGTTATAGTAGAATGCTACTCTCACCACTTAGAAATGAACAGTATCTCCAGACTTTACAAGTAGAAAAATACAAAAAGCGCCAAGAAAAATATTTCGAACACATTAACATATTTAACAGTTTTAACAGTTTGAACAAGAAGAAAGTTCACAAATTAAGGAGCACGTTTCATACATTTAACTTCCTTAGCTTAATGTGTCGTTGCCCCTGTGTAAGTGCAACTGTACAAGTAACGAGTTTACTTTGTGATAACGGCGTTAACCCGTTACCTAACCTGAAAAGCAGACGACACTTGCAAAAATAATTCTTGAATAACTATTTGTTTTTTAATTTTTTGTCTCAAAGACATAGGTTATGACCCCTCGTTGGAACGAGCTCGTCGAACTCGTTCCAACGAGGGGTCATAACCTATGTTTTTGAGACAAAAAATGAAAAAAATAATGAAAATTAATTGGCGATATTTGAGAATAGCACTGGCCGGTTTTGGCCGTTACGTTGGGTAAAGGGTTAAATACTGATTGGGGATGTTGGGTTCCAGCAAGACCAATCTTCTGTTCGGTACATGCTCATTAAATAAAAAATTGGGAAGCCCACGTATCAGTACTCCTACATGTATTTATACACTAACAAATTTCCCGAGTTTGTTTAAACCATAATTCCTGTTGACAAAACATCTAGCTACATCATCAAGGCATGCCTTCGCAGACTGCCTGCCTTGATGATGGATGTAATTGGAATGTTTCTTTAGTCGGGACATGAATCATGACATTCTTGTCAAAACGTGATTACACGACCCCTCCCCTAATCGGCCATCTTCGCGACGCCCCTGATTTTTTTACGGCCGCCGTGGACGTAAAAATATTGGGTTCCAAACACCAATTATAGGAACAATCATCAAAAAAGTAATAAATGAAGCACCGAGTTGCTTCATAAATTAAAATTGTACTGATGATGATTTTTATTACATGATAAACGCACTCGTGGATTATGACCAGTCCACGGCGCCTGTACAGTATGTATTGAGCCAATGGTGAAAACGCTGGCGCATTTATTGGTGATACCACCATAGAAGAAGCACTGCGTGCACCACCAGAAGTTAGATTTACGACGCCCCGATAAAAATGACTGGATTTGGTGTGCAATGACAAATTTGAAAGTGGTATTTTCGAAAGGTGTTTTCACTGAGGTGAATTGCACTGAACGCCCATGCAAATTGGAACAAACCAATTTCTAAACGGTAGTGGGGTTATGTTTTGCATGGAATTAAACGACATCGCTGCTCTTGGTTGTATTTTGGGGTTATAAGTTAGACTGAAAATTGGCTGCATGCATGGATATCAAATAAAAGCAAGAATTAGTACAGGAAGGGCGGAAGGAAAGAAGTCGGCGACGATTACCGAGAGTATTCAGGGATCGTACAACCCCTACGAAACATTTTAAACGTTTCAGGATTTCCAGAGAAAACGCGAGGGTGTTTTAGACGTTATCGGCGTACTCCGATTTTCAACACCAGAGGGCCAAATGCTCAGCGCCTTGTCAACGGAAACGGATGGTATAGCTTCAATGCCCAAATTGTCTGTAACCATACGCTAAACTTATTGAATGTATCTCCAGATGGTATGTTTCTGCACATGACTCACGTATATTTGATTCCCCATACATTAAAAGCAGATTCAAGAATGGGCAATATCTAGGCATTCTAAGCGGCGATGCTATAACCTGATACGTGTTAACGTCTGTGTGCCACCCAACTATTGACAAGGAACAACGTTATAACAGCGCCCACAAGAAGCCTGGGAATTTTGGAAGTATATGTCTTTTAGGTTTTTTGCTTCATACGGCACCATGGTTCCAGATAGCCCGCAGATTGCCGCTGTGTTTTATCGGGGAACATTTGAGTCATTGTTTTAGAAATTTTTTAACCACTTATCTTTCTTCTTGCTTTCACTATTTACTTCACTTTTCGTATTCTCCACTGTTGATACAATCTCTTTAATTAACTAAATGGGTACTTAAACCAGTGGCGGCGCTACGGGGGGGGGGGGGGGGCATGGGGGCACCCCCCCCCAAATGAAGGCTTTGCCTCCCCCCCAGTTGCCCCCCCCCCAACCATCTCGCATGCATTTCCATCCACCCTCACGCACAAACACATTCAGTCACTCTCTCTCACACACACACGCACCCCTCTTTTTTTTATTCCCAATAATTTCCCATACACACTTAGCCCAAAGCCTCAGGCTAGCTGATGAACACATCCAGGCAGTAGAGATTTAAAGACTCGGATGCAGATACTTATAAGTTATAATTAAGTTATGAGCCAACAAAGGCATGTTTATCCATATCCCTTGTCTAAAAAAATTCATGGATTTCGCATGATGACAGACGGGCATTACGAGTCTCTCTCTCTCTCTCTCTCTCTCTCTCTCTCTTTCTCTCTCTAATTTTTTGGTTTGGTACGTCCACAGGACGTACCAAACCAAAAAAGCATATTACGGACTTTGGGTCCAAGTTTGGGCTACCTCATAACAAAGTAATGATATGATCCTTTACGTATTTGCCCCCCTTCATGGGAGTCTGCCCCCCTAGTTGCCCCCCCCCCCCCCCCCACACACAAAAAAATTTCTGGCGCCGCCACTGACTTAAACACTCGGCCAAAATAAAATTCACCCTTCTACTTGCCTTCCTTGAAACGATAAATGTTCCCAGCCTTAGTTGTGGTCTCTGCGTTTGGCGGCGCACGTGAGAAAAATGGCCATGCCACTTGACAACAGCAGCTATTTGTAATACAAACCAAAATGTGATTTACGGTAAGCGTACAACGAGAGTTTATTACGGTATTCGCGATGTCCACGTACATATATTTTTGGGCGTCGTAACTTTTGCGGCTGATGTTCAGCACTGTGGTTACCAAGTTCTGTTTTCCTAGTAACACCGAAAACCAAGATCTGTGACGAAAGTCCCCTAAAATGGGCATATTGGATGTAATAATTTATCAATCAGTTTACCCCGACTTTATACTTGTTTGGCACTGTGTGTATTCAGTGAACAATATTTTGTAGGTAATCACTGGTTTTATGAGAATATTAACATGTTGGTGAAAAAGACACTGTTTGTTTCGAATTGTACATTTACAAATTTTAACATAGAACTCAGGAAATTACATCAAAGTGCCACGACATCTAGGCCCCATATGCATCAGACACACCTACCTCCGGAATTGGTACCAGAAATATTAAAGAACGCAAAGATGATATATGTGTACAGGAATCCGAAGGACGTTGCTTGGTCCTATTACAACTTTAGCAGAATAGCTTTAAAATACGAGGGTACATTTGAAGACTATCTAGAATGTTTTCTGGACGGAAAAGGTAAGTACATATGTCTTTTGTTCTCAAAAAAATTCTTATCAGCTGTAGAATGATTGCCCCTTTACCTAATATAATCTCTAAAATCGCCAGCGCTAAAAAACAAAAATGCCATTCAATTCTATTTCACCACTTTCCTTACCCACTGCTCGTGAAGCACATCAACACACTACCAGAAACAATAGCAGTCGTGATGAATGTTTTGGTAAGAACGCCCCAGGTATTTACCTTAAAAGACTGTAAAATAGCGATTAAACACCAAACAAAAAACTAAAATCATTTTGTCCTCATATTTGACGAATTCATTTTCTAAACACATTTAGATGCTAAACATGTCTAGCATTTAAATTTATACGTTGGAAATTCATGTTTAGAATTCCTAGTACCAAATATAATAAATTACACAATGATAATGTAGACACGTAACTGAATATTTATATTTTTTGAAGATAAACATTCAACGAAACACATAGAGAACAGTCAGCGTGGACTGGTCGTAATACGAACGTAGGCAGTGATGTCCACGCGAGCGTTTACCAGGTAATAAAAATCATCAGCACCAAATTTTTAATTAATGAAGTACCGGGTTGTACGAGGTGCTTCCTCGATTACATTTTGATGATTATTCCTATAGTTTGTGTTTGGAATCTAATAATACTGCGTCCGTGAAAATATTGCCCATCCGTGGAAAGTGACCATTCGACGGCGGCCGTAGCTTAGGTACCTTGTAATTTTGATACAGTACTATTTTAGCTCAGCACTTGGCTAAACTCGAACAAGTCAAAGACAATCGAACATATAAAACCTTACTTCACACCTAAATACAGATACATGCAAGCTAAACATTGGCTAGACACATCTTGTGAAAAGGACCATCATGCTCCAGGGCCACCAGTGTAATTTTGTTAGGAATCCAACGGTAGGAACTGTGTTTTGGGCATTTTAACTTACCTATTGTTGTCCAGACCTTAAAAAATTAGATTTTGACTTGAGTTGGAAAATGTCTATAAAACTTTCATTGTTAATTCTAACTCACCCATTAAAAATTCGTGACCATGTTTTGCATAAGGAAGCCAACGCTCCAAAATGCTTAGCATCTTTATATCCAAATCCCCTAAAATTAGTATGTGGCATGGGGGGCGGGGGGCTGGGGGGGGGGGGGGGGGTAGTATTAATTTTACACGTCTGTGTCACACACGTGCCCGCCTTTTAATATTGGAATCCCATAGACATATTCTGGCCCACTTAAAAATACAAGTCTAGAAATATTTTGTGCTGTTTTTGAAATTAACTCTGAAATTTCCAAAGGGAAAAACATCTTGTGAAGTTTTAAGCGTCCGTGGCAATTGTTTTTGATTTTTTGTGTGTAATTCAATTTTTTTTTTTAAATTGCCCAAAACTGAGCTGGGAAAATGCGTGTCGTTTCGATGCTTTTTTGTTTTTATTTTTGTTTGCTTTCATCGAAGTATCGAAGTACCAGAAAACTTTAATCGATTTTCTGCTTTCCGTCCCTTGAGGAATGCGGCGACTGTCCGATGCACTGATCGTGACAACATCTCATCTTTCACTTAAATGTTCGTTCCACAGGGGTAACTGGGTTGTGTACTTGGGCAAGGCACTTAATCCCGATTGCCCACGTGGGGCACGAAGGTGCTATGTATAAAAGCGTACTACACGTCGACGGTGCACCTGTCTTCAATCAATGCTTAACCTACTTGTGAGGAATTAGTACGTTGGGGAATCTGGCAGTTGCTCGGTGGTTCCCTCCGTATACTCCGGCTTCCTTCACCCGTAAAACTGTCCGACACTAGGTCACCCTGGCTGTCGAAATTAATAATATAGAGGATATGGAATGAGTGTTTTTCTCCTATAATATTTATGAAACGAGTCTAAGAACTTTACGTTTTGGCGAGCCTCTGGCGAGCCCAAACGGAAAATTCGGACGAGTTTCATAAACATTATATGAGAAAACCACTTATTTCATATTCTATTTATCATATGACACACACACGCACAAATTAGCCACTTAGTATGATTTTTTAACCCATCACCCAACTTGAGATGCAGACAGCACTTGGAGAAAACATCCTCGTGTAACTAAAAATTTTCATTTTATGCTTCCAAAACATAGGTTATGACGAGCTCGTTCCAATGAGGGGTCATAACCTATGTTTTGGAAGCAAAAAGTGAAAATATAAAAAAAAATGAAGGGTGTTTTTTCTGTAGGTAAAAGATTAATACAATATAACCCACTCTAAATAGGAAAAATAACGTAAATTATCCCCACTGAAATTATGCAAATGTGACCCAGTTGTATTTTGTTTAGCCAATCAAATTGTCCAGTTTTTTAAATTGACCAACGAAAGCTCCCAACTCTAATTATGCAAATTATGAAAATGTGGCCCAGTTGTATTTTGTTCAGCCAATCAAATTGTCTAGTTTTGAAATTGACCAATGAAATTGACGGAAGGCTTTATTTATCACTGATTAATATGAAAACAAAATATCAAATGTTTTAAAGTGAACAAAACGGACGAGTCATATGATAAAAATAAATATCAGATTGGGGAGAAGAAAAAAATGGACAGTTTTTGATCGTTGAGTTATCGTTTGGGATAATCATCGAAGACAAAAGCACGCAAAGCACGGATGTTTTAATGGGAATATGAAGTAACAAAAGCGGCCCGGTACCAATACTATAAACTTTGACAATTGTAATTTCTCGAATTGTATTTTCTACAATTGAGTATAAATGACGGAAATAAATCATTAACATTTTAAAAGATATGGCAATTTACCAACTGGCCAATTGCCACATCTTTGAAAACGATGATGGTTCATTAATCATCGAAGACAAAAGCCCGCAAAGCACGGATGTTTCAATGGGAATATGAAGTAAAAAAACGCGGCCCGGTACCAATACTATAAACTTTGACAATTGTAATTTCTCGAATTGTATTTTCTACAATTGAGTATAAATGACGGAAATAAATCATTAACATTTTAAAAGATATGGCAATTTACCAACTGGCCAATTGCCACATCTTTGAAAACGATGATGGTTCATTTCAATTAGTTATTTCAATGAAAAGAAAATACAATTGTGAAGAACAGAAGGGTAAACGTTTTTTAGTATTGCCCCCAGGTCAGGTTGAATGTTTTACTAGAACATGGGTATTGTTTGAAAGAATACCCGGGCATTCTTCAAAAAACATTGTACACGTATATTCTTCGTGAAGGATATTCTTCAGGATAAGAACGAACGTGAAACAAAGGGAGACGGCGGCAGTGGGTATTAACGTCCAAGTAAACTTATAGTAACTAACTAGTAACTCCCCGGGAAAGTAGCAATATTCAACCCTTTACCCAACGTAGCGGCCAAAACCGGCCAGCGCTATTCTCAAAAAACAGCCAGTTAATTTTCATTATTTTTTTCATTTTTTGTCTCAAAAACATAGGTTATGACACCTCGTTGGAACGAGCTCATCGAGCTCGTTCCAATGCGGGGTAATAACCTATGTTTTTGAGACAAAAAATGAAAAAAATAGTTATTCAAGATTTATTTTTTGCAAGTGTCGTCTTCTTTTCGTGTTAGGTAAAGGCTTAACACTCGTTCAGAGAAACGTCCTTGCTATTGCGTAATGCAACCGCAATAACCTATCAACTACCTGGATGCCGTTTTTGTTCATGTTTACAGAAGCGGAAGAATTTAATGGTTTCGATTTCCTGCTGGGCCATATGGCGAATTAAAATGAAATAAAAAAAAAATAAAATCGCTTATTTACTAAGTTCTAGAATATTAGAATTGAAAAACTATGCTAAAAATTTCAACATTCCGAGAATTTCGGGTCTGAAGAATCGTCTCAATCTGATCGATGCGATAAGAGCCGCGGTGAAGTAAATGCTTCCTCATTTGAGATCCAAAGCCCAGCAATTGTTTTTTAAAGATACGAAAAGGTTGAAACGAGAAGGATTGATCGAGCACGTGGTTCTCGGAGGTTCGAATACTGCGTTGAAAACGAAAGAACAGGCTGATGATAGAGAAAAGAAACACACGCGTGCAAACGAAACAATCCTAAGAAATGAAAACAAACAGAAAACCTTCCGTCGCCGTGGATTCGAAAACTTAGAGAAAACATCCTGAACGACGGAAAAGGGAAAGCTCCCGTTGGATTTGCAAAAAGAAGAAAGGAAATAATCAGAAGAAACGAAATAATCAGAAACAGAGAAAATAAATAGCCCCCCCCCCCACACACACACACACAAACACACACCTCCCCCCCCCCCCCACACCCACACACTGTGCAAACGAAACAATCTAAAATAACGGAAACAAATAGAAAAGCTGCCCTGGCGAAACAGAGAAACAATCTGAAACATAGAACAAGCACAAAAAGAAAAGTCTTGGATTCTTCTCAGGAAGGGAAAAATGAGACATCCCCTACTCGACGATCGTCTGTTGGATTTCATCAGATCTGCAGTGGATGTAAACGTCTTGTGAGACAGATTCGCGACAATGATAGATTGTGAAATCAAAGCGCAAGAGAGACCGCCATTCGTCCCTAGACAGAGATCCAATGCTGTCAAGAATTACTTTCAATCGTTCGACATTCCCGGTCGCGAGAAGTACGACCGCAAAGCTTTCATGAATGCCGTGAAATCAAACACGGAGAGAACATGGGTCGCGGCATGAAGATCAAGATGATCATGAAAAGTTCAATGGAAAAATTAATGCGCTAGAGACTTTGGGACAGCGAGAGATTTTCGAGAAGATGAAAGATGAGATATGGGAATATATCGCTACCTTTCAAATGAACGTTAGTAATTGGGCGTCCTGGGAGGTGCTGAATTTAGAAATTCACGTGGACAAATACGAACGTCTTCTTACATGAAACTGCCCGATTGTTTATAGAAGAAGAATGCTATAGTGGAAGTCGTAAATCTCGGAGATAATCAATACTTCAAATGGGCAGTGACTTCCGCGTTCTTTCCAATGGACCGAAACATGTACAGTTACGAAATACCGAGGTAATTCGGAACGTTTAGGTCGGCCCAGAATCGAGTTTCAGACGGAGTTGCGAGACATCGATCATTTCGTGATACAGATAAAGTTGGATTTTTGTCGTATTATATTGTCCTATGACGTGTACATCGGATCCTACTAGAATGACAACCTGCCCGCCCCATCCAGTTGCGAGAGTGTCAACCACACACACCTCCTTCCCGAACTCAATTTGGTAATACGTAGTTCATACAATGTAAATCTACTTTTCAGAGACATATGGATCTTGGTTCGAACATACGTTAAAATGGGAAGAATTCGCTAAAAAGAGAAACGTTTGTGTTGTATCATACGAAGAAATGTCGGAGGTATGTGGTCAAATTCAATTTACATTTAAGTAGAAATGTGTTACCTTTACTACAGATATTTATTTAAGCCTTTACCCAACGTAACGATCAAAACCGGCCGGCGTAATTCACAAAAATTGCCAATTACTTTTCATTATTTTTTTCATTTTTGTCTCAAAAACATAGGCTATGACCCCTCTTTGGAACTAGCTCGCCGAGCTCGTTCCAAAGAGGGGTCATAACCTATGTTTTTGAGACAAAAATAGTCAAGAATTTAGTTTGCAAGTGTCATCTGCTTTTCATGTTAGGCAAAGGGTTAAAACATGTTTATTCATTTAGTTTTGTTCTTCGTTAGACATTCACTCATCAAATACATGTAACCAATCGGTCTCTCTAAGGAAATATAATGACAAAATGCACACCATACCCCCCACCCCACCTCCCATTACAAAATACAAACCAAAATGTTCTCATGCGCCAACTACTAACTGACAAATGATTGTAGACAATTGCAGATTACAGGTGAAAAAAGTTCCTTCAAGAGATAAGATAACTCAATCTATAGCGAACATCATTATAAGCAAGAAGGAGAAAGAAATATGCACATTACATCACACTAACTTTCAACCTGATCCAGTAGCTTAGAGTGCAGTCATCGCAATAGCGGAGATGTAATTTCGCCCGCATGGTGAGTAAGTTGCAATCGGGTCAAAATTGTCTTTCTGCACACAGTATTGTTGAATCCCACCTGTCCGAAAAGAGACGCGAAAGCTGTTTTTCGTTCTCCAAATAATTAACTCTTGACTTCCAGTCCTTCGGGTTTGAATAACGAGGATCGTGGTAGACCTCTCCTCTAGAATTAATCGGATATGCACAATTATTTTCAGGTGTGCTAATTTCTAAATACTAGTGGATGAACCTATGTTATGTATAGTTTTTCGATTGGCGGTATTTCAGGGATGGATACATTTTTTTTTAAATCTCATCATGCGAATTGTGAGAATGTCAATTTCAAGTTACCTCCCTTAGAGCAAAGAACGCTTCGAACTCATAACTGTTTGCGTCAGTAAATACCCTTTTTCTTGCGACACAGTTGCCAATTGCCGATGACTAAAGCAAAATATCCGAGTTTGAAGTCGATCGCAGTAGAGTTAGAAGGGACAGTACACGTCACTCACGACGAACAGAAATCACGACAAATAGAATAACTCAAATTACAGGGAACGCGGTGACTCAGTGGTAGACTATTGGACTTCTGTGCAAGAGATCCCGAGATCGATCCCCGCCCGAGGCCACCCGCGTTGTGTCCTTGGGCAAGGCATTTTCTCCCACTTGCCTACATGGGGGCACGATGACGCCGTGTGAAAAGGCGTACTGCACGTCGATGGTGCACATGTCTTCAACCGCTGTAACCCTGCCTGAGCTTGAACAGAGTTAGAATGTTGAGGAGCTGACAGCTGCACGTCGATGATCAGTGGTTCTCTCCAGGTACTCCGGCTTCCTCCACCCGTAAAGCTGTCACGGTCACGATTAGCCATTGTGCATATGTATGTGACCTTAAACCGCAATAAATAAATAAATAACTCAAATTATAGTATACAGTACGGCCACCGTTGACTGGTCACTTTCCACGGGTGGGCAATATTTCCATGGACGCAATAATACTAGATTCCAAACACTAATTATAGGAATAATCATCAAAAACCTAATTAATGAAGCACCGGGTACAACCCGGTGCTTCATTAATTAACATTTTGCTGAAGATGATTTTTATTACCCGGTACAACCCGGTGCTTCATTAATTGAAATTTTGCCGAAGATGATTTTTATTACCCGGTACACGCATGCGTGGACATCATTGTCCATGCGTGGATTTTGACCAGTCCACGACGCCTGCACTGAAGAGAGATTTCCAGTTCAGCTGAACTGTAAAGACGTTTTAAAATAAGTAATTACATAGTGTTTTGTTCACGACTAATTTGACTTTTACTAAGCTATGATCATCAAAGCTGATGGAAACTTTCATCCGGATTGCGATAGTGAAATTTATTGTTTTCTGTTGTTATCCCAACTCTAATGGTTGTATTGCAGTTTACATATGTTACAGCAAGACTATGAAATTAGTCATTTCGTTAAATGGCTCAATTATACATTCAGTTCATGAAATGACCCGATTTTATCACTCGTGTTTATGTATTATGTACTTGCTAAATAAAACAAATCAGACCCATTGCTTTGTTTGGTCTGTATTTAAAACTCATCAGCATTGCCAAGGGTCTGATTTCTGATGTTATACACATATTCCCATTTTAGTCATTTAGTGAAATTACTGCCCCCCAATTTCTACCCCCTTTCGTGAAATGACTGAAAGTTTTAGTCATTTCATGAAGTCTCTGAATCCACAGTCGTTACAGGAAATGACTGGATGATTTAGTCAGTTCACGAAATTACCGATTTTAACGAATGACTTGAACATATACACAGGGAAGCGAATTCGTCACATCCATTGTGTCGAGTTATAATGGGTAGAGCCCATCGAAATTGACGACGATGTGTAAAGTTAGTAAACGTTCCTGAAAATACTTTCTTTGGAGTTTCACATATGCGTTTCATGTGCGTTGTTTAAATTTCATGCGATGACGCGAATGACCCATTGATAGAAATTATGTTATATTTGAGAGTACTAAGTATTTGAAGTAGAGTTACCCACCTTGAAAAGCTGCACTCAGAAATGATGAAATATACGAAACTATGCAACTTTGAGAACAAAATATTGTTTTAAAACACGTTCGAAGCAGTGTTCTGAAATCTTGCATCATTGTTGAATATTCCAGCGAAAAGAGGTGATCTGGTGAATCTTGGGGCTTAAAAATACAATTGACTGTTGGTGTGTTTTTGTTAGGAATTCACCAACAAAATGGGTCCATGAACTGTAATTTCCGTCCTGCATATATTCCTCTCTTATTTGTTGCATGACCCCAGTTTTGAGGGAAGAAAGAGTTGTCTGAAGGGCTATACTTGACAAACAAATTTGGACGCGCAAATTAAATTGATGCGACCATATTTTTTCACACGAACTTTATAATGGTCACGGGTAGAAAAAAATAGGAGTACTCCACCAAGAGGAATCTTCAGTGGCGTGGCTTTACAACGCAACCCGTGAACACTTTAAAAGCCACACGAAGCGCCGTCTCCCAGCTCAAATCCGGAACCCATATCTTTGCAATACTTTATTTTTGAAGTCTTGTCTACACATATAAATGTATCGCGACCGGGTCGCAATTCTTTTGAGATCTAATTATCCCTTTACCTAACGTAACGGCCAAAACCGGCCAGCGCTATTCTCAAAAATCGCCAATTAATTTTCATTATTTTTTTCATTTTTTGTCTCAAAAACATAGGTTATGACCCCTCGTTGGAACGAGCTCGTCGAGCTCGTTCCAACGAGGGGTCATAACCTATGTTTTTGAGACAAAAAATGAAAAAAATTAGTTATTCAAGAATTATTTTTGTAAGTGTCGTCTGCTTTTCAGGTTAGTTAAAGGGTTAAACCGTATAGAGTTATACAAAAGACAAGAGTTTATGTATTTTTTTTAACTCCCTTCCATAGCTTTTAGGCACCTCAATAGATGGAACCTATTACTTTCCTTTCAATCCGAATCTGGCTGTTTATATGAAGACCAACGGGAGGCCATAAGCTACACGTAACATTTGAAAGGAAAATGTTGAGGTTTTTTATTTGTTTAATTGTTCTGCTAAACAAATACTGGCAGAGTCATTTACAACTTGAATACAAGAAAGGATTAAATTATCACGTTTACCTATTTTGATCGCTATGAACCAAATAAATGCACAATATCGGGGGGGGGGGCGGGGTCAGAAAGATTTTCAGTTACACGATGCCGTTTTTTTACATTCGACCTTCACGGACACCTACCCAACCTAAACCGCAAGAATTTTTCTTATTTTCCGCATATTTTTTCCGGTGATTTTGAACACCCATTCCATATTTTGCAAAAAACAAAACCGACATAGTTTGGACACCCAGCTCTCTCAGCATCGTGTATCAATTTGTTAGCACCTTTCCAGTGTTGTTTAGACAATTTTCTAGCGTTTCTGGGTATTTCTTATGTTGCCCCGAGATTTTACAGAGGTACATGCATTTTGGCACAGAGAATATCATGCGATTGGTTTTATAGAAACCATTTTGGGACACATGAACATGCTTTGGCCCTTTAAGTTGTGACTATTTTATCCAAATGGAACATCAGAGCTTTGTTTTAATTTTTAATTTTTTTTTTTATTTTAACACTTGTTGGTGCAATTGTTGTATGAAATATTTCTTCTACTATTAGTTGTATCTTCATTCTTGATGTATGTTAAAAATAATTTACATATACTTAAAGTCTTTATTTCTTAACCCTTTACCTAACCTGAAAAGCAGACGACACTTGCAAAAATAATTCTTGAATAACTAATTTTTTTCATTTTTTGTCTCAAAAACATAGGTTATGACCCCTCGTTGGAACGATCTCGTCGAGCTCGTTCCAACGAGGGGTCATAACCTATGTTTTTGAGACAAAAAATGAAAAAAAATAATGAAAATTAATTGGCGATTTTTGAGAATAGCGCTGGCCGGTTTTGGCCGTTACGTTAGGTAAAGGTTTAAGAGCCACGAGGAACCTAAAAGGCCTTTGATTTTCTGTGATTATAAGAAAAGTTTAAATCAAATAGGATATGCAGCTATAGAAATCGAGACACTCCAGACCGAACAGACTGCTGGTTCAAAAAATCATGGGCATAACACTGGGCCTAAATGGGCCAGATAGCTCAACATACTCATCAATACAATCCTCCGCCCCCCCCCCCCCCGCCCCCCAATAGGGCTATAATGTGTGTGTATTAGTCTAAATCGTTTTCAAGTGTTTACTTTGCCATAAAATGGCACCACGAAAAAAGTTGCAAGGTGTTGGAAAAATGTGTTTTTGAGTCGTTCGACCACCCACCCACACCGGCATCGTGTACTACAAATTTTGCCGACTCCACCCCCTGACAATATGAGAAATAACTGGAATGCGGGCAGCTGCATTCACAGACTCACACCTAAAACATCTGCAGGGTTCTGCGAATATTCGAGATTCGATTCGATTCGATGTCGATACCATACGTCTGTTTCAAGATCGACCCCGAATCAGCCTGGAAATTCGATTTTTTCGAATCTTTCGTATTAACTTCAATTTGTTACATTTCCAACAACAATTGGATAAAATTTTAGCACACACTTCACTCATGTAGGCTTAATTCCTAATTAACTGAGTAATTGGCAATGTTTGGTTGTTAGGTAAGTAGTGAATTTTGTCCAGAATATTATCCTTAGTTTTAGTTTTTGAAGGCTTAACTTGTTACTATTCACGTTCTTAAGAACGTGAAAAGCAGCAAGTGAAGCCTTCAAAAACTAAAACTATGGATAATAAGCCTAGCTGTTTCATCAAAGGGGGAACAGAGAGTATTTATTTATTGGCATGTAAGGTGTTCACTCAGTCGTGTAAGTGTCATCACAGTGTTCTGTAACTTCCGTTTGGTGCAATATGAAATAACTTGTCTTTTAAAATTCGATTCGAAAAAAAAATTGTGATTCGCAGATCTCTAAACATCAGATAAATTAGAGACATCCTGCAATTGGCGCATTAGGTCATTCAGTATAAAATAGTAACTATCGGCATGTACATACAACTTTGAACCGAAATCGCAAGTTCCAACTTGTGTGCTAAGTACGTCCATCATCCTTGTCACAGCTGCCAACAGTACATCGGTATGAAAATGGTACGTGTTCATGAATTCTGGGAGATTTCGTAAAGATTATTCTGATAAATACTACATGTAACAAAAATCGCGTATGTGCTTTTTAACTATTCATATGACCATGTGTTTTCCCAATTTGTTAGAAAGTGCCCATGGACACTCTACAATGAATTGTTACAGACACACTAATCTGAACCAATTCAGAGATCGAATTTATTCTAACGCTGCTCAGTAAAATACACGTTGAATTATCGACTTCAAAAATAATACCTGCCAAGTGTAAATAGTATTCGCTACCACGCATGTCACGAACGGCGATACGAACAAGACGTGCATATATTTTGGTCACGCATATCTATATAAATATTAGGGTTTAATCTCGGGAACGGGAATTCGCGGGTTCCGGTTCCGACAGACTATCACGATACCCGAAAAATCTGTAGCACGTAAACGGGAATTACGCATGACACTGTTTGTGTGTTTAACTGAAGTTTTCTAAATTGAAAAACTGATCCAACGCAATTTTGTAAGATTTCGTCAGCCCTTTTTACAATCCTGCTTCCTGAAGAACCTTTATCACCAAATCACAGTAGCTCTCAATCAGTTCCGGGGGAATCCTCTCTTCAACAGTAAGATCTTCACTCGCATCAAAATTCAAACTCCTCTTCATTTTCAGAATCTCTAGTATCACTTACTATTCACCACCTCCTTCTTCATTGCCGTCACCAGTCAAGCAGAGTAGACTTGTCTCGGCAGTGAAAAGGGAGTTGAAGCCAGGAGGTAGTGCAGATAAAACTGGCCATTCTGAAAATGAAGACGAGTTGGAAGCGGCTTTTGGTTTTCACACTTCTCTTAGAAAAATAACTTTTTCCGTATGGAGATGGCAGATTGCCAATAAAATATGTTCATTTTCACGAAAATAAATGCGTCCTGTTACTCTCGTAAATGTACTTGATATTGTCCTGGACATTTGCCGGTTCCCTACTTTGAGTGTAATGTCATTACCGTTTACGTAACAATAGACAACCAGAAATATATTAAACCCTAATATATATATATATATATATATATATATATATATATATATATATATATATATATATATATATATTCTAATAGTGGCGGTTTAACGGCGACCAACATTGGTAGGAATACAACGTTCTTCCACACAAACTCATGAACATTGGACCTCACATGGCAACTGGACTTTTGACTTCGTGTGGTCATACATATATACAGGTAGACAGACACACACACTGACAACACCGATTGCATTCTGTCATCCATTTGACACTAGAGTTATATTGTATGGAGTTTTCCCCTCCATCTAACCCCTTGTACACTGAGGATAGAATATCAAAATTTCAATATATTAGTCTTTCCGATTTTGTAATTGGGAATATGCGACCAATACAATCCCGATAAAGACATCATTCTGCACTCGTGACATTGGGGAACCTCAGTTATAGCTTGTCGGATGTTATTGCTTCAGATTCATTGCGCGAACATACATATATGCCAATAGTAAAACAACAAAACAGGGTACAATGCCCACGTTGTGTGAGATATGTATGTACATATAAGTCTGAGGGTATCATTTAGATAACAGGCTCACCTTATGTGCTAAATTTGATAATTTGGCTTGTCATTTTGTTGAGATATTATGCAGACAAACAAACAGTCAAACAGACATCACGGATCGCCACGGATCGCTACATACCCTTTCATACCCTTTCATCGGCGCGATCAATAGTAAGTTAGAGTCTAAATGGGGGGGGGGGGGGGGGGGGGTTAGCATATTCATAGTTCAACCCTTAGAATCAAGATACGACCTGAATTCATAAAGTAGATAGGTGCCCTGCGAATGTTTTCGTCTATCCAATCAAGATTTTCAACGTGCAGCACGAAGGCTGCACGTTGAAAATATTGTTTGGTCTTCCTCCAAGTAACGAATATAGGCTCGACAAGTTTTTTTTTCTGAGCTGACATGGAATATACCACCAGTGTCAAAGGGTTAACTTAATATAAATCACGCTGGCAACAGCCCAGTGTTGTATTGGTATCATTTTTCCTTCTATCAACATTCAATGTGGATGTATTTTGCACTAAACAGTAGGCTGTGGTGTTGTTTCATTACAAACCATCTTTACCAATTGTGTGTTCCCTTTGGCGGCTGTCTTGGACTGCTGAATGCGCCTTTATAGACCAATAGGCTTACCATGTGAAATCTTTAGCGTTGCCATTACAATAAATAGGGGCTGACGATGGAATTATCATCGGTTTTGTATTCTGCTTGCTGTTCTTTTTGTCTGTTTATGGACTTTTAACCCTTTACCCAACGCAGACGATATCAAAATTTATTATTTTAAATATTATTTTTTCAAATTTTTCAAAAAATTTCAACAAAACCATATCATATGACCTCAAAGAGCTCGTTCCAACGAGGGGTCACATGATATGGTTTTGTTGAAATCTTTTGAAAAATAATATTTTTTCAACTGCTGAATTTGCATATTACAAGGGTGGATGCGGGCGATTCGTTAGGTAAAGGGTTAAACACATCGTTAACAGTCCACATCAATTTAAAAAGTGCAACACTGAATGTTTTGGAAAAGCTGGAGAATTGGAGACTCTGCAAATTAGGCTACATACAAACCACGTATTTGTCGTTCTTGCTTAATTTCTTATTTATAATTTTACGTTCAATAACCGACAGATATTCACTTTTCAGTAACAGTTATAGCCTCCAGACAACTGTTTTTATGTTTCTATAGCAGTAATATTTGCATTCACAATGCACGCGTGATCTGCGATAGCACTTCGTCGTCTGCTATTAGGATTGGTTGTTTTCAGTACGTCACAAGGGAGAAACTATCACAATGAACCGGTGTACGTGTTTTCCCGCTCAGTCCTTGGTTTAAAGTCAGTGCAGTAAGGGTTATCTTGCATGTGAGATAACACTCACCCCCACTACACTGACGGTAAATCTTCCGACACCCCGAACAAATTATTTAAAACCTAAATTAAGGGTTAAGGTAGTGAGGGTTAGGGTTAGCTTATCGGAAAGCTAACCCTAATCCTCACAAAACTACTTGATTGGAAGTTTTGAAGTTTGATCGCTCGAAAAAAAGCATTAACCCTTTACCTAACATGAAAAGCAGACGACCCTTCAAACAAAATTATTGAATAACTAATGTTCCATGTGCTCCTTCCAGTGAAGGGTCATAAGCTATATTTTTGAGGCAAAAAATAATGACAATTGAATGGCAATTTTTGTCAATAGCAAGGACCGGGTTTTCCGTTACGTTGGGTGAAGGGTTAAGGGGGTTTGCGTGTCAGTGAAAGTTAAAATCTCTTGGTTATTTTAAAGAAAGAAAATTGAGAAATAAGAAAATTGACTTGGCATCAAAAACCCTTTGTTGGCTAAAATCTTTTGCAACAAAAAAGTTCCTTTCACTAGTGAAAGAAAAGCTATTGCAGCAGGGAAAAGCGCCATCGCTGACGAAACAAAAGGAATATTTTATTACTTCCAGTACAATTAAATGGTCAGCTGGCAATAAAGGCTGAAACAGTAAACGATTTTCTCGAAACACACTCCAATCCAGTGATTTAGTCAATATGGTTATAGAAGTAGTGTTTGGCCAAACGCCTAACGTTAATTGTCGGTGTATGGAAAGGAGGCCTTATTTGTTTCTTTCCCAATAAAACATTATACAGAGAGTAATCGCTTGACTGGACTGGTTGCGTGAAATAATTCATGACAGGTATGGGACGTTGTATAAACACGAGTGCGCGAATGCGCACGAGTGTTTTACAATATAGTCCGTCGTCTCGAATGAATTATTTCACGAAACCAGTCCATTCAAGCGATCACTCTGTTTATTACTTTTCATTATTAACGATAATTATATTATTTAACCCTTTACCTAACGTAACGGCAAAAAAACGGCCAGCGCCATTCTCAAAAATCGCCAATTAATTTTCATTATTTTTTCATTTTTTGTCTCTAGAACATAGGTTATGACCCCTCATTGGAACGGGCTCGTCGAGCTCGTTCCAATGAGGGGTCATAACCTTTGTGTTTGCGACAAAATGAGAATAATAGTTATTCAAGCATTTTTTCGCAAGTATCGTTTGCTTTTCAAGTTAGGTAAAGGATTAAAGAAAGCAAAAAAAAAAAACCCAAAACAATGAAGTCCCCATCACACCCACGGCAAAGCGTCTTCGTTTGCGCGCACGGATACATGACACAATTGTTGTTTGCATAATTCACTTGTGAAGTTATTGTTTATAATCAAACCCGGAAATCCCAGTAAATCACACTTTGGAAAGTAATAAAGGTCATCATCAACTTTACAAAAGGCAGCATTTACTAAGATAAATATTTCAGACCGTCGCGAGTCACGCGCAACAGTATAAAGTAGCTTTACAATTAAGTGCTGCCTTTTGTAAAGACTCACGAACTGTTAAGCCAGTTGATTAACTGTAATTAGTGGAATAATCTTAGTGCTACAGCAGATTTACGTTCCCACAACATTCGGCCTAACCATTAATTGAATTATTGGCATTGATATAACTTTGCTGACCGCTCTATTCGCCTACCGAGAATTTCGTCAGAACATTCGATTTTGTTGTGACCAGTTTTCACTTCACTTTTGGAATAAATGCCAATTCATTTTTCAAAACTGGTTTAGACCAGACGGCGAACCGATTCCCTCCCTCATTAGCGTTTGGATGCCAACACACTTTCTTTTGACGCTCAAATATTCATAATGGCTAAAATAATTGGGATCAGACAGTTTCAAGCACTCCTGGACACTGCTCGTGTTTCTCCTTTTGGAAGGGAGCTGAGCTGTACATGTCAAATAAGGGATTAAAAATTTATCCAACGCAGACGATATCAAAATTTATTATTTTAAATATCATTTTTTTAAATTTTTCAAAAAAAATCAACAAAACCATATCATGTGACCTCTCATTGGAACGAGCTCAAGGAGCTCGTTCCAATGAGGGGTCACGTGATATGGTTTTGTTGAAATATTTTGAAACATTTCATTTTTTCAACTGCTCAATTTGCATATTACGTTGCCGGATACTTGAGATTCGTTAAGTAAAGGGTTAAACATTTGATGTCGACTTTCCTTTCGGAAACCAAATGACACACTGCGACGTTTGGCAGATTATCTGGTTATTGATGTGGATCAAAACTTCCTGATGTCTGTTCGAGGAGCTTGCCATATCGACAATATGAGAGATAAAGCAGCCTACTTACGAGGAATTGGAGGTTATATAAATCCTGCCAGGAAAGGTGGGTTTGTGAATGACATAAATTTATTGCACACGTGTGTGTTTAAGAGTTTGTACTTTAAGAAATGTGTAGTTTTCAAATTGGCCAGGCTGATTTGAATATGCAACAACCGTGTCATGTTGGTAAAAATTTACATGTGAAGCCATTATTATATACCAAGTTCTCAATATGTCGTGTATCTTTGCGTTTGGGAGAATGTCGTTTCGTTCCTCTAACGGGTCACTTTTATTTATCAAAATTCGAACTCTTATCCCTTCTCTTGATTGCTTCTGCGAAACAGAATCAAAATATTTTTTCCCCGTTTGTCCCTCTTCTGAATGTAACATTATAAACTTACATTACGGCCCATCGATCGTTCGAGATTCGATATGGTTTCGAATATTTTCACTGATTCGATTTGATTAGAAACTATCTCGATTATTCAGAAACATTAGAATACCGGAGAGTTTTAATACATTTCTTTATTACACGCCTGCTCTATACAATCCCCATCAACAACAACACTAAACCACGCGGAAATGAAATTCACTGCAGAAAACATGTGCTCAACGGAAATCGTTGCCGGAATATTTTTAAATAGAAGCGAAATTTACCTGGAATTTTCTACAAATCGTGCAACGGAATTACAATTTGAATCTCTAGCGATAGCTAAGAATAGTAACACGGGGTTCTCCTCGCAAATTTGGTTGACGATAAAATGTGTTCTTTTTGTTGATAGTTCTTTCCCTGAGTTCCAATGTGTTCTATGTGCTCCTTGATGACAACTCATTCTCCAATTTTTTGTGGAACGCGATTGGGCGTATCCAGCCTAAATCGCGTTTTGTTTAGTTTGCGCAGTTTATCGCTCCTTGAGTGGCACAGGACTCCATCTGCAATGCTTGTTACACTCAACTGACAATATATGCACTTTTCTTCGCCCCTTTCGAGGATACTTGATCAATTCAAGTTTGAACCTTGTACCTTTGCTAAGATAACTGCAGCCTGTAATAAAACGAGAGGCCGCGGCCTCGAGTTTTATCTTTCCGCGCTGGCACTCGTGCCATATCGATTAACCCATTTACACGCGTGTGGCATTCTGTGTTTTGCTGAACGTCCGTGATTAGCAATTTCGCGAACTACAGCTGCTTTCATGAATTTCTGTTGCTGAGCCGATACCCTTTGATGGGATATACCAGAGGCAAAGTAAACAAAACTCATGCGGATAATTTTATTTTAATAGTGAATGATGGCTCAATTCCAAGCATATTTCAATTAGATGTCGTTCTTTTGTTGATATAGTATCTTTTAGTATGGGAAATCAAATAATGGATAGCATCATATGTTTAGAAAAAGTATAAGACAATGACAGATTTATGACAGATAATCTTATGTACGCTCTTAAAAGCTCGGGGAACAGCCATTTCAAAGTAATAACACACGATGTACAAACATACTCATCATCTTTATTCTGTATTTTAATTATTTTCTTCTAACCAAGACATTTGTGTAAGGCACCGCAATTATAATAGTGACATCCTGACAGAGGTGGCGGAAGTTTGATAAAAGTGGAGAGGCACACAGTTTAACCCTTTACCTAACATGAAAAGCAGACAACACTTGCAAACAAAAATTCTTGAATGACTATTTTTTTCATTTTTTGTCTCAAAAACATAGGTTATGACCCCTCGTTGGAACGAGCTCAACGAGCTCGTTCCAACGAGGAGTCATAATCTATGTTTTTGAGACAAAAAATGAAAAAAATAATGAAAATTAATTGGCGATTTTCGTGAATAGCGCTGGCCGGTTTTGGGCGTTACGTTGGGTAAAGGGTTAAATGCTTCTATGAGTCGATCTAGTGGGAGAAAAGTTACAATCGTATATCGGGAAATGTACCATGACACACTATAATCTCTCGTGTAGATGAGCATGCCGCGGTGTGGTCCTGTCCATTTCTCCTATTCCAATCATCTTCCAGACCGAAAGCTGGCCTTCGAGTTGGAAGATGGCTGAAGCATAAGAAACGGACCGAAACAACCGAAGGTGGAATTCTTTGACCAAATGTTACTCAGATTTGCAAGTAATATATTACAGGAATGTCTGCATGTTGACACGTTTGCATGCGTCAATTTTAACTCATTGTGTAACTGCGCAACATGTCTGTGGAACAAATTAGAGTGGCACGTGTCACCCGTGCACCCTGATTCCGCCACCTCTGCATTCCGACCAGACCTATAAGACCCCAGAGTGGACCTGTGTCACCCGTAACTCCTAATGATATAATCAAACGGTTTCTAAGACCCCAGACGATTAATCATGGAACATGTCTTCGAATGCCTTCACGTTGATCTATACTAGGAAATCAGCCACGATGAGAAGACCGTCAGTCGTCAATGGTGAAAGATACATGTACAAATTAAGCAATAATACACCCCAAGCTCTTGTTTTCGCTATTGGTTAATCTGCGAAACATGTGCATGCATTCCAGCTACACACACCAACCAATGGACATACTCATCGGTACACGCACGCATCCACACATATAAAAATGTATGCGTATACACAAACACACATGCGTTTGCACGGGTGCACATGTGAATCCTGCGTAGTATTTAGCAATGCCATGTATAAGGTGGTATCTGCTATGTACGACTTTATATCCGGTACGTAGGACTTAATATATCTTACGCAGTGCATAGCATCTCCTACGCGGACATGTATCTTCTATGTACGACATAATATTTCCTATGTAGGACTTACTAGTTTGGTTAATTATGGATATCCCTCGAAAACTATGTTTGCCCATGGATTGGTGGTGTACGTGGTGCCACACGACTCAGAAGGCCTCTCAGTGACCCTGCTGTAAGCGCCTTTGTAGTACTTCGGTGGGATAAAACACACACGAGAACAGATTGTCAGATGTATTGCACAGGATGCCAGCAATCAAGAATCGTTTCAGCCCAGAAAGTCATTCAATGTGAACGACGGTATTACGTCAGTCAGACAACACGTGTTGTACCTGTGCACTAATAGCACAAATAGCGAAATAGTAAGAGTGTAAACCATAACGTCGCACGTGCGTTTTTCGGACAATCAACGCGACTGCTATCCGAACTGTGGTGAAACAACACTTCTGAGGTTCCTAACCGTCACCCAATATGGTCTCAACTCAATAGCACAACGATATAATGCTGATACTACTAAGTCCTACGTAGGTAATATATGAGATAACAACTCCTACGTAGTATTTATGTATTTATTTATTTATTTATTTATTTATTTATTTATTTATTTATTGAGGTTTAACAACACTCAACGGCCAGAATAGGAAGCATGAGTATCGGGAAGGAACCACCAAACGAGCAACCGTTAGACTCTCCAGCGTACTAATGCCGCACAAGCAGGGTTAGCATTGGTTGAAGACAAGTGCACCATCGATGTACTCAGTGCTCAGTGCCACTGTACTATCACGTGGGCAATTGGGATTAAGTGTCTTGCACAAGGACATAACGCAGTTACCCTGGCGGGGATCGAACCGAGGGATCTTCGGTTTGAAGTCCAATGCTGTAACCCCTTAGCCACCACGCTCCCTACGTTGGAGATAAAGAGACAGATAATTCAATCTGGCCTTCTACGCTTCCGTAGCCTTTTTATGAATACAAATGTGTATATTTTATTATTTTCAGAGTATTACACTTCCTCCACTTCCATATTTACAAATCCGCACGGAACACCTGTTCCGTGTGGATTTCTGTTTACGGACTATTTTTCCACCTGACGTCACGGATCCTTCAAAAGAACTGAATTCCGCCCATTTTCGTAACCGGTCGATCGAAACGTCTCATTCTGACCAAGATCAACTCGGAAGCTGCGGTGACAGCCGATCAATCAAATGTCAATTTGAAAATGTTTTTGTTCAAATCCACTACAATTAACGACAATAAGCTTATTCTATGAATCGAGAGTGATTTCATAATACTCAAATTCTGACATTGAAGGGAATATCTCTCAGGTAACGGCAACTAATTTCTTAAAAATACAAACACATAAAATATATGGACATAATTTTCATTTATATTTTTCTGTTTACGTATCGATCTGTCACACGTGTTTGCCAGACGCGTCTGAGTTTTTTCTTAATTTTTATTTCAAGGAGACGCCAGAACTGTCAAATTCTACAAATACGGAGGATAGAACTGGAGGCAAAGTTGTTTGTTCTTTCCTTCCGCGCTGACACCAAAACCGTATTGACGAATGCATTCAAACATCGTGACGTTGAATGTTCATTTTCTAAGACCCAACTGATTTTAGAGTATACAAAACGATAATAATTTAATCAGAAGTTAAATAAAGCAATGTCATTGGTTGATGCGTGTAGAAAAACCAAAGTTAATTCTCCATAAACCTAATTTTCCCGAGTGATTCTGACTGATTGACAGTTACCAAGTTGTCGGACGGTTTATTCTCGAAATTCCGACATGCTGTAATCATAAAAATGAATTATTTCACGTAACCAGTCCAGTCAAGCGATTACTCTGTTTATTACTATTCATTATTAACGATAATTATATTATTTAACCCTTTACCTAACGAAACGGAAAAACGGTCAGCATATTCTCAAAAATCGCCAATTAATTTTCATTATTTTTTCAGCTCGTTCCAATGAGGGGTCATAACTTATGTTTTTGAGACAAAAAATGAAAATAATAGTTATTCAAGAATTTTTTTTTGCAAGTGTCGTCTGCTTTTCATGTTAAAAGAACAAAAACACAATGAAGTCCCCATTACACCCACGGCAAAGTGTCTTCGTTTGCGCGCACGGATACATGATACAATTGTTGATTTCATAATTCACTTGTGAAGTTATCGTTTATAATCAAACCCGGAAATCCCATTAAATCTCCCTTTGGAAAGTAATAATGACATTATTTCAAGTCACTCAGGCCATTTATTTGTTTTTATTGTCTTTCTTTTATTCCTTTGAAAACTGTTTAAGTAAACATGAGGCAGTGTTCCAATAAATATCGGAAACTCGCAAACCATTGCATTCTAAAATGGCACATTCACAAGTACAAGTAGAGTATCGTATGGTGCATTCATGCACACCAGTTCCACAAGTCTATAGAGAGGCACTCTCCAATCTAAGCTCCAATGTAGATGTCTTACAGTCAGTACCAACACTTCTTAACCCTTTACCTAACATGAAAAGTAGACGGCACTTGTAAATAAAATTTTTGAATAACTAATTTTTTTCATTTTTTGTCTCAAAAACATAGGTTATGATCCCTCCTTGGAACGAGCTCGTTCCAACGAGGGGTTATAACCTGTTTTTGAAACAAAAATTGAAAAAATAATGAAAATTAATTTGCGATTTTTGAGATTAGCGCTGGCCGGTTTTGAGCGTTACGTTGAGTAAAGAGTTAACTGCCATTCACAATTATGTAGAGCACGACGCAAAACTATTCCTCGACTGCCAAAAACACGTGAAGAAATCGACTTACCTGAACTTTATACCAAAACAAACTCTGGGGATAGTTTATTATTGCGTCAAGATGACAACAAAACGCTAATTTTCACAAGTGAGAATCTGTTTCATCTGTCAAATGCCCATATATTATTGTGACGGGACATTCAGTATGTGCCCAAATCTCTTAACCCTTTACCCAACGTAACGGCCAAAGCCGGCCAGCGCTATTCACAAAAATCGCCAATTAAGTTTCTTTATTTTTTTTATTTTTTTCATTTTCTGTCTCAAAAACATAGGTTATGAACCCTCTTTGGAACGAGCTCGTCGAGCTCGTTCCAATGAGGGGTCATAACCTATGTTTTTGAGACAAAAAATGAAAAAAAATAGTTATTCAAGAATTTTGTTTGCAAGTGTCGTCTGCTTATCATGTTAGGTAAAGGGTTAACACAGATTTACGCAATTCATTCTTGTGTGGACAATAAAATGTTTCCATTGGATGCGTACCCCCGAAGAAAACTCAAAGAACTAACGAATCATTCTTTAATACATTAATAGAAAATTCTCAAAGGCTAAACGCACCTCTATGACCCACCATGATTGTTACCAACTTTGAAACTGCTGCTCAAAATGCTGTTCGGAATGTGATCAATTATGAATTAAAGTGTTGCTTATTCCATTTTAGACAAGGAATTTGGAGAAATGCACAAAAACACGGGCTTCAATGTGTATTTGGAAATAACGACAGTGTTACCAAACATGTTCGTCGAGCATCAGCACTGCCTCTCATGAGAATGAGTGATATAGACGATTTTTGGCTAAATGCTCTAGAAAAGACTGACTTAGAAAACCATAAAGTTCTTGGGTTTGCAGATTACGTAACTGAGCAGTGGGTAGAAGGTGGCCTGGTCATGTGGAATCACTATGTCAACCAGGGCTCGAGAACTAACAATCATGTTGAGGGGTGGCATGCTAAACTAACCAAACTGTATCGCCACCACCCCATTATCTACAAGTTTATTGACTTGTTAAAAGGAGAGCAGGCATTCACGGAAACCACAATCCTCCAAATCAGAAACGGGGGAAAGATGCTACCAAGAAAGACAAATATAGAGCATTGGAGGAGAGGTTAGAGAGGGAAATTAGAGGCGGATGACATGACGCCTGTTCAGTATGGTGACACTGTGTCTCATCATGTTGGACAATAAAACGTGTGTTTGTTCTGAAATATTTATGTATTTTTTATCTTGTAATATATGTATTTCCTTGTATTCAAAATTAAGTGGAAAAAAATCATTTTTTTTCCAAATCGTATGTTATGATCCAAACTTTAATTTTGAATCATAACATATGATTTGGAAAAAAAAAAAAAAAAAAAAAAAATTACATAATTAAGTGAAAAAAATCAATTTGTCTTCCAAATCATATTTAGGTATTTTTTATTATCTAATATGTGTAAAGAATATCCTTGAAAATACCCATACTCTTTTTATTCCGCATGTAATTGAATCCCTCTTCATCGAAATCAATACCAAGAAATCCAAGAAAATAATAGGAGTGATATACAGACCAAATACGCCACCAAAAGCAGATATTGACCTCTTCATATCGAAATTAAATAAAATAACCGACAAACTAAATCGCGAAAACAATCCATCCTACATTGTAGGAGACTTGAACATCAACATGTTAAAATTCAGTTCCCATGACAAGACTAGATATTTTATTGATTTAATGTTCAGTCAGGGATTCCTACCTCTAATAACCAAGCCCACAAGAGTAACTCCCTATTCCGCCACTCTTATCGATCACATATTTTCAAATAATATCTCAACAAATTCTAACACGGGAATATTAATAACTGATGTATCTGACCATTTTGGCACATTCTATATTGAACCCGATACCAAAGAAAATATACGTCGACCTGTTGTGTCCAAACGAAAAATAAACAAAGAAAGTGTTGCCCACTTTAACTTACTTTTATCTCAGTGTGACTTCTCTCCTGTAATGGAACTAGATTGCCCAAACATGGCTTATAACACATTCATTGAAATTTATCTAAATGTCTTTGAAACTGCCTTTCCTCTATCCCAGACACAGGCAAAGACAAATACTATAAGAAAAAACAACCTTGGATGTCGAAGGGCCTCTTGATCTCGTCATTAAATAAACGAAAATTCCACCTGAAAAAACTGAAGTGTCCGAGCGACCGCAATATTCAAAACTACAAAAATTACTGTAGGATATTCAACAGAGTGAAAAAACAATGCAAGGCCATGTATTATAAGAACATTCTAGCTCAAAATAAACATGATATGCGTAAAACGTGGCAAATATTAAATGATAGCATAAACAAAGCAAAACGAGAAGCCAAACCGCCCTCCTTTTTTAAGCAAGGTGAAAGAGAAATAACTGATCATAACCAAATTGCCACAGAATTTAGCAGTTTTTTTGCGAATATTGGGAAACAAACAAGTGAGTTATTACCTATGTCAAATAAGCCTTTCTGGGATTACATGGAAGGGGATTTTCGAAATAACTTTTTTATGACACCAACTACGCCAGCCGAAATTGTTAACATAGTGCAGTCAATGAAATCAAAATTAAGTAAAGACAGTAATGATATCACGTCAACTCTCATCAAGCAATCAATCAACCACATTGTAGTACCTCTCTCACATATTATCAATAACTCCTTTGTCCAGGGAGTAGTGCCAGAACAAATGAAGATTGCAAAGGTAATCCCTATTTTCAAATCTGGAGATGTGCATAATTTTACCAATTATAGACCTATCAGTATCCTCCCCACCTTTTCAAAGGTTCTAGAAAAACTCGTGTCAATTAGGCTGATAAGCTTTCTCGATCGCTTTGAAATTCTATGCAGCAGTCAATATGGGTTCAGAAAAAATCACTCAACTATCCACCCTGTCCTACATCTCCTAAAGTACATTGCCGATGCAAATAATAGGCAAAGTAAAGACATAACATTAGCGGTATTTTTGGACTTATCTAAGGCGTTCGACACCATAAACCATGATATCCTATTGAAGAAACTAGAATGGTATGGAATTAGGGGCATCTCCAACAATTGGTTCAAAAGTTACCTATCAAATAGATACCAATTTGTTGCATACGGTGAAGGCACATCTGACTTAGCTGAAATAACCTGTGGTGTTCCACAAGGCTCAATATTAGGACCTATTTTATTTTTGCTATACATAAATGATCTTTGCAATTCAACAACATTAAACCCTTTATCTTTTGCCGATGATACCAACGTACACCTTTCGGGATCTAATACTGACAATCTGACAATTACTGTGAATAAAGAGTTAGAAAACATCTCCGAATGGTGTTCCGTGAATAGATTAGCATTGAATGCAAGTAAAACTATATATATTGTGTTTAATCCATCCCATAAGCAAGCGCTCTCTCACAATAATATTTTCGTCAACAACCAAATAATAAATAAGGTTGGACCAAATGAAGCTGAAAGATCACTGACATTTCTAGGTATATCCATTGATAATTGTCTATCATATAACGCCCACATAGCTCAACTTTGTTCCAAGATTGCACGCGCAAACTTTGCTCTTAACAAGGTAAAGGCAATCCTTCCTCATGAGGCTATGAGAACACTATACTTCGCTCTGATACATAGTCACTTGGTATATGGAATCCAAGCATGGGGAAATTCGAGATCTATCAATAAACTTCTAACTCTTCAAAAACGTGCACTGCGCATAATTAATAACAAAAAGTATAATGCCCACACAGAACCACTCTTCAAAAGGGACAAAATACTCAAGGTGACTGACCTGTATAAATTCCATGTATCCCTCTTCGTCTTTGATTGGAAAAACGACAATCTTCCCCAGTCATTTGATAACTTCTTCAGAGTAGCTAGTATGCCTGTCAGAACCACTAGACAACGTGATCTTCTCCAAATAACTAGAACAAGGACAAAAGCCCTGGACCGTCTACCTACCAACCTGTATCCCAGGATTTGGAATGGGCTAGATAGAGATCTACGTACGATGAACAATAGAAACGTATTTAAAAAGAAGCTGTTGTCCAGGCTTCTAGCACTTTATTCAGACAATGTTGAATGCAGTAATCCTTATTGTCCAGATTGCACTATATAAACATCGTAGCGGCGGTGATCACATCAGCGGTAGTACGACCCGTTCTCACCCCTGGATTGAGAGAGGGTGTGATCTTGCTGATTTGGACACCGTCATAACACGTCTTCCTGCTTTACTTTACCTATATATGAACAAATTAAATGACCAGACGAAATGACATTCTGTCCTCCAAATAGCTATACCCACCTTGTCCGCGTTAAATGACCTCGCCAGGGGATGTCTTATAGCTTTGGGCCGCTCTCAAGATAAATAAGGGATTGAAGCAAATTTTTATATCTCTTTTACTCGAACTGTTCAATTTAGGTTGCTGCATTTGTAGCACACAGCCAGAAGGCCCCAAGCTGAAATACATCCACTAGAAAACACTTTAACTGCCAAGTCTAGCACAACCCTTACATAGTAAATTTTCTATAACCGATGAGATGATTTTTATAAGAACGTCGACAGTCTGGGCCCGTAAACAGTATTGCAAAATATTCCTTAGGGAGATGACTGGAAGACAGCCAATCTGGCTATGTCATCTCCCAGTAGTATACAAAATGTTATATATTAATTGAACTATGTGATTGTAACCATTGTATTTCCTGTATGCTACTGAACGAATAAATATCTATCTATCTATCTACCCTTTGAAATTGATCGAAATGTGAAATGAGTTTCTTTTAATTGCAACTCCGGCTGAACTGCCCACAGATAGGAAGCAGGTTATTGATGATTAATTAGATTATCACACCTTATTGCGCTTTGCTGGTCGACTGTATGAGAACAATAGATGGCGGCATTCTGGGAAGACCCCTGTCGGACACCTGCACTTAAATTAATGCTCCCTGTTAAAACAAGTTAGCAGCTGTAGCCACTCTCACTACGTGTCCCACAAACGGAGTATCAAATGTCTGCCTGCCCATCTCATTGATCGACAGCTATTTAGCATAGAATCTACGCCCATATGAAATAACCAGAAAACCAAAATGTACGTGCCTATACCTAATTATTTTGTCAGAAAAAAATAGCCAAATATGTTTCTATTAGAAATATTAAATTAACAATCTGTACGGAAACAAACAACTTTTATCATCTGTAAATCAATTGTTCCGCCATTACAAAACAAAATCGCACGGATATACTATACAGAAATAAAACTTTAAAATAATAGAAGATAACTATGTTTATGGCATGTTTACGATCGGGGAACCGGCAGAAATTATGAACTTTGAAGAAGACTCACATTTAAAGTGTATGGTTTGATAGAGTGACCGGTATGAGTGGAGGGGCTACGGAGACTCAAAAGTTTTTTTGTGTTCGATGTTGAATAAAAATAGTTTCTTTCTTAGTTGTTGATGTGTATTTCATTTAAAGTGTCCCCCTGGGTTAGGTGAAAAATTAAATTTTAAGAAATAACTTGTGTCTCGATTAGGTTTATGGAGTTATAATCGAAAAGTTTGAAGACAAATTATCCATAGCCCGCTATGCGGGTTATAGATAATTTGTCTTCAAGCTTTTCGAGTATAAGTCCATAAACCTAACCGAGACACGAGTTATTTCTTAAATATTCAGGTCGTCTGGATTTAAAGAGTTAGGTTGTGAACTTTGTAATCAATATGGCCCTGCGTAGCTTCGAAATTAAATTTGATTCAATTTTCGAATGATCCAGATGTTCTCAAAACACTGCCAAGTGCCTCATATTGACATCTTATATTATCGGGTCTCGTGTACAGGCGACCTGGTTACAGAAGAAGAGTCAAGGAGGTTCCGCATTCGAAACTACTTTGATTCCAAACTGGAATATTTCGCGTTTTTGATTCATTTGTCTAAAACTTATACATATGATAATACCTTCATGAGAAAAAAAAATCACTTTAGATATGTCGATTAAACAAATGCTTTTTTATATTTTATTTCATTTTCTTTATTTTTGCCTCAGGTAATGTTGGAGGATGGAAGGATCATTTCACGGTGGCCGAAAGTGAAAAGTTTGATCTCGAGTTCCAAGACAAAATGAAGGCATGCACGTTTCAGTTCAAATTTGAGAGTGGATTGTAACCGCGAACTATTTTGTAATGTCATTCCTCGTGTATTCAGATATTTTCTGTGACTGGGTAGCCATTTTCATTGCAAACTTCACGTGTAAATATCGCATATATATCCGGGTGGGTAGTTGGGGTGGGGTTGTTTCACTTCTAATCCTGGCAAAACTGTTCAATTGTTAGGAAAGTTAAGCCTCAAGCCTCAAAACAGTTGGAAATTTTATGCTTATGTTTAAGTAGATTCTATGCATTTTATCTATGACTATGACCATTTCTACCAAACATTTACTGATGTTTGAACCACATTCATGGGATTTTCTACCCGGAGTCAATATTTAGTCCATGTTATATGTAATTATAAAGCATGCATTCCTCGTTCGGAGCTTACTCAGAATGCCGGTCATGGGATAAGGAAAGTCCACACAGGACAATAGAGTGCCACCCCTACCCTCGCCTTACTTCATGCCTTCCCGGTCATCTTGGCGGTAAGCAACCAAGCATCGAAAGGAATGGTTTCGCGCGCCGACGGCGCGCAGGGACGGTATAGGGGACAAGCCCCTTTCGACCTTCAGTGACTGTAGATGATTAGTTCTCGCATGTCTAGGCGTGTTGAAGGAGGAGCGGCTTCAGGTACTCGGCAGGTGTCACCAGTTGCGTCGTGATGGTCTCTTGGCTGATGTCGGTTGAACCCTCGGGTGAGGACCAGTGTGAGAGGATGGGTCCTCTCACAAAGGTACTACCTCTCCCCGAGGGTGCAGTCGATCTGGATTTTCGGGCAAGTATAGTCTGCCACTTCGAGGATGATTTTGAGTGATGTTGAGTGATGGCCATCACTGGCAAGTATAATCTGCCTCAGGCTGTCTCTGTTTGGTTGGACTCTTTGAAGGAAAACAACAACGACCCCTTTCGGGGACCACCAAGAAGAAGATCCGAACTTCTCTGGGTCGGGGGCAGGCCCGGATTTTTTAATCCTATTGGGTTGGGACAAAAAGATGCGCAATGCACTTACAAAAAGGGGCAGAGGCGGGACACAGGACCAACGCTCGCCTCCCCTAAAGTGGTCGACCACTTTTAGGGATGGAGCGGAGGATGTACAGGAACCATGGGGGTTACCGTTTCTGTAACGGTTGGACTGTCCGTAGCGGTTATTGGGGTTCTGGTCAAAAAGCATTTTCTGTACCTGCTTAAAAGAAGAAGGCAGAGTTAGTTTTCATTAGAATAAGAGATGAAAGTAGCACATTGCGTTTTAATTATGATCACAGTTAAGCTGCTGATCAGCCTGTTAGATCACCTTCATAGGGTGATAGTGAGTTTGTAGCGGGAGGGTAACAGGTTTAGACACTAAACCACACCCGATGGTGTTTCTGTTATGCCCGTTGCTGGTTTCGACCATATTTCGATTAATTTGAGTTTATTTAGGATCACGATTGAACACTGCAAATCCCACCCCCGGCCGGGGAGGCCCAGCCCACACAGAACGCTCTCGCCTGGTATCTCGAGCGTCCTGTGCGGGCCTGAGCCCCCCCCCCCCCCCCCCCCAGCCGGAAATGAGATCTACAGTATCCAATCGTGATTCAATTTTAGTTGAGTCGGTGAAGGCAGCCCTTTCTGGTAGAAGGCCACAGTTAAGCTGTTTTTCTGCCTGCTTGTTCACCTTCTCGTTCCCTATTTATTTAGTTTTTTAACAATATTTAATCCTGATGTAATTTTACTTGAATCGGTGAAGGCAGCCCTTTCTGGTAGAAGGCCACAGTTGAGCTGTTTTTCTGCCTGTTAGTTCACCTTCTCGTTCCCTAGTTTTTTTCCGAGCGGTCTTAGTTTTGATTGCAATTTTTGGGCTTTTGTCGGCTTTCGCAAATGGCTCCAAGTTCGGAGATTAGTTCGCTGTCGGCTAACCGGTCATGATTTTTCGCGGCCAGGGTGGCTAGGCGGTCTTTAATGGTGGGGATATCGGCCCTGTCGTGGACTGTTTTGATGGGTGTGTCCCATGGGGCGCGGAGGGCAACTCCAAGTGCGTGATTTTGGACCTTCTGGAGTTTTCCCATATTAGTTTGATTGAGGTCATTTAGTATGATTGCACCGTATTCGAGTACTGGGAGCACAAAGGCTTTGTATAGTTTGAGTAAGGTGGACTGGTTGGCTCCCCATGACGTTCCCTTAAGCATTTTCAGTAAGTTAATGCGTTTGGTGGCTTTTTTTCGTCATGTCGTCGGTGTGTTTGTTGAAGGACAGTTTTTGATCAATGGTGATGCCCAGGAATTTCGCTTCTTTGCATTCTGGGAGGGTGTTATCCATAAGTTTTAGGTCAAAATCCCGTTTACTTATCTTTCGAGTAAAGGTGATTCGTTAGCTTTTATTGGCATTTAGCTTAATTCTCCATTTGGCACACCATTGTTCAAGCTCGTCGAGAGCGCGTTGCAGGGTTTTTTTTGGAGCAGATTGGCCGTATTGTTAGAGTCCCAGACGCCCTTATCATCCGCGAATTGGGAAACCTGAACGCGATCCTCGGAGAAGCTAAGGTCATTTACGAAAAAGATGTATAGGAGGGGGCTTAGGACGGATCCTTGTGCGTGCCTGCTTCGAGGGGACACTGTCAGACATTTCGTTGTTCACTCTGATTTTAATTTCGCGATCATTTAAGAAAGAGGATAGTAATCTGAGCAGTTTCATGGGGAGTCTCATTTTTGATAATTTGTAGCGCATTCCATTGTGCCAAACAGAGTCGAATGCTTTTTCGACGTCTAACAGGACTGCCGCGCCTATTTGCTGATTGTTGATAGCGGTTTTAATTTGGGTGACTAGTCGGTAGACATGTTCGATGCCTTCTTTACGGTTTCTATAGGCTCTTTGCCATTTATTGAAGAAGTCGATGTCTTCAAGGTGCCCCCTGAACCGATTGGTAAGTATTCGTTCGAATGTCTTACCAATGCAGCTGAGCAGGCTGACTGGGCGGTAGCTGGCTGGATCGGAGGGGTCCTTGTCGGATTATGGTATCATGACACCGATGGCTTTTTTCCAGCATTTGGGAAAGTAGCCATGGGTGAGGCATGCGTTGAATAGTTTGTTTAGTTTTTCGATTAGGGAGTTTGGGCTTTATTTTAGAATTTTGTAGCTTACTTCGTCTTCGCCGGGTGAGGAGGAGTTTTTGCATTTTTTTATGACATTAATGATTTCGTCATTGGTGATGGGGGTGACAAGGTCATCATCGTCCCCGTCTTCTGGCTCGTTATCGAAATTGGGGTCACGGTAGATATCAGGGTGTTCATTGATGAAGTCATCAATCGCGTTGATGGCGGCGTCATCATTGCCCCTGCCTTGATACGGGCGATGCGTTTTTCTTAGGAGGTCGGCAAAGGTGTCGGCCTTCTCTTTGTCGGTGCGAGTGAAAGAGCCGTCTTCTTTCTTAAGAGGTTTTGCTGCGGCTTTACCGCCCTTGTTTTTTTTGCACAGTAAGAATTTTGAAAGAGTCCCAGAATTTTTTAGCATCTTGGGTCCCGTTTAGGTTGGCTGTTGCCTTTTTCCAGCTGGCTTGTTTTTCAGTTCTGAGGTCTTTTTTGACTACGCCGTGAAGGCGGTTGTATGTTTTTTTTTGAGTTCGGCTTTCGTGCTGGGGTCAGTTTCTTCCTTTTGAGAGCGCGAAGAGCTTTCCGTTTAGATTTGATAAGTGACACAGTCTCGCCCGAGATAGTGTTTCTCAAGGGGCGTACTTCCTCTTTTGGGCATATTTCGTTTAAGGTTGAGTTAATGATTTTCTCAATGCTCTCGCATTGGGTTTCTAGTTCCGCTGCATTGGGTGGGGGGGGGGGGGGGGGGGGGTTAGTGAGTTTGACATCAATGATGTCGCGGTAGAGTTTCCAATTGATTTTCCTGAAGTTTCTGCGGAGAGTAGGTGGGTACCTGAGTGGGCCACTTCCTAACTGCAGGGAGGCATGGACCGGGAAGTGGCCGCTGCCTAAGTCATCATCGCCGACCCAGTGGTCGTCAATGTGGTTTATCAGGGAGTCACTGGCGATAATTAGATCGAGGATTTCGGATGAGAATGATGGGTTGTTACTGATATAAGTTGCTGAGCTGTCATTCATAATCACATGAAGGTTATGTTTTTTTGTGATTTCAAGAACGGCTTCACCGTTGGGGGTAGTTTTATTGCAGCCAAAGTACAGGTGTTTGGCATTGAAGTCGCCGAGGAAAATGCAATGTTTGTATTTCCTCATAAAGAATTCAAAGACAGTGTCAGAAACAATTTTGCTTGGGTGGTTATAATAACAAACAATCGCGGGGTTTTTATTGTCAACAGTGATTTCAGTAGCAATCACCTCTGCATCGAGGTGATTAGTTTTTATGGTTTTGGTTTTGATGTTCTGCTTTATTAAAAGAGCAACGCCGCCACTTTGGATGGTTAGTCGGTCTCTCCTAATAGCGTTGGACCCACTTATTGAGAAATTTTTGCTGGGTTGAAGCCAACTTTCACAGATGCAGACAATGTCTGTACCTTCGAAGTATAGGCTCATTTAAAGCTTCTTATTGTTAACGCTTCAAGCGTTCCACACGGCTATTTGTAATTTATCCATGAAGGGCTTTGAGTTATCGCGGTCTTTTAGTTACTCAATGAGGGTGGTTTTTAGTTGATGTTGATGGCGGCTTTCATTGGTGTCTCTGATATTTGGGTTTTGAATAATTTAGAGGCTGAACGGCTGACATCCTGACAGATGTCAGACAGGTTGGTGTTGACATGTTTATTTAGGACGGAGTAGAGTGCTCCCGCGACGAGGGAGCATATTATATGGGGTGAAGAGGCGTTGTCGGGTTTCTTAAAGTTGAGGTTTTTCAGTTCTATATTTGTTTTAACCTTTTTGAAGTTTTGGCAGCCCCGGTAGTTGCTGATGTGGGGACCTTTACAGTTGGGGCATGAGGGGGATTTTGACTTGCATGCCTTGGTGAGATGGTTTTCTCCGCATTTCATGCAGGTCAGGGCCCCCCTGCATTTGTTGGCAACGTGTCCAAACTTTTGACATTTGTGGCATTGCACAGGAGGGGGAGTGGATCGGTACTCCTCCGCCATATGCTTTCTTTCGTTAATGGTGACCCCATTGGTCAGTATTCTTTTTTTGATTTCGGGGTCAGGGCACGTTTTTCAGTGGCTCTAGACGTAAAACGCTCCCACTTACAGTTTTGGACACCCCTAGTGATGGACCAAGCATCGTGTATCTACCTGTGTCTTTATTAGGCGTGGATTGTATCTTATGCCCCATACTGCCTTGACTTCTCTTTGTCATTTCATTAGTTTAAACAATTTCCAACAATATAAATAGATGAAAGCCTCCATTTAATTAACTTGTGTAACTGTTATCTTACTAGGGAGACAGCTCACAAAAGCTTGAAGCTTACTGTTGAATCCCATACATATAAGTTGTTCTCTTTGTTATGTAATATACAATTATCTTGGATTTCACTTTGTTTCATCTTTCTTTTCGAACATGATGTGCACATATAACAAGATTCTTTTTTTCTTTGAAATAAAAATATTGTTTAAACTAATTATTAAACATAGTAGAAGGTATACTGTTGCCCTGGAAAGACGAATTTCAACTCGAGAAGTAAGGACCTGCGAACGATTCGAGATTCGATTCGGCTCGAAACCGCCATTATAATTCGATTCGGCTCGAGATCATTCACCGAGGTTCGACATTTTCGAACCAAGTCCATCTCCATTTACGAGGCGTGTTCCTCCGTCATATTCGGCATGAATAACGTTAACTCTTAACCCGCTGAGTATTTCCAAAATATTTGACATCAGATCTAGTCATGGCTGCTATAAAGCAGCCATGACTAGATTTCATGAAAAATTCAACTAAATTTAATTCAGGAAATCATTTGTGAAAGTTTACAGAGGAAACATTTGATTAAACTGGTGTGCATGAATTCACCATACGATACTCTACTTATGACCAAATTGTACTTATCTCAGTGGGAAGAGGAATCCTGTCCAAGGCAGGAATATCTGCTAGCGGCATGCAGGGGATAGATACATTCGAAATACCTGCCGCATTCAGGACAGAAAATAACGTTCATGTGATTGCGATCCGGGTGAAATTACATCTCCGCAACTGCGATGACTGCTCTCTAAGCTATTGGGTCAGGTTGAAAGTTAGTGTGATGTAACGTGCACATTTCTTTCTCCTGCTTGCTTATAATGGCGTTCGCCATAGATTGAGTTATTTTATCTTTTGCAAGAACTTATTTCCACTTGCAATCTGCAATTGTCAACAATCATTTGTCAGTTAGTAGTTGTGGCATATGATCCTTTCGGTGTGTATTTTGTAATGGGGCGGAGTGTGTGGGATGGGGGTGCATTTTGGTATGCATTTTGTCATTATTTTCCTTAGAGAGACCGAATGGTTACATGCATTTGATGTGTGAATGTCTAACAGAGAACAAAACTAAATGAATAAATATTGTTAACCCTTTACCTAACATGAAAAGCAGACGACACTTGTCTCAAAAAATAGGTTATGACCCTTCATTGGAACGAGCTCGACGAGCTCGTTCCAATGAGGGGTCATAACCTATGTTTTAGAGACAACAAATCAAAAAATAATGAAAATTAATTGGCGATTTTTGAGAATAACGCTGACCTTTTAGGCCCGTTACGTTGGGTAAAGGGTTAAAGACGTATTCGTTCGTCATATTCGACAGGAATAACGTTAACTTTTAAAACGCTGAGTATTTTCAAAATATTTGTCATCAAGTCTAGCCATGGCTGCTGTAAAGCCCGCATGGCTAGATTTGATGAAGAATTCAGCTAAATTTAATTCAATAAATCATTTGTGAAAGCTAATAGACGAAACATTTGATTAAATGTGCCCAAACTGTACTTATCTCCGTGGTAAGAGAAATCCTTTCCAAGGCAGGAATATCTGTCAGCAGCATGTAGTGGGTAGATACATTCGAGATACCTGCCGCCTTCATGACAGAAAATAACGTTCATGCAATTGCTTGCTACTTCTGCCTTGAACGGATCCACGAGGCTCAAAGGAGAACTTTCTATAGCCCAAAATAACATATTTCATTGAACTTTCACAGTTTTCACTACGATTCCAAAAGTTTTGGGATCGTGTAATTTATACCGCCACCGCGTATGTAGTACATCTACCTATCACGGTATCACTCTACTGAGATGACTGATATCAGGATTCGAGATTCGATTCGAGCCGAAATCGGATATTCGAAGGTCCATAACCCAAAGGTTATATATTGCTAGCAGGTTGGGAGATGGTACATTCAGATTTATCCAGAGCTGAATCTTCATGGGCAACACTTGGAAAATGTTTACTCAAAAGAGGCTGGGGGTGCGAATAGTTCTCATAAATGTGGGATCTTTGGCATCCGGGGGCACGGTTGGAAATTCAGAGGGGACACACCCACGAGCAAAAATTATCTAGCAACGTCCCTGGTTAAAGCACTGATCTCTATCCATCTGGTCACATATAGACAGTGTCTGACCTGCCGTCACCGTAGGGGGTGGGAGTGCAGATATGTTGTCATACACATACAACGATCAAGAAGCAAAACATCGAGAAAGTTTTCAATTTACCGAAGCTTCGCAAACGCAGATGACTTTTTAAAGAATATACTTTGGTGTATTTAACCCCTTCAACCCTGGTGGTGTCTTCCAAGTCAGTTTAATGGCAGGGATTGGACAATTCTATATTCATTATTTGGGGGACGATCAATCAATATTTTAAACGTGCAGCCTTGAGGTTGCACGCTGAAATCATTGATTGTTCTTCCCCACACATCCAAAAAGCAGCCATCCCTCTAACATGAAAAGCAGACGACACTTGCAAATAAAATTCTTGAATAACTAAGTTTTTGTCTCAAAAATATAGGTTATGACCCCTCATTGGAACGAGCTTGTCGAGCTCGTTCCAATGAGGGGTCATAACCTATGTTTTTGAGACAAAAATGAAAATTAATTGGAGGTTTTTGTGAATAGCGCTGGCTGGTTTTGGCCGTTACGTTCGGTAAAGGGTTAATAAACATATGACGCATCATGTTCCTAGGTCGGAAGAGCGGCCTCTCGAGTTCAGAGGGTTAAGTTTGCCCACAATAAATCTAAAGCTCATCAGTCCCTAAAACAGCTCCTCGTCTCTTATGATAACGTCTAATAACAGAATTGACCAATCTTTGAATCATTCTACAACACAAAAAGGGTTGTATCACTTAATCTCACGAAAAATAATTTAAATATAATCAATTGCAATAACAATACTGATAAATACTATTTAAATGATAGTGCAGGCCAAATGTTGATTTGCCTGCATTACTCTAAGCTTTTGCCATTTCAATCTCTGTTTCAATCCCAAAACTGATTAATCGTCTGCGTTCAACATTTTACCCAAATTAAATGTAAGCAATAGCTAATTACGTCCATAACGATAATTATATTGACATTGTTGACCTAAATGAAAGTTTTGGAAATGGAAAAGATTTGACATTTGAAGAAGAGTATTTTGAAAATTTATCTTTCTTTGATGAAGAGTTTGACGACGAGAATGCAGCAAAAGGCTATCTAACTGCACCATTGTACAAACTAGAGGGGTATGTTGTATTGGTGCACTTGTCACATTCCTCTTATAATGCCCTCACTGGCCAGTTTTATATATACTGGACAAAAAAAAGAAACGCAACAACCTATTTCTAGAATTTCCGATGGTGATTTCTGCGTACGGTCAACGTACTTCGCAGATCATTGGTGGCCACTTGATGAAATCATGCAAACCGTGGTGAGTTTGTTCACAGCGTCAACCCGTCACGCAACGGTGACCAGATAGGTGATTTCCATGTTCCCCATGATAGGTGTATACCCGGTCCAGTTCACTGCCCGAATTTGTATTCACCACGGGGGAAGACCCTTGAATGGCCATTTCCCCGAGTTGAACATTCAGAATTCGCATCTGTTTCAACGTGACAACCATGCGAAGATTGAGCTTACTTGACCGCGAACAAGCAATAACTATGCTACTGCGAGGAGATAGTCAAAGTGACGTTGCTGAACACTTTTCAGTCCACCATCAACTGGGAGCATAGCAGACCGTCCACGTAGCGGGCGTCCGAGGGTAACGTCGTCGGTGCAAGACCGTCAGATTAGACTGTCTCATCTGCGTGATAGGTTTCTCTGCCCTGTTATCACGGCAGCGAACACGAGAGGAACTCACAACAACAGGATCAGCGCGCAAACGGCGAGGAATCGTTTACGTTCCTTCGGAATACGGGCCCGACGTCCGTATGTTGGTCCGCCGCTTACTGTTCCTCGACGTGACTGGAGGATGACGTGGTTGAACGAACATCGTCCAAGGGGAGTATGGACACGTCAACGGTGGAGAAGGGTACTGTTCACGGATGAGTCTCGGTTCCTGTTGTACCGATCCGACCGACGTCAAAGTATGTATAGACGTCGTGGAGAATGATATGCAGATGCCTGTGTGATAGAGCGAGATCGCTTCTGTGGCGGCGGCATAATGGTGTGGGGTGGTATCACATATGGCCAGAAGACACCCCTTGTGTTCGTAGAAGGAAACTTAACGGCTATCCTGTATCGGGAACTCATTCTGGAACCCCACATCGCCCCGTTTGTGCAACAACACAACTTGGTTTTTCAACAGAATAACGCGAGATGTCACGTTGCACGGGCGAATAACGAATTTTTTTGGCGGCAAACAACATCAACATCCTTCCATGGCCAGCCTTCAGTCCGGATCTGTCACCAATTGAACATTTTTGGGACGAACTCGACAGGAGGGTCAGGAGTCGAGACCCTCCTCCAGCCACTCTCCAACAGCTTCGACTGGCACTGGAAGAGGAGTGGAACAACATTCCAGTGTTCCGAGTTAACCGTTTGCTTGACTCTATGACCAGACGCCTCCAGGCATCCATCAACGCACGCGGAGGACATACGCGATATTGACTACTTTCATGGACTGTGTGAAAATTAGGACCCTACGTGCTATGATCCAGCTTGTATATGCACATTTAGTGACAAAGGGACCCAAACGATGTTGCATCATCGCAACAAATGATTTATCTTCTCATAGAATTCAAATTGTTTGCATTTCACTGATCATTGCATGTGTATGAGCATAATTTGAACCGTGTTGCGTTTCTTTTTTTTGTCCAGTGTTTCCACAGTAATTGGAGAGGAAAAATCTTGTACCTGCAGCTGGGTATAGCACGTTGAGTTGTGCGTCAGGAAAGCTAAAAGTGTCACCGAAAATGGTCAAGGAAAGTGGACGTTGATACTATATGTTAATTTCAACATAAGAATAAAATTAATAAATGGGAGCACATTGTTGCATCCAGTACAAAGGCACCAACATCGCTGTATCTGTTTTACTAGCAGTCTTGGAAACACAACGCTCACCCTAGGCCTATATGTACCTGTTTTGTCGCAGGGTATATCTAATTAATTCTACGCCACAATTCAGGCCTATCTTGGCGCAAAGTGTGACGAAGAAAAAATTATATTCATCCTGCTGCTGATATTTTTTGAAGCAACATAGAAGTGAACTTCAGGTGCAAATAACACCTCACTCCCTCCACTTCCCTAAGAAATCAAGCACTAGTTTTGCTTATATCCACTTTAGAAGACAGAAACACCAGTATATTGTCACCTTCACTTTTCGATAAGAAAATAAACACTACATCACGAACACGTGCTAAACAGGAAAACATTTGACCTTCTAAAAGAAATACTGACACAACTCACACTCGTCAAATACAAGTGGAAAAGAGGGATTTATTCATCCATAAAAGGCCGTTGGGCCTGCATATAAGAGATATGGGGCAGACTGTGGCGTAAATAAATTAGTGGTGTAGGGATCAGGCAAGTGAAAGTGCCGCCGGTGCCAACATAACCGGTATCGGGACGGGACAGAGCCTGCCCCGTCGAAACCGGAACCGGGACAAGTCAACAATTGGGTGACATCACAATCAGATGGGAGAAATTCGTTTGTAAACTGACCCAGCCCCCAAGATCGCAAAGACAAATATGGCATCGTACCAATTATTCTGCGTCGACATCAAAGTAATCATAAAGCCCGAAAATCGTGCTTTATGATTACCTTCATGAGGCCACAGAATAATTTCTTTGAAGTAGCCGATGACGGTGCTTTCCTTGTCTTTGATGCCACGTTTGAAAAGTTAAAATGATCGGCCTTATCGAGGTCGTAATGCAGACAGAACATGCCCCTTTAGAGTGTTTGGATATGTTCTTTCACAAATAAGCTGAAAGTATGTCGAATAAGTTTGCCAAACACAATTCGTCCTTTGAGTTCTAATGTGTCCTATGTGCCAGTAGGCACATAGAACACATTGGAACTCAGGGGACGAACTATTAGCCCGTTTATCCTCGTTCGGTTAGGAATTTTCCCATAAAAATAATTTTGTCCCGGTAGCGGCGGGACAAAAGCTTTAGTACCGGTGCCGGTTGGAGCATGAGGGGACCGGAGGTACCGGTATCGGTACAGGTATCGGTTGACATTCCTGTTAGGGATGAAAAACCCTCCCACTACCACCCTCAATGACTGTTCCAGTCGTGACAATTTCGTCTTGGTTATAGTTTTAGATACCGACTAGCTCTTTCAAGGAAGCATATACTTTCTAAAGGGTCAAGATTTGACACGTGAACGCATGCCACACACACAGTTGGTCATACAAATGAATCAGATTCGGTCTGTTGGGGGTTTAGCATGATCATCTTGAGGTGAGATAAGTGTTTTAGTATGCGGTAAATGATAGATTATCGAGAAAGAAATGCGGAAAGATAGAAATCGTATCCCTCACTGTGAAGATATAGAAATTTTCACTCTCATGGTATCAATCAAAATAGAGGCTTTCAAAGCATCACTTCAAGGTGAATACGAGTCAAATTATCACTGGAAATGATCAATGTGTTCTAAAACATACAATGAAAAGAAAATCTAGTGTGTTTGAGTAGATACCGATCGTTTCCAGCAATAATTCAACGCGTATTCACCTTGAATTGATGCATGAAACACACCAGCTGAATCAGATCGCAAGACGCTACCCACTCCGAGTATCGATCAAATCGCAAGAGCTCGCGAAAACTAAACATTTGTCTCGGTCACTCATAAGATAATTTTCTGTATCCCTTCAAAACACTAGATATCCCTCTATATATTAAATATGAAGTTAGAATACCCCTGCAGTAGGGCCCTGCGCAGCTTCGAGATTCGATTCGGTTTCGAATCTTAAGAAGATATTCGGTTCGATTCGATATCGACAGCTCGATTCGTTTCCTCTCGAATCTTTTTCATTTTCATAGGAACATAGCTTGGTATCAGTCATCTTTACTGTCTCATAAAACGTATAGTTCAGATGGAAAATGTACATAAATAATGGTGAAATAAAAGACCGAGACAAATGTTTATTTGTCGTGATAATTCTTGATCGCTTCGGCTATCTGTCCTGGAGCGAAGATCACCCCCTTTTGCACGCTGAATTCGCACGTTTATCATTTCCATCAATTTGCCTCTCGAGACATTTGCATGTTGTTGATGTTTTCTCGAGGATTTTTCCTTTCCGGCGAAGAATCCACATCGGTGATGGGAGCGTCTCTGTTTTTCTTCTTCGCTTTCGATTGCACGTGAGCTTTTGTGTTTATCTTCGTTTCGGGTTGATTCGTTTGCATGGGAGCTTTTTTTAATTGTTTTTCTTCGCTTTGGGTTGTTTCGTTTGCGTAGGAGCTTTTTTTGTTTATCTTTGCTTAAGGTTGTTTTGTTTGCATGGGAGCTTTCCTTTCTGTGTTGTGAGGATGTTTTCTGCGTTTTCGAATCCACTGAGACGTGGGTTTTTCTTTGCTTCGGATTGCACAGGGGCTTTCCTTTTTCTATCGTCAGACTGTTCTTTCTGTTTCATCACAGTATTCGAGCCACCGAGGCTCATTCATCAGATCAATTCTCTTTTCAACTGCTCGCACCTTTCAACCCCAATTGCTGAGCCTTGGATCCCTAGTCGGAAACTAATTTCTTCACCGCCTCGGTAATTATCATATTAATCAGAGCTAATCTATTGGTCAGAGCGGAAACTCTCGGGATATTGAGACTTGTAGCATTTGTTTTAATTCTGGTAATATGGAAGTTACTAAATAAGTCATTTTAATTGTTTTTTTCAGTTTATTTAATTAATTACAAATTTATTAAACTAATGTCAATTTATTTAAGCAATTGCAATTTATTTAAGTAATTTTAATATTAATTTCAATTTATTTAACTAATTTCAATTTATTTAATTAATTTAAAAAAATCTATATTATTTTTTTTTCTTGAAATACAATTTCTTGTTAAAAAACATTCAATTTAGTATTAGTTCGAAATATTTCAGAACAAAATAAGAAAAAAAATAGAAAATATATACTTAAAAAAATAACAAAAATATATAATTCGAAAAAATAAGAAAGATATATGTTAAGAAAATTAAAAAAAAAAATAGAAAATAAAACCTAACGTGAAAACAATTAAATTATTCCCCTTAAATAAATACAAACAAAAACGCCATACAGGCACTCGAAGACGAAATGTCCTCACGGGCAGTGCACACGGCGATCGCCGCGTCGGTTGAGCGGAAAATCGATTTTCCGCTTCCATTAACGCGAAAAAAGATGACGTTCGGACAAGGGGAGATCAAAGACGAGATGTCATCATGGCCAGTGCGACGTAATCTTCGAGAGACGTCGAGGGGAATATCTATTTTACGCTTCCATAAACGCGAACACAAAACCTCGACCGGTAACAAATTTTACCAATTCAACTTAACCCTTTACCCAACGTAACGGCCAAAACCGGCCAGCGCTATTCTCAAAAATTAGCAGTTATTTTCAATATTTTGTCATTTTGTGTCTCAAAAACATACGTTATGACCTCTCATTGGAACGAGCTCACCGAGCTCGTTGCAATGAGAGTCATAACCTATGTTTTTGAGACAAAAAATGAAAACAAATGAATTGTTCAAGGATTTATTTTGCAAGAGCCGTCTGCTTGTCATGTTAGGTAAAGAGTTAATGTCCAACTCACGTGGAACACTTTTGCAACTTGTAAATTTAGGAGAGTTAGAAAATGTCTATGATATGATATGATATGATATGATATTTTATTCAACAGTACACATAATACAATTCAATGGTGAAGGTGTTACACAAAATATTACTGCAGTTTTAATGTATACTGTTAGGAAATGGCATAGCCAGATTGGCTGTCTACCTGCCATTTCCTCAGCGAATGGCTCTATATGGTGTCAAACAGACTGTGGCAGATGCTTCAGTAAGTGATTATATTAGTAACTGTTATGGGTTAGAATGGTACTTTTTGTACCTCACTCTATGGGATTCCCATTGTAAAAATGGGCACGCGAATTACACGGACGTGTATAAGTTTACACTGAAAACTCCCGCCATGTCACGTGCCTCAGTGGCGCCATGTTGAGTTGTCATGATGATACGTGGTGACAGAACACCTGGGCAGCGCGTTGTTGTTAGGGTGATACGTGTTTCCGTCATCCATTTTGAATATTGGAGGCGACATCTTGTTTTTTATTCAATCATATGTTGGCTATGAGCCCGAAAGGCTTCTTAAAGAACAGAGATATGTTCGAACGGCGTGTTCCTTTGTTTAAGAGTAAATCTAATTACCCAGAGAGACCAGACATTTTTCCCAAATCATTACTCAACACACCCCAAATCACCGTTTTTGGTGCGGATTCCAACATCGTGGGCATACAAGAGTAGCAAAGATAGCTATAAGGAGCGTTCGATTGTATGAGAGTCAATATAATTTCCCAAATACATCCGACAGTTTTACTAGTTCCGATTCTTTCAAAATCCTCGTTTTTCTGCCTATTGCAGACGCTATTCAAGCGTATTCCCTTCGTCCTTGGCCTTTGTTGTCTTCATTATGACTTCTCCGATCTCCTTATAAAATATTCTGACTTCCCTAGATGTGTTTATGTGCTAGTGCACAATGTGTACACAATACAGGTTGTCACGATATTTTACTGATTTTTGTATGTGTATAGTGGATGTGTTTTTAGGGAAATGCATTATTTTTGTTTTCTACAGTAATTGTGTTTAAGGGAATTGGTAATCATGGCTTTGGTAGAGTTAATAGCCACAGTCCACTCGTATCATAATCTGAAGCAGTTGTATAATAGCGGTCATGGTTTGTATAGTCCGTGTCGTGTGTTGTTTGGCAAAATTGTATTGTCCATGCGCAGCGTGACCGATGGAATTATAAGCATGTAATTGGATGCGACTTGTTATCTCGTATCTGGGCACTGAAGGAACAACACATCGTGACACTTACTTGATCGGAATATTTGGGAAGCCGGATTAGAGGTTTGTTTTCCTGTGTAGTTTTAAAAGTAACAAATTTGTGCATAATATTTTGAAGATGCTCAGTTATTTCTAAATTTAAGTCCATTAAGGATAGTGTTGAATTGTTAAACTTGTAACGCTTCAAGTTGGACAAAGATCAAAGTGCCATCGGGGTACGTGCTTTGCTTACTGTAGGTTAGTGCCTTTGGGCACGTGCTAAATATGTGTCCTCGGGTATGTGCTAAATTTGTGCCATCGGGTACATGCATGCTAATTTGTGCTGTCGGGTACATGTTAATTTTGTGCGGTCGGGTACGTGCTAATTTTGTGCCTCCGGGTACATGCTATTATAAATTGTGCCTTTGGGTACGTAATAACTTGAGTTTGCGTTTTAAGGTACACGTATTTTTGTATGCGGTATTAGTACGTGTGCTGGTCTAGTTTGTACTAAATTGCACTTGTAACGTTTGACTGTCCCGATAGTGTGTCAATTCAGTATTACCAAATTGTATAAATTATTTTCTCAGTATTGTTTATATGCGAGGTATTTAAGGCGTATGTCTACATTGGTTGGTTAAGGTGGTAAATTGGAGTTCTTTTTGCATTTAGGTTTTGCAATAATCATGATGGTGATGTACGGTAGTCCCGAGTGATTTGGATAGAGGGGCGGTTTGGTGAATGCAACAGAGTTGTGATTATGTTCCGATGAGATAGTGATGTGACCGTGTTAACCCTCATTAGACCAGATAGCCTCTGAGTTTTCCGTACCACTATATACCACGATGAACTGTAACGTATCGTATTTTATATATATACAAAATCTGCATTTATCCATTCAGAAGTGAACTATATTCCTGATATTATTTGGAACCAACCAATGACTGTAATAGTCGGCCAGAAAGTGACTATGAGCAGAGTGACAATTTTTATTCTGCCAGTGAAAGGAAAGACATTAATTTTCAGTAACTTGGATCTCATAACCTGCATGTTGAATTTGTAGACATTTGGGTGGGGAAGTTTCGTATCACGTAACCGAATCATTTTTCCATTGTTTTTCATCTTGGCTTTCATCATCCATATTCCATTTTGTTGCATGTTTGACATTGGGATTGGGGGTTCGTGATCGATTACCGCCATATTCATATTTTGAACTGAATAAAATTGTAGATATTTTTAAGGCGTTTCGGAGTTCATGTGTTACGATTTGCCAACTTGGGGGTATGCCACGTTATTTCGTGACACAGGTGGCACATAGGCACATGCTCGATGTGCCGGTATGTGTTTGTGTGCTTATGCACAATTATCACATACACAAACACGGATATTTGAGGATACTTATGGCATGGTAATGTATCATTTGAGGATACCTTTTGAGGGTACCATTTGAGGATGCCTTTTATAGGATACCTTTTGCGGGATATCTACCTGAAGTTAGTTATGGCCCCTGGTACCCGTCTCGTCCGACCACGCCCACATCCTTCATTGCCCTTAGGCCACCACTTGTTCACGGTCACCACTATCTATCGTGTGACCTAATACTCTTGTATTCACCCGATACTATAGTCTTCCATCAACTTTGCAGTTTTGTGCTATTACTAACTTGTACTATTACTATTGACTTGTGGCACTACTGCAAGCTTAATAACTATCACCGAGTCTGTCTCGACATCTGCCTTTTGCCATATCTAGGCCCGATCAGATCACCCCATTCATCTAAGCCTGTGCCAGTCTATACAATGTCTAGACCTAGTGCAATCTAGAGTACCTTACATATAAGAAACTGAATGTTGATCGTACCGTGATGTGCTTATGTGTTAATACACACTATTGTGTCACAGTGTGTGCTATCGCGTGCAGCACATAGGCACATACGATGGAAAAGGGATTCTAGGAAGTTAGTTGGAAAGGGATTCAATGGAACGTGGAACAGAGAATTGGTGGAATGCTCTTGTGTGCTAGTACACATTGTGTCACAACGTGTACACATTAGAGGTAGCACATGGGCGCATCGTGGATGTGCCGATATGTGCTAATGCACAATGTGCGCACATTACATAGTAATAGTACATCACCATGTTATAAGTATCCCTAAATACCCGTATGTGCCTATGTGATGTGTGCACATTGTGCATTAGCACATAACCACATATCGGCACATCCAAGATGTGCCTATTTGCTACCACATAACCAAAATTTGGAGCAAGCGGTAAGGTAGATGTGTTATAAAACGGTTCAGATCATGAGCTACTTTTTACCGACGTTGACTGCTAGGTGATTCTTAGCTTGGGGAACTCGCTTACTAGACACGTAATCATGGACTTATGGATGCTAGAGTATAGACAAACCAACAGTATAAATATTTTATACTGTTGATTTGTCTACACTTCAACATTCCATAAGTCCGTGATTATGTGTCCAGTGAGCGAGTTCCCCAAGCTGAGAATCGTCTAGCAATCAAAGTCGGCAAAAAGTAGGTCACGACCCGAAGAACTTTATAACAGTTGGTGGAGAAACGCTTGATCCTAAAAGACTTCTCAATCGACGGAACTGGACACAGAAATGGTGCAACCCAACAAGGCAGGAGGACAGGTAACACTACAGAAATTTCAAGATGCAACTTCAGAGAATCACGTACCGTGGCTTCATTTATTCCAACAATGGGTGAAAGTTCACCAGCTGGGTGACTCTCAGGCTACAGCGGCATTTCCGTTTTTCTTAGAAGGCTATGTAGTAGTGTGGTACCAGACACCAAATGATGACATAAATAACAATTTCCCAAATCTTATCAAAGAATTCCAAGAGACATTTTAAACTGGAATGTTATCAGCTTCAGGTGCATTTGATTTACAACAGTTGGACAGTGAATCTATTTTAAATTATATTACACGGTTCACTAAAATAACAGTTCATCAAAAAAAAAACATTCCAGAAGATTTTCTCGTTAATGGCATTATTTAGGGACTCAGGACTGAGTTAAAATCCATCGTTGTAATGAAAAATCCAAGAGCCCTTAACAGTTTATATAATGCTGGACCTTTAGCAGAACGGGCTGTACAATCATGTGGAAATTCGGCAGCAGCAGAGAAGATAGATTGGGGTAATGTACGTAATGACATATAATTGTTGAAAGATCATGTTAAAAGAGTGTGTGTCGTAAAATCACAGGGCTATAATAGTACGGTGCATATGTTCATTCTAGTGTATTTCAGTATTCTGAACAAAATATTTCAAATAATTTTGTTTGCAATTCTGGATACATAGATCAAAATTATGTGTGCTTTGGGTGTGGTGAAAATTGTTTTACTGGGAAAATATGTTGAGCTTACGATACATACTGTAATGGCAGCTTAAAAACCGGTCACTTTCTAAAAGTCTGCAAAAAGAGGAGTTTAAAATGTTTATAAAATCAAATTTTTCATAGCAAACACAACGTAGAGCACGAGTTAGAAAGTGGAAAAGAGGCGAAAGGGACTAATATGCTTGAAGGTGCTGTAAATAATGTGAAATCAGCTATGTCATTTTCTTTACCCATGGATACAAATTCGGTTTTAGTTCATATTAACGGTTCTAGGACAAGTGAATTAATTGATACAGGGGCTAGCATTAGCTGTATTGCACAACGTTTCATATGTAACGCTGGCTCTGGTAACGCGAAACTGGAAAATTCCCATATAAAGAAAGTGGCAGGTGTTGGTGGTGAAACTCACGAAATCTTAGGTGATATCTTGTTACCAGTTTCATTTAATGGGATAAAATTAGAGCATTTGTTTTATGTCTTTCGAAATCTTCATCACCCACCATTTGATAATTGGTGTGGATTTTATGAAGAAACACAAGGTATTTATAGATCTTGACTCTCAAACTCTGCATTTAGATAATGGGGAAACGGAAGTCTGTTAGATGCAAACAAATGTAGCCTCAGTATGTGAACATTTCAAAATCATTGTTCCCCCAGAATTTGAAATGAATATTTGTGTTAAAGTGTCAAATAATGTAGGTAAGTATGTTGGTTTAATTGAACCAACACAAAGTGTCCTTCGGTTAGGTATTGTTGGTGGTAAATCTTTGGTTACTATTCGAGGTAAGCTTGCCAGTGTGCCGATTATTAACCCCTCAAATGCATATGTGGAAATCCCTAAAGGAAACGTGTTGGGTATATTCTCTGATATTGATGTAAATGATGTACATACATTCGAGTCCACAAACGAAAGCAATAAATATGCAGTTCATAAAGAGCAACACAAAAATGGGACAAAAGGGAAAAATGGTAATCAAAGGCCAATAGAATTTGATTTTGTAAATTCGGATCTTACAGATCATCATACAGAAGTGTTTACATTATTTCTTAGTAAAAACAGTGATGTGTTTGCTACAATTTAAGTGAATTATGTGCTACAAATGTGACTTCTCATCGTACAGAGACTGGTGATGCCCCACCAGTGTGCCAAAGATTTTATAGGCAAACCACAGATTTAAAACGAGAAAAAGAAAGGCAAATGGAAAAAAATGTTAAAGGCTGATAACATAGGGCCAGATGATTCTCGATGACAATCGAAAGTAGGGATGGTGAAGAAGAAGAGTTGAGAATACCATTTTGCAGTGGATTACAGGAAACTGGCACAGTTTCCTTTCCACTTCCACGGCTTGACTGTGGTTTTGACGTTCTTGGTGAAGGATAAGCCAATTCCTTTTCAATATTTATGAGTGATTTTTGGCAATTTCCCGTGGACAGTGAAACTGCCCACAAACCGGCTTTTGTAACACATAATGTTGTGTATCAGTGCAAAGAATGAGCTTTCGTTTAATGAATGGACCCTCAAGTTTTCAGCGATTAATGTGTTAGGTTCTCTGGAATATGAATTTCAAATATGCACTGGAAAATGTCGACGATAAGTTGGTATTCAGAAGGATTTATCTCAACATATACAGCTCCTGGATTCCATTTTTGCTCAAGTTCGAAAGGCTAACTTGGTATTGAAACCGAGTAAATGTTAATTTGCAGCTAGAGAGGTTATCTGTCTTGGACATGTGTTAAGCAAATTTGGCATTAAAGTTGATGCAGCAAAACAGTGGTTATCAGGACGTTTCCAGTTCCCAAATCGCAGCATGATGTCAGAGGCTTTGCAATTACAACCGTCGCTTTGTTAAAGGGTTTTCGCATATAGTATAGTCACTGACAGAACTCCTCAAAAAGATTCAGAACTCAAATGGACAGACGAGAGTCAAAAATAGTTTGATAAGTTAAAGGACAGTTTAGTTTCGGCTCCGATTTTAGTATTTTCAGATATGACAAAACCGTTCATGTTAACAACAGATGCTTTTGGTACAGTTTTAGCTACATTGCTACATTTTAGGACAGTTGGATAATGAAAGAAGAGAATAAGCAGTTGCCTATGGTGGACGTTCCTTGAATCCAAGAGAAAAACGATTGTCTATTTCCGAATTGGAATGTTTGTTTGTTCTTGAAGGAATATAAGCTTATCATGTGTATCTGGCAAATAGAAAATTCACGGTACACACTGATCATATTTGCAGAAAGTTAAACATTCAACAGGTAGGTTATCTCGTTGGTCCATACTTCTCCAAGGATATTCATTTGAAATTAAACGCAGACCTGGAAAGAAGAATACCAACGCTGATTGTCTCTGTAGGCGCAAATGTGAGGATGAAAAGGGAGATATTGAAACAGATATACTGGGCAACATTCCAAGCCCTGGCGTGAATTTGCCTGGCAAGAGAGAAACAGATTCAAATGTCAGTAGCCACAGTAAGGAAAAGTTGTATCATTCAACATTCTTTTATGGAAACATACAAACCCATGCAGAAGTAAATTTCATAGATGACCAACATCCAGAAACAACTGAAGATAAATCCGAAGTGGACATCATTAAATTATAAAAAGAATACCCAGACTTATGCCAATGACCAAGTATTTACGTAACAAATAATTACCTGAAGTTAAAAAGCGAATTTTGCAATAGTCTGATCAATATGTTTTATTAGATGGAGCCCTGTATCACACGTTTCAACAAAGAACAAAACGCTTACCGCAAGATTTAACATTTATCAGACACACTGTACTGCCTCGTGTTCTTAGGAGAGACGCTATGGTAACTTTTCATGACAGTAAGCTGACGGATGTCACCTCAGTGTTAAGAGAACCTATTATGCTAGGCGATTACGGTATTTTTGGCCGAAAATGTACCATAATATTGTGGACTATACTCAATCTTGTGATGCATGTCAAAGACGTAAGCGAAATTTCCCTGGCAAAAAATACTCCACTAACTCCACTTCCAGTTGAAAATACCTTTGATCACTGGCACTATGACATACTGGGCCAAATCACAACAACTACAGGAGGCCACAAGTACATGATGCTTGCTATTGAAAGCTTATCCAAATGGTGATAGGCATTTCCGTTGAAAACAAAAGAGGCATCAGAGATAATGAAATATTCCGCAGATACGGCACTCCTCATACAATGGTTTCAAACAGAGGTGCCAGCTTTATAAGTAAATTGGTTCATGCAGTTTGCCAAATGTTTCAGGTTACACGACACTTTACTAGTGCTTACCATCCGCAAACAAATGCAGCTTCTGTGATGTCAGTAAGGCCTTCGGCAAAGTTTGGCATGTTGGACTTATCCATAAGCTGATGAAAATTGGTGTATCGGGTGAACTTTTGTTGTTCTTAAAATCGTACCTATCGGATAGTCGCAACGAGTTGTGCTAGGGTCGGATGCATCTACTTGAAGAACCATTAATGCTGGTGTACCACAAGGTTCGATACTTGGACCTTTTCTGTTCCTTATATATATTAATGATATGACCGAAAACTTACTCAGTAGCATACGCCTATTTGCAGATGATACTTCCCTGTATCTAATTGTAGAGAATCCAGAGCAAGCCTCGAGATTAATCAACCATGACCTTGCCACAATAGAACTTTGGGCTAAGACCTGGTTGGTTGAGATTAATCCCAGTAAAACTGAGAGTATGCTCATATCACGTAAATGCAACCCTACTGCCCACCCACCTCTATTCCTAGGTGATTCGCGGATATCCGAAGTCAATAATCATAAACATTTAGGAGTTATATTAAATAACACATGTTCATGAACGATCACATTGATCATATCTGCTCTAAAGCCTGGTCCCGCTTAGACCAACTGAGGAAGCAGAAATTTAATCTCGATCGCAGCGTGCTTGAAAAAATATACTTTGCCTTCGTTAGGCCTATACTAGAATACGCTGATGCTGTCTGGGATAATTGTTCAGCAGCTCAAGGTGCCGAGCTGGAGAAAATACAGATCGCAGCCGCTCGGATCGTTACCGGGGCAACTGTCAGTTGTAGCAAGTCTCTGCTTTATTCCGAAACACGTTGGGACTCTCTACAAGACAGACGCCGCAAACATAAGCTGTTGCAGTACTTCAAAATGTATCACCGCATGTCGCCTTTATATATTGCCAATAAAGTTCCCCCAATCATCTCATCTGCAAATTTATCGCTTAATCTCCGGTCATGTCATAACCACAGAGTTCCTTTTTGTCGGACTCAGTTGTATCAGTCGTCTTTTATTCCGAGTGTCACTGATCAATGGAACAAACTGCCTTTATCTGTCCGCGAGAACTCATCACTGATCAATTTCAAGACTTTCCTAAATGCTGGAAATCAGCGACCACCTGCGTTTTACAGTGGCGCGAAATCACGAGCAGCCCAAATATATCACTGCCGGTTGCGATTGCATTGTAGTAACCTTAACTCTCATTTATATGACAATCATCTGTCACCTACCCCATCCTGTCAGTGCGGGATGTGCGAAACACCAGAGCATTTTTTCTTATACTGTCCAATGTACTCAGATGTCCGTAATCGTACTATCAACCTTCTGCCATTTACTGTAAACATATCGACACTTCTTTTTGGATCTGAATTTTTGAATAGTCGGGAAAATCATCTTGTTTTTGAAGTGGTGCATGACTTCATTTTGTCAAGTGGACATTTCTAGACTGCCAAGAATTAAACCACCAGGTACGACTATTACTATATGACGAATTTACCGCCAAACCTATAATCTTGCTTTCCTTTCCATTTTCTTCGCATGGATCACCATCAAGGCTGCTTCCGTCTCACTTCTCACTAGCAGTGCTTCCGCTGCTTAATTGCGAGTGTCTTGAATGCGAAGGCAATGCATTGTGCTTTCAAGCTGGCATCCCCCGTTTTCTATTGCTCCTTTTCTTTATACCTTCTTTTCACCTTATCCTTCATTCACAAGCAAGGTTTAAACAATATCATGTGTCGCCGCCTGGTAATTTGACTCCATGTGCTTACCTTTCTTCGACTAGAATTACCACCAACTTCTCACCGGTTTTGTTCAGGGCCGGGGTGTCGTGTCCTCGCACTCGAGGTTACCTGCTAGTGTCGACAACGATGCTGACAAATCAAATTTGAATGACCTCTCTGGTATTTGCTCCTAGGTCTACATTCTATGGGCCTACAGGCAGCTCTCGCTGTGTGCATGGATGCTGTGCCCCGGCTTGGCACGTGGCTGATGATCATGGCTGCGACCGACTACAGTCCATGGGTTCCAGGCGGCGACATATGAGTCCATCTACTATATTATACCACCTTTTGTGTAAATTTCTGAATGACCCCGGGAGATGACTAACATAAGCTCCTAGCTTTCTGTCAGATCCCCCATTACATAATAATATGTTTTTTTTTGTTAGTATATGTTATATTCTTCGTGTTCTCTATATATATTGTCACTTTTATTGGTGTTTAATATTGTAACATATTGCATACTTATTGAATAAATATTGTTTAAACTGAATTCAGCTTGTGAACGTTGGAATAGCACAATAGTACAATCACTAAGAACCTATGTTAATCAGGAGCAGAACAATTGGCACACAGTTTTACCTAGCATCATTATGGCATTTCGAATGAGTCCTTCAACTCAGCGTACTAGATTCTCACCTTTCAGAATTTTATTTGGCCAAGAAATAAATTTTCCATTTGATACGGCCGTGATATCCGAAGACAAATTAACAAAAGATATGCACAGATACATAGAGGAAGTGACATAAAAACTGAAAGTTGTTAGAAAAACTGCCCAAGAAAACATAACAGAGACACAAAGCAAACGTAAGAAAAATTATGATAAAAGTACCCAGGAAGCTACATTTCAAATTGGCGATCAAGTACTGAAGTTCAGCTCCCCCCCCCCCCCCCACACCCCAAAGGTTTATCCAGTAAATTGCATAGCAAATGGTAAGGTCCATTTTATATTTCGAACAAAGAACCGTACAATACGTTTTATCTGAGAAATTATGAAACAAACAACGTTGGTAAAAAGGTGCATGTCATGTCATGTAAAACGTTCACGCGGATCCAGATGACAGAAGACCTGAATAGGTTCCAGTAACCATTACAGCGTAAAGTAATAAACAGAATGAGAAGACTGAGAGAGAATGTGGACAAAAATGATACTCAGCCGAGTCAAACGCGGGTCAAAAATGTACCCAGTCGAAAAATTAATTAAAGTTAAGTACGTCAATGGAAGAAAACATAACTGGGTGAAATGGCAGGATCACAAGGTTAAAACCTCCGAACCATAGGTGAATATTCCACCAGCATCAATACGGGAATTTTTGATTCACAGGACTTAATCAGGCAAACGTCGGCGTCGACCATTGAAATTATTTAAATAGATATTTAGTTATGTATAGTCATGTATTAGTTGAAAAGATAAACAATAAAGTTTTAGCAAGTTTTATGTGATCTTTTGTATTTAATGAAAGTTGAGATCTACAACTCCTCAAATAAGGCAATATTTAATTAAGAGTAAATGTGGTTTCTTTTATTTTGTTCAAAACATAAACGGTTAAAGTTAGTGTATTTTAGTCGTCATGTGTAAGCAAGACAGTAGTGTTCAAGAGTTATGTTGTGCTTGTCCTGAAAGTTTGATTACTTCAGGTAGGGTTGCTTCAAATTTGTTGACATTTTTTTTTTTTTTTTTTTTATTTAATGTGGTCTTTGAGAGACCAACGTTTTTTTCTGGTAGGTGGGTATTGTTCGAGGCTGAATCTGACAAGCAACTGAAAATTAAACTGACGCCTTTGTTTGTAATTAATAACAGTTGAGAAGCAACTGAGAATTATTCTGGTGAATAGTACTCACGAAGAGAAGTCGGGATTTGTTTCCAGAGCTGTTTATAAGTATTTCTTTTTATCAAGTTCGATTTCAGGAAAGTGTAATTTTATTTTTAGTTTGCATGTGTGTTAGGTGAGGATTATAGAGTGAAATAAGGAAGTTTAGGTAACAGGTTTTCCCGAGTTTGAATTTGTGTACGTTAGTTGCTTTTTTCGAGTCTTTTGTGTTTTGCCGATGTCGGTCATTAGGCCTCCACATATGTTATATTTGTAAACATAAATGGTAAGTGCTTGATGGGTGTGCAGACGGAGGTAAGTATGGTTATTAAAGGGGGTCATGGGGAGGTGAGTCGAGGGGTGCAGATGCAGGTGGGGGAGACTGAGGATACACAAGCGTGCAGGCAGTGTGGTACGAAGTATGGTGGTGGTCGGCCAATGGATAGTAGTGGGGTGTGTGCCAACTGCAGGTATATTTTACAGTTGTAAGAGAAGTGTGTTGGATTCGAGCGGGAAATTGCTGATCTGAAGGGGAGGTTGGGGAGGGCTGGAGTATCTGGAGTCACAGCAATGAAGGTTACCATGGGGAGGTGGAAGGAGGATGGAAGGTCGCTGTGGACTCAAGGAGGAAACTTGGAGGCAAGAAACGTAGGGGGGGGGGGGGAGAATGCTTCACGTGGGGGTGTAACCGAGAAGAGGGATCTAGTAAGAAAATTCGGAAGGTGGTGTCAGGACAGGGCTGCGTAGAGTCAGTCCAGAGTCGGCGTAAGGTTGTCAACGTTGCTAGGCGGTGTTTAGAGAACAGCTTCAGTGTTTTAGATTCTGATACCCCGGGGATGAGAGTGAGGGGGACTTTGAAGAGGGAGGAGTGGCTGCTGATGTTGGTAGGCCAGATGGGGTAAGGAGGGCGGTGAAGAGAAAGAGGGGACCAGAGGCATGCAAAACGAGTCGAGTAACAGACGATAAAGGAACTGGGGGAAGAAGAAGGAAATTAGTTGTAGCGAGGAGTAGCATTGTGCGTGGGATTGACAATGTGGTTTGTGGTCCTGATAGTTCTAATCGAACAGTCTTGTGCTTTCCGCGGGAGAAGGTGAAGGATTGGAGGGACCGGGTAGATGGTGTTGTGGCAGGGTCAGGATTGGAACCGGTAGTGGTGGTCCATGTGGGGACTAACAATATCAGGGAGAGAAGGTCAGTGAGTTTGGTGGAGTCGTATAGAGGTTTATTCAGCAAACTCCTAAGTAGGACTGCAAGAGTCGTTGTATCCGGGGCCCTTCCTATCCTTGGAGGTGGGGACAAACGGAACTCAAGGATTTTGCCGCTGAATGAGGAGTTGGAGGACTACTGTGTTGACCTGGGAATACCCTTTAGCGACCATTGGGGCACGTTTTGGGGGTAACGCGAGCATGTACGGTCGTGATGGGCTGCATCTTAACAGGATAGTGAAACGGGTATTGGGGGATAAAATTCTACGGGTATCGGAGCCTTCTTTGAAGATGAGTGGGGTGGGAGGTCAGAGGTAAGTATAGCAAGAGTGGATACGGGTGAGGGTGAACAAGAACGACGGGGACAGAATAAGTTTACCAAGGCTAGCGCCAGAAAACAATGGGACCAGTAGGCGGAAGCCAATGAATCTCTGTACCCTGGAAGTGGGTTATAGCAACATCCATGGTCTCCACCAGAAAGTTAGTGAAATTGCTACATTGATCGATGCAGACGACTATGATGCCATGGGCTTACGCGAGACATGGGTAAGACACGAGGAACGGGTAGACCAAGTAAGGGGGTGAGTGTGGATAGGTGTAGGGCGAACAGAAGGCCAGAAAAATGGGGAGGGGTAGGCATGTACATTAAAGAGGATTTAATACCGTTGCTCATCACAGACCTGAAATATGTCGGCACCTCGGCTGAGGTATAGAAAGACATTGGATGGGTAAAAATCAATCTAAGAAACAAAAGTATTGCCCTTGGGATTGTGTACTGTGCGGTGGAGGGAAGCACACCCGAGTGGAATGACTCGATATACTCAACACTAAGGTCCAATATCACAGAACTAGAAAACAGGGGGCTCGATATAATTCTGATGGGGGACTTTAATGGACACATATGTGATAAGGAAGAAGGCATAGAGGGCGGGGACAAGAAAGTCAACAGGAATGGAAGGAAGTTGTTGAACTTCACAAATGAGCTCGGTTTGAAGATTCTGAACAGGGACGCGGGGTGTAAGGGGAAATGGACCTGGGTGAGGAACGACAAAAATTCACAAATTGACTATATTCTGACAGATATTAATTTATGGAGGGAGGTGATAGGGATAGAAATGGATGATGAGGGTAAAATGGATATGGATAGTGATCACAACTTGTTTACAGTGACGATCAGGGCCAAAAATCTAGTAAAAAGTAAAGGAAGCTTCAAGGAGATTTGGGAACTCAAAAAGTATGGTGACTGGGCGAAGTTCGAAGAAAAATTTAAACCAAAGCTTGCAACCGAACACAAGGGGGGCAGTGTCCAGACGATTGCCGACGCCATAGTTGCGAGCCTAGTGGATGCAAGGAAGGAAAGTGTAGGAAAGATTAGGGTGCTAACACGGGACCTTGAGTACAGAGTGAACGAAGAACTGAAAAGGATCATAAAGGGTAGAAAAGCTAAATGTGCTGCATACAGGAGAAGTAGAAAACTTAAGGAGGCGGAAAGCAACGAGGCCACGGTAGCAAAGGAATAATACCAAAAAGCACGAAATAAGATTAAAGACATAATCGGAGAGTGCGAAATAGCAGTCTTATTGTAATGTATTTGGTGGCAATATTTGGCTAAACTCACCATAAATCAAGTACAGGCAAACAGTTCCAACTATCTTCACGAGAGCCGTTGACAGAAATCGCCTTAACTCAGGCTGACTAGTCGACGAAGTGCGCCAATATCTTCATAACAACCTGGGAGCACTCGATTCAGCGGAGTATACTATGTTCTCCATAGTTCATTCTGGACCAGGACAACTCGTTCCTTCACACTCCACCCGGTTTTGTTTGACCTTGGCATATACCTGAACGGTTAGTAGTTAGTGTGTGCCATCACCAAAAAAAGTATCTTCCACCACAGAACGAATGGTAGTCAACCCCAAACTTTTATGGCTAAACTCTGAAAAATTATGATTGTGTCGATCAAATGCAATAGACAATTTGATCTAATTGTGACACTTGAAACATAATTTTTTGGGGTTATCTCAGGTTTAGGTGATAAAATCGCACTTTATACGTAGGGAGTTTAGTCTGTTTTTATAATTACCCGCTGTAAACAGAAGAATACTTGTATCCAGGTCTGAACAGTTCTTTCTTACACATGAAAAAGGACCTAAGGCATATATCTATGTACATATTTACATTTCATGTATACATAAATACAGATTTATATGCAGGCATACATGCACATAATATATTTACAAATGTACTGTACAGAATTTTGAGTGTTTCAGAACAAAGTAGAAGATCATTAAATAAGATCAATGTGGTACAAGTAACAAGCATTCTTATTTGCCAAAGCTACCAATACTGACTCTGGCATATTCCTCTGTTTACTGAGATATTTCACAACAGGTGAAATCATCCAAGGGGTATTGATTGGACAATGGTGAAGCGGAGACAAGTATGGTGAGTCAGATTCAAATAATAATTTATGCGCTGGTAATTTTGAAATGGCTTCTAAGGTTCCAGCGTCTCTAAAAATGCTGTTTGTTAGACCAAATCTGCAATTTGGCAATCTCTGTTGCCATTGTAATAATTCAGATAGTGATCCCATGAAGCAATGTCGATGGACATTTAGGTGTGTTAAACCCAATTCCTCAAAAATTTGAAGTACTTTCTCCGCTGCTTCACCAGTGCCCTTGTCCCTACAATGAAGTACAACTGCCTTATTGTACTTTTCTGCCAAGGGCAAAACGTTTTTTAAAAACTTTTCTTGAGCCTCTAATTTGCTTTTCATACATGCTAACTTATCTGAGCATAGAGGTCTGCAATTGCATGAAGTTGTGTGATCCATGCCTATTTCCCCTAGCCCAATACAACGAGGGTGACGTAATAAACTCTCAAGTTTATTCAAATGATGATCGATAGATCTTGTGCTCACTAAATGGGGATGGAGTCCAAATGTTACGAAGATTCTTTCATCTGCTGCTAATTGTTTTTCCCATGTTCGCCAGTGATCTGGAAATACATAATTTGCCACCGCTCCTACCAGTCTAAATGTCTTACTTTCTGGTACTATTCTTTCAACCTCTGCTAATGAATTGGTTCTAGAGCGTTTCAATAACTGATCAAGATGAAAGTGGCTGTCTATAAAGACAAGTCTGCTGGTGAGATGAGATGATCCATCCACTTGAATTCCGGTAAATTTCATAGGGCTATTAATACTTTGAATTTCGTTGTATTTATCAGCTCCCAGATGGTAAATTAGATTTTCTAAAATCCTCCAGTGCATTAATACAGCCACAGAATTGGGTGGAGAGACATCATGTTTGACTGGTTTATCTAATCCTTGTATTTTCAAATACATATCAAGTAACCCCTTTTCCTCAGGGTTAAAAGGATCCACAGGTGTCTCTGCGGGAAACCACTTATGGCTCTGGACATGCTTCAACAAATCCTGTAAGGTTACCGCATTATATTCTTCCCTGAAGAAGTGAAGCAGGCCATTCATTAAATGTATCCATTTCCTCAAGTTCTCCTCATCAAACTTCGCACCGACTGGGTGCCCGGGCTTATCTAAATGCTTCTTTTTCAAGAAGCAGTAATTCCCTTCCTGTTCCTCACAGAGCCAGCAGGCTGTCTTGGCTGACACATACCAAGGGAAATGTCTTGATATCATGTGGCGCTTCATATTTCGCTGTCTTCCATTACAAATCCTGCACATCCTGTGTGTAGCAGCAAGCTTTTTGAGTTCCACCACTCTTTCATCTTCTACTGGATGATCAATACTTTCTTGCTCAACTTTACTGTCCTCAGTAGAAGTTACAATACTAGAATCAAGCTCCTCAGGGTTATCGTCAGAAATTTCATCGATAATAATATAGTCAGATAAATCCAAATCATTAACTGCTTCTGACTGTTCAGGGGAGGAGGCAATTGGCACACTATCATTTTCATCTAGTCCTGTCTCATCGTAGTCAGGAACAAAGAAGAAGTCACTGAATTCATCCATAATCTACAAAAAAAAATATATACAAAGGGAACCTCAGGGTGAACTCTACATATATGTACTTTGGAGATTAGTCAAATGTAACTGTGCAAGGGTGATGTGAGCATGCATGCAATACAGTTTATACAGCAGCTATTAATTGCTGTCTCTAAATCTAGCAGGAAGCTTGATTTTTCTCCCTGTTCTCGTGACTACTGAATTGTCATCAAATAAGTTTGGCAAATCTCCTTCATCAAAGTTTTGTACATTGTTGTCAACATTTCTATTTGTTGGCGAAGAAATTTCTGTATTTTCATGCCGTACCATTTCTCTTTCTGGTTTCTCATTTACATCAGATAGTTCAGTTTCCTCACTGATCTCTGAAGCCTCTTCACCCTCTACAGGTTCTTCAAATAAGCTGTGCCTCCTCCGCCTGATCCACAATGGCAAATCTCTGTCATGACATATTTTCAATCTGTCATGATGTATCATGTAGGTTCCTTTTCTGTCAACAATTCTATATAAAGGTGGTTGACTCATAACAACCAAATATGGACCAACCCATGGTGCTCGCAATTTTCGGCTTTGCCCTACTTTTGTTGCCTTATCACTTTTATATACTATATCACCAATGTGATATCTTGTCTCAAAGACACGCAAGTCATATAATTTCTTCTGGCGTCTCTGTGGTTGTCTTAAATTTTTTCTTGCAAAATGGTGTATTTTTGGTATAATCTCACTCAGATGGACTACCCATTCAGAAGTTTCATATGCATCTTGATTCATTTCCTGTATTCCAAACAACAAATCTATTGGTTGATTGACTTCACGTCCAAGCATTAGCATATTGGGAGTATACCCTGTCTGTTGATGTTCCATTGAATGCAATGCCATCGCCAATAACGGGAGATCTCTATCCCATTCCCTGCAGTGTCCTTCGATGAAGCACCTTATCATCTGCAAGATGGTACGATTATATCTTTCAACTTGTCCATTAGACGATGGGTGGTACGGTGTCGTTCTCGTCTTTGCGATCTCCAGCTGTTCACAAAGGGACTTGAACAAATTTCCTTCAAAATTTTTGCCCTGGTCTGTATGAACCTCTAAAGGACAGCCAAAAGTTACTATGAAGTGAAGGATGAATTTGCGAGCAATTTGTTCTGCAGTCTGGTCTGGCAGTGCAGTAATTTCAATCCACTTCGTAAACTGATCAACCATGACAAGAACATAGGAATTACCACTGTTACTAGTCATGAATGGACCAAGAATGTCCAGATGGATCCGTTCCATTGGAAATCCAGCATGATGAGTTTGAAGATGCGCTCTAGCAGTACGATTGGATTTCTTTTGAGTGTTACATACTCTACAAGATTGTACATATGCCTTGCAATCTACAGTCATATTATGCCACATGAAGGATTTCTTCAGACGTTGCAAAGTTTTTGTCTGTCCCAAATGACCAGCAGATTTTACATTATGGCAATAATGCAACACTTCTTGTTTGAGTGAGTCTGGTACTAAAAGTACCAATTCTCTGTCTATTCTATGTTCCCATCTGTACACTAGCATACTTTCATGAAACTGCAGCTGTGATCTGCATAGCCACAAGGCTTTAACACTCGGACTACACAGATACAACTCATGCTTGTCAGGAATTACATCATTTTCCAGCCAATAAATTATCTTGCCAATATCATTGTCTTTTTCTTGTATATCTCTTACTTCCTCACTAGAGTATGGTTCCAACCAAGAAACTTGTGATATATTCAATTCAGGAATATCTGTAGTAATGGAAGTATTTTCAGTGATTGGCTGTAGAGATGGAGACTGTGATTCATGCACATGTGATTCAGGCAGTTGTTTAATAGCAAGTGGTATTACATCATCAATATCTTCTGTGAATCTCTCCCACTGGCCATGTGCTCTTCTACAATAATGACAACCTCCACAAGGTAGAACTTCTGGATTACTTCCAGCATGATAATAATTACATTCTACAAGATCGTCTGGAATCCGAGACAGACTATCTGCATTTGAATGTACTTTACCTGGTCTATGTAGAATTTGCATATCATACTGGGAGAGTTCCTCAATCCATCTTGCAAGTTGACCTTCTATGTTTTTAAAGCCCATTAACCACACTAGACTATTATGGTCTGTACGAACGGTAAATTTCCGACCCAAAAGATAATGGCGGTAGTGTCTACAAAATTTCACAACAGCAAGTAACTCCTTCCGGGTCGTACAGTACTTGCGTTGTGCTGGTAACAATACATGACTTGCATACCCAATAACTTTCTGCACTCCTGATTGGAATTGTGATAATTCTGCGGCTATGGATCGATTTGATGCATCAGTATCCAGAATAAATTCTCCGGCAGCAATTGGATAGGACAGTAATGGTGGATTTATCATAATCTTTTTCAGACTGTCAAAGGCATTCTGATGTTCACTTGTCCATACAAATTGTTTTTTAGGAGCAGTCAGTTCGTAGAGACAAGCAGTCACTTCAGCAAAGTGTTTAATGTGATCTCTATGATAATTTACAAATCCTAGGAATGACATGAGTTCTTGCTGGTTTTGTGGTTTCGGCCATTTAGCCACTGATTCAATTTTACTAGGAGACACAGAAATACCATCTTTGTTAACTAATTCCCCAAGGAATTCTACTTCCTCTTGGAATAACTGGCATTTCTTAGGCTTTAACTTAAGATTAAACTGCCGAAAACGAAGAAATACATGTTCTAAGTGTTCTAACATGTCTTCAAAGCTAGATCCCAAAACAACTATATCATCCAAATATACAAGTAGTTCTTTCCATGTCAGTCCTCTCAGTACCAACTGCATAGCTCGCTGAAATGTGGCTGGAGCATTGCACAACCCAAAACTCATCCTGGTGTGTTGAAATAAACCATACTTTGTGATAAAAGCAGTCTTTTTGCGATCGGGTTCATGCAGTGGTATTTGATAGTAACCAGATGCCATATCTAGTGTAGAAAAGTATTTGGTGCCTTGTAGAGTATCTAAACAATCTTCAATCAGTGGAAGTGGGAAGCTATCCTTGACTGTTTTCGAATTTAAGGCCCTAAAATTTATGCACCAACGCACACTTCCATCTTTCTTGCGGACTAGAACTGGAGCAGATGCCCATTCTGACATGGAAGGCTCTATGACACCAGTTTCTAACATTTTCTGTAAATGTTCTTGCTCCTGATTCTCAAAACCCAAAGGTGTTCAACGAATCTTGTGTTTGATTGGTGCTGCATTTTCGGTATTGATTTCATGTTTTACCTCTTTGAGACATCCCAAGTCCAAATCATGTTGGGCAAATACATCTTGATAATCTCTCAGAAGCTTTTCTACACCAATATTTTGTTCACTTTTCAAATTACTTGTAGAGCGTTTGAATAAATCTTCAAGGTGTGATGGCATCTGTTCAGTTGTAAGCAATAATTCATCTTGGACAACAGAAGGCTCAACAGTGTCATTGGTTACCAATCTAACAGCAGTTTGTTCAAAATCACATAAATTTTGAACGTTGATTGCCGTTTGATTGTCATTGTCGTTAAAAGCAGCTGACTTGCGAACCGATTCTGTCTCGTGACAATCTGTAATTCCATTTGACTGTGATATGACGTCACATAAACGTCCAGTCAAATCTGGAATATCTTCAATCTCTTCTGCATTGCCAACAAATGTATTCTTCTTTAACTTTACAAAGTGAGAAGAGTCATTTATAGCTTTTACAACTGTACTATTTCCTTCTCCCACAGAAGCCGATAATAAAATGCCACTAGAGTGAGCAACAGGCTCAAATATGTAGCTTTTTAACAGTGATTCCTCCAATTTAACATTAATTGCTGACATGGAATTGGGTGGAAGTGTGACAGACTGGCTAATCTTCACTCGAGCAATTGGTATGTCTGTAGTATTTCCTGCTCGTTTGAATGAAGCATTTACAACTATGTCGCCAATAGTTAATGTACTGTTGCGTAAATTAACTATACAATTATTAGCTGTGAGAAAGTCCAAACCTAAAATGAATGGGTCATTGATTGCAGCAACACATACGTCCCATTTAAAAAACTGTTTGCCAATTTCAAACTCCAAGTTTGGAACTATTGTTCCTATAACGGGTTGTGATCCAATTCCTTTTAACCTAACTCTTTTTGCAGTAGGTGGAACACTAAGATCAGATTTTTTGAAGAACTCTTCATCAATAAGAGTTATCATGGCTGCTGTATCAACAATTGCAGAAGTATTTACATTATTTACAGCTAATTGCAGCACAAGTGAGACTCCATTTACCCTATTTACATAAATCTCTGGCATCTCATCTATATTTACATGGTCTTCTCGTTCCTGAAGGGTAGGTAGGCCTACATCATTTTGGATCCGGCGTTGGCCTTGCCACTGGATCCTGGATTGTTTAAATCCCTCTTAGTTTCTGATGGCACCATTGGATCTTCTGTTTGTCTCTGGTTTTCTGACCTGTTTCTCCAATTGGAAGAAGATGCATTACTTCTATAGGGTCTGTTATTCTTCCAGTTGGATTTATTTTTCTTCCAATTAGCCTTACCTTGATATGCACCATAGGGTCTATTATAATTTGAACCCTTGGATGTTGGAGAGCCCTTCAATTTTTCTTTGACTAAGGTTGTCATATCTTTCATCATAGTTTGAAGATCACTCATTCTCTTCTCAAGTGATTCTATTTCAGGATTTACTTCAACCTTGTTCACCTCATAGTCTGTATCTGGCTCTGAGAATGCTACTTGCCGTTGTTGATAATTAGTGGCTCGATAACCAATGATGGCTTTCTGGTTTGCTATCGACCCTTTCATATATTTCAAAGCCTTGAAAATTGTTGATGGATTCTTTTCCATGACCGCTCTAACAGCATCCTTATCCCTGCATCCTCTCAGAAAGGCTTCTGTTGACATCTGTTCCACAGTGTGTCTGTCTGATTCCGGATACCCTTCTACGGTCATTGTGTGTACCCTTTGAGAGAATTGCTCAAGTGACTCATCTTCTTTCTGCTTCAAATATTGCAGCTGTCGCCTGGCTGATGCCGGTGCTTCCTTTCTACTGAACCTTCTCTTTAATTCATGCTTTAAGGTTCTGTATGACTGGTGACCATCTAGGAGGTTCGCATATTCTAAGGCATCTTCACTCAGACAATCATACAATCTATTCAATTTCTTCCTGGAGCTCCAATTGCGCTGATCTGCAATTCTTTCAAATTGAAAGATGAATGGCTCCCATTTAGCTGTCATGGTGCCACTAAATGTAGGCAATTTTGGACGTGGCGGACTTTTACTCCTTCGCCTTCCATGTCTATGTCCCCTGCGACTCCTACTGGAATCATATGACGACGAAGATGACCAGCTGCTGTCTCTCCATCCTCTATGCCCTCTATGTTCTCTTCCTGAATGAGAGGAGTCACTCTCATCATCTGATTGGTCTGATTTTGAGTGGCGACTTCGCTGGCTACATTTCTTATGCCGTCTATTGTAAGACCTGGACAAAGATCTATCTAAAGAAGACGAACTGCCTGATCTTCGTGCACGACTTCTACTTCTATGTCTAGAAGTATGACGAGCTCTAGAATGATGCCTAAAATGTTTTCTTTCATCGCCTGATGGTGAAGAAGTGTGACACTTTGAATCTAGAGCACTTAAACTGCATGCATTAGAATGTTTTCTTCTCTTTTTACCATCATATGTTCCTAACTTCGTTGATAAATATTTATCATCTTCAGTGTCAGTTTGTTTGTTCTGCACTTGGATATTACGAGCCCCATGCTTTTGTTTTAAATCGGCCCGAGACGTGGCTGTAGAAGCAGGATGGTGATGAAAATGAGACATTTCTTTATCAGATTCATCATAATCACTGTCAGGTGATGTTAAAGCAGGTTCAGTTTTAATTCCTTTTAATGTCTGATCAAAGAATGATAATGTTCCACTGGCATGACTTTCTTCTCCCATCAATTCTTTGGCAGGCATTATATTTTCCATTCTCCATACTGGTAATGGAAAATCAACCACTGGATGCTTTTTCCTATCTTTCTCCTTCCTTAATTCTTCCCGTAACTTCTCATACTCTCCATTAAATTCATTAGTCAAATCTCTAATCTGTTGAGCTGATGATTGCTTGATTTCTTTCAAAGTTTTATTTTGCACTTTTATTTGTTGCTCCAACAGTATTTTCTCTTTGTGCCATTGGTCTCTATGTTCCTTATATTTCTGTTTCATTTGTTCAATTTCTACTTTCATTTCTGTAAATATTTCATAAACATTTAATGGATCTTTATCAGATGTTGTATTGGTCAGTGGAAGCCTTCCAGTCTTGGGTGGGCTTGGTAAATTATATGCACTACTGTTTTTTGACTGTATATCAGTTGAGGACGTGTTAGATGCAGCTACACTTGATGCATTTCTTGGGCTAAGCTGGGGTGACGAAGGTTCACCTAGTGTAATGATACCATTATCAATTAACTCAACCCATGCAGACTCATTTACACCAGTCTCTCTTACCAAGTCTTCCATGGTTAACTTCCCTTTTTCTAACCTACATCTGAACAATTTCTGAGCTTTAACTGGCCCAATATTTCTAAGCTTTTGAAAATCATCAACAGAAAATGTTTGTAAATTAAGTGCCATAATTTTGTGTTATAAACAAAACCTTCACCAGTTAATTATATTAAGCACAAGATTTAACCAATAAATTTTGAAAACTACTGTTTGAAAGGAGTAGGAAGAAATATGCTTTTAACAATTATCCAATATGAATGTATTCAGAACAAAGAATAATTGCTATAGAGAAAGAAAAAAAAAAAAAAAAAAAAAAAATGATTACAAAAATGAAACGTTTTTGTTATGACACGTTGGGAACACCATACTTGAAATTTTGAAATAAATTATCATTTTTTTTCAAAATTTCGCAACAAAATTATTCATTTATATTTCTTTTCAGACAAGAAAAACACTATATGCATAATTGAAGCATTAAAGACTTGTTGCATATAAATTTACATTTAATATGTTACTTTTGGAACACCATACTTTTTTTTCTAGAAAAAAATTTTTTTTTTTTTTTGGTCACTTCTGGTACACCATACTTTTAAAAAAAAAAAATTGTTTTTTGTTTTTTGTTTTTTTTTTCTTGCAACCGGTTACTAATGAAATGAAATTATCTCCCTTTTGCCTTGCTAAACGTATTTACAACGGTTTTGGGAAATACAAATTACTGTACATAATGTAGCCAAACAATTTCAAATTATCTGTTGATTTCAGTTATTAAACAAAAATTTATGCAAATTAAATTTACAGGCTTAACCTTGTAAAACAAAATAATTGAATTTATGCAAGTTTCAACTGCGATAACAAGTTGAAACGACCCTAACACAAATTTAAACTGAATCACATTATTTGAAAATTCTGCCACAGGTAAAATAATCGAATTGTTCAATTAAGGGAACCCAACGTTTCCGATTTATCTCGTCGCCATTTGTAATGTATTTGGTGGCAATATTTGGCTAAACTCACCATAAATCAAGTACAGGCAAACAGTTCCAACTATCTTCAAGAGAGCCGTTGACAGAAATCGCCTTAACTCAGGCTGACTAGTCGACGAAGTGCGCCAATCTCTTCATAACAACCTGGGAGCACTCGATTCAGCGGAGTATACTATGTTCTCCATAGTTCATTCTGGACCAGGACAACTCGTTCCTTCACATTATTAGGACGATAAGAATGATGAATTGGAAATGGGTGAATAAACGTAACAAAGTAAGTAACCCACAGAGTATTAAAGTAGATGGCAGAGTTACAGACAATCAAGATCAAATCCCATTAGAACTAGTCAAACACTTGGAAAAGGTAAACGATAAGCGATAGGGCATGGGGAACCCAACGGAGTGTCCGAACCAGGTCGAGGAAAATCTATCGAACTTCGTGTGCAGCGAAATTAAAACGCAGGGGGTGCGAAAGGTGATCTCAAAATTAAGGAATGAGGAAGCGGGAGGGGTGGGCGAAATTCGTAACGAGTTTATCAAAAAAGGGGAGTGGAACTCTTGGAAAGCCTAACTGCCCTATTCAATTTAGCCATAGAAAAACAAGAGGTCCCAAATGAGTGGAGAGAAAGCAAATTGACATTTATTCACAAAAAGGGGAAAAAGACGTTTTGTATAATTATCGAGGGATCTCTGTCAGTAGCAGCAACATTGGAAAAGTTTTCCGTAAAGTTCTGTATGGGAGTTTAGAGGAGGTGATTGAGAAGAAGGGTTTTTTGGGAGAGATCCAGAATGGCTTCAGGAAGGGAAGGAGAGTCACTGACCATCTTTTCACGCTATCCCAAATGATAGAATCCGCGAAAGCAAAAACGAAAAAGATGTTTATGGCCTTTTTGAATGTTAAAAAGGCATACGATAGAGTATGGAGGGAGTGTATGTGGAACAAGCTTGAGGCTCTCGGCTTGGGAGGCGAGTTTGTTGGAATTATAAAGCATTATATAAAGATGTACATAGTGACCTTAGCCTTGGTAACATAACAACAAAACGTGTGCGTATGGAGATAGGCCTAAAACAGTGGTGTATCCTTTCGCCAATTCTTTTTGCATTGTACATCAAACGTTTAGGAGACGAACTCCTGCATAGCGACGAGGAGGTAGCAGTTGGGGACTTGAAGATCGCAGGGCTATTTTTTGCAGACGGTATGGTGCTAGTGTCAGAAAGCGAAGAGGGGCTAACGAAAATGCTGGGAATTGTTGGGAAATATGGGAGCAAATGGAGACTCGAACTTGATGAAAGCAAGAGCAAAGTTATACCTGTGGGCCGCAAAGTGGTGCCCACTCGCAGGTGGAGAGTGGGGGAGTTCAGTATTCCGGAAGGTAGCAGCAAACTTCTTAGTGTAGGAGAGACAGGTGACTACGAGTATCTGGGAGTAAATATAAACATCACAGGAAGAGGCATCTACCACAACCACACAAATAAATTGATTCTGAAGGGGAGGCGAATCCTTAACCAAATGAAACTTATAGGGAGAAACAGGTTAATAAGGTTTTCGTGGGTAAACCCATTTGGGAAATGGTGGGTCTGCCAAGTATACCATACGGTACGAAAGTGGTACCCCTAACCCAGACGGCTGTAAAGAGCTTGGGAATCCTGTAGAATGATGCAGGCCGATGGATAACGGGGTCGAGTAAAGCCGCAGCACTAGAAGCAAGCAGGGGTGAGCTTGGGTGGATGAGGATCAAGGACAGGATAGACTTATTGAAACTCGATTATCTTAATTATTTGGTAAATTTCCACGACAGCCGATGATGTAAAGTAATGTTCCTGAGAATTTTCAACTTAAATATCAAGACAGGGTGGATGGTCCAAGTGAGGGAGCTAAGGGAGAACTACTCATTGGAGATCTCGGACCTAGACGCTGGTGCAAACCAGGGTAAGAAAATCGTCAGAGAAAGGGTCATGGAGGATGGTAACCTTAATTGGCAAGAGGGGGTCAAACCAAAGTGGTCTGCGTGCGTGATAAAGAGAAGCCTGGTTTTGAAGAGTACCTTGGTGGCACCTTTGGGGGTCACTGGTTTTCAAGCTGAGGTCGCGGTCCCTTAAGCTGAGGGGATCAAAATAGCGAAAAGGGTGCCATATGTGTAATTTGGGCGTGGTGGAGACCCTGGAACACTTTCTTCTAGAATGCCCAAAATACCAGTCTAAAAGAACAAGATTCACTGGGAGTATAATGGGGAAGTGGGATGGGAGAAAGAAGGACATGTGGTTAGTGGGAGACTCAAAGGAGAGGGTTAATATGCTAATCGGAGAGATTGTGAAGAATGGATCAAGAGATGTCATCAAGTAGTTCGTCTCCGAGTGTTGCGAGGAGAGAAGAAGCGTGGGTATAGGGAGGCAGTTGGGAGTATAGGGGTAACCAAAGCCTTCTCATCCGAGAACCGCGACAAATCAGAGGCCGGCCAAAGTCATATTATTATTTCTAATATATGCCCCTAAATCTGATAAAAAAAAACTCACTGCATAATCAAGTAGAATAGTAAATTCACACATAAGTTCCCATTGTTATTCTCAACTATTAGCGGATTGAGTCGCTTTGAAAGGATCTGGCTGTGCTTGTTAATTAAGGCTTCTCAGTTTTCATGATTCCAAGTTTGTTTGTTTTCGTTTGTGTCGGCAACTGAAGAGTATAAATATTTCCTCCACGACTGAAGTTATACACTTCTGTTATGTTGAATAAAATATGTATACTGTTGATTTGTCTATACTTCAGGTAATTGAAAAAGTTATTAATTCGGTAAATCAAAGTAAGGGAAAGTTCGTATTCCGCTATATTTCTGTTTATTTAACGTTCGCTGGTTTCGTGTGGCTTGATGGTACGAGTTTGTGCATGTAGAAATAGTTCGATATCATGCAATTCATGAGTGCAGGTTCAAGACACTGCAGTCGACCCTTGATAATGTTAGGTTCTATTTTGGAACGCGTTGTGCGTCATGTTATTTTACGAATTGTTGGAATCAGCTAGTAAAGTTGATTCGGTTGTTTGTAAAATAACACGAAAAGAAAAGTAAACAAACGATACCAATGTAGTCACCCTCGTCAGCAAGTCAGTTATTTCATTTTCACACCCTGTGCCTAATACATGTAGATTAGGACAGGGTAAATGGAGGCATATTCTGTATAAGGTTCGTATCTTCACGGCAACCTTTATTTGTGACCTTAATCAGTTGTGCTTGTTAGTCGGTTGATCTCGACAACTGACGTGTGACAGATACAAACTCAATGGAATGTCGCCGTTCGTCAGCATATAAATACTGCGCTCAATTTGGTATAATTTATTGTATTTTATTTCAATTCACATTTATTCACAGTATATTAATTACATATAAAGTACAGTAGGTAAACTAAACAATTCATTTTAACATACTTTGATATACTGCAAGGAAGCGACATAGCAAAGTCAGCTGTCTTCCTGTCGCCCCTTGCAAAAATAGAAGAATTTCTCGACAGCAGATCGTGCATTAGGAAACAGTTTTAAGTTGAGCAATTTTGTGTTATTAACAAAATGACCGAGCATATAAGGACCACAGTAATTGAAGAAATATTGGATAGACCGAGAATACCTGATTCAAAGAATGAAACAAAGAATGTTATATATGGAACATGACTACGAGCACCATCTATTCCAAACGTTTTTAAGTGTAGCCAGGTCTGAAAGCCAAGATCCTTTTTTGAAGAGATCTCGGGTTTCAGGCCCTGTCTTACACGTGTTGTTGTAACTGGTCTTAACTTAGTATTCATGTACACCAAAGAACAAAATTAACTGAAACAGCAAGGAGTACGTTGAGCACTTTCCACGATAGCCTAGGCAATTGACCACGTCGCTTGGCTTGACCTGGGGGGTAAGGAGGCTCCAGAGAGAGTGAAGTGTTAATTTTAAGCACTGTACTGAGCTGAACTACACCGAAATAAAGTAAAGTAAAGGGGACGGAATCATGGCATCAACAGTCGTAATTTTTATTTTAATTTTTATATTTTTCTTTTCTTTTCTCGTAGTTAAACGCAGTCAGGACAGTTTCGAAAGTTACAGCGTACAATCTCTGAATATCTGTCGAGGGATAAGGCCATCAGCTTCTTTTTAAACTGCGGCCCGGTTAAGTTCTGGGTTTTCTGATCGATTGTATATCCTCGGCTTAGGAAGTTGCAATTTACCGGTCTGCCTGGTCATCATGCCTGTTGGATTTATATATTGCTGGAACACGTTATTAAACGATACAGGCAATCTGTTATTCTGCCAGTCATGCATAAACAAAAGGACTTGGGTTTTTTAGAGGTCATCAAATTTAAGAACTTTGAAGGTTTTAAAAAGAGGATCGGTATGTGATATTCTTCTTTTTTTACTAATAATTCGAATCGCTTTTTCTGCAACATGAAGAGTTTTCTTGCAGACGGTGAATGACCCCAAACTTGAATTCCATATAGAAAATGACTGTGGATTAGCGAGAAGTACAATATCTTCAGGGCATTTAACGGCAGCATATTATTGCCCTGTTCGTGGCATAGAAAGCTCTAGATACCTTTGAACAAACAATTGAGATATGGTGATTGAAGTTTAAATTTTCATCTACGTGGACTCCGAGAAATTTTACTGCTTTTTCATTACATTGGTTGCCGATACGCTCCAGGTGCGTGTCACTTAATCTTAACCTTCTATTATCAACTTGACACGAATTTTTGGGAGGATGTAGCATGATGAATTTAATTTTCGATGCATTAATTACCAATTTATTGGCATCACACCATTGCCGGGCTTTTATAGGCTCTTCATTCGTATTATTAAAAAGTGCATCTAAGTTATTACCGGACCTAAAAGCTGTTGTATCATCTGCAAATGATAAAATATCAAGGATGGTACAGTTTGATAAGTCATTAATATAGATGAGAAATAAAATTGGTCCAAGAATAGACCCTTGTGGGACGCCAGTCGAGAGTAGTTGTAAATCTGAGGCGATATCTTCAAATTGTACATAATGGCTTCTATTGGGGAGATAATCCTTAACCCATGGGTTTGCTTGACCCCTAATCCCATAGTGGTGTAGCTTATTTACTAGTATCGCGTGATCAGTTGTATAAAAGGCTTTCGAAAAATCTAGGAATTCAAAGTAGGGTCTTTGGTCGTTTGGTCGTTCATCTTAGCCACGTTATTTAGGATATGGGCAATTGGGTGAAAACTTGAGTGCACTTTTATAAACCCGAATTGAAACGGGTATAAGATTTCATGGGTATTAAGGTAACTTGAAAGTCGTGTATACATTATTTTTTCCAGAATTTTTGAAAAAGCTGGTAGGATGCTAACAGGTCAAAAAATTGTTGAAAATATGTTTGTCTCCAGATTTATAAATAGGTATAACTTTTGCTATCATCATTTTGTTAGGAACAATGCCCGACGAAAAAGATAGATTAATAATATTGGTTATTGGTTCAGCCACTTGATATATTATGTCTTTCAACAGTTTTGAAGTAGCATTATTGCAATCTTTACTTGTTTTGGCTAGGAATGAGTTAACGGTAAGGATCACTTCTTGCTTGTTTGAAGGCGAAACGAAAAAAAGAGTCACTGTTGCTGATATCCTTCAGATATTCTGTATATTGCCGACAAGATGAGGGTACTTGGTTATTTAGCTTTTTTCCAATTTCAATAAAAAATTGATTTAATTTGTGGGCAATGGCGTTAGGATTGTCTACACGGATATCATTATCCATGAAAAATAAGGGAACTGCATGGCCATATTGGGACTTACTAATTGCCTTACATAATGTGTCTCAAGACTTCTTTTTCAGATTGTTTTTGTTGCACTCAAGAATCCTCTCATAGTATGTGGCCTGTGCCATACGTATTAATTTGTTATAGAGTTTACAGTATTTTTTTATATTGTTCGATGTTAGCTGGTATAGGGGATTTCAGTTTTTTTTACATAGAGGCGCCTTTTATTTATAGATGATTGGATTAGTCCCGAGGTCATCCAGGGCTCACTCTTGGCGTATCTCTTGTGAGTCACCGTCACTTTCAAGGGGAATGCTCGGTTAAAACAGCTATCGAAATGAGAAAGAAATGCATCATAAGCATTCTTTGGACAGGTACAGCCGAATACATCACCAAAGTCACAATCATATAAGAGAGTCTTAAAATAATCAACATTTTCCCTTTTAAAGGATCCTTCAAAGCTCGTTCCTTTGTGTTGTTTGTGCTCAGGTGCGTTTTCTATGTAAAATGTAGCGAAATGATCACTCACGTCCGTGATTAAAATACCAGCCGAATAATCGTTGACGTTATTACGAAATATATGATCTATTAATGTCGCAGATGTGTCTGCGAGTCTTGTCGGCCTGGTGATAACGGGCATAAAACCGGCACCAAACATAAGCTCTACGTATTGGTTTGTTTTATTGTGGCTTCCAAATTTTAGAATGTTTATGTTGAAGTCTCCCATGATGAACACGCTCTTATACTTTTGGTTCAGTTTTTCAGTGAGTTTTAATAGTGTGGATAAAAACAGATCAAGGTCTGCTTTGGGTGCTGTGTTGGGTCGGTAGATTACCCTAATTATATTTTTGGACTTTGAAGATGTTTCTATGAACAAAGATTCAAATACATGCGGGACAAAAAGTGACAAGTCTTCCCTAATTTGGAAGGTGACGTTATTTTTAACAAGTAAACCTACCCCGCCCCTACCGTCATCATCGACGGTCATCAACGGGTCTGTAGCGAGTCGTTAAAGGATGTTAACTTCGAGTTCATAGACAATATAATCATGAACATAATAATAATATACACATTTATATTGCGCCAAAATTATAATTCAGAAGATATAGAACCACATTCTAAGGCGCTGTAAATGTTACTGAGCTCATGCAAATACACAAACGGAATATATACAGTATCTTACAGTCCAAGACATCACTTATAGGCTTTTTGAAACAGATAAGTTTTGAGATCTTTCTTGAAAAGGTTGACATTTGACAGTCTTTTTAGGTGTTCTGGTAAATTATTCCACAAGTGAGGGCCAGCAAATGAGAATAACCTATCTCCAAATGTCTTACACCTATGTTTTGGAACATGTAGCAGCATTTTACCATCGGACCTCAGGTTGTATTGACACACATTCTTGGTATTAAGGAGTTCTTCTAAGTAGGATGGTGACATGTTGTTTTGTGTCTTAAAAACTAATAATAAAGTTTTGAAAATTATTTTGTACTTGACTGGCAGCCAGTACACATCCCTCAGAACAGGAGTGATGTGCTGAGATCGTGATATCCTACATACCACTCGGGCTGATGCATTTAGTACCATCTACAGGCGAGAGTACTTATATTGTGGAAGGCTGAACAGTAAGGCATTACAATAATCCAAATGTGAAGTTACAAAGGCAAGAACTAGGGTCTTTGTTGAGTCTTTGGCGAGGAACTGTCTTATCTGTTTAACTTTGTATAGACCTCTGAAAGCCTTATTGCACATATTTGTAACATGTCTATCCATAGACGTGGCAGAGTCGCAGAAGGCACCAAGATTACGTACACTGTTACTTGCACTGATGGCGGAATCTCATACCTTCACTGAATTGATGTCAACGTTAGTGAGTTGTTGTCGTGAACCAATTATTAGGAATTCAGTCTTATCATAATTTATCATTAATTTGTTTGAAACCATCAATGTGCGAATGCCCGAAATACATGACTCAATAGTTTCTAGAGCTTTAGTTTGATCCTTGATTGATGGTCGAAAAGAGAAATAGACCTGTGCGTCATCAGCATAACAATGGACATCAGGCCTGCGAGATTCAATGATGGTGAAGATTTTTGAAATATAGAATAGAAACAGAACAGGACGAAGGCAACTGCCCTGTGGGACTCCACATTCAAGATGTAAGTCTTTTGACAGATTGCCGTTTATTGATACACGCTGCTGTCTATTCTTGAGGTATGATGATAGCCAGCCAGCAGCAACACCATTAAGTCCAAAATCAGAATTCTTTGTCTCAAGCAGAGTTTGATGACAAACAGTGTCAAAAGCAGCACTAAGGTCTAGAAGAACAAGCAATGTTACCCTTCCCGACTCCATATTAAGGAGGATGTCATTCTGAACCTTGAGTAATGCCGTTTCAGGGGAGTAAAATTTTCTGAATCCAGACGTGTTGGCCGGTAACGGAGCATGCATATCACTATGTAACATTAGTTGGTCAATTGCGGCTTTTTCACACAACTTAGAGACGAACGATAAGTTACTCACTGGTCGAAAGTTTTTAAACACAAGTTCTGCACCTTGTTTCTTCAGAAGAGGATTAACAATTGCTATTTTCCACGCATCAGGCACTTATCCTTCCAGCAGAGATATGTTGATCATTTTTGTGATTACAGGAGCCAAAGAGTCTACACATGATTTGACAATAGATGTTGGCATTGGGTCGAGTTGACATGAGGCATTTGAGGATTCTTTTATTAATTTGGTTATCTCGTGGATTTCTAAAGGTCGAAAAGTAGAAAGCTCTTTTTCTGATGGTCTCTGTTTGTTGACAATTTTGTCTACATTTATGTTCTTAATTTTTTCCTGAATTAATTTTATCTTTTGGATGAAGAATTCGCCAAATTGATCAGCTAGCTTTGATGGATCATTGTGTGGTGGAAATGACACACTTTGTTTCTCTGTACAACTTTAACAGCTTTAAACAGTTTTTTGCTGGCACCATTACAAGCTTCAACACATGTTGTGCAGTAAGATTTTCTGGCATCTTTTAGTTTGTTGGAGAACTGATTGCGAATAGTCTTATATGCTGCTTCCTCATTGTAAGATTTAGATCTTTCCCGCTCTTGCTTTCGACGATTAGCTTTCAGAGTTCTCAGTTCATTGGTAAACCAGGGTATATTTGGGCGAATAATTAATGTTTTTGTTTTCAGAGGAGCATGTTCATCCAGTAGAAAAGACAATGTGTTGTTGTATGACTTTGCCAGATCATCCAGGTTAGCACACTGAAAATTACACAAATCTGATTTGTCGATGTCATATGTAAGCTTGTTAATGTCATTTTGATTGAATTTTCGGGTGTTACTTCTTTACGTGTCAGTGATGGTTTTCGAACACCTAGTGTGCACTTCACGAATGAATGGTCAGATATTCTGGATGGGATTAATGGCTCAGAAAGCTGAAAGTCATTATGATAAGGTCAAGAGTGTGTCCAGAGGTATGAGTAGGACCAGTAACATGTTGTTGTACACCAAATGTTTCTAAGAGGTTCATAAACGTGTTAGCATCACTGCCATTGCTGTCATCCATATGTATATTAAAATCACCGATGATAAGGAGTTTTTTTCAGAACACATAAAAATGGATTCAAGGTACACAGAAAATTCTTCAAAGAAAACACTGGTCGAGATAGGATGAATTTTGGAGTAAGGTGGTAGATATACATAGAACGTTTCCGTCGGGACAATGTAATCAAAAGGGTTGCCATTGACCTGTATATCACAGAGCAAATAACGAAATTTGTCCCAGTTGGCATTTATGCTTCTACAATTTAAAGTCAATAAGATCAATTTATTGTTATTTAATGGCAGGAGTTCTTTTGAACTTTCTGTGGAATAATAATCACAACTCTGGTTTTCTATCAGAAAAGAGGAGCATGGTGAATCGTCGTTGTTGTTGCCAATGGTGTCGTTGTAAGTTGCAATAAAATCATACACATCTACAATCCGAACCTCATCGAGGATTATTGAGTTAGCCATGGTCTTACTGATTTCCTACACGAGGTGACCCTGGCTGTCGAAGGGTCGTTAAACCCCAGTAAATAAATTGTATTTTACTATCATAGAATTTATACTTTGGAGAAAACAGTGTTGGATATTATTCAATTAACTATAACGAGTCTATTATACATAGAATATATCCATAGTAGCTTGGTGTACCAAATGTTCACCACGAGTGGTGAACATTTGGTACACCAAGCTACTTGGGGTATATTTTATTTATACCACAATCGTCAGATTATTGAGAGTCGCTATTACTTTTTTCTTTATGTTACTGAGCAGCAGGCGTACAAACGTGCGAATCTGTTTTTTTATATGAGCATCGGTGGGTGGTACTTCAGCTGGAAATTTTATCGCCGAAACGAAATGGAAATTAAACGAGGCCTTTTTCATTTCAATAACATAATAACATACTATTTCGAGTTATGGGTGCTTTATTAACATGAGAAAAGGCATGTTTGTTAATTTTTAGTATCTTGTGAGGTAAACTCATTTACAAATGTAATAAATAATTGCCGCTTTCATTTCACTCTTTGCGAGGCGACAAGCGATAAATTTAAACAAGTTTGCGTTCAGGTCGAGGTCACTAAAGGTCAACTTATATGTAGTTCCATAGTAGGTGTCAATTTTAACTATTGAAATCCCATTGCTGGCGTGTTCACCACGGTTAGTGTGTAAAGCAAAAATTTATGTCATAGGCTTTTTATATATAGTAGAATAGGTAATCATGGTATAAACTTGTGTATATAGCTGAGCATTTTATTATTTGTAAACATTTTTATACTGTTGATTTGTTTATACTTCAGTTATGTAGAATAAAATATGTATACTGTTGATTTGTCTGCACTTCAACATTTCATAAGTCCGTGATTATGTGTCCGGTGAGTGAGTTCCCCAAGCTGAGAATCGTCTAGCAGTTGAAGTCGGTAAAATGTAGGTCACGACCCGAAACACTTTATAACAGGATAAAAATAACATTTGAAAAGTTCTGAAAAACAAAATTACTAAGAGGTTTTTATTTGGCAGTGGCGTACCTAGGGTATGGAGGGCATGGCACGTACCCTGGGTGCCACTTGAAGGGGTCGCCACTGAGTAGTTTCTATTAAACTCAGACAAGCCATCCTCAAATAGTGAAAAAAGAATTTTCTTCAGATGTATGATCTGTCTTTGGTTATCATTGATTAGAAGCACTACGGTGGCCGGATTGTTAAACCATTTATATAAATTATCGGGTACAAAGTTAATACAGTGCTGGGAACAACATTGCCACATACCTTATAGTACCACTGTTGAGCTTCAGTGCTATCTGGCAGAAGACCATTCTCCTGCACAAACTAAGGCGACTGTGTTGCCTTTCCCTTTTTAGCTCACCGAAGGGAGCTAAACTTATCACTTGCCGTCCGTCGTCGTCCGTCGTCGCCATTCCGGCGTCGTGAACATTTTTCAAACGACTTCTCCTCTGAAACCACTGGTCCGATTTTCACGACACTTCATGTGGATGTTTATTGCTATATGGTAATTCATGTTTGTTCAAATGAAATGGCCACGTCCCATGGGGGCTCTGTATGGGGCATAACTCTGATAGTACCGTATGAATTATAGCAAAAATATTAAAAAATCTTCTTCTCCAGAACCAGTGGGCAGAATCTTTTGATACTTGGTATGCAGCATCTTGGTATGGGTCTCATTCAAGTTTGTTCACATCGCCCCCCTGGATTCATATTTGGGCTCACCATAGAAGCCCAAAATCGAACTTAGTGCATTTCAGGCAAATTTCTTGAAAAATCTTCTTCTCCAGATCCAGCAGGCAGAATCTTTTGATGTTTGGCATGCAACATTGTGGGGTGGATCTGATTCAAGTTTGTTCAAATCGGCCCCCTGGATTCATTTTTGGGCTCAGTATAGAAGCCCGAATTCAAGTTTGTTCAAATCGCCCCCCCCCCCCCCCCGAGTTCATATTTGGGCTCAGTATAGGAGCCCAATTTGAACTTAGTGCATTTCAGGCAAATTTCTTTTAAAATCTTATTCTCAAGATCCAGCAGGCAAAATCTGTTGATATTGTTGCAGCATGCTTAGGGGAGGGGGGTGAGATTCAAGTTTGTTCAAGCCATGTCCCTGGGTTCATATTTGGGCTCATTGTGGTAGCCCGAATTATAATTTAGTTCAAAATGAGGAATTTTCTTTAAAAATCTTCTTCTTCAGATCCAGCAGTCGGAATGTTTTGATATTTGGTACGCAGCATCCTTAGGAGGGTGAGATTCAAGTTTGTTCAAGCCATGTCCCTAGGTCCATATTTGGGCTCAGTGTGGGAGCTTGAATTGTAACTTAGTTCGAAATGAGGAATTTTCTTAAAAAATCCTCTTCTTCAGATCCAGCAGTCGGAATGTTTTGATATGTGGTGTGTAGCATCCTTAGGGGGTTGAAATTCAAGTTTGTTAAAGCCAAGTCCCTGGGTCCAAATTTGGGCTTCCTGTGGGAGCCCGGATTATAGCTTAGTCAATATGAGGAATTTTTCTTTAAAAATCCGCTTCTTCAGATTCAGCAGTCGGAATGTTGTGATATTTGGCATGCTGCATCTTTAGGGGGTGAGATTCAAGTTTGTTCAAGCCAAGTCCCTGGGTTCATATTTGGGCTCACTTTGTGAGCCCGAATGATAACTTAGTTCAAAATGAGGAATTTCCTTCTTCTTCAGATCCAGCATATGAATGCTTTTGATATTTGGCATGCAGCATCCTTAGGGGGGTAAGATTCAAATTTGTTCATCCCATGGCCCTAGTTCCATAAAATGTGTCTCTCATGACTTCATTCCTTTGTAGTGTTGATGAACCATGTCTAACTGAATGTGACCTCCAAATACTTCTTTGAAATACTTTGGCCGGTGAGCGATGAAGACTCCTTGGCGCCTCTTGTTTTTTTTTTTTGTTTTTTTTTGCTTTTACTGCGCCAGTCATGTGTTTTACAATTTCCTCCTGTATAAATATCAACAACTAACGCGCGATCTTACCGAAGCGAGATCGCACGATAGTTCTAGATATTTATTTTGGAGAAAATTATTTTAAAGTGGAAACGCAATGCCGTTCGTTTCATATGTGTATGTCATATGCACTATGTTCAAAAGATGCGCCGCTATTACTTGGTTAGTTTCATATCTGTCGAGATATAAACCCGAGGAGGTAACTTCACATCGGACCAAGCATTAGGTCGAAAACTGAGTGAAGTTATCAAGAGCTAATATATCAGCCGATATGGAACAAACGAGAGAGCACGGTGGCTTAGTGGTTACGGAATTGGACTTCACAATGAGAGGTCTACGGTTCGATCCTCGCCAGAGGTAACTGTGTTGTGTGCTTGGGTCAGGCACTTCATCCCGATTGCCCACTCAGGGACAGGATGGCGCTGTGTACTAAGACGTACTGCACGTCGATGGTGCACATGTCTTCAACCTAGCAAACCCTCCTTGTGTGGAGTTAGTACGTTGGGGAAACTGACATTTGCTCGCCGCTTCTCTGTGGTTTTATCCGGGTACTTCTGCTTTCTCCACCCGTAAAACTGTTCGACACGAATTGACCCGCCTGTCGAAAGTGTCATTAAACCCCAATAAATAAATAAATAAATAAATAAATAAATAAATAAATAAATAAATAAATAAATAAATAAATAAATAAATAGTAACCTTTTTTTATCAAACCCAAACAAATAATTACAAATGTTCTTAGATCTCTAACAGTTTTCACACTGTTATTTTTCGTTCTTTTTACAAACACCGAAGTTCCCTCTTCTATTAGTTCAGCTATCCAAACGACCCAGGGAAGACGAGACGAGACGTTCTGATAGCTGAACTATCTCTCTCCCACTTCGACGAATCTCTGCGTGCAACTCTGAATTTTAGTTTGCTTTGGATTTTCTGTACAACTCTCTTCATTCTTTTCTTACCCTTTCCAGTCCTCAATGATTTCCGTTATTAATTTTTTTTTTTTTTTTTTTTTTTTTTTGGGGGGGGGTGGGGGTTACAGTTTTTTATTCAGATAATCAGAGAGAAATACATAACATATACTCACAAAATCATAACATGGTTGGCAGAATCGGAAAATATAGAAAAAAAACACAGAATATTTTTTCAGAGAGATTAAATACTCTAAAGGCGTATTTAATTGTGGAGTCTTCTCTAAGTCGAATGTGCTTTCGTAGAATTTCTTGAATGGTGGAAGACTGTTCTTTCGGAACTGCCGTTTGAGCTCAAAAAATATTGGAGGTTGTTTTCCTTTTCACTCACCTTTGTGAAAAGTCTGTGTGTACGTATGTACACACAAAAATAGTATGGCTCACAAGCGCGCGTGCACATGGGCAAACGCACGCACCTGTGAATATACGTATGCGAGCGCGCACGCGCGCATGCAAATACGCACACACGTACTCGCACGAGAACGCGCAGATAGACCTTCGCGCGTAAATGCGTAACCAAAGGTCCGAGCTGGACGACATTATAATTACTTTATCATCTAATTAACATTTTCCATCTCAGTTTTATGTCGTTTGCATTTTTCAAGAGTTTGACAACGTGGACAGTAAGTCCAGTTTATAATACGCCTTCGGTTGTTCAGTGAAGGATAAATATTTCTTTTCGGACGTGGATGTATTTTTTATAAATTAACATAGACAGAGTTAGTATATCTTCTGTTCTGGTACCGCAAAAACCTAAAAGGACGTAAGTGATGTTTAGTGGAGAGAGATATTGCATTTATCTTTTAGTAGCCCTGAGAAATTTAAGAGGACCGTTTTTGAGAGTAAACATTCCAAAAATAAATGAGGTATTAATTCCTCGTCATTCAAACAATTCCGCTTCATACTACTCGATTGAGTCCGGTAACGCCACTTTTTCCAAATGCTCCCGATGAATAATTGTTTTGATGTAAACAAATTGGATGCTCCTATATCGACACACGAAGAGGAACAACTCTGGCTTGGCTCATATCTTCCCAGATCTGCGTCATATCGACATCATATTGGTCGAGCTAGATAATTGATAATTCTGGGAAAGAAACTCATATTTACTGAATATACAGAACCGCATATCGTTTGAATGGGTTAAGCATTATCGCACGAGATTGCTTTGGCCCAAGATATCACGAAAGCCGAAGGCTCGAGAGGTATCCTGAGCCAAAGCAATCGAGTGCGATAATGCTTAGCCCATCCAAACGTATGTGCTGTTCTGCATTTATCACACACCTCATTTGTAGCAGCAGTCTACACGAAAATTGAACTAAAATCACTTTTCAATTGGATAACTGCTGCGTTTCCTTCGTTGCTAACATGGCATCACTGTTAGCTGGCGGGATATAAACCCTAATTTGCTTTTACGCCATTCAGTTGGTCGAAACCAATTGACACCAATCAGTGTGACGATGATCGAACTTCAAATATATTGACTAAACTGCGGAGAATAACACAACAAAAAGTGTTTAAATAGCTAATAAGATTAGCACACTCCATCATTTTATGACCAGTTGTGGTTGCGGAAAGTATTTGTCAAGGTGCAAGCTGTCAAAATGTTATTTTTTTGTAAATATTTGACTCGAATCTGATAGATTAAATATCACGGGTAAACAAATATCAAGAAGGAACTTGGACTTTCCAAGCGATCCCGACTCTGGTGCATTCGACCAATGATTGACGTGATTTATTTAGACGGGTTCCTTCTCTGTTTACATTGGAAACGAAATCGAACGTGTTTTGTATCACCACATGTGCGATACAACTTTATTTTTACCGTACAGGAAGAACAATAGAAATCCCGCTTTTTACTTTAATATGTATGAGATAAATAAATGAACATACTTTTGTGCAAGGCCAGTGTGCTTTTGTACATTTGTTATCTGTTTCAAGTTAGCAACTTACAGTTGAGACTAGAAGTTCTGGCATTGAAAAGTACACTATTGTGAAGTAATGGCGCACTATGTAAGTGCACTTTTGTCCCTATGAAGCTCGAACTGTCCCATAAGAGTGCCTCGATTTCTGTTAGTGTATCAAACAATTTTATAACAGTAAAAATAATACGTTTAGCACCCTCCATCTGAGCTCCAATGTGTGCCATGTGCCTCTTGGCACATAGAACACATTGGAACTCAGGGGACAGTTTTTATCTATCGATAGCGATTGAAATTGTATTTGCAGTGCACGGTTTCAGGGACCGATCAGGACTATTTAAAATACGCTCTAGCCTCGGAGCCTATTTTTTTTCAATTCATGCGCCAGATTTCAATTTACGGAGTCACACTGCTGTTTGTAACACACACTGCAAGTATGTAATAGCTCTCATCATTTTCATTTAGTACACTATAGCAAACATTAATCTTCACTGTAGTTTCTGATCAAGTCTTGGCTGCCTATTTAGGCAGCCAAGACTTGATCAGAAACCACAGTGAAGATTAAAGCTTGGTAATTAAGACTTGAAGTATTAACTTAAGCACTCTACAAAAATGATAAATGATAATCATATATATAATAGATGTAAGAGTGTCTCTCTCGATTATCCATCGAAAGAATATCAAAATATGATCTGAGAAGTTACGCGCCAACTGAGAAGCCTATTTCTGGGATTTAAGAGCCAGGTCCTGATGTTTCAGAACCAAATACGCACTGGCGCATGCCCAGGTCGGTCCCTGGGTTTGTTGACACTTCCAGTGAATTTCGCTTTTATTTAAAAATAGTCCGTCAATGATTTCGTTCCGCACAAATGAGCGGAACAGATTTTCATTTTCCGCATGGTTTAGTGTTGCTGTAGATGGGGATTACATAAAACAGGCGTGTAATTAATTCAGGGTGGAAATTTGATTAGATATGTCCGAATTGCACTTATTCTAATGACAATAGGAATTCCGTCCAGGCAGGAATATCCGTCAGCAGCATGTAAGGAGCTAATTACGGTCTGGGAATATCAATGACTACTGAGGTTGCGAAAAGGCACGGAAGTTTAAAACACAAGCATCCGGAGTTAAAAAGGATGGGAAAAGCAAATTAATCCGATATGCCTGGTGTTATACGAAAACAAGATCGAATTGTATACTAGTAAAGAGAGATCATTAATATTATTTCTAACCGTTACTGGGATACATGTATATGTAATGACGTAAACAGATATTAAAATTCGAATGCATACACAAAATGAAGAGAATAGGTTACCACTTAATCGTGACGCTATATATTCTCCACAATAGTATTTATAATTGTTCATAACAGCACGAGAAGCACTTGCAAAATTTCATCACACGGACCACCGGGTGCAACACGGTGGTCCATGTAATGAAAGTTTTCAAGTGCTTCTTGTGTCTTGTCCTCGATAATTGTAAATAATGACTGAGTGAAATATCTGTCCCAGTGTGATTAGTAGTAATCCACCCTCCACATACTGTAGTCTCAATATTTTCTTTCCATTTGATCGGTTCAGTTTGCGATTTCACTTCCGACCTCTCTAATAGCGCATTATAGTTTGCATTATACAGCGCAAACGCTCATGTGTATGCCGGATTACTTCATTCTTCTGCAGTAAGGAACGCATTAACTAATGGGCAGTTTCTTCACTAATTGTGACAGCACTCCTAGTTTCAATGGACAGCAATCATTTATTAATTCTGGATAACAAACTGCAGTGTGATATCTACAATGGTTTCCAAACCTGGCATTTTCTGACATTGGCAGTATAATCATAGCTTTCAAGAGATCCTCATACCAGCCTAAGGAATGCGTATTGTGGGAAAATGGTTGCCCATAATTGTTGAGCAGCATGATGAGAGAATTTTACAAGAGCCTACATATAAAACTCCAAGGTGGGCCATGAAATAACCCCAACGTCTTTTTCCGTATAAATCAAGTCAACTATGTTTCAGATGATAGGTAACGTTTCATTATTTATATAAGGCGATGTCCATAATGAGAGAACTTGCAACTATGGCAGGACAAAACCAAGAATCGGTAACGCCCAACAACCTTCCTATTACATCTAGAATAACGCGCTTTACTACATAAATATCACGTTATTACACATCCCGTAAAAGAATAATACACACAGGGCGTAAACGCATGCAATATTCCATGTGTGTTTAATAGGGGAATTATATTTGTTTTTCTAAGCACGTTGTTGAAAATGTGAAAGTTATTTCTCTTTTCAAAGTGAATAATATTGGTGGAGGGAAGGTGTTTCGGGATAGAGAATCGACGACTGGGAAGTTTTATTCTGTGGAGGTGATGAGCTTTACTTCGGGTGAATTTGCCGGCTGAAGTTTAATTTTAGAAAATCAGACGACAAACAATGTCCATGCTACCGCATATCGCTATGGCAAAACGAGGATAGATGGAGTGCTTGTAAACGACAGTTCAACCAAGGGGTTTGCCTATGTGATAACTAACACAAACTGGTCATTAGTAGTATGTCAGGGGCTTTTGAGGTCAAGGTTATGGGAAATCAAGCAATCTGATTGGTTAGTTATAATTTATATAAATGATCTAGATAAATGAAACAACAAGAGTACGTGGAATAGGGTCAGAACTAACAAGAATAGACTAGAATAGCTAAATATAGTAATAATAAGCAAAGCTGTTCCAGTTAATAGGCTCTTCTACGCTATTGGAGTATACTCTAGAACAAAGAAACCGGGCCAGATAGACGAAATGTATTGCATATATAGATAGAAGCAGAGAAATTCTGGGTAATGACCAAAGGAACGTGTCTTTTAATGGGAACAACGTCATGGGATAGGGATCCAAAAAGGAATCTGGGCGAATTCAAAGCCAGAACATTACTCCTGTTCAATCGATCACACCCCTTATACCCTCTTAGTACTATGGCACTACGTGCTAAGTCAATAAAACCAATAACATGGGAAATCCGTATCAAAAAAGGCAATTTCGGTGATTTTGGGCGGATTTTGGTGATTTGGAGGGATTGTCAGGTTGTTTGTGGTAATCAGATTTACTCTTCTACAAAGGAACACACCCCCGAACATACCCCGTCCCATTGCAGAAAAATTGGGTAACATAGCAATCACGTGCTACCATAGAAACCAAGATGGCGGCCTCCAGTATACAAAATGGACGACGGAAACACGTATCACCCTAACAACACGCGCTGCGCATGCGCACCAACACCACGTATCACTATGGAGATGGCGTCACAACATGGCCGCTCATGTGGGTTACCATGACAACACAATATGGCCCCACTGGGTCACGTGACATGACGTCACTTCCGAGGTCCTGCACCGAGGTCCTGCAACCTAGACCTCAAAAGCCCCTGACATACTACTGTCATTCATCAATCAAACAGACAAAAACACAACTACGAAAACATTTTACGATAAAACTGTGTTAAATCTTCTATGAGAAGCCTAGAGATAAATGAACAGAGACCCATCCGACATACCCCAACCAAAAGAACTCCCACGTAAATTTTCCAGTGCCGCAAGAAAATCAGACATGTCTGTTTATGAACCTACGCTGGAAAGTTTTATACCGAGCGTTGAACGTTATTCGAAGAGAGTAACTCTTATCCAGCTGAATATTTACAATATATTTTCGTCAAATCTAGTCATGAAGCATCCAATTATTAACAAATCCATCTAAATTTAATTCTAGAAATCAGTGTTGAAAATCCATACACAGAACGGCACAGGCGTGTGAATGGGTTAATCGAGATGGCACGAGTGCCAGAACGGAAGGATAAAGGCTGTGGCCTCTCGTTTTATCCTTCCCCGCTGGCACTCGTGCGATATCGATTAACTATTTCACACGCGTGTGTCGCTCTGTGTTTATTACACGCCTTCACGTCTATAAAAGCAATTATTAGAAGGACACTCAGCAATTCATTTGACAACTATCAACAAAAAGAACACATTTTAACGCCATTCAAATTTACGAGGGGAGACCGTGTAACTATTTCCTGCCCTGAGCTCCAATGTGTGCTATGTGTCTAGTGGCACATAGAACACATCGGAACTCAGGGGACGACTTTTATCTATCGCTAGCGATTGAAATTGTATTTGCGGTGCACGGTTTGTTGAAAATTCCACTGAAATTTCGCTTTTATTTAAAAATAGTCCGTCAACGATTTCCACCCAGTGAAACAATATCCGACAGCAGCTTGCACGGAGCTAATTACGGTCTGGGAATATGAAGGTCTACTGAGGTTGCCAAAAGGCACAAAAGTTTAAAACACAAGCATCCGGAGTTGAAAAGGATGGAAAAACAAATTAATCAGATATGCCTGGTGTTATACGAAAACAAGATCGAAATCCAATGACTATCGATGTTGTTTGATATTTCTAATCCAGCAAGCATTTTCATTTATCTATCGTTTATTTGACTGTTCATTGGCGTGTTCATGGTTCGGATGCGCCCTCTGATATTCTGTTCAAACCAGGGTCCGGCGAATGACGCCATTTCGCTCGAATCACATCTCAAATCGAATCAGGTAAAGGGTTCGAAAGCGAATCGAATCTCTAATCGAAATCACTTCCAAATTGTTACCATACTACCGAAAATAACCACTGAGTAGCGGCGAGAAACTTTCAAACTCCCCAGCGTACTACGTCCACACATGCAGGGTTAGCATTGGTTGAAGACAATGTACCCACATGTGTACCTAGTATTATCTGCGTTCTGGAGCCAATACTATAACACTTTTACAATTGTATTATCTAAAATTGTATTTCCCACCATTAATGTCGCTGACGAAAATTAATCATTTGCATTTTGAAAATTGCCAGATCTTTGAACAAGACGCCATCTGCAATGCTTTAGCATTACAGTGGTGCCTTGTTCCACTCAAAGGGTGTTATATTGTGCAAATAGACGCAACTCTATGTCCACTATCGCTCCAAATGACATTTATAGGAATGTTCTGAAAGTTCGACTAGATTCGTGTTATCTAGTTAGGCTGGGTATGGCCAATTTAGTTACACAGAAAAATGCAGGACAATTTGCTATCTTCAAAAAGTTCTCAATAATATAATATAAGAACGTTCCTTTTCATGTTCTATCTATCTATTTATTTCAGAAATCACACAAACTCAGGTACTATCGACCGATAGAACATGACAAGAAACGTTCTAATTATTTTATTATGCAGAATAAAAAATAGCTTTCATTGTTGAGCGTTAACTGCAACATGTCATCAATCTTGTAATAACAAATATAGTCGAATCCAAAAACATGACGTCATTTCGAACAAATGACATCTCTTTAGGAGATTCCAGGTCACCAAATTCGAAAATGATTTGTTACAAGTGCCGTCGCTTTGGAAGTTTCTATATCACCAAATGTCAATGTGTACAACTGCATCATGCTATTCGTGTTATAATTCATTATTAATGCTTGTGTGATGAGTGGTATAATGGAATATAAATTCTTCTTAGACGGCGACAGTTGTTAGAATTAAACGGAGTGAAACAATTTATTTTGAACCTGAGGCGGAGATTTAGTGAGGTCGAGGAACACTAGTACTAGTAGTGATACTAAACTTGTGGAAATAAATTGATTGAACTTGAAGTCACATTCATGATTCACTAAAGCGGAGAACACCACGTGAGTTTTTAATAGTTCTGATTGTTTTGAATACATTGTTTGCAGTTAAAATTGAAACACACACCCACTGAAGATGACATATTTGTCGGTAAGTTTGTGTCTATCGGTGACCAAAAAAAAGTTAAACAGACACGGCGCCTTCGTTTGGTGTCCAATCAGAGCGTGCGTAATTGATGCTGATCAATGGAAGTGGAGCTTACATTATCTTTGTTCTCTTGTCCCCAGGGAAGAACGTTCCGATAGTACCCGTGTTTTGCCCCAAAACTCCAGTACTATGACTTTTAGAAGGTGTCAAATTACGGCTGATGTTACAGACGTGAGGAATAAATAAATAAATAAATAAATAAATAAATAAATAAATAAATAAATAAATAAATAAATAAATAAATACACGCATGTTCTATGATATCTTCATCTACAACAAAACTAAACCATGCGAAAAATTACAGGTCCAACAATAATGTTTGGAGGCCCCCAGTGAAAAGGAAGAAATTCTAGATTAATTCGATAGTAGGATTGTAGATGATGATTTTTACATTTCCAGGCCATAATAGATTCGTGAAAATATGTGGCCATAGTTAGATAATACATATGCATGCTAACGGTAGAACTTTTAACATAAAATGTAATAACTTTGAAGAATTCGGCCTGGGGTCAGCACGTTTCAGAACATATATTCCTCACCTGATGGACTCCTAGCCCCGTGGAGGAGACCACCAGCCCAACACTGTATGCAGCCCCCCCCCCCCCACACCCCACACCCCCCGAATCCAAGGATGCGCATGGCTGACCACGGTTCAACCCTGCATGAGAAAAGTTTGAAAATCAATGTCAAAAGAGTAATAGATGCATTTATTGTACATCTATAGAGTCAAGAAGTTTGCTTCTTTTGGCATTGATCTTCAAACTTTTCTCACGCAGGGACGAACCATGGTCGGCCATGCACGTCCTTGGACTCAGGGGGCCCGCATACAGTGTTGGGCCAGCAGCCCCAAGTGGCATCCTGCCACTGCTTGGAGTCCACCAGCTGAGGATTGCAGTGAGGAATATACGTTCTCAAACGTGCTGGCCTCAGGCAGAATACTTCAAAGTTATTACATTTTATGTTAAAATGTCTACCGTTAGCATGGCTATGTATTTTCTAACTATGGCCACATATTTTCACGAATCTATTATGGCATGGACATGTAAAATTCATTATCCACAATGCTACTATCGAATTAATCTAGAATTGCTCCCTTTTCACTGAGGGCCTCCAAACATTATTGTTGGACCTGTAATATTCCTATTTTAGGTGCGCCAACATTGCGTGGTGGCAACCAGTCGTTAAACCATCAAGTTGATATTACTACATTGCGTTTAGATTATGCGTAATGATGGTAACTATCCGTTAAACTATAAGGCTGATATTAATACAATGATTTTTGATTAATGATGGTAACTAGCCGTTTGACCATTCATTACACTAATGTACTAATATATTTCCAAAATATAAAGCCAAAGTAATCTGATAAGATGTGTAATAGAAATTATTTGGGGAGAGCAATGATGTGTTTAGTGAACTGTACGCCATTGCCATGCCCCAGCTAGCAGGACAGATTAGTGATGACAACTAGTCGATAAACCATCAAGCTGATATCAATACATTGCGTTGAGAGTACACGTAATCATGGAATGATGGTAACTAGCCGTTAACCCATAAGGCTGATATCAATACATTGAGCTTAGATTAATGATAGTAACTAGCCGTTGAACCATTCATTACACAAATGTACTAATATATTTCCAAAATATAAAGCCAAAGTAACCTGATAAGATGTGTAGTAGAGATTATTTGGGGAGAGCAATGGTGTGTTTAGTGAACTGTACGTCATCGCCATGCCCGCCATACCCTAATTCCTGTGAAACAAGCTGCTTGCATATCATCAAATGAAACATAACATGTAATAAATTGATCTAGCTTACCTCCAGTGGAGGTTAAACGGAAAGTAACCCCTTAGCTACGAATGCATAGGGTAGAACACCAGTACGGGATACGAAGGGTAGTGCGAACATACCTGGAGAATTGGTGTGGATGGTGGGAGGTAAGGCTTTCACAAAGTACTTGTCTCACCAAATATTGAAAACAACTGGTTTTGGGAATACAGCTGTTCCAGGATAAATTTGCATAAAGCTGTTTTAGAATGTGCGATGTTTCTCTAAAAGGAAATTTGTTGTTGCAGGCCAAGTTCTAATTACAACTGCCCTGTGAGCACTCTATTCTTGGATGCAATTGTAATTGATACTTTCTGGCTGGGTTGATTTGCGTACAGCTAAACTTTGGTGCTCAGTTAACATGGACCATAAGACACCTGGAGTTTATTGCCAGCATACGTATATGTTCAGTATTTTATTGTCAGTTTAGATCTAAGCCTCCCAATTTATGGAGTGATAGACTTTCAGATTGTTAGTAACTTAACCCCTTAACAAGCTGTACATCAAAAGGCAGGTCTCTTTCAAGTATTAGTCTTGGAGAGTGAAATGATCTTTATCTAAACTGAATTAATTTTTCTATTAATTCTTAATTAAAATGCTGAAATAGGAAGGGGCAATTATTTTTACAAGTTGGAGTTTAACCAATTCAATCCTGTTTAACTGATTGAGTGCTAGAAGCCCCTATCAGGGCTTTCAAACAATGGGGGTACCAGAGCAAAAGCTAATATATTCTGTGCTATGTTTCATATTCAGTGAAATGCAAGTAGTATTTTTGTTCATATAAAGTTGTTTATTACAACGTATTGGAGAGTGCCAGTAGGCACACTCCAATAATTTGTAATAAAGAAATTTTGAATAATACATTCAGACCATCAAAAACAATCTAGCCCTCAACCAGTTAAAAGAGGTATATTTTCGTATTATTATATGTTTAGTTCGATTCAGATTAAATTCAAAATAGAGGATATCTAGTGTTTTTGAGCGGATACCGAAAATTTTCTCATGAGTGACCGATACAAATGTTTATTCTTCGTGAGCGGTTGCGCGTTCGAAAATAACCATTTGTCTCGGTCACAAGTGAGATAATTTTTGGTATCCGCTCAAAAATGCTAGATTTTCTTTTTATTATACGCTTTTTAAAAGAATCTGATAATTCCACTCGTTCCAATCTTGAATTAATACATGAAAAGTAAAAGGCCCATTGAATCACTGAAACAAGGAAGTGATTTGATTGATTCTTGGAACAGGTAACGTCTTGTAATCTAATTCACCTGGCGGGTTTCTAGTCCAAACATGGCCTGAAAGTCCGTAATATAAGGTTTTGGTTTGGTACGTCCTTTGAAAGGACGTACCAAAACAAAACTTATATTATTGACTTTCTGGACATGTTTGGACTAACTGGATTCATGCTTTAATTCAAGGTGAATACCTGTTGAATTATTGCTGGAAATTATCGGTATCCACTCAAACACGCTAGATTTCCTTTAGATTATACGTTTCAAGAACAAATTGATCGTTTCCCGTGATACTTTGACTCGTATTCACCTTGAAGTGATGTTTTGAAAGCCGCCATTTTGATTGATATCGTGAAAGTGAAAATGTTTATATCTTCACAGTGCGGGATACGATTTCTACCTTTCCGACATTTCTTCGATAATCTATCGTTTAGCATATAATAAATTTCCATACACTCCGGGATACGCACAGATAACCAATATCGTCATACAGCAAAGAAAATTTTGATTGGGCAATTTGCAAGCTACCTTCAGCTATGTTCGGATTTTTGTCGGGGCATACAAAATCACGCGATGTCCTCCGTAGTCAAGGGAAATGAGTCTATCTTGAAAACTAAAACCGGAAGATGATTACGTACAAAATAAAGTTACGTATGGCTGGAAATGTGAAGAAACTGTAATCCTGTAGGGATTATTTTGGGTGAATACAGGGGTCGAATATGGGACCCTCTGTCAATAGCATTAAAATGTTAAAAAAGCGATGAATGTTAGTTCTTGCGTTCGGATATACTGCAATCAAGTATATTAAAACCCAAACTTGTCTATCTGTTTCCCGTGCTGCCTATTTTTACTTAAATTTGGTGTCTAAAACGTTGAGAATACGAAAAAATATCTTTTCCACCGGGTTCGTGTTGTAACCAGAAAGGAGGAATAACCAACCGTTGCAAAACGCATATCTTTTTTGGAAAAAAAATCTTCTGAACATAAAATCGAAAGAGGATAGATGTTGACTCGCCCCTAATTGTTAAAACCTGGCCCTGACATCTCTTCAACTCCAAGAAAATGGGATCTACAAGTACATCGCTATTCGAGACAAAATGCATCGCGAGAAACATGCTCCGTTTTGGGCTTTGTTTGGTTTGGTGTCCGTAATAAAGGCCATAGAGAAGTGAATTTGACAAATGAATGTAGAGTCGCGTTCATGATCGATTGCTGTTAAACGATTGCGCAATGTGGCAAAGGTTTACTAAAAATACCCAAAAATATTTTTAACTCCTCTTGATTGATATTTTGTGACGGGCGAATGGATATTTTTCTCGTAAACCACCACTTCTAAATACGGCCATGGGACGTTCAGGCATTCCAATTCATCACTTTTTGGATGTTTGGAACTTGGGCGTTTCTGTTCAATTGGGGCCCAATCGTCTAGAGTCGAAACATTCCATGGTCGACATTATGAAACGCATGTAGCATTTTGGTACGTTTCGAGTATAAAATACGTGACTTGCGTTTTCTCCTTTCTTATAGTCCTTTTTAACTTTATAAACAGATGTCCTCGTGTGTTCAGCCTCGTGATTTTATACCAGGGCCTGGTTATTTGACCTTAAAATAATTCCGAGCACTAGCATGAGAAAACAATTTCCAGTCTCCGGGATCGTGAAATGCTTATTTTATTCTTGCAAAAAAGAATATATCTTGGGTTTTTAAACTCCTTTTGGATTCGTGGATAGGTCATTTTGTACTCAATGGTTATTTATCGTGTATTTTATTTCAAGATGTCTTTAGTCTGTTTACTGAAAAATAGAGAGGTTTACTGTAAGAGGAAGAATAGAACGTGGAGGCTCAACCACGACATAAAGAATAGAAAACAACCATGATTCCAAGAAGTATGTACCAAATAGTCTTTATTTATATTCATCGCTACTCTACCCTCTCATTCTTTTACGGTTTACAACACGTGAATCGCATTCCAACATCCTTCTCAGATCGGCTGAAACAACCCCCACATTTCTACCATCAAGCGAGGATCGAAACCCCCCCCCCCCCCGCCCACCACACACACACCACCTAGTGTAAACATAAGGAGGGAGGGGAGGTAGTGGAGCCAAGACTCGAACCCATCACCCGAAAGCTGTCAATTTACCACGAGAAAGATACCCGAAGCAATCAGGCTTGTTGGATAATGATATTTATATCTCAACCAATACATATGGAAGGTTTAACTCGCTCCGTGTGAGGCAGGGACGTCTGAACGTTGGGGAGGGGGGTGCACAAAGGGCATGTGCCCCCTAATGTTTCCAGAAATAGCGGAAAGAGCGAAAGAGAGCGAGAGAGAGAGAGAGAGAGAGAGAGAGAGAGAGGGCGAGAGCATTTAACCATTTACCTAACGTAGCGGCCAAAACCGGCTAACGCTATTCTCAAAAATCGTCAATTAATTTTCATTAGTTTTTCATTTCTTATCTCAAAAACATAGCTTATGACTCGTCGAGTTCGTTCTAATGAGGGATCATAACCTATGATTTTCAGAAAAAAATGAAACAAATAAGTTATTCAAGAAGTTTTTTGCATGTGTCGTCTGCTTTTCTTGTTAGGTAAGGGGTTAAAAAAACAATATTATCTTTACCAATCCGGCATTGCAATATTATTGGGATTTAGCAGGAAGGTGGTGCACAGACTCTATACTCGAAATGGATGACCGAAATTCCCTTCTCTCATCTGTCTTTTTTTAAAGTCGAGATGTGGAGCCACAAATGTGCGTTTTTCGCACACAATTGAAAAGGCTTATTTTACTTGCCACAACCCCCCCCCCGCCCACCCCCCACCCCCACCCCCATTACTTTATTTTTTCAATTGTCACAATTTTGAAAGCACAGCCAGTACAAATAGTTTAAGTCTTTTCCAAAACAGACACGGTGACATTTTATGGAGGGTTCCAAAGTCAATAAATATTGCCTCAATCAGGTGATCTCCTTCGTTTTATGCCCAGTCGAATGTGGAGATAAAAACTGCTAGACGGCGCTTATTACACATATAGACTGTTGTTGTAAACTAATTTTATAATCTTATCAACAGTTACTTGTCGATCGGACTGCATGCCAAAATTGAGGTCAAAGATTGTGTCGAATGCATTACAGAAGTTGTCGGAAATCGTTCCAATGTGGGAGAGAAAAACTGAATATTCACCTAACTCGCGCTAATTCTCGCCTACATCTGCACTTGGATAAAATGGAGTCTGTTGTTTTCGAAGACAGAAGTGGAAACCATACACATGTTTTTGAATGGGACAGATACTATCTTCCATTTGTTCTGGATGGTCGTGTGAAACACAAACGCTTGATTGACTACTTGGCCGTGACATTCTATTCCGATGAAGTTACTCCTACCCATGTCTGGTCCAAATCATATCGTTCCAGTCATAGCCAGAAAAGGTAGACAAGATTAGGAATTGACAACAGGTGGAAACTAAGACTTTGTCAGTTGGGGGGGGGGGGGGCGTTTTAGATGAATTTGGGTAATTGGTGGGGTAGCTATCGGATTCTTCCTGGTAATTAGAGCTACTTCATCCAATTTGACACCCATCAGAACATCCTAACTATGTCAGATGCCTTTGGGTACTTTCGTAACCACGTACCAAGATAGTAGCTTTTAATGAACCAAATGGACTACAATAACATGTGCAACCATAAAACACGCGCTAAATCACTCGTAGTTAATTTGCTAAAGGCTTCAAAGAACGTTTGCAAAACTTATATTATTTCACAATAAAAACCACTAGAGATATACTTCAAACTAAAAATAACTCATATAGTTTCAAAAATTTCATAAAAGGCTTGAAATATATCTCCCTTTGTTGGACGGGTATTTTCCGACAGGCTTTCACTTTCAGTGGAAAAGGTAAACGTTTTTTTTTAAATATTGCAACTTACTGTTAACCGATTCTTTCGGCCCTTACAACGATATATTGCAGATTCAACGCTGCATAGTTTGATCTATACCGCAGAGATGCACTACAGAGTTGGACGATTTTATAGGGTTTATTGCGATAAACGTTTTTGAAAAAAGCGTAGAAATTGATAAAACTATTTTTTAGGACACGGGCACACATCGTTAAAAAAGTGATGAATGTAAATTATTGCGTTCGGTAACTGCTCAGGAGCTCAGCTAGACGATATATATTGCAATAAAGTATGTTAAAACCCAAACTTATCTATTCGTTTCCCGTGTTACTTATTTTTACTGAAATTTGGGGGAGAAAAAGTAAAGAATACGAAAAAAATATCCTTTTCACCGGCTTCGGCTAGGATATTTCAGTGTTTCAGAACCACTATAGGGCAGGGATAATTGGAAATAACATGAGAATTTCTCACCCTTCCGATGACAACCATCACATCTCGGTCTAAAAACTACACAAACTATAGATATGACAACCATTTACGTAAATCCGGTAAATGTTTTGTGACTGCCCTTCGTAGTGTTGTAACCAGGAAGTAAGAATAACCATACGTTGAAAAACGCATATCTTTTTTTTTGAAAAGAGAAACATTTTCTGGGCTTAAAATCGAAAGAGGGCAGTTGTTGCCTTGCTACTAGTTGTCAAAATCCGACCTTGACATCTCTTTAACATCTAGAACTACCGGAAGGTATGTTGCGACAAAGGAATCTACAAGTGCATTGATATTCAAGACAAAATGTATCGCGAGAAACACGCTCCGTTTTGGGCTTAGTTTGGTTTAGTGTCCGTAACGAAGGGGTGTTGTTTACAATACAGTGTTTTTTTTCTATTGACGACAGTACTAATCTTTCCTCTTCTACCCATCTCATCAAGCTGAGTTAGGCAAAAACAACCATCTATCCATTTAGTTTATCATCTCATGAAAAAATATACTGAAAAAAATATAGGTCGCCATGTGAACTTTGCCTTTAAATTTGGAGCTCCCGTCCAGTTTCGCACTGAATAAAATAGACATATGTTTACCTACCCCATTGCACCGATGATTTATCCACATATTTATGCTAAAATTCAGTAGTTCGTACGTTAACAATGCAGCACACTTGAACGCATGGTTGAATAGGAGGCAAAGAATCTGTATATACCTGTGATTGCTTTTCTCTCTTCTCGACTATGAACTTGGCATCATCTGTTTTTCCTTATCATGAAGCGATGGATACATCTTACTGAAGTGTATCAGAGGTGAGATGTAGCCACTGTCGCCTGGGTTTTGTTGTACGAAGTCTTACATGTATTACACGTGTATGTAGCCTTGGCTTTATCCACTGTAAAACATGAGTGTATTACGGATGTCATTTGGAATCACGCGACACGCGTGATTCCATATGACATTGGTTGTACACTGTAAATGTCATGTTGACGATGTGTGCTTGCGGTTCGCGCTCAATTCCTCGCATTGTTTTGACAATTTAGCCTGTATTAAATGTATGAATGTGCGTATAGCGAGACATTTTTTGATAAGCTTTTTTCATATACGATTTTTATATTCGTGATTTTAATTTCGATTCAAATTCAATTCGAATATGTTTATCGACTTCGTGTCGATCAGTCGAATAGTCGCAGGGTACTAGAACCCATGCAGCCGTTTGGAACGTATCGAGTATGAAACGCTTGACCTGCGTGTTCTCTTTTTTGATATTGCTTTTTACCTTTGTCGATAGAAGAGTTTTTGTTCGGCCTAGATATTTTAAAGCAGGGCCTGGTTATTTGGACTTAAAACAATTCCGAGCTCTGGCATGAGAAAAAACACTTTCCAGTCTCTGGTTTCGCGAAATGCTTGTTTTATTCTTGTAAAAATAATACATTTGGGGTTTTTTAAACTCATTTTGGATTCGTGGAAAGTTAATTTTGTATTCTATGGTTATTTATCGTAAGAAGTTTTTCACTGTCGTGTGATGTGTGTTTTATTTCATGAAGCTTTTAGTCTGTTTACTGAAAAAAATCGAGTGGTTTACTGTAGAGGAAGGATAGAGCGTGGAGGCTCAACCCATGACACAAAGCATAGGAAGCAACCACGATTCCAAGAGGTCTGAACCAAATAGTCTTTCTTTATAACCTCACCGCTACTCTACCCTCTCATTCTTTTACGGTTTACATCACGTTAATCGCATTCCAACGTCCTTCTCAGATCTGCGGAAACAATACCTACATTTCCACCATCAGGCGAGGATCGAAGTACCCTCCCCTAACACACACACCACCCAGTGTGAACATAAGGGGGAGACATACTGGAGCGAAGACTCGAACCCACCACCCGTAAACTGTCAATATACTACGTGAGAGATACCCGAAGCAACCAGGCTTGTTGAAAAATGATTTTTATATGTCAACCAATACACATGGAAGGTTACACTCGCTCCGTGTGAGGAAGGGACGTTTGAACAGCAGGAAGGGACGCCCAAGGCACATGCCCCCTAATGTTTTCCAGAGATAGCTGATATAGAGAGAAGGGGGGGGGGGGAGAGAAAGAGATGCCGAGGCTTCAATGTGGAACGCAAAGTTCACCTACATTCATATATTATACCTCACGTGACCTTCTAGGCTTCTGATTGGACGAATGCTGCACCCCTATTTCGTGTAGTTTTCATCCACAGAACTGACCAGGCACTACACCCAGGCACTACACGTTTTCTATTTTTAGCACACTACTATATCAGTTTTCTTTTCATACTGGGCGAATAAAACTAAGCAGGCTAAATTTAAATATCGATTCACAGAGGCACAACATCCACAAAACGACCCGAAAAGAAATCATTGTGAAAAAATGTATCGTTTTTCCATTCTTGCAATCACATTTTCCGAGGCGTTCATTTTATTCCTTGAGGAGATGATCCATATCTCGTTTCGAAGAGAATGATCCATACCTGGGTACAACATTCATGAGAACGCGTCCGGATATGAAAAATCGTTTGTTTCGCTGCTCATATTATTTCGCTATTTAATTGTATGTTTTGGGCAGTAAACGAATAAATAATGGAATTCATTTGAAGCTTCGGAGTTTTGTATCCCGTACTGACCCATTTTGTAATGTATATGTGTGACAAATGTACGGAAATTATCAAACTGCGTTGTCAAATTTCGAAAATTTTAGTTTTCATTCGCGAGTTGCGTGATTCTAGAATACACAGTTCCGTTTGGGGGAAATGTTTTTTTACCCTTGCCAACCGATTCAAAATCGGTCTTCTGCTCATATCAATAAGCCGTGTTTTGGAAGAAGAAAATGTTTTTTGAAAACTACATGGTATTTTTTTTATATAACACTGGTTGGTAGGACTGCAACATTGGTAATAGATTAACAAATTGGACAGATGTTTTTCTTGATGGGTGTTCGATATAATATAAGGATTAGTGCATGTCTTGTCGTTGCCTACTCCCATATAGTGCCCAGTGAGGTGGTGTAGTTCCCTCCGCTTCGCGGTGGGAACTACACCACCTCACTGGGCACTATATGGGCGTAGTCAACTCCAAGCCATGCACTATTCCTTAAACAGTGGACACGTAGATTAGATGTCGGCCGAGTGACAAAATTCTTTGAGTGTATGAACCGATCTTCATAATCGTTCACTAAAGTGAGAAATTTATTCAGCGTTGTACCAGATTTACCAGAACGCCTTCGAAATAGAAAACCGTAAAAGAGCATTCAGTAGAATTCATTTGCCAAGTGACTTATGGTAAACAGTTATATAATGCCCCGTGTAAGATAATTTGTGATTCAAGAACTAATTATATGTGCGCTAAATACTTTCCCGAAGGCAACCATTGTAGTGTCTTCGAAGAACACAGCCACCACCTAAAGTGTGTTCGCCCGCCGAATAGAAATATCCGGGTGGACGGATACCCTCTTACCCCTTAGAGGGGGCTCGTGCATATGATGCAGTGGATCGCGCTTTCAGAACTAAATCTCACCCTCTCTTTGATCAGGAGGGACACATGCAAAAAGTTCTTGCAGTAAAACCACACTGGCGTTAAGTCTGCTGCAACACATGTCAGGCACACACGTGAAAGCGGATGAGGAAATTGTTAGAATTATTAAATATGGTGTGGCTTGAAACTTGTGCTTAAGAAAAACGGATAATGCCAACAGATGTAGTGAAAAAGACCGGACCAGCTAAAATTGACACGTTTTACCATTGTGTTGCCTTTGAGTTACTATAAGGTTCTTATTGAGTACTCTTATATATACACAAAGAAACCCCTGAATATTTCACGAGGGTCAATGTATTGATTGATATCAGTGACGTATTTGCAACGTACGCTTCAAAAGCTGAATTCTATCTTGAAAGAACATATTCAGGCTAAACGAACAAAAATCCATACTGTTCGGTATCCTATTAATGATAACACTGATGGCCAATAACGTAACTGTTAGAGTTCGATACGATGCCCATTTAATATAGAGTTGCAACATTATTTAGTTATGAATGGATAAAAATGTCATTTGTAACCTAGAGAGCTTGAACGGGTGTTTATAGTTCATTATCTTTTGTGTCCTCCATGTGCTTCGATAACCGCTTCTACCCTACGTAGCATCCCGCTGTCAGTCGTCGTATTCGCTCGTTGCAGTAGTAACAGGTACTGTCTCCATTCCTGATGCAAAGCTGCTTCGAAACCTCGCAGAGTTTGTTCTCGAGGCTCCCGTGCTTGTATTCGACACCTCAGAATTTCCCATTTTTTAGCCCACCTGGCCTAAAGGCCATGTGAGCTTTTCTCGTCACTTGGCGGCCGTCGTCGTCCGTCGCCCGGCGTCCGTAAACTTTTCACATTTTCATCTTCTTCTCTGTAACCGCTGAGCCGGTGTGAACCAAACTGGGCAGGAATGGTCTATGGGAGATCATCATTTTGTTTCCCGTCAGATGAAAAACATGGCTTCCAGAGGCATTCTTCATTCTGGTTGGTGGATTTTCAAAAATCTTCTCCTCTGAAACTGCCAGGCCAAATGTTTTGAAACTTCACATAAATGATGACTGGGACGCCCTCTACCAACGATCCCTATATAATGTTGATTGGTCACAAACATGGCCGCAATTGCAGTTTATAGTTACAGAAGAAACCCTATGAGAAATCACATTTTCATCATCTTCTCTGGCACAAATGAGTTGACATGAACCTAACCTGGCAGGGACAGTCTATGTGATATCCTTTACAAACGATCCTCATTTAGATCCTATGGGTTTGAAAACATGGCCGCCAGAGGCATTCTTTGATTCTGATTGGTGGATTTGAAAAATCTTCTCCTCTGAAACCAAATGTTTTGAAACTTTGCATGGTTGATGACCGGGACCCCCTCTGTCAACGGTCCTCCTTTAATGTTGATCGGGTTGCAAACATGGCTTTAATTGCGGCTTATCGTTACTGTAGAAATCTTATGGGAAATCACATTTTCATCTTCTTCTCTGGACCTGCTGAGCTGACATGAAACAAACCTAGCAGGAATGGTCTATCGGAGGTTCGCTACAAACGATCCTCATTTTGTTTCCGTGGGTTGAAAGATATGGCCGCCAGAGGCATTCTTTGATTCTGGTTGGTGGATTTTTAAAAATCTCCTCTTAAACTGCCAGGCCAAATTTTTTGATACTTCACATAAATGATGCCTTGGGCCCCCTCTACCAATGTTCCTCATTTAATGTTGAACGGGTTGCAAACATGGCCGTAATTGTGGTTTATAGTTACTATAGAAACTCTATGGGAAATCACATTTCCATCTTCTTCTTTGGAACTACTGAGCCGACGTGAACCAAACCTGGCAGGGATAGTGTATGGGAGGTCTCCTACAAATGCCCCTCATTTGTGTTACCATGCATCAAAAAACCTTGTTGCCAGAAGCATTTTTTTATTCTGATTGGTGGATTTTGAAAAATCTTCTCCTCTGAAACCACAGGGCCAAATGTTTTGAAGCGTTGCATGGCTGATGACTACGGCACCCCCTACCAATGATCCGCGTTTAATGTTGATCGGGTTGCAAACATGGCTGCAAAATAAGCTATAGCATAACTGCAATAAACTAAGTAACTGCTGCTCCTGCTCTGACAAGATCAGAATCTGACATTTTCTGGAAAACTATCAGTGAGAGCTTTCCAGAAAAGGATGTCAGCTTCTGGTCTTATCAGTGTAGGAAGAGAAAGATACATAGTTTATAGGATAATCCTACAACTTATTTTGACTTGTACTGTTGTAAACAAGTGCAACTGTAATTATGTTAATACATGTATTACTCTCAAGTTACTTATTAGAACATATTAGCTTTGGGCAGGTGTTTGGAAATCCATGGAAGTTTTGTTTATATTATCTTCCCATCATGTCGTCTTGGCTGACCAGTAATTATATCAATTAAGATATGACTAAATTCGAGTAAAATGTGTTTCCTGTAACCCTTTACCTATCAAAAGCAATTTTGAAAGAGACTACTGTCGGCAAAATTTATAATTTTCAAAATATTTAACCTTTTTTTACTAAATATTTTGTTGAAACAGAATTCATAAATGTGTGCATTTTCAAGAAAATCTTCTTTGAAACTACAAGGCCAAATGGTTTGAAAACTTAATGTGACTGATGACTGTAACCCCTCCCACCAAAGATCCTCTTTTAATCTTTATCGGGTTGCAATTATGGCTGCGATTGTGGCTCATAGTTACTATAGAAACCCTATAGGAAATCACATTTTCATCATCTTCCCTGAATGTACTGAGCCAATGTGAACCAGACTTGGCAGACATGGTTTATGAGAGGTTCTCTACAACTGTTACTCGCATTATTCATGTTGGATGAAAAACGTGGCCGTCAGAAGCATTCTTTGATTCTGATTGGTCAATTTTGAAAACTCGTCTCCTCTGAAACCACAGGGCCAAATGTTTTAAAACTGTTCATGGTTGATGACTGGGAGACCCTCTACCAACGTTCCTCATTTAATGTTGATCGTTTGCAAACATGGCGACAATTGCGGCTTATGGTTACTATAGAAAAACCCTATGGGAAATCACATTTTCATCTTCTCTCTGGGACTACTGAGCCGACGTGAAACAAAACTTAGCAGGAATGGTCTATAGGAGGCCATATACAATCGATCCTCTTTTTGGTCCCGTTGGTTGGAAAATATGGCCTCCAGAGACATTCAATGATTCTGTTTGATGGATTCAAATGTTTTGAAACTTCCCTTGATTGAGGACTAAGACACCTTCTACCAATGATCCTCATGTAATATTGACATAATGTTGCAAACATGGCCGCGATTGCAGCTCATAGTTACCAAATAAAGCCTATGGGAAATCACATTTTTATATTTGGTTCCAGGTGACCGATTACAGACTCTTTAGAGCCTCTAGTTGAAGTTTAACGACACTTTCGACAGTCAGGACACCTCGTGTCGGACAGTTTTTACGGGTGGAGGAGTACCCGAAGAGATCCACCGAGCAGCGTCGAGAAACGGTCAGACCTCCCGACGTACTAATTCCGCACAAACAGGGTAAGCATCGGTTGAAGACAAGTGTACCATCGACGTGCAGTACGCCCCAATGCACATCACCACCGTACCCCGCGAGGGCAATCGGGGTTAAATACCTTGCCACTCACGTGGGCTATTATAGCAACTACACATGACTATGACGTCACATTTATGACGGGGTCCGGCCAATCGGGGCCGATCTCCACATCCCCAACTACTACGATGGCTGTTCAAAGTATCCTTACACCCCAACAAAGAAGTGAAATTTCACAATCGGTCATCAAAACGTATTCGTTGATGATAATCTCTCAGTAGGGGATATTAAATGACCTTTCCGGATCTCGAACCAGAACTTCTCAGGCGGTTTCTTGTTCTCATGGAAATTCGTAGATTTTTTAGCCACAGATTCATCAGAACATCAGAACAGTACTTCATGCGAATGACTGTCATCGCACCAGCCAAACCAGTGCCCTGTTTTTACGTTGTGTTGTCACGTGATGGGGGTATAGGAGGTCCTGACCATGGACGAACCCTTCCCTCATTGATTTGCATGTGTTTTCTCATCAAACGACTGATGATTATGTAATAGATGTTGAGTTGACGACCATAACTCTTTACCAAAACGAATCCGCCACATTCGCCCGCGTAATATGCAAATTCTGCAGCTGAAAAAATATTATTTTTCAAAACATTTCAACCAAACCATATCATGTGACCCCCCCCCCCCCCCTTTTGAAAGAGCTCATCGAAGAAAAGATCTAGCTGTGTTGTAGCACTAAAATCGTTTACATAAATTAAAAAAAAGGACCGAAGATTGATCCTTGTGGAACACCACACTCAGTGTTCGCGAATCGAGAACTGCTTCCGTTATAAGTGACGTATTGCACTCGTCGATCTAAATAACTCTGAAACCAGTTGTTAGTAAGGCCCCTAACACCATAATACTCTTGTTGTTTCAATAAAATGCTATGGCTAATAGTATCAAATGCCTTTGATAAGTCAAGAAATATCGATAGGGTCCAATCTTTCGTCGCCTTGTCATTATTGTTTGCAATACTCTGGAGAAGTTGTAGAACGGGGGGGTATAGGTGAATGTTTTTTCCTAAAGCCATACTGGTGCTGGGGTGCTGGTACAGGATATCGTACTTAGTTAGGAAGCTTGTCAATCTTTCTAAAATAGTTCTCTCTAGCAGTTTTCAGAACGTGGGCAAAGAAAACAAAAGGATGTAGTTTGTCTTACCGATTTGGTGGGGAACTGTTTTTATACCACGATTACCTATTGTACTATATGTGGAAAGCATATGACATAACCTTTAGCGTTACACACTAACCATGGTGAACATGCTAGAAAAGGGATTCCATTACTTATATTTTACACCTGCATTAGAACTACATCCAAGCTGACCTTTTGTGACGTCGACCTGAATGCAAACTAGTCTAAATTTAACGCACGTCGTCTCGCAAAGAGTGAAATGAAACTGGCAATTATTTATTACGTTTTTAAATGGGTTTACCCCATGTCAAAAATTAACAAACATGCATTGTCTCATGTTAATAAGGCATCCATTGCTCGAAATAGTATGTTATTATGTTATTTGAACGAGAACGAAATAGGCTCCGTTTTTTTTCCATTTCGTTTTGGCGATAAAATTGACAGCGGAAGTGCAACGCTCCGATGCTCATGTAAACAAAACTGATTCGCACGTATGTACGTCTGCTGTTCAGTAAAATCGAGAAAAAATAATAGCGACTCTTAATAATCTGACGATCATGGTATAATTAAAATATACCCAAAGTAGCTTGGTGTACAAAATGTTCACCACTCGTGGTGAAGTGGTGTTGACCGCGCGCCTAAGACTCGCGGTTAACACCACTTCACCACTCGTCGTGAACATTTGGTACACCAGCTACTATGGGCATATTCTATATGTTATCGAACACAAAAGAAAAAGCAGCAAGTCCCCACAAAGTCGGCCAAACAAGACCGTGCGAGAGTGCGTTTTGTGAATAAGACTCACGAAGGTGAATCTGTCTTACTGATTTTGTGAGAACCTTCAGAAAAGCTCTGTCGTCTTTGTTGGTGATGTCGTGACACACTGTAATTCCATCGGATAGAACCGGCTCTACCGCATACCTCCGCCCATCTAACTGTGATATTTCCTTCCACTAATGTCTGTAGATTTTCAGCTGGGCGTGTAATAAGCATGCCCTGATCGAAATGGTCTCCAATATTCGATACGGCATAATGCGCGAAAACAGTGTCAGATCGACTCTTTAAAGAAACAAGAGGCCCCACGTGGCCTTAATCGCTCACCTGACAAAGTGACTCTAAGAAGTATTTTAGGTCACCTTCACCATGTCATGCCTCATCAACATTAACTGGTTGAGTGATAGATTTTGTTTGAAGTTCAACATTTGTTACCTAAAATTAGTTTTATTTAAAATCATTGGTGTGTGGCCAATCTCCAATGATTTTTAATAAAGCAAATTTATCTCTGCAGACAAACTGGTTTAGCATGAAGCACAAACAAGGAATGTGAAGAGATAGCCTTGGACATCTCTCCCCAACTGTGGATATCTTCCATGTGCTACATGTATATATGTGCATGCAAGAAAACAAAAATTTTCACAAATTTTATTTTTTTTTATCATCATTGGAACAAGCTCAAACAGCTTATTCCAATAGGGGTATGGGAAGATCAGGTATATTTTTGAGACAGAAATGTGAATATATAAATAATGGTGTTTTTTTGTGAATGATGCTGGAGAATTTTGCGTAAAGATATGGTAAATGGTTTGTTCTAGATACAGAATGATGCAAAAGTATTTAAATTTGATTAGGCAAGTTGTTCCTATAATGCATTTAAAAATTGAAGTAACTGTTTTTTTGCTGACGAACTTTTAGATGTGTGTGTCTGTGTTTGTGTGTGTGTGTGTGTGTTTGTGTGTGTGTGTTTGTGGGGGGGGGGGGGGGGTAAGAGTGTTCTTGCAAACAAAATTCCTGAATAAATGGAAAATTTTATTTTTTGTGTGAAAGACATAGTGCGTGAATGTTGATTGGAACAAGCTTAGAGAGCTCATTTTAATGTGAAGTCATAAAGCTGTGTTTTACGTACGAAATTCTGGAATAACTAAAAAAATTGCTTTTTTGACTCAAAAAGCATGGTGTGCGACCTCTTATTGGAATGAGCTCAAAAAGCTCATTCCAATGGGGTATTTACAAGCGATAAGTACATGTATGTTTAAGAGACAAAAATTAAAATTTGAATAGCGATTTTTGCGAAGAATGCTGACAAGTTTTGGCAGTTATGCTGGTAAAAAGGTAAGATATGCAAAGTGGTTGTTTTTTAGAGGCGACATTTAATTAAGGGGAATTAACCCTTGATTACTGAGGTAACTTCTAAAAGTACTGAAATTTCATGAAGCAATGTGAATAACAGACAACAGTTGCCTAAAAATTTCATGAATAACTAAAATTTTTATTCCTTTGTCTCGAAAACATGGCATATGACCTTTGTTGGAATGAGCTGAATGCGTGTGTTCCAATGAGGGGTCATAAAATTTGAACGAAGATTTGTGTGAATAATGCATTAGTACTGCTAGATTTGGGTAAACGGTTCACCCTGGATACCACCCCTTCTATAGTAGATCTTTTCTGCAAATTTTGTCTAAGATTCTATCAACTTTACAAATAAATACGTTCATGAATCACAATCAGATCCACCCTACAATGTTGCATACCAAATATCAAAAGATTCTGCCTGCTGGATCTGGAGAAGAAGATTTTTTAAGAAATATGCCTGAAACGCACTAAGTTAAAATTTGGGCTCCTATACGGAGCCCAAATATAAACCCAGGGGGCCGATTTGAACAAACTTGAATCAGATCCACCCCACAATGTTGCTTACCAAATATGAAAAGATTCTGAAGCTGGATCTGGAGAAGAAGATTTTTTAAGAAATTTGCCTGAAATGCACTAAGTTCGAATTCAAGCTTCTATAGTGAGCCCAAATATGAAACTAGGAAGCCGATTTGAACAAACTTGAATCAGATCCACCCCACAATGTTGCATACCAAATATCAAAAGATTCTGCCTGCTGGATCTGGAGAAGAAGATTTTTTAATAAATTTGCCCGAAATGCACTAAGTGCGAATTCGGGCTTCTATATTAAGCCCAAATATGAATCCAGGGGGCCGATTTGAACAAACTTGAATCAGATCCACCCCGCAATGTTGCATACCAAATATCAAAAGATTCTGCCTGCTGGATCTGGAGAAGAAGATTTTTTAAGAAATTTGCCTGAAATGCACTAAGTGCAAATTCGGGCTTCTATATTAAGCCCAAATATGAATCCAGGGGGCCGATTTGAACAAACTTGAATCAGATCCACCCCGCAATGTTGCATACCAAATATCAAAAGATTCTGCCTGCTGGATCTGGAGAAGAAGATTTTTTAAGAAATTTGCCCGAAATGCACTAAGTTTGAATTCGAGCTTCTATAGTGAGCCCAAATATGAATCCAGGTGGCTGATTTGAACAAACTTGAATCAGATCCACCCCGCAATGTTGCATACCAAATATCAAAAGATTCTGCCTGCTGGATCTGGAGAAGATGATTTTTTAAGAAATTTGCCTGAAATGCACTAAGTTCGAATTCGAGCTTCTATAGTGAGCCCAAATATGAATCTAGGAAGCCGATTTGAACAAACTTGAATCAGATCCACCCCACAATGTTGCATACCAAATATCAAAAGATTCTGCCTGCTGGATCTGGAGAAGAAGATTTTTTAATAAATTTGCTTGAAATGCACTAAGTTCAAATTTGGGCTCCTATACTGAGCCCAAATATAAACCCAGGGGGCCGATTTGAAAAAACTTGAATCAGATCCACCCCACAATGTTGCTTACCAAATATGAAAAGATTCTGCCTGCTGGATCTGGAGAAGAAGATTTTTTAAGAAATTTGCATGAAATGCACTAAGTTCAAATTCGAGCTTCGATAGTGAGCCCAAATATGAATCTAGGAAGCCGATTTGAACAAACTTGAATCAGATCCACCCCACAATGTTGCATACCAAATATCAAAAGATTCTGCCTTCTGGATCTGGAGAAGAAGATTTTTTAAGAAATTTGCCTAAATGCACTAAGTTCGAAATCGGGCTCCTATACTGAGCCCAAATATGAACCCAGGGGGCCGATTTGAACAAACTTGAATCAGATCCACCCTACAATGTTGCATACCAAATATCAAAAGATTCTGCCTGCTGGATCTGGAGAAGAAGATTTTTTAAGAAATTTGCCTGAAATGCACTAAGTTCGAAATCGGGCTCCTATACTGAGCCCAAATATTAACCCAGGGGGCCGATTTGAACAATCTTGAATCAGATCCACCCCACAATGTTGCTTACCAAATATGAAAAGATTCTGCCTGCTGGATCTGGAGAAGAAGATTTTTTAAGAAATTTGCCTGAAATGCACTAAGTTCGAATTCGGGCTTCTATAGTAAGCCCAAATATGTATCCAGGGGGCCGATTTGAACAAACTTGAATCAGATCTACCCCGCAACATTGCATACCAAATATCAAAAGATTCTGCCTGCTGGATCTGGAGAAGAAGATTTTTGAAGAAATTTGCCTGAAATGCACTAAATTCGAATTCGAGCTCCTATAGTGAGCCCAAATATGAATCTAGGGAGCCGATTTGAACAAACTTGAATCAGATCCACCCTACAATGTTGCATACCAAATATCAAAAGATTCTGCCTGCTGGATCTGGAGAAGAAGATTTTCAAAGAAATTTGCCTGAAATGCAGTAAGTTCAAATTTGGGCTCCTATACTGAACCCAAATATAAACCCAGGGGGCCGATTTGAACAAACTTGAATCAGATCCACCCCACAATGTTGCATACCAAATATCAAAAGATTCTGCCTGCTGGATCTGGAGAAGAAGATTTTTTAAGAAATTTGCCTGAAATGCACTAAGTTCGAAATCGGGCTCCTATACTGAGCCCAAATATGAACCCAGGGGGCCGATTTGAACAAACTTGAATCAGATCCACCCTACAATGTTGCATACCAAATATCAAAAGATTCTGCCTGCTGGATCTGGAGAAGAAGATTTTTTAATGTTTTTCCCATTGCCTACAGTTTTAAAAAGTGCTGACTCAGCACTTTTTCAAAGTCCCGAAACTGTACCCTATGATAAAACCGATGGCAATTTTTTTTTACCAATCCTTTCTGTTGGTCCTAAGGAAGCTGCACACCAAATAAAAATTCTCAGTGCCGTGCAGTTTTGGAGATATGGGCGTTTTAAATTTTTTCTATTTTTAGCTCCTGTGGTTCCCACGGGGCTGCGGGAAAATTTTTTTTTTGCATAAATCAAGTACTCATGACCCAATAAGCCCTCACATAAAATTTGGTTCAAATCAGCCTCTCGGTTTGGAAAATAGAAATTTTGGGCGGGGCAAAAAATTTTGCCCCTCTCATAACAACGTCAAGTATAGCCCCACAAACTTCTCTTGAACAAATCTGAGTCTACACCTCAAAAGGAAGCTGCACACCAAATATCAAGTCTCTGCTACTGCTGGTTCATGAGAAGAAGATTTACAAAGATTTTGGTGCCCCTTGGGGGTGTGGCACCACCCAGGAGGAGGGGCAACTTCATTTGAACAAATCTGAATTGGCATTAGGTAATAAACATTTAGCCAACATTTGAATAAAATTAGGCTAGTGGTTTAGGAGGAGAAGTCGATAATGTAAAGTTAACGCCGGACGGACGACGACGGACGACGGACGACGGACGACGGACGCCGGACGACGGACGACGGACGACGGACAGAAAGTGATTAGTTAAGCTCCCCTTGAGCTTCGCTCAGGTGAGCTAAAAATACGGGTGTCTTAATTTTTGTTGTGTTATGTACCGAAATTTCAGAGAAATAGAGCGCGATTCTATTTTTCCGCCGTTTCGATATATCACATCACTTGCATGCATTTGTATTTTAATATCGAATGACGGAAAAAAGATAATTTTGGGCATTAAAAATGTCGCTAATTTCGTTTTGGAGTTTGGAGAAATGTTTTTGAATTAAGTGGTTACTTCTTACAAGATAGGACCCAGAAATGGAACCCTGTCTGCTGTCTACTGTGATGGGGTTTGCTGTGCAGGTCGCTATCTGGGATTCTTCACATTAACTTAACCAATCTGCCTACTAAAACGCATAAATAAGCAACCAGCCAGCAGTCCAAAATGTGACTTTGTGGTTTATCTGGCTCTAAATCTATTGACTTCTCGTCAATAGACAGCGCCAGACAAATCTCCTAGATTATTTTGAAATCACAAGCCAAGTCATCCAATGAAACACGCCCATCCCTGAGTCGGCCCATGTGAAGCTGAAATTATTTTTTTCTGTTAATGTAATAAAAGCCCTATTAGGCGTTCTTGAGATGTTGAAAAATTGTGAAACCGCGTCGGTATTGACGTCGTATATTCGAAAGGTGAAGTCAGAATTTCAATTTGGTTTTGTTAATCGGGACCATGAGTACCAAAGGTTCCCTTAATTTAACCCTTTGAACCCGAGCGGTCGCTTTTCCGGCCAGGAACATGATATGTCATAACGTCATTATATAGATAGCTGTTCAGTAAATGTGTGAGGTTGATAAATCAATATTTTCAACGTGCAGCCCCGGGCTGCACGTTGAAAATATTGATCGGTCTACCCCAAATAATGAATATAGGCTCTTGTAATTGCTGCCATTGAACTAGAATGGAAGATACCATTGAGTTCAAAGGGTTAACTTTATGTATGCTATTCAAAGAAAGTAGGAGATATTTGATAAAAGTGAGATATATGAAGAAATATATTTATATTTTCATCAAAAAGACAGTTGGGGCATTGCACTGTGAAATCTGGTGATTGATTTCAATAATAGCTGGGTGTCTTACATGCAAACATTCCACGCACTGAGCTGTAGGAGACATGACCGGTCAGTCAGAGAATTTATCACATTCAGTCCAAGACCTCAATGCCTTGTAAATCCTACTCGGTTCGCGAGACAAGCGCGGATACGACGTGACATACTCCTCACCAAACGTCCAATATCAGCTTGACAGATGTTATTCCATTCTTCCTGCAGTGCAGAGGTGAGTTCCTGGACATTGGTAGGGGGCTGTTGGCGTTGTCGTACGCGCTTGCCAAGTATATCCCAGACGTGCTCGATTGGTGAAAGGTCTGGACTTAGTGCTGACCAAGGCAGTGTAGTGATGTTCTGCTCCTGGAGGAAATCTGTATCGACACGGGCCCTGCGTGCTCTTGCATTGTCATCTAGAAAAATGAATCGACAGCCGTGACGTCGCGCAAATGGCACCACATGAGCTGCTAACATGTTGTTATGGTAGTACTGCCCTGTGACACGCCCTTAGATGTCATGTAATGATGTTCTGCTTGTCATGGTTATGCCTCCCCACTACCAAAACCACCAGCTACTCCTCTTGCTGAGAGTTATATTATTATTGTGCAATGTTATGTAATTTTGGGGGGTGGTGCTGTCACCAGATGGGAGGGGTTGGGAAAAACTTGAAATGACGTTAAAACGTTGAAAAGGAAGTCAGTTCAAAAATCGAAAAGAGTTATATTTTTAATTCTGCGCTCTACAACTTAGTAAAAGTTCATGGAAATCGGACACAGTTAGATTTTTATGACGTTGGTGTGAAAATGGTCACCCGAAAAATCGACCGTAACCGTTGGGAATTTCCCGGGTAGGTCCAACATTTTTTGACTTGGTTTTTCTGTCAGAGAAGAGATTTTCAAAAGTTGAAATGATACAGACGTGTATATTATTAACTGGTTGAGTGCTGAAGGCCACTATTAGGGCTTTCAAGAAATGAGGAAACCAGATCAAAAGTCATCCTTTTCGTTGCTCAAGTTTCATATTCAACGAAACCCAAATAATATTTTGTTATATAAATTTGTTCTATTGCAAATTCCTGGAGAGTGCCTGTAGGAATAATTTGTAATAGAACAAATTTTGAATAACAAATACAAATTCAAACCACCAAACATGATCTACCCTCAACCAGTTAAAGGATGAGGAAAATCGCGCTAAACGGGTACTTGTTTTCGATGAAGGTGGAGGAACATCCAAAATATGAACGTAAGAGTTTGTAACTTGGATATTTATCAATAAGTGCGCGAAATTTAATGAGTCTGTGGGAACGGCAAATACCACAAAAAAGGTGGGAGAAAAAGAAATATGGCTTGTGCGGTGAATTTAGTTGTAGACGTTTTCCGAACCTGGAGCGACAATAACGTCGTAGCGTTGACAATTTTCTTACAATTTGGATGAAACTATACACAACATGACGTGACGTTTTCCTGTTGCCGACCACAATATTACTATAGTTCTGTGTGTGGTTCTTTGGAGGCTAGAGATGTCACTAAAATGGAGGTGGGAACACATGTCGATACTGACGGCTTATCGCCGGATGTTTAAGTCGGATTTTCTAAATGTTTTCAACTTGTTAACCGGGATCACGGGTTCGACAAGTTCCTTTGATTTTGACATTTTAACAGTCCAGCCAACAGAAATGTGGTCATTTATAAAGTATATTATAATATGATTTATATATGAACATCAATTCAATTCAATTCAATTCAATTTATTTCACAGCATACAAATACAAACATGAGGCGGAAAAACAAGGTTACAAAATCATAGACAGATGAATAATGTGGGGAATAACATAGTCTTACGACTGTCTTCCTGTCATTGAATTCCGACAGTTAACCGTGTATAAATTTGAACTGACTGTGTACTGTAAATGTAAGGAAATTCTCAGATATTCGTGGATGTAAGATTAGATGTTATTACTTGGTTAGTATCGTATGTGCCCGACATATCAACCCGAGGTAACTTCTAGGCCGATATGAAACTAACCAAGTAATAACCACTTTCAGGGACCGATCAGGACTATTTAAAATACGCTCTAGCCTCGGAGCCTATTTTTTCAACTCATACGCCAGATTTCAATTTACGGAGTCACACTGCTGTTTGTAACACACACTGCAAGTATGTAATAGCTCTCATCATTTTCACTTAGTACACTAGAGCAAACATTAATCTTCATTGTGGTTTCTGATCAAGTCTTGGCTGCCTATTTAGGCAGCCAAGACTTGACCAGAAACCACAGTGAAGATTAATGCTTGGTAATTAAGACTTGAAGTATTAACTTAAGCATTCTACAACAATGATAAATGATAATCATATAATACATGTAAGAGTGTCTCTCTCGATTATCCATCGAAAGAATATCAAAATATAATCTGAGAAGTTACGCGCCAACTGAGAAGCCTATTTCTGAGATTTAAGAGCCAGGTCCTGATGTTTCAGAACCAAATACGCACTGGTGCATGCCCAGGTCGGTCCCTGCACTTTATTTATTGAAACAAAACAAATAGTTTCCAAAATTCCCAGATCTGTTACAGTTTTCTGATAGTGTTGTTGTTTCTCCATCTTTTTTCTCAAAGTCCTAAGTTTCCTCTCCTCCTACTTCCTAACCCTTGTTCAGCTATCCGAACGTTTCGGCTTCCCCGCTGGGGAAGCCGCGACGTTCAGAGAACTAAACTACCTCTTCTTCCACTTCGTCGAATCTCCACTTTTGAGTCTGAATTTTAGGTTGCGGTGAAGTTTTGAACAATTGTCTTCTCTTCATCACCAAATCATTACTTTTTGTCATCATTAAATTCTCCTCATACAAGACCCCGCCTCAAACCCATCCACCATGCCGGGTAACTCCAATTGTTCTGATTGGATTTGACGAATAACTGTGAACAGTTCGATATAAATAAATCGGTTGCTACCAGTGATGCATCGGCCGAGATCGTCGTCATAATCGATCGTGTTTGAAGCCATAACAGCCGAGTTGGGTAATGGGCAATTCTGGGAAAGAAAATCCTATCTAATTATCACCATTATGATTACGTACAAACGACAAGCTCTTGTTTCGAATGTCATGAGTCGAGATATGATCTTAGAAACATGATGGAGAGACTGGTACAATATTTTGTACGTAATCATAATGGTGACGATAGGTTTATCTTACAATTATCAACTGTATTGCAAATATCGAGATAAGCTAGCATTTTAATTCCAGGTTCCATGTACACACTCATACACACTGGCCATTTCGGCTGAAACTGTGTGCGACTGCCTTTATCTTTCCCAATCCTCGGGTGAAATTAACCCTTTACCTAACCTGAAAAGCAGACGACACTTGCAAAAATAATTCTTGAATAACTAATTTTTTTCATTTTTTGTCTCAAAAACATAGGTTATGACCCCTCGTTGGAACGAGCTCGTTCCAGCGAGGGGTCATAACCTATGTTTTTGAGAAAAAAAAATGAAAAAAATAATGATAATTAATTGGCGATTTTTGAGAATAGCGCTGGCCGGTTTTGGCCGTTACGTTAGGTAAAGGGTTAATGAGCACCTTTCTTCAGCGTTCCGAAAAGACTGTGCACTCTCGGTTTATCTACGTGTTGTTTCACCTTGAATGTTTTCAGTGATTCAGATGTAGAAACTTAAACGCCATATACTTTTATAATTTAATAATTATCCTTTTAACAGGCATTTTTTTCTCTCCTTTCCCATATAGAAACGTACGTGGAATGCGATCTCGTGCTAACGCCTTTTAAACCTTTTAATCTTCTATAAACGTTAACGTAAACAGATCGTGATTAAGGTTTACTAAGCACACCTTGTATACTGCAGTTGCAGGGCGCAGGTTTTATCGCAAATGCCACTAATCCACGGTATATTCAAGCAATTATGGGTTCAATACATACTTATTGCAAGACAAACCAAATTGCAGGTTTCCAAGTTATCCGTCCCGCAATGTAAAATAAAATCGAGTATCCATAAGTAAGGGATACGCTCAAAAGGTTTGAATTATATGAATTTAGACACCTCATTTGGGTATTTATTTCGCAGTGGACTGCCTCTCCCTGCTATCTCACCCGGGGAACACGTATGTTACACATGCAGTGGGGGGGGGGGGGGGGGGGGGGGGAGAGAAAACAATATGGAACTGTATTTATTAAATTACATTTAGACTCAAAACACAGAATTTCTGAAACCTTGGTTTCTTGGCACGACAGGCGACTAAAGTTGACTGTATGACAGTCCGCACTGGATTATAGTTGATATTTTCGCCAAATGTGTGTACCATCTCCAAATGCTTTTAATCAAACACCTACACGTTCCTATATTCCGTGAACAATTTCCATTCTACACATAATGACCTATGCTTGCATGTTAATGTCGGTGGTCGAGAGACTGTGATGCGCTAGACACATGATCATGATTTGAAAAGCGGAATGGTCCTTTCGTAATGGAGCGAACGGTCGTGAGCATTGGTTGGTAGGTTATTCCACACCGCTAGCGGGTTGTATATGTCACAGCAAATCCACGAACTCAGTAAATATCTGTATTTACTTTAACATTTAATAAATACACGCTGTTAGCTTCCGTCGAATCCCTCTCATATACAGCGATCTGTCTTCGTTTACCTCTGTTATTTTGTGTACTGTTGTCCATTGTGTTGCTTGTTCTTCTTTGTGCCTGTTGCGTACTGTATACAAATAACATAATTTCAAATAAATATTGTTTAAACTAAATACACGTATGAGTGAATGAGTATGGAATGAGTTTGACTTCGAACGCCATGAATTCAATATAGTTAGCAACGGTATCGAAAACAAACTTTTAAAATATCAAGAGACCAGAAAATCAATTCTCTAGCGCGATTGTCTTCATGATCCCACTATGGGTCGAAATTGGGAAACAAAATCAATTTAATACGGCGGTCCCCAAGGCCGTCACTTCTGCTGTATGGTAATTGATAGGACTTGATCCGCTGCTGAGAGGTTCAAGTTGGGTCCTAGAAGACAATTTATCGAATGCATCGTATTACGAGTGCGCAGCTCACATGGAAATTATAGGTTAAATAAAAAACAAATTAAAAAAATTATTAAGATAGAAAAAAGTATGATTTAAATAAGGATTTTGGAATATTCGATATTTTATCTAAAAAATATATAGAAGCTTCGAAAGAGAAGAAGATCTTTATCTACACGAAAGCGTAACGACCATTAACAAATTGAGACATTGCTCATCTTGCGATCAAATATTAGTTTATCGATATATAGATTTCGAGAAAAGAAGAGAAAATGTGATCCATAGAAAAAAAACACCGAAAACAAAAATAAACAAATAAATAAAAAATAAACTCCTGAATTCGAGTCATGCATTTAGCAACGTAGTCGAAATAGAAGTGATTCACATTCTTGATGTCTTGTTGGAAGACCGACATGAAATTGGAATTATCTGTGATGGTCTGTCTGGGGAGTTTGAATTAATTTTGCGACAGATAAAATCAATCCACTTCACTGTGACGACAGCGAACGTAATACTTTTCACATCGATTTTGTTCTACCTGTAGAGATTTTTATTCTCCAAATTTAACTTAAATTGGATATGCCACGTCTTCTGTATCTTAATAAAACTGACATTTTGTCAGTTTTACTAAACTACGGAAGACGTGCCCTATTTACTTCGACATCTCTTCCACAAGCGCGGGGAGGGACACACTCAACTTAGCGATTTCGACTTGAAGAGACGAATAGTCGTCCGCTGGTATTCTCTAGATTAAAGCTCTCTTGATAATTTTTTATTCAAGTCGAAATAATCGCTTGCTGAAGACGAAAAGTCGGCGGCGTGTAACAATAGATTCAACGATAGAGTCGCTTTTCCGCACGATTAGACCTCTTATCCTTTTCGTCAGGAGTGTGTGATTAACTTTTGTCGATGCCATTTGTTCCAATATAAATCCTTGATTTCCATGCACAGTCAACTCAGCTGATATGGCTGATCGACTAAAACAGAATTTTTTTTTAAATAATGTCCCGCTCAAAACAGAGACGTTATTGCCACATATAACTATGCTAATTATTACTGTTTATTTATCAATACCAGTACAATTGGTGAAGGTTGGCATCATGGAACCAAAGGAGGGGTATTTTATCATTTCTTCACACCCCTCCCCGCTCCCGTCCGGCATCCATGGCTATGGGCACTAGTGCATACAGGGGAGCTGTTATCGAGTGGATTCGCGCTTTGGACTTTCAGGCAAGAACTTCTGGTACTACTGGTAGAGCCGGCTCTGAATCGCTTGTAACAGTATCGAAGTCGAAGTGGTGCGCCGAAGCGGGGCGCCATGTAGAAGGCTACTGAGGGATATTTCTCGTTATCTAACAAGTCGATGGATATCGAGAAACATCTTTTTTCGATAATTCACAGGCTAGCATATAATAAACTTCAATATCTCTCAATTGCTTCCAAAATAGAGCAGTTAAATACCGCATTTAACCTTACCACTCACCGATGTTATTAACTTCAGATTGATGAATCTTAACGATTTATTGATAAAAGCTGTTGAAGACACAACAATCAAACGTCGCTTATGTATAACCGGCAATTGTTTTACTGGATTCCACAGATATGTGTTCAGTGCAGTAACCAATAGTGTACAAAAACAACATCTATGAATAAAACACTGCTTGCTTCTGAATATAAATTTCCCAGATAGTGACGATCCCAATCACGGTATCTGCACATAACCCTGATAATTCAAATTATAATTCCTCCAGGAAATATTGAGCAATAAACATGTATTGTGACTAACAATGGGAATCTCGGTACCGCGTTAACCTTTGAACCCTAGTTTTCTGGAATGGTATCGCCTTTGTATACACTTATGGTGAGATGGGTGAGTCCAATATCAATATACTGGGATGATAAAATAATAACTACAGTCTGCAGCCAGAAGGCTGCAGACTGTAGTTATTATTTTATCGTCAATGCCCCTTGCATAGACATCTTATAATAAGAAAAAGGCGATGCATATATGCTTTGGACCGAAAAATCGATTTTACGAGTTCAAAAGCTCAACATTAGGGCCCTGCGAAAATTCGAGAACGATTCGTAATCATCCCGATGATTCGATTCGATTTGAGTTACGCTGTTTCAAACAATTTCAAATCGTCAAGATGTTCTCAAAATCCTAGAAAGTGTCTCATCCACTTGTACTTTTCTTCTATAACCAGATCTCCAGTACAGGAGACCCGATGAGAGAAGAAGATGTCATCGTGGAGGTTCCGCTTCCGATATTATTATTATTCTGTTTCTAGAACATTCTAACTTTTTGCTTATTGCTTTATATTTTGATTGTATTTAACAGCGCTATTGACAACACCTGGGCAGTCATTGCAGCTGGGGACGATAATAAAAATATTTTCTCTGCTAGCTCAGAGCATCAGAGCAATGTGGAGGTTGTGGTGTGGTAGTGAAAATCAGGCGAAATGGCCCGGAAAACCTATTCATCAGTCACAAAGACCATGCTGTATCTCTTTAATGGTTGCAAATAGAGACTTGTATTTTTTGTTCATTCAACTCAGGATAGACTACAGATTTTTTTTTTGTCTGAGAGAAATCCAAGGGGAGATCACTCTTATTTTCTCTTAAGCTTCCGCTCTACAGTTTCGCACTATTGCACAGTGGTAAAATTCTAAACATAGGGCAAATGTTGAAACTAATGCCATGCAAATTGAAGATATATTTTTAGTATCAGATATATGATTACATTAAGCTATTTGTTCGACAAGAGAATTTAAAATTTTGCTCACAGAGTTGGAGTCTGATGCACTGAAGTAAATTACCAGATGAATTATGGAAAACGGTAGCTTCGAAACACTGGCTATTTTTAAAATGTCATTTCACACGGGTTTGTTACCAGGTATGTAACTAAAAAATGAGACGGAAACATAGAATTTTTTTCACATTTGGGAAACAGAGGGTTGTATGCTCCAGGGTTAGGTACGTGTGGGTAGAAGGGAAATTCTGCTTTTGTGGCTGCTAGGTGGCTGAAAATGACTGCATTTGACAATACATTATTTGGGTCCAGGACATTTTCCCATAGGACATTTTCCCCTAGGACATTTCCCACTAGGACATTATCCCCTAGGGCATTTTCCCCTAGGACATTTTCCCCTAATTATTCATCCTCGGACTTTTTCCCCTAGACTGATTACTCCTAGATTTTTCACCCAGGACATGTTCCCATAGATTTTATTTTTAATTTCTCATGGAATAAAATAGAAAAAAATTGGGAGAATAAAAATAAAAATGTAATTAAGGTTTAATGTAATAGTTTATTCTTTTTTAAAATAGCTAGCACAAGATAATAATATGCATGTAGCAAGTAACACAAATAAAACTATGATAAATCAAACAACGATAATACAGCTAAGAATAAATTTACAAGACGACTTAGATGAGAACACCCTTGGTGCAAGTCCGTAATATAATTTTATGTACAAAGCCATAAAATTATATTACGAGTTGCATCCATATATTATCATTAGTTTAAACAGTATTTATTTCAAAAGAATTTCCATGGTAATACATAGCTTACATTATCATTGGGTGTGGATTCGACAGTAAGCTGTTAGCTTATCTGTGGTCGTTTCCACTCATAGTAATTTTAACAGGTAGCAAACGAGAAGACAGTGAGACCAATTCCTTCTATCAAGAACGTGTACAATAAGATACCTGTTGACACAAATATTTCGCTAATAAAGAAAAATAGAAAATACTATAAAAAGATACAAATTGGTTAGATTTCCCAAACTGATATAGAGTAAGAAGATAGAAGTACAGTTCTCAGGAAGAGAAAGAGTAAGGAGCGCCTAGTCCGAACCGAACCACCTCCATGTTTGTACCTTGATACTGTAACAAGCGAGTTCTAAATTTTAACGTTATTGGACTATCATAAGAACATATACTCTAGTGAGGGAAATGACCGAGAGTTAGTTTATCGTGGTACAATAATTTTGAGCATATTTTGGTGGATTTTCACAGTTAAACAATAGTAGCATAAACAGATTTCGGCGCCCGGATACCAAAGCGTTCCATGTCCCAGTGGTACATACAACACTTTACTCTCCGGCAATGAATTATACTTTCATCGATCATTAGCGACAATCTTCGGGGACGGACCATGTATTATTCCCAGATGCGAGATGCACTTTATTGCTTTATGCTTGCAAGTGGGAGTACAAACATAGAGACGGTCAGATAATTCCAGTTAGCCCATGTCGGGCTTGCACTTGAGTTGTTGTTAGTTCAAGGCACAGTTGGAAGATAGGAAGTAATCTCCACCAGTCAACAGTGGCCTCCGCCCGGTCACGGTGATGTGGTATAGGTGCGATGTATCCTAGCACCAAGACATTAGGAATGAACACCAGGTGGAACGCACGGCAATTATGAGGCAAAACAGAGGGCGGGTGTTGGGTTGTATAATGCGTGTATGAATATGCATTCAATCTGTATTATTATTCTTTTCCAGAAATATATTCATAGGGTTATAATAGTAGCACCACACTAACTATTCACTATGATCTGAGGGTCACCCAAAGTAGTTAACTAAATCTCGCAGAACTAAGAATGTACTCATGAACTGTTTTAAAAACTAAATAGTTTTCGTCATGAGTATAAAATTCGGATCCATACAGTAATGTATCGCAGTCAGTTTGACTGGGAAGTATCCCTAGGGTCTCACTTCGTATACGGTCGTAATTAGGGCATTTTAATAAAAAGTGTTCTGTTGTCTCTCGTTCACCGCATGAGCAATTCGGTGACTCTTCTAGGTGGTTAACAAAAAGATGCTCATTGAGATGACTACATCGAAGTCGTAACCTGCAGTGGTATACTTGAGCTTTATATTATCATTGTGCCCCGGCCCTCTCTGTTTCTCCCAACCCCTCTGTGTTTCTTCACCTTGGTGCAAGTACTTGTTGCCCAACTAATTAGCACTAAACCCAAGCAGCACAAATAAAACTATGATAAATCATGCTTATAGTACCATTAAAGTCTTCATTCCACAATATATCAGAGCACATATTATCCAGCTTACTGTTTATACAGCAATACAACTTGATATTGTTATGCCATACAGCACACTGTGTGTGATACATCGACTAGCTTACTGTTTATACAGTAATTCAACTTGATATTGTATGAATTATGTATGCCTATTTTATTTTTATTTAGTAATTTGAAAATAGTGTGACTTTAAATGGAACAAATTCTTTCTTTTTCTTGTAATAAAATCTTGAAATTCAATTTTTTTAGTTTGGGGAAAATGTCCACTCTTTTCCTTTTCTCTTTTTTGCCCTAGGTGACACGTTTTATAGGGGAAAATGTCCTAGGGGAAAATGTCCGGAACACACATTATTTCACCCACATTCAGATTGTTTATTTATACTTAGTCAGATAGTGTTATATGTTTTTAGTGGATTTGGGAATTGTAATACATTTTAAGGGTTAGATAACTAAGTTACAGAATATTTGCATTTGAAGAGAGTGTATGGCATGTCATTTTTGGAAATGCCTTGAAAACTGTGGAGCGGTACCTTAGTAGTTTGTTAACTAAAGTTCACGAATGGTTTCCTGAAGACGACACGTGTTGCTGTGCAACTTTACTGTACATACCCAGCAGCATCCGGTATTTACAAATTTGTATCCATTTTATTTTTGTGATTTCGTATGCAATATACAATACACTGTTGAGGAATGTGTGGATATCGGTGAAAATACTTCCCACCATAATTCTTTTCAGTCCTATAAAGTTTACATTAACATATGAAAGGTCTTTGATAGGCAACAAATCGATTTAGGATTGCGGAGAGAGTTGTGTCGCTCTAAGCCTATGCATTCCGTTTTCCCAGGGCGAAACGCATTGGAAATGACCTATATCCGCACATTCGCCTCGTTCGAAGATATTGTATCAGCATTTGTAATGTTACTCGTTGTACATCACAATAATGGTGGTACCGTGGTGAGTGTTTCTTATCGATACGCATTGGTACACTCGATTGCCTGTCGACTTTGGTGTCCCGTCTCTCTCCCATGTCTCGAACAAGAGGGGCATTTGTTATGTTTTCGGCAATGATTGGAAAATGCGATATGTGGTCGGAAACTTGTTCGGAGTCTTCAGATGCAGCAGCAACTACAAAAAATAAAAATAAAAAACAATAAGATAAAAGCACTTTGTATGTAATGTTCGGAACTAAAATGTGTAAGATTTTCCAAGATTTTACAAATGACCTGATGTAAAGCTTTGTTTGAAGACATCTGACTTTGTACATGTAGATATTCTTCCTCTTAATTCAAATCAGATCACCGTGCAAACGAAACAGAAAATAAACCTAGCCTCACGGTCACTTTTTTCACACAAAGCTGTAGTTTTAAAATAAGCATGCATAAGGTTGAATAAATAATACGTTATTACGGAGCGAATCTCCGACAGTCATTTTCCAATAATGATGATTCGAGATTCGTCCTCCTATATTGATTATCCGACATTGGTCGGTCTTGAATACACCACAAAGATATTAATTTGCATTTCAACAAAAATAAATACGTCTAATTTACCAAAAATAAAGAAAAGTATTTTTGTTAGCTACCCTGTTGTGCAGTTGCCATAACAAAAACAAAAACGCAAAGTTTGCTCTTCTGGAGCCAGAACAAAAACAAGTTTCATTTCCTCAACCAATATATATACACGGTTACGGTGAAAGCAATAGCAAATTAATTATGGACACAGCAGGCACAGTGCACACATACGCCTGCATATGCCATGATTTACAGAAACTAGACTGTTCGAAGTGCCTATCACTGCATATCAGAGATAAACGTAGAAAAAGCTTATTTAATTTGATTTGAATTCAAAGGTTTCTGGAAAAAAGAATAATTGAGTTTTGTTTGCAAGGTATAATCCCAAAAACGTAAACAGGGTGTCAAGGAGATGGCCTGTTTCCTCCGTTGTTAGTATAAAAATGTAAATAATAATATAATACTAATGATGATAAGTATAATTATAGCAATATTATAATAATGGTACTAGTTGTAGCAGTAGAGAAAAATATATATTTATTATCACTTGTTTAAATAATTCCTTTTTAATTGCCGCAAGTTTTTCTTAACGACAGTATCATATCACACAACGGCCATTCACGCCGGTTAAATTCAAAGATATCAGGTTTGCGTAATTTGTAACCCGTTAAAAGACAGCTGTTCGCAAACTAGGAGACTAATTAATCTGCAATTGGAACAGGATGTCAGGGCGCTTAGATAATCATTTCAAACATTCTCGATGCTAGCTAGCGTTGCGAATTCTTAGTGTCACATCTAAGAAATAGGCTAGGAATTCAAAGTAACCAATTTTTCATTTGCGCTGTGGTGTCGAAAACTTCAAATAAAGTCATTAAAAATGCATCAGTTATTTAACGTTTTGCATAAATACCTGACCAAGCGAGATGTCTGGCAGACAGTGTTTGGTGTCTCGGAAAGAGAGTTGAAGCGAGATATTTCCTCTGATTGACAGAGAGTAGATCTCATATATCGGAGCCAGACCATGAGTCGGGGCTAAGTGTTAGGCTATAAAATTAGCGGTTAGGGGCGCCTCGTCGCAAGTAGTGACAGTAAAATTTTGAGAAGTTTTTGTGGTAGTAGTGATAGCTCGGTAGAGCAGGGGGCTCACAGATTGGTGGCCAGGTCGTGGAACTACGCTGGATAAGGGACGGCTAGCGGTCCCCGTGGGAACCCCGGGAAGTAAGCAGCACTTGTTTACTGTGGTAAACCAGTTCCGCTTTACTAGTAAAATAGGACCCAGTCACCAATGCTTGGGGTGAAAGTCCTCTAAAACGGGCAACATGTTGATCAACGATTAACTAAACTTGACTTCATCTCCATGTTGTGTCACGATTAGCCATGGTGCATAAATGTGTGACGTTAACCACCACCGACGGCTAGCGAGTGAGCAGCCGTATGAACATTTTCGGTAATTTAAGTGTCGATTGAGAGTGGTGATGAGACAGCAAGTGGTGCAGAGTGGAAACGTGTTAACTTAATGGGACACTATACATCAAAGTCGGAGAAGTGTTGGTGAATTTCTGAACGAACAGCGTGTACATAAGTGACACTCAAATATCTAAAAGTGCACAAGGAGAACGGCGACCAAACCAGTGCTAGCATTGGGAAGAGAAGAAGACGCCATAGTGACATTCATTTTGTGGAAAAAAACATTCATTGTTGAGAGCCTAAGTATGTACGAAATTTATTTTTTGTTTTATGTAATAAACTTGTTATTTTCAAAAATCACGTTGATTATCGTTCCGAGGAAAAGTCATTGACACCTACAGGACTAGAATCCCCTAAATAGCGAATAGCACCACGGGGTTCTGAGGCGGCGAGACATAGGTTCACGCGCAGAGTCAGGCTGCACTCTCAGAGTTGGGACTGAGTGCGATTGAGCCTATTTCTCCCAACCGTCCCACGTGGTGGCACATTTGGCGACACAGGGAAATCCCCCTGGGTATTCCTTAATTATAATGTGTACTATGGTAAATGCGTACCACTTTTGATGTATGCATTACGCCTTTCGAGTTGTTCTACTTCCGACGTTTTGTGTATAAAAATGTACGAAAAGGGGGTGGATCCCAAAAAAGTCTTGGGAAAAATATGCATTTTCCGCCCCCATCCCCACCTCCCCCCCCCCCCCCACCCCACCCCTGATATCAGCAGCATTTCATCGTTAATTTAACGTAGTTCAAATGCTTGAGTTGGGTTGGGCAACAAATATGGTATATTACAAATATTAGTTATAATGGATTTTGGCGAAGAAGTTGTATGCGTATATTCACTCTCTGTGTTTTCTCGTCGTTTCAACAGTTACTGTGTCGAGAACGAAGTTTACATCCCTCGTGTGATTCAGTTGTAATTATCTCGCTTTTGCCATACACTGCGTTGCTTTATAACTCTGGAATATTATTTTTTTTTAAATCTGTTCGGCCGAGGACACTGACAAATTTCTTTCTTATGAGTCCTTCTACTTTTTTCTCAGTTTACTCCAAAAATGTTGATATTTATTATCAAATTCAGCACAAATGTTCATTATCTACTTGCCCACAGAGGATACCGAATGATTGGTTTATACCATGTGAACAGCTACGCTCTGTCCTCAACTTTGAAATAAAATTACCTACCAAAGTAAGTTCCGTTTTCCTTCGAACCAATATCCAGTCTGTAGGAAACACCTTCTGCTGCAAACATCAAGGCGAGGAGAAAAGATAACATCATTGTTGGTTCTATATTCATCTGTAAAGAAATGTAAAATCAAATTTGAGATATTGCACCTTGCCTTTGCTTTATTCTTGGCCAATCCAATTTCAAATGAATATAATTGATGTGGTGTCCGGTTTGCGAGCAAACTGCCCTGGTCACCCCCCCCCCCCCCCCCCCCCCCCCCCATCCACCATATTTTCCCGCACCAAAATCGCTCCAAACAGAGGGCGAATTGACGCAGAAAAATATTCGAGGAAACATGACTTGATTAGGGGCAAGTTGCTCGTAACCCGAGCACACGACAGTAGAATGTTCAGTCCTATTCAATCCCAGAATGTATTTCATTCCATTTCTGGTTCTTAACTCTTTACCAAACTCACACGAGCCTCCTCCCCCTCTCCCATTGTGACGAGCGTGGGGAGCTCGCTCCAATGAAGAGGTCGCATTATGTGGATTTATTGAAATAGTCTGGGAAATATTATTTTTCAACTGCTCAATACGTGTACTGATAAAGCGGTCAAGGCGACCCATTCTGTTCAATTCGGCGCGGGCTGAGATTCAGATCTTTAATTTTATGTCGCCTTATTACTTCATTTTATGGGTTTATTAGTGATAAAATCAGATGGAAAGATAAAACACCTCATATGACCCACTGAATGTGTTGCAATTGAGATATATGTCCAATGGACATAAGTGGGGGAGAAACAATGAATCCTCAGGTGAATGTTAGAACCTTTTACGACTTCGGCAAAACATGTTTCTGCTTCTTTGTCGCCCATGTTCGAAAGCAACAGTCTGTCGACAGAGACAAGGGAATAACTGTTATTACTTACGTAGTAGATGTGTTGGCATATACCACGACTACACACACCTCCAGTCCGAAGCTCTTTGCACTTTAAAAATGACTGCAAAATGATTCCATCAATAGTCAAATGTTCTGAAATCGCTTATTGGCATATATGAAATCCTCCCAAAATACCACGAAAAACGGGAATTGTCATTAGAAAACATTTTCTACGAATTTTTTGTAACTTTACTTTACATTTTTCTCGTGATCCCGTCAGTGAGTTTATGTTGATATGCTTAGATGAGTGTGTTTATACACGTGAAGGCCTGTTGATTATCCAAATACAGTGTCACTCGTGACTTCAAAATACGACAAAGGGCAATGGAGTTTCTTTTGGACGAAACGAAAACAACTTGAATTCTTGGTTCAAACATGAAAGATGTTGCCAACTCAACTTTCCTGATGCCCTAGCCTTGTTCGTGGTATTCGGAGCAACTTTAGTCACAGATTGTTTTATATACTTGCGTCCGTTTACAGCTATCACCACAATGTAGTAGCAGAATTTCCGGAATCACTGGAACCCTATCCTACCAAGTCAGTTGTAGATACGTACCAATTCGAGTACTATGCAACAAAAACTGTATTTTGTTGTATGGGATGCTTGTGCTTCTCAGAGATTAGTAGAATTTCGTAATTAACCCTTTACCTAACTTGAAAAGCAGACGACACTTGCAAAAATAATTCTTCAATAACTTATGAAAATTAATTGGCGATTTTTGAGAATAGCGCTGGCCGGTTTTGGCCGTTACGTTAGGTAAAGGGTTAAGAAACGTTGGCAAAATATGTTAGCGTTTCTTAGATGTGTGGGTTGAATTTATTCTCCTGAAACAGTTTGTATGTTTAGATTGTGTTCCCTTTCTTTTTTTTTTTTTTGTTTTGTTCAATAGTTATGGGAACTCCCCTTGAATGAAGGACTAGGACAAGGCTGGCGCTAGTAACTTTGCAACTCGGGGGGGGGGGGGGGGGCTGGGGCTCTAAGAGCAAAGTGCAAAGATTGAAAGAATATTACGTTGTATGTGGGAGTCGGAGGGTGGGTGTGTAGGTGTGGGTTTGACGATGGGTGTGTGTGTGTGTGTGTGTTTGGGGGGGGGGGGGGGGGGTTATGGTTAGGGTGGAACGAGTGGTGCCTGAGAGTATATTCTCAGAAAAAAAGACTGGTCAACATCTGTTTTCATTTCGATTTTTTTTTTAAAATGTCCCTAACGTGCCTTCGTCCGAATATTAATAAATGTTTAACAAACACTCCAATATTAATTGTAACCCTTTACTCAACGCAGACGATATCAATGTTTATTAGTAAAATATTTGTTTTCACATTTTTTCAAACAATTTCAACACGAGATGTGTGTTGCACACTGCTAGCTATCAATTTAACCCTTTACCCAACGTAACGACCAAAACCGGCCAGCGCTATTCTCAAAAATCGCCAATTAATTTTCAAAATATTTTCATTTTTTGTCTCAAAAACATAGGTTATGACCCCTCGTTGGAACGAGCTCGTCGAGCTCGTTCCAACGAGGGGTCATAACCTATGTTTTTGAGACAAAAAATGAAAAAATTTAGTTATTCAAGAATATTTTTTGCAAGTGTCGTCTGCTTTTCATGTTAGGTAAAGGGTTAAGTGAAGCGTGCTGTTATTGAGTCCCGGCATCGGAAAAAACTTTCACTCCACTGAACCACAGTAAGGAGGGATTCCAAAATCATTACCAAGGCTTTCGAATAAGCTTTTCGTAGCAATAATCAATTTTTTCGAGTTCGGTATAATGCATGGAATGCAACTTCAACTTTATAAGTCAATCAAATGATTCTCCACGAAAGGCACGAACGAAAAGACAGTGAGAAGCATTACAGGCCTTTGAAATTTGTCGAATTATGTTGTTTACATTCCAATTGAAACGTTTGAAGTCTTAGAATGCTACAGCTTATAATTTATGGTGTATTCAGGTGTATTGTTCGCATTGTTGTGCAGACAAATAATACACACACATTGTTGTGTATTATTTGGGTCCAGGACATTTTCCCCTAGGACATTTTCCCCTAGGACATTTCCCACTAGGACATTATCCCCTAGGACATTTTCCCCTAGGACATTTTCCCCTAATTATTCATCCACGGACTTTTTCCCCTAGACTGATTACTCCTAGATTTTTCACCCAGGACATGTTTTCATAGATTTTTTTTTAATTTCTCATGGAATAAAATAGAAAAAAAAATTGGAAGAATAATAATAAAAATGTAATTGAGGTTTAATGTAATAGTTTATTCTTTTTTAAAATAGCTAGCACAAGATAATAATATACATGTAGCAAGTAGCACAAATAAAACTATGATAAATCAAACGACGATAATATAGCTAAGAATAGATTTACAAGACGACTCAGATGAGAACACCCTTGGTGCAAGTCCGTAATATACTTTTATGTACAAACCTATAAAATTATATTACGAGTTGCATCCATATATTATCATTGTGCCCCACCCCTCTCTGTTTCTCCCACCCATCTGTGTTTCTTCACCTTGGTGCAAGTACTTGTTGCTCAACCAATTAGCACTAAACCCAAGTAGCACAAATAAAACTATGATAAATCAAACAACGATAATACAGCTAGGAATAAATTTACAAGACGACTTAGATGAGAACACCATTGGTGCAAGACCGTAATATAATTTACAAAACCCATACAAACCCATAATAATTCAACCTATTTTATTTTTATCTAGTACTTAGAAAATAGTGTGACATTAAATGAAACAAATTCTTTCTTTTTCTTGTAACAAAATCTTGAAATTAATTTTTTTTTAGTTTGGGGAAAATGTCTTCTCTTTTCTTCCTAACTAGGAGAAAATGTCCAACCTCTATTGTATTGTAAATTTATGGAATTTCAGACTTGAATTTGTAATTGAGAAAGCTGGCTGAATAGAAAATTGACAAAAACAAGCAAATTAAGCCATAATTTACTATTTATTGATCACACAAATTTTTTATTACACAAATTAAAAATTATTTTTACAACTCTTAAAGGAACTATGGATGTTACTGTACAATAAATAATATAAATTAGACAAATTAGACATTATTTTTACATCTTTTAAAGGAACTGTGGTGTTAATTAAAACTTGTGGGCTGGGTGAACGGGAATAACCCTATACGTCTCTCCTGACTGTCTGATTAAATTTCAATGATAGTTACATAATTGGGGGCTGTTTTTGCTAAAGTTTTATGAAGTGAAAGAACTTCGCGATACAGATTAATCAAACTACAGGGAACGAAGGTAAATTTATAAAAAAAAATCTTCAAAGCTGCTGTAAATTCACTTAAAACTAGAGGTCCTGTCACTGTGTTGTGCACTATTAGCGTCATTCAATTCCTGTAGAAAAACAGCTTGCCCAACAACTCGATACTTATAAATAGAGCCCATTAACACCGTTCTACCGGGATTCACGTATGTGTAATGATGTAAATAGATACTGAAAACCGAGACGACACTGCAAAAAATATAGGTTTTCTTTAGAACCAAAACTCGTTCTAATCTTGTCCCTGAGATGGAACCAGTTCTGTTTAAACGGTATTTATTTCAAATCCAATAAATTTATAAAGATTAACATTAAATATTGACAGAATTAAACATAAATTGAGGGGGTTTCAGCCGTAAGTTTAGAACTTATACGAGGTTGTCTCAAATCATTATTAAGCAAAGGAGATATGAATAGTTGGCATATCGAACCAGTTTTGGTTCTGTATAGAACCAATATACCAGGTATTTATATTCGCTTTGTTTCAAAATGTTTGGCGACATTTATTTGATTTGAAATAAATACTGTTTAAACTAAACTGGTTCCATCTCAGGGTCAAGATTAGAACCTGTTTTGGTTCTAAAGAGAACCTATATTTTTTGCAGTGTACATGCACAGAATCAAGAGAGTAGATTATTACTTAATCGAAACGCCATATATTCTCCACTCGAGAAATATTTATAACTGTTCATAATAGCGCAAGAAACACTCGCAGATTTTCATCACATGGGCCACCAGGTGCAACCCGGTGGTCCATGTGATGAAAGTTTGCAAGTGCTTCTTGTGTTTTGCCCTCAGAAATTATAAATAATTGCTAAGTGAAGAATCGTTCTCACAGCGATTTAGTAGTAAACCTCCCGCCACATACTGTAGTCTCAATATTTTCTTTCTGTTTGATCGGTTCATTTCGTGATTTCACTACCGACCTCGCAAATAGAGCATTATAATTTGCATTGCACAGCGCAAACGTTCTTGTGTAATTCAGACTACTTCATTCTTCTGCAGTAAGAAGCGCATCAACCAACTAGCATTTTCTGCGCTGATTGTGACAGGACTTCTAGTTTCAACTGAAGGTGGGGCAAATGGTTAATGTTAGTGTCTATGTTCATGGCCTTTTTGGATGTTAAAAAGGCATACGATAGAGTATGGAGGGAGGGTATGTGGCGCAAGCTGGAGGCTCTGGGCTTGGGGTGAGTTTGTTGGGATTATGAAAGCATTATATAAAGATGTACAGAGTGAACTTAGCCTGGGTAACATTACAACAAAACGTGTGCCTATGGAGATAGGCCTAAGACAGGGGTGTATCCTTTCGCCAATTCTTTTTGCATTGTACATCAAAGGTTTAGGAGATGAACTCCTGCATAGCGACGAGGGGTTTGCAGTTGGAGACTTGAAGATCCCAGGGCTATTTTTTGCAGACGATATGGTGCTAGTGTCAGAAAGCGAAGAGGGGTTAGAGAAGATGCCGGGAATTGTTGGGAAATATGGGAGCAAATGGAGACTCGAACTTAATGAATGCAAGAGCAAAGTTATACCCGTGGGCCGCAAAGTGGACCCCACTCGAAGACGGAGAGTGGGGGTGTTCTGCATTCCGGAAGGTAGCAGTAGACTTCTTAGTGTAGGAGAGACTAGCGACTATGAATACCTGGGGGTAAATATAAACATCACAGGAAGAGGCATCTACCGAAACCACACAAATAAATTAATTCTGAAGGGGAAGCGAATCCTTAACCAAATGAAACTTATAGGGAGAAACAGTTTCAATAAGGTTTTCGTGGAGAAAACCATTTGGGAAATGGTGGGTCTGCCAAGTATAACATACGGTACGGAAGTTGTACCCCTAAACCAGACAGCTGTTAAGAGCTTGGAAATCCTGCAGAACGATGCAGGCCGATGGATAACAGGCTCGAGTAATGCCACAGCACTAGAAGCAATCAGGGGTGAGCTTGGGTGGATGAGGATCAAGGACAGGATAGACCTATTGAAACTCGGTTATCTTAATTATTTGGTAAATCTCCCCGATAGCCGATGGTGTAAAGTAATGTTCCTGAGAACTTTCAACTCAAATATCAAGACGGGGTGGATGGTCCAAGCGAGGGAGCTAGTAGAAAACTACTCAATGAAGATCTCGGACCTTAACGTTGGGGCAAACCAGGGCAAAGAGATCGTCAGAGAAAGGGTCATGGAGGATTGTAACCTTAATTGGCGAGAGGGGGGTCAAACCAAAGAGATCTTTGGGTGGCCTGCGTGATAAAGAGAAGCCTGGTTTTGAAGAGTACCTTGATGGCACCTTTGGGGGGTCACTGTTGTTCAAGCTGAGGCCGCGGTCCCTGGAGCTGAGGGGAAAAATTGGGAAAAACAGTGAAAAGGAGTGCCAGATGTGTAACGTGGGCGTGGTGGAGACCCTGGAACACTTTCTTATAGAATGCCCAAAATACCAGTCTAAAAGAACAAGATTCACGGGGAGTATAATGGAGAAGTGGGATGGGAGAATGAAGGACATGTGGTTAGGGGGCGACTCAAAGGAGAGGGTTAATATACTAATCGGAGAGATTGGGAAGAATGGGGCAAGGGATGTCATCAAGCAGTTCGTCTCCGAGTGTTGGGAGGAGAGAAGAAGCGCGGGAATTAGGAGGCAGTTGGTAGAACATGGGTAACCAAGACCTTCTCATACGAGAACCGCGACAAATCAGCGGCCGGCCGAAGTGTTATTATTATTATTATACGCTGGTCGCAGCCTACAACTGGATTACGTATTTTTGTGAATTTTGTTAATCGACATGGGGTGGGTACAAATCACATTAAAAAGAAAGCTCAATTTGGTCAAAAAGCCAACACGAGCAAATTAGTCAATTTTCGATCTTTGTCCGACCTGAAAATTGACATTTTCATGAAAGTTCTGATGACTTTGATTCCCTGTTTTTAAATTGAATAAAGAACAATTCTAAATTTGTCGGGTTTTCTCGACAGAATCTTTTGGGCAGTTCCCTGCCCACAAAGATCGAATCGAGTTCTGGTGTAAAACACCCATGGATAAAATTATGGTTATTCTACTCATTTGTCCCCCCTTCCACCACACTTTTCTGTTTACACGTTCAATTATTGACTTGATTTTGAGCACCCTCCCCCACCCCCCGGAAACAAGTTTGTAACTTACCTGTGAGTTGTGATATATCAATGCCGGTGGTACGAGAATGTGGGTAATCATTATATTTTCCTTTAGCGGGCAATTTGACACCTAACTCGAGATGGCATGGCCTCTCATGCCTCTCGAGACATATGAGTGACTAACCGAGTTTTCCATACATTTCGACAATGCATAAATCAGAATGGGGTTTCATCCGTACATTCCTACCAGATTTATGGCACCCTCAAGTGCCATAAATCTGATAGGAATGTACGGACGAAATCCGTGATGGAAAACTAACAAAATTAATCTTTTAAATTTTAGATTGGGCATCGGTTGTCTGATTTTTATGTCCTTTTGCCTGATACTGGAACAGCTACGGGAAAAGGATATCCACATATCATAGGTTTCAACGGTTGCCGGATTTTAGTGGCCTTTGGTACGGTCTTCGGTTCGTGTTACCACTCTCAGGGTATGCCATCACGACCCCCCTCCCCCCCACCCGCAAGGAAGAAAATCAGTCGGTTCAGTCAGAGAGGCTTCAGGCTACCATCGGACATGTCCCCTCAGGTACAGAACATCTCATGTATTTCTCTGTAAATTCTGGACTGGCTGGTTTGGATTGCTCCAGGCTACATCAGTTAGAAATCCCCAATAAATTAGATGAATCATCAGATTATAAAATGAGTCTATTATTTTCCAATATTTTGCGTAGCGCAGTCGCTTTCTTAAACAGTAGAAAAGTATATTTTTCAGTAAGAGTAAAATCCCCTCCCTCTGATTGGATGAGAGCTGACGTGGTTTCTTTTATGCTAACGGCTCCAGTAGCAAATTTTACCGCCTGACGTCACCATGCGAAATATTTGAAATGACGTCGCCCGTTTCCTAATTGCTTCATCAACGGAGTGACCAGTAAGCCGATTCATTGTTCTGGATTCTTCACACGTGCAGCAAACGGTATTCTGGATGAAGTGTTGTTTAAATTACAAACCGATTTACGATTTGAACTAAGATGGAATGAGTTCATCTGGTTAATTGATTATTTATCCAGTGCCGTCGTGAGTACACGAGAGGTTTATTTACTGAACTTGTGATCGTTAAAAGTTGCCTTGCAGAAGGTAATCCGGCCGCCGAGGCACTGGGCCTGGTTTTGTTGTATGATGTTTTTTTTCTCGGCGGATTATTATTCTATAGGGTCTCCTTGATGAGATTTTTCTTACTGGACAGCTGACAGTGTTGAGCAATTTTTTTTATTCGACAAAATCCAAGATGGTCGCCAAGGTGGCCGCTATGAAAAAATACAATATCACCACATAACTTGGATCGGAATTTTTGGTAAGATAATATGGAATTTTGATTATTTTTCTTCTTGATTCATCGTACACATATATAATTTTTACTTATTGGACAAAATAAGATTACCAAAAACCAATATGGCGGCCAAGATGACCGCCAATGTGTCACACTTTTCTCATTTTTTTTGAGATTTCACTACGTATCCTTCATATTGTTGCTAAGATGTTGACAAATGTGCATGCTTATATAATTCTATTTACCAGAGGGGGCCATTTCTGCACACACTGGTATTCTAATATCCAAGTGGATTCTTGCTCTCTGTATCACGTTATTTATAAACGCCGGTATAACCTAGTCAATCCGACAAAAGTTGCGAATTATGTTATGTCCGTCGGAATTAACCGATATTATATGTATAAACAATGTAAGGTATATACACATATCGGCACATTTTCATGAATCTACTGTTACTCTCATGTGTCATATGAAATATATTCTCTCAAAACCCAAGACGGCGTCCAAAATGGCCGCAAATATGGCAAAAAATCATAATTTCTTACAAATATGATTACCGATATGAATTAGCCATATGGGGTGATGCTCTTTCGTTATATATGATCAAAGGAATTGTCTGAGAAACCCAATATGGCGTCCAAAATGCCCCCAAAATTGGAAAAGTAACAAAGCAGTTACAGTCTACACTCATCTGCCCATAGTCCAGTCGCCAATACACTTAACCTGTTTTTTTCTCGGTGTATTATCGTATCACTATATCGTATAACTATATGGTCTCCTCGTGCGACTCCTTTTACTGGGCAGCTGACAGGGTTGATCAATTTCCTTATAACCGCCAAAACTTAAGATGGCCCAAAATTCAAGTTTCCGCCGATACCACTGAAAATATTGAAATTGAAAGTCAAAAATCTTTACTAAATAATTCAGTACAGCACGCCATTTCCAACTGATTGTGTTGGTCACAAAGCGGGTCAGCTTATCCCCAGATTTTCCAGAAAAAAATCAAAATAGCTACCAAAATTAGTAACATTTTGCTATTTTCAGCAGTAGTGTTAAAAACTCCGAGACGGAGGTGGGAACTGAAATGTACGAGAAATTGTAACGAGAGATGTTTGCAAATATCATTGGTGAAGTACTTTATAAGGACCACACAAGATGCAGTGAATGTCAAGTTGAATGACTGTGTAGTTCCTTAGATCGACTCATCACTACGCATTACTGCCAGCGATGTCTGTTCATTGCAGCTGTCCTCTGAAACACGGCACGCACAGAAAATGGTACACGCCATGTTTGCTGCATTACACTTACACCTCGAATATTTGCATGACGTTTTACTCGAACATGCGCACCAAATCATCTTCAGTATTTCACCAGGTGCTAGCTTGACGTTGGACGCGACTGTCACAGGGTTCAAAGATTTTGTATTCACGTCGTTCTCGAATCCAAATACAGCTGGGCCCATCTGCGGTGGGTTAGGTTGAAGGGCATGCTTCCATATTCAAGTTTGCAAGTGGGCGCGTTTGACATTCTCAGTAAAAGCCTCTGTTGTGGGTGGTAGGCTGCAGAATTTAGGAGCAGATGTTGCAGTCGGATTCCCAATTCGTGTTTTCCATATGCACAAACGAGCATCGGAGATTGATGTTGATTTAGGAGATCTATAGCATAATGCTATGAACTTGGTGGCTTGTTCTAGAACATCCGATATCTCCACGTTTTTCTCACCAAGTGATTCCAGTGTCCCACCAGTTTGCAGAATCTTCAGTACACGCCCTTTGCCGATACCAAAGTATCCCCTACAGTATCGCACCCGGAAAGTGCGTGAGCAGCGAGCAATTGAGGAACAATTTTCTTGTGTGTATCAACTGCGGTAGGTATATCTATCACCACCCGTCCATGGATTGGTGACTCCATAGTCATTGCAACCGTCAAGTGTTGTTCAAGGTAGTGATGCAGCAATAACAAATAGACGTCAGTGTCGTTAGCAACAACCACAACGTTATTACATTCAGCTGCAGCAAACAATACTGCCTGTTGAACGATAATGTAATCAGCTTCCTCGTGACTAGTTGCCATATCTACTCTATCTGTCACCGATCCACAACTAACCTCAACCGGAACATCATATTGGCCAGTAATTACAAGTTTGTGAGTTCGTGTGTTTTGCTCAGCAAAACTTTTGTCCGTGATGAGTTGATCACATATAATGGAGATCAGTTGCTTTTTGTTCTCCACTACGGTCAGCACATGTTTTGTGGTGGTAGCAGGAGGGTGGGTACAAGTTGAAACACCCGGCAGCTATCGGCCTTTCTGTGTGACCTTGTCACGCACTTGGTGCTGTAGGCTACATATCTGTCAAATACCAGATACACATCACTCGATCGCAACTTCTGTTTGATGTTGTCTTTAAACGCTGTAATGAAGTCTAGAACAGTTGCCGATCTGGTTTTTGTAGACACGGGCCAATGAGGTATCCAGAGCAGTGCACAGCCATCGATAACAATTGCAGATTTCTTATCCACACCAGACATTCTTTTTGGTTTCTCAACAACTGTTTTATTTTTCAATACTGATTTTGATGTGCACACGCGCATATCCCCGGATTCATCAAATATGGCGGTTAGTAGTGGTGACAGTTCAAAGAAAAGGATATGTTTGATATCTAATTCACGTGAACTACATAGAAGTCCGATAACTCTGGAATAAATGAGATTAGTCTCATATATTTTGACCTCCCCAACCTTCAACGATTTTTTCAAGATTGCCATAGTTTGTACTGGTTTCGAAATTGACTCATAAAATCCACTCGGGAAGGCCTCTTCAAATTCCGTCATTTTCTGAACTCTGAGGCTGACAATCTTATCGACATTGACAGACGTTGGACCTATCCTACCAGCTGCGATGTTAATTATGGTCTCGGGGTGTCCGTTTGGATCCAATGGGTCGATGCACATTCCTAGTTTAGTTCTCAGACCCATACGGTCGACAGAATCACTTGCAATTCTTGACTTGGCCTCTTCCTTATGTGCGATCTGTAATTTGTCACTTTCTCGATCTGCTCGCAAATTTGATATACCGACAGCTAACTTCCCACATGCATGCAACTCAATGCCCAGGTTTTTAGTGTTTCGGGCTTTAATATGATCCCTATTATACCGGATTTGCCATGGCCATATCGCATGAAGGTAGTTTCGATATACATATCGCTCCATATGTCATTCCATAGACCAGGTATGTGTCTCATCACATGTTCACCCTTCAAGAAATGAGATAAAACATCCAGTGGCATATTTTTAATCTGCTGCAGATAGTAAAGCCCATATCTTGCGTAATTTGCATGACCAGAAGCAAAGAAATAAAGAAGCATGCTTTTCACAGCTTCGATGTTCAAAAGCCAGTCACTTTATCTCTCCGCTCGTACGTACAACATCATGAGGAAGCATGGTTTCAAAAAAGCATCAACCCACATTTTTGTCGTGCGACTTTTGCACGCGTTCTCTTCTAGCGATGCAAATAAATCTTCTGCACATTGCAAATCATTATTCTCGAAAGCTGTTCGCAAAAGTTCTTCTGATAACAAACGCATGGCTCTCATATTCATTGGAAACTTTTTCCCAGTCAACATCTTTTCAACCCCACCGAATACTGACTCAAGTATATCTGAAAGTTCAATATTGGCCATGAGCGTTCCAACTGAACCAATGAAACTCATGAGCAAATGCATACCACCCAATCGAGGAACAAATGCCGCGAATTTGTCTGAATAAGACCATAACACCTGAACTGCTATCTTGTATAACTGCTGATCGGCAGTAAATATAGTGAACGGCTGTCCTGCATCTGACGATAGTTGCTCTGCCTTTTCCAGAGCTGTCATAATAGTGTCTGAATCAGCAGGTGTCATGTCTATTAGAGGGAGGTATGCTGCGTTCGTTTTTGGGTTCGTTGCTTGACCCGAGTCTCTCGTCATGCGGATATTATACCCATTGAACTTCGGACAGTTCTGGTCACTGACCATATCTTTCAAAAATGCGAAGTCATGTTCTATCGCTCTGCGTAATGACATTGCACTGCGACACAATGTTGAAAGAAGGGGAAAAGTGTTTTGTACATGTGATGCGGGCATGTCGGGTCGTTTGGGTCCATTGAAACGCACAACATCCAATTCGTACTCTGTTGGTTTTGTCATATCTGACTTTTTCAGTCTTGGGATCGTCTGAGACTCAACTTATTTGCATTCTTTGCAGCCAGAGCTGCCGCAGATTTTTTGAATCTCAATAGCTCGTCATATGAGCATGTAACACCAAAATCACGCATGGTTTTTACCAACTCTTTGGAATCTCTTAACAGCGTTGCCAACGGAATTTGAAGCGGTGTGTATTTTCCGCACAACGCTGATGTCACTATGTTTCCTATCATCAGAGCAGGTAATGTGTGGTCCAACTGTGGAGCTAAACGACTTAGTAATGTGAGAAGTGTACCACTTACAAACGAGGATACGCTCTCGCTGTTAACATCTGTGGCGCAGTTATCTTTGTCATGATCCATATCTTTGATTTCTTTGCCAACTGCTTTACTGAGAATCTTTATGGAACTGTCAATATTGTCATCATCCGAGTCTTTAACGTGCCTAAGTAAGGTGCCAGCTCTGGATTTGTCTGCCAAAACGGTGGCGATTCCCGGGGAAGACAACACCAAAATGTCATCTCCGCAGCTATCGACTAGATCAGACACAAATGATCGACGGGAATTGTAAGTACCACCACATTGAAGATAAAGATAAAATAATTCGACAGAACTCCACGTGGGGGATGTGTCATGTTTCATGTAAGATATGACAGATTGTATGACCTGACTATGTGGTGTCGAAAGATCAATTGTCTGTTTTGCAGCTGATTCTACCGATTTTGGATTCGTAAATTTCGACCTACAGTCAACATGGTACGGAGCATCGGCAGCATGTAAGTCGCTAACAGCACCACACACTCTAAGCTTTACTTCTTCGGACCATTTATCGTACCTACGACAACAAATGCCAATTATTTCATCACTAACTGACATACGCGGTGTATGTGTGCCTATTTGGCGAAACAGGTAGGCGGGCCTCCACCTTGAAGGATTTTTCGTATCCCGGTCAACTATGCAGTCATCACCACAAAATAGGCAATGACGCCTGAAAGTACATTCGTCATGTGAACGTTTGGGTCGTTTTTCGGGTGGAGCATCAGAATCTAGGGATGTGCTATGTGCTATGAGCAATGCTTGCTTGCTTCACATTCTTCTGGTGCAAATACTTATCAACACAGTATTTATGGCAACTCAGAGTAAAATCTGGGTCTGCATCGTGCCCATGTTGCAAAGCTATATGTAAGTCATCGTTATAAATCCTACTACACCTGAGTATATTCTCAATTCGCTTTGCTTTCACGTTCAATAGAGGATCTTTGCTCCTCGATTCAGCACAACTGAACGTGGTTGAGAAAAAACAAGCATCTGACATGACGGAGTTAGTCTATGTCGTTTCAAAGCAAAGGTCGCCCGAACCTGATGCTATATCGAGTGAAGTTGAAGAAATAGAAACGCTAGTGATAAAAGGTGAGACAAAATTGTAAGCTTATGAGGTGTGTAGTGAGACACAATTGCGCTGTTGCAATAATGCGTCCTCGCTCTAAGAAATCAAAGAGAAAGAACAGTTATATGACGTAATCTCCAAACGCGTTCACATATAAAGAGCGTTGTTAGATATAAATAGCGTTGATAGATATAAATAGCGGTGTAATATCCGTTCAAGTTTTACCAAATACCCAATGCGGATGTAGTTACTATATCGAAACACAATTACATCGCGTGTTGTGCTTATATAGTGAGTTAAGATGAAATAATCATTCGGATCTGTAATTTCCACATTAATTTTCTACCCCTTCAACAGTATCTCACTTTAAGGCCCAATTTTAAAAAAATGCTCAATGCTGTCAGCTGTCTAGTAAGAAAAATTAGTAATTAGTAAGAGGGGTGTCTGAACTAATAAAAACCGTTGAGAAAAAAACTTAATACAACAAAACATGGTTTAGTGAAAAAATGGCGTTTGGCGGCCGGACTGAGGCAACTTTTAACGATCGCAAGTTTAGCAAATAAGCCTCTCATGATTTACAATGTAGGTTTTGTGCTGAATGTAGTGTCTTATTGGAACATATACGTTATTGTGAAGAGCTGAGGTAACATGGTCCGAGGTTTGCGGCTCGGAGCATATGTTCAACCGAGATGCGAAGCGTCTCGGTTGAACATAAGCTCCGAGTCGAAAACCTCAGACCATGTTATCGTCAACTCATCACAATAATTTATAATGTTTACAGTCAGGCCCGTAATTGCTGATCAGATCACAATTCAGATCAATAATTATGAGACTTGGATTATTTGTTTAGGTTATCCGCTGTGATGTTTACAATTTCGTCTTTGATGGATAGCTTCAGTTTGAATTGAGCACACCTATTTTCTAACTTTAACGCTTTGATACTTTGTACGTGTTATTAGGTACGAAATCTTGTATTTAATTTAATCTATCTTTCCAATAAGTTACTATTTAGTTTGCCCAACGGGTGTATTTTGCCAAACCTGGTTTAGCTCTTGTTAGTTGCATAGAAAAAGCAATTCATCCATAGAATTTCTGCAAAAATGAAATCTAGTCATTCTTTCAGAACTCTTCTGTACCCTTCAAACCTCAGATACCCTCTGCTACAATTCCTGGTCGTTTAATAACATAGTAGCCTGGTATGCAGCACTACCAACAAAACCGTATGGTTTGTTAACCAAGCTCTGTGAATGGAGCACAACTTGGGGGTTCCATCGGGAGAGTAAATTATCCATAGTGAAAAGAATGAAGTAAGTAATTCAAAGGAAATGTCTTGGAATATCTGTTCAGAACTTAGATTTTGAGACGTAATGTCAGAAATCCAATTTAACCCTTTACCCAACGCAGACGATATCAAAATTTATTATTTTAAATATCATATTTTTTTAAATTAAAAACAATTTCAACAAAACCATATCATGTGACCCCTCGCTGCACCCCAAAAGCCAGAGCTGAAAATGTCCCAGATTTCTAACTGGAGATTGCTTCAGTTTGTCCAATTATTATGACCCCACCCTCCTTAGGGGGTTCGGCGGGTATATAGTAGAAGACTCCCCAAGTGACATAAATCTGGTAGGAATGTACGGACGAAACCCGTGATAGAAAACTAACAAAATTAATCTTTTAAATTTTAGATTGGGCAAATTTATTATTTTAAATATAATTTTTTTTAAATTTTCAAACAATTTCAACAAAACCATATCATGTGACCCCTCGTTGCAACGAGCTCGACTAAAAAATATAAAAATACAACTGATAATAACAGACCACAGATTGACAACGTTACAGTACGTATAGTGATATAAGTACACACAGGGATTTGGGTAGTATGGGCATGTTATGGAATATTGATGGTGAGTTTTCTTGAAAGTTTTCCCCGCGAAACGGTTGAAGTTGCTATTGACGTCATGACGTCATAATGCGCACGCGACATTATAGAAACGTTTACCGCTGTTGTTGTCCACCGTACAATCCTACATTACGTTATTCGGGTTAGGGTGTATCGGACTGTTCGTACTTTAGGTACATGGTAGTATAGGATGGGAGGTATCTGCCACACTTGTAGGTCCCATGTTAGCTCTTGGTACCACTAATTGACCTGATGCTTCTTATTATCCCATGACTGAAATGGGTAGAACGTAATGCTAAGCCAAGCGGTACTGTGGGTTGGGTAATTTAGGACGGTAGTATAGTATGGGCGGTATATAACCCTGTAGGTCCCGTTTGAACCCTTTAGTAGTTTGTCAGGAATGCCTCGTGCCTGATCAGGATGACCTCTGTGGATGACCTCGGAAGTGACGAAATGTCACGTGACCCAGTGGCGCCATGTTAGGTTGTCATGGTAACCCGCTTGAGCGGCCATTTTATGACGTCATCCCCATAGTGATACGTGGTCCTAATGTGCATGCACAGCGCGTGTTGTTAGGGTGACACATGTTTCTGTCGTCCATTTTGTATACTGTTTCTATGATGGCACGCGGTTGCTATGTGACCCAAAACCCTCTAATTGCTCCAAGTTAAAATTCAGGCTCATGTATTGAGCCCAAATGTGGACAGAAGGGCTTAGATTTAACTAACTGGTATCTGACCCCTCTATGGATACAGTATTCCAAATATCAAAAGATTGTGATCAGTGGTTCTGGAGAAGAGGATTTTTAATTTTTTACAAATATGCTGATTCTCTCTACAATACACTAGGACGCAACCGGTGGCAATTATTTGCTATTCCATTCTACTGTTCCTTAGAATGCTTCATCCCAAACAACAGATCTCTGTTCCGTGCGGTTTGGAAAATTTGGAAAATAAGGGCATATGAAAATATTCTATTTTTAGCTCCTGGGGTTCCAACGAGGACGCGGGAATATATTGAAGGAATCAAGTACTCATGACTCAATAATGCCACATACCAAATATGGTGCAAATCGGCTCGTCGGTTCAGAAAATAGAAATTTTCAGGCAGGACGAAAAGTCTTACCCCTCCTGTTACAGAAGCAAATACTGCTCCACGAACTTTGTTCGAACAGACTTGATTCTACACCTCAAAAGGAAGCTCAGTACAAAATATCCAGCTATTGTACCTATTGGTTCGGGAGAAGAAGAATGTTTTAAAATTAGGGAGCATCCACCCACCCCTCCTCCTTCCTATGGGGCTGGGAAAGTTGATTTGACCAAAATCAAAATGCGATGTCAGAAGAAACAAACACCTCAAATTTAACTGAAATCGGTCCAGCGGCTTTAGAGGAGAAGTCGCGAACACCATGTTCACGGACGAAGGACAGATAGACGGCGAATGACGGATGAGTGATGACAATAGCTCAGTCAGGTGAGCTAAAAATGGGCATAACATCAGGTAGCCCTTAAAATAAAACTGCGCGGACCGAACACAAATTTCAACTTGACCACCAGGTACTAAACATATTGCTACACACCAAGATATCAACTGTGTGTACTTATATCACTATACGTGCTGTAACGTTGTCAATCTGTGGTCTGTTATTATCAGTTGTATTTTTATATTTTTTAGTCGCTCATGGGTGTTTACTAGGAGCGTTATAACTTATAACACTTATAGGCTTGGGCCATTTGGGAACAGTTTCAGTAACATTTTTCATAAAAATAATATATTTCCCTTTTTAGAGGTACTGTCGGTTGTGGGTGACTACAGCTACAGGACTACTGCACCCTGCCTCGCAGTATCTCGATATCACATGCACAATTAATGATCATCAACGATATTCGGCGCTTGCCTTTCTAAGTTTCCAGAACAAACTGTAACAGTTGAGAATGTAAACAATTTGCCCAAGTTACGGTCAAGGTCATATCTCACGGTGCGGTTGCGCCGTTATTCGCCCTTCCATTTCGGTAATTCGTTTGTGAGAGGGGACCATAAATCTGACACTAAAACCATTTAATTATATGTTGTTTTAATTCAACTCAGCGTTTATTACGCCATTTCCGAACAGAAATTGAGCGCGTGATCGCATTTCCATTTGGTTTCTCTCGTTTTTTATCACAAATCGCCCTCAGTAGTCCAGTATTTCTTCCATGTATTATTGCATTGTTCCATTCTTGTCCCGACGAGTAACTGTTATTTCGTTAAACATTCATATTCACAGTAAGTTAACCCATGCAATCTTCGAAAATGTTCCATTTTCTGATAACTGCGGCCTCCGGCGATCACGCGGAACAGAAAGAAACTGCCGGAAACACCGCCCCTCCTTATTTGGAAGATGTCGCGTCTCCGGACATCAACCCAATTGGAAACCTTGTCGTATGCTGGGAAACGCGGTGACGGTATAAATAGCCTGACCCGATCCCCAAACTCCGACTCGGCTATAGAAAACCAAACAGTGCAGAGGACTCATAAACCAGCACCACGAATACTCAAAAAAGTTTATTTGCGCAAAAGGTGCTAACACCATCCAAGACACACCAGTCAGACGATGCTTTATAACCACATAAGCAGATTATGCTATTTATGGATCACTGCTTTTAGATTCGCGTTTGTTTATAAACATTTCCAGGTGACTGAAAGTTTGTAAACAAACCATTCCTGTTTAAATTCAAGAAGCTGTGACCGACCCGCCACGACCGTGAATCGTGGGTCGATGCGGGATTAGAAGAAATCGTTGAGAATCTCGACCCTCGATTGGTTCTGTATCCTAAAATCTACCGTACATGAAATATTATGTTGGCCTGCCGCCTGCCGCCCAACGTAATGCATCACATCCTGTAAATGTGAACTTAATTGGAACTAAGTATTTTTGTTTGAAATATAGTGCAAACTTTGCCTCAGGCTGACTGAGTGATCACCTCTATCTTGAAAGTCTAAGTTCGTAATTAATTCCCTTTGTCCGTCAATGACAGTGAGTCCGTACGTCCGTCCAATGTATTTTGTGGCCATAATATCGCTTTATCGGCTGTATAATCAAAATCATTCTTGGTTCGAAAGTAGTTTCTGTTTATAAAACGCAAATGAAGAGTAAGATGCCCTTTGCAGACATAATAATAAATACATGTTGAGTCAGTTAATTAATTTCCTTTTCATTCTGTATGTTTCTGCCTTTTACTTTTTAACCACTTGGTGAGCCAGCCTGCCCATATCACCTGAAAACCAGAGCAAAGAGAACTACCATTGCAGCTATCACACAGATAACAGAGGAGCAGTAGCAGCCTGTGACAAGGGCAGCAGAGATACCAGTAGAGAAGACAACCGTGTGGCTGTCAGGCTTGACCCACGGTCTGCCGAGAGCAGTACAGTACAGTGTTTCTTTACCCACGGTGACCCACTCCCGTCTACCAGCATTTATTTTTCCACAGTGACATAATCTACCAGCATTATTTCTCTCAGGTGACCTATTCCAATCTAGCATATCACAATTTAATGTTAGGGTTGGTGTATGCCTGTTAACATCGCTCCGGGGAAAATGCTCGGCCATGCTACAATACCATAGCGCACTATCTATGCAAGGGGTATACCACTTGCAGGATCTAGCTGGATGGTGCCGAAGTGTTGCACAGGAAAAAGTTGCTCTAGCCAAAGTGCGGTTCCTATGAGAAATTTAACATTAGCTGTTCTGGCAAAAGTCCATTTAAGGAGGCCCATTCGGGTACTTGCTATACTACTGACAATACTAGAACACTTACCATCCACAATTAAAATACAACACGCAGATCGAAACACATCACATCAGAAAGGTATAAGAAATAACTTCACTTAAAGCCCCCGATCACCTTCTGCATATTTCCACCAAATACCCCTACATTGCCCCATAAACATTTGCTATCTAAAATACATAAATAAATCACCTCCAGCAGAAGATTCAATAACTAAAAGTACTTAAAAACAGTTCTTTCAATCAACGTCGTTTTCTTTGTTGAATTGTTGTTACATTCATCTCACTAGACCTCCGATTGCAACCTGGGGGTCTATTTGTTCAAATTGGCTAGCGTTTCTTCGAGGCATCAAGTTGCGTTTTCAGGGCAGCGAGGCGGCATTAAACGGGGTGGGTGGGGCTGAAATGTAAACTGGGGTTTTAAAATGTGTAATTTGACACGCTACCGAGGAGATAACTTCGATATCGATCCAGGTTATAGTAATCGCCTACTCGAAATGTAAATTCGTTGGGGAGCAAGTAGATTTTAATTATTCATTTTTTTTTATTTATTGGAGATGGACGACACTTTCGACAGCCTGGGACACCTCGTGTCGGACAGTTTTACGGGTGAGGGAAGCCGGAGTACCCAGAGAGAACCACAGAGCGGTGGAACTATGTCAGACTCCTCAACGTACCAACTCCGCACAAGCAGAGTTAGTATTGGTTGAAGGCGAACGCACCATCGGCGTGCAGTACGCCTAAGTGCACAGCTCCACCGTGCCCCCATGTGATCAATCGGGGTTAAATGCCTTGCCCAAGCAGTTGTCTCTGAAGGGGATCGAGTCGTGGGCATTTCGTTGTGAAGTCCAATGCCGTAACCACTGAGCCACAGAGCTCCCTAGCGAATAGAATAACAAGCAATGAAGAGTATGATCTATAAACACGCCAGCTATGATAATAAAATGACCTGGTCGACGCCCATTTCGTTTACGATTTTCGTATATTTTGAACATTGTTGGCCAAACAAATTAGGGTGTAGAAACTCGCCTCAGCCGTCCAATGCCCCCTCCGCAGCCCTTGTATGCAGGTGCATAATCTATTCCTCTAGTGCTGTACTTATAATACTGCGTCTAAGAAACCCTCACACAATGTATCACATCTCTAGTTACCTGCTTCGCTTCTCATTCAGACGTCACAAGTTGGACAAAACCGTATTTCTTCTCTCCAGTCTTTATCTGTTCAATTATGCGTGTCTCTCAAAGAGTGTGGACTTTCTCATTTGTTCTCGTTATAAATAGTTGAGGTGGGCGGGTCGTGATATCCGCTTTATTTGTAAAAGTCTGGATTAATGTCATTGGAGGCGTACCCAATATCACAATTAATTAAATGTTTTCGGTACCCGACTAACTCGGACCCCAGAGTTAATTCTGCCACGGATCTCCTTTCAAAAGTGTCGGGATGCTGATGCAGATGGCAAAGGGAAGCACGAGCGTTGATTGGGTTGGACGCGAGTGACGATCGATGATAGGGGTGGGGTGCCCCCCCCCCCCAAAAAAAAAAAAACAAAAAAAATTAAAAATTAATAAATGGAGACTTCTGGCGGGTTTTGGTACCCAAAAATCATATTATTTTTATTTTTGGCCGTCATTTTTAGCAGCATGTTTTGAATTCTCAAGTTCGTCAGTGAGTATCCAGAGATCTAGAATTATAGCTTTTAACTGCATTTAACGGTATTATTATTACTAAAACAAGCAGAGGAATAAAAAACAAGATATCCTAAAAAAACATGTTTATAATAAAATCTTGCAAATTATGTCAGAGGGATCCAGTATTGTCTATGGGGAAAACAGTGGTAAGACGCGAAGGGAGTATGACGAACTGAATTTTGTGGGTGTTTTACCCTTTAATAACGTATGTTTTACTAAGCAACCACGCCATAGTGTAAAGTGTTACACGTTTTACACCAGAGAGAATGATTAATAAACATGCATTAATTTGACCAGTCCAGTTTTTAACACTATTTTTGACATGAAGCAATGAAATAATTGTATAGGGGTCAAAGAAGGCATAGAACAATAGACTACTATAACATGGAAATCACATGGCTCGTGGAATAGCCAATCGGAATCAACACGATGAAGCGTTTAATTAAATTATTAAGAAAAAGTTGTGACAAATAGGTGTAACGATAATTTGTTTCATGTTAGTTTGTGGATTTTATGCAGCGTTATTTGGTAATACTATTATGAAAACGTTAACTGATTTTTCCAGCTTGTAGGAATATTTAGTTGAATTTTTCCCTGGATGAAATTTATTGCAAAAGGACTGAAAAATATCATTGGTTTATGTCACCGATATTGTAAGTGGGAGTGGCCTGTTACTTTATTTATTCTGTCCAAATTTGTCATTTGTTAATTCAGAATAATTGTGGGATAATTCTGGCATGGTGGAAACACATCGTAGTTTGTTAGTTTGTATGAATATTAGTCACAGTGGAAGTCACCAAAGTGTTTAAAGTAACAACGGCTTACGGTAACAAAAACAATTGGTATTTTAAATTATCGCAGTTCTCAGACGACAAACGCAGTCAGTGAGAGGATTGCCTCGCCACGCTGGAAACCACGCACCAAGAAAGGATTGAAACAAACTTCCCTGGTTGGGACCAGTGCACATTTTAAATAAATAAACATATGAATAAAGATATAACAACCCTTTAAGCGGTTTTAAGTGTATGTCTGTGGGCGGGGATTTTTTGTCATTGTGGGGGGTGGGGGGGGTGGGGGGGCTACCATCACCCCGTCATCCGTCATCCGTTCCCCTGAAGGCAGACCAGATGGCCAAGGCTCAGCGTCCACTCTACCTTATAGGCTGATGGGTGACTCCCATCTTTCAATAACACATATTGGTATAATGTTTCCTTTTTTTATAACCGTTGTGGACAATATGTGGTGGGGCTGCTCCCGAACACCTACAGTTTGGGTTTCTTTTCTTTTTTCTAAGACAACAATCAAAGTGCGGTTTCAGTATTACCATGCATATAAATATGCCCACGTTTCTAAGTAAAATACAGAGCAGAATCTCGTAGTTATGCACAATTCCAAGTCACCATCCAGTTCAAGGTTATCGGGGGTCTGACCCCAGTACCTTACTGTCCGTGCGCACACTCAAACCAAGAAGATTATTGACCCTCGCTTCCGACCCTCGTGGATCCATAAGCAAGTAAAGTTATTCGGGTTGAAGGGGATTTCAATCCCACATCGTCCCAGTGCGCTTTCGGCGCCCTGAAACTTTTCATTCATTCATTCATTCGAAAATTAATTCCAGTCTGCTGAAGTCCTGTTCATGCCCAGCCGAGAGCAGAGTATTGGTACAACTGACTTAGAATCCTAGATTTCGACCGAAAAATAGTATGAACATTGCTAAATTAAATATGAAACTACGAAAGAAGGATAAATGAGTTGGGGACGTTTTGACTAATTGTTGGGGACGTTTTGACCAACTGTTGGGGACGTTTTAACCAATTGTTGGGGACGTTTTGACCAACTCTTGGGGACGTTTTGACCTAAAAAATTAGGGGACGTTTTGGTTTGGGGACGTTTTGACCAGCACCATATAATTTATGCCACCTTAAACTATAGCGGGAAATGTCAAATAATCAAGCTCACAAGCCACCAGAAAACAATTTTTGTTCGGAATTCGACGCTGTTATGGGCTGTTAGTAGGTGATAATTGCGGATTGACGACCACTTGTACATGTACGTGTACAACATACATACACGATGCGTTCACCAACGTGGAATTCAGTGTTAAATCACTCGCTTGTTCACAAAACTGTACAATGGTCTTGAATCCCCTCCATGTTTTTTTGTGACTCCTAGATCGCACTTTTAACGTTCAAATACTCGTGGTGAACGCGCGTTTTTAATAAAAGGGTGAAATTGTACATCTTCACTTTTATCTTGTACTTAATTTTTTGTCGACGTTCCCATCGCAGATCAGACCATCGATCCATCGTTGGTGAACGCGAGCAAAAGCAAAAAATTCTGGGTCATCATCAAAAAACGGTCTTGGGGATTCTAGACCAGTGGTCCAGAACCCGCAATTGTTTTGAGGCAGTGGTCCAGAACCCGCAATTGTTTTGAGGCGGTGGATTTTTCCCATTTATGACATTTTAGGGGAATTCCCCACTATGAGAAATTCCCAAACTCAGCTAATCGAGCGATCGGATCGCTCGATTCTCGTAAACTCGATCTGAACGAAGAGTGTCGTTGGTGTGTGTTGGAAATTCGCGAACCCAGTCACGTCTTTCTGAAGTAAAAAAAACTAACACATTTTATCGTAATGAGTGAATGAGGTTTTTTGTTCAAAAGAGTCGATTATGAATATGGTCTGTATTATAGACATTCATGTTTTCTCTTGATGGGACGGATAGAAATTGAGTTTTGAGGGTTTTTTGTTTGAAAGAGATGATCTGTAATAGATATTCGTATTTTGTCTTGATGGGAGAGATTGACGGTTAAGCGTTCGTTCGAAAAAAAAGTCAAACACTTATCGGAATGTTTAAAACGCATTTTCCGCTCAATTAGGTTTTGAGTGGTAAAACTTTTAATATATTCATGATAGCAATCGCAGTCATCAAAAGGATTCTCTCTTAATTCGACACTCAGTGAATTGATGTGTGAATGAAAATCTTTTGACAAATGTAAAAACTACTGTCAAAATGCTTTAAATCAGAAACCGGTTTGTCATGTACTGTTTAAACGTATTTTTAAACTTCAATTAAAACAGTCAGTTGAGATGTGAATATTTTCAGATTATTATATTAAGACGGAAAGAGATTTTTTTATTACTTAAAACATAAAAAATATAATTAAACATTTAATTTTGAAAATAATAAAAACAATTAAAACGAAAGATGTTTTTACAGATGGATCCTAGACGCCGAGATTTAATTTTAGACCATTATGAACGTGCTAAGAAGGGCATTCAGTCTGCTGACAGGAGCAGACGTCTCGGTGAGATGGAACTCAAACGCGAAGCCACAAAAATATTTAAACCCGTGACGGAGGGTCAAGAGCGAAGCAGGAAGGAGATAGTCGAAGAATTGAGACCTATAAAGGAGAGTTCTTTGAGAATGGGTTCGTTACCTCCTAGTTTTGGAAATCGGTATTCCGTTCAATCTACACCGGATTACGTTCCCACGGGAATTCAAACAGATATGAGCGAGAGCGACGATACAGCTTCGACTATCACCACTAGTTGCGTCGCATCGTCCGATGATGATGGTGGCGGTAAGAGAGATCAGTCGTATGGATTTTATAAGGATTCGGAGGGAAGGATTTTTGTAGGTGATACGGAAGTGGATATTGGGGATGATGAATTGATCGTCGGTTCGAACAGATACGAATTGACCGATGGTTTGCGGAGATTGCTCCTTTACGACAAGCCCGGCGATTACACGGAACAGGATTTCGACAATTACGGAGACATTCTGGTCCAGACCCACGCCATGAAGAGAAATAACGATGCCAGAGAGACGAGACCCAAAGCCAACAGAGGTTACAAGTGGACGAAAGTGGTGAAACCCATATGGGATATGAACAAGAAGTTCGTCAAATCGGTGACTGGCAAAGGGGTGAAAACCACTTTTCTTCCGAGCGATTCCGACGCTCTGTCTCAGAGATTGAGTTTGTTGATGGCGAGCAGACAGGCTGGTAACACGGGATTAGATAATCAGATAGTTGCTATATCTGACGAATTGTTAAGACAGAAGGTTTTGAATAAAAACCAGGATAAAAGGCTGATGAACGAATTGAAGGATTGATGTGTATATAATAAGTAGAGAGAAACAAACAAACAAACAAACAAAAATAAAACAGTAAATTCTTACACTTGAATAATAAAAAGTATTTAAACGGCAAAAACGATTTATCAGTGAAAAAAAAAAAATATATATATCATAAAAATAAAATATGTTGGTGATAAAGAACAGGGGATACGTCAGAACTTAGGTTCAAGGCGGTTCTGGCATCGTCGATTCTATAATGCGAGCGTTCACGAACAATGCGGGTAGAAAACTCGCATCGACCGCGTTTGAGGTCAGTAAGAAGACGGTATTGGATGCTGGTAAGAAAGCCGCTTCCGAAGCCAGTGGTAGGATAGCTTCTGTGGCTGGCAAGAGGGCAGCCGACGCGTTGATCGACAAGTTGATCAGTCCGCCGGCGAAGCGAGCTGCGTTAGAGCGAACGCCGAAAAGTTGGAAAGATTTTAAGGATGCTGTGGTGCCCATACAAGATTTAGCCAAAATGACGAGTGGATCCGGATTGAAGAGAACTCGCGACGGTGCGATATAAATAAATAATAATAACATTAAAAACAGAGTTTGAAAAACATAAAAAAAATTGTGTTTGAAAAGAACCTAAAATAACAAACAAAATAAAACAAAGATGAACATTAAAGATATGTCTTGGAACGACGCCGCGACCAAGAGGTCGAATAACGAGTTCTTTCCCAAGAGCATAAGAGGCTTGATAGTGGCAAAATCGAATTGTGGAAAGACCAATCTGTTGATGAATCTGTTGTCCCGACCCGACTGGTTGGATTACGACAGATTGTTCGTGTTTGGCAAGAGCTTGTTTCAACCCGAATACAGATTGCTTCGAGAGTGCATGGATCGCAGATTGCCCAAGGACGTCATAGCCAGAATCTTTGACAGTAGGGAGGAATTCGACAAGAGTGGAGCTCCACTCTCGACCATTTTTGACGGCGCGGCGACGGAGCTGATGAAGAGAAATGAATCTTCGAACGTCGAGTGTCGATTTTATGAGAACACTAGCGACGTTCCGGATCCTAGAGAACTGAAATCGGAAGATAAGAATCTCATGATTTTCGACGATCTGCTTTTGGAGAGACAGAACCGATGCGAATCGTATTACGTTAGGGGTCGACACAGCAACGTGGACTGTTTCTACCTGTCGCAGAATTATTTACGATTGCCCAGACAGACGATAAGGGAGAACGCTAATTTTCTATGTCTCTTTAGCCAAGATCTCAAGAATCTCAATCACATCTACGGCGATCACGTCGCAAACGACATGAGCTCTGCGGAATTCAGGAGATTCTGCAAGAGGGTTTGGGATGGTGGACTTTACAATTTCGTCGTGATCGATTTGACAAGCGAATTTAATTGCGGAAAATATCGGTGCGGATTCGACAAGTTTTATGTTTCCGATGATAATAATAAGATAGAGCGTGAAAATAAAAATTAGAAAAATAATAAATCTTCAAATAATTAGTTTTGAATAAAAAAATAAAATTAAATATAATGTTCGAACATGGAGAATTGTTAGGACGGATAGCCGAGAATACGGCTGCAAAACAATCCATTCAAATCGTGGTGAGTGGCGATTCGACTCGATTCGCTACGAAATTCGAACCTTCCATCGAATTGAATAGAGAGAAACGATACGAGATGGCGTTGGTGAATCTGGAGACTTATTATTCCTTTCCCAACGTCACTGGAAAGAATAACTCATTCAAGTATTCCGACGGAGTGGATTGGTTGGAGATTCGAATTCCCAAAGGGAGTTACGACATAGACGATTTGAACGATTACATTCAGACGCGAATGAAGACGGATGGAAAGGGAAGCAACAAGATCAGACTCGCTCCCAATCCTAATACCTTACAGACGATGTTGGATTTGGAAGATAATTTTCGAGTGAATTTCAACACGGACGATTCTATAGGCAAGATGTTGGGATTCGATTGATAGATGTATCGAGGCCATGCGGCATCTGAAAATACGGTCGACATTCTCGCAGTCAATAGCATTCTGGTGAACGTGGACGTGATTGCTGGAAGCTACGTGAATGGTAGCGCTCAACCGACGATCTATTCCTTCTTTCCAAACGTGTTGCCGGGTTATAAGATCATGGAGCGACCTCGAAATTTAGTTTATCTACCAGTGATTTTAGACACGTTGTATAGTCTCAAAACCACGTTGACGGATCAAAATGGTGAACTGTTAGATCTTCGTGGAGAGAGAGTGACGATACGATTTCACATGAGAGAAATATAAAAGCAAAAAAAAAAAAAAAATATTATATATATAGATAACAAAAATAAAATAAATGCAATATTAATTTTACAAAATTATTTTAATATAATTATTAAACAAGAAACAATTGAAGTAAATATATTTTAAAAAAAAACAGAATTATGACAGAATACATGGTTAAAAACGTGAACATATCCGCAGGACAGAGGAAGAAACTTAAGAGAGCGTTAACAACTCGAGGCGAGGCGGTGAGTTTCAAATTCACTCACGAAGATCTGACGAGAGGCGGTCAGGATTCGATCGCCTGGACCAGAAGTCAAATCAAAAGGATGGAGAAAGCGATTCGCGATGGAAGAGGGTTGACGGTGAGAATGAGTCCCGCTCAATTGAGATACAATTTGAGAATGAAAGGTGGTTTCCTACCGCTATTGGCAGGAATAGCCACAAAAGCATTACCCTTCGCTGCAAAGGCGCTACCCTTTCTCGGAAAGACTCTCGGCGTGGGAGCTCTCACGGGACTCGCAAGTTCGGCAGTTGTGAAATTAATGGGTGGCAGCGGACTGTTTTTGAAGAAGGAAGGAGCCGTGTGTCGCGTCCATGTAGATGACAGCGGTAAAGGATTGTATCTAGAACCCGTTAGAGGTGGCAACTCTCTGAGAGGAAATGGCCTCTATCTGAAGAGTGGACGGAACGTTGAGCGACTCGGCAAGGGTTTGTTGCTCGGTGAGAATTCGCCATTTAAGAATATACCGATTTTGAATATGTTATTATAATATAAAATTATATAAAATATAAAATCATAGAAAGTATAAAATAATATATTTAAAATGGATAAAAAGGTGGAGAAACAAATTTATCACCTGGATGAAAAGGTGGAGAAACAATTTGATGATAATGACGAACATCGCAAGCCAGAGAGCGAAAAAAATAAAAAAATGGTTAGATGCTAATGATGGATATCTAAGGAAAGAACTAATGAAAGAGATAGATAAAGCGCGGGATAGACGGTTGAGAATGAGACGATGCTTTCCACGGTCACCACTACCTTCTGAAGAGAATGGTAATGATTCGAGTGTTACCAAGAGATGCACAACATTTGTTAATAATTATGATTCGGATAAACAAAAATGTTGTTATAAACGTATCATATCACAAAGAAAAAGAAAAAAAGAAAAAGAAGAAGAATCGACGCTGAAAACTGAGAGAAAAGGAAACGTTATTATAATATGTTATGATGATAGTGAAGAAGAAGGAAAAAAAAAAAAAAAAAGTAATGAGATCTAAAGTTGATCTTATTACTTTTTTTTTTTTTTCATTTTTCTTTGCTAAAAATCAATCACTCTATTGTTTATATTTCCAAGTCCGTTATTAGCATTTTGACACGAGTGTCTTCTCCTTTTTCAAAAACGTGTTGAATGTTTATCTTTACTCTTTTGAGTTTTTTTACATCAGTCAACTCGCTCTCACCACCCAATTTCTTCACGAGTTCGAATGAGATGTTTGGAAATATGTAATTTCCATAGGGCAACGACAAATCGTCCTTGTCGAATTCTCTATCTTCGGCGATGACGATGTTCTGCAGATCGCTTTGGTACTCGTAAATCAAATCGAGCGCGGCTTCATCCAATTTCAAAGGCATCTTATATTTTTTGTATTTGTGCTTTAAGCCCTTCGTCTTGACCTCGTTCAATTCGATGGGATCGTGTCGTTGTAATTTATAGATTTTATGACCGAATTTCTTATACGTTTCGAATCGTTTCAATTTCAATTTGCATCTTTTAGGTGTTGTTGTCTTCATGATCGATTATTTAGTATTTAAATAATAATTTGTTTAAAAAGTTTTTTTTTTGCTCTTTATATATAAAAAAGTTTTTTTTTTAATTTTTAATTTTCTTTAATGTAAAATTTTTTTAGTAAAAGATTTTTTTCTCTTTATATATATATATAAAAAGTTAAATTTTAATTTCAATCTCTCTATTGTTTATATTTCCAAGTCCATTATTAGCAAGTTGACATTCGTCATTTTTCCACATACGAAAATGGTGTGAATGTTTATCTTTACTCTTTTGAGTTTTTTTTCATAGGCAAATGCGATCTCACCACCCGATTTCTTCACGAGTTCGGGTGAGATTATTGGATATATGTAATCTCCATAGGACAACCATAAATCACTCCTGTCGAATTCTCTGTCTTCAGCGACGATGATATTATTCAGCAGCTTGCTTTGGTACTCGTAAAACAAATCGAGCGCAGCTTCATCCACTTTCGAACACATTCGATATTTGTGTTAGTAGCGCTCTAAGTCCACCATCTCGACCTCATTCAATTCAATGGGATCGTGTGGTTGTAATGTATAGATATTAAAACTGGAGTTCTCATACCCTTCGTCTCGTTTCAATTTCAATTCACATCTTTTAGGTGTTGTTGTCATGAACGATTATTTGGTTTTTATGAATTCTTGCAAATAATGTATATTTTTAAATTTTGTATTTAAATAATAATTTGTTAAAAAAAAGTTTCTCTTTATTTCTCTTTATATATAAATAAAAGTTAAAAAAAAGAAAAATTCTTACAAACTCAATTTTGAGGTAAAAACAATGATCAAGTCCAAACATCCGAATTATAGTCTAGAATGTGCAAGACTTCAAACGTTTAAAAATTGGCCTTCGCATCTCGCTCAAAAACCCGAAGATTTAGCCGCTGCGGGTTTCGTTTACGTGGGTAGAGGTGACAAAGTCAAATGTTTTTGTTGTGACATACATTTGATGAATTGGGAACCTCACGACGTACCTTTACTAGAACACATAAGTAATATTGAAAAAGACGAATGCGATTATTTGAACAAGATCCTAACGTTGGGATTGATCAAAATCCAAGATGAAGAGAGGGATAGAGATAAAAACCAAAAATTATTGATGGATATGTTACAACTTGGATACACCAAGGAACAGTTGTACGATGCGTTAAACATCGCGAACAAGACCCTGTCTCAACTCATAACTTTAGAACATCTCATCAAATTCATGGCGGAAGCGGACGAGTTATCGTCACTCATCGAAAACAAGCCGAGTAAAACGTCCACCACCAAGTGTCTGGTTTGCGAAGGTGTCGCAAACGTCTTGTTTCTACCGTGCGCACACCTGCATTACTGTAGAGAATGTCATTCCGAAGACGAGAAAACGTGTTCGGTTTGCGAGCGAGAAATAAAAGCGGTCTTAAATTGTTTTTGAATAAAAATACATTAAAGAAAAAAAAAATTGAATTTAAAATTTAACTTTTTTTTTTTTTTTTCTATTATATATATATAAAAAGAGTAAAAAAAGCAAAACTTTTTTAACAAATTATTTAATATAAAATTCCAAACAAAAAAAAAATATTCTTACAAATGAAGCAAACAGATAAAACAATGGTAAATATAAATGAGAAAACCATACCTCAGTTAAACGAGATTTGTAAACTATTACAAATTTCAGATTTCAGAAATCATAGAACTAAATCAAAAAAAATTGAAGTCATACAAGAATATTTGCAAAATGCTAGAAAGGCAAACGAAATGTCAATAGCAACGACGTCAAAAGATGCATCAGTTGTGAAAAATAAGAAGACGACTAAACGAAAAGCCATTGAAGAACATCAAGTTTCCAAAGAAAAGAAAAGAAAAACTAAAACGAAAACGAGTGATGCACTTCAGATTCAAGACAAACGAGATATATCGAGTGAAATTCAATGAGCAATCGATGAAGAGAAAGGAGAAGAATATGTAACATGACTTGTTGCGAAACTATTCCAATCAAAACCCGTAGAATGGGAGAGTGCGATCAAAGGCGTTTTTAAAACTTTTGACGTGATTCCCTTGTTGAAGAAAGTTGATCCGAAATTGTTCATGGAATGGGTGAAGAAAGAAGTATTGGATTTGTTTCACGAATACATGAACGTGGGATTAAAAATTAAGATGATACTCCATTGCATAATGAATAAAATCGACGTGAAGTCCGGCGAGAGCATCGTGAAAAATGCATATTTCAGATCTAACGCCAAACCCGTATTTCGAGGTTCAGATCTATCGGACGTTTTCGAAAAGATGAAAGACAAGATGATGACGTCTCTCGCGAATTATCAACATGAAGGTAGTAATTGGACGTTCGATAAGGTGTTGAAACTCGAAATTCACATAACTAAAAACGAACCATTGAAAGGATCTTCCTACTTGGAATTACCTTATTTCTTGACTAAGAAACACGCCGTGGTCAACCTGAGAAATAAAGATGATCAGTGTTTCAAATGGGCAGTCACCTCCGCTTTATACCCTGTTGAAATACACACCGATAGAGTTTCTCATTATGAGGAAACTTCTAAAAATCTCGATTGGACTGGAGTGACTTTTCCAACAGAGTTAAAACATATCGAACGTTTCAAGGCTCAAAATCCCACCATTGCGGTGAACGTCCTTGGATACGACGACGAAAAACGAATGATCTATCCTCTCAGACAGACTTCGTATTGCGGAAGAGAACAGACGATTATTTTATTATTGATTTCGAATGGTGACAATCGTCATTATTGTTGGGTTAAACATCCGACAAGAATACTGTCAAAACAAAATAATAATCATAAAGGAAAGATATCTTTATGTTACAATTGCATGAACGTGTTTCACAGCGAAAAATCATTAGCGAAACATCAAAAATATTGCAACGAAAATCAAGGTGTCGCCGTCGAAATGCCCCAACCCAACACCATCGTGAAGTTTGAAAATCACAATAGAAGGTTAAAAGTACCATTCGTCGTGTACGCCGATTTCGAATGTTTCACTGCGAAAATGAGTTCCTGTCAACCCAACGCTCTTCAAAGTTACGTCGAAAGATATCAAAAACACATACCTTTGGGCTATTGCATTTACGTGAAATGCGCTCTCGACTCGCAACACGACATGGGTCCCTTCACCTACACGAAACAGTGCGAAGACGACGACGTGGCTTAAAGGTTCGTGGAAGAGTTAGAATCGAAAATTCAAATGCTATACAACAAATTCAAAACTCCGGCGAAAATGATCATCATGCGAGAGCAGCAGGACGAAAATAACAGAGCCACCGAATGTCACATATGCAGACAATCGTTCGATGAGAATTCGGAGGAAAATAAGAAGGTTAGAGACCACGATCATTACACGGGTCTGTATCGTGGTCCGGCTCACAGCAAGTGTAATTTAAAATATCGAGACGCCACTTTCTAAATCTCGGCACCTCACACGAAGAATTAAATTGCATCGCGAACAGTGAAGAAAGATACATTTCCTTCACGAAATGGAAGCTCATGGAGAAGAAAAGAGTAATCAATGGAAATACGTTGAAAGAAAAAACGAAATCCATTCGTAGAGGCATACGTTTCATCGACAGTTTTAAATTCATGTCGACCGCTCTGGAAAAATTAGTCGATAACATGAGCAAGGATAAATTTAAAATCACGAGCGAACATTTCGGAGAATGAGTAGACGTCATGTTGAGGAAAGGAGTCTATCCTTACGATTACATGAATGATCTAAAGAGATTTGAAGACACCGCACTACCTTCGAATGAAGATTTTTATTCGAAATTATACGAATCCAACATTTCAGATGAGAATTACGAACACGCCAAAAACGTGTGGAAATCATTCGATATGAAAACCATGAGAGATTATCATGATCTCTATCTGAAGACCGACGTTCTGCTCTTGGCAGACGTGTTCGAAAATTTTCGAGACGTCTGTCGTCGAAATTACGATCTGGATCCCGCTTGGTATTTCACTGCACCCGGTCTGGCGTGGGACGCTCTGTTGAAGACCACCGAAGTCCAATTGGAATTATTATCTGACGTGGACATGTTGCTCATGTTCAAAAGGGCTGTGAGAGGTGGCGTCTTGATGATCTCCCACAGACATTCTGAAGCTAACAATCCCTACAAGAAAGAAGGTTTCGATTCGAAACGGTCGACTAAATACCCACAGTATTGGGACGCCAATAATCTGTACGGTTGGGCTATGAGTCATCCTTTACCGATTAGAAATTTCGAATGGGTGAAGGAACCGGAAGAGATGCAAAAATGGAGAGACTATCCTTGCATTTTAGAAGTCGATTTGAACTATCCGGAAGAATTACACGGTCCACACAACGATTATCCGCTGGCTCCCGAACGAATGGAACCGAACGAAGGAGACGAGGAAAAACTCATTCCCAATTTATTTAACAAACGTAACTACGTCGTCTACAGCGAGGATTTGAAACAGTACGTCGATTACGGGATGAAATTAGTCGACATACATCGCATCATTCGATTCGATGAAGAGTCTTGGATGAAAAAATACATCGATCTCAACACGAATCTCAGAACTCGAGCCGAGAACAATTTCGAAAAAGATTTCTTCAAACTAATGAACAACTGCGTATACGGCAAATCGATGGAAAACATCAGGAAGAGAACCGACGTTCGACTCGTCACGTCTGAGAAAAGAGCTAAAAAATTAGTGGTGAAACCCAATTACAAACACCGAACCATATTCGACGAAAATCTAGTGGCCGTTCACATGCAAAAGATGCATCTGAAGTTCGACAAAGCGTATTATCTCAGACCGATCATCTTAGATATCAGCAAGCGATTGATGTACGAGTTTCACTACGATTACGTCAAACAAAAATTTGGTGACAAAGCCAAACTACTGTTCACCGACATGGACAGTTTAGTTTACGAGATAGAGACGAAAGACGTCTACCGAGATATATCTCCGGACGTGGCCGATTGGTTCAACACGAGCAATTATCCCGTCGATCACCCGTCCAACATTTAATCGAACGACAACAAGAAGGTGTTGGGTAAATTTAAGGACGAGAGTGGTGGTAAACAGATCGTCGAATTCATAGGCTTGAGACCCAAACTGTATGCTTATTGTCTAGAAGATGATGAAGAGATCAAGAAGTGCAAAGGAGTTAAAGCGTGCGTGGTGAAGAAAAACATCTCTTTCCAAGAGTATAAAGATTGTCTGTTAGGAAGTGGTCCGGTGTATAAGACTATGAAATCGATTCGAAGCAAAAATCACGACTTGTATACTGAAATAGTCAACAAGATTTCGCTGACAGCCGACGACGACAAGAGATTCATGTTAGATGATAAAATAAGCACTTTGGCACTCGGACATTGGACTTTGGATCTAATTTTAGATGATATGAATGGAGATGATTGGATTCTAGATGCGATTGTGGATGATAAGATTCCAGATACGATTGTGGATGATAGGATTCCAGAAAATCAAGAAGAATTAGATGAACACAAAATTATAGAAATCGATAGTGACATCGAGAAAGTTAGTTTAAAAAGAAAAAGAAAAAAATAGAAAAAAAATAACGTCATTTTTAGTAAATTATAATAAAATAAATAAAAAAATATATATACGCATTTATGAATAAGAAAATAAAGATATCCATAGAAGGTGTCGTCTTACCCAACGAACCCCTATCCAACATCGATCTGTTGAATGCGGCAAAAGATTTGAAAATAAAAGATTTTCTAGGAGTGTTTTCCAGAGATGCCTTGCCAAAGAGAAGACCTCGACAATCGGAATGCGGAATTTTAAATCTAGATGATTCATCGGGTGAAGGCACTCACTGGGTGGCGTGGATGAAGAACGGGAAGAAGAAAAATTATTATTTCGACAGCTACGGAATCTCACCGCCAAAAGAAATAAAGAACTATTTCAACAAATCGATGGTTCGTTACAACACGGAACAAGTGCAATCACCACATCAAGTGTTTTGTGGTCACCTGTGCCTCTACGTTCTCAAGAGATGGTCTGAAGGAGATCGATTTCAAGACATTCTCAATGATTTACATTAGAGAGAGATTTTTTTTTATAGTATATATAAAGATAAAAAATTATTTTTAAAAAATTTTAATCGAATAAAAACGAAAAATAAAATAACATAGTTCATTTTTAATAAACTGCGTTTTGAACACATTTTTCTAAAAAAACAAAGAAAAATCCCACAACAACATGCCAGTCGATAAATTTGGTAGAAGTGACGACGAAAAAGTCAACCCGAGAAAGAAGAGGAAGACGTTCGAAATCGACGATGGTTACGACGTTGCCAACTTGGATGAACGTTACGTTCGGAGATACGAACCTCGAGAAGAACCTTTGAACATGAACAATAAGAAGCTCTACAATCTTCCCGAGCTGATAGATCTCGCAGATGCTGCGACTAAAAAATACGTCGACAGGGGGAACGCCGATTTCGAACGAATCCTGCTAGATAATTACGTGGATAAAACCATGACCGACGATCTCGATCTGAAATCCAAACGTTTGGTGAATGTCGCAAATCCCATAGATCCCACCGATGCCACGACCAAGAAATATGCAGACGACTCTCACGCCAGATTCAGTGAACACCTGAGAAATAGATACGTTCTGAAAACAATGCACTCGGAATTGAACGCCAATTCTAACAAGATAACGAACGTGGCCACTCCCACGAATCCCAAGGACGTGGCGACCAAACACTACATTGATCTGGAACAGAGAAAGTCTGACAGAAGAGAAATGAAATCGGATCTGAATGCAGGATTCAACAAGATATTGAATCTGTTGAAGATTGATGACACGGATGCGGACTCAACCGCAGTCAACAAGGGCTACGTAGATTCTGCCGTGATACAATTGCAAGAATACCTAGAATCGCAAGTGGACGATGTCTACCTGAACAAAGAATCTGGCGGAACCATGGAGGGTGGCATCAACATGAACGGTCACAATTTATTCGGTCTTGATCACGATCCCGAATTCGATTCCAGCATGGTAATCAGGAAGTACGTGGACGACAACTCGGTCTGGAGAAAGGGTGACATCATGGAAGGTAAACTAGACATGGGTGGACACGCGCTCACGAATCTACCGGATCCCGTGAACACGACGGATGCCTGCACCCTGATTTCGATGGTGGAGAAAGTCAAATATGCTAGACAATTGATCACTGTGTGGGCCAAAGAGGCCGGCGCCTTAGATGAGGGAAAAGCTGAGTGGTCTTTCGGAAATGGAGGTAGCGGATCGAAACATGGTCAGGTGGGATATCTCATGCCGCTGGGAGGTGAAATCCTTCGAATGAGTCTGGCTTCCTCGGATTTGAATAACAGAGCGGTCGTCAATCTCATGGTGAATGGTGTGGAGAGCGATAAGAGATACAGCGTCGAAAAGACAGAATCAACACGCGAATGTTAGCACGTTCGGCACGCCTCTCAAAGTGAACGCCGGAGACAGGATTAATTTCGTCACGAAAACCAATAATCCCGAAGCTGCCACTTCCGTGGTGAGTCTACTGATCGAACTAGATCCTTTGAACAAACAGAGAACGCGTGGAAAATAATGAATTAAAAAAAAATAATGTGTGATTATTAAAAACAAAAAAAAAAGTAAAGAGATTTAGAAAGATGTTCAATCTCTCTAGATCACATTACTTTATTTATTTTTTTTGTTTTTTTGTTTTTAATAATAACTCATTACTTTTTAATTTTTTTTGTTTTTTATTTTTTTTCACACACTCGTCTCTCATCGAATGATCGACATCTTATTTCCGTCCGATTCGAATTGTAATTCTCTGTCTGACAGGACCAGGGCGAAGGCTTCGGTTTTTCTTGGCACGTTCCTATCGAATTGCATCTTGATCTGAATGTCTAACACGCTACTCTTGAGTCGTTCACTCTGTTTACTGACGTCAAATACGAACATGGGATACATCGACTTGTATTCACCGGGAGATATGTTAGAATTGCTCATCAATTCGTCTAGACCGTGATACTTCTTTCTAAAATCAGCGGCATCGCCGTATAGTCTGGAGAAATCGTTCTTGTTGAACGACGCATTGTAATCGATTGCTGGATACCTCGTGGCATTCAGAAACACTTGCATGTTTCTCAAATGGCAGTGATCGAACAGCGACACATTCTTTTCCTGAGACCCGTCCCTATCGGTCTGAAACGCAACCACAATGAAACGCGGTCTCTCGGAAGTGGATTTCACCATCAATCTCCAATCGAAGTGATTCATGGAGGGAGGAATGCTAGCCGTGTCACACTGTCCCATTCTAAATCCCACAGGTAATTTACTCTTGGATTCTATGATCTTGTAGAGACGCGCTTTCTCCACGATCGAAGGCTCCACGTGCGGAACGAACCACGATATCTTGTGTAGAGTTATCTTACCCGCATCAGTCACGGTGAGTTTCACTATTGCGTCGTCGTTTCCTTTTCGAATCAACGTCAGATTGTGTTTGAATCCGTACATGATCTTGTTGTAATCGTCCGCAAATCCGAAGATGTGTTTCAAAGGTATCCTGACTGAAAACGTTCCTTTAGGTCTGGACGTGTTGACGACGTAGTCGAATATCGTGGCGGCGCCTGCGCTAGCAGGGCCTACGGTGTCTTTCACCTACAACTGATTAAGTCCTCTGGATTTCGAAAAATCATCAGGATACGTCAAGAGTCCGAACATCGTGGTGGCCTGACCGAGATGAAACACAGATTCTATCTCTTGTCCGGATAGCATGTATTTTATGTTACTGAATAGATGCATGATGCCATTATTGGCAAGAGTAACCGTGTCGTCGTCGGCGTAGTCGCTCCCATCTTCCTTGGTGAGACGTCCCTGCACCACTATGTAACTCTCGCTAGAATGTATGAATAGATCTTGAGTTTCGACATTGATTCTTATCTCTCCCGCATTGTTCAAACTTGTTCCGGTTACCGGTTCGTATTCGTGAACCTCATATTCTTGAATACTTTCATCTTTCACTATGCTTTGTGTTATATCTAGTATATTTGTCATTTTAAAGGATTTTTAGTTTTTTTTTTGTTTATTAATTAACTTGCTTTCTTTATCTAAAAAATAGTTTTTAATTATTTTTTATTATTTTTTTCTCTCTTATATATATATATATGTGTGTAAACAAGAAAATGTCAAAAAGAGTAAATAAAAAAAATTTTGTGTTCTTCATCAAAACTTCGTCTTCTGTAATTGTTGTTCGTAAAACTTTCCGATGATCTCTTCTCCATCCAAAGCTTCGATTTCGTAAGTCACCGGATCGGTGTGAAATATTTTGATGATCACGAAAATTTCCGAGGTCCATTGAGGAGTATAACCCTTTTCGAAGTGCTTCTTATAAGCGTAGATTCTCACTCGATCGCCGACCGCAAATTTCGGCGTTCTAGACTTCTTCCTGATCTTAGATCTCTCGGGATATAGATTCGTGTAGACCCGTTTTTCGTTTCGAGGATCGCTAGCTTCCGCGGGAGTCATCTTGATCGATCTGTGTCGCGTGTTGTTGTAATCTTTGACCAGACCGTTCAGAGCATATATGTATTTCTTGGTCGAATTCGCCGTGAAGTATCTGTACATCTTCTCCTTCATCGTTCGATTCCAACGTTCCACCACGCTGGCTTTCTCTTCGTTTTCGATCGAGTAGAGGTCTACCAATCGACAAACGTGCTTGTTGTAGAATTCCTTTCCCTTGTCCACCCACAATTTACTCAGTTTCTGAGAAGACGAGTCGAACACGCTCTTCAGAGCATCGGCGACGCAAGGTCCCGATTTATCCTTCAAAGCTCTGATCCAACCGTATTTGGAAAACACGTCGATGACCATCAATAGATATTTGACACCCTCATTCCACCTGGAAAACGATCTCATGTCGACCAAGTCGGCAGACCAAATGTCATCCGGACCCTTCACGAACACCCTTCTCTTTCGAAATTTATGCACTATGGGTTTGTGTAACTCCTCGGCCAATTCGCTCGTCAATAATCGTTTCTTCTTCTTTTCAGATGTGCTTTTTTTTTTTTGAACGCCCCATCCGAATTGACGTTTCGCACCGATCAGATTGCCGACCAGCGAACGTTCCATCTTCTCTCTCCTGGTCAGATTCAATATGCCTCTGAATCTCCCCAACATGTTTTTGTCGCAGACGTCGTTGCGAGTCTTGGTGTCGGGATGTCTGGCGTAGCACAGATCATGATCATACGCGGCCGCGTCCACCCTATTTACAGGTTTGCTCCAAGATTTGGGTGTCAGATCGGCGTTGAGTCTCTTGTTCAATTTCGTTCCGGGTCCCGTGAAACTGTAACCGGGCAGATGCATTTCAAAAGGTAGATTATTGATCATTTTATTCACGATGCCTTTACCTTTGCTCGCGTTCTTTTTTTTGACGAATCGAGTCTTGATAGAACCACACACGTCGCAAATTCCGCGAAGCATCTGTCTGTCGTTTTTAGTTCGCACTTCTCTAGAATTACTCGTCTCGGTAACTCTCTTACACTTTACGCAATACATTTTTTAAGAGTTATTTAAATTAATTTCGTTTTTTTTATGTTATATATAAATTTAATTTTTTTTTTTTTTTTAAAATTCTGTTCTTATTATAGATATTTTTTTTTTTTCAATCCCTGCTCTTGAGTTCTATCATCTTACTGAATTCCTCCCTGGCCTCTTTCCTCCCCTTTTCCACGAAAGAATGTCTTGATTCTCCTGGCTTCTTTCATGGCATCGTATTTCGTTTTCTCGCTCAATATCGCGAAGTATTCTCCATCCGATATCCTACCGTCTTTCAATGCCATAGAGATCATTTCGGATATCGTGTCGATCTTGGAGTCGGCCAAGACGCGAATCTTGTCATGTTTCCTCGCCTTCAGATATAATTTCTACTCAAAAAGTTTCCGAGCGTGCTAAACAATCCGGCGGCAAGGGCCACTCCTTCTACGGTGAACACGATCGGAATGCTGACCGCGGTCGACAATAATCCAATGCCGGCCACGTGTAAACCCATGGAAATCGTGATGAGTGTCGTGTCGATCGCGTTGACGAATTTCACGAAACGCGAATCCTTCTTCTTGAGGGAACGACGAGAATCTCTCTCTCGAGTCAGATACAATTGGATTCTACTGATTTGATCGATGCGATACCTCTCTCCTCTTTCTCTTTCTTCTAGCGATGGCGCCGTCGGCAAAACGCCGTTCGGCTTCTCGTCCTCGTCGTCCACTAACGTTGGATACAATTTATTTCTGGTTCTCATTTTGTGTTTTTTTCTTCCTTTCTAACATTAGATAAAAAAAATTTTTGTGTGTATTTATTTTTTTTTTATTTTCTACTCTCCCTTATTTTATATCAACGAAAAAAACTTAGACGTATGCTTCGTTCAGCAATAATTTCTTGATGCATCCCTTGTCTTCTAAAGTCAAACTTCTATGCGCCAATTTCAGTTCTTCCGAATCTGTGGGCCTGTCTCGATTCTTACAGAAGACTAATCTCTTCCAAAACGTGATCACATCGTTGAATTTAACGCGTTCGAACGCTGGTTCGAAATACATGAAGACCATATCTTCCCTTTCCATCGTTAGACACGAATGATTCTCGTGATCGAAGTCTAGATAATCCGGACATCCGACGCATCGTTCTAACAAGATGGGACGTAGTTGTTCATTCACGCAGATTGCGTATGCTCTCATCAGCATGTTTAAAAGAAACCTCGCTCTAATAGTCTGAGAATCGCTCATGATTTACGTATTTTTTTTTATTATCTATTTGATTTTATATATTTAATTTTCTAAATAACTATTTATTTATATTTTTTTTCTCCCCTATATATATATCAATCAAAAACGTGACAGCGGGCTCGCGAATTTCCAACACACCGACGACGACACTCTTCGTTCAGATCGAGTTTACGAGAATCGAGTGATCCGATCGCTCGATTAGCTGAGTTTGGGAATTTCTCATAGTATGGAATTCCCCTAATAATGTCATAAATGGGAAAACCCACCACCTCAAAACAATTGCGGGTTCTGGACCACTGCCTCAAAACAATTGCGGGTTCTGGACCACTGGTCTAGAATCCCCAAGACCGTTTTTTGATGATGACCCAGAATTTTTTGCTTTTGCTCGCGCTCGCCAACGATGGATCGATGGTCTGATCTGCGATGGGAACGTCGACAAAAAATTAAGTACAAGATAGAAGTGAAGATGTACAATTTCACCCTTTTTTTAAAAACGCGCGTTCACCACGAGTATTTGAACGTTAAAAGTGCAATCTAGGAGTCACAAAAAAACATGGAGGGGATTCAAGACCATTGTACAGTTTTGTGAACAAGCGTGTGATTTAACACTGAATTCCACGTTGGTGAACGCACCGTGTACGTATGTTGTACACGTACATGTACAAGTGGTCGTCAATCCACAATTATCACCTACTGCTGTTTGTTTACCGACATTCTGGGAAATTTGAGAGGAGACTACCGATGATATAATGTGATGTCCGTTTGCTCACTGGATATTAGGTGTTTTCGGGTATCGTTATTAAAGCCCCTAACTGTGGGTTCTTTTTTAATAACCTTCATGATGTTGACAAAAGTTACAAGTCCGTGTCATGATGTATATAAAGTATACACATACCTCCGCAGCGGTACAGAATTTTTAGCAAAGTACAAAAACTACTCACTGAGGTCTGAAACGAATAGCACGCCCAGTTTACAACTGTTGCAACTGAATCGAAAACATGTGAACCTATCTGTTTTTAACCCTTTACCTAACCTTAACGAATCGCCCTCATGCGCCCGCGTGATGTGCAAATTGAGCAGTCGAAAAAATTAAATTTTTAAAAATATTTCAACAAAACCATATCATGTGACCCCTCAGTTGGTGATAATTGCCGATTCGGTATCACTTGTACACGATTTGTACATGTACACGTACATGTACGTGTACCGCCATAGGGATTCAGTGTTAAAATCGTGTACAAGTGCAAAAAATGTCGTTTTCTTATGGTGATACAGAATCGGCCATTGGTTTTGAGACTCTCAGATTGCACTTTTAACGTTCAAAATACCCGTTGGCGAACGCGTACATTGTACACGTTGCTCATGAGTGAAAAAATGTACGAAATTTTAAGAAAAATATAATTAAAAATTTGTTCTCTACGTTCCCATCGCGGATTAGACCATCGATCCATCGTTGGTGAACGCGAGCAAAAAACGTTTTGCCGAGTCTGTATCAGCATCAAAAAGTGGTATGCCGATTCTGTATCACCTAAGTTGGTATACGTTCCCCAACGGGTATTTGAACGGTTAAAGTGCGATCTGATCGGGGAAACCAATTTGCCGATTCTAGATCAGGAAAATCAACCTCAAAAAAGTTTTTTCGACGTTCACCAACGGTTAAAAGTGGTGTAAAAGTGTAGTTACCCATCGAGGATTTTTTTTTAAAATCGATTTGGGCCTACGGTACATGTAAAAAGGTGATTCCGAACCGGCAAAACCACTGCCACGTTCCCGATCGTGTTTGGGACGGTATATGGTGCGATTTGATGGGTGAAAAAACGATTTGCCAATTCATCTCTTGAGTTTTGTGGGGTGAATCGCGTTTAATAACGTGGATATAATGGCTAGAGCAATGTATACCAAAAACCAAAAGCTTGAAGAACTTGAAATAAGTAATCACCCAATCATTTCACGTTCCTAATGCTAATTAACCAATCATATTGCTTGATTCTCATAAACTTAATCATACAAAGTTATCTCCCCTCGTCGTGGGGGTGGGGGTCACGCCCGTCACAAAAATCGAAAGTTTCGAGAAGGTGGTCACGTGACCTATCAAATTGAAGGTCTCTACGAGTGGATTAAGAAGATCGTAATTTTAACCCTCGTCGTGGGGTGGGGTCACGACCAGAGCCGAAAAACGACTTCCTTTTTACATATCCAGACATGTGAGGTAACAATATGAAGGGCTCGATGAATACATTACAAAAATGACGTTTTTCATTTTATGTGGGGGTGGGGGTCACGCCCATCAGAAAAATCGAAGTTTCGAGAAGGTGGTCAGGTGACCTATCAAATTGAAGGTCTCGACGAGCGGATTAAGAAGGTCGTAATTTTAACCCTCGACGTGGGGTGGGGTCACGACCAGAGCCGAAAAACGTCTTCCTTTTTACAAATCCAGGCATGTGAGGCATTAATATGAAGGGCTCGATGAAAACATTACAGAAATGACGTTTTTCATTTTATGTGGGGGGTGGGGTGACGCCCATCAGAAAAATCGAAGTTTCCAGAAGGTGGTCACGTGACCTATCAAATTAAAGGTCTCGACGAGTGGATTAAGAAGATCGTAATTTTAACCCTCGTCGTGGGGTGGGGTCACGACCAGAGCCGAAAAACGTCTTCCTTTTTACAAATCCAGGCATGTGACGCATTAATATGAAGGGCTCGATGAATACATTACAGAAATGACGTTTGTTTTATTTTATGAGGGGGTGGGGGTCACGCCCATCAGAAAAATCGAAGTTTCGAGAAGGTGGTCACGTGACCTATCAAATTAAAGGTCTCGACGAGTGGATTAAGAAGATCGTAATTTTAACCCTCGTCGTGGGGTGGGGTCACGACCAGAGCCGAAAAACGTCTTCCTGTTTACAAATCCAGGCATATGAGGCATTAATATGAAGGGCTTGATGAATACATTACAGAAATGACGTTTTTTCATTTTATGTGGGGGTGGGGGTCACACCCATCAGAAAATCGAAAGCTTCGAGAAGGTGATCACGTGACCTATCAAATTGAAGGTCTCGACGAGTGGATTAAGAGGATAGTAATTTTAACCATCGTCGTGGGGTGGGGTCACGACCAGAGCCGAAAAACGTCGTTCTTTATACAAAGCCAGGCATGTGAGGTACTGATATGAAGGCTCGATGAATACATTACGAAAATGACATTTTTCATTTTATGAGGGGGCGGGGTCACGACCAGAGACGAAAAACGTCTTCCTTTTTACAAATCCAAGCATGTAAGGTACTGATATGGAGGGCTTGATGAATACATTACAAAAATGACATTTTCCACCATCGCCGTGGCGATGGGGTTAACACCGATCAGAAAATCAAAAGTTTAGAGAAGATAGTCGTATGACCTATCAAATTAAAGCTATCGACAAGGATGTTATGAAAATCATAATCTTTCCCTTCTTATAACGGTGGAGTTGGAACCATTTTGAAATCGAAAGTATTAAGAAAAGGTAGTTATGGTACATATTAAATTGAAAAAACAACAAGTTGAATCTGATGCATCATTCATTTTTTATATCTGTGTTAAAACGAGAAGTATGTTTTCAATATATGATTGTTATGTAAATTAGAGATGCACTCACTTATTAACAAGCCACGCCTTAAGATGTTTCCTTCAATAATAACTCTGTTTACTGAACCATAGATTTGTCAATAAAAAAATTATAAGTTGATCTTCTAACGTTTCTACATATTGAGGATAGCCTATTTCACCATTTCCGAAAAAAGTGTCAATCCAAACTATTTTGTTTTGGAAACAATGCCCACGTCGAGAAGACATTACAAACTAAACGAGCATAATCTTGACTAAATTCAAATAAAACCATTTGTCACGTGTTAGAAACGATTTGTAAACAGTCTAAACGCACGTGTGGAAAAGTTGTTTTGTTTTGTTTTTTACAACAGGAGTTAAAATATTTTAAGATAGGTGGCGTTATATAAATACAGCAACAACAAAAAACAGTGTTTACAATGTGTCCGCGTATGACTGAATGAAAATGAGAAAAAGCTCTTTTTCTAACCACCTGATAGCGAAGCATTACATCAGTTGTCGCGATATTGATGTCTTCCAACAGCAGCCAATACAGTAAGCATTTTACATCGACATACCACTTGTCCAAAACAATTCTCTTTTAACGCTAAAACGGGTGAAATACATCTCGGTAACGACTCCCTTTTTTCTTGATCAGACACAGTTGTTGGTGGAAAGTTGACTGGAAGGTCGTTCAAAACAATTGATCAAATATATCGAACGAGAACGACTCATTTTCTAACTACGATTGTCGCCGTATTCTAACGTCACCACACTAATCATACAATACGATATCGGAACTACACTACCTCTTGAATATTACAAATTTACGATTTGTATTGTCTTCAACACAAATCGTAAATTCCTTCCCGCATCACCATACTTATACTATACCGCATCAAATTTGACATCGTCATCATCCCCTTGCTAGATAAATTTGAACTCGTCATCTGAATGGTATTGCGAAATGAGCCTATAGGGGTTAATTAAGCTCGGTAAGAGCTCGAGCTCTTGAGGTTTTATTTTGAGGATTCAGTGGACTCATGTTTATTCAATGAGCCTGATATCGTTTGGTAAGGAAAAACAAAATTCCAGAGCTGGTGAGACCTCATAGAACTGCCAGTTATAACAACGTTTATAGTTCGATATTACGATCTCTGATCGATAAATTTTCCCTAACATTCCGTAACAATGGTCGATAATAGAAATTAGTATAGAAAATCGTGTGAATTGTTCTCTGAAAATTGCATTCGCTTGTGCAGTATTTCTGATTTTTTACCGATTGCGTTCAGGGTTTAGTTTTTAAAAAAAACCTTGCCAAATGATTAGGTTCAAGGGAAGTAACTCTGCTAGGTTTAAAGGAAGTAACTCTGTCATCCGTAGGTAGAGGTTTATTATGAGGTCATCAGAGGTCATAATACAGGTTTGGTTCATGGAAGTAACTCCGTTCATCCGTAGGTAGAGGTTTAATATGAGATCTTCAAGGGTCGTGATACAGATTAGGTTCAAGAGAAGTAACTCGGTAACAACCCATCCCAAAATAGAGGTTTATTATGAGTATATCAGAGGTGATGATACAGGTTAGGTTCAAGGGAAGTAACTTCGTAACAACTCATCCGTCAAACGGTTATGTTCGAGGGAAGTAACTCTGTAACACCTCGTCCATAGGTAGAGGTTTATTATGAGGTCCTCCGGAGTCATGATACAGGTTAGATTTATCAAATGATTAGGTTCGAGGGAAGTAACTATATAACAACTCATTCATCCAAACAAAATTAAAATTCGATGCACCATACTAAGAAGTGCTTGAAAAAAATTTTTTTTTAGGTTAGGTTCGAGGGAAGTAACTCTAACAACTCATCCGTTTAAACAAAAATTAAAATTCGATTCACCATATTAAGAAGTGCTTGAAAACACCTCCAGGTTTTAGGTTATGTTCAAGGAAGTAACTCTGTAACAACTCATACGTTCAAATGGTTAGGCTCGAGGGAAGTAACTATATATAACAACACATCCGAGGTTTATTATGAAGTCATCAGGGGTTATGATACGGGTTAAGTTCAAAGGAGGTAACTCTGTCATCCATAGATTCAAGGAAGTAACACTATAACACCAAGGTATATTATTAGGTCATCAGGAGTCATGATACAGGTGAGGTTTAAGGGAAGTAACGCTATCATCCGTAGATTCGGGGAAGTAACTCTCAACTCACCTGTCAAATGATTAGGTTCGAGGGAAGTAACTCTGTAACAACTCATCCGTGGGTTCGAGAAAGTAACTCTGTAACACCATAGGTAGAGGTTTATTATGCGGTCATCAGAGGTCATGATATGGGTTAAGTTCAAGGGAAATAACTCTATCATCCGTCAAAATAATTCGGTTCAAGTGAAGTAACTTTGTAACGCCGTAGGTAGAGGTGAATTATGAGTACAGCAAAGGTCATGATGAGTACATTAGAGACCACGTTGAGGCCATCAGGGGCCAAGATACCGGTTAGGTTCAAGGAAGTAACAACTCATCTGTAGGTTCAAGGAAGTAACTCTGAAATACCATAGGTAGAGGTTGATTATGAGGTCATCAGGGGTCATGATACAGGTTAGGTTCAAGGGAAGTAACTCTATCATTCGTAGGTTCATGGGAAGTAACTCTGTAACACCTAGGTTATTATTAGATCATCAGGAGTCGTGATACAGGTGAGGTTTAAGTTAAGTAACTCTATCATCCATAGGTTCGAGAGAAGTAGCTTTGTAGCACCAAGGTTTACCATGAAGTCGTCAGGGTAGGTTCGAGGGAAGTAATAACTCATCCCAGATTTATTATGAGGTCATCAGGGGTTACTATACGGGATAGGTTCGAGGACAAAGTAACAGGTTCGAGGACAAAGTAACAGGTTCGAGGGAAGTAACTTTGTAACACCAAGGTTTATTATGAAGTCATCAGGGTACATTCGAGGGAAGTAACTCTGTATAACAACCCATCTGAGGTTTATGATGAGATCATCAAGGGTTACGATACGGGTTAGGTTCGAGGAAAAAGTAACTCTGAACAAAACAAATAAATATGATAAAGTATAGTTCGTTGCAGTTTTTGTTCCTTTTCCATAAAGAAAAATTATATATATTAAAAATCGATAATAGAAAAATTAATAAGACCATACAAAGTTGATTGTCTGTTTCTCAAACCATTTTTTTCCAAAAAAGCATTCGGGCGGACGGTCTTTTTTTTTTCTCCCTGAGAGGTTGTTTGTGGTAATTCAACCCCCACCCAAACGCCTGGTGGATCACGCAAAATTTCCCAAATATATTGGTTATTCAACGTAGGGGTGTTGAGTCAGAAATGAAGTGAGGTTTGAATGTTTGTTTTTAAGTGAAACGTGAAAATTATGACTCAGGACGAAACGCCTCGTGGGTGAAAACGTCCCAGGATGAAACGTCTCTGGGACAAATCAAATGTTGAAGCGCCAACTTTCACAGATTTATTTTACCAATAATAAAAAAAAATCCTTTCACAACCTGCCTAATAAAATCGTGAATCACAATTTTTCCCTCATTATATTCAAAATTATCACAACCCATTTGAACGGGTAGTCCATCCATAAATCATATTTTTGGAAATCTGAAAATGAAATACAAAACGAATGTTTGCGTGTTTTCATTAACCAGTTCGACCGCACATACCTACCTATATGCAATTTATTTTCAACTATGTCTGTTACTTTTATATCAAGCAACGGTTACTATTAGTTATACAGTTATCCTGCTTCTCAAATGCATTTATTTAAATTAACTGGGAAACCTGTAACGGTTTCAAACAACAGGACACAAATTCCCAATGACAGTCATTTACAATACAAATGTTACTAAAATAAATGCCAGGAGGCTGTGTTCCATTCAACATAGAACCTGACTTTGCAGACTTTTCTGAAGGTTGGTGCGAATCAAACGTGGTGCGAATCGACCACTCCCCTTTGTGACTGTTTGTTGTCAGACTGAAATACACCTTCCTTCTTGCTCTCATTATGACTTACCTTTTACAAAATAAAACACTTCCTGTCGTGAATATTGCTGAAACCCACCCACTTTATTAAAGTATGATGTAGAAAAAGCTTGAAGTGTTAATTTACAAAAAGAATTCGTCAACTCATCGATATCGATTTACCGAAATGAGCACAATATCTGATGTTTTTTTAAAAGATTTTTTGATGACATAAAAAGGTTGCATGCGCAGCAAAAATGACCATGCGCGCGGGCCTGAAAAATATAGAGGTTTTTTTTCTCGTCTGATGAAATTAATAATACATCAATATTTATATTTTAAAAATCAGTTTTTAACTGATAGTAGTGTTGTTATGACTGATAGATTAGGGTTTTTATTACGAGTACATCAAGGTGGACAGCTCTATTCCATTCCCTCACCCGAGTCCCTTTGCGTGAAGACTTCTTTTTTTAATTCAATTCAAGAGGTGTTAACCTCATCGAGATTTGGAAACGGTTTATAATTTCACGAAATATACATTTCTCTTGCTGTTTGCTTAATTGTTTATTTAAAAATAATGACTAAGAGTTTGTTGAACCTAGAAACGTCTTTCAGATTTTCTCCTTGATAAGACGCGAAACACGATATCAAACGCAGTTTGTCTTTCTTGCTTCTCACGTTTTCGAGTTGTAAGAATCGTTTGCTTTTGACCAGTCTGTCTTGAAAATCGAATATGTGTTTGGTAAACGGATCGAACGATTTTTTCATCTTTTTTTTTACCCTCCATAGGAACTTCGAATTGTCCTCTTTCGCTCACGAAAACCCATTGATCATTTCCAGGTCTGATCCAGGCGAGCAATATACTGTAACACATCGCGCTATCGTAAGGACAATGCTGCTTTTTGTAAGGATTTTATAACCTACATTAGGTAGGGGTACGGGCCTCCTAGAATTTCAAATTCTCGACATTATCCCTATCTTTTTACACAGTAGAGTAATAAGACCTTATCTCTGAGACTCTGACAGATTTTACCAGAGATAAAACGCTCGGGTTGAGATACTGCCACTTCATGTTCTAATGATACTGAAACGGGAGTTCTCTCTCTGAATACTACTATGGAAAACTATGATTATAACCCTCAACTAAATTGTCCAACACAAAAAAGATATATATTTCCTATACACCTCCCTAGCCGGCCCCCAGGGAGGGGGAAGGTGGGATTGGGGAGGGGAGGGGAGGGGGATTAGGGATGGGGATTAGTGGGTAGGGGGATTGGGGAAGGGGAATTGGAGAAGGGGATTATGGGAGGGAAGGGGAGGGGGATTAGAGAAGGGGAGGGGAGGGGATTAGGGGAGGGGAGGGGAGGCGAGTGGAGGAATTAGGCAAGGGAAAGGGAGGGGATTAGGGAAGGGGAGTGGTGGGGGATAGGGAAGGAGGGGGAGGGGTAGGGTAGGAGAGGGGAGGGGGTTATGGAAGGGGATGAAGGGGGTTAGAGTAGGGGGACGGGGGTAGGGAAGGGGATGGAGAGGAGGGGAATTAGGGAAGGGGGAGGGGAAGGGGTCAGAAAGAGAACTCCCGTTTCAGTATCATTAGAACATGAAGTGGCAGTATCTCAACCCGAGCGTTTTATCTCTGGTAAAATCTGTCAGAGTCTCAGAGATTAGGTCTTATTACTCTATTGTGTAAAAAGATAGGGATAATGTCGAGAATTTGAAATTCTAGGGGGCCCGTACCCCTACCTAATGTAGGTTATAAAATCCTTACAAAAAGCAGCATTGTCCTTACAATAGCGCGATGTGTTACGGTATATTGCTCGCCTGGATCGGACCTGGAAATGATCATTGGGTTTTCGTCAGCGAAAGAGGAGAATTCGAAGTTCCTCTGGAGGGTAAAAAAAAGATGAAAAAATTGTTCGATCCGTTTACCAAACACATATTCGATTTTCAAGACAGACTGGTCAAAAGCAAACGATTCTTACAACTCGAAAACGTGAGAAGCAAGAAAGATAAACTGCGTTTGATATCGTGTTTCGCGTCTTATCAAGGAGAAAATCTGAAAGACGTTTCTAGGTTCAACAAACTCTTAGTCATTATTTTTATATAAAAAATTAAGCAAACAGCAAGAGAAATGTATATTTCGTGAAGTTATAAACCGTTTCCAAATCTCGATGAGGTTAACACCTCTTGAATTGAATTAAAAAAAGAAGTCTTCACGCAAAGGGACTCGGGCGAGGGAATGGAATAGAGCTGTCCATCTTGATGTACTCGCAATAAAAACCCTAACCTATCAGTCATAACAACAACACTACTATCAGTTAAAAACTGATTTTTTTTTAAAAAATGTTGATGTATTATTAATTACATTAGACGAGAAAAAAGAACCTCTATATTTTTCAGGCCCGCGCGCATGGTCATTTTTGCTGCGCATGCAACCTTTTTATGTCATCAAAAAATCTTTTAAAAAACCATCAGATATTGTGCTCATTTCGGTAAATCGATATCGATGAGTTGACGAATTCTTTTTGTAAATTAACACTTCAAGCTTTTTCTACATCATACTTTAATAAAGTTGGTGGGTTTCAGCAACATTCACGACAGAAAGTGTTTTATTTTGTAAAAAGTAAGTCATAATGAGAGCAAGAAGGAAGGTGTCTTTCAGTCTGACAACAAACAATCACAAAGGGGAGTGGTCGATTCGCACCACGTTTGATTCGCACCAACCTTCAGAAAAGTCTGCAAAGTCAGGTTCTATGTTGAATGGAACACAGTCTCCTGGCACTTATTTTAGTAACATTTGTATTGTAAATGACTGTCATTGGGAATTTGTGTCCTGTTGTTTGAAACCGTTACGAGTTTCCCAGTTAATTTAAATAAATGCATTTGAGAAGCAGGATAATTAGATAACTAATAGTAACCGTTGCTTGATATAAAAGTAACAGACATAGTTGAAAATAAATCGCATGTAGGTAGGTATGTGCGGTCGAATTGGTTAATAAAAACACGCAAACATTTATTTTGTATTTCATTTTCAGATTTCCAAAAATATGATTTATGGATGAACTACCCGTTCAAATGGGTTGTGATAATTTTGAATATAATGAGGGAAAAAATGTGATTCACGATTTTATTAGGCAGGTTGTGAAAGGATTTTTTTTTTATTATTGGTAAAATAAATCTGTGAAAGTTGGCGCTTCGACATTTGATTTGTCCCAGAGACGTTTCATCCTGGGACGTTTTCACCCACGAGGTGTTTCGTCCTGAGTCATAATTTTCACGTTTCACTTAAAAACAAACATTCAAACCTCACTTCATTTCTGACTCAACACCCCTACGTTGAATAACCAATATATTTGGGAAATTTTGCGTGATCAATCAGGCGTTTGGGTGTGGGTTGAATTACCATAAAAAACCTCTCAGGGAGAAAAAAAAGACCGTCCGCCCGAATGCTTTTTTGGAAAAAAATGGCTTGAGAAACAGACAATCAACTTTGTATGTTCTTATTAATTTTTCTATGATCGATTTTTAATATATATAATTTTTCTTTATGGAAAAGGAACAAAAACTGCAACGAATTATACTTTATAATATTTATTTGTTTTGTTCAGAGTTACTTTTTCCTCGAACCTAACCCGTATCGTAACCCTTGATGATCTCATCATAAACCTCAGATGGGTTGTTATACAGAGTTACTTCCCTCGAATCTACCCTGATGACTTCAAATAAACCTTGGTGTTACAGAGTTACTTCCCTCGAACCTGTTACTTTGTCCTCGATCCTAACCCGTATCGTAACCCCTGATGACCTCATAATAAATCTGGGATGAGTTATTACTTCCCTCGAACCTACCCTGACGACTTCATAGTAAACCTTGGTGCTACAAAGCTACTTCTCTCGAACCTATGGATGATAGAGTTACTTAACTTAAACCTCACCTGTATCACGACTCCTGATGATCTAATCATAACCTACGAATGATAGCGTTACTTCCCTTGAACGTAACCTGTATCATGACCCCTTATGACCTCATAATAAACCTCTACCTATGGTGTTACAGAGTTACTTCCTTGAACCTACAGATGAGTTGTTACTTCCTTGAACCTAACCAGTATATTGGCCCCTGATGGTCTCAACGTGGTCTCTAATGTACTCATCATGACCTTTGCTGTACTCATAATTCACCTCTACCTACGGCGTTACAAAGTTACTTCTCTTGAACCGAATTATTTTGACGGATGATATAGTTACTTCCCTTGAACTTAACCCATAATCATGACCTCTGATGACCGCATAATAAATCTCTACCTATGGTGTTACAGAGTTACTTCTCTCGAACCTACGGATGAGTTGTTACAGAGTTACTTCCCTCGAACCAAATCATTTGACAGGTGAGTTGAGAGTTACTTCCCCGAATCTACGGATGATAGCGTTACTTCCCTTAAACCTCACCTGTATCATGACTCCTGATGACCTAATAATATACCTTGGTCTTATAGTGTTACTTCCTTGAATCTTTGGATGACAGAGTTACCTCCTTTGAACTTAACCCGTATCATAACCCCTGATGACTTCATAATAAACCTCGTTTGAGTTGTTATATAGAGTTACTTCCCACGAACCTAACCATTTGAACGTATGAGTTGTTACAGAGTTACTTCCTTGAACATAACCTAAAACCTGGAGGTGTTTTCAAGCACTTCTTAATATGGTGAATCGAATTTTAATTTTTGTTTGAACGGATGAGTTGTTAGAGTTACTTCCCTCGAACCTAACCTAAAAAAATGTTGTTTTTTTTCAAGCACTTCTTAGTATGGTGCATCGAATTTTAATTTTGTTTGGATGAATGAGTTGTTATATAGTTACTTCCCTCGAACCTAATCATTTGATGAACCTAACCTGTATCATGACTCCTGAGGACCTCATAATAAACCTCTGCCTATGGACGAGGTGTTACAGAGTTACTTCCCTCGAACATAACAGTTTGACGGATGAGTTGTTACGAAGTTACTTCCCTTGAACCTAACCTGTATCATCACCTCTGATATACTCATAATAAACCTCTACTTTGGGATGGGTTGTTCCCGAGTTACTTCCCTTGAACCTAACCTGTATCACGACCCTTGAAGATCTCATAATAAACCTCTACCTACGAATGAACGGAGTTACTTCCATGAACCAAACCTGTATTATGTCTTCTGATGACCTCATAATAAACCTCTACCTACGGATGACAGAGTTACTTCCTTTGAACCTAGCAGAGTTACTTCCCTTGAACCTAACCATTTGACAAGGTTTTTTTTTAAAACTAAACCCTGAACGCAATCTGTAAAAAATCAGAAATGCTGCACAAGCGAATGCTATTTTCAGAGAACAATTCACACGATTTTCTATACTAATTTCTATTATCGACCATTGTTACGGAATGTTAAGGAAAATGTATCGATCAGAGATCGTAAGATCGAACTATAAACATTGTGATAACTGGCAGTTCTGTGAGGTCTCACCAGCTCTGGAATTTTGTGTTTCCTTACCAAACGATATCAGGCTCATTGAATAAACATGAGTCCACTGAATCCTCACAATAAAACCTCAAGAGCTCGAGCTCTTACCGAGCTTGCGAGCTTAATTAATCCCTATAGACTCATTTCGCAATACCATTCGGATGACGAGTTCAAGTTTATCTAGCAAGGGGATGATGACGATGTCAAATTCGATGCGGTATAGTATAAGTATGGTGATGCGGGAAGGAATTTACGATTTGTGTTGAAGACAATACAAATCGTAAATTTGTAATATTCAAGAGGTAGTGCAGTTCCAATATCGTATTGTATGATTAGTGTGGTGACGTTAGAATACGGCGACAATCGTAGTTAGAAAATGAGTCGTTCTCGTTCGATATATTTGATCAATTGTTTTGAACGACCCTCTAGTCAACTTTCCACCAACAACTGTGTCTGATCAAGAAAAAAGGGAGTCGTTACCGAGATGTATTTCACCCGTTTTAGCGTTAAAAGAGAATTGTTTTGGACAAGTGGTATGTCGACGTAAAATGCTTAATGTGGTGGCTGCTGTTGGAAGACATCAATATCGCGACAACTGATGTAATGCTTCGCTATCAGGTGGTTAGAAAAAGAGCTTTTTCTCATTTTCATTCAGTCATACGCGGACACATTGTAAACACTGTTTTTTGTTGTTGCTGTATTTATATAACGCCACCTATCTTAAAATATTTTAACTCCTGTTGTAAAAAACAAAACAAAACAACTTTTCCACACGTGCGTTTAGACTGTTTACAAATCTTTTCTAACACGTGACAAATGGTTTTATTTGAATTTAGTCAAGATTATACTCGTTTAGTTTGTAATGTCTTCTCGACGTGGGCATTGTTTCCAAAAAAAATAGTTTGGATTGACACTTTTTTCGGAAATGGTGAAATAGGCTATCCTCAATATGTAGAAACGTTAGAAGATCAACTTATAATTTTTTTATTGACGAATCTATGGTTCAGTAAACAGAGTTATTATTGAAGGAAACATCTTAAGGCGTGACTTGTTAATAAGCGAGTGCATCTCTAATTTGCATAACAATCATATATTGAAAACATACTTCTCGTTTTAACACAGATATCAAAAATGAATGATGCATCAGATTCAACTTGTTGCTTTTTCAATTTAATATGTTCCATAACTACCTTTTCTTAATACTTTCGATTTCAAGATGGTCCCAACTCCACCGTTATAAGAAGGGAAAGATTATGATTTTCATAATATCGTTGTCGATAGCTTTAATTTGATAGGTCATACGACTATCTTCTCGAAACTTTTGATTTTCTGATCGGTGTTAACCCCATCCCCACGGCGGTGGTGGAAAATGTCATTTTTGTAATGTATTCATCAAGCCCTTCATATCAGTACCTCACATGCTTGGATTTGTAAAAAAGAAGACGTTTTTCGTCTCTGGTCGTGACCCCACCTAAAAATAAAATGAAAAATGTCATTTTCGTAATGTATTCATCGAGCCTTCATATCAGTACCTCACATGCGTGGCTTTGTATAAAAAACAACGTTTTTCGTCTCTGGTCGTGACCCCCACCCCACGACGAGGGTTAAAATTACGATCTTCTTAATCCACTCGTCGAGACCTTCAATTTGATAGGTCACGTGACCACCTTCTCGAAACTTTCGATTTTCTGATGGGTGTGACCCCCACCCCCACATACAATGAAAAACGTCATTTCTGTAATGTTTTCATCGAGCCCTTCATATTAATGCCTCACATGCCTGGATTTGTAAAAAGGAAGACGTTTTTCGGCTCTGGTCGTGACCCCACCCCACGAAGAGGGTTAAAATTACGATCTTCTTAATCCACTCGTCGAGACCTTTAATTTGATAGGTCACCTGACCACCTTCTCGAAACTTCGATTTTTCTGATGGGCGTGACTCCCACCCCCACATAAAATGAAAAACGTCATTTTTGTAATGTATTCATCGAGCCCTTCATATTGTTACCTCACATGTCTGGATATGTAAAAAGGAAGTCGTTTTTCGGCTCTGGTCGTGACCCCACCCCACGACGAGGGTTAAAATTACGATCTTCTTAATCCACTCGTCGAGACCTTCAATTTGATAGGTCACGTGACCACCTTCTCGAAACTTCGATTTTTCTGATGGGCGTGACCCCCACCCCCACATAAAATGAAAAACGTCATTTTTGTAATGTATTCATCGAGCTCTTCATATTAATACCTAACATGTCTGGATATGTAAAAAGGAAGACGTTTTTTCGGCTCTGGTCGTGACCCCACCCCACGACGAGGGTTAAAATTACGATCTTCTTAATCCACTCGTAGAGACCTTCAATTTGATAGGTCACGTGACCACCTTCTCGAAACTTCGATTTTTATGACGGGCGTGACCCCCACCCCCACGACGAGGGGAGATAACTTTGTATGATTTAGTTTATGAGAATCAAGCAATCTGATTGGTTAATTAGCGTTAGGAACGTGAAATGATTGGGTGATTACTTATTTCAAGCTCTTCAAGCTTTTGGTTTTTGGTATACATTGCTCTAGCCATTATATCCACGTTATTAAACGCGACTCACCCCACAAAACTCAAGAGATGAATCGGCAAATCGTTTTTTCACCGATCAAATCGCACCCTATACCGTCCCAAACACGATCGGGAACGCGGCAGTGATTTTGCCGGTTCGGTATCACCTTTTTCCATGTACCGTAGGCCCAAATCGATTTTTAAAAAAAAATCCTCGATGAGTAACTATACTTTTACACCACTTTTCACCGTTGGTGAACGTCGAAAAACGTTTTTGAGGTTGATTTTACTGATCTAGAATCGGCAAATGGGTTTCCCCGATCGGATCGCACTTTAACCGTTCAAATACCTGTTGGTGAACGTAGACCTACTTAGGTGATACAGAATCGGCAACCGCTTTTTGATGCTGATACAGAACCGGCAAAACGTTTTTTGCTCGCGTTCACCAACGATGGATCGATGGTCTAATCCGCGATGGGAACGTAGAGAACAAATTTTTAATTATATTTCTCTTAAAATTTCGTACATATTTTCACTCTTGAGCAACGTGTACAATGTACGCGTTCGCCAACGGGTAATTTGAACGTTAAAAGTGCGATCTGAGAGTCTCAAAACCAATGGCCGATTCTGTATCACCATAAAAAACGACATTTTTTGCACTTGTACACGATTTTAACACTGAATCCCTTTGGCGGTACACGTACATGTACGTGTACATGTACAAATCGTGTACAAGTGATACCGAATCGGCAATTATCACCTACTCCCCTCATTGGAACGAGCTCATTGAACTCGTTCCAATGAGGGGTCACATGATATGGTTTTGCTGAAATGTTTTGAAAAATTTTAAAGAATGATATTTAAAATAATAAAGTTTGATATCGTCTGCGTTGGGTAAAGGGTTAAATCAAGAAGAGAAGACGCCTTTTTTAACACAGGAGAAGGGAAAATAACAGTTTTCAGTTTAAGAGATGTGAAACTAAACAGTGCTCAACACACGAACTGGTAAAACTCAACTGCTGCCAGAGAGGATTCGAGAGTTTAAACGGTTTGTCAAATAAGAACAGGGATAAACAACGGTTTTCAAATCAAGGACAGGAAACTGTGTGGTTTCCAAATCAGGAACAGAAAGTAATGATTTCAAAATCAAGAACGAAAATCATGGTTTGCAAAAATTGAACAACATTAAAAAGGCGGGTGCCCTCACTCTCCCACCAGCACCCTCACTTCTCTAGGTCTGACCCAAGCTATCAGACCACCAGTCTAATTCTGTCAGAAATTTAACGCCTTTAAGGCTTGGAACCAGTCTAGTCCTCAAATTGGTCATCGCTTATCTTTACATTCACTTGTCTAGGAGATTTCAGTTCGTTCTAAAATCGAGACCTGATTTGATAGACATTTTGAACACATTTCAATCAGTAATGAAGACTCACCAGGGGTGAACCAAGAGGCGGTCAGCTAGGGAGGTCTAGCCCCCCTCCCCCTCCCTCCCCCACCCCGCCGGGAAACTGCGTCCTTGATTGTGTACATGTCTGGGAATACTGTAGCTTTCTCCGTCTCCCGTCATGGAAGAATTACCCCTCCTTGGGAAAATCTTGGCGCCACCAACGAGACTAATCACAGTCGCAGTGTTATGATTACGCTGGATAGTTCCACAAATTATGTTAATACCTTAATGCTTTCAGGGAATTAACCCTTTACCTAACATGAAAAGCAGTTGTAAATAAAATTCTTGAATAACTATTTTTTTTCATTTTTGTCTCAAAAACATATGTTATGACCCCTCGATGGAACGAGCTCGACGAGCTCGTTCCCACAAGGGGTCCTAACCTATGTTTTTGAGACAAAAAATGAAAAAATAATGAAAATTAATTGGCGATTTTTGAGGATAGCGCTGGCTGGTTTTTGCAGTTACTTTGGATAAGGGTTAAATACTTATTGATTGTAATATATATCACTGCGGCAGGAAAGAATACTTTTATATTTTTGTATGTAAAAGTACATCAAATTACATCAACGGTCGTCTGCGCTTAAATTTTCATAAAAAGGACGGTAACCAAAAATGCCCAAACAGCGTCGAAGAGAAATAGACTGGCGGCCTGAAAGCTTGGGTCTGACCCTTTATCACGGCATGCATGTTGTTTTGCGTGAAGAAACATATGAGCAGGCGACACAAAGTACAATAAATCTGCAGTAAGGATCGGTAATAATTTTGTCTAACAAACCTACAGTTCGACCGCCGTGGACTGGTCACTTTCCTCGGTGGCCAATATTTCCACCGACACAATAATTAGATTTCAAGCACTAATTATAGGAATAATCTTCAAAAATTTAATTAATGAAGCACCGGCTACAACCCAGTGCTTCACTAATTAAAATTTTGCTGCTGATGATTTTTATTATCTGGTAAACGCACGCGTGGACATCTCTGCCAGTCCGCGGCAACTGTACTGTACATATTAAATTAATACTGAATCGCCCTATAAATAAAGAATGGATATATACAACTATTTAAATCTCCATACAAAAAAAATATAACAACAATCAATAAAGAAAGAAACAAAACATCATGATATGTCTATCTTAATCCTGGTGTCAGTACAAGCTCAGTCACATATTACTTTCGTCGTCTATGATTAGTGTCCCGCCGTTCACATTCTATGTCCTTTCCTTGTGACCTATTGTCACGTTATGTCTGTCACAAATAAATGTGTCTGCCACGCGTAAATGTATTGATTGCGCACGCCCTACTGTACCAAGCTAAACCCGTTTTTCAAGTAGGAACTAAGAACACATTCGTTAAATTAGGAAGCACGTTTCTGGGAACCCACTGCCTCGTGTTTCTGTGCAGAGTTTTTAGAACAGAACAGCAATCCTGAAGATCCCTTTGCTTGCATGAAATCGGCAGATCGCACTACAAGTGAAATCGAAGGTTTTTTGTTTGCCACTCGGGCCAAGTCGTTGTGGACACGGACCATCAACAAGTGATATTGAAGAAGGCTGACAGTACCAAATGCGGACTCTGTGGAATGTTTAGCGGATGTCCTACTTCGGCTTATGCGCATTACATGAAACGTCACGACACGATGGCGCGGTATTTTTATCGCCTTCGCAATGTTTGTGATATTGACTGCGAGGTCCATCCATGGTTTGACCCTGAGCTTGCGCAGGACGTTGTGATAAATGTTGAATTCGAACTGAGGTGAAACAGGCCCAGCTCAACTGGCTGTGTGCTAGAAGCCACTGTCTGCCAGTGTCAGGGCTTTCAAAACAACGAGGGCACCAGAGAAAAAAGCAGCATTTTCCTGGGTCTCTCCAATTATTTGTAATAAAACAAATGTTAATAACAAATTCAGACCACCAAAATTAATCTAGCCTTCACCCAGTTAAGGTCATTTACAGCTAATAATCCTGATCGTATTCTACGTGATAAAAAATTAAAATTTTATAGTAAATTTCCTTTCTTATTATACCTACCACAATTGTTTACTACAGGCTTGCACTACATTGGAAGTCCCTAACTCGGATAATATACTCTCTATTTTTGTCTTTCCCAAACAATTTGGGAAAGAAAAGTGGTGCAAAAGCACCAAGAAAAAACAAGCCAAAACTGGGTCGAGTGCAACCGGCGCAGACCCAGTACGGGACGCTCTCTCTCAAGTACAACTCCACGACTTCCGTTGCCAGTGCGCATATACGTCGCTAATGACTCATTCTTTTTGAATCTGCCAACGTTAGAGTTATGTGATCAGCGGGGAGGAAGGATTCTTACCCGTATAAGAAGACGGGAGGGCCTCCATGTAAACAATTGTGGTAGGTATAATAAGAAAGGAAATTTACTATAAAATTTAAATTTCTTATCAACCTACTCACAATTGTTTACTACAGGCTGAATAGACAATAGGCTGGAGGGAATCGCATAACCAACCCACACATAACCCCAGTGCACTGGAACCGTGAAGCAGAAGGAAGAGGTCCCGAGGCTTATCAACCATCACAGTCATTGATAAAAGACAATGAAAGGAGACATATGGGTCTGTGGGACACACAAACTGAAAAGGGCAGTAACAGCGCAAGGCTGAAACTGACCTTCAAGAAGCCTAATGGCTAGGGCAGACAACAGCCTGAGCAGAAGAAAGAGGACCCAAGGCAAAAAGGTCATCCGCCTGCTCCTGCAACTGATGCAGATAGAAGGTGGAGAAAGTAGAGGCATTTCTCCAGTAGGCTGCCTGCATAACATCCGACAACTTGACGGAGTTAGAATAAGCCCAAGAGGTAGACAATGCACGCACCTCGTGGGCAGAAATACGATTGGTAATACAATCGCCAGCTGCCAAACGACCGTAAGCCGTACGAATAGCAAGACAAATCCATCGAGAAATGGACTGAGGAGAGATCTTCTGTCGACCAGGAATAAGAGACAGAAAAAACCGTTTCCTGCCTTTCCATATGAATCATGTCCGATCGAGATAAATGCGAATAGCACGGACCGGACAGAGCAAAGGGCGATTACCCTCAACAGAAGGAAGAGCCCTGATACAGATAGGAGGAGGAGTAGTATCTGGTAACTGGAGAGGTAAGGATTAGTGCCGATACGACGCTTCCCCACATAAGAAAAAGTCTCTGAAAGCATGGACCTGTAACCCTTGATGGTAACAGGCTGGAGACCCCGAGAATCAAACAGATATACCAGAAACTCCGCAATCTGTGAAATCGAAGGATTGGCATAATCAACAGAGTGATCAGCACACCATCGACAGAAGACCTTCCACTTAGCCTCATAAGCTAAACCAGTGGAGTGCCTCCTTGAAGAAGAAATGCAAACCACTGCTCGTCTCGAAAAACCTCTACGGAGGAGACAGGACCGGACAAAAGATATGCGTGAAGGCACAATGAAGTCGGGTCGACGTGAAACCTCCTCGGGTGATCTTGTTAAAGAAGGTCGCGACGTAGAGGGAGACGTGCCGGAACCGCAGCCATCAGCGAGCGGAGCTGATTGATCCACAACCGCTGAGGCGACAGGGGAGCGATCAGAATGATTCGACAACTGCAGGTTCGAATTTTGGCTAGAACCTGAGGCAGAATCCGAACCGGCGGGAAGGCGTAGCCGACTAGACCGTTCCAATCGAGTGACAGAGCGTCCACGGCAAAAGCCAGAGGATCTGGACACGGGGACACGAAAGTGTCCACCTGATGGTTCCAACGAGTCGCAAAGAGATCGATGTGGGGACGTCCCCAGAGATCGCAAAGCGACTGGAACACTGCCCTGTGGAGCATCCACTCGGTGGAGATAACCCTGCCCCGGACAGAGAGTCGGCTAGGACGTTCAGACGACCGGAAATGTGACGAACAACCACCCCGGCGTGGACATCCTGAGCGAGCAGTAGAAGATCCCGAGCCAATTCGTACATTGGAACCGAGTGCGTGCCGCCCTGGTTCCGAATGAAAGCAATCACTGTCGAATTGTCGGACAACAGAAGGACCTGGCGATGCGACAGGTGAGGGATCAACTGCCTGAAACTCAGAAGAAGAGCAAGAAGCTCCTTATGGTTCATGTAGAGCTGCCTGATCCTGGTCCCACATCCCGTGAAGAGAAAGACCTAGAGGATCCAACGTCGCACCCCATCCGAGATCGCTGGCATCTGCCGTCAGAACGCGATCGGACGTGGGTAAGTCCAATGGAACACCCTGCGTAGGCCACTGGGCATCCGTCCAGGGAAGAAGGTGAGGATAAAGAGAGTCCGGAAACTGAAGCACCAGATCCAGAGAATCTACATTCGGTCTCCAACGACTGAGCAGAAAGTGTTGGAGAGGTCTGACACGCAGCCGACCTAGAGGAATGAGACCCGTCACAGAATCGCAGAGACCGAGCAGACGGAGAATACTCCGTTCTGTCGCGGATGTGGACTGGAACAGAGTCAGAGCAAAAGCTGAGAGAATCACAGCCTTGGCCTGGGGAACTGCTACCAAATTGAATTGGGTGCTGAAAGCCATCCCCAGATGAAAAAACGACTAAGAAGGGACCAGGTCCGACTTCTCCTCGTTGACTCTGAATCCTAGCGACGTGAGCAAGCTCAACAGAGTGGCGACATCCGACTCCAGTAAGCCAGCATTGGAATGCCTCTGGAGGATATCGTCCAGATATGCCGACGTAGTCACCCTGGTCTGTGTGCGATGGAAAGCTATCACATGCGACATCAGTCTGGTGAAGGCCCAAGGAGCCAGGTTGAGGCCGAAAGGCATGGCCTTGAACTGGTAAACTCGCCCCAGAAAAGCGAACCTGAGATACTTCCGTGACGCCCGATGCATCGGAACGTGAAAGTAAGCGTCTCGCAGGTCGATGCTGTCGACGAAATCTCCCTGGTGAATTGAACGGCGGACCGACCTGAAAGTCTCCATGCTGAACTTGGGAGCAATGATAGACTGGTTCAGGATACTCAGATCGATAACCGGTCGGAGTCGGCCGTCCTTCTTCGGCACCAAAAACAGACGGGAATAAAACCCCACTGACGGAATGTTCTTGACGACCTCGATCGCCCCCTTTGCCAGGAGATTGTCGATCTCCGTGGACAAAAGTTCCCGACGTACAACGTCTGAAGGAACTGTGGTTGGAAGAGGCACGCTGGACAGAGTGGGGTGCCTTCGGACGGATATTCGCAGCCCGGACCGAACAACATCTAACACCCACGGATCGGATGTGATGGTGGCCCAATGGTCTGCGAACTCTACTATCCTTCCTCCAACCTGGGACGAGTCGAGGTGAGGACCTTCATTTCGAGCCCCGACGAGGCCCGCGAGAGGAGAAACCACCTCCTCTACTGAATGAAGAATCCTGCGATTTTCCTCTAGTCTGCCGACGCTTACCCTTACCCCTTGAGTGAGAAGTAGAAGCGGTGGCAGAAGGATCGGCCTTTTGCTTCGCAGAGGAAGCGGAAGGATACTTGTTAGGCTTGGAACGGCCTCTGCCTCCCTAGAAGGCTGATCAAGCTGACGAAACAGCAGCTGATCTTTGGAATGACGTAGGACGTCAACCCGGACCGTCGACACGGAACCATGGAAAAGTTGCAGACCTGCCAAAGAAGCAGATCGAAGAACAGCGCGCTGCTCCCCAGGAAGGGATCGGCCGGTGTCCAGCACAGCGTCCCTTCCAACTAATTCCAGATTAGCCGTGTTACATGCATGCGTGTGAGTAAGATGCATGAGCGCCTTGGACAGCACACGCAAAGGAGCCTGTATCTCGTCAAACTTATCCGGATGCAGATAAACCGCTAAAGCTGAGACAACGTGATCTGAGAGAGAAAGCATGCCAAGCATCTCTCTCGATAAGCCCAACGTGGGCTCCAGAGTCGTCATTGGAATGACGGCAGACTTGGGCTTGGAAAGCTCGAGGGAATTAGAGTCCTGATCCAGGACCGTCAAAGTCCGGCAGACTGACGGATTGGCGGAATCGTAGGAACGATAACGCACAGGAGGCAAAAAGGTGTCAATCCCAGTGAAGAACAGAGCCTTCAGAGCCTTGGAACTCAGCTTGGAGTCCAATGCTGAAAATGCTTCAACCACCTGTAACGACTGGCACGGTCGAAGGCGCCCAGAAGCAGGTTGCTCCATAGGCTGTAGCCGCGCGACCGATGATCGCGGCCTGGCTGACACTGTCGGCTGGTTAGATGGTTTGAGGTCAGGCAGAAACCCAAACACAAAATCAAGAGCTGCCCCCAAGTCCGAAGACTGCTGGCCCTCGACATCAAGCATATCTGACTCCTCCCCTGAGTCGGAAGACACGTAGCCCATCGTGGGCAAACCAGCCGACGCCTCCCATGGTGTCGAAACACCAGGGGGATCAGAAAGCGGCCTGTTTCCAATCCGGGAGGCGGCGCCATAGGGTGCGCCTGGAAACCACTCGCTGCCTCGCTGGAAGCAACAGGAAGGCTCTTTGACAGAACCTGAGTGAGTAAGGAGAGGGCCTCCATAAGCTCACTGCCCGAACTTGCGGGTTCGACAGGGGAGCGAACCGGCAAAGTGGCTTCGCCTCTGACCCTTTTAACCAGCGAAGGGTCACGATCCTCCAAAACACCCGGCGCGGGACGACAGGCGGCAGCCGAAACGTTTGAAGGCAGACGTGTGCAAGGGTACGAAGCACCCCGAGGATCAACATAGCGAGAACTCATGAGAGTCACCGCGGACCTCTGCGGAGCAGAAGGTCCAGGCTGCACAAAAGGCGTCGGTCCCCCAAAACTGGTCGTGAGGCCGGAATGAGTGGACGGGAACGCCACGGAGTTCATAGTGTCCCCACTAAGAACATCCGAATCCAATGACACAACTGTTGTGCTCGACGGCGTAGAGACCACAGTGGAGGGTTCGGCCGGCAGCGCCTTCCAACTTCGCCGAGTTGAAAGTCAGGGAAGGCTGAGGCCGATATCCCACGTCTACACTACCAGCCATCCCTGCAGTCCCCTGCAGGGAAAAGCCGAGGCCGGCTGAAACTGACAACGAAGCAGACGGACCAGCAGTAATAGTAGATACGTCGGGAGTCGTTGAGTTTGGTGGAAATTTGGAGAGAGCACCCCTGCTCGGCTCCGAAGGAGGAGTCACAACCCTAGTGACAGCCTCAGATGTCGACTGGAGGGGGACCGTAGTCCCGGAACCAGGCACCTCTTCACCAGAACACTCAACGGCTCCCGCAGTATCCACTACAGGAAAAGACTGCACATCCCCCACGGAGGAGGAATAACTCTCACCAGACATGGTCGGTTCGGGAGCCCCCGAACGACCGCGTTCTCCTTTCCCGCGGGAGCGGGAGGTACGGCCACGAGAACGCACTACACGGTTCACTGACGCCCAGAAAGTGGATGACCAAGATCCACAGAACCCACAGGGCCGATCGGCCGAACACCCATTACATGAGGAGCATGAAGCATGTGAATCGTCCACATGCTTTGGAAGCAGACATTGCCCACAAGGAATAGCCCTGGGCATGATAGAGGTGAGAGGAGCAAAGAAGGTGAAATCAGATGAGAACAGAAAAACACCCCCAAAGAAGAGAGAAAGGTGACAGAAATTTAGACCCCCAGACGGTCGACAGGGAACCACACGACAGGATGACCACTCTCAAAGGAGAGACGAAAAACTGCAGAAGCGGTACCCCGCTGACACCTAACTTAAACATTTACAATAATTGTGAAAATAATGTAAGTCGGAACCGCATGGCACACGAAATTCACGCGCGACTCGGAAAAAGAACATATAAATACATTATGGATAATAATTGTAAGAGAATATAATAAATAAACTGTTCCTGAGAATACAAAAGGATACTTGGATCCACTATGAAGCAGGAAACAACAATCAACGAGTTGGATGAACACTGATACGAGTGCAGAACATCTCGTCACATGGCGGACGAAAAAAAGAATTAGTCATTAGCGGCGTATATGCGCATTGGCAACGGAAGTCGTGGAGTTGTACTTGGGAGAGAGCGTCCCGCACTGGGTCTGCGCCGGTTGTACTCGACCCAGTTTTGGCTTATTTTTTCTTGGTGCTTTTGCACCACTTTTCTTTCCCAAATTGCTTGGGAAAGACAAAAATAGAGAGTGTATTATCCGAGTTAGGGACTTCCACTGTAGTGCAAGCCTGTAATAAACAATTGTGAGTAGGTTGATAAGAAATAAACACCTTAAACCATTCAACGCAGTTGAAATAGTGTATTAAAATCGTCAGCCTCTTTTTAATTTCATTTTTTTTTTTTTTTTGGCTCTTTCGCGTTTTTGGGTTACTTCCCATTGACGTGCAGTTCTGGTTGGCTATGCTCACATCTTGAAACATTTTTTCTGATTGTCGAATTACGGTCCGGCTTTTCAATGAGCCAAGAAATACGTCTTCTTATAAACATCGTGATTTCAAGCTCATTTTAAGCTTATTCTTCTGAAATACTGCAAATAAAATCTCTGTAAAACCTTTATCTGAAAAGGTGTTGCTGACCTGGAAAATTGTCAGCTGTTAAAGTCGTATCAACGTGACGTCATACAGGGTTATAATCTAAAAGTTGAAGTTCATCTGATATTCGCGAAATTTGAGTCCTTTGAAGAGCGTCCAAAATTAGCGCACATGAATGTTGTGTTATTTTTATATTTGTCGCAGTTTTTCACGTTTTCACGACACTTTACATTGAGAACCTTTTTGAACCTTTTTGCAAATTTTGAAGCTGAAAGTGTGAACTTGATGACATGTATAGCTTCTTACTGTGTAGATTATAGCTATAAAAACTTCACGCTGTATTTGCTACGTGGACACTCTTGCAAATGGTCATAGTCTCGTTGTTTATGACGTCATAATGTCGATGCTGTTGAAGTAAAAACGTCTTGTTCAAACGTTTTCGATCTCTCATATACAGAAAAGGTCTTTACCAATGGAATTTTAGAATTATAACCCCCCTTGAAAAACATATCCACAGATATCAGTTTTCACCCGACGAAAGAAATGTCCCTCGTTGAGAAATATGGAACATTTGACGCCAGCTTCGGAAAAATCAAATCAGATATCAGTTTTTGAAACACAAAGTGATCAAATCGAATTATTCATTTGACGTCTATGGGTCTTTCAGAAAATAAATTAACAAAACTGCAGAAATGTCATTGTTAGTTGTCTGGTTGTTAATTATATGCAGATGACATTTGAACTACATTGTTTGTGGTTACGTTACCGCAGTGTCTGCCTTGTTTACCAACAGGAGACATGTGAAAAGCTTTGTTCAGTCAGTCGAAGTGATGAGTTGAAAAATTTAAAATAAAGCACGCATTTATGAAGGGAGGTGGAATTAACATCCAGGGAGGGACATGGCTAGAGGTTTCCGATTGGAGGTGTAGGGTAGTTAATTTCCAGCTTGGGGGTGAGACCGGGAGGGGGAACCCCCTCCCTGCCCCCCCCCCCCCCCCCCCCCCGTAGTTGGAAATTATTCACCACCGAGAAAGAGTTTTAAAATGAAGCCATGAAAGGGGGCATAAAATTGAATCTAGTAACTGAAATGCCAACAAATTTATGATAGAATTATCAGGTAATTATTATTTGGTATTATTCTAGGAATTGAATGTGTGCTAAACAAATGCTCAAGCTTAGAACTTTGGGCAATTCCCACTAACATTAAATCAGATCTTAACATTAAATCAGATCTTTTGAAGAAATTATCAGTTTTCGATGTTCCATCATCTTGTAATTGTGAATGATGGAATTAACTCAGGATAACGGTTTTACATGATGTGATTTTCTTGAAGTGCATTTCGAGGATTTTTTTATTACGATAAGTAAGCATACTATAGAAATCTCGTACCGACGGACATCATGCATACTTATGAAGCTCGATATTTCGTACACTTTAGTTGTAAATGGTAACAGGTAGAATTTCTGCCGATTTGAAACCGAGTTGGAAGAATTTCCAACTACTCATGACTTGCCCTCTGAATTTCCAACTATAGGGAATTTTGACCTGGATTGGGGGGGGGGTGACACATCCCCACCCCTCCTGTCGCCATGTCCCTGTTAGTATCGCGAAAATGAAAGAGATAATTACACACAGTCTTAAAGGAATACGACTGTCAAATACACAGCAGACGTAATTCAATGCCGTTCGTTCAGAACGTTAAAACGTTGGCATTTGCCACGCTGTGTTTCGCTGCTGAAACCTTGATAGTTTTTGCCGGTGAGCTTTTTGCAAATTTCTTTCCAGTAACTTTCTGTGTCATGTTGATCTTCTTCGATTGTAAAACGTTATTGATATATCGTAATAAAATATCTATCTATCTATCTATCTATCTATCTATCTATCTATCTATCTATCTATCTATCTATATCTATCTATCTATCTATCTATCTATCTATCTATCTATCTATCTATCTATCTATCTATCTATCTATCCATCCATCCATCCATCCATCCATCCATCCATCATCCATCCATCCATCCATCCATCCATCCATCCATCGTTTTTCTTCTGTTTTAAAAATCCATCCATCCATCCATCCATCCGTCCATCCATCCATCCATCCATCCATCCATCCATCCATCCATCCATCCATCCATCCATCCATCCATCCATCCATCCAATCCATCCATCCATCCATCCATCCATCCATCCATCGTTTTTCTTCTGTTTTAAAAATTCATCTTTACTAGAACCCTATTCACTGTAAAATTAAGCTTTAGGAATCAAGACCGTTTGAAATGCCACAAGGAAAACTAACAATTGATGGAGAAAATATGTATGACACACGTCTGGCATATTTCCTTTACTTTTACGTAGATAATACACTTCTATTACATGCCAAAATGAAGAGATTCTTTTGTTGTCTTCCTTTTTACAACTTAACTATGAACTATAGAAAATATCGTGCCTCAATGCAGTTGTGTTAGAACAACATTAACACATGCGGTAGATACTTGATTGGCTTCCATTATGTTAGACTAATTGCTGAGTGATAAAGGTAATATCATTGTTTACTTTGTGTAAGTATTTACCCCATTATCACTAGTATGTGTATATCCAATTACACGAATATACATACAGTGACGCACATGTGTGTGTGTATTTGTGTACTAACACGTTGCTGCTGGAGACAATCATATCCAGTGTTGGTAGCATTGTTGTATCAGTAGTATTCGTAATGGTAGTAGTAACTGCAGTGGCGAAATTAGCAGTGCTAGCTACTGGAGTAGCGGCTGTTGTGCTCAATGTGTATGGGTAGTGATAGAGATTGTTTTTTGTTGCAGCAACCTTGAAAATAGAATTGCATCCCGTTTAATACTCTGGGTGTTATTTATATGATAACAGAACGCCGAGGCAGTGAAACTAAAGAGTAAACGTAATTACTGTGTCAATAGGTGATATTTATATTAATTCCTTGTCCCATCTTGTACCTACATGTAAGTGCTGCTGTATTAGCCCCCCTCCCCCCTCCCCATCCATCCTAAGGTAATCACCTCCCCTCCCCCTCCCCCCGCTCCCTTTCGACAGAAGGTTAGTGAGGTTAGAAACTCCTCTGCTGATATTTCGAATGCTCACACTGGGATGTAAGATGAGAAACATACCCGGGTAAATATTACAAAAGGGTAACGAAAGGGATTACATGTTGCAACTCGTAGATAAGCATGGATTTATATGATTTCATTGATATTAGACTTTAGTTTGCTTCTGTGTTTCGTATGCATATTAGCAGTGTGGACAAAAACTATCCAGCATGAAAAAGCCTGCCTATCACATGGTCCAATGTAAGATAATGAAGCCCTTGTATGATGGACGGCCCGGTCTACTGATGGGCACCGTCAGAACAAACTTAGATGTCAGATGCAGTAGATCATAAACGCCATGTCCCAAAGAAAGCAGAGAAACATCCGTGAATAATGGTGCTAATCATGATTTGTACATTCTTCCTTGTGTGACCATTCAGTCTAATGGGTTTATGTTTCAGTTCAGATTTAGCATAAAGTGAAACTTTGGGTGTCTCGACTATATTTTTGCACAGCTTTGAATATCTTTTCGTTTTCTTCATTTGACAATAATGTTATTCCAAAACATAGTTGGTCGACAACTGGTAAGCTGTATTTATCTAGAATTGGCATTAACTGGAGTCTCGAGACCTCATAGAGACTACAAGTCAGAAAAAAGGTGACTAGCATCTTCTTCAAAATTTCCACATCTACAGTAAGGTGTGTCACGGATATGGTTAGAACAGTTGTCAAAGTTCAGACCACTACAACCATTACGTATTCCACGGTGCATGATATTCAGTTTGCATTTTCCGATATTGAAATATGGTGGAGGTCTCGTATACTTCGCAACCTTCATTTTGATGCATAATTTGTGTATATTTATTTTTAGTTTATGGAATATCAGATGTGGAAATTTCAAAGTAAACACACTCCCCTTACTTATATAGCACCTTAATGATGATCGTGTACTGTCAGCACAGATTCTCCCCACCTGCCTATTGTGATACGCGTGTCTCGAGTCCACATTGAAAAACTGAACAGAAACCGAGGTTTTTTTTCTAAAACCGAATCAAAACCGAAACCGAATCTGAAATATCAAAACCTCCCAGCTTTATCAGTAATTGTTGCTATAAAATAACTGAAAACTAGCTGCTGATCACATTTAAGGTATTATTACAATGTTTGGTCGTGAGCAGATTTAAAAATGGGAATTACCTGTGAAATTCGCAGCCATTCTGGCGCCATTAACGAAAGAATGATTGATGTATACATATATATATTGATTTATCTAACAATCATATAGATTTTGGCCTGAAGACCACGAGAAACGGTACGTATCACATAATGTGTTCCGATTCCGTATCATACAGACGACTTATTCTGATTCCGTATCATATAGACGACTCGTTTCCGGGAACGCGGCGGGCTATCATAACAGCCATATGAATGCATTCTATATGCGTATCAGTGATCGACTCAGCTGATCGCTTACAAAACCAAACACAATTCCTTATAATTAGCGACAGAACTATTAATAGCAAACGACCACCCCCCCCCCCCCCGCCCCCACCCCCACAAAAATAGAAACTGCACAATTAAATATCGCACACTTGTAAATTCAAGCGTATCATCATAGGAAGTGACATTTAGAGTGAATAATTTTACAACGCGAGTTTGAAAATTTGCGGTGACCGCGTTACTCATTGTTTGTTAAAGTGCACAACAATATTGTTCCATAAAATATTTTTTTTTAAAACCTTTTCTCGCCCAACACTATGTCCCAAAACTGTATTCATAATTTAAGATTTGATATGTTCATGTGACAGAATTGTTAGATGAATGTATTATCAAGATAATATGCATGTCCTGTGATTTGCATCAGATTCTCGGTGGTGTCCAGAATGGGATCATAATTCGCAGGCAAAGCCGGCTTGTTGAGATCTCATTCTGGACACCACCTCGAATCTGATACAAATCACAGGACATGCACATTATCATGATAATCTGTATATATACCCTTCTGACGATTTGGACTACATTTTGTTAATTATAGAACTAACTTCTGGAGCAGATGCTTCTCTCGGTAAAAAGTTGTTTGTAACGTATTCTTTCATATAATCTCAGTTGGACTTGTTTGGTTTAAGCACTTTTGGGGATGCCGTCTTTCACATGTTGCAAAAACTGATATAGAGTTAAAACTAGAAGTCCTGTCAAGAAATGCGCACAAATAGCACATCGATCTGCGCGTTTAACTACGCGTTATGACCACAGGAAGGCTATCAAATTCTGTACATATGACCTGTGCACAAGCAATGTTTCAGCCAATGGACCTCCGGGTAACCCGGAGGTCCATTGGCAGAAACATTGCCTGTGTTTGTTATGAGTAACCAGGAGAACCTGTCGTGTTTTGGATGTCATTCGATAGGACAATTGCGCGCAATTCCTACGCACAATAAAGCCTAGATAAGCACACAGTTCATGACAGAACTTCTAGTGTTAACTGTACTGTCCAGCAATATTCAGAGGGAAATTCATTTTTTATTGCCCAGAGTAAAGACCTATATGAAGCTCGTTTAGCTACTGTCATGTAAGAATTGTCATTGTTAATTGCATAATAGTTTTCACTATATTTATACAATAGATTGCCTTGCTCAGTTTTATAGCTTTGTTAAATATTCTGCAACCCTTTTTGTGGTTTTGAACATTTTGCGCATTTGAGAGTTTGAGTTTTATTTTTTATTGTGAGATGTCTCGAGTCATTCTGTCATCCAGGGTTTTATTTAATAATTTTTATTTTTGTAAACACGATCGAGTGGGCATGCTGTTTCATACTCTGTCATTAGGGACGTCGGTGGGTGGTATATACAGTCACGATTAGCCATTGTGTGGAAATATGTGACCATAAACACTAATAAACAAATATAGACGTGATGTTTAGGGGTATGGCGCTCCACCTAGATAATTTTATTACACGCCTGTTCTATACTATGCTCACCTCCAGCAACACTAAACCACTAAATGAAAATCTGTTCCGCACACATGTGCGGAACGGAAATCGTTGACGGGCTATTTCTGTAACGTTTCATCGGAATTTTCCACAAATCGTGATCCGCAATGACAATTTGAATCGCTAGCGATTGCTAAAAATCGTTCCCTGAGTTCCAATGTGTTCTATGTGCCAGAAAGCATATGGAACACATTGGAACCCTGGGGTTGAAATAGTAACACGGGTTCACCTCGCAAATTTGGTTGGCGATAAAATGTTTTCTTTTTGTTGATAGTTGTTATATGAATTGCTGAGTTCTTTCTAATAGTGATTTTAATAGACGTGAATGCGTGTAAAAAACAGAACGACACGCGCGTGTGATTGAGTTAGTCGATATGGTACTGTGGCCTCTCGTTCTATCCTTTCGCGCTGACACTCGTGTCATATCGATTAACTCATTCACACACGCGTGTCGTTCTGTTTTTATTACACGCATTCACGTCTATTAAAATCACCGTTAGAAGGATACTCAGCAATTCATTTGACAACTATCAACAAAAAGAACACATTTTATTATTTCATGTTGCAAAAACTGATATACATGTACTGTCCTGCAATATTGAGAGGGAAATTCATTTTTTATTTCCCAGAGTAAAGACAGAACTGAAGCTTGTTTAGCTACTGTCATGTAAGAATTGTCATTGTTAATTGTATAATATTTTTATTTTTGTCACTATATTTAATAGATTGCCTTGCTCATTTTTATAGCTTTGTTAAATATTCTGCAACTCTTTTTGTGGTTTTGAACATTTTGCGCATTTGAGAGTTTGAGTTTTATTTTTTATTGTGAGAAGATGTCTCGAGTCATTCTGTCATCCAGGGTTTTATTTAATAATTTTTATTTTTGTAAGCACGATCGAGTGGGAATGCTCTTTCATACACTGTCATTAGGCACGTCGGTGAGTGGTATATACTGTCACGATTAGCCATTGTGTGGAAATGTGTGACCATAAACGCCAATAAATAATATAGACGTGATGTTTAGGGGTATGACGCTCCACCTAAATAATTTTATTACACGCCTGTTCTGTACCATCCCCACCTCCGGCAACACTAAACCACTAAATGAAAATCTGTTCCGCACACATGTGCGGAACGGAAATCGTTGACGGTCTATTTCTATAAAGAAGCGAAATTTCACTGGAATTTTCCACAAATTGTGATCCGCAATGACAATTTGAATTGCTAGCGATTGCTAAAAATCGTCCCCTGAGTTCCAATGTGTTCTGTGTGCCAGAAGGCATATGGACCACATTGGAACCCTGGGGTTGAAATAGTAACACCGGTTTCCCTCGCAAATTTGGTTGGCGATAAAATGTGTTCTTTTTGTTGATAGTTGTCAAATGAATTGCTGAGTATCCTTCTAACAGTGATTTTTATAGACGTGAATGCGTGTAATAAAAACAGAACGACACGCGCGTGTGAATGAGTTAATCGATATGGCACTGCGGCCTCTCGTTCTGTCCTTTCGCGCTGACACTCGTGCCATATCGATTAACTCATTCACACACGTGTGTCGTTCTGAGTATTTTCCAGTAGGGACATTTTCGTCAGGAATGAATTCTCTCTTGCCAGTGATCATGTCTTTAATGACTAGATTTTGCACTTGGACTTATGTCACACACACAGTCCGTCATACAAATGGAGGTCCGTTTGTAGTACCCGATAGTAGTCCGGCAAAACCAATGTGGAGCACCAGTACACTACGTGCTAATTAAATAAGAAATTGCGTCAGGACTACTGTATATATATTTTAGTTATTCACCAATAGATTTCCAAGAAGTATTAAGTTTTTTAGCTATAATTCCCACTAACTAAAACTCCAACTACATCGTTAAAGCAATGGGTACGGTACTTAATCCCGATTGCCTACTATGGGTGGGAGGGTGCACGGTGGCACTGTAGTAAGAAACAGTGAACGTCAATGGTGAACTTGTCTAACCAATGCTAACCATTCTTGTGACGATTTAGTACGTCGGAGAGCCTGAGAGTTGCTCGTCGTTGCTCGGTGCTTCCCTCCAGGTACACGGGCTTCCTTCACCGGTAAAATTGTCCGACACAAGGTGACCCTGACTTCCGAAAGTGTTGTTAAGCTCCAATATATAAGTAAATGAATAAATAAAATCGTCAAGGCATGCCTTCGTTGTTGATGAAGATGGATTATTAGTCAGTCTGAACTTTTAGTCAGTCGGTACAAATTCGGTTTACGTACCCCAATCAGACATCTTCGCGACGCTTCTCCCATTCATATAAAAGTTGTCATGTAATTCGTATATTATCGATACGTCAGAATATATGACGAGCGTGATATCGTCGCACCCAAGGTCGTCACCCGACTTGTGTAATTAATTACGACATAATAAAATACAGATTTATTTTTTGTTGGAATTTTATACATCCTCATTGTTTACGGGTTGTAGCACGAACATGTGATGAAAAAAAATAAGAATGGAAATTCGGAAGACTGTTGTAGAAGTACTTAAGGCCGATTGACGTTTGTTTATTTCTTTATTGGGATTCGGCGATACTTTAAAGAGTATGGGTCACGTTAGAGTCTTAACGCGCGCTGTCGACAATGATTGCCTTGGTTGTAATACGTGTATTTTCGAGTGGTTGGGCTCGGGAGGTTCTCAGAATATGACTCAGGTTTATGGAGGTTTCCAACCCGAGAGATGTTAATCACGCGGAATTGGAAGATGCTTATTTCTTGCGGCACATCTTCTTCTTTGTGGTGTCACTTTCGGTTTGGTTGTCGTCCAGACCTACTCAAGGATCATTGTCTCTTTATTTGATTGTTTCTTTATGTGATTGTTTTTCACTTTGAGGTTGTCTAGATGTGAGTTGTAGTTGTGCATAACAGCCATCGGTTCCGTTCCCATACCCAATATGTTTTCTTTTTGTGTGGGTTTCTCCAGTGTGGTGCTTGGTATCGTGAGATGTCTAGGCACAGCCACACACCACGAGTACTGATGTATATGTAACGTGTCGCATCATCTGTAATTCGCCACAAAATATAGTTTGTAAAACAGTAATTATTCAAATAGGAGTCCAATAAACAAAAGAAAATTATCAAATATTATTTATAAAATTCAGTAATTAGCAATTAATTCTTATTAATCAACGTAAATAATAAACAGTAGTCAGATAGAAATAAAAGTTAAGACCGTAATTTATTTATAAAATGGTAATTAATTAAGTGAAGAATTAACGTAAGTTTAATTAATGATTAAAGTTGGTAATTTAGTGGAGTGCCGAATCCCCTGCCCAAAGCCATTCTCCATTTTGGTATTTTTCAGCGTTTCGGCGCAATAAACGTTTGTAGGATTCCACCCCTTTTATTTATATTAAACGTTAATTAAAAGTAAATCGCGTAAGTTTCAACAACTCTAGTTTTACCTTTGGTTCACTGTTCGTTACGGCTAGGGATGTCAATGTGTTAATATTTGACAAAATGCACATTGCAAGATCATTTATTAGCGCAAAGTTTACTTCTGTCAACCATTACTACGCAAGATATTATGGGAGTCGTACTAAATTTAGCTACGTTTCTCAGTAGTCATGGTTATTTTCCCACACTCCGACCTCCGAAATTGGAAGTAGTTTTTCTACGTCCAATACATCCGCTTTTTCATTGGCTCTTTCGGAAGGTGAAGGTACATCCGAGCGACATCCAGAAGCTCATTGGCTGAACTGGAGCCGGAGGTACTTTCCGGAGGTCAGGTGTATAAAAGGAGAGACGCTCATTCGCGGAGGTCTTCTCATTTACCGGCAATACAACAAAGCCTTACCGGCGAAAATCAGCATACGACAGATTTGAACAAGCATAAAACAGACAATTAAAGCCTTCATTGAAGCCTTCATAATTTAGATTAAAAAGGTAGATACAAAAGAAATATGGACTGAAAATACACACATGAATACGAGCCTTCCACATATATAACTGTTGGAACTCTATAAACAGTCTTTTGGGATTTATACGGCTCACTTTTAGCCAAAAGTTCCCACTTTCGGTTTCACACTTTTACTACGAATTTTACTACGATTTGTTTACGTTGGTTACGCAACAAATGCTCGTAGTAGTTTTACCTGTACCGTTGTTCAGGCACAGTCCTGTCGAGTTTGAGGGATACTGGGAGGGTGTACACTAATGTTAGGCGTCGTTTACGACGAACACAGTATTTATTTATTTTAATAAGATAGAAATATTATAGCTTCAAATCCAATGCATTATTAACCACTCGAGTGAATTAGTACTAGTACAGAAATATTTTTTGGAACAACACCTCTCACATCATTATTTTTATTTCCACTGAAAAGAAGCCAACCAAGTTACCAACGCCTTTTCAGTAATAAATGACCTGTGTTCTTTGTACTTCCTCTTAAGAGTTTTTCATGTATACCTTGTTAGCTGGTCTACACGGTGCACAGTGTAGTTGATACAGACGTTCCTGTAGTGCTGATACAAACTTTATGCATATGCATTTACCCTACCTGAGCTCCTAGAGCTTGGCTTATTGTGTTTGGGGTATTTTCACATCGACTAACTTTTTGTCGGCACTTTCTTGTCCCTTGCAAACTCGCGCCTGTTCACCCATCTCTTTCTCGCATTTTATGTAGCCCATAGGGAATGACCTAAATATTGACGGGGTACTATAATCGGGTATTAACAACTGAGGGCCCACATTTACAGAGATCAAGAATAACAGTATTTAACAGAAAGAAGAAACTAACATACACACTCCAACTACTCAAGAATAAGACTTTTTTAACGGAAAGAAGAAACTAAAACATACTCTCCAGTTACTCCAGAATAACAGCATTGAACAGAAAGAAGAAACTGGTCCTTATACTTCTGCTAATTTACATATTGTCGGTAATAACCACCAGGTGACACAGTGACCCAACACTATTGGTGACCCAATTACCTGTATATTGAACTAGCATATTGCTACCAACACTGAAGTCATTGATTATCAGTAATTGAACTAAGCACTCTACCAATTTGTTATATTATTATTACTGGTGACCATAGGTATATGAACTTTGGGGTAACTAAAGTTATAAGGGATTTCAGTGTTCAGGTTTTCCTGGGTTGATCCTCCGAGTCAACGGTTGGCCCCAAAAGTGTGTGATCAGTTGTGGCTAGCTTAGAGGGCTGGACCGTTACATACATATGGCGGTTACGCCGTAGACTCTGAATGATTTCTGTGCTGAAGGTGATCGAGATGTAGGTTCCTGGACTGAGCAGTTTCCAATGGAGGTTGTAGCTGCTGTTGTTGATGGTGCCTGTGATGGTGATGATGCCGTTATGTTCTGCTCGATATCGATATTAATGTTGCTGTCGAGTATCGTTGTTTTAACTTGCAGTGTGGGTGTGGAGTGCAATGTCCTTATCTTCGTCCTTCAGTTTGTTTATAGTTTCGCAGCGTTCCTGCTTTTTACGGCGAGCGATTTGAGTTCTGCTTCCTTTTACGCTGACCAATAGCAAACCACACTCTTTCTATCTGTGATACAGAATAGTATGTCGAGCTGTAAATAGTACTTAACCCTTTACCTAACATGAAAAGCAGACGACACTTGAAAAAAAAATTCTTCAATAGCTAATTTTTGTCATTTTTTGTCTCAGAAACATAGGTTATGACCCTTCGTTGGAACGAGCTCGTCGAGCTCGTTCCAACGAGGGGCCATAACCTATGTTTTTGAGACAAAAAATGAATAAATAATGAAAATTAATTGGCGATTTTTGAGAATAGCGCTGGCCGGTTTTGGCCGTTACGTTGGGTAAAGGGTTAATTAGAATCATCCACATGTGGTTTGTTTAACCAGCCACCATAGCAAGCTGAACATTGGAACATTGCCTTTCATTATTGATATCTTCACACCTGTTATTTGTTCAAACTACTCGTATCTATTATTCATACTAGCATGGCCAGCTATAACCTGTGTCATTTCAGAAAGTTCAACGTGTAACCGGGTATAGCCACCCCATTAGTTCCCCGAATCTCGAATCGGTTTTGCGATTTGTTTCCATTCGTTTTCAAATCCGAATCATCAAACATTTTTTAATTCTCTTACAGGCGCGTTCGGTCGCATCCGGAATGTTGCGTAGAGGCCTATTATTCCACTACGGAGAAGATACTGCCAGTACATGAAACCAATGGGAACCTCGAGAAACAACGTGACTACAACGGCCACTGAAGCAAAATCGGAAGGGTAAACGGAAACATTGGAGTCGAGGAATCGATGGGTGTTAGCGAAATCAATCCTTCGCACCATTTTAACATATTTTGTGATATAATATCTGTCAATGAACTGTATTCTATATAAATATGTTGAAATTCAATTTGGTCTAATAACCAAATTGAAGTTGCGACATTTATATCTTTGTGTTCCACTGTTTAGTATGGTGCATCTCCTATTCGCAGTAACAGTGTGGATGCGGCCAGTGACCCTCACATAGCAAACAGTGAAACTAATATTGATTTTATCCACTTAACATTGAACCAGTATTCAACAGTTATGATAAGAATCAAATCAACATCTTGTGGATGCTAATATTCATTCTCGAGATGTTCCTTGCGTGAATCATTCACACGACTCAAATACCGTAATAGGAGCGAGCAAGTCTATCTTAACAGCAACCTCGATCGAAGATCTTTTATACGTCACCAGCCAATGAAAACTACAGTCCGCGAGATATGTTGCAGTCTATCTGGTGGATTTGGCAGGAAGACAGCCAACCAAGCTATTGCTACTCCACACAATATATGCAATCAACTAATTATTGTTTTCATACATCCACATTCATATAATTTTGGTTAATCTGTATTATGATTTACTTTGTGCATGTAAGCGTTAAATATATTGCAAATGAACAATCATTTGTTCATTCACCGTCTTTATAATTTCACTGTAGGCCTGCATCCCAACCTTCGAATCTCCTCGGACATAATGACTGAAATTCCGGTAATTATTTCCGTGGAGATGCAAAAGTGGCAGTGTTGGCCTGGAGCGAAATAATACATACACAGAACGACACACGCGTGTGAATTGGTTAATCGATATGGCACGAGAGCCAGAGCGAACGGATAAAACGAGTGGCCGCGATTAACCCATTCACACGCGTGTGTCGTTCTGTGTTTATTACACGCCTTCACGTCTATAAAAGCAATTATTAGAAAGACATCCAGCAATTCATTTGACAACTCGTCCCCTGAGATCCAATGTGTTTTATGTGCCAGTAGGCACATAGAACACATTGAAACTCGGGGACGAACAATCAACAAAAGAACACATTTTATCGCCAACCAAATTTGCGAGGGGAGAGTTACTATTTTTAGCTATCGCTGGTAATTCAAATTGTAATGGCGAGGCACGATTTGTAGAACCAGTGAAATTTCGCTTGGTTAAAACAGTCCGTCAACGATGTGTGCCGAATGGATTTTTATATTCCGCGTTGTTTAGTGTTGCTGTAGATGGGGATTCCAAAGATTAGGCGTGTAATAAATGTGGTTTGGTTCCTCGAGTACGTCGTTTGGTTCGATTTCGAACGCCTTGCTCTTCCTTCCATTCGAGATTCGATTCGATACGATATTTTTCTATTCACATAGGGCTATATCCCAGCTCAAAGTGCTGAAGTACTGAAACAGATTTGTCATTAAAATATTTTCATCGTTGGTATACTCACATCCAGTTCTGGTCCTTTGCGCAAGTGGACCAACCTATTCTGTATTTATTATACATAATAGTATAACCAGCTACGAATTATTCTAATTTAGAACATTTATCTACTTTACACGTAAAAACAGTAACGTTTTATCTTTTATCGTTATCGAAAACTCGCCGTCAATAAAAAATCTTTTATCGTTACTGCAGTAAGAATAAAAGTCACGTGATATCGCAAGCATACAACGTTCACGCCCATCTCATTTGCATGACGTACTATTTCATTCAACACTTTGAATAACTAATTATCGCTGCCGCGGATCGAAACAAATAAAACGGGGCGTATTTATCGAAATGTATTGAATAAAAAAGAAGGCCATTAATTAAACTTACTGAATTGTAAAAATAAAATTTGACGGAAAAGAGTAAAAATTAGTAACTTACACTTTTTCAAATGAGATTATTTCACCCTTCGAGACTTTAATTATCCTGACGTTCAAACGTCACTGGGAATTCAGTTTCTTCAACATTTTTCAAAATGTGACGTCAAACGTCGGAAAGTACAAATAACCAGATATTTTTCACATTAGTGATTATCTGGTTGAAGGCTAGATTATTTTTGGTGGTCTGAATTTGTTAATCAAAACTTGTTTTATTACGGGAGTGGGGGAGGTGGGGGTGTAGATAAAAGGGTTATATACACATGGTGTTTGTAAAAAATCTTTTATCGCGACTCGAGCGTTTTCGGGGGCTACATAGCTACTCGTCGCTGCGCGACTCGTAGCTATATATGCCCCCGAAAACGCTCTCGTCGCGATAAAAGATTTTTTACAAACACCATGTGTATATAACCCATATTTATTGTGTAACCTTGTATAACCACCCCATTCCCAGCAAGCTGAAAGATTTACTTGTACAGAGGAACAGATTTGCCCCTCCGTTTCTTTCATCACTGTGGTGTTATTCAATTGAACACCCATTAGGTATCTAACATGACTTGTGTAGACCTGTTTCATCATCTATCATTCCAATAGGAAGCAGTATTTGAACATAGAGTACGTGGAGAGTGTATTATCACTAAATCACCCGCAGAGTGGAGATTCCACCCCAGCAATAATTTTAAATTTGTTGCAAAGCATAACCACCACAAGCAAAGTTTCAGCCAATGGACCTCCGGGTTTAAACATTGCTTGTGTTTTTTGTCGATATGTACAAAATTTTAAAGTTATAGCTTGGGTGACGATAACTCCAATCCGCGGGTGATTTAGTTACAATCCACTCTCCACGTACTGTAAGAACTGATTTGTTCCCAGTCACAACCGAACATTGAAACAGATGCATCCTACCGGCGTCTTTTCATGCCCGCACATTTTCCATAGTCCAATAGAATTTATTTCTCCAGGATTTCAAACTATTCTCACTTTCTGTATATAATACTGAGAACATCTGTAAATACTACAAATTGTGAACCGTCCATGTCTATGTGTTGCCTTCATTAATCAACTGCCCTTGCTTGAGAATTTTGTTCGAAATTGGAACAGATTTGTCCATGCAGTGTTTTGGATCATTGTCATCCCCATACATAGCCCATTGTTCCATATAATTCCTCCAGGAATTCAAACTATTCTTATCTTATCTACAACATGTGACACTGATTGAATATTCCTGTTTTAACTTTCGAGAATCATTCCCTGTGTATACTTGTTTTACTACGCACAACACCTCCCGCAAGCTGATGAGCATTGCAACAGAAATCGTCCCTTCATTGTCTTTCATTACGTTTATGCACACGCCTGGCCCTTTGCTCATTGAAGTTCCCTCAGCAAACCAAGCTCTTCTTATCTTTTATGCATCCCTAGAGGGCACACCCTTTCCTGGACGGGAAGTCCCGCGGGCGCCACGCAAGATTCTCAACGGAAAAGAATGACGAAATCACAGACTTCCCATGTATATAGCTACTATGAACAGCTATACATTACACCAATTCAGAATCTCCCACGTGTCGCATTGTGTGCTCACCTTGACCAAAGCTCTTAAAGCAAGAACACCGACGCTGTTAACGCCCGGAAGCAGTCAAGTCTTTCATTAGTCTATCGTCTATGTTTAGATTACACCGTCTATAAATAGTCCAGACAATTGAATCTAAAAGAAATACGATAAACATTCATCTCTTGCTCAATGCACGACATTCTCAATCCAGACTTGATTTGTCCTTGAATGACTTTAAGGTGATTCTAAACTGAAGATTGTAGTTTGAGTGGACAGGTCGAAAACATGATGTTTATTTCATTACTTTTCAATAGTAATGGTTATTTAATACATGAATGATTGCTTTCTACCTAATAGATTACAAAAATGTGATAAAAATTTTTAAAAAAAGAATTTACTCACCAAAAAAATGCTTTTAAAAATCCCTAACTCACGGTCAACTTCCTGCTACCAAAACTTAAAATATGAATCTCACATTGAAAAATATGTTTTCTATGTGCACTAGAGAACAACAGTTGAGTCCAAACGTTTTAAAAAATAAATCCAATTGTATGTTTATTTAAATTTTTGAAGGACCACTGCATGCACTGGTCCAGCCATTTTTTACAGGGAACTATTTACAGTTCAAAAGTATGGCACACCCCACTAATCAGTAATCTAGTTGACCTCCCCTGGAAATATTAGTCATACAAGTGATATGTCTGTTCTGCCCTCTTCCACAAGTAAAACTGTCTTGACATGAAATGACCCTGTTGAAAGTGTATCGTCAAATCCCAATAATAGAAAATAAAAGACTGCGTGGCTACCCCTCCCCCCATCACAAATTGATTTTTTCAAAATTGAAAAAGGGATATAACTCTGGCAAAAGTTGTCGGATCAAACCCTGATCTGACTTGACCTGCATTTTATGTTGATACACCTGCATAACAAATTTTATTTGATTCTGTCAATTATTACAGCTCAAGTTATTGGTTGGAAACTTAAAAAAAGGAGTTTTCAAAGTTGAAAAAGTGTGACACTGGAATCACCTACCAGGACTACATGCAGGCTCGAATGGAAGTTATGGAATTGAATTCCGCCAATAAGTCATATCGATTGACCAATACTTACAGTGCTCAAAGTATAAAATATTCGTCCAATTATTGAAAAAATCCGATAAGGTGCTTAATGCATAAAAGTATTTTTCATGTGCCAAATGCTATGTTTTGGATCATGAATAAACTCATGTTGTGTCAGAAACCTACCTTGTATTATTATTTTTTTTTTTTGGTGGTGAGTTGACCCGTGCCGACTTGACCCGGTGGCGAGTTGACCCGTTCCCAAAAATTTGATGCTCGATTATGCCTTGTATGTGATGCCATACTTCACTTTCGTTGAGAATTTCTATGCAACGACTGATAAAATAATTTTCTAGAGAAAAATTTCATGTTCACACTTCTGTCATATTTTATTTGTGATTAGGAGGTCTAGTGGGGTGGATAGAAAGAAAAATATTATTTTTCGCACTTTGAACAAGCGACTTACCAACGCATGTGACTTTCCGGTGAAAACAACTTCGATCAACAAATACTTGCAGGCATGAGTCTTACAGCCCACATATTATTCGAAATTATCGATGATCTTTGTGAATTGCAAACAAATTAAATGAAATACATCATTTACAATGATTCGCAATGTAAATCACACCAGATCGCAAAATTAAGAGCATTATTTCGGGAACTCACCGAAACCAGACCGAAACGGGACCGAATGACAGACCAGTAAAGTTAACCATCAATATTATATGACGAACAATAGTTCCCCCGATTTGCGATTAAAAGAAGTGAAAAAGCAACCAGTTTACGAATATTTCAACAACGAAAGAATACAGCATGGTTTTCTAATTCCACTATATGTCACCGTTTTGTTAATTAAAGAAAATTGAAATTTTTGTTCTCTATTGGTAATTTTGGTGCATGAATACAAACTAATGGCAAGGTCGATCCATGTAAACAAATTTATTGCTTCAGTTGGTGAGGGAAGAATATTTACATAGAACAGACAATCAATGCAATTTGCCTCTCTTAGTCTGCTTCCCTTGAGATGTATCGACAATCAGAATTTCAGCAGTGGCATTGTCATGAGAATTTACGGGACATATGGCGAGATCTTTTGTCGCAATGTTGCCCACAACCTTCAGTGTTTTGAATTTCCCACCGTAAACATGGCGGACACTTTTGAGACTGAAACGACCCAGGTTGACAACGTGCTTAGTCCTATCTTCGATGTGTTTTATTAAAAATTAAGACTCAACTGCTGCAGTACATTATTGATAGTTCACGTTGGTTGTTCATTGGAAGGTGAGGCGTCTCGCTATTTTTTGAAATCCTGCCCACGCCATTTCCGACTTTTTGACAGTCCACATTTTCTAATGTCTCCAAATGACTCGTAAATTTGTTAAATGCATATTTTGCGGGTCCCATCACGTTCTCTGTGACATGACCATTCCCCCCAACCCTGGTATCCAAGGGCAAGGCTGTTTCGTTGCCAAGTTATTGTTCAATGAAATGTTCACATTTTTCTGTGTTTCTGGCTTCCATGTTGGCAGCCATGACTTTAGAATCACCTTAACAAAACCATTAGATATGTTTGTGGGAGCGTGGTGGCACAATGGTAGACTGTTGTACTTCTATGCTAGATGTCCCGAGTTCGATCCCCGTCTGGGACGACCCGCGCTGTGTCCTTGGGCAAGGCACTTTATCTCCGTTGCCTACATGGGGGCCCGGTGACGCTGTGTACTAAGGCGTACTGCAAGTCGATAGTGCACATGTCTTCAACCGCTGTAACCCTGCTTGAGCGGTGCTTGAACAGAGTTAGAATGTTGAGGAGCTGACAGTTGCTCGTCGATGCTCGGTGGTTCCCTCTGGGTACTCCGGCTTCCTCCACCCGTAAAACTGTCACGGTCATGATTAGCCAGTGTGCATAAATATGTGACCTTAACACCAATAAATAGTAATAAGACATGTTTGTTCAAACATAATCAGGACTGAAGGCACACCACGGTTGCAGTTTTTGATTACTCTGTGTAATTCAGCAAATTATATTAATAGCTTGATGTGTTCAGAGTGAATTAAATAAATATTATTGGAAATATATTTAACTGGAGCTCGGAGGAACATCTATATTTTGTGAGCAAATGGACAACACATTACATCGATGGTTGCGTGCGCGAAAACTCCACGTAAAGTGTGTAAACGAATAGTCCATAACAGTCTTGGATTTCTAAAATATTGTGACAGGTGGCGTCAAAGCATGAGAGTTCCCTTGGAAAACTAGACCTGAAACGGTTAACCGTTTAATCGAATAACCAATGGTCAACGTCTTGATCGATCAAAAAAGTATTTCATCAATTAACCGTTACTTTTGAACTATTGTATTATATAGTTAACAAAGGAACAAACTTGCTCCAAAACAGACCCGCATTGTCACACTGACTGACATCAATTATATGAGACAGAGTAAAGCATGCAAGTTACGTGCTGACATTCTTGTTCACGGGCATGTATCAGAAGCTGGAAATGGCCATTCTTAACCCTTTACCCAATGCGGTTGAAAGACGATACTTCAAAATAAATTCTTAAATTACTAAAAATTTTCAATTTTTGTCTCAAAAACATAGCTTATGACCCTTCATTGGGACGAGCTCCTTCCAATGAGAGGTCATAAGCTATGTTTTTGAGACAAAAATTGAAAACATAATAAAATTTGAATGGAGACTTTTGTATATAGCGCCGGCCGGTTTTTTCCGTTATGTTGAGTAAAGACTTAATATGCTGTAAATCATCAACGGTACGGCAATTATTCATCTACCTATTATGGTAAATGATTAATCGGTTAACCAAGGTTAATGCATTTGATTAATCGATCAAGAAAACCATTTAACCGTTTCAGCTCTAAGGAAAACCAAACTAGTTACAGCATAACAGCTTTCCCTTCGTCAAACATCATGGTGTTTACCTATCATCCCCAGACTGTGACGCCCTAACACTGTTCCTTACCTTTTGAAACTTTCGTCATTTTCGGCGTGTGTATGCATGTTTGTGAGCGTGATTGAATGAATGTGTTTTGCTGAACGGCAAATGGAGTGAATCACAGTCTCAAACTCTCACACATCTCGAGGGTATGGCTAGGAGGTGGGTGTGTGGCACCTCCATTCATTTGGGGTGACTTGATATCTTCGTTTTGATTGGAGTCTTGAATATCGATCCGCCCTTGCTTGCTATTGTATACTTCTTTGCGAGACAGGATTTAATGCCTGGACTTACGTCGCACGTGCCGTCGAACATTTCAATAAATCAAAAGTCCTCAACTTTGAACTATAATCCCGCCGAATACTATTGGATCAGCATCATCAAAGCATAATGAGAGTAATGATACAATTCTTCAGTTTTTTCCTACTGGACTAACAATGAGTGAAACGACGATAAATGGAAATCTGAGGGGTGACGAGGGCGCAAAAGGAATAAAATGAAAGGGGGAAAACCCAGCTTCTCTTCGATTCTCAAATAATTTCCCATTGGAATAATACTGAGCAAAAAGGCGATGATGGGAAAAAATTCGTTCTCTCAAATATTTGAGACGAGCGATTTCACATTGTCGTTCGCACGCTACAGATTCCAATGGGAAATTTGTATGGGGGAAAAAGGCCCCGATCTCGAAGTGAGCTGGAACAGATGATCTCTGAGATTTTTTAATTTCTTTCCAATTTTCTAAAATACTCCCCATTGGAACAACCTTGACCGATCTCTCCTCGAATACCAGCTCAATACGAAAATGAGCGTTTTTTTTAAGCTCAGCTAGAAAATGTTTGAAGCTAAATTCCCATTGCTTCCAAGCTTATTTTTTTCAGTGAGCTGGAAATGACTTTTTACTGAACTGGAATACCCATTTCACATCTACTATTGATAATGACGCCATTAGCGCAAAAATAACGATTACCTGGATCGAAAATGTTTCGTCAACTAGTCGCATATCTCTAGCATCTCCCCTAGCAGACTACAAGTACCGTTTGTAAAGGGAAACCCAATTTAATAACAGATAATCACAATTATGATAGTATTTCGTTTGCAGGAGCCAGGTAAAAATATAACCGGTTGTCCTGGTAAAAGGACCTTTTTACAATACAAACGCGTTGAGAAGTCTATAGGAAACACTGACAAAAGAGACACGCTGCACGATCACGGGGAATTCTAAATACGCAAGTTATCGTTGGATGTTCTCGTCCGCTGTTACCATCCGCTCTCTGTGTTGTTATGGGAAATTTCAACCCATTGAGGGAGAATTGTCCAGGTTCAGAACCACAAATATGTTTTCGTCCAGATCGTTCAATCAGGACATGATTGTCCACTCTTATTTGTACTGCAGATTTACTTGTACACTATACACCCGACTAGTGTACTAATACCTGCCGACTAGTCACTTTGATGTTTTTGAGCAGTAAACTCATTTCAACAATATATTCAGAATAGTCAAATTGCCAGCATCACTTCATCTAGTGGCACTAGTTCTCAAATTATGTGTCTGCGTGGCAAATAGATGAGTGATCTGAAACCTGTTGTCACCCCAATCTGATAAATTATGGTTACTTTTATCTATTTCAAGTTATCAACTCTCTCGGTATATACATGTATAATTTAATTATTAGAAAAAAACTACAACCTGTTTCAAGCTATCGCCTTTAATAAAATCATTTCTTGAATTTTGCAAAAAGTCTTGAGCTGCATAATGCATTAGACATTATCTGAACTTTATGAAAACTAACATATGAGAAAGTTACACAACTGTCCTCTTGTGCCTATTTCAGGTTCGCACCTAAGTCACTTGACCCCGGCTAGAGGCTTGTCTACCCTTGGCCGATATACGGGGTACTTCGGCTGAGTTCAGTGACAAGGCAACAGGATAATTAGGGTAAAACGGAGGTAACGTGCATCAGATTAAGACGATCGGCTGGAGGCTCGTCTGCCCTTGGCCTGTATACTGGATACTTCGGCTTAGTTCCAAGACAAGGCAACAAGATAAGGTAGGGTGAAATGGATATAAAGTGCATTAAATTTAGAAGATCGGCTAGAGGTTTGTCCAACCGAGGCCGATATATTCGATGCTTCGACTGAGTTCAGTGACAAGGCAACAGGATAAGGTAGGGTAAACTAGAGGTAAGGTGCATTAAATTAAGATCGGCTAGAGGTTTGTGTACCTTTGGCTGATATACTGGGTACTTCGGGTGAGTTCAATGACAAGGCAACAGGACAGGGTAGAGTAAAATAGAGGTAAGGTGTATCAAAATAAGAAGGTCGGTAGAGGCTTGGCTGATACACTGGGTGCTGAGTTCTATCAAAGCCGCATGTCCAACTAAGTTGCGCGGCTTGTAAAATGAAGAATGTCAGCTTGTCCTCCCTTTGCTGATCTACCGGGTAGACTGGCTGCAATCAATGTCAGGAAAGCAGGGTCAATACAGTTGCTCAAAATAAAAAGATTGGCTAGTGGCTTGTCTTTCCGTGGCTACTGTGGACAATAACTTTGATCAGGTTCCTCCCAGCACAGCAGCTCTGAAGTAAAAACAGATTCAACGCTAATTTACAGAATATAGTTCACTTATTTGCCATTCCAAAATGTTGATAAGGATTATTATGATAAGTGTTCCTGGCAGTTTCTCTGTTAAAATTGGATTGAAACCAAACTAATGCCAGTTGTCATAACCATTACCAAACAGAAGAATGAAATCATCGAATAGCAGGCGTAATTACGAAATGAAGGTTAAACTACATAAAATACACTTGCTACTTGCTCCATGTCTTTCAAAGACCTTGCCCTCATCAATCCGCTATTTTTGATCTAACTGTTCTGCTGTTTTTTTAACCGAGTGCTCAAAGTATAGTGCCGAGCTAAAAATAAGCTCTGCTGGAAAATTTTCCACATCTACAAGTCTGATGAGCCCAAAATCCAGTAACTATTATTGTATTTGCTGTGGTTAAATTCCTATCATTTTTTAACCCTTTACCCAACGCAGACGATATCAAAATTTATTATTTTAAATATATTTTTTTTTACTTTTTCGAAAAAGTTCAACAAAACCATATCATGTGACCCCTCGTTGGATCGAGCTCGACGAGCCCGTTCCAACGAGGGGTCACATGATTTGGTTTTGTTGAAATTTTTTGAAAAATAATATTTTTTCAAATGCTGAATTTGCATATTACGCGGGCGGATGCGGTCGATTTGTTGGGTAAAGGGTTAAGATTGAATAGAGAAATCGTTTTTGAATGGTGAGCTCGATGCTTCTTTACTAATGCATGCAGCACAAATGAAACGTTCTTTTAAGTGTTCGAAACGCAAAAAACTACCAAGATTCACCGCAATTTCATGAAATCAGAGTTGAATGTATTTTTGAGATACAAATGAAGTAAGAAGTATTAATGAAGAATGATATTGGCGAGAGGCTTGTACACACTTGACCGATATATTGTACGGTCAGGATTAGTTTTAGGGTAGTGCAGCATATCCAAGGCTGGGTGGATTTGAGGCAGAATTGGGAGGTGAATAAGTCCGTTATTAATAATTTGACTCAATTCTCTCAATACAGCAGCTCCGAGGCAGTTGTTAATAACAAGGGATAAATCGGCTTGGCCATTTTTAACAATTTGGCCCAGTTCTCGCATTACAGTAGCCCCCAAGGCAGGTTTTAATATCAAGGAATATGGTCGGCTAGAGGCTTGTCCACCCTTGGCCGTTTTGAACAATTCGGCTCAATTCTCCCAGTGCCGCAGCCCCAGGTGTTAATATTAAGGAATAAGATCAGCTAGAGACTTGTTGGCCCTTGGCCGTTTTGAGCAAGCTGGTTCTGTTCTTTAAATGCAACAGCACCACGGCAGGCTTTAACATTAAGGAATGAGGCCGGCTGGAGGCTTGTCCGCTGTCGGCTTGTCCGCCCTTGACCATTTTGAACAATTTGGCTCAGTTCTTTCATTGCAGCAGCTCCAAGACGAGTATTATTATTTAGGAAAAAGATCAGCTAGAGGCTTGTCTACCCTTGACAGTTTTCAACAATTTGGCTCTCAATTGTTGGTTGATATCATTATTGAGCTGATTTCTCTCTGCGTGAAGCAGTTTAATCAAGCAGGATGGTAATGGTTATGGCACCACCCGCCGTGGGGAAAACCCGCCCCAAGAATGATACACTAGTAAATGATGTCTTGCCAGTTACAGTTTTTCAGTGTTAGAAAAATGAAAATGTCTCAATTAAATAGAAGAAATATTTGATGTTTATTTGAATCAAATTTTTCAAAACAATTATCTTAACCCACCCTTTGATAAAATTGTATTTTAGGTGAATATTTGACAAAACGTTTTGTAGGAAGTAATAGAGGAGGTCAAATTTTAATCATTGTCTCTGAAAGTCATCTGTGTAGTAGTTTAATGATGAGACAGTGTAAAAGATGATAACAGATGTACCTGGGGCAGGTGTCCCTGTTCCCTATGGTATTAAGGCAAATATGAAAGATAAAACAGATGGTCTGAAGGCTCGTGTCCTCATAACTCAAAACAGTGTAAAACATTTGGCTACAGGCTTGTTTGCCCATGTCCAACATAAAAAAGATTTTAGCTCAGTTTCTTCCAAATGCAGCAATTTGAAGAAACCTTTCAGGTACTGAATGACATATGCTAGAGACAGATATACAGCGATTTTGGGCTCATTTTTCGCTACATGCAGTAAGTCCTTGGAAAATTTGGATAATGTACAACAAAGATTATAGGCCTTTCCACCTTTGAGCTCTACACAGAGAAATGGGGCTCAATTTTTACTAAATGCCGCAAGTCCATGACAACTTTTTGTGTTATAAAGCATCGGCTAGAATCTTGTTCGCCCTTGACTAATATACAAAGAAATTGGAACCAGTTTCCAATAAATGCAGCAAGTTCTTAGAAAATTTGCATAATTGATAATATCAGGTGGAGTCTTGTCCGCTCTTGGCCGATATACAAAGATATTTGGCTCTGTTTTAACTGAATTCTGCAAGTCGGTGGCAAATTTCGATAATGACTGGGTAATCTTCAACATCGACTAGAGGCCTGGCTACCCTTGACCGATGTACAGTGTAATTGGAGTACGTTTTCACTAAATGCAACAAGTCCTAGTCAACTTTAGATAATATATCACATTGGCCACAGGTTGTCGACCCCTCATCGATATACAGTGTAATTGGAACAGTAACTTTTCAACTTTGGACTCTCTATAACACCGGCTGGATTCTTGTCCACCTTTGACCGAAATACAGAGAAATTGGGCTCAGTTTTCTCTCAGTACAGCAAGTACAAGGCAATTTCAGGCAATTTATTATATCGACTAGAGGCTTGTCCGTCCGTCCGTCCGTCCGTCCGTCCGTCCGTCCGTGCCAACATTGGGGGTTTAGGGAATATTATTATTAGGGGCTACCTCCAAATTAAGGTAGTGTTAGGGTTAGGAGTGGGGGTGGGGTTAGGGTTAGGGGCACCCCAGAGTAGGGCTTAAGGTTGGGGGAGGGTTAGGTCCCGGGGGGTTAGGGTTGGGTTCAGTGGTGGGGTTTTAGTTTTAGTAGCCCCTAAACCGAAAAATAGCTCCTAATCCTATTGGTTTGGCTAGGGTGGGGTTGGGTCAGGGGTGGGGTGGAGTTAGGGTTATGGGTAGCCCCAGAGTAGGGCTTAAGGCTGGGGGTTAGGTCGGGGTGGGTGGGGGTTAGGGTCAGCAGTGGGCTTTTAGGGTTTAAGGTCAGTGTGGGGTAGGGTTAGGGTGTGGTTTTTGGGTGTAGGGGTGGGGTTAGGGTTAAATATAAGTTCTAGAGTGGAGGGGGTGGGGTTCTGGGTAAAATAAGGTTTTGGACTTACAAAATGTTTTTTTTTTGGTAGCCCATAAAGCCGAAATGTTGGAGCGTCCGTCCGCGCAAGTAAACGTGAGTTACGAGTTTTTTTTGTGTCCGGCGATGCATTATGAGGTTACCGAAATATTATGAGCTTATTTTATATATTATGAGCTTATTTACTGAGATATGAGACATATGAGGCAAATTGCGAATTTTCGGGGTTTATTATAAGGGTTAGGGTCAGTTCAGGGTTGGGGTTAGAGTTAGGGTCAGTTCAATGTTAGGGTTAGGAGTAGTAACCCTTTCTATGCCCCCTCGAAATTTTTCCTAAAAACGAGGTTTTAACCGTTGTCCGAACGAAATAAAATGATCAGTTCGCCCGTCCGTCCGTCCGTCATACCGGGCCACCGCAGATGGCCTTGCGAGGTGACCGTCCGTGTACAGTCGTTACTTGTGAGGTGGGGGGATAAAACCGTTAGTGCACCAATCACTTGTGAGGTTTTTTTCAAACTGTGAGGTGCGAGAAACCCACTTGTGAGTTGCGCAATTTTCTCCACACGGTAGAACGTCCGTCCGTCCGTCCGTCCGTCCGTCCGTCCGTCCGCCCGTCCGTCCATCCGTCCGTCCGTCCGTCCGTCCGTCCGCCCGTCCGTCCGTCCGTCCGTCCGTCCGTCAGTAACAACATTGGACCTTCATATCTCAGTCAGAGGACGTTGGTTTTAAATGACCTTTGGTATGCTGATAAACCACCATGGGGGAAGGATGGAGGAAAGGATATTCACAAGTGACAGGTTTTGTACATTTTTGCCTAGAGTTATGGGTCTTTTTCCGCTTTTTTCGAATTGGAAACCATTGGTTGGTGAGGGATATTGATGGCGTTGTACCTTGTTTGGTGTAGTTCAGGTACTTCCGGTTGCCTTTGTGATGTATATACGCATTAGGATAGATAAAAGAAAGAGACAATAAGCGGTTTAACTACAAGAGGTCAGTGACATGGGAAACAGGTGGACATCGTAATTTGTCATTCAATGAAGTAAGACAAGCCAAAATCTAACAACATCAGGTTGCTTAATAAAACTGAATCAACACAACGCCAGAATTTCGCCAAATTTTTCGTGTGATGATTCTCGCAAAAAGCAGATCACGGAAATCAAGAGAATCATGTAAATATTGGACTGTATGAACATTTTGTCAGCATCATGGTTTATGCACAATTCTTGACAGTTGACTGAGGAAGCTAGACGTTCTGTATACAGTGTGCATGTGTTATGGGATTTTCTTTTGGTGACAATCGAAATTAGATTAAAAAAGTACACTGAAAAAACGATTTGTTTTAATCAAATAACAAAGACTGTGAGGAGAATGCGAGAATGCTGGGAGAAAAAGATAAAATAGTACCGTTTTTTAAAAATACAGAAGGTCCCGACATTACTTTACTATTTTAACCCTTTACCTAACATGAAAAGCAGACGACACTTACAAACAAAATTCTTGAATAACTATTTTTGTCATTTTTTGTCTCAAAACCATAGGTTATGACCCCTCTTTGGAACGATCTCGTTCCAAAGAGGGGTTATAACCTATGTTTTTGAGACAAAAAATGAAAAAAATAATGAAAATTAATTGGCGATTTTTGTGAATAGGGCTGGCCGGGTTTTGCCGTTACGTTGGGTAAAAGGTTAACCCAAGAGAACCTGAAATCCTGAGAATCAGGAGGATAGTGAGGACATGTACTTATAACATGAGACTCCTGCCAAAATTCTGGCAGTTAACATGTCAAGTCTGAAATGTTGGTATGTTTGTTATATTGTTTGCAGCTGTATGCGAATCAAGCGTGATTTCCCTGATTGCGACATGCGGCGAATTTTCACTCGATTCCATTCACAGATTCGTGTCGAAATTTTACCCCTGCTAGATGTAAATCGGAATTGCCCTTTTACTCACCTGCAGCAAATAAACTATGCAGAAACGTATAGACGAGGACTGAGGGGTGTAGATGTTGGGGCGGGCAGTATGGTTTGGATGTGATTTGTCCGATTCTACCAGAATAGACAAAATAGGGGACAGAAGATTTTTGTTTTTTGTGGATTATTCTTGCCAAAACGATTTACCGCTGTATATGGTGCATAGGCTCATTGTTATTGTGACAAAAGTCATTGTGTTCTACAACCACAACAAAAAAAAAAAATTAAATTGTTTTGGGTAATTATTGTGACGGGTAAGTTACTCACATCGAGCCATTTTTCATTTTTTGCAGACACTCTTACTTCATCACAGGTATTCAGCATGATGCCATATCATATAACTCACTAACTGAGTTCCATCTAGAACCCTATTAGGTTCACAGACTTTCATAATTTCACGTTTACTTTCGAACAAAGCTTTTCATTATGGATGCTGAATCTATGTGACGTCATAATGTAAACAAGGTCCCAACTTCGCTAATTTCACAACCGTTTAATGTTAAATAAATTATTAGAAGCATATATATATATATAAGAAAAAGTATTTGAAATCCATTAATTATTATCCTAATCTAAGTATAAAAATTCATTTGCTGTTTTAACAATGCGTTATGTGTTAAAAGAGCATTTGAAACTGCGAAGTGGGGGAAAAAAATTCCTAAAGATCACAAGTTGACCTTTGGCTGAATCAACCGATTCAGCGAGCATTCAGTCGCGTTGGCTGAATATTCTCTATAAAAACCGTTGACGTTTCGCCTGCGAGAGTTTTCGGCGTCTGAAAGGAACAGAGAACTCGGAAATCAGGTTAACCTGTAAGTAATTACTTACTAAACCTATTTTATTTTTTATATTGGTTTAGCTAGCCTGAAAGGACACATTTTAAAACCTGAAGTGGTTTATATTCCCAAGAGTGAGATTTATTTTTAGTTTTCCTTGGTTAGTAAATTTATTTTTGTGCAGGCATTTGGCTGCCAAAGAGCTCAAAACTCTAGGAGCTCATCAAAATTTCTTTTATTTATTTTTTTTTACATCAGATCGAAAGAATCTGCAGCAGTCGAAAAGGCTGATTTATTAAATGACTCAACAGAGCACATTATATATATTTTTTATAACAGATTAAATGTATCTGCAGCCATAGAGGCTGAATGAGCTCATATTTTTACTGAAATGCCCAACGTTTCAGCTATGGTTTAAGCTGAACATAGCTAAAGGGGTTAATGTATAGAGGAGTGAGGAAGCAGAATTGCTTTTATGCTCCTAAAAACATCTAAGTGTTCAAATAAAAAGTTATAAGCTAAGATTAACCAATGATAAAAATATTATTTGAGTAATAATAAAAACATAGAGAAAGAACCATTTACTTTCACCTGCCAAATGATGGTGACAGCATTTTTATTTAACTGTAGGAAATATTCAAATCTTTAACATTCAGCCATTTCTATGATTTGGCAGGAGACGGTACAATTTTAGATTTACAATTATAATCAACCTTCACACAAATTTGTAATATATCAAATTTAACATTAGAAATATTAAGATAATATATCATAGTAATGAAAGTGAAAAAGTCACGTTCCCAATCTGGACTGTGTACATGTAGCATGGACTTAGGCTTTGGTCTATAAATAAAGCATGAAATAATATTTCTTTGGCTTTCATTTAATACATAGGAAATAATTCCTGTATTTAAATGAAGTAAGGAAGTTTGACTTAGGCTTTAGTCAATAAATAAAAGCAAAGACTTAGGCTTTGGTCGTAAAATAAAAAGCATATGGCTTACGCTTTGGCCACTAATAAAAAGCAACATGTGTGAGAATGAACAAGGATGTGAGTTAAATAAAAATCAATTTAATATAAAAAAATTTCTTCTTCATGCCTCATCTGAATTAAAACGTCCAATTCATAATCATTTAATAACTACATCACCCAACAAGTTCACTTTCATTCGTATAGGGAGTGGGTAAAGGTGTATTTGTGACACAATAAGTGCATTTGTTCATCCCATCGATCACCTTAGTATAATATCAATAACGAATTTGTCCAAAGTCATAAAACGCTAGGTTTATATATAGGAAATTGTATCTTGCCGAGTCAGCTCTAGGAGCCGATTCCTATGATGTAAAATCCTTTATTTTCATTACCTATGTGTGGTAACTCAATGTGTAGTTACTGTATTCTAGGTGATACCAAGTAATTTAACCTGGTTATTTATTCCCACCTAGAAATTAATTCATTAAATAGAAGCTGTGGGAGCTTAATCACTGTGAAAGCTCTGGAAGCTTAGTTGTAAATATTTAATCAATCGATTAATGTTGCGATAATCTAAAAGAAATTACGTGCGGTAAACATTTAAAAACAATCCTGAAATGCAGGATATTATACATTCTAATGTGAGCTCTTAGAGCTCATATAAGAAATTATAGATATCCTCTGTTTTCATATTTATCCTGATGTGACCGATGGATGTTGTCATGACGAGGGGCTATTTGTTGACACGTGGTGTCGCTAGTACAGTCTCATTAACCATTAAGTACTGTCATTGTGTGTTTGTTTTGTACCTAAAAATGGACTTGTATCAATAAAACAAATTCTATTTTTTTACTCTAAATAAATCATTAGCTTTAGTATGTGTTTTTTCTTTCAGAAAATTGTAGATAAACAATCTACTGGTGTCGGTCTCCTGACAAGTTCACATTTTCTGGTGTACTCGGTAATTTGTATTTTTGCAAATTCAGGTTTGTTTACCTACAAACGGATAGTATCGGCCTTCCACCTTGATCAATAAAGTAGGGAATCCTGCTACAAGGTCGACCGCTGATATGCTTCCTGATTTGTTGGCTGAATAATTAAATAAATCTTAACTTGAGATTACCACCACCAGAAGATGTTAAGTCTTTGCTGCAAGTGTTTTGATGGATGTCGGTTCGGATGAAGGTCAGGAATGGGAGTTGGAACAAATTGCTATAGGGGTGTACTCGACAGAGTTGTTTCCCTTAATTTGCCCCAACACTCATTTTCATCGGAGTTATTTCCCTTGATCTGATTTGACATTCATCAATTTATAAAAAAATATTTTAGGAATGTCCCAGTCCCCTCAGGTTTTAGCTATAGGAAATTGGAGATGTTCTTGTTAAGTTATCTGCTAATGGTTAATTGGTGGTTCGATTCAGGAAGGTAAAGGACGATAGTCATTTACCTGAATGTCTGAACCACCAGTTTGCCATTGCATAAAAATTAGTAGTGTCTTACATGTATAATGGTTAATTGGTGATCCGGTTCAAGGAGGTAAGGGGCAATAGTCAATTATCTGTTTGTCTGAACCACCAGTTTTCCGTTACATAAAAATGGTGTCCTAGAAGTGGGATTCGTCTTACATTTAAGTTGAATCCAGTGATAAGAGTCCATGTCTTGATTAATGTTTTGTGATGCTGAATATCGTATTGTGTTGTCAAGGGATAGTTCATTGGTTCAGAAATCATTTTTATAACTGATGAAAATGTTATATAGATGTAATTGTAAATAAATAACTGATGACTAGAAAGAGTGAGAGATTGATGAGAAAAAAATGGCAGCCAAAACCAATAGATAGAATGAATTTAATGAAATAATGGAAGATGAGTTAACCATTAGGGATGATAATAATAATTCTCCAGATTTGGAGAGTTGAATACTACTGTACCTGAGTGATGCGAACACAAATAGAGGCCCAATAACTAAGCCACTAATAGATGGGGCAGAATATGAGCAAATCATCTGTATGACGAAACTGATTGTTTTAAAAATTTCCAAGGTGATTCAAATAGATGTGATCAGAAAAATATAACACAGGAAGTAAAAGGAGAAGTAAAGGAGATGACGACAACGTTTTCTGAGAATGTTCAGAATATGTTCAAAACCTTGAATGACTGTTTGGGAAACATGAGTAAACTGTCTGAGCCTAATGTTTTGCCCAGGCAGAATTCTGATAGTGTTCAAGCAGAGAGAGATAGAAGTAAGGTATCTCATACACCACATAATTTTAGGAGAATGTTAGCTGATAGCATGTCCGATGTTGAAAGTGAAGAAATGAGTGAGAGCAAGTTTTGCTCCCCACACAGAATCTCATTGTCATTTAGTAATAAAATAGGGGTTAAACTCCCAATATTTACCGGGAGAGAACAATGGAAGGTCTGGTATAATCGTTTTAGTGCTGTAGCCAAAAGACTTAACTGGTCTGAGAGCGAAAAATAGATGAGCTCCTCCCAAGGTTACAAGGGGTAGCAGGCGATTTTGTATTTGGACAACTACCCCAAGCTGTTACCAGTGACTATAGGGCACCAAACGTTGAACTAGATAGTAGGTATTGCACAGTTGAAACCACTAAAACATATGCACCTCAATTGAGAAAGAGGAATCAACAGCCAGGTGAAACAGTGGAAGAGTTTGCCGCTGAACTGAAATGCCTTTATGATAAGGCATACCCCAACAGAAGTCGAGAGACTAGAAATGAAGACTTGATGAGGAGGTGCTTAGATGGCCTTCTCGATGACAAGGCCCGATTTCAAGTAGAGTTTGTGAAAGAACCAAACAACATAAATGAGGCAGTTAGTTAGCTATGTGGTGAATTTGATGGAAACAATTAATAAATTCGCAATGAATGACCAGTCCTTCACCCCATACTTTGAAAGAAAGTATAAAAAGCCCACAATGCAATGTAAAGAGGATGATTATAAAAAATCGTGCCTTTCGTGTTCCCACGGTACATGGAGAAGGGGCAAGTGGGTCATCACCTGAAAAGGGTAAAGATAAGGAGACACCCAAATGCAAGGCCAAATAAGAGGTCAAAAATGGGAGTACTCCCATGAAATATGATGATATTAGCCCAGATGTTTTCAAGGCACTTATCGATCATATCAGTAAACTTGAGGCTGAATGTGCCAAAGGCGAGCCAATGATACATGAGAAAAATTTCTCTCAGCTTCAGCTACCCAAAAATCAGAAGGATGGACTTTGCTTCAACTGTAAAACCGTAGGTCAATGGGCAAGATATTGTCCTGAATTGAAGCACAGCAGAGGTCAATTCCCTAATGGTCAGGTGTCTGACAATAGAAATGAGGGTAGAAATGGTAACTTCAAGCAAAGAAACAAAACTGTTTCTAGTAATAGTCACATTTCGAGATTCAGTACAAATAATGAAAATGGTCATTTAACCCTTTACCTAACATGAAAAGCAGACGACACTTGCAAAAAAAATTCTTGAATAACTAATTTTTTTCATTTTTTGTCTCAAAAACATAGGTTATGACCCCCTCGTTGGAACGAGCTCGAAGAGCTCTTTCCAACGAGGGGTCATAACCTATGTTTTTGAGACAAAAAATGAAAATATTTTGAAAATTAATTGGCGATATTTGGGAATAGTGCTGGCCGGTTTTGGCTGTTATGTTGGGTAAAGGGTTAAACTCCCAGCAACTGACCCAAAGGAGTTATGGTCAGTTTGGCAATCCAAGGCTCCAATAACTGATATCTTGGACCATATAAAAGCAGAAAATCAGCCAGAAAAAGTTAAAATACAGGGCCAGTTACCCAAATATGATGGAGTTTACATAAAAGGGGCAGTACAGAATGTTGAAATATATTTTGCTGCAGACACTGGGGCTACGAGAACAATAGTATCAAAAAAGGTTTTCGATAAAATTCCAGTAGATAATAGACCACAATTGAGCAAATCGGCTACATTAGCAGGAGCTAGTGGTAAGTGATTAAAAGAGTTTGGCAAGGGAATATTCACCATACAGTTGGTGTGGCTTATACTTAGCAAAGAAATAATAGTTGCTGAAATTGAGGATGAAGGACTGCTAGGATTTGATATTTTACAAAATGAGGAAGATGGACCAGCTGATCTTTTATTAAGTAAAGGGCTCCTCTATCTGAAGGAAACCCCTATACCATGTATCCAAGTAGGGATCTCTGAAAAAATAAGAAGGGTCAGGGCTGCAGATCATTACCACCTCCCACCCTACACAGAATGTTTAATCGATGTGTTTGTTGAAAATGACCCTATTGAAGTCAATAATACAACAGATGCGATCATAGAACCATTAGACAGTTTTATTCAAAAATACCCAGTTTTGATGGCAGGTAGCCTAGTGTGCTTAAAGAGCAATACTACCAGCAAAGTCAAAATTACGAATCTTACTTCTGACGAAAATTTCTATAAATCAAGATACGGTCATGGGCACGGCAGAGAATGTAGAAAAAGGTTATTTTGAAATATTTCCTAGTGAGGATCAGACCCAAAGTGAAAACTTAAATTCAGTTAGTAGAATAAGATGTATGCAAGTCAACACAACTTGTGAGAAACGGCATACCTCAACCAACCACACTGCGACAGATAAGATACCTTATCATTTGAAAGATCTCTTTGAGAACGCAGTGAAAAATAGAAGTAAGGAGGAGTCAAGTGCTCTTTGCAATTTGCTAAGCGAATTTAGTGAAGTGTTTTCAAAGCACGAAGATGACATTGGCTATACTGAACTGGTTGAACATGAAATAGACACAGGGGATTCACGGCCAATCAAACAATTACCCAGGCGAGTACCCATGGCATATGCTGAGGAATTGGAAAAGACAATCAACAGATTGTTAGAACAAAACATCATTCGCAAGTCCACCTCACCCTGGTCATCTCCAATAGTGTTAGGTCCGAAGAAAAATGGCAAACTGAGGCTATGTGTGGACTACAGGAAAGTTAATTCAGTAACAAAGAAAGATGCTTTTCCCCTCCCCCGAATAAGGGACTGTTTAGACGCAGTTGCTGGGACCGTTTTATTTTCAACTTTTCAATTAACATCTGGGTACCATCAAATCCCAGTGAAAAAGGAGAATATACCCAAGACGGCATTTGTGACGAAATATGGGTTATTTGAGTATCAGATGATGCCTTTCGGATTATCTAACTCAGCCCCAAGTTTTCAAAGAGCAATGGAACTGGCATTGCAAGGGTTACAATGGGTGACCTGTTTGATTTATATAGACGACTTTGTAGTTTATGCTAAAAACTTTGAAGAGCACATGAACAGAGTGAGAGAAGTGTTATCATGCCTGAAAGAGGCGGGTCTAAAACTGAAGCCAGAAAAGTGTAACCTGCTACAAGATAAAGTAACTTTCCTGAGCCATGTGGTTTTCAAAGAAGGCGTAATGCCAAATCCTGATAATATAGCAAAGATTATAAGATGGCCAACACCAAAGAATGTGTAGCAGGTTCGACAAATTGTAGGGATGGGAAATTATTACCGCCATTTCGTAAAGGGTTTTGCTGACCTAGTTAGATTCCTTATTGACCTAATCAAAAAGGGTCATAAATTTAAATGGACAAACAAGTGTCAACAATCATTTGATGAGCTCAAAAGAGTACTAGTAGGTGCTGATATTATGGCATACCCCTTAGATGAAGGGAAATTCATCCTTGACACAGATGCTTGTGATAATGGTATAGGCAATGTTTTGAGTCAGATTCAAGAAGGACAGGAAAAAGTCATAGCATACGGAAGTCGAACTTTGAACAAAGCAGAAAGAAACTACTGCGTAACTGATAAAGAACTATTAGCCATCAGGTATTTTGTGGAATACTATAGGCAATATTTGCTGGTCGATCATTTGAAGTCAGTAGTGATCATCAGGCACTTGTATGGCTATTCAGTCGAGAGGCAAGATGGATTGAAATGTTATCAAGCTATGACTTCTCAGTTGCTTATAGGAAGGGTAAAAAACACAATAATGCTGACTCGCTATCACGATGTCCAAACCCATGGAAATGTCAATGTGCAGATATTGATCTACAAGATATGTTAAAATGTGGGCATTGTAATAAATGCAAAAGGAGGGCTGAAGAGATGTATAATATGATAGCAGAAGCTAAGAATGAGGCACCTCCCAATGTTGAAGGGGGACCGACAGACACTATAACTAGAATGGTAAAGACCAGGCTAGCAGGCAAGCAGTCTCTAGAAATAATTCCAAAAGAGGTATTGATTGGGAACATAGCAGCTGATGCAGAAATGTGCTATATGACATACAATGGGCATTATTCAGTAAATCAGATGAGAAACATGCAGGAAAAAGATGAGGATATTAACCCTATTTTAGTAGCCATGAGAAAAGGTGAAAGACCCACACACACTGAGGTAATATCACTGAGCCCAGCCAGCCGACATTTTTGGCACATATGGGACACCCTAGAACTGAAGGAGGGGATTTTATTTAAGAAGTTCTTCAAACATGATGGCACCAATTCACATCTACAAATAATAGTCCCAAGGAAGTTGAGAAAGGAAATTTTATATCAGATGCATAATACTATGCTATCAGGCCATCTGGGAATTAAAAAGACAACTGATAAGACATTTTAGTGTTTTTATTGGGATGAGATGAGAATAGACATCAGACATTGGGTGATGGATGTGATAAGTGTGCATCAATAAAACCACCAAATAAAACACCTAAGGCTCCTTTGGGTAGAATGATGGTTGGCGCTCCATTAGACCGACTCGCAACTGATATCCTGGGACCTCTACCAAGAACTTCTAGGGGAAACAAGTATATCCTACTGGTAACAGATCATTTTTCAAAATGGGTAGAGATATTACCTGTCTCTGATCAATCAGCAATAACTTGTGCTGAGAAAATACTGGATGAGGTAATATTTCATTTTGGATGCCCATTGAGCATACACTCAGATCAGGGTAGAACTTACGAGAGTAATGTTTTTAAAGAGCTGTGTCACCTTCTAGAGATACGAAAAACCAGAGCAACTGCAAGAAATCCTAAATGTAATGGTCAGGCTGAACGGTTCAATAGAACTTTGCTCAGGATGATCAAGGCCTTTCTAAAGGGAGAGCAAACCGACTGGGATCTACATCTGGGTTTTTTGGCAGCAGCTTATAGGGTCACACCACATGAAAGCACAGGAATAACTCCAAATTGATTAATGCTTGGAAGAGAGGTCAGACTTCCCTCGGAATTGATGTTCAATTTTGATAGAATAAAAAATGAGGAACATTTCTGATCCTATGGAAAGTATGTGGAATAGCTGAGAGAGAGGTTACACCATGCACATTGTGTAGCTAGAGAAAATCTGAGTCAGTCAGTCAGTCAATAGACAAAAAGAAATGTATGATGTGAAAGCACACTTAGATAAGTATGTTTTGGGAGATGTTGTGTGGTTTTTACATGAAAGTCATGCGATTGATGTGGCACCTAAATTACAATCACTTTATAAAGGTCCATGTGTGATTTTGAAAAAGATATCAGATTTGAATTATCTGATACAAATAGATGAAAGAGGTAAACGAAAAATAGTGAGCCATAACAAACTGAAACCATATGTTGGAAAAAATCCACCCCCATGGTGTGAAAAAGCAGTAAAAATATTTATACGCAAAAACAGCAATTGATAAAGAAACAAATGTCTATATGAAGTGTTAATTTCAGCCATAAAATGCATGTCTTTGTGTTATATGTCACTTTGCATGTATATAGATGTAAATGGATGTTGGAAATTAGTTTTTAAAAGACTTTTTCATATATTCGTAATAGGTTAACCTAGTGAAAATGGAAAGAGGCCACTCCAGAGGGAGGCTATTTGAATGCAAAAGGTGTGACTTCAAAGGAGAAAAAGGGAAGGTAGATGCACACTATTTTAGGCAACATGTGTTGTTACAAGAAGTCCCATACTATTGCAATTTGTGTGGATTCAGAGCCACAAGATGGAAAGACCTAGAGAAACATACAAAAGGTTTCACTAAACATATGGAAAAAGTAGAACATTTCAGGAAATTGAACGTTACTCTGGATGAGAGGAGTTATCTGAAAACAAATTCCAACCATACAAAATAAAGGAAGGCATAGATGTAATGAGACACGAAAAGTGGGACTCTAAATCATACTGTATAAAAAAAGAACTAAAACAACTGAAACAGAAACAGATATTGATATGGAACATGGACATTGTAAAACAACCAATAGGTTCCCCTTTAACAATAGAAGCCATCAGTCTGGGAGACGAAGCAGAAGCAGATGAATTTATAAGAAAGATCCTGGGAGAAAATGACAATTCTGAACCACCCATAAACGCCAATGTAAATGAATTACCAGTGCAAGAGGTCAAGTTTGTACAAAATACAGAAGTTAATAACTGTAAATTTAATTCAGAAATGAACAGAAAGTGTGACATAATAATAGATTCTCAGAAGACCATCCATAAACAATTAGAAATCATAATGGAATCAATGGTGTTAATGTCAAACATTATTTCAAAACAAGGTGAAAAGATTGAACAACTGCACAATTTACTTAAGGACAACTCAGAGTCTAAGGAAAATGTTAAACCCTAAAAATTACATACAGTGAAAAGGTGTATTATAGACAGTGATGTTGAAGAAGTTTCCTCACACAAAAGTGTCAATAAAAAAATTAAGAATGTAGGTCCAGTTGTGCCATGGAAGAAATTTTTTCAAAAGAAGAAGACAAACAACAAAAGAACATTAAAATTGGTGCACATCAGATAAACAATATTGCCAGTGTGTGACAAAGAGTGACTATTGTTGTGTAGATAAATAAAAAAATCATTTTGTGTGTGTATTTGGGATATTGTGGGAAAATGGTGTTAGTCATTAGGGCTAACTGGTAACTTATATCACTGTATACAGTGAGTTTTATTTCAAAGTTGAATAATTTGTGGGACACAAAATATATAAGGATGGGGTAATGTGACAAAGTCACTGTGTTCTACAACCACAACCCCCCCCCCCCCCTCCCAAAAAAAAAAAAAATTTAAATTGTTTTAGGTAATTATTGTGACGGGTAAGTTACTCACATCGAGCCATTTTTCATTTTTTGCAGACACTCTTACTTCATCACATGTATTCAGCATGATGCCATATCATATAACTCACTAACTGAGTTCCATCTAGAACCCTATTAGGGGCACAGACTTTCATAATTTCACATTTACTTCCGAACAACATATCAAAGCTTTTCATCATGGATGCTGAATCTATGTGACGTCATAATGTAAACAAGGTCCCAACTTCGCTAATTTCACAACCGTTTAATGTTAAATAAATTATTAGAAGCATATATATATAAGAAAAAGTATTTGAAATCCATTAATTATTATCCTAATCTAAGTATAAAAATTCATTTGCTGTTTTAACAATGCGTTATGTGCGAAAAGAGCATTTGAAACTGCAAAGTGGGGGAAAAAAAATTCCTAAAGTTCACAAGTTGACATTTGGCTGAATCAACCGATTCAGCGAGCATTCCGTCGCGTTGGCTGAATATTCTCTATAAAAACCGTTGACGTTTCGCCTGCGAGAGTTTTCAGCATCTGAAAGGAACCGAAAACTTGGAAATCAGGTTAACCTGTAAGTAATTACTTACTAAACCTATTTTATTTTTTATATTGGTTTAGCTAGCCTGAAAGGACACATTTTATAACCTGAAGTGGTTTATATTCCCAAGAGTGAGATTTATTTTTAGTTTTCCTTGGTTAGTAAATTTATTTTTGTGCAGGCATTTGGATGCCAAACAGCTCAAAACTCTAGGAGCTCATCAAAATTTATTTTATTTTAGCCATAGAAGCTGAATGAGCTCATATTTTTACTGAAATGGCTAACAGTTTCAGCTATGGATTAAGCTGAACTTAGCTAAAGGGGTTAATGTATAGAGGAGTGAGGAAGTAGAATTGCTTTTATGCTCCTAAAAACATCTGAGTGTTCAAATAAAAAGTTATAAGCTTAGATTAACCAATGATAAAAATATTATTTGAGTAATAATAAAAAAAATAGAGAAAGAATCATTTACTTTCACCTGCCAAATGATGGTGACAGCATTTTTATTTAATTGTAGAAAATATTCAAATCTTTAACATTCAGCCATTGCTATGATTTGGCAGGAGACGGTGCAATTTTAGATTTACAATTATAATCAACAATCACACAAATTTGTAATATATCAAATTTAACATTAGAAATAATAAGATAATATATCATAGTAATGAAAGTGAAAAAGTCACGTTCCCAATCTGGACTGTGTACATGTAGCATGGACTTAGGCTTTGGTCCATAAATAAAGCATAAAATAATATTTCTTTGGCTTTCATTTAATACAGAGGAAATAATTCCTGTATTTAAATGAAGTAAGGAAGTTTGACTTAGGCTTTAGTCAATAAATAAAAGCAAAGACTTAGGCTTTGGTCATGAAATAAAAAGCATATGGCTTAGGCTTTGGCCACTAATAGAAAGCAACATGTGTGAGAATGAGCTAGGATGTGAGTTAAATAAAAATCAATTTAATATAAAAAAATTTCTTCTTCATGCCTCATCTGAATTAAAACGTCCAATTCATAATCATCTAATAACTACATCACCCAACAAGTTCACTTTCATTCATATAGGGAGGGGGTAAATGTGTATTTGTGACACAATAAGTGCATTTGTTCATCCCATCAATCACCTTAGTGTAATATCAACAACGAATTTGTCCAAAGTCATAAAACGCTAGGTTTAAATATAGGAAATTGTATCTTGCAGAGTCAGCTCTAGGAGCTGATTCCTATGATGCAAAATCCTTTATTTTCATTACCTATGTGTGGTAACTCAATGTGTAGTTACTGTATTCTAGGTGATACCAAGTAATTTAACCTGGTTATTTATTTCCACCTAGAAATTAATTCATTAAATAGAAGCTCTGGGAGCTTAATCACTGTGAAAGCTCTGGGAGCTTAGTTGTAAATATTTAATCAATCAATTAATGTTGCAATAATGGAAACGAAATTATGTGCGGTAAACATCTAAAAACAATCCTGAAATCCAGGATATTATACATTCTAATGTGAGCTCTTAGAGCTCATATAAGAAATTATTGATATCCTCTGTTTCCATATTTATCCTAATGTGACCGATGGATGTTGTCATGACGAGGGGCTATTTGTTGACACGTGGTGTCGAGAGTACAGTCTCATTAACCATTAAGTACTGTCATTGTGTGTTTGTTTTGTACCTAAAAATGGACTTGTGTCAATAAAACAAATTCTTTTTTTTTTCTCTAAATAAATCATTAGCTTTAGTATGTGTTTTTTCTTTCATAAAATTGTAGATAAACAATCTACTGGTGTCGGTCTCCTGACAAGTTCACATTTTCTGGTTTACTCGGTAATTTGTATCTTTGCAAATTCAGGTTTGTTTACCTACAAAGGGATAGTATTGGCCTTCCACCTTGATCAATAAAGTAGGGAATCCTGCTACAAGGTCGACCGCTGGTATGCTTCCTGATTTGTTGGCTGAATAAGTAAATAAATCTTAACTTGAGATTACCACCACCAGAAGATGTTAACTCTTTGCTGCAAGTGTTTTGATGGATGTCGGTTTGGATGAAGGTCATGAGTGAGAATTGGAACAAATTGCTAGAGGGGTGTACTCAACAGAGTTGTTTCCCTTAATTTGTCCCAAAACTCATTTTTATTGGAGTTATTTCCCTTGACCTGATTTGACATTCATCAGTTTATAAAAAAATCTTTTAGGAATGTCCCAGTCCCCTCAGGTTTTAGCTATAGGAAATTGGAGATGTTCTTTATAAGTTATCTGCTAATGGTTAATTGATGGTTCGGTTCAGGGAGGTAAAGGACGATAGTCATTTACCTGTATGTCTGAACCACCAGTTTGCGATTGCATAAAAATTAGTAGTGTCTTACATGTATAATGGTTAATTGGTGATCCGGTTCAATGAGGTAAGGGACAATAGTCAATTATCTGTGTGTCTGAACCACCAGTTTTCCGTTACATTATATTAATAATTATGATTAATAGCAGTGTTTGAACAGACACCAGCAGCCATTTGGCCTGCTACAGTTTTCCCCAAAATCCCTAAAGCGACATGCGGACAAACCAACTTGTCTGTTAGTATCAGCAACCGGCATATCCCATTTGGTCCCCATGCTCTCTATCACCTGTATCGATTATTGTAGACGCTTTTTACCGACGATCAGTGTAATGATGGCATTTTTAGATGGTCGCAAGCTTAAAAAAGGGTTGTTTGGGTAACCGGAAACGCACAAGTGATTTTATTCATGTCTGCGTGGTTCAATAATTTTGCATGTGCACCTGAGATTATTATGTATTCGCTGTCGACTGATAAAACAATGTAACTTTCTTTTCTTTGAGGATTTGCGATATAAGATTTGGTGTCACTTCATTCAGTGTGCAGGATTGACAAAAGAGTTGAGCATCATGACGATTAAATATGTACGTAAGGTTACACTTTAGCCGTCTTATAACTTAGGCATGGTACTCTAAGCATGCACCTCACGTTAAAGGAATGCAACTGTACTAACTTACCAGAAAATAAGTAAAGTGATGTCAACCTATAAAACACGTTCTTTATTGTTGTTTCCAGGGGTTATAGATAACAATTAAATGGACTTCTGGAAATTGGCGTTGATTATGTTTGCTGCCGACAATTAGTCGACTTCTTGATTAATCATGCTAATCCTAGCATATATACATTGCAGCACATTGAGCCTATACCTCTTTTCATGGACTGCATTTGCTGACGTGACGCAAAATATGCATACTTCACAACATGCCTTTTCGAACCTAAACGTTTTTATATTTTTATTTTTCTTGACCCTTTACCTAACATGAAAAGCAGACTACACTTGCAAAACGAGCTCCTTCCATAGAGGGGTCATAACCTATGTTCTTCAGACAAAAAAATGAAAAAATAATGAAAATTAATTAGCGATGTTTGTGAATAGTGCTGGCCGGTTTTGACCGTTACGTTGGGTAAAGAGTTAATGTGTTTGGTTGATGGAACTATCAATTGGGATGCAGATTGGACTTTCGTGTAAATATAACAAATGAACGCTTTTCAATACACCAGTATGTTGTTTGTACACATGTGGCTGTTACAATTCCTTGAGAACTGCTTCTGTGGTTCAGCAAGAGTATATGTGCCACATGCATAAAAAACATGTACTTGTTTATTTTGTTTTGATTCCGTTTTCATAATTACACATTGAAATCACTATTTGTGTGAAATAAATCAAAAATGGATGCGCTCATCCTACGTTTGTATATTGTTTCCCTGTATCTGGCCCTTGCAAAGCTTTGTGAATTTTAAGAGTCACATGCATGCTTATATGAAAAGATCGTGTATTTGTTAAGAGAATACTACATGTGCATGTGGAGCGGGGGAGGTGGGTTGCAATTGGCGCAGGATATGTGAATGGCATGGCATTGCCTCTACTCATATTCAAGCATCAGATTTCATTATCAGGATGAATAGGTCATTCCAGGGTTTCTGCTGATGTTCCTCAGGGAATTGCATTGTTTTTCGTAGGGTTGTGCGAAACCTACCACGAAAAATTTCCAAAATCATGGTTCATTCCTGTAAGCTGCTTTTAACTCATTTAGTATTACATTTTTTTCAACAAACGATTAGGTGAAAGATGTGAGTATTTTGCCTTTGTTTCCTTTGATAATGCTTTAATTCTCTTAATATAGTTCGATCTAAGTATACACTTGGATTCTTTGCAAAATCAGGATCCTCACCATTTTGACCTGCTTTTTGCCCCGGATAAAGCAACAAATAGCCCAGGGAATTTTACCAAAAACTGCACCGGACCTGGATGTATAAAAACGTAGCGTCTTGGCTCCCTCTCACGAATGGTCATCCCTTGACATCTGCGGATCGTTGTATCCCAGCCTAGTATGAGGGGAATTTGGGTCCACTTGCAATTGTTACATGAACAGTCCAATCTCCTCTCAATAAATTTGAGGGGTACCACTTTGGGATCTCGTTCAATGAAACTAGGGACTGTGAAGTGTCAAATCAAACCATTACATTGTCTGGTACATAAGTCAGGGGTCTACAGCCATCCTTGTAGATAATATCTACAACAGTTCCTGTGCATCTTTGAAAAGACCCTTTTTTCACCAAGATGTTTAAGGTCAGCATAACTTTTGATGAAAAAATAGAGTGTTCAAGAGACCTACTACTTTGTCAGAAGGAATATCTTTCGAATGTGGTCATTGACTGATAGCTTTGATCTTAGCTATGGGGAATTTATTGTTATGCCTCCTGTTATGTTCCCACTCTTAAGAGTGGTGCGAAAAAATGAATAGAGCCTGTTTATTCATTCTTTAGTAAATCAGAGGCTACTTAATATGGTTTCCATGTGGCAGGATTTTACTGAAGCTGTTATTTTGAATAGTGTTGTTTCTCAGGGCACAAAGTGCATCATTGAGCTTTGATTGATCATTACCTTGCCTAACAACAGTATTCAAAATAACAGCTTCAGTAAAATCCTGCCACATGGAAACCATATTAAGTAGCCTCTGATTTACTATTGCTCGTGTAAACAGGAGAAACTGCAACTGCATGCAGGTGATCATCACTGCCGATAAAAACTACAACAGGGAGTCCACCACAGTTATCAGTCTGATTGTTTATTCCACACCTTGCTAGAAATCCCACCCATCGCAAAGTGTGATACCCAGTTAAGGGGTGCTCATCAATTAGGTGACTTTACGACCCTCACAGTTGCTTCGCAGAGCTACTTCATTGGGACCATCGGGTTGTTTCATTTCCTTAAGGGGACGTCCAACCTAACTTTGGTCAAATTTCATGTAATTTTCTTCCAAGTCTAAAAAAGGCCCAAAATGAATAACCCCAATAAATTATATACCAAAATGCTTGGAATGAAACATAGAACATGTGGAAACTGAAATTTGCCATGGAACTGCTGCCATGTGTAAATAGCACCACCTGAAAGTCTGCTGTGGCATAAGTAAGAGAACAAAATTTTTACAATAAAATACCTCAAAATAAAATAACAGCTGTATTCTATAAACATTTAAGTACATACTCGAAGAAATCTTTTCCTAATTCATGAAAGTAATAAAGATTGAGACCAAATGTTATAAGTGGAGTGCTCACTGATTGAAGGCAGACATTTTCTTTTGTTTATGTTTTGATTTGGGGAGTTCAACAAAGGTCAACTTGAAGGAGTCCAGCAGAAGAAGTATGGAAGGACAAAAGAGTGTCTCCCAATATCAAGATGTATGTGTTACTGTAATGGTTTGGAAAGAAAATATGATATTCTCCTATGTAGAATGCACTGCAAAGTCATACATTGTAGTTGAATAAATATATTTACAAACCCCTAGCACTGTAACCCCTTTTATCCCATGCATCAATTTGATAGTGATTAAATTGTTAAATTTGTCTGGTTTATCAATAAGTATATTAGCTTTGTTTAACTCTTGGACACCAATACACTCATGATATCTGTTGGAGAAGAAATAAGGGTAACTGTAACCTGTCACTGCAATAAACCATCTAATGTACTTAAAAGTACATTGTTATTCAAAACACATCAAATCAACCTTACATAACCATTATTGCATGTACTTTCCCCAAGGAGGCTTATTGACACATTGTGATCAGAAGGGCACATCCAGAGGGTCTCACATATTTTTTTCAAGAACGCAGTACACAAAGCAATCCCCAAAAGACGACAAGTGAGCTCCATTTGAAATTGAGACAAAAAATTTCCTGGGGGGGGGGGGGGGAGGGGCTCTCTTCCATGTATGACTCTACCTCTGGAACTCATGGCATATGCCTTTTTTCTCAAAGTTTAACTCTTTTTTCTTTTTGAAGATCCTGGCCACACATGTTCCAAACACTATCAGACAGGTAACCCTCCAAATAAGTGTATCTGCAAAAATCATGTTACATTGCAAAACATTCTTTTTAGAGTTTTAGTTCTGGACCTTTCATGCTTCTTACTTCCAACTATAACACTTAATTTATCGATTAATGGGTGAATAGAAAAATCCTGCCATAATCAACATTTTGAGTCTTCAAAACAGCTCCGATAAAAGTGTCAAACATCAGATTGGTGGCTTTATACAGAATATTCATTAGGTTGTTGCTTGATAAGTAATAGGAACAAAATCTTCACAAGAAAATTATGTAGCAATACAATTGAGGGTATTAGCAGGCACTTTGCAACAAATTGTAACAAATCAACTAGTTATGAACAAAATTTTCTAACTCAAAAGAGTGAAAAAGTACCACAACTCTGAAAAAATGTGGGAAGAAACACATGCTACAGCAGCTACACGGGCATTGTTTCCCCATGATGCTCGATCACAACACCAAATATCCTTCAAATTGGAGTAGCAATGGTTGAGATACAAGGGAGAATGTTGGTACATGTAATGATGAATGGGTAAGACTAAGATTAAGATGACAGGGGTCACCACTGCACAGCCCTAGATGCACCTTTGATTTTCCAACTTCCAGGTCTGGGGCATAATAATCGCAACACACCCACCTTATCAGTTCATAATTTCAGTAAAATAAAAGAAATTATCAATTTGAATTAATTAATAGATGATGGAAAATATTCGGCTTCCTTCGCCTTCTCGTATTATTTAATTACCACAAACAATATCAGTTTGATGCCGATAAACGAAACTGAACGCATGTGGTTTGGTTAAAAAGTATCTCGGCATGAATAATGAAGAAATTGCGAATATTTCGTGTATTTCATTTGTTGAAAAGCCAATTGCAGCTAATATTGACCGTGCATTCGAAAATTCGTTTCGGTTTTGACCACACGACCACTCTGACACTCCGTGACAGCGGTTATGTTTATTGTGATATGCAAATTGGGGGATGGTTTCCGGCGAAGGAGATTTGTCACATTTGTCAGTGTAAAGCGATCATAAAAGACACCGATCGACGCTTGTATTACTATGGTTGGTTGCAAGAAAAAACTAAATTCTCAGCATCGTCCAAGCGCACCTTATTTAAAAGCACGAATGCATCATTTTCAACCCATCTTCAATCGGTCCTTTGCAGACATCAAACATACCCGCCTTCAAATTCCATGGTTACTGTGAAGTAAATAACTTCGCAGCGACAGGGGGAAATTAACACGCTCAATATAGTTCCAGGTCACTTGGAATATACTTCGTGAAAAAGTGATTTCTGAAGCATTCTGCTTACTTTGTTATGAATATTGCCTTATTTGATGTGTATTGTCCCGATTTTATACACTCGGTTATTTTTTTACAAGTGGTTCATGTTGTCTTTCTAGTGCGCAATAATTCAGATTTTTTGTCAACAAAAAAGTTCAGACTGCCTGTAAACACGAGAGGGAATTTCAAACCATATTTTGCAGTTATGACATTAACAGCTCAAGTATTTGCTGTCTCCTGTTTGCAAATCCGCTCATACGTCGTCTCGAACAAATAAGGGGCGTGATCACGTCCTTGCATTCTTACGATTTCCCAAACTGAGTATTTCTGCAAGAACCACATCGTAATCACATGACCGGAAAAACATCATTGAAACATGGCCACATCCGGAACATCAAAAATTTGTGTTGATGTTATTACATTCAAACGTCAAAACCCACCAGAGTGTGTGTCAAAAAAATGCTTTCTCCGAGTCTGTAGTATGTTATCATTATATTGAGGACAAGGCTTTCGAATTACCGATTATTTTGTGGTTTTACCGGTTCGTTACTTATGCCATTTGCAAATTAATCTTCTTCAAAATCATAAAATTCACTTTTTTTCCTGAAAAAAATTATATGTACCTTTTCTATGCACTTTACTCATTATTTTGATATATAATTTGCCTTTCCTTAATTCTGTTATCTGTTTCTGAGGCATTGGGAAAAATGTCAAAAAATTGACCAAAGTTAGGTTGGACGACCCCTTAACCTTGTTCATGTTTTAATTTTGAGAAATGAATGTAGGGTAACTCCAGAAATGACGTTTGCACTGCGGCCTGTAGGACAGATAAATTGTATACATTTATATGATGTGGACTCTAATCTGATAGCCACAACTAGGCAATGGATAAGATAAGATTTGTCCGACCCAGCTGAGCCTGAAATAAATAATCATCCTCAAAGGTTTGTATAGCCACATGCATACCTTCCTACTTCCATAATGTCATCAATTGACGAATTTTGAGGGTCAAAGTTTGATATTAAAAGGGATATAACCCATTTACCCACCAGCCTTGTGTGTGAAATCGGGGGTTCTTAAATATGAGGGGGTGGTCTCTCTCCATCTCTACTCTTAAACGTCCATTCCTTTCATCGACAAGAGCAAGCTCATCTCTGAGTTGTTTGCCAGGGTTTGAGAGTGACCCAAATTCAATTATACATACTTTCTCATCCTTGGTCCCTCTTGTAGGAATTCTAAGAGAGTAATCGGTACAGCGGTGGATTCTTATCCGATTGGTAAGAATAAGATAATCTTAAAGGAGTGAGCTTTGTTCATGTCCGATATTTGATAAAAGTTTTGAGCGAGGATTCAAATCTTCTCGGGGTGGGGGTGCTGTTCCTCCAAGAGGAGGCCATAAATCTTTCCTCGGGTTACCATCTCTATCTTTCCTTGCTGAGTGACTCGCTGACATGCCCAGATATTTTGTAGCCCATTCTGAGAGAACATCTGCCAACCCCTGGTCAGAACCACCTTTCTTTCTTTCTGCAAACACTGTGTTATTAGGCTCTCTATATCTCTCCCATGCCAATGGATCATGCCTCTTGATTTCGCGAGCTCTTGTCTTATCCAGAATATATCAATACTGAAAAGTGGTTTCTTTGTTTCTTCAATATAACTATCTGTTTTGAGTTTAAAGTAATGAGCCACTATGTGTGTGTTTTCGTGCAGAGAGGTGACAAGGCTTCATCGAAAAAGTTATTTATTTTATTTGCAATGTTATTGTTCTCTCCAGAAAGAAGACAGCCGAAGATGTCTTCTCACAATCAGTTTCAATATTTTGTTCAGGGGCAGTGAGATGTAGGGTGTCTTCAGAATATGAGTTATATGAGTTGATGAGACATTTGCGTTTTTTTTCGAATTTCTGGATACATTTGATTGCGATGTGTCTTTTTCATTTTGGGAGACATCCACACTACCCTCCGCGATGGGTGTATTAGTTAATTGAGGATTCAAGTTATTGTTCTGGTTGTTGGAAGTGTTGTCTTCTTTAGTGTTTTAATCAATTTCCCCTTGATTCGACTTTGGTTTCTCGGTGACTTCACTGTAAGCTCTTTGCTTTCTATTTATTGGAACTGATGCCTGCAGCAGATTGCCTTTTAGATTCAGGTTTATTTTCTGCTCGCTTTCGAGATTTAGATTTCTTGTACAGCTGGTTGTACAAATTGTTTGTTCGAGCTCGCTCGTCTCTGCTTTTGGGGTTCTACAGTGTTTGGGCATACACATTTAACATTTGAATTGAGACATTTAGTATAGAATTCAAACATGGGGTCAAGTAGCTTTAGTAGTTCACAATGGTTCCCAGAAAGAAGGAGATAAACTATTGAGGTGGAATTTGGGAAGGGAAGGGTATTTTCATAACCTTGTAAAACTTGGTTTTGGCCTCCTCAGTTAAAAATGTTTAGATGGTTGATTGCAGAAATACAGTTGATGCTCTCAATTCAACTGCTCCAGCCCACTTGTTACAGAGTATCATTTCTCTTCGATATGTTTCTGGAGTAGGGTATAATCTCGGGAAAGTGAATTCCAGATCAAGATAGCAGGGAAATCTATAGCACGGACCAGGAATCACGCATGGTACTTCTTATGTGTTGAACCGAAGTTAGTTAAATTGAAAAAGTGCCCCAACGTATCTTTGTGAGATTTTGTCGCCTTGAATTTTAACTATCCTCCTTCCTTGAGAACCTTTTTCACCAAATCACTGTAGCTCTCAATCAGTTCCGGAGGACCCCCCTCTACATCACTCGCTTCAAAGTTCAAAACTCGTCTTCATTTTCAGAATCACTAGTATCACTCACTATTCACTACCTACTTCTGCATCAACTCCGTCACAGCCATCACCACTCTCCTCTGCTTCAAGCAGAGGAGACTGATGACGGCAAAGAAGAGGGAGCTGAAGCCAGGAGGTAGTAGTCATAAACTGAAAATGAAGTCAGGTTGGAAGCAGGTTTAGGTTTTCACACTTCTCTTAGGAAAAGAACTTGTCCGTATGGAGAGGGCAGATAAAAGATGTTCATTTTCACGAGACTAAATGCGTCTTGTTATTCTTCTGAACCTGCTTGATATTATTCGGGACATTTCCCGGTTCTGAGTGTAATTCCATTTCCGTCCAGCTACTATAGAAACCCAGGAATATATAAAAACCCTATTCTGGAGTATGTGGTGCGACGAAGTCATGTGTGTGTTCTACTTCACCCCTCAAGGTCATCCAATTACTGAAAACATCTGAACAAATCGTATGCTGTAGTAAGGAGTCAAAGAGAAATTTCCGTTCCTCTCGAGACTCAAACAGTGAAAAAGCAATCATCATCTGAAGGTACATCAGAAATATTGTATAATTGATTATTCAAGGAAGCAACATTTGAGCTGCTAGTTTATTTGTTGTTTATTGTAGAATATGCATGATGCAAATTACTTTGACAACCAGGAATCAGCAAGTAAAAGTGTCTTTAAGAGAGTCTGGGATGCTTACATTGTCATCAGCTGTATTGAACACTTCCATCTTGAATATAATCTGCAAAAAGAGGATGAGTGTATATATTTGAGTTTCAATTTTTTAAATATTGAAATCTTTAACTGCTCACTGTCAATGCATATTAGGTCTGTAACGATTGATCTTGATTCATGTAAATAATAATTCATTCTCAACAATTCAATCATACAGAGGGCTGTATTATGGCATGGCCATGTCCATCGGTCTGTCTGTCTGTTGGGTAGCTTTTGCTGTCATGCCAGCCATCTTGGATTTTTTGTACTTTTTCCTTGTCTGCGCAATAACTTGAAAATGAAATGCACCATGGATCCTATTTTTAGAGGGATTGATGGTGACCACAGGAAGGTTCCTTTCAATAATCAGTTTTCTGTCATATCCAATATGGCAGCCATCTTGGACTTTTTGTCATTTTCGCTTGCCCGCGTAATAATTTGAAAATGAAATGCAGTATGTATCCTATTTTCTATGGTGGATTAGTGGTTACTAGAGGAAAGCTTCGTTCCGATAATCAGTTTTCTGCCATATCCCATATGGCTGCCATGGCAGCCATCTTGCTTTTTTGCCATTTTTCCTTGTCCCCGCAATAAGTTAAAATAAATACATCATGAATTCTATTTCTTGTGGTGGATTACTGGTGATTAGAGGAAGGTTCCTTTCAATAATCAGTTTTTTGCTATATCCAATGTGGCTACCATGGGAGCCATCCTAGATTTTTGGTAATTTTTGAATGTCCATGTAATAACTTGAAAGTGAAATGCAGTATCTATCCTATCTTTATGGTGGATTTGTGGTGACTTGAGGAAGGTTCCTTTTTATAATCAGTTTCTACCATATCCAATATGGCCGTTATAGCAGCAACTTGGGTTTTTTGTGATTTTTGCTTGTCCATGCAATAACTTTAACAAATAAAGATCAATGGATCCCATTTTCTCGGTATCGTTATTAGTGATTGTAGGTAGGTTCCTTTAAATAACCACTAATACTACCCTAATGCATATATTATTGTGTTGTCCACATATTTTACAGTGGTACGTTTCTGGTTATGTCAGCAGAAACAAATGTTTACAAATGGGTGGAAGAAATAGATAAAAGATTGATCCCTGCGTTAATCAACATTCGACGTGAATTTGACGAATGACATACATGTGACAATTTCGCATTATTTATGTTGTCCACACAGAAATATGGCTTTGAAGGCACTTGTTTTTCTTTGGGTTCCATAGGTGTGGACAGCCTATATTGCACTTTGGAGGCTGCAGTTGTGTTGGTCAAGTAGAAAACCTAATATGCTGTATTAAAATGACAGATGATAAATACAGACAATGTTCATTAAGAAATGTGGCTGCTATGGCACTATGCTATCGTTTCTCAAGTTTAAGTATTTCAATATTTACAAGAGGTGACATTTTTGTTTTTGATAGTAGACATGCTTTTAGTGTTGATATTATTAGGGATTTTCATAGTCGATTAATTGGTGGTCGCTAATCAAGGAAAACCGAAATCAGCTGGTCAAGAACCATTTTTCCAAAACCGGTAGGAAGCACATTTTCCTTAATTGAATGTCCTCTTTTGGGACAGGTACCGTTTTAATACCATATCAACGACTTTTAGATTGTGAACTGCAGAATACTGGCTTTTCACCTGTTTTCACCTGGATGATTTGATTACGTTTGTTTCAAATGTCGTTCTACAATCACACCATGACAAACTTGTGCAATAAAATCAGCCAGTGGCCAATGCTATAAAACTTTTACAATTGTATTTTCTAGAATCCATCAACTTTTCTACCTATTAATATAACTGACAAAAATGAATCATATAGCATTTAAAGAGATATGGCAATTTGCCAACTAACAAATTGCCACATCTTTGAAAATGCTAATGTTTCATTTCAACCCATTTGACTTCATAACTAGAAAATACAATTGTAAAAGTTTTATAGTATTGGCCTCAGTGCACACAAATGGGAACATTGCTCTATTTTTGAGTTGACTTATATATTGTTTTAAATATATCATGGAGAAAAGGCTTTCCAAAAGGGTTTCACGCATACCAAGCTCTGAGGTCAACGGGTCAGAAAAAGGCTCCATGTAGTCAAGAATAATTCAAAAAGCGACTACACAATATACGTTCCTTTTGTAAATCTGTTTCTAAGTTTAGATAGGGTATAACCGCAGAAATGGTAACCTGCACTCTACACAATTCACTGAAAGCATGAACAGCTGTCATCTAAGAAATACTGCAGTTCTCAAAGTTAGAGCTCAAATATGCAATTTCATAGTCTACTGGTGGCTTAATTTTAAACTTTGTTTTGGAATGTGGAAAAAGAAAAATAAATTATGAACTTACTGTCCCCGAAATATTAGGGGAATATAGAAAAGAGCCTCATCCGTCTCTGCGTGCGTGCGTCCTTCACATTTTGGTTTCCACTCAATAATAACTCCAGTAAGGATTGCTTGATCGATATGAAACTTAGTATGTACCATTGTCAGCATAAAATACAGGAAAATTTCGAATTTGTCATTATCAGATACGCTTTATCTAACAATCATAAAGATTATGGCCTGAAAACCACGAGTAATGGTACGTATCACATAATGTGTTCCGATTCCGTATCACATAGACGACTCATTCCGATTCCGTACCATATAGACACTCGTTTCCAGGAACGCGACGGGCTATCATAACAGGCGTATGTATACATTTTGTGTGTGTTTCAGTGATCGACACAGCTGATCGCTTACAAAACAAAACAAAATTCCTTACAGTTAGCGACAGAACTATTATAAGCCAATCCCCCCACCCCCCACCCCCCCCCCCCCCCCCCACAATAAATAGAAACTGAACAATTCAGTATTACACACTTGTAAATTCAAGCGTATCCTCACATGAAGTGACACCGAGAGTGAAAAATTTGACAAAACAACTTTGAAAATTGCGGTGACAGCGCCACTCATTGTTGGAGTGCACAACAATATAGTTCCATAAAATATGAGTTTTTTAAAAACTTTTTCTCGTCCAAAATTATGTCCGAAAATTGTATTAATAATTTAAGATTTAATCTGTTTATGTGACAGAATTGTTAGATAAATGAATTATCATGATAATGTGCATGTCCTGTGATTTGCATCAGATTCTCGGTGATGTCCAAACATGGGATAACAACTCGCCGGCAAGGCTGGCTCGTTGAGATCCCATTCTGGACACTACCTCGAATCTGATACAAATCACAGGACATGCACATTATCATGATAATCTGTATTTATCCAAATTATGACCCTTTTGACTTGAATTACTCTCTTTGTTTGCTACTCTGATTGGTCGGGTCTTAGAAACGCCATAGATACCTAGTGCATGAAATGTGTATAAATTTGACAAAAACACATTTTCAGTTTTTGGATGTCTGATTGTCTGTGAATGCAGTCGTCTGCCAGATGCTACACCTGACGTTATGTCCCCCAACGATTTTGCCCACTAAAATTAAGTCTTTCATCCAGAAAGAATCATTCTCAACGTAAAATCTGTATTCTTTCGAAAAGACGATTCGTTGTATAACCATTAATTAGATGTGGAAAATCTATTTTGTTGGTATAATGATAAGCCATAAGGAAACACTTCACGAAATTAAAGCCAATTTACACGATACAACTTTTGTTCAAAAACTAAATCCAACATTCGTATGATGATGTTCGCTCTTGTTCAATGTCAATAGCTGTCCCTGATTACATCAAAGCACTCAGTTCAAGATTGTTTATGAATGTTTTATGGATTTTCGGGAGGAAAATCTCACTTTGCCAACATGGACTCCCACAGGAGGCTGCTTTCTATTAGAGGTGCAGTATATATAATTCTGTTAGTGATTCGGCGTAGGTGGAGAAATCGATTAAGAGCATCACGTGTATGGCCAAAGCAGTGGATATAGAGAAGGGAGCTTTTGGGGCATACCATTGCCTTCTCGAGGAAATGAGGGATGAAGACCTGTCATCTTACAAAAAAATTTCTCAGGATGGACGTAGGTAGCCACCTTTGAAGAACTACTGATGAAGGTCGAGACATTAATTTCGAAGCAAGACACAGTGATGAGACCAGCAATATCTTCCGGAGAAGGGCTCGCATTAACCCTCAGATACCTTACCTCTGGTAGGCATTGTATTTAACCATTGAATTAATTTGATAAACCCTGTCAATTAAAAAGAAAGTGTTTATTGGTTGTCTCATGGAACTATGACACTGCACATGTATTGCTAACAATCATGACTAATTATTATTTTACAGAAAACGTTAAACTAGAACTCAATTTATACTGAATATTAAAACATTATGACAGTAGTTTTGTGATATTGTGAATCGATATTTACAATTACATGTGAAACCTACACATGCCTCCCGTTCCTGTAGAGGATGCCAACCCCAACCATTCCAAAGATAATTTCAGAAGTCTGTGAAGCCTTTTATGAAGTTCTACATGAAGACTATCTGAAGGTAAGTATTTCTTGATCACCTACTGCATGTTACATGTTACAAAACTGATCATTGATTTAAAGAAACCAATTAGCTACAGGCAGAAATTTTGTAATGGAGTATAATTACACATGTACCGGTATAAAAAAATTGGACACTTGTCCAATCAAACAATACACAGTGGACTCTACAAAGAACAAGCTACAAAAGAAATAATTCCTCAAACCATGTGCTAAATTATTGCATTTTCCGTGGCATCAGTAATTACTAGTATATAAATCTAAAATACAGTATACTGGTAACCAGAGGCGCTAGAGACTGCTGAATTCTCACTGGCATAGCTGGGGCAAGGGGAAGGACCACTTTGTTTGTTGTATTGGTGAGAGAAAGCACTACTCCTACCCTGGTGTGAATCGTTTAGGAGAGGAGATTCATGACCAAGCACTGGGTTAGAAACTGTATCCTGTGTTTCAAAAACACCAAAGTTTCTAGGACTGACTAGGGGTGACGACATTCTTGGAGCTGTCTGGTTTAATCCAAAAGAAGGTAACTGGGTTCCAAATATCAAGGTTTGTATTTTGTGTTTAATAATATTTTTAGTGTTTATGTCCGTTATAGTCTTTTGTTCACTCGCTATGTTTCTTTCAAACAGGTCGTCTGCATTGAGGTCGTTATCGTGCATGACTGGTGCATTTGCTTTTTCAAATGCCGATGCAGCTTGCTTTAGCAACATGTCTTCCTCTCTTTCAGTTCGCTGGCGTTTTGTCATCTTTCTTTTCCAATGGTCGTTTTGTTGATGGCTTGCTGTCACTTATATTATCGGGGTCAGCAACTGACATCTGTCTCTCCATTACTGTCCACCCGAGTCTCCGGTGCTTGTGTAGAATCATTTTCATTGTCCTAGAGTAAACATAAATTGGAAGAGGTAACGTATACATGAAGGATATTTGTAAAATTAATTAAATGTTGTTTCAGGTACCATGCACAGACGATGAGTGGAAAGCCGTTGCCAAAGAGTTTAATGAAAGGTGGAACTTCATAAACTGTCTTGGAGCAATAGACGGTAAGGACGTAATCATAAGGCCACCTCCCAACTCCGGCTCATGTTACTTTAACTACAAGGGGTCATTCACCCTAGTTCTCCTTGCAGAGGTTGATGTGCACTTCAGGTACTCTTATGTAGATGCTGGTTATAACAAACGCATATCTGATGGATTGGTCTTCAAGAACTCATCCCTATACCGTGTAATAGAGCAAATGAATTTAAAACTTAACTCTGAATGTATCCCCACACCAACTGATGTGTCTGTACCATACGCATTTGTGGCTGACGATTTATTTCCTCTGAAAACATATATTTTAAAACCCTACAGTCTACGTGGACTATCCAAAGAGAAGAGAATTTTTAATTACCGCCCCAGTCGTGCACGGCATATTTTAGAACATGCTTTTGGCATACTGGTCAAGAGATTTCCTGTGTTTATGCAGCCTATTGCTCTTGCTCTCAGTAAAGCTGACAGTACGGTGATGGCTTGTGTCACCCTACACCACTAACTTCGTACCAAGTAACTCGCAAAATCTGTTATACACCCCCGGTAGCTTAGATACTGAACACCACGAGACAGGAGCAGGTACACCAGGAGAATGGAAAGACGACCCCGACCCACTGGAATTACGACCACTAAAGGAAGAGCTACAGGCAGGAAGTCAAATGCAGCTAAAGACACACTCTGTGAATATTTTAATTCGAAGTATGGTTAAGTTCCATGGCAGTGGAATTTAATATAAAAGTAATCTTTTACCTGACTTTCTACCGGTGGCAGATTAGACCGACTTGACTTTGGAACAGCGAATTCTCTTAAAAAGTGAAGTGATTTATAGTGAACCCACGAGATTACGGCTTTTTGATTTGCTCCGCTATCACTTTCTGGCCGAGCGTCCTTTTCCTTTTCGCGATTATACTGAAAACGCAGTGAATTCAGCTTGTATTCCACCTCTTCAACTACAAAAATAATGAATTAACTGTCATACATGTACCGCACTGGCAGTATTAATTTAGGCCTAGTGTAAATGTAAATAGGAGATCATGGGCCAATAAATATACATTCCAGTACGCACTTCTTTGGGGACTTAAAAGGCAAAGGGTTAATAAACCAAAACAGTGACAGTATTCCCGTTGACTGACCCAGATGTAGGCAGTCACTGCATACCAAAGGCATCAATCATGATAGAAATGGTTTGCACAGAGCATGCACTACAGCCTTCGCCTTGGCAATATAGAGGCCTGTTATAGCTCCATCCATACTACATTCTATGTGCGTGTATGTTATGTGCATATACATTCTGCATATAGGCCTAGAGAGTTATACATGTAGCGCCTATCATTCTAGGCTAGGATATTTATGACCAGTAAGTGTTAAGTGTACAGGACTCCCCACATTTTATTAAATGCCTCTGCTATATCTTGCTGAGCTTTGTTTCTTTTCTTTCTGTTTTTGTTATCATCGCACTTCTTATTATATAAGCACTGACTTTCTTCACAAATTTGTATGAGACCAACACTTCTTCCTCGTATTTTTTTGACATTGTGCCTATGGTGGGCATGCTTGTGAAGGCTGCCATGTTGATGGATTGTCGTGTAACCCAATATACCATGTGACGCAGAATTGTAATTTGATTGTTTCAAGACGTAAAACATCGTCAAACATTGTTCAAATTAATGTGCGTGCTCGAACATCGTCCAACATGTTCCCGATTGTTCGCAGGTGTTCAAATTCCAATTATACACCATAGAACATTTTGCCTTGAACATCATCATAAAAATGTTGGATGGAGTTTTTGAAAACTTGTATCGTGTAAATTGGTTTGTACACAGAATGATATGACATGACCTGCATGTTTGTGCGCAAACCAAGTGTTATATATTGCATGTGGAAATGTGTGGTTTTCGCTCATTTGCTCAAACAAGGAGTGTTTGATCAATATAAAACTTGGTATAGAACTTGGGCATTGTCAAATGATTTTTGTCAGAAATACGCTATGCTCTTTTTTCACTTTGAATTAGTGGTAAAATGTGGTTTAAGCACAATAACTCTAGTAATGATTCTTTGATCGATTTGGAATTTTGTATGTAACATTTTTAGCAAAAAATATGCAGGTCAAGTTTGAATTTGGATGTGGTCAAGTCTTTTTTCAGAACTATGTCCCTTTTTGACTAGAAAATATTGGAAAAGGGTGTTTTTTTGCATAGTAACTTGAGTATACAATTTGAGTTTGAATTTGGGACTGATCCAACGATTTGGGTAAGAATTATTCTCCATTTTGAGGGAAATTGGAATTTTGACGCCAAATTGCTTTTGCAGCCGAAGCGCCCCCCCCCCCCCCCCTCCCCATTCAACTTGAGCTACTGGTTTGGGTGTGGGGGCAAATGGTTGCCAACCAAGACAAATGTGCAAAGAGTTAATTGACGATACAGCTTCACAGCCTTGGTGACTCACCACATTGGCGGTGCAATTATTTTCATGTTCACATACATTTTTCCACAGAACAAAGAAGTTTAGAAGAGTTTTGTGCCTTGCATTATTCTCAATACGATATCTGATATATTGTTAAGATATTGAGATATTTGTACAGTTTGGGGCAAAAGAGTTAGATTGGTGTATGTCAATGTCAACCTCTTGGGGTCCCTATTATATTAGAGCTCTGGTAAGAATGTCTTATCTCTTTTATCAGTTGATTTGAAGTTTGCTGTCCATCAAAGTAATGAAGCTGGAATTATTGTGAACTTCAGCTGAAAATTCAAATTTTGAAGTTTTTGAAGTCAAAAAGGGAAACAATATTTCAAGAAAATCCATCCATTTGAACTAAAATACATAACTATACCAACGGCATCTCATCAATAACTTGCATATCAAGTATGCCTTGGCCACTTTCCTTACTCTGGCTGAATACAGCAGAATACAAGGATTTTTAAACCCTAAAATAAAAATAATCTGTCTGAAGTCTAAAAATATTTTGCCTTTGCTTGGATATTTTTCTAACAATTCGTTTATTAGTGGAATGTGTCTTCAATGTATATGGGACAAAAAGCTGTAAGATTTGATCCAGTGTTGTATCATAAACAGTCGATCATAAACTTCACGTTGAATATTTCTCCGTAGGGGCAACGCGGCACTGTGTACTAAGTCGTACTGCACGTCGATGATGCACTTGTCTTCCACCAATGCTAACTCTGCTTATGTGGAGTTAGTACGTTGGGGAGTCTGACAGCTGGTCTACGCTGTTCGGTGGTTCACTCATGTCACATTTGTTCAACTTAAAATTTATGAACCACTGAATTTGATTTCCGCCTTGCTAAAGCACAACTCACATCAAATTTAGTGAAGTTGGTTCATACATTTTTTGTAGAATCGTAATTCAAAAAAGCACCTCTCTAAATAAAGTCTATACCAAACATAATGATCTTCTTCTCAAGAACTACTGACGTTACTGAGCTCAAACTACGCATGTAAGGTTCTTTGGTGACCTACAAGTCTGTTGAAAAGAGCAATTTGGGCAAAGGGGTGAAAAATCTATCTTTCAAGAACTAATGTACCCATTGAGCTCAAATCTGGCATGTGAGGTCCTTCGGTGGCCCTCATCCGGGATTGTTCAATTGAATCCAATCTGTTCAGAACAGCATGCGCAGGGACTTGATTCATTTCCCTAATTAAGGATATAGAAAATATAAAGCTCTTAGAGCTTCTCGTGAAATACATAATCAATTGGGCTAACACTTGGTATACAATGACCCGATTGACCCTTATAAAGTTTATTCAAATGCCAAACTGTCTTTCTGGAGAGCAGTGGCCATGGCCTTAACATTTTACTCGATTGTCTTCTTGATTAATCGTCTTTCTTTCTTCCAAAGCATGAAGATTATAGTAATTAAAGTACAGTTAAAAAGTTAAAGTACAGAAGTTAACAAGTTGGAGGTGCTGTGACGAATATAGGTGTGTATATGTGTAAGTGCTATTGTACAGCGGTTTGCAGGAACCAAACATAAGGTGACTGGTGGAAACACAAGGAAAATTCATATCATATGAATGATCTCAGGTCATGAACTGCAGGCTATGTATCAAAGTGCCGGATTATCAGCTGCATTGTATGATTGTGTTTTTGAATAAACCTTCTAGCTTCTCACGTCATAGAAAACTTACAACAGACGAGGAGAAAGCCATGCCAGTTGTGCGGATGAGAAACTTTGTTAATCAAATCAGGATCGTCTCTCCCGAGCATCAGGCAAAGTTTATCTTCATCGGTGGCCTGGTCAAGGTAATTGTATACTTGCAACGGAAATCTATTGACATCATCCCAGAGATGATTATGTAACTGAGAGGGAATCTCGGAGTGACATTTTAGGGAAACTGGGTCGCTCGCTTTTACTAACTGATTCCACATCTGCACAGAAATGGTGCTACGATTGTAGTTTCAGCTAAAAATATGCTCTCTGCTCTTCCTTTTTTGAGAAAAATGTGAGGACCAGCCAGCACGAACTGTACGCCTTTTATAAGTTCAAAGCATAGATCAAAAGCTACACGGAACTTCCATGAATCGTCCGCGTGCAGATTCATATTCTCTGTCACACTGCATTTCCAGAGAAACCTGAGACGTAAACTAGACGGGTACACAGCGTGTCTGTGAGGTCGTACTTTTAAACAGATTGAGCGCGGTTTTCTTTTGGAAACTGTCAACAGATGTGCCAAAAAGAGCCGAAGAATACAGCCTGAAGTATATGATATACTTTAACTTTTTGACCACTGTTGTTGAGCAGCTGAACAAACAGGAGAAGGCATCGATATTGCATGTTGGCTGGGAGTGGGTGTTGTGCTGTTAAGCAGAGGATCGTGTTTGTACGAGTCGTCCGCGGAAAACTGGTAATCTTTTTCAGGCACATTCGGTGAATACGATTCAGTCGTGTAAGTTCTTCATTCGAAATGTGATTCCAAGTTTCGCTGCCCTAAAGCATCCGTGCTACCGATAGAATTGCTTATTTTTTTTATTTTTGTAAGTAGCGAGAAGCACTGCATCTTGCCGCTGTTTATAACCGGAAAAAGCTACCTCTCCCACGGCTTTCTGCCGTAGATATTCTTTGATCGGTTCATCCGATTTTGTTATACCTAATGCCAAGATGTTTAACCGTTCTTCGATTCTATGTTTACCGAGATGACACTTGGTTGATAGATTTTTTGCTATTTCTAAACGCATGGCTTTTGTTGAAAACAGCAACCTTTGTTTTTGCTGGTAAATACGAAAATCAACATTTCAGCGAATATGTGTGAAAAAGGGATTTCATATCGTCTAGGCCGCTTTTATTAAGAGATATGAGCGTTAGGTCGTCGGCTGTAGAGGGAGTCGAGCAAGGAATCCCAATCACAGACAGAACTAGATCATACTCCACAACGGAGTCTAACAGGTCGTTGATATAGACTATGGATAAAAAGCATTAGAAAACTCCACATTGTGTTTTGGACGGCATAGATCGATAACATTGGTGTAAGACGTTGGCTGAGGCATCTTCGTGTAGACTAACAGTTATTCTCCAGCTCTTACCACGAATACCTATCTCCCAGAGGTTGTTAATAAAACCAGTACGCCACACAGTATCAAATGCGTTCTTGACATCTAGAAAGGGGACATATAATTTTGAGTGATTCTCCTGTGCATGCACAATTAATGCATTGAGAAGAAACGAGTTTATTAGACAGGATACACATTTTTGGAATCCTAACTGAAGTTGATTCGGGAAAGATTTTAAGACGGGCCTTGCTTCAAAACGAAGGAGGAGAATTTGTTCAAGACAATTTTAAAATTGTTGATAACCAGTGTTATGTCTCTATAGTCGTCAGGGTTATTTACAGTGCTCCCCTTGCCCTTATGAATGGTTATGAGAACGCCCATTTTCATCTTTGGAGGTCCATTGAACAATGTAGACAATACACTATAGAGAGGTAAGCCGCCATAGATAAGGTTTTCATTACTCACGTTGTCGGCACCAGCGGTCTTAGCTTTGGGACGTTTCTGGTAGACTTGGTCTATATCTCCTTCAATAGTATTCATACACCTGATATGTAGATATATTTGGTTAAAGGACTCTGCTGATGAAAATACGTTAACTTTAGATTATATTAGCCTACGAAAATCAGCATCAAACTCAGGGGAATTTGTTGGCTGATACAAATCTTCAAAGCAGGCCCCCCACCATTCGGCAATGTCATCCGCGTTACGAAGGACTTTTCCATTGAATATCTTGCCTGACTTTGGTCATATAGCTGTTCCTTTGCGCTTGTTGTTCACAATCTTCCAGAACAGAGATTGTACCAGTGGTTGGATACATTGCAGGCTGTGTCATCGGCAATGCAAGTTGTTCTGAAATAGATCTACAGTCCTTTCCATAACCCCCCAATGGTAAATAAACTCCAGAATAATACAAAATCAAGAAAATATCTTTTAGTTTTCAGCTCCCGATCACGTGTAATATATTTAACTTCGCCGTCGTTACGTTTGTGTGATTTTAGCTCGCTCGAAAATAAAATGAACGAATTTTTTAATTCTCTGTGGGAATTTGTGTGTATTTTCGGAAGAGCGTCAATTTTGCAACAATGCACAAGTGACGTAATTGGGACGGTCCATTTGAGAACAGGTAAAATTTGAATTTTCACGGCTTGCCTTAGCAGAAGGCGTGTTTTGACGAAGTTGGAATAGCAGTTTGTCGTGATGATGGTTCAAAATAAAACTCAAGTCTTGTTCAAAACGAGTTAGTGAATTAGTGAATAAATATAATATACATGTATTGTAGTCGTGACGTAAATTATTTTAATAATACGCGCCATACCAGTTTTCCAAATTTGTCATGTCTTGCCGACAACTGCCCTCAGTAGTATGTTGCAATAGACCCCCATTTAGGCTTTGATTGTTTGTGTGACAGTGACACGGGTACAGGCGAAAATAGCACCGTGTGAAATCCGGGGCCCGTTACTTTCGGTTTGGCACGGGAGTCCGGATTTCTTGGGTTTGAACTGCCCCCATCCAAATATGGCCTAAAAGACCTCGTTTTAATTTTTTACCTTGGCACGTCCCCCCCCCCCCCTTCCCCCCCCCCACACACACACACACACATACACAAGATTCTGATTTCTGCGTCAAATAATAAAAAATGGGGTGTATCGTGAATCCAGGTTGGATAGATTCCAGGGACGAGGAAAGGGTGGGGTTGAGGAGGGGTGTTATTGCTTTTAATGTTTAGAAGTCACTGCTAAACAACAAGAAAACCATGAGATAGTTGGGAGGGGAGATATATCCTCTCATTTTTTAACTGCTCAATTTTCAATAAATTTATTAGAGAACCTTAGGCTAAATACTCGGTTTCAAAACGAAACACAGAAAAAGACAGAATTTAAATGAATTAATTTCGCCATCGGAAGTGGTGCCGTTCTCGCCACAACCAATTGGTGCCGTTTTCGCTCACTCGGTGCCGTTTACTCCAGGTGCCGTTTTCACACGGTGCCGTTTTCGATACAACCCGACACAAGTCAAAGTAGGGCCTAACCAATTTTCTTTTAAGAAAGTATATAACTAATAGCATGAGAGAATTGGCATCTTCGAATACAACCCTGACGAATACGTATAATCACTAGAAAGTTTATTGGAAAATTGTAGGGGGGATGGGGCGTCACGAATACGTCACTACGTGATCACGCTGCCCCCCCCCCCCCTCCCCCAACCCACCCATTTCTCAGCAAGTACCTGATAAATCTTCAGAGGGAGAAATCACTCGGCAAAGTTGATCAGAGAATTTATATAATATTAATCATATTTCGACTTCACTGATTATATCCAGCACAGGCGAATATAGACCAACGGGCCAACTTTTTTCCATGGCTGCGGGAGGGGGGGGGGGGTGGGCGGGGGGCGCTGGAATATTTTCCCGGAAAGTAGCTTAGCCCTGGTGTGGATGTTCGTGAGCGTGTCTTCTCCTTCTGGTGGGATTAAGGGAACCCTCCCCGGGAACATTTTTAAATATCTGATCCGCTTGAGGGTTTCTAGAGAACCCAGACTACCTTTCGAACCTTGTAATTGGAAGAGACGACGATGGTTTTTGTAGAGTTGCCTGGCTGAATGTGTTCGAGCGGTCTCGTCTGGTATCAGTCAACTGCAAAGCCAATAAAACATTATATGCTTCTCGGGATTCAGCTGGAGTAAATACGTATAATGTAAGACCTGTGTGCCCATAGCATTAGAGGATCGAACCCTACAGATGGATGAGGCTTTGACACTATATACGTGGGTCGATATACTATTAATAACAGTTTGGCTGGCCGCTGATTTGCTGTGGTTCTCAGTTGAGAAGATTTTGGTTACTCATGTGCTTCCAACTGCCTCCCGATTCCCACGCATCTTTCCTCCCAATACTGAGACGAACTGTTTGAAGACACTCTGTACCCCCATTCTTCACAATCCCTCCAATAAGCATACCAACCATCGCATTTGTGTCAACCACTAACCACTTCCTTTATTCTCCCATCCCACGTCCTCATTATGCTACTCCCAGTAAATTTTGATCTAGAAGATTGAGATTTTGGACTTCCCAATAAAACGTATTCCAAGGTCGTCACTACGCCCAAGTTACACATTTGGCTCTCCTTTTCCACCGTCTTTCCCAATTCTCCCTAATCTCCAGTGATCGCGCCCTCCGCTTGAACAACAGTGACCGCCCTTCCCCTCACAATGGTGCGATTGTCAAGGTACTCTTCAAAACATGTCTTCTCTTTGTCACACAGGCCACACAAAAACCTCTTTCTTTTGACCTACTCTCGTCGATTTTGGTTACAATCCCCATGACTTTTTCTCTAACGGTGTTTTTTTTTACCTTTGGTTGTCTCTATTTCTGAGTTCGATACATCGTTTGGATAAATCCCCTCAAACATCTACCAATACTGCAGTTAATTACAGCGAAAGTTTTAAAAACCCTAAGCTATGAATTATTATCTCGACTGTCTAATATTTCTACATATCTGCGTTACTTCCTCTGGTTCCAGTGGCGGCTAAAAAGTGTCTCCCCTCTGGATATACTTAAGCAAGGGGCGTCATATATGCCCAAGACATAAGGTGGGATGCTAATAGAATTATAGATGGCGGCGGGGAGTATCCCCGGGAAAATTGGAAAAAAGATTTCAATCCCCGAGGGCTTTTTGGCCACTTAATAAACTATGTTCCCATTCAGCCTGCCAACATTTTTCAGTGGGTAAGTAGACAGTGTGACATTTTATATAATAAAATCAATCAGTAACTGAAGCTTTCGGCCACTTGGCTTTATTTGCCACATTGTGGGGACCTAGTGAGGGGACCTAAGAAGTGGTTACTATGAGCCTGAGTGGCCTACACCAAGACGGGGGTATGTGCGGAGGGTTTGTTCGTTTGAATAGGAGTAAATCTGATTACCCAGAAAGACCCATCAATCCATCCAAACCACCCAAAACGACTATTTGATACGTATTCCTCACGAATCCTTCTTTTTTCAATAACAGGTATGTTCCTTTGTATAAGAGTAGTTTTCCATTGTAGAATTACCACAAACAAGCCGACAATCCCTCCAAATCACCAAATTGCGTCCAAAACAAACAACCGTAACGAACTTGTACTCATCTAGGCTTTTTAGTAGTAGCACGTAATGCTATAGGATCGAGAGTATGTTCTGTTACGCTAAAGTACTGGTCCAGATTTTCCAAGAACCCTATTTTTGTGCCTATTACAGATACTACTCTAAAACTAGCAGTATGTCTAGCCCAAACTAGCTCTAGTTCGTTCCCTCGTCCAAGTCTTATAATCACCAGTGCTTGGTTTCCCATACCATGCATGCAGAGTTATCTTCAGTGTGTATAACGAAAGCCTATATGATTCTTAAAGCCACGAATCCATCGAAGAGTTACTGAAAAGTCATTGCTCAAGCGACTCGAATCCCATCGAGCAAATGAGCTATAGAACAATTGCTCGTTCGAGTGACTCGAACATACTTTCTTCGACTCATTTAGGTATTTGAGGAAAGCCATTATACAAAATGCCCCACGGAACAGCGTAGCACCCTAACAACACGAGCTGCGCATGTGCACTAAGACCACGTATCACTATGAAATGACGCCACAAGATGACCGCTCACGCGGGCTATCACATCAACGAAACCTAACGTAAATGGGTCTCGTGACTAACTTGGCGTAACTGGGTCACGTGACTATGACGTCCTTCCTATGTTTCCCATTAAGCCCCCCCCCCCCCCCAGCCCCCACCCCAACGTGGCATGATTTCCACATCTAGTACTGATGATGTTACATAAATGCACAGTACATCCTGCAGGTAGACTTTCAGAAATACAGTTAACATTAGCGTCCTGCGTGATGAAGTTTATATTTTTTTATAATCGTTGATAAAGACGAAGTGACCGAAAACCCAAGATATCAATCACTTCTATTACACGTGGAACGACAGTCCCCCACCTTCCCAACACTTAATTATAAATTAGTAGTATGTCAGTGGCTTTTGAGGGAACATTGGCAGGACCCCGCAGGGGGACCTCGGAAGGGAAGCAGTAGTATGTCAGGGGCTTTTGAGGGAATATTTGGGGACCCCGGTGCAGGGGACCGTTGAAGGCAGCCAATAAGCTATCGAGCAGTTACTGATAAGTCATTGCTCGAATGACTCGAATCCCATCGAGCAAATGAGCTTTAGAGTAATTGCTCGATCGAGTGACTCGGCATATTGCTCGAACAACTCGAATCACATCGAGCAAATGAGCTATTGAGCAATTGCTCGTTCGAGTGACTCCTCGAACGACTCTTGGACTCATTTCAGAAAAAAGGGATTCCATAGCCACAGGCGTTTTCGAGAAAGGGATTCCACAAATGGGATTCCACAAAAGGGATTCCATAAGTAGGATTCCGTGTTACCTCGAGTGACTCGCATATATTGCTCGAACGACTCGAATCCCATCGAGCAAATGAGCCAACGAGCAATTGCTCATACGAGTGACTCCTCGAACGACTCTTAGACTCATTTCAGAAAAAAGGGATTCCATAGCCACAGCCGTTTTCGAAAAAGGGATTCCAGAAATGGGATTCCACAAAAGGGATTCCATCAGTGGGATTCCGTCTTACCTCGAGTGACTCGCATATATTGCTCGAACGACTCGAATCCCATCGAGCAAATGAGCCAACGAGCAATTGCTCGTTCGAGTGACTCCTCGAATGACACTTACTCATTTCAGGAAAAAGGGAATCCATAGCCACAGCCGTTTTCGAAAAAGGGATTCCACAAATGGGATTCCCCAAAAGGGATTCCATAAGTGGGATTCCGTCTTACCTCGAGTGACTCGCATATATTGCTCGAACGACTCGAATCCCATCGAGCAAATGAGCTAACGAGCAATTGCTCGTTCGAGTGACTCCTCGAACGACTCTTAGACTCATTTCAGAAAAACGGGTATTACTAATAGAATTATAGATCGCGGCGGGGAGTATCCCCGGGAAAATTGGAAAAAAGATTTCAATCCCCGAGGGCTTTTTGGCCACTTAATAAACTATGTTTTATTTCACAGCCGTTTTCGAAAAAGGGATTCCACAAATGGGATTCCACAAAAGGGATTCCATAAGTGGGATTCCGTCTTACCTCGAGTGACTCGCATATATTGCTCGAACAACTCGAATCCCATCGAGCAAATGAGCCAACGAGCAATTGCTCGTTCGGGTGGCTCCTCGAACGACTCTTAGACTCATTTCAGAAAACAAGGATTCCATAGCCACAGCCGTTTTCGAAAAATGTATTCCACAAATGGGATTCCCCAAAAGGGATTCTATAAGTGGGATTCCGTCTTACCTCGAGTGACTTGCATATATTGCTCGAACGACTCGAATCCCATCGAGCAAATGAGCTAACGAGCAATTGCTCGTTCGAGTGACTCCACGAACGACTCTTAGACTCATTTCAGAAAAAGGGATTCCAAAAAGGGATTCTTAAAAAGGGATTCCGTAAGTAGGGCTTTGTTAGTGGTATGAGGCCATGCAGGCTATGTGAAAGGTATGGCGGTCCTATTGCACTACGTGCTGCAAAATATTCTTGAAGAATTCATATCACATATAGTCAGGTTTGTTTGTTGGGTTTTTTTTTTTTTTTTGGTGATTTGAGGATTGGTGGGGAGTAGTGGGGACTATTTGGGGCTGGTGGGGACTAGAGGCTAATTGTCGTAAAAACCTGTGGTTTCTACAACCGGATCTCCACATCTCCTCCTACTTCACTTCCTCTCTGGTTCTCTCTTCAACTGTCCCCTGCGGGGTTCCCCAAATATTCCCTCAAAAGCCCCTGACATACTACTTAAATTTGATAATTTTTTTTCCCAACAGGCGCCTGAAGCTTAAGCGCGCTCACTGATAATATGGTAAATTTTCTGGATACGATCCTGTCAGACATGCATACACTGTCATAGCATGAAACATCAGTGATGCGACAAATCCCGAAACCCAAACTAAATGCCAAATGACACTTCACTATTAATTCTATTATCATATGATACTTGTTAAACATATATTGGCCTATACAACAAAACCAATTGTCGCAACTTTGAGTAGAGTTTTACGTTGTAATGCCATCACGCTGATTGTATCATCAAAATTTTTGTGATGTGTATCGTAAAAATTACGACAAATTTGATGGGCGGCGAAAAGACTGGACATGATCAGTCATTGATGATTGACTTTTTGTGTGAAATCTTCCTTGCCTTCAGCGCTGCAAGATCTTCAGTCCACAGTGTCCATGTCAAGTCGTTTAATTCCCGATGACTCAATAGCTGCCATCGCGCGGCCGCCTAATCTGTCGCGGCCAACAGTGGATCTGACATCGGTTTTTATAAGAATGAGGAACCTCTATTACCCGCCTTGAATTAGAGTTACCCGCCTTGAAAGGCTGCACTCGGAAATGATGCAATTGTTACGGAATTTAGTAAAAAGTCTATCGATCTGCAATCGTAAATTCTGACTCCAAGCGTTGTGATTACTGAGAGAACTACGGAACCCCATCAACCGCGAAGTCCCATCAGCCCGTGGCGTTTTGTGATTCCTTACCAGACGATATCAGACACAGCCTCCAGATTCTGGGTTCATGTTAGTTACCTCACGAGCTTGTCGTGTTCAGTACAACGAAGACCAGTTTACCAGTTATCTACGATTTTTATTAACAAGTAAAACTCAACCACCAATCGTTTTCTCTGGTATAAAGTAAAATTCACAATGTTCAGTCAAAGTTCATACCTTATAGCAACATTGGCGGCATCCGCCTTACTTCTTGTAGGTAGGTACCTGCTCGTCGGGAGCCCAGAGACAACTTCCCAAACATCCAGGAATCGGTGCTTATATCCACTAGATCTTTTATGCCAAACCTGATCACGCGACTACCAGTCAGCGGAATAGTTAGGGAAAGCTCCCGTGACGTGGCAGTCACCATTGTAAGACACTTGTACTGCCATGCAGACTGTCGGCAATCTGCATGCAATCTATCGAGTGGTTGTTCCACAAACACATTCCGCCGGGGAATTATGTGATAGAATTTACAATTCTGCAACTTTAGCATTATGTGATGCCCGTTTGTTCTTGGAGTGTGATTTATGGGTTGATGACAGCTATATATATGACAGTTCAAATAGTACCAATACCGATTTCCGCCCGTGATATTTATCAACTAAAACTCGACTACCGGCGTTATCTCTGATCAGCTCTTCCAGCGAGTGTAGGTCAGTCGGTCGAGTGTAGGTCGGAGTATTTCTTATTAGTTTATCCAATTCTACGAATGTCGTCTCTGAGGAAAATTAACAACAATAATATGAGTCCCATTCTAACTAATAGAAAACAGTCCTGTTATTTCTATAATTTCCGTGGAAGAGCTATAGCTCTTCTTTCGAGCTTGCTTAACTTCTGTGGGCAACACAATCTCTAAAAATAAACAGCCTTCGGAAAATATATTGTTTCAATAAAGGTTTGAAACATTCTGTTGACATCTTGCACTATTGTCGAATATGCCTGATAAAAAGAGGGTGATTTGATGACTCTTGGACCTAAAAAATACAATTTACTTTTTGTGTGTTTTTGTAGGGAATTGCCTGAAAAATGCACGTGACCAGTACTTCCCTTCGTGTAAGTTTTTCTCTCTTATTTGATGCATGACCCCTGTTCTCGGGTGAGAAAAAGGTGTCTGAAGGGCTATACTTGACAAAGTTATTTGAATGGCAAAATTAAAGTGATGCGATCATATTTGTTTCGCCTGAACGTTACAATTGTCGCCTGTGGGAAAATATTTAGTTCCGTGATACCTGTAAGTTTGTTTCACTCTCGAATTCAAATTCAAAACTTGGGCATATTGGTCTGCGTCACGCAGCGCGTTCCGTGTGGCTTGTAAGTGAAGCTAAGCGCACATGTTTGCAGTTGCGGCAACAGATCTGGGGTCCGATGTGTTATTTTTACCGGAAGCGTTTGAAAGAGAGAAAATTGATATAGAAACTCATTGCCATCGGCGCATGCGTGCGGTTGCGTACGAAACTGAATTTGCTGCCGCGAATCCAATCGGCATCGGACAGAAAATGTCGGTATTCGGCGTCCGAACGATGAGGCTCCTAGGCCCAAATAAAAACAGTCCGCCTTCTTTTTTCGCATACTTCCTTTTCTTCTCTGAATTGTTTTACAGTTTCACCTCTTTTTTTTTGGGGGGGGCGCCTCTGGTCGCCCCCTGAACCCACTCAAACAGACCACTCCCAATGGGTGGAGCAAAATATTCTCCGCCTCGCGAGTTCCAACTTTTGGTTTCTGTATTTTCCACTTATGACGACTTATCCACTGTGAGTTGATGGTATACTAGTAAAATAGATTAGAATATTTGCCTCCTCATCTACTCGTTTCAGGCATAGTGGATGAAATTTGGCGCAGATTGAACAAATTTGAGAAAGACTGGTGCTCAATTTGAAATAACTTTTAAAACTCAACTTAGACTAGAGAAGGAGGTGGGGTTGCAAATAAAAAATATAGATACTAGGCTGGAAAAAAACAGTTGTTTTAGACAACCCCTACCTCCGATCCAAACTTTGCCCCTCTTGAATTTACTTCCCACCGCCTGCACAGGATGTACTTTTGTCTGTTTGCGTTGCATTCCAAGAAGTATTTCACGATTTCTACAATAGTATGTGAAGTTTCCAGCTGTTAGTCAAATAGTGATTCGAAATTCGAATTTCCAGACGTTGATTTTATTTTTTTTTTTTTTGGGGGGGGGGGGGGAGCCCCACTCCCGCGACAACGAACGCGCATCGAGAAACGTGACATTTTACGGCATACATGTAACAATGATTATAGCTGAATTCCCTGTGATCAAGAGGGGTGGCAACCCCCCCCCCCCCCCCCGACTCATACGCCCATGGTTCTTGGAACAAATTCAAATGACCTCCCATTAATTAATGATATGTGTTAGTTCTGGTGTAGCCGTTTAACTTTCTCCCTACATTTCACCCCCACCCGATAGCATAAAATCTCGTGTGTTTCCCCTCTCTAAAAAAAAAAAAACATTTGCTTTTAAAAAGCTTATTTCTGGCTCCCAAGATTGGTGGAAGATGAAAAGATACACGCAGGCCATGACGGAATATCTCACCCTCTGTCTCCGCTATGTAACTTTGCATTGGATTTATATATTCTTTCTTTCTTCATATTCGAAGATTTTGTTTGTAAAGTTAAAACTTTGAGCTATAATTGAGACGTTGTACCTTTTCCTCTTAGTAATGTGGAAGAGAGATAATCCACGCACACTGAAAACTACTTACGTTAAGTTTTACATGCCTAAAATTAACCTACCCTCGCGAAGTATGTTACAATTTTTTTTCTAACGATTATTTGAATGGTATTAAAGGCCGACGACTCAAAACATATGTAAAAACGAACGCGAATTACTTTGGCGAAGTCCAAGTTCAATGTTATTGAACTGGTTCGGACGGGTGGGGTGGGGGGGGGGGGGGTCGAAACATGACACGTCCTGAATAGCCATGTTAATCTTTTAAAATTTAGTTCAAGTTATATGCTCCGCCCAGACTTCAAAGAGTATGGGCTATAAATTCATTGGCAGAGAAAACTTGGAACGTGTATCTATATGTCACTTGGAGAGGTGGGGTGCATTTTTGTGAGCATCGTGTACATAGTCAGTGACGCCAGATCGAGGATCTGCCGCCAGCTATCTCAACCCCATACTGTCTTGAATCTGCTTCCTTGCAAGACACATATATGCGATAAACCAAAGATGGTTAGTCCATTCCCCAAACTTGATTCCAATGCGATTCGCTTGACTTAATTATATTCTACGCAGTTCAATGGCAGGACAGTGCTGGAGTGAACTTCAGGTGGTGGGGGTGGTGGTGGTAGTGGTGGGGGGGGGGGGGGCATCACCCAAAGTCCACTCATAGTTTTTTGAGAGAATTTTTTGTTCTTGGCTCGAGGGGAATTTTGTTTTAGGTCTCATGTTGGTAAATTTGGCGAAATGGAAGTAAAAGCCGGTTTTCTGACAGCAACATACTTTAGAGCTTGATTTTTCGATAAGTAATCCGCGTTGTATGCAAAACCGTTACATGGGGCGCGGTGGCTCAGTTGGTAGGGGTGCAGGCTGCAAGCCGAGAGGTACTCTGTTCGAATCCCACCTGTGGCAACCGGGTTGTGTCCTTGGGCAAGACACTTCACCCCATTGCCCACGTTGGGGCATGGTGGCGTTGTGTACTAAGGCGTACTGCTCCTCATGGATGGAGCACCTGTCTTCAACCAAACATAACCCTGCTTGTGTGGAGCTGAGAGTTGCTTGCCATTGTTCGATGGTTCTCTCCGGATACTCCGGCTTCCTCCATCCGTAAAACTGCCGTGGTCATGATTAGCCATTGTGCATAAATATGTGGCTTTAAACACCAATAACTAACTAACTAAAAACGGTATATAATTTGGTTCTTCAATCAGAAATCTGTTGAAATCAGTGTTTTTGGTGTTCAATCAGAAATCTGTTGAAATCAGTGTTTTATCGCCTATTGGGGTGGGGATAAACCCCATATATTGAAAAATATGGGGTTTATCCCCACCCCAATCGGCGATAAACTTCGACTGTACTAAAGAATTTTCATCGAAAAGAAATTTTCGGCAGAAAAACATTATTAAATCATTCACAAGTCTGCTTTCGTGCACAATGTTTCTAAAGCTGTTACAAAATTTATCAGTGTGAACTTCAAAATTTTATTTAGAAAGCCTCAACAGTTATTTTCCGACGTATTTTATTTATTTTACAGAAACGGTCGTCAACGGTCGTCACTTTGTGATCGTAAGTTTCACTTGGGCCCGAATTTCGCAACAAACATACCGATGTTGTGGAACGGTTCAAATTTATGTTTTGATCTGTATCCAAATACATCAAAGCACAACTCCTTGCAACAACCTCGAAACCCTCAGGTAAAATAGATTATGCTATCCGTTACGTCATTGGTAAACAAACATGTCGGCTGGTGGCGTAAAATGACAACAACGGTGAGCTTTTGAGTGAAATCAGGGGAAAATGAAGACCTGCCGATAAGGTAGAAATGCGAAAATTCGCTCCTTCACCTATTCTTTAATTTGAGTGGGTGTTTATAATTGAATAACAAACAGGACAGGAGATACGCGATATAGTCTAACTCCAAGTATGTTATGGTAAATACAGAAGTTTGAAAATCGGAGCTATGAAGTGGTCAATTAGGGATTTACTTTTTGTCATATCGAACGGGTAACAACTGGACATCCCGCCACCACAAGTGCCTTGGACAGTTAAAGACATCAGGTTGTTGTTTTCAACGAAAGCCTGCATATGCTTTGCGCGTGCGTCTGGTTTAACATCTGTCGTTTTGTGGCCAGCAATCTGGACAGTAAAGTCCCCAGCAAATAAAATATCCCGTGACTGAAGAAGCTGTGAGAAACTTCTTCCATGGTAACTAGTGATGTTGAGAACTGTTGGGAAGTAGACTTGTGTCAGAGCAAAGCCAGTCTAAAAGGGGTGGGGTGGGGTGGAGGCCCCCCCCCCCCCTTCCTTCCCATACTTTCAAGTTCAGATATACGTATATATTTCTTCTCTCTGTGTTGTAAGCACACATGCTTTAATTAAATAATTAGCCTAAAGGGCCCCATACACGATCAATATGATTGACAATAATATTGTCAATATACAGGATTGACAATATTATTGATCGTTAGTGAGCGATATTGAATCAATATTTAGCATGGGCAATAATATTGATGAAGTCAAACATTGTTTGAAATATATTGACGGTTTATCAATATGATTGCGCGATTGGTGGTAGCGCATCAATATATTGCGCAATATCTCATTTCGACGGCTGTCGCGGTAGTGTAAACATGGGAAAGCAGGAGAAAGAAGACGAGCGGAAATTTATGCTAGAGTGCATCGAGCTGTATAAACAACTCCCAGCTCTTTGGAGGATCAAAAGTAAGGACTATTCGAACAAAGTTAAAAAGGGCGCAGCCTATGAACAGTTACTGGTAAAGTATAAAGAACGTTATGAAATGGCTACAAAAAATGACTTGAAAAAGAAGTTCAATTCCCTGCGGACAAATTTCAGAAAAGAACTAAAAACAGTAAACCAATCTATCCGATCTGGAGCTGGCACTGAAGATGTTTACGAATCCAACTTATGGTATTACGAAGCCATGCTGTTCTTGGAAGACCAGGAAACACCTGTGGCATCGAGCAGTACGATTGACGACGAAGAACCCAAAATGAACGCAATGACAGTGATAGCGACGATCAGAGAGTAGGTTTATTTAATTTCATTTAATGAAGCATGCAATGTGTACATTTTGATCAAAGTAAAATGCAGCTTTTGCAACTTTATACGAACACATTTCATTAAATAACAATTAGAGATGACAGATTGAACGCAGTTTTAATGAATTTCGTTAATCCTCCTCGAGAAACATATTCGAGCTGCCACGGCACCATGCCGATTGTATAACAATAATGTTTGAACATCTCTCTACTACACTTGGCCCTCGCTCCATGGTTTCTTTGTTTAGTAGGAAGTAGTTTGAGATGTTCAGTCTGAGATTCTCGCCATTCACCCTCATGGAATTATTGGTCTTCATCAACCCAGTCAATACTACCTTTAGCAAGGTATCTGTGCGACTTCCTTCTCAAAAAGTTGTGCAGGTAACATCAAGCTAACGTGACAGTCTGTGCTTTCTCTGGTGCTAAGAGAATTTGCTTTTGGAAAATTCCGAACCTAGAAGCAAGTGTGCCAAACACATTTTCAACAACTCAACGGGCGCGACTTAAGCGGTAGTTGAAAATGCGTTCACCTTCTTCTAGGTTGCCTCTTGCTTCTCTGAATGTCTTTAGCAGGTTTTCCGTCATCGCAAAAGCGTCATCTGCAACGAACGTATATGGTGTTGGTAGTTTATCATTCTCGTGAAGCTTCCCTGGATCCGGTAGTGAAAGATTATGTTCATTCAACATTTCCCCAACGCGTGTATAATTTATCACTCCCCCGTCGGATACGCGTCCATTTACACCAACATCCACCATCAAGAATTCATATCCAGCAATCACCACAGCCATAAGAAAATACTGAAGAATATTTTGTAGTTGAAATACAAAGAGCCTGATTTTGATGGCTTCTTTATGGCGATGTGTTTCCCATCTATAGCTCCCAAACAGTGCGGATAATTCCAAAGTTCTGTGAAATCATCGCTTACTTTGATCCATTCTTGTTGATTTCCCGGCAACTGAAAATATAAAGAAAAATCAAAATTGAGACTTTGCATGTCGATAACATAATTATCCTTGACATGACATGACCCTAATTTTCGAAAGTGTCTTTAAACCCGGAAAAAAACCCAAATTCATAACCAATTCAATATATTCTCAAATTGACTAAGCAGAGAGTGATACTGTTACGATCATTTTGTGTTTGCAGGATGCTGAGCCTTCGTCTCACAGAGGAAGTAAGGGTGGTAAAAGAGGTAAAACAACAATCGTTGAGCGGAGAGACGAACTGATGAGCTTGTCCTGTAAAAAATTAAGAGAACCAACAAATGAGTACTTGGATTTTGCCAAAACATGGGCTCCTGAAATTTCACAGATGCAGACACCACAACAATTATTAGCCAAGAAAGCAATCAACGATATTTGTTTGAGGGATGGATGGGCACCTTAAATAGGTCATCTGTGCAGATCAATGCAGTTGAGATACCCAGCAGATCCAGCACACGGTTAAGTCTATTGAGTCCGCAGTCTTATCCAAACAGTGCTTCCCCTTATATGCCAATTGTTCCTCCAACGGATACTGCATCGAACCAGAACCAGTTGGCAAATTATTTTTCTTGTTTTCGACCATAACTTTCAAGAGCAACATGTTGCTGTATACATTTTTGAGGTTCACGCTTGAACGTACCATGGCACTGGTATGTTCTTTGATATCATCATTTGTTATTTTGTTTTTTGTTTTGAACTGTATATGCATTTTCGAAATAAATATTCCTACCTGTACATACGCTTTGAGACTTCGTATGATGGCATCGCATGTCTCCATTACAATTCGACCAATTGCCTGCGGTGAGATTGCAGTTAAAAATTTCAGGTCATCAAATGTATTCCCCGTGGCAAGGTAACGTAAGGTCAAAGAAAGTCGATCCGTTTGCGATATAGATGTTACGCATCAGGGTGTCTTTCTTCCTTCTAGATATACGGAGTAACAAGGGTTAACAACTCCGTGAACGCAGCTGCATCCATACGCAGGAAATTTCTGTGGTCTGTCGGTTCGTTTAGCTTTAGTTCCTCAAGCAAATGAGAGTGTCCATATATTTTTCTGCCCAATAGCCACCTTTTTGTCCACACTTTCCTTTTTCTCCTCTTCTTTTTTCCGTAGCGAGTACGAAGGCCAACGCTACCACCGCGTCCACGTTATCGGTTCCGCGACAGCAGAGCAAATGATTGAAATATTGCGCAGTATTATTGTGCAGTTGGTGACAGACTAATTGTTCTACAATAATATGACATCACTTTTATTGTCAATCATATTGATCGTGTATGGGGCCCTTTAAGGGGCCCATCCACGATCAAAAAGATTGACAATAACATTGACTCAGTAAAATTTATAATATTTTTTTTTGCCGCCAACTGCGCAATAATTTAACGCAATATTTTGATTCATTCGTACTTCCACATCCATTCTATGCGGATGGATCATGTGCTAGCTTTAAGTCTATTATCAGTATTGGACAAACGCAAACGCAAGCGGAAGAAGTGTTGGCCCAAATGATGGGTTTTAAGGAAAGAAACGTTTTGGCCATCCATGCCATGCTTCTTAATGAACTGCGGGCAAACAAACTATACACTTCAATACATTCCAAAATGAAGTTTCGTTCATCTTCCTTGTTATTTTTCGCATGTTAACGACACTCTTACTAGAACAGAAATGAAATATTGCGCAATATTATTGACGCCCCGAAAACACCTTCAGTAATATTGACAATTTGTCAATAAATATCTGCGCTTTCTGATTTCGTCAATATATTGATCAATTCTTCAATATTGACCATTCACGTTCAATATTATTGTCAATGTCCTATATTGACAATATTATCGTCAATAAAATATCCACATGCTCGTTAATCTCGCAGAGACAAGCACTGATAGATAGACTTCAATCGTCATGGCTTTCAAATATATTATTTCTCGGGATACGCTTGATAGCATATGCATTGGCGCGCGATGATTCTATCTTCAGAAATGCCGCGTGCCATGTTTAGGCATCTTGAAATATTGTTATCTGACCATCCAAGACCAGATATAAAGTGTGGGGAACAAGCTAGTTCAAAGAGACCTGGTTTTTCGGACGAATAGGAGAAGCCATATCAGGGTCTCGTGAGAGTGGAATTGCCTGGCAATCCACGGTGCTCCGTTGTATGCCGCTAGTGTCAGATTAAGTGGACGTTGGAGGGCTATAAGCCCGAATTTAGAGAATAGATTACGAACACAAGTGAAGGCTAAGTTTAGATGTCGTTAGCGAGGATCGACTTGCACTTGTCTCAAAGTGTAGGCGATTGTATTGTGGTATTAGCCCTTAGGAACGCAGAGGTTGATCGCGTAGATACCTGTTTTAGTATCAGAATGCTGTGAATATCGACACAAGATCGACAGTGACAATTCGCGCAAGCTCGAAAGCGCATTTTGAAGTTGTGAGTTCTGCATGAACTGTGTGTATTTCAAAAGGACAGGAACATTCAAGGAGAGTTCTATCAAAGGACATATGTATAAGGTATGTGACTTAGACTTGCTAAACTAGCCGACAGAGTGGATAAACCGAATCCAAATCAGAACTATGTTGCCACAAGGTAATTAACATTGCTAGTCGGGATCCTCCGGCAGTCAGAGCTGCAGACGCAAAAGATTAAGACTCGGTGTTTTAAGCTCCTGTTGCGATCCCTCGACAGTAACATTTTGAGAGTACAGGGCTATAGATAGACTGAGAATTGATGAAAAACTATTTAACCCCTGTGATAAGTCATTGATTTGTGTTGATCAAATTGTTAAATGTGTTGTATATGGAATTAGTTTATTTTAAATATGAATAAAAGAATCGTTGTTACTTTAATCATTGTTTCCTTTCTGCAGCCTGAAGTGATTAGGAATCACACCTAACGAAGAACGAACTTATCATAGTGCGGTCCCAACTCAGCTCTGCGAGCCGAGTTTGGCCCGTGCCCGGATTTCGACCCCCCTTGTTGGCTCGTCCCCCAATATTTCTAATGTCGAGGCTAAACAACCCCATGTCACCCCTCCCATGTGGATACAGGTGTTTGACAAATTGGAATATGAAGAACGTTTCTGTATTGAATTTTATCTTCACATATAGCATTCGCTCGTTTTTGTCAATTCGCTCGCATCGAGATTTTAGTTCCCGGTACACAAGAAAGCCGACGCCACCTTTTCCCATGCTAGCTCTAAAATTAAATTTTAAGATCAGAGGCAGGGGAAGAGATGGAGAAAATGTCGTTATGTACATTATTGAGGTCAAGATAAGCCTCCAGCAAGCAGGGCTCAGCAATACCGCAAATATCGATTTCGTTTTGAGCGAAAATGTTTCTTAAGTGAAGCACACCGGACTTAATGCCGCTTGTGTTCCATGGGCATATCATTAATTTTGGTGTTAGACATAAGTGAGGTGAAGGTTGCTTATTTGCAATATAAGCGGAACGACGTTTATGACTGTGTATTGGTGTAGTCCTGGTTAACAGAATCGAAGCTTGACTTGCTCATCCACGGTCGGCAAGAGGCGCTTGTTGTCCAAAATGTTTTGCTACTCATTATTCCACAGTCATCAGCAAAAATGTATACTTGGGCTGATATGATGCCGGTGTGACAGGAATGGAAGTCCGTAGGCAAATTAGTCGCTCTGGACTATTATTCCGCGGAATTATAGTCCTAGGTCTAACATTTCTAGGAATAGTAGTCCGCCGGACTACTATTCCTAGAAATGTTAGACCTAGGACTATAATTCCGCAGAATAATAGTCCAGAGGGACTAACGTTCCTACGGACTTCCATTCCTGTCACACCGGTACGCTTGGACTTCGTCAAGAGTAAGACTGATATTTCACATTTTTGTCTTTCAGATATGCTTCAATGGCCGAGGCTGCGACATGTGTAGCAATGCCACTGAGAAAGAATCGTCTTGTTTAACCCTTTCAACCCTAGCGGCCGTTTTTCCAGCCAGGAATATGATACGTCATAATTTCATTAAATAGGATGGATGCTAAGTGCATGTGTGTGGTAGACCAATCAATATTTTCAACGTGCAGCCACAAGGCTGCACGTTGAAATATTAATGGGTCCACCCCTAAATAATGAACATGGACTCTTCCAGTTTCTGTCATTGAACTAATAAGGAAGACACCACCAGAGTTCAAAGGGTTAAGGCCTCTGAACACCTACAAAGTAATTTGACTGGTCGATTGCGCGTTTCTAGTAGCTGCGAACTCATTGATGTTTATTATGACTGGAACGTTTTTTGCATAAACGTTTTTTTTTTTTATTAATGATTTTGTTTGTCATGTGCTGCTGCTACCGTAGAAGGCATGCTGATATCACTCACGGCCGGTGGTTGATGGATGTCAGCAGTTGTAGATGGTTCATCTACGGAAACTGAAATAGAGTCATCTTCCACTGTGGGGTCCTTCCGAGAGAGATAATTTCTGTTTGAGGTACACATGTCGTTTTTGGATCGAGGTACCATAGTGTTCTCAATGAATCTCTGGTGTTCGTCAAGTCGGTTTGACGCGTGTTGTACCATGCCCTGAAGATATTCGGATTGGTTCGACGTTGATCGAACAAGTTCGATGATTTCTGCTTGAAAATCCTTTTAGGACGTCGCAAGCAAATTCCTCCACTTTTTATCTACGTATAGTCACACGGTTTGCTTTTGGGTGATTTCATAGATTCAATGTGCTTCTTCATTTCGACGATTTTAATAGGAACCCCAAGCGGGCCGTAGGCCCGCAAAGGGTTCCACATACCCAGCCAGAAAAGTGTGTTCCAGAATAGAATTCTCTATAGCCGTCAATGTGATTTTTGAAGTGTACAGTAAATTTCAGTGAAAAAATCACGTAACTTCCGGTGTCGAATTGCCCATTCAATTGCAATTGGCCTATCCCCCTCTCAAAGAAAATGCCAGATTCCTTCCCTCGCTTTGGCAACTTAATTCGCCTCAAAGCTTTGCGTGATATTAATGTATACATATCTACACTTCAGGGGTAACCGAGGCCTTCTCATCCGAGAATCGCGACAAATCAGCAGCCGGCCAAAGTGTTATTATTCTTATTACTCGAATTCTGTCCCTCTGTAGGTTTGTCAATATTCTTAGCTGACGATCTCGTGATTTCAGATGGATGTCTCCTGATTTCGTTGCAACTTGTCTGCCGATGATAACCTTAATTGAAAAAAACGCACATATATGATATAACCGATAATATAACTGATAATTGTTTTTATATTGGGGCGATTGTATACAGATATGCACTGACACGTATCTTGTAAATTATCAAAACGAATAGAAACGCAGTTTTTGAATTATTCCGAATGTTAAGGTGTTGGAAAAATTTGCTTGAAAAAAGGACGTTTCGTCCGCAAGCTGAGTAGTACGCTTACAATTTAACCCATTTCGTCCACCAGCGCACCGAATCGTCCGCTAACAATTTTGCACAATTAGGCTGCTTGCAATTTGACCCACTTCGTTCGCCAAGGATTTGAATATCAAAAAACATGGAAAATAAAATTAATGATATGAATGAATTCAAAAATTATAAGATTATGTTATGGAACTTAATATAACAAGTTTTGATGCATTTCTTAATATAATTATAACAAGATTTGATGCATTCTTAATATAATTAATTCCTGCAATACATTTGCTAATAATTTTGCAATTATTCATTGAAAAGTGCCGGTGACGCTCTTCCATGAATAATTGCAAAATTATAAGATTATATTGCGGAAGTTAATATAATGTGAATTTTGATGCGTTTCTTAATATAATTAATTCTTATAATACATTTACTAATAATTTTGCAATTATTCACTGTAAAGCACCGGTGGCGCTCTTCAATGAATAATTGCAAAATTATATGATAATGTTGCAGAACTTAATATAACGTACATATACTTTAAGAACGTTTGCTGTAATTATATAGTTATTATAGGCAATCCATTGAATAAACGATAATCACAGCCGTGTTAAACATTGTCGGAATTAATTAGATGGTTGAGTAGTTTATTTGTTCTGAAATTTCTGTTTTCAGAATAAGTATATGAAATTTTAATGCAAGGAGGTACATTAAGATATATTACAATAGATAATATGAAATAAAGTATACAATAAGATTATTATATAAATAAATAAATAAAAAATGATTCAAAATACAATACTTCGATACTTTCCCCCAGTGGACGAGTTTCGGACAAGTTGGGTAAAATTACAGCGGACGACTTGGGTAAAATTGCAGCGGACGATTTGGTTAGCAGACGAAATGGGTGTAATTAAAAAAAAGTGATACTGACAGTTTGCTTTCGGTCCCGTCAGAAATCAAAACAAAGTAATAATGTGTTACTTTTTGATGTCATCTGTATTTCTGAACAGTACTTTGCAGTTTCGAACACCAAAAATGGAAAATAATAACCTGTTTGGATATTTACCACCATTGAAAATGGCATGTCATCTTTATTCGGGAACTGGAAGAAGATTCGGCCTGGGGAAAACTCGGCCCAGGGAAGATTCGTCCAAAAGAAAAGCAGTACACATCTGTTAGGATATTTTAGATATGCTATGATATTCGTTTAACTCCTAAAAATAATTCTTAGAAAAAGTATTAATATATTGCTCGATATTTATTGAGAACAAATATTAATATACATGTATATCGTCGAGCAATTATCTCTGCAGTAAATTCACATTCGCTGTGTTCTGTAATAATTAACGTCTCTCATCTGTGAGAATGGTATCCAGTCACTTCGGCCCCAAGTCCTTTCAGCCTCTCGTCACTTCGGCCTCAAAGTCATTTCAGACCCTCGCTTCCGACTCTTGTGGATTTATAAGGAAATAAAATAAAATTATTCAGGTCGCAAGGGATTTCAAATCCCACATCGTCTATGTGCACCTTCGGCGTGCTGAAACTTTTTATTCATTTATTCATCATGAAAGAAAATCTACTAGGCATGAAAGAATACCATGTATCATATGTATACCTGAATATCTATTTGAGGTATAAATGTTGAAAAACAATTAAATAGAAATATGTTAAAATTCAAACGATATTTAAATATATTTATAGAGGCCGAAATGACTTGGTATATTGGGGCTGAATTGACTTGAGGCCGTAATGACTTGGGGCCATTTCTCAAGTACATAGTTTCATTATTTGTTTGTGATATTTGTTTTTGCTGTACAGTGGAACCCTGCTAATTGAAGAGCCACTTTGCCAATGAAAATTATTCAATTAACAGGAGTATTTACATGTAATTATCAGGGATTGTATCTCTTTCCTGTATTCCAGAGATAAACTTAGCATTTATTCTATTATATTTTGTTTGACAGAGCTTCATGATCTACAGACATAATAGATTAAATGCTTGTATTGGATGTACTGAGGCCAAATTGGTCTATAACCAAAGGAAAACTGGGAAGAGTCAGCGTAATTTCTCGACATGTTACAAGATTTCTTATTCAATTAGCAGGAGATTACTGTATAACATATATTCAATTAACAGGTCAAATTTTGTACTTGAGGCTTGGTAAATGGTTTTGTGTTGGGAAATTATATTCAGTTAACAGGGATATACAATTAAGAGATATCCAATTAAGTTGGCCCCACTGTATAACCAAAACCACCCCCTCTCCCACCCCAATCAAAACCATCGTTCAGAAGTCTTGGATTCAGCAAATTTGATTTCTTCATTTATTTGGGTTTAACAACACATTTTACAGCCAGGATCACCTCATGTTGGATAGTTTTACTAAGGGAGGAACCCAGATTACCTGGAGAGAACCACCGAGTAATGGCAGGCAACTGTCAGGCTCCTGAACATAGTAACTCCAAACAGGCATGGTTAGCTTTGGTTGAAGACAAGTACATCATCAATGTGCAGTACACCTTTGTACAGTTGCCGCAGGTGGGATTCAAACAGAACCTCGCATCTTGTTTTGGGAAGGTTGTTTTGTTCCAGCTTCATTAAGGTTTGTTTCATATTACACAATTTTGTCATGATTAGTAATCATAAATCCTTAAAAAAAACTATAGGAAAAATGCATAGAACATTTTTTTAAAAAAAATTCTGAGAAGATTTGACCTCTGAGTTGTTGAGATTTGACCACGACTGAGAGTCAGAGACCGAATATTCTCGGAAAAAGTATGAGGGCTGAATCATCCTGTGGTTGAATCTTCGTGAACCTCTTTTTTCAAACTAAATTGCCTATTACTTATAAAACACCATAACTAAGGCAAAAACAATACTATGGAATTCCAAGTCTGAAATTCTTAAAAGTCCAGATAAATTTACACAAATTATATAGCAAAATGAAAGATGTGGTGTATAGAACCCCAAAAGTATGTGTGCACCTCACGCACTGATACACAGTCGACATCGGACGTTGGCGGTTCCTGAAATTATGCTATCGGTACCATATTTGTACCATAACTGATAATAATAAAATAATATTTCATAAGAACAACAAACACGGGAATTCAAAATGCCAACGCTGTCCCATTGTCCTTGAAAGGGGGAGTCTTTTACAAATAGTTTTTTGCCATGTGATACTCTGGATACTCCCCATTTTTTCTCAACTTTGACATAGTCAAATTTGAGGTTATGCCATGGCCCGTCGTCCGTCTGCCCATCTGTCCGGCATCATCAATTCAATATGGCTTGGGCTAGAGGTTGTATTTTTGAACCAATCTTTACAAAACTTCTTGGATACCTTTGTTATCACTGTGGGATGAGATCGAGTGTTTTGGGGTGCGGTCCAAAATTCAAGATGGCCACCAGCATCCATTTTGTACTGAAATTAGTGCAATCAGTTATTTGTACAGAACGTCTGTATGAAAGCTTTGATTTGAATAAATTTTGGATACCTTTGTTATCACTGTGGGATGAGATCGAGTGTTTTGGGGTGCGGTCCAAAATTCAAGATGGCCACCAGCATCCATTTTGTACTGAAATTAGTGCAATCAGTTATTTGTACAGAACGTCTGTATGAAAGCTTTGATTTGAATAAATTTGTGTATGAATGTTTAGTAACATGGAATACATCACATATAATACAGGTTTTCATACGCGCGTTTAAAAAACGGTCGTATTATGTTATCTGTCTGTCTGTCTGTTTGTCTGTCTGTCTGTCCGGGTCAACATTTCGGGTTTAGGGGATATTATTATTAGGGGCTACCTCCAAATTAAGGTAGTGTTAGGGTTAGGAGTGGGTGGGGTTAGGGTTAGGGGTAGCCCCAGAGTAGGGCTTAAGGTTGGGGAGGGTTAGGTCCCGGGGGGTAGGGTTGGGGTCAGGAGTGGGGTTTTAGTTTTAATAACTCCTAAACCGAAAAATAGCTCCTAATCCTATTGGTTTGGCTAGGCTGGGGTTGGGTCAGGGGTGGGGTGGGGTGGGGTGGGGGTTAGGGTTAGGGGTAGCCACAGAGTAGAGCTTAAGGTTGGAGGTTAGGTCCCGGGGGTGGGTGGGGGGTTAGGGTCTGGGGTGGGCTTTTAGGGTTTAGGGTCAGGGTGGGGTAGGGTTAGGGTTAGGGTGTGATTTTTGGGTGGAGGGGTGGGGTTAGGGTTTAATATAAGTTCTAGGGTGGAGGGGGTGGGGTTCTGGATAAAATAAGGTTTTGGACATACAAAATGTTTTCTTGGTAGCCCGTAAACCCGAAATATTGGAGCGTCCGTCTGTCCGTCTATCCGTCCATAAACAATTTGGTTTCCGTTCATTTAAAGTCGAACGCCTTAACGGATCGACATCAAACTTTCAGAAGTTGTTTTTAGCATTAAAATACAGGTCAAGTTCGATATTGGTGTTTCTCAGTCCATCTGCTGCTGAGATATGGCCCTTTGAAAACACAATTTTTCTAAAAAAATTGGTTTCCGTTCATTTAAAGCTGAACGCCTTGACAGATTGACACCAAATTTTTCAGATGTTGTTTTTAGCAATGAAATACAGGTCAAGTTCGATATTGGTGTTTCTCAGTCCATCCACTGCAGAGTTATGGCTTTTTGAAAACACAATCTTTCGAAAAAAATTGGTTTCCCTTCATTTAAAGTCGAACGCCTTGACGGATCGACATCAAACTTTTAGATGTTGTTTGTAGCAATAAAATTCAGGTCAAGTTCGATATTGGTGTTTCTCAGTCCATCCGCTGCAGAGTTATGTGCCTTTGAAAACACAATTTTTGAAAAAAAATTGGTTTCCATTCATTTAAAGCCGAACGCCTTGACGGATTGACACAAAATTTTCAGATGTTGATTTTATACACCCGTTTGAAAAACGGGACGTATTATGTGAATGGTCTCTCCACCCGTATGTCTGTCTGTCTATCCATGGACACATTTCGTTTCCGGACGATAACTTTAGTTGTAATGGTTTGAGCTGAGATAAATTTGGCCTGTGGATTTAGTATGACAAAATACAGGATGGGTTCGATTTCCGTTTCTAGCGGCCCATTTGCAGTAGAGTTATGGCCCTTCATTTATGGGAATTTAGCCCAACGTTTCGTTTCCGGACGATAACTTTAGTTTGCCTTGACCGATTTATTTCAAATTTTCAGTTTTTTGTTTTTGACCACAAAATACAGCTCAAGTTCACTTTTGACCACAATCGCATATACCTTTCAGAGTTATTCCCCTTGAATGATTGCAAATTTGTGGATTTTGTGGTTTCCGGATGATAACTTTAGTTTGCCTTAACCGATTTTTTTCAAATTCTCAGATTTTGTTTTTGACTACAACGCACAGCTAAAGTTCACCTTTGGCTATAATCGCATGTACCGTTCCATAGTTATTCCCCTTGAATGATTGCAAATTTGTGAATTATGTGGTTTCCGGATGATAACTTTAGTTTGCCTTGACTAATTTGTTTCAAATTCTCAGATTTTGTTTATGACCACAAAGCACAGCTCAAGTTCACTTTCGGTCAAAATCGCATGTACCTTTCCAGAGTTATTCCGCTTGAATTTGTGCATTTTGTGTTTTCCGGATTATAAATTTAGTATGGCCTAACTGATTTTTTTTATACGCCTGTTGAAAAACCGTCGAATTATGGAATCAGTCTGTCTGTCTGTCCATTTGTCCATCCATTTGTTCATCCGTTGGTCTTTCCGTTCGTCAACATTTGGTTTCCAGATGATAACTTTAGTATTTTTTTTTCGATTGACTCCTAAACTTGGTATGTGGTTTAATCAAAACAAAAGACAGGTCAAGTTCAAATATGGGGTCAGTTCGAACTTCGAAGTTCCCCTGAATTATGGACCTTGTTGGACGTAGAATGCATCAAATATTTGGTTTACGGATGATAACTTTTATTATTTGTTTTCCGATTGGTTCCAAACTTGGTATGTTGTTTAATAACAACAAAATGCAGGTCAAGTTCGAATATGGGGTTGGTCCAAACAATTTTCACCCTCACCCCCATCCTTACCCCACCCCTTCAAAAATACAAAACGGGCGTATATTGTCCCGCTACGCGGTGCTCGTGTTTTCTCGTGCTGAAATTATGCAAATTAGATGAATTTTGATTTATTCAGTGCCACTTGTGCACAGTAAGTGCACGTCAATACGACTTGGGCTAGGGGCTGTACTTATGAACTGATCTCCACGGAACATCTTGGGTACCTTTGTTATCACCTTTGGACGAGAACGAGTGTTTTGGGGTGTGGTCCAAAATTCAAGATGGCTGCCGGTGGCCATTTTGTACCGAAATTAGGTACAATCAGTTTTTTGTACAGAACTTCTATACGGCTTGTGCGAGAGGCCGTATTTATGAACCGATCTTTACGAAACTTCTTGGGTACCTTTGTTATCACTGTGGGGCAAGAATGAGTGTTTTTGTGTGGAGTCCAAAATTCAAGATGTACACCGGCAGTTATTTTGTACAGAAATGAGTGCAATCAGTTTTTTGTACAGATCTTCTGTTTGAAAGTTCTGATTTGAATAACTTTTTGCATGAATGTTCAGTAACATGGAATACATTACATATAGTACAGGTTCTCTTCTCGTGCAGAAATTATGCAAATTAGATGAACTTTGATTTATTCAGCGCTACTTATACAAAGTAAGTGTACATGTCAATACGGCTTGGGTTAGATGCTGTTTTTATGAATCAGTCTTCACGAAACTTCTTGGGTACCTTTGTTATCACATTGGGACGAGAACAAGACTTTTGGGGTGCAGTCTGAAATTCAAGATGGCTGCCAGTGGCCATTTTATACCCAAATTAGGTCCAATCAGTTTTTTGTACAGAACTTCTAGGACTACATTTGTTATCATCATGGGATGGTAACAATTGCTTTTGGGCTCGGCTGTGTTAATATTTGGTGTTGTTTGGGGAGGGTAAACATTATTAGCACAACCACGTTTTCTGTTTCCAATGAGAAAAATAAAACCTCACCCGTGGGAACCCTATGGGCTAAAGATAAAACAATTAATTCAAATACCTGTATTTTAAGAACGACTGGGCAAATACTTATTAATTAGTAGGAATCAACCGTAGAAGGGTTTGAATCAAACAGACCAAAACAATTGCTAACATTTGGCTTATGATGCACCATACACGGATCCCCATTGTAACATTAACCCCATGGAGATTTCTTTTCTAGTTTAACATCTAACTGTCACCCACCTTCACAATACTTTACCTGTACATTTGTTACAGGCTATGGTCAGTATTTATGTAAGACCTTTACAATACTTTACATGTATCTTTGTTATCAGGTCATTACCTAGTTGTGTGTCATTGCTATGTCACATACTATACATGTACATGTCTTACACATGTTGAGCTACAGTGTCATTGACACTTTCATTTAATAGAAAATCAAATTTGTAATGCTAGAAAAATCCAGAAAATGACTCAATACAGAGTTATGACCTTTAATTCATTAATTTATGCCTGTGTTCAGATTGTTTGCACAATAACTTGGAACAAATAGCAGTAGATTTGATTCAGTATTGGTATGTGAGACTTTCTTAATGTCTTGAATGAGTTAAAAAAACTGGTAGGTTTCGGCTATACTGAGCAGAGTTATGACCCTTAATTTGTTGATTTTTTCCTGTTTTCACGTCGGTAGTATGATGTCAGATATCAATGGATTTTGTCAACGTTTGGTATGTGAGACTTTCTTAACAGCATCATAGAAAACTGGTACCGCTTGGCCATACTGAACAAACTTATAGCCCTTAATTAGTTACTGTTTTCCTGTTTTCAGCTCATTCGCACTGTGACCTGCACATTTATCAAAGGATTTGGTCAATATTTGCTATGTGAGACGTTCATAATAATGCCTTGAAGGAGTTCGAAAATTGGTACAGTTCAGCCAAACTGAATGGTGTTATGGCCCTCAATTGGTTATTGTTTGCCTGTTGTCAGCTCTTTAGCATCATGAACAAGTGTCTATAAATTTGATCAATAATTGGTATGTAAGACTGCAGCAATGCCCCGAAGGAGTTCGGAAACTGGTACGGTACTCTGACATACTTGCCCTCAGATAGCTAATTATACCCCCAGTGTTTTTCAAAAAGTAGGGTATACTGGATTGCGCCTATCCATGAGTCAGTGTGTCCGTCCATGCATCTGTGCGTACGTTTGTCCATCATCACTCAGATGTCGGCATGCATTATAACTTGAACATTACTGTTCAGATTTCATTGAAATTTCATACACATGTTCACTATCATACATGTAAGATCGTTAAGGACTAACAGCCATTTTGCTGTTGAAAATATTTTTTCTGTGCATTATGGCCCCTTGTCTGTTCGCCTCGTATATCGGGTTTGGATTATCGGATCTCAATCATATTTATTACTGTTCACTATTCAGACTTGTCCCACTTTTTAACTTTGAAAATTTGCTGTTTGTCTCGTAAAATACCAATTTTTGTCTGTTTGCCTCATATTTCAGGTTTGGGTTATCAGATTTCAATAAAATTTGGGATGAAGATTGTTTATGGGAAAGGCTTTCAAGTGAGTCACGTCTCTGTAGTAAAACCAAGAAAATTAATTCAAATCACCTCCCCACATGTGGCATCATGTCTTTGTTCTCTTTGATGGTCCAGTCCTCATTGTTTCTGGCCTTTACAGTTACTACTCAGGGTTGGGGGGAGGGGAATTAATGTTGCTGCAAAACAAAGACAATCATTTCACATCTCACATGCAGATGTTCTGATTGACACAAACAATTGTTATCAAGTGCACGTTGATCTCGCAATTTTTGCAGGATTGGATTTCTGTCCGCTGTAAAACAAGGATGATAAACCCCTCGTGTATGTGTAGTGTTTAAAATATGTCCATCTTAGTATTTTGAGACAAGTTGGGGGGGGGGGGGGAGTGGGGTGCATATGCCATGCTTAGCATGCTGTTCTTAATATTACATGACCCTGTAGAGTTACTCTGGTGTTTTGAGTTCTAAAATGGGTTTGTGAACACTTCGGAGTCTATACACAAAAACATTTTGCCCTGAGATTTGTTGCAGGGTCCATTGGGTGAGAGATTCTGTCTGTCATCTGACCCAGCCTTATCCTTAACACTGGTACATGTATGTCAGCACCTCTGGTACAATCTCTTGCATTTGAAGTCTATCCATATGTCCATCTGTATATATGTCCATTTGCACTCTGATGTCTGTTTGCATTATAACTTGAACATTACTTCCCAGATTTCAGTGAAACTTGGGATAAAAGTTGTTTTTTGCATAAGGCTTTCAAATAAGTCATTCCCCAGCAGTAAAACAAAGAAAATACCTGCAAACCGCCTTCCCACTTGTGGCATTATAAGAACCCCAGCAGGCCGTAGGCCCGCAAGGGGTTGTACGTACCCAATCAGATAAATGCGTTCCAGAACAGAATTATCTAATACCGTCAAGCGATATTTTGAATTGGACAGTAAATTTCAGGGGAAAAGCCACGTGACTTCCAGTTCCCAAGTGCCGATACAATTGCAATCGTCTTATCCCCCTCAAGGAAACTTGGGGCCGATATCAACAATCAAACAAAATGTCAAATGCGTTCGTTATCTGTTGCAACCCAACTTGCATCTCAGCTTTGCGTGATATTTATAGGTCTACACTTCACTCGTATTCTTTCCTTTCAGAGGTTTTTCAATATGCCCAGCAAATAATCTTGTTATTTCAGATCGAACTGATTTCGTTGTAACTTGTCCTATTCGCCGGTTACATGATGTACCTTCATAAAAAAACACAGATGTAACCAGCGATCTTGCTGATTATATTGGTGTGATATCATAAAGATATGCATGGACACATAGCTAGTGAAGTTCAAGAATCAAAACGAAATGCAGTTTTTTAATTATGCTAATTTTAAGGTGTAATAAATAATAATGAAATGTTTGCTTGAAAATAGGTGATACGTTGCTGATAAGTTGCTCCTGGGTCATTTCGCCCCAATTCCCATTCTTCCCTCTAGTCGTTTCGAACAAATCCTCACTTGCCTTGGGTCATTTCGCCCCACAGACGGAGGTGGGTGGTTTCGCCCCTAAATTTAAATTTTATTTTGGTAAAGCCTAAAAAAATAATAATCTGTTTCTCAGGCCCTCCAGCATGGTCCTTTTGGCTGCCGCATGCTCTCTTTTTATAATCAATTTAAACTTTAAAAAAAATACAAATTCAATGGTTTATGTCTGATATTTTACCCAAGTTAAAAGAAATGATGAATTTGTCCCTTGAGTGCAAGAAGGCTTTGCTTTGCAATGCTTTAGCATTGCAAAGTCTTCTTGCACTCAAGGGATGAAATACACCACCACCCATGCTATTCTGTAGATTATGAGGCCTAAAAATTGAACCAAGAACATGAACTTTTGATGGCAAAAAAAGTAAATTATTACTGAAATAAATAAAATAAAAAACCGCTCGCCCGCATGCAATTTCACAAATAATGGCCCGAGAAACAGAAGATCTACTTTGTGTGGCCTAATGCAATGTAATTGTTTCCTTCAGTACTTTAGTATTCTTCCCCCAGAAGAATTTACCGAAGTAAACAATTTCCATTGAAATTTTCACCAAAATTGAAAAATGTTACCGTATCTGCATTGACTGGTTTGGGCAAGAAACTGCGCCCGCCATTGCCCATGTGCGGACATAGTGGCATTGTGTGCTAAGGAGTACAGTGCATTGATAGTGTACTTGTATTCAACCATTGCTAACCCTGCTCGTGTGGAGTTAGTATGTTGGGAGCCTGGCATTTGCTCTGTGGTTCTCTCCTGAGACTTCAACTTCCTCCACCCATAAAACTGTCAGACACGAGGTGACACTAACTGTTAAAAATGCCGCTAAACCCCAATAAATAAATAAATAAATCCACGTTCCATGTGTTTTATAATATACTGTCATCAGTGAGAATTGCATCCAAACTGTCCTCCAGCAATTTGACCCAAACTAGCTGCTAATTTAACCCAAATCATCCTATGGCAATTTGCTCCAAACCAAACCAAACCACCACCCCCCCCCTCCCCCCAGAAAATGGTCCTACTAAACACCGAGGTATACCGGGAGATACTGAGGTGAAAAGAAAAAAAAGTAAGTCATGGTTGTTTAAAAAGGTTTAAATATAACATAATAATATGACATTTAATTGATTCCTTCGAAACAATCTACGCGATATTACTTGATTTATTCGAGTAAATGCAAGATATATACTTGTAGACCGAGTTGTTACCGAAAACTACCCCTTGGTATATAATAGGTAGCTTGGTTATTAATGGGCTACGTCTGTGCATGGATGAAGCACTTAAGTGGTAACTGGGTATCTTAAAACAGATCACTGTAATATTTGATAAAAATAAACCTCCCATCAGATTTTATCTGGGCCTTTGGCCAGCCAAACTTTTCTGTTCCGGCAGCTCTTTTTTTTAATTTTAATTTTTTTTTTTTTTTGTTTATTGTTTTGTAACTTTTGCCATTGTATGTTATTAGGATTTTGTGGCGTACTGTGATAAGTATCGCTCGACTGTATACCCAAAGCTACACTTGCATTTGGTATATGTACAATACATTGGGGGAGGATTGCAACAAAATCACTTGTGGAGTGGAATTATCACCCAAAGTATCACTTTCAACTTATGTACGTATGGACAAACAAACACGAGCAATCTTTCAGCCAGTGGAGTCAATGGACCTCCAGGTTTAACCCAGAGGTCCATTGGCTGTCCAGAGCTTAACTTGTGTTTGTTATGCTTTGCAACAAATTTGGAATTATTATTTGGGTGAAATCTCCACTCTGTGGGTAATTTAGTGATAATACACTCTGCATCTGATGTATATGTACAGTATACTTATTAGCCCTTTCGCCTGTGATAACGGCACTAATTTATGGTGTTTTGTTGACACTTTTTTGTTTTCAAGGTTTTCACCTTCTTTTTGTGACCAGTTTTTTTTTATAATTGTTGGTGTTTTATATAATTGTGAAAAACTTTAATCCTTGGTCCCATTGGTCAGCCATGAGTTCTGACCATGTCGCTAGTCTTATGGTAATTTTTTTATCGTTGGCGACTGAACAATTACCACATCCAAAAAGTACTGTTTCTCATGTCGTGATTTTGGTCCATAACAATTTTTCTGTCATAACGAAGATGACAATTGTCAACAGCCACAAAGAAAACTAATTAAGAAGTCACTATGTGATTAACAATTCACACTGTTGCTTACTGAGGTGAAGCCTCTTCAAATACCATTACCAAGCTACCTACTAAATACCAAAGGGATGATTTTTCAGGACACTCTTATTATTACTTCAGCACCCATAATTCTCAAATATGGCACTGAAACCATGCACATACTGCTTAAATCTATTTACATAGTCAGAATACACCACCAGGGGTGCAGTGGCTCAGTAGGTAGAGGTACAGGCAGCAAGGCGAGAGGTCCTCGGTTCGAATCCCACCTGCGGCAACAGCTTTGTGTCCTTGGGCAAGACACTTCACCCCCATTGCCCATGTGGGGGCATGGTGGTGCTGTGTTCTAAGGCACACTATCTTCAAACAAGGATAGCCCTGCTGGTTTAGTATGTTGGGGAGCTGACAGTTGCTTGGCAATGCTCAGTGGTTCTCTCCGGGTACTCTGGCTTCCTCCACCCATAAAACTGTCGTGGTCATGATTAGCTGTTGGGCAGAAATATGTGACCTAAAACACCAATAAATAAATAATAAAAAGAACACATCACCCCATACACATTTCACTCCTGCTCGACTCTGTGTCCATTTGTGTCCATAATATGTAAGTTGCGAACAAGCATAAATATCTAGATAACAAAATGTCTTTTGGATGTTCATTATATGGGTTAACAGGAGAGGGGGGGGGGGGCATGAATGAAATTGGGGAGGGCATGTGCCCCCCCCCCCCCCCCCCACACACACACACACTCCAGCCCCCATGCCTACAGTGTAGCTGTCGAGGACTGGTGACTTTCCAAAGGTGGGCAATATTTCCACGGATGCAATGATATTAGATTTCAAACACTGTTTACAGCAATAATCATAATCATCAAAAATTCAATTAATGAAGCACACGGTACAATCCGGTGCTTCATTAATTAAAATTTTATTGATAATGATTTTCTATTACCTGGTAAAAGCATGCATGGACATCACTGCCCATGCATGGATTATGACTAGTACATGGCAACTGTACTGTATGTCTGCGCCACTGCTATGAGCAGGGACTAATCTAAATGGGTGGGTGTGTTTACAAATATTCATATTTTTTAACACCTGTTAACAAAGTAATACAAGTTTATGAACAACCACAGAATTGACTTTTAATTACAATACTGATAACTCCTAATTCCTATTAAACATACATGAATGTTTATTCATTTTGTGGAATTTTTACACTGTGTGTGAAGCTTATTTGGGCCTGTATGTTTGTTAAAATTGCCCTTCCACTAGGGAGGACTTCTTGAAATCAGTCTACACTGGATTGTCTGTTATTCTTTTGTGTAAGAAAATGCATTCATTGTAATAATCTCCATGCATAGCAGCATAGGGCCCCACAAAGTTGATCTGTTTCTCAGGCCATTTTTGTAAAATTGCACGCAGACGGGTGTTTTTTTTATTTTATTTTTGTAATTATTTCTTTGCCATTAAAAGTTCATGTTCTTAGTTTGTTTTAGGCCTCATAACCTACAGAATAGCATGGGTGGTGGTGTATTCCATTCCTTGAGTGCAAGAAGACTTTGCAATGCTATAGCATAAGCCTTGTCACACTCCAGAGACAAATTTATCAATTTTAATAACATGGGTAAAATATCGGACATGATCCATTTATTTTTGTTAGCTCAACTTTGGCGAAGCCAAATTTGAGCTTTTGCCATGGCCCGTCGTCCGCCTGTCCGTCTGTCTGTCTGTCTGTCAACAATTGGATACGGCTCGGGCTAGAGGCCGTATTTATGAACCGATCTTTACGAAACTTCTTGGGTATCTTTGTTATGACCCTGGGACGAGAACGAGTGTTTTGGGGTGCTGTCCGAAATTCAAGATGGCTGCCAGCCGCCATTTTGTACCGACGATGCAGAAATCTGTTTTTTTGTACAGAACTTCCATATGAAAGCTCTGATTTGAATAAGTTTTTGTATGAATGTTTAGTACCATGAGATACATCACATATAGTACGGGTTTTTTTCTCGTGCAGAAATTATGCAAATTAGATGAACTTTGATTTATGCAGTGCTACTTATACACTGTAAGTGCAAATGCCAATACGGCTCGGGATAGAGGCTGTATTTATGAAGCGATCTTCACAAAACCTCTTGGATACCTTTGTTATCACCTTAGGACGAGAACGAATGTTTCTGGGTGTAGTCCAAAATTCAAGATGGCTGTCAGTGGCCATTCTGTACCGAAATTAGGTCCAATCAGTTTGTTGTCACAACTTCAATACAGCTCGTATTTATGAACTGATCTTCACAAAACTTCTTGGGTCCTTTTGTTCTCACCTTGGGACAGGAACGAGTGTGTTTAGGGGTGCCTTTGTTATCACTGTGCCAGGAGAACAAATATTTTGGGGTTCAGTCAGATCCACTCTGGGACTCAAAGATTTATTTTCTAGTTTAGAATCTGACCGTCACCCACCTTTACAATACTTTACCTATACATTTGTTACAGGTTACGGTCAGTATTTATGTACAGACCGTTGCAATACTTTATATGTACCTTTGTTATCAGGTCATTACCAAGATGTTTGTCATTGCTGTGTCACATACTATACATGTACATGTCTTAACAAGTTGAGCTACAGTGTCATTGACACTTTCATTTGTTTAGCTCACCTCGACAAGTCAAGCTGGGCTTATCTAATCACTCTCTGTCCATTGTCTATCCGCCTGTCGTCCATCAACACCATGTTTTGGTCTTCTAGCCCAAAACCACTGGGCAAATTCAAGTGAAAGTTTGTTTGAGTGATGGTCCCAAAGGGGTATTGCATTTTTGTTTAACTCAACATGCCAATCCCCATAGGGAGGGAGTGGGGGGAAATGCTCCCAAAATATTTTAAAATCTCATGAACCAGTGGGTACAGTGACTTGATATTTGTTATGGAGCTTCCTTTTGAGGTGTAGAATCAAGTTTGTTCAAACGTAGTTGTGAAGCAATATTTGGATTTGTAATGGGAAGGGTTAGATTTTTGGTGCCATCCAAAATTTATATTTTCTGAACCGATGGTCCGATTTGAACGAAATTCAGTTTGTGGTATTATTGGGTCATAAGTATTTCACTTATGCCAAAAAAATCCCCATGGGAACCCCAGGAGCTAAAAATAGAAATATTTTCAAACGCCCATGTTTCCCAAACCACTTGGAACAGAGAATTGTTATACAGTACGGAGTATCCTCAGGACCAGAAGAATTGAATGATAAAAAAAAATGCCATATGTTTTGTTAGGGAGTTCTGCAGAGTGCATCAGCATAATGCTGACTCAGCATATTTGCAAACATTTTACAAAATCTTTTCTCCAGAACACCAATGTTCAGAATCTTTTGATATTTGGTATACAGCATCCATAGAGGGGTCAGATACAAGTTTGTTAAAATGAAGCCCATTGGTTTATATTTGGACTCAATGCAGGGGCCCAATTTTTTTTTAATTTAGGGCAATATGGGGAATTTTCTTTAAAAATCTCCTTCAGAACCACCAGTCAGAATCATTTAATGTTTGGTATACATGTACATCATTGTTATGAGGATCAGATTCAAGATTGTTCAAACCAAGTCCCTATGTTAATATTTGGGCTTCCTTTGGTTGCCCAAATTTTAATTTAGGGCAATATGAGGAAGTTTCTTTAAAAATCTGCTTCTTCAGATCCACCAGTCAGATTGCTTTCATATTTGGTATGCAACATCTCTAGGGTGTGAGATTCAAGTTTGTTCAAATCGAGTCTGTAGGTTAAAATTTGGGCTCACTATGGTAGCCCAAATTTTTACTTATTGCAGTATGAGGAAATTTCTTTAAAAAATTTCTTCTTCAGATCCACCAGCCAGAATGCTTTCATATTTGATATACAACATCTCTAAGGAGATCAGATTCAACTTTGTTCAAATCGAGTGCCTGTGTTAATATTTGGACTTCCTATGGGAGCCGGAATTGGCCATGTAGCTGAAGAATTAGAAATTTTTTATTCAGTACCCTCTAGAGGTGTGTAACTAAGAGTAATCTATATAAATTGTACCAAGGGGCTTCAAAGGGGAGTTCCACATTTTACATTATGATCAACTGAAGAAAAGACATGATGCTTGGACAGTTTTTGTCACTCCTGAGGGGGCTCAAGGATTGACAGTGTATCCTATGGAGATGGATTGCTTAATGTAGATTCATTCTTGGACTCTGTTTATATCGTGTTCTGTTTATGGTGAGTGATTCAGGCCCTGCAGGGCCTCTTTATTTATTTATTTATTTATTTATTTATTTATTTATTTATTTTATTTTTTTATTTTTTTTATTTATTTATTTATTTATTTATTTATTTATTTATTTATTGGGTTTTAACAACACTTTGGACAGCCAGCAGCTACAAGTTTTTTCTCTCCTTGAACCAAGTCTCTCACCCAACTGCAGCACTCATGGTCCACTGAGTTTTTAGCTCACCTGACTTTCAGTCAGGGTGAGCTATTGTGATCACTCGCTGTCCGTCATCGGTGAGCATGGTGTTTGCGTCTTCTCCTTCAAAACTGGTGAACCGATTTAAGTGAAATTTGAGAATGTTGTTTGTTATGACATCGCATTTTGATTTTGATCAAACCAAGTTGCTCTGCCCCTCAGTGGGGCCATGCCCAAAAATTATGCTCAAATCTTTAAAAACCTTCTTCTCATGAACCAGGAGTAGCGGAGACTTGATATTTGGTGTGCAGCTTCCTTTTGAGGTGTAGACTCAGATTTGTTCAAGAGAAGTTTGTGGGAGCTATATTTGCCTTCGTTATGGGAAGGGCAAGAATTTTCGCCCTGCCCAAAATTACTATTTTTCAAACCAAGAGGCTGATTTGAACCAAATTTAATATGCAGGCTTATTGGGTTATAAGTACTTAATTTATGCTTAAAAATATTTTCCTGTCGGCCCATGGGAACTGCAGGTGCTAAAAATAGAACAAAATTTAAAACGCCCATATCTCCAAACTACACGGCACTGAGAATTCTTATTTGGTGTGAAGCTTCATTGGGACCAAAAGAATGGAATGGTCCAAAAAATTGCTGTCGGGTCTTTCATGGGGTACTTTTTCGGGACTTTGAAAAGATGATTTTTTCACATGTTTATTGAAATCAAATCCCTGGGTCCATATTTGGGCTCTCTATGGGAGTCCAAATGTTGAAACTAGTGCAGTATGAGGAATATTCTTGAAAAATCTTCTTCAGACCCACCAATCAGAATCTTTTGATATTTGGTGTGCTGCATCATTAGGCGGGTGAGATTTAAGTTTGTTCAAGCCAAGTCCATATTGTGAGAACGGTCATTTCGTTCCTGTGATGTTCTCGCAAATGCTTATTAAGAAGATCCATTTACCGTTCCCGCAAGAATATAAACATTTTTAGCTCAACTTTGGTGAAGCCAAATCTGAGGTATTGTCATGGACCGTCGTCTGTCTGTCTGTCCGTCGTTCCATACACACGGCTCGGGCTAGAGGCCGTATTTATGAACCGATCTTTACGAAACTTCTTGGGTACCTTTGTTATCAGTGTGAGACGAGAACGAGTGTTTTTGGGTCCGGTCCGAAATTCAAGACGGCCGCTGGCAGCCATTTTGTACAAAATTAGGTGCAATCCGATTTTTGCGCAGAACTTCCATATGAAAGCTCTGATTTGAATAATTTTTGTATGATTGCTTAGTACCATGGGATACATCGCATATAATACGGTTTTTTTTCTCGTGCGTAAATTATGCAAATTATACTAACTTTGATTTATTTAGTGTTACTTTCAGCACTGTAACTAAATGCCAATACGGCTCTGGCTAGAGGCCATATTTATGAACCGATCTTTACGAAACTCCTTGGGTCCCTTTGTTATCACCGTGGGACGAGAACGACTGTTTTGGGGTCCGGTCTGAAATTCAAGATGGCTGCTGGCAGCCATTTTGTACAAAATTAGGTGCAGTCAGATTTTTGCGCAGAACTTCCATATGAAAGCGCTGATTTGAATTTTTTGTGTGAATGTTTAGTACCAAAGGATACATCACATATAATACGAGTTTTTTTTCTCGTGCATAAGTTATGCCTATTAGACTAACTTTGATCAATTTAATGTTACTTTCAGCAGTGTAACTGCAAATGTCAATACGGCTCGGGCTAGAGGCCGTATTTATATCTTCTTGGGTACCTTTGTTATCACCGTGGGATGAGAACATGTGTTTTGGGGTGCAGTCCGAAATTCAAGATGGCTGCCGGCGGCCATTTTGTACCAAAATTAGTGCAATCAGTTTTTTGTACAGAATTGATTTGAATAAATTTCTGTATGAATGTTTAGTAACATGGAATACATCACATATAATACGGATTTTTTTCTCAAGCAGAAATTATGCAAATTAGATGAACTCTGATTTATTCAGTGCTACTTATACACAGTAGGTACATGTGCCAAAATGGCTTGGGCTAGAGGCTGTATTTAAGTGTATTGTATTTATGAACTGAGCTTCACAAAACTTCTTAGGTACATTTGTTATCACCTTGGGATGAGAACGAGTGTTTCTGGGTGTGGTCCAACATTCAAGATGGCTGCCGGTGGCCATTTTGTACCGAACGTCGATCCAATCATTTTTTGTTCACAACTTCTATACGGCTGAGGCTAGAGGCTGCATTTATGAACCGATCTTTACGAAACTTCCTGGGTACCTTTGTTATCACTGTGAGACGAGAACGAGTGTTTTGGGGTGCGGTCCAAAATTCAAGATGGCCGCCAGCAGCCTTTTTGTACCAAAATTTGTGCAATCAGTTTTTTGTACAGAACTTCTGTATGAAAGTTCTGATTTGAATAAATTTTCGTAGGAATGTTCAGGAATATGGAATACATCACATATAATACAGGCTTTTTTCTCGTGCAGGAATTGTGCGAATTAAATGAACTTTGATTTCTTCAGTGCTACTTATACACAATAAGTGCACATGTCAATACGGCTTGGGCTAGAGTCTGTATTTATGAACTGATCTTCACGATCTTGAGGTACCTTTGTGACAGGAACGAGTGTTTTGGGGTGCCTTTGTTATCACTGTGCTATGAGAACAAATATTTTTGGGTTCAGTCAGACCCACTCTGGGACTCAAAGATTTCCTTTCTTGTTTAGCAGCTAACTGTCACCCCACTTTTACAATACTTTACCTATATATTTGTTACAGGCTACGGTCAGCATTTATGTACAGACTGTTACAATACTTTACATGTACCTTTGTTATCAGGTCATTACCTAGATGTTTGTCATTGCTGTGTCACACACTTTACATGTACATGTCTTAAACAAGTTGAGCTTACAGTGTCAATGCCACTTTCATTTCATCAGATAAAATTTAATAAAATTAGATTAATTTTAGAGCGGAAATGATTAAAGGGTTTTCGTGATTGATTAATTGCATGGATTAACCCTGGTTAACCAATTAATCACTTGCCCTAATAGGTAGCTGAATAATTGCTGCACCGTTGAAGATTTATATAATTAAAACTTTACTCAGCGTAATGGACAAAACCGGCCAGCGCCATATACAAAAATGTCCATTCAAATTTTGTTATATTTTTAATTTCTGTCTCAAAACATAGCTTATGACCCCTCATTGGAACATGCTCATTGAGTTTGTTCCAATGGGGGGGGGGCGGGGGAGGGGCGTCTTAAGCTATTTTTTATACACACATTGGAAATCTTCAGTAATTCAAGAATTTCTTGTGCAAGTATCGTCTGCTTCCCGCATTTGGTGATGGGCTGAGAATGACCATTTCCAGCTACTGATACAGTATAATGATCATGCGAATGAACAAGTATGTCAGCACTTAACTGGCTTGCGTTACTCTGTCTCGCATAATTGATGTGAGCCAGTGTGACAATGTTTGCCTGTTTTGGAGCAAGTTTGTTCCTTAGTTAACCCATTATATCCATACTTCAAAAGTAATGGTTAACCTATCAATTACTTTTTTATCGATCAAGACGTTGATCATTGGTCAGTCGATTAATCAGTTAACCGTATCAGCTCTAATTAATTTCTATAAACATGATTACTGCAATAGCCTTTGATGTGGTGGTTGATCAATCTAACAATCTATGTATTTGAAGATAAATAAGCATAATTCATGTGATTAAGACATATTGGAAATGCGTCCCGCAAAAAATAAATGGGTCGAGCAAAAAATATATTTGCGAAACCCAGGCTCACTCTGGGAGCCCGAATTTTAACTTCGTTCAAAATGGGGAATTTTCTTTAAAAATCTTCTTCAGATCCAGCAATTGGAATGTTTTGATATTTGGTACGCAGCTTCCTTAGGGGGTGAGATTCAAGTTTCTTTACGCCAAGTCCCTGGGTTCATATTTGGGCTCATTGTGGAGTCTGAATTATAACTTAGTTCAAAATGAGTGATTTTCTTTAAAACTCTTCTTCTTCAGATCCAGCAGTCAGAATGTTTTGCTATTTTGTACCATATGCAGCATCCTTGAGAGGGGGTGGGGTGGGTGGGAGGGGGGGGGGGTGAGATTCAAGTTTGTTTAAGCCAAGTCCCTGGTCCCTGGGTTCATATTTGGCAGGGAGCCCGAATTATAACTTAGTTCAATATGAGGAATATTCTTTAAAAATCTTTTTTTTTTAGATCCACCAGTCAGAATCTTTGGATATTTTGTATAAGCTTTCCTTAATGAGGGGCAGATCTATCTTGTTGAAATCAATTCCCTGGGTTTATATTTAGGCTATCATGTCAGGTGAATGCCCTCGGGCCCCTGGGGCCTCTTGATTACTGTTTGGCATTGCCCTGGCTCTTCCCTCTATATTTTTCATTGTAAGTTAGTCACTACTTTTATGTAGGCTTCCAAAATGTGTTACTGCATGTCTGTCTGTACTTCAGATGAAATTTTTCTTTGCTGTTCATTTGCCTGGCTCGACAATTTTTAAATAATTTGCAGCTATCTTTCAACCTCCACCCCCCCCCCCCCCCACACACACACACACACACACACACATACACAAATCAGGGCTGGGGCGAGTATTGAGTACTTTGTCAAAAAAGTGGTACTCGAGTACTACGAGTACTGAGTACTTTGGACCCAGCCCATCACAAATATATTAAACATCAAAGAGTATTATATACTTGAAACAAATATAGTACAGCTACTGTGCACTGCTCACTTTCCATGGATGGGCAATATTTCCACGGATACAAAAATATTTGATGCCAAACACTAACTATAGGAATAATCATTAAAAAGATAAATAATACAGCACCAGGTACAACCAGGTGCTTCATTAATTAAAATATTGTGGATGATGATTTTTATTGCCTTGTAAACGCATGAGTGGACATCACTGCCCACGTGTGTATTACAACTCCTCCATAGCGACTGTACTGTAACTGATTTGTCCTCTTTGGGAACATATTTTTTACAATTTCACTCCTTTTGACAGAATATGTGCCTGTGGGGATTAAAACCAAAGTTGTGAAAGTGCTTTTGTGGATATTTGCAACACAAGCACAGCACTACAGGATCAATATTTGATGATTTTAGGAATTTTAACAGTGTCATGAGACACCACAGTAGCAGGTACTGGTCATTCTGTGGAAAAAAATCACTGTTTTATGACTCTAGGTGCCTTAACTGAGAAAACTGAGGCTTTTTCTTACAAAGATTTCAAAATATTCATCAAACACATTGTGAAATGTCTTCAGAAGCCAGAATGTGATAAAATAACAGTTGGGAATTCAATATGGATATGTGTCAATATCAGTTTATTTATAAATTAATATAGTTTTTATGGGAAAAAGCATACTGAGGGCTGTCGGGGGGGGGGGGGGGAGGGCACAGCCAGGCTATATTTTACCCCATCACTAGGTAAAAGAATATCTGACATTTGTTGAGATAAAATGGCACTTTCTATTGATATTTTTGAATTATATTGCCTCAGCCAGGGCTTATATTTTGACGAGAATCTGAGAATCGATTCACATAGAGATCCGTGCAACAAAACCAATGAGAAACCATGTATATTCTCGTAACACTGCTGCTAGGATTCGGGTTCACATGAAAAGAACTGAGTCAGTTTGACCCTTTACCTAACACAAAGGCGGCAAATTAGCCAACACAACACTAACATGACCTGAATTATTGTGACACTGGCAATAAAATTTGTACAAATATGGCTGTCATTGGAACCGGTTCCAATAACATCCATAATTATTAAGCCTGATGAATATTGTTTATTTTTAGATAACCTGCCTGAAAGCCAGGGGGCGCTTAAGTGATGACTTTCTGTCTGTCGACCATCTGTCCATCTGTCTGGCGTGAACTTTACATTATCAACCACTCCTCATAAACAACAGGGCCGAATTGAACCAAATTTGATATTCATGTTTCTTATCATATCTGAATTCCAGTTTGTTCAAATAAAGTTGCCACACCCACAGGGATCCCCAAAAGGGGCATTTCTCTGATAGCACCCAGAAATTGTTTTCCAAAATTAAAAAAAAAATCCTCAGAACCATATATAAGAATATTTTAATACTTGGTATACAGCATCTCTAGGGGGTGGGAGAGGGGGGGGGGGCAGATTCAAGTTTGTTCAAATCGTGTCCCTGAGTTAATATTTGGGCTCCCTATGGGCACCCAAATATCAACAGTGCAATATGAGGAAATTTCTTTGAAAACCTCCTTCAGATCCACCAGTCAGAATGCTTTCATATTTGGAATAAAACATCTCTTGTGGGGGAGAGGGGGGGGGGGGGTGGTAGATTGAAGTTTGTTTGAATCGGGGCTCTGAGTTAATATTTGGTCTGTCTATTGAAGCCAAAAGTTTAAAAGTTTAACTTTATGCAGTACAAGGACATTTCTTCAAAAATCTATTTCTTCAGATCCACCAGTCAGAATCCTTTCATATTTGACATACAGCATCTCTAAGTGGAGTCAGATTCATGATAGTTTAAGCCAAGAATATGGGTTAATATTTGGGCTCGTTATGGGAGCTCAAATTAACTCAGTGCAACATGAGAAAATTTCTTTAAAAATCTTTTTCTTCAGACCCACCAGTTAGAATGCTTTAATAGTTGGTGGAGGTTAGATCTAAATTTGTTCCAATTTGGTTCCTGTCAGTCAGAATCCTTACCTATTTGGTATTGCAGGGTAGGGGTGGGGGTTGGCGGTAAGATTTGAGTTTGTTCATTTTGAGTCCCTGGCTTAATATTTGAGCAGAGGTGGATTAGGTTCAAGGTTGTTGATTATTGTTCAAATCCATTCCTTAGAGTTTTTCCATAAAATTTGCCTTTCAAGCTGCAGTAACACAACAACCCTTGGAAGTTTGGCAGTACTTGTCTACAGCTGACAGAATTGGAAGCAATCAGGAAGACCTATGCTAATAATCATCTCATATGGACACTAGAGTCATGAATAATTTCATAACATCATTCCTATGTAATGTTTATGAACCATGACAAGAGAGGGATATAGCATGGTATATAGAGTAATCAGTATGCTGGGGGTTAAGTATGGAACCAGAACTTTGGCACAGAGCCAAATATATATGTGCTTCTAGCACTCAACCAGTCACAACATGTAAACTCAAACATCTTCTGCCCAAGGAAACTCAAGTTAAAACTGACTTCTATCAGTGTGCAGGGGCTAAAGATACTCAAAATGCTTGCTGAAGAGACATAAACAGAAATATACATAATAACTGAGGTAGCTCGCGCCGCCTGTCTGTCGGAACTTTCTTTATGCCATAACTTAAACAAAAGTCAACGGATTTCAATTAATTTCAGTACATGTCTCTCGGTCAAGTTTGATGACCACAATTATCCAATGAATTATTGCCCTGCCCAGCCCCCGCCCAGTCTTAGGCATTTTTTTTTTCCTTTCCTTCAATATGAGTTTTGAACAATTTACTGTCACTACATGCAGAACTTTTTAGCTCATCTTGACCAAGTCAAGCTGAGCTAATCTCATCTCTCTCTATCCATCCGGCGTCCCTCGTCCATCAATACCATGTTTTGGTCTTCTCCTCCAAAGCCACTGGGCCAATTCAAGTGAAAGTTTGTGTGTCTGATGGGCCCAAAGGGGCATTGCATTTTTGTTCAACTCGACATGCCCAACCCCATAGGTAGGGAGTGGGGAAAAATGCTCCAAAATATTTTTAAAATCTTCCTTTTGAGGTGTAGAATCAATTTTGTTCAAACAAAGTTCATGAAGCAATATTTGGCTTTGTAATAGGAGGGGTAAGATTTTTGGCCCCGCCCAAAATTTCTATGTTCTGAAGCGATGGTCCAGTTTGAACCAAATTTGAAATGTGGTATTATTGGGTCATAAGTACTTGACTCATGCAAAAGAAATAAATTTCCACATTCCTATGGGATCCCTGGGAGCTAAAAATAGAAATATTTTCAAACGCCCATATTTCCAAATGCACCCGGAACAAAGAGCTGTTATTTTGTATGAAATATCCTTAGGACCAGCAGAACTGAATGGGAAAAAAATTGCCATCGGTAATGTTAGGGTGTTCTGTAATGGGCATCGAAAAAATGCTGAGTCAGCATATTTGCAAAAAATTTTCCAAATCTTTTTCCAGAACCAATCATCAGAATCTTTTGATATTCGGTATACAGCATTCATAGGGAGGTCAGATACGAGTTTGCTAAAATAAAGCCCATTGGTTCATATTTGGGCTCAATACAGGAGCCCAAATGTTTAACATAGGGTAATAATGGGAATATTCTTTAAAAATCGTCTTCTTCAGAACCACCAGTCAGAATCTTTTAATGTTTGTTATACATCATTGTTATGAGGGTCAGATTCAAGATTGTTCAAACCAAGTCCCCAGGTTAATATTTGGGCTTCCGTAGGGCTTCCTACGGAAGCCCAAATTTTAACTTTGTTCAATATGGGGAATAATTTTAAAAAGTCATATTTTTCAGATCCACCAGTCAGAATGGTATCATATTTGGTATGCAACATCTCCAGAGAGGTCAGATTCAAGTTTGTTCAAATCAGATCCCTAGGTATATAATTGGGCTCGATATGGTAGCCCAAATTTTTACTTAGTGCGATATGAGGAAATTTCTTCAAAAATGTTCTTCTTCAGATCCACCAGTCGGAATGCTTTCATATTTGGGGGGGGGGGGGTCAGATTCAAGTTTGTTCAACTCAAGTTCCTGGGATAATATTTGGGCTCCATATGGGAACCTGAAATTTAACTTAATACAATATGAGGGAATTTCTTCAAAAAACTTCTTCCTCAGATCCACTAGTCAGAATGCTTTCATATTTGGTATACAACATCTCTAGGGTAGCCAGATTCAAGTTTGTTCAAATCGGATCCATAGGTTAATATTTGGGCTCGCTATGGTAACCCAAATTTTAACTTAGATCAATATGAAGAAATTTCTTTAAAATTTCTATTCTTCAGATACAACAGTCAGAATGCTGTCATATTTGGTACACAACATCCCTAGGGAAGTCAAATTCAGCTGTGTTCAAATCGAGAGCCTGGGTTAATATAAATTTGGGCTCCCCATGGGAGCTGGAAGTGGCCATGTTGCTGAAGAATTAAAAATTTTGTGTATTCAGTACCCTCCAGAGGTATGTAACTAAGATTAATCCTCAAAGGTTGTATCAAGGGGCTTCATAAGGGAGCTCTTCATTTTACATTATGATCAAATGGAGAAAAGACATGATACCCAAATTAATTTTGTCACTCCTGAGGGACTCAAGGATTGACAGTGTATCGTATGGAGATGGATTGCTAATTGTAGACTCATTCTTGGACTCTGTTTATATTGTGTTCTGTTCAAGATGAGCGCTTCATTCCCATCGGGGCCTCTTGTTTAAACTCACGTAACCACCCACCCCCTCCCCCATGACAATTAGGCACTTTTTGTTTTCCTTTCGTCAAAAGTGCATTTTTACAGTTTTTCCTATAAAATTTTGGGTTAAAAACCCAGAAAAGAACCCCCCCCCCCCCACCCCCCCTCCCCCCGGTGGTCGTTCATAACACACTCCATTGCATACCAAATATTTTGAAGGATTTGGAGTTAATAAATGCAAACAAACCAAAATGGAACTACTATAACCCCCCCCCCCCCTCCCTCCCCCCCCCCCCCCCCCCCACGCACACACACAAAATGCATTTTGAAGGATTGGGAGTTATTACATGCAAAAAAGAAAATTGACTCCTATAGCCCAACATTGCTTTATGTACTAAATCTTTAATCCTTTACCTAACACAAGTTGAAACCAACAGTACAAACTATTTTTCTGAAACATCAGATTTTTTCATTTTTTTATTTCTAACCCAGGGCCGTCAAGAGGAGGAAAGCCGGGGTAGTAACCCCGGGGGGCCCGCGAGGACGAAGCCGCGCCGCCCAAGACAGCTAGTTTGCGAGCTTTTTTCAATGCCCAGTGTATGTGAATCGACAGGCGGGCCGCGGCCCACTAAATTTACTAGTAAGCATATATTCCTTTCAAGAACTGTCTAAGTTATTAGATATATCGTGGGTCGATCCGCCCACAATATGCTATTCTGTAATTCGGTTATATAGACGTCCCGCTTCGATATTCCTGGTCAGTTCTGAGAACTGGACATACATAATTTACTGTAACCCAATCTAGTCTTTGAGAGGCAATTGAGTCATAATAGATATCGGTCTGGGGAGGGGTGAATATTTTCATAGGTCCTTGGTAAGTTGGGTTTGAAACAAGGGGGCCCAGCTGGTAACATCTAATTGACCCCCCCCCCCGGGGGGGGGGGGCCGTATTTTCTCTCGGCGGCACTGTTCTAACCATGGCTTATTAGTCCTTATTGGAACAAGCTCATCAAGTTTGTTCCATTAATAGGTCATGAGGTATGTTTTGGAGTAGAGAAATGAAAAAGTAAAATTTGAATAGCAAATTTTGTATATCACGAGTGCAGATATGGCAGATTCGTTAGGTAATCGGTTAACAAAAAATGTCACCGACTATTTTGTGTCTAAGCATTGCCATTGCTGGGACTGTCGGGCTGCATGCATGACATCACTCTAGTTATTATCTCATTTCGCATATACCAAACAATATATTTAACAATATTTTTCTCATATTGTTCGCATATTTTTCGCATACATCATACAAGATATATATAAAACTATTTATCACATATTTTTTGCGTACAGATATTCTTATTTTTTAAATAAAGTGACATATGGTTAATTAAAACAGATTTTGTAAAAAGGTTTTGTGTGGTGATGCAGATTTTAGTTCTGTTTTGGGATTTGGGTAGTTTTCAAAGAAAGTTGTGAATTCTTATCCCTCCCAGTATAGGAATTCTGTCGAAGGCAATACCAGTTTTTAAGCCCTTTGACACAAATTGGACAGTTCTCTTCAAAAGAACAAATGTCCCATGCTTTTGACTTGGCACAAGCCAAAAGTCGAATTCTATTGCAGAAATGGGTCTTTCATCACATGAAAGAGGTAAATGTATATTTGGTAGGGTTGGGTTGCTCATAGGTATAACTGTTGTAAATATTTTAATTAGATTTACTTGCCTCGATAAGTTGCTCTCGGAAATTATGTAATCCCCAAAAATCAGCAGTCTTGGGAAAATATATTGTTTCAGTAAACATTTGAAGAATTCTGCTGACATCTTGCGTTACTGTTGAATGTTCCAGATGAATAAAGATGTTGATTTGAGGACTTTTAGAACCTAAACCTTCGTTTGACTATTGGTGTGTTTTGAATTCCATGAGAAATATGTACATGTGACCAGCACTACCCTTTATGCTAGATTTTAACTCTTATTTGTTGCATGACAAAAGGTTGTCTGAAGGGCTATACTTGACAAAAGATATTTGAATGTCCAATTTAAAATGATGCGACCATATCTTTTTTGCATGAACGTTATAATGGTCGCCTATGGGAAGTACTGTGATACGTATTCATGTTTGGCTGAAACTAAACAATTGCAAAAATTCGATTGGTTAAAATGTTTTTGGAGTAATGGTTGCGGAACGAACTATTTCAATACCCTGGTTACTTTGGGGTTCCTACTTACGCCTTGCGTATTGTCATATTATCCTGGACATCTACACAAGGCACAGGCCCTGAAACACGTTCGTTCACTGATTGACGGTGGTGTTCTGTTTGCTTTCTCACCAAGAATGTTATTTGGTCGTGTTTCCGCGTCTCAAAATGAGTTGTTCAATGATATGAATTCAAGTAAAAGTTTTTTTAGGTCTTTCTGTTATCTCCATTTGTGATTGTATTATCAAATTCTGCAGTTAAGATTTCAATTTGTTCGTCCATCTGGGCATTTGTTTCTTTTAGAATGCGTATGTCCAAGTATAATTTAGAAATGACGTGCTCCGATAAACCAATGGATCAGGTGGCCTAAACAAGCTAGATGTGACATTCGACACGAATACCCACGTGGAGTAAGATAACTGAGCATTGGAATTGCATGCCTGTACCATAAATAACCGTTTACAATATTCTGCGAGAAAGTGGTGAAGTTTCAGCACTTTTGTCGGAAAATTTTGCAGTCCTGGCTTTAGCCCTCGGGACCCTCAGCGTTATATTTATTTATTTATTTATTTATTTATTTATTTATTTATTTATTTATTTATTTATTTATTTATTTATTTATTTATTGGTGTTTAAGGTCGCATACTTATGCATAATGGCTAATCGTGATCGTGACAGTTTTACGGGTGGAGGAAGCCGGAGTACCCGGAGAGAACCACAGAGCATCGACGAGCAACTGTCATCTCCTCAACATTCTAACTCTGTTCAAGCTCCACTCAAGCAGGGTTACAGCGGTTGAAGACATGTGCACCATCAATGTGCAGTACGCCTCTGTACACGGCGTCATCGCGTCCCCATGTAGGCAACCGGGATAAAATGCCTTGCCCAAGGACACAACTCGCGTGGTCCCGAACGGGATCGACATCGGGACCTCTAGCATAGAAGTCCAACAGTCTACCATTGAGCCACCGCGCTCCCACCCTAAGAGTTAATCCCAGTCTTTATTCATGACATTTTCCTTCAAGTCCATCTTTAAGTTCTTTTATATGAATATTTTTTCCTTACATGAAGGGGCTAGAATTTTTTAAAAAGAAGGCATTGGCCTTTTGCAATTCATTTTTTTCTTTTTTTTATGTCACTGTCGGCGAGGACTTGAATACACCAACACCCTCAATTCACTAGGCGTGAATTTGGTAAGTCGTGTGCCAGCAATTGCGCCTCAAAAAGTTTTGTCGAAAGTCTGTTGGATAATAAACAAGCAGGAAATGCATTTGAATTGGTTGGCCTGTGACATTTGGGCATGGTAAGCATAATTGCGCCTTTTTTGTGACATCAATGGGAAGTTTGAATTAGCTTTCACAATTTGAGTTGATTCATGAATGGCTCACCAAATTCATCCATGTGGATTGTTTTCATTGTGCTGTGTCACTAAAATTGTATTGGTCGAGTTCTTGTCAAAAACTCATCCAAAAGTTAAAGTTGGTGCGTGGCTTGTCGGGCGGGCGGGCGGGCGGGCAGGCGGCAGAGTGGGCAGGTCTAAGCTTTCACGTTAGCACGCTAATTTAACCTGAACAAATATCAATGGATTTGGTCGATATTTGGTATGTGTAACTTTCTTAATTATCAGTGTTATCGGAGTTATGGCGCTTAATTAGTTAATGTTCTCCTGCTTTCAGCTCGTGAACGCGATAACTTGAACATATATAAATGGATTTGGTCAATATTTGATATGCGAGACTTTCACAACAATGTCTTGAAAAAGTTCGAAAACGGGTATGGTTCGGCCATACTGAGCGGATTTATATATATAGTAAACGAGAGAGTTGGAAGAAATGAAAATGAAATAAGTTTGTGTCAATCACTAACACTCGCACTGATCGGCTCTTTATTTTACTTTCAATTTTTCGTCATGGTTCAGTTTGTCAATAATGCAATTTGATTTAAAACCTATACAAGAATAAACAGGGAGATATTTTATTTTTCTAAAATAATTATTAAAATATTAAATAGAAAAAAAAAACTATATGTTTTTCTTGAAATTGAAAGAAATCTCTGCCCTCAGCAGTGTTGATTGAACAAATAGATGGAACGCAACGCGCATCTGTTTCGAAACTCTTTTTATCGAAAGTGTGGTTGAGGCGTACATGTTGTTATCGAACTTGGTGTGGAGGCGTATGGAAATGGACAGCATGGCCTGAAAGGCTCGAGTGGTGTGTAACCTTACTCCCCTACAACGAGTTCGATAAAAAGAGTCTCGTTCTATGCTTATTCCACATCCTTCCCCTTGTTTGATCAGCAGAGTCAAACCGTTCAGAATTTTAGCTTCAAAACGTCAATATAATCTGCCGCAATTGATCCCTAAAAAATCTCCACTTTTCGAATCTTTTGAGAAAGATTTAAGCCCTGACGCAATTTATGTTGCACTCGGTGACAGAAGCTCTGTATATAACAAGCGTTGAGTATGACGAAATTGCACAACTGTAGAAAATCGATTGCGTAAAAAGTTTTCTGGAGAACGATTGTGGAATGAAATATTTTTTATAGTCTTGCTTTGGGGTTCCTCCTTACGCCTGGCGTATTATCATATTAATATCTATATATTAACTCGAAGTGTTAACAAGTTAACTGCAAGCGATCGATGAATTTACTGTTCAGTCGATTCGTTCTGTTCATTCTTCTTTAAGCATCCTCCAACCCGATGACTCGCTTTCGGGTATTAACATACTTCAAGTGGAAGAAATAGACCATACCACGACCAACGAATAACGTGCGAAAAGAGTCGCAACCGGATATTTGTATGTATTAATGCTGTTCAGTAGCGGTATCGAGTCAAAAACGATTTACCCTACCGAGGGAATCTTAGTATACCGAAATTTCTGTATTGAAAAATATCCCAAGTAATAGCTGAAAAATAAAAGCGCAAATGACAGGAGATTAGGAAAAATTACTGACAAAAAGAGCCCATTGACTATGTATTCTCGAAGGCATTCGCCTCCGGTCATTTGATGTAACAAACAAATCAGAGAGTATTTCCTCTTAGCTTTTTTGTTACATCGCATGACCGGTGGGGAGTGCCCGTGTTACGACCAATATTTTGACAGTTCTTTGTCCGCTATAAACGATTACCTCCAGCTGGGTAGTATATCCAAACTTCTATCCGATATTGGTATTCACCGAAGTAAATCATTCCAAAAATATCAATACCAAAACCGAACTTGAAATTTCAATACAGCCCAGCTGTGCATACAGTACGGCCGTCGTAGACAAAGTAACAAACCAACGCGTGTGTTTTGAGATGGGACAGACCGTCGGACAGAAAAAGTTGGAGGGTTGAAAATGAGATGAACATCTTGTGGAAATCTGGTCCAAATTCCCGTTTTCGCTTTTCATCTCACTGAACTGCATAATCTGATATCACACGCTACACAAAATTCGATTCCGGAAGAGATTTGGTTTTCAAACATTTCTCTATTGTCAACATTCTGAAGATGACGTTTTCTGTGGAACGAGATTGATAGAATGCAACCTCTCAAGGTATCTAGATAGACCGACAATTCCCAGAAATGTAATTTGAAGCGACAACGGTACACCTGCTGTTCACTCAATATCACCACCTTTGCAGGTGGAGCATAGAAAACTGCCATTCAATTTCATCATTCTTTTCGTTTTCTGTTGCCAAAACATTATAAATTATTGTGATGAATTGACGGTAACATGGTCTGAAGTTTGCGTCTCAGAGCTTATGTTCAACCAAGACGCGAAGCAATCCTCAGACCATTTTACCGTCAACTCATCACAATAACGTATATGTCCCAATAGGACACTACATAGCCCAAAACCTACATTGAGAAACACGAGAGATTTATTTACTAAACCTGTGATCGTTAACAGTTGCCTTGTGCAAGGCAACTTTTAACGATCACCGGTTTAGTACATAAACCTCTCGTGTACCCACGATGGCACTGGATAAATAATCAATAAACCAGATAAACTCATTCCATCTTAGTTCAAATCGTAAATCGGTTTGTAATTCAAAAAAACACTTTATCCGGATCACCGTCTGCTGCACGTGTGAAAAATCCAGAAAAACGAAGCGGCTTGCCAGCTACTCCGTTGATGAAGCAATTACGGCGTCATTTCAAATATTTCGCGTCGTGACGTCAGACGGTAATGTTTTCTACTGGAGCCGTAAACATATAAGAAACTACGCCAGCTCTGATCCCATCAGAGAGCGAGGATTTTACTCTTATTGGAAAATAGGTTATATTTTTTTGTCGACTTTGGTGATGCACTCCAATACTCGTTTGTGTCTTGTTATATTGCATAAATAACTGTGGAGTGAGTTGTCGCCACTAGAGTGTTAAGAATAGAATATGTCTAAACTTTCTGGTAGTGATTCATTCAAAGCGATAGTAATTTGAATGTTGATACGTCAAGTCAATTTGAATGTTAATGTCGTCACTATAAGCCATTACGCGTTAATTTGAAAGTTAATATACTCAATGTTTGCTAAGCACCAAGTACATCCAACTATCTGTTTTACGTTTTAGTTGAATTATTGAAATGAAAAGTGTATATATTTTTTATTTAATTATATCTTTAATGATTTAAGTACAGAAATTAAGATTTTATTTGTGTTTGGGATTATTTTTTAGCTTTTGAATACGATAACCATGGAAAATGTATATTTGTGGTAAAAGAGGAAATTTTTCAATATGCCAAAAAGTTGACGGAGCGAACTGGTATGGCTTCAATATCGAGTATGAGACCCATTACTGTTAATTACAGCTTGACAATGCCTTCTCAAGCTCCCAATCAGGTTCCTGGTGGTCCTTTGTGGGATGTTGTTCCATTCTTGGACCAGCATGGCACTAAGCTCCTGGACACTTCTTGGCTGGACTGGACGGGCTGAAATTGCAATCTGCAACTCATTCCAGACATGTTCGATTGGATTGAGGTCAGAGGATCTTGCTGGCCAGTCCATACGCTCAATCCCCTCCCTCTGTCGGTACTCCCCGACAGCATGGGCAACATGAGGACGGGCATTGTTATCCATTAGAATGAATCTTTCACCCACTGCACGTGCATTCAATCTGACTTGGACATCCGGGATCTCATCAATATACCGTTGTGCAGTCAATGTACCACGTTCAAGGACACAGAGCTCTGAACGTCTACCCCAGCTGATGCCGCTCCAAACCATGATTGACTCACCACCATAGCGGTCATTCTCAGCAATGTTGGCTGCATGGAGTCGCTCTTCTGGTCTTCTCCATGCCCCAAAACGCCTATCTGTGTGGTCTAGGCAGTACCTTGCATTCTGAAGGTCACTGCGAAGCTGGGTTGCTGTTGCAAAGCGGTTCCTACGGGCCTGAATGATCAAAAACCGGTCTTCAGCTGCAGATGTTGCCCTGCCTCTGCCACCACCATGCCGTCTTACTGGTGTACCATACTGCTGAAATCTTGCTCAGGCTCTGGTGATCACCGTATGGTGCACACCAAGGGCTTCACCAACTTGACGATGGGTAGCCCCTTGCTCCACCATCCCTACTGCCCGCCATTTGCCTTATTCAATCATTAAATCACAAGGGTTTGTGTTGAAATGAAGATTGAATAACCTACACATTTCAGGTACATGTAGACAGTACACGAAAACATCATGAAACTCAAGTGGTACATGCTTTCCATGACTGTCACGAAAAGTCTGCCTGTCAAGAGAGCTAATGTTAACACTGGGGACCATCTCAATACATTCCTCAATCATATCCACCAAACATATCGCAAATATGTCACAAGGAAATTTCACAATGATGCGTCAAATATTTGGTGCTTTGCAAACGTTGAGTAGTGTATATGTTCACGATGGCTTATTCCCGTTCACCCTGCACACCGATGTTAATTAATCCGTCGCAACAAGTTATAGTCTGTATCAAAACATTGCTCGTGAGTGAGAAGGTTTGATCTTGGTGGTGTGTTGTGTTAGTCACCTCAAATCCAATCACGACCCTCTATCAGGAAGAAATTGCAAGTTCGTACATTCGTTTGTTAAAACAAAATCATAAATTTAATGGTAATTTTCGATATATTTCAATCATTTCGTGACTGATAATGTTTAATTCTTGTTTTTCAGATCTTAGGGCAGAGGAGACCAACTAGGAGATACTCGCAAAGATTCCGACCTTCTACAGTGTAAAATCCTCATTGTACCGAGCCAGAGCGGAAACAATGCCCCCGCTTCCAAACCTGAGATCAGACATCAACCTACAGATGCCTATATGAAGACCGATAATTTCCTCATTGTGAATGGCGATCACAACAAGATTCTCATATTTGCGACATAATTCAACTTGGAACTGATGGAAGGGAGTGATGACATTGCTATTGAAGCTAACATTACGCGTTTCTGTGACTGTGTTACGGATTTTTGGGTTGAAGGCAGCCATGGACTTAGCATATGGAACCATCACCAAACTATTGTGCCCAAACACGATAAATTACGTTGAGTGGTGGCACAGGAAACAGCAGCAAGTTCTCCCAGGTTCATATCGAAACATCTTCAAACTAAAAAGCGTATGATTAAGTCACTGTTTTACAACGAAGAAGAGGAGGCAAATTAAAACCCCGACAAAAGAAGTATTCTATATTTCGTTGCCCGAGTGCTAGAATGTCCTATGTCCCCTCTGGGACATAGGACATTCTAGCACTCAGGCCACGATTTGTCTGTGAACTTTTGTTATAAATTTGTTTTAAAAAATCGTAAAACACAAATGCTTATTTGTCTGTGAACTTTTGGTTATAATGTATATTTGTTTACCGTCTTTGTCAGAATAAAAATCTATGTCTGAAAAATGAACTGAATTGACTATCGTTTAAATTGCCAAACTAATTATAACAAAACTACAGTTGGCCAATCTTTGATGCTGAGGATTTTGACACATTCTCACACCTGACCCGGAAACAATAGATGCAGGGCGAACGAGAGTGGCCCGTCCAGATTAGCCATTGTGCAGAAATATGTGACCTTAAACACTAATAAATAAATAATGCGTCAAATGCCTGTCCTATAAGATTCTAATTAATGAAAAGTATGTTCGGGCTCTTTGTTTTGGTCTGTGCCGTAATTTCTACACGAAATACATATTTGGTTGTCATATTAATAAATTACTAATGCGGGGTTCTCACTTGTACGGTTTGGGCCCCTTGTTGCTACGGTTTTGAACCTTGGAAAAATCGGCGTGTTTTGGCCACGGTAGACAATTTCTAGGGTGGCCCTAGGGTTCGGCTACGGCGCACACGGTAGATCTAAGGAAGCGCCAAGAATGTACTATGGTTGTGCTAAGAAAGTATCAAGGATTTGCCAAGGATTATTATGGTTATGTGACAGTTTTCCTACGGTTATTCTACGGCACCACCGGAAGCGCTACGGGCAAGCCACGGTTGTCCCACGGTTTGTCCCGGAAAGACACGGTCATGCTACGGTGTCACGGATATGCTATGGTTCTGCAACGGTTGTTCTGCGGTCTCTATGGTTATGTCACGGTCATGTCACGGTCTCAAACTATATATTTGGCCCACCAGACCAACTTCCCTCACCTGGACACAACCGTAACATATCCCTAGTTTATCCGGCGCTTTTCGTGGTAAATCGGGATCATATTTCTGACCATGGTTAATGCTGGATCGGCTACGGAATTTTTACGGTTGTGTCCCGGTGTCTGCGGTTTTCAACGGTCACTTACGGTTGGAGACGGAAAAAGAAATTTCCAAACATTTTGAAAATCGAGCCACGGAAAAAACAAGGCAGTGGAAGAGCGAGGGTTTATCCCGGAACACCACGGTCATGTCTACGGATCCTGAATGGATTTACCAGGGATAATCACGGAATAAACCCGTTGGCTTCCGGCACCCCGAACCGTGTAAGAGAAACCCTCGCATTAACCTGGAAGAAACAACTGAAAGGTCTATCTACTTATATTAACGGTTCGATGGTAGGACGAAGTCTAACCAGCACGCATATAGATATTAGGTACAGATTGAAGATACGCGGCACTGGTATGACAGTCGGAGTATCTTATCGGAAATGGATTCAATTCGACTTTGGACTCAGTTCAAAACATTTTACCTGATTCGAGACCTGAGTCGAGCGAAAACTCGTAATTCGTCGGGCCTTATGGGTTATCCATGTGTTATTATACCGTGCCTCCTAGTCTCGGTGCTTATATCAGAAATGATGTTACAAAAATATTGTTCATGTGGTGAACCCTCGGATATGCCTATGACGCGGATGCAATACCTTTGAACAACGCCCTTATTTCTCCACAAACATGATGATCATACCATATATAGCCAAAATACTCTAAAATCAGTTGGGTTAAAAATGAACCCAAATCAACTGGGTTGAGTGAATATGAACCCAGTGGGGTTCATATTTCCCCAATCCAGTTGACTTCGGTTGATTTTTAACCAAACTGATTTTAGTGTATAAGTCACTTAAACAGAATATCACGTTAAAATCTGTGTATACTAAGTCTGGTGTTTTCGTTGATGCAAAATTTGGAGTTTTGTGTGTTTTTTTAAATGTAATGAAAAAAAAACCTGATCGATTGACAAAGCAGGTGCTTTATTTACATACGTGTTGTGCCACATGTTCATTCCTCTTCTATCAAGGGATAAATGCCCTGATTATCCTGTTTTTAAAGTTTTAAGACAATTTAATTATTCTTCTAAGCAATAAGTGAAGGGTGTGGTGAAGATTTAGTACTGAATATCGCGACGAATAATCTTATGTACACACGCTACAAGGGTATTATTCAGGAAATGGGCTATTTACAAATAAACTGTCAGCGATAATAATGATGGTCAAGGTCCCGCGGTTTCTCGTATGTGTTTTCTTGTTGTGCTGCAGCCAAACTCAAATCGTGACTTTTCGCGAACCGAAGGTATATCAAGCCTATACTCCGCGTGTAGTATATTCACCAGAAAAGTGATGTTAGAGGCTGTTCACAAACATGAAATAAAGCATTTTTAGGGAATAAATCAATCGTGAAATATCGGAGAATTTTGGAATAATGGTCGTAGTAACATACAATGTTTTCTCATAATTGTTCAATCAATCGAGTTTCTTTTTACTAAATTAAAAAAGTTGAGATCAAAATTGAGAAATTATGTATGAAACAGTTCACAGCTTTAGCGATCAAAAATTTCCGAAAAGAGAACACAACGATATTCTCTCACACACTACATTAACTTCTAATGTCCCCGGAATACGGTATCATTAAACTAAGTATTTTCCCATTGGCGACCGTTATAACGTTCAGGCGAAAAGAAGTATGACTGCATCACTTTAATTTTGGAATTCAAATATCTTTGTCAAGGATAGCCCTTCGGTCAATTTTTTCTGACCCGAAAACAAGGGGTCATGCAATAAAATATAACAAGAGAGAAAAACTGACAGGAAGGGAGGTACCGATCAGGTGCACATACTTTTCAGGGAATTCCCAACCAAAACACACCAAAAGCCAATTGTATGTTTTATGTCCAAAAGTCATCAAACCACCTTCTTTATTCATCTGGAATATTCAACAATAATCCAAGATGTCAATAGAATGTTTAAAACGTTTATTGAAACAATATATTTTCCCAATGCTGCTTATTTTAATAGACTGCATCATTTCCGAGCGCAACCTTCAATGTGAGTAACTGTAATTGAAATATTTTTTTCAGTGATCCCTATTATCAACCTTAACCCTACCAAAGATACGTTTTACCACTTGCATGAGTTAAAAGAGTCATTTCTCAATTCGAATTGAACTTTTAGCTTCTGCTGAGTTAAAAACTTCGGAAATTTCTTCTCTTAAGGAAAAGTGTCCAAACTTTGTCAAATGGGCTTAAAAACTGGTATTACCTCCAAAAGAATTTTCTAGCCTGCTATCTAATAAATTAGCTGAGAGGGATAAGTATTCAAAGCTTTCTTTAAAACGTACCCTGATCCCAAAATAAAACTAAAATCTGCATCAGCACACAATATTTTGTGAAAAAATCTGCTTCGTTTCACCATACAACAAGCGAAACAGTGTTCCAACCCCCACGAAACAATATGAATGTCAATTTTGTTTCAAATATTGGGGTTGCAGCTATATATTTAACCTATTTAAAAGGACTCTACCATTTTATCCTAACAACTGATGTCAAATTTTCTTCTACCTACTGATGTGGTAAAATATAGCCCTGAATAGGGTCCCCGGTCTGCCCCTTTTCATAAAATAACTATGATATAATTCATAAATTAACTGATATTTACACAAAACAAACCTCTTGTGAGACTAAAAGTCTTATTTCTGATAGCTGTTAAATCTTAACCCTTTACCCAACGTAACGGCCAAAACCGGCCAGCGCTATTCTCAAAAATCGCCAATTAATTTTCATTATTTATTTTCATTTTTTGTCTCAAAAACATAGGTTATGACCCCTTGTTGGAACGAGCTCGTCGAGCTCGTTCCAACGAGGGGTCATAACCTATGTTTTTGAGACAAAAAATGAAAAAAATTAGTTATTCAAGAATTATTTCTGCAAGTATCGTCTGCTTTCTACGTTAGGTAAAGGGTTAATCTAGCTTCTGAAGACATTTCACATTGTGTTTGATGAATATTTTGCAATTTTTGTAAAAGAAACCTCAGTTTTCTCAGTTAAGACACCTTGGGTCATTGGTATGGCACTGACAAAATATAACACAGTGATTTTTTCCAACAGAATGACCGGTAATGCTACTGTGGTATCTCATTACAGTGTTAAAATGCCTAAAACCATCAAATATTGATTCTTTTGTGCTATGCGTATGCTGCAAGTACCCATAAGTGCACGTTCACAACTTTTGTTTTAACCCTTTACCCAACGTAACGACCAAAACCGCTCAGCGCTATTCTCAAAAATCGCCAATTAATTTTCATTATTTTTTCCTTTTTGTGTCTCAAAAACATATGTTATGGTCAAAACCTATGTTTTTGAGACAAAAAAAAATGAAAAAAAGAGTTATTCAAGAATTTTTTTTGCAAGTGTCGTCTGCTTTTCATGTCAGGTAAAGGATTATTCTCCCCAGTCACCCATGTGTCTGGGTTGTGAGGGTGAAGATAACCAGCTGTCATTATTGAAAATGTAGAGTCAGGCAAATGAAAAGCAACGAAACACAATGTCTGAAGAAAAGACAGACAGACAGACCGATAGACTTGCAGTCACACATTTAGGAAGTCTACATAAGATTACTGAATGGCCTACAATGAAAAATATAGTGAGAAGAGCCAGGACAAGGTTAGATATAATTAAATAGGAAGCTATTATTCTCGTGTTACGTTCTGATTAAGGACTCCATTGGTATCAACATTCTGCTCTTTATAGATGATTGGGGAAGTTTTCATGCTTACCAGTCAGCGGAACCACCTTCAGTCAATGACGTAGAAAGCGTTTTGTTGTTGGTGATAGATGAAGAGCAGGGCCGAAATGCACCGAGGCGAAAACAATTTCCGGAAGATTTTTTGAGTGGTTCAAATCAAATTTATACTGTTGTGGCACCAAACACTGGTTATTTGTCGGAACTTTTGACTTAAAAACGCTTTTCCAACAAAATGCCGCTCCCGGTTCCCCATGTATCTACGACCCTGGATTCGGAACATGTTCGTCCTCTGGACAAAATCGCGAATTGGTCGTCCTGCTGTCTTCAAATGAGGAAACATTTTTCTCTACAACACCATTAACCCATCGCGGGTTCAGTTTTGAATTCTGCCTATTGTAACGGGTCACCTAAAGCACCCTCTCATCTAGAATCGCCAGGCATATTTGTCCAGGCATAGATTTAGTTTAAACAATATTTATTCAAGAATTTGTTATTTGTGTACATTAAGCTAAACGATGTATACAACACAAAATACAACAGAGCACAAAATAACAAAGATATACACATAGATATGGGTTGCTATGTAAGGTAGGGATTCGACAGAAAGCTTATAGCTTATGTTAGTCGTCTCCTTAGGTTGATTATCAATTTTCGCAAGCTGGTAGTGTGGGTTAATAGGTGAGCTCACATATCGTTTCCCCGTGGCCCTGCTCCTGGTACGGCAGATTAACTCTTCACCCAACGAGGATATAAGATGACGGGTACAAACTAAATTATTGAACCACTCGATTTTTCATTATCGACCCAACAGACACAGCTCGTGACCCACCATCGGAACGAGCACGGCGAGCTCGCGCCTACGATGGGACACAGGCAATCTCTCTAAAACCAAAACTGGAAATATAATAAATTTGAGTGATAGATTTTTTGTAGTTCTGACCAGTATTGACATAAAGCGAGATGAAGGTGCCATTGAGAGATGCGGACCACGGGGCAACGATATGTGAGAATGTTTAAACTACAACATGAATAAAATACAAAGATTTGAAAAAAGACAAATATCTGCCAGCTTGAATACTTAATGCATTAAATACACTCGAGAAAGTCGTAAGAAGGTAGCTTGTTTCATTCGGTTCATCTAGTTAGACATGAAAGTATAGTGAGTAGTGGCATAGATTTAAAACAGTGTCGAGTTACATGGTCATACGCCGAAGTGTAATTAAAAGAGTGATTTGGGCTTGTGGTGGTGGTGGTGGTGGTGGTTTGTGGGGTCATGGAACCCCCCCCCCCCCACCCCTTTCTTATCTGAAAACGCCCGGCATTTTCATTTCGTAAGGGGTACTTTCTTAATGTCGGAACATAGTGCTAATATTGCATCAAGTTGCATGGTCGTATGCAGATGACTAAGTGAGAGTACAATTCGTCACCTGAGTTCCAATGTGTTCTATGTGCCTACTGGCACATAGAACACATTGGAACTCAGGGGACGAATTCTTACCTGGGTGGTATTGGAGGGACACGGAAGTCCCTCTTCTTATAAGGAATGGGTTTTCTTCAACACTTTAACGCTACTAACAACTCGAGAGCATCAAATATTCCGTATGTGACAGTGTAATTAAATGGTGTAACAAACGACAGGGTACGCCTTCATGCTTGTGTTGCTGACATCTGTGGTTGTGAAACTCAAGCGAGGCCTCTGTGGCTCTGTTCGTAGTAACAGTGGCGGAGCCATCGTGTCATTGGACAATATTAATCTTCGGATTGATGATCCGTGTACTGTAAATGAACGCGAGACGCGTGAAAACATAAGTGTGTGCCCCTCGGATGATGTACAGATTTGAGCCTTTTGCATTGAGAACTGTTTACAGGAAAGATTCTTGCTCCCTCTTTCTGACTGGAGAATTTCAACTTGGTGGTTGTATGAAGACTGGGCCACTGGGTCTGTCAATAAAGAATGCGCGTCGTTATTCAACTGGTTGAGGGCTACATTATTTTTGGTGGTCCGAATTTGTTAATCAAAATTTGTTCTAGTACAAATTATTGAAGAGTGCCAACAGGCATTCTTCAATAAGTTACGATAAAACAAGTTTATATGAATACAATAATATTTGCGCTTAACTTAATATAAAACATGAGCAAGGAAAATGCTGGCTTTTGCTCTGAAACCCTAATTTTTTGAAAGACCCGATAATGGCTTCTAGCAAGCACTCAACCAATTAATGTCTGCGCTTTCCATGCTCTGGTTCCAGGTACTTGTTTGGAAAAATATTTGTTTCCACTCTCGAACCTTGTAATCCAAAGACTAAAGGTTGTGGTACTTGTTTCATGTGATAAGTCATCATAAGATAAATTTCAGGAGCTGGTTGTTGCTTTTCTAGACATGGTGTGGGTGATGGATGGAACCCAACCACTCAACCACTCTTTTCCAACCATTAGTGGCTCATGTCTGGATTGGTCGTCAGTGTTGTCCAGTGACCATGTGTTCCCGGAAGGTGATAGTCATGCCGTCTTTGCTGGCCTATCAGCCATATCCCTTCAAGTTGGAAAAGGGTAATGGAGCGATGTCGCTGATCAGCATGTTGCAGCGGCACAGAATGCTGGCTGCGCCTGGTGTGTTGTCTATAAAGGCCTCATGGACATGTTGCTCCAGGTATGAAAGATGTAGCGGAACAATGATGTTGGCAGGATAGAGCCATACATTCTTGGTGACCTACCAGGTACATTTCTCCGAGTAGAAGAGAGGCAATGGACCGAAACAATTTGAGGTAGCCCGGCAAGCTGCTAATCCAGGTAGAAAAGATCTGTGCTGTATGTGTTAGCCCTGCATGTGGGGCGGAAATAGGTAAAGAGGCGGCATTGTTGGTTAGCAAGCTGCGGTTTTCCAGAAAGCTGGTTACTCTGGATAGGAAATAGCTGTGCTACATGTGTTGGCCTTGCAGGGGCTTTGTTCTGGCTAGAAAAGAGGGTACATGATCGCTTAGCGGTTCACCGCATAGAGATTTGGACGTATCACGTGTGATGTTTTTTACTTGGTTTTAATGGCAACTTTGATGTCTGTAGCTGTTGCGAAAAAACTGTGTGATCAAAATTTTAAGGGTGGTGGGGAGGGGGTGTGGTGCGAGTTATGTTTTCGGAACTTTTCAACATGTTAGGCATGCTAGTAGCTCGGGATAAATATAGGTATAGTGTATTATAACTCCTGCAGTTTATTGATGGGCATTTTGTGGACGAAACATTTATCGCAACAGGGCTTCGGTTAAGACGCTACACACTAAAAACTAAAGTGTTAAAACTGACACTTTCGAGGTGTTAAACCCATTCTAACTTTTAGGGTTTGATTTTAACACTCAAAGTGCAACGCTTTAAGCACTTAGACATTCCAATCGTCAGACATCTGAAACTTGAATGGATGGCACTTCGCATGTGCCTACCATTAGTGGTTCTTCCAGAATCGTGCATAATTTGACTTGCGCTTGGCGGGTACATAATTAAAAGGACACAACGTAGATGACGCGGATCAGACTCGAGAGTTCGAGCCTGATCCGCGTCATCTGCGTTGTTTCATTTTAAGTGTCGCGACATTACACTTGTCAAGTGGTATTATTGTAACACCTGTCAAGTTCTGGGATATCTACACTTGAACAAAGTGCTAGTTCCGCACTTAGTAAGTGATAAATGCAGCACTTCAAGTGTAGTTTTTAACACTTTAGTTTTTAGCGTGTACTCGACCCGAAAATCACCATATTTTTCCTCTATAATTTGGAAACAAATGTGAAATTAACCGATTCTCAAAGATGAGCGGTTGGAATGGCATACCATGGTGATTTTGAGGTATCGTTCGTCTTTTTTCAATCAGTTACTTGGTATATGTTTCAGGGTTCAATATACTGAAATTTTTAAAATAAATTTAGGAACTTTTTCCGTAAAACGTAGAATATTTCGGAAAGCACAAATTCGAGTTTATGGGAATTTTAATATTAAAATGAGGTAACGACCCAACAACAGACAAAAATGGAGCTTCAGTTTGTGAACATTTATACTTATTGAATATATTTGTTACCAAGTGCCGTCTGCTCTCCGGGTTAGGCGAAGTGTTAAAAAGTATTGCCTATATGCGCGATGTACACATATAGAAAATAATAAAGAAATATTTTTTTTGCTAAGAGCTCATAAAAAGATTGGATGCCGACATGCAAATTTCGATCGATCGGGAAACATGAACCATTTCATATTTTTTCCTCAGCCTAAATGGGCAGTTTTCTTTTAGGGGGTGGGTTGGGGCATTAGGTATTGTAAATTATATCTGGATTTTGGTTTAAATACCTGGAATAAACTGGACTAAATAAGAAGATCAGAACAAAGAGGCGCATGCGTTTTTCACCGTACGCCCTGTGACCCATTTTCTACGTTTCTCTGTAAAACACTGAGAGAAAACGCCCCAATGGCCTAATTTTGTCATATTAAATTCATTAAAACAGCTTCATTGTAAATCAGAAATAATAAACGTAAATGCGTGACAGAGTTTTAGTTCCCTATACTTATATTTATACCAATTATCCGTCATTCACAAAGCCTTTAAGGTTGGATAAATCGAGCCTTATATTTAAATTCCACAACATAATTAGATTTACAGTCATCCACGCGCGGAAATGAAAAACCCAACTAAGGGGTACACGCGACTCTGGCAATCATATTGATCTAGTTCAGTCCATTAAACCAAAGTTCACAAGTTTACTGCCAATCACTCATCCTCAATGTTGTACTGTTTCGGATTAATACGCCTGTGAGTAGGCAGACGGGGGTGTCGCTAAGAGGGGTTTAGGGAGTTTTACATCACCTCCATAATTTTTCTAGTCGGGACTTTTTCATCTCTATTGGAGTTTTATATTATTGTTATCATTATTTATTGGTGTTTAAGGTCATACACTTATGCGCAATGGCTAATCGGTTCCACAAATCTCTGTCGTAACCGATCAGTCTGTTGGTGGGCCAGCATTATCTTTTTGGAACACCGGTACGTGTTTATCAAATAAGATACAGAACAGCGGCCATGGACCGGTCACTTTTCACGGGTAGGTAATATTTCCGCGGACGCAATAAATATTAGACTCCAAACACTAATTATAGGAATAATCATCAAAACTTTAATTAATGAAGCACCGGGTACAGCCCGGTGCTTCATTAATTAAAATTTTGCTGATGATATTTTTTACCTGGTAAAGGCAGGTGTGGACCTTACTGCCCACGTGTGGATTACGACCAATCAACGGCGACTGTATTGCATTTTGTCACGACTACTACGTGTATATTTTACATATCCAGAAATAAATTTCAACGAAGTCTTGAGTGTTTTAACTATAGTCCCGGCTGACTAATTAATATTCCAGCGACATCGTCAGGGCATGTTTTCAACGAGGTTCTCCCCTAGTAGGGAATATTCTGCCCGCGACAAAATTAGGGAAAGCATTGTCAAAATAAAATCAAAGAAGACACCGAACTTTCTCAGATTACAAGGTCACGATAAAACAGAGTTGACAAATGTCGGTGCACCCAATCAAATAGCAAAATCATTAAAAGTCTCTATTCAGATTAAAGAGGCTGAAATATCACCTAGCTCATACGCCCCCGAGGAACAATCGTAACAATCTTGGAGATTTCTACATATATAATAAGAATGTGGCTTTTGAGAAACATGTAAACATAATTTGCTATCCCGCACCGTGCAACTGAAGTTATAATGAGAGCAAGACATTTTGACATATTTGTGATTTCTCCAATATTTCTTGATCTTCACTGGCTTCCCTTTAAATAAAGAACAGTTTTCAAATATATATGATAACATACAAATATTTGAATGTTTTTGCACCGTCTTACATTTCCGACTGGAGGAAGCCACACATACATTTACTTTTATGCGAACGGTCCTTTTATACTTTTTTCTCTAGCGGAGAGTCTACTCTTTTCTCCTTCGCTCTTAAGCTTCATCGTCTTCGTCATCACCTTTCTATTCGAATGAGTATATTGCCAAGAGGTCGTCAAGTGGAAAGTTTCTTTTTTCCACCACGCATTTCTGGGATTCTTCAAAGTCATACTTCCTTTCTTCATGAAGACCTCTAGCAGACTTTTGATTTTTCTTATGGAATGAGTTCTTCGTAATGAACACCCGGTATTAATGTATATCGTGCCATTGGCTTCTCTGACACTGCTTTCAAGTGATGTGGCTACTTCTTCAAATGCCTCTTCTTTATCCATTCCACCCTCGATATATAGAATATACCTGCAGTAGCTTGGTGTACCAAATGTTCACAATGAGTGGAGAAGTGGTGTTAACCGCGAGTATTTTTCGTTTTAATAACATAATAACATACTATTTCGAGTTATGAATGCTTTATTAACATAAGACAATGCATGTTTGTTAATTTATGGCATCTTATGAGGTAAACCCTTTTAAAAACGTAATAAATAATTGCCACTTTCATTTGTAAACCCATTTAAAAACGTAATAAATAATGTAGTAGTAGTAGTAAATTATTGTATTATAGTGTCACGTTTATATACATCTTTACAGAAAAAAATACATTACATTGATACAGATGAGTAAAGTAGCATGAAACCCAGTCGTGAAGGCTTATGAGACACTTGAAAAACGAGATATAAATTTCTGTGTATAATATGTACATAATTTTTCAAATCATTCGCGCACACAAAACCACCCAACCCCTCCCCGCACACATTCCCCACCCAACACCACGACCATTCGTAAGCACAACTATGCATCTTAACTGGTGGAGCGCTGGAAGCCACAAAATGGACTTTACTAAAAAGTACTGGTAATTGCCCTATCTATTATTCTCCACTGAAGATAGTTTCCTTTGGACCTGGTATAATTTAGATATTGTGCACAACAAACTGGTCCGTTACACTTGATTGGATAGTGCCTGTTGGCAATATCCATTCAAGTGCAACAGAGCAATTTATGATGAACAAAATTTTGTAGTCAGGAAAGCTTAGCACTCTACCAGTTAACAAATAATACATGAAATTGATTCAAATGTGTAAAATAGCATGCAACAAAGAGTCTTATGAGACATATGAAAAACAATATAAATTTCTATGTATAGTATGGACATAGGAGCATGCGCTCACGTTTTCAATCATTCGCACACACAAACATCACCAACCCCCTCCATGCCCCTCTCCCATACACCACCACCACCATTCGTACGCACAACTATACATCTTAACAAATAATACATTAAATTGACTCAACTATATCAAATAGCATGAAACCCAGCCGTGAAGGCTAATAAGACACCTGAAAAACGATTTGAATTTCTATGTATAATATGTACATAAGAACATGTTCAATTCATTGCACACACACAGAACACCCAATCCCACCTCTCGCACTCACCCACCAGCACCGACATTTGTACGCACAGGCACACACAACACACACACCCTCACACACACCCTCTCTCACACACACACACACACACACACACACACACACACACACACACACACACACACACACACACACACACACACACACACACACAGTCTTGTCTACCCTACATACCGAGGTACCCCATTGTTTGTCCTTTGTGTGGACTAACGGTTTCAACCTCGTTTTGCCGGTACAGTTCTGGGAAAACAACCGAGGTAAAGGGTTTCTTTTGTCTTTTGTACCTCGGTAAGACAAAACACTCAAACTCTTTTGTCTAATTACCTCGTCAAGTTGGTAAGACAAACCCACACACACACACACACACACACACACACACACACACACACACACACACACACACACACACAGAGTCTTGTTTTCCCTACATACCGAGGTACCCCATTGTCTGTCCTTTGTGTGGACTAACGGTTTCAACCTCGTTTTGCCGGTACAGTTCTGGGAAAACAACCGAGGTAAAGGGTTTCTTTTGTCTTTTGTACCTCGGTAAGGCGAAACACGCAAACTATTTTGTCTAGTTACCTCGTCAAGTTGGTAAGACAAACGCACACACACACACACACACACACACACACACACACACACACACACACACACACACACAGTCTTGTCTACCCTACATACCGAGGTACCCCATTGTTTGTCCTTTGTGTGGACTAACGGTTTCTACCTCGTTTTGCCGGTACAGTTCTGGGTAAACAACCGAGGTAAAGGGTTTCTTTTGTCTTTTTTACCTCGGTAAGGCGAAACACGCAAACTATTTTGTCTAGTTACCTCGTCAAGTTGGTAAGACAAACGCAGTCTTGTCTACCCTACATACCGAGGTACCCCATTGTTTGTCCTTTGTGTGTACTAACGGTTTCAACCTCGTTTTGCCGGTACAGTTCTGGGAAAACAACCGAGGTAAAGGGTTTCCTTTGTCTTTTGTACCTCGGTAAGGCGAAACACGCAAACTCTTTTGTCTAGTTACCTCGTCAAGTTGGTAAGACAAACCCCCCCCCCCCCCCCCCCACACACACACAGTCTTGTCTTCCCTACATATCGAGGTACCCCATTGTTTGTCCTTTGTGTGGACTAACGGTTTCTACCTCGTTTTGCCGGTACAGTTCTGGGAAAACAACCGAGGTAAAGGGTTTCTTTTGTCTTTTGTACCTCGGTTAGGCAAAACACGCAAACTCTTTTGTCTAGTTACCTCGTCAAGTTGGTAAGACAAACCCACACACACACACACACACACACACACACACACACACACACACACACACACACACACACACACACACACACACATCCATCAGGAAACTGCGTGCAGATCTATTGATCTACCCCTATACTTTCTCTATTCTCTCTCTCTCTCTCTCTCTCTCCCTCCCTCTCACTCAGTATCGTCCTCGGTCTTTCAGATTTTTTGCTTCCACTCGGAAGTTTTGAACTATTTACATTTTAAAGCTTTACAGATTTACGCCTATTGTACATCCTATAAACAGTAGAAGCTTGGTTTGGCTGTAACTGGTCATTATTCATAATAAATAGAAATTTTTGGGTGTTATCGAAGTGTCCGAAATTAATGTTTTGTAATATTGCTCTTTCGAAGAGAACATCCCTAATGTCACAATAGAATGAGCAACTTATCAAAAAATGTTTTTCATCCTCCACTACATTTGCACCACACATTTTGCAAAGTCGATCTTCCAGTGGAATTTTGGGTTTGCTGTACCTCCCTGTTTCTATCTCAAGTGGAAGAGTACCACACCGGAATGTGGCCAAAACACTGTGATGGTGCCTTTGAGTCACTGAAAGTGTGTAGATTTCACAGTCGTTTGTGTTTTTGAATTGGCGGTATGTCCGCAGTTTGTTGCCATTTTCGTTTCCACGATCGTTCCAAATGTCGTCTATCCATATTTGTCTGTCGATAGCACTAAGTTTCTGTATAACTGTTGTCATGGACATCTCTGCCTCAAGACTGTTGGTAGTGAGGATTTTTTTCACTTTCATGTCCCACGATCTACAGTTTTTCAGAGACCACTTGTGGACGGATTTTACAATGCGATCGTCATGAAAGGAATCAATTCGTTTCCAAAACCTCACAATGTTTATTTTTTGCTTTGTTGCCGCAGTCGTCCAACCCAGATCACCACGCGCAGCTGAATTTGGAGCGTTTTTGCTGAGTCCCAGGAAATATCGAGCTGCCCTGTTTTGGATCGTGTTGATTTTGCTGAATTCCACCAGTCCCCATATGGAACTGCCGTAAAAAAGCACTGGTTCGACTAATGAAACATAGAGTTTTTCAAACACTCTGAGACTCATACCACCTGCATTAGAACACTTGTTAATGACTGCAGCTAAAGCACGACTTGCTGATTTTGCCAGTTCCGAAGTAGTGAATTTCATGTCCAGGTATTCGTTGAGACATAGGCCAAGATATTTATAACTTTGGGCATATTCAATCCCAATATCGCCACTCGAGAACTGCTTGTTTGATCGTATTTCTGAAGTGTATTACCTTCGTTTTCTCTTTATTGATTGCGAGTCGCCATTTTGTGCACCACTCGTTTAATAAGTCCAGTTGTCTTTGTAGATTGTCTTCTGATTCAGCCAGTAGGATAACATCGTCCGCATATAGTAAAATTCCAATCTTTCTCCCGTCTATGTCTATTCCGCAATTGGCTTTGTTTACATCTTCAGCTAGATCGTTGATGTATATTGAGAAAAGAGTTGGTGATAAATTGCAGCCATGCTTAACTCCTTGATTCACCGAGAATGGATCTGTAAGCACACCATTGACACTAACCGCGCTTTTTACGCTGCTATACAGTGACATTAGAGCATTGTAAATTTAACCAGACAGTCCCATTCTCCTTAATTTATACCAGAGACAGTCTCTGTTCACTGTGTCGAATGCTTTCTTTGCGCCCACGAAGCATGCAAAGGTGTCTTTCCGATTTAATTTTCAATTGTTAATGATGTTATACAACACATACAGGTGGTCGGTACAACTTCTATCTTTCCTGAAACCATTTTGCTCATCACAAAGCAATTCATTATCCTCGAGCCAAGCACATAATCTAGCGTTTATGACACTGGTGTAAACTTTACACGGAATTGATAGTAACGTGATGCCTCGGGTCGATAAGGGATCTCTGACGTCACATTTACGCCTTTAGGTATGGGTTTGATGATGCCAAATCTCCATTCGTCAGGTATTTGCCCCTTTTCGAAACAGTGTGATATTATGCGATAAACTAGATCCACACACTTGTCATTTTTAAGCACTTCGGGTGGGATCTCATCAATGCCGACAGCTTTCCTATTTTTTAAATGTTTAATTGCAGTTAGAACCTCTTGGCGACTAATTTCTTCGTTGAGCAGTGATACATCAGGCTGTGAAATAGTATCACTTGAAAGAAGGTTTGGAGGTTTCAGGTTTCTAATGTCATTTAGGTGTATATTGTCAAAACATGAAGTCTCCGAATCAGTAAAGAGTCATTCATAATCATTTTTCCACTTATGTAGTACATCGTTGATGTTCGTAGAGACGTTTCCTTCATTGTCAATTATTTCCCATGGTATAGTTTCTTTGTTCCCATTATTTTTTCCAAGTTTGTTTATTTTTTGCCAGAAATTATGGGCGTTGTTACTAATAAAGATTTCATCAAGCTCTTCTTGTTGCTGTTGTTGATATAGTCTCTTCAGATTCCTATTTAATTTGTCGAATTTACGACGCTCGGCACAAAACACAGATTTCAGATTTGCCTTTATTGTATTTAATTTACAGTCTATCCATTGTTTTTCTGCTTTCTTAACGACTCCCCATTGTTTTTCTAAATCCATGTTCCAGTAGGGTTTACGGAATGATTTTCCCCCATTTTTAGTCGCTGCGTTGTTTGTACAAGGTTTCCACTCCAATTGTTTTTCCATTTCAGATTTAATCAGTTCTTAAAAACATTTGTAGGCTTCATTAAAGTTGTTATGTTCACGTATCTCATTCTCAATTTTGTTGATTGTGTTAATTAAAGCGTCGGTAATTTCTGGATTATTTAAAAAGGTGTCCGGAATACAGTTGAGTTTGTATAGTCTTTTCGAACTTTTAGCTTGCGTATTGTTTGCTGATTTGTCACTAATAAGAGTGTTTGTTTTTAGCTCCCACTGAATTATCGATTGGCTAGGTATTGTTTTCCCAACAGTTGATTCAATGTCACTTAAGATGCTTGTCATTCTCTCCACGCGCATATGTTCACACTTCCTAAGAGATTCGTGAGGCACAGTGGCATAATCGACGACAGCTAAACCCCTATGTGAGACACTGGTGTAATCATTTGGCCATCCCAATCTACCATTCAGCATACACATCGAGGTGTTAACAAGAAAGTCAATTAACAGGTCACCACTGTAGTTAGCCACTTCGTCTAATATTTCTCTCGGAGGTATACTGTCAATTCCTTCTATGAAGTCTTGCAACATTCCACACCTTGAGTTAAAGTCCCCGCAAATTTGTATAATTCCTTCATTTTGATACTGATACACGTGGTCTCTTAGTTTGTCAAAGTATTCATCGGGATCAAAAGATCGAGTAGAATTAACTGGCGGGAGATAGCATACACAGAAACATATATTCTCTTCTTGTTGTTTGGATTCCATTTTAACCCACAGTATACCTTCTGTTTCTTTGTTCAGAACAGAGACTTTGTAAATGTCTAAAATACAATTTGTCACAAAACAACCTACACCACCCGATCCCCGGCGAGCATTTTCGTTGATAGTCATTCTGTTGTTTCCAAACCACTTATATCCCCGAATGTATGGCTCCTCATTGTCTCGCAAAAATGTCTCCGCAACACCAAAAACATCACAGTCTAATTTTGAGATAAGGTGTATTTTAAGCTCTTACTTTAAACATATTTTATTTGCCATAACTATTGAGCAAAAAGGGATAGGAGGACAAGTGCTTTCCACTTAGTAGAAACCTCCACTCCCATAACATGAATACAGAAAATGTATGTTTTAAGCTCTTCACTTTCTGTATTTCTTATTGACCACCCGTCACAGTTCCAAAAACCAAACTTCAAGTTTACCTATCTTCGTAGAGCGTTTTGTTGTTGCTGATTTCTTTTTATTATTCGATTACCGACCACTTTATAACTCTCGGTCTTTCCAATTTCTTTCAAGATTGTTCGTAAGTTATTTTGTTGAGATCGTACCTCCGGAGGTAAATCATTTTCAATGAACACCTTTTCAAACTGTTTGTTCTTCTTTAATTTGTTTTTATTTTTCATAACCAAGCTCTTTTGGTCACTATTCGTCACACTTGCAACAATTACTCCAGGCTTGTTATTGAAACCCTGTTTTCGCTCAGCTTTGGTTACAGTAACATTGTTTAGTTTGAGCCCATCTCGAATCAAACTGTTAACCTTGTTCAGTACATACTTGTTGTTGTTTTGCTCATTCTGGGATACCCTTGATCACTAAATTATTCCATCTGTATTCATGTTTTTCACTAGTTGTACTTGTAATTATGTGATTATTGTCTTTACAGATATTCTCTAACTCCTGTACTCTATCTGCCAACATAGTTGCTGCAGCACTCACAGAGGATAGTTCTTTGTCCATTTCATTTCTGACTTTTTTAATTTCATTTTCAATTTTCTGCTCAATAATCTGAGAGATTTCTTGGGAAACATTTTTCTGCAATTTGTCAAATTGTTCTTTGAAATCCTTTCCCATCTTTTGAACTGTTGAGGATAAATTGCATACCACATTACTAAGTTTCTGGATCTCTAACATCACACAAACACTGTTTTGAACATCATCACCCGTGTTATCGTTTAAGTTCCTTTGTTTTTTTTTTATATTCGCCATCCTCATTGTCTGAAGAATGAATTCTCTTTCTTCCTTCTTTGGTTGCATTATTTCCTGTACAAAATCTAGGTGTAATGGCCGTCATTGTCTTTTCTTGTTCTTGTTCTCGGTCATTTTGCTCGGCACATTCAGTGGAAACAATATTAGCAGACAACATGACTTCCTTCACAAAGTCATTTGCACATGCAGCATTCAGTGGCTGTTTAGACTGATCTAAATGCACTATCGAATCTCCGTCTGATACACTAGAGCTCTCCGACACCCTGTGATTATTTGTGGGATCCATTCCGTCCATAACTAAAGTCTAACGAAATTAATAGTCTTTTTGTAAATACCTCAATCCAATGTTACGAAAGTGTCTACACCACAGTAAAGCACCACGTATCACTATCACCGTATCACTATTAAAGTTCCAATAACGTACGAACACAACTTGCCGAATCTAGATGGATGGGCCGAAGTTTTGCACAGGAAAAAGTTGCTCCGACAAAAGCTCAGGTTCCTATGGGAATTTAACACTAGATGCTTCGGCGAAGCTCCGGGTAACCGAGAACGATCTGTCACTCCTATGCTACTGAAGCTGGGGTAGGGTTAGAGACAGCTAGGAGAAAACAGAATGTTAAAAGGCAGAGCAGGTCTTGAATAATAAGGTATAATAGGGCCATACATTGCAAAGGTACACCATATAGCCCACCATTATTGGATTATAGGCAAACCATTAAGGCCCCATATAGCATTACATGTTACAAGGAGAATAGTAGGTAGGGTTTGCACAAAACATGGTTCCCAGGCTTTAAGTTGGATCGCGATGAAGGATTGTTCCAAAAGCCTCATACCATGAAAGTGATACTGAAACGTCTCGGTCAAGATACTGTCGAAAGGAATTGTTGGCGAGGCTTGGGTGAATGGCGCAATTTGATTAACACCAGAGATATCTCTTCCCATACAAGCGTAATATGAAGCATGTTATATGCATGTAATACTATCAATGGCGTATACCAAATGAAATTACATGTGTCTGATGTATGTTGTGTGGTTGTTATGGTAATTTGCGTAAGCGGCCATGCGGCAATATCATCACCGTCATCACACCATTTTGTGGCCTTAATGGTGGTCAGTACTCCATACGTTAATCCCCCTATAGGATAACATATACAAAATCAATTTCTTCCTATAAAACGGTAATCCTTCAGAGAGTACCTTCGTGATTTGCACGACAGACCTCGCGACCTAGTTGCAACCTGAAAGCATAATTTTTTCTGAAACACATTAATTTTATCCTCGGGTATGAACAAAATATAGCGATATCTTTGCACCCGTGACAAAAAAAAACATGTTTGATCACTCCCACCGCCGTCCCTTCTTCCGCTAGGCGACAGTAGCCGATCAAAAACTACCTAATGTCCAAGACGACACACATCCCGTGCTAATTGCATCCCACAATACAAGTTTCATCGAAGTCACTCAGATATATCCCGAGATATGGCCGTAATACCGACATATTGTTGGAAAAGGGTGGTAAAAATTATTGTCTAACTTCCCTTTTTTATTGGTTCGATTCGTTTGGTGCAGCGCTGATTCGGAAATCGAATCTTTGAGATATTCTCAAACTCCAATTTAGTGTCTCCTTTTGAACTCTCCTTTTATCATCAGGTCTTCTATACAGAAGATGGTAAAACAAGAGCTCAAGTAAGTTCCGTGGGCGAGACTATTTTGATTCCATTCTGGAATATTCCGCTCTTTTGATTGACTTGCCCAAGCAGACGGGTTGCCATTGAATATAATGATTGTATTGCCACTGGCAACATTAACAACTTGCATGCTGCTGGTGGATATTCCACCCAGCAGAGAGTTTCTCTTGACACTGAAATAAGTATAATTTGGGCACAATTAATCAAATTTTACCCATTTTTTATCAATTGGATCTTTTCACCATTGATTTCTTGAGTTAAACTTAGATGATTTTTGTCATCAAATCTAGTCATGGCTGCTACACAGCAGCCATGACAAGATTTCATGAAAAATATTTTGAAAATACTCAGGAGGTAGACAGTTAAGAGTTGTAAGAAGGTTCTGTATGTGAGATTGGTTCTAGATTAGATTTGATTCTAAATAATCTACCTGATTTGATTTTGAATTCGATTCGACCCGAAATTTTGAGATTAGCAGTACCCTGTGTTTTTATTTATTTAATCTTATTTGTTTCCCAAGGTTTGGCGAACATGTTATGCAACTTATATTAACGCATCTCCTTGGTCCAATGGCGCAGGTGGGTGGGATGACCTTCATCGCGTCAACTTCGTGGCCTCGCTCTTCTCGAATACTACGAAGGGATATTTTAGCCTGCTCAGAGTGTCTCTCTCTCTCTCTCCGCACAGAGGTCAGCCATTTTACACCCGCACCCAAAAGGGCTGTGACAGCATCATCTCCACGATTGATGCTGACAAAGAGTGTTCGGACACCTCGAGAACTTTCCCCGACCGAGGATCGATCTCGAGCCCTCTGGCATGAGAGACAAGAGCACTTATCCACCCAGCCACACCTTCTCCACAAGCAACAATGAACGTATATGTCCACAAGCAACACTGAACGTATATTGTCACTAACGGTAGAAGTGCTGATAATGATTTTAACTGTATGGTTTGTATTATATAAAGGATTGGAACAAAACGACATCGTCTACATGTCTGTGGCAGAGAATTGATTGGAACGTGTCTTCGCGTTTCGACTATATGTTGGACTGAATGTGCGTTGTAGCTGATGGTGGCAACATTAACAATGATATCAAGAATTGTATTTGTGATTATTTTCGCTTTACTCTTAGCGTGTATTAACTGTGCGAGTCCTGACGAATTAAAACCCTGGACCAAGCGAAACACTCTGCTGAAATCATATTTCAGTGCGCCTGTCGCAAATATTCTCCGATGTGAAAAGGTTTGTGAACGACAGAATGAGTGTGGGGCAGTCTCTTTTGAAGTTAATTCAAGAGTTTGCTATTTGCACCGCACAAATGTATCAACTACTTCAACCAGCAGCAGTGGCAAATATATGTACCGGGTAAGTCTCGAAGATATTTTAATATTCGTGTGTTACGCATTGCAAATATATCCAGAGAAGATACACTTTTCTTTTGTGTGTATGTCACTAACATTTAATGGAATAGATTCCTTCCACACGCAAACTAGGAAGTTATTTTTTTTTTAAATTAATGCAGAACCCTTGCGACATTGGATAAACGTTTTGCAATTCTACTCTGCTGTCTGTATCGTGGTACTTCGTCGATGCATGCAATATCCACGACTGCATGTTAAGGCCCTGCGAATCTTCAATTTCAAGTTACATCGAATACTGAATACAATCAAGCAAAATCTTCAAATCGAAATCAAATCTCATCGCTTTTCAAATTTCAAGTATGAATGTAGTATAAATGTTGCCATGTTCCACCAGCATGTTTGTATTCAACTTCGAATCGCTGTTTGAATAGTTAATCAAAAAGCCGGATTATCCCAGAACGGAATCAAAGTGATTTCAGAGGTGGAACCTTCTTGAACTCTTCTTCATAAACTGGGGCTGGTGGTCTTGATTGTCAGAATCCGTCAGCCTAAGGTGCATAGAGCTGTTCAGATTTTTGCTGCAGTCAAAGTTAATTACTTCGTTACTGAGCTTCTGTTTTCAAATAACAGTCACATTGACCTATTATCATTGTTAACTTCTCGTTCAGTTGGTAGGGTAGCCAGGTGTTTGAAAACACTTTTCTCACCTGTTCACAGTCGCTTATTTTATTTTCTATTTGCTGTACTTCAGTTTTAAGTTTTGAGGGTTCACCGGGAACACGTAGCCTGGTCTGAATTGAATTAAACTTAATGTAAAATAGTTCTAGTCTTTAGGGTGATGGCAGGTAGACATACAACCTGGCCATGCCATCTCCCAGCAGCATGTATTAAATGTTTCTGTTTATACCATACTTACAGTACGTGGAGAGTGGGTTGTAACTAAATCACCCGCGGAGTGGAGTTATCACCCAAACTATAACTTTCAATTTTGTACATATCGACATAAAACACAAGCAATGTTTCAGCCAATGGACCTCCGGGTTTAACCCGGAGGTCCATTGGTTGAAACTTTGCTTGTGCTGGTTATGCTTTGCAACAAATTTGTAATTATTGCTTGTTTGGAATCTCCACTCTGTGGGTGATTTAGTGATAATATACTATCCACGTATGTATTACTATGTACTGTGAAAATTCTGCTGAATAAAATATCTGTATATCTATCTATTCTAGTATCAGGTCTCCTGTATAGGAAGACGAGTAGGATAGGAGACCATTGGTATGAGTTTGAGAACATCTCGACGATTCGAGAAATTCCGAATCAGCGCGTCTCGCATCGAATCGAATCATCGGGGCAATTTTTAATCGAATCGAATTTCGAAACTTCGCAGGACCCGACTACATATTTTTCATGTGAACTATATATCAAATATTAACACACATATATCGCCTATATCAAGCAGGAATTCCACCAGGAATAGTCCTAGCACCGCGCCACTGGATTGAGAACTGTGAAGTTACTTTCGAAGGTGGCCTCGACGGGAGTCGGCCCGGGTTCACGACACACAATCGCCTGGCCATAAATGCTCTGCCACCATACCAACTGAGCCATCGCCCCCCCCCCCCCTCAAAAAAAGGTTGTGATTGACTCAGTCAGTATGTTAGTTCACATTTACATCTCAAACCGTGATCGATATACGAGAATTGACAATTACTGAATTGTAGGAATAGTTTCTGTGTTGATTCGTAATTGTCTACAAGTGGCCTGTATTTTATTGTGAGATTTACCCGTGGGTCGTTTGCCTTAGCATCCAATGCAACCGGAACAGATTAGTGTTACAACTAATAACTCACATACAGATAAAATCTTACACAACCGCCCAAAAGAATAAAATTGGACACCTGTACACACCTGTATATATCGAGGTACGACTTGGACATCGCACACATTCCAATTTGCACATCTGTCTTTATCACGGTTCAGCCTTGGTCCCGCACAATGAACCTCCTGCAGCGCAAACACAAACAAGTTTTAAAACGCTTGCAAATAATGTGTTTTATATTTTCTTTTTTCAGCCCTTGTCAAAAACAGTAGCCTGGAGTGTTTTTTGTACATCAGAATTTGTTTAAGCTTACTAGTGGTTTATAGTTGTTCGTAAACTGAGAAATAAAACACAAGCGTTGTATATTATTACCGCGTCATAGGGTGTTCCCTAGTACATTAACAAAGTTTAATAGGGCATTACAAGAACGTAACGCTCAACTTCAAGACGTCACGTGTCGTGTCGGGTTAATAATCTCATTAACAGCCCGACACGTCACGTCATTAACAGCCCGACACGAGGAATTTTGTTCCTCGCCGTCGTACACTCGGACATGGAAATGGTTTTAATTAGTAAACGATATAATTTTTAAATTATTAACCCTTTAACCAACGTAACGGCCAAAACCGGCCAGCGCTATTCTCAAAAATCGCCTATTAATTTTAATTATTTTTTTCATTTTTTGTCTCAAAAACATAGGTTATGACCCCTCATTGGAACGAGCTCGTCGAGCTCGTTCCAATGAGGGGTCATAACCTATGTTTTTGAGACAAAAAATTAAAAAAAATAGTTATTCAAGAATTTTTTTTGGCAAGTGTCGTCTGCTTTTCATGTTAGGTAAAGGGTTAAATAAGTAAAATGTCCAGCAAAAGCTAGCCCCATAAGAACAAGGAGTTGTATATAGCAGTATATAGTAAGTCTGTATACATTTTAAGTCTTTATTCCAGACTAAGAAGCTGTAAATATCGTGTCTGTTCTTAAATTTTCTAACTTCGTTTCAACTGAAAGCGTAAATGACAAGCATTTGACACCAGTTTGTTTGACAACAGACGATTCTATCAACTATCAAAATTGAAAACGTTAAAAATGTCTCAATCAAGCGAATTAAATTAAGACCAATCGAATTTTTTGGAACAAAGTTCCAACCCAGAAAGAACAAATCGTGCCACAAAATTGGGGAGTGAAGAAATTCAACGATTGGCTTCAAAACACGTGGAAAAGACGTTGATTTTTATTCAGTTTTACCTGCATCGTTTAAGGAAGTTCTGAGGCAATTTTATGCAGAAGTGAACGGTAACAAGCAGGGAAACACACCAACCGCAAGCACCCTCACTGCAATTAGAGCAGCTTAACATCGTCAACTTTAGACAGCTCCGAAACGTAAATCGTTCAACATCATAAAAGACCGTGAATTGATAAGTGCAAACAGCATGTTTACAGTACGGTGTAAGCTGTACTTCAAAGCTAATAACTCTGAACCCAAACATAAGCCGGCAATCGAGGGGGGGGGGGGGGGGGCGGGGGGAGGGGGTTTGTATAAAGAAGTTGGGTACCCATATCCAAAAAAGTATGTATTCATCAGAATGCTACTCGAGGCAACTTGGTTTTATTTGTGCTACCGTTTCAGCAAAATGGGACGTGGGGGATTGGCGCAGATGAAGACCGATGTGTTAAACGTCAAACAGATTCACATGGTGTTGAGTATATCTCAATGTCTATGACAGAAACCACAAAGAACCTCCAGGGAGGGCATCGACAAACCGACATGAATTACAATGACCAGAGCCTGTACGGACCGGGCGTCCACATTTTCAAATTTTATCTGTCAAAATTACATCCTGACTGTGAGAAATTGTTTCAAACACCAAGGAGTACATATATACTTATAAAAAAAAGTAGGGGATATTTTTTAAAAGTGAGATATATGAAGGAATATATTTAATATTTTCATCAAAAAGACAGTTGAGGCATGGCACTGTAACATCTGGTGAATGATTTCAGCGATAGTTGGGTGTCTGACAAGCACACATTCCACGCACTGACTTGTAGGATGCATGGACGGCCAGTCAGGGAATTTACCACTTTCAGCTCAAGACCTCAATACCTTGTAAATCCTCCTCGATTCGCGAGACAAGCGTGGATCCCACGTGACATACTCCTCACCAAACGTCCAATATCATCTTCACTGATGTTATTCCACTCTTTCTGCAGTGCAGAGGCGAGTTCTTGGAGATTGGTAGGGGCTGTTGGCGTTGTCGTAGGCGCCCGCCAAGCATATCCCAGACGTGCTCGATTGGTGAAAGGTCTGGGCTTGGTGCTGGCCAAGGCAGTGTAGTGACGTTCTGCTCCTGGAGGAACTCTGTAGCGACACGGGCACTGTGTGTTCTTGCAGTGTCATCTTGGAAAATGAATCGACGGCCGTGACGTCGCGCAAACGGCACCACATGAGCTGCTAACATGTTGTCAAGGTAGTACTACCCTGTGACACGATCTTAGAGGACTTGTAATGCTGCTTTGCATGTCATGGTTATGCCTCCCCACACCATAAGCGATGCACCAACAAAACGATCGTGCTGCATAACGGTTACGTCATGGTATCGTTCATTCCGCCGCCGTCACACTCTGTTTCGCCTGTCGAGAGTGAACCTCGATTCATCGGAAACCATGGCGTTGCTCCATCGACGATTGTCCCAATGCTGTCGTGCGCCACACAAATTACGCCTTGTTGCGATGTGGCGTTCAGTCAAACATGGAATTATTCGAGGTTGTCGAGCATACAAATTCCAGCTGTGTAGGCGATTTCGGGTAGTCTGACCACTGACTCGCACATCTGTCGCTCGGTGCAGCTGCTTCCAATTTCCGAGGTAATTTGATGGCAGTAACGTAATGCTGTGGTTCGGATGAACCGATCCTGGTTAGCAGTTGTCGCCCTTGAGCGACCTGACAGATCTTTGTCATCAACATTGCCTGTCTGACGGTAGCGTCACAACCTGCTAAGCACCGATTGAGTAACGTTGAGAATTTGAGCTATTGCAGTCTGTCTGTTGCCGCCTTCTAACATGCTAACGGCACGTAAACGTACGTCACGTATCAGTTTACCTTTCGACCAGAAACTATTGATGAACGAGTTTATACCAAGAAAAGAACGACGAGACCTTCGAAAACGCCCGCCCAGTACAAATTAATGTTTCAAAACGTACCTCAGAGACATTAACGCGGCGCTCCTGAGAAAAAACCTGAACGAAGTTTCGTGGGCCGGTGACATTCATGACCCACGCTAAACGTGGTAAAATACTGATGTGCCCAATCACGCGTATCCAATACCATTTTCTGAAAATATCAACATCAGTTTGTATATCCCCTTCTTTTTTTGAATAGTATAATTTAGATGAGCATTGGTTCAGAAACGATCCAGTGTGGAAAAGTATGTTGTCCAAAATTATTCAAAGGATTTCAGATAGAAGCAGCCTCTTCCGGGTATACACATGTCACAGTGTGAGAGCTTCCACTATTACAAATATATATCATGCGGGAGTTAACTCTCAGAGTATAATTTCGCTGACAAAACACTCAAAGCATCAACCACTATATAAGTGGCATTTCGAGTGAACAAAAAAGCAATGTTCAATAATGTTAAATGAAACATTAAATACATCTGCCAATGTGACGAATTCTCTGATATTGAAGATTTTACTGAAGCCAGCTATGGAGAGTTTAGTATTGACTTGAATCAGTCAATTTCTAGTGCTCAACCTGAAACAAGTAGTGTGATTGAAGATAATCTTGTATCCCTACCAGTTTTAACATCTAACAGTATTTGCGAAGCTGCTCCTGTAGTTCTGACAGCTTGGAAAGAAGGTGTAATAACAATACCGCTCCTAATGTATATTCAGAAACTGTCTGCAATGTGGAAATTGCATCAATAAACGCTATGCCATACAACCCACAGATGAACACATCTTGGAGGTGCTGTATTCATCAAAAGTACAGTTCATATTTACAAGAATTAACTCTTGATCACGTTCATGAACAGCTGCCAAACCTATTGTAATGAGTCATCAATAAATTAACAGTGTTTCGACTTCAAATATTCATTTGCCTCAACCTGCCTTTGTAAGACATTAAGATTATTTAATTTGATCATCACAGCGTTTGGAAAAGTAAGGTAAATTTCATATCAATTGCTAAAGAAATACATTCCCGCTGTGAAACGATAAAAATATTGATATCAATGGGATCAACTTGGGGACCAGGTTACAATGACATCCATATTTGTATGATTTTGTTCAGAAAATAAAAAATGATATATGCCAAGTCTTTGTAGCCTTGTATACCTATATTTTCTGGCTGCTTGTGGCTGCCATATAAGGTACAGGGCCAAAGGTTTCTCAGAATCACAATGATTATTATAGTAATAACATGGCTCTGTCGGGCCTTGTGGTTTATTGACGGCCCGACAGGTATGACTAACAGGCCTTCAGCTTATTAACGGCCCTCGATTTAGTTTCGGGCCTTTTATAAGCTGTCGGGCTGTTATTCACACCTGTTAGGCCGTTAATAAACTACAGTGTTCTCCAATGTCATGTTATTGTTATATTCACAAACATTATGAAAACCTACACACCATATATCGGTCCCAAAATATGGCGAGGTGTTTGGTTCGCAAAATTTAGATTCACTGCAAGGAAAAACCAATTTCATATCATCGCCATGTCATTGTATGAAAATCAAAAAGTTGTTTCTGCTATTGCAAACAGAGAAAATAAAGAAATAAGTTTTGCTGAAATGGCCCTATTATTACTAAGAAGGTAGAGTAAGCAGCGTGGGTCAATATATTGCAAAAAATATGATACCGTCTGCATGTGAGAATGGTGATGAAAACAAATCAAGAACGCGTTAAGGCAGCAGCAGAATGTTAAATATACAGTATGTGAAGAGTGAATTTCCACTAAACACTCGTCGAGTGAAGTTTTCACCCAGACAATAACAGTCAATTCCTGTGGTAATGCATGAAAAGGACAAGTACAGTTTTAGGTAAGGGACCTCCGGGCTCTACCCGGAGGTCCCTTGGCTGAAACTTTGTTCGTTGGTCTAATGCTTTTTCCCAAACAAGGATTTTTTTTTGTCTGCGTAGAGACATCACCCCACGTGTGATTTAATAATAATCACTCTCCATGTACTGTATAATAGGTCAAGATCTTGCAATGTTCTACCCGTTAACTTTCCGGGTACACTTAGAAGGGTGTATCCCACGGTATCGGTTCGGTATTCGATATCTGACTTCACTGAGATTTGCTGATAGTACCAAAAGGGAATTCACCCCAGCGAAATACAGAATACTTTGTTCTTGTATTATTTTACTACAGCGCCACGAATGCCACGGCCAACAAACTCAACTTGCCATGTCAGCACAAATCATATGTATAATAATTTTGTGACTTCTTCTAAGCACACTTTAACCCACAAAGGCCTAGTTCGTGTTTTTGCGATCTCAGAACATTTGCCATTAACATTCCATCAATAGGGGGTCCTGCAGACAATAGATAAATCACCCGAGCAGTGATTTCTATCCAGCACTTGACTAGAAATCACTGCTAAGCAACTGGACATGTACATGTTGTAGTCTAATGGGAAGTCAGTACAATTTCCCAGGCCCTACGGGTTAACAAAGCTGAAAAGAAAATCAGTCACTTTTTTAATGGAAATGAACACATCAACTGCTATAAAGCCTCAACAAGGCCTTGTAAGTAGCTAAAGCTGGAAGATATAAAAAATCAGTTTCAATGATGAGTTCAGTTCGTTTATTCGATATCCCATTATAACGGTTCAGTTTTTCGGTATTTTGCTCTTCTCCAATCACGGGTGTAGTTACGATTTCCTATTGGGGGGGGGGGGGGGGATTTTTTTTACCGGTGCATGGTCGACATATGCCACAGGTATATCCGAAGGCCCTAGGCTCCCCGTACCCCCACCGATTGAAGGGCCATACCCACCCCCACCTCAGGCCTACACTATCCCCTTCCGTTGGTGGAAGTTCGGGCGGGGACTCCCCCGAGAAACCTTTGAAAATTCAATACCCTCAGAGTGAATCGGGAACCCTCTGGTGCATTAATTTTCCCCATTTTGAGGAGAGGCGCACTATACTTTTTAGTGCCTTGCCCCCCCCCCCCCCCACCCTACAGCCAACCTTCGCTACGCCATTGTCTTTAATAACGACGATTTCCCCCAGTAATGACCTTTTATTACTGAAGAAAAAGGATATGTCGCTGAGTGCTAAAAGAGACAATATTACTCTCGGAATATGTTGCATGAATTTTTGTATTGTAGGAAAGCGGTTGAAGATAAAAATTACGAAAAGAATTCAACCAACGGAAATGACTTAGTAGATAAACAGAATGTATAAATTTGATACATGTTCATCTCTATAAAGTTGAGTTGACAAATACATTGGAATCTGGTGAACATACCCCACACACCAACCCATCGACTCGAGCGATGGAAAAGGTACAATAATGATACAGTTGAAACTAGAAGTCCTGTCAGAATTATGGCAGAAAATGTTCGTTAGTTAATGCACTCCTTACTGTAGAAAAATAAAGTAGTCTGAAATACACAAGAACGTTTGCGCTGTGCAATATAATGTGCTATTAGCGAGGTCGGTAGTGAAATCACGAACTGAACCTATCAAACAACAAGAAAATATTGAGACAACACAATGTGGAGGGAGAATTGCTATTTAATCGCTGTGGTATAGATCTTTCACTCAGTAATTATTTACAATTCTGAGGAAAAGGCAAGGCGACTTGCACATGTTCATCACTTCCGGGAGGATATTATAAGTTACAGGGCGTTTAGTTGGCAGATACAGTGCCAAAAACGACGAAGAGAAAACAATATTGTTTTCTCTTCGCCGTATATGACACTGTATCTGCCAACTAAACGCCCTGTAACGTATTTATTATGCACGGCATGCTAAAATGTCATTGGGGAAGTTAACCCAACGAATAGCTAAATCATGCGCACTTCTCGAAAAATGTAAACAAAGCAGACGATGTTTACATTCGCAACAAGGGGAGTAACTTTGCTTCCGCATTCTAATAAATAACCCGTGACTTGTTCTATAACTGCCAATGTTTTGGGCTGGTTTGGCATTTTATTATAACAGTTTCATTCAATCGAATGCAATGTTTATACGACGGAGCTATTTTATATTGTGAGTCTTCCGTACGACTGTGCTGCAGCATGTACGTACGTGTAAATTAAAAGCTGAGGCGTGTGGATATAATGATAAAACAAAATGGCTGACAGGCACCTAATATTAAATTAATATTGGGTGCTTTTCAGCCATCCTGAACCTAATATTGCGGAGTCTATGTCTCTTAGTAACTTCATTTGATTGGATAAACAAATTTACTAGCATAATAATTTCTTATACAGTGCAGCCGTGGTGGATTGGTCACATTCAACGCGTGAGCAATATTTCCACGGACGCAATAATATTGGATTCCAGACACTAATTATATGAATAATCATCAAAGATTTAATTAATGAAGCTTCGAGAACAACCGATGATTTTTATTACCTGGTAAATGCATGCGTGGACATCACTGCCCACGTGTGGATTACGACCAATCCACGGCGACTGTACTGGAAATAAACTGAGAAATACTTGTTCTACTTTTTCCGCTGTCTTATTTGATATGATATAGTACATTTTTGGTGGGAATAACTCAGATCATACTATAAAGCAATGACAAAATACGATTAGATGTTGCAAGCTGAAAAGGGACATTATTACCATAAGTCTGAAAAAACAATTTCCACCTGCAAATTAGGATGAGCGTTATGACTATAACTTTCAAGCTTGGTCTGAGATACAATTTAGGGCGGAGTAATGATTTAATGGTCTTAAGCTAGTCTTTTTGAAAATAAAGAGGAGGTGTATAATGACTCTCTCCCAGAGATGAGGACTTGGGTAATGCTCCCAGGCGCCTATTTTAATTTGGGGGACGTGATGAGTAGGGCCAGTGGTGATGGCGGGGTGGTTTATTATATGTCTGAGTAACGTAGATTCTGAAAATAATCATTATCCACCGCTCCTATCCTAAAGATGGCTCTGATAACACTTGGGTCCTATGGTGAGGTGGTCAATAAGAGAGTGGGGGTGGGGGGGTGGAGACAACCGCTTCTTGGTGCGGTAAAATATGTCAAAATATGTCAATATAGCAGTGAAATTCAGACATCGAAACGAAACCTGCCACAAAAAAAAACACATTTTGCGATGCTTGGAAATAGGACCGCATCTAAGGTTTACCCCGGGTGGGGATATAATTGTGCCTCTTCGCCACCGGTTTTATGATCATAATTGTGACGATCTTGAAGTTGTGTTATTTGAGCCTTAACTTTATATCGTCCATGGCCGATACGTTTCGTTTTTGGAAGAGATTTAGAGAAAAGTTAGCTCCTCTTAATTTCCAAAAGCTGTCAGTATATTTAACGCTAAGGGCATGGGGGTTTCATATAAGAATTGAATGGCTTTTCCACGGGTGGGCAATATTTCCAACGACGCAGTAATATTAGATTCCTAACACTAGTTATAGGAATAATCATCAAAAATTTCATTAATGAAGCATCCGGTAGTACCCGGTGCTTCATTAATTATCCCCGCATTTTCAAAAATGCGGGGATATAGTCGTGATCTCCGTCCGTACGTTCGTCCATACGTCCGTACGTTACATCCTGAAAGGCTCCTAGAGTATTCAATTCGAAACGATTAAACTATGCTAAGGAGTTCAGGTAGCAACTCTAGATGTACATGAAGGTTTCGGAATTTTGATTTGGCCCCAAGTGGTTCCCGTGGAACCACTTTTGTCGTTGGAAAATCAGTTTTCATCGAAAGGCTCCTGGGGTATTTAATTCGAAACTTTTAAACTATGCTAAGGTGTTCAGGTAGCATCACTGGATGTGAATGAAGGTTTCGGAATTTTGATTTGGCTCTAGGTGGTTCCTGTGGAACCACTTTTATCGTTGGAAAATCAGTTTTCATCGAAAGGCTCCTAGGGTATTTAATTCGAAACGTTAAAACTATGCCAAGGAGTTCAGGAAACATCTCTAGATGTGCATAAAGGTTTCGGAATTTTGAGTTGGCCCCAAGTGGTTCTGGTGGAACCACTTTTATCGTTGGGAAATCAGTTTTCATCGAAAGGCTCCTAGGGTATTTAATTCGAAACTATTAAACTATGCTAAGGTGTTCAGTTAGCATCACTAGATTTGCATGAAAGTTTCGGAATCTTGATTTGGCCCCAGGTGGTTCCAGTGGAACCACTTTTATCGTTAGAAAATCAGTTTCCATCGGAAGGCTCCTATGGTATTTAATTCGAAAGGTTTAAACTATGCTAAGGTGTTCAGGTAACATCTCTAGATGTGCTTAAAGGTTTCGTAATTTTGATTTGGCCCCAGGTGGTTCCAGTGAAACCACTTTTATCGTTCTAAAATCAGTTTTCATCGGAAGGCTCCTATGGTATTTAATTCGAAAGGTTTAAACTATGCTAAGGGGTTCAGGTAACATCTCTAGATGTGCTTAAAGGTTTCGTAATTTTGATTTGGCCACAGGTGGTTCCAGTGAAACCACTTTTATCGTTCGAAAATCAGTTTTCATCGAAAGGCTCATAGGGTATTTAATTCAAAACGTTTAAACTATGCAAACGTGTGCAGGTAACATTTCTAGATGTGCATGAAGGTTTCAGAATTTTGATTTGGCCCGAAGTGGTTCCAGTGGAACCACTTTTATCATTAGAAAATCAGTTTTCATCGAGATGCTCCTAGGGTATTCAATTCGAAACGTTAAAACTATGCTGATGTGTTCAGGTATCATCTCTAGATGTACGTGAAGGTTTCGGAATTTTGATATGGCCCCAAGTGGTTCTGGTGGAACCACTTTTATCGTTGGAAAATTAGTTTTCATCGAAATGCTCATAGGGTATTTAATTCGAAACATTTTAACTATGCTAATGTGTTTCAACGGAAATGCGGGGATACATCATTGTGTGCTTTGCGCACAAATAACTCTATCAAGTTTGTTTTGTTATTATTTTTCAATCTTTTAAAGTTTTAACCTCAATTACTATTTTCTCACGAACAGTGCTCAGTGACAACCGTTGCGCCAAATGTTATCGCAGCTTAAAATACTAATATAATCTTGCTGTCAGGACTTCTTAGCTGGTTAAGTGCATGAAGCCACCATGAGGGTTTTCAAAAAATAAGGATAAGAGCAAAAAACAACACGTTCCTTGCTTATATTTCATATTCAGTCTAACACAAATAATATTTTGTTTATATACATTTGTTTTATTACAAGTTATTGGAGAGTGCCTTTGGGCATTTCCAATAAAATTTGTAATAAAACAAGTTTTGAATAAGACCACCAAAATAATCTAACCCTCAATAGATAATCACTAATGTGAAAAATATCTTGTTATTTGTACTTTTCGACGTTTGACGTCGCATTTTGAACAAAACGTGGATGAAACTGAATTTCCAGTGACGTTTTGCACGTCAGAATAATTAAAGTCTGAAAGGGTTAAAAATCATACCTTTCACTGCAGATACTACCAGCGAATCACAGAGAAAACATCATGAGCGAGCACGAAATAAATTCGCTAAAATATTATAAAAGTGAGAGATGTATACTATTTCAAGGTGAAAAGTTGGTATGATAATATGACATGCGATGCCCCTCCCCCCCCCCCCCCCCACACACACACACACATCCATCTCTCAGGTGACTACATCTCCGTTCAGATATCTAGGTTTCAAAGCATTTCATTTTCTTGCCGTTGTTCTAGGACGCACACACGCAATCATTTGAATTGTTTTAATCAACAGACCTAAACATTAACAATTCTTCGTCCATTTTATGTCGTAAGACCAAGGTAGGGGTTGTTTTCCACCTGTCCGAGAATCTCGTTGATCAGTTCATATAATTTGGTATATCCCTTCTGCACTCTCGTTACATAGCACTGACTTAACATTCATCTCTCAGTTACTCGCCAATTCTCGGAACTGATCAGATCATTCTGTCGTTTTATCTGGTCCCAGGTGTTATTGATTTGGTTGCACAGTCGTCTGCGAATAGTCTAATTTTAGATGCTATACAGTATGGTATATCATCTATATGACACAGGTACTGTAAGGGTCCTAGTACACCCCCACCCGCGGCACTCCATAGTCAACACCAACATCACACAAACGGCTGCCCTCCAATATCAGTTTCATTTTTTCAATTGTCCTCTTTTGCAATTTCATCAGGTTTTACGGCACTTTCCTAACCCTTGACCCAACGTAACGGTCCAAACCGGCTAGCGCTATTCTCAAAAATCGCCATTTAATTTTCATTATATTTTCTTTTTTTGTTTGCAAGTGTCGTCTGCTTTTCATGTTAGGTAAAGGGTTAATGGGAACACTGTAGAACACTTTAGGAAAGACCAATATGATGAGATACGTTTATTTATAGACATCGTATGTCCTCGGTGGATTCTTCAGTGTTATCAGCAGTTGGGTCTCGCACGAATATTCAGACATGAACCCGTAGTTTTGGTGGGTGAGAGCGCTATGTACTTCTAGATGCTTCAGAATGTGCTTGCATATTTTGTGTACTCGGAGTTTGCATGATATAGATGTTAGTGACACCTGTCTATAATTCCCAAAAAAATGTGTTTGTCTGCTTCTTTGCTATAAAAGATTCGGAATACCAGCACAGAGAACAGGGTATTGATGATTTTGACAGTTTATTTTTGGCAGCCCACCTATATGGGTAGACAGTAAACCAGTGGATTGGCAAAAATTGTATTCGATGCTTTTGCATTATAATAGCGGCGTACTCTTTAACACGGAGTAATCAGAGTCTTTTATTTGGTGTTTCAGACTGTTCGAAGTACGTCAGATAATCAAGACCTGAAACAAATGTGTAACCAGACGCAATTATCTCTACCTGCGGCGTCTGGGGATGGACACAGCTGCCTTGATATAAAATGTAAGTATGTGCACATTGTACAAAATTACTGTTAAAAACGATAGAAGTGCTGGCACAAGCTGCCGGTTCTTCCACCGGAATACCTTACGCAGGCCTGGGAATGAAGACCCTACATCGTTACGCTATGTAACACAGTGCTGAGAACTATTTTGATGTCTCTGTTTTTCAACGCCAACCACGTTGCTATGTCACAGCAGAATTATCGCCAAAATAAATAGCAACAACCAACGCGCGATCTCGCCTGGGCGAGGTCGTGTGGTAGTTGTTGCTACTTATTTTGGCGAAAATTATGTTAAGTTGTAAACATTAACCATTTTATTCATATATGAAGATAATGCGCAACCTGTGAGTGGAGTCAGTACTGAAAAAATATCAGGGGTTTTTAGGCTAAGAATGCATGATTAGAAATTTAATATCTATATTGTATTATTTCGTCGTACCCTGCAGTTCGTTCGGGCATTTTACATTTGTAATCCCTGCTTAACCAAAACGATCGTCCACGAGTTAAATTCAGGCCTGCAAATACAGTATTAAACTACTTTTGGCATGTCAATCTGTTTTTTGTTCCATCGTGACAAAACCAAGTAATTGTTATTTGGTTTATTTCCGAAGGTTGTTAATTTGTCGTTTGAGTAATCTAATTAATACAGGTAATCCGCATGTTAAACATTTTAATTAGTCGAGGTGAAAATTGACTTCTGAAACAGGGAACATAGCTGACAAATTTTCCCATTGGTAGAGATTAACGGTAAAGTTAGCTCCTCTTAATTTACTGAAGCCGTCAGTAAATTTAACACTTAGGATACGGGAATTTCTTATAAAGATTAAAATTTCGAAATGTTATCGAGCTTGTATCTCAAATGTGCGCATCATTTTAAAAGGTCGGGCAATCTTCTGTAAAGTAGTACAAAACTACAGAAGCTGGCTTTTTATAAAAAAAAATTCCCAATGAATTTGAACATTTGATTATTATTCTCGATTGAAACCATTTTTATAAATGAGAAAACGGCGTTTTCACCATCTTTTGATGTCCAAAACTATTTTCTACTCATTACATCAAAATGTGTTCATCATGACATATAATACAGACACTGTCCTTTCCATTAATATAAAAGTCTAGAAGATGAGATTTTCTAATTTTTGTAGCACATTCGTTTAATTAGGAGCCCAAGTGGACATTAATGTTGAGAGATGTGATACAGATATATTTTATTGGCGGATTATCTGTGAAGTGGTTGTTTCTAATTAACTTAACACCAAAGGCCAATTTTCCTTTTGTATTTTTTTATAAACGAAAACAACAGACAGCTCTCAGAGCTGTCTGCTGTTTTCGTTTATTAAAAGTAACAAATGGAAAATTGGCTTTATTTTGTACTGATGTTAAAGGCTTTTCTCAACAATTACTTGTTTCGTAATTGGACCTTGCTCGCAAGTCTAAAAACTTTAAAGGGGGATAACTTTATCGAAAGTCCATTTTCATGACGATGCAAGTCAGGGGTAATATCGTTACATCAAAAATTTGTCAATATTTTTTTATTAGCAATATGATCGCCTGGGTAAAAAAGTTTTTGTTTAATAAATTTCAGATGCCGATTCATATCTTACTTACTATGGGTTTAGACATAAATTGAAGAAAAATGTAAATCCTATGAATGCAAACTCGACTCTCATTCTCGACTTTTCTCTCTCAAATGGAGCTTATAAAGAGAGCTAACGTTTAAATACCGAATATTTTAAAGGTCTAGCAAAGTTTAAGGAGTTGTGCGAACTTACAGGAATGATTCTAAGGAATTCAAAATATGGTCATAGTGTTTGCATAATCTGCGAGGTTACGGGGTTTCATGTAAGAGGCGGATAATATCTGTACTTTTGGAAAAGAGAGTTGTATTTGCTTCTGTAATCAAGCATTACTCGTATGTTCGCCGAATTCGCATCTATTTTAACTGTCTAGTGAGCACAAATCAGACTGCCATTAAAATTGAGGGTTGGAGCTATCGTTTGTCACCATTAACATAGTCTTCATCCTTTCCGCAAAGATAATACCATTTCTAAATCTTACAGGGTGCGAAACATCCCGGAAATATTCTTAACGTATAATTTTAGTTGCTATGGATGGATGCACAGAAAAGTATACTGGGTTGAAAAGTGACACATCCTGAGGTCCTGTCGAAGGGTGTATCAATTAACGAACCGATGTTAATGTACATACATTCTGAAGTTTTTTCTGTTTCTATCTCAAGTGGAAGAGTACCACACCGGAATGTGGCCAAAACACTGTGATGGTGCCTTTGAGTCACAGAGAGTGTGTAGATTTCACAGTCGTTTGTGTTTTTGAATTGGCGGTATGTCCGCAGTTTGTTGCCATTTTCGTTTCCACGATCGTTCCAAATATCGTCTATCCATTTTTGTCTGTCGATAGCACTAAGTTTCTGTATAACTGTTGTCATGGACATCTCTGCCTCAAGACTGTTGGTAGTGAGGATTTTTTTCACTTTCATGTCCCACGATCTACAGTTTTTCAGAGACCACTTGTGGACGGATTTTACAATGCGATCGTCATGAAAGGAATCAATTCGTTTCCAAAACCTCACAATGTTTATTTTTTGCTTTGTTACCGCAGTCGTCCAACCCAGATCACCACGCGCAGCTGAATTTGGAGCGTTTTTGCTGAGTCCCAGGAAATATCGAGCTGCCCTGTTTTGGATCGTGTTGATTTTGCTGAATTCCACCAGTCCCCATATGGAACTGCCGTAAAAAAGCACTGGTTCGACTAATGAAACATAGAGTTTTTCAAACACTCTGAGACTCATACCACCTGCATTAGAACACTTGTTAATGACTGCAGCTAAAGCACGACTTGCTGATTTTGCCAGTTCCGAAGTAGTGAATTTCATGTCCAGGTATTCGTTGAGACATAGGCCAAGATATTTATAACTTTGGGCATATTCAATCCCAATATCGCCACTCGAGAACTGCTTGTTTGATCGTATTTTGCTGGTGTTTCTGAAGTGTATTACCTTCGTTTTCTCTTTATTGATTGCGAGTCGCCATTTTGTGCACCACTCTTTTAATAAGTCCAGTTGTCTTTGTAGATTGTCTTCTGATTCAGCCAGTAGGATAACATCGTCCGCATATAGTAAAATTCCAATCTTTCTCCCGTCTATGTCTATTCCGCAATTGGCTTTGTTTACATCTTCAGCTAGATCGTTGATGTATATTGAGAAAAGAGTTGGTGATAAATTGCAGCCTTGCTTAACTCCTTGATTCACCGAGAATGGATCTGTAAGCACACCATTGACACTAACCGCGCTTCTTACGCTGCTATACAGTGACATTATAGCATTGTAAATTTTACCAGACAGTCCCATTCTCCTTAATTTATACCAGAGACAGTCTCTGTTCACTGTGTCGAATGCTTTCTTTGCGCCCACGAAGCATGCAAAGGTGTCTTTGCGATTTAATTTTCAATTGTTAATGATGTTATACAACACATACAGGTGGTCGGTACAACTTCTATCTTTCCTGAAACCATTTTGCTCATCACAAAGCAATTCATTATCCTCGAGCCAAGCACATAATCTAGCGTTTATGACACTGGTGTAAACTTTACACGGAATTGATAGTAACGTGATGCCTCGGGTCGATAAGGGATCTCTGACGTCACATTTATCGCCTTTAGGTATGGGTTTGATGATGCCAAATCTCCATTCGTCAGGTATTTGCCCCTTTTCGAAACAGTGTGATATTATGCGATAAACTAGATCCACACACTTGTCATTTTTAAGCACTTCGGGTGGGATCTCATCAATGCCGACAGCTTTCCTATTTTTTAAATGTTTAATTGCAGTTAGAACCTCTTGGCGACTAATTTCTTCGTTGAGCAGTGATACATCAGGCTGTGAAATAGTATCACTTGAAAGAAGGTTTGGAGGTTTCAGGTTTCTAATGTCATTTAGGTGTATATTGTCAAAACATGAAGTCTCCGAATCAGTAAAGAGTCATTCATAATCATTTTTCCACTTATGTAGTACATCGTTGATGTTCGTAGAGACGTTTCCTTCATTGTCAATTATTTCCCATGGTATAGTTTCTTTGTTCCCATTATTTTTTCCAAGTTTGTTTATTTTTTGCCAGAAATTATGGGCGTTGTTACTAAAAAAGATTTCATCAAGCTCTTCTTGTTGCTGTTGTTGATATAGTCTCTTCAGATTCCTATTTAATTTGTCGAATTTACGACGCTCGGCACAAAACACATATTTCAGATTTGCCTTTATTGTATTTAATTTACAGTCTATCCATTGTTTTTCTGCTTTCTTAACGACTCCCCATTGTTTTTTTAAATCCATGTTCCAGTAGGGTTTACGGAATGATTTTCCCCCATTTTTAGTCGCTGCGTTGTTTGTACAAGGTTTCCACTCCAATTGTTTTTCCATTTCAGATTTAATCAGTTCTTGAAAACATTTGTAGGCTTCATTAAAGTTGTTATGTTCACGTATCTCATTCTCAATTTTGTTGATTGTGTTAATTAAGGCGTCGGTAATTTCTGGATTATTTAAAAAGGTGTCCAGAATACAGTTGAGTTTGTATAGTCTTTTCGAACTTTTAGCTTGCGTATTGTTTGCTGATTTGTCACTAATAAGAGTGTTTGTTTTTAGCTCCCACTGAATTATCGAATGGCTAGGTATTGTTTTCCCAACAGTTGATTCAATGTCACTTAAGATGCTTGTCATTCTCTCCACGCGCATATTTTCACACTTCCTAAGAGATTCGTGAGGCACAGTGGCATAATCGACGACAGCTAAACCCCTATGTGAGACACTGGTGTAATCAGTTGGCCATCCCAATCTACCATTCAGCATACACATCGAGGTGTTAACAAGAAAGTCAATTAACAGGTCACCACTGTAGTTAGCCACTTCGTCTAATATTTCTCTCGGAGGTATACTGTCAATTCCTTCTATGAAGTCTTGCAACATTCCACACCTTGAGTTAAAGTCCCCGCAAATTTGTATAATTCCTTCATTTTGATACTGATACACGTGGTCTCTTAGTTTGTCAAAGTATTCATCGGGATCACAAGATCGAGTAGAATTAACTGGCGGGAGATAGCATACACAGAAACATATATTCTCTTCTTGTTGTTTGGATTCCATTTTAACCCACAGTATACCTTCTGTTTCTTTATTCAGAACAGAGACTTTGTAAATGTCTAAAATACAATTTGTCACAAAACAACCTACACCACCCGATCCCCGGCGAGCATTTTCGTTGATAGTCATTCTGTTGTTTCCAAACCACTTATATTCCCGAATGTATGGCTCCTCATTGTCTCGCAAAAATGTCTCCGCAACACCAAAAACATCACAGTCTAATTTTGAGATAAGGTGTATTTTAAGCTCTTACTTTAAACATATTTTATTTGCCATAACTATTGAGCAAAAAGGATAGGAGGACAAGTGCTTTCCACTTAGTAGAAACCTCCGCTCCCATAACATGAATACAGAAAATGTATGTTTTAAGCTCTTCACTTTCTGTATTTCTTATTGACCACCCGTCACAGTTCCAAAAAACAAACTTCAAGTTTACATATCTTCGTAGAGCGTTTTGTTGTTGCTGATTTCTTTTTACTATTCGATTACCGACCACTTTATAACTCTCGGTCTTTCCAATTTCTTTCAAGATTGTTCGTAAGTTATTTTGTTGAGATCGTACCTCCGGAGGTAAATCATTTTCAATGAACACCTTTTCAAACTGTTTGTTCTTCTTTAATTTGTTTTTATTTTTCATAACCAAGCTCTTTTGGTCACTATTCGTCACACTTGCAATAATTACTCCAGGCTTGTTATTGAAACCCTGTTTTCGCTCAGCTTTGGTTACAGTAACATTGTTTAGTTTGAGCCCATCTCGAATCAAACTGTTAACCTTGTTCAGTACATACTTGTTGTTGTTTTGCTCATTCTGGGATACCCTTGATCACTAAATTATTCCATCTGTATTCATGTTTTTCACTAGTTGTACTTGTAATTATGTGATTATTGTCTTTACAGATATTCTCTGACTCCTGTACTCTATCTGCCAACATAGTTGCTGCAGCACTCACAGAGGATAGTTCTTTGTCCATTTCATTTCTGACTTTTTTAATTTCATTTTCAATTTTCTGCTCAATAATCTGAGAGATTTCTTGGGAAACATTTTTCTGCAATTTGTCAAATTGCTCTTTGAAATCCTTTCCCATCTTTTGAACTGTTGAGGATAAATTGCATACCACATTACTAAGTTTCTGGATCTCTAACATCACACAAACACTGTTTTGAACATCGTCACCCGTGTTATCGTTTAAGTTCCTTTGTTTTTTTTTATATTCGCCATCCTCATTGTCAGAAGAATAAATTTTCTTTCTTCCTTCTTTGCTTGCATTATTTCCTGTACAAAATCTAGGTGTAATGGCCGTCATTGTCTTTTCTTGTTCTTGTTCTCGGTCATTTTGCTCGGCACATTCAGTGGAAACAATATTAGCAGACAACATGACCTCCTTCACAAAGTCATTTGCACATGCAGCATTCAATGGCTGTTTAGACTGATCTAAATGCACTATCGAATCTCCGCCTGATACACTAGAGCTCTCCGACACCTGTGATTATTTGTGGGATCCATTCCGTCCATAACTAAAGTCTAACGAAATTAATAGTCTTTTTTGTAAATAACTCAATCCAATGTTACGAAAGTGTCTACACCACAGTAAAGCACCACGTATCACTATCACCGTATCACTATTAAAGTTCCAATAACGTACGAACACAACTTGCCGAATCTAGATGGATGGGCCGAAGTTTTGCACAGGAAAAAGTTGCTCCGGCAAAAGCTCAGGTTCCTATGGGAATTTAACACTAGATGCTTCGGCGAAGCTCCGGGTAACCGAGAACGATCTGTCACTCCTATGCTACTGAAGCTGGGGTAGGGTTAGAGAGAGCTAGGAGAAAACAGAATGTTAAAAGGCAGAGCAGGTCTTGAATAATAAGGTATAATAGGGCAATACATTGCAAAGGTACACCATATAGCCCACCATTATTGGATTATAGGCAAACCATTAAGGCCCCGTATAGCATTACATGCTACAAGGAGCATAGTAGGTAGGGTTTGCACAAAACATGGTTCCCAGGCTTTAAGGTGGATCGCGATGAAGGATTGTTCCAAAAGCCTCATACCATGAAAGTGATACTGAAACGTCTCGGTCAAGATACTGTCGAAAGGAATTGTTGGCGAGGCTTGGGTGAATGGCGCAATTTGATTAACACCAGAGATATCTGTTCCCATACAAGCGTAATATGAAGCATGTTATATGCATGTAATACTATCAATGGCGTATATCAAATGAAATTACATGTGTCTGATGTATGTTGTGTGGTTGTTATGGTAATTTGCGTAAGCGGCCATGCGGCAATATCATCACCATCATCACCCCATTTTGTGGCCTTAATGGTGGTCAGTACTCCATACGTTAATCCCCCTATAGGATAACATATACAAAATCAATTTCTTCCTATAAAACGGTAATCCTTCAGAGAGTACCTTCGTGATTTGCACGACAGACCTCGCGACCTAGTTGCAACCTGAAAGCATAATTTTTTCTGAAACACATTAATTTTATCCTCGGGTATGAACAAAATACAGCGATATCTTTGCACCCGTGACAAAAAAAACATGTTTGATCACTCCCACCGCCGTCCCTTCTTCCGCTAGGCGACAGTAGCCGATCAAAAACTACCTAATGTCCAAGGCGACACACATCCCGCGCTAATTGCATCCCACAATACAAGTTTCATCGAAGACACTCAGATATATCCCGAGATATGGCCGTAATACCGACATATTGTTGGAAAAGGGTGGTAAAAATTATTGTCTAACTTCCCTTTTTTATTGGTTCGATTCGTTTGGTGCAGCGCTGATTCGGAAATCGAATCTTTGAGATATTCTCAAACTCCAATTTAGTGTCTCCTTTTGAACTCTCCTTTTATCATCAGGTCTTCTATACAGAAGATGGTAAAACAAGAGCTCAAGTAAGTTCCGTGGGCGAGACTATTTTGATTCCATTCTGGAATATTCCGCTCTTTTGATTGACTTGCCCAAACAGACGGGTTGCCATTGAATATAATGATTGTATTGCCACTGGCAACATTAACAACTTGCATGCTGCTGGTGGATATTCCACCCAGCGGAGAGTTTCTCTTGACACTGAAATAAGTATAATTTGGGCACAATTAATCAAATTTTACCCATTTTTTTTCAATTGGATCTTTTCACCATTGATTTCTTGAGTTAAACTTAGATGATTTTTGTCATCAAATCTAGTCATGGCTGCTTCACAGCAGCCATGACAAGATTTCATGAAAAATATTTTGAAAATACTCAGGAGGTAGACAGTTAAGAGTTGTAAGAAGGTTCTGTATGTGAGATTGGTTCGAGATTAGATTTGATTCTAAATAATCTACCTGATTTGATTTTGAATTCGATTCGACCCGAAATTTTGAGATTAGCAGTACCCTGTGTTTTTATTTATTTAATCTTATTTGTTTCCCAAGGTTTGGCGAACATGTTATGCAACTTATATTAACGCATCTCCTTGGTCCAATGGCGCAGGTGGGTGGGATGACCTTCATCGCGTCAACTTCGTGGCCTCGCTCTTCTCGAATACTACGAAGGGATATTTTAGCCTGCTCAGAGTGTCTCTCTCTCTCTCTCCGCACAGAGGTCAGCCATTTTACACCCGCACCCAAAAGGGCTGTGACAGCATCATCTCCACGACTGATGCTGACAAAGAGTGTTCGGACACCTCGAGAACTTTCCCCGACCGAGGATCGATCTCGAGCCCTCTGGCATGAGAGACAAGAGCACTTATCCACCCAGCCACACCTTCTCCACAAGCAACAATGAACGTATATGTCCACAAGCAACACTGAACGTATATTGTCACTAACGGTAGAAGTGCTGATAATGATTTTAACTGTATTGTTTGTATTATATAAAGGATTGGAACAAAACGACATCGTCTACGTGGCAGAGAATTGATTGGAACGTGTCTTCGCGTTTCGACTATATGTTGGACTGAATGTGCGTTGTAGCTGATGGTGGCAACATTAACAATGATATCAAGAATTGTATTTGTGATTATTTTCGCTTTACTCTTAGCGTGTATTAACTGTGCGAGTCCTGACGAATTAAAACCCTGGACCAAGCGAAACAGTCTGCTGAAATCATATTTCAGTGCGCCTGTCGCAAATATTCTCCGATGTGAAAAGGTTTGTGAACGACAGAATGTGTGTGGGGCAGTCTCTTTTGAAGTTAATTCAAGAGTTTGCTATTTGCACCGCACAAATGTATCAACTACTTCAACCAGCAGCAGTGGCAAATATATGTACCGGGTAAGTCTCGAAGATATTTTAATATTCGTGTGTTACGCATTGCAAATATATCCAGAGAAGATACACTTTTCTTTTGTGTGTTTGTCACTAACATTTAATGGAATAGATTCCTTCCACACGCAAACTAGGAAATTATTTTTTTTTTAAATTAATGCAGAACCCTTGCGACATTGGATAAACGTTTTGCAATTCTACTCTGCTGTCTGTATCGTGGGACTTCGTCGATGCATGCAATATCCACGACTGCATGTTAAGGCCCTGCGAATCTTCAATTTCAAGTTACATCGAATACTGAATACAATCAAGCAAAATCTTCAAATCGAAATCAAATCTCATCGCTTTTCAAATTTCAAGTATGAATGTAATATAAATGTTGCCATGTTCCACCAGAATGTTTGTATTCAACTTCGAATCGCATTTGAATAGTTAATCAAAAAGCCGGATTATCCCAGAACGGAATCAAAGTGATTTCAGAGGTGGAACCTTCTTGAACTCTTCTTCATAAACTGGGGCTGGTGGTCTTGATTGTCAGAATCCGTCAGCCTAAGGTGCATAGAGCTGTTCAGATTTTTGCTGCAGTCAAAGTTAATTACTTCGTTACTGAGCTTCTGTTTTCAAATAACAGTCACATTGACCTATTATCATTGTTAACTTCTCGTTCAGTTGGTAGGGTAGCCAGGTGTTTGAAAACACTTTTCTCACCTGTTCACAGTCGCTTATTTTATTTTCTATTTGCTGTACTTCAGTTTTAAGTTTTGAGGGTTCATCGGGAACACGTAGCCTAGTCTGAATTGAATTAAACTTAATGTAAAATAGTTCTAGTCTTTAGGGTGATGGCAGGTAGACATACAACCTGGCCATGCCATCTCCCAGCAGCATGTATTAAATGTTTCTGTTTATACCATACTTACAGTACGTGGAGAGTGGGTTGTAACTAAATCACCCGCGGAGTGGAGTTATCACCCAAACTATAACTTTCAATTTTGTACATATCGACATAAAACACAAGCAATGTTTCAGCCAATGGACCTCCGGGTTAAACCGGTTGAAACTTTGCTTGTGCTGGTTATGCTTTGCAACAAATTTGTTATTATTGCTTTTGTGGAATCTCCACTCTGTGGGTGATTTAGTGATAATACACTATCCACGTATGTATTACTATGTACTGTGAAAATTCTGCTGAATAAAATATCTGTATATCTATCTATTCTAGTATCAGGTCTCCTGTATAGGAAGACGAGTATGATAGGAGACCATTGGTATGAGTTTGAGAACATCTCGACGATTCGAGAAATTCCGAATCAGCGCGTCTCGCATCGAATCGAATCATCGGGGCAATTTTTAATCGAATCGAATTTCGAAACTTCGCAGGACCCGACTACATATTTTTCATGTGAACTATATATCAAATATTAACACACACATATATCGCCTATATCAAGCAGGAATTCCACCAGGAATAGTCCTAGCACCGCGCCACTGGATTGAGAACTGTGAAGTTACTTCCGAAGGTGGCCTCGACGGGAGTCGGTCCGGGTTCACGACACACAATCGCCTGGCCATAAATGCTCTGCCACCATACCAACTGAGCCATCGCCCCCCCCCCCCCCCTCAAAAAAAGGTTGTGATTGACTCAGTCAGTATGTTAGTTCACATTTACATCTCAAACCGTGATCGATATACGAGAATTGACAATTACTGAATTGTAAGAATAGTTTCTGTGTTGATTCGTAATTGTCTACAAGTGGCCTGTATTTTATTTATTGTGAGATTTACCCGTGGGTCGTTTGCCTTAGCATCCAATGCAACCGGAACAGATTAGTGTTACAACTAATAACTCACATACAGATAAAATCTTACACAACCGCCCAAAAGAATAAAATTGGACACCTGTACACACCTGTATATATCGAGGTACGACTTGGACATCGCACACATTCCAATTTGCACATCTGTCTTTATCACGGTTCAGCCTTGGTCCCGCACAATGAACCTCCTGCAGCGCAAACACAAACAAGTTTTAAAACGCTTGCAAATAATGTGTTTTATATTTTCTTTTTTCAGCCCTTGTCAAAAACAGTAGCCTGGAATGTTTTTTGTACATCAGAATTTGTTTAAGCTTACTAGTGGTTTATAGTTGTTCGTAAACTGAGAAATAAAACACAAGCGTTGTATATTATTACCGCGTCATAGGGTGTTCCCTAGTACATTAACAAAGTTTAATAGGGCATTACAAGAACGTAACGCTCAACTTCAAGACGTCACGTGTCGTGTCGGGTTAATAATCTCATTAACAGCCCGACACGTCACGTCATTAACAGCCCGACACGAGGAATCTTGTTCCTCGCCGTCGTACACTCGGACATGGAAATGGTTTTAATTAGTAAGCGATATAATTTTTAAATTATTAACCCTTTAACCAACGTAACGGCCAAAACCGGCCAGCGCTATTCTCAAAAATCGCCTATTAATTTTAATTATTTTTTTCATTTTTTGTCTCAAAAACATAGGTTATGACCCCTCATTGGAACGAGCTCGTCGAGCTCGTTGCAATGAGGGGTCATAACCTATGTTTTTGAGACAAAAAATGAAAAAAAAAAAAGTTATTCAAGAATTTATTTTGCAAGTGTCGTCTGCTTTTCATGTTAAGTAAAGGGTTAAATAAGTAAAATGTCCAGCAAAATCTAGCCCCATAAGAACAAGGAGTTGTATATAGCAGTATATAGTAAGTCTGTATACATTTTAAGTCTTTATTCCAGACTAAGAAGCTGTAAATATCGTGTCTGTTCTTAAATGTTCTAACTTCGTTTCAACTGAAAGCGTAAATGACAAGCATTTGACACCAGTTTGTTTGACAACAGACGATTCTATCAACTATCAACTATCAAAATTGAAAACGTTAAAAATGTCTCAATCAAGCGAATTAAACTAAGACCAATCGAATTTTTTGGAACAAAGTTCCAACCCAGAAAGAACAAATCGTGCCACAAAATTGGGTTGGGGAGTGAAGAAATTCAACGATTGGCTTCAAAACACGTGGAAAAGACGTTGATTTTTATTCAGTTTTACCTGCATCGTTAAAGGAAGTTCTGAGGCAATTTTATGCAGAAGTGAACGGTAACAAGCAGGGAAACACACTAACCGCAAGCACCCTCACTGCAATTAGAGCAGCTTAACATCGTCAACTTTAGACAGCTCCTATACGTAAATCGTTCAACATCATAAAAGACCGTGAATTGATAAGTGCAAACAGCATGTTTACAGTACGGTGTGAGCTGTACTTCAAAGCTAATAACTCTGAACCCAAACATAAGCCGGCAATCGAGGGGGGGCGGGGGGAGGGGGGGGGGGGGTATAAAGAAGTTGGGTACCCATATCCAAAAAAGTATGTATTCATCAGAATGCTACTCGAGGCAACTTGGTTTTATTTGTGCTACCGTTTCAGCAAAACGGGACGTGGGGGATTGGCGCAGATGAAGACCGATGTGTTAAACGTCAAACAGATTCACATGGTGTTGAGTATATCTCAATGACTATGACAGAAACCACAAAGAACCTCCAGGGAGGGCATCGACAAACCGACATGGATTACAATGACCAGAGCCTGTGCGGACCGGGCGTCCACATTTTCAAATTTTATCTGTCAAAATTACATCCTGACAGTGAGAAATTGTTTCAAACACCAAGGAGTACATATATACTAATAAAAAAAGTAGGGGATATTTTTTAAAAGTGAGATATATGAAGGAATATATTTAATATTTTCATCAAAAAGACAGTTGAGGCATGGCACTGTAACATCTGGTGAATGATTGCAGCGATAGTTGGGTGTCTGACAAGCACGCATTCCACGCACTGACTTGTAAGATGCATGGACGGCCAGTCAGGGAATTTACCACTTTCAGCCCAAGACCTCAATACCTTGTAAATCCTCATCGATTCGCGAGACAAGCGTGGATCCCACGTGACATACTCCTCACCAAACGTCCAATATCATCTTCACTGATGTTATTCCACTCTTTCTGCAGTGCAGAGGCGAGTTCTTGGAGATTGGTAGGGGCTGTTGGCGTTGTCGTAGGCGCCCGCCAAGCATATCCCAGACGTGCTCGATTGGTGAAAGGTCTGGGCTTGGTGCTGGCCAAGGCAGTGTAGCGACGTTCTGCTCCTGGAGGAACTCTGTAGCGACACGGGCTCTGTGTGCTCTTGCAGTGTCATCTTGGAAAATGAATCGACGGCCGTGACGTCGCGCAAACGGCACCACATGAGCTGCTAACATGTTGTCACGGTAGTACTACCCTGTGACGCGATCTTAGAGGACTTGTAATGCTGCTTTGCATGTCATGGTTATGCCTCCCCACACCATAAGCGATGCACCAACAAAACGATCGTGCTGCATAACGGTTACGTCATGGTATCGTTCATTCCGCCGCCGTCACACTCTGTTTCGCCTGTCGAGAGTGAACCTCGATTCATCGGAAAACATGGCGTTGCTCCATCGACGATTGTCCCAATGCTGTCGTGCGCCACACCAATTACGCCTTGTTGCGATGTGGCGTTCAGTCAAACATGGAATTATTCGAGGTTGTCGAGCATATAAATTCCAGCTGTGTAGGCGATTTCGGGTAGTCTGACCACTGACTCGCACATCTGTCGCTCGGTGCAGCTGCTTCCAATTTCCGAGGTAATTTGATGGCAGTAACGTAATGCTGTGGTTCGGATGAACCGATCCTGGTTAGCAGTTGTCGCCCTTGAACGACCTGACAGATCTTTGTCATCAACATTGCCTGTCTGACGGTAGCGTCACAACCTGCTAAGCACCGATTGAGTAACGTTGAGAATTTGAGCTATTGCAGTCTGTCTGTTGCCGCCTTCTAACATGCTAACGGCACGTAAACGTACGTCACGTATCAGTTTACCTTTCGACCAGAAACTATTGATGAACGAGTTTATACCAAGAAAAGAACGACGAGACCTTCGAAAACGCCCGCCCAGTACAAATTAATGTTTCAAAACGTACCTCACAGACATTAACGCGGCGCTCCTGAGAAAAAACCTGCACGAAGTTTCGTGGGCCGGTGACATTCATGACCCACGCTAAACGTGGTAAAATATTGATGTGCCCAATCACGCGTATCCAATACCATTTTCTGAAAATATCAACATCAGTTTGTATATCCCCTTCTTTTTTTGAATAGTATAATTTAGATGAGCATTGGTTCAGAAACGATCCAGTGTGGAAAAATATGTTGTCCAAAATTATTCAAAGGATTTCAGATAGAAGCAGCCTCTTCCGGGTATACACATGTCACAGTGTGAGAGCTTCCACTATTACAAATATATATCATGCGGGAGTTAACTCTCAGAGTATAATTTCGCTGACAAAACACTCAAAGCATCAACCACTATATAAGTGGCATTTCGAGTGAACAAAAAAGCAATGTTCAATAATGTTAAATGAAACATTAAATACATCTGCCAATGTGACGAATTCTCTGATATTGAAGATTTTACTGAAGCCAGCTATGGAGAGTTTAGTATTGACTTGAATCAGTCAATTTCTAGTGCTCAACCTGAAACAAGTAGTGTGATTGAAGATAATCTTGTATCCCTACCAGTTTTAACATCTAACAGTATTTGCGAAGCTGCTCCTGTAGTTCTGACAGCTTGGAAAGAAGGTGTAATAACAATACCGCTCCTAATGTATATTCAGAAACTGTCTGCAATGTGGAAATTTCATCAATAAACGCTATGTCATACAACCCACAGATGAACACATCTTGGAGGTGCTGTATTCATCAACAGTACAGTTCATATTTACAAGAATTAACTCTTGATCACGTTCATGAACAGCTGCCAAACCTATTGTAATGAGTCATCAATAAATTAACAGTGTTTCGACTTCAAATATTCATTTGCCTCAACCTGCCTTTGTAAGACATTAAGATTTTCTAATTTGATCATCACAGCGTTTGGAAAAGTAAGGTAAATTTCATATCATTGCTAAAGAAATACATTCCCGCTGTGAAACGATAAAAATATTGATATCAATGGGATCAACTTGGGGACTAGATTACAATGACATCCATATTTGTATGATTTTGTTCAGAAAATAAAAAATAATATATGCCAAGTCTTTGTAGCCTTATATACCTATATTTTCTGGCTGCTTGTGGCTGCCATATAAGGTACAGGGCCAAAGGTTTCTCAGAATCACAATGATTATTATAGTAATAACATGGCTCTGTCGGGCCTTGTGGTTTATTGACGGCCCGACAGGTGTGACTAACAGGCCTTCAGCTTATTAACGGCCCTCGATTTAGTTTCGGGCCTTTTATAAGCTGTCGGGCTGTTATTCACACCTGTTAGGCCGTTAATAAACTACAGTGTTCTCCAATGTCATGTTATTGTTATATTCACAAACATTATAAAAACCTACACACCATATATCGGTCCCAAAATATGGCGAGGTGTTTGGTTCGCAAAATTTAGATTCACTGCAAGGAAAAACCAATTTCATATCATCGCCATGTCATTGTATGAAAATCAAAAAGTTGTTTCTGCTATTGCAAACAGAGAAAATAAAGAAATAAGTTTTGCTGAAATGGCCCTATTATTACTAAGAAGGTAGAGTAAGCAGCGTGGGTCAATATATTGCAAAAAATATGATACCGTCTGCATGTGAGAATGGTGATGAAAACAAATCAAGAACGCGTTAAGGCAGCAGCAGAATGTTAAATATACAGTATGTGAAGAGTGAATTTCCACTAAACACTCGTCGAGTGAAGTTTTCACCCAGACAATAACAGTCAATTCCTGTGGTAATGCATGAAAAGGACAAGTACAGTTTTAGGTAAGGGACCTCCGGGCTCTACCCGGAGGTCCCTTGGCTGAAACTTTGTTCGTTGGTCTAATGCTTTTTCCCAAACAAGGATTTTTTTTGTCTGTGTAGAGACATCACCCCACGAGTGATTTAATAATAATCACTCTCCATGTACTGTATAATAGGTCAAGATCTTGCAATGTTCTACCCGTTAACTTTCCGGGTACACTTAGAAGGGTGTATCCCACGGTATCGGTTCGGTATTCGATATCTGACTTCACTGAGATTTGCTGATAGTACCAAAAGGGAATTCACCCCAGCGAAATACAGAATACTTTGTTCTTGTATTATTTTACTACAGCGCCACGAATGCCACGGCCAATAAACTCAACTTGCCATGCCAGCACAAATCATATGTATAATAATTTTGTGACTTCTTCTAAGCACACTTTAAACCACAAAGGCCTAGTTCGTGTTTTTGCGATCTCAGAACATTTGCCATTAACATTCCATCAATAGGGGGTCTTGCAGACAATAGATAAATCACCCGAGCAGTGATTTCTATCCAGCACTTGACTAGAAATCACTGCTAAGCAACTGGCCATGTACATGTTGTAGTCTAATGGGAAGTCAGTACAATTTCCCAGGCCCTACGGGTTAACAAAGCTGAAAAGAAAATCAGTCACTTTTTTAATGGAAATGAACACATCAACTGCTATAAAGCCTCAACAAGGCCTTGTAAGTAGCTAATGCTGGAAGATATAAAAAATCAGTTTCAATGATGAGTTCAGTTCGTTTATTCGATATCCCATTATAACGGTTCAGTTTTTCGGTATTTTGCTCTTCTCCAATCACGGGTGTAGTTACGATTTCCTATTGGCGGGGGGGGGGGGGGGAGGGATTTTTTTTACCGGTGCATGGTCGGCATATGCCACAGGTATATTCGAAGGCCGTAGGCTCCCCGTACCCCCACCGATTGAAGGGCCATACCCACCCCCACCTCAGGCCTACAGTATCCCCTTCCGTTGGTGGAAGTTCGGGCGGGGACTCCCCCGAGAAACCTTTGAAAATTCAATACCCTCAGAGTGAATCGGGAACCCTCTGGTGCATTAATTTTCCCCATTTTGAGGAGAGGCGCACTATACTTTTTAGTGCATTGCCCCCCCCCCCCCCCCTCCACCCTACAGCCAACCTTCGCTACGCCATTGTCTTTAATAACGACGATTTCCCCCAGTAATGACCTTTTATTACTGAAGAAAAAGGATATGTCGCTGAGTGCTAAAAGAGACAATATTACTCTCGGAATATGTTGCATGAATTTTTGTATTGTAGGAAAGCGGTTGAAGATAAAAATTACGAAAAGAATTCAACCAACGGAAATGACTTAGTAGATAAACAGAATGTATAAATTTGATACATGTTCATCTCCATAAAGTTGAGTTGACAAACACATTGGAATCTGGTGAACATACCCCACACACCAACCCATCGACTCGAGCGATGGAAAAGGTACAATAATGATACAGTTGAAACTAGAAGTCCTGTCAGAATTATGGCAGAAAATGTTCGTTAGTTAATGCACTCCTTACTGTAGAAAAATAAAGTAGTCTGAAATACACAAGAACGTTTGCGCTGTGCAATATAATGTGCTATTAGCGAGGTCGGTAGTGAAATCACGAACTGAACCTATCAAACAACAAGAAAATATTGAGACAACACTATGTGGAGGGAGAATTGCTATTTAATCGCTGTGGTATAGATCTTTCATTCAGTAATTATTTACAACTCTGAGCAAAAGACAAGGAGACTTGCACATGTTCATCACTTCCGGAAGGATATTATAAGTTACAGGGCGTTTAGTTGGCAGATACAGTGCCATATACGGCGAAGAGAAAACAATATTGTTTTTTCTTCGCCGTATATGACACTGTATCTGCCAACTAAACGCCCTGTAACGTATTTATTATGCACGGCATGCTAAAATGTCATTGGGGAAGTTAACCCAACGAATAGCTAAATCATGCGCACTTCTCGAAAAATGTAAACAAAGCAGACGATGTTTACATTCGCAACAAGGGGAGTAACTTTGCTTCCGCATTCTAATAAATAACCCGTGACTTGTTCTATAACTGCCAATGTTTTGGGCTGGTTTGGCATTTTATTATAACAGTTTCATTCAATCGAATGCAATGTTTATACGACGGAGCTATTTTATATTGTGAGTCTTCCGTACGACTGTGCTGCAGCATGTACGTACGTGTAAATTAAAAGCTGAGGCGTGTGGATATAATGATAAAACAAAATGGCTGACAGGCACCTAATATTAAATTAATATTGGGTGCTTTTCAGCCATCCTGAACCTAATATTGCGGAGTCTATGTCTCTTTGTAACTTCATTTGATTGGATAAACAAATTTACTAGAATAATAATTTCTTATACAGTGCAGCCGTGAAGGATTGGTCACATTCAACGCGTGAGCAATATTTCCACGGACGCAATAATATTGGATTCCAGACACTAATTATATGAATAATCATCAAAAATTTAATTAATGAAGCTTCGAGAACAACCGATGATTTTTATTACCTGGTAAATGCATGCGTGGACATCACTGCCCACGTGTGGATTACGACCAATCCACGGCGACTGTACTGGAAATAAACTGAGAAATACTTGTTCTACTTTTTCCGCTGTCTTATTTGATATGATATAATACATTTTTGGTGGGAATAACTCAGATCATACTATAAAGCAATGACAAAATACGATTAGATGTTGCAAGCTGAAAAGGGACATTATTACCATAAGTCTGAAAAAACACTTTCCACCTGCAAATTAGGATGAGCGTTATGACTATAACTTTCAAGCTTGGTCTGAGATACAATTTAGGGCGGAGTAATGATTTAATGGTCTTAAGCTAGTCTTTTTGAAAATAAAGAGGAGGTGTATAATGACTCTCCCAGAGATGAGGACTTGGGTAATGCTCCCAGGCGCCTATTTTAATTTGAGGGGACGTGATGAGTAGGGCCAGTGGTGATGGCGGGGTGGTTTCTAATATGTCTGAGTAACGTAGATTCTGAAAATAATCATTATCCACCGCTCCTATCCTAAAGATGGCTCTGATAACACTTGGGTCCTATGGTGAGGTGGTCAATAAGAGAGTGGGGGTGGGGGGGTGGAGACAACCGCTTCTTGGTGCGGTAAAATATGTCAAAATATGTCAATATAGCAGTGAAATTCAGACATCGAAACGAAACCTGCCACAAAAAAACACATTTTGCGATGCTTGGAAATAGGACCGCATCTAAGGTTTACCCCGGGTGGGGATATAATTGTGCCTCTTCGCCACCGGTTTTATGATCATAATTGTGACGATCTTGAAGTTGTGTTATTTGAGCCTTAACTTTATATCGTCCATGGCCGATACGTTTCGTTTTTGGAAGAGATTTAGAGAAAAGTTAGCTCCTCTTAATTTCCAAAAGCTGTCAGTATATTTAACGCTAAGGGCATGGGGGTTTCATATAAGAATTGAATGGCTTTTCCACGGGTGGGCAATATTTCCAAAGACGCAGTAATATTAGATTCCTAACACTAGTTATAGGAATAAACATCAAAAATTTCATTAATGAAGCAACCGGTAGTACCCGGTGCTTCATTAATTATCCCCGCATTTTCAAAAATGCGGGGATATAGTCGTGATCTCCGTCCGTACGTTCGTCCACACGTCCGTACGTTACATCCTGAAAGGCTCCTAGAGTATTCAATTCGAAACGATTAAACTATGCTAAGGAGTTCAGGTAGCAACTCTAGATGTACATGAAGGTTTCGGAATTTTGATTTGGCCCCAAGTGGTTCCCGTGGAACCACTTTTGTCGTTGGAAAATCAGTTTTCATCGAAAGGCTCCTGGGGTATTTAATTCGAAACTTTTAAACTATGCTAAGGTGTTCAGGTAGCATCACTGGATGTGAATGAAGGTTTCGGAATTTTGATTTGGCTCTAGGTGGTTCCTGTGGAACCACTTTTATCGTTGGAAAATCAGTTTTCATCGAAAGGCTCCTAGGGTATTTAATTCGAAACGTTAAAACTATGCCAAGGAGTTCAGGAAACATCTCTAGATGTGCATAAAGGTTTCGGAATTTTGAGTTGGCCCCAAGTGGTTCTGGTGGAACCACTTTTATCGTTGGGAAATCAGTTTTCATCGAAAGGCTCCTAGGGTATTTAATTCAAAACTATTAAATTATGCTAAGGTGTTCAGTTAGCATCACTAGATTTGCATGAAAGTTTCGGAATCTTGATTTGGCCCCAGGTGGTTCCAGTGGAACCACTTTTATCGTTAGAAAATCAGTTTTCATCGGAAGGCTCCTATGGTATTTAATTCGAAAGGTTTAAACTATGCTAAGGTGTTCAGGTAACATCTCTTGATGTGCTTAAAGGTTTCGTAATTTTGATTTGGCCCCAGGTGGTTCCAGTGAAACCACTTTTATCGTTCGAAAATCAGTTTTCATCGAAAGGCTCATAGGGTATTTAATTCAAAACGTTTAAACTATGCAAACGTGTGCAGGTAACATTTCTAGATGTGCATGAAGGTTTCAGAATTTTGATTTGGCCCGAAGTGGTTCCAGTGGAACCACTTTTATCATTAGAAAATCAGTTTTCATCGAGATGCTCCTAGGGTATTCAATTCGAAACGTTAAAACTATGCTGATGTGTTCAGGTATCATCTCTAGATGTACGTGAAGGTTTCGGAATTTTGATATGGCCCCAAGTGGTTCTGGTGGAACCACTTTTATCGTTGGAAAATTAGTTTTCATCGAAATGCTCATAGGGTATTTAATTCGAAACATTTTAACTATGCTAATGTGTTTCAACGGAAATGCGGGGATACATCATTGTGTGCTTTGCACACAAATAACTCTATCAAGTTTGTTTTGTTATTATTTTTCGATCTTTTAAAGTTTTAACCTCAATTACTATTTTCTCACGAACAGTGCTCAGTGACAACCGTTGCGCCAAATGTTATCGCAGCTTAAAATACAAATATAATCTTGCTGTCAGGACTTCTTAGCTGGTTAAGTGCATGAAGCCACCATGAGGGCTTTCAAAAAATAAGGATAAGAGCAAAAAACAACACGTTCCTTGCTTATATTTCATATTCAGTCTAACACAAATAATATTTTGTTTATATACATTTGTTTTATTACAAACTATTGGAGAGTGCCTTTGGGCATTTCCAATAAAATTTGTAATAAAACAAGTTTTGAATAAGACCACCAAAATTATCTAACCCTCAATAGATAATCACTAATGTGAAAAATATCTTGTTATTTGTACTTTTCGACGTTTGACGTCGCATTTTGAACAAAACGTGGATGAAACTGAATTTCCAGTGACGTTTTGCACGTCAGAATAATTAAAGTCTGAAAGGGTTAAAAATCATACCTTTCACTGCAGATACTACCAGCGAATCACAGAGAAAACATCATGAGCGAGCACGAAATAAATTCGCTAAAATATTATAAAAGTGAGAGATGTATACTATTTCAAGGTGAAAAGTTGGTATGATAATATGACATGCGATGCCCCTCCCCCCCCCCCCCCCCCCCACACACATCCATCTCTCAGGTGACTACATCTCCGTTCAGATATCTAGGTTTCAAAGCATTTCATTTTCTTGCCGTTGTTCTAGGACGCACACACGCAATCATTTGAATTGTTTTAATCAACAGACCTAAACATTAACAATTCTTCGTCCATTTTATGTCGTAAGACCAAGGTAGGGGTTGTTTTCCACCTGTCCGAGAATCTCGTTGATCAGTTCATATAATTTGGTATATCCCTTCTGCACTCTCGTTACATAGCACTGACTTAACATCCATCTCTCAGTTACTCGCCAATTTTCGGAACTGATCAGATCATTCTGTCGTTTTATCTGGTCCCTGGTGTTATTGATTTGGTTGCACAGTCGTCTGCGAATAGTCTAATTTTAGATGCTATACAGTATGGTATATCATCTATATGACACAGGTACTGTAAGGGTCCTAGTACACCCCCACCCGCGGCACTCCATAGTCAACACCAACATCACACAAACGGCTGCCCTCCAATATCAGTTTCATTTTTTCAATTGTCCTCTTTTGCAATTTCATCAGGTTTTACGGCTCTTTCCTAACCCTTGACCCAACGTAACGGTCCAAATCGGCTAGCGCTATTCTCAAAAATCGCCATTTAATTTTCATTATATTTTCTTTTTTTGTTTGCAAGTGTCGTGTGCTTTTCATGTTAGGTAAAGGGTTAATGGGAACACTGTAGAACACTTTAGGAAAGACCAATATGATGAGATACGTTTATTTATAGACATCGTATGTCCTCGGTGGATCCTTCAGTGTTATCAGCAGTTGGGTCTCGCACGAATATTCAGACATGAACCCGTAGTTTTGGTGGGTGAGAGCGCTATGTACTTCTAGATGCATCAGAATGTGCTTGCATATTTTGTGTACTCGGAGTTTGCATGATATAGATGTTAGTGACACCTGTCTATAATTCCCAGAAAATGTGTTTGTCTGCTTCTTTGCTATAAAAGATTCGGAATACCAGCACAGAGAACAGGGTATTGAAGATTTTGACAGTTTATTTTTGGCAGCCCACCTATATGGGTAGACAGTAAACCAGTGGATTGGCAAAAATTGTATTCGATGCTTTTGCATTATAATAGCGGCGTACTCTTTACACACGGAGTAATCAGAGTCTTTTATTTGGTGTTTCAGACTGTTCGAAGTACGTCAGATAATCAAGACCTGAAACAAATGTGTAACCAGAAGCAATTATCTCTATCTGCGGCGTCTGGGGATGGACACAGCTGCCTTGATATAAAATGTAAGTATGTGCACATTGTACAAAATTACTGTTAAAAACGTTAGAAGTGCTGGCATAAGCTGCCGGTACTTCCACCGGAATACCTTACGCAGGCCTGGGAATGAAGACCCTACATCGTCACGCTATGTAACACAGTGCTGAGAACTATTTTGATGTCTCTGTTTTTCAACGCCAACCACGTTGCTATGTCACAGCAGAATTATCGCCAAAATAAATAGCAACAACCAACGCGCGATCTCGCCTGGGCGAGGTCGTGTGGTAGTTGTTGCTACTTATTTTGGCGGAAATTATGTTAAGTTGTAAACATTAACCATTTTATTCATATATGAAGATAATGCGCAACCTGTGAGTGGAGTCAGTACTGAAAAAATATCAGGGGTTTTTAGGCTAAGAATGCATGATTAGAAATTTAATATCTATATTGTATTATTTCGTCGTACCCTGCAGTTCGTTCGGGCATTTTACATTTGTAATCCCTGCTTAACCAAAACGATCGTCCACGAGTTAAATTCAGGCTTGCAAATACAGTATTAAACTACTTTTGGCATGTCAATCTGTTTTTTGTTCCATCGTGACAAAACCAAGTAATTGTTATTTGGTTTATTTCCGAAGGTTGTTAATTTGTCGTTTGAGTAATCTAATTAATACAGGTAATCCGCATGTTAAACATTTTAATTAGTCGAGGTGAAAATTGACTTCTGAAACAGGGAACATAGCTGACAAATTTTCCCATTGGTAGAGATTAACGGTAAAGTTAGCTCCTCTTAATTTACTGAAGCCGTCAGTAAATTTAATACTTAGGATACGGGAATTTCTTATAAAGATTAAAATTTCGAAATGTTATCGCGCTTGTATCTCAAATGTGCGCATCATTTTAAAAGGTCGGGCAATCTTCTGTAAAGTAGTACAAAACTACAGAAGCTGGCTTTTTATAAAAAAAATTCCCAATGAATTTGAACATTTGATTATTATTCTCGATTGAAACCATTTTTATAAATGAGAAAACGGCGTTTTCACCATCTTTTGATGTCCCAAACTATTTTCTATTCATTACATCAAAATGTGTTCATCATGACATATAATACAGACACTGTCCTTTCCCTTAATATAAAAGTCTAGAAGATGAGATTTTCTAATTTTTGTAGCACATTCGTTTAATTAGGAGCCCAAGTGGACATTAATGTTGAGAGATGTGATACAGATATATTTTAATGGCGGATTATCTGTGAAGTGGTTGTTTCTAATTAACTTAACATCAAAGGCCAATTTTCCTTTTGTATTTTTTTATAAACGAAAACAACAGACAGCTCTCAGAGCTGTCTGCTGTTTTCGTTTATTAAAAGTAACAAATGGAAAATTGGCTTTATTTTGTACTGATGTTAAAGGCTTTTCTCAACAATTACTTGTTTCGTAATTGGACCTTGCTCGCAAGTCTAAAAACTTTAAAGGGGGATAACTTTATCGAAAGTCCATTTTCATGACGATGCAAGTCACGGGTAATATCGTTACATCAAAAATTTGTCAATATTTTTTTATTAGCAATATGATCGCCTGGGTAAAAAAGTTTTTGTTTAATAAATTTCAGATGCCGATTCATATCTTACTTACTATGGGTTTAGACATAAATTGAAGAAAAATGTAAATCCTATGAATGCAAACTCGACTCTCATTCTCGACTTTTCTCTCTCAAATGGAGCTTATAAAGAGAGCTAACTTTTAAATACCGAATATTTTAAAGGTCTAGCAAAGTTTAAGGAGTTGTGCGAACTTACAAGAATGATTCTAAGGAATTCAAAATATGGTCATAGTGTTTGCATAATCTGCGAGGTTACGGGGTTTCATGTAAGAGGCGGATAATATCTGTACTTTTGGAAAAGAGAGTTTTATTTGCATCTGTAATCAAGCATTACTCGTATGTTCGCCGAATTCGCATCTATTTTAACTGTCTGGTGAGCACAAATCAGACTGCCATTAAAATTGAGGGTTGGAGCTATCGTTTGTCACCATTAACATAGTCTTCTTCCTTTCCGCAAAGATAATACCATTTCTAAATCTTACAGGGTGCGAAACATCCCGGAAATATTCTTAACGTATAATTTTAGTTGGTATGGATGGATGCACAGAAAAGTATACTGGGTTGAAAAGTGACACATCCTGAGATCCTGTCGAAGGGTGTATCAATTAACGAACCGATGTTAATGTACATACATTCTGAAGTTTTTTCTGTTTCTATCTCAAGTGGAAGAGTACCACACCGGAATGTGGCCAAAACACTGTGATGGTGCCTTTGAGTCACTGAAAGTGTGTAGATTTCACAGTCGTTTGTGTTTTTGAATTGGCGGTATGTCCGCAGTTTGTTGCCATTTTCGTTTCCACGATCGTTCCAAATATCGTCTATCCATTTTTGTCTGTCGATAGCACTAAGTTTCTGTATAACTGTTGTCATGGACATCTCTGCCTCAAGACTGTTGGTAGTGAGGATTTTTTTCACTTTCATGTCCCACGATCTACAGTTTTTCAGAGACCACTTGTGGACGGATTTTACAATGCGATCGTCATGAAAGGAATCAATTCGTTTCCAAAACCTCACAATGTTTATTTTTTGCTTTGTTACCGCAGTCGTCCAACCCAGATCACCACGCGCAGCTGAATTTGGAGCGTTTTTGCTGAGTCCCAGGAAATATCGAGCTGCCCTGTTTTGGATCGTGTTGATTTTGCTGAATTCCACCAGTCCCCATATGGAACTGCCGTAAAAAAGCACTGGTTCGACTAATGAAACATAGAGTTTTTCAAACACTCTGAGACTCATACCACCTGCATTAGAACACTTGTTAATGACTGCAGCTAAAGCACGACTTGCTGATTTTGTCAGTTCCGAAGTAGTGAATTTCATGTCCAGGTATTCGTTGAGACATAGGCCAAGATATTTATAACTTTGGGCATATTCAATCCCAATATCGCCACTCGAGAACGGCTTGTTTGATCGTATTTTGCTGGTGTTTCTGAAGTGTATTACCTTCGTTTTCTCTTTATTGATTGCGAGTCGCCATTTTGTGCACCACTCTTTTAATAAGTCCAGTTGTCTTTGTAGATTGTCTTCTGATTCAGCCAGTAGGATAACATCGTCCGCATATAGTAAAATTCCAATCTTTCTCCCGTCTATGTCTATTCCGCAATTGGCTTTGTTTACATCTTCAGCTAGATCGTTGATGTATATTGAGAAAAGAGTTGGTGATAAATTGCAGCCTTGCTTAACTCCTTGATTCACCGAGAATGGATCTGTAAGCACACCATTGACACTAACCGCGCTTTTTACGCTGCTATACAGTGACATTATAGCATTGTAAATTTTACCAGACAGTCCCATTCTCCTTAATTTATACCAGAGACAGTCTCTGTTCACTGTGTCGAATGCTTTCTTTGCGCCCACGAAGCATGCAAAGGTGTCTTTGCGATTTAATTTTCAATTGTTAATGATGTTATACAACACATACAGGTGGTCGGTACAACTTCTATCTTTCCTGAAACCATTTTGCTCATCACAAAGCAATTCATTATCCTCGAGCCAAGCACATAATCTAGCGTTTATGACACTGGTGTAAACTTTACACGGAATTGATAGTAACGTGATGCCTCGGGTCGATAAGGGATCTCTGACGTCACATTTATCGCCTTTAGGTATGGGTTTGATGATGCCAAATCTCCATTCGTCAGGTATTTGCCCCTTTTCGAAACAGTGTGATATTATGCGATAAACTAGATCCACACACTTGTCATTTTTAAGCACTTCGGGTGGGATCTCATCAATGCCGACAGCTTTCCTATTTTTTAAATGTTTAATTGCAGTTAGAACCTCTTGGCGACTAATTTCTTCGTTGAGCAGTGATACATCAGGCTGTGAAATAGTATCACTTGAAAGAAGGTTTGGAGGTTTCAGGTTTCTAATGTCATTTAGGTGTATATTGTCAAAACATGAAGTCTCCGAATCAGTAAAGAGTCATTCATAATCATTTTTCCACTTATGTAGTACATCGTTGATGTTCGTAGAGACGTTTCCTTCATTGTCAATTATTTCCCATGGTATAGTTTCTTTGTTCCCATTATTTTTTCCAAGTTTGTTTATTTTTTGCCAGAAATTATGGGCGTTGTTACTAAAAAAGATTTCATCAAGCTCTTCTTGTTGCTGTTGTTGATATAGTCTCTTCAGATTCCTATTTAATTTGTCGAATTTACGACGCTCGGCACAAAACACATATTTCAGATTTGCCTTTATTGTATTTAATTTACAGTCTATCCATTGTTTTTCTGCTTTCTTAACGACTCCCCATTGTTTTTTTAAATCCATGTTCCAGTAGGGTTTACGGAATGATTTTCCCCCATTTTTAGTCGCTGCGTTGTTTGTACAAGGTTTCCACTCCAATTGTTTTTCCATTTCAGATTTAATCAGTTCTTGAAAACATTTGTAGGCTTCATTAAAGTTGTTATGTTCACGTATCTCATTCTCAATTTTGTTGATTGTGTTAATTAAGGCGTCGGTAATTTCTGGATTATTTAAAAAGGTGTCCAGAATACAGTTGAGTTTGTATAGTCTTTTCGAACTTTTAGCTTGCGTATTGTTTGCTGATTTGTCACTAATAAGAGTGTTTGTTTTTAGCTCCCACTGAATTATCGAATGGCTAGGTATTGTTTTCCCAACAGTTGATTCAATGTCACTTAAGATGCTTGTCATTCTCTCCACGCGCATATTTTCACACTTCCTAAGAGATTCGTGAGGCACAGTGGCATAATCGACGACAGCTAAACCCCTATGTGAGACACTGGTGTAATCAGTTGGCCATCCCAATCTACCATTCAGCATACACATCGAGGTGTTAACAAGAAAGTCAATTAACAGGTCACCACTGTAGTTAGCCACTTCGTCTAATATTTCTCTCGGAGGTATACTGTCAATTCCTTCTATGAAGTCTTGCAACATTCCACACCTTGAGTTAAAGTCCCCGCAAATTTGTATAATTCCTTCATTTTGATACTGATACACGTGGTCTCTTAGTTTGTCAAAGTATTCATCGGGATCACAAGATCGAGTAGAATTAACTGGCGGGAGATAGCATACACAGAAACATATATTCTCTTCTTGTTGTTTGGATTCCATTTTAACCCACAGTATACCTTCTGTTTCTTTATTCAGAACAGAGACTTTGTAAATGTCTAAAATACAATTTGTCACAAAACAACCTACATCACCCGATCCCCGGCGAGCATTTTCGTTGATAGTCATTCTGTTGTTTCCAAACCACTTATATTCCCGAATGTATGGCTCCTCATTGTCTCGCAAAAATGTCTCCGCAACACCAAAAACATCACAGTCTAATTTTGAGATAAGGTGTATTTTAAGCTCTTACTTTAAACATATTTTATTTGCCATAACTATTGAGCAAAAAGGATAGGAGGACAAGTGCTTTCCACTTAGTAGAAACCTCCGCTCCCATAACATGAATACAGAAAATGTATGTTTTAAGCTCTTCACTTTCTGTATTTCTTATTGACCACCCGTCACAGTTCCAAAAAACAAACTTCAAGTTTACCTATCTTCGTAGAGCGTTTTGTTGTTGCTGATTTCTTTTTACTATTCGATTACCGACCACTTTATAACTCTCGGTCTTTCCAATTTCTTTCAAGATTGTTCGTAAGTTATTTTGTTGAGATCGTACCTCCGGAGGTAAATCATTTTCAATGAACACCTTTTCAAACTGTTTGTTCTTCTTTAATTTGTTTTTATTTTTCATAACCAAGCTCTTTTGGTCACTATTCGTCACACTTGCAATAATTACTCCAGGCTTGTTATTGAAACCCTGTTTTCGCTCAGCTTTGGTTACAGTAACATTGTTTAGTTTGAGCCCATCTCGAATCAAACTGTTAACCTTGTTCAGTACATACTTGTTGTTGTTTTGCTCATTCTGGGATACCCTTGATCACTAAATTATTCCATCTGTATTCATGTTTTTCACTAGTTGTACTTGTAATTATGTGATTATTGTCTTTACAGATATTCTCTGACTCCTGTACTCTATCTGCCAACATAGTTGCTGCAGCACTCACAGAGGATAGTTCTTTGTCCATTTCATTTCTGACTTTTTTAATTTCATTTTCAATTTTCTGCTCAATAATCTGAGAGATTTCTTGGGAAACATTTTTCTGCAATTTGTCAAATTGCTCTTTGAAATCCTTTCCCATCTTTTGAACTGTTGAGGATAAATTGCATACCACATTACTAAGTTTCTGGATCTCTAACATCACACAAACACTGTTTTGAACATCGTCACCCGTGTTATCGTTTAAGTTCCTTTGTTTTTTTTTATATTCGCCATCCTCATTGTCAGAAGAATAAATTTTCTTTCTTCCTTCTTTGCTTGCATTATTTCCTGTACAAAATCTAGGTGTAATGGCCGTCATTGTCTTTTCTTGTTCTTGTTCTCGGTCATTTTGCTCGGCACATTCAGTGGAAACAATATTAGCAGACAACATGACTTCCTTCACAAAGTCATTTGCACATGCAGCATTCAATGGCTGTTTAGACTGATCTAAATGCACTATCGAATCTCCGCCTGATACACTAGAGCTCTCCGACACCTGTGATTATTTGTGGGATCCATTCCGTCCATAACTAAAGTCTAACGAAATTAATAGTCTTTTTTGTAAATAACTCAATCCAATGTTACGAAAGTGTCTACACCACAGTAAAGCACCACGTATCACTATCACCGTATCACTATTAAAGTTCCAATAACGTACGAACACAACTTGCCGAATCTAGATGGATGGGCCGAAGTTTTGCACAGGAAAAAGTTGCTCCGGCAAAAGCTCAGGTTCCTATGGGAATTTAACACTAGATGCTTCGGCGAAGCTCCGGGTAACCGAGAACGATCTGTCACTCCTATGCTACTGAAGCTGGGGTAGGGTTAGAGAGAGCTAGGAGAAAACAGAATGTTAAAAGGCAGAGCAGGTCTTGAATAATAAGGTATAATAGGGCAATACATTGCAAAGGTACACCATATAGCCCACCATTATTGGATTATAGGCAAACCATTAAGGCCCCGTATAGCATTACATGCTACAAGGAGCATAGTAGGTAGGGTTTGCACAAAACATGGTTCCCAGGCTTTAAGGTGGATCGCGATGAAGGATTGTTCCAAAAGCCTCATACCATGAAAGTGATACTGAAACGTCTCGGTCAAGATACTGTCGAAAGGAATTGTTGGCGAGGCTTGGGTGAATGGCGCAATTTGATTAACACCAGAGATATCTGTTCCCATACAAGCGTAATATGAAGCATGTTATATGCATGTAATACTATCAATGGCGTATACCAAATGAAATTACATGTGTCTGATGTATGTTGTGTGGTTGTTATGGTAATTTGCGTAAGCGGCCATGCGGCAATATCATCACCATCATCACCCCATTTTGTGGCCTTAATGGTGGTCAGTACTCCATACGTTAATCCCCCTATAGGATAACATATACAAAATCAATTTCTTCCTATAAAACGGTAATCCTTCAGAGAGTACCTTCGTGATTTGCACGACAGACCTCGCGACCTAGTTGCAACCTGAAAGCATAATTTTTTCTGAAACACATTAATTTTATCCTCGGGTATGAACAAAATACAGCGATATCTTTGCACCCGTGACAAAAAAACATGTTTGATCACTCCCACCGCCGTCCCTTCTTCCGCTAGGCGACAGTAGCCGATCAAAAACTACCTAATGTCCAAGACGACACACATCCCGCGCTAATTGCATCCCACAATACAAGTTTCATCGAAGTCACTCAGATATATCCCGAGATATGGCCGTAATACCGACATATTGTTGGAAAAGGGTGGTAAAAATTATTGTCTAACTTCCCTTTTTTATTGGTTCGATTCGTTTGGTGCAGCGCTGATTCGGAAATCGAATCTTTGAGATATTCTCAAACTCCAATTTAGTGTCTCCTTTTGAACTCTCCTTTTATCATCAGGTCTTCTATACAGAAGATGGTAAAACAAGAGCTCAAGTAAGTTCCGTGGGCGAGACTATTTTGATTCCATTCTGGAATATTCCGCTCTTTTGATTGACTTGCCCAAACAGACGGGTTGCCATTGAATATAATGATTGTATTGCCACTGGCAACATTAACAACTTGCATGCTGCTGGTGGATATTCCACCCAGCGGAGAGTTTCTCTTGACACTGAAATAAGTATAATTTGGGCACAATTAATCAAATTTTACCCATTTTTTTTCAATTGGATCTTTTCACCATTGATTTCTTGAGTTAAACTTAGATGATTTTTGTCATCAAATCTAGTCATGGCTGCTTCACAGCAGCCATGACAAGATTTCATGAAAAATATTTTGAAAATACTCAGGAGGTAGACAGTTAAGAGTTGTAAGAAGGTTCTGTATGTGAGATTGGTTCGAGATTAGATTTGATTCTAAATAATCTACCTGATTTGATTTTGAATTCGATTCGACCCGAAATTTTGAGATTAGCAGTACCCTGTGTTTTTATTTATTTAATCTTATTTGTTTCCCAAGGTTTGGCGAACATGTTATGCAACTTATATTAACGCATCTCCTTGGTCCAATGGCGCAGGTGGGTGGGATGACCTTCATCGCGTCAACTTCGTGGCCTCGCTCTTCTCGAATACTACGAAGGGATATTTTAGCCTGCTCAGAGTGTCTCTCTCTCTCTCTCCGCACAGAGGTCAGCCATTTTACACCCGCACCCAAAAGGGCTGTGACAGCATCATCTCCACGACTGATGCTGACAAAGAGTGTTCGGACACCTCGAGAACTTTCCCCGACCGAGGATCGATCTCGAGCCCTCTGGCATGAGAGACAAGAGCACTTATCCACCCAGCCACACCTTCTCCACAAGCAACAATGAACGTATATGTCCACAAGCAACACTGAACGTATATTGTCACTAACGGTAGAAGTGCTGATAATGATTTTAACTGTATGGTTTGTATTATATAAAGGATTGGAACAAAACGACATCGTCTACGTGGCAGAGAATTGATTGGAACGTGTCTTCGCGTTTCGACTATATGTTGGACTGAATGTGCGTTGTAGCTGATGGTGGCAACATTAACAATGATATCAAGAATTGTATTTGTGATTATTTTCGCTTTACTCTTAGCGTGTATTAACTGTGCGAGTCCTGACGAATTAAAACCCTGGACCAAGCGAAACAGTCTGCTGAAATCATATTTCAGTGCGCCTGTCGCAAATATTCTCCGATGTGAAAAGGTTTGTGAACGACAGAATGTGTGTGGGGCAGTCTCTTTTGAAGTTAATTCAAGAGTTTGCTATTTGCACCGCACAAATGTATCAACTACTTCAACCAGCAGCAGTGGCAAATATATGTACCGGGTAAGTCTCGAAGATATTTTAATATTCGTGTGTTACGCATTGCAAATATATCCAGAGAAGATACACTTTTCTTTTGTGTGTTTGTCACTAACATTTAATGGAATAGATTCCTTCCACACGCAAACTAGGAAATTATTTTTTTTTTAAATTAATGCAGAACCCTTGCGACATTGGATAAACGTTTTGCAATTCTACTCTGCTGTCTGTATCGTGGGACTTCGTCGATGCATGCAATATCCACGACTGCATGTTAAGGCCCTGCGAATCTTCAATTTCAAGTTACATCGAATACTGAATACAATCAAGCAAAATCTTCAAATCGAAATCAAATCTCATCGCTTTTCAAATTTCAAGTATGAATGTAATATAAATGTTGCCATGTTCCACCAGCATGTTTGTATTCAACTTCGAATCGCTGTTTGAATAGTTAATCAATAAGCCGGATTATCCCAGAACGGAATCAAAGTGATTTCAGAGGTGGAACCTTCTTGAACTCTTCTTCATAAACTGGGGCTGGTGGTCTTGATTGTCAGAATCCGTCAGCCTAAGGTGCATAGAGCTGTTCAGATTTTTGCTGCAGTCAAAGTTAATTACTTCGTTACTGAGCTTCTGTTTTCAAATAACAGTCACATTGACCTATTATCATTGTTAACTTCTCGTTCAGTTGGTAGGGTAGCCAGGTGTTTGAAAACACTTTTCTCACCTGTTCACAGTCGCTTATTTTATTTTCTATTTGCTGTACTTCAGTTTTAAGTTTTGAGGGTTCATCGGGAACACGTAGCCTAGTCTGAATTGAATTAAACTTAATGTAAAATAGTTCTAGTCTTTAGGGTGATGGCAGGTAGACATACAACCTGGCCATGCCATCTCCCAGTAGCATGTATTAAATGTTTCTGTTTATACCATACTTACAGTACGTGGAGAGTGGGTTGTAACTAAATCACCCGCGGAGTGGAGTTATCACCCAAACTATAACTTTCAATTTTGTACATATCGACATAAAACACAAGCAATGTTTCAGCCAATGGACCTCCGGGTTAAACCGGTTGAAACTTTGCTTGTGCTGGTTATGCTTTGCAACAAATTTGTTATTATTGCTTGTGTGGAATCTCCACTCTGTGGGTGATTTAGTGATAATACACTATCCACGTATGTATTACTATGTACTGTGAAAATTCTGCTGAATAAAATATCTGTATATCTATCTATTCTAGTATCAGGTCTCCTGTATAGGAAGACGAGTAGGATAGGAGACCATTGGTATGAGTTTGAGAACATCTCGACGATTCGAGAAATTCCGAATCAGCGCGTCTCGCATCGAATCGAATCATCGGGGCAATTTTTAATCGAATCGAATTTCGAAACTTCGCAGGACCCGACTACATATTTTTCATGTGAACTATATATCAAATATTAACACACACATATATCGCCTATATCAAGCAGGAATTCCACCAGGAATAGTCCTAGCACCGCGCCACTGGATTGAGAACTGTGAAGTTACTTCCGAAGGTGGCCTCGACGGGAGTCGGTCCGGGTTCACGACACACAATCGCCTGGCCATAAATGCTCTGCCACCATACCAACTGAGCCATCGCCCCCCCCCCCCCCCTCAAAAAAAGGTTGTGATTGACTCAGTCAGTATGTTAGTTCACATTTACATCTCAAACCGTGATCGATATACGAGAATTGACAATTACTGAATTGTAAGAATAGTTTCTGTGTTGATTCGTAATTGTCTACAAGTGGCCTGTATTTTATTTATTGTGAGATTTACCCGTGGGTCGTTTGCCTTAGCATCCAATGCAACCGGAACAGATTAGTGTTACAACTAATAACTCACATACAGATAAAATCTTACACAACCGCCCAAAAGAATAAAATTGGACACCTGTACACACCTGTATATATCGAGGTACGACTTGGACATCGCACACATTCCAATTTGCACATCTGTCTTTATCACGGTTCAGCCTTGGTCCCGCACAATGAACCTCCTGCAGCGCAAACACAAACAAGTTTTAAAACGCTTGCAAATAATGTGTTTTATATTTTCTTTTTTCAGCCCTTGTCAAAAACAGTAGCCTGGAATGTTTTTTGTACATCAGAATTTGTTTAAGCTTACTAGTGGTTTATAGTTGTTCGTAAACTGAGAAATAAAACACAAGCGTTGTATATTATTACCGCGTCATAGGGTGTTCCCTAGTACATTAACAAAGTTTAATAGGGCATTACAAGAACGTAACGCTCAACTTCAAGACGTCACGTGTCGTGTCGGGTTAATAATCTCATTAACAGCCCGACACGTCACGTCATTAACAGCCCGACACGAGGAATTTTGTTCCTCGCCGTCGTACACTCGGACATGGAAATGGTTTTAATTAGTAAGCGATATAATTTTTAAATTATTAACCCTTTAACCAACGTAACGGCCAAAACCGGCCAGCGCTATTCTCAAAAATCGCCTATTAATTTTAATTATTTTTTTCATTTTTTGTCTCAAAAACATAGGTTATGACCCCTCATTGGAACGAGCTCGTCGAGCTCGTTGCAATGAGGGGTCATAACCTATGTTTTTGAGACAAAAAATGAAAAAAAAAAAGTTATTCAAGAATTTATTTTGCAAGTGTCGTCTGCTTTTCATGTTAAGTAAAGGGTTAAATAAGTAAAATGCCCAGCAAAATCTAGCCCCATAAGAACAAGGAGTTGTATATAGCAGTATATAGTAAGTCTGTATACATTTTAAGTCTTTATTCCAGACTAAGAAGCTGTAAATATCGTGTCTGTTCTTAAATGTTCTAACTTCGTTTCAACTGAAAGCGTAAATGACAAGCATTTGACACCAGTTTGTTTGACAACAGACGATTCTATCAACTATCAACTATCAAAATTGAAAACGTTAAAAATGTCTCAATCAAGCGAATTAAACTAAGACCAATCGAATTTTTTGGAACAAAGTTCCAACCCAGAAAGAACAAATCGTGCCACAAAATTGGGTTGGGGAGTGAAGAAATTCAACGATTGGCTTCAAAACACGTGGAAAAGACGTTGATTTTTATTCAGTTTTACCTGCATCGTTAAAGGAAGTTCTGAGGCAATTTTATGCAGAAGTGAACGGTAACAAGCAGGGAAACACACTAACCGCAAGCACCCTCACTGCAATTAGAGCAGCTTAACATCGTCAACTTTAGACAGCTCCTATACGTAAATCGTTCAACATCATAAAAGACCGTGAATTGATAAGTGCAAACAGCATGTTTACAGTACGGTGTGAGCTGTACTTCAAAGCTAATAACTCTGAACCCAAACATAAGCCGGCAATCGAGGGGGGGGGGGGGGGGGGGGCGGGGGGGAGGGGGGGGGGGTATAAAGAAGTTGGGTACCCATATCCAAAAAAGTATGTATTCATCAGAATGCTACTCGAGGCAACTTGGTTTTATTTGTGCTACCGTTTCAGCAAAACGGGACGTGGGGGATTGGCGCAGATGAAGACCGATGTGTTAAACGTCAAACAGATTCACATGGTGTTGAGTATATCTCAATGACTATGACAGAAACCACAAAGAACCTCCAGGGAGGGCATCGACAAACCGACATGGATTACAATGACCAGAGCCTGTGCGGACCGGGCGTCCACATTTTCAAATTTTATCTGTCAAAATTACATCCTGACAGTGAGAAATTGTTTCAAACACCAAGGAGTACATATATACTAATAAAAAAAGTAGGGGATATTTTTTAAAAGTGAGATATATGAAGGAATATATTTAATATTTTCATCAAAAAGACAGTTGAGGCATGGCACTGTAACATCTGGTGAATGATTGCAGCGATAGTTGGGTGTCTGACAAGCACACATTCCACGCACTGACTTGTAAGATGCATGGACGGCCAGTCAGGGAATTTACCACTTTCAGCCCAAGACCTCAATACCTTGTAAATCCTCCTCGATTCGCGAGACAAGCGTGGATCCCACGTGACATACTCCTCACCAAACGTCCAATATCATCTTCACTGATGTTATTCCACTCTTTCTGCAGTGCAGAGGCGAGTTCTTGGAGATTGGTAGGGGCTGTTGGCGTTGTCGTAGGCGCCCGCCAAGCATATCCCAGACGTGCTCGATTGGTGAAAGGTCTGGGCTTGGTGCTGGCCAAGGCAGTGTAGCGACGTTCTGCTCCTGGAGGAACTCTGTAGCGACACGGGCTCTGTGTGCTCTTGCAGTGTCATCTTGGAAAATGAATCGACGGCCGTGACGTCGCGCAAACGGCACCACATGAGCTGCTAACATGTTGTCACGGTAGTACTACCCTGTGACGCGATCTTAGAGGACTTGTAATGCTGCTTTGCATGTCATGGTTATGCCTCCCCACACCATAAGCGATGCACCAACAAAACGATCGTGCTGCATAACGGTTACGTCATGGTATCGTTCATTCCGCCGCCGTCACACTCTGTTTCGCCTGTCGAGAGTGAACCTCGATTCATCGGAAAACATGGCGTTGCTCCATCGACGATTGTCCCAATGCTGTCGTGCGCCACACCAATTACGCCTTGTTGCGATGTGGCGTTCAGTCAAACATGGAATTATTCGAGGTTGTCGAGCATATAAATTCCAGCTGTGTAGGCGATTTCGGGTAGTCTGACCACTGACTCGCACATCTGTCGCTCGGTGCAGCTGCTTCCAATTTCCGAGGTAATTTGATGGCAGTAACGTAATGCTGTGGTTCGGATGAACCGATCCTGGTTAGCAGTTGTCGCCCTTGAACGACCTGACAGATCTTTGTCATCAACATTGCCTGTCTGACGGTAGCGTCACAACCTGCTAAGCACCGATTGAGTAACGTTGAGAATTTGAGCTATTGCAGTCTGTCTGTTGCCGCCTTCTAACATGCTAACGGCACGTAAACGTACGTCACGTATCAGTTTACCTTTCGACCAGAAACTATTGATGAACGAGTTTATACCAAGAAAAGAACGACGAGACCTTCGAAAACGCCCGCCCAGTACAAATTAATGTTTCAAAACGTACCTCACAGACATTAACGCGGCGCTCCTGAGAAAAAACCTGCACGAAGTTTCGTGGGCCGGTGACATTCATGACCCACGCTAAACGTGGTAAAATATTGATGTGCCCAATCACGCGTATCCAATACCATTTTCTGAAAATATCAACATCAGTTTGTATATCCCCTTCTTTTTTTGAATAGTATAATTTAGATGAGCATTGGTTCAGAAACGATCCAGTGTGGAAAAATATGTTGTCCAAAATTATTCAAAGGATTTCAGATAGAAGCAGCCTCTTCCGGGTATACACATGTCACAGTGTGAGAGCTTCCACTATTACAAATATATATCATGCGGGAGTTAACTCTCAGAGTATAATTTCGCTGACAAAACACTCAAAGCATCAACCACTATATAAGTGGCATTTCGAGTGAACAAAAAAGCAATGTTCAATAATGTTAAATGAAACATTAAATACATCTGCCAATGTGACGAATTCTCTGATATTGAAGATTTTACTGAAGCCAGCTATGGAGAGTTTAGTATTGACTTGAATCAGTCAATTTCTAGTGCTCAACCTGAAACAAGTAGTGTGATTGAAGATAATCTTGTATCCCTACCAGTTTTAACATCTAACAGTATTTGCGAAGCTGCTCCTGTAGTTCTGACAGCTTGGAAAGAAGGTGTAATAACAATACCGCTCCTAATGTATATTCAGAAACTGTCTGCAATGTGGAAATTTCATCAATAAACGCTATGTCATACAACCCACAGATGAACACATCTTGGAGGTGCTGTATTCATCAACAGTACAGTTCATATTTACAAGAATTAACTCTTGATCACGTTCATGAACAGCTGCCAAACCTATTGTAATGAGTCATCAATAAATTAACAGTGTTTCGACTTCAAATATTCATTTGCCTCAACCTGCCTTTGTAAGACATTAAGATTTTCTAATTTGATCATCACAGCGTTTGGAAAAGTAAGGTAAATTTCATATCATTGCTAAAGAAATACATTCCCGCTGTGAAACGATAAAAATATTGATATCAATGGGATCAACTTGGGGACTAGATTACAATGACATCCATATTTGTATGATTTTGTTCAGAAAATAAAAAATAATATATGCCAAGTCTTTGTAGCCTTGTATACCTATATTTTCTGGCTGCTTGTGGCTGCCATATAAGGTACAGGGCCAAAGGTTTCTCAGAATCACAATGATTATTATAGTAATAACATGGCTCTGTCGGGCCTTGTGGTTTATTGACGGCCCGACAGGTGTGACTAACAGGCCTTCAGCTTATTAACGGCCCTCGATTTAGTTTCGGGCCTTTTATAAGCTGTCGGGCTGTTATTCACACCTGTTAGGCCGTTAATAAACTACAGTGTTCTCCAATGTCATGTTATTGTTATATTCACAAACATTATAAAAACCTACACACCATATATCGGTCCCAAAATATGGCGAGGTGTTTGGTTCGCAAAATTTAGATTCACTGCAAGGAAAAACCAATTTCATATCATCGCCATGTCATTGTATGAAAATCAAAAAGTTGTTTCTGCTATTGCAAACAGAGAAAATAAAGAAATAAGTTTTGCTGAAATGGCCCTATTATTACTAAGAAGGTAGAGTAAGCAGCGTGGGTCAATATATTGCAAAAAATATGATACCGTCTGCATGTGAGAATGGTGATGAAAACAAATCAAGAACGCGTTAAGGCAGCAGCAGAATGTTAAATATACAGTATGTGAAGAGTGAATTTCCACTAAACACTCGTCGAGTGAAGTTTTCACCCAGACAATAACAGTCAATTCCTGTGGTAATGCATGAAAAGGACAAGTACAGTTTTAGGTAAGGGACCTCCGGGCTCTACCCGGAGGTCCCTTGGCTGAAACTTTGTTCGTTGGTCTAATGCTTTTTCCCAAACAAGGATTTTTTTTGTCTGCGTAGAGACATCACCCCACGAGTGATTTAATAATAATCACTCTCCATGTACTGTATAATAGGTCAAGATCTTGCAATGTTCTACCCGTTAACTTTCCGGGTACACTTAGAAGGGTGTATCCCACGGTATCGGTTCGGTATTCGATATCTGACTTCACTGAGATTTGCTGATAGTACCAAAAGGGAATTCACCCCAGCGAAATACAGAATACTTTGTTCTTGTATTATTTTACTACAGCGCCACGAATGCCACGGCCAATAAACTCAACTTGCCATGCCAGCACAAATCATATGTATAATAATTTTGTGACTTCTTCTAAGCACACTTTAAACCACAAAGGCCTAGTTCGTGTTTTTGCGATCTCAGAACATTTGCCATTAACATTCCATCAATAGGGGGTCTTGCAGACAATAGATAAATCACCCGAGCAGTGATTTCTATCCAGCACTTGACTAGAAATCACTGCTAAGCAACTGGCCATGTACATGTTGTAGTCTAATGGGAAGTCAGTACAATTTCAAAGGCCCTACGGGTTAACAAAGCTGAAAAGAAAATCAGTCACTTTTTTAATGGAAATGAACACATCAACTGCTATAAAGCCTCAACAAGGCCTTGTAAGTAGCTAATGCTGGAAGATATAAAAAATCAGTTTCAATGATGAGTTCAGTTCGTTTATTCGATATCCCATTATAACGGTTCAGTTTTTCGGTATTTTGCTCTTCTCCAATCACGGGTGTAGTTACGATTTCCTATTGGCGGGGGGGGGGGGAGGGATTTTTTTTACCGGTGCATGGTCGGCATATGCCACAGGTATATTCGAAGGCCGTAGGCTCCCCGTACCCCCACCGATTGAAGGGCCATACCCACCCCCACCTCAGGCCTACAGTATCCCCTTCCGTTGGTGGAAGTTCGGGCGGGGACTCCCCCGAGAAACCTTTGAAAATTCAATACCCTCAGAGTGAATCGGGAACCCTCTGGTGCATTAATTTTCCCCATTTTGAGGAGAGGCGCACTATACTTTTTAGTGCATTGCCCCCCCCCCCCCCTCCACCCTACAGCCAACCTTCGCTACGCCATTGTCTTTAATAACGACGATTTCCCCCAGTAATGACCTTTTATTACTGAAGAAAAAGGATATGTCGCTGAGTGCTAAAAGAGACGATATTACTCTCGGAATATGTTGCATGAATTTTTGTATTGTAGGAAAGCGGTTGAAGATAAAAATTACGAAAAGAATTCAACCAACGGAAATGACTTAGTAGATAAACAGAATGTATAAATTTGATACATGTTCATCTCCATAAAGTTGAGTTGACAAACACATTGGAATCTGGTGAACATACCCCACACACCAACCCATCGACTCGAGCGATGGAAAAGGTACAATAATGATACAGTTGAAACTAGAAGTCCTGTCAGAATTATGGCAGAAAATGTTCGTTAGTTAATGCACTCCTTACTGTAGAAAAATAAAGTAGTCTGAAATACACAAGAACGTTTGCGCTGTGCAATATAATGTGCTATTAGCGAGGTCGGTAGTGAAATCACGAACTGAACCTATCAAACAACAAGAAAATATTGAGACAACACTATGTGGAGGGAGAATTGCTATTTAATCGCTGTGGTATAGATCTTTCATTCAGTAATTATTTACAACTCTGAGCAAAAGACAAGGAGACTTGCACATGTTCATCACTTCCGGAAGGATATTATAAGTTACAGGGCGTTTAGTTGGCAGATACAGTGCCATATACGGCGAAGAGAAAACAATATTGTTTTCTCTTCGCCGTATATGACACTGTATCTGCCAACTAAACGCCCTGTAACGTATTTATTATGCACGGCATGCTAAAATGTCATTGGGGAAGTTAACCCAACGAATAGCTAAATCATGCGCACTTCTCGAAAAATGTAAACAAAGCAGACGATGTTTACATTCGCAACAAGGGGAGTAACTTTGCTTCCGCATTCTAATAAATAACCCGTGACTTGTTCTATAACTGCCAATGTTTTGGGCTGGTTTGGCATTTTATTATAACAGTTTCATTCAATCGAATGCAATGTTTATACGACGGAGCTATTTTATATTGTGAGTCTTCCGTACGACTGTGCTGCAGCATGTACGTACGTGTAAATTAAAAGCTGAGGCGTGTGGATATAATGATAAAACAAAATGGCTGACAGGCACCTAATATTAAATTAATATTCGGTGCTTTTCAGCCATCCTGACCCTAATATTGCGGAGTCTATGTCTCTTAGTAACTTCATTTGATTGGATAAACAAATTTACTAGCATAATAATTTCTTATATAGTGCAGCCGTGGTGGATTGGTCACATTCAACGCGTGAGCAATATTTCCACGGACGCAATAATATTGGATTCCAGACACTAATTATATGAATAATCATCAAAGATTTAATTAATGAAGCCTCGAGAACAACCGATGATTTTTATTACCTGGTAAATGCATGCGTGGACATCACTGCCCACGTGTGGATTACGACCAATCCACGGCGACTGTACTGGAAATAAACTGAGAAATACTTGTTCTACTTTTTCCGCTGTCTTATTTGATATGATATAATACATTTTTGGTGGGAATAACTCAGATCATACTATAAAGCAATGACAAAATACGATTAGATGTTGCAAGCTGAAAAGGGACATTATTACCATAAGTCTGAAAAAACACTTTCCACCTGCAAATTAGGATGAGCGTTATGACTATAACTTTCAAGCTTGGTCTGAGATACAATTTAGGGCGGAGTAATGATTTAATGGTCTTAAGCTAGTCTTTTTGAAAATAAAGAGGAGGTGTATAATGACTCTCCCAGAGATGAGGACTTGGGTAATGCTCCCAGGCGCCTATTTTAATCTGAGGGGACGTGATGAGTAGGGCCAGTGGTGATGGCGGGGTGGTTTATTATGTCTGAGTAACGTAGATTCTGAAAATAATCATTATCCACCGCTCCTATCTTAAAGATGGCTCTGATAACACTTGGGTCCTATGGTGAGGTGGTCAATAAAGGAGTGGGGGTGGGGGGGTGGAGACAACAGCTTCTTGGTGCGGTGTCAAAATATGTCAATATAGCAGTGAAATTCAGACATCGAAACGAAACCTGCCACAAAAAAACACATTTTGCGATGCTTGGAAATAGGACCGCATCTAAGGTTTACCCCGGGTGGGGATATAATTGTGCCTCTTCGCCACCGGTTTTATGATCATAATTGTGACGATCTTGAAGTTGTGTTATTTGAGCCTTAACTTTATATCGTCCATGGCCGATACGTTTCGTTTTTGGAAGAGATTTGGAGAAAAGTTAGCTCCTCTTAATTTCCAAAAGCTGTCAGTATATTTAACGCTAAGGGCATGGGGGTTTCATATAAGAATTGAATGGCTTTTCCACGGGTGGGCAATATTTCTAAGGACGCAGTAATATTAGATTCCTAACACTAGTTATAGGAATAATCATCAAAAATTTCATTAATGAAGCATCCGGTAGTACCCGGTACTTCATTAATTATCCCCGCATTTTCAAAAATGCGGGGATATAGTCGTGATCTCCGTCCGTACGTTCGTCCATACGTCCGTACGTTACATCCTGAAAGGCTCCTAGAGTATTCAATTCGAAACGATTAAACTATGCTAAGGAGTTCAGGTAGCAACTCTAGATGTACATGAAGGTTTCGGAATTTTGATTTGGCCCCAAGTGGTTCCCGTGGAACCACTTTTGTCGTTGGAAAATCAGTTTTCATCGAAAGGCTCCTGGGGTATTTAATTCGAAACTTTTAAACTATGCTAAGGTGTTCAGGTAGCATCACTGGATGTCAATGAAGGTTTCGGAATTTTGATTTGGCTCTAGGTGGTTCCTGTGGAACCACTTTTATCGTTGGAAAATCAGTTTTCATCGAAAGGCTCCTAGGGTATTTAATTCGAAACGTTAAAACTATGCCAAGGAGTTCAGGAAACATCTCTAGATGTGCATAAAGGTTTCGGAATTTTGAGTTGGCCCCAAGTGGTTCTGGTGGAACCACTTTTATCGTTGGGAAATCAGTTTTCATCGAAAGGCTCCTAGGGTATTTAATTCAAAACTATTAAACTATGCTAAGGTGTTCAGTTAGCATCACTAGATTTGCATGAAAGTTTCGGAATCTTGATTTGGCCCCAGGTGGTTCCAGTGGAACCACTTTTATCGTTAGAAAATCAGTTTTCATCGGAAGGCTCCTATGGTATTTAATTCGAAAGGTTTAAACTATGCTAAGGTGTTCAGGTAACATCTCTAGATGTGCTTAAAGGTTTCGTAATTTTGATTTGGCCCCAGGTGGTTCCAGTGAAACCACTTTTATCGTTCGAAAATCAGTTTTCATCGAAAGGCTCATAGGGTATTTAATTCAAAACGTTTAAACTATGCAAACGTGTGCAGGTAACATTTCTAGATGTGCATGAAGGTTTCAGAATTTTGATTTGGCCCGAAGTGGTTCCAGTGGAACCACTTTTATCATTAGAAAATCAGTTTTCATCGAGATGCTCCTAGGGTGTTCAATTCGAAACGTTAAAACTATGCTGATGTGTTCAGGTATCATCTCTAGATGTACGTGAAGGTTTCGGAATTTTGATATGGCCCCAAGTGGTTCTGGTGGAACCACTTTTATCGTTGGAAAATTAGTTTTCATCGAAATGCTCATAGGGTATTTAATTCGAAACATTTTAACTATGCTAATGTATTTCAACGGAAATGCGGGGATACATCATTGTGTGCTTTGCACACAAATAACTCTATCAAGTTTGTTTTGTTATTATTTTTCGATCTTTTAAAGTTTTAACCTCAATTACTATTTTCTCACGAACAGTGCTCAGTGACAACCGTTGCGCCAAATGTTATCGCAGCTTAAAATACTAATATAATCTTGCTGTCAGGACTTCTTAGCTGGTTAAGTGCATGAAGCCACCAGGAGGGCTTTCAAAAAATAAGGATAAGAGCAAAAAACAACACGTTCCTTGCTTATATTTCATATTCAGTCTAACACAAATAATATTTTGTTTATATACATTTGTTTTATTACAAATTATTGGAGAGTGCCTTTGGGCATTTCCAATAAAATTTGTAATAAAACAAGTTTTGAATAAGACCACCAAAATTATCTAACCCTCAATAGATAATCACTAATGTGAAAAATATCTTGTTATTTGTACTTTTCGACGTTTGACGTCGCATTTTGAACAAAACGTGGATGAAACTGAATTTCCAGTGACGTATTGCACGTCAGAATAATTAAAGTCTGAAAGGGTTAAAAATCATACCTTTCACTGCAGATACTACCAGCGAATCACAGAGAAAACATCATGAGCGAGCACGAAATAAATTCGCTAAAATATTATAAAAGTGAGAGATGTATACTATTTCAAGTTGAAAAGTTGGTATGATAATATGACATGCGATGCCCCTCCCCCCCCCCCCCCCCACACACACACACACATCCATCTCTCAGGTGACTACATCTCCGTTCAGATATCTAGGTTTCAAAGCATTTCATTTTCTTGCCGTTGTTCTAGGACGCACACACGCAATCATTTGAATTGTTTTAATCAACAGACCTAAACATTAACAATTCTTCGTCCATTTTATGTCGTAAGACCAAGGTAGGGGTTGTTTTCCACCTGTCCGAGAATCTCGTTGATCAGTTCATATAATTTGGTATATCCCTTCTGCACTCTCGTTACATAGCACTGACTTAACATCCATCTCTCAGTTACTCGCCAATTTTCGGAACTGATCAGATCATTCTGTCGTTTTATCTGGTCCCTGGTGTTATTGATTTGGTTGCACAGTCGTCTGCGAATAGTCTAATTTTAGATGCTATACAGTATGGTATATCATCTATATGACACAGGTACTGTAAGGGTCCTAGTACACCCCCACCCGCGGCACTCCATAGTCAACACCAACATCACACAAACGGCTGCCCTCCAATATCAGTTTCATTTTTTCAATTGTCCTCTTTTGCAATTTCATCAGGTTTTACGGCTCTTTCCTAACCCTTGACCCAACGTAACGGTCCAAACCGGCTAGCGCTATTCTCAAAAATCGCCATTTAATTTTCATTATATTTTCTTTTTTTGTTTGCAAGTGTCGTCTGCTTTTCATGTTAGGTAAAGGGTTAATGGGAACACTGTAGAACACTTTAGGAAAGACCAATATGATGAGATACGTTTATTTATAGACACCGTATGTCCTCGGTGGATCCTTCAGTGTTATCAGCAGTTGGGTCTCGCACGAATATTCAGACATGAACCCGTAGTTTTGGTGGGTGAGAGCGCTATGTACTTCTAGATGCATCAGAATGTGCTTGCATATTTTGTGTACTCGGAGTTTGCATGATATAGATGTTAGTGACACCTGTCTATAATTCCCCAAAAATGTGTTTGTCTGCTTCTTTGCTATAAAAGATTCGGAATACCAGCACAGAGAACAGGGTATTGAAGATTTTGACAGTTTATTTTTGGCAGCCCACCTATATGGGTAGACAGTAAACCAGTGGATTGGCAAAAATTGTATTCGATGCTTTTGCATTATAATAGCGGCGTACTCTTTACACACGGAGTAATCAGAGTCTTTTATTTGGTGTTTCAGACTGTTCGAAGTACGTCAGATAATCAAGACCTGAAACAAATGTGTAACCAGACGCAATTATCTCTACCTGCGGCGTCTGGGGATGGACACAGCTGCCTTGATATAAAATGTAAGTATGTGCACATTGTACAAAATTACTGTTAAAAACGTTAGAAGTGCTGGCATAAGCTGCCGGTACTTCCACCGGAATACCTTACGCAGGCCTGGGAATGAAGACCCTACATCGTTACGCTATGTAACACCGTGCTGAGAACTATTTTGATGTCTCTGTTTTTCAACGCCAACCACGTTGCTATGTCACAGCAGAATTATCGCCAAAATAAATAGCAACAACCAACGCGCGATCTCGCCTGGGCGAGGTCGTGTGGTAGTTGTTGCTACTTATTTTGGCGGAAATTATGTTAAGTTGTAAACATTAACCATTTTATTCATATATGAAGATAATGCGCAACCTGTGAGTGGAGTCAGTACTGAAAAAATATCAGGGGTTTTTAGGCTAAGAATGCATGATTAGAAATTTAATATCTATATTGTATTATTTCGTCGTACCCTGCAGTTCGTTCGGGCATTTTACATTTGTAATCCCTGCTTAACCAAAACGATCGTCCACGAGTTAAATTCAGGCCTGCAAATACAGTATTAAACTACTTTTGGCATGTCAATCTGTTTTTTGTTCCATCGTGACAAAACCAAGTAATTGTTATTTGGTTTATTTCCGAAGGTTGTTAATTTGTCGTTTGAGTAAACTAATTAATACAGGTAATCCGCATGTTAAACATTTTAATTAGTCGAGGTGAAAATTGACTTCTGAAACAGGGAACATAGCTGACAAATTTTCCCATTGGTAGAGATTAACGGTAAAGTTAGCTCCTCTTAATTTACTGAAGCCGTCAGTAAATTTAATACTTAGGATACGGGAATTTCTTATAAAGATTAAAATTTCGAAATGTTATCGAGCTTGTATCTCAAATGTGCGCATCATTTTAAAAGGTCGGGCAATCTTCTGTAAAGTAGTACAAAACTACAGAAGCTGGCTTTTTATAAAAAAATTTCCCAATGAATTTGAACATTTGATTATTATTCTCGATTGAAACCATTTTTATAAATGAGAAAACGGCGTTTTCACCATCTTTTGATGTCCCAAACTATTTTCTATTCATTACATCAAAATGTGTTCATCATGACATATAATACAGACACTGTCCTTTCCATTAATATAATAGTCTAGAAGATGAGATTTTCTAATTTTTGTAGCACATTCGTTTAATTAGGAGCCCAAGTGGACATTAATGTTGAGAGATGTGATACAGATATATTTTAATGGCGGATTATCTGTGAAGTGGTTGTTTCTAATTAACTTAACATCAAAGGCCAATTTTCCTTTTGTATTTTTTTATAAACGAAAACAACAGACAGCTCTCAGAGCTGTCTGCTGTTTTCGTTTATTAAAAGTAACAAATGGAAAATTGGCTTTATTTTGTACTGATGTTAAAGGCTTTTCTCAACAATTACTTGTTTCGTAATTGGACCTTGCTCGCAAGTCTAAAAACTTTAAAGGGGGATAACTTTATCGAAAGTCCATTTTCATGACGATGCAAGTCACGGGTAATATCGTTACATCAAAAATTTGTCAATATTTTTTTATTAGCAATATGATCGCCTGGGTAAAAAAGTTTTTGTTTAATAAATTTCAGATGCCGATTCATATCTTACTTACTATGGGTTTAGACATAAATTGAAGAAAAATGTAAATCCTATGAATGCAAACTCGACTCTCATTCTCGACTTTTCTCTCTCAAATGGAGCTTATAAAGAGAGCTAACGTTTAAATACCGAATATTTTAAAGGTCTAGCAATGTTTAAGGAGTTGTGCGAACTTACAGGAATGATTCTAAGGAATTCAAAATATGGTCATAGTGTTTGCATAATCTGCGAGGTTACGGGGTTTCATGTAAGAGGCGGATAATATCTGTACTTTTGGAAAAGAGAGTTTTATTTGCTTCTGTAATCAAGCATTACTCGTATGTTCGCCGAATTCGCGTCTATTTTAACTGTCTGGTGAGCACAAATCAGACTGCCATTAAAATTGAGGGTTGGAGCTATTGTTTGTCACCATTAAAATAGTCTTCATCCTTTCCGCAAAGATAATACCATTTCTAAATCTTACAGGGTGCGAAACATCCCGGAAATATTCTTAACGTATAATTTTAGTTGCTATGGATGGATGCACAGAAAAGTATACTGGGTTGAAAAGTGACACATCCTGAGATCCTGTCGAAGGGTGTATCAATTAACGAACCGATGTTAATGTACATACATTCTGAAGTACACACAGGTAACGAGTTTATGAAGCCACTAACACCCCTTACTTTGCGACCAAATTTCAGTTGTATTGAACGTACGAAATAGAATGTGTTATAATAAAAGATACTGGTTCGATGATGTGAAGCAAAAAGAAATGAATCAGTAAATAATCGCTCTTTGGAATTATCAATTGATGAGTGTTTTTACATTGACAAGGCATTAATGGATAAATGATAAAATGATAAAACAACAGTCAAAAGCAAACAACGCTGTTTGTCATAAATGATATGAAGCTGAATGTATATTTTTTACCACTTTGTCATAAAAAATAGCACAGTTAATTTTAAACACATACCATTCGCCTAAAAGGGTTAACACTCTGTTTCTCGGGCTCACCCGCATGACCCTTTTGTTTTAATACCAATGCAGACTACAAGAAAATAAAATTAAATGGTTTATGTCTGACATTTTGCCCAAGTAAATAAAATTGATAAACTTGTCCCCTGAGTGCAACAAGGCTTTGCAATGCTTCAGCATTGCAAAGCATTCTTGCACTCAAGGGACGAAATACACCACAGCCCGTGCTATTATGTAGATTATGAGACCTAGAACACAAAACAAACCAAGAACATGAACTTTTGATGGCAAAGAAATAATTACAAAAATGAAAAATAAAAGAAACAATGGCATCAGAAACAGAAGATCTACTTTGTGGGGCCTTATCATGAACTATTTTTATTTTCAGTTAAAAAGAGAATCACTTTGTCTGGGCTTGTAGGTTTTGAAACCGGACTAAACCAAACTGTAAATGTTCCAACAGAGAGAGGGAATTATGTTCACCTCGCACCATCAGTCAATCGAATCACTCAGTGTTAGTCCGTTTGGGAATTAAATAAGACGTGAATTTAATTATCTGCCGCTTTATCGAAGTACGAATGCGGTATGGACGTGTTAAGTTCTCCAAATTAACATCCAACCCCACATCATACAAAACGTAACACATTCCGCATGCTGTCGGAGATAAAGCAACAGATGATTCATTCCAATTGTTATAATTCAAACAGAATATTTGCTTGTGTTTTTATGTACCCTTAAGCGGCCGATGTCTCCGTTATTTGCAACATTACAAACGCATTACCATTTGTGCAGACGACAATATTCTATACTGGGTAATACACACGACCTCGGTTATTGGAGAAACAAACAGTGAGAACAACTACATCAATACAAACAGCCCATCTTCAACAATTACAGTTTACTTGCACACTTTGACACATCTACATACATAGACAGAACGCGATGTGTGTTTGATCGGTGGGTGTTTTACCTAACAAGTTGGAATGGCGTTGTCATATTTCACGAGAGTCGTAACTGTGTTTATTTTACATACCCATGCATTAAAATTCGTTTAAATCAACACATTTTAATTCCGATGTTTAAATCCAGAGGTGAAGAGTCAGTTATTTTTGTTTCATGTTGTACTGATCAAATGGATCGATAGAAAATCAAAACAACCCTTAAGGAACCAGTCTAAGTTACATTCGTTATCTTTTCTATTGTGTGTGTTTGTTGAAATTCGTATCGCTGTTTCTCTTCGGCTGGTGTCCATTCACGACTAACCATTTGGTGGCTATCACTGATAGTAAAAATATAAGTACAAATTTGGGCGAATTTGCAAATCAGCTGCGAGAAACACAGACGGCACATAATTGTATAGCGACATTTTGAAACTATTCGAAGCCTAACTAATGGCTCGACGGGAAAGGAACTAGTCTAAACGGTGCGAGGGGGGGGGGGGGGGTGTTCAGGCTTGTACATCACCAGTTAAATACAAATGCATTTATGTCATAGCGGCGATTCCGTTAAATACAAGAGTTTAAAGCTTAATGGGTGTGTAATAATTGTCTTTATTTGACAAATGAGCGAGGCGAAGCAAAAACATTAATACGATAGGAAACTTATTTATCGCGTTATGAAAAGCTCACGACGACCAATCATATGCAAGAAAATCGAATATCTTTAAAAAAAATTAAATTATATAGCAATTCATAATATTACGCTGCCATTGAATAGTTTGTGTGATAAATGATGCAATCTTGGATCACGTGAGATTCAGGGGTGTCGAGAAGATCACCGATTGAAGAGATGGGACGTGAGGGGTATGTAAACTGATTTGTCTCGACTGTGATGTTTCAAGCCCTGGCAGACTATTATTATAACTACAGTAAGTGGAGAGTGAATTGTTACTAAATCAATCGTGGGATGGTGTCTCCACGCAGACAATAATAGTCGATTCCTGTCGTAATGCATGAAATGGTCAAGCACAGTTTTAGCCAAGGAACCTTCGGGTTTTATCCGAAGGTCCCTTGGCTGAAACTTTGCTCGTCGTTCTAATGCTTTTTCCCAGACAAGGAATTTTTGTCTGAGCGGAGACACCACTCCACGAGTGATTTAGTAACAGTCCACTCTCCATGTACTGCACAGCATCATCACGGCATGCCTTCGTCGGCAAGCCTTGATGATGTAGCTGGAATTTTACTCAGTCGTTATTATAGTTTAAGATAATCCAGACTTCTCGTAAGTCCAAGTATCAAATCTAATCTTTTGGGAAAGTTCATGATTACTAGAAAGAGATAATTGATATCTTAACTCCCTAATCCCGACGAAAACGTCCCGAAAGAAATCATTGGAGGGAGGGGTGTCACTATTCTACCACCCTTCCCCATAATGATGCCCCTGACGGGGGCGCGGTAGCGTTGCGGTAACCGGCTCTCGTCAGATCACCGAAGGCAATGTCGAGCCCGGTTAGTCCTTGGATGGGTGACCATCTGAGCGATCGATTCGGACTCCCGCGTTGTGTCCTTCGGCAAGGCACTTAACCCGATTGTCCATATGGGGACACGACGACGCCGTGTATTAAGGCGTACTGCACGTCGATGGTGCGCATGTCTTCAGCCAATCTAACCTTGACTGTGCTGCTGTGCGGAGTTACGATATTGGGGAGCTGGCAGCTGCTCGTCGTTGCTTTGTGGTTCTCTCCGGGTACTCCGGCTTCATCCACCCGCAAAACTGTCACCGACACGATATGACCGTGGCTATTAAAGTGTCGTTAAACACCAGTAAATAAATAAATATGCCCCTGACACTCAGATCACGTGACGTTATTGTTTGTCACGTGCTACATTTGAAGGGAACTCATTAAATCAACTCTGTTCTCGGGCACCATGTCATCTTGATGCTATATTAACTGCCGTTGCATTTCAACGCTGTTTTTTATCGCAGGCTTCAGGCTGTTCATCATTAATCCAATTCGATGAATATTTGTTAAATTCATCTCTCGAAATATGACCCTTTAACACTTTATTAGTAAAAGTAATGATTAGCCCTGTCCTCAACATTTTCAGTGAATCAAATGTACAATCTAATAAGAGACCCCACGGATCCTCAATTCCTAACCTGACAAAGTAGGTAAAAGAAGGAATTAAGGACATTCATCATTGATGGTCAGTTTACACTACAGATAAATAAAGTAAATGGATTATTTACAACACATTTAGACAGAGTTAAATACCGGGATTTCCAATATTTGCAGAAACGTTAAAAAAGTCCATTTTTCTAGGACTTACCACGATCTGGACTTGCAATTCTCCATTGTCTAGCACTCTCCGGTAGGCACCTTACCCGGCATTCAAACGTCTACTGTGTTATCGGCGTATTTTCGTTCTGCCGGTGGGGGCGGGTGGGGGGAGGAGTTAGGGCGACGTTTCAATGGGTGAATTTATTTTGCTTTAAAATGAGGTTTGGTGGATGCAAAGTAATCTTAATGAATAATGAAATCCTGCACAATATGTTGGGGTGTTGGGGAGTGAAGTGTCAGGTGGGTGAATTATTTGTATAAATCACCCGCCTTACTTTAAAACTTTCATTTTAAAGCAAGAAAAATACTCTATCGATACCACCTAACAACCAAGGCTCGGGGGTAACTGGGTATTTCTTTTTGCATAAAATCAATCAAAATACTTCAAAATATACTTTAAAGTAAGAAACATGTTTTAACCCAATAGGCCATTCTACCATCACACCTGACATGTGGCTCAGTGGGTCACATATGAACAGACGTTAATCTTATCTGCAAATATCAAAAGACTCTGAAGGCGATGGATCTGAACCGAATCTTTTCGTTTTAAATTTTGCTCCTATTGCACAAATTTATAACTACGGTTTCAATAAGGAGCCATATGAACCCGGATCTTGTTTTTCAAAAAACTAAAAGTGGATCCATAAAGGATGATCCTTGTGAAATATTAAGCAAAATGAATAAGACGATTTTTTAAATAAGTTTTTTAAGTTAAAATTTGGACTCCCATAAGAAGCCCAAATATGAACCCAGGGATTCGATATATTTGAATCTAAACCTCAAAGGATGCCGAATACCAAATACCAAAATTTCTAACTGGTGGGTAAAGAGTATTTTTTTTTAAATTCTCCTATTGACTAAGTCGAAGTTCAGGTTCGCATAAGGGGGCCAAATATGATACAACAGATTTCATTTGGGCTAATCTAGGACTGACCTCACAAAGGGACAAATACACGAAATATATACTGCGTACCAAATATCAAAATCGTCTACCTAGTGGTTCTGAAGAAGACGATTTTCACAGAATTCTTCTCATACAGAATTAGTTTAAATTCTGGGCTCCTATAAGGAGCCTAATATGAACCAAGCCACTTGATATGAACAAACTTGAATCTGACGCCGATAAGAATTCTACAAATCAAATGGCAAAATATTTTGACAAGTGTATTTCATCAATTGAAGAAGATGGGTTTTACGCATTTTTCGTTTTCATATTGCACGAAGTTAAAATTCGGGGGCCGAGAAAGGAGACCAAATTTGAAGACAGGTACGTGATTTGAACGAACTTGATTCCGACACTACCCTCCGAAGGACGTTGCATACCAAATACCAAAAGTTTCTGACTGGTGGTTATTGAGAATACGATTTTTTTTATTATACGCTAAAGATAGATTATCGAAAAAATTGCAGAAAGATAGAAATCGTGTCCCTCACTGTGAAGCTATAGAAATTTCCACTTGCACGGTATCGATCAAAATGGCGGCTTTCAAAGCATCACTTCAATGTGAATACGAGTCAAATTATCACTGGAAATGATCAATTTGTTCTAAAACGTATAATGAAAAGAAACTCTTGTGTTTTTGAGTGGATACCGATCATTTCCAACTACAATTCAACACGCATTCACCTTGAACTGATGCATGAAACTCGCCAGCTGAATCAGATCGCAAGACGATGCCTGTTACGAGTATCGGTCAGATCACTTTCGCGTATCAATGCGCATCAGCTGTTTAGTTTCATGCATTTAAGGTTGAAACGAGTGGAATTATCGATAGGAATGATAAGATTCATATAAAAAGCATATAACAAAAAAAATCTAGTGTTTTTGAGTGGATACTGAAAGTTATAAATTATCTCACTCGTGACTTAGACAAATGGTTATAAACATTTGTCTCGATCACTCATGAGATAATTTTCGGTATCCACTCAAAAACACTAGACATCATCTATTTATTTTGAAAAATAACAAAGATTCATTGTTTTCCCATAACTGACAGGGTTAAAATTCACTTTCTCATTTGTCAAAACACAACGGATTGCACATGTGTTTGTCCGTTTAACCCTTTACCCAACGCACACGATATCAAAATTTATTATTTGAAATACCATTTTTTCACATTTTTCAATAGAATTCAACAAAACCATATCATGTGACCCCTCGTTGGAACGAGCTCGTTCCAACGAAGAGGTCACATGATGTGGTTTTCTTGAACTTTTTTGAAAAATAATATTTTTTCAACTGCTGAATTTACATATTACGCGGGCGGATGCGACCGATTCGTTGGGTAAAGGGTTAATTCTGCTCATCCAAAGGAAGCTTCATACCAAATAACAATATTCTGTTCCGTGCAGTACTGAAAATATAGTCGTTTGCAATTTTTTATTTTTATTTTTTTTTTGTCTCCTGCGGTTCCCACGGGGATTCTGGAAACAAAATTGTCTACAGAAAGCAAGACATATATTTTCTGAAAAAATAAATTTTGTATCGAATCATATCATCATTTTTATATCACTATAAAATGATGACATGATTCGAGAGGAACAATATGGACTGTTTCACTGATGTACACGCACTCGTTATCTCCAGCGGAGATAGGCACCTCAGTACATACATGTGTTACGTCAGAATGTTTATACTCGTATTGGAGAATATATAAGTCAATATAAAGTTTGCCCGAATTTGAGCTGACAAAAAAACAAACAAACAAAAATAAAATAAAGTGTTTTGCGAGTTTGCTCGAATGAAATATTCGATAAACCGAACATTAGTTGAAATAAAAACGCAATGGACAGAAGTTTCGTTATCTTTATATATCATCTTGAAATGTGTTGCTCGCACAAAATGTCTATATTGTAAAATAAGTGTTTTTAGAATTGTTTTACCTTTCGTATCGACCAAGTAAAACAATTCTATATCGATATTAAACGTTTGATCCTTGCCCGAAATTCGAACCCCAATTTATGGGCAAACCAGTCTTTTTTATCAACACCATAATTTGTTCCACAAGGAATTATCTCATTTGTGCTTTGTTCGGTAAGATCGTCTGATTACAACGCTTTAACTTTTGGACCAGATATGAAGTGTTTTCAGCTGACAGTACAACATAAGCAATCGTGTTATTCATTCACAGTGCTATTCCTATAAAGCAAAACACCTTGCATTACAGTAGGACAATGGCTCTTACATGGCAGCTTTTAGAGTGCACAATTTGGTTATGGATTAGAAATTGTCAACATCTCGACAAAGTACAGCCCGAGTCATATTGCATGCGTAACAACCGACGACATACGACACACGACAAATCATCAAAACGACTGCGATACAAAAACGAATACTGGTTGATCTAAGCGCATTACCAACGACCCGACAGAAAAATAAAGACATATTCGATTTGTGACGGCAAGATTGTTACAACATAGTCGCCACGTATTTGGTGTTTTCATTTCGTTTACTTATAACGTGCTCGTATTTTTCGGCCGTTATCGCACTGTAGTGTGTCGAATATCGTCGGTCGTTACGCATGAAGTGTGTCTTCGGCTTAATATTGATAAACAGAACGCAGCTTGCACGCAAAGTATGACCTGCACAGGGAACCCGACCGGTAACTCAGCTGGTGGAGAACTGGACTTTAAACCGAAAGGTCGGTGGTTTGATCATGACCAGTGGTGTATTGTGTCCCAGGGCTATACACTTAATCCCGGTTGCCCCTGTGGTGTACGTTGTCGTTGTGTATTAAGGCATACTGCAAGTCGATGGCGCAATGGCTTTCTGTCGCTGCTAATTCTGCTTGTGCAAGAGTCCGTAAGTTGATCATACAACAAGTTGAGATCTCTCCCAAACCATAGGCGTATCATTTGCTATGTAATAAAACTCATTTCTATTTGGCACCAAAACAAAGCAATCAGCGACATTATAGTTTATAACCATTTAGATTAAACGTTTACACTTTTTGGCAGCAAATTTACATTTTGTAACAATTTGTGTTACTGGGAATGATGTATGATGTTACAGCAGGGCTGCAGGGACTGTTACGGGAGAGAAATACTGGCAATTCATGCCATTTTCTGTTGATGACTTCTCAGCCGAGTATCGTACAAATTCAGAAGTACCCCAAACAACTGCATAGAACTTCGTTATTCATTCTGTTATTTCCACATGGATATTATTAAATCCCAGTTACATCAAAGATATTCACGAGAAATTCACATGGGGTGGGGAGGAGGGGGGGGGGGGCTGCCCTTACCCTTACTTGAAGACCAATTCGAGTGTTGTTTCGATCAATCTTGCAAGTGTTTTTCTCTTTTCTGTGGAAGTATGTTCCCCCGGTCATGAACTTAATTTTTTTTTAGAAAAAAGGATCGCTCATTATTTCATGTCCATACTAAATTGTTACAGGTAAGAAAAAGCTGGTTGTTACAGAACTAAACAGTTATATTCTCACACAAAAAAAAACACATACTGTGAAACTATCCTGCCAAATCTTATCATTATTCCAAGTTATGTTACTGTACTTGGGGAGTAATTTTTTATTGTGATTGTAAATACTGAATCTGTCGAAAATGTTTTCAGGTCCAATAGGTAACCTGTAGAGATACATGATTTTACTAATCTGTATTTTGTTTCAGTACAAGAAGAAACTGACGAAGGAAGCAGCACCTTATCCACCACCGCGTCGACTGTTACACAGGTAGGTGAAAAGGCGCATGTCTCACACAGGGTTAACTCTTTACCCAACGTAACGACCAATACCGGTCAGCGTTAATCACAAAAATCGCCAATTCATTTTCATTTTTGTCTCAAAAACATAGGTTATGACCCCTCTTTGGAACGAGCTCGTCAAGCTCGTTCCAATGAGGGCCATAACCTATGTTTATGAGACAAAACGAAAAAGAATAGTTATTCAAGAATTTTGTTTGCAAGTGTCGTCTGCTTTTCATGTTAGGTAAATGGTTAAACATAAATATGCAGTTAATTCTTTAACTTATGAATCGGCCGCATCCGCCCGCGTAATATACAAATTGAGCAGTAGACAAAATATTTTGCAACAACCTTCGTTCCAGAAAGGGCCACACATATGGTTTTGTTGAAAATTTCAAAAAGATTTGAAAAAATGCTATTTAAATTAATAATTCTGAAACCGTACACGTTGAGTAGAGGGTTAAATTCACGCAGTGCTATATACAAATTTTACCATTCAAATCTAATTTTCTTTAAATTGCTTGCTGTGAAATCATATCTTATAACAGCTCACTGGGGAGGGCTCAATAGATTGTCTAATGACACGTCATACATGTAACCTATGTTTTTGGAAGCAATTAAACGCAGACTTTTAACTGTTTTTATTAACTATTCTTTTCTCTCCAGTAAAATATACCGTGAGGGACAGAGCCCAACAAAATTTGTACACGAATTTAAGTGACTAGGCACATAATCACTTTTTGTCCTGGTCTATTACTTCAAACAATATTTACGCAGCTAACAAGTCACTTAAAATCAGTGCATTGTGCAAATATAAACGTCATTCGCTATACATAGAATAAATACCGGAAAGTACTCTCAATGGACAGAAGACAACCTATTGAGCAAAATCTAAAAACCATAATGACGTCTATGAATACGATGGTGTTAGCGACGTCTTTCCGAGAAAATCTATACATATGCGGTTTAAGGACCTTCTAAATAGGGTGACTCGAGTACTAAACTGTTTTGTTCTCTCAGCCAAGCTATGGAAACATGGAATCAATTTAAGTACAGGTTCTATCGGGCAATATGAAACAGAGCTATTTCTAGTGATCTACGTTCTCAAGTGTGCCAAACAATTACAGTTACTGCCAAAGACCAAGTGAATTTCAGTGCTAGACCGAGGATCAATCCACTAATTTGAACTGTGTTGATTGAAGTCCATGAGTACTAACTAGAGGGCATCATGAAAAAGGCAATTACCAAACACTGACTACCGTTCATAAAGACAAGTTAACAGAACACTACTTCGCCAGGAATGCTAAATTTATTGATAAACGCGTATCACTTTGGTAAAGGCAGATGAATGGAATTAGACGATATAACATACACCCTATAATAAAATGAAAAACCGGTATAGCAACGAATGCGTTAATAAAGTCAGAAGGCTACCGCAATGATCCAGTCTTGACTTAATGTAGGTGCTATCATAAACTGAGGATAGCCTGAGGATTTATCATTCATTAAAAAACTCAACAACAGATTCCGAACTGGATGCAAGCCAAAGGCAGACTGGCCATATGATCCACGGGGAAAATTTTCAGTAGGCCTCCCCACCACTGTGTGCTCCTGAAACCCTCAAAATTGATCCATCCAACATTTCGTAACATTTCGTGAAAATGAACAAAAGGCGAAGTGGATCTGATTGCAGAGATTGCCGGTATACCGAAATGTTCTCTATGTGGACTGCCAATTGCCATCGGCAGTCAACATAGAGGACATTTCAATATACCAGCAGTTTCGCCATGACATAGCCTTCGATCCTGATGTGGTGTTAAGCACCAATAAATGAATAAATACCAGCAGTCAAGGAGTTAATGTTGAAGGAGCTATAGAATATTAAGTGATACATGTGATTCTGAAAATGAAGACGAGTTCACATTCTGAAGAGAGTGAAGATCTTGCTGTTAAAGAGAGGAGTTCTCCAGAACTTATTGAGGGCTGCAGTGATTTCGAGAGAAAGGTTCTTCAGGAGCAGGGTTGTAAAAGGTTCAGACGTGGAAGGGCTGACGAAATCTTATAAAGTTACGTTGAGGCAGTTATACAATTTAGAAAACTTCAGGTCAACACACAAACATTGCCATGCATGATTCCCGGTTCCGTGCTATAGATTTCCCGGGTATTGTGACATGAAGTCAGTCCAATGATAAACTGTCTTCGTAGTTTAAAATATAAATAGTTCGGGGCGTCTGCTGTAAGACTCTGGAATGATATGGATATAAATATGAGAAACTGTGAATCTTTACAGGTACAGAAAAAAACTTTCTTAGAAGGAACGACCCAGTCGTTCCAGTGTATTATTATGTGGGCAGGAGAAAAGGCCAGATATTCCACTGCAAATTGAGATTAAATTGCAGCGACTTGCATGGTCACATGCATGAACGATGTTTGAGTGATGACCTGAAATGTTCCGGTAAACACGAATACGAGGACTCTGGGCACTACTTTTTTCTATAATACCCAAAGAGAAATTATGTTTCAAAGTAAAGGCTACACTACTGAAGTTATTAGCATTATCTTATCAGGAAATGAAACAAAAACAGATTCAGAAAATATTCGCATATTTAGAGCTGCACATAACTATATCGAACAAACGATGAGATTCCAATGAATACGCGAGTGGTAGAATAACTTACCTTAATCATTCATTACATCCCAATATCAGACTGAAGAGTCATATGACGACTCATGCCACAAGTTAGTTTGATAGAAACTTTGATTGATAAGGGACTGTTTCTAAAACAAATTTCACAACTCTGTACTTGTTTACGCACCATTGTTGGTAAAATAATAAAGTATATTTTATGTATCGTGAGGTATATACATAGGTATATGCCTGTTTACCACACCCTTTCATGACGAATAAAATATTGTTTATAAAAAAGATACTTTCTATGTTTTTGGAGTGGATACCATAATTTATCAGTTGCTAGCAGGTTTTAAATTTATATTTCACCTTCTCGTCACGAATGAAATAATTATGGTAATCACTCAAAACAAAACATAGGTATTATTTTCCTTATATGTGTGTTGGTTATTCAAAAAATATTTTTTACGTTTTAATCCCAAATTGATGCAAAGTAATTGCATCAAAATCGACAAATGTTTTAGTTTAAAAGTCATCAGTGGATATCCTAGAAACGCTTTCACCGATTAAATTATTCCCTGCAAAACAGTATAGTTCCCTCAGTTTTTCATTGAAGGCTACTGTAAAGATTTTGGTACTTTGAATATTGTCGATTGGCAGTTACAAATCAAACGTCAATGTAACAATCTTGGCATTTAATGAAACATCAAACTGAAATAAGGAAAAACAACATAGATACACACCACTCCAATGTAAATACAATTATTATATACTTCCAGTGAATATCAACTATCTAAATATAGCTTTTGGAAATTCCCTCTCTAGTTCTATTTCAATTGACGAGCATGCACAGACAACCCGACTTCCATCTCATTTTTGTGTTATTCTGCAGATGATCACTATTTTATTGTTAAATAAAAGTATTTCTGGTTGATGTAATTGAACTTTTAATTGACAAATACAAGATTGTTTTTAGGGTGGTGTATATAATAAAACAGTTATGGACTTTTGTGGTGGAAAATATGCTGTGATATGAACCTGAAAAACTTTTTATATTGACTGAGGAGTCAATATAAGTTTTTTTTATGTTCATATCACATCGTATTCACAACAACAAAATTCCATAATTGTATAATATTATGCTCCAAAGTGATTGTGAAATTGTCAGTCCTTCTATGAATGTAACAGTCCACATATCATGAAATGAAAGTCAAAAATGATATGAAAATTTGGCCAGTACTACCCCCATCGAAAAGTGAAGTGTAAACACTTAGAATTGCTTGATCCGACACGAGGTGTCCCTGGCTGTCGAAAGTGTCATTAGATCCCAATAAATATATAAATAACTAGAACTGCGTGTATAGTCCATTTACGAAACACCCCGTTTTACAACATACACAAACAGTAAATCCGTTCACAAGCCTACAAATCTTGAATAAATACAGGCTATCCTATTGCTGATACCATTTAGTGTAACTTTAAACTGAAATCACGGCGCTGTCCTGTATAATTTAAATACACCACCATCAACCCCAAAAGTTAATGTTTCTGAGCGAAACAAAACAGTTCATCCAAACACAGACAGCAAACGTCATTTTACTTGTTGCGAAATGTAAATGTAACTAGCAAATCTCCACTTTCTGTGAACAATTCACTTCCTGCGAAGATTTTCCGTAAATCATGGAAGATGCTTAATAAGATTGCAGTAGCTGCAGCAGTTACACACAAGCACCCAAAATCAAACACCGTTCAGATAGTCACAAACCAACATAAAGGTTTACATCGGTCATAGTCACAGTTGTTGCAAAGCGTCAAACAATTTAAAAAAACAGCTCATTACTGTCTAGCAACCAAATAAAAACCCCTGAAATACACAAAGGATTCCCTACTAAACACCCATACCACATGCAAATCGACATATGCAAACGATTACCACATGCGACCATCAAAATTATAACTTGCAGTTTGATAAAAAGCAATACCTGCGTGCATACACAAAAACGCTGTACCCATGTTCCATATCTGACAATTCTGGTATGATATCAGCTCTTCAAAACCACTCAAACTGATTCTAGATTTCCAAACATTACATTCTACGATGATTGACCCGGCTGAACTGACCCCCATTACCTGTGTGATATGCCATTTTCAAAACCATGCTAATTAGTTTTACCTGCTTTCCTCATTTAGCTCGTGCAAAGCAATTAATATGAAAGCGACTCAACAGACTGAACCCATTGGTTTCTTTCATTAACATTCTCCAGTTCAATACTCGGGATATTTACATGACCAATTACGTAAACGCTACTTACAGTTTCCATTAACCACCTTTGGTTCATTACATAACCCCCTTTCCAGAAGACTAAATATCATTTAGTCCATGCAATACCAATGAATGGTTTGGTTAAAAAAATACACAAGCACACAAACAATAAACAGAATACACCCACAAACAATGTTACCAGAACAAACTACAAGAGTTGCACTCAGGAAAAATTTACTCATCACACCTTGACAGTGCATCTGCTACAACATTTGTTTTTCCTGAAATGTGACAAACCTTAAACTTATACTCTTGGAACATGAAACTCCAACAGAGCAATCGTTGATTACTGGTCCTCATTGTTTGCATCCACTGTAGAGGGGCATGATGGGAATCAACCAATAGAAAACTCTCTTATATATATGCCTTCAAGGTATATTCTCTGCATTTTCACTGACGCCACAATATGGATAGCACTCCTTCTCAGCCACTGCTTAATTACACTCTTCTTCCTTAAGTATTTTACTGATAAAAGCAATAGGAGGTCTACCATCACCAAACTCCAGTTCCAGAACTGCCCCTGAACGAATTCTAGAAGTATCAGTTGGTAAAAGGAATATATGAGAAAAACCTGGGCTCCTCAACACAGGTCCAGTACTAATTGCAGATTCTATCCTGTCAACTGCTATTTGCACTGACCATTGAACTTTGCTTGGAAAATTTGTCTTTGTTAAATCTGTTAATGGAGTAGCAATAGTAGAACAATCCTGTATAAACCTGTATAAGCCTGTAGTAAAATCCTACAAATCCCAAGAAAGATCAACCTGCCTTCTTTGAGGTGGTGCAGGGGAAGTTTTGATTACTAGTTTATCTTGCACCAGTTTTATCAAACCATTTCCCACAACATGACCAAGATATCCAATTAGTGAAAAATCCAACAGGCACTTACTCACCTTCACTACCAATTTATCCTTCCTCTATATGAAGTTCCCAGCTATCACTAAATATACCTGAATCATCAATAAAAGGGTCAGCAAAATCATCTAAGCCACTTAACACTTTATTCACCATACTCACAAACGTTGTGCCAGAATTTATCATTCCAAATGGCATAACTGTGAACTGACATTACCAAAAGGATTTCACAAACGCACTTTTCTTACGGCTCTCATCAACTAGATGAACATACCTTTTGCGGGATCTAATTTACTGATAAAACGAGCATTGCTCACTTTATTTAATACCTCCTCCAAATGAAGCATAGGTCTGGGATCAACTAAAGTAACAGTTTTGAGCTCCTGATAATCAACGCACAAACATATGCTGGGGTCCTTTTTAACTAAAACAACTCAGACAGCACACGGGTTGTCACAACCTCTCTTATCCTCAACTTTAATATTTCATCTATTTCGGTTTTGATTTCATCTCAGAGTGTATAAGGAATAGAATACGGACTTATATCAATAGGTTCGTCAGGTTCAATTTTAAATGAATGTGTTATAACATCTGTGACCCATGAAACGTCACTAAACAAATCTGAATAGTCATTTAATAGATATTGCAATTGTACTTTTCGTTTTTTGACAGATATGGGGAAATTTTTACATTATAAATGTTCTCCTTTCTGTGGCGAACTGAAAATTCCTCAATGTCATTTATGTCACCAACATCATTTGTAATATTAAACTCTGTATCAATTAGCATAGTGCAAGAAATATCTGATTTGACAGCGACATTATCCTGTTGTCTATCATGCCATAGCTTTAACATATTAACACGAAAGATTTTGTTTTTACAACACACTCTAACTTTATTATCTGCAGGTCCTACCTCATCAGTAATTTCGAAAAGTCCTTTTCAACTTGCTAACAATTTTGATGTATTTGTAGGTAGCAAACCGTCTGACCAACTTCAAGTGCTCTTTGCCTTGCTTGTTTATCATAATAAACTTGTTGCCCCTCTTTAGCTTTAGCTTCATATAATTTAGCAAGTGTGGACATATTGTCTAATGTTTCCCTAGTTTCTTTAAAGTAGCTCATGAATTTTCACATTCACTTGGTTTTTCCCAGTCTTTCTTCAAAACAGCTAAAGACTCTCTCACCTGCCTTCCATATAACAATTCAAAAGGAGAAAACACAGTTCATCCATGTGAAACCCCATGATATGCAAACAAAACAAAGAGTATATACTGGCCCCATGGTCATGGCTCTGATCCAGCATATGCTTTCATCATACTTTTTAAAACACCATTAATTTTCTCACATAACCATTACTTATTGCATGGTAGGAACCCATTGTGCCAATCTTGCATATACTGATAATCTGCACACTTCTTCCATTAACCATGAAATAAAATTACTACCCTGGTCTTTAAGTAACTCTTTGGGAATCCGCACTCTAGAAAATACACTTATCAGAACATTTGCTACAGTTTCAGCCTCCTGATTTTTTAATGAAATGGCCTATGGATACTTGGTTGTATAATCAAAACAAACCAACATAAAACGATTTGTATCTTCAGTCAGTGGTAGAGGCCCTACTCTGTCAACTGCAAGTCGTTCAAATGATTCATCTAAAGGGGCACACTAATGAAACGCGACTTTGGCACCCTACCCTTAGCTGACTTTTTCTGACACACGAGACAAGAACTACAATATTCTGCAATATCTGTGAACATACCAGGCAAAAATTATTCTATTTCTGTTTTTTTTTTATTCCCCAAGTGCCCAGCCAAATGTATATCATGACCAAAGGGCATAACCATTTCCCTTAATGGTTTTGGCAGAACGATCTGACGAATTACTTCCTTATTGGTTGGAATGAAGGCACAGTACAACAATGAAGACTAGATGACAATGTAGGCTTGGGAATTTTGTGGTTCATCATATACAAGCATTCTAATCTTGTCAAGACTTGGGTCCCTTTCTGGGCGTCGATTAACCCTATGCACTCTGATGTCAAAATGGCAAAGTTTTCTGCAGCAAATATTTCCCATAATGCTGTTTGAGATTTAACCAAATATATCTTGTTTGACAGAGCTCTCTGAGCTCTGTCAAACAAGATATATTTAGTTGAATTCATAGTTTAACAAGAGAAAAATAGAGTAATTGGAGAAAATTCTGTTGCACTACCAGTGTTCAAAGGGTTAAGGTTTTTCTATCAATATATTCATTATTGCTTGAACGGACTCCAATATGTTTTGCTATGGGTGTATCACTACGCAACTCTTCTGACAATGTTTCAATTTTTTGATCATCTTGTTTAGACCTCAATGACTTGGTACAGTATAACATGACTTGTCATTGTTGTTCACGTCTCCATTACTATCACTTGCTTCTGTTTTTGTCCTCAATATATTGATATAATTGCCTGTAATCAAATCTGCAAAAGGGTTGTCAAGTCCAAAAGCTAACAATACATGGATCTGAGTATCTAACAAGACTTCAGAACAATGATGGGGGAGGGGGGGGGGGGTCCATCTGTTAACACAATTTCCTTATATTGATTCATAAAGTACTCGGGTTTCACAAATTTACCATGTGCAAATAGAGTCGAACTCCCAGTATCCAACAAAACAAACTTTCTCACTGCCTATATTTCCCTCAATTACATCATGCCCTGAAACCAGTGATATATTTTTTTGTATTCTCATTTCCCAACGCATCTGGTGCATGCACCGCTACTCCATTAGTAAAACAAGGTTCTGAGACCATTTGGCAACACTGTTTCTTTTGTAATGTGTCAACACGTAATCATAATTTTCCAGTATTTCTATCATTTTTCTCTGATCATCATAATGGACAATTAGCAGCAACAATTAGCAGAGCAAACATAGGAAGAACGTGTCTCATGTTTGAACTGTACACTGCCACCATATTCACTTCACAGCAGTTGTCTAGACTCAGTCTGCTTAGAGGGTGCCTGTTGGGGTTGACTTAATTTTTGCATGCCACACTCATTTTTATTAGCTTGCAGAAAAGCTTCTGCTAACTGAACTAACTCACATACACTTCTAATTTTATGTTGCTCTATATGAAATCAAAGTTCCTTACTACAATTGTTTAGTAAATGTTCTCAAAGAACTGAGTCTAACAACGTATCAAAACTACCATCAATACTCTCCCTCTCACATCAGTACCTAAGATGATTCTGAATTTGTACAGAAAATTCTTGAAAAGATTCATCAACTAATTGTATGGAATTTCAAAATTGCCCTCTATAAGCTTCTGCTGTTTGTTCATACCGAGCAAAAAAAAAAAACACCTTAATATCTTCATAATTTTACATTTATTATCATTCAACTGAGAATATGCCTCCAAAGCTTTACCAGATAATGGTGGGACCTGCCTAACAACCAACTCTGATTTTGGAATGTCATGTAACGTCATTAACTTTTCAAAGGTCTTCAAAACTGCATCGAGGTCCTGTCCCCCTACACATTTGGGCAATTTAGTTTTCAAACATAACTTTGAATCAATAGTAGATCCCCTTTCGCTAACTCTTTCCTCTTCATGCCTTACTCTCTCATTCCTGACTTATTTTTCTCTATAAGTTTAGAAAGCCACTTTGACATTTAACTTGCCATTTTGTTCAAGGTTGAAAAAGAATTTACACAAAAAAATTAACTTCAAAGTTTTAGCAAAGACAATTTCGACTTCAGTTGAGACAATCCCACCTCTGCCACCATTGTAAAGATTTCGGTATTTTGAATATTGTCGATTGTCAGTTCCAAGTCAAAAGTCAATGTAAAAATCTTGGCATTTAATGAAACATTAAACTGAAATAAGTAAAAACAACATAGACACACACTACAATGTAAATACAAATATTACAGTCCAAAATTATTGTGAAAGCGCCAGTCCATTAATGACTGTAACAGATAGCGTGTTATGAAGTGAAAATCAAAAATGATATAAAAAGTTGGCCAGTACTACCCCATCGGCAAGTGCAAACACTTAGAATTGCGTGCACAGTCCATTTATGAAACACCCTGTTTTACTACATACATAAAGCAGTAAATCTGTTCACAAGCCTAGAAATCTTGAATAAATACAGGCTATCATATTGCTAATACCATTGAGTGTCACCTTCAACTGAAACCAAGATGCTGTCCAGTATAATTTAAATATACCACCTTCAATCCCAAATGTTAATGTTTTTGAACGAAACAAAACGGCTCATCAGTACGCACACGGCAAATGTCACTTTACGTGTTGGAAAATGCAAATGTAACTGTCAAACCTCGACTTCTGTGAACCAATCACTTTCAACGAAGACTTACAAAATCACGGAAGATGCATAATAAGGTCGCTGTAGCTATGGCAGTTATAAACATGTGCCCAAAATTAAACATATTTCCAGTAGGCAAACGTTTCTTCAACAATCATTCGCCCATTGCCGCAAACCACCACAAAGGTTTACACCCGTCATAGACCCAGTTGTTCAAAGTGCCAAACCTTTTAAAAACACAGCTCATCACTGTCTGGCAACCAAATCCAAAACACCTGAAATACACAAAGGATTCCCCACTAAGCACTCATACCGATCGAATCAACACATGCAAGCGACTACCGCGCGTGACCGTTAAGCAAAAGTTTTCTTGCAATTTGATAAAATGCAATACCTGAGTGCGTATACACAATGCTTTACCAATGCCCTGTATCTGACAAGTCTGGTACGGCACTAGCTCTTCAAAACTACTCAAACTGATTGCAAATTTCCAAACACGACTTCCCACGACGACTGACCAGGCAGAACTGTCCCCAATTACCTGTGTACAACCATTCTAACTAGGTTTACCTGCTTTCCTCACTTAGCTCGTGCAGAGCAATTTATATGAGATCTTCTCAGCAGAATGAACGCATTGGTTTCTTTCATTAACCAACTCCAGTTCACTACTTTCATATTTATATGACCAACTACACAAATTCCACAATCAATTTCTATTAACTCCCTTTAGTTCTCTACAGCTACACAAATACCAAAAGAGGTGTTAGTTTAGTACCACAAGTAAGAATAACAACAAGCCTTACCTCACTTTTCAATGGATGCTAAACAAATAAGAAAATAGATATTAATTCAACAGCAATTTTCCACGCGAAAGAGTAAACATGTCTCACTTTCATTACATGTTAACTAGTTTATTTCGTGTCCATTGACATAAATTTCACTGTGATTTGCCGGTTATACCTACAGTGAAAAGTAAATAACGTAATCATACTCGTATGTTCTGTGTCGATCAAGACGAATGATGCGATGTCTATGTTTTCTCTATTTTCTTATATTTTTACCGGAAGGATGTAATAATCATTAGTTGTTTATCTAAAGCAATACCTAAAACGCGCGCGCTGTAACTGGTGTGAACAAGTGTTAACAGATTTTACAAACATTTCGGATAATGATGCTGTAATCTCCCTCCTCGTGTCCATGTAACCTTTATTTACAAAACAATAAACACGCGTGAACTGGAACGGAGAGACAGCGAAGGTGGTTACCGTCAATCGTTTCATATTTCAAGTATTTTGTAACGTACAGCTCAACTATGCAAGCATCTAAATGACTGGTATTTACAATGCTTTATTTATGTTAGTGCATTTTGAATGTTAGACTTTCGTAATAATAGTTACCCAACGAAAATACGCAACTTGATTCAGGCTATACAATGTCACACTTCTACTTTTTTCTTTCACTGAAAACCATTTCAATAATTCAGGAATTGTCAATTCTCGAATATCAGTCTCGGGTTGGGTTGCAAATGTGAACTAACATACTGGCTGAGTTAATTGCAACCTTTTTGGGGTTTCTGTTAGGCGTTAGCTCAGTTGGTATGGTGGAAGTGCATTTGTGGCAAAGTGATCGGGTGCCGTAGACCTGGGATCGACTCCCGTCAGGGCAATTTTTCTAAAACTCTAGTGTTCAGTCCAGTGGCTCGGTCCCAGGACAATGCCTGGTGGAATTCATGCCTGACAAATCCATTAGAAAATTAATTTCAAGCATTTGCATCTTCACAGATCTTCCATTAACTGAGATTGTTATCTGTGTAAAAGCTGGGACCATAGGCCTATATATCAGCAATCTGTTCCAGCTGCATCGAATGCGAAGGCAAACGGCCAGCGGGGAAATCGCACAACACCGTTCAGGCTACTCGGAGACAATTACGAATCAACACAGAAAACAATTTCAACAATTCGGTAATTGTCAATTCTCGAATATCTGTCCTGGGCAGTTGTAAAACATGTGAACTAACATACTGGCTGAGTTAACCTTTTACCCAATGTAACGGTAAAAATCGGCCAGCGCTGTTCCCAAAAATCGCCAATTAATTTTCATTATTTTTTAATTTTTTGTCTCAAAACAAGGTTATGACCCCTCGTTGGAACGAGCGCGTCGAGCTCGCTCCAATGGGGGTTCATAACCTATGTTTTTGAGAAAAAAATGAAAACAATTAGTTATTCAAGAAATGTTTTGCAGTGTCGTCTGCTTTGATGTTAGGGAAAGGGTTAATTGCAACCTTTATTGGGGGCAGAGCATATGTGGCTAGACGATTAGGTGCCGTAGACTCGGAACCGACTAGCGTCAGGGACACCAACCACTTTTCGCAAACACTTTATAGTTTTTAGTCCAGTGACTCGGCCTCAGGACAATGATGTTGAAATTCCTGCTTGACAAAGTCGAGATAAAATTAAATTCAAGTAGGTGCATCTTCACAGATCTTACATTAATTAAAATTTCTGTGTTTAAAAGCTAGGACCATAGACCTAGTGGCATATCATTGTTAAGGCAACGCTATGGTTGAGGCTAACTCAGATGAGAAAATTTGTATTCGATGTGTTTTGACGGAGTGCCCCGTCTCCCGGGTGTCCGTTCGACCGACTGTCCATTCGGCAAAGAGTCCATTCGGCCGGGTGTCGTTTCGACCAGGTGTCGCTTCGGCTGAATGTGCATTCAGCCAGGTGTCTTTCGACGAAGTGTCGTGCTCCCCTATACTGATATACAAATGTGTAAAACCTTTCTATGGGCTATACCTGCCATCGATGACGTAAAAGTTATCCGTAATATTAAATTACTTAATTCAAAATACTATACTACTTTTATACCTCGCAGGCGTAATCGGCTCACGCAGTGAGCTCTGAGCATGGTAGCTTGTTCCACACTTTTAATCGACATATGAGTAGTGTGTAGCGATTTGGACTTAGCCTTTTACACAAGAAGCACGTGTTATCAAACCACTACCTAGCAGAATGTGGTGCATACGCAATTTATATTAACAACGGCTCTGTTGTTGGCAAGTAAAATATTCACTTTACGTGAGACTGAGTTGTTATCAATTCCTTCTGGGCATCCCTTCCCCTCAATTCCACCAATTAACAGTCTTTCTGTTTATTTGATCTCCCTTCGTCAACAATGCATCGGAAGTTGAAATTGTTCAAATCTATCGCATGGTGAAACTATAAATTATAATTATCAAATATACATAAATCTCCTCCCTCATCGTGACTATCAGAGTTTGCAAATTGCTACCCGGAGATGGCTTACAAAAGCAATAACGCTTGCTGCTGAATCCCATCTTGCGTCTAGTCTGTATGACATTATTCTTCATGTTACTCATTGCACCATTGTTTTTTACGGAAGCGTATTGCTGCCACGTGGAAAAAAAAATAAATTGTTTCGTTTAAACGAAAACTTTTTCGTTTAAACGAAACCACTTTCGTTTAAACGAAAACTTTTTCGTTTAAACGATAACTTTTTCGTTTAAACGAAAACCTTTTCGTTTAAACGAAACCACTTTCGTTTAAACGAAAACTTTTTCGTTTAAACGAAAACTTTTTCGTTTAAACGAAACCACTTTCGTTTAAACGAAAACCTTTTCGTTTAAACGAAAACTTTTTCGTTTAAACGAAACCACTTTCGTTTAAACGAAAACTTTTTCGTTTAAACGAAAACTTTTTCGTTTAAACGAAATCACTTTCGTTTAAACGAAAACTTTTTCGTTTAAACGAAAACTTTTTCGTTTAAACGAAATCACTTTCGTTTAAACGAAAACTTTTTCGTTTAAACGAAACCATTTTCGTTTAAACGAAAACTTTTTCGTTTAAACGAAAACTTTTTCGTTTAAACGAAACCACTTTCGTTTAAACGAAAACTTTTTCGTTTAAACGAAAACTTTTTCGTTTAAACGAAAACTTTTTCGTATATACGAAACCACTTGTTAGGGCCGTCTTCTGCTTTTTAACATGCAATACCATTACATTCTTTAGGCACGAGTGATCCTATGGGAGGTTTGCTGGAGGGTGATGGAGGTGGGGGTGGGTCTCATTTTTTTTATCTGGGAGGAGAAGCTTGCCCTGCCTTCCCACCCGTTCGGAGTGCTTTTAGGGTAAATTCCACATATTTGGACCTATGGGGATACAAAAGAGACAGTGCGTGCATGCGAGGGTAGAGGGTGGATGGATGCGTGTGTGAGGGACATAATGTATAGACAGTGACAAGACACCATTAGGAGTTAAGCTTCCGCACACCTGTATCACATCCTATAACTTTGTCGGACATTATTATGTCCCTTGCCAAAGTGGGAGGGGATATACGAAAGGGTTCCGTCAGGCCTTCTTTCTTCCAAATATGAGTTCTTCTTCACTACGGGGGCACCCTCTAATTTCCAATGCAATCGAACATGCCCTTTATAGGCCCCTAACACTCCGCGCTAGAATGAACAGGAGTCCTGTTCGATTATTTTCTGTCATTGTCGGGTTTACAATGCACCGCAGTATGACACCACTCCCTCCCCCCCCCCCCCCGACTAGCCCTTCGGGATATTCCCACGGCATACACACACACTCAATTGGAATTCTCCCCTCGACTGGGCCGGATTCTCATACATGGTGTTGGTAAGTAGGTCTAGCGGACCTGTCTGTTGGGAGGTCAAGACCATATCTCACAAAAAATAATCCGTGCGCATGAAAGAATAATCCGTGCAAACAAATTAACAATCCGCGCGCGCGGATTATTATATCGTGCGCACGGATCATTTTGGGTAAAAAAAACATATGGTTCTCTCGACACCCCCCCCCCCCCGCCCACTGTCCGAACATTCAGACCCTCAAGGCAAACTTACCAACGCCATGCAAGGGAATCTGGTCCAATGGCGGAATTAGAATCTCTACTTGTGGGGGGGGGGGAGAGATTGCAATTGGGGGCGGGGCGGGGCTGGGCGGGGAGATGGGTCGATATGCCGCAGGTGGGGACGATTGCAAGTGGGGATGGGGGTCCATATGCCACAGGTATATCCCGAAGGCCGGAGAGGAAAGGTATAGGCCGGTGTATCACCCCTTCCATTGGGAGACCCGGGCAGAGGAGGCTCCGGAGATTTTTTCCGCAATGGGGTGGAGGAGGGGTTGTGCAAGTAGGGCACATGCTTTCCATTAATGGGGGGGGGGGGGGGGCATAAAGTATTATATCATTACATTCTTGAAGCAAGAGCAAACGTAGGAGGTTTGCTGGAGGTTTTTTTCGGGATGGGGGATTCAATTTCTAATAAATCGGGGAGAGGCCCACCCCACGGGAGGAGGGGGGGATTCTACTCCCAGATAAAAAAATCAGATGAAATCTTCTGGTGCTTTTAGGATAAATCTTCACATTTTTGGACGTCGAAAATCGAGATACGCTTCCCATATTTAAAAAGAAATACGTTTATGAACGTACATGGCTCAAAAGTATCTGCATCCGAACTTGCAAATGGATATGTTCATCAGCTGAGTTTTGTATAGAAATAAAGAAAAGAGAATCAGTGTGTGTGTGTGTTAGAGAGGTGTGTGGATCTGTCACTGATGGACAGGTGGAAAATGGGGGAGGGGCAAAGTCAATGTTTTGGGGCAAATGCCCTCCCATACACCCCCCCCCCCCCCCCTACACACACACACTGTAGCGGCGCTACTGGATCCGAGGCCCCTTCCTTGAAATATAATTATTTAACTCTGTCGGCGATTCTCATTCTGATGCCTCCTGAGGGGAAGGTGAAACCATTGATAGGTGTCCGGATGCCCTCCCTTGGTAAAATTTTCAAGCAGTGAAGCGTTGAGAGCAATTCTGAAGCCTCCTGAAGAATAATGAGGCCATTGGACCGGTGGGAGTCTGGGTCTATCCAAAATGTTCTAAAATTCCGAAGCACCATCAAGGGTTTTGGAGTCTCCTAAGGAAAGACGGGGGCTGGAAATCCTTAGTAGCTGTTTGAAATTTATTTAGCGGTGGGTGGGTGGGGGCGGGATGGGGGCAATGTAGGCCTAATTATTTGGGGCGGGTGGGGTGCGTTTCTCCAGACCACAGCCACTGACCCCATCCTACCCAGGTCTTTCCACCTTGGAGTCCAAGATTGTGCCTGTAGCGGATAAGCATAGGCCTATATTGCCGCCCGACCAAGCTCAAGTGACGCCCCATCCTCAATCTCCATGCATTGTTAAACATTTTTTATGGCTGGCTTTATAGGCTCAAAAGACATCTGAATTTCATGTCTTTACTAACATCTTTATGCCCCCCCCCCCCCCCGAGATGCCTCCCATCCCATCCCCGCCACGCACATACACCTGCTGACAGCAACAGGTGTGAGGTCTTGCGCAGTGATGTGGGGCCTTGCGCATATTTCACTTCGTCCTAGGTTATCAGCCATCTTTGGTGGCACGTAGGTGTATTGCATGTTAAAAAGCAGAAGATGGGCCTAACAAGTGGTTTCGTATATACGAAAAAGTTTTCGTTTAAACGAAAAAGTTTTCGTTTAAACGAAAGTGGTTTCGTTTAAACGAAAAAGTTTTCGTTTAAACGAAAAAGTTTTCGTTTAAACGAAAAAGTTTTCGTTTAAACGAAAGTGGTTTCGTTTAAACGAAAAAGTTTTCGTTTAAACGAAAGTGGTTTCGTTTAAACGAAAAAGTTTTCGTTTAAATGAAAAAGTTTTCGTTTAAACGAAAAAGTTTTCGTTTAAACGAAAGTGGTTTCGTTTAAACGAAAAAAGTTTTCGTTTAAACGAAAGTGGTTTCGTTTAAACGAAAAAGTTTTCGTTTAAACGAAAAAGTTTTCGTTTAAACGAAAAAGTTTTCGTTTAAACGAAACAATTTATTTTTTTTTTCCACGTGGCAGCAATACGCTTCCGTAGTTTTTGTATTCATACTTCTTTTTACAAATAAATATTGTTTAAACTAAAATTAGATGAGAAAATTTCACATTCTTGGCTTCATGTGTAACATAATTCCCCCGGACCGATTGTTTCAGGCCACTGCGTAAAGTCATCAAATATGCAGCCAAACTTGTGCGTTTTCTCAACTTTTATTTCTGGAACAAGTTGTTGGTTGGGACGCGCCCCCTGTGCTTCCACTTTTACGCCTCTGTTTATACCGCTGTTAATGTTTGTGATGTTAATTCCATGTGCTTCGGAGCCAGTACTGTGCACACATTTGTTGTATCCTACGAATTGTGAAACATACCTATTCCGCTTAACCTTGGACAAGATGTCCTACAGAAACTCGTATCTTATGAAAGATATATACTGAAGATGCGGGCATTTTTGTTGTGTTTTCTTTGCATTTCATTTTTTTATTTATTTTTTTAAAAATATTTTTAGCTATTGAATTTTTCTGGACTGAACATTTGACTGTCCTGCCCGGAGAGTAGGTGTAAACGGGGTGGGGGGAGGGGGTTCCAACTCACTTCTGTATGCGTACACGTACATGTACACGTACATGTACCCATAGAGTTCAGTGTTAAAATGTACAAAATTTTTGCAAAACATTTTTTGTGCATTTGAGTTGGAGTCCCCACTCGTTGATCATCGCATTTTAGACGGTTCAATCAGCCGTTGACGAACGAATGGGGATTCCAACTCAGGACGCGCGGAAGAAATCGACCCTCGAATTTTCCCAACGTTCGCCATCGCATTTTAGACGGCATGATCTGTCGTTGGCAAACGCGCTGGGATTTCCAACTCAGAATTATATGTCAAAAAAAAGGAGAATCGATGAAATTCTCCCAACGCTCATCGTCGCGTTCTAGACTGTGGTGAGTGCGATCCAGTCGCTGATGAACGATTGCGGATTCCAACTCAGGACGCGCGAAATAAATCGACCCCTCGAATTTTCCCAACGTTCATCATCGCATTTTAGACGGTGCGATCGGTCGTTGACGAACGCGTTGGTGATTCCAGGACAGCAAAATATAAAAAATTGAGATGTAGAAAAAAAAAGAATCGATGAAATTCTCTCAACGTTCGCCATCGCGTTCTAGACAGTGGTGGGTGCGATCCAGTCGCTGACTAACGATTGTGGATTCCAACTCAGGATACGCAGAAGAAATCGACCCTTGGATTCTTTCTCAACGTTCATCGTCGTGTCCTACTCGGCGCGATCAAAAGTTGACGAACGCGTTGGGGTTTCTGGGACAGAACATATAAAAATTAAGATGTTGAAAAAACTAGAATCGATGAAATTTTCGACCTTTGTCATCGCGTCCTAGACGGCGCGATGGATCGTTGATGAACGGTGAAGAGTTCTGGGACGGGAAAAAAAAAAAACAACTGAAAAATCGCGAGGCATCGTGGGCATTTGTTGCCACCTGATCGTTTAATAACGCGGATGTAAATGGTTAGAACAATGTGCTCCAAAACAAAAAGCTCGAAGAGCTTGAAATAAGTAATCGCCCATTCACTTCACGTTCCTGACGCAAATTAACAAATCATATTGCTTGATTCTCATAACCTGAACTTATTAATACAAAGTTATCTCCCCTTATTACAAAGAAGTCCCATTCGATTCTTATCACCGGATTATTCAAGGAGATTACGAAAAATAACATTTTTAACCCTCGTCGTGGGGGTGAGGGTCGCGCCCATCAGAAAATCGGAAATTTTGAGAAGGTGGTCATGTGACCTATCAAATTGAAGGTATAGACGAGTGGATTAAGAAGATCGCAATTTTAACCCTCGTCGTGGGGTGGGGTCACGACCAGAGCCGAAAAAACGTCTTCCTTTTTACAAATCCAGGCATGTGAGGAACTAATATGAAGGGTTCGATGAATACATTACGAAAATGACATTTTTTTCATTTTACGTGGGGGTGGGGGTCACGCCCATCAGAAAATCGGAAGTTTCGAGAAGGTGGTCATGTGACCTATCAAATTGAAGGTATCGACGAGTGGATTAAGAAGATCGCAATTTTAACCCTCGTCGTGGGGTGGGGTCACGACCAGAGCCGAAAAACGTCTTCCTTTTTACAAATCCAGGCATGTGAGGAACTAATATGAAGGGTTCGATGAATACATTACGAAAATGACATTTTTTCATTTTTCGTGGGGGTGGGGGTCACGCCCATCAGAAAATCGGAAGTTTCGAGAAGGTGGTCATGTGACCTATCAAATTGAAGGTATCGACGAGTGGATTAAGAAGATCGTAATTTTGACCCCCGTCGTGGGGGTGGGGTCACGACCAGAGCCGAAAAACGTCTTCCTTTTTACAAATTCAGGCATGTGAGGTACTAATATGAAGGGTTCGATGAATACATTACGAAAAAGACATTTGTTTTTCCTTTTACGTGGGGGTGGGGATTACGCCCATCAGAAAATCGAAAGTTTCGAGAAGGTGGTCATGTGACCTATCAAATTGAAGGTATCGACGAGAGGATTAAGAAGATCGTATTTTTAACCCTCGTCGTGGGGTGGGGTCACGACCAGAACCGAAAAACGTCTTCCTTTTTACTAATCCAGGCATGTGAGGTACTAATATAATGGGTTCGATGAATACATTACAAAAAATGACATTTTTAATTTTACATGGGGGTGGGGTCACACCCATCAGAAAATCGAAAGTTTGGAGAAGGTGGTCATGTGACCTATCAAATTGAAGGTATCGACGAGTGGATTAAGCTGAACATATTTTTAACCCTCGTCGTGGGGTGGGGTCACGACCAGAGCCGAAAAACGTCTTCATTTTTACAAACCCAGGCATGTGAGGTATTAATATGATGGGCTCGATGAATACATTACGAAAAATAACATTTTCAACCCTCGCCGTGGGGGTGGGGTTCGCGCCCGTCAGAAAATCGGAAGTTTCGAGAAGGTGGTCATGTGACCTATCAAATTGAAGGTATCGACGAGTGGATTATGAAGATCGTATTTTTCATCCTCGTCGAGGGGTGGGGTCACGACCAGAGCCGAAAAACGTCTTCCTTTTTACAAATCCAGGCATGTGAGGTACTAATATGAAGGGCTCGATGAACACATTACGAAAATGACATATTTTCTCCCCCTCTTCTAACGGTGGAGTTGTGACCATCTTGAAATCGAAAGTATTAAAAAAGTAGTTATGGGACATATTTAATTGAAAAAAACAACAACTTGAATCTGATGCATCAATCATTTTGATATTTGTGTTCAAACACGGAAGTATGTTTTCAATATATGATTCTGATGCTAATTAGAGATACACTCACCTGTTACCAAGTCACGTCTTGAGATGTTTCATTCAATAATGACCTCCCTCCTGGGGGAGGTCATTATTGTTGTATAAACAATTAAGCAAACAGCAAGAGAAATATATATTTCGTGAAGTTATAAACCTCATAATAAACCTGGGATGAGTTATTACTTCCCTCGAATCTATCCTGACGACTTCATAGTAAACCTTGGTGTTACAGAGCTACTTCTCTCGAACCTATGGATGATACAGTTGCTTCACTTAAACCTCACCTGTATCATGACTCCCGATGATCTAATAATAACCACGGTGCTACAGTGTTACTTCCCTTGAACCTACGAATGACAGAGTTACTTCCCTTGAACCTAACCTAAAAATGTTTTTTGTCAAGCACTTCTTAGTATGGTGCATCGAATTTTAATTTGTTGTTTGGATGAATGGGTTGTTACAGAGTTACTTCCCTCGAATCTAACCTGTATCATGACTCCTGAGGACCTCATAATAAACCTCGGATGAGTTGTTATACAGAGTTACTTCCCTCGAACCTAACCATTTGAACGCATGAGTTGTTACAGAGTTACTTCCTTGAACATAATCTAAAACTGGGTTTTTTTTTCAAGCACTTCTTAATATGGTGAATCTAATTTTAATTTTTGTTTGAATAGATGAGTTGATAGAGTTACTTCGCTCGAACCCAACCTAAAAAATGCTTTTTCAAGCACTTCTTAGTATGGTGCATGGAATTTTAATTTTGTTTGGATGAATGAGTTGTTACAGAGTTACTTCCCTCGAACTTAATCATTTGATGAACCTAACCTGTATCATGACTCCTGAGGACCTCATAATAAACCTCTACCTATGGATGAGGTGTTGCTGAGTTACTTCCCTCGAACATAACCGTTTGACGGATGAGTTGTAACGAAGGTACTTCCCTTGAACCTAACCTGTATCATCACCTCTGATGTACTCATAATAAACCATTACTTTGGGATGAGTTGTTACCGAGTTACTTCCCTTGAACCTAACCTGTATCATGACCCCTGATGACCTCATAATAAACCTCTACCTACGGATGAACGGAATTACTTCCCTTGAACATAACCTGTATCATAACCTCTGATGACCTCATAACAAACCTCTACCTACGGATGGCAGAGTTACTTCCCTTTGAACCTAACCATTTAGTGGATGAGTTGTTGCAGAGTTACTTCCCTTGAACCTGACCATTTGACAAGGCTTTTTTTTAAACTGAACCCTGAACGGAATCTGTAAAAAATCAGAAAATACTGCACAAGCGAATGCAATTTTCAGAGAACAATTCACACTATTTTCTATACTAATTTCTATTATCAACCATTGTTACGGAATGTTAGGGAAAATTTATCGAACATAGATCGTAAGATCGGACTATAAACGTTGTGATTACTGGCAGTTCTGTGAGGTCTCACCAGCTCTCGCATTTTGTGTTTCCTTACCAAACGATATCAGGCTCAGTGAAAAAACCTGAGTCCACTGAGTCCCCAAAATAAAACCTCAAGAACTCGAGCTCTTACCCGAACTTGCGAGCTTAATTAACCCCTATGGGTCCACTTCGCAACACCATTCGGATGACGAGTTCAGATTTATCTAGCAAGGGTATGATGATCAGAGATCGTAAGATCGGACTATAAAGGTTGTGATTACTGGCAGTTCTGTGAGGTCTCACCAGCTCTGGCATTTTGTGTTTCCTTACCAAACGATATCAGGCTCAGTGAATAAACCTGAGTCCACTGAGTCCCCAAAATAAAACCTCAAGAGCTCGAGCTCTTACCCGAGCTTGCGAGCTTAATTAACCCCTATGGGATCACTTCGCAACACAATTCGAATGACGAGTTCAGGTTTATCTAGCAAGGGGGTGATGACGATGTCAAATTCGATGCGGTATAGTACAAGTATGGTGACGCGGGAAGGAATTTACGATTTGTGTTTGAAGACAATACAAATCGTGAATTTATAATATTCAAGAGGTAGTGCAGTTTCAATACCGTATTGTATGATTAGTGTGGTGACGTTAGAATACGGCGACAATCGTAGTTAGAAAATGAGTCGTTTTCGTTCGATATATTTGATCAATTGTTTTGAACGACCCTCCGGTCAACTTTCCGCCAACAAACGTGTATGATCAAGAAAAAAGAGAGTCGTGCCCGAGATGTATTTCACACGTTTTAGCGTTAAAAGAGAATTGTTTTGGACAAGTGGTATACCAACGTAAATGCTTAACATCTTGGCTGCTTTTGGATGACATCAATATCGCGACTACAAATTCACGAGTTTGTTTTTTTTTCTGCGAGTTTGAATAAGACGGGTCGAAATATTCCAAGCCAGGAAGTTGCGTACCTTTTCTCTGTTATATATATGGAAAACAATACATAATTTCTAACCAAAAAACGTCTGATACACCATTTTTCACGATTTTGCACGTGTTGAACGCCTGTGATAAATATCGCAGTAAACCGATGTAATGCTTCGCTAGCAGGTTGTTAGAAAAAGAGCGTTTACTCATTGTCTTTCAGTCATACGCTGGCACATTGTAAACACTGTTTTTTGTTGTTGCTGTATTTATATAACGTCACCTATCTTAAAAATTGTAAAAAACAAAACAAAACTTTTCCACACGTGCGTTTAGACTGTTTACAAATCTTTTCTAACACGTGACAAATTGTTTTATTTGAATTTAGTCAAGGTTATACTCGTTCAGTTATGTAATGTCTTCTCATGGACATTTTTCCTAAAAACAAAAGTTTGTCTGGATTGACACTTTTTCGGAAATGGTGAAATAGGCAATCCTCAAAATGTAGAAACGTGCCGTGTTAGAAGATCAACTTATAATTTTATTGACAAATCTATGGTTCAGTAAACAGAGTTATTATGAATGAAACATCCCAAGGTGTGACTTGTTAACAGGTGAGTGTATCTCTAATTAGCATAAGAATCATATATTGAAAACATACTTCCGTGTTTGAACACAGATATCAAAATGAATGATGCATCAGATTCAAGTTGTTTTTTTTTTTTCAATTTAATATGTCCCATAACTACTTTTCTTAACACTTTTGATATCAAGATGGTCACAACTCCACCGTTAGAAGAAGGGGAAAAAATATGATTTTTCATAATATCCTTGTCGATAGCTTTAATTTGATAGGTCACATGACCACCTTCTCGAAACTTTCAATTTTTCTGATGGGTGTGACCCCCACCCCCACGGCGAGGGTTGAAAATCTCATTTTCGTAATGCATTCATCGAGCCCTTCATATTAGTACCTCACATGCCTGGATTTGTAAAAAGGAAGACATTTTTCAGCTCTGGTCTTGACCCCAGCCCAAGACGAGGGTTAAAAATACGATCTTCTTAATCCACTCATCGATACCTTCAATTTGATAGGTCACATGACCACCTTCTCGAAACTTTCGATTTTCTGATGGGTGTGACCCCACCCCCACGGCGAAAGCTGAAAATGTCATTTTTGTAATGTATTCATCGAGCCCTTCATATGAGTACCTCACATGCCTGGATTAGTAAAAAGGAATACGTTTTTCGGTTCTGGTCGTGACGCCACCCCATGACGAGGGTTAAAAATATGATCTTCTTAATCCACTCGTCGATACCTTCAATTTGATAGGTCACATGACCACCTTCTCGAAACTTTCGATTTTCCTCCCCCACATAAAATGAAAAAAATGTCATTTTCGTAATGTATTCATCGAGCCCTTCATATTAGTACCTCACATGTCCGGATTTGTAAAAAGGAAGACGTTTTTCGGCTCTAGTCGTGACCCCCACCACACGACGAGGGTTTAAATTACGATCTTCTTAATCCACTCATCGATACCTTTAATTTGATAGGTCACATGACCACCTTCTTGAAACTTTCGATTTTCTGATGGGCGTGACCCCCACCCCCACTTAAAATGAAATAAAATGTCATTTTCGTAATGTATTCATAGAGACCTTCATATTAGTACCTCACATGCCTGGATTTGGAACAAGGAAGACGTTTTTCGGCTCTGGTCGTGACCCCACCCCCACCACGAGGGTTAAAAATACGATCGTCTTAATCCACTCGTCGATACCTTCAATTTGATAGGTTACATGACCACCTTCTCGAAACTTTCGATTTTCTGATGGGCGTGACCCCCACCCCCACGTAAAATGAAAAAAATGTCATTTTCGTAATGTATTCATCGAGCCCTTCATATTAGTACCTCACATGTCTGGATTTGTAAAAAGGAAGACGTTTTTCGGCTCTGGTCGTGACCCCACCCCCAGGACGAGATTCAAAATTACGATCTTCTTAATCCACTCGTCGATACCTTCAATTTGATAGGTCACATGACCACCTTCTCGAAACTTCCGATTTTCTGATGGGCGCGACCCCCACCCCCACGACGAGGGGTAAAAATGTTATTTTTCGTAATCTCCTTGAATAATCCGGTGACCAGAATCGAATATGACTCTTTGTAATAAGGGGAGATAACTTTGCATGAATAAGTTCAGGTTATGAAAATCAAGCAATCCGATCGGTTAATTAGCGTCAGGAACGTGAAGTAATTGGGTGATTTTTATTTCAAGCTCTTCGAGCTTTTAGTTTTGGAGTACATTGTTCTAACCATTTACATCCGCGTTATTAAACGATCAGGTGGCAACGAATGCCCACGACGCCTCGCGATTTTTGATTTGTTTGTTTTTGTTCCCGTCCCAGAACTCTTCACCGTTCGTCAACGATCGATCGCGCCGTCTTGGACGCGATGACAAACGTCGAAAATTTCATCGATTCTAGTTTTTTCAGCATCTTAATTTTTTTATATTTTCTGTCCTAGAAACCCCAACGCGTTCGTCAACGATTGATCGCGCCGTCTAGGACACGACGATGAACGTTGAGAAAGAATCCAAGGGTCGATTTCTTCTGCGCATCCTGAGTTGGAATCCCCAATCGTTCGTCAGCGACTGGATCGCACCCACCACCGTCTAGAACGCGATGACGAACGTTGAGAGAATTTCATCGATTCTTTTTTTTTTCGACATCTCAATTTTTTTTATATTTTGCTGTCCTGGAATCCCCAACGTGTTCGTCAACGACCGATCGCACCATCTAAAATGCGATGATGAACGTTGGGAAAATTCGAGGGGTCGATTTCTTCCGCGCGTCCTGAGTTGGAATCCGCAATCGTTCGTCAGCAACTGGATCGCACCCACCACAGTCTAGAACGCGACGATGAACGTTGGGAGAATTTCGTCGATTCTTTTTTTTTTTGACATATAATTCTGAGTTGGAAACCCCAACACGTTCGCCAACGACCGATCGCGCCATTAAAATGCGATGGCGAACGTTGGGAAAATTCGAGGGTCGATTTCTTCCGCGCGTCCTGAGTTGGAATCCCCACTCGTTCGTCAACGGCTGATTGAACCGTCTAAAATGCGATGATCAACGAGTGGGGATTCCAACTGAAATGTTCAAAAAATGTTTTGCAAAAATGTTGTACATTTTAACACTGAACTCTATGGGTACATGTACGTGTACGTGTACATGAACGTGTACAGAAGTGAGTTGGACCCCCCCTCCCCTCGAAAATCGCACGCGACAATTAAATGTTCGGTCCTGTCCAATCCCCGGATGATATTCTTTCCATTTTGGTTCTTAATGATATTCACCATTCGACGTGCCATTTACTCATGTTCATTCCGATTAGAGCTGGTGAAGAATACGATAACCACATGGCAAACTCCCAAGTTTATTGTACTATAAAAAAATAGAAATCGTCGTTTTGAAATTAAACTGACTGACAATGCATTAAGCTTTTTTGCGGCCAAATACAGACGTCTTGGATTTGGTGTGTGTGTGTGTTGGGGGGGGGGGGGGGGGGGGGCTGCTGCAGCATGAATCCACTATTGGGTCCGCCTCTGTGTCCATTCTTTACTATTTTCAAAATGCTGGTTTGGTCGAATATATATATATATATTGATTGTTTTGTTATTTTCTTCTGTTGCTTTGACAAGATATCACCAAGACCAACAATCGACCCGTGTGAGCATAGCTGCCAGTTTGACCAGCCGGTTAACAAGACAACATGCAAATGTATGTGTGGAGATGGGTTCGGCGGAGAACATTGTCAGTATCCACCAATAGGTAATGGATATACATGCATTTTTTTATTTTATCACTTTGAACCCATAGGACCCCTTTTCTCGGCACGGCACATGAGGTCTAATTTCGTAAAGTAAATAGATGCTCAGTGCGTTTGTGAGGGCAGACTTATCAATATTTTCAACGCGCATCTTCAGGGATTTATATTGAAAATATTAATTGGTTCTCCCTTAAATAAAGAATATGGACTCTTCCACCTTAAACATTCAATTGACATGGAAGATGTCATCTGGTCTTCAACAGTTTTATTATTTTGCATATAGCTCTTTTTGGTCCTTTTGCAGCCAAATTTTGTTTGATTGTTTGGCAAGGATTCCAACAAATAACACATTCATTTGCTATATTTGTTTCTCCTTTTTATATCAGTGATCAAGTAATCGTTATCAACCGAATTGGATGTTTGTGTGGATTTGAACAACCTGCCAACGTGCCGCCAGTCACCAGGGGCAGAGTAACGAAGACGTGTTACGCTGTTAGGTAGTTCAAACTCACGTGTATCGACAGCGAGGTCGGTCACTAACATATTAAAGACAGTTTTTTTTTTTTTTGCCATTTCGGGGTTAGTGAGAAGTGCATATTAACCGCGAACAGACAAAAGAGCTAGGCTGTGATCAACTTGAAATGCCTGATAAAACAATGGACTGAGTGTTCAAGTGACATCTGTTGATCACCTCTCGGATACTGAGTATACCCAAGGGAGTCAGTTACAGTACAGCTCCCGTGGAATGGTCAAAACCCACGCGCGAGCAGTGTGTTGCTTACCGGCGCTTTTCTCAATCAATAACCAGTAGTTTTCAGCAAATGTTCTGTGAATGAAGCACCGGGTCGTACCCGGTGCTTCATTCACTGAAGATTTGATGGCGATTCTATTGTTTTGTGTCGGAGATTCATTGTTAACGCATGCGTGAAAATATTTCTCACGCGTTGATTTTGACCTGTCCACGACGACCGTACTGTACCAACCAAGCTGCCAGTATTCATGGATAAGAATAATCTGGCAGCAAGCTGTAACACCTGGAATCTATGCGGTTCGATGTTACTCTCCGCACGTGGTCGTGTTGTTCAGATTCACCAATACCTTCAGCTGGGTTGGTAACTATTACTTATTTTTGTTCATTCAATAAAACACACAGAGTTGGTTATACTCAGTGGACGACAGGAGCAGACTGGGCCAAGAAAAGTGACCGGGAAATGAACCAAGAGGGCCCAGACCCGGATTTTTATTTTTCGAACTGAATGAACGTGGCTTCCTGGCATCTGAGCGATCAATAACAGCCCACACAGAGGACTTTTTCGGCAAAAAGGATTCTACCTGGGGACCCATCGAGAAGACCAAAGTTAGGTGCAATCGAAGATGTTTTGTATTCTTAAAATTGAAGGAAAGCTGTTTTCTTTCATCTGAACGATTAATGGGGCACTAGACTGCTTGTATATCGAAATGTCCTCCATGTGGACTGCCAATGACAGTCCACATAGCGGACATTTCGATACACCGACAGTCTATGAAATCAGTTCCATTTCGCCTTTTGGTCATTTTAACGAAATTTCACGCACCAACAGGTGTTGAGCTACATGAATTTTGGGGCCCACCGGGAATTTTCCCGGTGAAACATACGGCCAGTTCGCCTCTGGTGGACGAGGGGTATACAAGTGGTGTCACTTAAATACCCGATTGAGGTATTTCAAGTTGGTTACTTTCACCGAAAAGACACCGAAAAGTATCAAGGTGTGAGTCTCTCATTAAGAAAACAGGAATATATATTTTTAAAACGCATGTATCGATTGTTTCCAATAAAACGACTTCCGGTGACATGGACAAGGTATATTTTTGGTTCGAAACCAGCAGTCTATCACCTGAAGGACGATGTGCACTCGCGCATAGTAAAATAATCGGTAAGGCCTAAAATGCTAGCGATTTGGGAACAAATTGTTCATGTTTTGAAGAAAGTATTAATTCTGGTATATGAGTGTATATTGTGTTTGAACAGATAAAATCGAGACCATCCAAAACTGATCTCCTAGGGGCTATAGCTCTGTTTTCCAAGATGGCTCGACAGAAAAATATGCCTTTGTCCTGCAGTATTATACTATATTGTCGTGTTATTATGAATGCAGTTGAACATTCTGTACTCAGTCAACGTAATTGTAGAACACTTGAGACACCCTAAAGTTGTCCCTAGAGAGACATAACTCTGTTTCCCAAGATAGCCATCATTGAAATCAACAGAAAAGAAAATATGGACCGACCGTACAATGTTTTGATCAATCGGAAACTTCCATGGCCATACACTTCACTTGAATTCCTGAATGATATTGACAATTTGATAATTTTTGATTATTCAAAGATCATTGGACTTCATTTGTGATTGTGGGTGTGCGAAACTTGTGTGGATGGAAGTTACAAATTTGATTAAATGAATCAAGTATTTCAATCGAGACTCTCGATTTATTTGTTGGGCAATTCAAAATCCGTGAAATTTTAAGGTTCTCATATTTAAGGATATCAAATTTCCCAATTCCGTTTTCTGACAAAACGGTAAAAAACTAACCCTAGTTAGAATAGAATGGAATCAGCCTTATAAAACAACCACATTATATATCTCGAAGTATTTACTAATAACGTTTCTATGCTTTCTCTGAAAAATAAATTAATTTAAACAAAAACTTGAAATAAATTTATAACACTTCACCGTAGAATACAATTTGAGGAGATAAACTGTTCTTGTTTCGTTAGACATTCGGATGTCTAACGAAACAGGAGACGTTCATCTGTATAGTAATTCCTGTCATCGTTAAAAAGTGGAAAACTTCTCCAAACCCGTTTTATTAGAAGAAAAACAATCAAAAAATGTCATTTTCAATCTCGGTCTATTTTTCATGATCGAATTTACAGGATGTGTTAGGTATGTAATAGGAGGGGTTTAGCGCCGTTGCTCGTGCGCAGCGTGGATACAGACATGTTCTAATTGACTCGCTTCCGGCAATTAGAGCGCGGTAAAAGTGAATTGATCTGAGATTAGTGCACAGCGTCTGTCTGCCAGCCGGTCGGTCGGCTCTCAGCTAATCAGATTATGGGTTCAGAAGGAGCAACGAGGTCAAATTTAACTGATGAATTGCAATTTGATATCTATCCACATTATTTTACAATGTAAACATGTACTTATAGCTTGAGTATTCAACAGTTTGGAAAGTCATGACTACATGTGGCGTTTGTCACATTGGCAGACAATTTACTTTTCGATAAGTTCATTGATATTTATTCATTAGGGTCTAACGACATTTTAGATAACCATGGTCATATCGTGTCGGAATCTTAGGTGACCACGGATGAAGCCGATGTACCCGGAGAGAACCACCGATCCACCACAAAAGTTGTGAGGCCGCCAGTGTACTAAGCACACAATCAAGGTTAGCATTGGCTGACGGCAAGTACACTATCGATGTTCAGTACCCCTCAGTGCACAGCGCTATCGTACCCCACATAGGCTATCGGGATTAGGTATCCTGCCCAAGGACACAACTGAGTTACCGCTGGTCAGGATCGAATAATGAATGTTTAATATTGACATGGGGTGTCAATTTGTTTTCTGGAGATCATGGACGCTGATCTATGGGAACTTTTATATAATATCCTAGTTCTGTAACTCAAAATATAGTGTGAGTTGAAAGAGTATTTAAAATGTATTCGTCAACACCTCAAATTTTAATGAACTTGAATACAAATTCAATGAATACTGAATACTTGGTAGACTGTATTCGAATACGACTGAATACGAACATTGAGTACGAATACCCCAACCCTCCAGGCCGTGCAGGGAATACTTGCGTAGTAATCATTGTATACCTCGGTAACCACGGATATTGGAGCAGTGCTTGTTTACTTCGGTTGATAAGGTCCGTTTACTGGTATAGTTAGTCCAAGTACAATGAGCGTCATAAGTGTCAAACAGATTGCTGAAAAATAGATTTTTTGTGACTCACAACCTACAATAGTATAAGCGATGAATTGACGGTAACATGGTCTGAGGTTTGTGGCTCGGGAGCTTATGTTTAACAGAGACTCAATAACCATGTTGCAGTCAATTCATATCAATAATGTATATGTTCCAATAAGACCCTCCTCAAAGCCCAAAACTCACATCGTAAATTAAACAAGGCAACTTCTATGAACAAGGCAACATTAACGACAGCAAATTTAGTAAATAAACCTCTTGTATACCCCACGATGAACAAGTTTGGCCTGAGATGGTGCAAGCTCTACATTGTTATAAGGGGGTTGTGGGTATACATTTATAGAATGATCACAGTCCTCGAAAAAATACGATTTTATAAGCAGTTTGCACTTGTATGAATCTCCTCTCATTGTTACCATATTTTCACTTGGTGACGTCAAATGGTAACATATGCTATTGGATCCGTAAACATAGAAAAAACTAAGCGAGCTCTCGGCTTATCAGGGAGCGAGGATTTTAGTCTTAATATAACATATATACATGGATGTTGAAAGCGATAATAAACCTCGATAAATTATTAGTAGTAACGATTAATAATAAGTTGCTATCAAACGAAATGGAAACATAAGCAGAACGTGTCTCTACTTATAGCAACCGACAGACAAAACTTCCACTGGGACCCCAACGCTACCATTATCAAGAACAAGATCAAGTAAAAGAATTGGGAAGGGTGTATTGCATAGAACGTCTGGTAAAAATCGCCCATGTGAGGGCCGTGCATCGCGTTGTAATCCTAAATCAGTTGTTCCTATTTGCATTATAACAATGGCATGTTACGATCATTTATTCCCAGCAGCCAGTCAAAATTACGTCAATCACAATACAGTCAATACGACAAGAGGTTACTATTTAACACTTTTACCCAACGAAGCAAGAAGAAATCGGTCAGCGATATTCACAAAACTCCCCAGTCAAATTTCATTATGTTTTTATTTTGTCTAAGGTTTAATCCCGGGAACGGTAATTTCACGGTTCTGCGGCTCCCGGTTCTCAATACCGATACCGGGTAAATTCATAGTATCAATGATTGCGTATATAGTTTATGAGATCACGGCGAATATCAACTTCTTCCGAGACAAGCATCGCACCTAGCGCTATGCTTTAACTGGTTGAGTGCTAGAAGCTAGAAGGGCTTTCAAAAAGTGACGGTACCAGAGCAAAAGCCAATATTTTTCTTGCTCATGTTTCATATTTTGTCAATCTCAAATAATACTTTATTTATATACATTTGTTTTATTACAAATTATTGGAGAGTGCCTTTGGGCACTCTGCAATAATTTATAATAAAACAAATTCTGAATAACAAATTCAGACCACCAAAAATAGTATAGCGCCTCCCGAACGGGAATTTCCCGGTAACCGCTTCTGAAAATCAGTCCTAATGCCAGACATACTTATAGACTAGAATCAGGAATTAAAGGTCCCAGTTTTTTCCTATAAAATTGTCGTGTATCGGCATGACATTCAGAAACGAGAACGGGAAACTTCCTGGTATCGTGACTTACATTCAAAAAGGAGAACCGGAAAATTCCCGTTCCCGTGATTAAACCTTAGTTTTGTCTCGAAAGAATCGCTAAAATATGGTTTAAACCTACAAGTAAATAGAAAATGCAGCTGTTTAAGAATTTTTTTCCGAATGTCGCCTGCTGTTCGTATTTAGGGGTTGTCCAACTGGTCAGAAAACAGAAAATTCCCTCCAAAGTCCAAAAATGTCCAGAAAGAAATAAGCCCAATAAATTATATACCAAAATGTCCAGAAAGAAAATAAAACGTGAAAAATTAAAATTAAAATTTGCCCTGGAACCGATGCTATGTGGTTGGAAGTACTGCCTGAAAGTCTGCTACTGCAAAAGTAAGAGACCCAAATTCGATAATAAAATGCATCAAAATTACTAAACGGCTGTATTTTGCAATCCTTCTAGAAAAGACTCCAAGAAGTTTTTTCTCCTTCATGACAAGAATGGGCAGTAAGTCTAATTCTAATCCATTGTGTCCAAAATTCCAAATACTGTCATTTTGACTTCTTTTGTTTTGGTTTGATGACGAACGTTTAGCAGGAGTCAACGCTTTACAGTTCAGAGCAATAGGCGTGGAGGCACAAGACTTTCATCAATGAAAAATGATGAATGTCCAGTGTGAACATTTTGTAGTAATTATATCTCATAATTCTGTTGAAAATGGTTTAATGTAGTTGTCAAATTCATAAATATTATTTCATTGATGATCTGGAGGGAAAAACTATCCTACGGTATTTTTTGGTATCATGTGGGCCATGTCTGGTGTTTAAATATGACAAATGACATTTGAATGCTCAACTATGGTTTACTATGGCAACAAAGATTGAAAGAAAAACACCACAACTAACAGTCACACATTATAAACAAATTGTATCAACTGACAGATTCAGTTTAGCGTGTGTGAATGTTCCGTCTATGTTTTACTTTGCATAATTTGTTTTGAAACTATCGTTCCCCTGTAATAAGTTTCAGGAAGTATTGACTAATACCAGAACCGTTCGATTTTACAACAATACATGCTTATTTGTTAGGTGAAATCAATTTGATAGGTATTCAATGAAAGGCGCGAAACAGCCGGTTAATGGGTTCATTTATCTGTAATTGCAAAAGCGTTCGTGCCTCATTTCGAAAGTCTAACGGTTTTAACCACGAAGAATGTTTTTGTTGTGGAAACATTGTTCACAAGTGATTTTCGGGGTACCAATATTTTATATTACAATGTTTTTGATGCTAAAGGCGATAACATCGGTGCAGATCAATTTGACACTGAATATAATTGCATGTCAAAGCAAGTTAATGTTACGATGTTCGAAAATTTCACAGCAGATGGAAAGCTGAAAATGCTGTTGCTCTCTTCTTTCGAACTCTTTGGGTAGCAGATAAAACAGGGAAGTGGAATAGTTCTGTGATAAATATAGTTCGGCTTTCAGTGAAATGATATTTTCGCCCAAACACAATTATGACAATTGCCATTAATGTTCCACTGAGAGTAAAATCCTCGCCCTCTGATTGGATGGGATCTGGCGTAGTTTCTTTTATGTTTACAGCTCCAGTAACAAATGTTACCGTCTGACGTCACCACGCGAACTATTTTAAATGACGTCGCCCGTTTCGCAATTGTTTCATGAACGGAGTGACTAACAGACCGCTTCATTTTTCTGGATTTTCACACGTGCAGCAGACGGTGTTCCGGACAAAATGTCGCTCAAATTACAAACCGATTTACGATTTGAACTGAGGTGGAATGAGGTTATCTGGTTTATAGATTATTTATTCAGTGCTGTCGTGGGTACACGAGACGTTTATTTACTAAAGCTGTGATCGTTAAAAGTTGCCTCGAACATGGCAACTTTCAACGATCAGAAGTTTAGTTAATAAGCCTGTCGTATTTCACGGTGTAGGTTTAGGGCTATGACCTATAGGTAGTGTCTTATTGGAACATTAGCTTAGAGCCGCAAACCTCAGACCATGTTACCGTCAATTCACCACGATAACTTATAATGTTTCTGTGGATATATTTTTGTTTTCAGACCTAATTTTCTAGTTTTATATTTTGAGTGTCGACAGCAACAAAATTATAATATTACGAAACAGAGGCGTAGTTGGTTATTTTCTAAATATTCCATTCCTGAAAACAGAAACTGAAAAGTTGTCCAACAATTTCGACTTAATATCGAAATAACGGCATCGCCGGGCCAACTTTCCTTTGAGAATATATTGGGCGTTTTCAATTCCATCGCCTTGCAGATTTGAGAAGAGTATGGTCGTTTCTGTAATTCTCAGATCTTTGAAAATAATATTTTGCCTACGTTCACGATTTGCCTTGCATGTGACTGATTTTCTCGTGGTGAATTCAAATGGAGGCTTATTTCTTTTTCGTGCCTTTTTATAGGAGCGTTCGTAACGCGCCATGGACGAAATGGTAAAATGTGCTTTCTCCGAGTCTAGAGTTCGAAGTCTTTTATCTGAAACCTAGTCAATGGAATTACCGATCTATTTGTGATTTTTGCAATTGGTTACTTATGCCATTGGAAGCTTATCTGTCATCAAACTCATATTTATTTTTCTGTCGTGAAAAAGTGAATACATTTCACTTCCTTGTACTCTAGTCATTATTTCGATACACAATATGCCTTTATTTACTTTCAGGATCAGTAATTTAGGCACTAGTGAACATTTCAAAATGTTTCCCAAAGTTTTGTTGAAGTACCCTTTAAGTAAATACTGCAGCATATTAGCCCGGTCGATGTGTTTTATGTTAAATTGTTATAACGATTTACCTATTGGTTTATGAAAATTGGCACCGTCGATGTATTTTATGTTAAATTGTTAAACAAGTTAGCTCCGTCGATGTATTTTAAGTTAAATTGTTATAATAATTTACTTAAATTGTTATTACAAGTCAGTATCGTCGATACATTTTATGTCGAATTGTTACAACAATTAAGCATTTCGTGAGGAAAACCCTGTATGCGTCCTCACCTCATGCACTCATCTGTACGGCAACGTATGAGCATTTTCAGTGTATTTTATTATGTTCAATTGTTAGAACAATTTAGCACCGTCGACGTACTTTATGTTAAAATAACAATTTAACTCCGTAGATATATTTTATGTAAATTGTTATCACGGTTTAACTAAAATGTTATTACAGTGGGCAGTCCTGATGCTAACTAGTTAAATTGGTATAACAATTTAGACAAACAGGTTAATACTCTTGCGTACATATCGTGAATGACAGTATGAACATGATCCTGACCAATTTGATCTCCGCGGGACACGATGGGGATGTGCACTAAGGCGTACTGCACGTCGACTTGTCTTCAACCAATGCTAACCCTGCTTCTTCAAAGTTAAAACTAGAAGAACTCCTGCTTCTCCACAGTTGAAACTAGAAGTCTTGTCACGAAATGCGCACAAGTAGCACGTCGATCTGTGCATTAATCTACACGTTATGACCACAGTAAGGCTATCGAATTCTGTACATTTGGCCTGTGTACAAGCATTGTTTCGGTCAATGGACCTCCAGGTAACCCGGAGGTCCAATGGCAGAAACATTGCCTGTGTTTACTATGAGTAACCCCGCGAACCTGCCTATATGGCAACTGCGCGCAATTCCTTCGCGCAATTAAGCCTAGATAAGTGCACAGTTCATGACAGGACTTCTAGTTTTAACTGTATGTGTAAATATTAAATTTTATTGCACAGAAAAATGTGAACATCGTCAATATATTCATTTATCGCAGATATCAAAGTATATGCTTTAAACAGCGATTGAAGACATGTGCACCATCGACGTGCAGTACCCCTTAGTACACGGCGTCATCGTGCTCCCAAGTAGGCAACCGGGATAAAGTGCCTTGCCCAAGGACACAACGCGGGTCTTCTCGGACGAAAATCGAATTCGGGACCTCCAGCATAGAAGTCCATCAGTCTACCACTGCGCCACCGTGCTCCCGTGATATTCATCGGAATCATTTAGTACGATGGCTGCTAAGTTAAAGTGAGTGGTAGACGAATCAATATTTTCAACTTTCAGCCTTGGCTGCACGTTGAAAATTTTAATTGGTCTACCCCTAAATAATAAATATGGACTCTCTCAATTGCTTCCATTCAACTGACACGGAAGACACCACTAGGGCTCAAAGGGTTAAACACACATTTACATTAAATGCTTGGTTTACTGTGAGAAGAAAAAAGAAATAATTTATCAAACTGGAGAGAAGAAAAACTGAAATGTAAACAATTTTTGATCGCTGAGTTATCGTTCGGGATAAATCATCAAAGAAAAAAGCACGCTGAGCACGTATGGTTCAGCGGAAACTGGAAGCAAAAAAACTTTGTCAGGTCATGTTGGATGTTTGTTTTACTAGAATAATAACTGGGGTATATTAAGTAGAATACCCGGACATTCTTCTGAGAATTCCCGGGTATTCTTAAAAATAATATGCACGTATTGTTTGAGAAGGTTATTCTTTAGCATAACAACGAATGTGAAGCAAAGGGGGTTTGCGGTAGTAGGTGTTAACGTCCTAGTAAACTTCCAACAACTAACTAGAAACCCCACGGAAAAGTAGCAATAGTTAACACTCAATCAGAGAAACGACATTGCTTCCCCGCGGGAACCCTGGGAAGTGAAGCAGTGTCTGTTCACTGCGGTACACAGGCTCTGCTTAACTGGCAAGAAAGGGCCCAGTCGCCAATGCTTGTGAAGTGCAAACTCTCTCTAAAATGGGCAACACGGCTTATTAACGCTCACCCCTGTTCTTGAGGTGATACTCATGTTATGGTCATGATTACTCATTGTGCAAAAATAACTGACCTTAAACACCAATAAATAAATAAATAATAAACGACCTTGCTATTGCGTAATATAATCGTAATAACCTATCGACAAAGTACTGTATTGTCCAACCGTATTGAAAATCCCCAGGAATAGACGAATAAACGAATTTTTGCAGCTTGTGATTTGAAATAGCATGTTTTATTCAAATTTGATTTCAACACACCTGGAAGCAGCTCAGTGAGCTCACAACTTTTCTACCAAAGCTTGCTCCAAAAATAGTACACTCGGGTAGATTTTTTATTAGGGTTTAACGACGCTATCGGCCGACACTCTCACCTCGTGTCGGGCAGTTGTACGGGTAGAGGAAGCTGGAGTATCCGGATTAAACCACCTAGTAGCGGTGAGCAACTGCCAGACGCCCCAACGTACTAACTCCGCACAACCAGAGTGCTTTCTGCCGAATCCTTTTCTTTGATAATGTCAGCTATTTCTATATGTCTCGCTGTAATGCATACCGTCTATCATAAATTCTGTACAGTTAATGTAACATTCTCAATCTCTTGTATGTATTTTATAAATTATGTTCAATTCTGAATAAATATTGTTTAAATTAACTCGGCACCATCAGGGGTTAGCATTGGTTGAATACAGGTACACCATTGGCGTGCGGTTTTGATTTGATGCATGAAATTTGCCAGCTAAATCAGCTCGCAAGATGCTACCTGCTCCGAGTATCGATTAAATCACTTCCGCGTATCAATGCGCATCACATCAGTTGTTTACTTTCTTGGATCAATTTGGGGGCGTGGTGGTTCAGTGGTAAATTGTTGGACTTCTATGTTAGAGGACCTGAGTTCGATCCTTGGGCAAGGCACTTTGCTTCCTTGGGCAAGGCACTTTATTCCGGTTACCTACATGGGGGAACGATTACGTCGTGTACTAAGGCGTACTGCACGTCGATGGTGCACATGTCTTCAACCGTTGTAACCCTGCTTCACTGGAGCTTGAGAGGAGCTTCAAGGGAGTTAGAATGTTGAGGAGCTGACCGTTGCTCGTCGATGCTCGGTGGTTCTCTCCGGGTACTCCGGCTTCCTCCACCCATAAAACTGTCACGGTCAAGATTAGCCATTGTGCATAAGTGTGTGACTTTAAACACCAATAAATAAATAAAACAAAAACTCTGGATCAATTCAAGGTTGAAACTAGTGGAATTATCGGTAGGAATGATTTGATTCTTATAAAGCGTATTATAAAAAGAAAATCTAGTGTTTTTGAAGCGCTCGCGAAAAATAAACATTTGTCTCGATCACTCATGGGATAATTTTCGGTATCCACTCAAAAACACTAGATATTCTCTGTATATCCGGTCGGTGCTGCTATAAAAGATCGTAAATCTAATTGTATTGTTTTCTTTTCAAAAACCACAGTCTGTGTTCCCTTATTGGAACAATATCGGCAATCTCACCCAAGTGAGGGGACATGGGCTAAAATATTGAACATGTTTCCTTACTGATTTTGTTTTAGTATTAAATAAAACATATTTTTATTTACCATTAAGAAAATGCAAATGGGGATTGAAAGACAAGAGCTTTCCGCTTAGTTCACCTATCGTTCCCCTGCAATAACAGGACGATATGGTGCTAGTTTCAGAATGCGAAGAGGGGCTAGCGAAAATGCTGGGAATTGTTGGGAAATATAAGAGCAAATGGAGACTCGAACTTAATGAAAGAAAGAGCAAAGTTATACCTGTAGGCCGCAAAGTGGACGTCACTAAAAGGTGGAGAGTGGGGGAGTTCTTCATTCCGGAAGGTAGCAGCAAACATCTTAGCGTAGGAGAGACATGTGACTACGAGTATTTGGGGGTAAATATAAACACCACAGGAAGAGTCATCTACCGAAACCACACAAATAAATTGATTCTGGAGGGGAAGCGAATCCTTAACCAACTGAAACTTATAGGGAGAAACAGTTTCAATATGGTTTTCGTGGGGAAAACCATCTGGGAATTGGTGGGTCTGCCAAGTATAACATACGGTATGGAAGTGGTACCCCTAAACCAGACGGCCGTAAAGAGCTTGGAAATCCTGCAGAACGACGCAGGCCGATGGATAACGGGGTCGAGTAATGCCGCAGCGCTAGAAGCACTCAGGGGTGAGCTTGGGTGGATGAGGATCAAGGACAGGATAGACCTATTGAAACTCGGTTATCTTAACTATGTGGTAAATCTCCCCGACAGCCGATGGTGCAAAGTAATGTTCCTGAGAATTTTCAACTCAAATACCAAGACGGGGTGGATGATCGAAGTGAGGGAGCTAGTAGAGAACTACTCATTGGAGATCTCGGACCTAGATGTTGGGGCATACCAGGGTAAAGAAATAGTCAGGGAAAGGGTCATGGAGGATTGTAACCGTAATTGGCGGGAGGGGTCAAGTCAAAGAGGTCTTTGGGTGATAAAGAGAAGCCTGGTTTTGAAGTGTACCTTGATGGCACCTTTGAGGGGTCGCTGTTGCTCATACTGAGGTCGTAGTCCCTGGTGCTGAGGGGGGAAATTGGGGAAAATAGTGAAAAGGAGTTTAAAATGTGTAATTTGTGCGTGGTGGAGACCCTGGAACACTTTCTTCTAGAATGCCCAAAATACCAGTCTTACAGAATAGGATTCACTGGGAGTATAATGGGGAAGTGGGATGGGAGAATGAAGGACGTATGGTTAGTGGGAGACTCAAAGGAGAGGGTTAATATGCTAATCGGAAAGATTGGAAAGAATGGGGCATGAGATGTCATCAAGCAGTTCGTCTCCGAGTGTTGGGAGGAGAGAAGATGCGTGGGAATAGGAAGGCAGTTTGGAGTACAGGGGTAACCAAGGTCTTCTCATCAGAGAACCGCGACAAATCATCAAAGTATTCCTATGAGAGAGAACATTGGTCAGAGTAAATATACAGTACATACATTGTATGATTAGGAAAAAAATAAATAAAAGACGCACACATGCACACAAGCACACATACGTTCACCGACACACTCTCGCATACATACACACCAAAGTCAGTCAGCTTTTGATGTTAATTCTAAGACAGTGCTAACATCTTTGTTGTAAAAATTGACTATCAGTACATGTGTTTGGACAATTTTTCTTCATTTTCTGTGTATCATCCGATCGGTGATTATTGTATATTTAATGAATTTATTTTTTCTAGACTGTTCTGACTTCAGCACCCAGGGTTACAAGAGTATCTATCTCCCAGAATCTTATAAACAGTTATCCGTTGCATGCTCTGGTGAAACGATGTATATCCTTCAGCTTGCTGGAAGTAGCGATGTTTTAACAACATTCAAGAATTCAAGTTGGATTGATTTCAACTCAGGAATAGGATTTTATGGTTCAAAGAACTACTGGATTGAACATGAGGCTGTACATGCCATCACAACAAAAACAATTCGACGTTACAAGCTTATTATGTATGTAATATACCCGGACTCGTGGATACTCAACGAATATTATAATTTCACCATGGATGCGGAAGCAAATAACTACACAGTCTATTTCACTCATCGTGTAATTGCTGCCCGAGGTTCAGACACGATTTTCAACTGTACCCAGTTTCGCACAGTGGATTATAACAATGATAATTGCACTGCGGTGTTCAATTCAGCTTGGTGGTACACTGCGACTTGCCCTTTGCCTCCACCATTCACTGGGAATTATTCCATTGATGGAGTGTTGACTCCGTTTGAAGAACTATACCTTCTTCTGAAACGGGAATAAATTGTTTCAATAATTGTAACAATTGTAATAACTAAACGAGATATGAGCTAGCAAATATATAAGTCGAAGAATTCGAACAAAAGTAGCGTTTGTCAATTAACCCTTTACCAAACATGAAAAGCAGACAACATTTGCAAACAAAATTCTTGAATAACTAATTGTTTCATTTTTTGTCTCAAAAACATAGGTTATGATCCCTCATTGGAACGAGCTTGACGGGCTGGTTCCAAAGAGTGGTCATAATCTATGTTTTGGGGACAATAAACGAAATTGTAATGAAAATTAATTGGCGACTTTCGAGAATAGCGCTGGCCGGTTTTTGCCCTTGAGTTGGGTAAAGGGTTAATGATGGATCTTCTCTCTGACTGGAATTGTTGTCAAAATTTGTGACATTTGAAACATTTTGTTGACTCTGTTTGAAGAACTATACCTTCTTCTGCAATGGGAAAACATATTTTTTTAAATAATTGTGATAAGTGAGGTCACGACATGAGGTATGAGACAGCAAATATAGAAGTTGAAGTGACGTTTCTCGGTCCATTTGGGAGGGGGGGGGGGGGTGTCTTCTCTCTGATTGGAATTGTTGTGAATATTTGTTACATTTAAGAACAGCATTCTGTGTTGAAACTCTTTTTATAAGTAAGGATGAATTGTGTTTTCTGATTCACCAAGTTACGAGTAGACATTATATACGCAGAACACACTCGTGTGTACGGCGGCGTGCTGACGCCAGTAGATGTATTTTTAGCTGTTTTAAGTTGTTATAACACGTTAACTAACTTGTTATAACAACTTAGTAACTTGTTATAACAACTTAGCTAACTTGTTATAACAGCATAGCTTAACTTGTTATAACAACTTAGCTTAACTTGTTATAACAACTTAGCTAATTTGTTATAACAACTTAGCTTCCTTGTTATAACAACTTAGTAACTTGTTATAACTGAGCTAACTTGTTATAACAACTTAGCTAAGTTGTTATAACAACATAGCTAATTTGTTATAACCACTTAGCTTAACTTGTTATAACAACTTAGTAACTTGTTATAACAACTTAGTAACTTGTTATAAAAACTTCGCTAACTTGTTATAACAACTTATCTATTAAGTTCTAATTAAAATTCATTACGTCCTAATCGGGAGATAGAATAACTCCTAACACACACATACCTACACCCCCCCCCCCCCCCCCCCCCACACACACACACACAAAAGCTAAAATAAAATGATATTTGAAACATTATGTTTCATTTTGGGGAGTGGGCTCTTCTATATTCAATAGTTCATCCTTTTACTATAGATCCGAGCAGTAACGCGGGTGACTTGTGCAAAAAAGGTCTTATAATAAGTGGAAAATGCATACAGGAGGCCTAGAGCGCGTCACTGTTGGTACTCACTTCTCTACACATAAGACCTCTCCAGATTTTCTACGGACAGGGGTATTGGGGTGTCAATAAGGGTTCATGGATGTGGTCAAGAAGTACACTTTTCATCATGCACTATGACTGTGGCAATGGCTTTGACCGTCTGAGAGAGTGTGTATAGGAATCTACGTTGCCGCAGTCGTCAGTGCATTTTGGTTCCGTTGTATTCATTGGATGCTTTTCTACATTTTAAAATGAAATACAAAGCACAAACACTGTGTTCGGTCATTTAAAACGCAGAATTATTTTGTTCTCTCTCCATATTGTAGTATATTTAAAGGACCACACTGTTCTAATTCGTAGCGCGCAAATCGTATAACTTTAGTTACGTCATGTGACACAGTTTCCTTCACAGAAATAAAAAGGTGTGTCTATCAGGTCCGAATGGTAAGTTTCTCAACAAGTATGACGGAAATATAAAGTCATATATATGTACATTACTTTTATTGTGCAATAGGGCTTTGTTAATGCTTATTTTGAGGTGTATTTGTACAAACAAAATCCACAAATCAGAGTGATTAATTATGATTTTATGGTATTTATTATTCATAAGCACAGAGTCACAGAGAATAATTACTGCAGGAAAGGATCTTAACTGTTATTTTACAGAAAAAAAACTTTACTTGACATACTTTTGCGTACGGAATTGTCATTTTTGACTATTTCAGTACTAGTGATGCGTTTACACATCATAATTCGTATGTCATGCTGTATTATAGCAGAAGACAAAAACTTATGAAAGAAAAGGGGGTGAAAAAGTTTTAATTTCATATCTTATGGCCTTGTATTTAGCATGTAATACTGCTTATCTTATAACTTTCATAATGTTCGTTCTTTTCCTTAACCGTTTAAAAACTTTAATAAGGAAACGGTTCACTAAAGATGATCGTTAAAATACTGCGAACGTTTACCATTACGTAGTCTACGAACGTTTAGTACAAAGAACATAAATTATCATAACTTATTGACACTCTCCGCCCAATAAGAGTTTTTTTTCCCTGAAGCGATCAAATGAAAATAATTATACATCTGCAAATTGGAATTAGTTCTATCATTTATTACTTGACTGAGCTTTCTGAGTTTTATCAGATAATATTCGATTTGTCAATTTCCCTTTTCCAAAAGTTTGATTCACTTTACATGGCTCCTATAGAAAAATTCAGTTGTTCAATGTGAAATTTTCTACACACGACGAAAGGGTTTAGTTTAATAATATCAGGTTATATAAAAAATTAAAAACACATTGTGTTTTTGTTTTCTGTACCACTGTTGCAACCCCATAACACCCTTTCCCCAAGATATACAAAACAATATATAGTATTTTCGTTTACCCTTTCACTGATAATTTCCCTGAGTCATAACTTTTTCTAGATTTTGATATCAAATCAAGGCAAAGTTGATAATATTCCTGGATTATACGTTTTCTGGAGTTTGTTATGAAATCAAGTCAATGTTGTTATAAGCAGTCATGCCCTGATTTGCCAGGGAAATCGAGAAAAAAAATAATCCTATGTTATGAATAAATTTAGATGGAAATATTTTTTGTCCTCACATTAACATAAAAACAGAGAGAAAGCTGTCGTCTGCACTCCAAATTGCTAATATTCTGCCATCCCTCTGAACCAGGTTTCACCTATAAAAGGTTGAAGGTATTTTTATTTTTGGTTATATTAATCCACCGATATGCCAGCCAGCCAACCACCAGTCAGCCATCCACCAGCTAGACATTCCGTTGTCAGAAATAACGTTGTTGCACATAGGTAGAAACAGTACCAACAGTAAATGTTGCTTATGTGAAACCGACTTATCTCATACTTCGTAAACGCATTTTTAATCTTTACTATGAGTTTTCTGATTATCACTTAAATTTCATAACTCAACTCATATTCTGGGTTTCTATGTGATACTCTTTTTCAGCTGAAAATGTATGGGATAAATTGAGGATATGGAATGAGTGTTTTTCTCGTATAATATTTATGAAAGGAGTCTAAGAATTTTCCGTTTTGGCGAGCCCAAACGGAAAATTCGGACGAGTTTCATGAATATTATATGAGAAAAACACTCATTTCATATTCTGTTTATCATATGACACACACACGTACAAATTGGCCACTTAGTATAACTTTTTAACCCATCACCGAACTTGAGTTTCAGACGGCACTTGGAAAAAACATCCTCGTATAACTAAAAATTTTCATTTTTTGCTTCCAAAACGTAGGTTATGACCCCTCATTGGAACGAGCTCGCCGAACTCGTTCCAATGAGGGGTCAGAACCCATGTTTTGGAAGCAAAAAGTGAAAATACAAAAAAAAATGAATGGCGTTCTTCTTGTAGGTAAAAAATTAATACAATATAACCCACCTTAGAAAGGACAGCCATCGAAAATTTTCCCTTCTGAAATTATGCAAATGTCACCAGTTGTATTTTGTTTAGCCAATCAAATTGTCTTGTTTTGAAATTGACCAATGAAATTGACGGAAGGCTTTATTTATCACTGATTAATATGAAAACAAAATATCAAATGTTTTTAAGTGAACAAAACGGACGAGTCATATGATAAAATAAATCACTTATTCATGAGTGGTGGCAACATAATTTCGTTGTAGCCACAATGGAGATTTATCCATAAATTATGAACAAAGTGTTGTATCTCCAAACTCTAAAGAAATGGTGTCATACAAGTGAAAAGTGTTCTATCTCCAAACGAAAACAGTGGCTTTAGGTTAATAGGTTAATTTGGTACACATTTCACTCATTAAAATGTTATATTATAATAATTACTTTTATTATAACAATGAAACACATACTTATAACCATAACATAGGGTAGAACCCAGGGTGCAAAACTTTAAACCTGATTTTTTTCGAAAAGATAAAAATGTAGGTAGTTACAACATTGTGATTCTCAGCCGACGATATATAATTCTCCGCTATCTCCGTGTGTGGAGCTATTTAGTAATGAGAGAGTGAGAGAGAGACCAAAGTTTTGAGGGATTTTATCGGCGAATCTCTATCGTTATTATGTGGGGAATAGAATCTAGTCTCTTCATTTATTTTACAGGTCTTCGCGCGCGATGAGTGCATCAAAGGGAGATAATCCAATAATGCATTTAGTTTCTGCTTTCATCCCTATCCGTGTTGTTGTTGAAACAAAGAAGAGAATTAATTATATCGGAAGGAAGATTTTTAATTTATTCCCGTTACGTTCTCTGATAAAACTATAAGAGTACACATTTCCAAAAGAGAGTTGTTAGCGGTAAATTCCTCTCCACATCGCTCGGTGTTATTTTATAAACAATAGAGTGTGGGGAAGAAATCAATTGATCACTTTTTTTGACTGAAAAGCCGCATCACTCTGTATAATATACACAGAACGACATGCGTGTGTGAACGGGTTAATCGATATGGTACAAGTGCGAACGTGGAAGGATAAAACGAGTGGTCGCAGGACTCGTGTTTTATCTTTCCGCGATCGCACAAGTGCCATATCGATTAACTCCTTCACACACGCGGGTCATACTGTATTTATTACACGCCTTCACGTCTTTACAAACAATTAGAAGGACAATCAGCAATTCATTTGACAACAATCAACAGAAAGAACACATTTTATTGCCAACCAAATTTGCGAGGTGAACCCGTGTTACTCTTTCGTCACCTGAGTTCCAATGTGTTATATGTGCATTTTGGGGATGATTTTTAGCTATCGCCAGCGATTCAAATTGTATTTGCGGTGCACGGTTTGTAGAACACTCCAGTGAAATTTCGCTTCTTTATAAAAATAGTACGTCAACGATTTCCCTTCGGCTGCTCGGCATGTTTGTGCGGAAAGGATTTTCATTTTCTTCATGGTTTAGTGTTGCTGTAGGTGGGGATTTCATAGCAGAGGCGTGTAATAAAATAATTGTAATCACCCTATTGCAAGGAATTTTTAGTGGCGAATCTCTATCGTTATAATGTGGGGAACCGTCTCTCGTCTCTTCGTATATTTTATAAGTCTTCTTGTCACTCCGAAGGTAATAAGAATATCTTACATTAGAAGAAGGTATCCAAGAAAAGGAGATGTGTTTTTCGAGCCTCAATTCACTTTAAAATACCCAGACTTTGAAAACAATTGGATTTTTCTCTGATCTAGAAATTGTCAATGCAACTTTCAATGTTAAATCTAAGCCATACATTAAAATCCTGTCCATTTTTCATTTCAACAAGCCACTGTTCTGCGCACTCATACCACGTATTACCATAGTGACATTGACTTAACAGGGCAGCTCACACGAGATACCATGACAACCCAACATAACATCAGTGGGTCACGTGCCAGTGACGTAACTTCCGGACTCCGGGGCGTTTTCCAGCCAACCTGGCACGTTCGCCACATCTCTAAGTCAATCCAAATCAAATCAATCCGACTGATTTAAGAGTGCAACGAGACGGTCGTGCAGGGGCGTCGCGAAGATGACCGATTGCAAGGGCGTAAGCCTGGAGCCAATACTATAAACTTTTACAATTGTGTTTTCTGGAATTGTATTTTCTATCTACTGATATAACTTACTAAAGTGAATCATTAGTATTTTAAAAGATGTGGCAATTTGCCAACTAACAAATTGCCAGATCTTTGAAAATGTTAATGGTTTCTTTCAACCTATTTAAAGTCATAACTACAAAATTCTAGATAATACAACTGTAGAAGTGTTATAGAATTGGCCCCACTGATTTGTCCCGACTGTGATGCCTCAACTCTCCACTGATAAAACATACCCTCACATCAAAAAGGCACACCTTCGTCGAATCCACTTTTTCGACTTCTTACCTTTTCGTCAATTCACTTTTTGTCAATTCCCTTTTCATCAATTAACAATACATCAATTCCCTTTTTGTCAGTCCCCATTTCGTCAACCTGTTTATTACTAATTGGGTTTGCATTAAACGAATTGTGAATATTTAATAAAAATACTTACTTTCGTTCACAAGTTACATGGTATTTTTTAAACTTATTTTTATTTTTTTTCTTAACTCGTTTCTATGCAGTGTTGTAAGCTTGTGTTCTAATAGCAATATGTTACTCAGTTGAACATTATACTTCAAATTATTTTTGTGAAGAAGGAATTAATTGATATATCGCCGTCAGACAAGTAAGTTGGTCAAACTTTTGAGCAGTTTGTTAGCTTGTGTTTTACTGAAGTTTATTTTTTAACTGTCTTAGCAGGTTTGTCGTTGTCTTCTTACCAGGAGGCCTACATCGACCCAGTCCCCCGCCGGGTTATTCCTCCACTACCCTCCCTCCTAATCTCCTAGCGTCCAGTAAAATAAATGTTTCATAATTCCACCTATTTGGTGCTTTCTAGATCTCCCCAACTACACAATTGACCCTTTCTCTCATATGATTTCTCATACACTTATCCTTCATATTTCTTCATATTTTCATCACATTTTTCAATTAGTTTCCCAAGGAGTCTTGTTCTGCTGGGCAAATTATTGTGGCATTCGAGAATGTAATGTTCCAGGATCTCCGTTACTTTCAAGTTACATATTTGGCGCACTTTTCCTCGCTTCTCCCGATTTTTTCCAACTCAACTCCATTGGATCTCACTTTGAACAACAATGACACCCAAACTATCCATCTAGGTACTCCTCAAAAGCTGGCGCATCTTTTTATATATATAAAACCGTCTAAAGATGTCTTGGTGCTAGTTTCAGATCATTTGATTGTCTTTTTTCCATGCATGTATTGTTCCTAACTCCATCGATAATTGGTAGGAAAACATCCAACTGGCAGGTAATAAATAGAAAAGCATAAAGAATCCGTGATAATTTCATACAAGTCACTAATCCTAAACTCATTAAATATCGAGAGTTCAGGATACGTCTGTGTTTTCTCGTAACAGATCCGTCAGAAATTAACGGATCTCAGCTGGGGAAGAATCTCCTCAGCACTCGCCCACCTGCCCCTGAAAAAAAGAAGAGAAAAGAAGCAACCAAAGTATTAACAAGCGTAACTGTTTATGAAAGATTTATATTTTTTTCTCAGAAGTTGCGCTCTTTAATAGTTAATGTTTTGGGTTGTTTTCTCTTTTTAAGGAATATTTGCCTGTAAAGAAAATTCCCGTAGGAGTTCTTCTGTGCTCCAGTGCACTCTGAAATCTGTCGGGCTAAAATTCAACCCAAATGAACTGTGTTGAGAGAATGTGAACCCCAATTGGGTTCATATTCACCCAACCCAGTTGGTTTGGGTTAATATTTAACCCAAATGCGTTTAGAATGTATCGTCCCGAGCAAGACAAATCCTTGTTTTTTTCCAACGAAATGTCAAATAATTGTAAAGTACAAAGGAAACATCTTTTCACCTTTCTTCTTGAGTTATATTTTGTTAATCGTCAAGAACATTGACAAGATTTTGTACTTCTAAGTTAATAATTATATTTACTGCATTATGTGTATATACAGATATTACAGTAAATACAGAAATATGTGCAGTAAAACATAAATCGTACAATCTGTAGGACATTGTTTTTAATGAAAAGGGAATAGATGAAAAGGTAATAGATATATTGGCCAGTAACGAAACGGGAATTGACGAAAAGAGAATTGACGAAAGGTAATGACCCAAACAACAAGGCCAATCCCAACAAGACGAATGTCGAAAGTGGTCATCCCAACAAGACGAATCCCATCAAATCGAAATCAATTAAAATGAAGACAAACCCAATTACTTTTAGGTTTTATGAAGCTATGTGTATTGGAAGAGTATTGTGCGGTGATTTTTTTACAATTTTCAAATACAAAAGTTACCTCAATGTATTTGAAATATCCAATTTATTTAAGAATGTATTTAAAACCTCCTTAACCCTTGAAACCTGATGGTATGTCTATGTTTTCTATGTCATTTCTATAGCAGGAATTGGAAGAGTCCATATTAATTATTTGGGGTAATACTAATTAATATTTTGAACGTGCCGCCTTGAGGCTGCACGTTGAAAATATTGATTGGTCTTCATACACATTCACTTAGCAGTCAGCCTAGTTAATTAAATTATGACGTATCATGTTGCTCTCTCGCGTTCAAATGGTTAACTTGTGATAGTACTCGTTTCATTGCATAAAGGAGTTTATATCATGCACACACTGATATAATAATTTAACCCTTGCATAGAAATATTTCAATTTGCTTGTTATTTGTGCTTTATAAAACAGAGAAGCAAATCTGTGAGGTGCGGATGCTCGTCATTGAACTGTGAATATACTTCTAAATTTTAAAAAATCGTAATAAGGATACGAAAGAGATCGATAAAATGGACATATAATAGTGCTTTCTAATTAGTAAATGGATGCCCACCTTTTATAGGAATACTTTTATTTGGACGTATTTCACACTATTTGTAGGTAAAAAACATCTTTGCAGTTTATCTTATGATCACGCATAGCCTCCCAGATTGTGCATACAAGAAGTACAATGAGTATCCAAGAGCAGAGGTTAATCCACAGCTACCTAATATTTCTTTTGTTCTCTGTCATGAAAACAAGCCCTATAAAATCACACCAAGTACGGTTTTGATGAGAACAGCTCAGTAAAACAGTATCAATATCTGGATATTGGGACGGTTTTGAAACAGTCCCAATAACTAGATATTTGTACGATTGTCACGGTACTGTAATCATAACCATTCAAAAGTAAAGATGCTGTAAAGGAGGTGTGAAAAACTTTCTAACACATGAATTATCGACAAGCTTTTCTCGACAGAGCTACTGAATTGAGTGTGCTTCGTGTCCAAATTATAATGTACTTTTTAATTTTGTTGCTTTTAATAACCAACAGCCCTGGTAACCTAAAAAGGACTCCTGTGGAAACCTCGGAAGTGAAACAGTGCTTGTTTGCTGTGGTAAACAAGTTCACTTTTACTGGTAAAATAGGACCTGGTCACCAGTGCCCGGGGTAGAAGTCCCCTAAAATGGGCAGCATGGGTGTAAACGATTGGCTAAACTTGACTTTACACCTTTTTTTGCGGTCACAATTAGCCATAGCTGCAGAAAAGTGACCTTAAACACCAGTAAATAAATAAATAACCTAAAAAACGCCCTTTTTCAAATATTAAGAAGGCAATCAGGCACCACCACCCGCCACCCCTGAGGGAAAGCGAACCTCTTCTTCAGATAAAAAAAAGAATTATTCTTCCAAATGCTTTAAAAATAAACGATTATTAAATTTATCTGCCGCACTTTCGATGAGGGATTGAATAAGTGTTCCACCCTTGAGATGAGACATTATATTAGCGGGAGAACAAATTACGTCATGATGGGAGTTCACCTTGAAGCCACAGATCTGTTCACAATATCTGAACTCCTGATGAGTGTCATAACTTCAATAGACTTTCTAGCAAGCAAACAATGGGTTATGCCCATTTTGTTTTTCGGGGGTAGAGCAAGCAAAAACGTGTTTTAAAATGTGGTTTTACTCGTGTCAAACTTTATAAAATATAATTTTTTTGACTTTTGTTAACATTGAGGGGCTGTGGATTAAATCACATATATCACTATTGTGTGTACTATATGGGTAAATAATTGTACAGTTGTGCAGGCGTCCTCCAATATTTGGACTCGGCTTCGCCTCGTCCAAAATATCTCCGGACACCTGCACAACTGTACAATTATTTACCCATATAGTACATAAAATAGTGATATATCTATTACTTACAAGTTAAATTATTATATCTCATCTACAAATGTTATGCTAATCCCTCATATAATCCTATTAAAGATTTCACAATGTTCCACTTGTGGTGAATAATGCCGGTAAATAATGTTTGCATTATAACCCGCATCAGCGGATGGTACTCGACAACGCCAGCGGAGACACCCGAAGTATTCTTTTACGCGCGCGTGATGACGTAGTTTCTTTACCAAACGACTTCCGCGTTGTGAAATAATGTAAACACGCAAACTGTCTACCAGAATTTGTGGCCTCAAATTTATGAACTGTACGGTCGCTATTATAATATTAGAACGTTTCTTTTCATGTTCTATCGGTCGATAGTACCTGAGTTTGTGTGATCTCTGAAATAAAACCTTTGCTTTGCTGCTGAAGGTTTTATTTCAGAAATGACACAAAATCAGGTACTATCGGCCGATAGAACATGAAAAGAAACGTTCTAATTATTTTATTATGCCGAACAAAAAATAACTTTCATTGTTAAGCGTTAACTGCAACATGCCATCAATCTTGTAACAACAATGTAGTCGAATCCAAAAACATGACGTCATTTCGAACGAATGGCGTCTCTTCGAAAATGACTTGTCACAAGTGCCGTCGCTTTGGGAGTTTCTATATCAACAAATGTCAGTGTTTACAACTGCATCATGCTGTTCATGTTATAATTCATTGTTAATTTTTGTGTGAAAAGTGATTTAAATTAATGGAATATAAATTCATGTTTCTCAGACGACAACAGTTGACAGAATTAAGCGGAGTGAAATAATTTATTTTGAACTTGAGGCGGAGGCTCAGTAAGGTCTAGGAGTACTAAACTTGTGGAAATATAATTGATTGAAGTCATAACTGAGATTCATATTTAGGATTCACTGAAGTGGTGAACAACACGTGAGTGAGTTTTTTAATATTTCTGATTCTTTTGAATTCAATGTTTGCAGTTAAAATTGAAAACACACCCACTGAAGATGATGTATTTGTTGGTAAGTTTGTGTCTACCGGTGTGGAAAAAAGTTAAACGGACACGGAGCCAGAGTTTGGTGTTGAGAAGTTCCAATCGACGCCGATCAATGGAAGTGGCGCTTACATTTTCTTCGTTCTCTTGTCTCCAGGGAAAAATGTTCCGATAGTATCCGTGTTTTGCCCCAAAACTCCAGTACTATGACTTTTAGAAGGTGTCAAATTAACCAATCACTGCTGATGTTACAAACGTGAGGCATAATAATAACATTTATGGTGGGACAGTGAGGATACTAGAACAATAATCTTCTGTGAGACTGTAATAAGTTGTGCTTATACATGAATTCAAATCAAAATGATTCGCTGTAAGGACATTCCATTGAAAACCTAATTTACTGTTTTTGTTTTGAAAAATAAAAAAGTGTTTCGACATTCACTTTTTCCCTATTAAAAGTTAGGTACTTTGGTTCCTCTTCTGTATATGATTCCGAGACAATAATCCATAAATAATTGTATCAAGACGGAATCCTCATTCGGTATAATAAAAAAAAAATAATGACTGAGCTTGAGGATAACAATATAGCCTATCTCCCTTTGGGAACATTATCTTCGTCAGCTAACGCCTCATGAGATAATGGTCCCTCGGGGAGACAATCAACATTGTTACCCTCAAGCCCTGTCATTATTTTTATTTAGCTATAACTGTACTAATAAAATGGAGCGTGGGATTCCCTTACGCTTGTAACCGGGGCGGTACAGGCTAGACTATTCCACCATCCACTGGCCCACTTCAACACCCTCTTACCGCTGGTTATCCCACACAAGTCCATAGGGTCTTGAACCATAGCTTGGAGAACACAATGTAAATAAAGGAAAGATATGACAACACATGAATAGGATTGACACTCAGATAATTTAATAAACATTCAAGGGAGCCTTTTGTTCTGAACGAAGAAGAATGACGTTTTGGTTTCAGTATGTCAATGTATGTACGGTGAAAAGTCAATCAGCCTTATTTATATCCAAGACTCAGTCCGTGTTTTTTTTTAAATCATGCACTGTAGCAAAATGAAGTCAATATATAGTCTATTTCATCGTAGGATTCGGGCTGGAGGCCGAAAAAACTATAATCTACTGATTTATTGACCGAAGGACAAACGAATGACCGAGGAACGGGCGAACGACGGATAGACGGATGTCCTAAACTGACAAAGGATGGACAATTATTAATACATAGTGAAGCTTGATACTTTTAAATGTATGGCCGCCAAACGGACGAACGATGGGCGGACGGGTGTCCTAAACTGACAAAGGATGGACAATTTTTAATACATGATGAAGTTTGATGTTGCCGGATGATAACTGGGACGTAAGAGATGGAAAACTCATTTGTGACTCAGGCCAGACCTATTTCCTACTTTGTCCTTACAATTTGGTTTAATAAAATAAATAAAAAATGACAAGATAAAAACTGCTTAATCCTCCCACCATCAAATACTACAAAGAGAGGAACTAAAAAGGAAGTAGAGCGAACTTGGAAGTTCTTAGTTCACGACCTAAGTGAAAAGACTACGTCGCGACACGGCTTTTAAAACCACCGCTAGTCAATAACAACTTGCATGGATTGGAGCACTGGAGTGCCATACGATTTTCACAAACCAGGCTCTCACTGGCCTTATCATTTAAGAACGGACCAATCGGAGACCGGATTGTGGAAAACGTTTGGCCGAACTGCCAAAATGGTGAACTATAAAAAATAACACTGATGAAATGGGAATCGAAATTTACACCAAGCTGAATACTTCCTAAAACGGGATAACAGGACATTATAAACCCAGATTTCTGAATAAAACGGAAACTGACCATCCCTAAAATTGTGCGAGGTAAATTTGAACTAAGTTCACACAACTTTATAAGATATTTTCTCGATACATCGACTTACAGAAACCGAACCAGTCACACTCCTCCCTCCTTAAAACAAAATTTACAATTTTGTTAATATATAAAAAAAACATTTAAAAATGTCTTTATACAGTCCACAAGAAACAAGGTTTTTTATCACTTTCCCATCATCCTTTACTACCACACGTACATCCCTGGCATCCACTTCTTCTCGAGATATGTCATGATGTATGGTTTCTTGTAATTTTCTCCCGTTTGCTGCTGCAAGACGTTCTTCAATCTTCACCAGAGGTCTGGGACACATGAATCTCTCAGGGTCAATAAATTTGATGTTCATCTTTTCAATGCGAGAAATTTGATCTATCTTCCCTTTCGCAATGTTGGCTCTTTCTTATATCTGAAAATTAAATGGCGGCGAATTTCTGATCTTTTTAAATCAACCACACTACACTTTTCCTCCGGACATTGCCACAACTTAACGGTTTTAAAATAAAACCTTTCGTAGTGGCTTCTATAAGCTGACAAGGTCTTGAAGTGATGAGGACCACACTTCGACACGGGACACATCATGCCTCCATCAGGCCACTCCATCGATAAGTCTTTATCTATTAACTCTACTTCCCTTCTATCAACCTTTATATCCAAAATATCCTTTCTGAAAATAAATCTTCACTTACTTTTCAAGTTCTAATGACGTTGACACACCTCCGACTCATGCGTTATTCAATTTTATTTCTAATTTTGTAAATTATTTACTTTATTTTACATGACAGTGTGTAACTCATTCCCCGGATAACTGTGGGTCAGCGCTAACAACAAGATTACTCCGAAGATTACCTTATCCTCACCGGATACTCCATTATACTCAGAGTTTACCCACACAGATCAATTGTAAGTTCTGAACGTTTATTTTCACAGTTTAGCACACTACTCAAGTAATTTAAAAAAAAAAACTTTTCATCTACGAAATTATTAACGTAATTACTCTCAATGAATATATCTATCCTCGTTGTGCTAATCATGCGATATAATAAGGCGGGGCAGCTCCGGACTATTTAGACTCGGCTAAAATAATATCAACTACGGAGCCATAATACTTAGAGCTACTCTCATCGATATGCCTTTTAAAAGTCCGTTTACTTCTAAAATGTAATTTTCGCTGCAACAGATTGAGTCGGAAAAAGTCAAACAAACCAAAATTAAAAAAAAAACGTTTCAGTTCTTACCCTTCAGTCCCTCTCTTGATGGTTTAACTCTTGAGGTCATATTTCCTTTTAAATGTGTTTACATATGCACACAGCTTTCCACTTCAAATTGTCTCAAGGAGAATATTTAGTAGGCCTTCTAATTTGTCGCCCACGACGAGTCCTTTTAATTTCCGGCTTAATCTCACCCGGAGGTACATTCAGCAAGGGATAATCATCTCCATCTGGTATTTCCGATACCGTTTCCTCCTCTATTATCTGTTCATTATCATCACCTAAAGTCTCAAAGGGGACAACTTCCCAACTGGATGGTGGCAATGGGCCTTCATGTGGTTTAAGGTAATCTACATGGACGACTCTCATCCTGTGTTCAGAACTTTGCTGTATCTCATATATCACATCAGTAATCTTTCTTATCACCTTATATGACCCTCTCCACACCAGTCTTAACTTAACTCCTAGAGAGGGAGGATACCATCGCCAAACATAATCGTTTGCCTTGAATTAGCTGGGTTTAAGTCCTCTGTCATATTATCTTTTTTGTTTTGTTCTGCCTTTCTGAGGTTCCCATGTACATGGTCAAACGTATCACTTAAGACACTTTGTAACCACTCTACATACTCAACACGGCAATTTTGTCACAGGTGCATACGGCGGATTCCCTATAATTACATCCAATGGTAGCGCAACTTCCTGCCCAAACATAAGGAGATTTGAGGAACAGCCTGTGCTTTCGTGAACAGTCGAACGGTAGGCCATAAGAACAAAAGGCAAATTATCATCCCAATTATTTCTGTTTTCATTTGCGCAAATGGCCAACATTTGCTGCAGAGTTCTATTATGTATTTCTACTAATCCGTCCGACTGCGGCCTGTATGGAGTAGCACGGGTTTTTTTCTATTCCTAGTCTTTTGCACATGACAGAAAATAACTCTGATTCAAACTTCCTTCCTTGGTCCGAATGGAGCTGCTTTGGAACCCCAAATCTACAAACAAATTCATTTACCATTTTGTCTGCAACAGTTAAAGCAGTATGATTTGGTACAGCATAAGCTTCTGCCCACTTGGTAAAGTAGTCACATAATACGGGAATATATTAATTTCCTTCTGATGTTTCAGGTAAAGGACCAACCACGTCTACAGCTATTCGATCCAAAGGTGCAACTGCAACGGATTGTCGTAAGGCTGACTTTCCCAATCCCGGGCCAGTGAGTGCTCATGCGCAGTCATTACATTGCCTACACCAACGTTCAATATCTGAAGACATGCCCGACCAATATATCCTTCTTCTTATTGACTGAATTGTTCTATCCCTACCTAAGTGACCAGAAGTTCTCTTTTTATGTAAATGCTCAAATATTTTAGATCTTTTCGTGGGGTGCCACAAGCAAATTACTCTCTGTATTTTCGTGTGTTTTCCATTTATAATATAGACAATTACCAATGACAACTAAGGACTCCCACTTATCCCACAATGTTTTTAATTCAAATAAAGAATTTTGCATAAACAGGCGGGGTGGCTTATATAAATATTTAGTTTTTAATTTTTATCATTTGCGTAATGGTGGAGGCGTTTTTTACCATTTTTATGTCTTCCTGAGACCAAGTGGGCAACCAATTAGGTTTTATTGAATCCTCATGAAAAGGCGTTTGGAACACAGTGGATTCATCAGCCAGATCATTCATCATGACAGTTTCTCCATCCCTCACAGGGGCTGTCATTTTCACCACCGATTCACTAGAACCAGTATCTGTTATCATTTTAGAATTTTTCGGTAAACATATTCCACTGTGTTCAGTGTGCCAGTCCGGACAATCCTGTCACTTACAATAACTTGGAGGTTCTTGACAAACTATCGGCATTAGTATGGGAATTTCCCTTCCTATATGCTATTGTAAAGTCATAAGTTTACATTATCGAAAGCCATCTGGCTAGCATGCCTTCCTGATTTTTAAAGTTTTTGAGCCACTTCAGCAGGCGTGATCAGTCCTCACTGTAAAGTATCGTCCCCAAAGGAAATTTCGAAAATGCCTCATAAATGTTATTACTATTACTGCAAGTAGCTTCCTATAAGTAGTACAGTATCGCACCTGATGCCTATTTAATGTTCTGCTTCCATAAGCAATAACCTTTTCTTGCTCACCCTGGACTTGAGATGATACCGCATCGATACCGTTTAAACTTGCATCTGTGTCTAGAACGAATTGTGAGGAGTGATCTGGGTATGCCAGTAGCGGAGAACTTGTAAGTAACTCCTTCAATTTGTCAAAAGCCAGCTTACACTCAGAGGTCCAAACAAATTTCATCGCTTTTCTACTAAGTTGTGTAAGGGGGGTAACTACTGTTGAAAAATCTGCTATAAAACGTCTGTGGTACCCAGAAAGACCCAGAAAACTCCTAACGTTAGTAGGCTCAGGCCACTCTTCCACAGATCTGATTTTATCGGAATCGCACTGAATTATTTTATCAGATACTAAATGCCCAAAATTAGAACCTGATTTTGACACAACGCGCACTTGGAAGGCTTCAAGGTTATATTACCTTCCTCGGTCGTTCAAATACCACCTGGGGATTCTGTAGGGCTTCATTGAATGTGGTACCAAAGATAATTATATCGTCAAGATAGCCAAACATTTCTCACATCTTAGATCTTGTAGAACCAGTTCAATTAGCCTCTCATAGCAACTTTACAGAGACCAAAACTCATGACCTTAAATTGAAACAGTCCCATGTGAGTTGAGAACGCAGTTTTTGGCTTATCATTCTCCTCCATTTCACACTGCCAGTATCCCGACACAAGATCTAAGGTGCTGAACCACTTTGAGCCCGACAATGAATCCAAGTATTCATCAATTCTAGGGAGGGAGTATGCATCCTTCCTTCCTAGTTACTGAGTTAAGCCGCCTATAGTCGACACGAATTTCCCAAGACCTATCTTTCTTGGCAACTAATAATAAAGGAGAAGACCAAGGGCTCTCACTAGGCTCAATTACATCATTTTCAAGCATCTATGCAATTTCTTCCCCAACTATTGCCTTTTCATCAAACGGCAACCTTCGAGGGGGAATTTTTATAGGCTTAGAATATTATATTATGCTTAACCAATTTTGTCCTTCCCATTCTTCCATTTGGAGACTTGAAAACATCCTGATATTCAGCTAAAAACCTCTACAATTCCTGCTTTTGTTTTTCATCAAAATTTTCTGATGACTTATGATACAGAGACGATAAAAACTCTGGAAGCTCCAGGGATGAATTTTCTAAACACCCAAAGCTAGACTGTACAACTTCAGCAGACTGTAAACTGGCGACAGTAGTGTGTGTTTTGAATTTAACAGGTTTATATGTTACGTTCATCACAGTGAACAATACTTTCTCAGAATTCACCAATGATCTAGCAATTTAATTGCCTTTTTCTGTTCATAAATTTAAAAGGTTCTAGTAAGCTGTTTTTAACTTAACCTGTTTGTCCATCTAAATATCGTCTTACTACTATGTCTGCATCAGCAAGTACTACAATATCCCTAGCCAGTTTTACTCTTGCTCAAACCGAATTTACACCCCTTTTCAATTTCACACAGTAAGGTTTTGGAAATACTAATTGTGGCATCATTTTGCTCCAGAAAATCTACAACCGAAATACCACTGAGATCTCCAAAATCAGTGACGACAAATTCTTGACTAACATGAATTCCACCTACAGAAGACTGAAGCTCAACCTTCCCGTATACGACTAAATTACTACCATTAGCTGTTATCAGTAAAACATCTGTTTTACTGAGTTCTGCCACACTACCCCTTAACCCTTTACCCAACCCGAAAAGCAGACGACACTTGCAAAAATAATTCTTGAATAACTAATTTTTTTCATTTTTTTGTCTCAAAAACATAGGTTATGACCCCTCGTTGGAACGAGCTCGACGAGCTCGTTCCAACGAGGGGTCATAACCTATGTTTTTGAGACAAAAAATGAAAAAAATAATGAAAATTAATTGGCGATTTTTGAGAATAGCGCTGGCCGGTTTTGGCCGTTACGTTGGGTAAAGGTTTAAATAAGTATCCTTCGAGAGAAGGCTATAGACTGAACCAGTATCCACCAAAAACCAATGTTTTTTCAGGAATTCAATTGGCGCATACATGCACGATTTTCCTACTGCATTTAATTTGACCAGTGACACATTTTTAGAAGTTTCTATCGGGGTAACACTAAGGGTCTCTGGTGTAACCATTTCTAGTTATAGTTTTCCGTAGTCGATTGTTTATTTTTCATAGATGAGACAGTTTTAGATTTATTTGGACAATTGTAGGACAAATGGCCTAAGTGATGACAAATGTAACATTCTATTGAGGATAGATAAGGTGGACGTCTTCTCCCCCGTTTAGTTTGGTTACATGTGACCATTTCATCTACACATCCGTTCATAAGGGTCACAAGCTTTGACAGCTCGTCCGAGTTCTGATCACAAACACCTGGAGATACCAGTCCCGCGCTACCTGCAGTTGGCTCTTTCACGGATCCAACCGAATTTTCTTGGTCACCCTTATCCTGTTTTGGTTGATTTAACAGATATAGTGGGCCCCTAACAGCCTCCAATTCAGTTGCCAATGAAGTTGCTTCCTCTAATGTTTTGGGGTGATGAACTACTATATGTTCACGAAAGGCAGTTGTCCCAAAACCATAAATAAATTGTTCAACTACGTTAATTTCTCGATCAATAAATGTCACGTCGAGAAAGGCAAGACAACCCAACCTCCTGAGGGCGTAACCATAATCTGCAGGAGGTTCATTTCTCTCTCGTGTTCTGGAGCGAAATGTGCATCTATGAGCGACAAGCAATTCCTGGGGATTAAATCTCTTAGTCAGAATTGACCTAAGTGTGTCATAATCCTTTTGCTGACCTATAGTTAAATCTCCTAACATTTTCTGTGCCTTTCCCCTCAAACACATGATCAACTGTTGACCTTTGTCCTCATAACTCCATCTATTTCAACCAGACACCTGTTCAAAATGCACCAATTTTTTTTTAAATCAACAGCTTTCCCATCATATTTATCAGCTTCGTTTTCCTTTAGTAATCCCTCCAAGTTAAATCTGAAGGCTGAGGAGATGCCTGACCCCTATCTAATCTCTGTTGCCCAAAACTTGTATTGGGAGTACGATTAGAATGATCAGTGGAAGTAGGTGCCGGCTGCCTGGATACACTTGACTTCCCAAAGTCATTTGTCGTTCATATTCAGCCTTGCACTGCTCGAAATTGGCTTTTATTTCATGAAATTGCCTCTCTATTTCATTTCGTTCTAAGTGCATACTTTTATGTTTAGGCCTAGCACCCCCACCTGTAATGCCATCATTTATCCCTTGTTCTACAGCAGTGTTTCTTTTAGCTACGGTGTTTCTATTCACGAACCCTGCTCGCCGCGCCAAAAATGTAACCCGGGCCGAACAGGGTAGACTATTACAACATCCACTGGCCCACTTCAACACCCTCTTACCGCAGGTAAATCTGAAGGTTCTTGAACTATGGCTTGGAGAACACAATTTAACCCTTTACCCAACGTAACGGCCAAAACCGGCCAGCGCTATTCTCAAAAATCGCCAATTAATTTCCAAAATATTTTCATTTTTTGTCTCAAAAACATAGGTTATGACCCCTCGTTGGAACGAGCTCGTCGAGCTCGTTCCAACGAGGGGTCATAACCTATGTTTTTGAGACAAAAAATGAAAAAAATTAGTTATTCAATATTTTTTTTTGCAAGTGTCGTCTGCTTTTCATGTTAGGTAAAGGGTTAAATAAGGGAAAGATATGAAAACACGAATAGGATTGACACTTAGATAATTTTATTTAATGCTCAGGCATCAATTCACGCTGAAAAATTAAGTCATATTCCCCTGTCGGTCGGCAAAACGAAATATCAAAATGATATTTAGAAATCGATATTTCATTGTAGGTTCGGATGACGAATCACATGTACTTTAAACGAGTCAGCACATCAGTAATGAATTCCAGAGTCCCAAATACAAACGAATTCGAATAATTGATAGTGACAGTGACTAAATCAATTCATTAAATCAGCGGTTTCAAAGTTTGACTTTCTCATTCACCTTCCAGCGAAAAGCCGAAATCACTTTCAAATTTCTTCAGTTCAACTTCACACGTCTTCAGTGCATTGAGTTCAAAAAACATAAAATGACGTGTCTTGTTATTGAAAATAAGAAAGTGGTGTTTTTTGTTATTGTTCTATTTCTTCGAAACACATTGCGATTATTTCAATTCGCCAGCCTTGGTAAATCGTAAAGTTAGGGGAGAAATAAGACGGGACTACTTTTTGTGCGGATATTCACACATTCCAATGGTTGGAGTTTGGTTGTTGTAATTTTTGTATGGACGCCGGTTCGGCACATAAATTTTGCGCCTTAATGGCAAATAAAGGCCACAAATTGGAGAGTTTGTAGTCGTAGAGCATTAAATAAAAATAAAATTCACGAAAATTTGATCTTCGTTCAGATCAAAATGCTTGCTTGAATGTTAATAAATAGAGGATATTCACGAAAATTTGATGAATACCGAAAATATCTCGTTCGTGGCTACAACAAATATGAGGATCTTCACTCGCGACTGCGTCGCTCGTGAAGATCCTCATATTTCTTTGTAGCCACTCACGAGATATTTTCGGTATTCATCAAATTTTCGTGAATATCCTCTATTTATTAACATTCAAGCAAGCATTTTGATCTGAACGAAGAAGAATGGCGTTTTGGTTTCAGTATGTCAATATATCTACAGTGAAAAGTCAATCAGCCTTATTTATACCCAAGACTCAGTCCGTGGTTCATTCTGTTGGTTGTGAAACAACATATTAAATAAATGCACTGTAGCAAAATGAAGTCAAGATATAGTCTATTACATCCTGGGATTCAGGCTGGAAGCTGAAAAAACTATAATCTACTGATTTACTGACTGAAGGACAGTCGAATGGCCGAGGAACGGGCGAACGAAGGGCAGACGGATGTCCTAAACTGACAAAGGATGGACAATTTTTAATACATGGTGAAGTTTGATACTTTTAAATGTATGGCCGCCAAACGGAAGAACGATGGGCGGACGGGTGTCCTAAACTGACAAAGGATGGACAATTTTTAATACATGATGAAGTTTGATGCTGTCTGATGATAACTGGGACGTAAGAGATGGAAAACTCATTTGTGACTCAGGCCGGACCTATTTCCTACTTTGTCCTAACAATTTGGTTTAATAAAATGAAAAATAAAAAATGCCAAGAATAAAAAAAAACTGCTTAATCATCCCACCATCAAATACCACAAAGAGAGAAACTAAAAAGTCCTTAGGAAGTATAGCGAACTTGGAAGTTCTTAGTTCACGACCTAAGTGAAGAGACTACGTTGCGACGCAGCTTTTAAAACCACCGCTTGCCAATAACAACTTACACGGACTGGAGCACTCAAGTGCCATACGCTTTTCACAAACCAGGCCCCCACTGGCCTTATCATTTAAGAACGGACCAATCGGAGACCGGATTGTGGAAAACGTTTGGCCGAATTGCCAAAATGGTGAACCATGAAAAATAACTCTGATGAAATGGGAATCGAAATTTACACCAAGCTGAATAGTTCCTAAAATGGGATAACAGGACATTATAAACACCGATTTCTGGAATAAAACGGAAAATGACCGTCCCTAAAATTGTGCGAGGTACATTTGAACCAAGTTGACACAACTTTATAATATTTTCACGATACATCAACCTAACTTTGGTCAAATTTCATGTAATTTTCTTTCAAGTCTAAAAAAGGCCCAAAATGAATAACCCCAATAAATTATATATCAAAATGCTTGAAATGAAACATAGAACATGTGGAAACTGAAATTTGCCATGGGACTGCTGCCATGTGTAAATAGCACCACCTGAAAGTCTGCTATGGCATAAGTAAGAGAATAAAATTTTTACAATAAAATACCTCAAAATAAAATAACAGCTGTATTCTATAAACATTGAAGTACATACTCGAAGAAATCTTTTCCGAATTCATGAAAGTAATAAAGATTGAGACCAAATGTTATAAGTGGAGTGCTCACTGATTGAAGGCAGACATTTTCTTTTGTTTATGTTTTGATTTGGGGAGTTCAACAAAGGTCAACTTGAAGGAGTCCACCAGAAGAAGTATGGAAGGACAAAAGGGTGTCTCCCAATATAAAGATGTATGTGTCACTGTAGTGGTTTGGAAAGAAACTATGATATTCTCCTATGTATAATGCACTGCAAAGTCATACATTGTAGTTGAATAAATATATTTACAAACCCCTTGCACTGTAACCCCTTTTATCTCATGCATCAATTTGATAGTGATTAAATTGTTAAATTTGTCTGGTTTATCAATAAGTATAATAGCTCTGTTTACTCTTGGACACCAATACACTCATGATTTCTTTTGGAGAAGAAATAAGGGTAACTGTAACCTGTCACTGCAATAAACCATCTAATGTACTTAAAAGTACATTGTTATTCAAAACACATCAAATCAACCTTACATAACCATTATTGCATGTACTTTCCCCAAGGAGGCTTATTGGCATATTGAGATCAGAAGGGCACATCCAGAGGGTCTCACATATTTTTTTTCAAGAACGCAGTACACAAAGCAATCCCCAAAAGGTGACAAGTGAGCTCCATTTGACACAAAAAATTACCGGGTAGGGGCTCTCTAACTTGTATGACTCTACCTCTGGCACTCAAGGCAAATGCCTTTTTCTCAAAGTTTAACTCTTTTTTTTCTTTTTGAAGATCCTGGCCACACATGTTCCAAACACTATCTGACAGGTAACCCTCCAAATAAGTGTATCTGCAAAAATCATGTTTCATTGCAAAATAGTCATAAGCCTTCATAACAGCTCCGATAAAAGTGTCAAACATCAGATTGGTGGCTTTATACAGAATATTCATTAGGTTGTTGCTTGATAAGTAATAGGAAAAAAATCTTCCCCAGAAATATTTTGTAGCAATACATTTGAGGGTATAAGCAGGCACTTTCCAACAAATTGTAACAAATCAACTAGTTATAAACAAATTTTGTAACTCAAAAGAGTGAAAAAGTACCACAACTCTGAATAAATGTGGGAAGAAACACATGCTACAGCAGCTGCACAGGCATTGTTTCCCCATGATGCTCGATCACAACACCAAATATCCTTCAAATTGGAGTAGCAGTGGTTGAGATACAAGGGAGAATGTGGGTACATGTAATGATGAATGGGTAAGACTAAGAGGATAGAGGTCACCACTGCACGGTCCTAGATGCACCTTTGATTTTACAACTTCCAGGTGTGGGGCATAATAATCGCAACACACCCACCTTATCAATTCATAAAGTAAAATAAAAGGAATTATCAATTTTAATTAATTTATAGATGGTGGGAAATATTTGGCTTCTTTCGCCTTCTCGTACTATTAATTACCACAAACAATATCAGTTTGATGCCGACAAACGAAACTGAACGCATGTGGTCTGGTTAAAAAGTAACTCGGCATGGATAATGAAGAAATTGCGAATATTTCGTGTATTTCATTTGTTTAAAAGCCAATTGCAGCTAATTTTGACCGTGGATTCGATAATTCGTTTCGGTTTTGACCACACGGTCACGCTGACAGCGGTTATGTTTATTGTGATATGCAAATTGGGAGATAGTTTCCGTTGAAGGAGATTTGTCACATTTGCTAGTGTAAAACGATGACAAAAGACACTGATCGACGCTTGTGTTAGTATGGTTGGTTGCAAGAAAAAACTAAATTCTCAGCATCGTCCAAACGCACCTTATTTAAAAGCGCGAATGCATCATTTTCAACCCATCTTCAATCGGTCCTTTGCAGACATCAAACATACCCGCCTTCAAATTCCATGGTTACTGGGAAGTAAATAACTTCGCAGCGACAGGGGGAAATTAACACGCTCAATATAGTTCCAGGTCACTTGGAATATACTTCGTGAAAAAGTGATTTCTGAAGCATTCTGCTTACTTTGTTATGAATATTGCCTTATTTGATGTGTATTGTCCCGATTTTATACACTCGGTTATTTTTTTACAAGTGGTTCATGTTGTCTTTCTAGTGCGCAATAATTCAGATTTTTTGTCAACAAAAAAGTTCAGACGGCCTGTAAACACGAGAGGGAATTTCAAACCATATTTTGCAGTTATGACATTAACAGCTCAAGTATTTGCTGTCACCTGTTTGCAAATCCGCTCATACGTCGTCTCGAACAAATAAGGGGCGTGATCACGTCCTTGCATTCTTACGATGGCCCAGATTGAGTATTTCTGCAAGAACCACATCGTAATCACATGACCTGAATAAACATCATTGAAACATGGCCACATCCGGAACATCATAAATTAATTTGTGTTGGTGTTATTACATTCAAACATCAAAACCCACCAGAGTGTGTGTCAAAAAAATGCTTTCTCCGAGTCTGTAGTATGTTATCATTATATTGAGGACAAGGCTTTCGAATTACCGATTATTTTGTGGTTTTACCAGTTCCTTACTTATGCCATTGGCAAATTAATCTTGTTCAAAATCATAAAATTCACTTTTTTCCTGAACAAAATTATATGTACCTTTTCTATGAACTTTACTCATTATTTTGATATATAATTTGCCTTTCCTTACTTCTCTTATCTGTTTCTGAGGCATTGGGAAAAATGTCAACAAATTGACCAAAGTTAGGTTGGACGACCCCTTAAAGAAACCAAACCCGTCACACGCCAAATTACAAATACTGTTGTAACAATGTAACTTGTAAGGCAGACAAGCATGTCGATAAGCAGATTGATCCGAACACGCAACAGATAACTATTTTTTTCATTTATGCGGCATACGTCAGCCGATAGGAGACATTTATTTACCACCATCACCTCCTGGACATGAGTTATCAGATTAGAAAATATACGAATCTGGAAGTCGATTCGATGAAGAGAACTAATAAAGGCATCAATGTCGACATCGAATCGAATTGTTTAGCCAACATCAATACTTCAATGCACATACCAAAACACACACATTCACTACTGATTGTCAGGCGCGGTTGCCGAGGGTTCAACTCTCGAAAGGAGATCAGAAACCTACATTCTAAATTCCTCTTAACTCTTAGAAGCAGGGAGTCGAGTTTTCTTGCCTGTGATGTAATACGGCAGGTAATCTGGCTGCGACGGTTCGACTATCTTTGGGCTGGGGGAGAATTAAACACTGAGCAGGTGCTTCTAGTCAAGTGTCGTCTGCCTGAATAGGCAGACGACACTTGACTAGAAGCGCCTGCTTTACTGTACGTTTTTCGCGGTATGTCATGTTCAATAAATTCATTCTGATTCCCCGACTTCTAAGAGTTAAACATGATTGTATCCTTTATAAAACACACACAGACCCGTACCAGTCTTCGTCTGAGGCCACAGCACTTTCGGCGAACTGTAGCCAGAGCGTTCCACACTTTCATACTGCTGCCGAAAGGAAAGTGAACCATGTAATCATGAGACCTTCATCTAAAAAGCTAGATTCAAACCATCGTTTACGGTATGCAATGGTCTAGTGGGTTAGGTGCTGGACTCCTGATTGCCAGGCGGGGCTGCCGAGGGGTCAACCCTCGGGAAAGGATCAGAAACCAACATTCTAAAATCCTCTAAAACATGATTGTGTCCTTCACACATCCACAGCACTTTCGTCGTACTGTAGCTAGCGCGTTCCATACTTTCATGCTGCTGCTGAAAGGAAGATGAACCAAGTAATCGCGAAAACTTCATCTAAAATGCTAAATTCCAATCATCATTTTTCACAGTGTGCAATGGTCTAGTGGTTTGGATGTTGGACTCCTGATTGCCAGGCGGTGTTGCCGAGAGTTCGATTCCCGGCAGGGGATCGGAAACCAACATTCTAAATTACTCTGAAACATGACCGTGTCCTTCGGAAAAACATACACACACTTATGTATTTTGTCGCATGACAACGGAATAGTGAATTTTACAGGATTTAAATTCTTCCCATCAGTCTGGTATGAAACGATTATACGAGTTTTTAATGAGTTATATCCGACACGAGGTGACCCTGGCTGTCGAAAATGTCGTTAAACCCTAGAAAATAAATAAATAAATGGTTTCTAAATACACTCAACCGGATAGAAATTAGGAGTTGCCGCTTTAGAATACATATGAAACTATTAAAAGGATAAGGCAATGGTGGAAGTTTGATTGTCAGGACATGTTTTGTGTGTATTTGTGTGGTATATGTGTTTATGTGTGTGTGTGTGTGTGTTTGGGGGCTGGGATGGGTGTTTTTTTTTACAAATATCTGTACTCTATCAGTCTTTGTAGAAAATGATAAATTATTTTTGTCAACATCGATTTGAAGTATCAAATTAAATTAAGGAGTGAACAAAAGCTGCAAATTTTTATAAATTTTGATACAACTTTTTCCATAGCATCTAACAAACGCGAATCCAACTCTTAACATTTCAGTGTGTCTTTCATTTATCGAGATTCCATTTTGTCCCTCGGATATGGTCAACGGGAGACAACTGTAGTTTTGACCCTACTCTTCTTGCTTGCGTTACTTTGCTGACAGTGGGAAAAAACATCACGTTATGGATCCTTTTCTGACGTTATCCTGTGAATCCTGTGAATATCAATTCCACTCTGCGATATATAATTGGTTAAGTGTGACAATTTTTCAAGAAACGAGACCATTGCTCCTTCTAAAATTTGTGCAATGGTACAGGGGGTCTTTTCTCACCTTTCGTTTTCTGATATATACTACAGGACACGTCAAAATAAGTTGTAGGATAACCACTATAAACTATGTATCTTTCTCTTCCTACACTGATAAGACCAGAAGATGACATCATTTTCTGGAAAGCTCTCACTGAGAGCTTTCCTGCAAATGATATCAGATTCCGATCTTACCAGTGCAGGATCAGCAGTATACGTAGATTATTTCGGTTATGCTACAACATATTTTGACTAGTAGTGTAATCCCTGCGGGGACAAGAAAATCACAAGTACGATTAGTGGTGAGGATGTCATATCCATTGGCGACAGTGACATATATTATTGCTACGGGTTCATCTGGAAGACCCCACAGGGCGCGAAAATGCATAGTAACAAGGAATTGATACCTCAACCGACCGGAACGCGAGATCAATGCTGAAGATAAGAAATAGCACAGAGGCAGAAGACAAGGCCATCGCTGACGCCCATGGCAACATGTTATTTATAATCTTGGAGATCCTGGAGAGCCACATATCCTTCAATCAGAGTGCGCTCTTGAGCAGGCTACCATATGATTTGGCCTTCGTCGACAACAGTCGAGCTATTCAAGCCAGGGGTGACTACTCTGCCCATTAGTCCACAATATTGACCATGTCAGCCTTGAGCACGACCTGGTCACCATGCCAGAACGGGCCAGAAGGATCCGTAACTTCCACACACGACGTTTCACCACCCTTTATGACCATATCCTCTGACATTACAAGACAGATCGACACACTGTGGAATATAAACTTGGACGTTCCAGCGGAAAGCATGAAGGCAATTCCGATGCCTTCGACAAACCGGCTAGCACCAGTTCTGAGCACGCCCGGGATATTGATGTATTCTACAACCCCCTAAGATCACGAAGGTCAATGTCCCCGTTGGGAGTGTACCTAAAGAGTTCTACAGCCAAGGAATGCGCGCCTACTGGCAGTGGGATGAGGCTAGAAAACAGTTTGCTGTCTCACCCCTCAGTATCCTTAGGTGGCGATAGCCCAAAAGGATATCAGGATCTCTCTATAGTGACGTTCCTCTTGGTGGGCTCTTCTCCTCAAAATACGAATTGTGGCTTAGCACGCAGACGACCGGCAAGGAACTGGTACATGGTTGCGTTCGGAGGATGGAATATGCGAGCGGTGTGCTGCCATCTAGATAAGCAAGACAATTGAATAGCCTGGTGCACTGAACATGGTCATAGATGCACAGATGTTCATCGAGGATGGTCGCTTCGTCTCTGCAGTCTACTCATGGCGTTCAAGGGGATAAACTGATGTTCCAGCGTTTGCACCCATTATTCCTTGGCGTGGAACAACTAAATCTTTTCCCACAGACTTCCACTTAGCGATGACCTCTGGCCGGTCGGACCGGCTGCGAGACTACAATTTTCATATTTGACCAACCGGAAGGCTCCTGGCGCGGCACTTTCAGGCACGTAGTGATCCTTTGCCTCACAGCCAGTTACAAAGAAACGTACCAAGCCCACCCATGGATTTAATCAGACCCTGAAGTCTCCATTGTAGACCTGGGTGAGTGGTTGCACGGTTATTTTCGGATTTTCTGCTACGTGTTCCGGGGAAATTTCAGCCTGTGCCTTCTAGAGAAAACCCACCCTGTATATAATCGATAACTTCTCCTCCTCGAAGACTCCAACGAAGAAAAGGGACATTCTGTCTGGGCTGGCTTTTATAGGCCACCACGCAGAGTAAAGCGTGTGGATGCAAATCTCAAAAGTATAATTTGTTCCTGAAACACCGCAGAGAGGAGATGCACTTTTGAGCAGTGTTTTCGGGAGAGTGACATCAGCAGCGAGAATATCGAGTTGTGTACAAAGCTAGAATCTGACCCATTTATCGCCCAGATATGAGCTCCGCAAAACAGGAAAGGTTAACAGCCCAGCGGACAACGAGGCGACTGAGTTCGAACCACTGGTGTGCACAACTGCATTGTGAGAGTCAACAGCAGAACAACGGGTGAAAACCACAAGGAAGTGAACGCTGGGTGGAAAAAGGCTGCAGTGTAAAGAACAAAACGAGAAGGCCTGTTTGGTAGCGTTACACGGGGCTAAGGCAGCGATACACGAAGACTACAACGACCGGGGGCGTTATGTTAGCTATGACAGTGCGTAGTAGAGGGGTAAGCAGCTCAAGCGCCGGAAAAAGTGTGTTTGTATCTGTATAAGATTAGTATACCATGTACCCGAACGGGCCTTTTTTGGACGACCATGTGGTGACGTCATCCTCATAGTGATATGTGTTCTTAGTGGGAATGCGCGTGCGCAGGGTGTTTTGTTAGGGTAGCAAGTGTTTCCATTGTCCATTGTGTATACTGGAGACCGCATCTTCGTTTCTATGGTAGCACGTGGTTGCCAATCGAGCAATACCTGTTCCTGATCGATTGTCTTTCGGGTTTAAGAATCATATAGGACTTCGTTAAACACAAGGGAGATTCTGTATAGGTACATACAAACTATGGGAAATGAAACAGTCTGATCGTTGGAAAGTAAAGGGCGGCACCAGAGGCCTTGTTGGACTGCCAGAGTAGTCAGAATAACGTTTGTAACAGTAACAATAGGTAGTAACAGACCAGATTTGCAATGTAAAACTGTTCCACGGAAAAAGTTCTTCCACTCTAAGAGAGTACCACAGAGAACAGAAGAGCATCTTTGTTTAGAACTGGTCAGAACAGGTCAGGAAAGCTGAAATAGTAACAATAAGCTAAAATTGTTCAAACTGGAACGCTCGTCTTAGGTACTGGAGTAGACATTGAAACAACTGAGTAGGACAAAGGAGATATAAGTCGTCACATAGGTAGAGCAGGTCGTGGAATGTTGTGGTAACAGTAGCCAGAATAGTTAGAAGCAGAGGATTGTGAAGGAATCTGAACTAGATAAATAGGTGTCGGGTTGTTTATGATAAGTATAGGAAGTAACCTTGGGATTCTGGTCACTTAAATTTACTTTTATACAAAGGAACGCGCCTATTATTGAAAAATGGAGGATTGGAGGGAGGATCAATACACAAAAAAGTTATTTGGGGTAGTTTTTGGTGATTTGAGGAAATTGTCGGGTCTATTTTGGTGAATGGATTTTACTCCTATTCAATCGAACGCACCCTCTGGACATACCCGTGTCCTATTGCAGGCTATTGGGTGACATTGCTACCACTTGCTACCATATAAACGAAGATGAGGGACTCCAGTATACGAAATGATCGATGGAAACAAGTGTTAACCTAACAACGCGCGCTGCGCATGCCTACTAAGACCACATATCACCACGGAAATGACGTCACAACATGGCTACTCACACGACTACTCGACAACCAGACATTACGTACCTTGGTCGCCTGATTACGCCACTTTCGGGGACCGGGCCCACAAACCTCACGTTCGGGTACACGCTATTCTGCTTCCAAGTTATTTAGAACGTGTGGATACTGTTATGGCTATTATATGAACCTCTCAAACATAACCATCACAGTACGTACATATCCTAACGTCTTGGCTGTACAGATAAAATACACTTATACATGAATGACAGAGATGAAACAAACTGCGATTTGACTTGACTTGTGTTGATTTTTTTCTTTTACAAAACAAACAGAAAGAAAAACAATTTGGAGACACCATATGATACAGGTGCTATTGAATCTAATAGTTACTATTAACCCTTTACCTAACACAAAATGAAACTGCAAACAAAATTCTTGAATAACTATCTTCACTCAACCCGTGTACCAGACGGCACATACAAGACATATTGAATAACCAATTATTGTCGTCTTTTATTTAAGAACAACGTGTATCACCCCGAATGACTCTCACTCATATAATATGTTGGTAGGCAAAATGGGGAACAAATAATAAAGTCTGGGTGGCGATTTTTGTGAATAGCGATGGTCGGTTTTGCCTTTATATTACGTAATATCTGCTTAGTGAGGCTCTGGGTGGACCAATTAATATTTCTAATGCGCACTCTCGGGCTGCATACTGAAACTATTATTTAGTGGACCCCCCCCCCCCCCCCAATACTCTGGATAGACTCTTCCAGCTGATGCCAATCATGCCACTGGCCGGATATATACTGAAAATGAAAATGAAGTTCGGACAGTTAATTTTCTTACCGTTAGAATACTAATTATTGTTCGTGTCTGTTGTCTCTCATGTAAGAGAGCTTTATTTTGGTAGGCACGTAGTTAGAACACTTTTAACATCAAACAGCTGTTAAAACTATCAACCGTGTGTCAGTCTTAACGATACAGTAAGAAAACCCACTTCGACAATAAGTGTTAATTAACATCTTGCATGGTGAAGGTGAAGTATTGAATTTATGAAACGATTTAAAAATAATATCCCATAAATCTGCTCAAATTATTTATTATGAAGACTACTAATACAGTCAGCCTTATAAATGGCATATTTCACTCCATTCAGGACTCTACTTTTGTATAGAACAAGATATGGAAGCCAACTTTCGTCGATTTTTTTCGACTCGTGACAAGACTCTGCAGTTGTAATAAGATTGTTTCCCTGTTTAAATGTCCCATCGCCCCTTTTAAACTCGAACTCCACTGGGATTTCTATTTCTAGACCTTTTTCATAATATCATTTAGGCACCTGTAAAAAAGAAACAAACAGGGTGCTGTGGTCACAAAAGCTGACACTTTCTCGATCGCACCTCGTTCGGGAGCCAATACTATAAAACGTTTACAATTGTATTTTCTACCGTTGTATTTTCTACCTATTAATTAATATAACTGACTAAATTAAATCATTAGCATTTCAGAAGATATGGCAATTTGCCTGCTGGCAAATTGCCACATCTTTGAAAATGCTAATGGTTCATTTCAACCCCTTTAAAGTCATAACTAGAAAATACAATTCTAAAAAATACAATTGTAAAAGTTTTATAGTATTGGCTCCTGGTCTCATACACTAGCACCACAGGGTTAAGATTATACAGGACGATCTGTGCTAAATCACAACCGAATAAAAAAATAAAAAATGATCCAGCATTTGAGATTCAATGTTATCACATTTCATGCATCACTGCGAGGTGTGTGTAATGTTTTGTCATCACATATGAAGTAGGTAAGCTGCGTCTAACGACATATCGTCATGTCAGAAACATAAGGTTTTATCTTCCACAGGAAGATAGAACCTTATGGTTCTCACGTGACGATATGTTATGGGGACATAGTCGCAAGTGATCTGTAACCCTAACCCTTCATTTTCTTACATGCGTGTAATAAAGACAAGTTTGCGGACGATTTAATTAAATACAAACGGGTTTTAAATGTTTATTGTTTGTTTATTAATGTATAGGGTCATTTTCAACATGTTCCATAATCATAATCACGGCACAGGATAGTCAAGTTTCTCCAATCGTTTTTAATCATGCAATCAATTTAGACGACTTGCATCCAACGCATTGGCTCCTGGAGCATATTTTTATTGTAACCACCTTACTGTCGGTGTTCACGATGGCTAGAAATTGTTTTAACCAGACCAATGATATTTTGAACATGTAGCCTTGGCACAGGGCTGAAAGAGTCATTTTGTCTTCTATCCCAAATATTTATGCCAGTAAGTTTAAAACTTTATTCATGCGTTTGAAACTGTTAAATGTTTAGTTGTATAAACGTTAAGCGAAATTTCAACGGGGACAGATATCAAGATAAACATTTCAAGCAACTATTACTGTGTGTATTTAATGTTACCCAAATAATAATAATAACAATAATAATAATAATTTTATAGCCTTAAGACCACCTGCTCTGTAACTCTACAGATAAAAAAAAATTAAAAATTATAATTTAAGGAAGCAACAACCCGTTTTTTATGCCACCGACCCTCTCGGGAGAATTATATTTTCGCCATGTCCGTCCGTCCGTCCGTCCGTCCGTCCGTCCGTCCGTCCGTCCGTCCGTCCGTCCGTCCGTCCGTCCGTCCGTCCGCCCGTCCGTCCGTCCGTTAGGGAATACTATTATTAGGGGCTACCTCCAAATTAAGGTAGTGTCCGCTCCTTGCCCGTCCGTTAACCTTTTGTTTCCGTCCAAAACCGAAGAACCGCTTATTTGATCAAATTATAATTTTAGGGGTTACTTGCGGATGACTAGACAATGCTTGCTTTCGATTTTGGTCCAGCTAGCCACGGCGGCCATATTAAATTTGGTTTCCGTCCATTAACTAATGAATGCCGACTCGAATTATTTTCATTTTTTAATTATGCATCGTTGGTGTCTTTTGGAAGTCTCCATTCAACGTTGGACCAGTCAGCTGAACTAAGATGGCCGTCAGTGGCCAATTCATCATGGCTTCCACGACGGACATCTTGAATTTGGTTTCCAATAACTAATGAATACTGACTCAAATCAATTTCATTTTCCGGATATGCATTATTGGTGTCTGGAGGGAGCTTCCTTTGCATTTTGGCTCCGATAACCAATTGAATTTTATTTCTGCCCAATAACTAATGAACGGTGACAAGAATCAATTTTATTTTTTGATTATGCATTGTTGGTATCTAGAGGAAGCTTCCTGTTGATTTTGGTTATGTTCCCGAGAGACTTACCTACCCTTTTTATGACACCGTCGGGGACATATGCCATGCTTCACGCTGCTGTTGTTTATGAATAACATGCGCGCCTTCGACACTCGTTGAACACCTAAAAATCTCCAACTCATGTCACTGATTCCTGTCCACCTTTCTTCACCCTTGTTGTGTTCTGTCCTTGTCAATTCCGATACATTCAGAAGTGCACAAATCAAAGTGTACAATTGAGCCTTCTTATTTTCGATACCTTATGAATATGAATGTCGCACAATGAAAACAAAAGTCAGTAGCTCCGAACCTTTGGACATGTATAGTCTTTCCTTGAAAGTCTCCAAGTCCAGATCCTCCTCTCAGTGGATTGCGTCCCCTTTGTGGGGATTGTGGATACGAGGTTTCGATTTTACAACTAAATTAGTGTATTTGTAATTCTCGAAGAATAGAAACGAACGAAAATAAAATATATATTTGTCTCTGGCTACACAACAAATCCTGCCAATCCCAAAAGATAGTCTGTCAATGGGTGAAGCAGTATACATTTGTATAGCTGAATTTTACAGAGTTATAGATTAAGTTTGTGATTGTGAATGGATGAAATAAATTGTTCGTCATTCCACAAACGTGGCAGTTTACCAGTAGGTAAATTTCCACGTATTTGTTATAGGGTGAGTTTCTCATTGAAAACCCATGGTCAATTGTTGTCGTCATTGGGTAGTGATTATAGCGTTTGTGTGTAGAGTGGACAAATGTATAAGAGTTTACATGAACTGATAATCCATGATTATCACATTTGTATAACTGCACACGATGCTTGAATAATCGTGCATTTCAAAAGGGTTTAAATACTTGGTTTAGGTGCATGTTTACAAGTAACCGTTGTTATAAGTACCTGTTTTAAATATATAGTGTCATTTTTCCTGAATACGGTAGTCTGGCTATTCCAGCTGGGAACGAAGAACGGCAGGATTCCGCCACCCAGTGTAAATAAATCTATAAAGTTAACACGCACTTTGAGTGAGCTAATTTCCCCACAGTTTTACTGTATAATATATTTCTAAGTACGAATGCTTAAACAATATCCACAGAAAAGAAATACATAAACTACAGTGAAGTCGCCGTGGAGTGATCGTAATCCACGCGTGGGCAATGGTGTCCACGCATGCGTTTACCAGGTAATAAAAAAACATTCTCAGCAAAGTTTATATTAATGAAGCTTCTTTAATTAAAATTTTTAATGATTATTCCTATAATTAGTGTTTGAAATATAATATTACGTCCGTGGAAATATTGCCCACCCGAGGAAAGTGACCAGTCCAAGTCGGTCGTAGTGTACAACTGTTAAAGTTTTATAGTTCGGGCCCCAAAACGAACTTACTTTTATCAATTTCTAAAGATCGATACGATTTTTAATTTTATGACCAGTCAACTGAAAATTGAAGACTGTTTTATGTCTTCTGCAATATACTTTTTAATGGAAATCTGAATTAGACTTTTTTCTGTCTCAGATTTACTGTTGACTTATGAAAATGGCATTTTGTTGGGAATCTTCAGTTCAGCAGCGGTCTTGCCACCGTTCACCGGCAACATTTGCACAAAGACCTGGAGAGGCTGAGCGAAACCAATGTCTTGAATCAGGTTGTGCGTGTATGGACTCAAGTATGGAGCACGAAAATACTAACGTCTGGGTCTGTTTATAATTGTAAGCTTTGCCAATAACCACTTCTCCATTTTCAGAAGGCAAATTCCTATGCAGCATATGACCATTGGGTAGACGAATACCACAATATATCTTCACTGATGTAATACTCACACCGCAGATGAATCCACCTAGCGCCTGTACCACACTTTTTGATAATTTTGGTCCCAGAGCTAAACTTCCACACGGCAAAATACATATTTGAAGTCGTTTGGGATATTAGTGCGGATATTAACGCTTTTTGTGAATACTGCAAAAGTTGGAAATTACAAATAAACGTTTCGAAGACTAAAGTAATGGTATTTGGTAGAAAGCGCCCTGTGTCTTATAACTTTCGCATCAACGCTGTTAAACTCGACCAAGTTGAAAATATGAAATACCTGGGCCTCATTTTTTCAAAAAACGGGTCATTTGTGAAAGCGAAGCAACATTTGTGTGACTAGGAGTTAAAAGCTATGTGCAGCGTAATAAAAAAGATAAGAGTAAACAACCTCCCGCTTAATTGTGAACTCGATCTATTTGATAAAGTCATTACCCCAATTCTTCTATACGGCTCAGAAGTTTGGGGCTTTGAGAAAATGGACAAAATCGAAAGGATCCAGCTAAAATTTTAAAAATTTATTTTTAAACTAAAAAATAACACACCGAATTATAAGGTCTACGGTGAAACTGGAATATTTCCTCTACACATTTATGCCAAAATGTAGAATGATATCATTTTGGGCGAAAATGTTAACATCAAAATACCAATATATATTTATTAAATATCAAAATGAAAGGTACGTTTCTCCCTGGATGAAAAATATTCACGAAATTCTGAATAAATGTGAACTTTCTTATATCTGGTTATATCAAAATCCCGTTTACCCAATTTGGATTAAAGAAACAGTTTTAACTACTCTTTGTGATTAATTTTGACAGCAATGGGATGAAGACATGAATCTTTCGTCAATAGCTCTAGTTTATCGGGGTTTCAAACTATCATTTGGACAAGAGCCATATTTTGACAAATTAGGGTTTCGAAACATGATTGCATTTATTAAATTTAGAACTGCTAATCACCGTCTCCCCATAGAAACAGGTAGATGGTGTGGGACCATAAGAAACGAGAGAATCTGTAAACTTTGTAACGGGGACTTAGTTGGGGACGAATATCATTACATATTGGAATGTCCTTATCTAAATAAGGCCAGAATAAAATATATTAAACAGTCAACCTTCACAATCCCTAGTATGAATAAGTTTAGCAGCCTTATGGCCACTACTGATCCAGTAACCCTTAACAAACTGTGTACTTTTATCAGAATTATCCATAAACTGTTTCTGAAGTTTAACTAGAATTGGATCCCTTAGCCTACCCTATATTCCCATCCCTTGCTTTACTTCGACAGTTAAATTACAACCCGTGTAAAGGTACACGGATATAACTTATACCTAAAGGTTGCATGGGTAATTGATCCTACAGATTAAGGAATGGTTGGTGGGGGTGAGTGCTGCGAAGCAGTACCTCTTGAAGACGATATGTGTGTGCATCGATGTATGTGTTTACATATGTCCATGCACACACAGGTCTTGGAGTCTCTCCAACCACACACTTTCCGTCACATGTATTTATGTGGGGTGGGGTGTGTATATGTATCCGTGGGGAGGGCTGCGATTTGGATCGCTTTAATGATCACTAGTGACCATGAATAAGTATACGAATGTGTGTATATATATGACCGATTCAACTCATGCTTTCTCAAATTTTCCAATAATAACCAACATATTTATATACATCTGGCCTCACCATATCTTATATTATGTATTTAACTCGAAAAATACCTCATGTACTTTGTATGTAACATTGTCTCAGTAAATAAAAGAAATTGAATTGAATTGGAAAGCACAAAACCTACGATCAAGGACCAAGTATTCTATAATGAAATAACATAATGAACAAATACTTTGAGAACTAAATGAAATATTAACCCATAACCATACAGAGCACCACGATTCGTGAGGAAGTATTTTATACGGTGGTGTATCAACTCTTCTGTTTGTAATGTTTAAAAGTTTCTTTTCTTCGAGCCACTTTGCTCACGGTAATATCACAAAATGTGACAGTGTCGCTAATGTTGCACCTAAAATGATCAGCAAGTCTAGATGAACTTAAAAAACTACATGCACACGATTTTGGTGTCTCTTAATGTGATGTGATGGGATCTTGGGTATTATAAGTCTCCAAGATCGTCCAAGACCGCCTAAGAAAAAAATTCATGTTAAATTTTATTTGTATTCATCTGACTGTTACTTTTGACTAAACTGTATCCATACCAAATGTCATTGTGGCTGCGCAAGACTGGAATTGATTCATTCGTATGGATCACTGATTGAACACTGATCACCAACTGAATACTCCATTCAGTTCATCCCATTTGAAAACTGGTCCAATGTCCCCCGCTTCGGGTAATGTTCCAAATACTGTTCTGAACACTGTTCTGAATACTGTGGTGCGATGCATTAACGTTTACCGGTCAGCCTTCTATGTCTGTTCAACTGTAATAGTGTTGAGTTGCGTGCCTGTCTTAAGATATATTTTCTGTTGTATCTAGGGAAGGCAATATACACACTGATAGACATAATACTAATTAATTACGGATGAAGACGATGATAAGAAACGCCTCAGAGAGTCAGGTGACACTCATTCACCCACTGACACGAAAAAAACTAAATCACAAATGCAAAGTGGTGAGGCTCTGTCGGCATATGACGTCGATACTGATGAGAAAGGCTTCACACTCAGTACTGCATCTGACAAGAAAATGTCCTTCATCCAAATTCTTACTGATCCGGGAGTACGTTTGTCATTGAAAGCTGTGTTTCTTGAGGCGGCAGATGAACGTTTGGAACAACTGGAGAATAAAGTCGAGTCACTGCAGGAGGAGGTAAAGTCTAGAGACGCTGCAATAGACGAATTACTTGATGATTTGGAGCAATATGGCCGCAGAATGAACCTCCGTCTTACTGGTATTCCAGCGAATGGCGGAGAGGATACAGACGCCGTAATAATGGATACTGCAAGCAAGATTGGTGTGTCTCTGGCGCTAAACGAAATATGTCGTCGCCATAGGGTCGGGCCGAGAATGAGGGGGGCCAGTGCAAATACTAATCGCCCCATTATTTTCAAGTTGACAAGCTACAGAATAAGAAATAAACTGTATAGGGCCAGAGCTCGCCTGAAGTCTGTCAGTACTGGGCGTGTAACTCAAAAGGTCAACACCCCCCCCCCCTACGGCTTCTCGTTCTGCAAACCCAAAAATCTATCCGAACGAGGATCTCACCAAGACGAGGTCGTCAATTGCCTGTCGTACACGCCAACTGGTAGGACTGCAAAAAATAAAGGAAACGTGGACCTTTGACGGTGTCATCTTCGTAAAGTTTAGAGATGACGCAGTCCAGGGCATAACTACGCCATCTCAACAAAGTGACCTCGAGAAAAAGTTTAGAGTTGTGACCTGACCTATTGACTTAAGGGCATCACAGCTATCCCCGAAACAATAGTTCCATTTATAAAACTGTGACTATTCTTTCAGCCAACTTGTATTAATGCAATCGGAAATGTTTTGCCGACACAGACATTAATTTATCGACGCCTGCCTGCCTGCCGTCTATTTCTCCCTCTCGTCTTCTTACTTTCCCTTTCGCTTTGCTTCCATCTGACTCGCTTAGCTTTTCTCTCCTGTTCCCTCTCTTCTTAAAACCCTCCTCTTTCCATATTTGTTTCCTTTACTCGTGCGATTTATATGCTGCAAAGTCCTACAGTTCGTGGCTTGTGTATATTACGCAATGCATAGACCGCTGAAAGAACTTAATTATGCATAGGTCTGTAGTTGTAAATGTTTTGTCGATACAGACCGCAATTTAGTGATGTCTGTCTGTCTGTTTTTCTGTCTGTTGCCATCTATTTCTCATTCCCGACTAATTGCCTTTCCTCTTTCTTGTATATATCTTACTCGTGTGACTTACACGCTGCAAAAATCCCACAGTTCTTGGCTTGTGTATGTTATGCGAATATATAGACCGCTCCAAATACTTAATTATACATTGGTCTTGGCTATCAAACTATTGTTATGCATGCTTTTGGCAGCCAAAACGTTAACTGACATTTCTTAGTGTGTTTAGTGCATTATATTCTGTCGGGTTACATTTTCATAATAAACCTGACAGGCTATATATATGCTCGTCAATGACAATTCTACTATATATGTATATATATATCCTTGTGTGTGTGTGTGTGTGTGACTGTGTGTGTGTGTGTGTGTGTGTGTGTGTGTGTGTGTGTGTGTGTGTGTGTGTGTGTGTGTGTGTGTGTGTGTGTGTGTGTGTGTGTGTGTGTGTGTGTGCGTTTGTCTTACCAACTTGACGAGGTAACTAGACAAAAGAGTTTGCGTGTTTCGCCTTACCGAGGTACAAAAGACAAAAGAAACCCTTTACCTCGGTTGTTTTCCCAGAACTGTACCGGCAAAACGAGGTTGAAACCGTTAGTCCACACAAAGGACAGACAATGGGGTACCTCGGTATGTAGGGAAAACAAGACTGTATGTGTGTGTGTGTGTGTGTGTGTGTGTGTGTGTGTGTGTGTGTGTGTGTGTGTGTGTGTGTGTGTGTGTGTGTGTGTGTGTGTGTTGTATGTATGTATGTATTTTAAACTGGGAAAACGCACTGGCACAGATGTTTACTGAGAAACATTTTTTACTTTTTATATGCCACTTAATGATAATGGTATTTTGCGACCAATGAGCCGCGCCGAAGGACTAAATGTCCAATCCACCCGCCCCTCCCTTCCCGCCCATGCAGTACCCGGTCAAAAGGCTAGGTTTTTGACCGGGAACTGCATCGACAGGACAAAGTAAAAAAGGAATTCGGCGTCCCCATTGGGTCACAAACATCTGAAAAGTTTTTTATTGTTTTTTATACTTATTTTTGTTTTGTTTTAAATGGGCCAGACTGGCCTCCTGGTAAAGTTTTTTTATAGAGTTAAAGATAGAGAGAAAGGAAACTGGTTAACCTGACTGGCAAAAACTGAAGTTTTTTCTATTCCCCGGTGGGTTCAAGTTTGGCCCTAACGAGGAGATTACGCAGGCTTCTGTTTTTTTTCTATAGGCAATGATAGGTCTACGATTTAGTGGAACTGACAATTTTGAATTCACCAAATTAAATTCCTCTTTTAGTATTTTAGAAATTTCAACATTATTTCTGTTATAAGTTAGAATGAATGATGGACTGTTTTTCGAATTGTCCTCTAGACTTATTTATTCCTACAGGCCATAGTGTTTGAAGACAGTCGATCCAGAAAGCTTCTCTATGTTTTCTGAACTCGTCTGTTTCTCGGTCTCTTTAATAGGCGGTTGCTCAATCGGGTGGATTTCGAAATTTTCTAATGAATGGCCACGAAGATTGAAAAGTTCTGCTACTGGAGTTTCATAATTGTGTTTTATATCCAGTTTGTAGCGTGTAGCTCGTTCACGGAATGGATTCTGAGTTTCTCCAACATACTGCTTTCGACAGCGATTACAAGTGATGAGATAAACCACGTTAGGTAAATCACAATGGAGGAAGCTGCGAATTTGGTAGTGATTTTTTGTTTGTTCCGACGAAAATTCGTTTTTTTTATCCGGGATAAAAGTATGTAATCTGCAGCGAGGCTTGTTACAATGCACAACTTCGTCTTTTTTGACGTGTAATACTTCATTGTTTTCAATTTTTGATGGTTCAAAATCATTGATATTTCCAAAATTTTCCAATTTTCTAAGGGTTTCAGACTTTAGACTTCTGAGGAGGCGAGTTGAATATCCCCTCGATCTCAGTAACCTGACGAGAATAGAACAAGCCTAGTTGAAATTTATCGCATCACTCGAATTGCGGTGAAACCGTATGAGCTGTGATTTTGTGATGCCCTTGAAAGTGTGGGGTGGATGGAATGATTTGGTATGTAAAAGTTGATGTGAATCGGTTGGTTTGAAAAATACTTTATAGTCAAGCCGACCGGTGGATTGAAATTGTTTGCCTTTGTAGACTGTCACATCCAGAAAGTTAACAGAATCTTGACTTATGGTAGCTTTAAGTTTGATGTTAGGATCGTGACTGTTCAAAATTTCCAAAAAATGATCAAAGTCTTCTCTGGAGCGTTGCCAAATAATAAATATGTCATCCAAATATCGGAGGTAAATAAGGGGTTGCTTATCACATTTGTTTAAAGCCCCATCCTCCCATTCAGCTACGTAGATACTTGCAAAATTTGGACTAAATCTCTTACCCAACGGACATCCCATGATTTGTAAATAAATGTCTCCATTGAATTAAAAATCATTTCCTTTCAAGCTCAACTCCAGTAGCTCTAAAATCTGTTTGTCTGAGCGTTGAGTGTCAGGATATTTTCCGAACGCAGTTTTTACAGATTCCACTCCTTTGTCTATGTCAATATTTGTGTACATGGAGTCAATATTCAAAGTGGTCAAGAATGCATTTTTCAGAATTCTTAAATTTGTAATTTTGGATAGAAAATCTTGTGTATTTTTTATATAGCTCGGGTGTCTATTAGCTATCGGTGTGAGGTGATAGTCGATTAATTCAGATATTGCGTAAGAGTCAGAATTACAGTCCGAAACAATAGGTCGTCCAGGTAGTGTTAGATTATCCGTCCATACTGATGGATTTTTGTGAATTTTAAGCAAGATATAAAATTGCCTTGTTTGAGCAGTGAGTGAAGGGGACAGATACCTAAGTTGTCTTTTGGAAATATGACCCTCATCAAGGAGAGATTTGAGGATTTTGTCAAATTTCTCCTTGTTGCAAGGCCAAATAATTCTGTCTAATTTTTCATAATGTTTTCTATTACTAAGTTGCCTCATAGCTTCCCTGATATAATTTTCGCGAGATAAAATTACAACTGCGCCACCTTTATCCGCCTGTTTTATGATCAGATTTTTATTTTTACGAAGGTTCACAAGCGCTCGCCTTTCACCAGCTGTTGAATTGTTTTTATCGGAGAGTAGGGTTAAATCAAAAACTCGTTCAGTAACCTGTTTACCGGCCTGTATAATTTCAGGATCGACCGCGCTATCTGGAGGTGTCCACCCTGTAGATGCTGTAAATGGAGGTTTTTCTCCCTTTCATTTTTTAAGAAGTCTGCAAGTTTTAATTCTCTATGAAAACATAGATAATCAGAAGGTGGAAGTTTTGCCGCCATGCCAGTTTTCGGCCTTGGGGTTGGTATTAATGTTAGACCGCGATCTAATAAAGATTTCTCTGCGGGTGTTAGGTTATCGGTGCCAGACAGGTTAACCACATTTGTTCCTAACTCTAGATCTTCGAGGCTGTTGTTACCTTGGCCTTGAATTAGTTTAAAGATAGAAAGTTCAGCCAGTGGTCGTAAATTTTGTTGGCAGTTTCTGGTGTCCAATGGATCAAATCATAAACCACATTGAATTCTTTTTCGGGTAATTTTGGAATTACATTTGTGTTTCGCATATTCAAAAGTGCCTTATTGATGCGGTTTAGGGTCTCCTTTTCCGCAAATTGGAGACGTTTTGAAAAATTTAATTCTGCCAAAAATATTTTCGCAGACGGGATTTTTTTCCGGATTTCGCTTACCATCAGTGATAGCTGCATGGAAGCATCACCCGGAGTTTCTCCCCTGGAATTTATGCCAACGTTTAGGATACTTTTTTCGGGAGTAGAGTTGCCTCTATAATTTTTCACTATTGTCCGAAAGTGTTTAAAATTAAAATCTCTTGTCTCTCGCTCTCTCTCTCTCTCTCTCTCTTTCTACCTCCCAGTTTCTCTCTCTCTCTCTCTCTCTCTATCTCTCTCTCTCTCTCTCTCTCTCTCTTTCTTTCTACCGCCCAGTTTCTCTCTCTCTCTCTCTTTCTCTTTCTCTCTCTCCACGGTATTTGGAAAAGCTACTTTGTCGACAGTTGAATTGATATGCCCCTCCCCACCCCACCCCACAGCCATAATACCTTCCATTAACATGCTTATTGCATCCTAATGATATTCAATTTTGCTTTTCTGTTGTCCTCCACTCATTGGTTTGCCGCTTCGCGATGAAGCAGACGTCATACCTTGTATATATATTACTATTTCGTACTTATTATATTAGCAATGTACATAATTATGTTGCTTCAACACATGAAACATTTCTTGCATTCCAGCACCAGAATTTCATCAGCAATGTCAACTTATTGCCGAGTGAAAGTCATCACACACTGAGTCCACAATCTGTGAATAGCAATATAGTCCGAGCACCTTACACATACTACCACCCTAATATTGCCTGATGTATAACATAGCAGCATACCGTGCTCGGATAGGTCTATTTTGCATAGCGGTGCATGTTCGTTGTATGAAATCCACATTACAGGAACACCAATCGTTATGTTTGTTACTTTTCCTGTATCTGCGCCATCGAGGTATCACCGTACTCGAATGTTCCACTGTCACTACAGCTTACTTCCTTCTTCCATTCGAAGTTTCCAATACTCCTGATGTCCATCGTTATGATGAGGTCGATGCGGTCTCCCTGATTCCTGCAGGCACGGATGTTTCGCTAATGATCTTTGTTTTTATAACAGGCATGATAAGTTTATTACTGTCGGGTGATATTAAGCCCAACCCTGGACCTAACCACACTGACTCCGATCACACACATAACATGCTGCGTATTTGGCATCTGAACACTGGTAGCCTGAGCCCTAAATTAGACATTATTCGCTGTGAATCAGAATCCTTTGACATTTTAGCATTTAGTGAGATATGGCTACAAAGCCACATATCCACGTTTGATATTATGATCCCTGGGTTCCAGGAGCCGTTACGGGTTGACCGTACATCAAGGGGTGGTGGGATATCGTTGTTAATAGGGGTGTTTTATCGCCCACCTGATAGCCCTGCCGATGCATGGGATACCATATCGGCCTCTATCGAAAAAGCTAAAGACTCCTCTATTGAGGACATCAGTAGGTATATTTTGAGAGTTTACTATCACTTGATCATGTACGTGTACAATATTCGTTCACGATGCGTTCACCAACGTGGAATTCAGTGTTAAATCACACGCTTGTTCATAAAACTGTACATGATGTTGAATCCCCCCCCCCCCCCCCATGTACAGTTGTGACTCCTAGATCGCACTTTTAACGTTCAAATACTCGTGGTGAACGCGCGTTTTTAAAAAAAGGGTGAAATCGTACATCTTCGCTTGTATCTTGTACGTAATTTTTCGTCGACGTTCCCATCGCAGATCAGACCATGGATCCATCGTTGGCGAACGCGATCAAAAGCAAAAAATTCTGAGTCATCATCAAAAAACAGTTTTGGGGACTCTAAATCAGCGATTCAGAACCCGCAATTGTGTTGGTACAGATGATTCAGAACTCTCCCTTGTTTTTGAGGCGGTGGGTTTTTTTTTCCCATTTATGACATTATTAGGGGAATTCCTCCACTATGAGAAATTCTCAAAAACTCAGCTGATCGAGCGATCGGATCGCTCGATTCTCGTAAAAAACTCGATCTGAACGAAGAGTGTTGTTGTCGTCGGTGTGTTGGAAATTCGCGAGCCCGCTGTCACGTTTTTGATTGATATAAATATAGGGGAGAAAAAAAAATAAATAAATAGTTATTTAGAAAATTAAATATATCAAATCGAATAGATAATAATAAAAAAAAATACGTAAATCATGAGCGATTCTCAGACTATTAGAGCGAGGTTTCTTTTAAACATGCTGATGAGAGCATACGCAATCTGCGTGAACGAAGAACTACGTCCCATCTTGTTAGAACGATGCGTTGGATGTCGGGATCATCTAGACTTCGATCACGAGAGTCATTCGTGTCTGACGATGGAAAGGGAAGATATGGTCGTCGTGTATTTCGAACCGGCGTTCGAACGCGTTAACTTCAACGATGTGATCACGTTTTGGAAGAGATTAGTCTTCTGTAAGAATCGAGACAGACAGGCCCACAGATTCGGAAGAGCTGAAATTGGCGCGTAGAAGTTTGACTTTAGAAGACAAGGGATGCATCAAGAAATTATTGCTGAACGAAGCATACGTCTAAGTTTTTTTTTGTTGATATAAAAATAAGGGAGAGTAGAAAATAAAAAAAAATAAATAAATACACACATAAATTTTTTTTTATCTAATATTAGAAAGAAAGGAAAAAAAAACACAAAATGAGAACCAGAAATAAATTGTATCCGACGTTAGTGGACGACGAGGACGAGAAGCCAAACGGCGTTTTGCCGACGGCGCCGTCGCTAGAAGAAAGAGAAAGAGGAGAGAGGTATCGCATCGATCAAATCAGTAGAATCCAATTGTATCTGACTCGAGAGAGAGATTCTCGTCGTTCCCTCAAGAAGAAGTATTCGCGTTTCGTGAAATTCGTCAACGCGATCGACACGACACTCATCACGATTTCCATGGGTTTACACGCGGCCGGCATCGGATTGTTGTCGACCGCGGTTGGCATTCCGATCGTGTTGACCATAGAAGGAGTGGATCTCGCCGCCGGATTGTTTAGCACAGTTGGAAACTTTTTGAGTAGGAAATTATATCTGAAGGCGAGGAAACACGACAAGATTCGCATCTTGGCCGACTCCAAGATCAACACGATATCCGAAATGATCTCTGTGGCGTTGAAAGACGGTAGGATATCGGAGGGTGAATACTTCGCGATATTGAGCGAGAAAACGAAATACGATGCCATGAAAGAAGCCGTGAGAATCAAGACTCGTCAGATCATCAAGGAAGAGATGAAGGATTCTCTCGTGGAAAAGGCGAGGAAAGAGGCCAGGGAGGAATTCAGTAAGATGATAGAACTCAAGAGCAGCGATTGAAAAAAAAAAAATATATATATATATAATAAGAACAGAATTTAAAAAAAAAAAAAAAAAAATTATTAAATTTATATATAAAATAAAAAAAAAAAAACCAAATTAATTTAAATAACTCTTAAAAAATGTATTGTGTAAAGTGTAAGAGAGTTACCGAGACGAGTAATTCTAGAGAAGTGCGAACTAAAAACGACAGATGGATGCTTCGCGGAATTTGCGATGTGTGTGGTTCTATCAAGACTCGATTCGTCAAACAAAAGAACGCGAGCAAAGGTAAAGGCATCGTGAATAAAATGATCAACAGTCTACCTTTTGAAATGCATCTGCCCGGTCACAGTTTCACTGGACCCGGAACGAAATTGAACAAGAGACTCAACGCCGATCTGACTCCCAAATCTTGGAGCAAACCCGTGAATAGGGAGGACACGGCCGCATACGATCACGATCTGTGCTACGCCGGACATCCCGACACCAAGACTCGCAACGACGTCTGCGACAAAAACATGTTGGGGAGATTGAGAGGCATATCGAATCTGACCAGGAGAGAGAAGATGGAACGTTCGCTGGTCGGCAATCTGATCGGTGTGAAACGTCGATTCGGATGGGGCGTTCAAAAAAAAAAGCGCATCTGAAAAGAAGAAGAAACGATTATTGACGAGCGAATTGGCCGAGGAGTTACACAAACCCATAGTGCGTAAATTTCGAAAGAGAAGGGTGTTCGTGAAGGGTCTGGATGACATTTGGTCTGCCGACTTGGTCGACATGAGATCGTTTCGAGGTGGAACGATGGCGTCAAATATCTATTGATGGTCATCGACATGTTTTCCAAATACGGTTGGATCAGAGCTTTGAAGAATAAATCGGGACCTTGCGTCGCCGAGGCTCTGAAGAGCGTGTTCGACTCGTCTTCTCGAAAACCGAGTAAATTGTGGGTGGACAAGGGAAAGGAATTCTACAACAAGGACGTTCGTCGATTGGTAGACCTCTACTCGATCGAGAACGAAGAGAAAGCCAGCGTGGTGGAACGTTGGAATCGAACGATGAAGGAAAAGATGCACAGATACTTCACGGCGAATTCGACCAAGAAATACATATACGCTCTGAACGGTCTGGTCAAAGATTACAACAACACACGACACAGATCGATCAAGATGACTCCCACGGAAGCTAGCGATCCTCGAAACGAAAAACGCGTCTACGCAAATCTATATCCCGAGAGATCTAAGATCAGGAAGAAGTCTAGAACGCCGAAATTTGCGGTCGGCGATCGAGTGAGAATCTACGCTTATAAGAAGCACTTCAAAAAGGGTTATACTCCTCGATGGACCTCGGAAATTTTCGTGATCATCAAAATATTTCACACCGATGCGGTGACTTACGAAATCGAAGCTTTGGATGGAGAAGAGATCATGGGAAAGTTTTACGAACAACAATTACAGAAGACGTAGTTTTGATGAAGAACACAAAAATTTTTTTTTATTTACTCTCTTTGACATTTTCTTGTTTACACACACATATATATAAGAGAGAAAAAAAATAATAATAAAAAATAATTAAAAACTATTTTTTTAGATAAAGAAAGTAAGTGAATTAATAAACAAAAAAAACCCTAAAAATCCTTTAAAATGACAAATATACTAGATATAGCACAAAGCATAGTGAAAGATGAAAGTATTCAAGAATATGAGGTTCACGAATATGAACCAGTAACCGGGACGAGTTTGAATAATGTGGGAGAGATAAGAATCAATGTCGAAACTCAAGATCTATTCGTACATCCTAGCGAGAGTTACATAGTGGTGCAGGGACGTCTCACCAAGGAAGATGGGAGCGACTACGCCGAAGACGACACGGTTACTCTTGCCAATAATGGCATCATGCATCTATTCAGTAACATAAAATACATGCTATCCGGACAAGAGATAGAATCTGTTTTTCATCCCGGTCAGGCCACCACGATGTTCGGACTCTTGACGTATCCTGATGATTTTTCGAAATCCAGAGGACTTAATCAGTTGTGGGTGAAAGACACTGTAGGACCTGCTAGCGCAGGCGCCGCCACGATATTCGACTACGTCGTCAAGACGTCCAGACCTAAAGGAACGTTTTCGTTCAGGATACCTTTGAAACACATCTTCAGATTCGCAGACGATTACAACAAGATCATGTACGGATTCAAACACAATCTGACGTTGATTCGAAAAGGAAACGACGATGCAATAGTGAAACTCACCGCGACCGATGCGGGTAAGATAACTCTACACAAGATATCGTGGTTCGTTCCACACGTGGAGCCTTCGATCGTGGAGAAAGCGCGTCTCTACAAGATCATAGAATCCAAGAGTAAATTACCCATGGGATTTAGAATGAGACAGTGCGACACGGCTAGCATTCCTCTCTCCACGAATCACTTTGATTGGAGATTGACGGTGAAATCCGCTTCCGAGAGACCGCATTTCATCGTGGTTGCGTTTCAGACCAATAGGGACGGGTCTCAGGAAAAGAATGTGTCGCTGTTCGATCACTGCCATTTGAGAAACATGCAAGTGTTTCTGAACGCCACGAGATATCCAGCAATCGATTACAATGCATCATTCGACAAGAACGATTTCTCCAGACTGTACGGCGACGCCGCTGATTTTACAAAGAAGTATCACGGTCTAGACGAATTGATGAGCAATCCCAACATATCTCCCGGCGAATACAAGTCGATGTATCCCATGTTCGTGTTCGACGTCAGTAAACAGAGTGAACGACTCAAGAGTAGCGTGTTAGACATTCAGATCAAGATGCAATTCGATAGGAACGTGCCGAGAAAAACCAAAGCCTTCGCCCTGGTCCTGTCGGACAGAGAATTACAATTCGAATCGGACGGAAATAAGATGTCGATATTTCGATGAGAGACGAGTGTGTGAAAAATAAAAAATAAAAAGCAAAAAAAAAAAATAAAAAGTAACATGTGATTATTAAAAAAAAAACAAAAAAAAAATAAATAAAGTAATGTGATCTAGAGAGATTGAACATCTTTCTAAATCTCATTACTTTTTTTTTTTGTTTTTAATAATCACACATTATTTTTTTTTTTAATTCATTATTTTCCACGCGTTCACTGTTTGTTCAAAGGATCTAGTTCGATCAGTAGACTCACCACGGAAGTGGCAGCTTCGGGATTATTGGTTTTCATGACGAAATTAATCCTGTCTCCAGCGTTCACTTTGAGAGGTGTGCCGAATGTGCTAACATTCGCGTGTTGATTCTCAGTCTTTTCGACGCTGTATCTCTTATCGCTCTCCACACCATTCACCATGAGATTGACGACCGCTCTGTTATTCAAATGCGAGGAAGCCAGACTCATTCGAAGGATTTCACCTCCCAATGGCATGGGATATCCAACCTGACTGTGTTTCGATCCGCTACCTCCATTTCCGAAAGACCACTCGTCTTTTCCCTCCTCTAAGGCGCCGGCCTCTTCGGCCCACACAGTGATCAATTGTCTAGCATATTTGACTTTCTCCACCACCGAAATCAGGGTGCAGGCATCCGTCATGTTCACAGGATCCGGTAGATTCGTGAGCGCGTGTCCACCCATGTCTAGTTTACCTTCCATGATGTCGCCCTTTCTCCAGACCGAGTTGTCGTCCACATACTTCCTGCTTACCGCGCTGGAATCGTATTCGGGATCGTGATCGAGACCGCATAAATTGTGACCGTTCATGTTGATGCCACCCTCCATGGTTCCGCCAGATTCTTTGTTCAGGTAGAGATCGTCCACTTGCAATTCTAGGTATTCTTGCGATTGTATCATGGCAGAATCTACATAGCCCTTGTTGACCGCGGTTGAGTCCGCATCCGTGTCGTCGATCTTCGACAGATTCAATATCTTGTGGAATCCCGCATTCAGATCCGATTTCATTTCTCGTCTGTCAGACTTTCTCTGTTCCAGATCTACGTAGTGTTTGGTCGCCACGTCCTTGGGATTCGTGGGAGTGGCCACGTTCGTTATCTTGTTAGAATTGGCGTTCAATTCCGAGTGCATCGTTTTCAGAACGTATCTATTTCTAAGGTGTTCACTGAATCTCGCGTGAGAGTCATCCGCATATTTCTTGGTCGTGGCATCGGTGGTATCTATGGGATTCGCAACGTTCACCAAACATTTGGATTTCAGATCGAGATCATCGGTCATGGTTTTATCCACATAATTATCCAGCAGGATTCGTTCGAAATCGGCATTCCCCCTGTCGACGTATTTTTTAGTCTCAGCATCTGCGAGATCTATCAGCTCGAGAAGATTGTAGAGCTTCTTATCGTTCATGTTCAAAGGTTCTTCTTGAGGTTCATATCTCCGAACGTAATGCTCGTCCAAGTTGGCAACGTCGTAACCATCGTCGACTTCGAATGTCTTCCTTTTCTTTCTCGGGTTGACTTTTTCGTCGTCATTTCTACCAAATTTATCGACTGGCATGTTGTTGTGGGATTTTTTTTTGTTTTTAGAAAAAATATATTCAAAACGCAGTTTATTAAAAATGAACTATGTTATTTTATTTTTCGTTTTTATTTGATTAAAATTTTTTTTAAATAATTTTTTTATTTTTATATATACTATAAAAAAAAAAAAATCTCTCTCTAATGTAAATCATTGAGAATGTCTTGAAATTGATCTCCTTCAGACCATCTCTTGAGAATGTAGAGACACAGGTCAAGCCCACGAATTCGACGATCTGTTTACCACCGCTCTCGTCCTTAAATTTACCCAACACCTTCTTGTTGTCGTTCGATTGAATGTTGGACAGGTGATTGACTGGATAATTGCTCGTGTCGAACCAATCGGCCACGTCCGGAGATATATCTCGGTAGACGTCTTTCGTCTCTATCTCGTAAACTAAACTGTCTGTGTCGGTGAACAGTAGTTTGGCTTTGTCACCAAATTTTCGTTTGACGTAATCGTAGTGAAACTCGTACATCAATCGCTTGCTGATATCTAAGATGATCAGTCCGAGATAATATGGTTTGTCTAACATCAGATGCGTCTTTTGCATGTGAACGGCCACTAGATTTTCGTCGAATATGGTTCGGTGTTTGTAATTGTGTTTCGCCACTAATTTTTTAGCTTGTTTCTCAGACGTGACGAGTCGAACGTCAGTTCTCTTCCTGATGTTTTCCATCGATTTGCCGTACACGCAGTTGTTCATGAGTTTGAAGAAATCTTTTTCGAAATCGTTCTCGGCTCGAGTTCTGAGATTCGTGTTGAGATCGATATATTTTTTCATCCAAGGCTCTTTGTCGAATCGAAGGATGCGATGTATGTCGACTAATTTCATCCCATAATCGACGTACTGTTTCAAATTCTCACTGTAGATGACGTAGTTACGTTTGTTAAATAAATTGGGAATGAGTTTTTCCTCGTCTCCACCGTTCGGTTCCATTCGTTCGGGAGCAGATAATCGTTGTGTGGACCGTGTAATTCTTCCGGATAGTTCAAATCAACTTCTAAAATGCAAGGATATTCTCTCCATTTTTGCATCTCTTCCGGTTCCTTCACCCATTCAAAATTTCCAATCGGTAAAGGATGACTCATAGCCCAACCGTACAGATTATTGGCGTCCCAATACTGTATGTATTTAGTCGACCGTTTCGAATGGAAACCTTCTTTCATGTAGTGATTGTTAGCTTCAGAATGTCTGTGGGAGATCATCGAGACGCCACCTCTCGCAGCCCTTTCGAACATGAGCAACATGTCCACATCAGATAATAATTCCAATTGGACTTTGGTGGTCTTCAACAGAGCGTCCCACGCCAGACCGGGTGCAGTGAAATACCAAGCGGGATCCAGATCGTAATTTCGATGACAGATGTCTCGAAAATTTTCGAACACGTCTGCCAAGAGCAGAACGTCGGTCTTCAGATAGAGATCCTGATAATCTCTCATGGTTTTCATATCGAATGATTTCCACACGTTTTTGGCATGTTCGTAATTCTCGTCGGAAATGTCGGATTCGTAAAATTTCGAATAAAAATCTTCTTTCGAAGGTAGTGCGGTGTCTTCGAATCTCTTTAGATCGTTCATGTAATCGTAAGGATAGACTCCTTTCCTCAACATGACGTCTACTCGTTCTCCGAAATGTTTGCTCGTGATTTTAAATTTATCCTTGCTCATGTCATCGACTAATTTTTCCAGAGCGGTCGACATGAATTTAAAAGTGTCGATGAAACGTATGCCTCTACGAATGGATTTCGTTTTTTCTTTCAACATATTTCCGTTGATTACTCTTTTCTTCTCCATGAGCTTCCATTTCGTGAAGGAAATGTATCTTTCTTCGCTGTTCGCGATGCAATTTAATTCTTTGTGTGAGGTGCCGAGATTTTTCATGAACAGATGACTGTCGTAACCCAAGAGATTGTGAAACATCACCGGATAGAAAGTGGCATCTCGATATTTTAAATTACACTTGCTGTGAGCCGGACCGCGATACAGACCCATGTAATGATCGTGGTCTCTGACCTTCTTATTTTCCTCCGAATTCTCTGCATATGTGACATTCGGTGGCTCTGTTATTTTCGTCCTGCTGCTCTCGCATGATGATCATTTTCGCCGGAGTTTTGAATTTGTCGTATAACATTTGAATTTTCGATTCTAACTCTTCCACGAACCTTTGAGCCACGTCGTCGTCTTCACACTGTTTTGTGTAGGTGAAGGGACCCATGTCGTGTTGCGAGTCGAAAGCGCATTTCACGTAAATGCAATAGCCTGAAGGTATGTGTTTTTGATATCTTTCGACGTAACTTTGAAGAGCGTTGGGTTGACAGGAACTCATTTTTGCGGTGAAACATTCGAAATCGGCGTACACGACAAATGGTACGTTTAACCTTCTATTGTGATTTTCAAACTTCACGATGGTGTTGGGTTTGGGCATTTCGACGGCGACACCTTGATTTTCATTGCAATATTCCTGATGTTTTGCCAACGAGTCTTCGCTGTGAAACACGTTCATGCAATTGTAACATAAAGATATCTTTCCATTATGATTATTATTTTGTTTCGACAGTAATCGGGTCGGATGTTTAACCCAACAATAATGATGATTGTCACCATTCGAAATCAATAATAAAATAATCGTCTTTTCTCTTCCGTGATATGAAGTCTGTCTGAGAGGATAGATCGTTCGTTTTTCGTCGTCGTATCCAAGGACGTTCACCGCTACGGTGGGATTTTGAACCTCAAAACGTTCAATATGTTTTAACTCTGTTGGAAAAGTCACTCCGGTCCAATTGAGATTTTTAGAAGTTTCTTCGTAACGAGAAACTCTATCAGAGTTTATTTCGACAGGGTATAAAGCGGAGGTGACTGCCCATTTAAAACACTGATCATCTTTATTTCTCACATTGACCACGGCGTGTTTCTTAGTCAAGAAATACGGTAATTCCAAGTAGGAAGATCCTTTCAACGGTTCGTTTTAAGAGATGTGAATTTCGAGTTTCAACACCTCACCAAACGTCCAATTACTACCTTCATGTTGATAATTCGAGAGAGACGTCAACATCTTGTCTTTCATCTTTTCGAAAACGTCCGATAGATCTGAACCTCGAAATACGGGTTCGACATTAGATCTGAAATATGCATTTTTCACGATGCTCTCACCGGACTTCACGTCGATTTTATTCATTATGCAATGGAGTATCATCTTAATTTTTAATTCCACGTTCATGTATTCACGAAACAAATCCAATACTTCTTTCTTCACCCGTTCCATGAACAATTTCGGATCGACTTTCTTCAATGAGGGAATCACGTCGAAAGTTTTAAAAATGTTTTTGATCGCCCTCTCCCGTTCTATGGGTTTCGATTGGAATAGTTCCACAACGAGTCGTGTTACATATTCTTCTCCTTTCTCTTCGTCGATTGCTCGTTGAATTTCGCTCGATATATCTCGTTTGTCTTGAATCTGAAGTGCATCACTCGTTTTCGTTTTAGTTTTTCTTTTCTTTTCTTTGGAAACTTGATGTTCTTCAATGGCTTTTCATTTAGTCGTCTTCTTATTTTTCACAACCGATGCATCTTTTAACATCATTGCTATCGACATTTCGTTTGCCTTTCTAGCGTTTTGCAAATATTCTTGTATGACTTCAATTTTTTTTATTTAGTTCTATGCTTTCTGAAATCTGAAATTTGTAATAGTTTACAAATCTCGTTTAACTGAGACATGGTTTTCTCATTTAAATTTACCATTGTTTTATCTGTTTGCTTCATTTGTAAGAATATTTTTTTTTTTTGGAATTTTGTATTAAATAATTTGTTAAAAAAAGTTTTGCTTTTTTACTCTTTTTATATATATAATAGAAAAAAAAAAAAAGTTAAATTTTAAATTCAATTTTTTTTTCTTTAATGTGTTTTTATTCAAAAAACAATTTAAGACCGCTTTTATTTCTCGCTCGCAAACCGAACACGTTTTCTCGTCTTCGGAATGACATTCTCTACAGTAACGCAGGTGTGCGCACGGTAGAAACAAGACGTTTGCTTTTACCTCAAAATTGAGTTTGTAAGAATTTTTTTTTTTAACTTTTATTTATATATAAAGAGAAATAAAGAGAAACTTTTTTTAACAAATTATTTATTTAAATACAAAATTTTAAAATATACATTATTTGCAAGAATTCATAAAAAAACAAATAATCTATCATGACAACAACACCTAAAAGATGCGAATTGAAATTGAAACGATACGAAAAGTATGAGAAATCCAGTTTTAATATCTATACATTACAACCACATGATCCCATCGAATTGAATGAGGTCGAGATGGTGGACTTACAGCGCTACTACCACAAATATCAAATGTGTTTGAAAGTGGATGAAGCCACGCTCGATTTGTTTTACGAGTACCAAAGCGAACTGTTGAATAATATCATCATATCCGAAGACAGAGAATTCGACAGGGGTGATTTATTGTTGTCCTATGGAGATTACATATATCCAATAATCTCACTCAAACTCGTGAAGAAATCGGGTGGTGAGAGCGCATTCGCCTATGAAAAAAAACTCAAAAGAGTAAAGATAAACATTCACACCATTTTCGTATGTGGAAAAATGACGAATGTCAACTTGCTAATAACGGACTTGGAAATATAAACAATAGAGAGATTGAAATTAAAATTTAACTTTTTATATATATATAAAGAGAAAAAAAAAACTTTTACTAAAAAAATTTTACATTAAAGAAAATTAAAAATTAAAAAAACAACTTTTTTATATATATAAAGAGCAAAAAAAAAAACTTATTAAACAAATTATTATTTAAATACTAAATAATCGATCATGAAGACAACAATACCTAAAAGATGCGAATTGAAATTGAAACGAGTCGAAACGTATAAGATATTCGGTCATAAAATCTATAGATTACAACGACATGATCCCATCGAATTGAACGAGGTCGAGACGAAGGGCTTAAAGCACAAATACGACAAATATAAGATGCCTTTGAAATTGGACGAAGCCGCGCTCGATTTGATTTACGAGTACCAAAGCAATCTGCAGAACATCGTCATCGCCGAATATAGAGAATTCGACAAGGACGATTTGTCGTTGCCCTATGGAAATTACATATTTCCAAACAACTCATTTGAACTTGTGAAGAAATTGGGTGGTGAGAGCGAGTTGACCAATGTAAAAAAACTCAAAAGAGTAAAGATAAACATTCAACACTTTTTCGAAAAAGGAGAAGACACTCGTGTCAACATGCTAATAACGGACTTGGAAATATAAACAATAGAGTGATTGATTTTTAGCGAAGAAAAATGAAAAAAAAAATAAGATCATCTTTAGATCTTATTTACTTTTTTTTTTTTTTTTTTGTTTTCCTTCTTCTTCACTATCATCATCATAATATATTATAATAACGTTTCCTTTTCTCTCAAATTTTAGCGTCGATTCTTCTTTTTCTTTTTTTTCTTTTTCTTTGTGATGTGATACGTTTATGGCAACATTTTTGTTTATCCGAATCATAATTATGAACGAATGTTGTGCATCTCTTGGTAACACTCGCATCATCACCATTCTCTTCAGAAGGTAGTGGTGACAGTGGAAAGCATCGTCTCATTCTCAACCGTCTATCCCGCGCTTTATCTAACTCTTTCATCAGTTCTTTCCTTAGATATCCATCATTAGCGTCTAACCATTTTTTTATTTTTTTGCTCTCTGGCTCGCGATGTTCGTCATTATCGTCAAATTGTTTCTCCACCTTTTCATCCAGGTGATACATTTTTTTCTCCACCTTTTTATCCATTTTAAATATATTATTTTATACTTTCTATGATTTTATATTTTATATAAATTTTATATTTATAATAACATATTCAAAATCGGTATGTTCTTAAATGGCGAATTCTCACCGAGCAACAAACCCTTGCCGAGTCGCTCGACGTTCCATCCACTCTTCAGATAGAGACCATTTCCTCTCAGAGAGTTGCCACCTCTAACGGGTTCTAGATACAATCCTTTACCGCTGTCGTCTACGTGAACGTGACACATGGCTCCTCCCTTCTTCAAAAACAGTCCGCTGCCACCCATTAATTTCTCAACTGCCGAACTAGCGAGTCCCATGAGATCTCCCACACCAAGAGTCTTTCCGAGAAAGGGTAGCGCCTTTGTGGCGAAGGGTAATGCTTTTGCGGCTATTCCTGCCAATAGCGGTAGGAAACCACCTTTCATTCTCAAATTGTATCTCAATTGAGCGGGACTCATTCTCACCGTCAACCCTCTTCCATCGCGAATCGCTTTCTCCATCCTTTTGATTTGACTTCTGGTCCAGGCGATCGAATCCTGACCGCCTCTCGTCAGATCTTCCTGAATGAATTTGAATCTCACAGCCTCGCCTCGAGTTGTTAACGCTCTCTTAAGTTTCTTCCTCTGTCCTGTGGATATGTTCACGTTTTTAACCACGTATTCTGTCATAATTTCTGTTTTTTTTTTTAAAATATATTTACTTCAATTGTTTCTTGTTTAATAATTATATTAAAATAATTTTGTCAAATTAATATTGCGTTTATTTTATTTTTTGTTATCTATATATATAATATTTATTTTTTTTTTTTTGCTTTTATATTTCTCTTATGTGAAATCGTATCGTCACTCTCTCTCCGCAAAGATCTAACAGTTCACCATTTTGATCCGTCAACATGGTTTTGAGACTATACAACATGTCTAAAATCACTGGTAGATAAACTAAATTTCGAGGTCGCTCCACGATCTTATAACCCGGCGACACATTTGGAAAGAAGGAATAGATCGTCGGTTGAGTGCTACCATTCACGTAGCTTCCAGCAATCACGTCCACGTTCACCAGAATGTTATTGACTGCGAGAATGTCGACCGTATTTTCAGATGCCGCGTGGCCTCGATACATCTTTCGATCGAATCCCAACATCTTGCCTATAGAATCGTCTGTGTTGAAATCCACACGAAAATTATCTTCCAAATCCAACATCGTCTGTAAGGTATTAGGATTGGGAGCGAGTGTGATCTTGTTGCTTCCCTTTCCATCCGTCTTCATTCACGTCTGAATGTAATGGTTCAAATCGTCTATGTCGTAACTCCCTTTGGGAATTCGAATCTCCAACCAATCCGTTCCGTCGGAATACTTGAACGAGTTATTCTTTTCGGTGATGTTGGGAAAGGAATAATAAGTCTCCAGATTCACCAACGCCATCTCGTATCTTTTCTCTCTATTCAATTCGATGGAAGGTTCGAATTTCGTAGCGAATCGAGTCGAATCACCACTCACCACGATTTGAATGGATTGTTTCGCAGCCGTATTCTCGGCTATCCGTTCTAGCAATTCTCCATGTTCGAACATTATATTTAATTTTATTTTTTTTTATTCAAAACTAATTATTTGAAGATTTATTATTTTTCTAATTTTTTTTTATTTTCACGCTCTATCTTATTATTACCATCGGAAACATAAAACTTGTCGAATCCGCACCGATATTTTCCGCGATTAAATTAGCTTGTCACATCGATCACGACGAAATTGTAAAGTCCACCATCCCAAACCCTCTTGCAGAATCTCCTGAATTCCGCAGCGCTCATGTCGTTTGCGACGTGATCGCTGTAGATGTGATTGAGTTTCTTGAGATCTTGGCAAAAGAGACATAGAAATTTAGCGTTCTCCCTTATCGTCTGTCTGGGCAATCGAAAATAATTCTGCGACAGGTAGAAACAGTCCACGTTGCTGTGTCGACCCCTAACGTAATACGATTCGCATCGGTTCTGTCTCTCCAAAAGCAGATCGTCGAAAATCATGAGATTCTTATCTTCCGATTTCAGTTCTCTAGGATCCAGATCGTCGCTAGCGTTCTCATAAAATCAACACTCAACGTTCGAAGATGCATTTCTCTTCATCAGCTCCGTCGCCGCGCCGTCCAAAATGGTCGAGAGCGGAGCTCCACTCTTGTCGAATTCCTCCCTACTGTCAAAGATTCTGGCTATGACGTCCTTGGGCAATCTGCGATCCATGCACTCTCGAAGCAATCTGTATTCGGGTTGAAACAAGCTCTTGCCAAACACGAACAATCTGTCGTAATCCAACCAGTCGGGTCGGGACAACAGATTCATCAACAGATTGGTCTTTCCACAATTCGATTTTCCCACTATCAAGCCTCTTATGCTCTTGGGAAAGAACTCGTTATTCGGCCTCTTGGCCGCGGCGTCGTTCCAAGACATATCTTTAATGTTCATCTTTGTTTTTATTTTGTTTGTTATTTTAGATTCTTTTCAAACACAAAAGTTTTTTTTTTATGTTTTTCAAACTCTGTTTTTTAATGTTATTATTATTTATTTATATCGCACCGTCGCGAGTTCTCTTCAATCCGGATCCACTCGTCATTTTGGCTAAATCTTGTATGGGCACCACAGCATCCTTAAAATCTTTCCAACTTTTCGGCGTTCGCTCTAACGCAGCTCGCTTCGCCGGCGGACTGATCAACTTGTCGATCAACGCGTCGGCTGCCCTCTTGCCAGCCACAGAAGCTATCCTACCACTGGCTTCAGAAGCGGTTTTCTTACCAGCATCCAAAGCCGTCTTCTTACCGACCTCAAACGCGGTCGATGCGAGTTTTCTACCCGCATTGCTCGTGAACGCTCGCATTATAGAATCGACGATGCCAGAACCGCCTTGAACGTAAGTTCTGACGTATCCCCTGTTCTTTATCACCAACATATTTTATTTTTATGATATATTTTTGTTTTTTTCACTGGTAAATCATTTTTGCCGTTTAAATACTTTTTATTATTCTAGTGCAAGAATTTACTGTTTTATTTTTTTTTGTTTGTTTGTTTGTTTGTTTCTCTCTACTTATTATATACACATCAATCCTTCAATTCGTTCATCAGCCTTTTATACTGGTTTTTATTCAAAACCTTCTGACTTAACAATTCGTCAGATATAGCAACTATCTGATTATCTAATCCCGTGTTACCAGCCCGTCTGCTCGCCATCAACAAACTCAATCTCTGAGACTGAGCGTTGGAATCGCTCGGAAGAAAAGTGGTTTTCACCCCTTTGCCGGTCACCGATTCGATGAACTTCTTGTTCATGTCCCATATGGGTTTCACCACTTTCGTCCACTTGTAACCTCTGTTGGCTTTGGGTCTCGTCTCTCTGGCATCGTTATTTCTCTTCATGGCGTGGGTCTGGACCAGAATGTCTCCGTAATTGTCGAAATCCTGTTCCATGTAATCTCCAGGCTTGTCGTAAAGGAGCAATCTCTGCAGACCATCAGTTACTTTATATTTATTCAAACCCACGATCAATTCATCATCATCCATTTCCACTTCCGTATCACCTACAAAAGTTTTCCCCTCAGAATCCTTATAAATTCCATACGACTGATCTCTCTTACCGCCATCATCATCGGACGATGCGATGCTACTAGTGGTGATAGTCGAAGCCATATCATCAGACTCACTCATATCTGTTTGAATTCCCGTGGGAACGTAAGCCGGTGTAGATTGAATGGAATACCGATTTCCAAAACTAGGAGGCAACGAACCCATTCTCAAAGAACTCTCCTTTATGGGTCTCAATTCTTCGACTATCTCCTTCCTGCTTCGCTCTTGACCCTCCGTCACAGGTTTAAATATTTTTGTGGCTTCGCATCTGAGTTCCATCTCACCGAGACGTCTGCTCCTATCAGCTGACTGAATCCCCTTCTTAGCACGTTCATACTGTTCTAAAATTCGATCTCTGTGTCTAGAATCCATCTGTAAAAACATCTTTCGTTTTAATTGTTTTTATTTATTTTTCAAAATTAAATGTTTAATTATATTTTTTATGTTTTAAGTAATAAAAAAACTCTTTCCGTCTTAATATAATAATCTGAAAATATTCACATCTCAAACTGTTAATTGAAGTTTAAAAAAATACGTTTAAACAGTACATGACAAACCGGTTTCTGATTTAACGCATTTTGACAGTAGTTTTTACTTCACACATCAATTCACTGAGTGTCGAATTAAGAGAGAATCCTTTTGATGACTGCGATTGCTATCATGAATATATTAAAAATTTTACCACTCAAAACCTAATTGAGCGGAAAATGCGTTTAAACATTCCGATAAGTGTTTTGACTTTTTCGAACGAACGCTTTAACAGTCAATCTCTCTCATCAAGACAAAACACGAATATCTATTACAGATCATCTAAAAAAAACCCTCAAAACTCAATTTCTATCCGTCCCATCAACAGAAAACATCAATGTCTATAATACAGACTATATTCATAATCGACTCTTTCTGAACAAAAAACCTCATTCACTCATTACGATAACATGTGTTAGTTTTTTACTTCAAGAAGACGTGACTGGGTGTGCAAATTTCCAACACACCGACGACGACAACAACACTCTTCGTTCAGATCGAGTTTTTTTACGAGAATCGAGCGATCCGATCGCTCGATCAGCTGAGTTTTTGAGAATTTATCATAGTGGAGGAATTCTCCTAATAATGTCATAAATGGGAAAAAAAAAAAAAAAACCCACCGCCTCCAAAAAAAACAAGGGAGAGTTCTGGACCATCTGTACCAACACAATTGCGGATTCTGAATCGCTGATTTAGAGTCCCCAAAACTGTTTTTTGATGATGACTCAGAATTGTTTGCTTTTGATCGCGTTCGCCAACGATGGATCCATGGTCTGATCTGCGATGGGGACGTCGACGAAAAAATACGTACAAGATACAAGCGAAGATGTACGATTTCACCCTTTTTTAAAAAAACGCGCGTTCACCACGAGTATTTGAACGTTAAAAGTGCGATCTAGGAGTCACAACTGTACAGGGGGGGGGGGATTCAACATCATGTACAGTTTTATGAACAAGCGTGTGATTTAACACTGAATTCCACGTTGGTGAACGCATCGTGAACGTATATTGTACACGTACATGATCAAGTGATAGTAAACTCTCAAAATATACCTACTGACATCATAGTAACGGGAGATTTCAATGATGACCAGAATCTAACTACAAGAAATAATTTTTCCAATATACTAAATTGCTTCAATTTGAGACAACTTGTGGGTGAGCCCACGTGCTTTACTGAGTCGTCAGTCTCTCCGCTAGACCTGTTTGCTATTAGCGATACGGTGAAAGTGCGATCATGCGATATTGTAGACTCTTTTTTCCAAACCTAATCCGCTATCACAAACCCATTTCTGTTGAGATGGAATTCACCAAACTCCCGACAGCAACTTTTAAAAGACACATATGGCTATACTCACAGGGGCATTATGGTAATTTGAACAACGCTATTCAAAACGAACAGTGGGACGTAATCTTTGATGACCCTTGCCTCGATACAACTGTCGTAGAATTTTCCACTGAGTTATTACAACTTGCATCCTCACATATCCCTAACAAAATCATTACATCTAGGATACACCAGCCAAAATGGATGCACAACGATATAAGACTACTTATTCGACAGAGAAAATGACTTTACCGTGCAGCAAAACATAGTGGCACTCTACATGCTTGGGCCAAATATAAAGTAAAAAGAAACGAGGTAGTAACGGCCATCCGAAATGCCAAATCTAATTATCTTACCAAAGTTCAGAACACAATGAATAACAGTAAGACGTCTAGCTCCCAGTGGTGGAAAACATTAAAGACCTTAATTACTTGTAAGAATTCAAGTATTCCAACAATTATTTACCATAACAGAATGTATTCTACGAACACAGAGAAAGCGACATTGTTCAATGAATATTTCTGTTCCATTTCATCAGTGGACGATTCGCATTCGTCTCTCCCAACCCCTCCTCCGCTACCCGAACAAACAATTGACAGTATAACCTTGCAATACAACGAAGTGTATAAGGCGTTAAAATCAATAAATATATCTAAAGCCTCAAGTCCGGATTTAATAAGTCCCCACCTGTTGAAAGAATGCAGAACATCCCTATGTGAGCCACTTTTAATTCTCTTTAAAGTATTACTAAACAATTTCTATTTTCCAACTTTATGGAAACAAGCCAATGTGACCCCAATTCTCAAAAACTCACCTTCTAACATTGTTACTAATTATCGCACCATCTCTTTAATCAGCTGTGTAGGCAAGGTTTTCGACAAATGAGTGTTCAAACGTTTGAGTGAGTTCCTAACTAATAACCATATCCTTAGTCAGTTTCAGTCAGGTTTTACTGCTGGCGACTCCACTGTCTTCCAACTAAATGACTTATACGATGAAATCTGTAGAGCCCTTGATGAAGGCAAAGAAGTCCGAGTTGTCTTTTGCGATGTGAGTAAGGCTTTCGATAAGGTATGGCACGCGGGCCAACTTCACAAGTTGAAAAGTATTAGAGAAACAGGTGATCTACGTTTGTTTCTCAAGTCGTATCTCTCGGAGAGGTCCCAACGGGTTGTCGTAGCCTCTGAGGCATCTCCATGGAAGCCAATACAGTCAGGAGTTCTCCAGGGGTCTATCCTCGGCCCCTTGCTTTTTCGTATTTATATAAATGATATTACACATAACTTGAGTAGTAGCATACGACTGTTCGCCGACGACGCGTCTTTATATCTAATTATTGAAGATCCACAACTCGCATCATCCATAATAAACGACGATTTAGCTACAATTGAACATTGGGCTAAAACGTGGTTAGTTCAATTTAACCCACAAAAAGATGAAATCATATTCATCTCTCGTAAAAGTAAATCCGATTCACATCCACCTCTTTTCTATTCTAACACACAGATATCCGACGCAAAAGATCACAAACATTTGGGGGTAATCTTGAATAATAAATGTACTTGGAACAATCATATCGCCCACATCTGCCCCAAAGCATGGTTACGTATTGATATGCAGAGAAAGCTTAAGTTCTTATTTATTTTGCGTTTATCAGACCTCTACTAGAATACGCTGATACTGTATGGGACAACTGCACGGAGACTAATACTGCTGACCAAGAAAAAATCCAAATAGCAGCGGCTCGGATTGTCACTGGGGCAACCATCAGTGCAAAAAAGGCAATCCGTATTATAGCAAACAAGAAATATAATGCACACACCGACCCGTTATTTAAAGGATTTCAAATTTTAAAATTTGAAGATTTATACAGGTTGCAAGTTCTTCTCTTCATGCATGACTGGTACAACGGCAAACTGCCCACTTGCTTTAATGGAACCTTTAAAATATATACAAATCCATCGGGTATGGATACAAGACAATCGGGGAAACTTCAGACTACTAAGCCAAGAACACAATTTTCCGCTAAACTTCCCCTTCACACATTTCGGACTCAATGGAATCAAGTCACCCCTTCAAAACAAAACCTCCACAGGAGCCAATTTAAGAGGACTCTAGCCGAAGAGTCTCTTGATTCTTATCAATCATCAGTAAATTGTGATAACCCATGGTGCCCCGATTGCTCTTACTAAAGCGAACCCGCTGTCAACATAATCCTGAAACTCTGAATGAATGCATACATCACAAGGCGAGAATGATGCGAAAGTTCCTAACTCTCTCCGAATCTGTTGCTAATTGTATAACCTCGTAAACTACATCCTCCTAACTGTATGACCTCATAAACTACACCCCACTCATGTCCTCATCGTAAAGTGGTGGAATAGCTACCAAAGTATGGGGAAAAATCTCAATCATAAATTTTGAGATTTGACCGGTGAGCAACCTGTCCGCGCGGGCTTTAATCTTGACTGGTTGAGTGCGGGATTATTTTTGGAAATAGCTTATTTTTGGAAGTAGGAATTCGTTGATTAGGATTTGTTCCATTGGGAATTATTGGGGAGTGCCAAAGGGTACTCTCCAATCATTTTTGGTGGAGCGAATCCATATGAACGAATTGCATATATTTGTGATAGAATATGAAACATGAGTAAAGAATGTGAAGACAATAGTACGGTATCCTGACACTTCCTTGAAGTCGTGATGGTGGCTTCCTTTACTCGACCAGTTGACCAATAATCCGCGATGTGACGGCTCACCTCATTCGTTGAATCTCATTGAATTATTGAGTTTTTATTTCCCTGACATTTACTCTGTGGTTCTGTATTCCTGGTGGCATTGTCCACACAAAGAGTACTGTTCACTACATTCCATCGTCTCCAACACGAGAGCCTTCCTTGTCGGTTCTAATGTGCCAATCCATAGACTTTGCTGTCAAGAATATCCTCATTATCAAAAGGGAATGGCAGGAAGACAGCCTTCACGGCTATGCCATCTCCTTGCAGTATATTCACTTGTAACCTGTTTTATTATTGTACTGTATTTGTTATGCTGCAAAATAAATCAATCAATCAATCAATCAATCAATCAATCAGTGCCAATAAGACCTTACTATACTCTGAAACTTCAAGATGTATCACGGCATAGCACCAACATATCTTACTACAAAGGTTCCTCCCATGGCAGTATTGTCTAACCACGATCGCATACTTAGGTCACAAAGAAACCACCGAGTATCTTTTGCTCGTACAAACCTATACCGGAATTCTTTCATACCGAATGTAATGAATCTTTGGAATTCAATTCCACCAGCTGTGCGCGACAATACATCACGTAGTAGTTTCAAAAGATATTTAAGCGAAGGTATCAGGCGGCCACCTTTCTTCTATAGCAGTGCTAAAAACCGACTAGCTCAAATATATCACTGCAGACTGCGTTTGCGATGCAGTAATCTTAGATCACATCTGTATGACAATCACCTATCAACCTCACCACTCTGTCAGTGTGGCGAATGTGAGACGACCGAACACTTCTTGTTATACGGCCCAATCTACAGTGATATTCGAAACCGCACGCTTATTCAATATGCGATTACCACAGACGTTTCCACACTGCTATATGGTTAGGAATTCTTAACTAGTGAAGAGAATTGTTCTGTTTTTTCTACAGTCCATGAACATATTATACTAAGTAAACGATTGTAAGATTCAGTATGTATATGCGTATGTATACGTGTGTGTGTGTGCGCTTGTACGTGTGTGTGTACATGTGTGCATGTGTGTATGTATATGTATAAATGTATACCCTCACACGCGTGCGCGCAGATTTGCATGTGTATGTGTATACCGCTAGATATATATATCGAACCCCCGCCGTGCCATTGTAAACACAACCAGCGTCCTTGATTCTATTAATTTCGGTGGCAAGCAGAAATTTGACAAAGAGAAGTTCTCACTGATTTCCTCGCAGTGCAGTATGTAGAATCGATCAATTAATATATATATATATATATATATATATATATATATATATATATATATACGTGTTGGCAAAGTCAATGCACAAGTAAATAAGTTGCAGATTCAGCAATATACTATCAGTAAGTGGCGCAGTTCGCACACTTATATACATATATATATATATCAGAAGTTTATAAACAAATCCTTGTGCTGGTAGTTATAAGAAAAAAATATTAAAGTTCAAAACAAATACACCGACATCACTGACTATATTCCTGCTAGCGCTTTCACCGCTCTGTATGCGGATCTTCAGGCATTTTTATTTAAAAAATAAAAATGCCTGAAGATCCGCATACAGAGCGGTGAAAGTGCTAGCAGGAATATAGTCAGTGATGTCGGTGTATTTGTTTTGAACTTTAATATTTTTTTCTTATATATATATATATATATATATATATATATATATATATATATATATATATATATATATATATATATATATATATATATATATATATATAACTATGTAAACAACATTTCGGCAACTTCTTGTCATTTGGGCAACTTGCGTCATTTGGGCAACCTCAGATATATTCATCAATATATTTGTCACAAACGACTATATTTATTAAAACATCTCTTACCACTTCTATTTTATCAATAAATAATGCATTTGTGTATTAAAATTGAAAATATATGCATTTTTAAAAGATATATGATTTTGCGTTGCCCAAATCCGGTTGCCTTAATGTTGGTTGCCTAAAGGTCAGAAAGTGTTTACTATATAAACGACCTTTGGGCAACATTCTGTATATATTTATTTTCATATGGGAGTCATTCAGGCAACGTTATATATATGTTCGCTTTCTATATGAACGTCATTCAGGCAACGTTTTGCATTATTATCAATAATAAATAGACGACATCTAAATAACAAGTATTTGTTTTTTAAAAGTGCGAAGTGGATCAGAATCTTGAATATCTGTCACAAATACAACATCACAGTCGCATTTGCGAAGTGCAATCATTCCTTGATCAGCACAGTGAACTTCAAATTGAAAGATCACGAGGACGGTTCGCTCATGATCCTCATTCCTCAACTGCAATGTGGCCTTAAACAAGGCTCTTGGTGTCATTTGCCAATGTGAGGTGTGGTGGCATTGTTTACTAATGCACAGAGCATGACAGTACAGTATGTGGTGATATATTTGGCTTCTGACACTGTCAACCCCGTTTCCACCGAAATAAAATGTTGGAGAGTCTGATAGTTACTCGCCCCAGTTCAATGGTTTCCTCGGTCTTATAAAGGAGTTCCTCGTTCTGCAGTATACCGTGCGTTTTTACCGAGAGGAAACACGTTGTCCATTTTTGCGAGGGTGGGGGCTCTCCGAGGAGAGTCAGCTACTTTAGATACTTTTGACGAGCGGCCTCAACTGCGATTGTCTGGGAGGCTTCTATTGAGTGGGGCTCGTGAGATACTCGTCCGCTTTTACCAGAGAGGAGGTTCATCTGCAAGTAACTGTCCAGATAAATTCAACCACGCCGTCTATTTTGATGAAGGGGGATAAATTCAACCACGCCGTCTGTTTTGATGAAAGGGGACCTCGTCTGAATACATCGTCTTCTAACGAGGACTGTGTGTATGTGTGTGTGTGTGTGGGGGGGGGGGGGGGGGGGGTCCAGATATACACTATTTTCTGGGGGCAGGTCGGCCTGCATTTAAATTACCTTTGAAAGCACGATCGCTTTTACAGATTGTAAATGCGTGTGTGAGGGGAGGGGGTGATGGTTGTGGGGAACCAACAGCTGCCGATCTTACCAGGACGGCTGAAATCGTCGATAAAGGGAGTGCTGCTCGAGTGCAAAGCACTCCGCTTCTGGACTAGGGGTGTGGGCATTGTGCACTCTCAAAAATTCATCCAACCGCGCTCCCAGTGAGCAAGAAAATTATCTTCTAAGGAGAGTACTACTTACTACCGTTGCTTTCACGCGAGTACTTAACTATCGCCCTTGCCATCCACCGTCCACTGCAAAATACGGTCCATGGTCTGATGAAAAGGCCCTCGTCTGAAATGCATAACTGGCGACATTCTCGTCCTCCGTGTGCCAAAGTTCAGCAGGGATGGGAGGACTCTTCTTCAAAGACACTCCTATAATTACTCTCCCCGATTACCTGCTAGCGCATTCTTGACGCGATCCATACACACACTTATGTGGGTAGGATCCCAGTTCAACATATTCGGTGTTAACAAAAGGGTGTTTAACAGGAAGAAAAGTTCAACTGCAGGCTCGGATTTTAATAAACTCTCTATCTCGAGAGCCTGGATTGCCTCTAATGAATAGTCCTATTTGGTTCCCAAAATCATTTAAGAAAAATTATTTGAGTGTGGATTGGTCTCAAATGCAACTAATGGCTCGTGTATTCATAATTTGGACAGTTCTTCACGAAAACCAGAACAAATCAAACATATCCGAATATCACAAAAAGGTTAGCAAATTATAGTCAAGTCTGACTCAGGGTTTGAATTCCAATTAAACCCACATCTTAGGGGTGGGGTGGTGAGGGGTGTACTTTGCAGTGCCCCCAAAGGCAACTATGACTCGTCTTACCATGAGGTGGGTCCATTTGGATGAAAACCAGGCATGGTCGGACGCGGCGTGTGCACATCCAAAGTGCGCAAGGGTATGGCAAGAAGGAAAAATCAGGTTTTGGGCTCGAAATTACAATAATGATCATTATCATAATTTGTGCTCGACGGCATAAAGACAAGGCCCATTCCGACCTTGGCGGAACACATTCGGTGTTGGTAAGTGGATGGCAAATAAGAATTGTTCGATTTCAGGCAGGCCTAGATTTCAATAAAAATCTATATTCTTCAGGACCTGGATTGGTTTTAAAGGTGCTAATTACACGTGTTATTAAGTAAAATGCATGAAAACCAAGGCGGGTCGGATCCTAATTGAACACGCCCGCAAAACACAGAGATGGCAAATAATGAAGGTCCCACTTTAGGCCCAGGTTTCAATAAAATCCTTATCTTGAGAGCCTGTAGTTGTCTCAAAGATAAGAGATGATTCAGGTGAACACGATTTGGGGTCATTGGCATGAAAACCAGTATGCGTCGGCGCTCCGCTAACACATCCACAATTCACAGGAGAATGGGGAATTTTAGAAAAACATGCATTTTGGCTGGATTTAAAAAAAGACCACATCTTGTGAGCACGGAGTGACCCAAATAGCAACAAATAACATGTTTATCTTTACTTGGACTTGTTCGGAAAAAAGCAGACAGAGACTGAAATCCGGTTAAACGTCATTTGGGCAACGTGTTGTATATATTTTTATCATATGGGAGTCATTCAGGCAACGTAATATATATGCTCGCTTTCTATATGAACGCCATTCAGGCAACGTTTTGCATTATTATCAATATTAAATAGACGACATCTAAATAACAAGTATTTGTTTTTTAAAAGTGCGAAGTGGATCAGAAGCTTGAATATCTGTCACAAATACAACATCGGAGTTGCGTTTGCGAAGTGCAATCGTTCCTTGATCAGCACAGTGAACTTCAAGTGAAATTGAAAGATTACGAGGTCGGTTCGCTCATGATCCTCATTCCTCAACTGCAATGTGGCCTTAAACAAGGCTCTTGGTGTCATTTGCCCATGTGAGGTGTGGTGCCATTGTTTACTAATGCACAGAGCATGACAGTACAGTATGTGGTGATATATTTGGTTTCTGACACCTGTCAACCCCGTTTCCATCGGAATAAAATGTTGGAGAGTCTGATAGTTACTCGCCCCAGTTCAGTGGTTTCCTCGGTCTTATAAAGGAGTTCCTCGTTCTGCAGTGTACCGTGCGTTTTTACCGAGAGGAAATACATTGTCCATTTTTGCGAGGGGTGGGGGCTCTCCGAGGACAGCCAGCTACTTTAGATACTTTTGACGAGCGGCCTCAACTGCGATTGTCTGGGGGGCTTCTATTGAGTGGGGCTCGTGAGATACACAACGAAGGTCCCACTTTAGGCCCAGGTTTCAATAAAATCCTTATCTTGAGAGCCTGTAATTGTCTCAAAGATAAGAGATGATTCAGGTGAACACGATTTGGGGTCATTGGCATGAAAACCAGTATGCGTCGGTGCTTCGCTAACGCATCCACAATTCACAGGAGGATGGGAAATTTAAGAAAAATATGCATTTTGGCCGGATTTAAAAAAAACACATCTTGTGAGCACGGAGTGACCCAAATGGCAACAAATAACATGTTTATTGTTATTTGGACTTGTTCGGAGAAAAGCATAGAGAGACTGAAATCCGGTTAAACGTCATTTGGGCAACGTGTTGTATATATTTTTATCATATGGGAGTCATTCAGGCAACGTTATATATATGTTCGCTTTCTATATGAACGCCATTCAGGCAACGTTTTGCATTATTATCAATATTAAATAGACGACATCTAAATAACAAGTATTTGTTTTTTAAAAGTGCGAAGTGGATCAGAATCTTGAATATCTGTCACAAATACAACATCAGAGTTGCGTTTGCGAAGTGCAATCGTTCCTTGATCAGCACAGTGAACTTCAAATTGAAAGATTACGAGGTCGGTTCGCTCATGATCCCCATTCCTCAACTGCAATGTGGCCTTAAACAAGGCTCTTGGTGTCATTTGCCCATGTGAGGTGTGGTGCCATTGTTTACTAATGCACAGAGCATGACAGTACAGTATGTGGTGATATATTTGGATTCTGACACTGTCAACCCCGTTTCCACCGGAATAAAATGTTGGAGAGTCTGATAGTTACTCGTCCCAGTTCAGTGGTTTCCTCGGTCGTATAAAGGAGTTCCTCGTTCTGCAGTGTACCGTGCGTTTTTACCGAGAGGAAATACATTGTCCATTTTTGCGAGGGGTGGGGGCTCTCCGAGGAGAGCCAGCTACTTTAGATACTTTTGACGAGCAGCCTCAACTGCGATTGTCTCGGAGGCTTCTATTGAGTGGGGCTCGTGAGATACACAACAAAGGTTCCACTTTAGGCCCAGGTTTCGATAAAATCCTTATCTTGAGAGCCTGTAATTGTCTCAAATATAAGAGATGATTCGGGTGAACACGATTTGGGGTCGTTGGCATGAAAACCAGTATGAGTCGGTGCTTCGCTAACGCATCCCCAATTCACAGGAGGATGGGAAATTTAAGAAAAATATGCATTTTGGCCGGATTTAGAAAAAGACCACATCTTGAGAGCACGGAGTGACCCAAATGGCAACAAATAACATGTTTATCGTTATTTTACTTGTTCGGTGAAACGCAGACAGAGACTGAAATCCGGTTAAACGTCATTTGTGCAACGTGTTGCATATATTTTTATCATATGGGAGTAGTTTAGGCAACGTTATATATATGTTAGTTTTCTAAATGAACGCCTTTCACACAACGTTTTGCATTTTATCAATTTTAAATAGACTACATCTAAACAACCAGTATTTGTTTTTTTTCAATGTGCGAAGTGGATCAGAATCTTGAATATCCTTCACAAATAGAATATGAGAGTCGAGTTAGTGAAGCGCAATGGTTCATTGATGGCACAGTGATTTTAAAATTGAAAGCTCACGGTAACCGTAACTGTTCGCTGATGATCCTCATTCATCATCTGCCATCCGTGAGCCCTTAGACAAGGTTCTTGGAGTCTTTTTCCCATGTACTATGTGGTACCATTGCGTACTAAGGCACAGAGCACAACAGAACAGCATGCGGGGTACACTGGCTTCTGACACTTTCAACACGGTATCCACCAGATTAAAATGTTGGGGAGTCTAATAGTTACTTGTCGCAGCTCGGTTGTTTTTTCGGCTGCGTTAACCAGCAAAATAGTCGCGTTCGTGTGTATGTATGCGTGCCAATGGTTCAAATGAAAGTGTCAATGACACTTTAGCATAACCTGACTTTGTGTTGTGTTTTGTGAAATGGATAATGTTGTCTATGAATTGATTATGAAATACGACAAGAAGTTTGATAAATGAGAATATGTTAATTTCTGTTCCCTGTATGCTATGTTTCCAATAAGAATAGTTCGAAGTTTAGACTGTACTAAAGAAATGAGGCCTGGGTTAATGTGGCACTCAGTTAATGCATGGCGACCAAAGTTACCAAGTTTCAGTAAACTTATTCCAAAACAAGCCATTTTACCAGGTTGCAATGAACTCCCTTGTTAAATATAGCTCGAAGACGTTGCTGAAGGAATCTAGTTCACACGACAGCTCGGCGGTCACGGTTGGCCGATCATGCCCAAAATAGGAAAGACTCACTTAGAGATCATACCGCGTTATTCTACCAACTTGCAATGGAATCCTTTCATAAAAACAACCTGTAGACAGTACTAAAGGAATATAGGTCAACTGACCAGGCGGGATAACAGCTGAACGATCGCGACCAAAACAGAGAAGACTCATCAAAACATTATACCGAGTTATCCGTCCAAGTTAACATGAAATCGCTTAACAAATATGAACTGTAGACTGTGCTAACAAATCTACGTCATAGGCGTCGATCATGACATTATACTGAGTCATCCTACAATTTTGCAATGGAATTCCCTTAATAAATGCAATCTGTAGACTGGGCCAAAGAAATCTAGGTAACGCGCCTCTGCGATAGTCACGGTTGACTGAACCCAACCAAACAGGACGTTCTGCTCCAGTAATTACGCAGAGTCATCCTACGACGTTAAAATATAATCCCTTCATAAATATGACCTGTGGAGTGTGGTAAAGATTTTCGGGCTTCGGGACTTGTAGCCGTCACGGTGGACCGATCGCTATCAAAAGGGCGCGTTCTTGTCTAGACATCATACGGAGTCACCCTATAAAGATTCAATGAAATCCCTTCCTAAATACGACCTTTAGACTATGTTAAAGTTTTTCGGGCTTCGGGCTTCGGACCCGCGTAGCCGTCAGGGTTGACCGATCACGACTAAAATAGGACGTTCTCGTCTAGACATTATACTGAGTCTTTGTACCGAGTTACGATGAAGTCCCTTCATAAATACAAGATTTGGACTGTACTAAAAGTTTTTGGGTTTCAGCCTCGGGCACTTAACACGGCGTACTGATGCAAAAAAAAGGGGGAAGTCTCACCCCGACCTGACCGTGAAACCACATATGGAATTTTGTGATGATCTGACAAGTACTACGGGGTGTAGACTGTGGAAAAGAAAATCTGAACAGACTGACAGACAGATTGACTTCCGTACGAGTGGTGGTAATAGCTTATCTTGACATTGTCAAGTTCAGTTATAACGCAGTATGAACTAACGATCCACTAGAACAAATTATATGGGATGTGGATGCTATGCCAAAGTAAAATGGCAAAACAAACAGGAAAACATATTTTATGCACTTCAGCAAGCGTAAGATATCGTCCCTTCATTAATTCCTACTGAAAGTGAAATCATGAAAAATATGGCTGAAGATAAGTGGTGCTCGAAATATTCCCCACAATATATCCGGTAAGTACAGACACCTGTCGATGTATCTGCCGAGGAACCTGCTCACAGATTGATTTGGGATTAAGTTGGCAGACTGGTCGGCGAGTGGATTTCATCTGGTCAACATGCCCATAGCGCGTTGAGGATACACCATTCAGTAAAGAGAGTGCTTTCGCGTACAAAGCACACCGCATTCTAACGAGGGCTGGGTGCACTGTTCACTCTCAAAAACTCATTCAACTGCGCTCCCTCATAGTAAGACGCTCATCTTCTGAAGAGAGTATTAGTTACTGCCGTGGCTTTCCCGCTCATGGTTAGCTATCTCGACCTTACCTTCCACTTTGGTAAGAGGAAGCCCTCGCCTAGAAGTACGGTCGTGTTCTGATGAAAAAACCCACACCTAAAATGCACAGTTCGTGATCAAAATCGGTGAAGCTCTCGTCTCTCTGTTTATGAAATGAAATACAAGAACTGATAACTGAGAATATGTTAATTTCTATTCTCTGTTTGCTATGTTTGGAATAAGAATAATTTAAGGTTTAGACTGTGCTGAAGAAGTGAGGCCTGAGTATAAATTATTTCAAAAAGAGTCATCCTACCAAGTTCCAATGAAATTCCTTTATAAATATAACTCGCAGACATTGCCAAAGGAATCTATGTCACATGACAGCTCGGCGGTCACAGTTGGCCGATCATTACCAAAATAGGAGAGTTCCATCTAGATATCATACCAAGTTATCCTACGTCACGGCTGATCAATTTTGCAATATCATACCAAGTTATCCTACGTCACGGCTGATCAATTTTGCAATGACAAAGCTTTATTAAATGCAATCTGCAGACTGTGCTAAAGGAATCTAGGAAACGCCCCATGCGGCCGTCACGGTTGACTGAAACCGACCAAAAAATTCTCATCTCGACATTATACAGAGTCATCCTACGAAGTTAAAATCAAATACCTTCGTAAAAACGACCTGTAGACTGTGGAAAACATGCTCGGGCTTCGGGCCCGCGTAGCTGTCAAGGTGGGCCGATCGAGACCAAAAGGGGACGTTTTCTTCCTTCTGCACATTATACGGAGGAATCGTCGTACAAAGTTACAATAAAATCACTTTATAAATACTACCTGTAGGGTGTGTGAGTGGTTTTCGGGCTTCGGACCACGTAGCCGTTACGGCCGATCGGTCGCGACCAAAAGTGGACGTTCTCATCTAGACATTCGAAGTTTTCCCACCAAGTTACAACGAAATCCCTTCATAAATTCGACCTGGGAGCTGTACTGAATGTTTTCGTGTTTCAGGCTCCGACAGCCGTCACAACTGACCGATCACGGCCAGAAGTGGACATTGTCATCCGGAAAGGACATTAAACCAGCATGTGAACATTCGCGAGGATCCGAGTAGAACTGTGGAGTGTAACCTATGTTAAAGTAAATGTAAACAGACTGACAGACTTCCACACGCGTGATGGAAATAATAGCTTATCTTGGCTTTGTCAAGTTGAGCTAAAAATCCGTATGAACCTACGATCCACTAAACCAAATATAGATGCGATGTGGTGCAAGGCCAAAGTAAAAGGCCAAGAAAAACCTGAACAGTTGTTTCATACATTTTAGTAAACGTAACCGATCTTCCCATCATCAATTCCTACTGAAACTGGTATCGGGAAAAATATGGCTAAAGATGGATCGTCCTCGAAATATTTCCCACGATATAGCCGGTAAGTACAGACACCTGTCGGAGTAAATGTCGGGGAATCTGCCCACACATTGATTTGAGATTAATTTGGTAGACTGGTCTGCGAGTGAATTCCATCTGGTCAAATTGCTCCATACCGCGTCGAGGATACATCACTCAGTGAAGAGAGAGTGTCTTCAGATCTACACATACAACCGGTATAGGTTTATGACCCGACAGATGACCCGCCCTACCCATGCATACACATACTCTCAGTCAAACACACCAACATCTGTCCTTGTTTACTTGAGTTTAAATGAAGAACGTACTATTGGACGAAACTATATATTTTACAATAACGAACAGAGAAATTTATTATAAATGAAGAAGATTGGTCTGTTACAGGGTGGTTATTTAGCACTGTCCACAATACATCAAAGGGAGGGGGGGGGGGGGTGGTGGATCGTTCAAAATCGGGTCGTATTCACTCAACACAGTGGATGTGGGTTAATTTGTAGCCTAACTGATTTAAGAGTATAATTCTGCAGTGAGCTGTGGGTGAGCTTTCAGATAATGAAGGTCCCACTTTAGGCCCAGGTTTCAATAAACTCCTTATCTTGAGAGCCTGTAGTTGTCTCAAAGATAAGAGATGATTCAGGTGAACACGATTTGGGGTCATTGGCATGAAAACCAGTATGCGTCGGTGCTTCGCTAACGCATCCACAATTCACAGGAGGATGGGAAATTTAAGAAAAATATGCATTTTGGCCGGATTTAAAAAAGACCACATCTTGTGAGCACGGAGTGACCCAAATGGCAACAAATCACATGTTTATCGTTATTTGGACTTGTTCGGAGAAAAGCAAACAGAGACTGAAATCCGGTTAAACGTCATTTGGGCAACGTGCTGTATATATTTTTATCATATGGGAGTCATTCAGGCAACGTAATATATATGCTCGCTTTCTATATGAACGCCATTCAGGCAACGTTTTGCATTATTATCAATATTAAATAGACGACATCTAAATAACAAGTATTTGTTTTTTAAAAGTGCGAAGTGGATCAGAAGCTTGAATATCTGTCACAAATACAACATCAGAGTTACGTATGCGAAGTGCAATCGTTCCTTGATCAGCACAGTGAACTTCAAATTGAAAGATTACGAGGTCGGTTCGCTCATGATCCTCATTCCTCAACTGCAATGTGGCCTTAAACAAGGCTCTTGGTGCCATTTACCCATGTGAGGTGTGGTGCCATTGTTTACTAATGCACAGAGCATGACAGTACAGTATGTGGTGATATATTTGGCTTCTGACACTGTCAACCCCGTTTCCACCGGAATAAAATGTTGGAGAGTCTGATAGTTACTCGCCCCAGTTCAGTGGTTTCCTCGGTCGTATAAAGGAGTTCCTCGTTCTGCAGTGTACCGTGCGTTTTTACCGAGAGGAAATACATTGTCCATTTTTGCGAGGGGTGGGGGCTCTCCGAGAAGAGCCAGCTACTTTCGATACTTTTGACGAGCGGCCTCAACTGCGATTGTCTCGGAGGCTTCTATTGAGTGGGGCTCGTGAGATACACAACGAAGGTCCCACTTTAGGCCCAGGTTTCAATAAAATCCTTATCTTGAGAGCCTGTAATTGTCTCAAAGATAAGAGATGATTCGGGTGAACACGATTTGGGGTCGTTGGCATGAAAACCAGTATGAGTCGGTGCTTCGCTAACGCATCCCCAATTCACAGGAGGATGGGAAATTTAACAAAAATATGCATTTTGGCCGGATTTAAAAAAAGACCACATCTTGAGAGCACGGAGTGACCCAAATGGCAACAAATAACATGTTTATCGTTATTTTACTTGTTCGGTGAAACGCAGACAGAGACTGAAATCCGGTTAAACGTCATTTGCGCAACGTGTTGCATATATTTTTATCATATGGGAGTAGTTTAGGCAACGTTATATATATGTTAGTTTTCTAAATGAACGCCTTTCACACAACGTTTTGCATTTTATCAATTTTAAATAGACTACATCTAAACAACCAGTATTTGTTTTTTTTTCAATGTGCGAAGTGGATCAGAATCTTGAATATCCGTCACAAATGGAATATGAGAGCCGAGTTAGTGAAGCGCAATGGTTCATTGATGGCACAGTGATTTTAAAATTGAAAGCTCACGGTAACCGTAACTGTTCGCTGATGATCCTCATTCATCATCTGCCATCCGTGAGCCCTTAGACAAGGTTCTTGGAGTCTTTTTTCCCATGTACTATGTGGTACCATTGCGTACTAATGCACAGAGCACAACAGAACAGCATGCGGGGTACACTGGCTTCTGACACTTTCAACACGGTATCCACCAGATTAAAATATTGGGGAGTCTAATAGTTACTTGTCGCAGCTCGGTTGTTTTTTCGGCTGCGTTAACCAGCAAAATAGTCGCGTTTGTGTGTATGTATGCGTGCCAATGGTTCAAATGAAAGTGCCAATGACACTTTAGCATAACCTGACTTTGTGTTGTGTTTTGTGAAATGGATAATGTTGTCTATGAATTGATTATGAAATACGACAAGAAGTTTGATAAATGAGAATATGTTAATTTCTGTTCCCTGTATGCTATGTTTCCAATAAGAATAGTTCGAAGTTTAGACTGTACTAAAGAAATGAGGCCTGGGTTAATGTGGCACTCAGTTAATGCATGGCGACCAAAGTTACCAAGTTTCAGTAAACTTATTCCAAAACAAGCCATTTTACCAGGTTGCAATGGACTCCCTTGTTAAATATAGCTCGAGGACGTTGCTGAAGGAATCTAGTTCACACGACAGCTCGGCGGTCACGGTTGGCCGATCATGCCCAAAATAGGAAAGACTCACTTAGAGATCATACCGCGTTATTCTACCAACTTGCAATGGAATCCTTTCATAAAAACAACCTGTAGAAAGTACTAAAGGAATATAGGTCAACTGACCAGGCGGGATAACGGCTGAACGATCGCGACCAAAACAGAGCAGACTCATTTAAACATTATACCGAGTTATCCGTCCAAGTTAACAAGAAGTCGCTTAACAAATATAAACTGTAGACTGTGCTAACAAATCTACGTCATAGGCGTCGATCATGACATTATACTGAGTCATCCTACAATTTTGCAATGGAATTCCCTTAATAAATGCAATCTGTAGACTGGGCCAAAGAAATCTAGGTAACGCGCCTCTGCGATAGTCACGGTTGACTGAACCCAACCAAACAGGACGTTCTGCTCCAGTAATTACGCAGAGTCATCCTACGACGTTAAAATATAATCCCTTCATAAATATGACCTGTGGAGTGTGGTAAAGATTTTCGGGCTTCGGGACTTGTAGCCGTCACGGTGGACCGATCGCTATCAAAAGGGCGCGTTCTTGTTTAGACATCATACGGAGTCACCCTATAAAGATTCAATGAAATCCCTTCCTAAATACGACCTTTAGACTATGTTAAAGTTTTTCGGGCTTCGGGCTTCGGACCCGCGTAGCCGTCAGGGTTGACCGATCACGACTAAAATAGGACGTTCTCGTCTAGACATTATACTGAGTCTTTGTACCGAGTTACGATGAAATCCCTTCATAAATACGAGATTTGGACTGTACTAAAAGTTTTTGGGTTTCAGCCTCGGGCATTTAACACGGCGTACTGATGCGAACAAAAGGGGGAAGTCTCACCCAGACATGACCGTGAACCCAGATATGGAATTTTGTGATGATCTGACAAGTACTACGGGGTGTAGACTGTGGAAAAGAAAATCTGAACAGACTGACAGACAGACTGACTTCCGTACGAGTGGTGGTAATAGCTTATCTTGACATTGTCAAGTTCAGTTATAAAGCAGTATGAACTAACGACCCACTAGAACAAATTATATGGGATGTGGATGCTATGCCAAAGTAAAATGGCAAGACAAACAGGAAAACATATTTTATGCACTTCAGCAAGCGTAAGCTATCGTCCCTTCATTAATTCCTACTGAAAGTGAAATCATGAAAAATATGGCTGAAGATAAGTGGTGCTCGAAATATTCCCCACAATATATCCGGTAAGTACAGACACCTGTCGATGTATCTGCCGAGGAACCTGCTCACAGATTGATTTGGGATTAAGTTGGCAGACTGGTCGGCGTGTGGATTTCATCTGGTCAACATGCCCATAGCGCGTTGAGGATACACCATTCAGTAAAGAGAGTGCTTTCGTGTACAAAGCACTCCGCATTCTAACGAGGGCTGGGTGCACTGTTCACTCTCAAAAACTCATTCAACTGCGCTCCCTCATAGTAAGACGCTCATCTTCTGAAGAGAGTATTAGTTACTGCCGTGGCTTTTCCGCTCATGGTTAGCTATCTCGACCTTACCTTCCACTTTGGTAAGAGGAAGCCCTCGCCTAGAAGTACGGTCCGTGTTCTGATGAAAAAACCCTCACCTAAAATGCACAGTTCGTGATCAAAATCGGTGAAGCTCTCGTCTCTCTGTTTATGAAATGAAATACAAGAACTGATAACTGAGAATATGTTAATTTCTATTCTCTGTTTGCTATGTTTGGAATAAGAATAATTTAAGGTTTAGACTGTGCTGAAGAAGTGAGGCCTGAGTATAAATTATTTCAAAAAGAGTCATCCTACCAAGTTCCAATGAAATTCCTTTATAAATATAACTCGCAGACATTGCCAAAGGAATCTAGGTCACATGACAGCTCGGCGGTCACAGTTGGCCGATCATTACCAAAATAGGAGAGTTCCATCTAGATATCATACCAAGTTATCCTACGTCACGGCTGATCAATTTTGCAATATCATACCAAGGTATCCTACGTCACGGCTGATCAATTTTGCAATGACAAAGCTTTATTAAATGCAATCTGCAGACTGTGCTTAAGGAATCTAGGAAACGCCCCATGCGGCCGTCACAGTTGACTGAAACCGACCAAAAAATTCTCATCTCGACATTATACAGAGTCATCCTACGAAGTTAAAATCAAATACCTTCGTAAAAACGACCTGTAGACTGTGGAAAACATGTTCGGGCTTCGGGCCGGCGTAGCTGTCAAGGTGGGCCGATAGAGACCAAAAGGGGACGTTTTCTTCCTTCTGCACATTATACGGAGGAATCGTCGTACAAAGTTACAATAAAATCACTTTATAAATACTACCTGTAGGGTGTGTGAGTGGTTTTCGGGCTTCGGACCACGTAGCCGTTACGGCCGATCGGTCGCGACCAAAAGTGGACGTTCTCATCTAGACATTCGAAGTTTTCCCACCAAGTTACAACGAAATCCCTTCATAAATTCGACCTGGGAGCTGTACTGAATGTTTTCGTGTTTCAGGCTCCGACAGCCGTCACAACTGACCGATCACGGCCAGAAGTGGACATTGTCATCCGGAAAGGACCTTAAACCAGCATGTGAACATTCGCGAGGATCCGAGTAGAACTGTGGAGTGTAACCTATGTTAAAGTAAATGTAAACAGACTGACAGACTTCCACACGCGTGATGGAAATAATAGCTTATCTTGACTTTGTCAAGTTGAGCTAAAAATCCGTATGAACCTACGATCCACTAAAGCAAATATAGATGGGATGTGGTGCAAGGCCAAAGTAAAAGGGCAAAAAAAAACCTGAACAGATGTTTCATACATTTTAGTAAACGTAACCGATCTTCCCATCATCAATTCCTACTGAAACTGGTATCAGGAAAAATATGGCTAAAGATGGATCGTCCTCGAAATATTTCCCACGATATAGCCGGTAAGTACAGACACCTGTCGGAGTAAATGTCGGGGAATCTGCCCACACATTGATTTGAGATTAATTTGGTAGACTGGTCTGCGAGTGAATTCCATCTGGTCAAATTGCTCCATACCGCGTCGAGGATACACCACTCAGTGAAGAGAGAGTGTCTTCACATCTACACATACAACCGGAATAGGTTTATGACCCGACAGATAACCCGCCCTACCCAAGCATACACATACCCTCAGTCAAACACACCAACATCTGTCCTTGTTTACTTGAGTTTAAATGAAGAACGTACTATTGGACGAAACTATATATTTTACAATAACAAACAGAGAAATTTATTATAAATGAAGAAGATTGGTCTGTTACAGGGTGGTTATTTAGCACTGTCCACAATACATCAAAGGGAGGGGGGGGGGGGGCGGGGGTGGTGGATCGTACCAAATCGGGTCGTATTCACTCAACACAGTGGGTGTGGGTTAATTTGTAGCCTAACTGATTTAAGAGTATAATTCTGCAGTGAGCTGTGGGTGAGCTTTCAAATAATGAAGGTCCCACTTTAGGCCCAGGTTTCAATAAACTCCTTATCTTGAGAGGCTGTAGTTGTCTCAAAGATAAGAGATGATTCAGGTGAACACGATTTGGGGTCATTGGCATGAAAACCAGTATGCGTCTGTGCTTCGCTAACGCATCCACAATTCACAGGAGGATGGGAAATTTAAGAAAAATATGCATTTTGGCCGGATTTAAAAAAGACCACATCTTGTGAGCACGGAGTGACCCAAATGGCAACAAATCACATGTTTATCGTTATTTGGACTTGTTCGGAGAAAAGCAGACAGAGACTGAAATCCGGTTAAACGTCATTTGGGGAACGTGTTGTATATATTTTTATCACATGGGAGTCATTCAGGCAACGTAATATATATGCTCGCTTTCTATATGAACGCCATTCAGGCAACGTTTTGCATTATTATCAATATTAAATAGACGACATCTAAATAACAAGTATTTGTTTTTTAAAAGTGCGAAGTGGATCAGAAGCTTGAATATCTGTCACAAATACAACATCAGAGTTGCGTTTGCGAAGTGCAATCTTTCCTTGATCAGCACAGTGAACTTCAAATTGAAAGATTACGAGGTCGGTTCGCTCATGATCCTCATTCCTCAACTGCAATGTGGCCTTAAACAAGGCTCTTGGTGTAATTTGCCCATGTGAGGTGTGGTGCCATTGTTTACTAATGCACAGAGCATGACAGTACAGTATGTGGTGATATATTTGGTTTCCGACACTGTCAACCCCGTTTCCATCGGAATAAAATGTTGGAGAGTCTGATAGTTACTCGCCCCAGTTCAGTGGTTTCCTCGGTCTTATAAAGGAGTTCCTTGTTCTGCAGTGTACCGTGCGTTTTTACCGAGAGGAAATACATTGTCCATTTTTGCGAGGGGTGGGGGCTCTCCGAGGACAGCCAGCTACTTTAGATACTTTTGACGAGCGGCCTCAACTGCGATTGTCTGGGGGGCTTCTATTGAGGGGGGCTCGAGAGATACACAACGAAGGTCCCACTTTAGGCCCAGGTTTCAATAAAATCCTTATCTTGAGAGCCTGTAATTGTCTCAAAGATAAGAGATGATTCAGGTGAACACGATTTGGGGTCATTGGCATGAAAACCAGTATGCGTCGGTGCTTCGCTAACGCATCCACAATTCACAGGAGGATGGGAAATTTATGAAAAATATGCATTTTGGCCGGATTTAAAAAAAACACATCCTGTGAGCACGGAGTGACCCAAATGGCAACAAATAACATGTTTATCGTTATTTGGACTTGTTCGGAGAAAAGCTCAGAGAGACTGAAATCCGGTTAAACGTCATTTGGGCAACGTGTTGTATATATTTTTATCATATGGGAGTCATTCAGGCAACGTTATATATATGTTCGCTTTCTATATGAACGCCATTCAGGCAACGTTTTGCATTATTATCAATATTAAATAGACGACATCTAAATAACAAGTATTTGTTTTTTAAAAGTGCGAAGTGGATCAGAATCTTGAATATCTGTCACAAATACAGCATCAGAGTTGCGTTTGCGAAGTGCAATCGTTCCTTGATCAGCACAGTGAACTTCAAATTGAAAGATTACGAGGTCGGTTCGCTCATGATCCTCATTCCTCAACTGCAATGTGGCCTTAAACAAGGCTCTTGGTGTCATTTGCCCATGTGAGGTGTGGTGCCATTGTTTACTAATGCACAGAGCATCACAGTACAGTATGTGGTGATATATTTGGCTTCTGACACTGTCAACCCCGTTTCCACCGGAATAAAATGTTGGAGAGTCTGATAGTTACTCGCCCCAGTTCAGTGGTTTCCTCGGTCGTATAAAGGAGTTCCTCGTTCTGCAGTGTACCGTGCGTTTTTACCGAGAGGAAATACATTGTCCATTTTTGCGAGGGGTGGGGGCTCTCCGAGGAGAGCCAGCTACTTTAGATACTTTTGACGAGCGGCCTCAACTGCGATTGTCTCGGAGGCTTCTATTGAGTGGGGCTCGTGAGATACACAACGAAGGTCCCACTTTAGGCCCAGGTTTCAATAAAATCCTTATCTTGAGAGCCTGTAATTGTCTCAAAGATAAGAGATGATTCGGGTGAACACGATTTGGGGTCGTTGGCATGAAAACCAGTATGAGTCGGTGCTTCGCTAACGCATCCCCAATTCACAGGAGGATGGGAAATTTAAGAAAAATATGCATTTTGGCCGGATTTAAAAAAAGAACACATCTTGAGAGCACGGAGTGACCCAAATGGCAACAAATAACATGTTTATCGTTATTTTACTTGTTCGGTGAAACGCAGACAGAGACTGAAATCCGGTTAAACGTCATTTGCGCAACGTGTTGCATATATTTTTATCATATGGGAGTAGTTTAGGCAACGTTATATATATGTTAGTTTTCTAAATGAACGCCTTTCACACAACGTTTTGCATTTTATCAATTTTAAATAGACTACATCTAAACAACCAGTATTTGTTTTTTTTTTCAATGTGCGAAGTGGATCAGAATCTTGAATATCCGTCACAAATGGAATATGAGAGCCGAGTTAGTGAAGCGCAATGGTTCATTGATGGCACAGTGATTTTAAAATTGAAAGCTCACGGTAACCGTAACTGTTCGCTGATGATCCTCATTCATCATCTGCCATCCGTGAGCCCTTAGACAAGGTTCTTGGAGTCTTTTGCCCATGTACTATGTGGTACCATTGCGTACTAATGCACAGAGCACAACAGAACAGCATGCGGGGTACACTGGCTTCTGACACTTTCAACACGGTATCCACCAGATTAAAATGTTGGGGAGTCTAATAGTTACTTGTCGCAGCTCGGTTGTTTTTTCGGCTGCGTTAACCAGCAAAAGAGTCGCGTTCGTGTGTATGTATGCGTGCCAATGGTTCAAATGAAAGTGTCAATGACACTTTAGCATAACCTGACTTTGTGTTGTGTTTTGTGAAATGGATAATGTTGTCTATGAATTGATTATGAAATACGACAAGAAGTTTGATAAATGAGAATATGTTAATTTCTGTTCCCTGTATGCTATGTTTCCAATAAGAATAGTTCGAAGTTTAGACTGTACTAAAGAAATGAGGCCTGGGTTAATGTGGCACTCAGTTAATGCATGGCGACCAAAGTTACCAAGTTTCAGTAAACTTATTCCAAAACAAGCCATTTTACCAGGTTGCAATGGACTCCCTTGTTAAATATAGCTCGAGGACGTTGCTGAAGGAATCTAGTTCACACGACAGCTCGGCGGTCACGGTTGGCCGATCATGCCCAAAATAGGAAAGACTCACTTAGAGATCATACCGCGTTATTCTACCAACTTGCAATGGAATCCTTTCATAAAAGCAACCTGTAGACAGTACTAAAGGAATATAGGTCAACTGACCAGGCGGGATAACGGCTGAACGATCGCGACCAAAACAGAGCAGACTCATTTAAACATTATACCGAGTTATCCGTCCAAGTTAACATGAAGTCGCTTAACAAATATAAACTGTAGACTGTGCTAACAAATCTACGTCATAGGCGTCGATGATGACATTATACTGAGTCATCCTACAATTTTGCAATGGAATTCCCTTAATAAATGCAATCTGTAGACTGGGCCAAAGAAATCTAGGTAACGCGCCTCTGCGATAGTCACGGTTGACTGAACCCAACCAAACAGGACGTTCTGCTCCAGTAATTACGCAGAGTCATCCTACGACGTTAAAATATAATCCCTTCATAAATATGACCTGTGGAGTGTGGTAAAGATTTTCGGGCTTCGGGACTTGTAGCCGTCACGGTGGACCGATCGCTATCCAAAGGGCGCGTTCTTGTCTAGACATCATACGGAGTCACCCTATAAAGATTCAATGAAATCCCTTCCTAAATACGACCTTTAGACTATGTTAACGTTTTTCGGGCTTCGGGCTTCGGACCCGCGTAGCCGTCAGGGTTGACCGATCACGACTAAAATAGGACGTTCTCGTCTAGACATTATACTGAGTCTTTGTACCGAGTTACGATGAAATCCCTTCATAAATACGAGATTTGGACTGTACTAAAAGTTTTTGGGTTTCAGCCTCGGGCATTTAACACGGCGTACTGATGCGAACAAAAGGGGGAAGTCTCACCCAGACATGACCGTGAACCCAGATATGGAATTTTGTGATGATCTGACAAGTACTACGGGGTGTAGACTGTGGAAAAGAAAATCTGAACAGACTGACAGACAGACTGACTTCCGTACGAGTGGTGGTAATAGCTTATCTTGACATTGTCAAGTTCAGTTATAAAGCAGTATGAACTAACGACCCACTAGAACAAATTATATGGGATGTGGATGCTATGCCAAAGTAAAATGGCAAGACAAACAGGAATACATATTTTATGCACTTCAGCAAGCGTAAGCTATCGTCCCTTCATTAATTCCTACTGAAAGTGAAATCATGAAAAATATGGCTGAAGATAAGTGGTGCTCGAAATATTCCCCACAATATATCCGGTAAGTACAGACACCTGTCGATGTATCTGCCGAGGAACCTGCTCACAGATTGATTTGGGATTAAGTTGGCAGACTGGTCGGCGAGTGGATTTCATCTGGTCAACATGCCCATAGCGCGTTGAGGATACACCATTCAGTAAAGAGAGTGCTTTCGTGTACAAAGCACTCCGCATTCTAACGAGGGCTGGGTGCACTGTTCACTCTCAAAAACTCATTCAACTGCGCTCCCTCATAGTAAGACGCTCATCTTCTGAAGAGAGTATTAGTTACTGCCGTGGCTTTTCCGCTCATGGTTAGCTATCTCGACCTTACCTTCCACTTTGGTAAGAGGAAGCCCTCGCCCAGAAGTACGGTCCGTGTTCTGATGAAAAAACCCTCACCTAAAATGCACAGTTCGTGATCAAAATCGGTGAAGCTCTCGTCTCTCTGTTTATGAAATGAAATACAAGAACTGATAACTGAGAATATGTTAATTTCTATTCTCTGTTTGCTATGTTTGGAATAAGAATAATTTAAGGTTTAGACTGTGCTGAAGAAGTGAGGCCTGAGTATAAATTATTTCAAAAAGAGTCATCCTACCAAGTTCCAATGAAATTCCTTTATAAATATAACTCGCAGACATTGCCAAAGGAATCTAGGTCACATGACAGCTCGGCGGTCACAGTTGGCCGATCATTACCAAAATAGGAGAGTTCCATCTAGATATCATACCAAGTTATCCTACGTCACGGCTGATCAATTTTGCAATATCATACCAAGGTATCCTACGTCACGGCTGATCAATTTTGCAATGACAAAGCTTTATTAAATGCAATCTGCAGACTGTGCTAAAGGAATCTAAGAAACGCCCCATGCGGCCGTCACAGTTGACTGAAACCGACCAAAAAGTTCTCATCTCGACATTATACAGAGTCATCCTACGAAGTTAAAATCAAATACCTTCGTAAAAACGACCTGTAGACTGTGGAAAACATGTTCGGGCTTCGGGCCCGCGTAGCTGTCAAGGTGGGCCGATAGAGACCAAAAGGGAACGTTTTCTTCCTACTGCACATTATACGGAGGAATCGTCGTACAAAGTTACAATAAAATCACTTTATAAATACTACCTGTAGGGTGTGTGAGTGGTTTTCGGGCTTCGGACCACGTAGCCGTTACGGCCGATCGGTCGCGACCAAAAGTGGACGTTCTCATCTAGACATTCGAAGTTTTCCCACCAAGTTACAACGAAATCCCTTCATAAATTCGACATGGGAGCTGTACTGAATGTTTTCGTGTTTCAGGCTCCGACAGCCGTCACAACTGACCGATCACGGCCAGAAGTGGACATTGTCATTCCGAAAGGACCTTAAACCAGCATGTGAACATTCGCGAGGATCCGGGTAGAACTGTGGAGTGTAACCTATGTTAAAGTAAATGTAAACAGACTGACAGACTTCCACACGCGTGATGGAAATAATAGCTTATCTTGACTTTGTCAAGTTGAGCTAAAAATCCGTATGAACCTACGATCCACTAAAGCAAATATAGATGGGATGTGGTGCAAGGCCAAAGTAAAATGGCAAAAAAAACCTGAACAGATGTTTCATACATTTTAGTAAACGTAACCGATCTTCCCATCATCAATTCCTACTGAAACTGGTATCAGGAAAAATATGGCTAAAGATGGATCGTCCTCGAAATATTTCCCACGATATAGCCGGTAAGTACAGACACCTGTCGGAGTAAATGTCGGGGAATCTGCCCACACATTGATTTGAGATTAATTTGGTAGACTGGTCTGCGAGTGAATTCCATCTGGTCAAATTGCTCCATACCGCGTCGAGGATACACCACTCAGTGAAGAGAGAGTGTCTTCACATCTACACATACAACCGGTATAGGTTTATGACCCGACAGATAACCCGCCCTACCCAAGCATACCCATACCCTCAGTCAAACACACCAACATCTGTCCTTGTTTACTTGAGTTTAAATGAAGAACGTACTATTGGACGAAACTATATATTTTACAATAACAAACAGAGAAATTTATTATAAATGAAGAAGATTGGTCTGTTACAGGGTGGTTATTTAGCACTGTCCACAATACATCAAAGGGAGGGGGTGGTGGATCGTACAAAATCGGGTCGTATTCACTCAACACAGTGGATGTGGGTTAATTTGTAGCCTAACTGATTTAAGAGTATAATTCTGCAGTGAGCCGTGGGTGAGCTTTCAAATAATGAAGGTCCCACTTTAGGCCCAGGTTTCAATAAACTCCTTATCTTGAGAGCCTGTAGTTGTCTCAAAGATAAGAGATGATTCAGGTGAACACGATTTGGGGTCATTGGCATGAAAACCAAAGACCACATCTTGTGAGCACGGAGTAACCCAAATGGCAACAAATCACGTGTTTATCGTTATTTGGACTTGTTCGGAGAAAAGCAGACAGAGACTGAAATCCGGTTAAACGTTATTTGGGCAACGTGTTGTATATATTTTTATCATATGGAAGTCATTCAGGCAACGTTATATATATGTTCGCTTTCTATATGAACGCCATTCAGGCAACGTTTTGCATTATTATCAATACTAAATAGACGACATCTAAATAACAAGTATTTGTTTTTCAAAAGTGCGAAGTGGATCAGAATCTTGAATATCTGTCACAAATACAACAGCGGAGTTGCGTTTGCGAAGTGCAATCATTCCTTGGTCAGCACAGTGAACTTCAAATTGAACGATTACGAGGACGGTTCGCTCATGATCCTCATTCCTCAACTGCAATGTGGCCTTAGACAAGACCCTTGGTGTCATTTGCCCATGTGAGGTGTGGTGCCATTGTTTACTAATGCGCACACATGACAGTACACTATGCGGTGATATATTTGGCTTCCGACACTGTCAACCCCGTTTCCACCGGAATAAAATGTTGGAGAGTCTGATAGTTACTCGCCCCAGTTCAATGGTTTCCTCCGGTCTTATAAAGGAGGTCCTCGTTCTGCAGTGTATCGTGCGCTTTTACCGAGAGGAAATACATTGTCCATTTTTGCGAGGGGTGGGGGCTCTCCGATGAGAGCCAGCTACTTTAGATACATATATATATGTTCGTTTTCTAAATGAACGCCATTCACGCAACGTTTTGCATTTTATCAATATTAAATAGACTACATATAAACAACCAGTATTTGTTTTTCTTTTAAAGAACGAAGTGGATCAGAATCTTGAATATCTGTCACAAATGGAATATCAGTCGAGTTTGAGAAGCGCAATGGTTCATTGATAGGCACAATGATTTTAAAATTGGAAGATCACGGTGACTGTTCGCTGATGATCCTCATTCATCATCTGCCATCCGTGAGTTCTTCGACAAGATTCTTGGTGTCATTTCACCATGTACTATGTGGTACTATTGCGTACTAATGCACACAGCAAAACAGAACATCACGCGGATGTTTACCTGGCTTCTGACACTGTCAACCCCGGATCCAGCGGGTTAAAAAGTTGGAGAGTCTGATAGTTACTTGTCACAGCTAGGTTGTTTTCTCCGACTGCGTTAACCAGCAAAGTAGTCGCGTTTGTATGTATGTATGCGTACCAATGGTTCAAATGGAAGTGCCGATGACACTTAAGCATAGCCTGCATGTGTAGTGTTTTGTGAAATGGATAATATTCAATGTCTCTTGGATTTTGAAATACGACAAGAATTTCGATATGTTGTTTTCTGTTCCCTGATTTCTGTACATAGATTTCAATAAAAACCTATCATCTTTAGAAACATGAGCGGTCTAACAGGTGCTAATTACGTGTGTTATCAAGTAAATTGCATGAAAACCACATTGGATCAGATCCAAATTGAACACATGCGAAGTACACAGGGGTGGCAAACAAGGAAAGTCACATTTTAGGTTCAAGTTTCAATGAAATCCTCAACTGGGGAGCCTGTGATTGTCATCTTGAGAGCACGGGGTGACCCAAATAGCAACTAATAACACCTTTATCGTTATTTGGACTTGTTTGGGTGAAAAGCAGGCAGAATCTGAAATACGGGTAAACGTCATTTGGACAACGTGTTGTATATAGACAGAACGCGATGTGTGTTTGAATCGGTGGGCGACTTACATAACTCATTGGAATGGCGTAATGATATTTCGCTCGAGCCAAATCGGTGGGTGTTTTGCATAACGAGTTTGAATGGCGTAGGCATATTTCGCGAGAGCCGTAGGCTCAACGAAATGTGATTACACCATTCCAACGAGTTATCGACGCATGAGTGCAATAATGTTCTATCTACCATTTTACCTTTTTGTGGGAAATTGGATTTGAAGTTTTTGACCTTCAGTTCATATATCCCCAGAAACATTTCATATAAAACCACACCAGATTTTGGTCGGGCATTCAAAATAATGTAGATTTGACAAATGTTTTTACAAAAGTTGGCATGTCGGTTCCAATGTAATAAGCATTTTTCTGATTGCAGAATGACGCAGATAGAACATTTGTTAAACAAATTTACCATTTTTGCTCAGTGCTATAATGTCCGAGTACATAGAAAATTTTAGCACAACAATTATGGCGCACTTGTATTGCTAAATTAGTCTAACTGAGAAAATAGAAAGGATAGGAAGCAATAACCTTATTGTGTTTATTATTATCTTAGCTGTATGTACATACCCGGAAATAGCTATAGGTTGGTGTTGATGGATGAGATAGCGGGGGTTCCCCCGCATTCTCGCTAAACCATAATCTCTTAGGTATCGACATCCAACTTCAGGAAAATGCATTTGCACCCTACCCCCGTGGTGTAGCGGGTGTGTGTGGGGGGGGGGGGGAGGGTGCTGAGGGAACCAGTACACCCCAAAATTTGAGCTCCCCCCCCCCCATAAAAAAAAATATTGACCCAGTGGAAGTTTCACATAACTTAGAGCCCCAAAGCTGCTCTCCACTTTATGCTTTACATGCTACAATTGCTTCAGATGCGATCTTCGAGCGCTGAATTTTGCAACATTCTCTCGGGAGAGGACTTGTCTTAACTAGGACCCACCGGTCGCTAACCCCTCCTCCCACTTATCTTACCTAACTCAGACCATTCGCCGTTACTCCTTCCTCCCACTTCCCTGACGGGATGTGGGAGGAGGGGGGTAACGATGGAGGGTCCTAGTTATGACTAGGGGAGGATCCCCGAAATCCTACATCAACATTCCAAATCATGGTAAAATGGCTAGCCCCCCCCCCCCTCCCCATTATAGAATCCTGGCTACGCCCCTACCCGACCCATAAACGGCTGTACACTTGGCCAACCTTGTAAAGGGGAAGCTAGTGAGGACACAAAGAGATGATAAGATATCAAAATGTTTAATAAGAACAAAGAAAAACAAAGTACGCAAACTACTTTCATTCAACTAATTGGTCGACATGCAGGGATATCTCGCAATGCAGTACCTTCTGAACCATCTGGCTTCGGTCAATAACAGTTACTGTCATTCGCAGCTGATATACCTTCTTAACCCTTTAACAATGTGAGTTGCAGACGGCACTTGGAAACAAATCCTGCTATAACTAAAACGTTTCATTTTTTACTTACAAAACATATGTTATGATTCCTCATTGGAACGAGCGCCTTATAAACAAATTGAATGGCGATTTTCGTGGGTAGCGCTGGCCGGTTTTTGCCGTTACATTAGGTAAAGGGTTAACACAACTTAAACAACAATGTGCTCGCTGATGCTGTCACGTATATAAGGGCACAAGACTGCATGTGCAGTACATACAGAGTCATTTGGAACTTTGACTCTCACTGTGTGGACATCCATCATTGTGCATTCCTGTCAGTCTAGTAGAGCTTGAAAACTAGGCTACAAATTTGTACACCGTGTGTCAACGGTAAACTATCCTGTGGGCCACGGTGTGCAAAGTTGCTATTGAGTTACCAAGTTCCCCCTGGAACTTCAGTGAAGTCGTGTTGAAAAGGCGCTAGGCGATAACAACGCAGATCAGTCACGCTGTTACTATTTTGAAGTAATAAAGGATTAATTAGAAGGGTCATGCGGGCTTCAGGAAACGCCTTTTTACCAAACGTGATCTATTTGTTTTGTATCGTTAGAAGGCTAGAGGAAGAATTATCTCGCTCATCATCTCTATAAGGGCATTCCGAAGAGGTAATTGGCAATCGAATCCAGAAATATCAAATCGAATGGATGAGCAATTCACTCCATCGCTCCAAAAAGTGAGTAACAGTTTGAATCTAACCCGAGGACTCAGAACGAGAAACACATCTGCGAAAGTAGGCGTATGATGAATATAACACCTCACTTTGGACAATTTTGGCAAAGATAATGCCACAAGCAGAATTCGTATGATGGTGCAATGCAGACATTTCCGCATCCTGGATTACTTTCAATCTGAATTCTATTTGCCACAGTATAAACTTTATATATGCCCCAGTTGTTCAAGATGAGGTGTTCGATCGATTCTTCAGGCAGGTGCAAAATGTACTTCTCAGACTGTTTTCGTTTCATCTTGAGCCTGCAGGTTAGAGACACAATTTGGTTTTGCACTGGTGACCTGCACGGTAAAGCAGACCAGAGGATATGGGGTCTAATACAGAAAACGATATAAAACTCTAAAAATCGTTAGGCGGTACACTAATTCATGTGAGGTTATCTGGCACGAACAATCAGAATATTGAAAATAGAAATAGATTACGATGCAACAGTATTGCCAAAAGCTAATGGACAAACTTTCGAATGTAAAGCATCCTCAAAGTGGTCAAAATTATATATACGAGTGGTGATCCTAATGTTTAATGTTTTGGTTGGTATTATTTTCTGCATTGTTCTGATTGGTCACATCAGACATCGTACTTTGAGTTCGTGTAACCTATTCAAGACTGGTCTGAGCCAAAAGTGTCCTATCAGCGGTGGAGTTAAACGAATACATTGAGGGCACAAAACATCTTCACCTGAAGTTTAGCATATTAAAAAAACTCCTATTTACTTAGAATGCTAACACATGCACATGAAATGAAACAAAATTATGAACAAGGTTCACTCCTAGAAATTCGCCGTGAAAATCGGCAATGCCATGGTGAGAGGTCTGGCATTCAGCCACGGCTCTTACCATCGCATTGGCGATGGCCGTGGCGAATTTCTAAGGCTGTCGGTTTACCTGACGGCGAATAATTGTCGTTTAACTGAACGCAACTCTGAGGGCGAAAACCATGCCCACTAAAATTGAATTTTAGCATGTAACAAACCAAAAATGAACCAACAACCAAGCTCATAAAAAGAAAAATAAACAAGACTTGAAGGCTAACCTATGCCTTCTCAAAGTTCAGGTCATTAATTGAAAATGAACAAAAAACAAAGGAATTTCGCCTTTGTCCCCAATCGAACACAAGAGATAAATCAACATTTTGCATTTTAGAAATCGCGTAGATGAACAACGGAAAACATTTATTTAAAAAACAATGTGTGGAAAAGATGTTGGTAAACACATTTTCGTTGACCATCTTCACGAATTCTAACTGTGTGACATCTGTAACCTTAATGCCACTATTGTCATGTCAGTACCATGGAAGCAATCTTCGCGTCCAAAAAACGAAAAAGGGCCTAGTGACATCACTTTTTAAGCTTATGGATGCGAAGATTGCTTTATAGAACTCCCTATCCAGTAACGGCATAAACATGGGCATGATGTCCGTTGTCTTATTCTTAGTCAGAATTCGGCGTCTGCCGATCACAGTGACCCCTGGCAAATCACGCGGTCACACATACACTTGTCGTTGCTCTTCGCGTATCAGGAAAACTTCCATGAACTCTGCTGAAGAAATGGTTTTCCCTTCTCGAGCACCAAATGTTTTATTTGGGTAAATAGGATTTTCGTGAATTTCATTTGACACGCAGCCTTCTAGAAGTCCATGAAATCCTTCTCTTTTAGTTGCACGACTCTGGTATGATCAGGTCTCACAGTTGTGAGTCCACGGACCAAACCAACTGGGCGGATTCAGCTGGTAAGCACCCTATGCGGGCCCCTCCTTTTAAGTCCACTTTTCAAGCCCCAGGACAAGAGGGTATAATATTATCCACGATAAAACTTAGGCGTCGGGTGCCTGGGTAGTGGATGTCTGTGTAATATCGTGGACAATACCTATCCCAGTAGACAGACAGAGATCCTGTGTGTTGCCAATGTCGTATGAGCCGTTATTGACCCACCATCACGTCAATTTTGAATCCGCAACCATGCATTCGAAATTTCCTTATGAAATTACAAGCGATCAGATTCTCCATATTTGAAGTTAAGAACAGATGCGTTCCAACTACATATCGAGTTTGTAAAACAAATACTGTAGTCTTCAATACTAGACTGTTCTATCATACACGGGTGTATGGCAGTTAGTAATTTTGTTCATGCTAAAATGTTCTATCTCCGTGCTGCCTCAAAATAAATGTTATACAGAAAATTTAACATTCATAGATATCTAAATTACAAGAACACGATATAAACTATACATTTGTGGAGCAACTTGATTACATTGTGTGAATACTGGGCGCAATATATTACCGATTTGAGATCTTAATAATATTTATCTTTCGTTCTGTAAATTCGCATACGTCATTCGTTAGCTTTCAGCATGTGATCCAATTCGAAGAGTTTCATTGGGCAAGCACATAAAAAATTTAAGCACGCATGATTTTGCCATTTTTTGGAGATAGAATAATTTCGCATAGCGTTTTGCGTGAATACGAACCAATAAACCCCAGATATTTTTTCATCTGCCGGCGCAGAATGGAGCGGCCAATATGATGACACCAATATCTCATTTTCGCGCCAAAGTACAGATAGAACATTATCGCACTCATGCGTCGTTATGTAAAACATTCACCAATTCAAACACACATCGCGTTCTGTGTTTATTACACAACCCATGCATTAAAATTAATTTAAATAAACAAATTTTAATTTTAAACCCAAAGGTGAAGAGTCTGTTTGTTTTGGCTGAAGGATCGATAAAAAATAATAAAAAAACCTTTTCGGAACCAGTGTTTGTTGAAAATCGTATCGCTGTTTCTCTTCGGTTTGTGCCCATTCACGCCTAACAATTTGGTGGCTATTACTGTTAGTAAAAATATAAGTACAAATTTGATTTGCAAAACAGCTGGGAGAAACATTTTTAAAAGAAGTTCGAAGCATGTCAAGATGTACGATGATTTACCGAACTTAATTTGACCAATTTGGATGTAACGGATCCACAAAACCAGACGGCCACTGGACTGGGTTAATGTTCTGGTTGGAAATGATTGGGTTTTTTTTTTTGGCATCTAATTTTTTGTTAACTAATTTTTTTGTGAACCGACTTAATTTTGCTTTGGACGTTTTCATTTTAACACTATGCGACAGACTGTCGATAATAATTGTATGACAACATTTGGGAACTTTTCGAAGCGTAACTGATGACTCGACGGGAAAGGAACTACTATAAACAGTGCATGGGAAAAAATGTTCCGGCTTGTACACTACCCATTGAATACATAATAATTTATGCCATAGCGGCCAATCCGTTAAATAGGGATTTAAAGTTGATTGGATGTGTAATAAATATTTTTATCATATTGGAGTCATTTAGGCAACGTTATATATAAGTTCGTTTTCTAAATGAACGCCATTCACGCAACGTTTTGCATTTTATCAATTTTAAATAGACTACATCCAAGCAACCAGGATTTTTTTTTTTTTAAGTACGAAGTGGATCAAAATTTTGAATATCTGTCACAAATGGAATATCAGTGTCGAGTTTGAGATGCACAATGGTCCATTGGTGTGCAGAGTGATTTTAAAATTGAAAGACCAAGGTGACAGTTCGCTGATGATCCTCATTCATCATCTGCCATCCGTGAGTCCTTAGACAAGGTTCTTGGAATCATTTTCCCATATACTATGTGGTACCATTGCATACTGATGCACTCAGCACGACAGAACAGTACACGGGGGTATACTGGCTTCTGACGCTGTCAACCCGGTATCCAACGGGTTAAAAAGTTGGGGACTCTAATAGTTACTTGCCGCAGCTCGGTCGTTTTCTCCGGCTGCGTTAAACAGTAAAATAGTCGCATTTGTATACATGTATGTATGTTTGCCAATGGTTCAAATGAAAGTGTCACTGACACTTTAGCATAACCAGACTGTGTGTTGTGTTTTGTGAAGTGGATAAGGTTCAATGTCTACGAAAGGATTATGGAATACAAGAAGTTTGATAATTGAGAATATGTTAATTTCTGTTCCCTGTTTGCTATGTTTTCAATAAGAATAATTTGAAGTTTAGACTGCACTAAAGAAGTGAGGCCTGGGTTAATGTGGCACTCACATTTAATGTATGGCGACCAAACTTACCAAGTTTCAGTAAACTTATTCCAAAACAAGCCATCTTACCAAGTTGCAATGTAATCCCTTGTTAAATATAACTTGAAGACGTTGCTAAAGGAACCTAGTTCACGCGACAGCTCGGTGGTCATGGGTGGACGATCATGACCAAAATAGGAAAGTCTCACTAAGAGCTCGTACCATGTTATCCTACCAACTTGCAGTGGAATGCCTTCATAAAAAACAACCTGTAGACAGTACTAAAGGAATCTAGATCAAGTGACCAGGCGGCGATAAAAGCTGAACGATCCTGACCAAAACAGAGCAGACTCATGTAAACATTATACCGAGTTATCTGTCCAAGTTAAAATGAAATCGCTTCTTAAATATGAACTGTGGGCTTTGCTAAACAAAGCTACGTCATAGGTCTGTGTGCCGTCACGGGTGATCGATCACAGCCAAAATAGGATGTTCTCATCCAGACATTATACTCAGTCATTCCACAATTTTGCATCGAAAATCCCTTCGTAAATGCAATCTGACTGGGCTAAAGGAATCTAGGTAATGAGCCCCTGCGACTGACACGGTTGACTGAACCCAACCAAAAAGGACGTTCTCATCCAGTTTTTTTTCAGAGTCATCCTGCGATGTTAAAATCAAATCCCTTCAAAAATACCACCTGTAGAGTGTGGTAAAGATTTTCGTGCTTCGAGCCCGCGTAGCCATCATGGTAGACCGATCGCGACCACAAAGGCGCGTTCTCTTCTAGACATTACACGGAGTCATCCTAAAAGATTCAACGAAACCCCTTCATAAATACAACCTTTAGACTATGTTGAAGGTTTTCGGGCTTCGGATCCGCGAAGCCGTCAGGGTTCATCGATCGCGACCAAAATCGGACATTGTCGTCAAGACATTACATGGATTTTTTTTTTTACCGAGTTTCGATGAAATCCCTTCATAAATACGATCTTTAGACTGTACTAAACGTTTACGGGTTACAGGCTTGGGCATTTGACAAGTCTGCCTGAACTCGCATATGAAATTTCGTGGTGATCGGACAAGAACTACGAGTTGTTTCCTGTGCTAAAGAAAATCTGAACAGACAGACTGACTTCCGTGCGCGTGGTGGCAATAGCTTATCTTGACATTGTCAAGTTAAGTTAAAAAGCAGTATGAACGAACAATCCACTAGAACAAATATAGATAGGATGTGGTGCTAGGGCAAAGTAAAAGGGCAAAACATATTTTATGCAGTTTAGCAAACGTAAGCTATCATCTCTTCATTAATTCCTACTGAAAGTAGAATCATGAAAAATATGGCTAAAGATAGGTGGTGCTCGAAATATTTCCCACAATATAACCGATAAGAGTAGACACCTGTCAAAGTACCTGCCGGGGAACTTGCTCACACATTGATTTGGGTTTAAATTGGCAGACTGGTCGGCGAGTTGATTTCATCTGGTCAACGTGTCTCATACCGCGTCGAGGATACACCACTCAGTGAAGAGAGTGTGAATTCACATCTACACTTACAGTCAGTATAGGTTTATGAACTGACAGATACCTCCCCCCCCCAACACACCCAAGTATACACATACCCTCATTCAAACACACCAACCTTTTTCCTTGTTTACCTTGAGAAATGAAGAAAATTATTTTACTTAATGATATTGGACGAAACTTTTTATTTTACAATAAGGAACAGAGAAATAAATTTATTATAAATGAAGAAATCTGTTCTGGTACATGGTGGTTAGTTAGCATTGTCCACGTTACATCAGGAAGAGTGAGGTCGTACAGAAACGCGCCATATTCACTCAACACAGTTGATTGTGGATTAATTTTTAACCCAATTGATTTTAGAGTGTAATTTTGCAATGACCCGTGGGCTTTTTACCTAACGGAATCGCGTCTTACAAAACGCTTTCGGACAGTCCACTATTTGTCGAGAGGGAGGGAAGTTAGAACTGTATCGATCCGCTTTTGATGACAGGGTCCTCTCCTGTAATGCGTGGTTCGTTTTTATGGGCTGAGGCGATGGGAGGTATTTGCATGCATTCAACTCTGTCCGCGTCTCCACTGTCACGTCTTATAAAGGGGTCCTCGTTCTGTAGTGTGTCGTGTGCTTTTTACAGAGAGGACCTATGACTGAATGTACACAGTGCCCATATTTGTGCGAGGAAGGAGGGCGGAGGAGGGGGGGGGGGGTGCTTATCCGAGGAAAGCCAGCTACATTCGACCTTTCTTTTATACGAGAAGCCTCATCTACGATGGTTTGGAAGGTTTTTGTCAATGGGCCTCGTCGAGAGATGGAGGCCCGCTTTTACCAGAGGGGAAGCTCATCTGCCAATAACTGTCCCAATAACGTCAAATACGCCGTCCGTTTTTGAAGAGAGATGCCCTCGTTTGCAAAGCATCGTGTTAGAACGAGGAGGGGTGGTGCTTTTTTCTATCCACCAACTGTTTTCACTTTTCACTTCAACGATTGTGGGAGGGGGGGGGGGGGCGTTTAATTACCTTCAAATAAAAGATCGCTTGTACCGACTATGTACAAAGTACTCCGCATTCTAACGAGGGCTGACTGAGAGCACTGTCCACTCTCAAAAACTCATTCAACTGCGTTCACTGCTTGTAATATACTCATCTTCTGAAGAAAGTACTAGTTACTACCGTGGCTTTACCGCTCGTGGTTAGCTACCTATCGACCTTACATTTCACTTTGTTAAGAAGAAGCCCTCGCCTGAAAGTACGGTCCGTGTTCTGATGAAAAGGCCCTCACCTAAAATGCACAGTTCGTGGTCAAAATCGGTGAAGCTCTCGTCCTCCATTCGCTAAAGTTCTCGAACGACACTCCAATTCTCCCGTTTTCCTGCTATCGCATTTTTGACACTGTCCCTTCGCCTGCTATGGTGAGTAGGATTCCAATTGAACATATCCGGAGTTAACATCATGGGGATGTTAAATAAGAACCGTTCGATTTTACGCTCTGATTTAAAAAAAAATCTTTATCTTTAGAGTCTGGAATGCCCCTATAGAATAGACGCTTATCTCAGTGCGAATGGGTCTCAGATGTAAGGTATGACATGTGTATTCATAATTTGGACTGTTCGTTACAAAAACAGGACAGATCCCGCGAATCCGAAGTTCACTGGGGGTTGGCAAAATATAGCCATGTCCGCCTTAGCCATGGTTTACATTCCAATTAAACCCATATCTTGAGAGTCAGCAGTGCTGGCAAAAACTACCATGACTCAAAATTGTCATTGAGGCGGGTTCAGTTGGATGAAAACCAGACATGCTCGGACGCGGCTTGTACACATCCAGAGTTTGCAATGGTATGACACGTGAGAAAAGGCCGATTTGGGGCTCGAAATAAAAATAATGATCGACGTTGTCATAATCTGGGTTTGTTTGTATGAAAACAGACCCATTCCGACCCTGGCGAAATACATTCGGTATTGGTAAGTGGATGGCAAATTAGAATAATCCCATTTCAGGCCCAGCTTTCAATAAAAAGCCTATAATCTTTAGAACCCGGAGTGGTCTCAAGGGTGCTAATTACTTGTGTTGTCAAGTAAATTGTATGAAAACCACGGCGAGTCGGATCATAAATGAACACATCTGGGGTACACAGGGGTGGCAAACAAGGAAAGGATCCATTTCAGTCCCAGATTTCAATAAAATCCTTAACTTGGGATCCTGTAGTTGTCTCAAAGATAAGTAATGATTCACGTTAACATGCTTTGTGGTCGTTGGCAAGAAAGCTAATCCGCGTTGGCCTCTGGTTGAATCCATTCCCAATTCACAAGAGGATAGAAAATAAAAAAAATATGCATTTTGGCCTGATTTAAAAAATGACCACATCTTTAGATCATAGAATGGCCTAAAATAGCAAGCAACTAATGACATGTTTGTCGTGATTTTGACTCATTTGGGTGAAAATCAGCCAGAGTTTCAACCCTGTTTAACGTCATTTGGGCAACGTGCTGTATATGTATTTTTATCATATGGGAGTCATTTGGGCAACGTTATATGTATTTTCGCTTTCTATCAAAGTCATTCACAAAACGTTTTGCATTTTATCAATATTAAATAGACTACATCTAAACAACAAGTATTTGTTTTTTTCAACGAAGTGGATCAGAATCTTGAATATCTGTCACAAACAGAACTTCAGAATTGAGTTTGAGAATCGCAATGGTTCATTAATCGGCACAGTGAGTTTCAAATTGAAAGATCACGGTGAAGGTTCGACCATGATCCTCATTCATCATCTGTCATGTGTTCTTAGACAATGTTCTTTGTGTCTTTTTCCCATGTGGTGCGTGGTACCATTGTGTACAAATGAACACAGCACAACAGAACAGCACGCGGGTGTATAATTGGTTTCTGATACTGTCAGTCCGGTTTTTACAGGGTTAAAATGTTGGAGAGTCTAATAGTTACTTAACACAGCTCGGCGGTTTTCTCCTATTTGTTTTTTCAACAAAGTGGACCAGAATCTTGAATATCTGTCACAAACAGAACTTCAGAGCCGAGTTTGAGAAGCGCAGTGGTTCATTAATCAGCACAGTGATTTTCAAATTGAAAGATCACGGTGAAGGTTCGATCATGATCCTCATTCATCATCTGTCATGTGTTCTTAGACAATGTTCTTAGTGTCTTTTTCCCATGTGGTGTGTGGTACCATTGTGTACAAGTGAACACAACACAACAGAACAGCACGCGGGTGTATAATTGGTTTCTGATACTGTCAGTCCGGTTTTTACAGGGTTAAAATGTTGGAGAGTCTAATAGTTACTTAACACAGCTCGGCGGTTTTCTCCGGCTGCGTTAACCAGCAAACCAATCGCGTTTGTGTGTATGTATATGTGTTAATTGTTCAAATGAAAGTGTCAATAACACTGTAGCTTAGCTTGGCTGTGTGTAGTGTTTGGTGAAAAGGATAATATTGAATGTTTATGAAAGAATTATGAAATACGACAATGATAGTTGTGAATGTGTTAATTTCTGTTCCCTATATGCTATGTTTTCAATAAGAATAATTTGTGGTTTAGACTATGTTAAAGAAGTGAGGCCTGGGTTAACGTGGCCCTCACTGTTAATGTATGTCTACCAAAATTACTAAATTACTGTTAATTTATTCCAAAACGAGTTATCCTACCAAGTTACAATGAAATCCCTTCATAAATATTACTCGTAGACTTTGCTTAAGGAATCTAGGTAACGCGACAGCTCGGCGGTCAAGGTTGGCCGATTACGACTAAAATAGGAGAGTCTCATCTAAATATCATACCAAATTATCCTACCAAGTTACAATGAAATCCCTTCATACAAACAGTGCTAAATTAATCTAGGTCACGTGACCAGGCGGCGGTAACGGCTGAACTATAGTGAACAAAATAGGGCAGTCTCATCTAGATATCATATCGAGTTATCCTTCTACGTTACAATGAAATCGCTTCATAAATATGAACTGTAGGCTGTGCTAAATAAAACTAGGTTAGCGGCTTGAGCGTCCGTCACGGCTAAAATACGACGTTTTCATCTAGACATCATAATGAGCCATGCTAGAATTTTGCAATGAAATCCCTTCCTATTCCAAAATAGCACTCGCGAACTATAGTCTTAACAAAGTCAAGAGGATTCTCCCCCATGGGGCCATGAAAACACTATACTACGCCTTAATACACAGCCAATTGTTATACGAAGTCCAGATATGGGGTAGTTCCAGGGCCACTAAGAAAGTCATGACCATGCAAAAGCGATCACTACGAATAATTTGACGGGAGGCCTCTCACCTGTGATGCGTGGTTCGTTTTCATGAGCGTGAGGGGAGGGGGAAGGGGTGCATGCATTCAGTTGTCCGACTTTTATTGGATGGGGACCTCGTCTTCACTGCACCGTCCACGTCTTCTGAATGGGAGGGGAGGTTTTCGTTCTACAATGTGCAGTGTGCGTTTTATTGTGAGGTTCTATGCCTGAAAAACAGTGTCCATTTTTTCGGGGGGGGGGGGTTCTTATCCGAGTTAAGCAGGCTACTTTCGACCTTTTTTGACGATATGCCTCACCTGCAATGGTTTGGAAGGTTTTTATTCAGTGGGCCTCGTCGTAAGATACACGTCCGCTTTTACAAGAGAGGAGGCTCAAATTGCCGGTCACTCTCCCGATAACATTAACATCATCCACGCCGACCGTTTTTGATGAGGGAAGCTCTCGTCTGCAAAACATCGTGTTATAAAGAGGGGGGGGGGGGGGGGCATCTTTTTATTCACAACAACTGTTCTTATCGAATGTGGGGGGGGGGGGGGGGCGGTGCATTTAAATTACCTTCAAAGACTCAATCGCTTTTACCGAATACATATGCATGTATGTGTGTGTGTGGGGGGGGGGGGGGGGATGCATGCATTCAACTGTCTTACTTTTATTGGACGGGGACCTCGTCTTCACTGCACCGTCCACGTCTTATAACGGAAAGGGGGGGGGGGGGGGGGCTCGTTCTGCAATGTGCAGTGTGCTTTTTATGGTGAGGTTCTATGCCTGAAACACAGTCTCCATTTTTTCAAGGTGGTCTTATCCGAGTTAAGCCGGCTACTTTCGACCTTTTCTGACGAGACGCCTCACCTGCAATGGTTTGGAAGGTTTTTATTCAGTGGGCCTCGTCCTCAGATGCACGTCCACTTTTACCAGAGAGCAGGCTCAAATTGCCGGTCACTCTTCCGATGACATTAACATCATCCACCCCGCCCGTTTTGATCAGGGAGGCTCCCGTCTGCAAAACATTGTGTTATAACAAGGAGGGGAGGGAGGGGTGCATCTTGCTATTCACAACAACTGTTCTTATCGAATAGGGGGGGGGGGGGGGGTGCAATTAAATTACCTTCAAAGACACAATCGCTTTTACCAAGTATACATGTTGGGAGAAATGCACAGTTCGCGATCAAAATCGGCGAAGCTCTAATCCTCCATGCGCTCAAGTTCAGCTTGTATGTTTGTGTGTGTGTGTGGGGGGGGGGGGGGGGGGGCACTTCTCGAACGACACGCCAATATTTACTCTTCATGTTTTATTGCTACCTCATTCTTGACGCGGTCCCTTCGCCTGCTTCGGTGGGTAGGATCTAAGCTGAACATATCAGGAGTTAACCCTTTACCTGACACCAAAAGCAGACATCACAAGCAAGCAAAATTATTGAATAATTATTATTTTTATTTTTTGCATGAAAACATAGCTCATGACCCATGATTTGAATGAATAAACTTAATGAGGTTGTTCCTAAGAGGAGTCGTAAGTTATGTTTTTAAAACAAAAAATGTAAAAATAATGAAAACTGAATGGTGATTTTTGTGAATATTGCTGGCTAGTTTTTGGCGTCACGCTGGGTCAGGGGTTAACATGGGAATGTTACATAAGAAAATCTGATTTTGGGCTCATACTTCAATAAAATCTATATCTTGAGAGCCTGAAGTGTCCGTAATGAATAGTCAGACTTCGGTCCCAGGGTCATTAAAAAAACCACTTAACTGAGTGTGAGGGGGTATCAAATGCAACTTATAGCTCGTGTAATTCTTCACCAGAAAAGAGGACAGATCAGGCGTATTTGAAGTTCATAAGGGATTGGCAAATTATAGCCAAGTCGGCCTTATAGAATCTACATTTTCTTTCCATTCCATATATTGAGTGTCTGCATTGATCTTAAGGTCAAGTGTACTGTTTCATTCTGCGATCTGCCTCAAGAGATGTTAATTTCAATAACTTCTTCGTCTTCTACTACTAATATTTAGGCAACGTAATATATATGTTCGCTTTTCCATGTGAAGGTCATTGAAACAACGTTTTGTATTTTATCAATATTAATATGCGAGATTTAAAGAACAAGGGCGCCGGAACGATTTTCAAAGTGGGGTTGGGGGCTGGATAGGGCGATCGATGGTCGTCGGTAAAACGGGCCGCGGTACAAAAATTTAAATTCCAGTGTCCCAAAACCCCCATTTCCCTGCATCTGAGCGGATATTTGGAGATTTTTCAGGAGGCGTATTTGAATGATTTCACACTTTGAGAGCCCTTAACAATTTTACGAGATTTTCAGACCTATGCCACTGCTTAACCAGCTGTGTGATAGTCACAATTCTGACAAACATCAAACACGCTAACCTTTCACCAGTACGAGAGAAACATAGCTGGCGAAAATATGGGGGAGGCTCTGGATCCGCCCCGTGTTTCACCAGGCATTGTTTGTGTTAAAATATATGCATACAACAAAACATGACCCGGCAAAAAAGTGTGTGTGTGGGGGGGGGGGGGGCTGCTCCCCCCCCCCCCCCCCCCGGTTCAGCCGTCTCTGAACTTCTTTTTGCACAATTCGAAGCGGATCAGAATCTCGAATAACTGTTACAGCTAGAACATCAGCGTTGAAAAAGTGGAACACAATGGTTCATTGATCAAACTGAAGGATCACGGCGTCGTTTTCGATCATGATCCCCATTCATCGTCTGCAATGTGTCCTTAGACAATGCTCTTGGTGTCATTATGTACTACTGAACACAGCACAACAGTACGCTGTAGAATACTTGTCTTCTAACACTATCAACTCCGTTTCTACCGGGTTCAAAAGTTAGAGTCTAATAGTTACTCACCGAAGCTCGGTGGTTTTCTCCGGCTTCGTTCGTAGGCAAAACAAAGTCGCGTTTACAAGTGTGTATGAGTGACAAAGTTTCAAAAATCAGTATGAACTTACGATCCACAAGAGCAAAAATAAATGGGATGTGGTGCAAGGCCAATGTAAAAGGGTAATAAAAATTGGAAATATGTTTTATGCATTTTAGCAAACATTAGCTAACTTCAGTTCCAACTGAAAGTGGTATCATGAAAAATATGCATAAAAATGGGTGATGTTCGAAAAATTTTCCAAAAATATAGCTGGTAAGTAGTCATCTGTGGAAGTACCTGCTGGAGAACCTGATAGCACTCAAATTTCGGATCAAGTTGACAAACTGGTCGGCGAGTTGATTCCATCTGACCAACGTACCCCATAGTACACCAGGATCCTCCACTCAGTGAAGAGAGTGTCCCCTTCAATCTACACCTATAGTCAGTATAGGTTTGTGAACCGACAGATAACCACTCGACCCAGGTACATACACAATCACTCAAACACACCAACATTTTTCCTTGTTGACATTGAGATTAAATGAAGAACGTTTTGTGTAGTTAATGATATTGGACGAAACTTTATATTTTACAATATCAGAGAAATTTATTATAAATGAAGAAGCCTGGTAGGTTAAAGGGTGGTTAATTAGCACTGTCCACATTATAGCAAGAAAGTGTGTGTGTGGTGGGAGGGGGGTCCTACACAATCGGGTCATATTCACTCAACCCCGTTGATTTGGGTTAATTTTTAACACAACTGTTGGGTCGCAGCGGCACAGTGGTTGATTGTAGGACTCCCATAGTAGAGGTCCCGAGTTCGATCATCGTCCGGGAAGACCCGCGTTGTGTTCTTGGGCAAGGCACTTTATCCCGGTTCCCTACATGGCCGCACAATAACGCCAAGTATTCAGGCGTATTGCACATGTTTTCAATCGCTGTAACCTTGTCTGGGCGGAGCTTGAACAGAGTTGGAATGTTGAGGAGCTGACAATTGCTCGTCGATGCTCGGTGGTTCTCTCCGGTTACTCCAGCTTCCTCCACTTATAAAACTGCCACGATTAGGCATCGTGCATAAGCATGTGATCTTAAACACCAAAACAAATAAAAAACTCAACTGTATTCAGAATATAGTTTTGTAATGAGCTGTGAGCTTTTTACCTACTGGAACCCCCGCCCTACAAGGCACCGTCAGACTTTCCACTATTTGTCGAGCGAGAGTCGCATCTAAATTGTGCCTGTCAGCTTTTGATGACAGAGCCCACTCCTATAATGCGTGATTCGTTTTTTTTTTATGGGCGGGGGGGGGGGGGGGGGGTAAGATGGAGAGGTTGCGTGCATTGAACTGTCCATCTTTGCTCGGATGGGGACTTAGTTACCTCTACGTCGTCCTCGTCTTGCAATGAAGGTCCTCGTTCTACAATATTCAGTGCGCTTTCAACCGATAGGGCCAATGCCTGAAATACACTGTCCATATTTTTGCGAGGGACGGCGGGAGGGGGGGGGGGGGTGCTTATCCAAATAACGCCAGCTACTCTTGTGGAGAGAGACCTTGAGATGGTTTGGAAGGTGCTGATAAGCCTTCTACTTGGAAATATTGTGAAGTGTATCTCACGACGGGGCACATTCAATAAAAACTTTCCCAACCATCGAAGAATTACCAGAACCGGGAATGGTCGTTTAACTAGTGGCCCGTGTTGCGATTCGACCTCGATTGCCTAAACACCAGGCCATGTCAGACCATGGATTAACACATCTGGAGTTCACAAGTTGTTGTTCAATAATATTACTCCTGTCTCAGGTCTGGATTTCAATGAAAAATCTAATCTTGGTAGCCGAGTCCGGTATCAAAGGTTCCTAACGACATATGCTTTTGTGATTTCGGTTAGTTCGCAAGAAATCCAGGGCGGTTAGACAAATCCGAAGTTCACGGGGGATAACAAATAAGAGAAGTCCGCTTTTAAATGTCTAGCTTTTGGGCCCAGATTGCACTGAGACCCCCATTGCATGGCAGCATTTGTTGGTTTCAAGGGCAATTAATGACTCGTGTATTCATAATTTGAACCAGTCGAGATGAAAAGCAGGTCGGGTCGGACACTTGTTGAACAATTCGGAAGTTCACACAGGGGTGGCAAAATTCAAAAGATTCCACTTTTAGACGAATTTCAATAAAGCCAACTTCTTGAGAGTCCGGGAGGGCTCAGAATTCAGTAGTGACTACTGTTATTTTATGTTGGGCACATTTACATCCGTAGTTCACATGACAATGTGAAATAAAAAAGTGTGATTTTAGGCCGCGAGTTCAATAAATCCATATCTTGGGTGCCTGCATGAAAACGAGGTCTGATCGGACCCTAGTTAAGCATATCCGTAGTACATAGGGTGGGGGGGGGGGGGTCTTGGAAGGGGGAAGAAGGCGGGGAAAATAAAAATAAATGTCCACTTTTCGACCAGGATTTCAATAAAACCGATATCTTGGAGAACTGGGAATGATCTCAAAGGCAACTAAGTACCCGAGTCATTATGATTCGCTAGCTTGGGTGAAAAAACCCAGGTCGAATCAGCTCTTGAAAAACACATCTTAAGTTTGCAGGGGTATAAGAAAATCTGTTTTGTAGGCTCAGATTTCAATTCATTCATATCTTGTGTGTCTGGAGTGGTCTGAAAGGTAACAAACCATTCACGAAATTATAATTTCAGCTGATACCCATGATAACCAGGCCGGGTCAGACAATGGTTTAACATATCTAGAGTTCACATGGGAATGATAAATCGGAAAATCCGCTTTTTGGTCGGATTTTATCAAAACCCACATCGAAAGACTGGGGTTTTCTTAAAAGTTATAAGTGACATGTATTTTCATGATTGAGGATTGCTTCGATGAAAAAGCATGCTAGGTCGGAATCATCCTATGTTCACAGGGGGTGAGAATGCCAAATAAGAAAAGCCCTCTGTTTGGCCATATTTCAATAAAACCCATATGTTGAGAGCCTGTGGTGCCCGTGAAAGTCTTGCTGGCTTGTGTTGTCCCGATTGGGGCTCTTTGGAATAATAACATGCCGGGTCAGAGACTGGCCGTACACACCCGGAGTTCAGGGGATTTGAAATAAGAAAGGACTTCTTTGATGCCCAGTTTTCGATAAAACCTTTTAAGGACGAACCAAACCAAAAAATTAAAATATGGCATTTCAGGTCATGTTTGGACAACGGACAAGAGGTGTAAGGAAACACTAATGCACAGGTGGATCGTGATACTTCGCCTGACGATACACGCATCGGTGATAACAGTCAAATACCGTTGATCGCGATACATGCAAACCGAGTTCAGCTGAGGTCACAGACTTCTTTTTGGACAGGGAATCAGATTCTCGTAATATTTTCGTAAAACCACAATATTCCCGCATTCCCGTAAAATCGAAGTGGATTGCAGCTATTCAAATGTAAATAAAGATTTGTTTATATGTGCGCGTGACAAACGTAATATCCGAATTATCAAAAGAAAATCAATATCCAGGTAATTGCGAATGCAGTCACGCAACAGTGGTTTGTTACAACGAAAAGGGCAAGTTGGGTCCGTTGAATTGAGCTCACGGAGTCTCCATGTAATAGAGATTCACATTCTAAATTCGATATATCGTCACCTGAGTTCCAATGCGTTTTTTGTGAGAACTTACACACAGAACACTTTAGAATTCAGGGGACGGTATGATCAAATGATTTCTGTGCGCCGAAGGCACGTAAGGACGGTGTGGGGCACGCTCCTTGAGACCCTCCACAGCTGCCTACGTTTGTGGTACATGGGCGTGGAGAAGGAGGGGAAAGTATGAAGAATTTGGAGGAAGATCCGCGGTTGAAATTCTGGTTTCGTTTTTTATGGTATCTTATTTGTTATTGAAACAGTTCAAGGTCATGTGCTGGTTTCTGGCATATGTGATCTTAAGTTGTCTTGATATTGTTTCATTGTGCTGATGGAGTTGATTTTTACTGAGCCGTTTCCGTTCTCAAGCAGTCGTTTGTAAGGTTGGTAAATTCATCCCAGAACATGTTCTGGAAGTCGTATGGTGGTCTGTCCTCCTCCATCTCCCCAGGTACCTAAAAAGTGGATTTGAGGGATGGGTGGTTGGATTGATCAGAACCGGTAGGTGATCCAGGTTTAAGTCGGTTAACTTCCATCTCGTCGACCTTCTTCCCGCCTTCTGTCCTGTGTGATGCAAAGGGGTGGGGCGGGGGGGGGGGGGGCGAGAGTGTGGACTGTGTTGGGGATACTGCAATCATGATGATTATTATCATGATTTGAGCTCCTTCTGATGAAAAGTGGGCCGGGACGGACCCTGGTGGAACCCACCCGGAGTTCTCAAGAGATAGCTTACAAAGAAAACCATTTTTTCGAACCGGATTCCAATAAGAAACAATATCTGAAAGTCTGGTGTGGTCTCAGCGGTTACTAATGATTCACTGATTTCGGCTCGGATCAAGGAATACAAGGTCGCATCAGACGCTGGTTGGCCATAATTACCCGGAGTTCAAAGGGTATGGCAAATACGAAAGGTCTACTGTTACCCCCAGATGCCAATAAATTCTCAGGTCTGCCCCTACCCCTTAAATTTAGTGTCCCACTCAAAATGGGAAAATTAAAGCACCAGAGGCGCCCAGATTCACTCTGAGAGTATTTTCAAAATTTTCTCGGGTAGACCCCTTCCCGAAACCCACCAATGGGAGGAAATAACGTAGGCCTAGGGTGTGATGAGTATGGCCCTCCAATTGGCGGGGTGGGGATTGGGAGTAGCCCTTCCCCACACACACACACAACAATGGGAGGTCCATACAAGTTAATAGTCTAATAGTTACTCGCCGCAGCTCGGTGGTTTTCTCCGACTTCGTTCACCGGCAAAACAAACTCGCGTTTCATGTGTGTATGAGTGACAAAGTTTCAAAAATCAGTATGAACTTACGATCCAATAGATCAAAAATAGATGGGATGTGGTGCTAGGCCCATGTAAAATGGCAAATAAAAATTGGAAATATGTTCTATGCATTTTAGCAAACGTAAGCTAACGTCCCATCAGCAATTCCAACTGGAAGTGGTATCAAGAAAAATATGCCTAAAAATGGGTGAATTTTAAAAAAAAAAAACATTTCCCACAATATAGCAGGTAAGTAGTCATCTATGGAAGCACCAGCTAGAGAACCTGACCATACACAGGTCGACGAGTGAAGTCCACCTGGCCAACATACCGCGTCGAGGATACCCCACACAGTGAAGAGAGTGTGTCTTCCCTTCTGCACCTTCAGACAGTATGGGCGTATGAACTGACAGATAACCCCTCTAACCACGCATACACATACCTCACTTATTGAAGCACTTCCGCGTTACATCTAGGAGAGCTGGGGGTCGTACGGAACGAGTCGAACTCACTCAACTCTGTTGATTTGGGGAAATTTTTAACCCAAATGATTTTAGTGTATAATTCTGCAATGGGCTGTGAGCTTTTTACTTAACGAAGCCTCATCCAGTAAGACACCGTCGGACAGTCCACTACTTGTCGAGCGGGAGCCACGTCTGAACTGTTCCGATCCGCCTTTTACGGGAGAGCTCTCACCTGTGATGCTTGGTTCGTTTTTATGGGCGTGGGGGGGGGGGGTGCATGCATTCAACTGTCCGCCTTTTATCGGATGGGGACCTAGTCTCCACTGCACCCACGTCTTGTGAAGGAGGAGTAGGGTCCTCGTTCTGCAATGTGCAGTGTGCTTTTTACCGTGAGGTCCTATGCCTGGGATAAAGTGTCCATTTTTTCGAGGGGGCGGGGTCTTATCCGAGTTTAGCCGGCTACTTTCGACTTTTTTGACGAGACGCCTCACCTGCAATGTTTGGAAGGTTTTTATTCAGTGGGCCTCGTCGTGAGATGCACGTCCGCTTTTACCAGAGAGGAGGCTCAAATTGCCAGTCACTCTCCCGATAACATTAACATCATCCACGCCGTCCGTTTATGATGAGGCAGGCTCTCGTCTGCAAAACATCGTGTTATAACGATGAGCGGAGGGAGGAGTGCATCTTGCTATTCACATAAACTGTTTTTATCGAATGGGGAGGGAGGGGGCATTTAAATTACCTTCAAAGACACAATCGCTCTTACCGAGTATATATGCGTGTGTGTGTGTGGGGGGGGGGGGGGAGGTTATATGGGCGGGGGAGCCTTTTTCGATCTTGGGGAGGCGGCTGAAAGTTTCGTATAAAGCACTCAGCATTTTATCGAGGGCTGGGGGTCACTGTCCACCCTCAAAAACTCATCCAATTGCGCTTTCTGTGTTCAAAAACATCATCTGAAGAGAGTCCTAGTTACCAGCGTGGCTTGTCCGTACACAGTGAGCTACATCGCGACCTTATCTTCCACTTTTGTAAGAAGAAGATATCGCCTTCAAAGTACAGTCCGTACACCGATGAAAAGGCCCTCGCCTGAAATCCACATTTCGCGATCAAAATCGGCGAGGCTCTAATCCTCCATGCGCTCAAGTTCAGCTTGGTGGGGAGGGGCACTTCTCGAACGACACTCCAATAATTACTCTTCATGTTCTGTTGCTATCTCATTCATGACGCGGTCCCTTCGCCTGTTACAATAGGTAGGCTCTGAGGTGAACATATCCGGAGTTAACCCTTTACCTGACACCGAAAGCAGACATTACATGCAAGCAGAATTATTGAATAATTCTTTTTTTCATTTTTTGCATGAAAAACATAGCTTATGACCCATCATTGGAAGGAATAAGCTTAAAATGAGCTCGTTCCAAAGAGGAGTCGTAAGTTAGGTTTTTTAAAATCAAAAATGTAAAAATAAAGAAAACTGAATGGTGAATATTGCTGGCTAGCTTTTGGCGTTACCTTGGGTCAGGGGTTAACATAGGGATGTTACATAAGAAAATCCGATTTTAGACTCATACTTCAATAAAATCTATATCTTGAGAGCCTGAAGTGTCCGTAATGAATAGTCAGATTTCGGTCCCAGGGTCATTGAAAAAGCCCACTTAACTGAGTGTGAGGGGGTATCAAATGCAACTCATAGCTCGTGTACTCAAAATTTGGACGGTTCTTCGCAAGAAAATAGGGCAGATCAGGCGTGTTTGAAGTTCACAAGGGGTTGGCAAATTATAGCCAAGCCGGCCTTAGAAGTTACTTTTGCTTTCCAATACATATCATGTGTGTCTGCATTATTCTCAAGGCCAACTGTGATGGTTATATTATATCGTCTGTACTGTGTTTCATTCTGCGATCTGCTTCAAGAGATGTTAATTTCAATAACTTCTTCGACTTCTACTACTACTATGGGAGTCATTTAGGCAACGTGATATATGTGTATCGCTTTTCCATATGAAGGTTATTCAGAAACGTTTTGCATTTTATCAATATTAATATACAGGGGTGGGTACGACGGACCGACCATGTTTCAGCCCTCGTTACGAACATTTTAAATTCCAGAGCCCCCAAACACCCCCATGCATCTGAGCAGATATTTTGAGATTTCTCGGGAGACGCGTTTCAAAGATTTCATACTTTCAGAAGTCAGAATCTTGAATAACTCTTACAGTGTTATGATTGGGGTTTGGCCTGGAATTACAACTCGTTTATACGGCATTTAATGTAACTCTAGCACAGCATGACAGGAACACTTTCTATGAACTTATGGTAGACCTGAAGTAAAGACGAATGAACGATATAAATGATTTATTTTACATGACTGGAGTATCTGCCAGTTAAAGAAGAAACATTTATATCCTCCAGTGTGGCCCAAACAACGGTAAACAAATCAAACTCAACATCATGGCAAATGGGAAAGCTCAATTAACAGGCACAGATTATTTATTCAAGGGGGGGGGGGGGGGGCGTTGCGGTAATTGGTTCTCGTCAGGTCACCGAAGTTAAGCCACGTCGAGCCCGTTAGTCCGCAGATGGGTAACCGTCTGAGCGATCGATTCGGACTCCCGCGTTGTGTTCTTGGACAAGGCACTTAACCCCGATGGTCCACATGGGGGCACGATGACGCCGTGCACAAAGGCGTACTGCACGTCGATAGTGCGCATGTGTTCAATTAATCTAACCCTGCCTGTGCTGCAGTGCTGAGTTACGATGTCGGGGAGTTGGCAGCTGTTAAGCAACGTCGAGCGCGGTTAGTAGTTTGACGGGTGACCATTTCAGCGACTGCTTCGCTCTCCTGCGTTGTGTCATTGGGCAAGGCACTTAGCCCCGATTGCCTACATGGGGGCACGATGACGCTGTGGACTAAGGCGTACTGCACGTCGAAGGTGTGCATGTCTTCAACCAATCTAACCTTGGCTGTGCCGCGGTGCAGAGTTCAGAGTTACGATGTTGGAGAGCTGGCAGCTGCTCGTCGTTGCTCGGTGGTTCTCTCCGGGTACTTCGGCTTCCACCACCCGTAAAACTGTCACGATCATGATTAACCATCCTGCATAAGTATGTGACCTTAAACACCAATAAATAAATAAATATTTATTTATTCAAAGCGCCAAAATCATTTACTAACTGAGAACAACAATACGCGATTTACTGGCTAATCGTCTGCTCTGCTTAATAATACAATGACGCTCGCTGATTGAGTCGAAGGGATTAATTACAAAATACATGTTTCTATCACCTGATTTTCAGCTTACAACAATAGATAGAACATCAGAGTCGAGTTTGATCAAACTGAAGGATCACGGCGACGTTTGGCACAGTGGATCACCGTTGGACTTCCATGGTAGAGGTCCCGAGTTCGATCCCCGTCCGGGACGACCCGCGCTGTGTCCGTGGGCAAGGCACTTTATCCTGGTTGCCTACATGGGCGCACGATAACGTCAAGTACTGCACATGTTTTTAACCGCTGTAAAAAGTTGGAAAGTTGAAAAGCTGACAGTTGCTCGTCATTGCTCGATGGGTCTCTCCGGTTACTCCAGCTTCCAAAATCTGTAAAACTGCAACGGTCACGATTAGCCATCGTGCATAAGTATGTGACCTTAAACACCAATAAATAAATAAATAACTCAACTGATTTTAGAATATAGTTTTGTAATGAGCTGTGAGCTTTTTACCTACTGGAACCACGCCCAACAAGACACCGTCGGACTTTCCACTATTTGTTGATCGGGAGCCACGTCTAAACTGTGCCGATAAGCTTTTGACGACAGGGCCCACTTCTATAATGCGCGATTCGTTTTTGTGGGTGTGCGGGTGCATTGAACTGTCCATCTTTGCTCGAATGGGGACCTAGTTACCGCTACGTCGTCCTCGTCTTGCAATGGAGGTCCTCGTTCTGCAATATTCTGTGCGTTTTCAACTAATATTTGCGAGGGACGGCGGGGTGGGGGGGGGGGGGGTGCTTACCTGAGTAAAGCCAGCTACTCTTTTGGTGAGAGGCCTCGTCTGCGATGGTTTGGAAGGTGCAGATAAGCCTTCTAACTGGAAACATTGTGAAGTGTATCCCACGACGGGGCCCACTCAATAAAAACTTTCCCAACCATCGCAGTATTACGAAAACCGGGAATGGTCCTTTAACTAGTGACCCGTGTTACGATTCGACCTCGATTGCCTAAACACCAGGCCATGTCAGACCATGGCTTAACAGATTTGGAGTTCACAAGTTGTTGTCCAATAATATTACTCCGGTCTCAGGTCTGGATTTCACTGAAAAACCTAATCTTGGTAGCCGAGTCCGGTATCAAAGGTTCCTAACGACATATGCTCTTATGATTTGGGTTAGTTCGAAGGAAATCCAGGGCGGGTGGATCCTAGTTAGACACATCCGGAGTTCACATGGGGTGACAAATAAGAGAAGTCGGCTTTTAGGTCCCGTCCACAGTTGAACACATTAAATGTCCACAAAGGGTGGCAAATAAGAATAGTTAGCTTTTGCGCCAAAATTGCATTGAGACCCCCATGACATGGCAGTCTGTGGTGGTTTCAATGGCAATTAATGAGTCTTGTATTCACGAATTTGAATTTGAACTAGTTAACATGAAAAGCAGGTCGGGTTGGACACCAGCTGAACAATTCGGAAGTTCACAAGGGGATGGTAAAATTCGAAAAATTCCACTTTTTAGGCGAATTTCAATAAAGCCTACTTCTTGAGAGTCCGGGGGGGGGGGGGGGGGGGCTCAGAGTTCACTAGTGACTACTGGTATCTTGTGTTGGGTTCATTTACATCCGTAGTTCACATGATAATGTGAAATAAAAAAAAGTTTGATTTTAGGCCGCGCATTCAATAAATCCATATCTTGGGTGCCTGCAAGAAGACGAGGCCTGATCAGACCCTGGTTAAGCACATCCGAAGTACACGGGCGGGGGGGGGGGGGGGGGTGAGGGGTGTGTGAAGGCGGGTTAAATAAAAATAAATGTCCACTTTTCGACGAGGATTTCAATAAAACCGATAACTTGGAGAACTGGGAGCGATGTATGTATTTATTGGTGTTTAAGGTCACACATTTCTGCACCATGGCTAATCATGACCACGGCAGTTTTATCGGAGTACAGGAGAGAACCACCGAGCAACGGCGAGCGACTGTCAGCTCCCCAAGCATACTGGAGTGGTCTGAATGGAAACAAACCATTCAGGAAATTATAATTGCAGCTGGTATGCATGATAACCAGACCGGGTCGGACCCTGGTTTAACATATATAGAGTTCACATGGGAATGATAAAGAGGAAAAATCCGCCTTTTGTCCGGATTCTATCAAAACCCATATCGAAAGTCTGAGGTTTTCTTAAAAGTTATAAGTGACATTTATTTTCATGACTGAGGATTGCTTCGATGAAAAGCATGTTGGGTCGCAATCATCCTGTGTTCACAGGGGGTGAGAATGTCAAATAAGAAAAGCCCTCTGTTTGGCCATATTCCAATAAAACCCATATGTTGAGAGCCTGTGGTGCTTTTGAAAGCCTTACTGGCTTGTGTTGTCCCGATTGGGGGCCCTTTGGAATAAAAACATGCCGGGCCAGACTCTGGCCGTACACATCCAGAGTTCAGGGGATTTGAAATAAGAAAAGACTTCTTTGATGCCCAGATTTCAATAAAACCTTTTAAGGACGAACCAAATCCAAAAATTAAAATATGGCATTTCAGGCCACGTTTGGACAAGGGGCTGGAGGTGTACGGAAACACTGATGCACAGGTAGACCATGATACTTTGCCTGACGATACACGTATCGGTGATAGCAGTCAAATATCGTTGATCGCGATACATGCAAACGGAGTTCAGCTAACGTCGCAGACTTCATTTTGGACAGGGAAAGAGATTCTCGAAGTATTTTCGTAAAACTACAAAAAGCCCGTATTCCCGTAAAATCAAAGTGGATTGCAGCTATTCAGATGTAAATAAAGATTTGTTCGTATGTGCGTGTGACAAACTTAATATCCGAATTATCAATAGAAAATCAATATCCCGGTAATTGCGAACTGCAGTCACGCAACAGTGTTATGTTACAACGAAAAGGGCAAGTTGGGTCAGTTGAATTGAGCTCACGAAGTCTCCATGAAGAGCTTCGCATTCTAAATTCGACATATCGTCCCCTGAGTTCCAATGTGGTCTCTGTGCCAATTGACACAAAGCACACTTTGGAATTCAGGGGACGGTATGATCAAATAATTTTTGTGCACCGAAGGCACGTGAGACAGTGTGGGGCAAGCTCCTTGCGACCCTCCCCAGCTGCCTAATTTTGTGGTACATGGGCGTGGAGTAGGAGGGAAAAGTATGAGGAATTTGGAGGACGATCAGCGGTTGAAATCCTGGTTTCATTGTTTAAGGTATCTTAATTGTTAGTGAAACAGTTCAGGGTCATGTGCTGGTTTCTGGCATATGTTATCTTAAGTTGTCTTGATATTGTTCCATTGTGCCGATGGAGTTGATTTTACTGTGCCGTATTCCGTTCTCAAGTAGTCGTCTGCAAGATTGGTAAATTCATCCCAGGACATGTTCTGGAAGTCGTATGGTGGTCTGTCCTCCTCCATCTCCTCGGGTACCTAAAAGTGGATTTGATGGATGGGTGGCTGGATCTCATTCCTGTCGTGGCGGGGGGGGGGGGGGGGGAGGGGGACGAGAGCGTGGACTGTGTTGGGGATGGTGAATTTATGATGATTATTATTATGATTTTGGTTCGTTCTGATTAAAAGTAGGCCGAGACGGTGATAATCCCCATTTCATCGTCTGCAATGTGTAAGGCTCTTAGTGTCATTGTGTACTACTGAACACAGCACAAGAGTACGCGGTAGAATACTTGTCTTCTGATACTATCAACTCCGTTTCTACCGGGTTCAAAAGTTAGAGTCTAATAGTTACTCGCCGCAGCTCGGTGGTTTTCTCCAGCTTCGTTCAGCGGCAAAACAAAGTCGCGTTTACATGTGTGGGTGTGTGACAAAGTTTCAAAAATCAGTATGAACTTACGTCCCACAAGAGCAAAAATAGATGGGATGTGGAGCTAGGCCAATGTAAAATGGCAAATAAAAATTGGGAATATGTTTTACGCATTTTAGCAAACGAAAGCTAACTTCCCTTCAGAAATTCCAATTGGAGGTGGTATCATTAAAAATATGCCTAAAAATGGGTGAAGTTCGAAAAATTTTCCAACAATATAGCTGGTAAGTTATCGTCTGTGGAAGTACCTGCTGGAGAACCTGACCACACACAGATTTGGGATTAAGTTGGCAGACTGGTCGGTTAATAGATTCCATCAGGACAACATGCCCCATACCGTGTCGAAGATACCCCACACGGTGACGAGAGCGTGTCTTCCCATCTACACCTACAGCCAGTATAGGCGTATAAACTGACAGATAACCCCTCTACCAACGCATACACATACCTCACTTATTGCAGTTATAATGATTCTGGGCGAATATATACATTTTACATTGACAAATAGATAAATTTACTATAAATAAAAAAGTCGGGTCGGTTACAGAGCGGTTATTTAGCACTGTCCACGTTACATCTAGGAGAGGTGAGGGTCGTACAGAAACGAGTCGAATTCACTCAACTCTGTTGATTTGAGGTTATTTTTTTACCCAAATGAATTATATGGGTGGGAGAAGCCGCTATCGGTCTTAGGGTGGCGGCTGAAATTTTCGACAAAGAGGGCGATGCTCGCGTACAAAACACTCCTTTATCGAGGGCTGGGGGCACTGTCCACTCTCAAAACTCATCCAACTGCGCTTTCTGATTTCAAGAAAATCATCTTCTGAAGAGAGTACTAGTTACTAGCGTGGCTTGTCCGCACATAGTGAGATACCTATCGACTTTATCTTCCACTTTCGTAAGAGGAAGCCCTCGCCTTCAAAGTACAGTCCGTGCACCGATGAAAAGGCCCCCGCCTGAAATACACATTTCGCGATCAAAATCGGCGAGGATCTAATCCTCTAGGATCTCAAGTCCAGCTTGGTGGTGGTGGTGGTGTGTGTGTGTGGGGGGGGGGGAGGGGGGGGGGGGCACTTCTCGAAGGACATACCAATAATTACTCTTCATGTTTTGTTGCTACCTCATTCTTGACGCGGTCCCTTCGCCTGCTATGGTAGGATCTCAGTTGAACATATCCAGAGTTAAACCTTTACCCGACACCAAAAGCAGACATCGCATGCAAGCAAAATAATTGAATAATTATTTTTTTTTTATTTTTTGCATGAAAAACATAGCTTATGACCCATTTTTGGAATGAATAAGCTTAATGAGCTCGTTCCAAAGAGGAGTCGTTAGTTATGTTTTTAAAGCAAAAATGTAAAAATAATGAAAATTGAATGGTGAATATTGCTGGCTTGTTTTTGGCGTTACACTGGGTCAGGGGTTAACATAGGGATGTTAAATAAAAAAAAAAATCCGATTTTAGGATCATACTTCAATAAAATCTATATCTTGAGAGCCTGGAGTGACTGTAATAAATACTCCGATTTCGATCCCAGGATCATTAAACAAACCCACGTAACTGAGTGTGAGGGGGTATCAAATGCAACTTATAGCTCGTGTACTCATTCATAATTTGGACGGTTCTTCACAAGAAAACATGGAAGATCAGGCGTACTTGAAGTTCACAAAGGGTTGGCAAATTATAGCCAAGTAGGCCTTAGAAGTTACATTTGCTTTCCAATCCATATCTTGAGTCTCTGCATTATTCTCAAGCCCAACTGTGATGATTATATCGTCTACATACTGTATACTGTGTTTCATTTTGTGATTTGCTTCAAGAGGTGTTAATTTCAATAACTTCGACTTTTACTATTACTATGGGAGTCATTTAGGCAACGTAATATATATGTGTCGCTTTTCCACATGAAAGTTATTCAGAAACATTTTGCATTTATCAATATTAATGTAAGAGATTTAAAGTACAGGGGCGTCGTAACGAATTTCAAAGTGTGTGTGTGTTTGGGGGTGGGTGGGGGGGGGGGGGGGGTGGTTAGGGCGATCGATGGTTGTCGGTATGACGGGCCGACCATGGTTCAGACCGCGGTATAAAAATTTTAAATTCCAGGGTCCCAAAACCCCCATCTCCATGCATCTGAGCGGATATTTTGACATTTTTCAGGACACGTATCTGAAAGATTTCACACTTTCAGAGCCGTTAAAAAATTGTCAAGATGTTCATACCCAAGCCACTGCTTAACCAGCTGTATGATAGTCACAGTTTGTGACAAACATTAAACACGCTAACCTTACACTAGTACGAGAGAAACATGGCTGACGAAAATATGGGAAGGCTCTAGATCCGACCCTTGTTTCACCAGTCATTGGTTCTGTTAAAATGTATGCATGGCCTGGCCCCAGCCAACCCCCCCCCCCCCCTCCACCGGTTCCGCCGCCCCTGAACAAGAACTTCTTTTTGCACAATGCGAAGTGGATCAGAATCTTGAATAACTGTTACAGTGTTATGATTGAGGTTTGGCTGGGAATTACAACTCGCTTATACGTCCTTTATTGTTACTCGAGCACAGCATGACAGGAACACTTTCCATGGACTTATGGTAGACCCGAGGTAAAGACGAATGAACGATATAAATGATTTATTCAACATGACTGGAGTATCTGCCTCAGTTAAAGAAGAAACATTTATATCCTCCAGTGTCGCCCAAACAACGGTAAACAATTCAAACTCAACATCATGGCAAATGAGAAAGCTCAATTAACAGGCACAGATTATTTATTCAAAGGGGGAGGGGGAGGGGGAGGGGCCGGTGGCGTTGCGGTAACCGGTTCTCGTCAGATCACCGAAGTGAAGCAACGTGAAGCCACGTAACCCCGATTGTCCACATGGGGGCACGATAACGCCGTGTACTAAGGCGCACTGCACGTCGATGGTGCGCATGTCTTCAACCAATCTAACCTGCATGTGCCGCAGTGCGGAGTTACGATGTTGGGAAGCTGGCACTTGCTCGTCGTTGCTGGGTGGTTCTCTCCGTGTACTCCGGATTCCTCCATCCGTAAAACTGTCACGATCATAATTAGCCAATGTGCATAAGTATGTGACCTTAAACACCAATAAATAAATAAATAAATATTTATTCAAAGCGCCATAATCATTTACAAACTGAGAACAACAATACGCGATTTACTGGCAAATCGTCTGCTCTGCTTAATAATACAATGACGCTCTCTGATTGAATCACAGGGATTAGGTTAAACATATTTTTATTTGCCAAACAAATAAGTTGCAAATTGGAATAGGAGGACAAGTGCTTTCCACTTAGTGTACCCTCCGCTCCCTTAACATGATACAAAAAATCAATACAATGGCGAAACAAACAAATGAGAGAAATGTAAAAAAAAACATGTGCAAGAAAATATAACTTCGCAATAAAAAATAGCGAGAGAGAGAGCGAGAGAAAAACAAAGTGATTGATTAATTGATTGATGTCCTTTCTGCACCTTGAGTCTGTCTCTGTGAATTTGATTTTCCATGCCGAGGATCGACCAGGCGCTGCACTGACACTGCACTCACAGGGATTAATTACAATATAGGTGTTTCAATCACCTGGTTTTCAGTTTACAACCATAGATAGAACATTCGAGTCAAGTTTGATTAAACTGAAGGATCATGGCAACGTTTCGATGATAATCCCCATTCATCGTCTGCAATGTGTTCATAGACAATGTTCTTGGTGTCACTGTGTACCACTGAACACAGCACAACAGTACAGCACGCGATAGAATACTTGTCTTCTGACACTATCAACACCGTTTCTACTGGGTTCAAAAGTTAGAGTCTAATAGTTACTCGCCGAAGCTCGGTGGTTTTTTTCGTTCACCGGCAAAACAAAGTCGCGTTTACATGTGTGTATGAGTGACACAGTTTCAAAAATTAATATGAACTTATGATCCACTAGAGAAAAAATAGATGGGATGTGGTGGAAGGCCAATGTGAAAGGGCAAATAAAAATTGGAAATATGTTTTATGCATTTTAGCAAACGTAAGCTAACTTCCCTTCAGCAATTCCAACTGGAAGTGGTATCATGAAAAATATGCCTAAAATGGGTGATGTTCGAAACATTTTCCCACAATATAGCTGGTAAGTAGTCATTTGTGGAAGTACCTGCTGGAGAACCTACCACACTCAGATTTGTGATTAAGTTGGCAGACTGGTCCAGTGAATTCCATCTGACCAACGTGCCCCATACTGCACCAGGATCCTCCAGTCATTGAAGAGAGCGTCCCCTTCAATCTTCACCTACAGTCACTATAGATTTGTGAACCGATAGATAACCACTCGACCCAGGCACATACACAATCACTCAAACATTTTTTTCCTTGTTGATCTTGAGATTATGAGACGAACTTATTGTGTAGTTAATATTAGACGAAGCTTTATATTTTACAATAAATTTATTATAAATGAAGAAGCCTGGTCGGTTACAGGGTAGTTATTTAGCAGAGTTCAAGCTGCAGCAAGAAGGCGGAAAGAGGGGTTACGACACAATTGGGTCATATTCTCTCAACCCTGTTGATTAGGGTTAATTTTTAACTCTACTGATTTTAGAATACTGTTTTACAATGAGCTGTGAGCTTTTTCCAAACGGAGCCCCGCTCTTCAAGGCACCGTCGGACTTTCCACTATCTGTCGAATGGGAGTCACGTCTAAACCGTTCCGATCTGCTTTTGACGAGAGGGTCCTCTCTCGTAAAGCGTGGTTTGTTTTGTGTGTGTTTGTGTGGGGTGGGGTGGGGGTATTTGCGTGCAGTGAACCGTCCGTCTTTGGTCAGATGGGGACCTAGTTACCACTACGTCGTCCTCGTGTTGTAATGGAAGTCCTCGTTCTGCAATCTTCTGTGCGCTTCCAACCGAGAGGGTCCGTGCCCGAAATGCACTGTCCATATTTTTGCGAGGGACGGGGCACGGGTGTGGGTGCTTATCCGAGTAAATCCAGCTACTCTTTTGGTGAGATGCCTCGACTGCAATGGTTAGGAAAGTGCGGATGAGCCTTCTATCTGGAAAAAGGGACGTGTATTTCACGACGAGGCCCACTCTAACTTCCCCAACCATCGCAGTACCACGAAAAAGTAACTAATGACCCGTGTTATCATGATTCGAACATCTGGGGTTCACAAGTTGATGTCCACTAATATTAGTCCGGTCTCAGGCCTGGATTTCAATGAAAAACCTAATCTTGGTAGCTTAGATTGGAATCAAAGGTTGCTAACAACATATGCTCTTATGGTTTATGTTATTTCGCAGGAAAGCCAGGACGGGTGGATCCCAGTTAGACACATCCGGAGTTCACATGGGGTGACAAACAGGAGAAGTCCGCTTTTCGGCCCCGCCCACGGTTGAGCACATTAAAAGTTCACGGAGGGTGGCAAATAAGAATAGTCAGCTTTTGGGCCTAGATTGCAATGAGACCCCCTTACATGGCAGCTTGTTATGGTTTCAAGGGCAATTATGACTCGTGTATCCATAATTTGTACTAGTTAACATGAATAGCAGGTCGGGTCGGACACTGGTCGAACAATTAGTAAGGTCACACGGGGGTGGCAAATTCGAAAATTCTACTTTTTAGGCGCGGATTTCAAAAAGCCCACATCTTGAGAGTCCGGGTGCTCTCAGAGTCCACTAGGGACTTATGTTATCTTGTGTTGGGCACATTTAGATGCTTGAGCACATCCGTAGTTCACAGAATAATGGGGAAAAAAGGCGTGACTCTAGGCTGCGAGTTCAATAAGGGGGCGGGGGGGGGGGGGGGGCAAATGAAAAAAAAATGAAAATTGTGCGCTTTTCAATAAAACCGTTATCTTGGAGACCCGAGAGTGATCTCAAAAGTAAATAAGTACCTGCGTCATTATGATTCGCTCGCTTGGGTGAAAAAACAGTTCGGGTCAGCTCTGGTAAAACACATCTCGATTTTGCAGGGGCATAGCACATCAGAAAATCTGCTTTTTAGGCTCAGATTTCATTACACCCATATCTTGTGTGTCTGGGGTGGTCTGGAAGGTTACAAACCATTCAGAAAATTATAATTTCGGTTGGTATGCGTGATAACCAGACCGGGTCGGACACTGGTTTAACACATCTAGAATTCACAAGGGAATGGTGAAGAGGAAATTCCGCTTTTTGGCCGGATTCTATCAAACCCCATATCGAGAGTCTGGTATTTTCTTAAAAGTAACAAGTGACGTGTATTTTCATGATTGAGGATTGCTTCGATGAAAAGTATGTTGGGTCGGAATCACAGGGGATGAGAATGTCAAAAAAGATAAGCCCTCTGTTTGGCCATATTTCAATAAAACTCACATATTGAGAGCCTGTGGTCACAGTGTGGTGCTCTTGAAAGCCTTACTGACTTGAGTTTTTCTGATTGAGGACCCTTTGGAAGGTCACTCCAGCCAGACTCCGGATGTACACATGCGGAGTGCAGGGGATTTAAAATAAGAAAGGACCTCTTTGATGCCCAGATTTCAATAAAACCATTTCAAGGACGGATACCAAACGAAAAATTAAAATATGGCCCTTCAGGCCATGTTTGGACAATGGCTAGAGATGTAAGGAAACACTGCTGCGTCGGACATCACGATACTTCGCTTGACGCATCGGTGAAGCGGTCAAATATGGTTGATCGCGATATATGCAAACAGAGTTCAGCTCACCTTAAAGACTTCTTTTGGGACAGGGAATCATATTCTCGTAATATTTTCGTAAAATCGTAATATTCCCGAATTCCGGTAAAATCGAAATGGATTCCAGCTATTCAAATTTAAACTGTCAATAGATTTGTTTTTGTTTGTATGTGCGTGTGACAAACTTAATATCCGAATTATCAAAAGAAAAGCAGTATCCGGGGAATTCGAACTGCAGTCACGCAACAGTGTTATGTTACAACGAAAAATGTAATTGGACCTGTTGAGTTAAGCTCACGAAGTCTCCAAAACTGCTTCGCATTCTAAATTCGATACATCGTCCCCTGAGTTCCAAAGTGTTCTATGTGAGTAGTATAACATGTACCCGAAGGGTCCTATTTGACGTCATGTCACGTGACCCAGTGGCGCCAGGTTTGGTTGTTGTGGTAACCCACGCGAGCGGTTATTTTGTGACGTCATCCTCATAGTAATACGTGATGTGAGTGCGCACGCGCAGGTCATGTTAGGGTGATACATGTTTCCGTCGTCCATTTTGTACACTTGAGGCCGCCATCTTGGTTTCTATGGTAGCACGTTGTTGCTATGTGACCCAAAACCTTATAATAGGACAGGGGTATGTTCGGAGGGTATGTTCTTTTGTACAGGAGTAATTTCCCGATTCGTAGGATTACCACAAATAACCCGACAATTCCTCCAAATCACCAACAACTACTTTATTTACTACGGATTCCCCATTTTGTCGGCTTAGCACGTAGTGTTATGGTACCGAGGGGGCCCCGGGGTATTTAGCCATTTCTGGTCTGTTCTTGTCAGTTCTGACCCTATTCCGAGTAGTTTTGTGGTTTCATTGATCTAGATCATGGAATCCCATTTTTTTCGGAAACAGATGGCCTTCCGAACCCCTTTGTAGTCGTTTGGGGCCATGAGAAAACCCATCAATGAAGCCTCATTTACTATCCCAGACTCATCTCGGTATTTAACAGGCATTTCCCATGGAATCCCACTTTTTGGAAAACATCTGGCCTTCCGAACCCCTTTTAGTACTTATGTGCCTACTGACACACAGAACACTTTGGAATTCAGGGGGGTCGATATGATCAAATGACTTTTGCGCGCCGAAGGTGCGCAGGGCCAGAGTAGGGAAAGCCCCATAAGACCCCCACAGCTGTATTAGTTTGTCGTTCATGGACGTGGAAAATAAGAGACAAGTGTGAAGAATTTTGAGGACGATCAGAGGTTGAAATCCTGGTTTCGTTTTTTATGGTATCTTCTTTGTAAGTGAAACTGTTCAGTTTGCCAGAAACCATGTACAGCCATAAAAAAAACCCAAATATTAACTCAGGGACTCGATTTGAACAAACATGAATCTGACCCCAAAGAGATGTTGTATATTAAATATGACAGGATTCTAAATGGTGAATCTGAAGAACATTTTAAAGAAACTTCCTCATATTGCACCAAGTTAAAATCTGGGCTAACGTAGGAAGCCTAAGTATGAACCCAGGGAATCGATTTCAACAAGTTAAATTGTGACCCCCCCCCCCCCCCCCCCCCACCAACCCCAGAGATGTTGTATACCAAATATGAAAGCATTCTGAATGGTGGATCTAAAGACGATTTCAAAGAAATGCGCTCTTATTACACTAATTTAATAATTCGGGCTGCTGTATTGAACCCAAACATGAACCAAGAGGCTTCGTTTTAACACACTTGTGTCTGACCCCCCTATGTATGCTGTATACCAATATATCAAAAGATTCTGAGCAGTTGCTGTGGAGAAATTTCTTTTAATATTTTTGCAACTATGTTGACTAGCATTTTTTCGCTGCCCCCACCCCCCCCCCCACCCCCACCCCACACTACAGAACACACTGACACAACCGGTGGTAATTTGTTTTTATCTTTCAATTCGACTGGTCCTAAGATTGCTTCACACCAAATAAACACTCTCTTTCCCACGGAAACGGGAAAATAGTTTTTTTTTGCATGAATCAAGTACTTATGACTCAATGATACCACATATCAAATTTGGCTCAAATCGGACCATCGGTTCAGAAAACAGAAATTTTGGGTACGGCCAAAAATCTTACCCCTCCCATTACGAAGGCAAATCCTGATCCTGAAATTTCGTTTAAACAATCTTGATTCTACATCTTAAAAGGAAGCTGCATGCCAAATATGATGTCATTGTACCCACTAGTAGATTTTTAAAGAACTTTGGTGGATTTTTCCCCACCCTCTCCCTATTAGGCTGGGCAAGTTGATTTGAAAAAAGAAACCCAAAATGCGCTGTCACGATATGCAATCACCTCAAATATAACTAAAATTGGTTCAGCGGTTTACGAGGGGCAGGTGCAAACACCATGTTTACGGATGCCGGCGACAGATGACGGACGATGAGTGGTAACTATCGCTCATCCTGAAGCTAAGAACTACGTAGACAAGAATATATTTTTTGTTTTGTATGCAGCAGCCTTAGATCCAGCGGAAAACCATACTATCGGCTTTGTCAGGCGGGGGCGGGGGAGTCGGGGGGGGGGGGGCGTATGGGGATGCAAATTTTAACAATGGCAACGGGAAAATGCTGAGTCATCTTGTATATTCCCATCAGCTGATTTGAAACTTGCCTTCTTTAAAACCACTGGGCTGAATTCATTCACACATGGTCCAGACTATCTTGGGAGTATACCCTTTCTACTTCGTTCAAATTAAAACCGATTGTCTGAATTGAACTAAATTTGGCATGTAGTATAATAGGGTAAACATACTTTATTGATGCCAAAAAAAAAAAATGCACAGCTCCGTGGGAACCCAGAAGCTAAAAATAGAAAAAAAATGAAAGTGTCAATGACAATGTAGCTCAACTTGTCAAGACAAAGACATGTACATGTATAATACGTGACACAGCAATGACAAACATCTAGGTAATGACCTGATAACAAAGGTACATATAAAGTATTGTAACAGTCTGTACATAAATACTGACCGTTGCCTGTAACAAATGTATAGGTAAAGTATTGTAAAGGTGGGTGACAGTCAGATGCCGAACTAGAAAAGAAATCTTAGTCCCAGAGTGGGTCTGACTGAACCCCAAAATATTTGTTCTCATAGCACAGTGATAACAAAGGCACCCCCAAACACACTCGTTCCTGTCCCAAGGTGAAAACAATGGTACCCAAGAAGTTTTGTGAAGATCAGTTCATAAATACAAGCTGTGACAAAAAACTGATTGGACCTAATTTTGGTACAAAATGGCCACTGGCAGCCATCTTGAATTTTGGACCGTACCCAGAAACACTCATTCTCGTCCCAAGGTGATAACAAAGGTACCCAAGAAGTTTTGTGAAGATCGGTTCATAAATACAGTCTCTGCCCTGAGCCATATTGACATGTGTGCTTACATTATGTAAGTAGCACTGAATAAATCAAAGTTCATCTAATTTGCATAATTTCTGCATGAAAAAAACCCCCTAACAATATGTGATGTATTCCATGTTACTAAACATTCATACAAAAATTTATTCAAATCAGAACTTTCATACAGAAGTTCTGTACAAAAGACTGATTGCACTAATTTTGGTACAAAATGGCTGCTGGTGGCCATCTTGAATTTCGGACCACACCCAAAAACACTCGCTCTCATCCCACGGTGATAACAAAGGTACCCAAGAAGTTTCGTAAAGATTGGTTCATAAATATGGCCTCTAATCTGAGCTGTAAAGAAGTTGTGTACAAAAAACTGATTAGACCTAATTTCGGTACAAAATGGCCATTGGCAGCCATCTTGAATTTTAGACCGCACCCAGAAACACTCATTCTCATCCCAAGGTGATAACAAAGGTACCCAAGACATTTCGTGAAGATCAGTTCATAAATACAGACTCTAGTCTGAGCCGTATTGACATGTGTACTTACTGTGTGTAAGTCGCACTGAAAAAATCAAAGTTCATCTAATTTGCATAATTTCTGCACGAGAAAAAAACCTGTATTATATGTGATGTATCCCATGGTAATAAACATTCACAAAAAAATTATTCAAATCAGTGCTTTCATATGGAAGTTCTGTGCAAAAATCTGATTGCACCTAATTTTGTACAAAATGGCTGCCATCGGCCATCTTGAATTTCGGACCGGACCCCAAAACACTCGTTCTCGTCCCACGGTGATACCAAAGGTACCCAAGAAGTTTCGTAAAGATCGGTTCATAAATACGGCCTCTAGCCCAAGCCGTATTGGCATTTGCACTTACAGTGCTGAAAGTAACACCAAAAAACATCAAAATTAGTCTAATTTGCACAATTTACACACGAGAAAAAAACCTGTATTATATGTGATGTATCCCATGGTACTAAACATTCATACAAAAAATTATTCAAATCAGAGCTTTCATATGGAAGTTCTGTACAAAAAACAGATTTCTGCATCGTCGGTACAAAATGGCGGCTGGCAGCCATCTTGAATTTCGGACCGCACCCAAAAACACTCGTTCTCGTCCCACGGTCATAACAAAGGTACCCAAGAAGTTTTGTAAAGATTGGTTCATAAATACGGCCTCTAGCCCGAGCCGTATCCAATTGTTGACGTACGGACAGATGGACAGATGGACGACGGGCCATGACAAAAGCTCAAATTTGGCTTCGCCAAAGTTGAGCTAATGAAAGTGTCAATGACACTGTAGCTCAACTTGTCAAGACATGTAAATGTATAGTATGTGACACAGCAATGACAAACATCTAGGTAATGACCTGGTAACAAAGGTACATATAAAGTATTGTAATGGTCTGTACATAAATACTGGCCGCAGCCTGTAACAAATGTATAGGTAAAGTTTTGTGAAGGTGGGTGACAGTCAGATGCTAAACTAGAAAAGAAATCTTTGAGTCCCAGAGTGGGTCTGACTGAACCCCAAAATATTTGCTCTCATAGCACAGTGATAACAAAAGCACCCCAAAACACACTCATTCCTGTCCCAAGGTGAAAACAAAGGTACCCAAGAAGTTTCGTGAAGATCAGTTCATAAATACGAGCTGTATAGAAGTTGTAAAAAAAAACTGATTGGACCTAATTGGCAGCCATCTTGAATTTTGGACTGCACTCAGAAACACTTGTTCTCGTCCCAAGGTGATAACAAAGGTACCCAAGAAGTTTCGTGAAGATCGGTTGATAAATACAGCCTCTAGCCCAAGCCGTATTGACATGTGAACTTACAGTGTATAAGTAGCACTAAATAAATCAAAATTCATCTAATTTGCATATTTTCGGCACGAGAAAAGAACCTGTACTATATGTGATGTATTCCATGTTACTCAACAAACAATTCAAACAAAAATTTATTCAAATCAGAACTTCCCTACAGAAGTTCTGTACAAAAGACTGATTGCACTAATTTTGGTACAAAATGGCTGCTGGTGGCCATCTTGAATTTTGGACCAGACCGCAAAACACTCGTTCTCATCCCATGGTGATAACAAAGGTACCCAAGAAGTTTCGTAAAGATCGGTTCATAAATACCGCCTCTAGCCTGAGCCGTATAGAAGTTGTGTACAAAAAACTGATTAGACCTAATTTTGGTACAAAATGGCCACTGGCAGCCATCTTGAATTTTGGACTGCACTCAGAAACACTCCTTTTCGTCCCAAGATGATAACAGAGGTACCCAAGAAGTTTCGTGAAGATCGGTTGATAAATACAGCCTCTAGCCCAAGCCGTATTGACATGTGAACTTACAGTGTATAAGTAGCACTGAAAAAATCAAAGTTCATCTAATTTGCATTAAAAAAAACCTGTATTATATGTGATGTATCCCATGGTACTAAACATTCACACAAAAAATTATTGAAATCAGCGCTTTCATATGGAAGTTCAGTGCAAAAATTTGATTGCACCTAATTTTGTACAAAATGGCTGCCATCGGCCATCTTGAATTTCGGACCGCACCCCAAAACACTCGTTCTCGTCCATCGGTGATTCCAAAGGTATCCAAGAAGTTTCGTAACGATTGGTTTATAAATACGGCCTCTAGCCCGAGCCGTATTGGCATTTGCACTTACAGTGCTGAAAGTAACACTAAATACATCAAAGTTAGTCTAATTTGCATAATTTACGTACGAGAAAAAAGCCCGTATTATATGTGATGTATCCCATGGTACTAAACATTCTAACAAAAAAATATTCAAATCAGTGCTTTCATATAGAAGTTCTGCGCAAAAACCTGATTGCACCTAAGTTTGTACAAAATGGCCGCCAGCAGCCAACTTGGATTCAGGATCGGACCCCAAAACACTTGTTCTCGTCCCACAGTCATAACAAAGGTACCCCAAGAAGTTTCGTAAAGATCGGTTCATAAATACGGCCTCTAGCCCGAGCCGTATTGGCATTTGCACTGACAGTGCTGAAAGTGAAACTGAATAAATCAAAGTTAGTCTAATTTACATAATTTAAGGACGAGAAAAAAACCTGTATGATATGTAATGTATCTCATGGTACTAAACATTCATACAATAAATTATTCAAATCAGAGCTTTGATATGGAAGTTCTGTACAAAAAACAGATTTCTGCATCGTCGGTACAAAATGGTGGCTGGCAGCCATCTTGAATTTCGGACCGCACCCAAAAACACTCGTTCTCGTCCCACAGTCATAACAAAGGTACCCAAGAAGTTTCGTAAAGATTGGTTCATAAATACAGCCTCTAGCCAGACCCGTATCCAATTGTTGACGTACGGACAGACGGACGACGGGCCATGACAAACGTTCAAATTTGGCTTCGCCAAAGTTGAGCTAAAAATCAAAAAGACATATTTCAAAAAGAGGTCCCACTGGCCCTGAAACGCTCGCCTTGAACAGAACACGATAAAAAAAAGAGTCCCTATAAACAGAGTCCAAGAATGAGTCTACATTGAGCAATCCATCTCCATAGGATACATTGTCAATCCTTGAGCCCCTTCAGGAGTGACAAAAATAGTCCGAGCAACATGCCTTTTCTTCAGTTGTTCATAATGTAAAATGCAGAGCTCCCCTACGAAGCCCCACAACCTATGTGGATTCATTATTACACACCTCAAGAGGGTACTGAATACAATTTAAAAAAAAAAAATCAGCAAAATGGCTACTTCTGGGTTCCATAGGAAGCCCACATGTTAACCTATGGATCCGATCCGACAGCCAGCACCCCCCCCCCCCCCCCCCCCCCATGAATGCTGTATACCACATTTCAAAAGATTCTGACCACTGGTTCTGGAAAATTATTTTTTTTAATTTTTGCAAATATGCGGACTCAGCATTTTTTCGATGCCCACTACATAACACCCTAACATAAACAATGACATTTTTATTTTACCATTCAATTCTACTGGCCCTAAGGATCCTTCATACCAAATAACAGCTCTCTGTTCCGTGTGGTTTGGGAAATATGGGCATTTGAAAATATTCCTATTTTTAGCTCCTGAGGTTTCCATGGGGATGCCGGAATTTTTTTTTTTTTTGCACAAGTCAAGTACTTATGACTCAAGAACACCACATGCCAATTTGGGTTCAAATCCTACGATCGGTTCAGAAAAAAGAAATTTTGGGCGGAGCCAAAAATCTTAAAATATTGCTTCACGAACTTTTTTAGTACAAACCTGATTCTACACCTCAAAAGGAAACTGCGTAACAAATATCAAGTCATTCTACTCCCTGGTTCATGAGAAGATTTTAAATATTTTTGAGCACTCATTCAGCCCCCCCCCCCCCCTCCACCCACCCCCCTATGGGCATGTTGAGATGTTGAGTTAAACAAAAATGCAATGCCTCTTCAGGACCATCACTAACACAAACTTTCACTTGAATTGGCCCAGTGGTTTCGGACAGAGAGCGATTAGATTAGCTCAACTTGACTTTGTCAAGGTGAGCTAAAAATAAAGGAGTAGTCACCAAAGAACTAACTCGGCAAAAGCATGGTTAACATTGGTTGAAGAAAAGTACTGTATCAAAATGGAGTACACATCAGTACACAGCACTACTGAACCCAAACAACGGCAATCCGGATTATAAGTGCATTGCCTAAGGACCTTTCAGCTTGAAGTCCAATGTCGTAACCATTGAGCCACCGCCCTCCCCAAGGCAGATTAGTATTTGGGATTGAAATTGAGTGAATCTATCAGTGTGTGAAGAAATAAAGTGAAATGGCAAAATTGTGACAAGAAAATGATTGAGACAGTTTTTCCGAGGGACTAAATTTAAACAAACATGAATCTAAATTCCACATGGATGCTGTACACCAAATATCAAGAGTCTAATTGTTGGTTTTAGAGGAGAAGATTTCTCAAAATTATTCCTGATATTGCACTGAGTTAAAACTCAGGATCCCATACAGATCCCAATAATGAACCCAGGGACTTCACTGAAACAAATTGAATCTGACCTCACAAAGGATCCTGTAAACCATATACAAGCCTTTGACAGGTGGAGGTGAAGAAAAGTTTGATTTTATTTTTTTAACAAGAGCCCCAATTGGAAGTTGCCTTAATTGCTCACCTGCCAAAATGGTTCAAAGAAGTATTTGGGGGTCACATTGAGTTAGACATGGTTAATCAACACTACAAAGGAATGAGGTAAATTTTATGGAAAAACACTAAGGAATGCGATCCAGGATTTGAACAAACCTGAGCCTAGCATACGCCCTCCTGCCATCCCCTCACCCCACCCATAGAAAGCCCAAATATGAAGCCAGGGACTGAAATTGAACAAACTTGAATCCCCCACCCCCTCCCATACATGATGCATGCCAAATATCAAAAGATTCTGATTGGTGGATTGGAAGAAGATTTTTAAAGAACATTCCTCATATTGCACTAATCTGAACATTTGGGCTCCCTAAGAGAGCTCGAACATGGACCCAGGGATCTGATTTCAACAAACATGTGTATGAATCTTCCAAAGATGTTATATGTGAAATATGAAAGCCTTTTGGAGCAGTGGTTTGGGAGAAGATTCTTTAGTGTTTTTCCCATAATTCACAGGAGTCAAAAAATGATGACTCAAAATTTTTTCAAAGTCTTGGAATAGTACCCTATGATGAAACCGATGACAATTTTTTTTACCATTCCTTTCTGCTGTTCCGAAGGAAGCTTCACACAAAATAAAAATTCTCAGTGCCGTGTAGTTTTGGAGATATGGGCACTTTACATTTTTTTCTATTTTTAGCATCTGTGGTTCCCATGAGGGCGACGGGAATTATATTGGCATAAATTAGGTACTTATGACCCAATGAGTCCTCATGTCAAATTTGGTTCAAATTGGCCTCTCAGTTCGTAAAACAGAAATTTTGGTATAACTTGGGCTCCCACAGGAAGCCCAGATGTGAACCCAGGGACTTGAATTTGATAAACTTATATCTCACCTCCCTAAGGATGCTGTATACCAAATATCAAAAGATTCTGACTGGTGGATGTTAAGAATAATATTTTTGAAGAATATTCCTCATATTGAACTAAGTTATAATTTGAGCTCCCACAGGGAGTCCAAATATGAACCCATGGATTTGGATTGAACAAACTTGAATCTCACCCCCTAAGGATGCTGCATAACAAATATCAAAACATTCCGACTGCTGGATTTGAAGGAGGTCTTAAAAGAAAATTCCTCATTTTAAATTAAGTTACAATTTGGGCTCCCACTGTGAGGCCAAATATGAACCCAGGGACTTGGCTTGAACAAACTTGAATCTCACCCCCCTAAGGATACTGCATAACAAATATCAAAACATTCCGACTGCTGGATCTGAAGGAGGTCTTAAAAGAAAATTCCTCATTTTAAATTAAGTTACAATTTGGGCTCCCACTGTGAGGACAAATATGAACCCAGGGACTTGGCTTGAACAAACTTGAATCTCACCTCCCTAAGGATTCTGCGTAACAAATATCAAAAGAGTTTGATTGGATGATCTGAGGAAGAAAATTTTTAATGAATATTTCTCATATTGCACTACTTTGAAAATTTTGGCTCCCATAGAGAGCCCAAATATGGACCCAGGAAATTGATTTCAACAAATATGTGAATCAATCTTCCAAAGATGTTATATGTGAAATATGAAAGCTTTTGGAGTTGTGGTTTGGGAGAAGAAGGTTCTTTAATGTTTTCCCTATTATCCAGCGTGTTAAAAAATGCTGACTCAGTTCTGAAAAAGTACCCTAAGATCAAACAGATAGCAATTTTTTTTTTGACCATTCCATCCTGTTGGTCCTAAGGAAACTTCACACCAAATAAAAATTCTCAGTGCTGTGTGATTTTGGAGATATGGGCATTTTAATTTTTTTCTATTTTTAGCTCCCGCAGTTCCCATCCGGGCAATGGGAAATATTTTTTTGCATAAATTAATTACATATAACCCAATAAGCCCAAATATCAAATTTGGTTCAAATCAGCCCCTCAGTTTGTAAAATAGAAATTTTGGGTGGGGCAAATACAGCCCCTCGAACTTCACTTAACAAATCTGAGAGTACACCTCAAAAGGAAGCTGCACACCAAATATCAAGACTCGGCTACTGCTGGTTCGTGAGAAGAAGATTTTTAAAGATTTAGGCACACGTTTTGGGCCTACCGAGGGGCAGGGCAACTTGATTTGAACAAACATGAATTGACATATGAAAGGGAACATGCACATCAGATTTGGTTAGATTTGATCAAGTAGTTTGTGAGAAGTCGATAATGTGAAGTGGACGACAACGGACGGCGTCGACGGACAAAAAGAGATTAGTAAAGCTCCCCTTTAGCTTTGCTCAGGTGAGCTAAAAATTATCCCATATATAGCTTGAAGTTAAAATTCCCACAGGGAGAATGCATATCAACTCTAGACACATGATCTGAAGTTGAATCTGCACCCTTTCCCTCCCCCACCCCCACCACCAACATACACAAACACACAAGAATGTTGCATACTAAGTACCAAAAGATTCTACAGGTGGTTCTGATGAAGTAGAATTTTGAAGAATATTCCTAATATTGCAGGAGTCAATAAAGGGACTTGACTGGAACAAACTTGAATCTGACCCACGTATGAATGTTGTATGTCAAAATTAATATCAAAAGATTCTGATAGGTGGTTCTAAAAGAGAAATTTTTTAAAGAATATTCCCAATATGGATTAAATAAAAATTCAGGCTCCCATACAGAGCCCAAAATATAAACCTGCATGGGTATTTGATCTGAACAAACATGAATCTGCCCCCACTACAATTTTATAATGTTGTATACAAAACATCAGAACATTCTGACTGGTGTTTCTGGAGAAGGAGATCTTTAAAGAATATTCCATAAGTTAAACCTCAAACTCCTGTATTGAGGCAAATATAAACCTGGAGGCTTGATTTGAACAAAATATAAAAAAAAATTTCAGATATGAATCAGAAAAAGATTTTTAAAGATTATTCCTCATAGTTAAAATTCAGGCTCTCACAGGGAGCCCACACAGCAACACAGCAACTCAATCTGAACAAACTTGAATCAGGCAACTCAATTTGAACAAACCCAAATCTGACCTCTCTAAGGATGTTGTATATCACATTCCTAGAGAAGAATTTTATACAAGCTGCTCATATTGCACCAAGTTAAAACTTGGGATCCTACTAGTAAGGGGACTTGATGTGAACAAATGTGAATTCCTGATTCTAGTGGTTGACACACCGGTATATTGTATACATGTATGTATGTGCCAGCCACTCTGTGATTAACTAAGATTGACTTCAATTCATTCCAAGAAGAACACACACCATTTACTGGGCATTTGGATGTTTGTGAAGAAAAAAATAAAAAAATAGTTCTGGAGAGCAATTGACATATCTGAGTAGCTACAAGGAGAGTGATTTTTGTTGCGGCACTGAATTTTTCACAAAGCAAAATCTGCTGCATCTTAAATTTAACCTAAATTAAACTTAACTCATATTAAATGTATACGGATGTGTTTAATTTATTTATTTATTGGTGTTTAATGTCGCATAATTATGCACAATGGCTAATCGTGACAGTGACAGTTTTACAGGTGGAGGAAGCCGGAGTTCCCGGAGAGAACTACCGAGCATCAACAAACAACTGTCAGCTCCCCAACATTCTAACTCTGGTCAAGCTCTGATCAAGCAGGGTTACAGCAGCTGAAGACATGTGCACCATCGACGACCAGTACGCCTTAGTACACTGCGTCATCGTGCCCCCATGTAGGCAACCGGGATAAAGTGCCTTGCCCAAGGAGACAATGCACGTCGTCCCGGACGGGGATCGAACTCGGAACCTCTAGCATAGAAGTCCAACAGTCTACCACAGAGCCACCGCACTCCCAATGTGTTTAATATTACAAAACATGTACAAGAATATTTAAAAGAGGCCCCCTCCTTAAATGCTTACCTAATAAATTTGTTTAGAGAAGAATTTAAGGTCACGTTCATCATCTGCATGTTAATATTTATTTATTTTTATTTATTGGGTTTTACAACACTTTCGAAAACAATGGTCACCCCACATCGGACAGTTTATGGGTGGTGGAAGCCAGAGTACTGGAAAGAACCAGTGAAAACTGGTGAGCATCTGACATACCCCCAGCATACTAATTTCATACAAGCAGTGTTAGCATTTGTAGAAGACAAGTGCACCATTGACATGCAGTACGCCTTTGTACAAAGTGCCACCATTCCCCACTTGGGCAATAGGCATTAAGTGCCTTTTTATCCAAGGACACAACACAGTTATCCCTAGCAGGGATCAAACCATGGACCTTTCAGTTTGAAATCCAATGGTATACCTACTGAGCTACTGTGCTCCCATCTTATACTTAATCTAATTTAGCTATGAGTGTGGGGAAGAAGGGTGGGAGATTTTTAGCCTAAAATCACTCAAACCTCTTCAAAAAACATTTTGAAACAAAGAGAAAAAAATCCCTTAGTGGACTCCTTTCAACTACCCACACCCCCCACCCCCCAGGGCAGAAGTTCATTTTTTTCATAAAATCTGATAAAATAACAAAAAATCCTCTTTTCAAGCAAAAAAAAAATTGCTCAAAAGAACAAAATTGTGTTGTGTACTTGGGTCCTCAAGTGGCCTGATGGTTCCCATTTAAGCAAACTTAACGTTAATGTCACATTTACATCTAAATGAAAGTTATCACCATTCATTTAACCCCCTGCACACTGATGTCAAAATATCTAAATTTCAGGCAGAAAAAAAAACCTATGATGCAACTAGAAATTTAACCAATTCAATCTCGTTTGACAGAACTCATTGAGCTCTGTCAAACGAGATTGAATTGGTTGAATTTCTAGATGCATTCTGGGAATAAACAGCTTCCTGAAATTTTGGTATTTTGACATCAGAGTGAAGGGGGTTAAACAAACAGTAAATTTTTATTGGATTCTGTGTTAAACTCCCCTGATACCTACCAAAATCAATCAAGCCTAATACTTTGTACAAATTTTTATCCATGAGTCATAGACATACCAAATATCAAGAGCTTCTGCTCCTGCCCGGTGGGTCTGAAGAAGAAGATCTTTAAAGAATAGTGCTGCTACATGCACCCGGTGCTTGTTGAATTCATTGGAAATGACTATTAATCGACTAATGATCGATTAAGGCCAGCGATTTATCAACTTCTAAAATTAATAGTCGCAGCAACCTAAATGTGAATTCGACCTCTGTAAGATCCACATTTTCAAATCATTCTGACTAGACTAGCGGTTCCAAAGTACCAGAGGCTCAAGCAAGCCTAAAACGCTCACCTGGCTCAAGTTGCCAAAAAGGATAAGTATATCATTAAGTGATCAGCAGCAAGAGCAATGTTTTGATTTGCTTTGACACAACCAGCTGATGCTAAGAAAGCTTCTGAGCAAGCTCTGTTTTGTGAAGTATTAAAAATAATCCAACAAAATTTTTTCTTTTGTTTTCAACAACTAAGGTTCTCTCTACCCCGCCCCCCCCCCCTCCCCCCAAAAAATGAAAGTGTCAATGACACTGTAGCTCAACTTGTCAAGACATGTACATGTATAGTATGTGACACAGCAATGACAAACATCTAGGTAATGTAACAAATATATAGGTAAAACATTCTAAAGGTGGGGGTGACACTTAGATGCTAAACTAGAAAAGAAATCTGAGTCCCAGAGAGGGTCTGACTGAACCCCAAAATATTTGTTCTCATAGCACTGTGATAACAAAGGCACCCCAAAACACTTGTTCTTGTCCCAAGATGATAACAAAGGTACCCAAGAAGTTTTGTGAAGATCGGTTCATAAATAGACTCTAGCCCGAGCTGTATTGACATGTGGACTTACATGTACTGCGTATAAGTAGCACTGACTAAATCAAAGTTCATCTAATTTGCATAATTTCTGCACTAGAAAAAAAACCTGTATTATATGTGATGTATTCCATGTTACTAAACATTCATACAAAAATTTATTCAAATCAGAACTTTCATGCAGAAGTTCTGTACAAATAAACAGCTGTGCAATGAGCGCATGATACGCCTGTTATTAATTACAAGAGGGAAGCACGCAATATGAGCATACATGTGTACTAAGCATTTTCAAGTTATTGTTCAACATGTGGAAAATTGCTTATATTTTGATGAATAAAGTCCCATAACTCTGGAATGACATATCGGACAGCGACACAAATCGAAAGTGGGAATCCTTCCATCAACATATACTTGCAACCAAAAAATCATGAAAATTGCTCGAAGCGTTTTCGAGTTAACATACAACGTGTGGATGGACGGACGGACAGCAATATACCATAATACAACCGTTTTTTCCAAACGGGCATATAAAAACTGATTGCACTAACTAAAGTAGAAAATGGCTGCTGGTGGCCTCTAGCCCGAGCCGTATTGGCATTTGCAGTTACAGTGCTGAAAGTAACACTAAATAGATCAAAGTTAGTCTAATTGGCATAATTTATGCACGAGAAAAAAACCTGTATTATATGTGATGTATCCCATGGTACTAAACATTCACACAAAACATTATTCAAATCAGCGCTTTCATATGGAAGTTCTGCACAAAAATCTGATTGCACCTAATTTTGTACAAAATGGCTGCCAGCAGCCATCTTCAATATTCTTGAATTTCAGACCAGACAAAAAACCACTCGTTCTCGTCCCACGGTGATAACAAAGGTACCCAAGAAGTTTTGTAAAGATCGGTTCATAAATACGGCCTCTAGCTCGAGCCGTATTGGCATTTGCACTTACAGTGCTGAAAGTAACACTAAATAAATCAAAGTTAGTCTAATTTGCATAATTTCGCATGAGAAAAAAACCTGTATTATATGTGATGTAACCCATGGTACTAAACATTCACACACAAAAAAAATTATTCAAATCAGAGCTTTCATATGGAAGTTCTGTGCAAAAATGTGTTTGTACCTAATTTTGTACAAAATGGCTGCCAGTGGCCATCTTGAATTTCGGACCGGACCCAAAAACACTTGTTCTCCTCCCACGGTGATAACAAAAGCACCCAAGAAGTTTCGTAAAGATCGGTTCATAAATACGGCCTCTAGCCAGAGCCGTGTTGACGCCGCAACGGGCGGGCAGATGGACGATGGGCCATGACAATACCTCACATTTAGCTTCGCCAAAGTTGAGCTAAAAAGTCTTCATAAATGAAATACTCAAGACCCAGTTATGTACCACATGACAAATTTGATTTACATCTGTCCATTGGATCTGAGAAATTTTGAGTGCAGCCCAAATTTTGACATACTGAGTTTCTTTGAAAAAAAGTGAATTTGCATCTCTAAAGTAAGTTCCAAACAAGAAATCTAAGCATTATTGCAAGCGGCTTACAAAAAGAGGATTTTAAAAGCATTTTAGGCTTATGGAGCAATAACCACACCCCAAAGGATATAGTAATTTATTTATTTATTTTTTTTATTTTTTGGGTGGGGGGGGGGGGGGAATCAGACGAGTAACTTTCACCAGCCTGAAGATGGCAGCAGCTTCATTTGAACAAAGGAGAAAAGGTTTACTCCGAGGGAGGATGATATGTGCCATAAATGAATGAATTTGGCCCAATGGGTTTAAAGAACAAAAAAATTCAAACTGGAGAAACAGAATTTTACTGCCCCTGTAAATTCATGTCTGTGTGAAAATGGTTCAAGCATCAAAAATAAACAAAGCAGAAAGAGAATTTTTGGTGGCTTATTTTGGGGGATAAACTATTTTTAAAGAAATCAGAAAAAAGTTTTCATTAACAGTATTACATGAAATAAAATCTCTGGAACCCACATTGAAGTCTTGAGAGGGTTAAATTAATGACATTCACGCAGGAATCGGAAAAAAAAAATTCCAAGAAAACAGAAAAAACATACAGTTAAAACTAAAAGTCCTGTCACAAACTGTGCACCTATCTAGGCTTAATTACGCATAGGAATTGTGCGCAATTGCCATATTGAGTGGAATCCAAAACATGGCAGGTTCTCCTAGTTACTCATAGCAAGGACAGGCAATGTGTCTGCAAATGGACCTCCGGGTTATCCAGAGGTCCTTTGGTTGAAACAATACTTGTGCACAGGCCATATGTACAGAATTTGATAGCCTGTCTATGGTCATGACGGGCAGATTAACATGCAGATCAGTGCAGATCAACGTGCTATTTGTGCGCATTTCATTACAGGACTTCTAGTTTTAACGGTATGAGCATCGAAGAGCAACTGTCAGCACTTCAACATTTCAACTCTGTTCAAGCTCTGTGCAAGCAGGGTTACAGCAGCTGAAGACATGTGCACCATTGACGGGCAGTACACCTTAGTACACAGCGCCATGTAGGCAACCTGGATAAAGTGCCTTGCTCAAGAACACAATGGGGGTCGTCCCAGACGAGATCGAACTCGGGACCTCTAGCAAAGAAGTCCAACAGTACACCTCTGCACTCCCTTTTCACTCAATTAACCCTTTACCTAATGAATCAGCCTCATCCGTCTGCACAATATGCAAATTCAGCAGTTGAAGAAATATTAATTTTCAGAAAATTCCAACCACACTATATCATGTGACCCCTCACATTGGAACGAGCTCATCGAGCTCGTTCCAATGAGGGGTCACATGATATGGTTTGTTGAAATATTTAGAAAATTCTGAAAACACTATAATTAAAATCATTAAGTTTTTATATCATCTGCTTTGGATAACCGTCAAGGGTTAAGCTTAAACTAATATAGAGAACATGTGTGTTCGACAGGTAACATGAGTCTCTCCTGTCTCTTGTCGACATTAAGTGATAATAGTAAACAGTCTGAAGAACTTTTAACAATTTGTACAGGGAAAAATATTACAGCAACAATGCTGACTCATCATTTTTTCAATGCCTCCTACCACACACCCCAACATTACCAAGGGCAATAGTTTTTAACCATTCCATTCTACTGGTCCTAAGGATGATCCATACCAAATATCTGTTCTTTGCTCCAAGTGGTTTGGGAAATGTGTGCTTTTGAATTTTATTTGGTTTGTAGCCCCTCGCGTTCCCACGGGGCTGTGAACAATTTTTTTTTTTTGCATCAATCATTTACTTGGGACCCACTTAACTATATGCCAAATTGGATTGAAACTGGCCCATCAGTCCCTCAAATAGAAATTTTGAGCGGAACCCAAAATGGATATGCCCACACAGAGACCAAATATTGACTTACCAACTTCCCTTGAACAAACTTTAATCTTCAACACTAAAGCATGTTCCATACCAAATCACAAGGCAATCCCTCTGGTGGATCATGAGAAGAAGATTTTTAAAGATTTTGGGCATTAACCAGAGCCCAAAGATGGCGGCTGCTTCATTTGAACAAAACAGAAAGGGTATACTCGTTAGATGGTCTGTGCAATATGTATTTGAATTTGGCCTGATGGTTGTGAAGAAGAAGTCACTTTTGCAGAAGTTAATGGATGACGGACGACGGATGCCAGACAATGGACGCAAGATGACAAGTGATGGCGGTAGCTCCCGTTGACTTACAGTCAGGTGAGCTAAAAAGAGTTTTAAAGATTATTCCTCCTATAAGACTACGTTAAAATTTAGTCTCCAACAGGGAGTCAAAATATTAAGGCATGGACTTGGTTTGAACAAACTTAGATCTGGCCTCCCTAGAGGATGCTGTAAACCAAACATCAAAAGATTCAGCCTGGGGGATCTGAAAACTGAAAAAAAATTTTGAAGATTATTCTACAGATTGCACAACATTAAAATTTAGGCTCCTATAGAAAGCCCAATTAATACTGATAGACTTGATTTGAACACACATCAATCTGACCCCTGTAAAAATTCTGTATGCCATATATCAAAAGATTTCAACTAAAGGCTCTGGAGACAAAGATTTTTAAAAATGATTCCTCATATTGCCATTATTATTCGAGTAAGTTAAAATTTTGGCTCCAACAGTAAGCCCAAATACTGACACAGGAACTTGGTTTGAACAAACTTAAATCTTACCTCTCAAAGGATGATGTATACTTCAAGTGCCGAATACAAGTGTTTGCCGAATAAAAGTGCTGGGTAACAATTTACACTACTGAAAAGAATAATAGTGCTGGTGCACAATAAATGTGCTGGCTTGCAAACTTAACTAATTTCACATGAGTACCAAAATATGTCGCTCCCCTGTACTGCTACTGACTTGCCAAGAAATTGCCAAACACAATTTCAGTTGGTTCGATAACCGTTCCATGACCATTGATAAAAATCTGTATTATACACTTAATTGCTAACTGCAGTAGAAATTGATATAAAATAACTTTTGCTGTCTTTTTATTGGAAAATTTAATGAAAAAAAACCCAGCCTCAATGGTTGACTTTCTCAACACCAAGGGTGAAGCATTGTAAAATATTAATCACTTTATCAAACACAGTTTCAGAACTGGAACTTGACACTTGCTCCAGATTTACAATGTCAAATATATTTATTTCTACCAGGGACCCCCAATGAGAGAATTTTAGGTAGATGTGACTTCTCCCTCTCAGAAAAAGAGGGAAAAGCAAGAGCTCTTTTGGGAGAAGTGAAATTTCTAAAGAGAAAAATTCAGAGATGAGAATTTAATATTTCAAAATTCAACAGACCTTTCAAACTCTGAAAATCAAGTTTGTGGGATCCAGTAGAGGAGCCATGAGATTCCAGCCTCCACCTTACCTCCCCCCCCCCAAAAAAAAAACAAAGAGTAGCCATGAGATTTCCAGTCTCCACCTTACAGCTCTCCCCCCCCCCCCCAATCAGATTTTTTTTATTTCCCTGCCATCAGTACAAGTACAGTGCCCGCTGTCCTGCCCCCTGCCCCCTCCCCCCCCCCCCCCCCCCATTTTCTACACTCTTCACAAGCATAGCCCCACAGGATTTTGGCAGAGAGAAGTAAAATTTCTAAAGAAAGAAATACTGAGAAGAGATTCAACCCCGGGAAGTGAAGCAGTGCCTGTTCAGTGTTGTACACAGGCACTGTTTTTCGGGTAAAATAGGACCCAGTCACCAACGCTTGGGAGGTGCAAATACTTTCTAAAATGGGCAAAATTGCTTATTAATGCTCACCCCTGGTCTTGGGTTGATAGTCATGTTGTGGTCATGATTAGCCATTGTGCAAAAATATGTGACCTTAAACACCAATTAATAAATACTGAGAAGAGAATTTAATTAAATATTTCAAATTTATTTGTCAATAGACATGACAAACACTGAAAATCAAGTTAGTGCCCCCACAAGAACCCCGGGAAGATAGGTGTTAGGCAGTGCTTGTTTACTGTGGTTTACTGTGGTAAACGTACCGTTTTACTGGTAAAATAGAACGCAGTCACTAATGCTCTAAAATAGGCAACATGGGGCATAAACGATTAACTGACCTTGACTTTACCTCCATGCTGTGGTCACGAGGACTCACGATTAGCCATTATGCAGAAGTATGTGACCATAAACACCAATAAATAAATCAAGTTAGTGGGTGGGATCCAGTGGAAGAACAATGGGATTTCTAAGGAGCAAAGAGCCTACCCTAAAAAGTTATTTTTTTATTGGCCTCACTTGGGGAAAAAAATAAAGGTAATGGGTCACAATATCCATGACGGTTTGTATTTTTTTTCACAAATTAATAAACATGCCCACACGTTTATTCGGCACCTGAGAGTACCAAATATCAAAAGATTCTGGATAGTGGGTCTGAAGATTTTTAAAGATTATTCCTCATATTGCAAGAAACTAAAATTTGGATGAGAAGATTTTTGCAAAATTTTTGCAACTATGCTGACACAGCATTTTTTTCATTCCCCTCCTACAGTACACTATGGGGACGCGGTGACTCAGTAAGTAGAGGTGCAGGCTGCAAGCCGAGAGGTCCTCGGTTCGAATCCCACCTGCGGCAACCGCGTTGTGTCCTTGGGCAAGACACTTCATCTCCATTACCCGCGTGGGGGAACGATGACGCCATGTACTAAGGCGTACTGCACGTCGATGGTACACATGTCTTCAACCAATCTAACCCTGCCTCCTATGCTGCAGTGTGGAGTTACGATGTTGGGGAGCTGGCAGCTGCTCGTCGTAGCTCGGTGGTTCTCTCCGTGTACTCCGGCTTCCTCCACCCGTAAAACTGTCACGGTCATGATTAGCCATTGTGCATAAATATGTGACCTTAAACATCAATAAACATAAACAGTACACTATGAACAGAACTGATGGCAAAGTCAATTCTACTGGTCTAAGAATGCTTCATATCAAAATAACATATCTCTGCTGTGTGCAGTTTGGGGAATGTGCATGAAAATGTTTCTATTTTTAGCTCCTGGGGTTCCCACAGGCATACAGGATATTCTTTTGTTGCATGAATCAAGTATTTTAATATGATTAAATAATACAGGCAACCCACTAAATTGGATATCCCTCAACTGGTAGACTGCTGAATTATTTTTAGTCATCAAAATTTGTTCACATATCTTTGCCTTGTTACAATAGGCACTCTCCCATAAAATGTAACAAGACAAATTCTCACAGACTTAATAATTTCACTTCAAAGGTAGTATGGAGAACATCCACTGAATATGAAGCCTTTAAGTTGTGGTACCGACACTTCAGAATAAAGCCCAAATATGTGCTACCAGCACTCTGTCAGTTAACTGAATAACCCTGTTAATTGAATATAGTTTTGTAACACCAGGCCTTTAGATTAGCCCAAGTTCACACCATTTACAGGTGTGCTCAAATTAGAGATGGTGTGAAGACAGCAAGAATGAAAGTGTCAATGACACTGTAGCTCAACTTGTCAAGACATGTACTTGTATAGTATGTGACACAACAATGACAAACATCTAGGTAATGACCGGATAACAAAGGTACATATAAAGTATTGTAACAGTCTGTACATAAATACTGACCGTAGCCTGTAAAAAATGTATAGGTAAAGTATTGTAAAGGTGGGTGACAGTCAGATGCTAAACTAGAAAAGAAATCTTTGAGTCCCAGATTGGGCCTGACTGAACCCCAAAATATTTGTTCTCATAGCACAGTGATAGCAAAGGCACCCCAAAACTCACTCGTTCATGTCCCAGGGTGAAAACAAAGGTACCTAAGAAGTTTTGTGAAGATCAGTTCATAAATATGAGCTGTATAGAAGTTGTAACAAAGAACTGATTGGACCTAATTTTGGTACAAAGTGGCCACTGGCAGCCATCTTGAATTTTGGACTGCACCCAGAAACACTCGTTCTCATCCCACGGTGATAACAAAGGTACCCAAGAAGTTTCATAAAGATCGGTTCATAAATACAGCCTCTAGCCTGAGCCATATAGAAGTTGTGTACAAAAAACTGATTAGACTTAATTTCAGTACAAAATGGCCACTGGCTGCCATCTTGAATTTTGGACCGCACCCAGAAACACTCGTCCTCATCCCAAGGTGATAACAAAGGTACCCAAGACGTTGCGTGAAGATCGCTTCATAAATACAGACTCTTGACCGAGCCGTATTGACATGTGTACTTACTGTGTGTAAGAAGCACTGAAAAAATCAAAGTTCATCTAATTTGCATAATTTTTGCACGAGAAAAAACCCGTATTATATGTGATGTATCCCATGGTACTAAACATTCACACACAAAAAATTATTCAAATCAGCATTTTAATAAGTTTTGCGCAAAAATCTGATTGCACCTAATTTTGTACAAAATGGCTGCCATCGGCCATCTTGAATTTCAGACCGGACCCAAAAACACTCGCTCTCGTCCCATGGTGAAAACAAAGGTACCCAAGAAGTTTCGTAAAGATCGGTTCATAAATACGGCCTCCAGTCCGAGCCGTATTGGCATTTGCACTTACAGTGCTGAAAGTAACACTAAATACATCAAAGTTTGTCTAATTTGCATAATTTGAGCACGAGAAAAAAAACTGTATGATATGTAATGTATCCCATGGTACTAAACATTCATACAAAAAATTATTCAAATAAGTGCTTTCATATGGAAGTTCTGTACAAAAAACAGCCATCTTGAATTTCGGACCGCACCCAAAAACACTCGTTCTCGTCTCACGGTCATAACAAAGATACCCAAGAAGTTTCGTAAAGATCGGTCCATAAATACGGCCTCTAGCCCGAGCCGTATCCAATTGCTGACGTACGGACAGACAGACGACGAGCAATGACAAAAGCTCAAATTTAGCTTCGCCAAAGTTGAACTAAAAATATATAAATTCTTCATTCCTCTTCTACATTTAAGAATAACTTCCCTCACAATATGATCATAGAAACACAAAGTAAGGCCTGACAATAAATCATAACCATATAAGACTGTTATTTCTGGTTTAATGTGCCCAAAGTAGGGCAAAATGGTGAGCCCAAAATAAATGAATTTAAAGGCCTGTTAAGACAAAACCATTTACCATTCTTCCAGTACAAATTTGATCTGTTAATTGAATATAGAGTAATGATGAGTAAACTCCTATTGATAGAATAATTAAAGTATCAATGACATTGCTGCTCAATTTGTACAAGGGACTGAACTAAATAGAAAGATCCAGTAATGCCCCGTCATTCACTCACGTTTCTATACAAAAGGCATCAGATTCACACCAAAGCTACATATGAAATCTGAAAAAAATTGGGTGAGGGAAGGAGTCTGTTGGGTGTACCAATAGAATTGTTGACAATTTATATGTCAAATCCAAGATGGACGGTGACAGCCATCTTTTTCAATGGAATGCAGTCAAATTTGATAACTCCCATCTTGACATCATACCTAACTTACATATAAAATTTGAAAAAGACTGGGTGAGAGGTGTGGCCTGTAGGGTCTGCTAATGGAATTGTTGACAATGTATATGCCAAATCCAAGATGGTTGCTGGTGGCCATGTTTAGCAACAAAATTCAGAGAAATTTGACAGCTCCATCTAGACATTCACCACAGCTACACATGAAATTTCGAAGAAGATTTGGTGAGGGATGTTGCCTGTAGGGTGTGCTAATGGGATTGTTGACAATTAATATGCCAAATCCAAGATGGCCACTGGCAGCCATGTTTTTCAACAAAATGCAGAAATATTTGATAGCTTCCATTTGGACATTATGCCAAAGCTACATATGATATTTGAAAAAGATCGGATGAGAGATGCAGCATGTAGGTTGTGCTAATGGAATTGTTGATAGTTTATATGCCAAATCTAACATGGCCACTGGCAGCTATGGTTTTCAACAAAATTTGAAAAAGAATCGATTGCTCCCATCTAGACATTGCCTCAAAGCCACATATGAAATTTGAAATCCATCAGGTGAGAGCTGCAGCTCATAGGGTGTGCTAAAGGAATTATGGACAGACAAACGTACCTACAGACATACGTACATATGGAGATACGGACAGATGACAGATCACAACCAATCCCAATAGCTCAACATTGTAAAGTTGAGCTAAAAAGATAGTAAACTGTCGAGAAATTACCCTGACTCTCCCCAGTTTTCCTTTGTTTACAGACCTATTTGGCTTCAGTACAACCAATACAGGCATTTACAGTACCGCCTACAATAAAGTGGAATAATAACTTGCTATTTGGTCAATATTTGCACCACATTCATATCTGAATATCGCGATATTTTTATAGCAATAACGCATCAGTTGGTCTTGTTATGTTGGTCATAATAACACACTAAGAGGACAAAATCCCCAAACCCTATATACATGCTATCAACAGCATGTCCCATGTGTACCTGTCCGTGTTGTAACCACCCCCCCCCCCCACCCCCCACACACACAACACACATTTTAATCAGCTCATCTTAACATTTAATTAGGCCATTTTGTTGCGTTCACATAGATTTTTAATTCATTTTACATGCACATCACCCCCATTCGTGGTCAATATCGTCGTTATCGAAACGTGAAAGGAAGAGTTGCCCCACCCCTTCCCTCTCCCCTTGATTTTAGAGCTTTATATTTATAAAAGTTTTAACTATAGTTAAGTAAAGATACTCTCATTTGACTCTCGTGAAGCTGGGGAGACCAGGGAAATCTAAGCTTTAATTGCATTGACATCAATTAATATATCGACTACGGCAGTTTGTTTAACATAGAAAGCTTTGCATGGCTCTAATCGTCCATATTATTATAAATATTTGCTACTCTTCTTTCCACCCAACAAATTATGAATGATAGTTTTGGAAATCTTCCATCATGCGACTCATGCATGCATTTGTCTTACGATATTTGCCACAACACGTTGAAAATATCGCGTTAATGCTATAGAAATATTGCCAACATAAGGCGCTACTATGGCATCATTAACAAAATAATATAGCTCAATGGTATACTTTGTAATAGGCTGTACTGTAATCTATTTTTTCTTGTTTGACATTGACAGAGCTCATGGAACTCTGTCAAACATTAACAAGATAGAATAAATACTACAGTAATCTGTAGAATACAGGAAGGTGATACAATCCCTGTTAATTGAAAACCAGTGTTAATTAAATACCCCTGTTAAATGAATACTCCTCTTAATTGAATACTCCTGTAAGTCCTGTTAATTGAATAATTCATTTGGCAAAGTGGTAATTCAGTAAACAGGGTTCCACTGTACAGTGTACTGCATGCCAAATTTGGTTCAAATTGACTCATCTTTTCAGGAAACAGAAATTTTAAGCAGGGCCAACAAAATTTTCCCCTCCAATTTCAAAAGCAAAGACTGTTCTACAAACTTTGAACAAATTTGATTTTAGGCCTTACAAGAAAGCATGGTAACAAATATCAAGTCACTGTACTGACTGGTTCATGAGATCTTTTTTCAAATTTGGAAGCACTTACCCCATCCCAACCCCCTCCCTATGGGACTGGGCATGCTGATTTGAACAAAAATACAAAAACAAAATGCAGTTAGCCCAGAAGTTTTGAACAAGTACAAACAACATGTTCATGGACGATGGACAGACAAAGGACAAGTGACCACTATAGCTCACCCTTAATTTCAGACAGGTGAGCAAAAAAAAATAATCCTCAGATAACAATAAGTTAACAAGGGTTTGCCTCATGGCTAACAAAATGGTAACTGTGAACTAGAAAGCATTAGTGTACATTTTCTAAATAACTTATCTGCAAAAAACTTACATGTATTTATTTATTTACTGGTGTTTAAGGTCACATATTTCTGCACAGTGGCTAATCATGACAACAGTTTTACAGGTGGAGGAAGCTGGAATACCCAAGTGAACCACCGGGCATTGGAGAGCAGATGTCACTGTCAGCTCCCTTACATACAAACTCCACACAAGCAGGGTTAGCATTGGTTGAATACATTGGTGCATCATTGACACACTGTATGTCTTAGTACACAATGCCACCATGCCCCCACATGGGCATGGGGGGGGGGGGGAAGTGTCTTGCACAAGGACACAATGTGGTTGCCGCAGGTGGGATTCGAACTGCATGACCACTTGGCTTGCAGCCTGCACCTCTACCTGCTGAGCGACTTACATACAAGTCTGCCCAATAATTCTGATGCTGAATATCTGATGGTGCCCATTTTCAAACTCAGTCAAGACAATCTTCCGGGAAACCCATATAATAAAAAAAGAATCAAATCATTTACATTTGTTCAAGTTATGGCAATATCAAGCACAAAATTTGAAAAAATTAAAGTGTCAATGGCACTGTATCTCAACTTGTGTAAGACATGTACATATATTGTATGTGGCACAGCAATGACACACATCTAGGTAATGACCTGATAACAAAGGAACATGTAAAGGATTGTAAAGGTCTGTACATAAATACTGACTGTAGCCTGTAACAAATGTATAGGTAAAGTATTGTAAAGGTGGGTGACAGTTAGATGCTAAACTAGAAATCTCCACTGGGTTAATGTTGCAATCTATGGTGCACCATAAGCCAAATGTTAGCAACTGTTTTAGCCTGTGTGATTGAAACCCTTCTAAGGTTGTTGATTCAACTAATTAGTAAATATCTGTCCAGTCCTTCTTAAAATATAGGTATTTGAATTTTTTATCTGTAGCTTGATAACAAACGTAGTCCTTGAAGTTCTGAACAAAAAACTGACTACATCTAATTTTGGTATAAAATGGCCACTAACAGCCATCATGAATTTCAAACTGCACCCAAAAACACTCCTTCTCGTCGCACGCTAATAACAAAGATACCCAAGAAGTCTCGTAAAGATTGGTGCACCAATACGGCTCCAGTCCGAGCCATATAGAAGTTCTGTACAAAAAACTGATTGTACCTAATTTTGGTACAAAATGGCCACGGCAGCCATCTTGAATTTTGGACCGCATCCAAAAACAATTGTTCTCGTCCGAAGGTGATAACAAAGGTACCCAAGAAGTTTCATGAAGACCGGTTCATAAACACAGCCTCTAGCCGGAGCCATATTGACATGTGTGCTCACTGTGTATAAGTAGCACTGAATAAATCAATGTTCATCTAATTTGCATAATTTCAGCACGAGAAAAAAAACCCTGTAGTATATGTGATGTATTCCATGTTACTAAACATTCATACAAAATTTATTCAAATCAGAATTTTCATACAGAAGTTCTGTACAAAAAAACTGATTGCACTAATTTTGGTGCAAAATGGCTGCCTGTGGCCATCTTGAATTTCGTACCGCACCCAAAAACACTCGCTCTCATCCCGCGGTGACAAACAAAGACACCCAAGAAATTTTGTAAAGATTGGTTCATAAATATGGCCTCTAGCCCAAGACGTATTGAATTGTCGACTGGTGGACGGACATACAGCCAGACAGAGAGATGGACGACGGGCCATGGCATAACCTCAAATTTGACTAGATCAAAGTTGAGCTAAAAAATGACAAAGTCAGCCAATAATTCTGCTGCCACATATATTGGACAGAGCCCATTTTCATACTCGATCAAGAAAATGTTCCTGGAGACCAACATAACACAAATGAATTGGGTCAGTTGACTTTTGTTGAAGTTATTGCATTATCAAGCACAAAATTCGCAAATGAAAGTGTCAATGACACTGTAGCTCAACTTGTGTAAGACATGTACATGTATAGTATGTGACACAGCAATGACACACATCTAGGTAATGACCTGATAACAAAGGTACATGTATAGTATTGTAAAGGTCTGTGCATAAATACTGACAGTAGCCTGTAACAAATGTACAGGTAAAGTATTGTAAAGGTGGGTTACCTGGGGGTCCAATGGCAGAAACATAGCATGTGCACAGGATAGCAGAAACATAGCATGGGCACAGGCCATATGTACAGAATTTGATGGCCTTACTATGGTCATAACGCTTAGATTTAACGTGCAAATCGACATGCTATTTGTGCGCATTTCATAACAGGACATCCAATTTTAACTGTATACAGAGGCATCCTACCTAGTTACAATGAAATCCCATCATAAATACGACCTGTAGACTGTGCTAAATTTTTTTCAGGTTTTGGGCTTGGGCAGCCATCAGGGTTGACCGATTGTGACCAAAAGTGGTTGTTCTCATCGAGACATGACCCCAACCCGGCATATGAAATTTTGTGACAATTGGGCAAGAACTCTGGGGTGTAGCCTGTGCTGAAGGAAAATGTGCACAGACTAACAAACTTCCGCACACGTGATGGCAATAGCTTATCTTTACTTTGTCAAGTTAAGCTAAAAAACTGATTGCTCCTAATTTCAATATAAAATGGCCACCAGCAGGTATCTTGAATTTTGGACCACACCCCATATTGACATGTGCACTTACATGTACTGTGTATAAGTAGCACTGAATAAATTAATGCTCATCTAATTTGCATAATTTCTGCACAAGATAAAAAACCTGTATTATATGTGATGTATTACATGTTACTAACCATTCAAACAAAAATTTATTCAAATCAGAACTTTCATATAGAAGTTCAGTTCAAAAAACTGATTGCACTAATTTTGGTACAAAATGCATGCCGGTAGTCATCTTGAATTTCGGACCACACTCCAAAACACTCATTCTCATCCCACAGTGATAACAAAGGTACCCAAGACGTTTCTTTAAGATCGGTTCCCGCCCATTAATTTTGCTGCCGTATATCGGACAGAGTCTGTTTTCAAAGGACCATAACTCTGTCAAAAAATATTGGACCAAGCCCACTATCAATCCCATCCTGTATCATGTGGTTATAAACCTATGTATAAAGTTCTGTTTCATTCTGTACACTCAAACTAAAGTTATCACCCAGAAGCCAATATCAACATGTTTTCTAAGTTGGAAAAGGACCAAACATGTAACTCGGATAAAAAATATTGGACTAAGCTTACTATCAATCCCAATCTGTATTATGAAGTTATAAACCTTTGTATAAAACTACATTTCATTTTGTTCAGTCAAACTAAGTTTCATTTTGTTCAGTCAAACTAAGTTATCTCCCAGAAATCATTTCTTTCGGATGGGCAACTGTATGCTCCCCCAAATTTTTTTTTGGAAGCATAAAAATATCAGATCAAGCCCACAATCAATCCCACTCTGTATTATGTGGTTATAAACCTATGTATACAGTTTTTTTTTAATTCAGTCAAACTAAAGTAAACCAAATTTATTCGGGTTTAAAGACACTTTCGACAGCCAGGATCACTTCGTGTTGGAAAGTTTTACGGAAGGAGGAAGCTGGAGTACCCAGAAAGAACCACCATGCAATGTCAAGCAACTATCAGGCTCCTCAACATACTAACTCCACACAAGCAGGCTTAGCATTGGTTGAAGACATTAGTGCACCATCGACGTGTTGTATGTCTTAGTACACAATGCCACCGTGCCCCTACGTGGGCAATGGGGTGGAGTGTCTTGCCCAAAGACACAATGTGGTTGTTGCAGGTGGGATTCAAACCAAGGACCTCTCGTCAGGAACCTGCACCTCTGCCTGATCCACCACTCCCCAAGTGAACCAATATAATGTCTACTAAGTTGGAAAAGGGTCATAGCTCTGCAGAAAAATATTGGACCGCGCCCACTATCAATCCCAACCTGTATTATGTAGTTATAAACCAATGCATAAAACTTTGTTCTATTTCATTCAGTCAGACCAAATCTATCATTCAGAAACCAAGATCAACATGTCTTCTAAGTCGGAAAAGTGCCATAACTCTGTCTAAAAATATCAGACTAAGCCCACTATCAATCCCAACCTGCATTTTGTGGTTATAAACCTACATATAATATTTTGTTTAATTTTGTTCACTCAGACTAAAGTTATGATCCGGAAACCAATATCAACATGTCTAAGTTGGAAAAGGGACATAACTCTGCCACAAAATACCAGACCAAGCCCACTATCAATCGCAAACTGTATTATGTGGTTATACACTTACGTATAGAATGCTGTTTCGTTTCACTCAGGCAAACTAAAGTTATCATCCGAAAACCATTTTTTTGAAACGGAGAGACAGATGACAGTGTGGCTACTATATGCTCCCCTAAATTTTTTGGAAAAGCATTAAAATTGGGCTCCTACAGTGGTTGGGTCAGCTCAAACATCATTTCAGGGACTTGAATCTGATGATTGATCCCTTAAGGCTGCTCTATACCAATCATCAAAAGTTTCTGACGAGTAAATCTGAAGAACTTAGATTTTCAATAAATATTCTTCATATTGTACTTAGTTAAAGCCAGAGTTCCCATTTGGAGTCCAAATATGACATACATAACATACAGTATGGCTGCAGTGTACTGGTCACTTTCCCCAGGTGGGTAATATTTCCACAGACACACTAATATTAGATTCCAAACACTGATTATAGAAATAATCATCAAAATTTTAATTAACTCTTTACCTGAAATGAAAATCAGAAATTTTAATAATTAAATTTCCACATATATTGTCAACAGCTCAGCTTGTGACCCCTCACTGGAATGTGCTCAACATGCTCGTCCTGACAGATGGGTTATAAGCTATGTTTTTGAGATAAAATATGAAAAAATAATAAAAATTGAATGGATGATGTTTGTGAAAACACTGGCAAGTTTTGGTCATTACTTTTGGTAAAGGGTTAATGAAGCAATGGGTACAACCCAGTGCTTCATTAATTGAAACTTTGATTATTATTTTTATTACCTGGTAAATGCATGCATGGACATCACTGACCACACATGGATTACGACCAGTTCATGATGACTGTATTGTCTTAAACTTGGTTGAAACTTGGGCCTCCACAGTGAGCCCAAAGATTTGAACATGTGGGCAGTCAGGATGAAGTGCCTTACCCAAGAACACAATGCAGTTTGAAGTCCAATGCCGTAACCACTGAGCTACTGTGCACCCTTGTGTTCTATATAGTATTTGGGGCAGTCTTTTCCTGGTGGTAAGTTCTCCTATATATTTGGGAGACATCTCCCAGAGAATGACTTCAACAAAACTGTCTGGACTCACTTCTCTGGAGCCCAGTTTGCTGCAGCCAATCTTATTTCATTTTAATAAAATGGTAGTATGCAGTGATAGGAAGATTTATATATAAAAAGTACATTTTTGTATTATCTTGCCCATGAGTCCCTTGTCAGTTTGTGGTTCATGTACATAGCCATAGGAATTAGTAATTTGACAATGTGAATACAGCACGACCAAGAGGTTCTATCGGGGAACTGTCCAAGTGAAGATTCATGATTAATGATGAACTAACTGAAATCCTCACTGATAATTGCATTCCAATCTATTAAAAACACAATTTGATATTTTGTCACATTAAATGCTATATGTGATGTATTTTGCTAAGAATAAAGCTATAAGTATAAATAATTATGGTTACCACATGGCATTCTCTGGTGAATAATGGGACATTGCAGAGTATTCCAACTCACAAACATGTATTTCTGATCAGTGCTGGAATGCTGTGCAATAATCAAATAAGTGTTTCTAATTTCTTCTAATTCTATTTCTGGAAATACTTATTTTTTCTTTTTACCGAGTTCCTGATTTTCAATGCCCAAACCTGATGAAATTTAATAAAAAAAAGTTCTGTGTCAAAGTATACTTCATTAGTATTAGAAGTATGCTTCTCATTAGGTAGAGGTGCATGCAAAAAGGTCCTCGGTTTGAATCCCACCTGCGACAACCACATTGTGTCCTTGGGCAAGACACTTCACCCCGTTGCCCATGTTGGGGCAGAGTGGCATCGTGTGCTAAGGCATACTGCACATCGATGGTGCACTTGTCTTCATCCAATGTTAACCCTGCATGTGTGAAGTTTATATGTTGGGGAGCCTGATAGTTGCTTGCCACTGCTTTGTAAGTCCCTCTGCATACCCCCAGCTTCCTCCACCTGTATAACTGTCTGACATGTGGTGACCTTGGCTTTCGAAGGTGTAATTAAACCCCAATAAATAAATAGTAGTATTCTCATAAACATCTACATTAGTGGTTATAGCAGTAATAACACAACTTTGTCAGGCAGGGATTTACGGTTCTATTAGTAATCATCTCATGCAGAATGATTAACAGTCCTCTGTCTCATTAGCAGCCGAAGACTTCACCTCAGAATGCTCATAGTCATAAGACCTTGTGACTTCAGGCCATTAAATTGTTATTAATCATTTCTGTTGGACCTTTAAAGAAGGTAATGCCCTGGAAAATCATTATATTGTAATATTAATAGTGGATTTCAGCAGATTTTACAATGAAATCGGCCTATTTGCATGTACGATATACAGGTATAGGCAGCAAATGTCTCTTGACAGTTGCTCGCCTCTCCATGGTGGTCCTCGTCATGTACTCTGGCTACCCTACCAGTAAAACTGTCTGGCATAAGGTGATCCTGGCTGTCAAAAGTGTTGTTACAACCCCAGTATGACAATAGGTAAAACTGAAGAATGGGGGAACCTGCAGTTTATTTATACATACTCAACTCCTCAGTTTTTCAGTGTTTATTTTCTTTTGTTTATTTTCATATGTACCCAAAAATAATAATGGTTTCCGTTTCATCCCACAATATCATATTTATTAGTTATTTTAACTAGTTGAAGGCTAGATTATTTTTGGTGGTCGGTTTTGTTATTCAGCATTTGTTTTATTACAAATTATTGGAGAGTTTCCATGGGCCATCTCAAATAATTTTAATCAAACAATTTTTATAAACAAAATATTATTTGCGTTTGACTTAATATGAAACATAAGCAACGAAAATGTTGGTTTTTGCTACAGCACGCTTATTCTTTTTAAAACCCTCATATATAGTGGCTTCTAGCACTCAGACGATTAACACTTTCCATGCTCTAATCTTAACATACACATACTGCTAAACAAAATATCCATCTTGAAATAGACAAATATGGGGGACATCCTTAATGGTTTAGTGTCTCTATAGTGAGAATAGGGGTCAGCAATGGCTTCAGAACTGACCAAAACTGACTTGATTTCTCCCAAGTTCTAAATTTACTTTATAATACAGTATGTGGAAAGTGTATTTTCTCTAAATCACTCACAGCGTGGAGATTCTGCATGGAGAGTGTGTTTTCACTAAATCACTCACAGAGTGGAGATTCTACAAATTTGTTGCAAAGCATAACAATCACTAAGTTCCAGCCAATGGACCTACAGGTTAAACTCTGAAATCCATTGGCTGAAACATTACTGGTTTCTTCTGTTTATATGTTCAAAATTTGAAAGTGATACTTTGTGTGACAACTCCACTCCATGGGTGATTTACATGTAGTTACAATCCACTCTTCACATACTGTACAAGCAGAGCCAAAAAACAGTAAGGGGGAAGTGTATACCATTGTCATGCACCCACAGAATGAGCTTAAAAAAGTGACACAAGAGAGTTAAATCACAGGGGTTCATCACCAACAATGATTTATTAATAGAATAATATTATTAGACAAGCATAACTTATAGCAGCTATTATGAATATTATAATATAACACAAGGAAAGACACAGAATTCCTACCTCGATTTTTCAAAGAGTTAAATATTTATTCTATTCATATTCATTCATTTACTTCTACACACTGTTTTGTTGAGAAAACATTTATCTCCTAGATGATACACAATACTTGATTTTATCATATTAAAATAAAAGTTGTAAACACAACATGATTTATTGTCACTTTCATTGAAAAAGTAGAAACCCTGCTTTTAGTTGTTGCCCTTCATGACAAGTCAGCCCAGAACATTTTGTCTGCAAAGACACTTCATTCTTAATAGTCACTTGCTAAAATCTTTAAGGGACTGCAGAGCCAGGGTTGGAAGCAGACAGCCCCCCCCCCCCCCCCCCACCCCACACTCACAATTTGTACCACAATGTTGAAAATTGTAAACAACTGAGTTTCAACAATGATCTTATTATTATCCTGGTTCAAGGGTTTATACATTAAATGGCTTGGTATTCACTCTACTGTGGTCACCCTTAATACAAGAACTTACTTACCAAATATTCGCTGTGTCGAAGCAGTTTCGAAGCAGTTAGTACATCCAAAATCATGCAAAAGTACACAGTGTAGGCCTACTGTGTGAATTAGGCAATTTTAGGAAACTAGTGGATTAACAGCATCAGTTTGGTACATACTTAGTTCACTGGAGCACTGGTGTTTTTCTGGATCAGAGTCCCAAAATTCCAACTTACATTTCACTCCCCCCCCCCACCCCTTTCCAAGTTAGACCAATGCATAGCACCTCACTTTTAACTTCAACACAAAATAAAAGCCTCTACCCCCTCCCCCCCCCCCCCCCAACTTACATAATTTTTCGGCTGTCTTGTTCAGATGCCACTTTAGATCACACTTTGCAGTATATTCTTCTGGAACATAGAAAAGTATTTGTTACTAGTTTATTAGTGCTAAATATTCTTTTTCTTCTCTAAAAGTATTTTCACCAGTTATTTATTTTTCCATTTATTAATATGGGTTATTTATTTAAGCAAACATTAGCTAACATCAAATCATGTCTGCCAATTTTACGGATAGCCGTAGACAGCTACCCACACAAAACAACCAATCAGAGGAGAGTACATGTAAATGTAAAACACAACAATTTACTCACCTTGTAACGACAAACAAGGGGATCATAAGTCTGGCTTTTCTGGCTTGAGGGTATTTGTACTGGACACACAGGCAAATAGGATACCCTCACCTGCCTAATAACACTGCCAACACCATTATTAATTTTGAAGAAAAATCTCAGCAATCACTATTATTTGGCAGTGAGGAATACAAATGTACATGTAGGGGGGGAAATGCCATCATGATTGTTAACTTCCAATCAAATATCTTGAGTCCTGACTATCACTATCAAACATCCATCACTATTATTGGACAGGTACATGCAGGAGTAAATTGACTTCTTCAATGACAGATGCAGACTGGCAGAATATTCTTAACAGACTGGGAATCACATTATTTCAATCAGAAGTCAGTTATTCTTACCAAGTGCAACTTTCCAACTTAACTTTACTGATTACTCTCAACATTCACTAATGTGCATTTTTCTGAGCATTTTTTCAGTAGGAAAACTCTGTGGCTGAGGGATGGAAGGTGGGGATGCTCATATTTTATGTTGCAGTCAAAACCAAGAGGTTGCACATTAGTCTTACTTTGAATAGGAGGTAGGGGGCACTGAAATTCTGGAGAGTTTTTTCAGACCACTCATACAGAAAATCAAGTAACAATTTATAACCTCCAAAGCGTGTGGGGTGCAGTGGAACTAGTACTGTGTACTAAGGTATACTCTTTGATGCTTTGTCTTCAACCAATGCTAACCCAGTTTGTACAAAGTTAGTACTTTGTGAGTCTGACAGTTGCTCACCACTACTTGGACTATCCAAAGTTTTGCTAAACGTGAATAAAAAAAAACAATACAAAGTGACCTTGATTATTTTGATGCATCTGTAGGATTACCAACACTGACTTGGTGTGCGTCAGTCTTTCGATTTGGAAAATGGAAGGCCCACTGTGTACTGCTCGCAACCATCTGAGGTGAAGCATACTATATTGTTGAGTACCGGAATTGGGAAAATTTTTTTCAAGAAATACATCAATGAACACTGTGCACTCCAAAGATGAACAGAAGATAATTCAAATGAAGTGTCATTGACACTGCTCAACGTGTCCAAGAACGGTCTGAACTAAATAGAAAGATCCAGTAACACCAAGTCATTCACTCAAATTTCCTCAGAAAAGGTGTCTCACCAAAGCTACATATGACATCTGATGTAGCCTGTTGGGTGTACTAATGGATTTGTTGACAATTTATATGCTAAATCTAAGATGGCTGATGGTGGCCACATCATACCAAAGTTGAATATAGAATTTGAAAAATATAGGGTGAGAGGTGTAGCCTGTAGGGTGTACTGATGGATTGTTGACAATTTATAGCAAAATCCAAGATGGCCACTGCTGAGCATGTTTTCCCACAAAATTCAGAAAAAATTATAGCTTCCATCTAAATATCACATCAAAGCTACATACGAAATTCAAGAAAGAGTGGGTGAGAGATGCTGTTTGTAGGGTGTGCTAATGGAATCGTTGAAAATTTATATGTGAAATCCAAACTGGGTGCTGGCAGCCATATTTTTCAACAAAATTCAGAAACATTCAATAGCTTCTATCTAGATATCAAACCAAAGCTACATATGACATTTGAAAAAAGATTGGGTGCGAGATGCAGTCTGCAGGCTGTGAGAATGAAATTGTTGACAATTCATAATCCAAATCCAGGATGATTGCTTTGTGGCCCTGTTTTTCAACAAAATTTAGAAATTTCTGATATCTCCCATCTGGACATCACACCAAACCTATACATGAAAGCAGAGAAAGATCAGGTGAGAGATACAGCCTGAAGAGTGTGCTAACAGAATTGTTGACAATTTATTTGCTAAATCCAAGGTGGCCACTGGTCCCTGGCAGTCATGTTTTTCAAAGGACTTGAAAAAAATTTGATACATGTAGCTCTCATCTGGACATTGCCCCAAAGTCACATATGAAATTAAGGACCGACTGGGCGAGAGCTGCAGTCTTTAGGGTTTGTTAAAGGAATTGTGGATGGAGAGTTGAGCTAAAAAAATGTTTTTTTCGAGTAAGCCCTTCGCAGCAATAATCAAATTTATTTCAGTTCGGTATAATATCTTAAATGTGCATGAGCAAAGGGACAGTGAGAAGCATTTTTGACCTTTTAAAGTTTTGTTGAATTACATTGTTTACATACCGGTTCTCCGAAAGTATTTATTATTTATTTATTTATTTATTGGTGTTTAAGGTCACATGGTTTTGCACAATGGCTAATCATGTCCACAACAAGAGTATCAACCCAAAACCAAGGATGAGCATTAATTAGCCATGTTGCCCATTTTAGAGAGGGTTTGCATCTCCCAAGCACTGATAACTGGGTCCTATTTTACCAGTAAAACAGAGCCTGTTTACCACAGTGAACAGGCACTGCTTCACTTCCTGGGGTTCCCACGGGGATCTCCGAAAGTGAAGTTTGATTAGTCACAATGTAGTAGTCTTGGAATGCTACTACAAATCCATATCATATTACCCCTCACTGGAATGAGCTTGACAAGCTCATTACAATGAGGAGGGTTCAAATGATATGGTTTTGTTGAAGTTTATAAAAAATGTCTGTACTGCACAAATTGTATATTATTCAATGCATGCCATTGATCGTTAGGGAAGGGTTAATTGCTTGCTGGGTCGAACTGAAGTACGCTGCTGTCTACTCACAAAAATTAAAAATTGCAGGTTCGATGGTGTGCAGGAGATAACTTACCTGAAACTTGAAAGAATGGGCATTGTTAAGCCAATAATTTCCTAATATTGTCCAATAGGTCTACATTTTGGTACTCTTGCAAGGTTTTTCGCATACTCAATCACTTACTATTTTCAACAATGTTGTTCAAAATATGCCGGGCGTGCCCACTTCCAACCCTGGCTCCATGGTCCCGTAAAATGTTTTGAAATGACTATTTAGAATGTAGTGTCCTCATGGACAAAATGTTCAGGGCCAACTCGACTTGGAAGGGACATTCCTGTGTACTTCGGGAAAGGAATCGGAGCCTCTGGAACTGGGAAAAATTTGTGTCATGAAGGTCTAAACTAGAAAAACAAATTTTTGTATGTTTTTACAAAGTGGATACAAATGATTTTGATTGATATTTGTTGTCCTGATGTATCAGATGTCATGATGTAATGAAGAGATGAAAATTACAACAATTCATTGTTTTGATCAGAAAAAATACTTAATTATCAGGCATGAACTATGCATAAAAAGTTTCAGTGGTTTAGAGAAGGAGAATAAATGCTGATTTGGTGAAGGGAAAGGATCCTTTTTGGGTACTCTGTTGCTGGTACGGATTATCACTACTTGGGGATGTGGTGATGAGATGCAACAGTTAAAAGCCAAGCTTCCAGAAATGATAAAGAGTTCTTTTCGACAACTGATCATACTTTGCAGTGTGCAAAATTTCTGAAATTACCCTAACCGACAGACCTTTTATGTTTGGGTTGGACAAGCCGAACATTCGGCTGTGTAAAGATTCTTGGGAAGCTGTTTTTTAATCATTAACAAGTATTACTATATTGCATGGGATTGAAATATATATAGCCTCTCAAGGCAAAAATCTAAAAATCTTTGAAAATACAAGAAAGGCTGATTAATTTACTTAGACCATTCAAGATGCATATTTGGTAGATGGTCATCCATTCATGTAATCACCATGTGAACGAAACAAGTGTTCCTGTAAAATTTTGCACACTGTTTTATTCACTGATTGCATTTTAATTTGATGAAAACATGTGTGTCATCTACAAAACAAAACTTTCCCTAAGAAAATGGTGCCCAGAATGGATGTAAATACAATAAATTCAGAACAGTTCAAAAAATTGAGGAAGGAATTCTGTGTTCTCCCTTGCATCATATTACAGTATTCATCATGAGCGATATCCAGTTATCCTAGGCTGATAATATTTTATTGTTAATTCACTGTTTGTAACAAGCCCATGGTTAAGGTGCTACAAAAGTACGGGAAATTTGTTTTCTTTGAAATTTCCACCACTGATATTCCATAAATGTGAATTAAATATCCACAAAATATACATCAAAACAAAGGCTGAGATGCATAGAGCACAAAAATATATGTTAATCAACTCATGGAGTTGACACAGCCAGCAATGGTTCCTGGAAGTCTGCTACTGTATATGTTCGGGAACTGATAAAAAATAATACAGTGGTGTAGCCAGGGAGGGGGATGCCACCCCACTAAAATTATAGTGCCCCCCTCCCCCTCCTCCAAATGGGAAAATTAAAGCATCAGAGGGTCCCAGATTCACGCTGAGGGTAGGTGCATTATATTTTCAAACTTTTATTTGAGGAGCCCTTTTCCGCATCTGGACCTCCACCAATAGGAAGGAGGATACCGTAGGCCTGAGGTGGGGGTAAGTATGGCCTTCCCATTGGTGGAGGTTTGCCCCCACCCACCAATTGGAGAACCATACCTACCTACTCCCCAGGCCTACAATGACCTGGAACCCGGCAACCCCCAAAAAGATTACGCCCCCACCCATTAATACATAGCCAAAATAATATTTCAGAACAACTTGTGGCCAAATATGCTTCAGTAATCATTATAATTGATATTGTATATATATTTTTTATGTTCTATACATCACACTCTCATTTTGATGCATAATGTGTGGTCATACTAAACACTGAGGGATACCGAGTATTAGGAAAATAGTAGGAATGGAATGAAAAGGGTATGAGGTGGAGTATTATGAGTTTATAAATAGATTTAAGCAGTGAGTGCATGGTTTTAATGCCATATTTGAGAATTATGAATGCTAAAATAATAGAGCTCATAAAAAATCTTCCTCTCAGTATTTAGTAGGAAGTTTTGGTAATTAGTATTTATAGCGGCCGCACCTCGGTAAGAGATAGCATGAGTTACAGTGCTGGAAATGAACAAAATGACAGATGCAGTTTCAAGCTCTGTGAAATCAGAGACAGGAGTAAAATGCACCTGTGAAATATTAGTACATGTATTGAATTTTAAGAGAATACCATCACCAAACACCAGAAAGAAACTTTAAATTTTAAGGACCTGCTGAACTATGATAGTAACTTGTCACTGGCCACAGAGTGCAGCTTTCTCAAAGCAACATACAATTATATGTCCTCAAAGTGTAATAGAGCTCCACAATATTTGTCAATAAGTGCATTATTTTTAAATCCAGTTAAATAGAAAGCATGGGTGCCAATGGGAGCATTCACACTTGCATTTATCTCATTTCCAGAAATGGAGAGTTAGTGATGGAATTGTGGTCCTAGATGACAAGGCAAAACCCAGAGTTTTTTTATGGCTGCACAGTAAATCAATAAACCAATATATACCGGTATTCAATCCAGTATTGATTGAACAGTGAATAAAATCTTGAAGTTTGAGATAACCTACATATGCTTATCATTCATCTGGACATTAATAAAGAGGATCGATTACAGTACAGACATTGTGGACGGGTCAAAATCCAATGGGTGGGGATTTTTCCATGCAAATAGTTCAGAGATGATCCGACACCTACATGTAGCATAATTTCCACCAATGAAACGCCAGGGTAATCGCGGTGCATCATTAGTGGAAATTTTGCTAGATGATTATTTCTGAATTATATGCGTGGAAAAAATGTCAACCGGTGGATTTTGACGAGTCCACGATAGCCCTACTGGATGACAGTTTACAGATTTGGAAAGCATCTGTGGCAAGCACATGGGGCAGGGCGTCAGCTGTCTTAGGGAGTTTGAGCATTGAAGAGAAGGGTCTTCCCACAGGAACATTTTAAAACAGTGCTATCGAATATGGTGATGAGACACAACTTTTTGACAAACTGTTTGTAGTTCCAGATGAACAACTTTTCGGTTATATGTTTTTTTTCATTTTAGATAACCATTAACCACCAGAGGAACAATAAAATAATTCCTCTCAAATTTTATGACCTGATTGAATAGTGGTATAATTACAAAAATATCAATTTATTGTCACTATTTATTTACCAACAATTTGATTTTCAAGATGCCTCAAGTATTTTTTTTGCCTGTAGTCTCGAATGAATATCATCCCTCTAACTAATAAATCAGCCGCATCACCAAATTGCGCAGTCGAAAAAATATTATTTTTAATAAAAATTGAGCAAAACCATATCAAGTGACCCCTCAATTAAAGCAAGTCTGTCGAGCTCATTCCAATGAGGGGGTCACATGATATGGTTTTATTGCTAAACTAATATTTAAAATAAATGAAATAAATAAATGACACTGTAGCTCAACTTGTCAAGACATGTACATGTATAGTATGTGACACAGCAATGACAAACATCTAGGTAATGACCTGATAACAAAGGTACACATAAAGTATTGTAACAGTCTGTACATAAATACTGACCGTAGCCTGTAACAAATGTATAGGTAAAGTATTGTAAAGGTGGGTGACAGTCAGATGCTAAACTAGAAAAAAATCTTTGAGTCCCAGAGTGGGTCTGACTGAACCCCAAAATATTTGTTCTCATAGCACAGTGATAACAAAGGCACCCCAAAACACACTCATTTCTGTCCCAAGGTGAAAACAAAGGGACCAGTACCCAAGAAGTTTTGTGAAGATCAGTTCATAAATACGAGCTGTATAGAAGTTGTGACAAAAAACTGATTGGACCTAATTTCGGTACAAAATGGCCACTGGCAGCCATCTTGAATTTTGGACCGCAATCAGAAACACTCGTTCTCGTCCCAAGGTGATAACAAAGGTACCCAAGAAGTTTCATAAAGATCGGTTCATAAATAAGGCCTCTAGCCTGAGCCGTATAGAAGTTGTGTACAAAAAACTGATTAGACCCAAATTCGGTACAAAATGGCCACTGGCAGCCATCTTGAATTGTGGACCACACTCAGAAACACTCGTTCTCGTCCCAAGGTGATAACAAAGGTACCCAAGAAATTACGTGAAGATCAGTTGATAAATACAGCATCTAGCCAGAGCCGTATTGACATGTGTACTTACTGTGTGTAAGTAGCACTGAAAAAATCAAAGTTTATCTAATTTGCATAATTTCTGCACGAGAAAAAAAACCCGCATTTTTGTGATGTATCCCATGGTACTAAACATTCACACAAAAAAATTTTCAAATCAGCACTTTCATATGGAAGTTCTGTGCAAAAATCTGATTGCACCTAATTCTGTACAAAATGGCTGCCATCGGCCATCTTGAATTTTGGACCGCACCCCAAAACACTCGTTCTCGTCCCACGGTGATACCAAAGGTACCCAAGAAGTTTCGTAAAGATCGGTTTATAAATACGGCCTCTAGCCCGAGCCGTATTGGCATTTGCACTTACAGTGCTGAAAGTAACACTAAATACATCAAAGTTAGTCTAATTTGCATAGTTTACATACGAGAAAAAAACCTGTATTATATGTGATGTATCCCATGGTACTAAACATTCATACAAAAAATTATTCAAATGAGCGCTTTCATATGGAAGTTCTGTGCAAAAACCTGATTTCACCTTAGTCTGTACAAAATGGCCGCCAGCAGACAACTTGAATTTCGGATTGGCCCCAAAAACACCGCCAAAGTTGAGCTAAAAATTGTGATATTGTCAGCGTTGGGTACAAGGTAATTCAGACTGAATCATCAAGGCATGCTGATTCATTCCAACAATGATGGCTCAAGTCCAGATTATTGGACATACAGAATGCAGATAGTGTATTATCACTAAATCACCCATAGAATGGAGATTCCACCCAAACAATAATTGCTAATTTGTTGCAATGCATCACAAGCACAAGTAAAACTCCAGCCAATGAACCTCCGGGTTAAACCTGGATGTACACCGGCTGAAACATTTTGTTTTTTGTCCATATGTACAGTATTTGAAAGTGATACTTTCGGTGATAACTCCACTCTGCCAATGATTTAATCACAAACCACTCTCCACGTACTGTATGTTCAGTTATCTGAACAGCCTTTCAATACACTGGCATACCTCAGTATTTTTATTTATACTGATACTGGTATTTAATTTTGAATATCGCGCAGCCCTAGCGCTTCTGTCAAATTTCTAAAGAAAGCCTATTGTGCACAAGAATGGCACAAATTTGACAACAATTTCAAAGGAAAAGTGAATAAATCTGTCCAAGACAACAACTCAAGGCCTGAATATGGGGAATATCATAAATTAAGTGAACCAATAAGTCTTGATGAGGTCATGGGTATAATTACAAAATGTCCACCGAAGACGAAGTCTCTTACAAAATATCGAAACAGTGTTCCAACATCATCTTCAGTGGACTTGAAACAAGCTTGCTTGGATGGGACCAGCATACATATTAAATAAATAGAGAGATTAATACAGATATAAGACCCCTCTTTAAGGGCTTTAGTGTCTGTGTCTGTGTCTTTGGGTGTATGTGCTTGTGGGGATGTGTGTAGTGTTGTCATGAGGCTAACCCCACTACCTTATACAGTGGTAGCTAGGTACTGACTGTAAAAACCGGCACGGTACTTAACATGCTATATTTACACCAAATTAATACCCTATATTCTAGTTAAACTGGAAGCAATGTAATGGACACTGCACTGCCCTGGACTAGTCCACTTGGAAACAAATGGACCACCTAGCTGTGTACCAGACTGCTATTTGTTGGACTGGGTCACAAGATATTTCAAATCCCACAGTGTCCCTGGACCCTGTACAACTTTGGCATGGTGAAACTTTTATTCATTCAGTGCATGGGTCTGATCATATATGCATATCTGATTATAACTACGATCTAAAATGTCTTGGATGTCTCCCACCTTCAACATACATGTCTGTTTCTCGACAGATGGGTAATGAGGGTGAAAACTTCAAAAACAAAAAGGGTCAACTAAAAACCCAAGGTTATATTAATGCTGTTGACCCCGAGCCAGAATGGCTAAAAAATATACTGAATATATACATATACTAAATACAACCTGCAGCTTCGGGTGTACTGATTCTTATCACAGTACGCCACAAAAGACTACTAGTAATAATGGCATAAAGCCAATAATAGCAAAACAATTTAAAAGCTGGTCCAAGGACTGGATAAAAGCTGATGAGAGAACATGAACTATTTTCATCAAATATTACTGTTGTCTATGTTGTGCAGGGCTCGATTTTACTGGATTCACAGAGCAGATTTCTAATCGATTTTTAACTAGAGCTAATCAATTTCAAAAGAAAAATCATGTCAATAATAGGAAATGCTAACCCAAATTTATCCAAGCAGGGTTACAGCGGTTGATGACATGTGCGCCATCATCATGCAGTACGCCATTGTACACGGCATCAACGTGCTCCCATGTAGGCAACCGGGATAAAGTGCCTTGCCCAAGGACACAAAATGGACCATTCCGGACATTGATTGAACTTGGGCCCTCTAGCATACAGGCACTCGACGTATTATCAGATTTTATCAATTTTAATAACATGTATATTTATATTATCATTACCAAAAAGGTAAAGATATGACACTTCCCAGATCAAAATTTTCAACAATGTCTAAAATAGCGAATACCTCATCGATCTCGCTCATCTAAACAACAAAATGTTGTGTAATTCGCAGAGCCCCTGAGAGTTTGAGCCCAAGATTGACGGAAATTTGACTTTTATTCGCATCTTTTTCACTTTTTATTGACTGAATCGAGAGAGTAGGCTATCCAAGCCGGCTGCCCCCTCTAAATTTTTCTTCCCACGTAATCTACATGTATTTATGGTGTAATGGTTACAACTATGACCTAAGAAACTAAATGAATTTCTGATTCGGGGTATCAGATTAACTTGAGAATTTTTGTAGTTTGCATGTGGATGACACACGCCCACCCCCTCCCTCCCAACAAACTTGCAGTTAAAATATCAATAGCATGACTAGTAATGTTAATTTTAAATATCTGTATATGACAATCAGACATGTTACCATGACAACATCTTTGATGCTTTTACCATCATTTTTCGAGAGATTAAAATGTTTTTATTGAAGTTAAGTTGTTGTGTTGTTTTGTGTTGTATTGAGTGAAGCATAAAGACTTTTGAAATGCACGCAATTGTGTCTATAGGTAGACGACCAAGGAACCCGTAGCGTGGCACTCATTGTTCGGTTACCAGATAACAGCTGGCATGATTAGTTGACTCTCTCGATTCATATTTTAGAGATTGTTAAAAAATTTGATTTGGAGAGTATCATACATTTACTTTTTTTAGTATTGATAATATAATATATATTGTATTAAAATTAATAAAACCTGATAATACGTTGAGTGCCTGTGCCTCTAGCATAGAAGTCTAACAGTCTACCACTGAGATACTGCACTCCCTAGTGGGGAATTAAATCTTAGTGGGGAATTAAATCTTACAAGTTGAGACTTCTATTTTCTTACATAAGTAAACAATAACCAAATAATAAATTTGGGACATTCAAATATTTTGCTTTACTATACATGTAAATCAAAGAATAATTTGCTGAAAAAAAATCCATATAGGGCGACTTGCTCCAATACGATGATGTTAAATGTTGGGACGAAAGCCATTGCCAAACGCCGTGGACTCTTTTCCCTGAATGGTGTCACATGCACATAGCAGGCCCCTAATCTGTCACAAAATATCATAGCAACATAAAAAAATTCAGATTTCCTCTCCAAAATCTCATTGATTGTTGCTGGCCCATGTAACATAAACCTTAAAGCTTAATGGGCCACCATAAATTCAGAAGGAGGCATTTCCCCCATTTGAAGCCCTGAACATCACATATTTTTTCGAATACAATTTATTGGTTAAGTCAGCTAACTTTTTTTTTCATCGTTTGGTCCGACTTTTTTGAGAGAGACCACGACCTACATGGTGTAATTCATGAAATTTTTCAACATGAAAAAACCCCAAAATTATTTGCCAATTTTTCAATACCTTTTCACATTTGTGTCAACTTGTGAGTAGTATATAATTGCTCACATGGCGAAGGCGAGTTTTTCGATGCAATCACAACAAGTAGAAATCACATCAGATACATGCAGTGCATTAGTATCAAAGCGGCGATGGGGGTGGACTTCAGGCAAGTAATACTGGACACTCACAAGGCAAGTTTAAAAGAAAAAAAGTCACCAATATTATGTCCAGACATGGTGAATATCTTTCGACTCAGTCATTTAAGGTCTACCAAATGTTCGCTCAATATAATGGTGAGAGAAGAGAGAAGACCGAGTTTCCAATATGATGCCAGTGACATGTTCCCCTCAGTATTACTAAGGGGAGTATTAACTCGAGGAGTAAACTTACCTCGAGGGGAGTGAACTGACAAGAGTCATTGCAGTTGTCTGATTTTGTGTTGTTTTTTTTTTAGCCTGTGCATATACTTTGTCCGCCATTTGAAAGTCGAACGAATCAGCCTGTACTGTCTTAACCAATAAAAGAGAAAATTAAGGTTTCATATTTCACGCAGTAATGCAAATAAAAAAAGCTGCATACCAAATATCAAAAGATTCTTATTGGTTGATCTGAAGAAGAAGATTTTTAAAGAATATTCCTCATACTGCACTAATTTAAACATTTGGGCTCCCACAGGGAGCCCAAATATGGACCCAGGGAATTGATTTCAATAAACATGTGAAACAATCTTCCAAAGATGTTATATGTGAAATTTGAAAGCTTTTAGAGCAGTGGTTTGAGAGAAAAGTAGTCTTATATGTTTTTCCCATTACCCACAGGGTTAAAAAATGCTGACTCAGAAATTTTTCAAAGTCCCAGAAAAGTACCCCAAGATAAAACCGATAGAAATTTGAAAGCTTTTAGAGCAGTGGTTTGAGAGAAAAGTAGTCTTATATGTTTTTCCCATTACCCACAGGGTTAAAAAATGCTGACTCAGAAATTTTTCAAAGTCCCAGAAAAGTACCCCAAGATAAAACCGATAGCAATTTTTTTTTATCATTCCATTCTGTTTGTCCTAAGGAAGCTTCAGACCAAATAAGAATTCTCAGTGCCGTGTAGTTTTGGAGATATGGGTGTTTTAATTATTTCTATTTTTAGCTCCTGCGGTTCTCATGGGGTAACGGGAAAAAAAATGGATGTTAAAAAACAAATTCATTTGGGACGAATTGACTCGATACTCTGAAAAAAATTGTTAGCATGATTTGCCACGGTTGTCACTTTGGGACGAAACATCCTGCCATGCTGGGTGAAAGATCCCAGGATGAACAGGGTTTGGGATGAAATGTCACGTAACCATGAGACCCACACATCTCGCAAAGAATAATTTGCTGAAAACAAAATTGCGTCCAAGGCGATTTGCACCAATACAATGATTTGAAATGTTGGGACGAATGATTGGAATCGTCCTGTTAAAAAAAAAAACAAATTCATTTGGGGCGAATGAACTCGATACTCTGAAAAAAATGTTGGAATGAATCGTCCTGGTTGCCACTTTGGGACGAAACATCCTGGGATGAACCGGTTTGGGGATGAAATGTCCCGTAACCATGTGACCCACCCACTAAAGTACAATTGGGTCTATAGGTTATTCGTACTTTAGGATACTCACTTAATAATCTATTCAGTTCTCTTTAAATTACAACACTATCACTTTTTCTGGCTCAGTAGAAAAGATACGTCTTATCGCTTCAAATCCACTCAACAAGAGAACGGTTCAACCAATCTTCGCCAACTCATCGCTTATTATCGTACGTTCTCGGCGAACTCCGGATTCCTCACGATGCTTCCATCCGGTTGAAGGTGATCGGCCGTACCGTCAATGCAATTTCACAACACTCTTCCCCGTTCTAAATAATTTATAGCAATTTTGAAACTTCAATCCGGGAGAATGTGTTGGTTAAAAAGTTGAGTCAAATTAATCTAGACTGCAGCAAATTCTGAAAATGGCCGCTGCTAACAGTCCAATTATTTAAGAAATATTCAGTATTAAAACTCAAGGTCTCTTGTCGGATAACCCTTCAAGAGAAAATTACTTGTACGTTAAGAAATTTGTACACTAATTTAAACAAGATCTCTCGTTAGATAAACTTTCAAGAGAAAATTACTTGTACATTAAGAAATTGGTACCCTAATTTAAACAAGATCTCTCGTTAGATAAACTTTCAAGAGAAAATTACTTGTACATTAAGAAATTGGTACCCTAATTTAAACAAGATCTCTCGTTAGATAAACTTTCAAGAGAAAATTACTTGTACATTAAGAAATTGGTACACTAATTTAAACAAGATCTCTCGTTAGATAAACTTTCAAGAGAAAATTACTTGTACATTAAGAAATTGGTACCCTAATTTAAACAAGATCTCTCGTTAGATAAACTTTCAAGAGAAAATTACTTGTACATTAAGAAATTGGTACCCTAATTTAAACAAGATCTCTCGTTAGATAAACTTTCAAGAGAAAATTACTTCACAGTGCACTTAGTATCTCTCCCTTCAGATAGCCTTTTGAGAGAGTTCCCCGGTAGTATTTTACTGTATGTTGTACAGCATTCGCAGAAGTGGCTTCCAACAGATCTTTCGGGGACTCCCCTACTCTGACCAAAGCAACTTCATTGGCCACCTCTCCAATGACTTCAGGGGTAGTCCATTTCCTCCTACCCATGGGGAAGTAGGGTGCATCTGTTTCCAACAGCAGTCTTTCAACTGGAATGGCAGCCACAGCTCTTTTCATTTCCGGTGTAAAAACTTTACACAACCCTGTGATGCCAAAAAATGTATTGGGTCGCAACCTCAACCAGGTCTTAACGTCACTTTCCAACCCTGTAAAACAATGTAAATGAATCACCTGACTGCTGTGGGTAGCTTCGAGAACCTTGAATAGAGCGGTACTCAGCACATCGTGTGACATTAGATGCCCTTCAGCCCCACGAATGTGTAAAACCAAGGGCTTATTTTTGGGGGCCAACTCTAACAATTCCCCAAATACCCTATCCTGCTCTTCTATTTGGGCAGATCCTGCAACATATGAACGATCTAGTCCAATTTCCCCAAATGCTGCTACCTGGGGTGAATTTACCAATTCCTTCAGCTGCTGTCTCTTTTCTGTGGTAAGGCTGGGGTACTTTGAAGGGTGACACCCAACTGCCAGTGGCTGGGCCACCTGCTGTGGATCTGTTGGATAATCCTCAGGATCACAGATAACATTCACTGCAGCTTCTAACTTAATCTGGACTTGGGGTTTCACCTGCCCACGGGTCCTTTCCAACATACAATTTAAACTCATATTTGGTAAACCGAATTTATGTTGGATCCTATTAAAATGATAATGGGAATCAATAGCCGATGGTACCTCCCCCAAAGGCACTCTGGCTGTGATAACCAAGGAACCTTTGACTTTTTTTGATTTTCTTAAGGGGGCTACTTCAGGGTCCACTACCAACTGTCCCAGCACACCTTCCATAACGGTTGGGCGCTGTAGTTTTCGTTGAGGCCCTGCCTGAGACTCCACCCCTTGTGACTCCCAAGTACGTTTTTTCCCAGTACCTACTTTCAACTCCTCTTCCCCCTTAACATGTTTTACCTGAACTTTTGCACTTTGGGTCATCCTCTGTGCAACAGGAGTTTGGATTTTTTCTTGAACTTTTGCACTTTGGACCGTCCTCGGTGCAACAGGAGTTTTAATTTTTCTAATAGTGGTTGTTGCTTGGGGTTCTGATGTTCTTTGGATAGTCCTCTGAACACTTTTCTCCTTTTCAAGAGCTGACAAGATCCAGGCTGCAGCAGCCATTGGATCATCAGTCTCGTGTGGATAGGTCAACCCAGCTGCCTCCACCTGAGCAGCTTGCCAAAGAGTTTTTTCTATCTTATTTTTTCTGCTCCTATCCACTAGCAATCTAACTTTCCAAAAAGGAGATCTAGACCTCATAAAAATTCCCTGACCTGCTATACTTGCTTGATTCAGTGCCATGCAAACTACCTTCCAGTGAAATAAACAGCCAATACAATTCAGCTGTGGTAGTTTTATACCTTCTTTAGGAAGAGGGATTCCTAAATCTTTAGCAATGGCCTCTATGGTCAGATAATACCCACTATCAGATGGTAGGGTAAGGGAAGCTAAACTATCTGTTGTGGCCTTATCTTTTTTTAAAAATTCTACGAGGTTCTCCAGAACCACTACATCAGGGATTACTTCCCTGGCCATCTTTGTCCATCCTAGGACATCTCTTGCCAACAGTACCATATCTTGAACCATTTTCTGCCTTAAAGGCTCAGGGGTGATGGTGTTATGTTCCACCCACCAAGATACAGGAAAATGATTTCCAATAAAGTGTCCATGTGTGTCTGTTTTAATGGCCTCTGAACAACTCTTCAATGGACACATTTTATCTTTTTTTGAATGATGACCTCCTTGGGTAGACCTCAGAGAATCAGTAATTGGACCACTTTTATCCTTTCTTTTTAAATGCTGACCTCCTTGGGTAGTCCTTGGAGAATCAGTAACTGGACTACTTCTGTCCTTTCTTTTAGCCCCAGGAGCCTCTGTCTGTCTTTCTGGTCTTGCGTAGATAGTCTTTGCAAGACTGGGGTATTGCTCCTTTTTACCTTGATCACGAACAAGAGCAGTCTTATTCGTGACCGGTAAGGCCACAGTTGGCACTGTAAACACTCCCCTGCTGTCCAGGATCTTATCCATGGATTTAATTTTTTCCTGTGCCTTAGTAGCACTAGGCATGCTACTCATTTGGATATTTCCACTAGGAAAATATCTGATGTCCCTTGTAACTGGAGTGTAAGATGGGGCTGTATGCTGTGGTCTTGATCTTATCTTAGGAAGAGGACCCATTTTTTCTCTAACCCAACCTTGGCAAACTAACTGATCCAAAGCCAAGGCAGTTGCATCTGTCATCCACAGCCTATTATTTTCCTTCTTGGCCATTTGGTACTGTTGTAATAAAATGTTTTTAATTTCTTCTAGGGACCAACCGGTTCCTAGAAGAAGGGCCATGAACCTGCTGGCAGGGCGGATTAAAATCCCCTCCTGAGTTTGTCTCAGCAGTTTCTCCCGCATTAACTTGATCTCTCTATCCTCTGATTGCGGGCCCGCCCCAGGTGCTATGGCGATACTTTCTGCCAATCCAATGAGATTTTCCTTTTGGGTGGCAGAAACACCAACTTCAACTTGGGGTTGGACAGTAGGTGATGGCCCCTGTCCCACTGCCCCTGATACATTTGGATAAACCTCATGTATCTCACTTACAGTTTCAGACACATTTGGATCAACCTCGTGTGTCTGTGGCCCCTCCTCTATCTCCATTGCTTCCTCAAGCAGATATTCTTCATGTGTCGGCAATGGAAGAGGAGTTTGTAAAGCCTTTTCAAAAACAGACTGAACTGACACAGTTGGATCACCCTCCTGTGTCTCAGCTGAGGGAAAACTAATAATCGGATCTAAACATTCAGACACAGTTAGATCACCCTCCTGTGTCTCTGATAAAGTATAAGACTGCTCTGATACCTTTGGATCGCCCTTGGGTGACAGCAACCAATCTGCTTCTGTATCTTGACATAATAGATCCAATTCATATTCTGAGTCTGACATGATCTAAAATGAAAAGAAAATCAACAATTAGAACACTTGTATTCATCGATCGCAGCTCCTTGCTCAGCAGTAACTCCTACACATTTTCCATGAAACCATTCCAAACAGTGATCACACTGGATCATAAACTGACCACTGTAAGGTTTTCGACAAATGCAAAAATTCGAGGTAGATCTTACCACACTGACCACCCCTGTGTCTTTGAACACTCGAAGACACCTGGATAGCCAGGGAGGCAAAACTCTATCATGGCATTTTTTTAATCTGTCATGATTCACTACAATAGCTGAGCTTTTGAAAATAACTTTAAATAAATATGGTGTATACACCTCACCAATTATCCCTGGACCTTTCCAGAAAGGTGATAATTTCGTGCATTTCCCTTTTTTATTTGCGGTTTCTAACATATAAACTACATCACCAAGTTCATATGTTTTCTTATTCAGAGTGAGATCGTAATTTCTTTTCATTTTTTTCGTTTCTGACTTCAACTGATTACGTGCAACTTCATGAGCCCTTTTCATTTCAGCTTTCAAATTTTGAACATATTCAGGTATTTCTCCTTGTTTTTTATTCTCCTTGAAGTTAAACACCAGATCGCTTGGGTGATTAACCTCACGACCCAGCATCAACTTATTAGGCGTGAACCCAGTTAACCTGTGAACTGATGAACGCAGTGCCCCAGCCAATTGGGGAATAAATTTGTCCCAATCTTTTTGATTTTTATCAACAAAACATCGAACTGCGTTCATGAGGGTTCGATTTTGACGTTCCACTTGCCCATTAGCAGAAGGTCTGTACGGGGTAGTTCTGGTTTTATGTATTTGTAAAAGTTCACAAATTTCCTCAAATAACTTACTTTCAAAACAAGGACCTTGGTCCGTAAGAATTTGAAACGGGCAACCAAATCTTGAAAAGAACTCACTAACAGCTGCACAAGCCATAGTTTCAGCAGTTTGGTCAGGTAATGGGATACATTCAACCCATTTTGTAAATTGATCAGTCATCATCAAAATATATTTGTTTCCTTTTTGAGTTAAAGGCAAAGGGCCCAGGAAATCCAAGTGGACTCGCTCCATTGGATTACCTGCATGGAATATCGTCATATTCCATTTAGCTGTTCTGTTAGCCTTCTTGCCGACAGAGCACTGTGGACAAGATTCCACATATAATCTAATATCCTCACTCATTCCATACCAATAAAAATTCCTACATGCACGATACCTGGTACGAGTCTCGCCCTGATGTCCAGAAGCAGGTATATCATGTGCTAAGGTCAAAATTTCTGACGCACAATTTGAAGGGACCACTAAAACTTGATCTGAACAATGCTTTTTAACTTTATATAAAAGATTATCTTTCATCAAAAATCTCTTACGATTCAGCCACATGTATTTAGTAGCCACACTACAAATGAAAAGTTCACCCTCAGTGGGTTCCTCACCAGTTTCCAACCAGGTGATAATAGGAGAAATATCAGGATCACTTCTCTGTGTCCTTTCCATTTCCCTAAGCGAACCAACAGCTGATAAACTCACAGCATCACTCCCAGTGGTAAGGCTCCTAAGCTGATGACCATTATTAATCAATTCAATATCGAATTGGGTATGGGTCCACCCTGTGTCTGGACAGATAGTACCGGTACAAGATATCGTGTCATCCCAACCCTCTCTGAAATCCCAGGGTATTCCTGCAATTTCAGACTGTGGTTGAGAATTGCTCATATTTTCAAAATTTACATGCTGTATCTCCGTATTCACTACAGCTATTGATGGATCTTCCGATTCTTCAAACTTACAAAAACCTTGAGTCAGTGGGACCACATAGTCCACCTCTTCTTCAAACTTGGCCCAATTTGCATGTAAACGGATGCAGTGCTTGCATCCGCCACATGGTAAAATTGAAAGATCACATCCTATCTTATATTCTGAACACACATTGTCTAAGGGAATTCTGGAGAAAGCGTCTGCGTTAACATGTAGTTTCCCAGGTCTATGTTGGACCACCATGTTATATTCGCTTAATTCCTCCATCCACCTAGCCACTTGGCCCTGTGGATCCTTAAAACTCATAAGCCACCTAAGGCTGTTATGATCTGTTCTGACAATGAAGGGTCGGCCTAAAAGATAATGACGAAACTGTCTCGTGAATCTGACAACTGCCAGAAGTTCTTTTCTGGTAGTACAATATCTCATTTGTTGAGGGGTTAAGGCAAAGCTACCATAAGCAATAACTCGTTCAACACCATTTTGTACTTGCGACAGTTCTGCCCCTAATGCCCAATCACTGGCATCTGTGTCAAGAATAAAGGTGTCGGTATGGTTTGGAAGAGTGAGGAGTGGTGGGGAAACCAAGCAAGCCTTGAGGTTTTCAAATGCCTCTTGTTGCTCTTTACCCCAATGAAAAGGTTTCTTGCCAGTCAAATCATACAATGGTTTAGCAATCTTGGCAAAATCTTTAATAAACATTCTATGATAATTTACTAAACCACAGAAACTTTCTACCTGTCTGGTATTTTTCGGAACAGGCCAATTTTTAACAGTTTCCTTGGATTCATCGTTCAGCTCGATGCCATCTTTACTGACTATCCTTCCAAGGAATTCAATTTTGTGCTGACAAAACTCGCACTTTTTGGGTTTCAATTTGAGCGCATACTGACGAAATCTTTCAAATATGCTCTCCAGATTTTCCAGATGCTTTTCAAAAGAACATCCACCAACAACTACATCATCAAGATAACTAAGGGCGGCAGTCCAAGTTAGTCCCTGAAGAACTAAATTTATAACCCTTGACCAGGTATAAGGACTGCCCGAGAGACCGAAAGGCATCTTAACAAATTCCCAGCTACCATGCTTTGTACTGAATGCTGTCTTGCACCTATCCTCATTTTTAACATTAACCTGATGATAGGCGCTCATGCAATCAGCTTTTCCATACCACAAATTTCCTGACAACCAATCGAGGCTCTCATCAATCCGGGGTAATGGATAAACCTCATTTTTGGTAATCGCATTAATTTTGCGGTAGTCAATACACCACCTCAGCGATTTATCCTTCTTGCGGACCAAAACTGGAGGTGATGCCCATTCACTCAAACTCGGTTGGATTACACCTGCTTCCAACAACTTCTGCAAATGGGATTCCTCCTCATCCACGAAACATAGTGGTGTACGTCTCATGGGCTGGCGGATCGGTGGATGGTCTCCTGTATCAATGGAATGCTCAATTTCTTTGAAATGACCCATATCAAACTCATTTTTAGCGAACACATCTCCATATTCGGTCAGAAGTGTTGCCAATTGAGTGGCTTGTTTCCGATTAAGGTTTTTAGCTGACCTCAAAAACAGATCTTTTAAATGATCAGGAACTTGCTTTACCACGTCCACTTTATTTATTTTATTAAAATTATGTGGAGCTTTAACTGTCGTTACGTCCGTTCGGGCAGTATTCACTCCAGACACATTAGTATTTCCAGAGTTTACATTTTCTATAATTGTTTCAGCCTCGTATGCATGCCCAATTAACTGATTTTTACTTAATTTAATGTTTCTAGTATTAACATTAATTAGGCATATTTTGGGTTCCGTTTCGCTTGAATGCACCGAACGCAGGCCAATTAAGGAAAGTGTTTCAATTGGTTCGGCCACATAATTAGCCAAAGTTTCATTCAATTCACATTTTACTAAGATGGCTGAATTTGGTGGAACAATTGTGTCATGCAATAAGCTGATTCTAGCGATTCGTGTGGAGTCATTGACTTTGGAATAAGTCGGAATTGCAACATTTCCGATTTTTAAGAAATCTTTATTTATGTCCAGAATGGCTTTATGCTTGCGCAAAAATCAATTCCAAGCAATACCTCATCTTCAATAGGCGCAACATAGACACACTCCCTAAATGTAAGTCCACCCATACATAGCGATAGGGGTCCTACATAACTTCCTGTCATCTGTCCATCTCTAGCGGCCGTATTAAAATGAACAGTCTTAATGATAGGAGGTGCCGGTGTTAAACGCTCAAAGAAGCGGTCTGACAAAACTGTCACATCAGCAGCTGTATCAACAACTGCGTGAGTTATTAAATTTTCTATTTTTAACTCCACATGAATTGCCGAAGGTGACTTAACACGACGTACGGTTAAATTGTTAAATTCTGGGGTACTATGATCTCCAAAACGAGCTGCTAGCTGTTTCAGCTGCTCATCAATCGTCATATTTAAATTACTTTCAGCCCATAATGAATAAACAACACTTGCCTTACCATTAAGGCACAAACATAAAAATATCTTTTTGTTCTTCAGGAGTCCATCTTTCAACTAAAGAATATCGCCTAAATTTCGTTTCGAAGGCCTTCCATGACCCAGTGCCATCAAAATTTAGGCCTTTAGGCAAGTATAACCTATGATGATTTCCTCGGTCAGTGTGTTGGTCCTCCCATAGCGGTTGAACCTGAAAATTTAGATTTTGACCTTGGATTTGAGAAACTTGTGGTTGAGATACTGCCATGGGCTGTGGTTGGTAAACTGAAGAACTAGGGTAATTTTGTCCTACAAATGGATCGTTAATTTGAGATCCTGTTTGGGGATCTACTTGATAGTAAACTACATTTGAAGGATTTGGCTGCAATATTGGATTTGTTACAGTGGACTGATTAATGTAATTTTGTTGGCCTTGAACCTGAGAATTTAGACCTTGATTTGTCATTTGCACTGCTTGTCTATTCATGGGCTGTTGATTATAAACAGGCTGATTATTTGTTTGAACACCAGAATTGACATAATTAAATTGGTTCTGGTCAGGTGGTAACCACTGAGGTTTCACATTTGACACAATAGTTGGAGTTGGATTCTGACACACCCCTTGGTAATTAATGCCTGTAGAATTTGTCTGTGACCTGTTATGCATTACATTAGTTGGGTGATACCTCACTGAATTCACTAAATTTTGGGGTGGCGCCTGGTTTGCATATGCGCCCCCTTGTGAATTTACTAAATTCTGATTAGTTATTAATAAACCGGTAGGATTCGGTTGCACAAGATTGCCTAATGCTCCCTGATGGTCCCTACTGGCTTCTGATGCCTGAGCCTGTTGATTAATTGAAGTTGAAAACTTTTGATTATTGTGCTGGATAATTCCTTTAGGTACTCCATAGGAATTACCAGTGGAAACAACTTGATTAGTACAAGATACCCCTCTTGATATTTGTATTTTATTTTGTAAGCTTCTAGAGAACTGGCTACTCTGATTCAACGTCATCTGTGTATTTGGTTGACAATTTGAATTTATGGCATTGGGCGGTCCAGATACTGTGTGTGGTACACTACTAGTACCCCTAATTACATTGGGTTTGGGTTGACCTTGCCCATAATTAGGATTACTTGCACTCACACTCAGGGTTGTCTGATGCACATCCCATGGACTAGCAATACACACATTAGTTAGTGCCGAAGTAGTATAAGTAACAGCACTTCCTCCCACAGCCGACTGCTGCCCAGCCAATGTATAATTGGGTAAGCATCTCATGCTGTGAGTGAAAGTCCCTGCCTCTCTAGATTGAATGTAAGTACTACTACTATTGTTCTGAGGCATGGATGTGGCATTATTTACTAATACCTGAAGTTGCGGACCAGATCGAACCATCTTACCTGTGCCTTTAATGCCTTGTTTTATTTCTGTAACACTAGCCATTTCTGGCTGTACAGAAACCTTTCTTCTCACATCAGGTTTTGTCTTGAGAACACTTCCCTGAGATAACAACTGCATCTCTGCTCTCCTCATTCTACTCAACAAAATTTCACTCTGCTGTTTACACTCTTGATACTCCCTCCGGAGTGCAAGTACAGCATCTTGGCTTGGAGTCTGATAGTCATCCTCCACCCCTGCCACATCTGACTGATATCTTGTTGGGTCCCTGTTTACAATACTGACATTCCGTGGCCCCTGATCAACCACATCAGTATTACCCAGGTTGAGCTGATCAATTGGATAGCCCTCATTATTCTTCTCAACCTGATTATTACCCTGATCAATTTGATCAGTCTGGTAATGTAAATATCCTTCAATATTTTCATTATTGAATATTCTACTGCTATTTATCACTTGGGTACTTTGCAACTGGTCCTGCAAATGTCCAAGTTCAGCCTGATCAGCCAGGCTATCCTGTCCTGGAGACATTTGCCCAGATGCTTGCCTACCCAGTGAACCTGGAGAAAGTGCATAAAATGAATCATGATCTACTGAGAGATTTGCCTGCAATACCTGATCTCCACAGTATGACTCATTTTCAGACGGTGGGGGAGTTAGTCCCTGGGGAGAAGCCTGTATAATATCATCATTGTCTGGGGGATAATTTATCAACTGTAAAATTCTATTATCCACCAATTGAGGATTCAGTGGTTGCGATAAATCAATAAATCGCCACTGCTCATTTGTTCCTCGAAAATGGGGTATATTCACAAGATCCTCCCTAGTTAATACTCCATACGTCATTCTGCATTTAATTATCTCCCTAGCAATGCTCTCTGTTACCTGAGGGATCTTCAGAAGTTCACTGAATGGTGCAGTGTTGACATTAATTCTACTAATACTAGCCATTTTTGTTATTGCTCTTAGATAATCTTGAAGCAAAAAAAAAAAAAAATCTAAGTAGACGTGTTGACAAACATTCAAATTATCTGAAATATATAAATTTCCAGTTTGAATTTCAATCAGATAAGCCCTATTAAAATTCAAACTGTCTGAAATCTACAAATTTCATTTTCCTACTAAATTAATTCTTAGGTATTTACCTACAATTTAGCACTGAAAATTAAATCTGAATGTCTACAATCAAAATGGCGGATTTGCCATTCGAACTAAATAGTCGATGATGTGAGCATGAAGTAACCCGAGTGGCTGGGTTCTTACAGGCCCGTCGCCAATTAAAGTACAATTGGGTCTATAGGTTATTCGTACTTTAGGATACTCACTTAATAATCTATTCAGTTCTCTTTAAATTACAACACTATCACTTTTTCTGGCTCAGTAGAAAAGATACGTCTTATCGCTTCAAATCCACTCAACAAGAGAACGGTTCAACCAATCTTCGCCAACTCATCGCTTATTATCGTACGTTCTCGGCGAACTCCGGATTCCTCACGATGCTTCCATCCGGTTGAAGGTGATCGGCCGTACCGTCAATGCAATTTCACAACACCACCCCAAGAATTTTGATACCCTAGCTTTGTTCTTGTATATGTACAGCACATTTGGCCACAAGTTGTTCTCGTGAAATATTATTAAATTATCAGTTCTGGTACGAATACGGTAGTAGACTTCCATGAACCAGTGGTGCCTAGGTCAATGAGTTGATTACACACGTGTTTCGTGTTTTATACATCTGAATCTTCATTTTGATGTACATTTTGTGTATATTTGAAATGAAGGAATATCAGAGGTGAGAATTTTCAAAATAAACACAATTTCATTAATTATATAGCCCCTTAAAATTTCGGAGTCCCTTAGCTTTGCAGTTTATATTTCAAATCGGATATTTATTGCTGCAATTTGCAAACAAGAATAGCACGTAATTTAAGTCGTAAATATCAAAGCTATTCTCCGCTGGAATTCCAGCTACGGAGTCCCCACTATTCGGGTGGTCGAAACCAGCTGTTGGAAATGTTCAGACCAGAAAGAGCTTATTTTATCATTTCGATATTTATGGCTCCTTCTCTCTCCGACAAAAATGATCGATTATAAAAATCAGCCACCCAGACCCACTTGGCTTTCATTTCAATTGGAATATGCCGAAATTTGGTGAAACGGCATTCGGCAAGTTGTGAATGTGATTGACGGTCTTCATCAGAGACTCCTCACCAAAGAAATAATGGCGTATGTAGTTCAATATTTATTTTACAAGCACTCAAGTCATATAAAGACCCACAAATTTATTTGTGACTGAAATTATACGGTCATGCTTATTGTAAGTTTCATTAAACACGAAAGTAGGCCTACATCAACATCCGGTGCACGTTATTCACGCGAGAATTTGAGAAGCCTCCGAAACTCCGTAAAATGAAAAAGTGATCTTTGCAAACCATAAAATATATGGATATTCCTAATTTCTTTAAAAAAGCGTATATGTTTGGTAAACTTGTCTGAAATTACTTCAAGTATGAATATAATGACGAAAAACCGTAGTATGACAAAACATACGCTTTAAAAATATGAATTACAGGCGCGTCAAAAATCGCCCGCAAATATATACGGTTTTCCAAGTTTGAGTTTTTTAGCATGGAATATCTCGAAAAATGTTGTTTTAAATTAAAAACAGATTTCTTCTCGTTATTTAGCGTGCAAAACTTAACATTTCTGCATACAGGGGTTTCTGCACACATCTCTTGTTCTTTTGCGCGGAGGCACTGAACATTAGGGCAACGTGAAACAGGTTGCCCAAATGTTTTAGCACGTAAAAAACCGACCTTTGGACAACTTTCGGTTGTCCAAATGTCGTTTACATGAATATATATATATATATATATATATATATATATATATATATATATATATATATATATATATATATATATATATATATATATATATATATATATATGGATATGTGTGTGTGTATGGTTACATATATAACATATATATATGTATATATATATGTGTAACCATACACACACACATATCCACATATATATATATGTGTGTGTGTGTGTGTGTGTGTGTGTGTGTGTGTATGGTTACCTGTATGTACATTTGCCATATACGAACCTACGAAGTGCGCCACTTACTGATAGTATATTGCTGAATCTGCAACTTATTTACTTGTGCATTGACTTTGCCAACACGTAAGTTGATCGTCGTAAGATGAATCAGTAATAAAAATCATTCTGTGTACTTTGGCGTCAACAACAAGAGGCAACAACCAACCAATGGTTTAAACAGCCCTACTCAATGAACCGTACTTTTCCATCCTCATAAAATGAAATTGTTCAAGGGAGACAATACTTATAAGCATACGCTTACTTTCGAATCCCGTCTTGTATAGTTTTTCTTTTTACATCCCATGTTATATTATATACTGTTTGGTGTACATAACCTATGCGAATAGCCTGTTTGATGTATATAATTAACGCTGTTATTAATCAATAAATATTGTTTAAACCAAACCAATATCATGTAATCTCCCCTACCACCCCTCAATAAAGCGAGCTCCTTACCATGAGGGTGTTAATAAGAAAAATAAGGAGAACCAATTTTTATAGTGTGTGGTTTGTGTAAAGAAATTACTATCTGCGTAACGTACCGGCTTCACCGGCACAAGGTTTGTTCACACAAAATCCCCATACAGACTTTATTTTTTCTATTGCCTCCAAAACATCTAGAATATACCCATAGTAGCTTGATAGACCAAATGTTCACCACGAGTGGTGAACAATTGGTACACCAAGCTATTTTGGGTATATTTAATTTATTCCATGATAGTCAGATTATTAAGATTTTAAATGTTAAATAATACAATATTCAATATTAAATTCTAAACAATGTCCGTACACGCGCTCGAAGCTGTTTTATTTACATGACGTGGGCGGAACTTCCGCTGTTAGTTTTATCGTCGAAACGAAATGGAAAAAGAAACGCGAAAATCACGGGGCCTTTGTCATTTTAATAGCATTATAACATACTATTTCCAGTTATGGATCCTTTTTTTTATTTGTTAATTTTCGGCATCTTATGAGGTAAACTTATTTAAAGACGCAATAAATAATTGCCGCTTTCATTTCACTCTTTGCGAGGCGACGAGCGATAACTTTAGACAAGTTTGCATTCAGGTCGAAGTCACCAAATGTCAACTTGGATGTAGCTGCACTGTTGATGTAAATTTTAACTATTGTAATCCCATTTCTGGCATGTTCACCATGGTTGGTATGTAAAGCTAAAATTTATGTCATAGGCTTTTTATATATAGCAGAATAGGTAATCATGGTATAAATAGCTCATTCTCATCTTCTTTGGAACGAGCTTTCCAATTGGGAGGGCTCATAAACTTGATTTTAGAGGCAATAATTGAAATTATTTAGTTATTGATGAAAACATTTTGCCAGTGTCCCCTACTTGTACTGTTAGGCTGAAGGATTAATAATAATTATTAGAATGAGACGATTCAACTCCTTTCTTCAAGAATGCGTTATTTTCTACAATTTAATACTGATCTCTACGTAAGTGGGTTGCTCAAACGCTGGCGAGTGACGCAATCAAATTCCCCACCCCACCCCACCCCACAAGATGGTGACAAGCCAATCAACGCAACCTTGTCTAAATTTACCACTCGTCGCCCCGTGAAGAGTGAAATGAAACCGGTAATTATTTATTACGTTTTTAAACAAGTTTACCTCATAAGATACCACAAATTAACAAACAAACGTTGTCTCGTGTTAATAAAGCACCCATATCTCGAAATAGTATTTTATTATGTTTTTAAAACTAAAATGGCCTCGTAATTTGCGCGTTTCGTTTTCTATTTCGCTTCGGCCATAAAACTGCCAGCGGAAGTACCGCCCACCGGTGCTCATGTAAACAAAATAGATTCGCACGTGTGAATATTGATTAATTTAACATTTAAACTCTTATTAATCTGACAATCATGGCATAAATAAAAGATACCCAAAGTAGCTCGGTGTACCACATGTTCATCACTCGTGGTGAAGTGGTGTTAACCGCGCGCCAAAGGCTCGCGGTTATCACCACTCGTGGTAAACACTTGGTACACCAAGCTGCTATGGGTTCATTCTATATGCATTTCACAAACATATCTCAGTACGATTTTCCTCTCAATCCAACTGATTTACTTCCAACAATTACTCTGGGTGTTGAACCAATCCATTGTAATATGAAGTGTTATTTTCGATTGCATGACCTGGTTTATTACTAGAGTTGGGCTGTATTAAAATTTCAAGTTCGTTTCAGTATCGATATTTTAGAATGGTTCACATCGGTATCGGTAAGGTACGGTATCCACTGTCAACAACATACACGTACTTTCGGTGCCAAAATTTGGTGCCAATTGCTGCATTATTGGTATCAAACGTATTTGTAATGCAATTAGCACAACATTGACACTAAACTAACGTCTTTTTAGTTTTTATTTCAACCTTTGTCAGCCTCTTGTACTCACACCGATACCAATAGCATGTGGTATTTGTGGTATACTGCCCAGTTGTAGTTCATCGTTTTATAACATACAAAGCTGCTGAGTGTCAAATGTTGGAAACAATACATGCACTCGCTACCTTGTTATTTGATGTAACAAAAAAGCAGAGAGAAAATACCCCCCCCCCCCCCACCCTGTGTATTGTCTCTCAGCTTTGTAGTTACATAAAATGACCGGTGCTGACTGCCTTTCGAAATGCATCATAGCTTTTCCTCGTGAGTTTTGTGTAATTTTCTATTGTTTGTCCTTCTATTTTTTAACCAATGTCGGAAATATTTTTCAATACAAGAATTTCGGTATTTTGAGATTCCCTCGATACGATAATTCGGATAGCTAGATACCGAACAGTAGTTACGAAATATCGCCCATCTCTATTCATTAACAATCCGCATCTCATGTGTGATCAGCTGTGTCTTCTCAACACCATTTGAGTAACTGAATAGATTCTCCAAAAAAGCTATCTGTAAGGATACATGCCAAAACCAGCATCACCATCATCATTCACACCTCTGACTTCAAAAATCCTGCCTGAAAAAATCAACAGCACTTTACTGGTGCTGGATGCCAGCTCACTCCTGAACTGGAATGTCCAGGCTGAGAGTGACTGCGTCCAGCTTACCGTTAAATACAAGACAAAACCCACCCCTGGGAGTGGTAGTACCTTTCGCGGGCCCACCCGCACTGGTCCACCCCAGAGGAAGGGAAAACACCCTACCACCGAGACACCCGTGGAAAACAAGAAGAAGACAAAGACGAAGAAGAAGTCACCAGCCACTAAACGCAGGGATGCCAGGCGAATGGAGGCGTGGATCGAAAGGAAGAGGACTGAGACTGGGAATCAGGAGATGGAAAAGATGATCACTATCAACTCACCTCCAAAACCTGTATCACCAATCCCAAGCCATACCTCTTCACCAAAGAGGTTGGAGGGAGAGGCGAAGCAGGAAAAGGAGACAGAGGAGATGGAAGTCGCCCAATCCGTACCTGACTCTCCTATCAACCTCAACCAATCGGGCTTCAAATCCATTTCAACCTCGGAGTCCGAGCATGAGCCCTCTGATGTAGGCAATACTAGCCTGACGGCCTACATTGAAATGTTGGATGGACGTGCCATTGAGCGCTTCGGCGAACTCAAGCTGGAGTTTGACGGAACTGGGGATGATTATTTGAAGTATCTTAAATCAACCCAGATGGAATGGGCTAAGGAAACATACAACGTCCTCATCAACAAACCAGGTCACTTGGAAGCAACCAGGATCCGCGACCCGTTCTTTCACAGATGGTTAAAACGCAAAAACTCAGAAACAGCAACTGCTAAGCCTTCGCCATCTCAGCCACCTCCTTCCAAGAAGAAAAAGCACAAACGTAGCAAACGTCACTAAACCCGAACACCTTCCTCCTTTGACGTGCCTAGACAAACCATCACAAACCTATCCTACAGCTAAAGTGGGTCGAAAGGGGCTTGTTCCCCAAACCGTCCCTGAGCGCCTTCGGTGCACGAAACCATTCAATTCGGACATGCCAAAATCGGCTGTAATAAGGTTGTCATGTAATGTCAGATTAGTTTTCTAAACATAACTATGAAATAAATTATTAATGGGATCTGCGGCAACCGCGTTGTGTCCTCGGGCAAGACACTTCACCCCGATTGCCAATGCGGGGGCACGGTGGTGTTGTGTACTAAGGCGTACAGCACGTCGATGGTGCACTTGTATTCAACCAATGCTCACCCCGCTTGTGTCGAGTTAGTTTGTTGAGGAGCCTGACAGTTGCTCGGTGGTTCTCTCCGGATACTCCGGCTTCCTCCATCCGTAAAACTGTCCGACACGAGTGTCCCTGGCTGTCGAAACTGTCGTTGAACCCCATTAAATAAATAAATAAATAAATAAATAAATAAATAAATAAATAAATAAATAAATAAATGAATAAATAAATAAATAAATAAATAAATAAATATAATGAGATCAATTTGTGTGTATGCGTCCAAAGCACTCATTTCTATTTCAATTTTAATTCAACTTCACGCGAGGATACTGACACATTGTGTTATTGGTCTTGCAGTTAGAAATATTCAACTGATGAAGCATTATTTAAAGATATCATTGAAAAGTGGTCAATGTCTTCCATACACCATTTAACACTCTGCGCACAAATGTCAAAATAACAATATCTAAACCATACTTTTTTCTCATAGTTCAACTTGGGATTTAAGCCTTTGAACACTCGTTGAATCTTCCATGCCAGTTCAATGGAAGCAATTGGAAGAGTCCGTATTCATTATTTGGGGGTAGACTAATTAATATTTTCAACATGCAGCCTTGGGGCTGCACGTTGAAAAAAATTGATTGATCTACCCCACACTTTAACTTACCAGCCATCCAATTAATAAAATTGTGATGTATCATCTGCCTGGGCCGTAAAAGTGGACTCTCGAGTTAACGGGATTACTCAATTTAGTCTTGTTTGACAGAGCACAGTTAGCCCTGTCAAGGAAGATTCAATTAAGAATTGAATTCACTTCTTATAATTACATTCCGTAACTGTTTAAACTACTTTTTTCCACCACGAATCGTCATTCGCCGTTGTTGAAAATCATACGGCTTTCAGTCGTTGGAATCAAGAACTAGCGCAGGCTTTTGGTCCGTCTAAATGATATCCCAAAGACAAATAAGCCTTAATTTTCTCAACTTTAGAAATGGAAACGAGTATTTTAGTAACGTGTTTTATGCCACAGTTGGGAAATGTCACCAAAGATACAGCAGATGAGTTGATCACTGCGAGAGGCGCTAAAAGTTAAAAACCCGCCCGAACACCGCCCGAATTACATTCTATCAACTGCGCTCTACCGTAAATGCGGGTCAAAGTTCGACCAAATGTATTCATTGGAAAATGAATTACATTTGGTCATGACGTTTTCACCCAGCTGACCAATGGGAATTCAGTATTTGGACCCAAAACGTATAACTACATTAACAATGTAATTATTTGGTTGCATTCCTCGTTTATTCATGAAAATTGTTTTGATGCTTGAAATATCGCTATTTTCACATCAGTGTACTGAAGGGATGCCATTGGGAATTGTTCAGCTTCTTCAACAATACTTTCTATACCAGTTGATGTTGGCATCACATTATCTGTGTAAAAACTTTTTTCCAAACATTTACAATATGTTGCATAAAGATTTTTATTGAATTACTGAAATATACCAAGCTATCTTGACTTTCCTTTACAGGTGTTCGGTTTCATTGCGACTATCATTCAACTACCCAAAAACAGACGTTTTGGTTCTCGTTTCTGGCTTCTTATACCTAAAACAAATTTCCAAGCGTATTTACTACAAGTGAGTAAAACTTCTTTTGGCGTTTTACATTGTGTTGAATGCTCTTTTACAACTTCAACATCAGGTTCAAGGCTTCTCTCTTCATAGTTCAAAATTTGGGTTTCGCCATTGGTTTCATCAATGGTTTAGCTGATCATATTGGTGCATGAAGCATGAACCTAATCAAAAGCCATATTGTCTTGAGACTCCTCGATATACTGGCATCATCTTTTTTATAATTCTAATTTCCTCCACTCTCTAAAATGCAACCTCACGACAGACTTGCTATTTACATGCTGAATGGGTTTGTCAGTGGTCCTATATATATTATATATTTATACTAATCTGATCAAAGAAAGATTTGGAAAGTGGAATGTAATATATATTATCAATTTTGTTATGAATGTGTTGTAACTCTCCCTGTATTATGGTGTAAGCAACGTCGGGCCCTGTTAGTCCTTGGATGGGTGACTGTCTGAGCGATTAATTCGGACTCCCGCGTTGTGTCCTTGGGCAAGGCTCTTAACCCCGATTGTCCATATGGGGGCACGATGATGCCGTGTACCAGGGCATACTGCACGTCGATGGTGCGCATATCTTCAACCAATCTAACCCTGCCGGTGCTGCAGTGCCGAGTTACAATGTTCGGAAGCTGGCAGCTGCTCGTATTTACTCGGTGGTCCTCTCCTGCTTTCTCCATCCGTAAAACTGTCTCCGGCATGATATGACCTTGGCTGTTAAAGTGTTCTTAAACCATAATAAATAAATAAATAAATAAATAAATAAATAAATAAATAAATAAATAAATAAATAAATAAATAAATAAAAAATCGAAAGACGTCGATCTCAGTCGATAGAAACTAAAATAAGAGTTGTCCCCCTTGATGCGTTGCTAGGCTCAACCAATTTGTTCACACCGAAATCCCTCACCGTTATTCCTCGAACGCAATCGGGAAAATTGACGTTATCAGGCATAATGGAGTGATTTGAAGCTCAGTTTTTGTATGTGAGGAATTAATTATGGCATTAAGTAAGTATTAGATGGATAAAGAGAAGAAAGATGGGAAGTATACAGAAAATTTAACGCAATCAAAGATTCGGGGTTGCAAGCTTGTTGCACCGAAAGAACGGTACATGGTTAATTTGTTCTCATTTGCAACCAGATTCCATTTGCCACTAAAATCTTTCATTTTTTCACAAAACAAATTTAATTTGGCACCGAACAAAATTTCCACTTGGAACCCAAAAGTTCGGGTCAGCGTCAACAGTGGGCGGGGTTACATTGATACTGTGGTGGAAACTGTGATTGTGATCATCGACTATCGCATCAATAAATTTTTAAGTATGTGTGTATGTAAAATATTTTCACATATGTGTTTTAATATCAGTTGAAAACGTTCTATAATAATATACTGAGTCAAAAAAGAAAGTATAATAAACTTTGAGGAGCAATTGTTTTAGTATTATCGACTTTAATCCGAAACAAATTACTGCAAAGTCATATTTCGAGTCTAGCTGTGTGAATTTGCATAATTTCATGTTCTTATTGTTGCCAGTGTCATGTCAGGTCGTCACAATTCAGACATGGGTTGAAATGAAAAGTTCACACATGCAGTCAATAGCGTGTATGTCCACCGTTTGCCTCTTGGATGGCAAGACATCGACGGCGCATGGACCTGATAGGTCCCTGGGTGTCACCCTGTGGTAATACGTTCCACTCCTGCCTAAGAATATTACATAAATCGTCTGACGTTTGAAGATCATGAAGTCGTATCCGACGGTCCAGTTGATCCCGAAGATGCTCCATTGGCGACAAATCTGGCGAAAGTGGGGCATAGAGAAGAAGTTCGATGCTCTGCTCGTCAAGAAAGTCACGACAGATACGCGCCACGTGACATCGGGTATTGTCTTGTTGGAATAACTGCACTCCGACGTTAGCACTGAACAACGGTACAGCAACAGCGTTAAGAATTTCGCCCCTTTTTTGCTGCCCATTCAGATTACCATCGATGAAGATCAACTGCGTTCGATGGTGTAAGGAAATTCCTGCCCAAACCATTACACTACCCCCACCGAAAAGGGTCGCATTCCCGCATGCAAGCATCAGCAAACCGTTCTTCTCGTCGGCAAAACACTCTTGCCCTTCCATCAGCGCGCCGTAGACAAAATCGTGATTCATCACAGAAAAGAACTGTGGTCCAACGCTGCCGAGACCAGCGAACACGCTGACGTACCCATTCCATTCTGACGGCACGATAACGTTGGGTAAGGATTAGTAAGTGGTATGGACGCCTACTTCAGATGCCGTATTTGGCGAGTCTGCTGCGGACAGTTTGTACACTGATTCTATTGTTAGTTCTGCTAGAAGTAATTGCTGCTGTCCTCGTCGCCGAAAGGAAGTGATCCCGCAAGTGAGACGTCCTGCTGTGTCGGTCTTGTGCAGGGGTCGTAACTCTTGGTCGACCTGAACGCGGTCGCTCGACAGTCGATCCAGTGATTCTATACCTTCCAATGAGACGGTAAATAGTGGCCACAGTGACTCCAAACTCAGCCGCGAGCTCATCTGGAGGTATTCCAGCCTCATGCATACCAATGGCACGCAACCTCTGATTTTCGGTTATAGCGTGTTTTTCCAATAACCCAGGCTCTCTAGCACTCCTTAACACAAAGAAAATCGTCGGTCACCTATTCAATTTGACATTCTCGGGTAGTACGTGCTATTTTGAAATTTGCACGACTTCTTGTCTACAAATATGCAACATTAGAACTATACTACTCAAAGTTTGCTAAGCAGCACATATTTGACACATCATTGTGAACGTTTCTTGTGACACATTTTTGGTGGATATGATTGCGGAATGTATTAAGATGGTCCCCAGTGTTTACATTAGCTCCCTTGACAGGTAGACTTTTCGTGGCAGTCATGGAATCATGTACCCCTTGATTTCTATGATGTTTTCGTGTACTGTCTAGATATACATGAGATGTGTAGGGTATTCAGTCTTCATTTCAACACAAACCCTTGTGATTTAATGATTGAATATGGCGAATGAAGACGACATTTGTCTGAAGCAGAAATGTGGTGGGCTGTAGGGATGGTGGAACAAGGGGCTACCCTCGTCAGTTTGGTGAAGCCCTTGGTGTGCACCATACGGTGATCACCAGAGCCTGGGCAAGATTTCAGCAGTATGGCACACCAGTCCGACGACATGGTGGTGGCAGAGACAGAGCAACATCTGCAGCTGAAGACCGTTTTTTGATAATTCAGGCCCGTAGGAACCGCTTTGACACAGCAACCCAGCTTCGCAGTGACCTTCAGAATGCATCCGGGGTAAATGTTTCGACGCAGACTATCCGGGCAAGGTTGCACGAAGGTGGTCTCCGATCGAGAAGACCATGTATTCGCATTCCGCTGTCCCAGAACCACCGCCAGGCACGATATGAATGGGCCATGGATCACGTTGGATGGACCAGAAACGATTGACGACCTGTCCTTTTTACAGATGAGTCAAGTTACTGCCTAGGCAACACAGATAGGCGTTCTAGGGTATTGAGAAGACCAGGAGAGCGATTCCATGCAGCCAACATTGCTGAGCATGACCGCTATGGTGGAGGGTCAATACTGGTCTGTGGCGGCATCAGCTGGATGGACGTACATAGCTCTGTGTCCTTGACCGTGGTACATTGACTGCACAGCGGTATATTGATAAGATCCTGGATGCCCACGTCAGATTGTATGCAGGTGCAGCGGGTGGTAGATTCATTCTGATGGACGATAATGCCCGTCCACATGTTGCCCATGCTGTCCGGGAGTACCGACAGAGGGAGGGGATTGAGCGTATGGACTGGCCAGCAAGATCCCCTGACCTCAATCCAATCGAACATGTCTGGAATGAGTTGCAGCTTGCAATTTCAGTCCGTCCAGTGCAACCAAGAAGTGTCCAGGAGCTTGGTGCCATGCTGGTCCAAGAATGTAACAACATCCCACAAAGGATCACCAGGAACCTGATTGGGGGCATGAGAAGGCGTTGTCAAGCTGTAATTAACAATAATGGGTCTCATACTCGATAGTGAACCCACATCAGTTCGCTCCGTCAACTTTTTGGCAAATTTGAAAAATCTTCTCTTTTACCAATAATATCCATTTTATCGTATTCAAAAGCTAAAACCTAATGTCAAACACAAACAAAATCTCAATTTCTGTGCTTAAATCATTAAAATCATTAAAGATATAATTAAATATTAAATATATACACTTTTCATAACAATATTTCAACTATAACGTAAAACAGGTAGTTGGATATACTTGGTGCTTAGCAAACTTTGAGTAGTATATTATATTGTATCATTTATGCTATTTTTCCTATTTGTTTATAACCCATGCATGCTTTGAAATCAATCATACAAACTAAATAACGATATTTATCTTACAGGAACGCATTTCCCCTATTACAAATGCAAAACGTACAGACAAGAAATCTGTATCGAGGTTAGCAACCGCACGTCGCACGGAACTATTTCGTCCCCTGGGTTCCAATGTGTTCTATGTGCCTACTGGCTAGCGAATCTATTTTGTTTTTGTTTTTTTTAAATATATGTATTTTTTTTTTGTTCCCTATTATATACTATTCACACAAGTAGGGGATATTTGATAAAAGTGAGATATATGAATGAATATATTTTTATTTTTATCAAAACGACAGTTGCGGCAATGCATTGTGACATCTGGTGAATGATTTCAGCGATAGTTGGGTGTCTGACAAGCACACATTCCACGCACTGAGCTGTAGAAGACATGGGCGGCCAGTCAGAGAATTTACCACATTCAGACCAAGACACTCAATACCGTGTAAATCCTCCTCGGTTCGCGAGACAAGTGCGGATCCGACGTGACATATTCCTCACCAAACGTCCAATATCAGCTTCACTGGTGTTATTCCATTTTTCCTACAGTGCAACTGCGAATTCCTGAACATTGGTAGGGGATTGTTGGCGATGTCGTAGACGCCTGCCAAGCAAATCATAGACGTGATCGATTGGAGAAAAGTCTGGACTTAGTGCTCGCCAAGGCAGTGTAGTGATGTTCTGCTCCTGGGGGAATTCTGTAGCGACACTGGCCCACTGTGCTCTTGCATTGTCATTTTGGAAAATAAATCGACAGCCGTGACGTCGCGCAAATGGCACCACATGAGATGCTAACATGTTATTAAGGTTGCACTACCCTGCGACACGCCCTTGGATGATGACATGTAATGCTGTTCTGCTTGTCATGGTTATGCCTCCACACACCATAACCGATCCACCACCAAAATGATCGTGCGGCCTAACGATTACGTCATGGTATCGTTCGTTCGGCCGCCTCCACACTCATTCTACATTTCCCCATTGGAATAACACGATGCGAAACGGCGATAATTGGAAAATTACAGAACTGACGGATGCCGAGGTTGCAGCACTTTACAAATTCCTATGGGAAATTTGTATGGAAAAAGAGTTTTTCGAGATAGTGTATTCTAGCCCACTTGCCGTCTCTTACAATTCTTCAAATTTCCCACTAAGCACTAAGCAAAACGGTGATAATTGGAAATCTGAGGGATGTCGAGGGTCTAAAAGGAGTAAAATGAAAGAAGGAAAATCATCTTGTCAACTATACTCGGAAAAAATCCTCAATGGAATAACACTGAGCAGAAAGGTGATGATACGAAAAAAAAAAAATTCGCAGTTGTTCAAGGCGAGCGATATTCACACTTTTACACATTCTTATGGAAAATTTGTATGGAAAATTTAGGTTTTTCGAGATAGTCTATGAGAGCCAACTTCGAATTTTTATTTTCTAAAATAAATAACCTTAGCCGAAATACAATCCCAAAAGTGTATTTATTAGCTGGGCTCGAAAATGTTTCAAGGCTAAATTCCCAGTTGATCTCGAAAATGCATTGACTAGAGGGCTCGAATCCGCAATTTTACTCTACTCCTGTAGTCTGTTTTACGTTCGGCGTATGGCATTCTCCTGAGGTCAGTTTCACGTTCGGCGTTTGACATTAGTACCGAAATGGTTAACCGGATAACCGGTTTTAAACCGGTTACCTACCTAACCGATTAAAACAAACGTCAACCGGTTATCCGAAATATCGATAGTGATCGTCATTCCACGGTTAAAAAGTAGTAAATCTGCCGCTTCTTCTTTTGAGATAGATTACACCTAGTGGCCTCGAAGCAGCGCTGTATATATTTAGAAATAATCGACTTTGGCGTTCAAGACTTCGTTAATGATCGGCAATTTCCGTCAGTACTGAGTAACCGCAGAAACTATTCCGTAGTGTGTATACAAAAGAACGTTGTCGAGTACGTTGTCGAGTACTCGACAACGTTCGTTTGTATACACACTACGGAATAGTTTCTAAGAATAATGCTTTCCAGTTCCTATAGTTTTGATCCCAGATTCGGTGAAATAATGGCTACGGTTAACCGGATATTATCCGGTTATAGCTCTCGGTTAGTCGGTTGTGTAAATGAGCCAACCGTTTCAGCCCTATTTGACATTCGTTTAAGACTCGCCTGTAGACAGTTCACGTTCAGTGTTTGACTTTCGTTTGACACTCGTCTGTTATCAGTTTCACGTTCGACGTTTGACATTCGTTTGCCATTCGCCTGTAGTCAGTTTCACGTTCGTCGTTTACATTCACCTGTAGTCAGCTTCACGTTTGGCGTTTGACTATCCGACATTCGTTTGACATTTGCCTATAAACAGTTTCACATTCCGTGTTTGACATTCGTTTGAGGTCGCCTGTAGTCTGTTTAATGTTTGGCGTTTGGAATTCTCCTGTACTCAGTTTCACGTTTGGCGTTTGACAATCGTCTATAGTCAGTTTCATGTTCGGCGTTTGACATTCGTTTGAGTTTCGCCTGTCGTCTCTTTTGCATTCGGCGTTTGACATTCGCCTGTAGTCAGTTTCACGTTCGGTGGTAGATTAAAGGCGAATGTCAAACGAATGGCAAACGTCTTGGAACGAATGCCAACGGAATGTCCACCGCCTAAAGCCAAGCTGACTTCACGGCTTTCTTCGATTATGTGAAGATTCTTCACGCAAGGTTTAGAGAGGTATGAGGGTTAAAAAGTGTACACTTTTTACGTAATGTTTCTCCGAACATATTTCATGCCACTTTAGGCACTTTAGCAGCCTCATTATACAGAAAATCGTACACATCTACCATTAACAAAGTCGATTTTTTTTCACATGGTGACCAGAGTGCATTTTCGTATTGCGTGGATGGTGAGCTGTACATCGTATTTATTTTTGCAATTTCAACTTGAGTGTGTTGACTTTGTGCATTGTGCAGCTAAACAAAACCAGGCCACGAAAGCTGTACATGCGAACGAGAAGGTTACCGGTATGTATTTAACATGATCATTTAAAATCATTATTCACATAATGTCATAATGTCATAAAATGAAATAATTTATATGTAATTTATATTCTTATATCTTTATTCTTTGTGAATAATTTGTATTCTTATATCTTTACCATCTAGACCAGCAAAGACTTGGGGGCTCTTTTGCAGACAATCCAGTTGTCGATGACATGAAAACAGCTTGCTGGGCCCTACATTTTCAACTTACTGCTGGCATTCTGTGACGGGAGGGTATATTGAAGAGCCTCGGAGTTTGATGTTTTGCCATGCAGAAATCATTCTTGAATGTTTCTCAATTACCCTTGTTAATTTAGACTAATTTGCTTCTAAAATAAATATTGTTTAAACTGATTTATGTTCATTAAAATAATTCGAAATACAGAATAGTCAATAAGTTTGCATGTTGTAATTAAGGAAGCTCTGTTCACACAATAACTCAAACAGTCTTTGTGTTAATTCCGCTCCACAAATTAAAGCTTGTTTGGCATTTGTCTCAACAAGTCTTGACGTCCCATTGTCAAACAGTGTGACAAGACAAGTAAATTCGAGACAATCCACTAGTCGCTTTTCATTACCAATAAATGCAGTGAATCTGGTTTAGTATATAAAGCCCAACACAGATATTTGAAGGAGAATATCTGTGTTCGGCCTTATATACTAAACCAGATTCACTGTGAGTATGGGGCTATCATCCTAACAGACCTAAATCAAACAAATATGAGGAAACTCCAGAAGGTCCAAAATCATGCGCTCAGGGTCGCCCTCCGTGCTCCCCGGGATACGCCTATCAAAACACTCCATGACAGAGCCGAAATCCCAACCGTAAAGAACCACCTGGCCTCCCTTACCGCGAAAAATCACGACCGGTTGGCCGACAGCCAACTAATATCCGAACTACAGGTAATTTGCGAAAGCCGACAAAAACCGAAAAACGCCAACATTTAATGTAACAACCGTGTAAGTAGGTACCAGATCGCGGAGGTTAGGGCAGGAAACACACCCGGGTGTGACTCTTTTGTTAAGGCCAGCCCCCTCCCCCTATTCCAACCAGAAGATTCCTAAAAAGGCGAGTAAAAACGGGTCAGCCGTGACCCGTTAACAGGAAGAGCTGTCTTCGCCGACTCAGCTAAAATCACTAAAATTCAATGTCTAATAATTAACAAATACTGTGAAAGAGAAGGTGAACATACAGGCAGTAATAACGGCTCAGTCGTGATCTTCTACCAGGAAGAGCTGTCTTCACCGACTCAACTAAGACACTAAAATTTAATCTCTACAAATAAACAAATACTGGGAATGAGAAGGTGAACATACAGGCAGTAATAACGGCTCAGACGTGATCTTCTACCAGGAAGAGCTGTCTTCACCAACTCAACTAAATCACTAAAATTTAATCTCTAAAACTAGACTTTATGATTCTGGAGAATCATGGTTTTTCCCGACAAGATTCCATGATTTTTTATAACCCTGGAGTGTCTGAAGAATTGTTTTTAATTGTATCATTAAAGTATTTTTATTGATGCCTTCAGAAAAGTGGGTATAATAGTCTTAAATGACCCAGTTTGATAAAAGAAAGTTTGGGTTAAATCATTACTGTTTGTGGAGAGAATGAATATCAATATCAGCGTCTGAGAATCAGCGTCTAATGCAAATAGCCCATTATATCTCAAATGTATATAAAATTTCGATATTTGACGGTTTGTGGAGGGTTAATGAAGGGTTAATGAAGGCTTGCGAGAATAATTCTTCTCCAGGATTTATTTGTTCTTGAAAATCTGTAAGAACCACATGAAGATATCCACAGAAAATGTGAACTTTAAATTCTTAAGCATGTCATAGTCCCTGTATCAATTATCTCCTATTAGACAACAGTTGTTATGCATGATTATGTCATCTTTTCGCACTTTGTACAGCTCACCCTGTCTATTAATAGCAGAATTACTTTTCTCTCCAATTATTTTTTCCCAGTAGGATTAGTTTTATTTATTAAAATGAAGATATCCATACATACAATGAGAAACATGAAGTTATTGACAAGAGCGAGAAACATGAAGTTACAGACAATAATAATTACATATGCAAATAAGAAGTATTGTTTGTACATCTGCGTCGATAAAATATACCCTGGGATGGAGGAGGGGGAGTATGGCCGTCTTACAAACTAGTATATATCTAGCCCCACTGCCGGAGAAATGTTGGCGCCATGCACCACTGCATTTGATAACCTTCTTACAGAGTAGTAAATATATCTGCCCCCCCCCCCTTCCCATGTTGGGGACCCCTCCCCATTTTTTATTGTAAGGTTCTATAGGCACAACAACATAGCGTCGGTAAGATGGCTATATACTACCACGTCGCCACCCTGGGGGCAGAGTTGGGCCGTGTATAGCCGTTTTACAGACTAGTATATACCTGGACCCACTGTCGGGGAAATGCTACAGTGTCAACACTGTATCTGATATTATGAGTAACTGATCCCATTGTAGCTAACGTTATTTACTGCTTTCTTATCATGCAGTGGTGGGGCGCGGAGGCGGTTCTCATCAGATCACCAAAGTTAAGCAACGTTGAGCCTGGTTAATCATTGGATGCTTGACCGTCTGAGCGATCAATTCAGACTCCCGTGTTGTGTCCTTGGGCAAGGAACTTAACTCCGATTGTCCACATGGGGGCACGATGCCGCCGTGTACTAAGGCGTACTGCACGTCGATGGTACGCACGTCTTCAACCAATCTAACCCTGTCTGTGCCGAAGTGCGGAGTTACGATGTTGGGGAACTGGCGGCTGCTCGTCGTTGCTCGGTGGTTCTCTGCGGGTACTGCGGCTTCCTCCACCCGTAGAACTGTCACGGTTATGCTTAGCCATTGTGCATATGTATATGACCCTAAACACCAATAAATAAATAATAAATAATATCATGCAGTGCAGTGTGGAATTCGAGGTGAGGCGTACCTTTCAATGTGTGTTTGGTTTGAGAAAGAGGCAAGGGGTTGGGTGGTAAGCTCGATAATTTTGTTGGGATAAATCGACCGCTGGCATGGGGCAACGTAGAATTGACCGATGAAACGGGATACAGTGAGAGTGGAACTTATGGGCGGTTATTCTTGATAATAAATATATTAAGCTTTTAAGGGGCATCTCTCTTTAACTCACCCAAAATAGGTTAAGACTTGGATTTTTGAATATCCTTACCACATACAAACATTTTCCCTACAAATTTTGCGTCTGATAAAAGAAGTTACGTTTCTCTGTTACATATCCGTTAGATGCTGTTGGTATCTGAAAACAGCCCATTTTATCAAAATTTTGATATTTAGTAGCTCGTGGAGAGTTAACAAATGCTCACCGGAATATTTTGTCCATGCAACTTGTAATGGCACACTAAGACCTGTGAATGGCCATTTTGTCTTGAAATCTATAAGATGTTTTTAAAGAAATCCAGGGAAAACATGAATGTTTAAGCCTTTGATGGGTATCACTGTTTAACCAGCCCAAAACGGGTTAAGGCTTGGTTTTTTGAATACCCTTATTACTTACAAATATTATCTTCGTTGAATTCCACTTCCAGTAAAGGAAAGTTATGTTTATTTCCCAGCTACACGTTAGGTGCTGTGGGGAAGGGGGGGGGGGGGGGGGGGGGCTGAAAACAGCCTATTTTATCAAAGTATTGATATTTGAGAGTCTGTGGAGGGTTAACAAACGCTTATCAGAATATTTTGTCCTTGCCGTTTGTAATGTCACACGAAGACCTGCGAAGGACCAGTTTTTCCTAGCATTTGATGGAATCACTCTTACACCAGTCCAAAACGGGCTATCACTTGTTTTTTTAATAACCTTATTACTTACAGAAATGGTCCTGGGCGAACTCCACTTCCAACAAAGGAGATTATGTTTATCTCTCAGGTACACACTGGGTGCTGTGGGTGCCCTAAACGGCCAATTTTCTTAAAATTGTGATGCTTGGCAGCCTGTAGAGGGTTAACAAATGCTCACCGGAATATTTTGTCCATGCAACTTGTAATGTCACACCAAGACCTGCGAATAGCCAATTTTTCTTGAAAACCTGCATGATGTTTTTAGAGAAATCCACAGAAAACAGGTATTTTAAGATTTTAATGGGTATCTCTCTTTAACCATCCCAAAATGGGTTCATGTTCTATTCTGTTATTTGTTTGTCGTTGTTCTTTGTAAATCTTACTTGATCTGAAATAAATATTGTTTAAACTAAAATGGGTTAAGACTTCGACTTTTGAATACCCTTACCATTAAAACATGTTTCCCTATCAATTTTGCGTTCGATAAAAGAAGGTGCCTTTCTCTGTGGTATACCCATTGGGTGCTGGTGGTGTCCAAAAACAGCCCATTTTATCACAATTTTTACGTTTAGCAACCCGGGGAGGGTTAACTAATGCTGACCGGGATATTTTGTCCATGCAGCTTGTAATGTCACACCAAGACCTGGGAATGACCCATTTTTCTTGAAAATCTACAAGACTCGTTTAGAGAAATCCACGGAAAACATGATTTTTTAGCTTTTGGGGGTATTTCTGTTTAACCAGCCCAAAACGGGTTAACGCTTAGTTTTTTTGACACCCTTATTACTTACAAAAATGATCCTCGGTGAATTTCACTTCCAATAAAGGAAGTTATGTTTATCTCTCCAGTATCGTTTGGGTGCTGTGGGAGGCCGAAAACAGCCCATTTCAACAAAATTTCGATGTTTGGCAGTCTGTGGAGGGTTACCACATGCACTGCCTAATATGTCTTGTGTATCAATGGTCGTGTCACTGGCACGTCTAGCAATGATGAATGGTTAAAAAAAATCTACAAGACGTGTTTCGAGAATGTGAGGATAAACCCTAATTTTGGCAGTCTTTTTGCCAATTCTGACGAAATAAGGGTTAAATCGAAAATTCCGCTTCGGTACATTTTTAGATTCTGTGCCCCTCTATGCGTGTGCAAAATTTTGTGAAAATAGGTTCGAAAATGGCTTCTGAATCGTACGGACAAAATGTGTGGACCCCCCCCCCCCCCCAAAAAAAAAAAAAAAAATAATAATCCGTAGAAAAACAATAGTCTTTTCCAGAGGGAAAAGCCTAATAAACAAATACTGGGAAAGAGAAGGTGAACATACAGGCAGTAATTACGGCTCAGCCGTGATCTTCTACCAGGAAGAGCTGTCTTCACCGACTCGACCAAATCAGGAGGAGGAAGAGGCAGAAAACACCCCTGGAGGTGGTACTTTGGTAAAGGCCTGCCCCCACCCTCCAATTCTTAGCTGAAAAAAATCAATCCGGGAAATCATAAACTGAGCAAGAGAATTGTACCAGCTGATCCCGGTGATCGACAACCAACCAAAAATGCAATCACATATTTTTGTCTTTCTTAAAAATCAACTAATTCTGCCTTTTTTCTTTTAGCAGGTACACCAAGATTTTTTTTCTTTTTGACCGCCGGCACCCCAATAACCGCTATGGAAACTATAACCGATATGAAACACAGTAACCGCTATGGACTCTGAACATTCTTCGCTCCATCCCTAGAAGTGGTCACCCACCTCCAGGGAGGAGAGCGTTGGTCCTGCGCCCCGCTTCTACTCCTTTTGTAAGCGGCTGTAGCGCGCATTTTTGACCCAGCCAAATAGGTTCCAAAGCAGGCCTGCCCCCGAGCCAGGGAAGTTCGGGTCTTTCTAAGGGTGGTCCTCGAAAGGGGGCGTTGTTGTCATCTATCCAAAAACACATGCAACTGTAAAGCTATTAAAAATGATTAAAACAGCCTCAGGCAGATTATACTTGCCAATGATGGCCCACCATCGCTCCATGATCTGTCTACGAAGTGGCAGACTATACTTGCCTGAAAAAACACCACAGAACCCTCGGGGAGAGGTAGCACCTTTGTGAGAGGATCCCCTCTCGCTCTGGTCCTCACCCGAGGGTTCAGTCAACAAACGACGTACACAAACACAAAGACAACCCAACACTCTTCCCGATTATCTAGCCAAAGACATCTGCTGAGTACTCGATCCTTTCCCTCCTTCCACACGTCTAGACACGCAGCTTCCTGATCTCAACAGTTACAGAGGGCCGAAAGGGGCTTGTCTCATAGCGTCCCTGCGCGCCTTCGGCGCGCGAAACCATTTCATTTCAGTTGAAGTAGAATCGCAGAGAGCTCAAGAGATACACAATGAAGCTAAAGTTGTGTTAATATTTGTTTTGTGTGACAAACGGTCGGTTTCAGTGCTATCATTTGGATAACAGGATATCCAAGTCATATGGACTTGAGGAAGCCGGACAATTGACGCTAAGTAGTACTAGTATTAATATAGTATAATGATATTTGTAACGACGATGCGAGATAGTAAACTAATCGTTATTGTGGTTTAAGGGCACTTTCAGCATCTGAGAGTCGAATACCTTAGATAGCGGCATATGCATTGTTAAGCGAGTGAAGGACTCGATGATTTTAATGGTTTTATTTAATAACTCATTGGTAAGCGCGGATAGGTATAACTGAGTAAAGTAATAAGTTGGCAGAAGTTTAAATGTAGTTCCAATGTTTCTCTACGAATTCGAGTTCGGGAAGCAATTCAAATATAGTTATATTATTGGGCATTTTTATCGGGTACAGTGTTCGATCACATGTTTGGAGGTGAATAATGTTAAAAGGATAATTCATAGAAATAACTGATCATGGACATGTAGATAGTAATTGTTGGTGTATAGTAAATCGTAAATCTTTAGCGGCTTTTCATTTCACACTAAAGAAGCCCTGTCTGACCCAGAATGCAGCCAGTCCGCAGCTTTTCCTTATCGTGACCCAGCGCGTATTAGTTCTCTTCCGCTGTTAACCATTAATTATAACTACGACGCCGTGTGGTGTCTAGCAAATAATTAATCGTAACCTGCTAGAGAGAGCTGGTGCTTCTACCCCTGGTTTACATCAGTTTAAGCCCTCACCCTCTGTAGAAGTATCTGCCGGTCGCCCTGACCGATATCCCCACGGTCATAATTCCCTGGATTTACGAGAAACATTCCATTCTGAGCTTTTTGTAGAGAAACAAATCAATCAACTGGAATAATTCTGGATTTGCTTTGGTATCAAAGTTTGTTCGTTGGTTTTGTTGTGTTACAGTCCATTGGATACTGCCAATAAGCACTCTCCAATGAACTGTAACATTACATATATTATAGAACAAACTATTTTTTTTTGTTTTTAACTGAAATGGGGCACATCCTCGGAATTAGAAGCCTTTGTGGCGTTGTATCAGCACTTCACTTTACAGACGAAATGTGGGCTCCTATCTCTCCACCAGGTAGCTAAATGTGGGGGTCATTCTCAAATTCATGATATAGTCAGGGGCTGTAGCGTAAATACACGTTTTTCTCGAATTAAAGCGCTTCCACTGATATCGCGTTATCATCTACTTTCTGACTACGACGTCCAATTAAAATAATAATAAATAATAATTTTGAACTTCAAACCCACGAACTGTGTTCTCTCGCTTTATAAAATATTCGAAAAAAGAATGCAGGAATGTTTAGATATGATTGCAAAAAGATTCTGTGAAAAGATGCATTTTCACCAGCCTTAAATAAATCCGCTTCCTGTGATAGACGTACGCCAGCTGGTAAATAGTTCCTGAGATTAGGGGCGACGATGGAAAAGACCTGTCACCTCTGATGCCAATTTAGAAACTGGCTGGATCAAAGGGTAGGAAGAGGGCTGCCGAGAGTGACGACGGGTCCCAGTGCAATGTGTTAGACGGGATCCTTCGAGCAACGAAGACGTGAAGAGATGGGTAGATTTTTTAAATTGGTGTCAGGACGTGTTCTCTTCCATTTTCTGTTCTACACCTCATCAATTATTTCTGTGCAATTTTGTCATTTATTACTATTATGTGCCCTAAAGTGTTTATTGTGTATTTTCCCCACAAAATGTTAATACCCTTGGAAAGGCAGATGGAAACTCAATAAACTGATTGATCTTCGCCATTCTCCGTGGCTTCTGCAATAGCTTATACGAGAAAGGTAGAATCATTTTTTTCCTTGAGTGCAACAAGGCACCATCTGCAATGTTAACCTCTCACCTAACAGAGTATTTTTAAAAAGTAAATTAAATTTCACATTTTTCGAAAACAAATTTCACATTTTTTTCAATAAAACCATACAAATGTGGATATCATTAGAACCAGCTCGATGAGCTGGTGCTAATGACATCGATATTTGTATGGTTTTATTGAGAAACTTCCGAGATATTTCAGACCGTGGTAGGCTTATTCTGGTTAATTTCCTGGCTATTTTGGCAACTATGTTAGGTAAAGGGTTAAAGTAATATCAATGACGTCTTATTGCAGTTACACGACGCTATGTTCTTTTTGAAAAATCCAACGTCTTTGTTGCGAGTCATTCATATTTTAGTTAGAAATTTACGACCACAATCAGCAGAAAATTCCTATCGAGCCGAGTGGCAGCGAGGCATCTGTTATGAGACGTAGCTCTGAGCTAATACACAATGTGAACACTCCGCACATTGCAGCACATGGACACATGGTGGGTGTATCGAGATGTACTGGTTACAATGTGGACACGATACATGCAGTCCGCAGGCACACGATGTTTTTTGTCACTGGCTTCTAGCCTAGCCTATAACGTTAAAATCCTTAGACCATCTCTCTCTCGCTCGCTCTCCCCCCCCCCCCCCCCCCCCCAATGTGCCGTAAACTTATTATTATAATTCTTACCATATTGTCATTCTTTGGTTAGGCGTTTTTAACTGACCTCTAATACGTACCTTCCCGCACGACGCGTTGCTCCTTCGCTGGGATTGTTATAGTTTGTGGCCTTCAGTGGTAAAATACATTCCCAAACAAAAAATAAAATGGTTAAGAACGAAAGATTTTGAGTTATATTTTCCTTGACAGTTCAAATGGTTGGTTTTGAAGAAGCAATAGTAATTATTTGGAGTAGAGCAATTACAGTACATAAAATTTCTTCACGCCGATGAATGTCTGTTGCAATCGAATCGCGATCTGCTCTTGAAAAAAGACCGATTTGGTCATCACAGTACGAACGTCTGTCATCATACAACTTTGATCCGTAGTATAATACTGCTGAATGATTGTTCCATATACAATTAACCGAAAAAAAACAATTCAGGGGCGTATCGAAGGAGGGCAGGGGAACTTTGGGAGCCCGCGCTTGACCCTGGAGTCCAGGATTTTTAGGTCAGGCCCAGATCCCCAAAGTTCTGACTCCTGTGCCAAGCCTGGCCACCAGATACCCGAGCAAGAAGTTCTCGCTCGAGGATCGTGGGGGGCCATGCTTGGCACATGAGTCAGAGTCTAAGCCCAGAACCAGCAAGATAAGTAACAACTAGTTCTATAGTTGCGTTGAACTAAATGTTAAGAAGGGGGCTGTATCGCGAATGGAGCTAATAACTGTAATTTTGCACCCCTCACACCCACCTATCGTCGCTCGTCTCTTCGGCATCTGCATCAGTATCCCAACCCTTTCGAAAGGGGGCCCGTTAGAGAATTAACTCTGGGGCCCAGGATTCCTCTTCGCGGCCGTGAAGGAAGGTTTAGGTAGGGATGTATCATATTATTAACTTTTTTACGAGACCAGATTGGATATATTGACTTATGTGACAGGTGTGGTACCCTATTTGGTCAGTTGGAGCCCATTACGATCAATTTAGAGTACGGGAGGTGTTAATTGAATAGGAAGTTGCGTATGGACTACGACGAGTATATTTTATTCAAATTTTATTCATCCACAAATAAATTTCGAAGACGTCTTGTGTTTTCAAACTGTAGTCACGATCAGTACACAAAACGACACACGCGTGTGAAAGGGTTAATCGATATGGCACTCGTGTGTATGGCGACACGCGTGTGTATTCACACACGCGTGTCGTTCTGTGTTTATTACACACCTTCACGTCTATCAAAAAATATTAGAAGGACACCCAGCAATTCATTTAACAACTATCAACAAAAAGAACACATTTTATCGCCAACCAAATTTGCGAGAGGAACACGTGTCACTATTTCGTCCCCTGAGTTCCAATGTGTGCTATGTGCCTACAGCCGCACAGAACACATTGGAACTCGGGGACGATTTTCCGTTATCACTAGCGATTCAAATTGCAATTGCGTTGTACGATTTGTAGAAAATTCCAGTAAAATTTCGCTTCAATTTAAAAGTTGTCCGTCAACGATTTCCGTTCTGATTTTCATTTTCCGCACGGTTTGGTGTTGCTGTAGTTGGGGATTACATAGAACAGGCGTGTAATAAACCAATGTCCATCTGTATCTTCAAGGCATGTCTTCGCTTTAGGCAAGCCTTTATGATCTAGTTGAAATATTTCATTAGTTGTGACATGATCCATGACAGACAAGACAAATCAGAGTTACAACACCCCACCACACAATCTTTCATCTTCGCAACGCTACTGCAAGCATTCACTCTTATGATAGTAGGACTCCTCTCAATTCAGGCCCGGAAAGGGCGACTTTTCGGATTTAAGGTGTTACAGTAATATTTCCACGAACAATGTGCACTGTCCATTCTGTTCATTTTTTAATGAAGTTATCTTATATTTTGCAGAAAATTTACAAGTATGAAAGAAGTTGTTGTAACGGACAAGCATGGCAATTCTTTAACTTTAATTCAAATAAGCGGCTTTCTACTATCGGATGTTAGTTGGGTCCCCGAGGCTGCAAATGTCGAGAACTTCGACTTCCTTTTAGAAGAACGATATTTTGATGATGACATCTTGCTATGCAGCTATCCACGATCAGGTATAATTTTATACACTGTGTCTACCATTAATTATCTAGTTTTCAGTGAGCAAAAGCAACAACACGCCAATGCACCATTAAATCTGTAAAACGTGTGCACATATGAAAGTGTAACTCTAGTTAGAGCATTATCCATATGTACAATTTATATGCAGCATGCATTTAATTCCATGCACGTATGCTTTCCGACGTGTGCTGATCAAAATGGCTTCGTTGGTTTTTACAGTATGGCCGTCGTGGAATGGTCACTTTACAGGGGTGGGGCAATATTTCCACGCAAATTAACAAACATTTAATTTATGAAGCACCGGGTACAAACCGGTGCTTCATAAATTATTTTTTGTTCTAATGGTAAAGTTTTATAACTGGTAAACGCATGCGTGGACATCACAGCCCACGCGTGGATTTCGACCAGTCGTCCTGAGTGTACTGCATGAGGTACGCAAACATGTACGTACAATAGTGATGGATCTAGTCGCTTCTTACAGTGTGTGTATGGGTGGAGGGTAGGGGTGGAGGGGTGGGGTACAATCCGCTATTCAGTTTATTTCCAAGGGTGGGCAATATTTCCACGTACGCAACGATATTAGATTTCAAACACTAATTATAGGAATAATCATCAAAAATTTAATTAATGACCCACCGGGTACTTCATTAATTAAATTTTTGCTGGTGATGATTTTTATTACCTGGTAAACGCATGCGTGGGATACGTGTGGATTACTACCGGTCCACGGCGACTGTTCTGCACTCCCGTAAGGTGATGAACTGAAATAAATTGTAAACTTGCCCCCACCCTGAACAAAACCTGCACCTCCCCGAACAAAAATCTTCCATCGCCATTGGAAATCAATTACATAGCAATAGATGCAGTTGCTTTCTTCGATGACCTAAAGGACACCTTCCCGCTGGATCCGCAGTTGAACAGGTAACCCAGTACTGAATTAATACTTAAAACAGAGGTAGCTTAAATTTCGCCTCGTATTAGTATAAACATCTAATGAAACGTTAATCTGAAAACAACTATGTTTTATTCATAACTTTATAGTTTAACACACAATGTCTACCGACGAAAAGAACGAAAAACTCGGAAACACGAAACAGTAACAACTTTATTCGGGGCCGGGGAGAGGATGGAAGGTCAGAGTTGTAACCCCGAGGCCCCGAACTTTGGGGTCTCGGGCTTGACCCAGGAGTCCAGGATTCTTGGGTCAGGACGGCCACCCCCCCCCCCCCACCACCACCCAAATGTTCTGACTCCTGCGCCAACAGTTAAGAAGGTGCTGTATCACGCATAGAGCTCTGAACGTGACCAACGCTCGTAATTTTGGACATCATGATTCTTGAAATGACAATTTTTAAAAATCAACTTGACGTCACTCACATTAAGAATTGTGCAGTCAAATGCTATAACTGTAGGTCACTGGATACTCACTTTCAAACAAGCTGCTAGAAAGGTCATTTTGACAGCCAAAAATTAACCTGTTTTTTCATCACAAAAGCCGCCAGATGTATCCATTTAATAACTAATTTCAAAATTTCCTTAAGGGAGAATCCCACCTAACCCCCTGTCGTCGATCGTGCCTTCGGCACTCTCAGCAGATGCTTTTGGCATCTGAATTAGGATCCCGACACTTTCGAAAGGAGGCCCGTCACAGAATTTACCCAGGGTCCGAATTTCCTCTCCCCTGCCCTACCTTTATTACAGACTTTCTCTTTAAATACCGTAAAAGTAGCTGAATTATCAGTGACATAAAAAATCGTATCATCCCCAGGGAAAATGTAAGAACATTTTATCTCTAAAATGATAACTACGAAAGTGTCAAATAAACCTGGATGGGCTAATCAAGGCCTTCTCACCAGAGAACCGCGACAAATCAGCGGCCGGCCATAGTTTTATTATTATTATTGTGGTGAACGTTGGACAAAATGAGTGTAGTATGCTTATATTCAAACGAAACGGATAAAAAAAAACTTTTTTCACGCCAAACTGAAATATTGTAAATCGCGGTGAAGAGAAGCGACATTTTTGGACAACTGCATGTTTTCTACCCATTTAATATTTCTTTTTTATTTTCATGTACATCATCAAAGTATGGCCATGCGCTGATATTTTAAATTAAACGATAGAGTTTTTTTCAGTATTCAGTATCTAAATATATGTTCTTTATTTTTTCAGTGGTGGTCGGACCCTATTGATGCCATATGTGGGGGTCATAAGGATACCCTCTTATATCAGTTACTATTTCTAATGTACTAAACCGTGGATTTTATAAGGACTTGCAACAGGTTCTTTTAAACAATTGTACAAAAATAAGAAAATTAAAATAAACTAGATTGCAATGCTTGACTGCACCCAATCTCAGCCACCTAATGATAGGAAAACAAGTTCTAGACAAGCCAGAAAATTAGCAGAGTGTCATCTGCAAAACGAGGTCCCCTACACTGCATGAACCTCTGAACCTCAATCTGAATCAGGGTCTCAAAACTAAACAGAAAGAGGTACCCAGAGGATAAATTGGACCACTGTATGGAATAGCATCATCAATTTCACCCTCTGGGGGCCTTATTCTGCAAATGTCATACTGCTTATTTTCAGGCCTGGTTCTAGATGGTTTTGAAATCGCAAAGCGCATTTCCAGAAGCCATTGAACGAAGCACCGCAACGCCTTATACAGAACTGTCGCCGTGGATTGATCACTTTGGGCGGATGGGCAATATTTCCACAGATGTCATAATATTAGATTTCAAACACTGATAGTAGGACGTGTACTCGATTGTGCCTTTTTGGATGGATCTCATCATGGATATCATACTTCGTCATAATCACGCACCTAGTTACCTCCTGTTTGATTGTCATGGTAGCCCGCGTGCGCGGCCATCTTGTAAAGTCATCTCCACAATGATGCATGGTCTTAGTCCGCATGCGCAACTTGTCTTGTTACGGTGACGCCTGTTTCGTCACCCGTCGTCAATTTCTATACTGGAGGTCGACATCTTGGATTTTTTGGTGGCACGTGGTTTCTATGAGTCTGAAAGGTTTATTAAAGAACGGGAGCATGTTCTGAGTGTGTGCTCCTTTGTATAAAAGTAAATCTAATTACCCAAATCCTTGGTTGCATCGTAGAATTACCACAAACAATCCGACAATCACTCCAGATCGTCAAAAAACGACTTGGCGAAGACCCCATTTTGGACTTATAATAGTAGCAGGTGGTGCGTATAAGAATAAATCTAATTACTATAAACAACTCAACAATTAATTTACTAATTTGAATAACCCCCAAATCCTCTGTTTCTACCTGTTGTTCGGATTCCTTGAGGATCCTGTTTATAGTTGTGGAACGTAGTGCTATAGAGAGCTATATAGGATGGAGTGTGCTGTGAAAAAGTACTTTTACTAGTTCGGATTTTCCCTATGTTTCACCTTGTTTATCTCGTTCGGATTCTTCCAGAATCCCCCATTTTCTTCCCATCCCAAGCTTTGTTCTGCCTACACTCGTACTGCTGTTTGACCTAGTCCTAATTATTTCTGATCACCCCATTCATCTTATCCCACCCCTTGTCACATAATTATCTGACACAAGGGTTTCTAAGAAGAAGTCTAAGCGTCAATCGAGTAGTGACTGAAATAGACATTGCTAGGACAACTCGAATCCCAGCAACAAAATGAGCTATCGAGCAGTTCCTGGAACAGGCATCGCTAGGACGACTCGAATTCCATCGAACGAGTGACTCCACATTGTGACTCTTCGACTCTTCTCCAAACAAGGGATTCTATAACTACAAACGTTTCCCCAAAAGGGATTCTATAGGGATTCCATAAAAGGGATTCCATAAGTGGAATACCGTGAGTGGAATTCCAAGCTCCTATACAGCTGTAGGCAGTCTTACCGTCAGCTTTCGACATGTCTTCAACCATCTGCCCTATGATTAGCCTCTTCTGTAGTCACCCACAACTACAGTCTTCTATCTTAAGGCTTTGTGCCATTACTACTGACTTGTAACACTACTTCACACTCCTTGCTATGCCTGATCCTGCCTCGACTCTTCCCCCTGCCAGGTCTTTAACAGGCGCAATCAGATTGCTCCATTCATCTAAGCCCGTATTGGTCTTTACATTCTCTTGACCCAGTGCACGCTATGGTAACGTACATATAAGAAACAGTCTGTAACATTTCCGTGCAACTAGATTCTGTGAAACGCTTAGGCTCTCTGACACGGTAAAGTATTAAAGTAGCGTCTTGGCGTTTCACAGAAACTGCATGCAAACAAGAACATTTAGGCCACATAGTGTACGATGCATCGCGTAAGTGAGTTCGCCCCATTTTATCAAAATTTTCAAATCACATATGGGGGAGAGTCCCTTATATGGAACTCCAATTTTGTTTGGAGGTGGATGGCTTCGCGCCTAAGATCAGTCATCGTATTATTTATACGCTGTTGTTATTTCCGTAAAATGAGTTAAACGTTACACTGAGTGGTTTTCAGATTCCGCATCAGATTCTTGTTGGTGTCAAATGTCAGGACGAGGGAGGTACTGGAGAACGTCAATCGAGTCCACCCAGGTTACCAACCTTTTCTAGATACATTTCATTTGTGGAAATAAACTCTATCGAATAAAGTGAATTTCTAATATCGTTCTTGACTAATTTTATATTGATTTCTCGAGTGAAAGGTGAATTTCCATAACGGTATATAATAAACAGATTGTTGACGAGATCAGATCGACGAATCACACTCGCAGCCCTTGGCGGCTCGTGCGATCCGGAGATCTCACATTGTCAGCTCGACGGAAGACGACAAACCAGATCATTTTACTGTAATAATAATCTCCATGTACCAGAAAACACCAAACTCAAGAAGATTCGCGCATGTGGGTTTGTTTGTATTTGTAGGGTAACATCAGTTGATGCAAAGGTAGGGTGGGGTGCCATACTAAAGCCCGTGTTTGAAATTTGTCTGAGCGGCTTTTACACAAAGCAGACACGTTATTATTTGAAGTCTTTGTTACTGATTTGCTTTTGCTAGTAATGACGTACTTCAAGACAAGAATGGTTCCATCCCACAACAGTGTCAAAATCCTTACAGAATTAGACTGGTTGTTTGACAGCTTGTATTTTTCGAAGAGATTGAATAATAAACTGGTACGAAATATTAGAGGCGTGGGAAGCTTCGAAAAATTAGAATCGATTCGAAATAGTCCCGCTGATTCGATTCTATTCGAATCCGGCTGGTTCGGAAATGTTCGAATTGTCGAGATGTTCTCAAGTATCTCCTCTTGAGCTGTTCTTATATCATCAGATCGTCTGTGTATCAGACGCCATGATAGATGAAGACTTTAACACCTGTTAACCCTTCACACGAACCAGAAGATATCAATTTTTTTAAATATTATTTTTTGCAATTATTACAAACAATTTGACCAAAACCATATCATGTGACCCCTCGTTGGAACGAGCTTGACGGGCTCGTGTAAATGAGGGCTCACATGGTAGAGTTTTGTTGCCTGTTTTTGAAAAACATGTTTTCAGTTCTTTAATTTGCATATTACGCAGGTGGGTACGACCGGCGGGTAAAGGTGATTCTTTAGGTAAAGGGTTCACATGGGAAGAGGTGGTCGAGGGCATTACATTTATAACAGAAGTTGGCATGCCATTAGCAACTGCCATTTATACGACGTGGTAAAGCTTTGCATCTCCATTTTAGGGTGAGTTTATTATCTCCACCTTCCCATTGAGGATGGTGGCTGGTCTCGAATGGCACAGTTGCCTGAAAGGATTCACGGTCGTGAAATTCCTCACAGTGTCCGAACACTCTCTGTCAGCCCCCACTGATGACTGATGCAATCACAGCGTACCGTCATGGATAGGGAACGTAAATTAGCGGCCCACTGGGTAAAGAGAGACACAATCCGTGCTGGCTAATAAGCCTTTCGCAGTATTCCAGAAGACTGAAGCCTCGAAGTTTTCGCGTTGTGTAGACCATCTCAAAACCCCGTGCCAGTGGATCAAGGAGAGGCGTTAATATCAGTTGACGAAGTTGATCAAAAACTAAAAAAGAAAATACTCTACGCCCACCCCAACCAGCAAAGTAGATGTTCACGTCAATGTAAATATCGTCAAAGAAGTTTGGATTGTATAAACAATTGTCAGGTTGGCAATCATCTAATTTTCACTTTTCTTAATTTCAGGTTATAACTGGACGTGGGAATGTCTAAATATGATCACCCACAACACGCTGAAGATCAGTAATCTGACAGCCGTTGACACAAATCTTGAATTGTCGCTACTTGAGAACTCCCATAAGTTCCGGGATCAAAAACGGCCACGAATTCTACATACACATATCCCAGTTCATCTGATACCGAAAAAGTTGCTATCACTCAAGGTAATCTTTCTGTACAGAAACCCAAAGGATCTTGTATATTCGTGGTACAGACTTGTTAAGGAGACAGTGGAGCCAAAGTATAATGGTAGTTTTGAAGATTTCGTCGAACTATTTCTGGATGGAAATGGTTAGTATCGAAGTAGAAGAGGAATTAGAGAATAATCTAGAGCTGAAACGGACAGTAGGTAATAAAGGCCGATTCCAGACCACTTTGTACATGTACCGTACACGTACACGTACATGTACGTGTACCGTCTTAGGATTCAGTGTTAAATCGTGTACACGTATACAAAAATGTCATTTTGTCATGGTGGTCCTGAATCGGCCATTGTTTTTGAGGTTCACACATCGCACTTTTCACGTTCAAAACACCCGTTGGCGAACGCGTACATTCGACACGTCGCCCAAAAAGTGAAAAATGTACGAAATTGTACATGTACATTTTCTTAAAAAAATTTTGTCGACGTTCCCATCGTGGATTAGACCCATCGATTCATCGTTGGTGAACGCGAGCAAAAAATGCTTTGCCGATTCCAGACCAGCATCAAAAAACGGTTTGCCGATTCTGGACCACCTACGTTCGTCAACAGGTGTTCGAACGGTTAATGTGCGATCCGATCGGCGAAACCCATTTGCCGATTCTAGACCAGGAAAAATCCACTATGGGTATCCCCACTTCTGACGTAAGTGGGGATACCCATAGTGGATTTTTCCAAACTCAACAGACACACCCGAGTTTTTTTTAAAAAATCCACTATGGGTATCCCCACTTCTGACGTAAGTGGGGATATCAATAGCGGATTTTTCCAAACTCAACAGAAAAACTGAGGGTTTTTTTTGGAAAATCCACTATGGGTATCCCCACTTCTGACGTAAGTGGGGATACCCATAGTGGATTTTTCCAAACTTAACAGAAAAAACTAAGTTTTTTTTAAAATCCCACTATGGGTATTCTCACTTCTGACGTAAGTGGGGATACCCATAGTGGATTTTTCCAAACTCAACAGAAAAAACTAAGTATTTTTGGAAAATCCCACGATGGGTATCTCCACTTGTACAGTATAAATAGAGCTCCTGCGCGCTACAATCATCATTGGCGAAGATCCTCCAGGATCGGCCACACGAAAAAGGTGAGAAGAAATCTACGTGAATCCAAATGTAAAATTATTTATTATTTATTGGTGTTTAAGGTCACATACTTATGCACTATGGCTAATCGTGACCGTGACAGTTTTTACGGGTGGAGGAAGCCGGAGTACCCGGAGAGAACCACCGAGCAACGACGAGCAGCTGTCAGTTCTCCAACATCGTAACTCTGAACTCTGCATCGCAGCACAGGCAGGGTTAGATTGGTTGAAGACATGCGCACCATCGACGTGCAGTACGCCTCAGTACACAGCGTCATCGTGCACCCATGCAGGCAATCGGGGTGACGTGTCTTGCCCAAGGACACAACGCGGTTGCCGCAGGTGGGATTCGAACCGAGGACCTCCCGGCTTGCAGCCTGCACCTCTACCAACTGAGCCACCGCGCCCCCACCAAATGTAAAATAATAATAAATTTTATCAAAATAATGTGTATCATTACACCGAGTTACTCTGCGATGAAGCTCGTTCTGACACGCAAATATAATTATTCACGAAGGAAGGGCTGTGGATTTTATTATCCAGTCACTGAGGGTCGAAAGGGGCTTGTTCCCCATACCGTCCCTGCGCGCCTTCGGCGCGTTAAACCATTCCATTCGGATGTCAGTCTACAATCATCAGTCTGTTTTTATCAAGCTGACAAGCAGGTCGCATGTCAAAGTGACATTTACTGTATAAACTTACTGAGAACGTCATTTGTCACGCTCGAAATGTATTACGAGTTTTTCATTCAAATGAGTCAATTGCCAGTAAAATCGTTTAACGGAAAAACTATTCTATGGATGAAAGCGGAAACAGTTCAAAAGATTAATTGATATGATTTAAACGCGTTTTTTGAAAGCGTTACATTACTGATATGTTTACTTGTGATTTTGACTATTCGAGTTTTCCCTATGGGGAGAATAAGCGCGGTTGCGATTTAACACGTTCGAGAGCAAAACTCATTTAGAGAGGTTTATTTTGTAAATGTTTTTTTCTCAACTGGTTTTAGTTATTATATTAAAGACAGAAGATTGTTATTTACTTAAAACATAAAACATAAAAATAATTATACATTTGATTTTGAAAATAATAAAATAACTCAAGTTAGCATACTCTAAAGGAAATATTAATAATTTAGAAAACGAAAAAATGTTTTTACACATCACAGATTCGAAACGTAGAGATAAACTTTTAAGCGAATATGAACGTGCCAAGAAGAGCATTCAATCGGCTGACAGAAGCAGACGTCTTGGAGAGATGGAACTGAAACGCGAGGCCACAAAAATATTTAAACACGTGACGGAGGTTCATGAACGAAGCAAGAATGAGATAGTTGACGAATTGAGACCCATAAAAGAGAGTTCTTTGAGAATGGGTTCGTTGTCCGGTAGTTTTACAAAACAGTATTCCTTTCAATGTACACCGGATTACGTTCCCATGAGAATCGAAACTGACGTGAGCGAGAGCGACGATACAGCTTCAACTATCACCACTGATAGCGTCGCGTCGTCCGAGGATGGTGGTAAGAGATTTATAAGGATTCTGACGGCAGAACTTTTGTGGTCGACACAGAAGTGCAAGAGGATGATGAACATTTAATCGTCGGTTCGAATAGGTACGAATTAACTCCTGGACTGCGCAAATTGCTCCTTTTCGACAAGCCTGGAGATTAAATGGAACAGGATTTCGACAATTACGGCGACATTCTGGTTCAGACCCACGCCATGAAGAGAAATAACGATGCCGGAGAGACGAGACCCAAAGCCAACAGAGGTTACAAGTAGACGATAGTGGTGAAACCCACATGGGATATGAATAAGAAGTTCGTCGAGTGGGTGACTGGCAAAGGGGTGAAAACCACTTTTCTTCCGAGCGATTCTGACGCTCTGTCTCAGAGATTGAGTTTGTTGATGGCAAGTAGACGCGCTGGTAACACTGGATTAGATAATGAGATAGTCAGTATATGCGACGAAGTATTAAGGCAGCAGGTTTTGAATAAACGGGATAATAAAAGACTGATGAATGAATTGAAGGATTGATATATAATAAGTAGAGAGAGAAACAAACAAAAATATATAAAATAAAAACAGTAAATTTTACACTACAAAATAATAAAAGTAATTTAAACAACAAACGATTTACCAGTGAAAAAACAAAATATATATTATAAAATATGTTGGTGATAAAGAACAGGGGATACGTCAGAATTTACGTTCAATGCGGTTCTGGCATCGTCGATTCTATAATGCGAGCGTTCACGAGCGATGCAGGTAGAAAACTCGCATCAACCGCGTTTGAGGTCGGTAAGAAGACGGCTTTGGATGCTGGTAAGAAAGCCGCTTCCGAAGCCAGTGGTAGGATAGCTTCTGTGGCTGGCAAGAGGGCAGCCGACGCGTTGATCGACAAGTTGATCAGTCCGCCGGCGAAGCGAGCTACGTTAGAGCGATCGCCGAAAAATTGCAAAGATTTTAAGGATGCTGTGGTACCCATTCAAGATTTGGCCAAAATGACGAGTAGATCTGGATTGAAGAGAACTCGCGACGGTGTAATATAAATAAATAATAATATTTATAAAACTGAGTTTGAAAAAAACATAAAAATTGTGTTTGAAAAAATCTAAAATAACAAAACAAATAAACAAAGATGAACATTAAATATATGTCTTGGAACGACGCCGCGACCAAGAGGTCGAATAACGAGTTCTTTCCCAAAAGCATAAGAGGCTTGATAGTGGGAAAATCGAATTGTGGAAAGACCAATCTGTTGATGAATCTGTTGTCGCGACCTGACTGGTTGGATTACGACAGAGTGTTCGTGTTTGGCAAGAGCTTGTTTCAACCTGAATACAGATTGCTTCGAGAGTGCATGGATCGTAGATTGCCCAAGGACGTCATAGCCAGAATCTTTGACAGTAGGGAGGAATTCGACAAAAGTGAAGCTCCTCTTTCGACCATTTTGGACGGTGTGGCGATGGAATTGATGAAGAGAAATGCGTCTTCGAACGTCGGGTGTCGATTTTATGAGAACGCTAGCGACGTTCCGGATCCTAAAGAATTGAAATCGGAAGATAAGAATCTCATGATTTGCGATGATCTGCTTTTGGAGAGACAGAACCGATGCGAATCGTATTACGTTAGAGGTCGTCACAGCAACCTGGACTGTTTCTACCTGTCGCAGAATTATTTTCGATTGCCCAGGCAGACGATAAGGGAGAACGCTAATTTACTGTGTCTCTTTCGCCAGGATCTCAAGAATCTCAATCACATCTACGGCGATCACGTCGCAAACGACATGAGCGCGGCGGAATTCAGGAGATTCTGCAAGAGGGTTTGGGATGGAGGACTATACAATTTCGTTGTGATCGATTTGACTGGCGGATTTAATCGCAGAAAATATCGGTGCGGATTCGACAAGTTTTATGTTTCTGATGATAATAAGACAGAGAGCGAAAATAAAATTAGAAAATAATAAATCATCAAATAATTTAGTTTTGAAAAAATAAAATAAAAAATTAAAATATAATGTTCGAACAAGGAGAATTGTTAGAACGGATAGCCGAGAATACGGCTGCAAAACAATCCATTCAAATCGTGGTGAGTGGTGATTCGACTCGATTCGCGACGAAATTCGAACCTTCCATCGAATTGAAGAGAGAGAAAAGATACGAGATGGCGTTGGTGAATCTGGAGACTTATTATTCCTTTCCCAACATCACCGAAAAGAATAACTCGTTCAAGTATTCCGACGGAGTGGATTGATTGGAGATTCGAATTCCCAAAGGAAGTTACGACATAGACGATTTGATCAATTACATTCAGACGCGAATGAAGACGGATGGAAAGGGAAGCAACAAGATCAGACTCGCTCCCAACCCTAATACCTTACAGACGATGTTGGATTTGGAAGATAATTTTCGAGTGGATTTCAACACGTACGATTCTATAGGCAAGATGCTAGGATTCGATCGAAAGATGTATCTAGGCCACGCAGCATCTGAAAATACGGTCGACATTTTCGCAGTCAATAGCATTCTGGGGAACGTGGACGCGATTGCTGGAAGCTACGTGAATGGTAGCGCTCAACCGACGATCTATTCCTTCTTTCCAAACGTGTCGCCAGGTTATAAGATCGTGGAACGACCTCGAAATTTAGTTTATCTACCAGTGATTTTAGGCACGTTGTATAATCTCAAAACCACGTTGACGGATCAAAATGGTGAACTGTTAGATCTTCGCCAAGAGAGGGTGACGATACGATTTCACATAAGAGAAAAATAAAAGCGAAAAAAAAATATTGTGTATATATATATATATAAATAACAAAATAAAATAAACGCAATATTAATTTACAAAAATTATTTAATATATATAATTATCATTAAAACAAAAAAAACAATTGAAGAAAATATATTTTAAAAAAAGAATTATGACACAATACGTGGTTAAAAACGTGAACATATCTGCAGGATAGAGGAAGAAACTTAAGAGAGCGTTAACAACTCGAGGCGAGGTGGTGAAATTCAAATTCACTCACGAAGATCTGACGAGTGGCGGTCAGGATTCGATCGCCTGGACAAGAAGTCAAATCAAAAGGATGGAGAAAGCGATTCGTGATGGAAGAGGGTTGACGGTGAGATTGAGTCCCACTCAACTGAGATACAATTTGAGAATGAAAGGTAGTTTCCTACCGCTATTGGCAGGAATCTCTGCAAAAGCCTTACCTTTTGCCACAAAAGCATTACCCTTTCTCGGAAAGACTCTCGGCGTGGGAGCTCTCTCGGGACTCGCGAGTTCGGCAGTTGAAAAATTAATGGGTGGCAGCGGACTGTTTTTGAAGAAGGGAGGAGCCGTGTGTCGTGTCCACGTAGACGACAGCGGTGAAGGATTGTATCTAGAACCTGTTTGAGGTGGCAACTCTTTGAGTGGAAATGGTCTCTATCTGAAGAGTGGACGGAACGTTGAGCGACTCGGCAAAGGTTTGTTGTTTGGTGAGAATTCGCTGTTTAAGAATATACCGATTTTGAGTATGTTATTATAATGTAAAAATTATATAATTATATAAAATATAAATCATAGAAAGTATAAAATAATATAAAATGGATAAAAAGGTGGAAAAACAATTAGACGATAATGATGAATATCGCAAGATAGAGTGCGAAAAAGATGTGGAAAAACGATTAGATGCTAATGATGGATATCTTAGGAAAGAACTGATAAAAGAGTTAAATAAAGATCAGGATAGATGGTTGAAATTTAAAAGAATGAGATGTTTTCCACTGTCACCACTACCTTCTGAAGAGAATGGTAATGATGCGAGTGTTACCAAGAGATGCACAACATTCGTTCATAATTATGATTCGGATAAACAAATGTGTTCTTATAAAAACGTATTATATCACAAAAAAAAGAAAAGAAGAATCGACGCCAAATTTGAGAAAAAAGGAAAAGTTATTATAGTATATATGGGCGATAGTGAATGAGGAAAACAAAAACAAAAAACAAAAACAAAAAAACAAAAAAAAAGTAATGAGATCTAGAGATGATCAAACTCTCTAGATCTCATTACTTTTTTTTTTCCTTCTTCTTCGCTAAAAAATCAATCTCTCTATTGTTTATTTTTCCAAGTCCGTTATTAGCATGTTGACACTCGTGTATTCTCCTTTTACGAAAATGTGTTGAATGTTTATCTTTACTTTTTTGAGTTTTTTTTACATCGATGAATGCGCTCTCACCACCCGATTTGTCCACGAGTTCGAGTGAGATTTTTGGATATATGTAACTTCCATAGGACAACGACAAATCGTCCTTGTCGAATTCTCTATCTTTGGCGATGACGATTTTCTGTAGATCACTTTGGCACTCGTAAAACAAATCGAGCATGGCTTTGTCCAATTTCAAAGGCATGTTATATTTGTCGTATTTGCGCTCTAAGCCCTTCGTCTCGACCTTGTTCAATTCAATGGAATCGTGTCATTGTAATCTATAGATTTTAGAAATGAATTTCTTACATGTTTCGACTCGTTTCAATTTCAATTCGCATCATTTAGGTGTTGTTGTCATGATCAATTATTTGTTTTTTTTTTGTTTTATGAATTCTTGCAAATAATGTATATTTTAAATTTTGTATTTAATAATTTGTTAAAAAAGTTTGTTTGTTTTTACTCTTTATATATATAAAAAAAAGTTTTTTTTAATTTTAATTTTCTTTAATGTAAAAAAAAATTTTTGTAAAAGTTTTTTTTTCTCTTTATATATAAATAGAAAGGTTAAATTTTAACATCTTTTTTTCTCGTATTAATTCAATTTTTCTCACATTATGGAACATAAAAAAATTGATTAATTTCATCAAAAAAAATTTTTTTTGAAGAAATTAAAAACATATATATATAAAAACAATTTTAAAACTTTTTAACAAATTATTTAAATACAAAATTCGAAAAAAAATATTCTTACAAATGGAGCAAACAAATAAAAAAATGGAAAATTTAAATGAGAAAACCGTATCTCAGTTAAACGAGATTTGTAAAATATTAAAAATTCCACATTTCAGAAATCATAGAACCAAATAAAAAAAAATTGAAGTCATACAGGAATATCATTTGCGAAACGATGGAAAGAAAAAAATCGAAAGATCAGAAGAGGATAAACTTAAACAGTCAAAAAATGCATTGATTGGGAAAAATGAGAAGACGACTAAACGAAAAGCCGTTGAAGAACTTCAAGTTTCAAAAGAAAAAAAAAACTAAAACGAGTGATGCACTTCAGAATCTAGACAAATGAGATATATCGAGCGAAATTCGATGAGCAATCGATGAAGGGAAAGGAGAAGAATATACAGCACGACTCATTGTGGAAGTATTCCAATCGAAGCCCATAGAACGGGAGAGTGCGATCAAAGGCATTTTTAAAACTTTCGACGTGGTTCCCTCGTTCAAGAAAGTCGATCCAAAATTGTTCATGGAATGGGTGAAGAAAGAAGTATTGGATTTGTTTCGCAGACACATGAACATGGGACGAAAAATGAAGATGATACTCCATTGCGTGATGAAAAAAATCGATGTGAAGTCCGGCGAGAGCATCATGAAAAATGCATATTTCAGATCTAACGTCGAACCCGTACTTCGAGGTTCAGATTTATCAGAAGTTTTCGAAAAGATGAAAGACAAGATGTTGACATCTCTCATGAATTATCAACATGAAGTTAGTAATTGGACGTTCGATGAGGTGTTGAAACTCGAAATTCATATAACTAAAAACGATTCATTGAAAGGGTCGTCCTACGTGGAATTACCGTATTTCTTCGCTACAAAAAATGCTGTGATCAACATGAGAAATAAAGATGATCAGTGTTTTAAATAGGCAGTCACCTCCGCTTTATACCCTGTCAAAATGCACTCAGATAGAGTTTCTCGTTACGAGGAGACTTTTAAAAATCTCAATTGGACTGGAGTGACTTTTCCAACGCAGTTGAAACATATCAAACGTTTTGAGGCTCAAAATTCCACCGTAGCGGTGAACGTCTTGGGATACGACGATGAAAAACGAACAATCTATCCTCTCAGACAGACTTCGTATCTCGAAAGAGAAAAGATGATTATTTTATTATTGATTTCGAATGGTGACAATCATCATTATTGTTGGGTTAAAAATCTGAGCCGATTACTGTCGAGACAAAATAATAAAGATGAACATAAGATATGTTTATGTTGCAACTGCATGAACATGTTTCAGAGCGAAAAATCGTTAGCGAAACATCAGGAATATTGCAATGGAAATCAAGGTGTCACCATCGAAATGCCCAAACCCAACACCATCGTGAAGTTTGAAAATTGGAATGGAAGGTTAAAAGTACCATTCATCGTGTACGCCAATTTCGAATGCTTCACCATAAAAATGAGTTCCTGCCAACCCGACGCTCTTCGAAGTTACGTCGAAAGATATCAAAAACACATGCCTTCGGGCTATTGCATTTACATGAAATGCACTTTCGACTCGCAACACGACATGGGTCCCTTCACCTATATGAAACGGTGCGAAGACGACGACGTGGCTCAAAGGTTCGTGGAAGAGTTAGAATCGAAAATTCAAATGTTATATGATAAATTCAAAACTCCAGCGAAAATGATCATCACGCGAGAGCAGCAGGACGAAAATAACAGAGCCACCGAATGTCACATATGCAGACAATCATTCAATGAGAATTCGGAGGAAAATAAGAAGGTCAGAGACCACGATCATTACATGGGTCTGTATCACGGTCTGGCTCACAGCAAGTGTAATTTAAAATATCGAGACGTCGTTTTATATCCGGTGATATTTCACAATCTCTTGGGTTATGACAGTCATCTGTTCGTGAAAAATCTCGGCACCTCCCACAAAGAATTGAATTGCATCACGAACAGCGAAGAAAGATACATTTCATTCATGAAATGGAAGGTCATGGAGAAGAAAAGAGTAATCGATGGAGAGATGTTGAAAGAAAAAATTAAATCCATTCGTAGAAGAATATGTTTCATCGACAGTTTTAAATTCATGTCGACCGCTCTGGAAAAATTAGTCGATAACATGAGCAAGGATAAATTTAAAATCACAAGCGAACATTTTGGAGAACGAGTAGACGTTATGTTGAGGAAAGGGGTCTATCCTTACGATTACATGAGCGATCTAAAGAGATTCGACAACACCGCACTACCTTCGAAAGAAGATTTTTATTCGAAATTATATGAATCCAACATTTCCCATGAGAATTAAGAACACGCCAAAAACGTGTGGAAATCATTCGATATGAAAACCATGAGAGATTATCTTGATCTCTATCTGAAGACTGATGTCCTGCTCTTGGCAGACATGTTCGAAAATTTTCGAGACGTCTGTCATCGAAATTACGATCAGGATCCGGCTTGGTATTTCACCACACCTGGTCTGGCGTGGGACGCTCTGTTGAAGACCGCCGAAGTCCAATTGGAATTATTATCCGACATGGACATGTTGCTCATGTTCGAAAGGGCTGCGAGAGGTGGCGTCTTGATGATCTCCCACAGATATTCTGAAGCTAACAATCACTACATGAAAGAAAGTTTGATTCAAAATGATTGAATAAATACATACAGTATTGGGACACTAATAATCTGTACAGTTGGGCTATGAGTCATCCTTTACCGATTGGAAATTTCGAATGGGTGATGGAACCAGAAGAGATGCAAAAATGGAGAGACTATCCTTGCATTTTAGAAGTTGATTTGAACTATCCGGAAGAATTACACGAACTACACAACGATTATCCACTGGCTCCCAAATGAATGGAACCGATCGAAGGAGACGAGGAAAAACTCATTCCCAATTTATTTAACAAATGTAAGTATGTCGTCTACAGCGAGAATTTGAAACAATACTTCAATCACGGGATGAAATTAGTCGAGATACATCATGTCATTCGATTCGACGAAGAGCCTTGGATGAAAAAGTACATTGATCTCAACACGAATCTCAGAATTCGAGCCGAGAAATGATTTCGAAAAAGATTTCTTCAAACTCATGAACAACTGCATGTATGGTAAATCGATGGAAAACATCAGGAAGAGAACCGATGTTCGACTCGTCACGTCTGAGAAAACAGCTAAAAAATTAGTGGTGAAACCCAATTACAAACACCGAACCATATTCAACAAAAATCTAGTGGCCGTTCACATGCAAAAGATGCACCTGAAGTTCAACAAACCGTATTATCTCGGACCAATCATCTTAGATATCAGCAAGCGATTGATGTACGAGTTTCACTACGATTACGTCAAACGAAAATTTGGTGATAAAGCCAAACTACTGTTCACCGACATGGACAGTTTAGTTTACGAGATAGAGACGAAAGATTCTACTGAGATATATCTCCGGATGTGGCCGCATGGTTCGACACGAGCAATTATCCCGTCGATCACCCATCCAACATTCAATCGAACGACAACAAGAAGGTGTTGGGTAAATTTAAGGACGTGAGCAGCAGTAAACAAATTGTCGAATTCGTGGGCTTGAGACCCAAACTGTATAGAAGATGAAGAGATCAAGAAGTGCAAAGGGGTTAAAGCGTGCGTGGTGAAGAAAAACATCTCTTTCCGAGAGTATAAAGATTGTCTGTTAGGAAATGGTCTGGTGTATAAGACTATGAAATCGATTCGAAGCGAAAATCACGACTTGTATACCGAAATAGTCAACAAGATTTCACTGATGGCCAACGATGATAAGAGATTCGTGTTAGACGATAAAATAAGCACTTTGGCACTCGGACATTGGACTTTGAATCTATTTTAGATGATGGGATTTCAGATATGATTAAGGATGATAGGATTCCAGAAAATCAAGGGGAATTAGACAGATTCAAGATTATGGAAGTCGAGGAATTAGACAGATTCAAGATTATGGAAGTCGATAGAGTTAGTTTAAAAAGAAAAATAAAAATATAAAAATAACGTCATTTTAGTGAATTATAATAAAATAAATAAATTTTAAAAAAATATACACATTTATGAATAAGAAAATAGAGATATCCGTAGAAGGTGTCATCTTACCTAACGAACCCCTATCCAACATCGATCTGTCAAATGCTGCGAAGGATTTGAAAATCAAAGATTTTCTAGGCATGTTTTCCAGAGATGCCTTGCCGAAGAGAAGACCTTGGCAATCGGAATGCGGAATTTTAAATCTAGACAATTTATCAGGTGAAGGCACTCACTGGGAGGCGTGGTTCAAGAACGGGAAGAAGAAGAATTATTATTTCGACAGCTACAGAATCTCGCTGCCAAAAGAAATAAAGAACTATTTCAACAAATCGATGATTCGTTACAATACAGAACGAGTGCAATTGTCAGATCAAGTGTTTTGCGGTCACCTGTGTCTCTACATTCTGAAGAGATGGTCTGAAGGAGATTGGTTTCAAGACATTCTCAATGATTTACATTAGAGAGATTTTTTTATAGTATATATAAAGGTAAAAAAATATTTTAAAAATTTTAATCGAATAAAAACGAAAAATCAAAAATAAGTGAAATGATTCATTTTTTAATAAACTGTGTTTGAAATATATTTTAAAACAAAAACCTCAAAATAACATGCCAGTCAATTAATTTGGTAGAAGTGACGATGAAAGTCGACCCAAAAAGAAGAGGAAGACGCTCGAAGTCGGTGATGGTTACGATGTTGTCAACTTGGACGAACGTTATGTTCGGAGATACAAACCTCGAGAGGAACCTTTGAATATGAACGACAAGAAGATCTACAATCTTCCCAAACCGATAGATCTCGCAGATGCTGCGACTAAAAAATACGTTGACAGGGGGAACGCGGATTTTGAATGAATCATGCTAGATAATTACGTGGATAAAGCCATGACCGACGATCTCGATCTGAAATCTAAACGTTTAGTGAACGTCGTGAATCCCATAGATTCCACCAATGCCACAACCAAGAAATACGCGAACGACTCTCACGCGCGATTCAGCGAACATCTGAGAAGTAGATACATTCAGAAAACGATGCACTCGGAACTGAACGTCAATTCTAACAAGATAATGAACGTGGCCACTCCCAGGAATCCCAAGGACGTGGCGACCAAACACTACGTAGATCTGGAACAGAGAAAGTCTGACAGACGAGAAATGAAATCGGATCTGAATGCGGGATTCAACAAGATATTGAATCTGTCAAAGGTCGACGACGCAGATGTGGACTCAACTGTGGTCAACAAGGGCTACGTAGATTCAGCCGTAATACGATCACAAGAATATGTAGAATCGCAAGTGGACAATCTCTACCTGAACAAACAATCTGGCGGAACCATGGAGGGTGGCATCAGCATGAACGGTCACAATTTATTCGGTCTCGATCACGATCCCGAATTCGATTCCAGTGAAGTCAGCAGGAAGTACGTGGACGACAAGTCGGTCTGGAGAAAGGGCGACATCATGGAAGGTAAATTAGACATGGGCGGACACGCGCTCACGAATCTACTGGATCCCGTGCACATGTCGGATGCCTGCACCCTGATTTTGGTGGTGGAAAAAGTCAAATACGCTAGACAATTGATCACCGTGTGGGCTGAGGAGGCCGGCACGTTAGAGGAGGGAAAAACCGAGTGGTCTTTTGGAAACGCAGGTAGCGGATCGCAACATGGTCAGGTGGGATATCCCATGCCGTTAGGATGTGAAATCATACGAATGGGTCTGGCTTCCATGGGTTTGAATAACAGAGCGGTCGTCAATCTCGTGGTGAATGGAGTAGAGAGCGATAAGAAATACAGAGTTGAAAAGACTGAGAATCAACACGCGAATTTAGCACGTTCGGCACACCTCTCAAAGTGAACGCCGGAGACAGGATTAATTTCGTTATGAAAACCAATGATCCCGAAAGCCGCCACTTCCGTGGTGAGTCTACTGATCGAACTAGATCCTTTGAACAAACAGTGAACGCGTGGAAATAATTAATTAAAAAAAAATAATGTGTGATTATTAAAAACAAAAGAAAAAAAAGTAATGAGATTTAGAAAGATGTTCAATCTCTCTAGATATCATTACTTTTATTTATTTTTTTTTTTTTGTTTTTTTAATAATTACTCATTACTTTTTTTATTTTGTTTTTAATTTTTTTCACACACGTCTCTCATCGAATGATCGACATCTTATTTCCATCCAATTTGAATTGTAATTCTCTGTCTGACAGGACCAGTGTGAAGGCCTCGGTTTTTCTCGGCACGTTCCTATTGAATTGCATCTTGATCTGAATGTCTAAAACGCTACGTCACTCTGTTTACTGACGTCGAATACAAACATGGGATACATCGACTTGTATTCGCCGGGAGATATGTTAGGATTGCTCATCAATTCATCTAGACCATGATACTTCTTTCTAAAATCAGCGGCATCGCCGTACAGTCTGCAGAAATCGTTCTTGTCGAACAACGTGTTGTAATCGATTGCTGGATATCTCGTGGCATTCAGAAACACTTGCATGTTTCTCAAATGGCAGTGATCGGACAGGGGAGCATTCTTTTCCTGAGACCCGTCCTTATCGGTCTGAAACACAACCATGATGAAATGTGGTCTCTCAGAAGCAGATTTCACCATCAATCTCCAATCGAAGTGATTCGTGGAGGGTGGAATGCTAGCCGTGTCGCAGTGTCTCATTCTAAATCCCACAGGTAATTTACTCTTGGATTCTAAGATCTTGTAGAGATGCATTTTTTCCATGATCGAAGGCTCCACGTGCGGAACGAACCATGATATCTTGTGTAGAGTTATCTTACCCGCATCGGTCGCGGTGAGTCTCACTATCGCGTCGTCGTTTCCTTTTCGAATCAACGTCAGATTGTGTTTGAATCCGTACATGATCTTGTTGTAATCGTCTGTGAATCCGAAGATGTGTTTCAAAGGTATCCTGAACGAAAACGTTCCTTTAGGTCTGGACGTCTTGACGACATAGTCGAATATCGCGACGGCGCCGACGCTAGCAGGACCGATGGTGTCTTTCATCCACAGCTCATTAAGTCCTCTGGATTTCGAAAAATCATCTGGATACGTCAAGAGTCCGAACATCGTGGTGGCCTGACCAGGATGAAACACGGTTTCTATCTCTTGTCCGGATAGCAAGTATTTTATATTACTGAATAGATGCATGGTGCCATTATTGGCTAGAGTAACTGTGTCGTCGTCGGCATAGTCGCCCCCATCTTCCTTGGTAAGACGTCCCTGCACCACTATGTAACTCTTGCTAGGATGGACGAATAGATCTTGAGTTTCGACGTTGATTCTTATCTCTCCTGCATTGTTCAAACTCGTTCCGGTTACCGGTTCATATTCGTGAACCTCATATTCTTGAATACTTTCATCTTTCACTATGCTTTGTGCTATATCTTATATATTTGCCATTTTTAAAGGGTTTTGTTGTTTTTTTGTTTATTATTAGCTTGCTTTTTTATCTAAAAATAGTTTTAATTATTTTTTATTATTATTTTTCTCTCCTATGTATATATGTGTAAACAAGAAAATGTTAAAGAGAGTAAATAAAAAAAAAATTGTTTTCTTTATCAAAACTTCATCTTCTGCAATTGTTGTTCGTAAAACTTTCCGATGATCTATTCTCCAACCAAAGCTTCGATTTCGTAAGTCACCGGATCGGTGTGAATTATTTCCGAGGTCCATCGAGGAGTATAACCCGTTTCGAAGTGCTTCTTATAAGCGTAGATTCTCACTTGATCGCCGACTGCAAATTTCGGCGTTCTAGACTTCTTCCTGATCTTAGATCTCTCGGGATATAGATTCGCGTAGACCTGTTTTCATTTCGAGGATCGCTAGCTTCCGCGGGAGTTATCTTGGTCGATCTGTGTCGCGTGTTGTTGTAATCTTTGACCAGACCGTTCAGAACGTATATGTATTTCTTGGTCGAATTCGCCGTGAAGTATCTGTGCATCTTTTCCTTCATCGTTCGATTCAAACGTTCCACCACGCTGGCTTTCTCTTCATTTTCGATCGAGTAGAGGTCGACTAATCAACGAACGTGCTTGTTGTAAAATTCCTTTCCCTTGTCCACCCACAATTTATTCGGTTTTCGAGAAGACGAGTCGAACATGCTCTTCAGAGCCTCGGCGACACAAGGTCCCGATTTATTCTTCAAAGCTCTGATCCAACCGTATTTGGAAAACACGTCAATGACCATAAATAGATATTTGACGCCCTGGTTCCACCTCGAAAACGATCTCATGTCGACCAAGTCGGTGGACCAAATGTCATCCAAACCCTTCACGAACACCCTTCTCTTTCGAAATTTACGCACGGATGGGTTTGTTTAACTCCTCAGCCAATTCGCTCGTCAATAATCGTTTCTTCTTCTTTTCTGATGCGCTTTTTTTTGAACGCCCCGTCCGTTTTGCACCGATCAGATTACCGACCAGCAAACGTTCTGTCTTCTCTCTCCTGGTCGGATTCGATATGCCTCTCAATTTCGCCAACATGTTTTTATCACAGACGTCATTGCGAGTCTTGGTGCCGGGATGTCCGGCGTAGCACAGATCGTGATCATATGCAGCCGCATCCACCCTATTCACGGGTTTGCTCCAAGACTTAGATCGGCGTTGAGTCTCTTGTTCAATTTCGTTCCGGGTCCCGTGAAACTGTGACCTGGCAGATGCATTTCGAAAAGGTAGATTATTGACTATTTTATTCACGATGCCTTTACCTTTGCCGCGTTCTTTTTTTTTTGACGAATTGAGTCTTGATCGAACCACACACGTCGCAAATTCCGCGAAGCATCTGTCTGTCGTTTTTAGTTCGTACTTCTCGAGAATTACTCGTCTCTGTAACTCTCTTACACTTTACGCAATACATTTTTGAGAGTTATTTAAATTAATTTCGTTTTTATTTTATATATAAATTTAATATTTCTTTTTTAAAAATTCTGTTCTTATTATATATATTTTTTTTTCAATCGCTGCTCTTGAGTTCTATCATCTTACTGAATTCCTCCCTGGCCTCTTTCCTCCCCTTTTCCACGAGAGAATCCTTCACCTCTTCCTTCATGATCTGACGAGTCTTGATTCTCATGGCTTCTTTCATGGCATCATATTTTGTTTTCTCGCTCAATATCGTGAAGTATTCTCCGTCTGATATCCTACCGTCTTTCAACGCCATCGAGATAATTTCGGATATCGTGTCGATCTTGGAGTCAGCCAAGACGTGAATCTTTTCATGTTTCCTTGCCATCAGATATAATTTCCTACTCAAAAAGTTTCCAAACGTGCTAAACAATCCGGCGGTGAGAGCCACTCCTTCTACGGTCAACACGATCGGAATGCCAACCCCGGTCGACAACAATCCGATGCCGGCCGCGTGTAAACCCATGGAAATCGTGATGAGTGTTGTGTCGACCGCGTTGACGAATTTCAAAAAACGCGAATACTTCTTCTTAAGAGAACGGCGAGAATCTCTCTCTCGAGTCAGATACAATTGGCTTCTACCGATTTGATCAATGCGATACCTCTCTCCTCTTTCTGTCTCTTCTAGCGACGGTGCCGTTGGCAAAACGCCGTTCGGCTTCTCATCCTCGTCGTCATCTAATGTAGGATACAATTTATTTCTGGTTCTCATTTTTGTGTTTTTTTCTTTCTAATATTAGATAAAAAATTTATGTGTGTATTTATTTTTTATTTTCTATTCTCCCTTATTTATATCAACGAGAAAACTTAGACGTATGCTTCATTCAGCAAAAATTTCATGATGCATCCTTTGTCTTCTAAAGTCAGACTTCTACGCACCAATTTCAGTTCTTCCGAAACTGTGGGCTTGTCTCGATTCTTACAGAAGACTAATCTCCTCCAAAACGTGATCACTTCGTCGAATCGAACGCGTTCGAACGCCGGTTCGAAGTACTTGACGACCATATCTTCCCTTTCCATCGTCAGACACGAACGAGTCTCGTGATCGAAGTCTAGATGATCCCGACATCAGATGCATCGTTCTAACAAGAGGCGACCTAGTTGTTCGTTCACTGAAGATGTGTAGGCTCTCATCAGCATTTTTAAAAGAAACCTTGCTCTAATATTCTGGGAAGCGTTCATGATTTATGTATTTTTTTTATTATCTATTCGATTTGATATTTATTTTTTTAAATAACTATTTTTTTTTTTCTCCTATATATATCAATCACTTTTTATTTCCTCGCCTCAAAACCGATTCCATCACTATTCGCCCCACAAAACTCAAGAGGTGAATCGACAAATCGAGTTTTCGCCGATCAAATCGCATCCTGGACCGTCCCAAACGCGATCGCGAACGTGGTGGTCCAGAAACGGTAACCCCCCCCCCCCTTTTTCCACTACCGGAGGCCCAAATCGGTCTTAGAACAAAAGTTTACAAAATCCTCGATGAGTAACTGCACTTTACGCTCATTTTTCGCCATTGGCGAACATCTAGAAAAACGTTTTGAGGTTGATTTTTCCTGGTCTAGAGTCGGCAAATGGGTTTCGCCGATCGGATCGCACATTAACCGTTCGAACACCCGTTGGCGAACGTAGGTGGTCCAGGATCGGCAAACCGTTTTTTGATGCTGATCTGGAATCGGCAAAGCGTTTTTTGCTCGCGTTCACCAACGATGGATCGATGAGTCTAATCCACGATGGGAACGTAGACAAAAAAATGTACATGTACAATTTCGTACATTTTTCACTTTTTGAGCGACGTGTCGAATGTACGCGTTCGCCAACAGGTGTTTTGAACGTGAAAAGTGCGATCTGTGAGCCTCAAAAACAATGGCCGATTCTGGACCACCATGAAAAAATGACATTTTTGTATACGTGTACACGATTTAACACTGAATCATATGACGGTACACGTACATATACGTGTACGTGTACGGTACATGTACAAAGTGGTCTGGAATCGGCCTTTATTACCTGCTACGGACCGTTACTTTTGTACTACTGTATTATATGGATTAACAAAGGAACAAACTTGCTCCAAAACAGGCAAACATTGTCACACTGACTCACATCAATTATATGAGACAGAGTAAAGCATGCAAGTTACTTGCTGACATACTTGTTTACTTACATGACCATCATACTGTATCAGTAGCTGAAAATGTTCGTTCTTCACACTTTACCCACTGCGGGTAGCAGACGATATTTGCAAAATAAATTAATGAATTACTAAAAATTTTTAATTTTTGTCTCAAAAACATAGCTTGTGGCCCCTCATTGGAACGAGCTCAACGAGCTCGTTCCAAGGAGGGGTCATAAGCTATGTTTTTGGGACAAAAATTGAAAACATGATAAATTTGAATGGACATTTTTGTGTATATGCCTTGTCGGTTTTGTTTGTTACGTTGGGTAAAGGATTCATGCCGTAAATCATCAACGGTATGGCAATTATTCAGATATCTATTTCGACAAGTGATTAATCGGTTAACCAAGGTTAATCCACGTGATTAATCGTTCAAGAAATCCCCTCAACCGTTTCAGCTCTAGAATAATCAGTATTTGTAGAAAGCTCCCAGGCCAACTGTCCAATTCTGTTCGGAATTCAACGCTATTATTGGCGGTTTGTTTACCCACGTTTTGTCTACCGTTAATACACTTTGATGTCCCTTTACTCACAAACATACACATATATTCTTTCGTGATTCAGTCATAAATATTCAATCGGTGAGTATTTAATTCACATTCAGTGATACAGTACGGCCGCCGTGGACTTGTCACTTTTCACGGATGGGCAATATTTTTCACGGACGCAATACTATTAGATTCCAAAACCTAAATTTTAGAATAAGCATCACAAATTTAATTAATGAAGCACCGGGTACAACCTGGTGCTTCATTAAATACAATTTTGCTGCTTATGAATTTTTATCACCTGGTAAATACTTGCGTGGATATCACTTTCAACGCGTGGATTACAACAAGTCTACGGTGGCTGTACTGTATGACACCAATTTGTGATATTACGCGGCGTAATCATAAAACTATGGCTGTGATAAGTCTTCGTTCCTGATGTCATAAAATTTCGATCAAATCAAGTTTCGACTGAGTAACATTTCTGACGTTAATTAAAAGAACATGAATGTTTTGGGTTTTTAGATTCAATCATCTGGAATATACCAGTTGGTCGGAAAAGAGAACAGTAGGTTCGCTTTTCCGACAAACTGTAATATACTAGACGGGTGTTTCTAAACTCAGGCGATGGACGATTTCAGGGTTAGAATGGTTCCATGCCACAGCAGCGTCAAATTCCTTACAGGATTAGACTGGTTGCTAGACAGTTTGTATTTTTCGAAGAAACCGAATAATAAATTTTTACGACAAATTATAGGCGTGGAAAGCTTCGAAATTAGATTTGATTCGAAATAGTCCCGATGATTCGATGCGGTTCGAATTCGGCTGGTTCGGAAATTTTCGAATTGGCTAAATGTTCTCAAGTATCTCCTCTTGAGCTCTTCTTCTGTCATCAGATCGTCTACGTAGTAGACGCCGTGATAGAAGAAGACTTTAACCTTTTGAATCCTCGTTTCCTGGAATGGTACCGCACTTGTAGTAAGATGGTTGAGTCCAATATCAATATACAGGGAGGATAAAATAATAACAGCAGTCTGCAGCCGTCTGGCTGAGACTGCAGTGATTATTTGATCATCAATGCCCCGTATTTAGACCTCTTATCATAAGAAAAAATGGGACGAAATTATGTCGTAAACCGAAACATCGTGTTATGAGTTCAAAGGGTTAAGGAGTTGCCGCTTCCGACACCTCCTCGATTGCGTTTTTTGGAAATATTCCGTTTTTATGAGTGAGCAACGGCGAGCAACTGCCAGACTCCCCAACGCACTAACTCCACACAAGCAGGGTTAGCATTGGTTGACGATAAGTGCAGCATCGACGTGCAGTATGCCTTAGTACACAGCGCCACCGTACCGCCCACGTGAGCAATCGGGATGAAGTGCTTTGCCCAAGGACTCAACGCATTTATCCCTGGCGGGTATCGAACCGTGGACCTTTCGGTTGAAGTCCAGTTCCGTAACCACTGAGTCACTGCGCCCCGCAACCACTTATTAAAACCACGTCGACAAGCAGTTTTAGTGTTCATCTTTTCAACTGAATCTCGATTCTTCATATAAACGATATGCAACATCAGAAAAGCATAAAAACAGTCAAACGCCCAAGATCTCAAGCCACAATTCTAATTATGTGAGGAATTTGACGCTGTTAAGTACTGGTACCAGCCTAGCCCATACATATAAACAGTACATCGCCTTTGTTTTGCCCACTCGTTTGGAATATTTCAGTTGGTATACTGGTCTATTCCAGACGATTGAGTCTAAGCAATAGCGTAAATACACAGAACGACACACATACACAGAACGACACACGTCGTTCTGTGTCTATTACATGCCTTCAGAATTATAAAAAAAACAGTTACTAGAAGGACACTCAGAAATTTATTGACAACTATAGTACAGTCGCCGTGGATTGGTCGTAATCCACACGTGGGCAGTTACGTCCACGCATGTGTTTACCAGGTAGTAAAGATCATCATCAGCAAAATTTGAATTAATGAAGCACCGGGTTGTACCCGGTGCTTCATTAATTGAATTTTTGATGATTATTCCTGTAACTAGTCTTTGGCTTCTAATATTATTGTGTCCGTGGAAATATTGCCCACGCATGGAAAGTGACCAGTACACGGCGACTGTACTGCATTAACAAAAAGAACCCATTTTATGGCAAACATTTGCGTACTCATACTCTCTTCTTCTTCTACTGGATATTCATTATCCCCTTCATATATCGACTCTATTTCTTCCTCACTATTTCCGTACACATTAAACTCACCATATCCTTCAGTTTTAGACATTCAATTTAGTCATTTCGCAATGGTTCAGTTTCGGGTGATCAATCGTTTGCCTAACGGTTTCCGTTCTGCACGTGTGTGCAGTACGGGTTTTCATTTTCCGCATGGTTTGGTATTGCTGTAGCTTGAGATTTCATAGAAGAGGCGTTTAATAAACATTCATTTCTGTGAATCAGCGAAAGAAATGTTATCGAGACTTGATTTGAATTTTTACGATATAGCCATCAGGAATGAAGACTCGCCGCAGCCGTAGATTTACGAGCAGGCCGCGTAGTTCCACATATTACAGCCTGCCTATTCTGTTAGTATCTTGAAGTTTTCAAGGTGAAATAAATCCTTATGGATTGGAATATCTATAATTGGAGCACAATTATAGCTATCCTATTATATCAACCGTATGAAAGTACGCAAACTCCACGAAAAGTGGGTTACACGGTCGGCCGGTAACAGAGTCGGATTAATTGCGGAAATGGACTCGTGGCTTGAGAGTTTAGAAAACATCTTGCATTGCTGTAATCCACTGTTGTAACGTCCCTGATGTTTTTCGCCTGCGTTGTTAACAGTGAATGGACCCCCATCTAAGAGGGAATTGTTTATCACAGGATGCTTCAGCAATGTAAACTGTTATTACATGTCACCTGGGTTAGAGTGTTGAAGCATCCTGTCAAAAACAGCTCCCTCCTAAATGAGCGCCATTTTACTAATCCACAGCGATATCTATTTTGTTTTCGTCATTCCAACTGAAGAATGTTTTCAGTGTTTTGTGACTTAATTATTGTAATGTTTTGTTTTGGGTTTTTTTTCTTGTTGCTGTGCAACTTTTAAAGTACTTTGAGGGAACACTTACACACTAATTAACCTTGTGCTGGGAAAGTTTTATGGGACTCAAAAACACAATTTTTGAAGAGTTTTAGTCAGTTCATTTCTCACAGTTTTTTATATAAAATCATTCACTCTCAATAATAGATGCCGCATGCCTCATTACTTGAACATAAAATACATTTAGTCTCTTAAAAATATGTTATATATCTCTGAACACAAAACAAATGTTCAAACAAACAGTAGTGCAAGGGTTTCCCATCAATGTTCAAAATACTGCTATCCTTTTGGGCTGCCGTCCTCTTCAACTCATTTCCAAGTACGGAGATAGTCGCTCTCGTGTGATTATCTAAACGACAGACCAGCCACGTTACCCGTGGATAGATTTCAACAGACTAGGCATGGTATATGCACACCATGCACGTAACATCTTAACTGTTTGCATGCTGCTGGCAGATATTACTGCCCAACACAGAGTTTCTCTTGTCCCAGAAATAACTATAATTTGGGCACATTTAATCATATACTATTCAAAAACAGTAGGGGGTATTGGATAAAAGTGAGATATATGAAGAAATATATTTATATTTTCATCAAAAAGACAGTCGAGGCATTGCACTGTGACATCTGGTGAATGATTTGAGTTGAGCGATAGCTGTGTGTCTGACAAGCACTCATTCCACGCCTGTGCTGTAGAAGACATGGACGGCCAGTCACAGAACTTACCACATTCAGTCGAAGACCTCAATACCTTGTAAATCCTCTTCGGTTCGCGAGACAAGCGCGGATCCGACGTATCATACTTCTCACCAAACGTCCAATATCAGCTTGACAGATGTTATTCCATTCTTTCTACAGTGCAGCGGCGAGTTCCTGGACATTGGTAGGGGGTGTTGGCATTGTCGTAGGCGCCTGCCAAGCATATCCCAGACGTACACGATTGGTAAAAGGTCTGCACTTAGTGCTGGTCAAGGCAGTGTAGTGATGTTCTGCTCCCGGAGGAACTCTGTAGCGACACCTCCCCTGTGTGCTCTTGCCTTGTCATCTTGGAAACTTAATCGACGGCCGTGACGTCACGCAAATGGCACGACATTAGCTGCCAACATGTTGTCACTGCCTTGTGACACGCCCTTGGGTGACATGTGATGCTGTTCTGCTTGTCATGATTACGCCTCCCCACATCATAATCGATCAACCACCAAAACGATTGTGCTGCCTTACGGTTAGGCCATGGTATCGTTCGTTCCGCCGCCGCCACACTCTGTTTCGCCTGTCGTGGAAGTCGAGAGTGAACCTCGATTCATCGGAAAACATGACGTTGCTCCACCGACGATTGTCCCAGTGCTGTCGTGCTCCACACCAATTACGCGTGGCTGCGATGTGACGTTCAGTCAAACGTGGAATTATTCGAGGTCGTCGAGTGTACAAATTTCAGCTGTGTATGCGATTTCGGATAGTCTGACCACTGACTCGCACATCTGTCGATCGGAAGCTGCTGTCCGATTTCCGAGGCACTTTGATGGCGGTTACGTAATGCTGTGGTTCGGATGATACGATGCTGGTTAGCAGTTTCCGCCCTTGGAAGACCTGATCGACGTCTGTTATCAACATTGTCTGTCTGACGGTAGCGTGACCAACACCTGCTAATCACAGATTGAGTAACGTTGAGAATTTGAGCCACTGCAGTCTGTCTGTTGCCAGCTTCCAACATGCTAACGGTACGTAAACGTTCGTCACGTGTCAGTCTCCGCACATCTCAAAAGTTACGTTTCGACCAGAAACTATTGATGAACGAGTTTATTCCAAGAAAAGAACGTTGAGACCTCCGAAACAGCCCGTCCAGTACAAGTAAAAATTTCAAAACGTACCCCACAGACATTAACGCGGCGCTCGTGCGAGAAATCTGCACGAAGTTTTCGTGGGCCGGTGACATTCATGATCCACTCTAAACTTGGTAAAATATTGATATGTCCAATCACGCGTATCCAATACCTTTTTTTAACAGTACATTTTCTCTCTGTAAACTGAATGGATTTTTACCCCAAAGATTTCCTGTGTTACGTTTAGATTAATATTTCATCAAATCTAGTCGTGGCTGCATTACGGCAGCCATAACTAGATTTGATGAAAAATATCTTGAAAATACTCAACGGGTTAGGAATTAACCCTTTACCTAACGTAACGGCCAAAACCGGCCAGCGCTATTCTCAAAAATCGCCAATTAATTTTCATTATTTTTTTAATTTTTTGTCTCAAAAACATAGGTTATGACCCCTCGTTGGAACGAGCTCGTCGAGCTCGTTCCAACGAGGGGTCATAACCTATGTTTTTGAGACAAAAAATGAAAAAAATTAGTTATTCAAGAATTATTTTTGCAAGTGTCGTCTGCTTTTCAGGTTAGGTAAAGGGTTAAATTCAATAACAGTTTCATAAGTTTTTGGAGATACGATACTCTCTGATAATGTTTCTCTTCACCTCATATGACACTTTTTGGCCCCAGCAAATTAATATTTCTGGTTAAACCGAATCTCGAATCGAGTTAGGCTGACACTTTCTAATCTCGAACCGAATCACAAAACTTTTCAATCTGAAGATATTGCACTTTGTGACTAAACAAAATGGCAGCTGTCACTCAAGTATTGTATTCAATCAATCAAAAAGCGGAATATTAAGATACTAAATCGAAGTAGTTTCGAACATGAAGCCTCCTTGAACACTTCTTCTATCATTAGATTCTGCAATTCAAGTAGAGTGTTGAGGGGTGGGGTGTGTGAGGAGACACTTGGTGGGGTTTTGAGAACATCTCCACGATTGGAAAATTTTCGAAACAAGGGCATCTCGAATCGAATTATCGGGACAATTTCGCATCGAATCAAATTTCGAAGTTTCACTTGACCATAGACACTGTACCACCGAACTGTTAGCCCTGTAACTTATAATAATGTCAACAACAACAAACAGATATATCCACTTGTTTCAGATAGTGTGTGGGAATATTTAAAATGTATTTGGGCACCTTTTACATACACATTGTGTGTCCAATTCGATGTGGATTCGGCGGATTTCATAGGTGAAGGACTAAACCCTAGATTAGTTGGCGCCTTATGCAAAGAGTGTTAATTAACCATTCCAAGGTCGTCAAAGTATTTTTGCTCTTGTTTCACCGTGCTATAGTGACACGTTTTCCGTTAATTATTTTTCCGCCAAAAAAAACATAAAAACAATCCAACTTTCAAAACGGGGGTGTGTTGATTGTTTTCATTATCTGTATTTTGTCTTTTCAAGACACAATACAACCCTTGAAACCAAAATAATTTTCAAACTTATGATAGATTCTTCCCCGAATTCCTTTGATTTCATAGTCTAGGATAATTCTATACAATAGTGTACAGGGCATACTGTGTAAAGTAGAGACCAACCTCTTTTTACAGTAAAGCTGGTAAAGGAGTTGTGTAAAATGATAAAAAATGTACTCGAGTATACAGTTAACTCGGCAACTTGGTACAAAGCGTACAACTTGCTCCTTCAACCTGATATGCAAACCCTTTTTGCGTAAACGAAAAGTCGGCGGTCAACCAGTGGACCAACACTTGGAATAATTTATTATTTATTAGGGTTTAACGACACATTAACAGCCAGGGTCATATCATGTCGGTGACAGTTTTACGGGTGGAAGAAGCCGGTGTACCCGGAGAAAACCACCAACGACGAGCAGCAGCTGTCAGCTCTCCAACATCGTAACTCTGAACTCTGCACCGCGGCACAGGAAGGGCTAGATTGGTTGAAGACATGCGCACCATCGACGTGCAGTTCGCCTTAGTGCACAGCGTCATCGTGCCCCCATGTAGACAATCGGGGTGAAGTACCTCGCGCAAGGACACAACGCGGGTGCGCGAATCAGTCGCTGAAATGGTCACTCATCCAACTACTAACCGCGCTCGACGTTTCTTAACTTTGGTGATCTGACGAGAACCGGTTATCGCGACGCACTTTGAATAATAAAGAAAACCAGAAATCCAGAATAATTAAATTATACAGCCCTATGGGGCTGTGGGATTAAATAATTACAGATTAGGGACCTGCGAATTAACGAGTTTGAACGAATTGAATATCGAATCGAATTGGAGAAAATCGAACCTCGAATCGAATCACAGTTATTGGATACGTCGTCAAAAGAAAAGTCTTTTTTTTAAAAAAAACACCTCCCATTATTAAATGACACTCCGTTATGTAGAGTGAATTTTTCACCTCACCACTTCCTACGCTATAAACTGAGATAAAAAGCAATATACTACCTACTGACTGAAGCTATTCGAATTGTTGATTTTGTAGCTTAGAAATTGCAGCAACACAAATTCTTAAACGAACCTGGCTGATAGGAAATTGCAGCAATACAAATTCTTAAACGAACCTGGTTGATAGGGCTGATACCTCACTTTTATCACATGTTTTCTTGGAAAGAAACTTTGTTTTAAATCGGATCGACACCATTCGGTCGTGAAGCCATTTGTTTTCAATGAAAATGCGGAATGACTAAAACGCAACGATAATTCAACGCCGAATGGAGTTGATCCGCTTGTAAATTAATTCTGCTCGAATTTCCGTTTTCGAATCGAGTGCAATCGAATATTGACTTTCGAATCGAATTTCGAATCGAATTTTGAATTTTCGCAGGAGCCTATTACAGATTTATCCTGAAGCGTTTATAAAATTGTCACAGAACCGCCTTATAAATATAGAAATAATTTTCCCACTTCGCTGTTGATGGCATTATCTTAGGATTATGACATCCAGCTACGCTGGGCTGAAACAGTTAGTAGCCTTTTTCATTGAACATTTGCATCGCAGAAAATACTTCACTTCTTTAACTGTTTTATTTTCAGTCCCGTATGACTCCTGGTTTGATTACATGGTCAACTTTGAAGAATATGTTCAAAAGAACAATATATGCGTCTCTCAATACGAAGATAGAATAGAGGTAAGTACTACGGCTGTGAATATTTCAACCTGGAAATGTTTCGTTTGAGTAAAGATGGCTGCTGAGCTGACTGACATATAGCAAATTGGGCAAAAGACAGTATGAAGAGAAATGGAAATAAATAGAGGTTATTACTTGGTTAGTTTCATATCGGCCGATATAACAGCCCGAGGTAACTTCAAATCAGCCTTGGAAGAAGGTCGACAGCTGACGCGAAGTTAACCCTTTACCCAACGTAACGGTCAAAACCGGCCAGCGCTATTATCAAAAATCGCCAATTAATTTTCAAAATATTTTCATTTTTTGTCTCAAAAAAATAGGTTATGACCCCTCGTTGGAACGAGCTCGTCGAGCTCGTTCCAACGAGGGGTCATAACCTATGTTTTTGAGACAAAAAATGAAAAAAATTAGTTATTCAAGAATTTTTTTGCAAGTGTCGTCTGCTTTTCATGTTAGGTAAAGGGTTAACGAAGGCTGATATCTCTGATATGGAACTAACCAAGTAATAATCTGGTTATTTATGAAACGTAAACAAATAATTACAAAAATTCCCACATCCGTCGGGGGGGGGGGGGGGGGGGGGCTCTAAAAATTTGCAAGACGTGACGTCCTGTTTTTTATTCGGCTTCTTTTTGCACCCACCCACTACGTGCACATTTTCTACTACCGTTCTCAGACACCCACCCCCCACTCTCCCATTAAAATCCAAAATAAACTTACCCCAATTGCCCACGTGGGGGCACGATGACGCTGTGTGCTGAGACGTACTGCACGCCGAGGTGCACATGTCTTCAGCCAATCTAACCCTGCCTGTGCTGTGTAGTACGCAGTACCGCTGTGCTGTGTGTAGTACAGTCGTGGGTTATAATGTTGAAGAGCTGACAGCTGCTCGTCGTTGCTCGGTGGTTCTCTCCGGGTACTCTGGCTTCCTCCACCCGTAAACCTGTCACCGACACGATATGCCCCTGGTTGTTAAAGTGTCGTTAAACACCAATAAATAAATAAATAAATCAATCAATCAATTAATAAATAAATAACTTGGGTTGAATTTAGTGCATCAGAGAGAATTTTCCCGAAATATTGTCTGCACATTTTCTACATTTCGAACAAGACACCCACCCTTTACTAACGTGTGACATGTTCCCAGATTAAGCCCAATATTCTCACATATAAAGCCTCCTGATGTTGTATTTATGTTAAGAGTGTGACGTACAACATCATCTGTAAGGTTTGAAACACAAATGATGGTATATATTAGCTGATATATTGATATATTTTTAAAAAATTCATAAAATTGCTCAAGTTGGAAATGCACATTTTTGGCGCACTCAAGAGACCCACCCACCCCCACGTCAAGTCTTGCAAATTTTTGGTCCCCCTCCCCCCCCCCCCCCCCCCCTGCATCCGTTACAGTTTTTCGACAACAGTGTTATTATTTCTCATTCTTTTCACAAAGTCCGAAGTTTCCTCTTCTCCCACTCCTGCATATTGGTCAATTTCCACTTCTGCGGTTAGGGCCAGAATTTCGAGTTCTCTCCCGTGATTTTTCACGCTTGAAAAATAGACGGACATATGATCAAATATTTCATAACATACTCTTTAAATGGTTTCAAATACTTTTTTGTTAAAATTCGTTTTAATGGTTCCGTTTTTGTTTAAAATTTTCCCTTTTTATCCCAGTGCATCGCCTAATTAATTTGTTAGGAAAGACTGATGGAAGTAACTTCAAAGTCCTAAAATATACCATATCCTCATGAGAAAATTTGGACGGACATAGATTTGATTGAAGCAACAATTAATTTTCTTTGTTCTATAAACATATTTTGGATATGTTATTGTTTTTATTGAAAAGTGGTGTTTTTCATTAGAACCAGCTCATCGAGCTGGTTCTAATGATATCCATACGTGTATGGCTTTATTGAAAATTGTGAAATTTGTTTTCGAAAAATGTGATATTAAATTTATTTTTTAAAAATACTGGGTTAGGTAAAGGGTTAATGCGGTCATTAATTACTTGTCAAATAAAACTCTGTTTCAAACCACTCCACGATACCTTGTAGCGGTAACGCCACATTTGCTTGCGTTCGACGAACAACTGAACAATTCGATGTAAAGAAATTTGTTGCGCCCAGTAACGTACCAAGGGAGACAACTCTAGTCTGGTTCATCATGGTGGAGATTGGAGTCACATCAACCAAGTTTGATGTCACAGCTTGATAATGTGCTATTCTGGGAAAGAAAATCATATCTTATAAATATTGAATTATATACAAGCGAGGTATGTGTGGTGGCCTGACTGGTGGTGATCCACAATTAGTTTATGCTGCAATACTACACGCGACCACAGAAGCCTGAAAATTCCAAATGTGTCTTTTAACCCCTTGAAACCTGGAGGTATCTCCCAGACCAGTTCAATGGCAGCAATTGGAAGAGTCCATATTCATTATTTGGGGGTAGATGAATCAATATTTTCGACGTGCAGCCTTGGGTCTGCACAATGAAAATATTGATTGGTCTATTCCGCACATGCGCTTAGCACCCATTCTACTTCATGAAATTATGATGTATCTTGTTGATGGACCGGTAAGGCGGCCTCTCGAGTTAAAAGTGTGAACAACATATGTGGGGGGGGGGGGGGGGGATAGTGTCGTCTCCACAGAGAAAACGGTCGCCATTCCCCTTTGCCTTTTGAATAGTTTTGTCATTACAAACCTGTCTTACTCCAGGTGCATTAGAACATGCATAGTTATCTTTCAAGTTGTCTTTTGAACAACCGAAATACCGTTTTGTCATGCAGGGAGCATTCGACCGCAAAGCATTGTGTCAACTGGAGACAACCTAAGCAATAAATCCAGTGTTTTTCAAAAGCGCTCGAGGATACGATTTTGGGACCAGTATTATTATCACAAAAATCGAACAGAGCATTTCGTCCGGATCGTGACCCAGACTGCGTATGGACAACCTGTCGAAAGAAGCTAGTAATATTGTAGCGTTAGTTGTCTGCATGCACAGCCAGCCGTTAAAACCTGTCATATTGGGGCGATTGTCGACTGTATGGCCTCCAGTCGCAAAATTGGTCATACTGCACTGATCGTCCGACGTTGGTCATATTTTGGCGATAGACGACCATATGGCCAATCAGTGGCAAAAGCAGGTCATGTTGTAGCGTAGGGTCAGGCACTCTCCAATAATTTGTAAAAAAACAAGTTTATATAAACAAAATATCATTTGTGTTTGAATGAATATGAAATATAAGCAAGGAAAGTGTTGACTTTTGCTCTGGTATCCTCATTTTTTGAAACCCCTGATAGTGGCTTCTAGCACTCAACCAGTTAAGAAGTCTTGACTGCAGGATTATATTAGTATTTTAAGCATTTGACTCAACGGTTGTCACAGAGCACTATTCGGGAGAAAATATGAATTGAGGTTAAAACTTTAAAAAATCGAAAAATAACAACGAAACAAATGACCACAAAGTATCAACGCGCTGTTTGATTTCGTACGTCAGAAGACATACAAAAGTATCAAAGGAATAATCTCTCGTCATGCAAAAATTCCCCTTCAAACATCTCCATTACATAACACAGGCTTTCTCGATTGCACTCGAAGAGTAACGGGTTCGATGTAAGCAAATTAATTGCGGCTAGTAACGACGCACCAAGGGGAACAGCTCTGGATTGATCCAGATCGGACGAAATTGCCGTCATATCAGCTGAGTTTAAAGTCATATCAGCCTAGCTTGATAATGAGTAATTCTTGGAAAGAAAAATCTCCCTCCTTGTATTGCTGGTATAGCTCTCACTGCGCCCAGTGTGCAACAGTGCCAAACCAATTCTCCAAACCTGTGACAAAGCACAACATGAGGAGCACAAGGCAAGTTTCTACCAATTTACTAGAAGTTTATACCTAAAGCCCCTGTTTGCACACCTCTGTGCTTTACCAAAGACTCTGAGGTACCGTCAGTGTATTGATATAATTGTGGAAATGCACTTTCATATGTTATGGATTGAATGAGATATTTTATTACACATCCATTATACTTTAAACCCTTGTATTCAACGGAATCGCCGCTATGATATAAATGATTCTGAATTCAACTGGTGAAATACAAGCCAGAACTTGTTTACCGCACCGTTTAGTTACGCTTCGAAAAGTTTACAAATTTCGTTATACAATCATCGTCTGTCGCATAGTGTGAAAATGAAAACGTTCAAAGCAAAATAAAGTCGGTTCACAAACAATTAGCCAAAAATGAGATAATATTTTAAAAAAAAACCAATCATTTCCAACTAGAACATTAACCCAGTCCCGTGGCCGTCTCGTTTTGTGGATCCCATTATATCTAAATTTGTCAACTTTATTTCGGTAAATCTTCGTACATCTTGACATGCTTCGAACTTCTTTTAAAAACGTTTCTCCCAGCCGTTTTTCAAATCTGCATATATTTCTACTTATATTTTAACTAACAATAATAGCCACCAAATGGTTAGGCGTGAATGGGCACCAGCGCATTCACGCCTAACCATTTGGTGGCTATTACTGTTAGTAAACAGCGATACGAATTTCAACAAACACTGGTTCCGAAAAGGTTGTTTTGATTTTTGATCGATCCATGTGATCAGTACAGCTTCAGTCAAAACAAACTGTTCACCTTTGGGTTTAAACATCGGAATTAAAATTTGCTTATTTAAATGCATTTTAATGCATGGGTTGTGTAATAAACACAGAACGCGATGTGTGTTTGAATCGGTGGGTAGTAGTATGTAATGTGGTTTTGAGGTCTATTCTGGGGGACACCGGTGGGGGACCCCGGAAGTGACGTCATGTCACGTGACCTAGTGGCGCCATGTTGTGTTGTCACGGTAACCCGCGTGAGCGGCCATCTTGTGACGTCATCTCCATAGTGACGCGTGGTGTTAGTGCACATGCGCAGCGCGTGTTGTTAGGGTGATGCGTGTTTCCGTCGTCCATTTTGTATACTGGAGGTCGCCATCTTGGTTTCTATGGTAGCACGTGATTGCTATGTTACCCAATTGTTCTGCAATGGGACGGGGTATGTTCGGTGGGTGTGTTCGATTGTAGAAGAGTATTTTCTGGAACGACTTCCCTGGATAATTACCACAAACAACCCGACAACTTGTATCATTTCGAATTCTTCCAGAATTCTCTGCTTCTATCTATATATGTAATAGTTATCGTCTATCTGGCCATGTTCTTTTATTCTAGAGTATACTCCAGTATCGTAGAAGAGCCTATTATTTGGAACAGTTTATCTTATTATTACTATATTTAGCAATTTCTGGTCTATTCTTGTTAGTTCTGACCCTATTCCAAGTACTCTTGTTGTTTCATTTATATAACTAACCAATCAGATTGCTTGATTTCCCATAACCTGTACTTAATCGTATAGAGTTATCTCCCCTGTGTATAATAAAAGCCTATATCCAATGGCCATATCCCATGGAATCCCTTTTTTGAAAACACCTGTGGCTATGGAATCCCTTTTTTGTCATATGTGCTTATGTGAAAAGGCACAATGTGACACAATATGCCCTATCACATAGGCACATGCTTTATGTGCCGATATGTGCTTATGTGACAAGGCACAATGTGACACAAAATGCCCTATCACATAGGCACATGCGGGTATTTGAGGATACCTATGGCCTGGTATTGTATTATTTGAGGATACCTATCGAGGATACCTACTGGAGAATCCCTTTTTGTCATATGTGCTTATGTGAAAAGTCACAATGTGACACAATATTCCCTATCACATAGACACATACGGGTATTTGAGGATACCTATGGCCTGGTATTGTATTGTTTGAGGATACCTATCGAGGATACCTACTGGAGAATCCCTTTTTGTCATATGTGCTTATGTGAAAAGTCACAATGTGACACAATATGCCCTATCACATAGACACATACGGGTATTTGAGGATACCTATGGCCTGGTATTGTATTATTTGAGGATACCTATTGAGGATACCTATTGAGGATACCTTTATAGGATACTTGTCTGAGGATACTATATAGGCTGTACATATCCCTATAGGTCTCTTGCTGGCCCTTAGTACTATTAATCCACCTGATGCATTATGTTATCCTATGACTGGTATAGGTAGTATGCAATGCTAGGCATAGGGGTATTGTGGGTAGGGGTACTGCCTGGTAGTTTAGAACGGTACTATAGTATGGCGGTATATACACCTATAGGCCCATGTTAGTGCTTGGTACTATTAACCAACCGATTGCTTTGTTTTATTATATGGCTGGTATATGTAGTACGTTATGGTAGACCTAGTGATTTTGTGGGGGTGGGGGTAATGCTTGGTAGTTTAGAACGGTAGAATAGAATAGGCTGTACATATCCATGTAGGTCTCTTGCTGGCCCTTGGTACTACTGATCCACCAGGTACTTCATGTTATTGAGCGGTATTCTGGGTGGGGGTCAATGCCTGGTAATACAGAACGGCAGCAGAGTATGGTTGGTATATTCCCCTATAGATCCCATCCTAACCGTTGATAGTATTAACCTACCAAATGCTTTGAATCATCCTGTTACTGGTAAGGTGGTACGTAATACCAGTAGTTCCTACCTTATTCCGAGTACTCTTGTTGTTTCATTTATCTAGATCATTTATATAAATTATAATTGACCAATTAGATTGCTTGATTTCCCATAACCTGTACTTAATCGTACATAGTTATCTCCCTTCTGTATAATAAAAGCCTATATCAATGGCAATATCCCCGGCACCCCAATTTCGGCACCCCTTTTTTGAAAAGCATATGGCCTTCGGCACCCCTTCTTTCTGAAATGAGGATAAGAGTCGCAGTAAATTAGACCTCAATGAGGGATTTTTAATACGACTCTTATCCTCATTTCAGAAAAAGGGGTGCCGAAGGACATATGCTTTTCAAAAAAAAGGGGTGCCGAAATTGGGGTGCCGGGGATATTGCCATTGATATAGGTTTTTGTTATACAAAAGGGAGATAACTATGTACGATTAAGTACAGGTTATGGGAAATCAAGCAATCTAATTGGTTAATTATAATTTATATAAATGATCTAGATAAATGAAACAACAAGAGTACTCGGAATAAGGTAGGAACTACTGGTATTACGTACCACCTTACCAGTAACAGGATGATTCAAAGCATTTGGTAGGTTAATACTATCAACGGTTAGGATGGGATCTATAGGGGAATATACCAACCATACTCTGCTGCCGTTCTGTATAACCAGGCATTGACCCCCACCCAGAATACCGCTCAATAATATGAAGTACCTGGTGGATCAGTAGTACCAAGGACCAGCAAGAGACCTACAGGGATATGTACAGCCTATTCTATTCTACCGTTCTAAACTACCAAGCATTACCCCCACCCCCACAAAATCACTAGGTCTACCATAACGTACTACATATACCAGCCATATAATAAAACAAAGCAATCGGTTGGTTAATAGTACCAAGCACTAACATGGGCCTATAGGTGTATATACCGCCATACTATAGTACCGTTCTAAACTACCAGGCAGTACCCCTACCCACAATACCCCTATGCCTAGCATTGCATACTACCTATACCAGTCATAGGATAACATAATGCATCAGGTGGATTAATAGTACTAAGGGCCAGCAAGAGACCTATAGGGATATGTACAGCCTATATAGTATCCTCAGACAAGTATCCTATAAAGGTATCCTCGATAGGTATCCTCAATAGGTATCCTCAAATAATACAATACCAGGACATAGGTATCCTCAAATACCCGTATGTGTCTATGTGATAGGGCATATTGTGTCACATTGTGACTTTTCACATAAGCACATATGACAAAAAGGGATTCTCCAGTAGGTATCCTCGATAGGTATCCTCAAATAATACAATACTAGGCCATAGGTATCCTCAAATACCCGTATGTGTCTATGTGATAGGGCATATTGTGTCACATTGTGACTTTTCACATAAGCACATATGACAAAAAGGGATTCTCTAGTAGGTATCCTCGATAGGTATCCTCAAATAATATAATACCAGGCCATAGGAATCCTCAAATACCCGTATGTGCCTATGTGATAGGGCATTTTGTGTCAAATTGTGCCCTGTCACATAAGCACATATCGGCACATAAAGCATGTGCCTATGTGATAGGGCATAGTGTGTCACATTGTGCCTTTTCACATAAGCACATATGACAAAAAAGGGATTCCATAGCCACAGGTGTTTTCAAAAAAGGGATTCCATGGGATATGGCCATTGGATATAGGCTTTTATAATACACAGAGGAGATAACTCTATACGAATAAGTACAGGTGATGGGAAATCAAGCAATCTGATTGGTTAGTTATATAAATGAAACAACAAGAGTACTTGGAATAGGGTCAGAACTAACAAGAATAGACCAGAAATTGCTAAATATAGTAATAATAAGATAAACTGTTCCAAATAATAGGCTCTTCTACGCTACTGGAGTATACTCTAGAATAAAAGAACATGGCCAGATAGACGATAACTATTACATATATAGATAGAAGCAGAGAATTCTGGAAGAATTCGAAATAATACAAGTTGTCGGGTTGTTTGTGGTAATTATCCAGGGAAGTCGTTCCAGAAAATACTCTTCTACAATCGAACACAGCCACCGAACATACCCCGTCCCATTGCAGAACAATTGGGTAACATAGCAATCACGTGCTATCATAGAAACCACGATGGCGACCTCCAGTATACAAAATGGACGACGGAAACACGTATCACCCTAACAACACGCGCTGCGCATGCGCACTAACACCACGCGTCACTATGGAGATGACGTCACAAGATGGCCGCACACGCGGGTTACCATGACAATACAACATGGCGCCACTAGGTCACGTGACATGACGTCACTTCCGGGGTCCTCCACCGGGGTCCCCCAGAATAGACCTCAAAACCACATTACATACTACTGTGGGTGTTTTACATAACTCGTTGGAATGGCGTAACTCGTTGGAAATATGACTAAGCCATTCCAACTCGGAATGACGTCAGAAGTCAACGTCGACGTGGTAACGTTGTGATCTGGTTTCGGAAGTAGAATTCAATTAATCTTCTATTATTTTTCATTAATCCTTTGAACCCAAGCGGTCGCTTTTTGGCCCAGAAGCATGAAACGCCATAATACACTTGAGTGGGATGGCTGTTGAGTGGATGTGTGGGGTAGACCAATTAATATTTTCAACGTGTAGCCGTGTGACTGCATGTTGAATCTATTAATTGGTCTACCCCAAATAATGAATGTGAACTCTCCCAACTGCTGCCATTGAACTAACATGAAAGATACCACAAGCGTTCAAGGGGTTAACTATCTACAATTTAAAAATATGTTTGTCACGATTTGATATCCAAATTACAAAATGAGTAGGTAATAATAATAATAATATCTTATCATCTCGTAATTACCCCTTTGCTATTTCGTAATTATGGGTCATTATTTTTGAATATCAACTCTTGAATATAGGTTAGGTACCTTGTAATTTTGATATTTTAATTCGTAATTATGACTGAACTATTATAATTAGGACATATTAACTGGGATTTAATCCGGGGAACGGGACCTAAAGGGTTCCTCGCTCTAAAAGCCGGTCCCGATACCCGGGAAATCTATAGCACGGAACCGGGAATCACGCGTGACACTGTTTGAGTATTGAACTGAAGTTTTATGAATTGAAAAACTGCCCCAGCGTAACTTTGTAGGATTTCGTCAGTCCTTCCACGCCTGAATTTTTTACAGTCCTAACTCTTGACGACCCTTTTTCAACAAATCACTGCTCTCGGCCAGTTCTGGAGGACCCCCCGTCGCCCTCAACAGCAATATCTTTAGCCGCTTTAAAGTTCAAACTCATTTTCAGAATCACTAGTATCACATTTTTACTACCTCCTACACCATCAACCCCCTCTTCACTGCCGTCACCAGTCTCCTCTGCTGCAAGCAGAGGAGACTGGTGACGGCAGTGAAGAGGGGGTTGATGTTGGAGGAGGTAGAGGTGATGATATTAGTGATTCTGAAAAAGGAGACGAGATTGAAGCGGGTTTGGGTTTTTACGCTTCTCCCAGAAAAAGAACTTTTCCGTTTGGATTTAGCAATTGATTTATCATGTCATAGTTACAATTAAAGTTATAAATACGATGTGATGGGTCATAATTATGAAATAGTTATTACGCAATGATGGTAGATTGAAAGAGCATTCTCTCATGAATCTCATGAAGCTCGTGGTTTTACAAAATAGATTTATGCAATAAACAAAGATCGAAGATTTTTGCTGTTATTCCTAATTAACGTTGTTTAACTTGGATAAAGTATATCGATTCGGAGAAAGGAATTGAAAGATGCTATTCTTTAATTTCCGTCGTTTTGGGGCCAAGGATCCTCATTTATTGGACTGAAAGAATTTCTCCTCAACCTGACTACTTTATTTTTACAGAATCCCGTTGGGAATCTTAAGCGTTTGGCACAATACGTTGGAGCCAATGCTAGCGATGAATTCATAACGAAAGTGTCAGAAGCGACCCAAATAAACATCATGATACATGAAAAACCGCAGCACGGAACAGTCACGCAGGAGTACGACGAAGATACGCTGAAGAAGAAAGGTTGAGTACTTAAAAATGTACCTCAGTGTTCCACAGTGTGACAGATATTTGAGAAATATCCAACCAACACAATACACTCATACATTCGAAAAAAAATGTCCTCAGATAAAGACGCGTGGTTATTTGGCAGGAAAAGGAGCTGTATGTTGCCCAATTTTGAGGAATCACGTCAAGGGGCGGGGCGAAGATGACTGATTGGTTATGTATACCTGATTTCCCCCGTCAGTGATGCCTCAAGTCACGACTTCTAAAATATTACAGTACAATCGCAGTAAACTAGTCGTAAACCACGCGCGGGTAGTGATCTCCACGCTTGGGTTTAACAGGTAATAAAAATCATCAGCAGCAAAATTTTAATTTATGAAGCACCGGGTTGTATCGGGTGCATCATTAATTAAATTGTTGATGATTATTCCTTTAATTGGTGTTTGGAAGCTAATACTATTGTGTAAATGGAAATATTGCACACCCGTGGAAGGTGACCAGCCCACGACACTTTACAGTACAAGGGCATGTCTTCGTCGACTTTGTGTCTTGATGGTGTACATCGAATATTACCCAAAAGGGATTATTGTGAAAAACCTTAAGATTTCCTGGATATTTATTTGTAGATATATAGCATACACAAATGCTATTATCCTTGTGGAACTTCTTATTTGTTACCACCATCATACCTGTACCCCAGCTGATCATGCTCGTTCCTTAATAACCCGAAATCGAGTTCAACAGACCTCCATTTGTAAGACTGACTATACGTGAGCGTGACATAAGCTCAAATATCAAATCTAGTCCCACGAGAAAGAATATGATTGCTAGAAAACGTGAGTCGATACCTAAATGGACTCCAATCCAACAGAAATGTACCGACAACAACAATTATTAGGGGTGTAATTCCACTATCCATAGAACCCCCGTAGCGATGTCCCTGATCTCAGCACAGACGTTGGGAAAGGCGGTGGCTCAGTGGTTACGGAATTGGACTTCAAACCGAAAGATCCATGGTTCGATCCCCGCCAGGGGTAATTGTAATTAACCCATTACTCAACCTGAAAAGCAGACGACACTTGCAAAAATAATTCTTGAATAACTAATTTTTTTCATTTTTTGTCTCAAAAACATAGGTTGTGACCCGACGAGCTCGTTCCAACGAGGGGTCATAACCTATGTTTTTGAGACAAAAAATGAAAAAAATAATGAAAATTAATTGGCGATTTTTCAGAATAGCGCTGGTCGGTTTTGGCCGTTACGTTAGATAAAGGGTTAAGGCACGTAATCCCGATTTCCCGCGTGGGGGCACGGCGGCGCTGTGTACTGAGGCGTACTTAACGTCGATAGTGCACTTGTCTTCAACCAATCCTTACCTTGCTGGTTTGGAGTTAGTATGTTGGGGGGTCTGGCAGTTGGTGGTTCTCTCCGGGTACTCTGGCTTCCTCCGCCAGTAAAACTGTCCGAAACGAGGTGACCTTGGCTGTTGAAATGTCGTTGAATCCCAGTAAATACATAACCACAGACATTGGCTGCCGGGTACTATTATACAATTAAAACAGACCACGTTTATCACAATAATCGAGCACAGCTTCACTTCCATGGATATCCACGATGAAGTGGAAGTCATTGCAGGGAATGCTACACATTATGCACAGAACACAATGGCACGAGGGAGTTGGTACTTAATCACCGTTGGCAACATGTTTTGACCCAGAAACATCTCGAATCCTGTGCGCCTTTTGTCTTCTTCAATTGGGCGTGGGAAATGTTGTCTGATATGGATTCCACTGAGTCTATCTGATTTCACAAGATCTGACTTTTCTTTGGTTAGGAAATCTTACCCTCTACTGGTTTTCAGATGCGCCCCTCTCTTCGAGTACTGGGCTCACACAGGGGAGTGACAAAGCGAGTGTAGGTTGTATGACACACCGCCCATCGCAATATTTTTTCCAGCCCTGTCGTTTTCGTCTGGATTGGACTCTTAACCATTTAAACCCTGGTGGTATCTTCCATGCCAGTTCAATGCCAGCAATTGGAAGAGTCCATATTCATTATTTGGGGGTAAACCAATCAATATTTTCAACGTGCAGCCTCGGGGCTGCACGTTGAAAATATTGATCTGTCTACCACGACACATTTACTGAACAGCCGTCCTATTTAATGGCGTTATGACGTATCATGACGTATCATGTTCCTGGTCTGAAAAGCGCCCGCTCGTGTTCACGGGTTAAATATCGATTCTCTCTCATTAGTGATCTTATACTTTCTTATGATACTACATTTGAAACTTGGACTTCCGTCACACATGTAGACGGTCAAAGAAATGGACGGCTGTGATACGAGATTCGATCTGTTGGGTCACGTCAACGACATGTATATTTTATTTATCCACAACTCTTAATACACAAAAAAAGTCTTGAGCTTTTTAATTCTAATCCCGATTAACTAATACTCTAACTACATCATCAAGGCATACCTTCGACGAATGCATCATGCCTTTGTGGTGTAGTTGGAATATTTATCTGTTGGAGCCTGAGCCATCACTGTCAGAACAAACCAGTCTTAAATCCTCCACTCTAGTCGTTTATCTTGGTCCTTGGAGTGGTAACCATTTTTTTGGTGAATTAGGCCAACGGACAAAATAGAAACTCTTGTGGTTCGATGTCTCGTTATGCCTTACCACACATTAAATTTAGCTCCATTTATAAGATGCAGTGAAAATTAAGACCTAGCAGTACAAAAATGATCACCAGCAAGATTTTAATTAATGAAACACTGGATTGTTCCCGGTGCTTCATTAATTACATTTTTGATGATTATTCCTATAATTAATGTTTAGAATCTAACATTATTACGTGCTTGGAAATATTGCCCACCCGTGGAAAGTGACCAATCCATGCGGCCGTACTGTACGTTTTAAAGGGAAAATAAGCAGCAGTTTTATGAATAATATGTTGACCATTTAATAAACCACAATTTCCATTATGCAAAAGTACCCCCATGTCTTATATATCATTCGTATGAAAAGATCTGATTTGATTAAATAAATTAGGTTATCGGATATTTTAACAAAGTTACCAACGTTTTCCAACCCGAACCGGTTAGTAGATTACTCACGGACAATTTCCTTGCAATGCAGGGGGGGGGGGGGGGGGGAGTCTGGAAAAAAATTGCAGGCACAGGGCCAAAAAAAAATATTTTCCACCCTTCAGACACCCACCCACGCCTTACCTGCATTTTTTATTATTTTTTCTGGGCAATTTGTGGGGACCCACCCCTTAAAATTTTCGAAAAAAGCATAACAGGCAGACATAGCCCTGTTTAACCGAGAATTGTTCCATTTCTTAATATTTGAGACTTGTCCCCTGATGATTCCAGCATTTTAATAAGCCTCTGAGGTTGCAAGGGAGATAATTCTAATTAGTTTGAATGGAAATAATAACAAAATCAAATAACTCTGAATAAGTCACCGAATAAGCCTGAGATAATATACTACTCAAAGTTTGCTAAACACCAAGTATATCCAACTACCTGTTTTACGTTTTAGTTGAAATATTGTGATGAAAAGAGAATATATTTTTAATTTAATTACATCTTTAATGATTTAAGTACAGAAATTAAGATTTTATTTGTGTTTGACATTATTTTTTAGCTTTTGAATACGATAACCAAGGAAAATGGATATTATTGGTAAAAGAGGAAATTTTTCTAATTTGCCAAAAAGTTGACGGAGCGAACTGGTATGGGTTCAGTATCGAGTATGAGACCCATTACTGTTAATTACAGCTTGACAACGCCTTTTCATGCTGCCAATCAGATTCCTGGTGATCCTTTGTGGGATGTTGTTCCATTCTTGGACCAGCATGGCACCAGGCTCCTGGACAATTCTTGGCTGGACTGGACGGGCTGAAATTGCAAGCTGCAACTCATTCCAGACATGTTCGATTGGATTGAGGCCAGGGAATCTTGCTGGCCAGTCCATACGCTCAATCCCCTCCCTCTGTCGGTACTCCACTACAGCATGGGCAACATGAGGACTGCATTATCGTCCATCAGAATGAATCTATCACCCACTGCACCTGCATACAATCTGACGTGGACATCCAGGATCTCATCAATATAACGTTGTGCAGTCAATGTACAACGCTCAAGGACACAGAGCTCTGTACGTCCATCCCTGCTGATGCCGCCTCAGACCATGATTGGCCCTCCACCATAGCGGTCATGATCAGCTATGTTACGCTAATTTGGGTATAAATCGAAAGATAATCTATTTCAATTCTTACAATTCAATTTATAGTAATTGATTACCTTGCTTAATTATTCATTTTTGAAAATTGTGAGAAAATAAATATATAATCTAACGTCGTTATTGAAGCCTAAAATGTTAACGTCTTCATCATTGAACACTTGCATAAACACGCCCCAATCCTCACCCCTCTAACGGTCTCGTCAATGTATACCCAGAGACGAGGTCGAGACTTCAGTACACCACCTCGGAAACCCACACGGTCGTAATAATTTATATGTATGACTTCAGCGCGTAACTCCTAAGTACCTCTGTTTTGTTATCATCAATTCTGACACGCCAGAAAATGAAACTCTCAATTTTTCCAAATCCATATCACGTCTGTCTCGAACAGGGCAAACGTGGCGTTACTGACGTGGGAACATTTTCAATGCGACAGTCTTAAAGACGCGAGGCGAGAACAACTCGAGAGCCATCAAACTGAACAATCTGGACAAACATTTGTTCATTTCTTTCTGTTCGCAGTGTAAGGTATCAATCTCTATTTCCAATATCAAATTCCGTATAATAAACAAATTATTACAACAGTCTGTCTTCTATATTCCCAACGGCGTCATGTTTGATATGGTTTATCTCGTCTCGTAAAATCAATGAAATATGAGACCCCAAATCCAGGGGCGGACTGGTTCAAGAAAAGTTACCGGAAAATGCACCATGAGGGCCCCAGATACGGAAAAAAAGTTTGATTTTCCGAACTGAACGAATGCGGCTACTTGCGTATGCGCGATCAATGGCAACCCACATAAAAGACATTTCGATGGCATTTTTGTATCATCTTCATCGATCATTCAGCAAAAATGGTTCTACCCGGAGAGGGAGGACCCATCGGGAAGACCATAGTTCGGCCCAAAGGAGAAAATTTGATTTTTAAAATTGAAAAAAAGGCTGTTTCCTTTCATCTGAGCGATCAATGGGCAGACTAGACTGCTAATATTATTAGTTACACAGTTTGTTGGTGGCCTAATATGGTATATGTGGTGTCAGTTCGCTCAAGTCCAATGTGGAATTAACTGACACCATATATACCATATTAGGCCACCAACAAACTGTGTAACGAATATATCTTACCGACTGCTGCATCGATGCACAGAACTAATAACAACAGCGATCAAAATTAAATGAGAGAATTCTCACAATGTGTTCACGTGTCTTTGCCTTGTTACAATTGATGGGAGAGTGCCTACAGGCACTCTCCCATAAATTGTAACAAAGCAAATTCATACATATCAAACAGTTTTTTCTCGAAGGTAACATGACACACATCCACAGAATATGAAGCCTTTTTAAGCTGCCTAACCTGCACTTCAGACCAAATATGGGCTTCCAACACTCATTCTTTCAACTTGAAGCGTTTACAGGCTGCCGTCATTTTGAATAATCAATGAACAAAGCGGAGATTACCCATAGCTGTCAGCGTATATTGATGTCGACAGGCAGTATATGGTTTTATATGCAGTCTGCATGTGACGTCTTTGAACCAATGAAATTCCCAGATACTTGTAGGAGGTAAGATATATCGAAATGTCCTCTCTGTGGACTGGCAATGGCAGTCCACATAGAGAACAATTCGATATACCGGTAATCCATGCAATCAGATCCATTTCGACCATTGGTCATTTTCACGAAATTTCACGCACCAATAGGTGTTGGGCTTCATCAGATTTGGGGGTCCCAGGGGGAACACAACTGGGGGCCCACCGGGAATTGTCCCGGTGGACCACACGACCAGTCCGCCTCTGCCCAAATCAATTCACTGCTGTAATAATCTGTTGTTGTTACCGATAATAAATGACTACCACTTCTGCAGTCAGTAAACATAATTTTATGTTGCAGGTAAAGTTGGAGGATGGAAAGAACACTTTTCTGTGAAACTGAACGAAAGATTTGACAAAGTGTTTCAAGAAAGAATGAAAAGCTCGAAACTTAAGTTCACATTTACGCTGTAATGTGGAGCCTATACAAGATCCATACAGGAACTGCAGGCATTATCTTAACCAGACAATTTCTTTCCACTGCAACTGAATCATAAACGTGATCAACTAAGGCGCACGTTGGAAGCGACGTGATGTATTTTAGAATTGATGGAGAACTATCGAATTTTGCGAGAATAAATATTCATATTTGGAACTGAAAATCATGCCAGGAAAAACAAAATTGTGAACAGTACAAAAATGACTAGAGTTTCTTTCGCGATACAATCAGACCTCACATTAAATATATTGTGTAGAATGTGCAGAGTCCAATTTGATTTACTACATACAGTACGTGGAGAGTGGATTGTAACTAAATCACCCGCGGAGTGGAGTTATCAGCCAAGATATAACTTTAAAATTTTGTACATATAGACAAAAAACACAAGCAATGTTTCAGACAATGGACCTCCGGGTTTAACCCGGAGGTCCATTGGCTGAAACTTTGCTTGTGCTGGTTATGCTTTGCAACAAATTGAAAATTATTGCTGGGTGGAATCTCCACTCTGCGGGTGATTTAGTGATAATACACTCTCCACGTACTGTAGGTTTCACATCTTTTGAATTCCAAGAGAAATACCAAGTCATATTAAGTTATTTTACGAATCTGATCGTTCACCAAAATAAAAATTACAGATAAAGATGACAGTGGGAACTCCAAGACACACAATTGCTCGATAGAGTTGGGCGGTATTGAAATTTCAAGTTCGGTTTCGGTATCGGTATTTTAGAATGATTCACCTCGGTATCGGTACGGTACGGTATTTTGGGTGAACATCATACGTGTACTCACACCCATACAAATATCATGTGGTATTTTTGGTATACTGCCCACATAAAGTTCACCGTTTTATAGCAGACAGAGTCGCCGAAGTCAAAATGTTGTTGAAACAACACATGCACTCGTCATTGGTCGTTTTGATGTAACAAAAGATCTGAGAGAAAATACCCTTTGTGTATTTTCTCTCAGCCTCTTTGTTACATAAAATGACCGGTGATGACTACCTTTAGAAATACATAGTCTACGGGCTGTCTTTCTCTTGAATTTTGCGTAATGTTCTGTTGTTTGTCTTTTTATTTTTTAACTAATGTCGAAAATATTTTTCAATACCGACATTTCGTTTTTTTGAGATTCCCTCGGTACGGTGAATCGTTATTGGATCGATACCGACACCGAAGGGTATTTACGGAATACTGTCCATCTCTGTGGCTCGAGAATAACGCCAATGGTCGACCGCTTAGAGAAAATCTTCTGACATTCGAACTTCTAGATAACACATCGGCATAAAGTCCGCGAAACGTAAAAAGTGAAAATATCGCCGCAAATATTCAATTAACACCAGAGCGAATTTTTTTGGTGATAGTTCCAGTGAATTTTGTTTTTGTTTTTTTTTTGTTATTTGCTCATACTTACAGAGTACGAGTACACGCTTAACCCTTTACCCAACGCAGACGATATCAAAATTTATTATTTTAAATATCACTTTTTTTTAATTTTTCAAAGAATTTCAACAAAACCATATCATGTGACCCCTCATTGGAACGAGCTCAATGAGCTCGTTCCAATGACGGGTCACATGATATGGTTTTGTTGAAATATTTTGAACAATTTAATTTTTTCAACTGCTCAATTTGCATATTACGCGGGCGGATGCGGCCGATTCGTTAGGTAAAGGGTTAAATCGACATCTCCACAAACCACAAACATTTCATGTATTAAAATAGGGCTCTCTGAATGGCTGCATGGTATGATATCGATCCTGGCTTTCTCTCAGCGAAATTCGTGTGGCCGCCTTTTCGCTATGTCGCATCGTGCCAAGTGTGAACACTACATTTCCTTTCACGAAAACTTTTTTTTTTGTGCCGCGTCAATCGCGTCACCTACGGCAATGTGTTGCGACCTTAATAATCTTTGGGCTTGGATGTAACGTAGTGTACTGTGAAGATAAAAGTGGTATTTTTCTCAATCAAATAGGGGAACACTTTCACACCATGTGTCGAAATTTCATAAATAAATGCGCTCGTGAAATACAGGAAAAATTCCAACAAGGGTCGTTGATCCTGTCCCTGTACTTTACCCGAGGTGTGTTCTGTATCAAACTTAAATTAAGTCATTGGGGCTGTGTGTTTACATTTTTGCTTGACACTGTCCAGTGTCGAAGCATTTCGTTCACGTCATAATGTCGTAACGACCAATCGTATGCGTTCTTACATGACGTTCTTACGCGTTGGCTTGATTCCACGCGTGATGTACCTAGTACACTCCTCAATCTCTCTGTTATATCGGGTATCGTTGTATACACATTGCAATCGTGGTAGAATATCATTTCCAAAACAATAATAAAGGCGCACAGTAATTCTGGTCTATGGTAGGACCATGCGAACTTCAAATGTCGGGTTGTATCGAATCTCGAATCGAATTTGGTTCACCAGATTTTGAATAGAATCGAATCCAGAATCGAATCTCAGGCTTTTCAGGTTGTGGATTTTGCACCTTCTTACAATCGTAAATATTGTTAGTCTGCACTCAAGTATTGTGTGCAATGGCGACTCGTGTAAATCAAGCAAAAAAGCGGAATATTCCAGAAGGGAATCAATATAATTTCGGGGGGACGCGGTGGCGTTGCGGTAACCGGTTCTCCTCAGATCACCGAAGTTAAGCAACGTCGAGCCCGGTTAGTCCTCGGATGGGTGACCGTCTGAGCGATCGATTCGGACTCCCGCATTGTGTCCTTGGGCAAGGCACTTAACCCCGATTGTCCACATGTGGCACGATGACGCCGTGTACTAAGGCGTACTGCTCGTCGATGGTGCACATGTCTTCAACCATTCTAACCCTGCCTGTGCTGCCGTGCGGAGTTACAATGTTGGGGAGCTGGCAGCTGCTCGTCGTTGCTCGGTGGTTCTCTCCGGGTGCTCCGGCTTCCTCCACCCATAAAACTGTTATGGTCATGATTAGCCATTGTGCATAAGTATGTGGCCTTAACCCTTTTCCCAACGCAGACGATATCAAAATTTATTATTTTAAATACCATTTTTTGGAAGTTTTTCAAAAAATTTCAACAAGGCCATATCATGTGACCCCTCGTTGGAACGAGCCCATCGAGCTCGTTCGAACGAGGTGTCACATGATATGGTTTTGTTGAAATGTTTTGAAAAATAATATTTTTTCAACTGCTGAATTTGCATATTACGCGGGCGGATGCGGCCGATTCGTTGCGTAAAGGGTTAAACACCAATAAATAAATAAATAAATAAATAAATAAATAAATAAATAAATAAATAATGTAATTTCGGAAGCGGAACCTTCCAGAACTTTTCTCTTCTATACAGGAGACCTGCTGATAGAAGAAGAGTTCAAGAGAAGACGGGGTACTTTGTTGGATTTTGAGTGGATCTCGACGATTCGGAAAATTTCTAATCGGCGCGAATCGAATCGTATCGAATCATAGGGACTATTTCGAATCGAATCGATTTTCGAAGCTTTGCAGGGCCCTTGTCTACGGTCAAAATAGATCATGTCATTGAAGTAGCTTGACCAATGTCAGTTATATTTCCCACAGACTAAGGTTTAAAAAAACGCTCACATTTTGTCAACTCTTCTAGTTTGTATGAAATCATGTATTAGTACAGGGCAGTAATGTGAGATCCTTTTCAACTCGGTCGACAATTTTCGTCAGTGGAAGAGATTTACAGTAAAGTTAGCTCCCCTTAATTTCCTAACACTTAGAGAATTGTAATTTCTTATAAAGATTAAAATTTCGAATTGTTAGCGAATTTGTGTCATCGATGTGCACATCATTTCGCAAACGTCAGGCATTTTCCTGGACAGTAATATAAAAAATACAGAAGTTAGCTTTTTACAATTTTCTGTAATAATTTCCCTGTTCACTGTATCAACAATGTGCGCATCGCGACATATAATACAGATACTGTCCTTTCCGTTAATTTTAAAATCTGGGAAGGGAGGTTTGCTCATTTTTTTCCTGGGAAGAATGCAAACGTGCATTTTAGTGAAGAAACACATCCGTTAAACAAAGAGCCAAAGCAACTTTGTATTGGTATAAGTGTGATATAGATAGAAATTCTTAATGGCGGATTATCTTGAACTAGTTGTCTCCTATAAGCTTGCCGAGAGCTGTCTGTTGTTTTCATTTATTAATAGTAACAAAGCTAAATTTAGCTTTATTTTCTGTGGATGTCAGGGCGTTTTTTTTCACAATTACTTGCTTCTTAATTGGTCATTCCTCGCACGCCCACTGATTTCATTGAGATAACGATATCGAAAATGTCGATTTTCATGCCGCGATAAGTCAGGGATGAAATATCAGAAACATGGCTGACAGGCTCGGACTGGGTCAAGAAATGAACCAAGGCGAACCCCTGACCGGAGAAAAGTTTGATTTTTCGAACTGAACGAACGCTGCTTCATTGCATCTGAGTAACCAGTGATCAGAGGACATTTCGATAACATTTGTGTGTCATCTTCAACGCTTATTTGGTAAAACTGGTATCAACAAGGAGTGGTGGGTTCGCGGACCCATCGGGCCGACCATAGTTCGGCCCAATGGGAGAATATATTTTTATTTTTCAATTAAAAGAACGTGGTTTCTTTGCTCTGAGCGATCAGCTGCAGACTAGACTGCTGGTATATCGAAACGTTCTCTCTCCATTGGCAGTCCACATAGAGGACATTTCAATACACCGGCATTCTATGCAATCAGATCCACTTCACCTGTTGTGCGTTTTTACAAACTTTCAGGCACCAACAGGTGCTGGGCTGCATCAATTTGGGGGGCCCCGGGGGCAGAGGGAATTTCCTTGGTTGACCATATGGTCACTCCGCCTCTGATGACTGATAATGTCACTTGATCGAATGGCCAGCCATATAGACCAGGGAATCTCGAATTTTGGATCGTATCGATCCTCGAATCGAATTTCATTGCGACTAGAATTTTTAAGGATTAGTGCATGGCTTGGAGTTGACTACGCCCATATAGTGCCCAATGAGGTGGTGTAGTTCCCGCCGCGAAGCGGAGGGAACTACACCACCTCATTGGGCACTATATGGGCGTAGTCAACGACAAGACATGCACTAATCCTTATAATATATCGAACACCTATCAAGAAAAACATCTGTCCGATTTGTTAATCTATTACCAAGGTAGCAGCCCTACCAACCAGCGTTATATAGAAAAAAATACCATGTAGTTTTTAAAAAACATTTCTTCTTCCAAAACACGGCTAACTTGGATTATTGATATGAGCAGAAGACAGAGTTTGAATCTGTCGGCAAGGGTAAACAAAACATTTCCCCCAAACGGAACTTTGTATTCTAGAATCGCGCAACTCGCGAATGAAAACTCAAATTTTCGAAATTTGACAACGCAATTTGATAATTTCCACACATTTGTGACACATATACATTACCGAATGGGTCAGCATGGGATACAAACTCCGAAGATTCAACTGAATTTCATTATTTATTCGTTTACTGCCCAAAACATAAAATTAAATAGCGAAATAATATGAGCAGCGAAACAAACGATTTTTCATGTCCGGACGCGTTCTCATGAAAGTTGTACCCAGGTAAGGATCATTCTCTTCGAAACGAGATATGGATCATCTTCTCAAGGAATAAAATGAACGCCTAGAAAAATGTGACTTCAACAATGGAAAAGCGATATATTTTTCCACAAAGATTTTTTTCCGGGTCGTTTTGTGGATGTTGTGCCTCTGTGAATCGATTTTTAAATTTAGCCTGATCAGTTTTATTCGCCCAGTATGAAAAGGAAACTGTTATAGTAGTGTGCTAAAATAGAAAATGTGTAGTGCCTGGGTGTAGTACCTGGTCAGTTCTGTGGATGCAAACTACACGAAATAGGGTATCATCTTTCAGCCAATCAGAATGCAAGGAAGTCACATGAGATATAATTTATATACATATTGCAGCTTCTGACAACAATAAACTTTGCCAGTTTCCATCCATGTGTTGTATTGAGCGGCGACTCGTTCGTTTCGTCAAGTCAATCAAAATCGGTATATTTCATTTCAGAAATGCAGGGTCGAGGAGAGGGTGGGGTGCTCGGGGTAGTAGCCCCGGGGCCCAGAACTTGGGGGGGGGGGGGGATTGGCCCAGGAGTCCACGATTTTTGGATCAAGCCTTTGTCTCCCAATGTTCTGACTCCTGTGCTAAGGCTGTCCACCCCCCTCCCGAGCGCGAATCAACAAGATAAGTTGTGCGTCGTATTGGAATACTAGATATCACTCATGCAAAGAAGGAATGGGAGTGCCCGTGGAGATGCTCAATCTGTTAACCCTTTACTTAACTTGAAAAAAGCAGACGACACTTGCAAACAAAATTATTGAATATCAATTTTTTTCATTTTTTGCGTCAAAAAACGTAGCTTATAACCCATCACTTGAACGAGCTCAATGAGCGTTGAGCTCGTTCCAATGAGGGATCATATGCTATGTTTTTGAGGCAACAAAATGAAAAAAATAATTACAATCGAAAGGCAATTTTTGTGAATAGCGCTGACCGGTTTTGGAAGTTACGTTGCGTGATGGGTTAATAGACTGTTATCTGTATACATTTGCACCAGACCAGAGTTATCACTTCAGGAATTCTTCTCTTCAAGACCTTCGGCATCTGCATCAATATCCCGACACTTTCGAAGAGGCGGGGCGTCACAGAATTAACCCTAGGACCCGAAATTTCCTCTCAGCGGTCCTGCAGAAACGGAATGCCCCAGCCGCTGCTAAAACCTCATCCACAATTTAGTCGACCAATATTTCGCATGATTTACAAAATGCACCAACGACATAAGTTTAAAACATTCGCCAGAAAAACACCTCTTCATGAGAACTTTGTCGAGGCATTGATCATCAGGTGCACATCAGACTTATGATTATTTACAAATTACAAATGCCCAGACGCTTTATGATGTTTAACCCTTTACCTAACATGAAAAGCAGACGACACTTGCAAAAAAAAAAATTCTTGAACAACTAATTTTTTTCATTTTTTGTCTCAAAAACATAGGTTATGACCCCTCATTGGAACGAGCTCGAAGAGCTCGTTCCAATGAGGGGTCATAACCTATGTTTTTGAGACAAAAAATGAAAAAAATATTGAAAATTAACTGACGATTTTTGAGAATAGCGCTGGCCGGTTTTGGCCGTTACGTTGGGTGAAGGGTAAAAGTGTTTCTTTTTATATTATTGGATGAAGACAAGTTCTCAACAGACATAGAGGAAACCTTTGTAGTTCGTTTGAATACTTGAATTACCCCATGAGTGACTAGAAAGAAAAAACGGAATTTTCACGAGCGCCAGAAAGCCGCGCGTGAAAATTCCTTATTTCTTTCCAGTCATCCAGTCGCGAATGAGATGATTCGGGTATTCAAACGAAAATCGTAGGTATTCTTTTTATCATATGCCTCCAGATATTAATGAAATGTTTGCTGTTTTGGGGCAGTTGTAATGTTTTACTGAGAATTTCGCCCAAATGATATTAAAAACAACAACAATTGAATGAAATCGCTACAAGTTCAATCAGCTGATCGACGGTGAACCACCATAAAGGCCAAATTGAGTGTTTCTGCGGAACAAAATAGTTCCTTTTCATTCTTCCTTAAAGTGATGTTCAAACAAAAATGTAAGTATTCTTCTAATTATATGATCATCAATTTTGCTCAGTAAGGCTATTTTTGTAGAAAATGTCATTGTTTACAGTGAAATTTCAGAGAAACCTTGTTGAGAACAACGACCGGTTGATTTGAAACGTATGAACGTAATCGCGGTCGCACCGAGAGAGAAAAAATGATTTTTAAATACGACTTTCCTATGCATCGTGTCGGTCAAAGAAATCGACATATTGCATTTTCCATTTCAGCAATTTCCCGGGGTTTTTTGCGGCTAGCATGTAATAAAATATGGCGTTCCATCTTTTCAAAGAAACTGTGCGTTAGTTTTCGTTGACCGTTTCAAATATGTGGTACTGGGACGGCACTGTGCGTTTTAAAAGATAAGTGATAGACTTTTTAATGACAAGGTCACTCTGTTTATGAGTGGCCTGTAAAGCACAGGGCATCTGAAATTAATTGTGATTTATTGGATTCGAGTATTAATTTTGTTGTCACCTCCTTTGTACAGCTGGGAGGTTTTAATTTTTCATATTCGGGTTCGGTTCGTTTTAGTTTGTTTAGTTTTTCGGTTCAATTTTTCTGTTGTTAACAATATAATAATAATAATAATAATAATAATATAGTTTATAGCCGTGAATCCACCTAGGTGCTCTCAGGCTTTACACTGATAAATAAACAAATGTGTTGTGTAAGCTGTCGATTAGTTGTATACAGGAGATCGCGTAAAGAGGCGGGTCTTTAGTGACGATTTAAATTTCGTAAGAGATTGAGGTGTCTTCAGGTGATCAGAGAGACGGTTCCATAAAAATGGTGCCGCAATCGAGAAGGCCCGTTTGCCTACTGTCGTGGCATTTCGAAAAGTGGCATTTCAATATAGAGTAAATAACGCTTTCGGATCCGTAACTTGGACACAATCCCCAATAGTTTATACGACACCACTCAACACAGAAAGCCCTCTGTTTTTAAGGATCTCCATTGGGCTCAGCCTAACTTTCCTTTGGTTATTCTTAGGGGATCTTGGGATTCATTGGGTCCAGCCTAACTTTCCTTTGGTTTTTCTTAGGGGATCTTGGGATTCAGTTACTAAGCCTATTGAGACAGAAAAAGACATAAATAGAGGATATGGAATGAGTGTTTTTCTCATATAATATTTATGAAACGAGTCTAAGAATTTTCCGTTTTGGCGAGCCTCTGGCGAGCCCAAACGGAAAATTCGGACGAGTTTCATAAATATTTTTTGAGATAAACACTCATTTCCTATTCTATTTATCATATGACACACACACGCACAAATTAGCCACTTAGTATGACTTTTTAAGCCATCACCTAACTTGAGTTGCAGACGGCACTTGGAAAAAACATCCTCGTATAGCTAATAATTTTCATTTTTTTGCTTCCAAAACATAGGTTATGACCCCTCATTGGAACGAGCTCGTTCCAATGAGGGGTTATAACCTATATTTTGGAAGCAAAAAGTGAAAATATAAAAAAAAATGAATGGCGTTTTTCTTGTAGGTAAAAGATTAATACAATATAACCCACCCTAAATAGGACAGATAACGTAAATTCTCCCCACTGAAATTATGCATATGTGACCCAGTTGTATTTTGTTTAGCCAATCAAATTGTCCAGTTTTGAAATTGACCAATGAAAGCTCCAGACTCTAATTATGCAAATTATGAAAATTTGGCTCAATTGTATTTTGTTCAGACAATCAAATTGTCTAGTTTTGAAACTGACCAATGAAATTGACGGAAGGCTTTATTTATCACTGATTAATATGAAAACAAAACATCAAATGTTTCAAAGTGAACAAAACGGACGAGTCATATGACAAATTAGAGTAGCAAATGAATAGAGGATATTCAGTGTTTCCGGCGTCCATGTGTGAAAGAGTGTAAGAAGCAGCAAATGAGATATACCTAATGCGCTCACTGATTCAATCCGTAGATAAACCAGTTGGACCTCCGTTCGTGACTCTCGGTCTCATGGTTTGAGTTTTTTCTGGTGAAAATCTCACATAGCAAGTGCGCCGGTGGAGTTCTACTCTCACATTAACGTGAGTAAAGGACAATACTTACACACTTTATGTGGCAGGAAATTATCACTTCTGGACAATTATTTCGCCACAGTTGCTGTGGACTTAAAAGAAGTCGCGCGCTCAAAAACATCAGATGATCCATACATCAGAACTATACTCTAATCCACGCAAAGTGTAAATCCACCCAACCCACACTGCTGTTCAAAGCACAACCACCCTGTACTCTTTGAAATCGAAAGCCCGTTTTTCCAATCCACGATGACGATACGTTTAACACTTGACTCAACATAACGACGAAACCGGACAGCGCTGTTCACAAAAATCACCATTCAATTTTCATTTTTTGGTCACAAAAACATAGCTTATGACCCCTCATTGGAACGAACTCGTTGAGTTCGTTCCGATGAAGAGTCATAAGCTATGTTTTGACGTAAAGAACGAAAAAAATAGTTATTCAAGAATTTTGTTTGCAAGTGTCGTCTGCTTTTCTTGTTAGGTAAAGGGTTAAACGTTCATGAAATAAGTGAATTTGAGTGGCACACTAATCAATATGTCCAAGGATGCACGTCGAATATATTTATTGGTCTTCATGAAATAAGTGAATTTGAGTGGCACACTAATCAATATGTCCAAGGATGCACGTCGAATATATTTATTGGTCAACCCCCAAATAACGAATATGGACTCTTCAACAAACCACTTAATTTTTTGCACTTGTGAGTGTGCTGAGGCGTGAACCGCATATATCGTATGTTTCCTGCGTAAGCAGAATGAAGCTTGTCCAAACTCTTCGTAGAGTGGAATTTTCACTTGAACAATATGTCCCAATAAAAGCAGAAACAACAAGAGTCGTTCAAAGCAACCAATCATCCACCCAGTGGTTCTTTGCCAATACTCCATCTTTTTCGACCCGAAAAACTGTGCGACACGTTTATCAACAACAACTCGACGTGCTCTCCCTTTGACCATACGCATCTGTTTTTTTTTATATTGGAAGATTTTCCTCCAGTTTTTAGGAATCTTTGGTTTGGTAACGAACTGTCTTCTGTCATATATCCTGCAGTAAGTAAGTAAATATTTTTTTTATTCAACAGAATACAACTGATCAAATTGTTTTATTCAATAATTATTCACAGAAACAACGGAATTCTGTTTGGAAGCAGCATAGCTAGATTGACCATCTTCCTGCTGTTAACCTTTTACCCAACCCATAAGCTATGTTTTTGACGCAATGAATTGAAAACAATAGTTAATTTCGTTTGCAAGTGTCGTCTGTTTTTCGTGTTTGGTAATGGATTAACAAAAATATGAACTTAAGCGTGAGACAGTATATATCAGAAGCGGCCTTGCGATTACCGAATAAGAAAAATAATATGAGTCTTATGTGGCTCTTTGTAATTAGTATTTTAGCTTTATCCCGGGACCCAGCAGTTCTCACCCCAATCAGCACAAAAGGACCCGTTTGATCAGATATCTAATGGCATCACAACCGGATGGAGACTTGAATAAGAAGAAAATGGAATTGAAATGAGGTTTATACCGCGTTGAGGTGGACGAACCATTGGACATAATTATATTACTTCATCACGTATTGGTGTTAAAAGTGTTGAAGGTGATAAAGTTGTTTAAAAACCCTTTACCTAACGAATCGCCCGCGTCCGCCCGCTTAATATGCAAATTCAGCAGCTGAAAAAATATTATTTTTCGAAAAATCTCAACAAAACCATATCTTGTGACCCCTCTTTGGAACGAGCTTGTCGAGCTCGTTCCAAAGAGGGGTCACATGATATGGTTTTGTTGAATTTTTTCGATAAAATTTAAAAACTGATATTTAGAATAATAAATTTTGATATCGTCTGCGTTGGGTAAAGGGATTTAAGGTGTTGACGAAAAGGTAATGGGGAAATGGTAATAGCATGAGTATACTTACCTCCCCACCGCCTTCCCTTCATTCTGTCACATACAATCGCCAATGACGAAAAAGCAAACAGAAGTTAAGAAAGATAAGGATGAAAGGATGAAAAGAGATGAGACGAGATAACAGACCTTAATATCGAGACCAGCCCTTCAGACGTTTCATGAGAATTATTTTGTTTTCGATTATGAAATCTGTAATTGTTCATAATTGTACATTTGTAAACAAATATTATTGTAACAGCTGAAGGGGGACTGGCATGGCAAAGGAAGAATCAGCAATATTAGCTGCAAAAGCATCCATCATTCAGCCAGTGGACCAGTTGAAGGTTTATTGTCTGAAACCTTTCCAAAACGTCTTCATATTGTCTCACAGAACACAGTCAGGGTGGAAACTCCATTCATGCTGTATGTCAGCTAAGGCCCACTGTTCATTCACTTCAGTTTTAAACAGAGTCCAAATTCTGCTAATGATCTGTTAGTACAATGAATATTCCGATAGTTAAAAGTCGCTTCGCGGCGGTTCGTTCTGGGTGGTCCATCTTTTTCGCCCGAACAAAGACTGTTCCACACGTGCTACCAGCAGCTATAACAATCGGTAGTTATCTCCCTTAGACCATAACCATTGTACATTTGTTCACCTGATGTCATGAACACATCAAAAGAACAAACGCCGCCCATTTCCGAAAACGGCCAAACGAAACGTCGCATTCTGTCCTTGATCAATTTGCAAGCTGCAGTGACAGCCGATGAATCGAATGTCAATTGGATAAGGTTTTTGTTCATTCAAATCCATCAAAATTAACAAAATCAAAGCTGTTCTGTAAATGGGGAGTGATTTTATAACACTCAAGTTCTGACTTTGAAGCGAATATCTCTCAGATAACGGCAGATAATTTCTCAAAAATACGAATAAATTACCTATCTCGACACATTTTTCATTATATATTATATTTTTTCTTTTGTTTACGTATCGAGCTGTCACAGGTGTTTGCTTATCACACCTACGTTTTGTTTAGGTTTTTATTTTAAGCAGACGTCAGAACTCTATAAATGAGACCGAATTTTTAAATGAATGGATTCTATGTCACAGAGGCGTGTAATAAACACAGAAGGTTACGATGTGTGAATGCGTTCGTCAATACGGCACTCATTCCATCGCTGTGCCACTTGTTTTATCCTTCCGCACGGACACTCATGCCCAAATTGACGAACGCATTCACGCAACGTGACGTCCTATGTATATCTGCCCATGCCTTTGTAAACGCTCAACTGTCGAAAAAGAAACGCAAAATTATTGCAGGCCTGAAACTCTTTGTATTTCCCCTTTCTGGTTCAGTGTTGGATTTTAAATATTTTATAAACGAAATCTTTATCCAACGGGTATAAAATGTGTTGCGGGACGCGACCTTTGAAACTCGGTTCAGTGAACTTCAGTCCTATGAATTTTCCGGGCATTAGCACTCCCGTTCCAGAGATTAAACCATAGCTACCATGTTGGTCTTGGAAGAAGCTGACATTCGTAGTAATCTCATAAACGATAATATACAAGCATTGATACCATGGTCCATGAATTTCCTGGGTACCGTGATTGACTTTCAGAACCTGTAGCTGCAGAGCTGTGAAATTCTAGTTCCCGGTATTAACCCTTTACCCAACGAATCGCCCGCATCCGCCCGCGTAATATGCCAACTCAGCAGTTGAAAAAAATATTATTTTTCAAAAAAATTCAACAAAACCATATCATGTGACCCCTCGTTGGAACGAGCTCGTCGAGCTCGTTCCAACGAGGGGTCACATGATATGGTTTTGTTGAATTTTTTTGAAAAAATTTAAAAAAATGATATTTAAAATCATAAATTTTGATATCGTCTGCGTTGGGTAAAGGGTTTAAACCTTACTGCCGGACCGATTCCAGTAATATTTCATGTGAGTGATGATTGTGATGGACCATTTCAGTTTTCTTGCAATGTGTTGGTTCCATTGGAAGGTGTGGGGCATAATTGCCCCAATTTAAAAAAAAAACTTTTCTTCTCATGATCCGATGAATAGAATAAGTTGATATTTGGTATCTAACTTTCATTTTAAGTTGAGACTAAAATTTTACTGAGGGAAGTTTGAGGGGCAAGATCTTCAGTTTTATTGAAGAGGCAAGATTTTTGGCTCCGCCCGAAATTTCCATTTTCAGAACCGATCGGTTGAGTTGAATGACATTTGGGACGCGGTATGATAGGGCCGTAAGTACTTGATTACCCGTGAGCATCTCAGAAGTTGGAAATAGAAAACAGTTTCAAACACCCATATTTCCAAAACTATACTGAATAGCGAATTGCTATCTGGCTCGAATCTTCTTCATGGCTAGTCGAATCGGATGGGTGAGAGAATTCTATCAGTATTGTCATGGGGTACCTATGGGAACGCCCATTTCAACTTTGTCGGTAATGGAAATTCTCCAAATCACTCTCTTAACCCTTTACCTAATATGAAAAGCAGACGACAGTTCCAAAAATAATTCTTGAATAACTATTTTTTTTCATTTTTTGTCTCAAAAACATAGGTTATGACCCCTCGTTGGAACGAGCTCGACGAGCTCGTTTCAACGAGGGGTCATAACCTATGTTTTGGAGAAAAAATGAAAAAAATAATGAAAATTAATTGGCGATTTTTGATAATAGCGCTGGCCGGTTTTGGCCGTTACGTTAGGTAAAGGGTTAAGAACCATTGCCATCTGTCTTCTTCATCCGAGGCACAATGTTAAATCAGAACAAACTTTGCACACTTCATCTTGGAGGAGTATACTCGTTCCAATGCCTGAAAAGCCTAAAGTCCTTAAAAAAACTTCTCATAAACCACCAGTAAGAGTGCTTTGATATTTGGTATGTGACGTGATGGTAAAGATTTCGATTTCTAGGTCAATAGGTCTGAGTCATTTTGAACCAAATTTGGAAGGCGATATTACTGAGTCGTATGTATGTATACTTGATTCGTACAAAAACTTTGTCCCTTCATCCCCATGGGGAGCAAACGGGCTAACAATAGGATAAAATTATCAAACGCCCATATTTACAAAACTGCTCGGAACAAGAATTGTTGTTTTGTAAGATGCTTTCTTTGGCCCCCATGGAACGAATTGAACCAAACAGTTGCTATCGATTATGTCAGGGGGTGGGGGGGGGGGCGTACTGGGACGCATATTTTAACAACGTCGGTAATGGAAACATGCTGAGTCACACTCTTTCTTGTAACAACTGACTTCAGTCCTCTTCAAAACGTTGCAGCAATTCTTGCGGGTTGGGAAATGCTGAAAAGCCTACAATTCTGTAAAAAAATCTCTAATAAGAATGCTTTGATATTTTGTATCCAACTTCATTTGAAGAGAACAATATAAATTTGCTCAGAGAAAGTTTCTACGTCAATATTTAGGCTAGCCATTGGAGCATAGCCACTTTGGGTCCCACCCGAAATTTATATTTGAAGAACCCATGGTTCACCTCAAACGAAATTTGGTAAGCGGTGTTATTGGATCACATGTGACGGATTCAGGTAAAACAACATTTCCCAACATCCGCGTGGGAACCCCAGGTGCTGAAGATAGAAAACAAAAAGATTTCAATGCCCATATTTTGAACAGTCACCTAGACTAAATACTTTGATATTTGCACTTAATATCTTAATCATCATTGCCCCTGAAATGTATTTCTACATTTTAATGCATAGTACCAGCTTGACTTGGCTGGAAATTAGCTACACATATTTTTGTTTCTCTTTGTCTAGCGATTGTTTGTTAACCATTTACCTAACATGAAAAGCAGACGACACTTGCAAAAAAAATTCTTGAATAACTAATTTTTTTCATTTTTTGTCTCAAAAACATAGGTTATGACCCCTCATTGGAACGAGCTCGACGAGCTCGTTCCAATGAGGGGTCATAACCTATGTTTTTGAGACAAAAAATGAAAAAAATAATGAAAATTAATTGGCGATTTTTGAGAATAGCGCTGGCCGGTTTTGGCCGTTACGTTGGGTAAAGGGTTAAGAGGGTTTCTTGTCTATTGATTAGTATGGGTTTATTATCGGGCAACTCTTGAGGTTAGAAACTCAACATTCAGGTGATCACTACAAGTTCCTCCGGGGACTCTTGTTGTTTTCGTTTTTTTTTTTTTTTTTTTTGGGGGGGGGGGTGGGGCGGGGCGGTTTTGTTGGGTGTTTATGTTTTTTAGCGAGGAGGGAGGGATGAGTTTGCTATCCAGGAGCCAATGCTATGAAACTTTTCCAATTACGTTTTCTAGAATTATATTTTCTACCTTTGAATATAACTGACTAAATTGAATCATTAGCATTTTAAAAGACATGGCAATTTGCCAGTTGCCAAGTTGCCAGATCTTTTATGATGCTAATGGTTCATTTCAACCCATTTAAAGTCATCAATAGAATATACAATTCTAGAAAATACAATTATAAAAGTTTTATAGTATTGGCCCCGGGTCTCGCCAACGAGATAAGTTATGACAACATGGAATAATAAGTAATAAGAAGGAAATGTTGTTTTTTGGTGGGTTGCCTCTTACTTCAAAACTAATATACGATCCTTTTGTGATCAACGTTAGGGCACTGCGAAGCTTCGAGATTCGATTCGATTTCGAAGCTTATGTTGTTATTTGTTTCGATTCGAAATTGGCTGTCAGATTCGATTTCCTTCGAATCTTTTCACTGGAATTTCGTTTGGTATCAGTCATTTCAGTCGTCTCACAAAACGTATAGCTGAGATAGAAATTGTACATAAATAACGTTGAAAACAAAGACTGAATGTAATTCCCGCTATATTAACATAAAAAAACATCTGTACCCATGCGGCCATCTATGCTAATTACAGTTTCACTAGCCAATACCACTGCTGAAGGAAAACTTAAAGTTCCCAAGAAAAATAACGACGATGAGCTCGCGGTTGCTAACGGCTAGATCCGTGCAGCGCCCATTACAGAATTCTCGCACCCGTACCATATAAAGTATGTACACCTCTTTCAGGTAATATTCTCACACACCCCGTTGTACTTCGTACACCCGGGTTGTGTTAACTCTTTACCTAACATGAAACACGACACTTGCAAACAAAATTCTTGAACTATTTTTTTTCATTTTTTTTGCCTCAAAAACATAGGTTATGTCCCCTCGTTGGAACGAGCTCGAGGAGCTCGTTCCAAAGAGGGGTCATAACCTATGTTTTTGAGACAAAAAATGAAAAAAAAAGTTCTTCAAGAATTTCAAAAAATGAAAATATAATGAAAATTAATTGGCGATTTTTGGCTCACCAACGATAGTTGTGTGAGCCTATGGCATAGCCCTCATGTCGGCGTCGTCAGCATCGGCGTCCGGATTCATTCATTTTGAACTTTTGTGCGCAGGTTTTGATTTTTTTTTATTTTGCTTTTTTTTTTATGTCAGCATGCTTTTCAGGGATTGCAATATTTTATTCAACCCTTTCCAGGTTTAGTTACAAAAATCCTTACAGAGTAATATTACAGCTACATCATCAAGGCATGCCCTCGACGAAGGCATGTTTTGATGATGCAGTTGAAATATGTTATCAGTCGGGACATCAAGGCGCCTGTATTCGATTCGAGGTTCGATTCGATTTCGAATAATAGACTCGATTCGATTCGAATCGAAAATATGTGATTCGTAGGGCTCTAATCGTTGTGCAAAAAAAACTGAGCTCGACTTGGCTTTACTTCGGTGATCTGACGAGAACCGGTTATTTATTTATTTATTGGTGTTTAAGGTCACATATTTCTACACAATGGCTAGCCATGACCGTGACAGTTTTACGGGTGGAGGAAGCCGGAGTACCCGGAGAGAACCACCGAGCAACGGCGAGCAACTGTCAGCTCCCCAACATACCAACTTCACACAAGCAGGGTTAGCATTGGTTAAAGACAGGTGCACCATCGACGTGCAGTACGCCTTAGTACACAACGTCACTGTGTCCCCCACGTGGGCAATGGGGGTGAAGTGTCTTGCCCAAGGACACAACGCGGTTGCCACAGGTGGGATTCGAACCGAGGACCTCTCGGCTTGCAGCCTGCACCTCTACCAACTGATCCACCGCGCCCCCTACGAGAACCGGTTACCGCAACCGGTTTCCGGTTATTGTACATAAATAATGTTGAAAATAAAGGCTGAGCGTAATTCCCGCTATATTAACATAAAAAACACCAGTACCCACGCCGTCATCCATGCTTTTGATACAGTGGTGCGTTGTGTGTCTTGGAGAATCAGGGACACTATATTCAAACTTGTAAAAGTACCTTAATAAGTTTTACTGGCGAGACAATTCATATAGGAGATAGGGTGCATGTCTCTCGAAACCACAACGGAACTGTAGTATAGAAACACCACAACCGAATCTCTATTTTCAAAAGTAAAATCGGATGTGTCCACATGTTCTATTTCAAGTTTTCGGAATATTCTCATGAAACAGTATTGTTCTCACTTTGTGAGTCTGAATATTTATTATTATTGACGAAAATGTTTGAGTCGATGGTGTGAAAAGGAAATCGGCGAAGTGTACCATACAAAGTATGTATACCTCTTTTAGGTAATATTCTCACACACCCCGTTGTACTTCGTACACCCGCGTTGTGTTAACCCTTTACCTAACATGAAAAGCAGACGACACTAATAAACAAAATTCTTGAATAACTACTTTTTTTTAATTTTTTTGTCTCAAAAACATAGGTTATGCCCCCTCGTTGGAACGAGCTCGACGAGCTCGTTCCAAAGAGGGGTCATATCCTACGTTTCTGAGACAAAAAATTAAAATGTAAACAAAATTAATTGGCGATTTTTGAGAATAGCGCTAGTCGGTTTTGACCGTTACGTTGGATAAAGGGGTTAAATGTACCATACTGGATGCATTTGTTACAGACCAATCGGGAAGCTTATATGATTTTAAAAGGGTAAAATAATTTTGTACTGTGCCCATTCATGAGATAATTGTTGGTATCCGCCCAATGAACACTACCTACTCTGTATAATTCAGCTTATATTTTCTAGATTCTTCTGCCAGGTTGAACTTATATCTGTTTGCCAGCGAAAACCTTTTTATAAAAATCGAACATAGCATTTTGTGTGTATTTTTGCGCAGTGTTCCATCTTCTTCAGGAAGTAATTAAAACGTGTGCAGCGTGAGAGAAATATAAAACCTTGTTTACTGAGCATTTAAATTTTGTTTTCTCTCAGTAGGCAAAAACTGATGGAGCATCGAGCTCATCATTATCGACTAGCACAATTCAATAATATTTTGAGTGTAACTGGAAAGAACAATGCTTTGAACAGAAACTCGGTTTCTTTATCCACCAGACTGTGATCCTGTCGTGGCGCATTAACACCTTTGGGTCGAGATGAATAAAATATCAAGACCGAATCAAGAAAACGTACGAACGAAAATAGCCTCTGAGATACGTTCTCGCATTTATCTTGTCGATTTATTTATTTATTTATTTATTTATTTATTTATTTATTAGGATTTATCGACACATTAACAGCCAGGGTCATATCATGTCGGTGACAGTTTTACGGTTGGAGGAAGCCGGAGTAAACGGAGAGAACCACCGAGCAACGACGAGCAGATGTCAGCTCTCCAAGATCGTTACACTGAACTCGGCACCGCGGCAAAGGCAGGGTTAGATTGGTTGAAGACATGCGCGCACCTTCGACGAGCTCGTTCCAACGAGGGGTCATAACCTACGTTTTTGAGACAAAAAATGAAAAAAATAATGAAAATTAATTGGCGAGAATAGCGCTGGCCGTTTTTTCCCGCTACGTTAGATAAAGGGTTAAAAGATCTTTGAAAATGCCAATGGTTCATTTCAACCCATCTGAAGTCAAAACTAGAAAATACATTTCTAGAAAATACAATTGTAAACGTTTATATTATTGACCCCAGATCGCGACTCAGTCGTAAAACTGTCCGGTAGAAAGTGACCGTGGTTGTCGAAAATGTCGTTAAACCCAACAAAAAATATTTAAGTATTGTATTTAATGGCGACTCGTCTGTTTCAAGATAGGAAATAAGCAATCTGTCATTTGCAGAATGAGGTCCCCAGAAGGTGAATGTGGTGACCCATAGAGTGGGCTAGAAACCCCCATTTACCTCTTTAAATTTGGACCTGAGACCTTAATTCATACTGAGGTTTACAGAGGGTAAACTTAGTAATGCTACCCTGCTGTGCAAGGTAGCATCACAAAATTCACCCTCTGGTGACATTCCGCAAATGACAGATTACAGGCTTGGTCTGTTTGGGCAAATCAGTCGAAAAAGTGGAATATTCTTGAACGGGGTCGAGCGGAGATGTTTGGACGGATTGTGGGAATATGTGTCGACATTCCGACAATTCGAATTTTCCAAATCATCGCTACGATGTCGAATAGAAGCGAACTCCGAAGCTTCGCTCAGCCCTGGTCACTGCCTGTACGACAATGATTACAAATAAAGTTGCATAAACGTTAGAAACTATATGACTCTTGACTGTCGAAAATGTCGTCATATTATGACGTACGAACAGGATCATAAATCAGTGAATTAAGCATGATGCTAAAATAATGATACTCAATTAATATAGTAAGATACGCAAATAATATAGTATGATACTGAATTAATTCAGTATCATACTCAAATAATTAAGTATCATACTTAATTATTTATGCAGCATTTATGAAATCATACCAATTAATATAGCATCATGCCACATTATTAGAGTATCATACTTAAAAAACAATTATGACCTTCCCGTACGTGAACCTGATTTTAGTCCGGCCGCCAAACGCCATTTTTTTCACCAAACCATGTTTTGATGTATTAAGTTTTTTTCTCAACGGTTTGTATTAGTTCAGACACCCCTCTTTCTAATTTTTCTTACTGGACAGCTGACAACATTGAGCATTTTTTTAATTGGGCCTTAAAGTGAGGTACTGTTGAAGGGGTCGAAAATTAATGTGGAAATTACAGATCCGAATGATTATTTCATCTTAACTCACTATATGAGCACAAAACGTGATGTAATTGTGTTTCGATATAGTAACTACATCCGCATTGGGTATTTGGTAGAAATTGAACGGATATTACACCGCTATTTATATCTATCAACGCTATTTATATCTAACAACGCTCTTTATATGTGAACGCGTTTGGAGATTACGTCATATAACTGTTCTTTCTCTTTGATTTCTTAGAGCGAGGACGCACTATTGCAACAGCGCAATTGTGTCTCACTACACACCTCGTAAACTTACAATTTTGTCTCGCCTTTTATCACTAGCGTTTCTATTTCTTCAACTTCACTCGATACAGCATCAGGTTCGGGCGACCTTTGCTTTGAAACGACATAGACTAACTCCGTCATGTCAGATGCTTGTTTTTTCTCAACCACGTTCGGTTGTGCTGAATCGAGGAGCAAAGATCCTCTAACGAACGTGAAAGCAAAGCGAATTGAGAATATACTCAGGTGTAGTAGGATTTATAACGATGACTTACAAATAGCTTTGCAACATGGGTACGATGCAGACTCAGATTTGACTCTGAGTTGCCATAAATACTGTGTTGAGAAGTATTTTCACCCGAAGAATGTGAAGCAAGCAAGCATTGCTCATAGCACATCCCTAGATTCTGATGCTCCGCCCGAAAAACGACCCAAACGTTCACATGACGAATTTACTTTCAGGCATCATTGCCTATTTTGTGGTGATGACTGCATAGTTGACCGGGATTCGAAGAATCCTTCAAGGTGGAGGCCCGCCTACCTGTTTCGCCATATAGGCACACATACACCGCATATGTCAGTTAGTGATGAAATAATTGGCATTTGTTGTCGGAGGAACGATAAATGGTCCGAAGAAGTAAAGCTTAGAGTGTGTGGTGCTGTTAGCGACTTACATGCTGCCGATGCTCCGTACCATGTCGACTGTAGGTCGAAATTTACGAATCCAAAATCGGTAGAATCAGCTGCAAAACAGACAATTGATCTTTCGTCACCACATAGTCAGGCCATACAATCTGTCATGTCTTGCATGAAAAATGACACACCCCCCACGTGGAGTTCTGTCGAATTATTTGATCTGTATCTGCAATCTGGTTGGACTTACAATTCTCGTCGATCATTTGTGTCTGATCTAGACGATAGCTGCGGAGATGACATTTTGGTGTTGTCTTCCCCGGGAATCGCCACCGGTTTGGCAGACAAATCCAGAGCAGGCATCTTACTTAGGCACGTTAAAGACTCGGATGATGACAATATTGACAGTTCCATAAAGATTCTCAGTAAAACAATTGGCAAAGAATCAAAGATATGGATCATGACAAAGATAACTACGCCACTGATGTCAACAGCGAGAGCGTATCCTCGTTCGTTAGTGGTACACTTCTCACATTACTAAGTCTTTTAGCTCCACAGTTGGACCACACTTTACCTGCTCTGATCATAGGAAACATAGTGACATCAGCGTTGTGTGGAAAATACACACCGCTTCAAATCCCGTTGGCAACGCTGTTAAGAGATTCTAAAGAGTTGGTAAAAGCCATGCATGATTTTGGTGTTACACGCTCATATGACGAGCTATTGAGATTCAAAAAATCTGCGGCAGTTCTGGCTGCAAAGAATGCAAATGATTCACCGATTTCGGATGCCAACAATGGCCTCGTACAAGTGGTTGTTAACAACTTTGATGCTGAAATTGCTTCTCAAAATGGGAAGCTTAGCACCCATTCATTGGCAATCGCGATGGCTCAAAAGGACAATAATGATTCCGTTGAGTCTCAGACGATCCCGAGATTGAAAAAAGTCAGATATGACAAAACCAACAGAGTACGAATTGGATGTTGTGCGTTTCAATGGACTCAAACGACCCGACATGCCCGCATCACATGTATGAAACACTGTTCCCCTTCTTTCAACATTGTGTCGCAGTGCAATGTCATTACGCAGAGCGATAGAACTTGACTTCGCATTTTTGAAAGATATGGTCAGTGACCAGAACTGTCCGGAGTTCAATGGGTATAATACCCGCATGACGAGAGACTCGGGTCAAGCAACGAACCCAAAAACGAACGCAGCATACCTCCCTCTAATAGACATGACACCTGCTGATCCAGACACTATCGTGATAGCTATGGAAAAGGCAGAGCAACTATCGTCAGATGCAGGACAGCCGTTCACTATATTTACTGCCGATCAGCAGTTATACAAGATAGCAGTTCAGGTGTTATGGTCTTATCCAGACAAATTCGCGGCATTTGTTCCTCAGTTGGGTGGTATGCATTTGCTCATAGGTTTTATTGGTTCATTTGGAACGCTCATGGCCAATACTGGACTTTGAGATATACTTGAGTCAGCATTCGGTGGGGTTGAAAAGATGTTGGCTGGTGAAAAGTTTCCATTGAATGTGAGAGCCATGCGTTTGTTATCAGAAGAACTTTTGCGAACAGCTTTCGAGAATAATGACTTGCAATGTGCAGAAGATTTATTTGCATTGCTAGAAGAGAACGCGTGCAAAAGTCGCACGACAAAAATGTGGGTTGATGCTTTTTTGGAAACCATGCTTCCTCATGATGTTGTACGTACGAGCGGAGAGAGAAGGTGACTGGCTTTTGAACATCGAAGCTGTGAAAAGCATGCTTCCTTATTTCTTTGCTTCTGGTCATGCAAATTACGCAAGATATGGGCTTTACTATCTGCGGCAGATGCAAAATATGCCACCGGATATTTTATCTCATTTCTCGAAGGGTGAACATGTGGTGAGACACATACCTGGTCTATGGAATGGCAAATGGAGCGATATGTATATCGAAACTAACTTCATGCGATATGGCCATGGCAAATCCGGTATAACAGGGATCACATTAAAGCCAGAAACAATAAAAACCTGGGCATTGAGTTTGCATGCATGTGGGAAGTTAGCTACCGGTATATCAAATTTGCGAGAAGATCGAGATAGTGACAAATTACAGATCGCACATACGGAAGAGGCCAAGTCTAGATTTGCAAGTGATTCTGTCGACCGTATGGGTCTGAAAACTAAACTAGGAATCTGTATCGACCCTGTGGATGCAAACGGACACCCCGAGACCGTAATTAACATCGCAACTGGTAGGATAGGCCCAACGTCTGTCAGTGTCGATAAGATTGTCAGACTCGGAGTTCAGAAAATGACGGAATTTGAAGAGGCCTTCCCGAGTGGAATTTATGAGGCAATTTCGAAACCAGTACAAACTATGGCAATCTTGAAAAAGTCGCTGAAGGTTGGGGAGGTCAAAATATATGAGACTAATCTCATTTATTCCAGAGTTATCGGACTTTTATGTAGTTCACGTGAATTGGATATCAAACATATCCTTTCCTTTGAACTGTCACCACTACCAACCGCCATATTTGATGAATCCGGGGATATGCGCGTGTGCACTTCAAAATCAGTATTGAAAAATAAAACAGTTGTTGAGAAACCAAAAAGAATGTCTGGTGTGGATAAGAAATCTGCAATTGTTATCGATGGCTGTGCACTGCTCTGGATACCTCATTGGCCCGTGTCTACCAAAACCAGACCGGCAACTGTTCTAGACTTCATTACAGCGTTTAAAGACAACATGAGACAGAAGTTGCGATCAAGTGATGTGTATTTGGTATTTGACAGATATGTTGACTACAGCACCAAGTGCGTGACAAGGGCACACAGAAAGGCCGATAGCTGCCGGGTGTTTCAACTTGTACCCACCTCCCTGCTACCACCACAAAAACATGTGCTGACCGTAGTGGAGAACAAAAAGCAACTGATCTCCATCATATGTGATCAACTCATCGCGGACAAAGGTTTTGCTGAGCAAAACACACGAACTCACAAACTTGTAATTACTGGCCAATATGATGTTCCAGTTGAGGTTAGTTGTGGATCGGTGACAGAGAGTAGATATGGCACAAAGTCACGAGGAAACTGACAACATTATCGTTCAACAGGCAATATTGTTTGCTGCAGCTGAATGTAATAACGTTGTGGTTGTTGCTGACGACACTGACGTCTATTTGTTGGTGCTGCATCACCAACTTGAATGACACTTGACGGTTGTAATGAATATGGAGCCACCAATCCATGGACGGGTGGTGATAGATATACCTGCCGCAGTTGATACACACAAGAAAATTGTTCCTCAATTGCTCGCTGCTCACGCACTTTCCGGGTACGATACTGTAGGGGGATACTTTGGTATCGGCAAAGGATGTGTACTGAAGGTTCTGCAAACTGGTGGGACACTGGAATCACTTGGTGAGAATAACGTGGAGATATCGGATGTTCTAGAACAAGCCACTAAGTTCATTGCATTATGCTATAGATCTTCTAAATCAACATCAATTTCCCGCAGCTCGTTTGTGCATATGGAGAACACGAATTGGGAATCCGACTGCAACATCTGCTCCTAAATTGTGCAGCCTACCACCTACAACAGAGGCTTTTACTGAGAATATCAAACGGGCCCACTTGCAAACTTGTATCTGGAAGCATGCCATTCAACCTAACCCACCGCAGATGGATCCAACTGTATTTGGATTCGAGAAAGACATGAATACAAAATCTTTGAACCCTGTGACAGTCGCGTCCAACGTCAAGCTGGCACCTGATGAAATGCTGAAGATGATTAGGTGCACATGTTCGAGTAAAACGCCATGCAAATATTCGAGGTGTAAGTGTAATGCAGCAAGCATGGCGTGTACCATTTTCTGTGCGTGCAGTGTTTCAGTGGACTGCTGCAATGAACAGACATCGCTGGCAGTAATGCATAGTGATGAGTCGATCTAAGGAGCTACACAGCCATTCAACTTGGTATTCACTGCATCTAGTGTGGTCCTTATAAAGTACTTCACCAATGATATTTGCAAACATCTCTCTTGTTACAATTTCTCGTACATTTCAGTTCCCTCCTCCGTTTTGGAGTCTTTAACACTACTGCTGAAAATAGCAAAATGTTACAAATTTTGGTAGCCATTTTGATTTTTTCTGGAAAATCTGGGGATAAGCTGACCCGCTTTGTGACCAACACAATCAGTTGGAAATGGCGTGCTGTACTGAATTATTTAGTAAAGATTTTTGACTTTCAATTTCAATATTTTCAATGGTATCGGCGGAAACTTAAATTTGGGGCCATCTTAGGTTTTGGCGGTTATAAGGCAATTGATCAACCCTGTCAGCTGCACAGTAAAAGGAATCGCACGAGGAGACCATATAGTTATACGATATAGTGATACGGTAATACAACGAGAAAAAAACCAGGTTAAGTGTATTGGCGACTGGCCTATGGGCAGATGAGTGTAGACTGTAATTGCTTTGTTACTTTTCCAATTTTGGGGGCATTTTGGATGGCATATTGGGTTTCTCAAACAATTCCTTTGATCATATATAACAAAAGAGCATCACTCCATATGACTAATTCATATCGGTAATCATGGTTGGACATTTCAAAAAAATAGCGCCTAATAGCCGCCTATATTTGTAAGAAATGATGATTTATTTTTTGCCATATTTGCGGCCATTTTGGACGCCATCTTGGGTTTTGAGAGAATATATTTCATATAACACATGAGAGTAACAGTAGGTTCATGAAAATGTGCCGATATGTGTATATACCTTATATTGTTTATACATATAATATCGATTAATTCCGACGGATATAACATAATTCGCAACTTTCTTCGGATTGACTAGATTATACCGGCGTTTATAAATAACGTGATACAGTGAGCAACAATCCACTTCTGGTGGATATTAGAGTACCAGTGTGTGCAGAAATGGCCCCTCTGGTAAATATAAATATATAAGCATGCATATTTGTCAACATCTTAGCAACAATATGAAGGATACGTGGTGAAATCTCAAAACAATGAGAAAAGTGTGACACATTGGCGGCTATCTTGGCCGCCATATTGGATTTTGGTAATCTTATTTTGGCCAATAAGTAACAATTATATATGTGTACGATGAATCAAGAAGAAAAATCTTCAAAATTCCATATTACCTTACCAAAAATTCCGATCCAAGTTATATGGTGATATTGTATTTTTTCATAGCGGCCACCTTGGCGGCCATCTTGGATTTTGTCGAATAAAAAAAATTGCTCAACACTGTCAGCTGTCCAGTAAGAAAAATCTCATCAAGGAGACCCTACAGAATAATAATCCGCCGAGAAAAAAACTTAATACAACAAAACCAGGTTCAGTGCCTCGGCGGCCGGACTATTTCAGTATCATGCTATTTTATTTATGCTGCATTCATGAAATCGTGCACAATAATATAGTATGATGCTAAATTAATTGAGTATCATACTAAAATAATTAAGTATCATACTCAAATAATATAGTATGATGCTAAATTAATTGAGTATCATACTGAATTAATTCCGTTTCATACTCAAATAATATAGTAGGATGGATGCTAAATTAATTGGGTATGATACTGAATTAATTCATTATCATACTCAAATAATATAGTATGATGCTAAATTAATTGAGTATCATACTGAAAACCTGTCTATCAACAGATTCCGCTAACCAGTCAGTGGCGCCGATACATACACGCTAGATTTTCTGGCGCCACATTTGAATAACACGATAAGCAAATGGAAGACCGAATTAAAAATGAATCTGGAAGGTTTTCTTTAAGGCGCGCGCGGAATCGTGTCTACGGTAACCCGTACTTTACAGTCCTCGATCAACAAAGCATCTATTTCAACAACAAGTATGATACTGGAAGCTTTAGCAAGACATGTAAATCGAATGGCTGCGAGGATCCCGGAATGTTCAGCCCTGTTGCTAGTATTGAGAGAGGCTGTGCAGATTGTTGAAGAAATAAAAACGTAAGAATAAATCTTCGAAAACACCACGTTTTGGAAAATTGAAACGATCTCGACGATCAAAATAGGGCAAGACGCGACACCTTGAAAGGGGGTGGTGGGGGATGGTTGGTGGCGGTGTAATATGTACAATGTTTGAAAGAAGGCAATAAGCTACGAAGAACATGGATGTTACGACGGGGGGGGGGGGGGCGTTCTCACTCCCCGCCATACAAATTAGGACATAGGTTTTGAACGGTTAGAAGTTCCCGCGGGACATGCCAAATAGCTGAAACTTCACCCTGCAAAGTTATCTGTCATAATTATTAGTGTCAAACACTCGTTTCAATTTTCCTGCTTCCATTAACAATTTAGCCTGAAAAAGTCTCCTGAAAATTTCATGAGGTTGAAATTGTGCAACACTTAGAAAACTTGAATTATCAATCGAAAAATTATATCCCAAAGATTGGGGGTGGGTGAGCTTTACGCAAATTCATCTCCAATCGGTTGGAAATATTGTCTGGCCCGGGTTGGGGTGGGGGGGGGGGGGGTGCTGTTTAAAAGTTTGAAGATGACAATCTTCTCCACCGAAGATCCACCAAACACCCTGTAGCCACACCCAGACGATTTATTTATTTATTTATTTATTTATTTATTTATTTATTTATTTATTTATTTATTTATTGGTGTTTAAGGTCAAATATTTCTGCATAATGGCTAATCGTGACCATGACAGTTTTACGGGTAGAAGAGATTGGCGGAGAGAACCACCGAGCAACGACGAGCAACTGTCAGCTCTCAAGCAATCAAACTCCACACAAGCAGGATTGGTACTGGTCGAAGACAGATGCACGATCGACGTGCAGTACGCCTTAGTACACAACGCCACCATGCTCCCATGTGGACAGTGGGGGTAAAGTGTTTTGTCCAAGGACACAACGCGGCTGCGGCAGGACGCAAGTGGGATTCGAATCAAGGATCCCTCGTCTTGCAGCCTTCCCCCTCTACCTACTGAGCCACCGCGTCCCTTGATGCACTTGTTAAATTAACAGTGCATTTGCTGAAAAACAAAACACCACGGTGTGCAACCAATGCAACTCAATAATTCTTTTCGAAATCAAAATAAGTAATTTTGAGTGGATTGGTGGTACTCGCAGATTTGGAAACACGACACTCGTACCATCGCAACTACACGCATAACTGCACAAACATGCATATACTTAACTATCTTTGACATACCCATCAACTTACAGATATCTTCTTACACATACATACACATACACCCCCTATCCACACACATGTTCTAAACCCCCCCCCCCCCCCTCTCCCCCATCCCCTTCCTCCGCCATACATGCACACTTACATTCCAACGTAGATTTTCCCAATTTTTAGTTTACAATGCGAAACTGCCTCGAACCGGTGTGGTATGGTAATAGTAATTCGGAGGTTACAAGTGACGCTTGGTGACTAAAATCCATTCATTACAGAGATGGGACTGTTTTATATTTTGTGAGTTGTGTATTAAGTAATAATTGTATCTTGTGTTTGAAGGGTCGGTGCAGCTCTAGTGGTAAATTTCTATACAAAGTATGTGTGTCGGAAAGTTTTACGGGTGGAGGAAGCAAGAGTTCCCGGAGAGAACCACCGAACAACAGCGAGCAGCTGTCGAACTCCCGTAGGTACTAAGTCCGCACAAGCAGGGTTAGCATTGGTTGAAGGCAAATGGACCATCAACGTGCAGTAGGCCTTAGCACACAGCGCCGCCGTTTCCCCACGGGATTAATTGCCGTGCCTAAGGACACAACGCAGTTATCTCTGGAGGGATCGAATCGTGAACCTTTCGGTTTGAAGTTCATTATGGTCACCACTGAACAACTGCGCTCCCGTCCAAACTTTAATAGAGCTGAAATGTCCACTCCATCCAATGTAATACATCCTGAATGTTTACAATAAGATTTCATGGTATAGTATACTGTAATATGATCTTGAACCGTAAAATTAGGCTGTAGTTCAAGACAAAGATGGTAACGGTAACGGTGATAGCTCCCCTTGCGAAATCCGAGAGGCGAAGTAATGTTTGGTATCTGTGGTGAACCAACAAATGGGCTTCAAGTCGACATAAATAGGTGACGGGTACAGCGATTGGTTAATCTTGAATTTATACTCCTTGCGGTATTATATAGTCATATATACTGAAAGTGACAATAAACACCAATTAATAAATATACAAGGGTTGATAGCTGGCCAATTTATCAGTGGTGTCAATGACGTAGAAACCGTCAGGACAACTAGAAACTTTTTCACGTTTCCCCTGAAATAATATTTTTTCCTCCGCATAATGTATAGAACAAACAATAATATGGCCTCCGATGTCGAGGGGGTATTTTTTCGGGCCCACAATTCAAAACTTTAATGTATCCCCCCCCCCCCCCCTACCCCGGATCAAAACATCGTCAACACGAGGTTCATGGGGCCGCTTTTTTACAACTTAAACCTAACACCACCAAGGGGAGGAGTTCACGACTCATTTCCAGCCACACTTCTCTCGGGCTCCTATTATCGCAAATAAAAGTATTATATCAAAAGTTCAAGACAATAAAATGAATAAATACATATGTCAACTGACTGAATTTAATATATTTTGTTGTGGAAGGAATGGCCGCAACAAAACCTTACTGTCACATTCAAGCTGACGAACGATAGCTGCGTGCACCTACATTCAAGTACCGAGCGCACAGTATTATTTCCAAATCAAAATCAACCACCGCTTACTAGGGTACACCATAGCTAAGCAATGCTCACTAGGGGGTCCATAGCTGAGCAAAATGTAACCTATTGACATGACCCACTCTCTAGGGGGCCCCATAGCAGAGTGTGCCATAACAAATACCAGTACTCCCCAGGGTTCACCATGGCAGAGTAATTAAACCATCTCCTCAATTCACTCTCTAGGGAAATCCATAGCAGAGTAAACCATAACATAATGCAAGTACTCCCCAGGGTCCACCATGGCAGAGTATTTTAAACCATCTACTTAGTCCACTCTCTAGGGAACTCCATAGCAGAGGACACCATAACAAACCAGGTACTCCCCAGGGTCCACCATGGCAGAGTACCCCCAACACATTACTCCCTAGGGTACTCCTTAGCAGAGTAACCAAACATAAATTTAATTTAGAGACAGCTACCGATCGCCAGCTTCAATGTGGCCAAAACCATGGCCACTCAATTTTGTCTATACAAAATTGCCCAGACCCAAATTCAACCAAAGATGACGGTGTCACCCGCAAGAAAGCTTTCAATGGCACCTTGTAAGTTATTCAGCAGAAAATCAGTACCAGCATCCGACAGGTGCACACCGTCATCCCTGAAAAACCCCGGGGTGTCAAATGTGAGCTCGGAATGCTGGATTATCGCGCCACCCGAGGGTGCTACCGCCCTGCGACCGGACCTATTAATGCGTTTTCTTTTACGTTCTAGGGCGCAGATATCATTGCTACCCTGCCATGTAAGCCGTGGCAAAATGTCAGACCAAATTATGGTTGTGTCCGGCAATAATTGACGTATTTCAGCAATGGTTGCATCAATAGCACAACTCAGCTCAGAAGTAGAAGAAGACGTTAAATCATTACCTCCTAAATGAATGATGAGATACCGAGGAGGGGGTCGGTTAGGGATAAGGCTCTTCAACTTTGGTAGCAGATCCCTCCAACACATTCCACGTTGACCAAACCAAAAGAACCGTGCATTACTCTTGTCGAATGTTAAATTGCTCCGGCCTCTCTTAACTGCCCGTCTGTACGCCCAGTAAATAATGGAAGAGCCCACTAACCAAAAAGCTGAAAAAAATAGACGTAAAATTTCCTAGGATAGAATGTAGACGATATATACCCCCCCCCCCCCTCCCCATACAGAAGATAGAAATCGATATGAAGTCTCAAATCAATTTATGCTGACTGTGAAAAACAAAACAGGCCTAGAAAACAGGTATGGTGAGGGCAGATATATCCGACTACCATGTACAAGTCAACCAATGACGCGGTCACGTCTAATGTACCGTGAGAAAACACCCGATTTCCACCGACCCATCACTTGGATGATGTGATCAGGGACACCATTCACCGCCAACTGTGTTGCCCCGCCAATGCGAAAAGAATGAGATTTGAAAAGGTTAGTAGGCAATCCCAAAATACTGAGGGCTTTGATCAGGACGGCTGTGAACTGATATCTAGTCACAGGAGAACCGTCTTTATGACAAAACAGAACAGGGGAAACGTTAGTATGGACCCTTAAAAAATTATCTAAGGCCTGTATTGGACATATGCTGACATCCAACAGCGACGGAATGTGTACTACCTCTGCCTGACCTGAATGTTTCGTTTTCGAGCGACGTAAACTTATTTGTAAGCATCTCCGCGACTGGTGATAGTAAAACAACAAGTCACTGAACATTAAGGCCCTATCAGAATGAAGTTGGGGTGTACTTACCAATTCTCCTACTCTAAACAAACCAAAAAATGCAACAAAATACACGGATTGAAACAAGTGCCATTCGTATAAATCCTTACATACTCGATGTAGTGCAGCAGGAAGGCGTCGCAAAGTGTCAAGCGTAATTGGCGCCCTCATGTCCCGCGAAGGATTCCGATTCCGTAACCCAGTCAACATTTTCTTCAGTAGAAACTATTGACCCGGGTCAGGCCAACCCCTTACACGATGGTGAAAGCTAATGCCTGCTAAGTACGTAGAGACAGTGCTAGCCGACAACCCCCTGTCAGCAAGCCAGGCAACAAATAAACTGAGGTGACCAACCGGGACAGACCATAATAGAGGAAAATTAAATTCACTCCTAAAGTGTTCAAGGGACTGCAGCCCTAATTGATATGTGGCTTGAGTACTGTCTGCTAAGCTAGCGTTCAATAGATTGTGTGCGGTGTGTTGCAAATGCTCCACAAACTGGTTGGAACTGGTGTTGCCTTCCGGTCCGCTAAAGGCGCTAGTCGATGGAACTTGGCGATCTGTAAACGGGAAAGACAATCGGTTAACACATTACTAGAACCGGGGATATGCTCCGCTTTAAATTTAATATTATTTTGCAGACATTGTAGAGTGAAATAACGAACCAAATGCATGACCTCTTCCGATTGAGAAGTTAGGGAGTTTAATATGTGAACAACAGCCATATTATCGCAATGAAATAATACTTTTTTATTTCTCAAATATTGACCCCAGACTACAACGGCTACTAAAATAGGGAAAAATTCAAGAAGTGTGATATTTTTTTGTGAAACCGATCGTGTGCCAATTATCTGGCCAAGTGCCATGTGCCCATCGACCCCGAAAATATGCCCCAAAGCCCCTCCCATAACCGCCAGCGCTATCAGTATAAAGCTCCAAGTCGGTATTATATTCCCAAAATCTGTTAGAAAAAGCGGATATCCCATTATGATGGCGAAGAAATGTTAACCACATTCGAAGGTCGTCGCGCATACCCACCGTAATTCGAAGATGATGTTGAGGCTTCGAAAGCCCTGCTATGGAATTAATCAACCGACGACAGAAGGGGCGCCCGGGCGAAATGGCGCGACACAAAAAAATTAGACTGCCAATGAGGGACTGCATTTGTTTAAGTGTACTTTTTGGCTTTTGCAGGATTTCATTAATTTTAACAATGACTTCTTGTACTTTCGACTCAGGAATTTTAATAGTCATCTCCTGACTATTGATTTCTAAACCTAGAAAACAAAGGATTCGCTGTGGCCCCTCCGTCTTTTCGTCGGCCACAGGTACCCCCAAAACGGCGCATTCCCGAAAAAACTGTTGCATCGAATTCTTACATTCACTCGATTCATTGCCCCCCCCCCCCCCCCCCAAAGAGGAAATCGTCAAGGTAATGCAAAATGTGATCAGACCCGGTCAACTGGCGCACTCTCCACTCCAGAAAGGACGAAAATTTTTCGAACACCGCACAAGAAATTGAACAGCCCATTGGTAGGCATTTATCAAAGAAATAAGCATCGTCGAAACGAAAACCAAGTTGGTCAAAATCCCCAGGCCAAATCGGAAGTAACCTAAATGCTGATTTGATGTCAGCTTCACCAAGCAGTGCATTGGGGCCTAAACTCTGCACCATAGCTACCGCGGCATCGAGGCTAGTACAAGTGACCGAGCACAATTTTCATCAATGAAATCATTAACAGAATCCCGCTCGGGGTGGGAAAGGTGATGGATTAACCGAAATTCACCTGGCTGTTTTTTGGGGACTAAACCAATTGGCGACACTCTTAACGTGGAAATAGGTCGGTCGAGAAAGGGGCCAGCTATCCTACCCGCGTCTAATTCCTTTTGAAGTTTATGACGGACAAGGGCTCTATTTTTCAAGGCGGAAACTAATTTTTTTGATTCCCGAGTATGACGGGGGCCATTATATTCCAAATGAAAACCAAAAGTAAATCCACTTATCAAATAATCCGCAATTTCCTGGTCTGGATAACCCTGTAAACTTACCCGTAAATTTTCGGTGACGATTGGGGAATGACCCAAACTAAACTTGTCGCTGCCGCGAACTGTCTTTGAAAGAACTGGCGCCGGAGCCCTGCTTCCGAAAGGACTGGCAAACCACCGAGGAATGATTCTTACCACAGTGCTGGCAAATGTGCACATACCGACAGTGGCTTCTCTTACAACCTCCAGACTTATTAAAAGCAAAACAAATTGCTTGTTTGAAAGTGGCTGTTGTAGAGCTGGAACTTGGCCTGGAGCCCAGACTGGGAGCAGGCACTGGAACTTTTGGCACCATTATTTGCAGCCACAAGTTGGGTAATATTGTCCCCCAAGCCTGTAGACTAGTCGCTTGTCGCATACGAAACTGTTCGTCATACGCTCGCCAAGCGAAATCCGCAAACCTTGACGCCGCGTCACGGATAATCTGCGTGTATTTAAGGAGTTCGAAGATTTTGTTTGGGTGCTGCTGAACATAAACAAAAGTAAAGATCAGAAAGGCATCGGTCCACTTTTCTATCGACGGAATTTTGTCTGTAACCGGCTTATCTCGAACTTCGATCGTACCCCTTTCGCTAAGTGTTAAAGTATGACTAGTCAACTCTGAATGCTCCAAATTACCCTTTAATAAAATAGCTAGATTAAAATATTGATGAGACCAGATTTTTTGTTTGATAGACAAAGGCACATGTGCGGCCACGTCGTCGTCAGGTAAAGGAATGAAAGAAGGTGTGTGCATGCCGAAAGTGGGCGGAGTTACGGAATGACTGACTGGCAAAGGCAATGCCGACCCCGATAAATTGGCCGTTATGGGAGGCGTCGCGTTGTTGTTCGTATTCCACACGTCTAACAGACACTCACCCAGGATACGTTGAGCTGGAGTCCTGTCCGGCATAACCTGGTCGGTAGATTCATTGCCAACCAAACCAACTGCTGATGCATCTCCCCGTGACGAACCCTGAGTTGAACCGCCATGTCGTGTTTGTGTTGTGTTGTCGCTGACCTGTCGTCTCGTACCACCAGTATTTCTGGATGTACTCGCTCCGGAGTTAGACACCCGACCACTCCTAGTCGTGCGTCGTGTCGGAACCGCTGCCTTTCTTTTCCTCCTTGCTGGTCACATGTTATTATTAGTTTGTTTTATTCCAAACCAAGCACGCTGTCCTTCTGACTGAAATCGACAAGGTGTGAAATCGACGCGATGACGTATGCCTTTTGTGTGGCCTCGATTTCAGAACAAGCATAATTAATCTTTATGGACAACGGGAGATAAATCCATACGCTCGATCGTTCTTACGAATACGGTCTTTGTTAATGGACTGAGTGCTATGAACCTGATATAAATTGATTTATTCGTCAAAAATAAATCGAATTACTGATAATGACCAGAGAGTACGGAAACGTATTAGAGCCACATCCAGTTTAGTTATCAATGCGTCATAATAATTCGTAATAACGAAATAATAATTCGTAATAACGAAATGAAGTTTTTGTAATAGCGAAATAATATTTCGTAACGACGAAATAATAATTCATAATAACGAAATAAATCTGTAGCCGTTTGTGTTATGCAGGTTCTGCTTAGAGCGCCTCGCTACTTTTTGATTGCAAATGCTGCTTGTTTAGCGAAGTGACAAAGTTACTTATGCCAACAAAACAATTTTTTGTCATCAAAATTAATGAGTTCACTTTATTGTGCAATAAATTAAGTCATATTCTCTTGAAACACTCGCAAATCAATTGACGTTACTATCTTTCTATTTGTCGCGATATGTGTATCGAAGGATATTCTCAGTATCTCCTTTCTCTTGCGTTTCCGTTATCGGCCCCGTTTTGTTATTTCTGCCAGGTCGTTGTTTCGTTTTTATAACACTCTGTGGCAATCATGGTCAAACGTCGTCGGGTTTTCTACCGGAAGCATCTCGATGATGACTCGCGGGTTGTCTGGCATTACGCACTACCTATACCAGTCACAGGATAGTATAAAGCGTTAGGTGGATTAGTAGTACAAAGGGCTAACAACAGAAATACAGGAGTACTACCACAGTAGACAACCATGCCTTATCACTACCCCACCCCACAACACTGCTTGGTCTATCATTATGTACTCCCTATACCAGTCATGGAAAAACACAAAGCAATCGGCTGATCAATGGTACCAACGGTTAAGATGGACCCACAGGTGTATGTACCGCCATATACCACCCATACTCTACTACCGTTTACACTACCAGGCATTACCCCCACGCCTTAATACTGCCTAGACTAGCATCACGTACTACCTATAGCAGTCATCGAATAATACGAACCATTGGATGGACAAATAGTACTAAGGGGTAACATGGGGCCCACAGGGATACATAACGTACATTATATACTATTACACTAGGCGATCATGTATTACCCCATTCTCCTCGCAATACGTCCTGTCCCAGCATTACATACTACCTATACCAGCCATAGGATAGTATAAAGCAATCAGTGGGTTAATACAAGGATTAAGCTGGGATCTACAGGGGTATATAAAGCCCGCACAATACTACCAACATAAACATCCAAGGACCATCTCGCAATAACGCACTAGACGACCATGCATTACCCCCACCCAATAGTTCTCAGTCAGCTCTATGTTTAGTCTCCAAAAGTTCCATCTAGCACCCTAACAACCACCTCCCCCTCCCCTCCTCCCATCCAGACCGTAAATCACAAATCTCCACAAATGTCACACAATAGTCATTATTTCGTACTACCAATAGATGCAGTCGATAAAATCATCGTACTATCGTACTATTGATCAACAGTTTGCTTTGTATTGTTCTATGACTGGAAAAGGTAGTACATAATGCTTGGTCAGGAAGTGTTGTGGGATGGGTGCATGGTTGTCTAGTGTGGTAGTATAGCGAGGGTGTTATATGCTCCTCGTTAGCACTTGGCATTACTAATCCACCTAATGCTTCATATTATCCTATGACTGGCTTAGGCAGTACGTGATGCTAGTCTAGGCAGTATTATGGGGTAATGCCTGGTAGTTATAACGGTAGTACATTATGTGCGGTATATACCCCTGAAGTCCCCATCCTAACCCTTGATAGTATTAACTTACCAAATATACATAAGTTAATAAATCGATTGATCGATATACAAAAAAAGGTCGATCGATCGAGATAACAAGTCATCGATCGAGATAATACAAAAAAAAAAAAATAAAATCACATGATGTCCTTTACCAGCCACCATGATATAGTGCCCAGTGGGTGTGATGGAGTTCAGGCGAAGCAGCTACCTCCTTCCCACTTCCACTCTATTGATGTGGTGAACAACCCATCACGCTCGTTTAATAATATAATGTCGAACATCTTTTGTGCCTCAAAGACTTCACGGATGATAGTAAAAGTGTTTTCTCAGAAAATGCGCGTTTATTGTGCTAAACCTTCATTCTGATTCATTCGGTCTTCTTTGTGTCAGTCCCTGAGCAAAACCCATTTTACAAGGAAAGTGTTTCTTGGCTGAGTTTTACCGCTGAACTCGATGATGTACGCCTGTACGTGGTTGCTATAGAAAAGAACGGCTTATAATCGTGTGGGGTATGCTCCGAGGGTGTGTTGGATTTCACGGGAGTGTTTTACGGGTTCGAATTATATTTGAACTCTCCTTTTAGGGCTATGTTGAAGCCTATACTGAGTATTCCTGGCCCATTTTGAGGGCGTCATCTTGGATTCTTGGGGTAATGCTGGAATGATTCAGATAGCGCGTAGTGCTATAAACCCGATCACGTGATTAGGGAATGTGTTCGATGGAATAGGAGTATGTCGGACTCTTGTATAGCACTGTTTGTATCCGAATCGTCTATCGGGTGAACTTATATGGACTATCACATGGACTTACGTGGACTTGCATTGACATGTGTAGACTATTTTATGGGCCCATGTTGACTGGTGTGGAGTGAACTATTGCTTGGCGACTGGTGTGGACCTCTCTAGACTACCTGGGGATCATTATCGGAGGTAGTGGTTTGAAATACATGTGGTTATGGAATCTCACCTACGGAATCCCACTTACGGAATCCTTTTTATGACATGTCTGTGACTCTGATATCTCATTTTGTTCCAGTAGAGTCGCAGCGTCGTTCGAGGAGGCACTCGATTCGAGTGACTTCTTGAACAACTCCACGACCCTTTTCAGAAAGGTCGCCGAGTCGGACGAGAAGTCTCTTTGTATCTGGCCAAGAAAAGATAGTCCAGGTTGCGTGGTATCCCACTATCTGCTTCCTTATTTACCATCTGACTATAGATTTCCCCAGAAGAGTTGTCGAGTCGGACGGGTAGTCACACGATCCGAGTGGCTTTTCTAACGACTGTTTGGCTCTTCTCAGTGTTCAGGTATGGTGGAAGACATGAAATGATTGGCCTACAAACTTGTATAATAGGACCTTAGTAGTTGTAGCGAATAGGGTGGTGGCCGGCGACAATAATAATAAAAGCTAGTCATAGTGTACGCCACTAGAAGGGCCGCAATGGTGAAACCCACTGGTGATACTACAATGAGCAGTGATGGGAATAACTGTGCCTGTGCTGCAGTGCGGAGTTACGATGTTGGGAAGCTGGCAGCTACTCCTCGTTGCTCGGTGGTTCTCTCCGGGTTCTCCGGCTTCCTCCACCCTTAAAACTGTCAGGGTCATGATTAGCCACTGTGCATAACTATGTGACCTTAAACACCAATAATAAATAAATAAATAAATAAATAAATAAATAAATAAATAAATAGTATCAGCGGGAAAGTGATGGAAGTTTGATGTGGTAGTTGACAAAGTACAAGGTAAACACTGCACTAGCAGAGGCATGTGGATGTTAGAAAATATACTGGACAAAAACAGCAGTAGTGGATGATGATCACATGGTGGGTAGTGGTAGTAATGGTAGAAACCAGTAGGAGTGGAAGTGGAAGGAAGTCATGGTCAGGATTTAGGTCCCAATCGCTATGTTAGCGCCAAGAATCCATGTGATGGTTGGGAAGGCTCTATCCAGATGAGTCGTCGAGTCGTGCGGGTGACACCTCAAACGACTATTTGACTAATCACGAATCACCCATGTCTATTATCAGACGAGTGAGATAACTTTGTATGTACTAGAAGTGGGTGTGGCGTATGAGTATGGAGCTACCTGATTTGTCAATTTGGTCGAAAGTGGGAGATCGTTTTGGTCAGCTGAAGAATTGCAATACAGAAAGAGACAGCCCAGGAAAAGTAGTAGACGAAATAAGGTTTAATAGGATTAGGCAGAATGGAATAAAAAAGCTAAAAATGGTACACCTTGTGCACTATGACAAACACATCTATGAAAACTGGGTTGGCGCGTTCTGTCACAGGAGCTAGGAACCACGAATTTGGGGAAAGATTTAGGATTCAAAACCCTCATGTGCCCGTGTGACGTATGTTTAAAGGCACAGTGTACTATTGCACACATGCACGTGTCAACACCCCTGATTTGCGTGGCAAATCCTTCATGTTTAGATACTGTTACACATTCTGCAACAACCACACAAGCACATGTCGCAACTTTCCATCGACAGATACCACACCTCCTTTCATAGGGTAATGGACTGATAGTGGGTTGGGCGTAAGTGAGCGATCTGATTGGCCAGTTTCTTTAATGGGGAACGATTTGCTTCTTCGATGTAGGATTTTCGATAAACAGAACAGGAGTAGATGGACTGGGTTTAGAATCAGTAGAATCGGTTCAAAAAGCTAAAGTAGTAACAAAATAAGTTCGGAATAGTAGATAACTATTCTGACATGGAGTACACGTTTGAACAAAGGAACACATCTCTACGAATATACCTCAGTACAGTTACAAACCTCCTGGTCTCATAGCAACCACGTTCCACCATAGAACACAAAAGGGTGGCATCCAGTACAATGGACGAGGAAACGGATTTCTTATCAGTTGTTTACTACGGGCTTGCACTACAGTGGAAGTCCCTAAGTCGGAAAATATACTCTCTATCTTGATCTTTCCCAAGCGATTTGGGAAAAAAAAGTGGTGTAAACGCACCAAGAAAAAATAAGCCAAAACTGGGTCGAGTGCTACCGGCGCACACCCAGTAGGGGACGCTCTCTACTTAGTACAAATCCACGGCTTCCGGCAACCAGTGCGCAGGCAGTAACTAAGGAATCATTCTTTTTTCATCCGCCCATGTGGCGAGACGTCCATATTTGCTTTAAGAAACAGTAATAATTCAACTCGTTGATAATGGTTACCTGTAATTCGAATTATGGATCTGGGGATCGTATAATAACAGGACTGTGTTTTATATATTCTCGTTATTATTTTCAACCACATTTTCATTGTATTTTACATATCTTCGTGTTCGCACGCGATTTTCAAGTATCGTGCGGTTCGGACATATTTTTTTCGGTTGATGAATTTATGTTATCCTTTTGGATATTATTATTATTATTATTATTGGAGTTAGGTGTCAATGGGGGGGGGGGGGGGATGGGCAGGATTTCTCCTGTCCGTTGAGGGCAGAATTTCTGTTTTTGGGGTCTCTGTCGGCCGTCTGGGTTCAGTTGTGTTCCCGTCGATCCGTTATTTTCCGCTACCTTTCTCTTGTAGTTGGGGGTGTTCTTCTACTTTCCACATTTGTTGAGTTCACTTTTTTTCTTCTACTGCTTTCACCTCTGTTATGCCCAGGACTGTTCCTTGAGGGAAATGCCGTTTGCCCAAGCTTGTGGTGCGTTCTCGTGGCCGTTCACCCGCGAAGGAGGGGGGGGGGGTACGCTGTCGTTCGGGGCCTCCCGACACGACCACGTCTGGTGAGACTCAACATCTGAGGCTGTCACTAGGGTTCTGACTCCCCCTTTGGAGCCGAGCTCGATTACTCTCTCCCCTTTTCCACAAGTTTCAGCAGTTCCCGTCGTATCTGCTGCTACTGCTGTTCCGCCTGCAACGTCATCGGTCACCGTTTCAGCCGGCCTCGGCTTATCCCTGCAGGGGTCTGCAAAGATACATCTCTGGTAGTGTGGACGTGGGGTATCGGTCTCAGCCTTCCCTGACTTCAACTCGGCGAAGTCGAAGGGGCTGCCGGTCGAAACCTCTGCTGTGGTCTCTCAGTCGCCCCGCGTCGGGTGTATTTGAGGAGCGTGACCCTTCGCTGGTTAAAAGGGTCAGGCGTGAAGCCACTTTGCTGGTCCGTTCCCACGTCGAACCGGCCGACAAGGGCCGTGACCTTAGGGATGCCCTCTCCTTGCTCACTCAGGTTCTTTCCATGAGCCCTCCCGTTGTTTCCAGTGAGGGTGCTAGTGGTTTCCTGGCACCCCCCGCGGCGCCGCCTCCTGGAATTGGAAGCAGGCCGCTTTCTGATCCCTCAGGTATGCCTACTCCATGCCTACACCATGGGAGACATCGGCTAGTTTGCCCATGATGGACTATGTGTCTTCCGACTAGGAGGATGAGTCAGACATACCTGACGTCGAGAGCCAATAGTCTTTTGACTTGGGGGCAGCTCTTGACTTTGTGTTTTGGGTTCATTCCAGATCTCAAACCGTCAAACCAGCCGACAGATCATCGGTCGCGCGCCTACAGCCCGTGGAGCAACCCACTTCTGGGCGCCTTCGATCGTGCCAGTCGGTACAGGTGGTTGAAGCGTTTACAGCTTTGGACTCAAAGCTGACTTCCAAGGCTATGAAGACCAGGGTTGACACCTTTTTTTACCTCCAGTGCGTTATCGTTCCTATGATTCTGCCAATCCGTCAGTCTGCCAGACTTTGACGGTCTTGGATCAGGACTCCACCTCCACCTCCCACGGCCTTTCCAAGCTCAAGTCGGTCATTATTCCTATGGCCACACTGGAGTCCCCGTTGGGCTTATCGAGAGAAATGCTAGGCATGCCTTCTCTCTCAGATCACGTCGTTTCTGCTTTAGCTGCTTAGCTGTCTCCAGATACGTTGGACGACGTACAGGCTCCTTTGCGTGTGCTTTCCAAGGCGCTCATGCACATGCATGCCTTAATTAGCACCCTTCTGCTTCCTCTGCGAAGCCAAGGGCTGATCTTCCTGCCGCCGCTTCTACTTACTCACATGTTAAGGTAAGCGTCGGCAGGCTAGATGGAGGACTCAGGATTCTTCATATAGTAGAGGAGGTGGTTTCTCCTCTCGCGGGCCTCGCCGAGGCTAGAAATGAAGGTCCTCACCTCGATTCGTCCTAAGTTGGAGGAAGGATATCAGAATTTGCAGACCATTGGGCCACAATCACATCCGATCCTTGGGTGTTAGATGTTGTTCGATGCGGGCTGCGGATATCCTTCCGGAGGCATCCAACTCTGTCGAGAGTGCCTCTTCCAACACAAGTTCCTTTAGACGTTACACGTTGTGAACTTTTGATCACGGAGATAGACAATCTCCTGTCAAAGGGGGCGATCGAGATCGTCGAGAACATTCATTCAGTGGGATTTTATTCCCGCCTGTACCTCGTGCCGAAGAAGGACGGCCGACTCCGACCGGTTATCGATCTGAGTATCCTGAACCAGTCTAGCATTGCTCCTAAGTTCAGCATGGAGACTTTCAGGTCGGTTCGCCTCTCCATTCACCAGAGAGTTTTCGCTTCCAGCATCGACCTGCAAGACGCTTACTTTCACGTTCCGATTCATCGGACATCGCGAAAGTATCTCAGGTTCACTTTTCTGGAGCGAGTTGACCAGTTCAATGCCATGCCCTTCGGTCTCAACATGGCTCCTGGGCTTTCACTCAACTGATGTCGCATGTGTTAGCCTTACATCGCACACAGTTCGGGGTGACTACTTCGGCATATCTAGACGATATCCTCCAGAGACATTCCAATGCTGCATTTCTGGAGTCAGATATCGACACACTGTTGAGCCTGCTCACGTCGCTAGGATTCAGAGTCGAAGAGGAGAAGTCGGACCTGGTCCCTACTCAGTCGTTTTGTCACCGGGAGATGGACTTCCGTACTCAGCTGAAACCGGTGGTGGTTCACCGGGCAAGAGCTGTGATTCTCTCAGCGTTTGCCCTGACTCTGTCCCAGTCCACGCGATAGACGATTCGGATACAAACAGTGCTATACAAGAGTCCGGCACACTCCTATTCCATCGAACACATCCCATAATCACGTGATCAGGTTTATAGCACTACGCGCTATCTGAATCATTCCAGCATTACCCCAAGAATCCAAGATGACGCCCTCAAAATATGCCAGGAATACTCAGTATAGGCTTCAACATAGCCCTAGAAGGAGAGTTCAAATAAAATTCGAACCCGTAAACACTCCCGTGAAATCAAACGCACCCTCGGAGCATACCCCACACGATTATAAGCCGTCCTTTTCTATAGCAACCATGTACAGGCGAACATCATTGAGTTCAGCGGTAAAACTCAGCCAAGAATCAATTTCCTTATAAAATGGGCAACATTTCCAACCAGGGTGTTGCTCAGGGACTGACACGAAAAAGACCGAAAGAATCAGGATAAAGGTTTAGCACAATAAACGTGCATTTTCTGAGAAAACACGTTTACTACCATCCGTGAAGTCTTTGAAGCACAAAAGATGTTCGATATTATATTATTAAACGAGCGTGATGGGTTGTTCACCACATCAATAGAGTGGAAGTGGGAAGGGGGTAGCTGCATCGCATGAACTCCATCGCACCCACTGGGCACTATATCATGTTGGCTCGTAAAGGACATCATATGATTTTTTTTGTTTTCTTTTGTTTTTTGTTTTTTTTTTTGGGGGGGGGGGGGTATTATCTCGATCGATTGACTTATTATCTCGATCGATCGACTTTGTATCTCGATCAAACGATTTCTTATCTTATGTATATTTGGTAAGTTAATACTATCAAGGGTTGGGTTGGGGACTTCAGGGGTATATACCACCCATAATATACTACCTTTCTAAACTACCAGGCATTACCCCCACCCCATAATATTGCCTAGACTAGCATCACGTACTGCCTAAGCCAGTCATAGCATAATATGAAGCATTAGGTAAATTAGTAATGCCAAGTGCTAACGAGGGGCATATAATGCTCTTGCAAAACTACCACACAAGACAACCATCCCATCCCACAACACTGCCTGACCAACCATTATGCCATATACCAGTCATAGAACAATACAATGCAATCTGTTGATTAATAGTACCAAGATACTATTGGCAGTACGAAATAATGACTTTTGTGGAGGGGAGGGGGAGGAGGTTGTTAGGGTGCTAGATGGAACTTTTGGTGACTAAACATAGAGCTGGCTGGGGACTATTGGGTGGGAGTAATGCATGGATTAATAACTAAACTGGACGTGGCTCTAAAACGTTTCCGTACTCTCTGGTCATTATCAGTAATACTTTTATTTGCGATAATGGGAGCCCGAGAGAAGTATGACTGGAAATGAGTCGTGAGCTCCTCCCATTGGTGGTGTTAGTTTTAAGTTGTAAAAAAGCGGCCCCTTGAACCTTGTGTTGACGATGTTTTGATCCGGTGGGTGGGGGGGGGGGGAGGTTCGAGGCAGGTTTCGCATTGTTAACTAAAAAAATAGAAAATCTACGTTGGAATGTAAGTGTGCATGTGTGGAGGAGGAAGGGGTGGGGATGGGGCCTTTAAAACATGTGTGTGAATAGGGGTTGTATGTGTATGTATGTGTAAGGAGATATCTGTAAGTTAATGGGTATGTCAAAGATAGTTAAGTATATGCATGTGTGTGCAGTTATGTGTGTAGTTGCGATGGTACGAGTGTCGTGTTTCCACCTCTGCTAGTACCACCAATCCACTCAAAATTACTAATTCTGATTTCGAAAAGAATTCTTGAGTTGCATTGTTTGCACACTTCTGTGTTTTGTTTTTCAGCAAATGCATTGTTAATTTAACAAGTGTATCAGGGGACGCGGTGGCTCAGTAGGTAGAGGGGGAAGGCTGCAACACGAGGGATCCTTGATTCGAATCTCACCTGCGCCCTGCCGCAGCCGCGTTGGGTCCTTGGCCAAAACACTTCACCCCCACTGTCCACATGGGGGCACGGTTGTGCTGTGTACTAAGGCGTACTGCACGTCGATCGTGCATCTGTCTTCAACCAATGCCAATCCTGCTTGTGTGGAGTTTGATTGCTCGAGAGCTGACAGTTGCTCGTCGTTACTCGATGGTTCTCTCCGCCAATCTCTTCCACCCGTAAAACTGTCATGGTTACGATTAGCCATTATGCAGAAATATTTTACCTTAAACACCAATAAATAAATAAATAAATAAATAAATAAATAAATAAATAAATAAATAAATAAATAAATAAATAACCCATTGTTGAATCTTCGTCAGGGTGTGGATTCAGGGTGTTTGGTGGGTCTTCGGTGGAGAAGATTGTCATCTTCAAACTTTTAAACAGCACCCACCCCCCCCCCCCCTCCCCACCCAACCCGGGCCAGACAGAACTTCCAACCGATTGGAGATGAATTTGCGTAAAGCCCACCCACCCCCAATCTTTGGGATATAATTTTTCGATTGATAATTCAAGTTTTCTAAGTGTTGCACAATTTCAACCGCACGAAATTTTCAGGAGACTTTTTCAGGCTAAATTGTTACTGGAAGCTGGAAAATTGAAACGAGTTTTTGACACTAATAACTATGACAGCTTCTTACTTTGCAGGGTGAGGTGAAGTTTCAGCTATTTGGCATGTCCCGCGGGGAACTTCTAACCGTTCAAAACCTATGTCCTGATTGTGTGTGGCGGGGAGTGAGACGCCACCCCCCCCCCCCGCCCCCCACCCGTCGTAACATCCATGTTCTTCGTAGCTTATTGTATTCTTTCAAACATTGTACATATTACACCGCCACCACTCCCCCCCCCCCCCACACACCACCACAAGTTGTCGCGTCTTGCCTTATTTTGATCGTCGAGATCGTTTCAGTTTTCCAAAACGTGGTGTTTTCGAAGATTTATTCTTACGTTTTTATTTCTTCAACAATCTGCACAGCGTCTCTTAATGCTTGCAACAGGGCTGAACATTCCAAGAACCTCTCAACCATTCGATTTCCATTTCTTGCTAAAGCATCCAGTATCATACTTGCTGTTGAAAGAGATGCTTCGTTGATCGAGGACTGTAAAGTACGGGTTACCGGAGACACGATACCCCGCGCGCCTTTCAGTGGCGTAGATAGCTTTTCGCTGGAGGAGGGGCAAGCCCAAAATTTTCCGACAGACCGAAAATTTTCAGACAGTGTAACAACAACAAAAACCCAAACAAACAGAAAGAATCTGTTGTTTACTGCAAATGTACTGAAAATTGGTCTTTTTTACCCAAAATTTACCCCACATGGCATGTTTTTTTTCCCAAAGCCAGCATTTTAATGTTATTAGGCATAAATTCGCCTAAAAATGGTCCCAAAAAATTTCCAACAAAACTTCTGGTGGATCTACGCCACTGGCGCCTTTAAGAAAAGCTTCCAGATTCATTTTTATGTCGGTCTTCCATTTGCTTATCGTGCTATTCAAATGTGGCGCCAGAAAATCAGGCGTCTTTGTATCGACGCCACTGATTGGTTAGCGGAATGTGTTGATTGACAGGTTTTCAGTTTGATCCTCATTTAATTTAGCATCATACTATATTATTTGAGTATGATACTGAATTAATTCACTATCATACTCAATGAATTTAGCATCATACTATATTATTTGAGTATGATACTTAATTATTTTAGTATGATACTCAATTAATTTAGCATCATACTATATTATTGTGCACGACTTCATGAATGCAGCATAAATAAAATAGCATGATGCTGAAATCAGGTTCACGTACGGGAGGGTCATAATTGGGTTTTTTTCAGAATGATACTCTAATAATGTGGCACGATGCTATATTATTTGGTATGATTTCATAAATGCTGCATAAATAATTAAGTATGATACTTAATTATTTGAGTATGATACTGAATTAATTCAATATGATACTGAATTAATTCAGTATCATACTATACTATTTGGGTATCATACTATATTAATTGAGTATCATACTCTCTTATTTTAGCAATCATGCTTAATTCACTGATTTATGATACTGTTCGTACGTCATATTAAATCCCAGTAAAATAAATAACTATCCGAGGCTTCTACTGCTCTGAGAGCGCGGTGGCTCAGTGGTTACGACATTGGACTTCAAGCAGAAAGCCTTACAGTTCGATCCCCGCCAGGGGCAATTGCATTGTGTCTTTGGGCAAGACACTTAATACCGATTGTCTACGTGGGTGAACGGTAGCGCTGTGTACTAAAGCGTACTGCACGTCAATAATGCACTTGTCTTCAACCAGTGCTAAACCTACTTGTTTGGAGTTAGTACATTGGGGAGTCTGACAGTTGCTCAGTGGTTCTCTCCGGGTACTGCGACTTAGTCCACTCGTAAAACTGTCCGACACGAGATGTCCCTGTCTGTCTAAAGTGTCGTTAAACCCCAATAAATAAATAAACTTTACTGTTCTGTTTAACTGAAAAGCGGCAGTTGGATATAATGCTTACCATCATATAAACTCACATCAGCTACTTCTTAACGACCAACGAGCAGAAGCTCTCAGGCCACCATTCTAATTCCGTTACTGTTTTTGTTTACCCGCTTTTCGTGGAATTTTGCGCTCAGACTATCGTTGATGTAATGTGATGTCCTTTTAAACATAAAATTGACGGATATTCTGTCGAGCTCTAGTTATAGATATTCCAATCATTAAGTATTGACTTCACATTGAAAACACTAAAACATTAGTACAATTAGTAACACTACGCTTTGTAATCATAAAACTGCGGTTGCGGTCTTCGTTTCTGGTGAAGTCATCAAACATTCGGCCAAATCAAGTTTCGATTTAGCCACATTTCTAGCGCTGACGCAAAGAAAATTAATCTTTGTGGTATTGTTTTAGTTTCAACCATCAGGAATATATCAGTCAGGAATATTTCAGTTGATCGGAAAACGAACCTACGGTTCGCTTTTCCGACCAACTGAAATATTCCTGACGGGTGAATCCAAACATAGGCGATGGACTATTTAAGGGCTATACTGGTCCCCGGCCATAACAGCGTCAAATTCGTTAGACAATTAAACTGGTGGCTTGAGAGTTTTGACAGAAGTCTTCTTAATGGAAAGGGAGGTAACATTCTCAAAAGTAATTTTGAAAGGCGAGAATCGAATGCCACATTGTGTGTAACATACCATTTTGTGATGTAAAAATTACAGGGTTAAAGATATGTCCGAAAGAAATATTTTGATCCTTAATATTTTGTTAAATATGAGACAAATTCCAACAAATGACAAAATGTAATAAAATGTACTTTATTGGGCAAGTAATGAACCATAATTATAAAATTTATACCATAAAATTATATTTATGTGCAGTGAAAAAGCATATAATTGAACTATAAATCAATATTTGAAAAGTCATCGTATCACGTCCATTGAAATAATAATAAATTGCAAAACATTAATAGTCCTCAAACGAACATAATTTAGAAACAGTTCAATGATACTGAGATTTAAATGGTCTCCACAGAGCCATCATTCTTTTCTCAAAGATAGGCATGACAGTGTTGGAAAAATGTACATGTGGTAACTAAAGAGGATACTGTAGGGGGAGACTGATGTTGATCACTTGACCAAATTTCACATTTATAAAGAAAAAGAAAAAAACAATCTTTTTAACCATCGGCATACTGGTTTCGTAATATCAGTATTTCAAGCAGCATATTTTCCCATAATGCAACTAGGAATTCAACCAATCCAGTCTTTGTTGACAGAGCTCTGTCAAAGAAGATTGAATTTGTAAACCATTTAGTCAACGCGCACGATACAATAATTTATTATTTTGAATATTATTTTTTTCAAATTTTAACAAGCTCGTACCTATGAGTGGACCACATGATATATGGTTTTGTTGAAAATATTGGAAAAAAACTTCTTTTTCAACTGCCCATTCTGTATATTACAGGGGCGGACTGGGCCAAAAAAAAAGTTACTGGGAATGCAGCAATGGGGCCCCGAACCCGGAGAACAGTTTGATTTTTCGAACTGAACGAACGCTGCTTCTTTGCATCTCAGCGATCAAGGCAATCCACATAGAGAACATTTCGGTGGCATTTTTCTGTCATCTTTATCGCCCATTCGGCATAAAAGGTTGTACCAGAGGAGGAACCATCAGTAGAACCATAGTTCGGCCCAATGGGAGAACATTTTGATTTCACACACTAAAAGAATGCTGTTTCTTTGCATCTGAGCGATCGGTGGCAGACTTGATTGCTGGTAATTATTTATTTATTTATTTATTTATTTATTTATTTATTTATTGGCACTTAACGCCACATCAGCATCGAAGGCTATATCGTAGCGATGACTGCTTTTATATAGAAATGTCCTCTTTGGCAGTCCATATAGAGAACATTACGATATACCGGCAATCTTTGCAATCAGATCCATTTCGCCTTTTCTTAATTTTCACAAAATTTCACGCATCAAGAGGTGTTGGGCTGCATCAATTTTGGGGATCCCAGGGGCACCCAATACGAGGGGGCCTATCGCGGGAATTTCCCCGGTGGACCATACGACCAGTCCGCTTCTGGCATAACACTTGCTGCATGAAATTTTGCTCTTTCGACTTTAATGTAAAAGTTGTTAACCCTTTACCCAACGCAGATGATATCAAAATTTATTATTTTAAATTTCATTTTTTTAAATTTTTCAAAAAATTTCAACAAAACCATATCATGTGGCCCCTCGTTGGAACGAGCTCGACGAGCTCGTTCCAACGAGGGGGTCACATGATATGGTTTTGTTGAAATTTTTTGAAAAATAATATTTTGTCTGCTGCTGAATTTGCATATTACGCGAGCGGATGCGGGCGATTCGTTGGGTAAAGGGTTAAGCTGATGAGCCCAGGCGCTTTTGGGGGACACATGAGTCCCGGACCAGGATGAGCTTTGACGACACTGCCGGGGAGCACACAAGAGGAATTTGGCTAGTATCTATGAGTATCTATGAGCCACTTTGTTCTCAAGCCCAAGTCCACATCCCGGTAGTCGAGGGCCTGAAAACTGGTAGTCTTCGAGAGACTGAGCTTAGAGATTCAGAGAGAAGGAAACTCACAAGGGAAAACTGTTTTAAAGAGCACCAAGAAACGTATTTCCTGCTTCTAAAAATATAAATGCACATAACAGGAGACAAATGTTATGGAATACCTGGAGTGAGAACTACAATGGACCAATATTGTAGGCATATGGTACTTAGGTCTAAGTGTACACAAGCACAACATCTAAAATAAAAAAAAAATATTTATGAATATCTATATATACTCGCAGTTTGTAACTTGTATTATTACATTTTAGCGGGCGTTCTCGAGTACATTAACAAAGTTTAACAGGGCATTACAATAACGTAACGCCCAACTTCAAAAAAGTCACTTGACGTGTCGGGTCGTTAATGTGTGAAAGCTCTTATTAACAGCCCAGCGCGTCACGTGATCTTTGTTCCTTGCAGTCGAACACTCAGAAATGGAAATGGCTTCAACTTGTAAACAATGTGATTTTATTTAAATTATTAAATATGTGAAAAGTCCAGCAAAGCTAGCCCCATAAGAACAAACAGCTGTATACAGTAAATAAGTCTGTATACATTTTAAGCCCTTATTCCTGACTTAAAAGCGGTAAATATCGGGTCTGTTTTTAAGTTTTCTAACTTCGTTGCACTTGAAAGCGTACCGGTGCCGATCACGCGATAATCATGTGACACCAGTTTGTTTGACAACAGACGATATTTTATACCATGCTCGCCAATGTTACTACCTGTGAAAAGCCAGTATGTTAAATTTTAGCTTTTAACCCCACTACCGGTTTAAAAAAAATTACAGCTGTAGTCGGAAGGTCATCCAACTTGACCTTTGGCATGACGCAATTTGCCAACTTCGATACATTCACACTTCGCGATATGTTTCATTCAAACATACATTTTTCGGTACTATCTACTACGTGTAAATGACTCATTAAGTTTAAAATACCTACAATTGAATATTTAAAATAAATTTTAAGAATTGTTAATAATAATTTGATTGAAAAAGCCAGGAAAATTCAATCAACTTTGACGATGTGTCTAGCTGTCAATCAAGCATTCACGTACAGCCGGAAGTACTGCCCACCGGCGCAGATGTAAACAAAACAAACCTGTGTGTTTGCGGTAGAAAGTGTCGTGTTTTCTCCATTTTAAGTGACAAAGTCGATTATTAGTTAATAGCATGGTATAAATAAAATAAATAAGTACTAGGGCCGGTAATCAGATTTAAACCACTAGTAGAATAAGGGTTTTAACCACTCGGCAAGCCGAGTGGTTAAAACCCTTATTCTACTAGTGGTTTAAATCTGATTACCGGCCCTAGTACCTATTTATTCTATATATCATCTGTCGAAACTGAAAACTTTAAAAACGTCATGTAAGGTACAGGGTCAACACTTTCTCAGAATCAAAGTGGTAATAATAGTAATATCATGATTTTGTCGAGCCTTGTGGTTTATTAACTGCCCAACAGTTGTAAATAACAGCCCTTCGGCTTATTAACGGCCCTCGACTTCGTCTCGGGCCTTTTCGAAGCTGTCGGGCTGTTATTCACACCTGTTGGGCCGTTAATAACCACAATGCCCTCCAAAGTCATGTTATTGTTATATTTGCAATTTGCTTTACAGTCCAGAACTTACAGTGTTATGATCACAAAAGCGGAAAGAGAATTTCGATCTGATCGCGACTAAGTCGCGACGGGTCGAAATCTTCTATTCACTTACCACTCCCAGTACTTTAGAATCTCACTTGCTGAAAAAGAAATACGAGGACATCGAATCAGAACTGCTATTTTTGTTCAATTTATTTTGATGCAGTCTTTATTTTGCAGTATTTTATTTTCTGTTCACGATTCGATCCCCGTCAGGCAGGGGGTAACTGCGTTGTGTCCTTGGGCAAGACATTTCATCCCAATTGCCCACGTGGAGGCCACGGTGGCGGTGTGTACTAAGACTAATGCATGTCGATGGTGCACTTGTCTTCAACCAATGCTAACCCTGCTTGTGCGCAGTTAGTACGTTCTGATGTCTGACGGTTGCTCGCCGTTGCTCGGCGGTTCTCTCCGGCTTCCTCCAGTCGTAAAACTGTCCACACGAGGAGACCTTTGATGACGAAAGTGTCGTTAAACCCCAATAAATAAATAAAATTTATTTTCGAAAATATCGGTCGTGGTCCACTGCAGTAATTGTGTCGCGATCTGGTCGCGAAAAAGCCGCTATTGAGATTACGATACTTTAATAATCTAGAAAATATCAAATTCGCATTGAAGGTTGATGTAAAGTTGAAGTAAGAGTGAATTGGCTCCCCGGGTCCACACTGAGAGGGACTGGATAAACTACCATCAGCAGAAATGTCCCCTGGGCATCTTATGCACCATATTTGAATATTTATACCATGCTCGCCAATGTTACTACCTGTGAAAAGCCAGTATGTTAAATTTTAGCTTTTAACCCCACTACCGGTTTAAAAAAATTTACAGCTATAGTCGGAAGGTCATCCAACTTGACCTTTGGCATGACGCAATTTGCCAACTTCGACACATTCACACTTCGCGATATGTTTCATTCAAACATACGACATTTTTCGGTACTATCTACTACGTGTAAATGACTCATTAGGTTTAAAATACCTACAATTGAATATTTAAAATAAATTTTAAGAATTGTTAATAATAATTTGGTTGAAAAAGCCAGGAAAATTCAATCAACTTTGACGATGTGTCTAGCTGTCAATCAAGCATTCACGTACAGCCGGAAGTACTGCCCACCGGCGCAGATGTAAACAAAACAAACCTGTGTGTTTGCGGTAGAAAGTGTCGTGTTTTCTCCATTTTAAGTGACAAAGTCGATTATTAATTAATAGCATGGTATAAATAAAATAAATAAGTACTAGGGCCGGTAATCAGATTTAAACCACTAGTAGAATAAGGGTTTTAACCACTCGGCAAGCCGAGTGGTTAAAACCCTTATTCTGCTAGTGGTTTAAATCTGATTACCGGCTCTAGTACCTATTTATTCTATATGTAAATAGATGTTGAGTGAAAATCCCCCACGACGTTTTGCAGTTATACTCTCTCCATGTACTAGTTACAACACACTATACAGAGGCAAAGACGCCATTTAGCAGTTTTTACCTCAACATTCAGTAGAGCATAAAATGACGGAGATCTGCTGATTGGGACAATATTTATTGATTTTGAAACCCTCAATAAAAATGTCACAAGACATAAGATATTTACACTGACTGTCCTTTCAAAATTGTGAGAGCTGAAAAATAAGGTGACGACAAGTAAAATATGCTTTTTCAATTGAGTGAGAAACTGGACGGTACTTGGGGAATCGCCAAATTAGAACACATAAAAACACACCGCAACATATATTTTTTTCCTGTTCATTTTTTAATGAGATGATGGACTAAGTGGATACAGGACTGCTCTCCCCCCAAATGAGCTTAGGAGACAGGAACATGTTAACACTGTCGTCAACGCAAATCATTTAGTGTAATGTAAGCTACTGTTGGTAACATCGGTGAAAATCATCAGGACGTGGACAGCGCCCTCTGTCTCGCAGTGACAATGGTGTATAAGCATGGCCGACCCATGCTTTAAGTAGAACAAAAAGCCCAACTAAGCATTAGCCAGCGTATATTATGAGACACCGAGGAAGTGCAGTGAATTTTGATCACGGAAATGAAGAACAGGTATGTGAAGACCAGGAAAGTGAGATAAAGTTTCCTCTTCTAAAATGTCTTAATTAAATCGGCCAAATCTCAAAATCCCAAAATCTCAAGCAGCACATTTTCTGTATAAAGCAAATAGTAATTTAACCACTCCAATGGTGTTTGACAGAGCTCAGTGAACTTCGTAGTGGCTAAATTCCGAGTTGCATTATGGGAAAAACTTGTCCTTCATTTTTTTTATATTTCGACATCAGTATGAGGATTAATGATTGGCTCAGAAGTGTAACGCGATAACCTAGTAGTTTGTTCTCGCCAACGTAACTAAAAAAAACGAATCAATTAATAGAGTTATTTCCCTTCAGCTACCGTGTTAATTTTGGGGGTTTTGGTAGAGCGGTAGTTCAGTGGTTAGATTATCGGACTTCAAACCGAGAGGCCCACAGTTCAAACCCAACAGGGGCCAATACTATAAAACGCTTTCAGTTGTATTTTCTAGAATTGTATTTTCTAATTATGACTTTAATGGGTCGAAATGAACCATCAGCAACATCAATGATGTGGCAGTTTGCCAGTTAGCAAATTGCCATATTTTTAAACTGCTAATGATTCGTTTTAGTCAGTATTAATAGGTAGAAAATACAATTCTAGAAAACACAATTGTAAAAGTTTTATAGCATTGGCTCCAGGTGTAACTGCGTTGTGTCCTTTGTCAAGGCACTTAAACCCGATTGCCCAAAAGTGACATGGTGATGTTGTGTACTAAGGCATGCCGCACATAATTGGTGCACAAGCTTTCAAACAACGCTTACCCTGCATGCACGGAGTTAGAATATATGGGAGTCTGACAGTTGCTCGCTACTCGAGCTTACTCCACACGTAATTATTATTATTGTCATTTATTACCACTTTTATACACGTTTTTTTTTTTTTAAAATATATGGGATACAAAATAGAACAATATCACCTGTGCTTCTATTCCAACCATATTGGACTGATGAATATCTGAAAAGTTCAAAATAATAACTTCATCAAGTTACAGGATCAGATTTACTATCCTACTTAGGGTGACTCCAAGGTATACAGGTAAAACTAGAAGTCCTGTCATGAACTGTGCGCTTATCTATACTTAATTGCGCATAGGAATTGCGCGCTATTGTCATATCGAATGACATCCAAAGCACGGCAGATTCTCCTGGTTACTCATAGCAAACACAGGCAGTGTTTCTGCCAATGGACCTCCGGGTTACCCGGAGGTCCATTGGCTGAAGCATTGCTTGTGCACAGGTCATATGTACATAATTTGATAGCCTTACTACGGTCATAACGCGTAGATTTACGCGCAGATCGATGTGCTATTTGTGCGCATTTAATGACAGGACTTCTAGTTTTAACTGTACACATGTATGACGACATACACATTTTTCGGATTCCGTCAAGTCTCGCATTATACGTGGTATTTTTTTTCATTTGGATCGCTATTATAAATTTAGTGTCGTAGTGGAAAGAGAGGAGATGGTATGGCGTCACTGGAATTCATAAGTGGCGAGGCACGGTAGAACCCTGATATAAAATTTACTTGCTACATAGCCAAGGGCTACGCGAAAGATACCGACTGGACAGATGGTGTAATTTTCATTTGTCCCCTCGACGACGGTCCAAGTCCTGACTGATCTAATGTTCGAACTGCATCATTAAGGCATGCCTTCGCCGAAGGTATGCCTTGATAATACAGCTGGAATATTCGTCAGTCAGGATTAGATAAGAATAAATTTATTTATTTAGTATTATGTATGTTTTACAGAGAACGTGATACTATAATGTAGGAAAAAGACATACTGCAGGGAAAGAACATAATCAGATTGGCTGTCCACCCGTCGTCTCCTAATGAAGATACATGTTATGTAACATTGTGTCCAGGCCAAGCTGAAAAACAACAGGAGAAAAAACGACAAAAAAAGAACAAAAACCCAATGTAGAGTATTGCTAATTCAAGAGAAGAAAAGAGTTTGTAAGTTTGTAATTCAAATCTCAGAGTTCTTGGGATTTGTTTGTAAAATGACATATAGCAGTCGTGACGCGTGGGCTTCCTAACCTCCTATTTAATTAACCCTTACCTACCCCGACTTACTTATCCTGCTCTCGCCTCTAATCGTAACAGCTTGAATTGTATGACCGACTGTGTGTGCGACATATGTACAAGTATCAAATCTTTTCTCGTAATATTATACCTGATCCGCAGTTAGAGCGAATTGATATCTATACTCCGACTCAGATGAAAATGTCCCAACTACAAACTGATTGGGGGCTGTATGTCACACCCTTTACCCCCAACTTACTTCCCTTCTGTACGTAGCATCACTTACTGGTCTAATCAGAACCTAGGTAATGTATTGGATTTGGCAATGACTCCCTTACATTCTCTATCGAGGTTGTCTGGAAGTTTAATTATGTAATTAGTGATTGTATTATGCGCATGAAGAATGAAATATTCAGTTCTCACATTCAATTGCAAAATTCCATATCGCTCAAAGTCAACATTTTCATTCTTTAAGGCCAACTTATGGTTGAATTTCTCGATCGTTTATCATTAAATTCTCAGACAATCTTTTCTGCGAAGTGCTGACCTGCAACAGCGCATTTTGCTTGGTTGCAGAATAAGAACGATAACTCTATACGCACTTGCACAATGTGTCGGCATTGGAAGTGGGCCATTCACTGACCATCTGGGCGCGTAATTTATTAGTGCTCATAATCTTCACATTTCTTCCACAAACTTGTCAGTTATAGAAATGATCAAAAGGCTAACATTTGATAGTACTAAGCTAGTCATTAATTAACTCGTAGAATGCTAAGTTATTTTTGGTTATTAAAATTTGTTCACATGTCTTTGCCTTGTTACAATTTATGGGAGAGTGCCAAGAGGCACTCTCCCATAAACTGTAACAAGGCAAGCCGATATAGACTAAGGAATTTCACTTCTAAGATGAAAAGAAGCACATCCACAGAATATGACACCTTTAGAAGGGGTACCTGCTTTTCATATCAAAGCCCTGATAGTGGCTTCTAGCACTCTACCAGTTAAGAAACCTGTCAAAGATGGGGAAAATATTCTATAAGAGACCGAGAATAAACCATGTAAATCATATTACTACTATTCTTTAGATACATAAAAGCACACCGTCTGGAAAATGTATTGCGAAATGTATAGATCGAGATTCCGAAGCGGCAAGTATTAACCCTCTACTCAATGTAAATGCCAAAACCGGCATGCGCTATTCACAAAACTCACCATTCAATTTTCATCATTTTTTGTCTCAAAACATTAGCTTAGGACCCCTCACTGGAACGAGCTCATTGAGCTCGTGACAATGAAGTGTCTTGGGCTATGTTTCTGAAGAAAAAAAAATGAAAAAAAATAGTTTTTAAATATTTTGTTAGCAAGTGTCGTCTGCATTTCGTGTTAGGTAAAGGGAAGGAAGTGTTTTCGCCTCTGTCAATTAGCTCCTCTGTCGGGAAATCTCCAGCAGCTATCTTCGTTATTACTAAATCTTGCCCAACACAAACAGCACTATAGTACAGCCAGAAACGTGGCGCCCGGGGGTAGGGGAGGGGTGGTCACAGTATTTTAAAATTTAAGGTCTCAAATCATCAAAAGTTGGAAATTTCATACTTTATAGTAAATTTCGTGGCATTCCATCTGCTTATTACACGCCTGCTATATGAAATCCCCATCTACAGCAACACTAAACCACGCGAAAAATGAAAATCTGTTCCGCACCATGTGCCGAACGGAAATCGTTGACAAACTATTCTTGGATGATCACGTCATATGTTAAAACTTATCAAATCCCGCCTACTTGGATTTTCCCTTTGACCTACAATCACGGAAGCCGCGCAGGTTAAACGAAGCGATTGCGTTCTAATAAGCTATCGCAAAAACAGTAGACTAAATAAAAACATCTTTGTGTATAGAAGTACTATAACGTTTTGAAGGAAGTGTTCAAACAATCATTATTAGCTGTATAATGATAGCAATTTGAATAGAACTAGCTCAAATATACATGTACTACGATAGTACAAACATACGTACACCACATGTTTAGCCTATTTATAAATCTGCACACGGGAATTCCCCCAATATCGCACATGGGCTTGTAAACATTAGTAGACGATTTATCACCCGAAACTGAGCTGATTGCGACATAACTTGTTGATAGTTGTCAAATGAATTGCAAAGTGTCCTTCTAGTAATTGTTTTTATAGACGTGAAGGCGTGTAAAAACACAGAACGACACGCGTGTGTGAATGGGTTAATCGATATGGCACTTGTGCCATCGCGGCCTCTCGTTTTATCTTTCCGCGCTAGCACTTGTGCCATATCGATTAACACATTCACACGCGCGTGTCGTTCTGTGCATTTATGAATTAAATTTGAGGGAATTTTCTAAGTGGAGTAGAAATTTCCAACTGTATAATCCAAAGGTCATATATTTCGAACACAAGGCGGTACGGTGCATCTTGATTTCTGCAGAAGTTGGAAATTTACAGGTAGCAGTTGGAAATTGTCGCCCAAGAGAGAGAGAGAGAGAGAGAGAGAGAGAGAGATGGGGTGCAAGTGGTTTTATCAAAAGTTGGATGTTCAGCAGTCAAGACGGGGATATAAAGTTTGAATGTCGGAAGGAGCACACCCCCGGATCAAGACCTTCTAGCATCATTAATTATTCGTGCGTAATGATAAAAATAATTGTGGAACAAGCTGGAACCAAATCAAGAGCCATACGCTGTAGTTTCAAATGATGGGCGCGAAAATCTGATAAACTTGGTTATAGTTAGTAGGGCCAGTCGAATCGTAATCTTTTCCTCGAATCAAATCGGACAAAAGATTTCACTTTGAATCGCACCTCAAATCGAATAGTATAATCACTGGCTGAGTCTCCGTTACGGGTTTTCTGGAATAACCTCTTCGGTATACTCTCATGGCAGTTCGTCCCGAGAGTTCCAGTGTGTTCTATGTACCTACTGCCACATAGAACACATTGAAACTCAGGGGACGAGTTGGTGAAGGGTATGTTTGCGAGGCTACACTCTCAGAGTTCATATAGGAGCACACCTATGACGAGTGGGACAGATTTTGCTATTTACGTGTTAATTGAGCACCTCGAGTGTCATGTCTCGCACTCTGCATCCGCGGTATTCAAGTTTTTGATAGTCTTCGTGAGGTGCAAAGAAGCAAGTTAATCTTGACTGGTTTTCATTGAAGTTCTCATTGTGCCTTGTGAATCACCACGAGGTAGAACTATTTTCTAGACGTCTGCTCGGAGTTAGATTCTGTTCGATTTACAGACATGTTAAGATAATAAACCCAAATTGAAGAACGTACTGGTACTCCAAAAATGACAACTTAGCCTGACTGCAAAGGAAAGGGAACTCCAATATTGATGTTTTAATGTACAGCTGTGGCGAATATTGTTTTCATCTTTTTTCAACACCTGAAGTGAAAAGAAGACACTTGTGATTGTTTCTTGGGGAGGTGGTCTTTCAATCTCTTGGTGAAGATTGTTTTTCAGGACTGATTTTTTTAAGTGGAGTCCAAGTGTATTTCAAACAATTTAATGTGGAAGATTTCGTGCTTTTAAAGCAAGTATATTGACCAAAAAAACGTTCAACTTACACGTGTTGTATACACATTTCAACGTGTGCAATATCTGAACTTACCAGATGCAGTTCACGCACTTCGAAAAGTTGCACTCAGCAGTTGCCACTTCCAAGTGTGAACAGTTAAACTTAGTGTAATTTTTACACTTCAGTTTGAAACGACATTTAGCAGGATCAGTTATACAACACCTGCAGTGAATAGAAGGCACTTGTGAAGTGCAATGTATGAAGCAAATCCACAGGTGTTAGTTTAACACTTCGGGCGCAGTCACTATGGGGGCACTTCCAAAATGCTGGATACAGCACGTGAAATGTTTTTACAGCACTTAGATTTTTAGGAGTTTATTGTGTATAGGTACATGTCCATACCCTACGGTCGCCGTGAACTGGTCACTTTCCACGGTGGGCAAAATGTCCACGGACGAAAAACTTATTAGATTCCAAACACTTATTATAGGAATAATCATCAAAAGTCTAATTAATGAAGCACCGGGTACAACCACTGCCCACGCGTGGATTACGACAAGTTCACGCCGGTGTGACAGGAATGGAAGTCCGTAGGAAAATTAGTCCCTCTGGACTATTATTCCGCGGAATTATAGTCCTAGGTCTAACATTTCTAGGAATAGTAGTCCGCCGGACTACTATTCCTAGAAATGTTCGACCTAGGACTATAATTCCGCGGAATAATAGTCCAGAGGGACTAACGTTCCTACGGACTTCCATTCCTTTTACACCGGCTGTGCTGTATGAAGCCAACCAGTTGGCTTCATATGGACGAGTCACTGTACACAATAGTATAGAACACGTATCCAAAGGTAAATACCGCCTGGTATTTAGGGGATGTACATTAACCATTACGATTCATCCCGAAGTTTCCAGAGATTCGGATTCTTCCCGAATAACACAAAAGATGTCGGATCGAACTTATTAGTTCGCACCTGTTAGGTTCGCATGACCCTAATGGTTTTATGTGTAGCTCTTGCTGCACTGACTGATTCGAGGTGTAAAGAGTTGCGTGTTATATGCGAATGGTGGACCCATCAGCTGATGTTAATAATCTTTTGAATGTTATTGCCTCCAGCATTTTCCGACTTTAATGTTGGTGATATTCCAATTAAGCAATAACCGAAAGGGTAATTCAATAATTGATAATCTTTTCTTTTGATTTTCGTTTGCTTTCTTCTCACATGGAGTTGAAGTGGCATTGCCAAAGGAACGAACTGTTAATTAAATTCTAATCTGAGGGGGTTGTTTGGCTCAAAAATACCGCTAGCAAACAGTAAAACCTTGTCTTCGGGCATCATACTTCGATTATCTGGTGCAGAATAAATATATTCGTGCCTGCTGACACGTGAAAATTACAGAGTGTGTATTAGGGGAGAGGTTGGGGTGGGGAGATTTCATAGCTCATACATTCAAGTCATAAAGTTGTTTCCATTTGTTTTCTCTCAACCCGGTTCCGCGGAAGTCCAGAGATTCTTGGGCAAAGTGCACAAAGGGATGCAATTCGAAGTCTAATATTGACCTGTACATTTTAAATTGTTATATTATAACAATATTTTATATTATTTTAAGGATCACTGATTTAATATTCTTCAAATATGTTTTGTGGTGTTTGAAAAATATTTCTTTATAAAAACACTGATTTATATATGGAGGTTTTCGCTATTGAAAGAATAAGGTCTCATGATCCACCACACCGTGTTTACATATCAGAATAGTTTCACACACTATTTCGCGAGTGGTGGTAATTTAAAAAAAAATGAGATTACGCCCTTTAAACTTATATTTTTAATTTAAATTCACCAAAATAGTTTATTTGAAATCTGTGTTGGATTTGTTTCGAGTCTATGCTAGTCCGTTCGATTTCCAAGTGACATTGCCGTTCCCTTTCAGGTGGAAGTATGTTCCGTCCCCGCATTCCATAAATTCACTAAGTCTCATTGCATGACGGATTTTAAGCTATGGTTTGGAATACTTCGGTTTATTTCAGTCATCTTGGAAACAAGTGGACCATTGATGGCATGACGACTCCAATAATAATCCTTAATCATGGTAGTTGGCGCATTTTTCATTTCAAGTAACGAAGTACTGGCAACGTCGTGAATACCCTGTATTCGCAAAATAGATAAAACTAGAAGAAGTCGTGCATTTAGACAGTCAACACTGACTAATATCGTCATGAAAATCGCATTTCGATCAAGTTATCTCCCTTGGAATTAAGTAATCATTAAGAAAACCCCTTTGACATCAGGAGAAAATAAAGTCAATTTTCCTCTTGTTACTTTTATCAAACGAAAACAACAGACAGCTCTCTGAGCTGTCTGTTGTTTTCGTTTATTAAAAGCAATAAAGGGAAAACTTGGTTTTCTATGGCAAGCTAATATTATTCATTTATTTATTTATTAGTGTTTAAGGTCACATACTTATGCACAATGACTAATCGTGACCGTGACAGTTTTACGGGTGAAGGAAGCAGGAGTACCTGGAGAGAACCACCGAGCATCGACGAGCAACTGTCAGCTCCTCAACATTCTAACACTGTTCAAGCTCCGCTCAAGCAGGGTTACAGTGGTTGAAGACATGTGCACCATCGATGTGCAGTACGCATTAGTACACGGCGTCGTCGTGCCCTCAGGCAAGCTAATTAGAAGCAACCAGTTCACATATAATCCGTCTCTAAGAATATCTATTAGTATTTCACCTAACAACACTAAACGTCCACTTTGGCTCTTTATTTGGCGTTTTTGTTACAGTAATTTTCAAGTTTTTATTCTTCCCAGGAAAAAAATAGCAAATCTTACCCCCTAGTCTTTTATATTCATCCTTTGAAACCTAGCGGCCATTTTTCCGGCCTGGAACATGATACGTCATAACGTCATTATATAGGATGGTTGTTCAGTAAATGTGTGGGGTAGCCCAATCAATATTTTCAACGTGCAGCCTCGGGGCTGCACGTTGAAAATATTGATTGGTCTACCCCCAAATAATGAAAATGGACTCTTCGAATTGCTGCCATTGAACAGGCATGGAAGATACCACTGGAGTTCAAAGGATTAATGGAAAAGATGGTATCTGAATAAAATGTCACGATGCGCACACTGCTGATATAATGAACAGGAAAAAAAAACACAGACCATCCAAAGATTGCGAAAACGCTTTTTTCTTATTTTTAAATGGGTATCAACAGAGAATAATAGAGAAACGTTCGTACTGATTGGGATAAACTGTAAGAAATCAGATTCTATATTTTTATACTTCTCTACAGGAAAATGCTGTAAGTTGCTGAAACGACACACACACTGATGATACAAATACCCTAACAATTTCAGTTTTTAAATGAAATTCCCATACCCTTAGTATTAAATTTACTGACAGCATTCGGAAATTATTAGGAGATAAATTTCCCGTACCAATGACGAAAATTGTCAGCCTTGTATTAAAATATCAAAATGCTAGCTGTTTGCTCGTCTTTGTACAATGTACCGCAGTCCGACGTGATTTGGTACAGGTAGTGCAAGTGTGTTGGAAGGAACGTACCTAAACGTTTTTATAATTAGTTTCAAAATCATATTTCTTCAACTTTAAGTGAAATCATATTTCTTCAACTTTAAGTAACAAAACAGTGTAATATTGATATATTTATCTCAATAGTTTAATTTCCCACAACAGAGTACGGTGGCTGGGTTGCTAGAGTGCTGGATTTTAACCCTTTGAACAGGCGAGGCCGCTTTTCTGGCCAAGGAACACGATAAGTCATAATTTCATTAAGTAGGATGGGGACCAAGTGTATGTGTGTGGTAGACCAATCAATATTTTCAACGTGCAGCCCTAAAGGCTGCAAGTTGACAAATATTGATGGGTCTTCCCCCAAATAATGAATATGGACTCTTCAGATCGTTGTCATTGAACTGGCATGGAAGATACCACCAGCGTTCAAAGGATTAAACCTAAAAATTGGCAACAGGGATTCCCCAATTAGCACAAACCGTATGCGAACGATAATACCCGAACACAATCGAACATCAGCGGAACATTAGATTAGATTCGTCACTAGTTCGAGTGTCTGAATCAAACGACGCATCGGAGCTATTAAATGCATTAAATGCGTCGCTCTCAGACATAGGAGTTCGACATGTGCCAAAGATCATGAAGTGACTTAGACGCGATACGGTCACACATTCTCTGTCCGCTGTCTTCCCCCACACCATTGGTCCGTCTCACTTGTCGAAAACGAAACACAGGAGCTGAGTCTCATTCTCAGTTAGTTTGTCTTGATTCAGTCTCGAGTTTTATATCTTTTTATATCGATTTTTATTTCTCGCAATATTTTGTTTTAGATTACGATATATCGTGAATGGGGGATAAGAAACACTATTTTCATGATGGTGGACATGCCACCCCCTCCATACACGCAATTGAGATACAAGGACTATCGCGAAATGTAAAAAAAAATACGATATTCAATCAATAATTAGGGCCATACAAAAATCAAATCTCAAGTCGAATTGAATCCCGGATCCAACAGGGCAGAAGATTTCGAATCGAATTTATTTTTTTTATTAACCCTTTACCTAACATGAAACGCAGACGACACCATTTAACAAAATTCTTGAATAACTAATTTTTTTCGTTTCTTGTCTCTGAAGCATAAGTTATGATCCGTCTTTGGAACGAGCTCGTCGAGCTCGTTCCAATGAGGGGTCATAACCTATGTTTATATAATGAAAATTAATTGGGGATTTTTGAGAATAGCGCTGGCCGGTTTTGGCCGTTACGTTGGGTAAAGGGTTAACGACAGTTAGGGTCACCTCGTGTTGGGCAGTTTTAGGGGCTAGAACCACCGACCATCGGCGAGCAACTGTCAGACTTGCCAACGTACTAACTCCGTACTGGTAGGGTTAGCGTTGGTTGAAGGCGAGTGCAGTACGCCTTAGCACACAGCGCCACCCTGCCCCAGAGTAGGCAGTCGAGATGAATTGTCCAAGGACTCAACGCTATTACCCTAGTGGGGATCGAGCCGTGAACCTTTCGGTTTGAAGTTCCGTGCCATAACTACCGAGCCACCGCGCACCCTTTCGAATCAAATAGAACGTCGAATCGAATTCCACGTCTTTTAAAATTGTAAATATTGCGCCCTCTTGCGACAATATATATTGCCAATATCAATGCAAGTATTGTTTCCAATGGCGACGCGTCTGTTTGGGAAAGTCCATCAAACATGTGGAATATTCCAGGGCGGTATCAAAGTATTTTTAGAGTAAAAAAGTTAAACACCCCCAATGGTTTTTGCTGTCATTTTGCAAGGTCATGTTGAATCATTTGTAAACTCTGCCTTTAAAAACGAAATTGTAAAGCATGATCATACTGCATTTGGGAAAATCCTGAGAGTTAAGAAGAACGTGTATATTGTGTTGAGTTGTGGCACTCAGTTTGTTCAGAGAAGTGGCCCAATATCGACAAATAATTAATTATGAGTTTATCACTGTTGACATTATCATTGATTATCACGACGAAATTGCATTAATTTTTATTTATTTTGGGGATGCTTAACTTGTTCTCTATGTACAGTTTCGAGGGTGGATATGGAATCAAAGTAGTTTTGAAATTCGAAGTGATTTCAAGAAAGTTATCTCCCCTTCAATTTAACACCGTTGGTATTGGAATTCTGAGTAGAAAATAAAAATTTGAAACGTTACAGAAATTGAATCTATAGTATGCGTATAAAGGGCTGACTTTGTTGTCCCCTCTGGTAATTAAAGTTACATAAGTGGTGTTTAGGATTTTTATGCTGGAGATTTATATATTGACGATTGGCCAAGAAATCAGTTGCAGAGGTCAACATTATCTACATTTCTTCTTTGTGGGTGACTTAACCCTTTTAAGTATTTACCCAACGCAAGCGATATCAAAATTTATTATTTTAATTTTTTTACAAAAAAAATATAGAAAAACATATCATGCTCGATGAGTTTGTTCCAATGAGGGGTCATTTAATATGGTTTCAAATTATTTTTTTCAACTACTCATTTTGTAAATTAGTTAGTGGTTGAAGGCAGGTGCTCCACCGACGTGCTGCACGTCTTAGTACGCAGCACTACCGTGCCCCCAGGTGAGCAATCGAGATTGAGAGACTTGCCCAAGGACACAACGCAGTTACTCCTAGTGGGGATCGAACCGTGGACCTTTTGCTCTGAAGTCCAATTCTGTAACCACTAAGCCACCGCCCTCCCGCAACCTCTTATTAAAACCACGTAGACAAGCTGTTTTAGTGTTCATCTATTCAACTGAATCTTGATTCTTCACAAAAAAAAGATTTAAAACATCAGAAAAGCATGAAAACAGTCAAACGCCAAATATCGCAAGTCACAATTCCAATTCAGCGAGAAAATCGACGCAGTTAACGCCTGATACCAGTCTAGACCATGGATATAAATAGTACATCGCCTATGTTTAGCCACACTCGTCTGGAATATTTCAGTTGGTCGGAAAAGCGAACTTTGTTTCATTGAGGGGTCACTTAATATGGTTTCAAATTATTTATGACATAATTGTTTTTCATCTACTCATTTTGTAAATGACGAAGGCAGATTCTTTAGTGGTTGAAGGCAGGTGCTCCATTGACGTGCAGCACGCCTTAGTACGCAGCACTACCGTCCCCCCAGGTGAGCAATCGAGATTAAGCGTCTTGTCCAAGGACACAACCCAATTACCGCTGATCAGAACTGAGCCGTCGACCTTTCGATTTAAAGTCGAATAATCTAGCCAGTGAGCCACCATGATCCCTTCGGATGAGTTGTGATGGAATAGGAGTAACATGATGGAGAACCCATAACAGAAAGGTTTGATCGATTTCAGAACGATTTTAAAAGAACAGTTTATCGTGTTATGATTGGACAGCATAGAACACATGTTTCTGGGAAATTCGACTAGGGTCCCTTTGGAAAGGTGGTAGCTTGTAGCCTGATAATAAAAAAAACTTTAAAATCGTTTTATTTTTGGACAGAGAATCATCTTTAACTTCTTATAAGCTGCGTACTCAAGTTGGGCGAACAATATCTTAGTTCCTTAGTATACCTCTCCTAAAGAGAAATAGGACGACTGATTTATCGATCGCCCGAATCACTATATTGAAGACATACAGTATACGGAAGTCGTCCCATGAGTTCCAATGTGTTCTATGTGCCATTAGGCACATAGAACACATTGGAACTCAGGGGACGAAGTGTTGTCGACGTATTCGTGATATTCGTATGTTAATTTTTCCAGAGCTACAGTCTATTCGAGTACGATAAAAAACATTGATTTCTTTGACTTTGGCAATAAAATGTTGTGATGTAATGCACTATTGGAACGGGCTGGATACGTGACAGTACATCGTCGATTTTATTAAAAGGCTTCACGAAATGAGCTCCGGTTCTCTACGGTTTCTCGCCTCATTATTTGCAGTAACACGGATAAACATATCGTTTTACTTCATTTCTCATTTGACACAAAACTGCTACAAACCAGTTGCATGAGAAGGCCTACTTGGACAAATATTAAAGTAACCCTTAAGGCTTAATTACCAATGGGTGTTAAGGTTTAATTACCATTTTAAGCATACCTGTTTTAATTCTTCCGATGTCTAAATGGTGTGTGTGTGTTTGTTTTTATTGTTTTTATGTTTTGTTTTTGTATACATCAGCCGACAAAGATGTACAAATATTCTTACGATAATGGTTTTATTGAAAGTATCGCTAAATGTTAGAAAATAATGGTGGGGAAGACTTCTTTTTCTGGCTAGAAGGGTGTTGCCTAATGTTATATGCTACCTAAAATGATAACAGGGAAGATCCTACAAATATTTTGCTATATCAGATGTCAAGATAGATATGAGTTTATATCTCCTATCAATGACTAATATCGTTATAAAAATCGACTTTCGATAATTCCCTTGAAATTATTTAATGCGTGAGGGAGGTCCAATTACAAAGTAAGTAATTGTTGAGAAAACGCCTATGTCTTGTGATATCAGTGGGAAAAAAATGTCAGATTTCCAAAAATCTGAAGGCGGTTCCCACTGTAGACTTTTGTTGTACGATTTTTCTATGGAGGCTGGTCAGCAGCAATCCCTTCGACAAATCGAAAGAGTCTTTCGATAAAAGAAGTTGAAATCAAACGCGTTGATTGTTTCGACAAAAATCGTATCAGTTACAAATCGAAAAAATAGTCAACCGCTTTGCGTGTTCTCACTTTAGATTTTGTCATTCGACACAAACTTTGTCGTTTACTGGAAAAATCGTACTATAACAATCTATAGTGAGAATGGAGCTTTACTTTTAAGAAACAAAACACAACAGACAGCTCCCTGAGCTGCCTGATGTTTTCGTTTATTAAAAGTGACAAACGAAAATTTGTTTTTTGATGTCAGGCCAGTCAGAAGCAACTAGTTCACAGATAATCCGCCATTAAGAACATCTATTAGTATCGCATCTCCCAACAACAAATATTCACTTTGTTTACCGAATCTAATATGCAAGTTTTTATTCCCCCTCGGAAAAAAGGTTAGCAAATCTCACCGCCTAAATTTTGATATTAATGGAAAGGACAGTATGCGCACACTGTTGATATAACAATGTCACTATGCGCACACTGTTGATATAATGAAAAGAAAAACAGTTACAGAACACCAAAAGATTGCGAAAACGCCGTTTTCTTATTATTAAAAAGGGTTTCAAATAGCAAATAATAGTCAAACGTTCAAACTGATCGAGGAAAAAAATTGTAAAAATCCAGCATCTGTATTTTTATACAAATCCACAGGAAAAAAGCCTGAAGTTTGTGAAATGCTGTGCGCATCGATGATACAACTTCTGTAATATTTCGAAATTTAAATTTCTATATGAAATTCCCCTACCTTTGGTGTTAAAAATATTGACTTCAGGAAAATTAAGGGGAGCCAACTCTCCTGTTAATCTCTTTCAAAGACGAGACTTGTCGGCTATGGAAAGTGACGTGTATGGCGCAATAGGGTTAGATAAATATTTTTGGGGGTGTTTTAATTGCAATTAACTAATATTTTAATTGCAGTTGAACGTTGTAACGCATATAATAAAAAGAACATTTGCTGACTGAAGCTGTAACTGAATTCGCTAGTGGAAACTAAGATTTCCTTGCAGTGACGAATGATACAATTCTGATACCCACTCAAATTTAGTAGGCATCTTTAAAATCTTCGTGGTGTGGCCGTTTCGAGTTTGGTTATATTTAGTTATCGAACTACTACGTTTCTTCGGCACCCACTAGGGGGATTTAGTCAATATAGTGGCCGATGGTCGCCACAATGTGATCGAACACTCTCAGTCTGCATCGAAGGGGGGCGGTAGTTTTGATGTATGCTAACTACAATCGTGATTTATAACCGACTATATTTGTGATGTTGCCGTGTTAAACAGCTTGGGGAAAGTTCACATGTGGCGGCAGATCACACTGTAGATACAGTAGCAGTGGGTATTTTCCTAAGAGGTTGCATTTACGGCGACAATGGCGTCAAAGCCGGAGGGGGGGGGGGGGGGGGACTCAAGCCTCAAGCCGGGGGACGTGCAAACCTTATTTGTTCCGACTGTGATGGTCCAAGTTCCGATTGAAAAAATATTCCCGCTACATCATCAAGCCATGTCTTCTCCGAAGACATGGCTTGATGATGTAGTTGGAATTTTAGTCAGTCGGGATTATAGTTCAAAAACTCAAAACTTCTTTGAAATATATTTTTGGATATATAAAACTTTACATGTACACCGCAAAAAATATAGGTTCTCTTTAGAACCAAAACTGGTTCTAATGTTGTCCCTGAGATGGAACCAGCTCTGTTTAAACAGTATTTATTTCAAATCAAATAAATTCACCAAGATTAGCATTCAATTTTAACAGAATATTACATGAACTGAAGTAGAGTCAGCACTAAACTTGGAGCTTATTCAACGCAGTCACCAAACATTTTGAAACAAAGGAGATATGAACAGTTGGCATATCGAACCAGTTTTGGTTCTGTATAGAACCAAAACTGGTTCGATATGCCAACTGTTCATATCTCCTTTGCTTAATATTGATCTGAGACAACCTCGTATATGCTCTAAACTTACGGCTGAAACCCCCTCAATTTATGTTTAATTCTGTTGATATTTAATGTTAATCTTTATAAATGTATTTGATTTGAAATAAATACTGCTTAAACAGTTCTGGTTCCATCTCAGGGACAAGATTAGAACCAGTTTTGGTTCTAAAGAGAACCTATCTTTTTGCAGTGTAGTAGTCTCGACTTGAGCGCGATGGCTCAGTGGTTACGGTTTGAACTTCAAACCGAAAGATCCATGGTTCGATCCTCGTCAGAGGTTACTGCGTTGTATCCTTGGGCAATGCACTTCATCCCGATTGCCCACGTGGGGGCACGGTGTCGCTGTGTACTAAGGCGTACTGCACGTCGATGGTTATACTTGTCTTCAACCAATGCTAACCCTGCTTGTGCTAGAGTTAGTGCGCTGGGGAGTCTGGCAGTTGTTTGCAGTTGCTCGGTGAGTTTCTCCGGTTACTCCAGCTTCCTCCACCCGTAAAACTGTCGGACACGAGGTGACCCTGGCTGTCGAAAGTGTCGTTAAATCCAAATAAATGAATAAATAGTAGTCGCGACGCAACATATTTAATTAACACGTAACGTACCGGCATTCTAAATTGGCCACGCTGGCCCCTAACAGCCCGAAATGGGTCCTGCAGACAGCCATCTATTTGACCAATTGTGTGTGTGACTTTAGTCCAGGTATCGTACGAAAGTGCATGATTACCAGTGAATCGATATCTACGACTCACACCCACATGAAAATCTAACGATTTGAAAAACTATTTGGGGGTGTCATACCTCCAACCACCCCCCCCCCCCACCCTTAGCGATTCCCCTGGCCTCAGATGCTATTCAGCAAGTGGACTGACACCGACATTTTGGATAAAAGTGAGCAGGGAAAGTTGGATAACATGCACAGCTGTTTATAGTTACAACACGTGGAGAGTTAATTGTTAATAAATCACTCGTGGTGTGGTGTCTCCACCCAGACAATAGCAGTCAATTCCTGTGGTAATGCATGAAAAGGACAAGCACAGTTTCAGCCAAGTGACCTCCGCTTCTACCCGGCGGTCGCTTGGTTGAAACTTTGCTCGTCATTCTAATGCTTTTTTTACTAGACAAGGATTTTTTGTCTGAGTGCAGACACCACCCCACGAGTGATTTAGTAACAATCCACTCTCCATGTACTGTAAGTGTCGTCTGAACTATGAAAATTCAAACACTTTCGATATTCAATTATGGGTTTGGTTTTTCGGTATCCTAATGCTATCGATTTTCGGTTTATTGCCCTTCGCTATCTTTAAAGACGTTTGTGCACTGACCTACTTTACCGGACTCACGTTCGGTATGCGATTCCCTGAACTGTCAGACCCACGTCTAATCTTCATAGGAAACTTGATCTGCAAAATATCGGTAAAATTTGAACACGTTCTCCTTTGACAGCTTTGTCTCTAGGACCTGTCTAAATTGAATCCTGATATAGAAAATAGATATCACGCATTCAACGTATCAGTGGGTCCTCTGAGATTTTCTGGGACGAGACTAGGCTTCCAGTCTCCGCATTTAAAAAAAAAAATCCCTTACTTTACCCGAAGGTAGTTTCCGGAATCTTTGCTTAATACCCCACCTGCCATTAAAATCGTTTGTTTGGTAGCTTGGTTGTTTATTTGGGTTTAAAGACCCTTTCAGCAGCTAGAGACATGTCGCGTCGAATCATTTTACGGGTAGAAGAAACCGGAGTGCCTGGAGAGAACCACCGAGCAGCGGCGAGCAACCGTCAGACTCTCCAGCTTACTAACCCAGCACACACAGAGTTAGCAGCGGTTGAAGACAAGTACAACATCGACGTGCAGTACGCATTAGAATACATGGCACCCATGCCTCTCCAGTACGTGTTGAGTGAATTACCACTAAAACACTCGTGGGGTGAAGTTTTCACCCAGACAATGAAAGTAAATTCTTGTGGTAATGCATGGCAAGGACAAGCACAGTTTCAGACAAGAGGCCTCCGGGTTCTACCCGAGAGGTCTCATGCCTGAAACTTTGGTCGTCGTTCTAATGCTTTTTCCCAGATAAGGAATTTTTGTCTAAGTGGACACACCACCCACGAGTGATTTAGTAACAATCTACTATCCATGTACTGTGTATGGAAAATCGGGATTAAGTGTCTTGTCTAAGGACACAGCGCGGCCGGTGCGGATCAGTCTCGAACCATCGACCTTTCGGTTTGAGTTCCAAGGCTCTAACCAATGAGCCATCGCGCCACCTTCTGATCTGGCGAAAGGATAAAAAATACAGTTGCTCACCTCTCAACATTTATTAGGGACCTTCAAATCTCAAATTTTGGGTTGTATCGAATCGGCTACACGATTTCGAATCGAATCAAATCTCACCTCTACCAATATTGTAGATATAGCATCTTCTCACAATGATAAATACAGTACAGTCGCCGTGGACTGGTCAGTTTCCACGGGTGGGCAATATTTCCACGTACGTAAAATTATTAGATTCCAAATACTAATTATAGGAATAACCATCAAAAATTTAATTAATGAAGCACTTGGTGTAAACCGGTGCTTCATTAATTAAAATTTTGCCGATGATGATTTTTATTATCTGGTACACGCATATTGGCCATACCTACCCACGCGTGGATTATGATCAGGGGCCAATGCTATAAAACTTTTAAAATTGTATTTTCTAGAATTGTATTTTGTAGTTGAAATTGAAACGAATCATTAGCTTTTTTCAAAGATGTGGAAATTTACAAGTTGGCAAATTGCCATATCTTTTGAAATGCTAATGATTCATTTCCGTCATTTTTATTCACTTGCAGAAAATAAAATTCGGGAGAATACAATTCGTCCCCTGAGTTCCAATGTGTTCTATGTGCCAGTTGGCACATAGAACACATTGGAACTCAGGGGACGAATTGTAAACATTTTATAGTATTGGCCACAGTTCACGGCGACTGTACTGTTTTACCCGTCTTCACCCAAGTATTGTATTCAACGGCGGTTTGTCTGTTTGATCAAGTCCATCAAAGAGCGGAATATTCCAGAAATCGAATCCTAGTTGTTTCGGAAAAGGAGACCTGATGATAGGACAAAAGTTCTAGGGGAGAATTTTTTTCAGGATTTTCAGAATTTCTCGACAATTCGAAAAATTCTGAATCGGCGGAACTCGAATCGAATTACAGGGGCGATTTCGAATCGAATAGTGTTGCATTTCGAAGCTTCGTAAGACCCTAATATTTATTTGTTTACAGTGAATATGTCAAGTTAACCCTTTACCTAACACAGTATTTTAAAAAAATAAATTAAATTTCACATTTTTCGAAAACAAATTTCCCAATTTTTAATAAAACCACACAAATATGGATATCATTAGACCCAACTCGATAAGCCGGTTCTAATGATATCCATATTTGTATGGTTTTTATTAAGAAACTTCCGAGATATTTCAAGCCGTGGTAGGCTTATTGAAGTTTATTTTCTGGCCGCTTTTGGCCGGTATTTTAGGCCCAGGGTTAATGTAATTCTAACTAAAATACGTTTTGAGCTAGCCACGATAATGGGTCTGCACTCTCTACCTTTAGATTTATTTAAGTATTTATTTATTAGGGTTTAACAACACATTCGACATCCAGGGTCACCTAGCGTCGGGCAGTTTTACAGGTGGAACCAGCCGGTGTACCCAGAGAGAACCACAGGGGAACGGCGAGCAACTGTCAGACTCCCCAACGTACTAACTTCACACAAGCAGGGTTAGCATTGGTTAAAGACAAGTTCACCGTCGACGTGAAGTACGTTTTAGTACACAGCGCCACCATGTCCGCACTCGGGATGCAGTGCCTTACCCCAAGGCACAACGCAGTTACCTCTGGCGAGGATCGAACCGTGCACCTTTCCGTTTGAAGTAACGTCTGAGCCACTGCGCTCCCTCTACCTTTAGATTACTGACAATAAATGTGCTTGCTTGGGATGGTAATTTGATCCTTTCGGTTTGCAATCATGAAGCTACAGGAAAGAGCACCAGAAGCGGGAGGTAGCAGCCCTCTTCTCTGGGGTGGGGGGGGGGGGGGGCAACAGTGCATTAATAGAAAATACTTTACTTCCCGAGAACTGTAACTGAGAAACTCTCTAGAATTCATTTCCACTGCCACTGGAAAGATGAGGGGGGGGGAGGGGGGGGGGGTGTCAGGTATAGTGACGGACGGAGTTTGGTCGATAATCACCAAACAAAAGAAGCTATACAATTTGCTAGGTGATTTCTAAAGCTTTGTTTTGTATCTTCCCTTGAATGGAACAAGGTGTCATCTGTAATGCCTTAGCATTGGAGACGGCACCCTGTTCCTCTCAAGGGAATATATATACTATCGAGTTTCACATTACATTTTACGTGTTCCAATACCAGTAGGTGGTGTATCAGATATAAATACGGAGTTAGATCGATAATCACCAAACAAAAAGGCTATACAATCGGCGGGTAATTTTTAAAGCTTTATATCGTCTCTTGTGTGGAACAGGGTAACATCTGCAATGCTAAAGCATTGCAGATGTCACATTGTTCCTCTCAGGGGATGATATGTATATAATTTCTATACTCTCGAGTTTCACATTACAATATATGATGCTTTGTAAACTCCCGGTCTTAACACATAACCAGAATCGAGTGCACTTTGGGGATACACCTGACCCACCCCCCCCCCCCTCCTTCCCGCCCGCCCTCGGATACTTTCGGTGTCCTTGGCTGCAGGTTGAGGAAATAAAAATTATTCCCTTTTTAAATTAATAAAGCAGCTTGATATATTGTCAAAACTCTTCTCCATTTTGGCTCTTTCAACATACAGGGGAGAAGCTTTGAGACACAGAGTGTTTTCTCTAGTTCTCAGAACGTTTCGTTTATCACCATAGAAGTACACCCAATAAAGCAAGTTGCGTATAAAAAAGGGAAACGCACGACCAGTAATGCAAACTAAATTTTCATTCCTTAGTAGCTTCTTCAATCAATATTACTTTTGATAAAGTATCCCCAGACTTACTATCCGAGATGACCCAATATGAGAAAATAGGCCTAGCTGTCATTTGTCTTTTTTTATTTGAAGTGAGCAACCAAATACTCCGATTTGGGCTCTGCAAAGTTTCGAATTCGAAATTCGAATCGCTTCGATATCGCTTAGCTGATTAATTCGATCAAGTAGCGCTGATTCGGAGGAAATTTTCTAATCGTTAAGATGTTCTCAAAATCCCGATGACAGAAGGATAGTCTTAGGAGCTTCCGCTTCCAAAACTCCATTGATTTCGTTTCTAGCTATCGGTTTTTTCGGACTGACTTGCTCACACAGACGAGTTGACATTGAATGCATTACGTGAGCAGAGACGGACAATATTTACGGCGGTAAGAAGGTGTAATATCGACAATTAGAAAAGCGGTGAAATTCGATTAGAAATTTGATAGAAATCCTCTCCCTGATTCGATCCAACACGAGGTCTGAGGTTTCCAAAGTCCAACTACTGAGACACTTTGGATAGTTCTCATATCGTCATCCAGTTGCTGGACGGCCCCGGCCTATGTCATCCATGTTTTATACACCCGATTAGTACCTTAACCCTTTATCCAACGTAACGGCCAAAACCGACCAGCGCTAATCTCAAAAGTCGTCAGTTAATTTTCATCATTTTTTCATTTTTTGTCTCAAAAACATAGGTTATGACCCCTCATTGGAACGAGCTCGTCGAGCTCGATCCAATGAGGGGTCATAACCTATGTTTTTGAGACAAAAAATAAAAAAAAATAGTTGTTCAAGAATTTTTATTTTTTGCACGTGTCGTCTGCTTTTCATGTTAGGTAAAGGGTTAATGGGCACTTTCGAAGAGTTTTCATATCACCATCTGGTACTAGGTGGCTACGTCATGTGGGGTCCACATTCTGCACTTCTTCCTAGGGTTTTACTTAGCCCATTTTCTTCCCGAATCAACCAAAGATTCGCCATTCGATTCGATAAGAAATCCTCAGCCTGATTCGGCGCGATCCGAAATTTGAGAGGCCAGAGTTCGGACATTTAGGAGAAACTTCCTGTCATTACTTGAATATGAAAAAATTATTATCACAAATGTTAAACCTGGTAATCGTCTTAACATCACAAGGTTCCTTTTTCAACCTTAAAACGAGGAAAACAAGTGTGGAAGTCCGGTATTCCTGTGTAATTAAAAGGATTGGTTTCCCTAATATGAAAGGTAGACGACACTTTCAAACAAAATTCTTGATTAACTCATTTCCTTCATTTTGTTTCGCAAAAACATAGCTTATGACCACTCATTGGAACAAGCTCAACGAGCCCGTTCCAATGAGGAGTCATAAGCTGTTTTTGAGACATAACATTTTTTAAAAAATGAAAATTGAATGGTGATTTTTGTGAATAGCGCTGGCCTGTTTTGGTCGTTACGTTGGAGAAAGGGTTAAAAGTCGCTGGGCAAGAGAACAAAGAACACTATTGAATTTGAATAGGCAACAAGTGTGATAACTTACGAAGGACGAACAGCTGAAATATCAGTATAATACTGATATACTTTTTCAGCACCTTCCATGTTAATGACGTATGCCCCCAAACCTGACCTGTATTTACAAAACAAGTAACACGTATGACTCAAATGGAGAGACAGCGTATAACTTTACCGTCAATCGCTTCATATCTCACTCATTTGCGAATGTATAACCCAACATTGAAAGCTCCCGAGTGATTGTTATTGACAATACTTGATTTTGACACCAATATCTTACAATATTCTCAGCTTGTTTTCAACTATAAAATCATATTTGCAAAGCAGCGAAAATACGCAACTAGATTCAGACTATAAGCAGTCACATTTCAATATGTTCTTTAACTAAAGTTTAGTTTTCAACTCAGATTTACCAGTTTATTAATATCACAATGGATAGTTACTATAAAAGTTAATTTGAATTTTATTTGTGAAGCGTTTGAAATGTCAAAAATGATTTATTTAAAGTTGAAGCGAGTTCACGTCTGCATTTTCTGACAAGGATTGTGCACTGCTGATGACCAGGAGCCAATACTATAAAAGTTTTACAATTGTATTATCTAGAATTGTATTTTTTATCTATTAAAATAACTGACTGAAATGAATCGTTAGAATTTTCAAAGATATGGCAATTTGCCATCTGGCAAATTGCCATATCTTTGAAAATACTAATGGTTCATTTCAACCCATTTGAAGTCGCAACTAGAAAATACAGCTCTAGAAAATATAATTGTAAAATTTTTATAGTATTGGGCCCAGGTGTGATTTCGTTTGTTGGCAAACGCTTAGTGAGGGTGGGTGTGGCGGATTCATCATCAAAATGGAAGATGCTAATCCTCTCTACTTGGAGAACAAAAAAATAATTTGTCAAAAGATGTGGTCATCATTGATACACAAAACCTCCATGTTAAATACAACAATTACCATATCATTAAGGCAGAATCACAAAGAAACTTACCAAAGCCAAGGGGAGATAACTTATCTAAAGTAATTACCAAATATACTACACAAAAACATTTTGAACCGCCCCGGTTTTCCCAACTTTTTTGAAGTGTATTTAGTTTAATTATTTTTGAAATGTTAGACTTCAATTCCAATAGTTTCATAAAACAAGTTGATTTTGAATTTGGTCTACGTGCACCATTAACCACTATATTGACCAATAGCTAGGCTGGTGATTTAAAAATCACAAATTGACTAGCAACATGCAGTTCAGAAAATCCCTGTGCGTTTCATTATTAAAGCTTTTTTATTATTCGACTGTTATATCCTTTAACCCTTTACCCAACGTAGAGATATCAAAATTCATCACTTTGAATTTTATTTTTTCAAAACCTTTTCGACAAGAATCCAGAAAACCATATCATCTGACCCCCTCATTGGAACGGGGTTCGAGGAGCTCGTTCCAATGAGGGGATCATACGATGTGGTTTTGTTGAATGTTCTGAACAATATTGTTTCTATTGCTGAATTTGTGTATTACGAGGGCGTTTGTTTCCATTTCGTTTACTAAAAGGTTAAACACTCCGGTACAACTTCAGAAGAAGAATATAATTTGCTCGTGAGAACTCGGGCAACATCCAACTGGTATGTGCGCCGGAATGAGCACTGGAGGGATGGCTACAAATTTTGTTGTTACATTTTTGTCCCGGAATGGGATCAAATTGGTCAAGTCCCTACTCTCCTCTCATTCCCAGTATGAGGTAGAGGTTCTAGTGTGTTTACAAGCTGGACAAACCCGTTACTGACTAGCAAAAATGTCGTTCTTTGTTACCAGCCACTCGTGAATGTGAAGGGTGATACCACGCGCATTTTTCAATGAATATGTCCGAAACGACAATTCATTTGTCCAGAAATGAAGTTCGCTTTCACGTGGTACATCTCTCAATAAAGGAAATAGCGTCCACGTTATATGTTAATTTTCCTTATTATTTCAATTTTGTCATTTACAGCGAAATGTTTGATGTGCTTCGAAACTTTGTTTGTGTAGTATATTTGACCACGGGCTTTCGACTCTTTAACTCCAATGTGTGAAGACTCAATTCCTATTTCTGTAACCGCGTTAGAAAGCTATTTGTTTGAAAAGGTTTGTACCAACATGGAAGCGACCAATCAGGTTTCATATAATTTTTTGATTTGAAATATTTTCAAAGGCGCACAGTTCTGCGATCACCAAAGTGAACAGAGAATTTCGACTGAATCGTGGCTGGGTCGAAATCCATTTGAAATTCTATTTCCATATTTTTATGTACAGCATAATAGATTCTCTCCCATTGGAAAAGAAATTAGAGAGCCTTGAATTCGAGATGCCATTTTCGTTTGTTGATTCCCCCTCGATTCCGCAATATTTTATTTATGAAATCTCGACCAACGCAGTGCAAGGGCGTCGCAAACGATCGCGATCCGGAGCCAATACTATAAAACTTTTATAAATATATTTTCTAGAACTGTATTTTCTACCTATTAATATAACCGCCTAAAATGAATCATTAGCATTTTAGAAGATATGGGCAATTTGCCAACTGGGAAATTGCCAAATCTTTGAAAATGCTAATGGTTCATTTCAACCCATTTAAAGTTATAACTAGAAAATACAATTCTAGAAAAAAACAATTGTAAAAGTTTTATAGTATTGGCTCCAGATCGAAAAAAATATAAAATACCAGTTATGTGAACACACATTTCATGATTGTATTATTCTGAGAAATGTGTTTTCATCTCATTAAAGTCTAAACATTCCACTCGCTCACTCACTCACTCGCTCGCTCGCTCGCTCGCTCACTCACTCACTCAATCATATCTTTTTCACATCATTCATTTTGTTTATGCTTTCGTTCGTGTTTTTGTCATTCATTCATCTGTGTTTGTTAGTTTTGTGTCAACATACATACATACATACGTACGTACGTACGTACGTACGTACGTACATACATACATACATACATACATACATACATACATACATACATACATACATACATACATACATACATACATACATACATACATACATACATACATACATACATACATACATATACATACATGTATAAGCAGTTTCAAAACCCTGACCAATGCAAACATGGGTGACTTAACTGTACAATTAAGGTAAATTCTCGTCTTTTTTACTTCTTCTTTTCATGAACGAGGCCAGGAAAGCAGCACAGTTGTCATGCCAATAAATCAAGTATGCACCAGACTAATGATTATTTATCATCAAACGTCATCTTGTCCAAGTTTTCTATTCAGAATCATAAGGGGACCAACACCTCCTTGGAAACCACTTGAAGAGTTAGGACCACTCCTTTGAGACGTTTCCCACAATTGTTTTTGCATCATAGCTAGTGAGATTTTGTTGGCTTGCAAGAAGTCTTTCATAGAGATCATTTCCCCAGAGTTTCGTCTACTTCCGGAGTCACTGTCATTGTCTATATCAGCAATATTAATATTAGGTGCTTTTGAACTCCTACCTAGATGCCCCGGAGTGATAGCATTCCGTCTCGATTTTGATAGTCGTTTGCGCCGACACCTACAATTGAATTTTCGTAAAATCCAGTTTAATACTTGCTTGATCACAATGGAAGTAACATTAAAAAGACTATAAATAAAACAACAACCAAAAACGATGAAAATAAAGTTTGCGAATCTGTAAATGTGAACGTAGTCGTAGGATTCTTTTTGACTCACCACGTAATCCCCAAATCCTATTGTTGCAAAAGCTACAAAACAAAAGTAAATTGCCTCAAAATAAGACCAATTTTCCACTGGCTGGTACACAGCAGAAGCACAGCAAGCCACCACTATTGCACCCAATAATAGAATTAACATAACCCAATATACGGATGGTTTCCAGTTGTCTAGACTATCTTCAGATCCTTGCGATCCACGTCGCCCTGTCATATCTTTTTTATCGTTCACCAAACCTTTCCGTTTCAGTTCTCTCTCATGGAATGATCTTAAAATGTATGCTAGGAATGTAATGATGCGTTCCAAAAATAGATTAAAGAATAAAATTGCTCCTGCACATCCGAAAAATCCGTAAAATATCAGCACTATTTTCCCTGTTGTCGTCCTTGGTGTGGTCATTCCAAATCCTGAAATATACAAAAATGCATATTAGAGTTGTAGGTTAACCAAAACCGAACCGAGGTTTTTAGTTTTTTTTTAAAAACCGAAACCGAAACCGTCGAAATCCCGTAATTTAAGGTTTTTCGTTTTTTTTATTAAATACTCTCTTGCTGCAGAAATTCACAGAATGTAGCCATCCCAGAGTAGTGAGAGTACCCAGACACTGCCAATGACAGTGTCAGGGTACTCTCACTACTCTGGGAAGGCTACATTCTGTGAATTTCCGACATTTCAGTTGTGTTTGCAGCTTTCCTCAAGTTGCATGTAGGTGTCAGACCTCGAAAAATGGCCAAGCACAATAAAAGTTCTGTATATTTAGGTAATTATTATATTGGCCTTCCTGATTATTCATGTATTATATCTTATTTCGGGAATTCATTGAGTTTCACTCAATTTCACTGCCATTCAGTTATGACTCCGGACATAACAATGAGTTTTGTTGAATTTTGTTTGGCCTCATGAACAAACCGAAAACCGAACCGAACCGAGGTTTTACTCCACCTGAAAAACCAAAACCGAAACCGAACAAGAACTTTAAAACCTACAGCTCTAATGCATATTATTACAGCTATTTTAACTTTATTAAACGCTAAACGATAGCTTATCGAAGAAATTGCGGAAAGATAGAAATCGTATACCCCACTGTGAAGATATAGAAATTTTCACTTTCACGGTATCAATCAAAATAGCGGCTTTCAAAGCATCACTTCAAGGTGAATACGAGTCAAATTATCACTGGAAATGATCAATGTGTTCTCAAAACGTATAATGAAAAGTATATCTAGTGTTTTTGAGTGAATACCGATCATTTCTAGCAATAATTCAACACATATTTACTTTGAGTTGATGCATGAAACCCTCTAGTCCAAACATAGCCTGAAAGCCCGTAACATAAGTTTTTGGTTTGGTACGTCCTTTCAAAGAACAAAGGACTTTTAAATGTACAAAAAAAAAAATAAAAGAGTACCCTAGATGACAAAATGAAGTAATACCATTGTTTAGCTCTGGTCATGACGGACCGAGAAAGCTAAAAAAAAATAGCAACAAAAAGCTAAAATTGTTCCAACTGAAGGCTCGTCTACTCCACTGGAGTATCTCCTGGAACATTCGAATAGGGTAAAGTGGGCAAAAGTCATACATTAGGTAGTACAGGTCCAGGAATGTTGGGTTGAGAGTTGCCAAAAAGCAGAGGATTCTGAAGAAATCCGAACTAGATAAATAGTTGTCGCGTTGTTTGCGGTAATTAATTATACTCCAGGTACTTCAAACAAGTCTTATAGCATTACTTGCTATAACGAGGACTCTGGGAGTGGGGGTTTCGGAAATGTTTGGTTATTTTTGGTGATTGTCGGGTTTATTGGGTAACTAGATTCACCCATATTCAATCGGACACACCCTCAGAACACACCTCTGTCCTGATATAGGCAATGGGCCACATAGAGCAAACAGGTGCCACCATAGAACTAAAGCTGGTGGCAAACAAAATGGATGACAGAAATACGTGTCACCATAACAACACGCGCTGCACATGCGCACTGACACTACGTTTCACTACAAAGAATGAAGTCACAAGATGGCCGCTCACGCGGGCTACCATGAAAACCGAACATGAGGTCACTAGATCACGTGAATTTGACGTCACATCCCTGTGGGGTCCCCTGTGGAGTCCCAAAGATGAATTTCATACCCCACGCTGAATTCCTTTTAAGTAGCCCGGGGCCTTTCATAGTCTCTGGCCTTTGGCGTTGCGTGTTGATCATACACTTCAAGCCTCGAAGAGACGATATGGAGAGTAGAAGAGGTTGTAAAAAGTGGCACCCACGACCTTTGCGGTGCAAATTGGGAAGATTTCCCGGGATGATATCCAGAGAAACTTTCCGAATTTGGACCGCAAAAGTAGCCGTCTCTTCGAATTCCTTCGTGAAAGGAATGGAATTATATTGGTAGCAGATTGATCGTCTACCTGGGAACCTCGTATTTCATTTCAAAACGGTTGGCGGCTTATTCCGATTCATTCGCAACTTGTATTCCAAATACCGGACCAGTTCCGAGCCCAGCGAATTGCCGCGCCACGGGGCTACTAATCCAGTTTCCCCGGCCTCTCTTCGCACTCGAGAAAATTTAAACTGAAGAATACCCACGAGTAAGCTTGTCTTCAATTTATTTTCCACTGATATTTATTTATTTATTGGGATTTTACGACACTTTCGAGAGCAGGGTCACCTCGTGTCGGTTTTCACTGATAACATCAGGCTCAGGTATTAGTGTTTTTGAAAACTCTCGCAGAGAACTTTTTCAAGAATCAATTTCAGAAGCTAGTATTATCTGAAAGGAATTATGGGAAACGGTTTGGTTTCGGTTGTCCTATAACTATTTCTGACTGGAAGTATTTTGATACGGATATCTAATTATGTCGAGCCATCCCCCACTTGATGTATATACAAATACGTTGTAATATGACAAATCGAATAACGTGTGCACATAGGGGAGAATGGAATGTCATTATCTAGCATAAATAGAGGATATTCACGAAAATTTGATGAATACCGAAAATATCTCGTGAGTGGCTACAAAGAAATATGAGGATCTTCACGAGCGACGCAGTCGCTCGTGAAGATCCTCATATTTCTTACAATACAATACAATACAATATTTTTATTCACAATATACATGTACATATAGTGTAGTTACAAATATAAATGTATTTAGATGTTTTCCAAAAAAAAAAAAAAGAATATTGTGTAACTAGAACAGTGACAAGTTGTAAAAAAACATGCATATTGTAAGGAGACGGCATAGCCCAATGGCTGTCTTCCTGCCATCTCCTATTTGGAAGTGCGAGGATGAGGCAGTACAGGTGGTAAATAAGTTTCAATTTCTTTTCAAAAGATGCAATACATAACAAAGACCGATATTCTTTATTAAATGTTTGGGGGAGATTCAGACAAGGAAAGCATTACAGATCTGGTCACGCCTTAAAGGAGGTCTTTGTAGCCACTCACGAGATATTTTCGGTATTCATCAAATTTTCGTGAATTTTCTTTTTATTTAATGCTCTACGACTACAAACTCTCCAATTTGTGGCCTTTATTTGCCATTAAGGCGCAAAATTTATGTGCCGAACCGGCGTCCATACAAAAATTACAACAACCAAACTCCAACCATTGGAATGTGTGAATATCCGCACAAAAAGTAGTCCCGTCTTATTTCTCCCCTAACTTTACGATTTACCAAGGCTGGCGAATTGAAATAATCGCAATGTGTTTCGAAGAAATAGAACAATAACAAAAAACACCACTTTCTTATTATCAATAACAAGACACGTCATTTTATTTTTTTTGAACTCAATGCACTGAAGACGTGTGAAGTTGAACTGAAGAAATTTGAAAGTGATTTAGGCTTTTCGCTGGAAGGTGAATGAGAAAGTCAAACTTTGAAACCGCTGATTTAATGAATTGATTTAGTCACTGTCACTATCAATTATTCGAATTCGTTTGTATTTGGGACTCTGGAATTCATTACTGATGTGCTGACTCGTTTAAAGTGCATGTGATTCGTCATCCGAACCTACGATGAAATATCGATTTCTAAATATCATTTTGATATTTCGTTTTGCCGACCGACAGGGGAATATGACTTAATTTTTCAGCGTGAATTGATGCCTGAGCATTAAATAAAAGCATATATCAGAAGTGATTATAAAATCTTTAAAATAATATCATACTCCCAAGAATATCTCATTGCTCGTGGGACAAGCTCAGACGGATTTAGTCTATAGACTCTGACATGCAAAGCCCATAATTAGCTATATTATTCTTGACATTCGGTTTTATTCCCATTCTGTCAATCACTGTCAAAGATACGATCAAACGTTGCCGACAGCACTGGATTACCCTAATTTGTACACTGTTGATAAAAGTCACACAATATAAGAACATGCCACGCACTCTGCAGCGAGATGGGCTAACCAGTGCAGCACTGGGTTAATACAAGGGGTGTCGGCAAGGCTGAGAAGAGGAAATTCGGCAGGGTTAATTCTGTGACGGCCCCCCCCCCCCCCCCTCCCTTGTCGAGAGTTGATGCAGATGCCGAAGTTATTGAAGTGAAGAATTCTTAAAGTCATAACACCGGATCAGGTAGATATGTAAAAAAATAACAATCTATTAACCCAATAAACAACCCAACGGCCAAAACCGAACAGCGCTGCTCAAAAGAATTGACACTCCATTTTCATTTTTTGCATCAAAAACATAGTATATGATCCCTCATTGGAACGAGGTCTTTAAGCTCGTTCCAATTAGGGTACTTACGCTATGTTTTTAAAGCAAAAAATGCAAAACACAGATATTCAATAATTTTGTTTGCAAGTGTCGACTACTTTTGATGGTAAAGGGTTAACAGATTGAAAATCTCTCCCGGACACTCCCATGCATTCTTTGCATGAGTGTCAACTAGCAAAATACGACGGGCAACTTATCTTGCTGATTCCTGCTCGGGGATCGGGGGGGGGGGAGGGGCAAAGGCATGGCACAGGAGTCAGAACTTTGGGAGACCTAGGCCTGATCCATGAATCCTAGGCCAAGCCCAGACACCAAAAATTCCGGTCCTCAGGGTTACTATCCTGCCCCCTCCCCCTTCCAGGCCATGAGTATCAGATGTTTTAGGCTTCTAGTCTTGGTGATAAACGTAAAATTGAAACGACGAAGATAATTGTCAGTTACAGTTGTTCTGAATGGGTCCTTTACACATGAAATCCGAAAAAGACAATATAAGCTTTTGATACATCGGCACTTAAGTGGGGGTGCCAGGAGCATGAAATTTCCTTTGTAAATTAGCGATGCAATGACTTGTTTGATATACTCTTCCCCGCCACTTAAAAAGAGCTGTCTATTCCAGTGTAAAACACAAGAGGAACGAGAAGGGAGTTTCACGAAAGCAGACAACTCCCAAAGCCTGTGAAAAAGCATAAGAGGCGACCGTGATTAAAACAGGCAATTTTTGTGTGAATGCACAAACCAATATCACATGATGCACAATCTGCAAGAATCGAGTATTAAGGTATTAAGACAGAACACAACGAGGGTAAAGTACGGGGGCAAGAAATCCGCGACGCGAGTTGGAGTTTTTCAAGAATTTAACGAGTGCAGTAGGCGCGAGTGAAATATACGAAAAAACCCTACAAGGGTCGTTGAAGCCTGCACCGTACTCTACCTGAGCTGTGTTCTGTATTTATACCCCGATTAAATATGAAACTGATGCATAATCAGTTTCATGTTTAATCGTGGCACAAATACAGAACACTTTCTTGCTTCGACACGAATCCGTGTCAAGCAAGAAACTAACACCTTCGACGTTCTGTTTATTTGTTGCTTGTGTCGAAGTATTTTATTAACGTCATAACGTCAATTAGATCCGTAACGACCAATCAAATGGTTTCTTACAGGGTGCTCTAACACCTAGGACGGATTTCATGCCTGGTGCAGCTAGCACATTTTTCAATGTATGTACTGTACTGGGTGACGTTGAATAAACAGCTTGTGAATCAGCTACAGTATTTGCACCAGAATTGATAATAAAATAATATTTCATGAGAGCAACTCGTGGCTAAATATAATCTTCAGATATCCAAGAACAAAGCTAGGAATTCAAAACACGCCCAAGATACAACGACAGAGCTATATGGGATGGGGGGGGGGGGGATTTCAAAACTGTCAGGTTTCTTTTGGGATCAACGCCATTAACAGATATTCACTGGCTTCCAAAACGACATTAGGGGGGCCGATCGCATCCAGGCTCCAGACACTCACCGTCAGAAAACCGCCAGTTGGCGTCGTACTTTTCACGACACTTCCTTGAATTTTCTGGAATTCAGAAATCAGTTTCCGTTCAAAATTTAGGTATACCCCGAGTATCACGTGACAATAACAGACTTTTCGGAATGGAGTCCTTTATAAGACAAAACGCTGACATTGTTGGCACTTTCCCTGCGCAGCCCTGTTGCTGTATCTTGTTTGTATTTTGAATTCTTAGCTTTGTTCCTGTTTGTTCTTGGATAATCTGAAGCATATTTGGCCTCGAGTTGTTCTTATGAAACATTGTTTTATTTTCAGTTGTATTGAGAATACGAAGGCAGACTTTTAAAGTATATATCGCTCCTGCTTACACTAAATTAATATCCAAATTTAATTTGGGATGGCATATTTTAAATAAATATACACAAATTATACACACAAATGAAGGTTATGGTGCATAGAACACAAAACAGATATGCGCTTGACTCACGCAGAAATGATTATAAAATAATATTTTATGAGAACAACTCGCGGTCAAATGTGCTTCATATATCCAAGAACAAAGCTAGCAACTCAAGCCATTTACACATGCAGCAACAAGGCAACATGGAGGCGGCTAGGTTCCTGAGAATATTCGAGATTCAATTCGATATCAATACCATACGTCTGCTTCGAGATCGACCCCGAATCAGCCTCAAGATTCGATATCTTCGAATCTCTCGTACTTACTTCAAATTGTCACATTTGCAACAAAAATTGGATAAATTATCATTGAACAATTCATTCATGTAGGCCCAATTCCATTTCATATTTAAATGAGTAACTGACAATGTTTAATCGTTCTTAAGTAGTGACTTTTGCCCAGAAGATTATCCATAGTTTTAGTGTTTGAAGGCTTAACTTCTTACTATTCACGTTCTTAAGAACGTGAATAGTACCAAGTTTACCCTTCAAAGACTAAAACTATATATGGATAACAGGGCTAGCTGTTTCAGCGACGGTGCTGCAGAGAATAGTTATTTATTGGTGTTTATGGTGTTCAGTCGGTTTTGTAAGGGTCATCACAGTGTTCCATAACTTCCGTCTGGTGCAATACGAAATAACTTGCCTTTTAGGAATCGATTCGAGATTCGATTCGATATCGATATTAGAGACACGATTCGATTCGAGATTCTATTCGAAAAAAAATTGTGATTCGCAGATCCCTAATGGAGGAAAATGCCAACCCTAGCGGCTTCTTTTGGGAAGAATGACAGATTTGTTATCTGCAGAGGAGAGGCTCGAAGACGCCGATATACGGTGCCTTCTGAAATATAACGAGACTGATCGCCTTCAGACTGTCATTATCAGAAAACTGCGAAGTTGGCGTATCACTTGCGTGGTATCGTGGAACTAGCTTCAGTTTCCTATAATTCCGAAATCAGTTTTCGATAAAAAGTAGGGAGAACCCCGAAGTATCACGTGATAGTAACAAACGTTTTGAAATGGAATCCTTCTACAGAAAAACGCAGACCGTGTTGGCTATTTAACCCACGCTGCCCTGTCGTTTCAACTTGGTACTTTTTGAATTCTTCTTCGATATCCGAATCATATTTGGCCATAAGTTGTTATCCTGATCTATTATTATTTTTTTGTGTTCTTTACACCTCAGCTTTCGTTTTGGTGTTTAATATGCTTATATTATTTGCATATTTGATGTAATGTCAGTCTTGGGAACTTCATAGCAAATTGTTTTTCCTTACTTATACAGCACCTTGAGTTTTATATTCCGTCTTGACATTCTATTTTTGCTTTTTAAAAATCGAAAATTAAACATTGAATTTCAAAGTGAAAACCTCCTTTTTTCAACACTACTGCACAATCAATATAATCTTTATGATATTTTATCCCGAGACCCAAAGCCATTAGCGAATCTAAGGAGAAATTAGTTCGTTATGACACAGAATAATTCTGCAGCTTTTAGGAGATTGTTTTGTCCTTCTTCAGATGCCCTCTTACCAGTAAGGAGCATTGGACTTTAAACCGAAATTTCAACGATTCGACCTTGACAGCTGCGTTGTGTGCTTTGGGACAAGACACTTAATCTTGTTGGAGCACGGTAATGCTGTGTACTAAGGCGTACTGCACATCGATGCCTTTAACCCTTTACCCAACGTAACGGCCAAAACCGGCCAGCGCTATTCTCAAAAATCGCCAATTAATTTTCACTATTTTTTTCATTTTTTGTCTCAAAAACATGGGTTATGACCCCTCGTTGGAACGAGCTCGTCGAGCTCGTTCCAACGAGGGGTCATAACCTATGTTTTTGAGACAAAAAATGAAAAAAATTAGTTATTCAAGAATTATTTTTGCAAGTGTCGTCTGCTTTTCACGTTAGGTAAAGGGTTAACCCTTTTACTAACACGCCCACTTTAACTATATATGGAGGACCTCTAAGTACGTCTGTATCCAAGGATGTTTAATAAGATTTATAGCATGCATAAAACTCTATCATCTGCTTGATTGTTGTAAAGTGCTCTCAGAGCCCTTTCCAACAAGTAATCAGATGGTAGGTTTGATCTGCACATGCCAGAACGTACATATAATCATCATAAAGTAGGTGTCAAAAGTCGCTTTGTGCTGTGCAAGTGCCAATCGTTGCTAACTCTGCTATTGTATGGTCAGGAAGATGAAGAGTCTGACTGTTGCAATGCATACAACTGTTCGACACCATGCGACCCTGTGTTGTTAAACTCCAATAAACAAACTAGCTGCGGTAATACAGTTAAAACTAGAAGTCCTGTCACGAATAGTGCGCTTATCTAGGCTTAATTGCGCGTTGGAATTGCGCGCAAGTGCCATATCGAATGACATCCAAAGCACGGCAGGTTCTCCTGGTTACTCATAGCAAACACATGCAATATTTCTGCCAATGGACCTCCGGGTTACCCGGAGGTCCATTGGCTGAAACATTGCTTGTGCACAGGCCATATGTACATAATTTGATGGCTTTACTATGGCCACAACGCGTACATTAACGCGCAGATCAACGTGCTATTTGTGCGCATTTTATGACAGGACTTCTAGTTTCAACTGTAGGACCCTGTACGTAATGCGTGTGTGTGTCCTCTGAATCAGACAGCAAGGATATAAACAATTAGATAAACCTGACATGATATTTATGTTGTGGTAATATAGATTTATGGAGGATATATACGCTGTTTTAGTGAATATCGGGAATTATCTCATGAGTGTGGACCAGAAAGTATTTTTTTCACTCGCGCTAATACTTTCAGGTCCACAGGAATGAGATACTTCCAGATATTCACTAAAACATCTTAGAGTTTCTTTTTATAAAATGCTATGTGGCATTTCTATTGCGTAATATTCAGCCCAATTCAACTGCAAACAGTTTCAAGACAATAACAAAAAGCTGCTGATCGTTATTTTTAGGCGACGTTCAAGGCGATGTCATGCGCAGAAGCGTAACGTCATTCGGGAAGCTACTGAAAATATTCATTGTGTGGACCTGAAAATAAAACTTTCACATCCACACTCATGAGATAAATTCAGATACTGACTAAAATAGGGTAGATTTTCTTTTTTATTATATGCTACGAGTGATTTTTTTTGCACAATATTCAGCGCAATTCGACCCCAAGTAAGTACGTTTCAAAACAATAACAAAGATCAGCTGATCGTTCCTTCAAGACGACATGATGCGGCGTACCGTGACGTCATTCAGGAAGCTACTGAGGGATATTCCTCGATATCCATCGAGTTGATGAATATCGAGAAATATCTTTTCGATAATTTGCGATAATTCACAGGCTAGCACTCACTAAAAATTCGTAAACTGGTCCGAACCACTAATAAAAACCCAATATAAAACGAACTAGTCACTGTAGTATGTAATTTATTCACATATTTCCAGTTCTTGGGAAGGAAATGAAAAAGTGAAAAGTGTGAACTGTTTGCACAGTAAGGTCACGTGGTTGGGTTATTAGTTAGTTTGTGGTGTGTCAGTATTCAGGTATTTAATTTAACTCTTCACATATCACATGGGGCAAAAAACAGAGATTTACATCGTGCGGAATTCGCTACTTGAGTACAACAAAATGAATACCGGTATACCGTGATTAACGGTATACAATTTTGGGATCCGGTATTATGATTTGAAATTCGCGTTTTCTTGAAATAAAAATATAAATAATGCGCGAAAATATGGCAAACACATATTAAATGCAAGGGATATCATGAATAAAAAAAGATATTTTTGGTGCAAAAGATAGAAGTATCACTTACTGCTCTGGGAAAATGAGTGACTTGAATGGAAGACGACATTAATCCATGTCTACAACGTTATTGAACCTATTGTTCAATACGAAAATAAGCCATAAAATTAGCATGAGTTTACTGGCTTTCATCTGAATCTGGGATACAAGTAAATTAGTCTTTGTCAATTTAATTCCTGTAAAAACATGGTCAACCTCTCTTGACTGATAAGCGTTTAATTACTTGTCCCAGTTGTAAGTTATAAACCATGATTTGGAAGCAAAAGCCGGAAAGAGTTTTTTTTATACAGGAAAAATCATTGGGAGTTTCATGTTGTTGTGTTGTTAGACAAGCGGTTAAAAGTTCTCCCAACGTAATAAACAGTTGAAGGGATAGTTCATTTGTTATTTTCACCAATGTGTCTCTTTTCAGACTGTATTATAATGCATTAGACCTTCGTCGTATTGTATACTGTCAATTGATCACAATTGTAGCGATAGAATACCACCATGTTTCTATCAAATAGTGATCGACGAGTTTGGCGATCTGAGGTGTGATATCGTTCTTAACACTTCAAACTGAACAGTACCGAGTAGAGAGCTCGATGGTTTACGGCACTGGAATTCAAACCTAAAGGTCCACGTTCGATACCCGCCAGGTGTAACTGCGTTGTGTCCCCGGGTAAGACACCCAATCCCGATTGCTCACGTGGAGACGCAGTGGCCTCGGTTCGATCCCCGGCAGGTGTAACTGCGTTGTGTCCCCGGGTAAGACACTCAATCCCGATTGCTCACGTGGAGACGCAGTGGCCTCGGTTCGATCCCCGGCAGGTGTAACTGCGTTGTGTCCCCGGGTGAAACACCTAATCCCGATTGCTCACGTGCGGACGCAGTGGTACTATGTACGAAGACGTACTGAACGTCCATGGTGCACTTGTCTTCAACCATTGCTAACACTGTCTGACAGTCGCTCGCCGCTGCTATGTGGTTATCTTCGCGTACTTCAGCTTCCTCCTACCGTAAACTGTCCGAAAAGACGTAACCCTGGCTGTCGAAAGTGTCGTTAAACCTCAATAAAAATAACTTTCTGAGTGGTAGAAAGTCCATCTCAAATATATAATCAGGTTATTTGCTTGACTCAGATACTTATTTATTAGATATTATTTTCTTTCCCTGAATTGTCCTTTGACAAACTTATGCTTAACACTCTGCTTTCATGACGCTAATCTCGGTCAGTGTGAACTACGATAGAGTTGTCTTCCCCCATGCGTCACTCGGCGCAACCAGTTTGTTTATATGGCAGTTTGGCACCGTTTTCGCCAACGAACACAGGAATATTGGTGTGGGACGGCATAATGGAGTGACTTAACCCTTTACCTAAAATGAAAAGCAGACGACACTAGCAAAACAAATTCTTGAATAACTAATTTTTTCATGTTTTGTCTCAAAAACATAGGTTATGACCCCTCATTGGAACGAGCGCAACGAGATCGTTCCAATGAGAGGTCATAACCTATGTTTTTGAGACGAAAAATGAAAATTAATTGGCGATTTTTGTGAATAGTGCTGGCCGGTTTTGGCTATTACGCTGGGTAAAGGGTTAAAGCAGCGTTCTTCATGTTGTGGAATTAAAGATGGCAGTAAGTAAGGATTAGGTGGATGAAAAGAAGAAAGAAGAGAGTTGTGCAGAAATTTCAACGCACACTAACATACGGATTCCTAGATTCGTTAAAGTGGAAGACGAGATAGTTCAGCTGTTCGAACGTCGCGGCTTCCCGGTTCGGATAGCTGAACAAAGAGAAGAGGAAACTTTGGACTTTTGTAAAAGAATGAGAAACAACGACAATCTCAGAAAACTTTAGCAGATCTGAGAACACTTTGTTCGTATTTGTTTTGGTTCAATACATAAAAAATTTTATTAATTGGTTAGTTTCATATTGGTCGAGATATCATCCCGAGTTGTTTCCAATCCATACGAAGTTACCTCGAGCTGATATCTCGGCCGATATGAGATTAACTAAGTAATTCTTCGCTACAAACTAGTACAAAAACATAAACATCTATAAGAAACCAATTAATATAACTATGTTGATACGCTTAACAAAATATCAATTAGGCTAAAAAAGGTGTCTGGATTCTCAAACAATCCCTCACTGAATTTCAACCCCCACTATTGAACATTTGTATTGCCTTCCAATGTCTTCCAATATTAGTACAAACTCGGGGAGACCCAAAACATTTTACATATTTTGATTGATGCATATTTATTTAGCTGCATCTCCAATATGTTTGCCTTGTTACAATTTATGGGAGAGTGCATGCACTCTTCCATAAATTGTAACGAGGCAAATCCCCACAGATTAAATACTTTTACTTCAAAGATAATATGATTAGCATCGAAAGAATATGAATCCTTTCAATTGCAGTAACCACAGTTTGTTTCTAGAGGAATGTTTTATTTTTCAAATTAAAAATGAATTTATTTGTATAAATATGCACTTTCTATATCTCTGTGTGTGTGAAAAGACAGCCGAAATCCTTTCCATGTTTGCTCACTTTTTGCAAGAGAAAAATAAAAATGAAACCCTCCTACAATTAAATATTTAAAATAAAATTTAAGAATTGTTAATAATAATTTGACTGAAAAACAAGGTGAATTCAATCAACTTTGACGATGTGTCTAACTGTCTATGAAGCTTTCAAGTGCAGCCGGAAGTACTGCCCACCGGCGCAGATTTAAGCAAAACAAACCTGTGTGTTTGCGATAGAAAGTGTCGTTATTTCTCATTTTAAGTGACAAAGTCGATTATTTCTTAAGGGCATGGTATAAATAAAGCAAATAGGTACTAGAGCAGATAATCAGATTTAAACCACTCGTAGAATAAGGGTTTTAACCACTCGGCAAGCCGAGTGGTTAAAACTCTTATCCCACTTGTGGTTTAAATCTGATTACCGGTCCTTGTCCTTATTTATTCTATATGTTCACGCGGTTCCATGGTATAAACCGTCAAGCTCGCATATTGATGCCGGGTACACATGCATGATAGCACGAGTGCAAGGGCCTCATTATCATAACAGTTGGGAAATAGATTCGATTCGAGGTTCCATTCGGGCGAAAAGTCTTGTTTCGACGAGCCAAACTTACTCAGCAAGTGAATGCTCATGCAGAACACAAGGGCAGAGTACGATAACTGAAATCAACGATCCCAGGAGTAGCCTTTCCTGTATTTCCCGAGCGCCTAAGGCGCGCGTGAATTACAGGTACAATTCCACCAAGTGTCACTGACTGTTGCCCCTCTCCGGCACTCTACCCGAGTTGTGTTCTGTATTTATTACACACCTATCTAAAATTAAGGTTTGTTCATGACATTCTAGAGTGTGTGATAAAAAGAAAGTTGAGTAAACACGTGTGAGGTACCTGTTTTTGCACTTTTTAAGCACCCGAATGGAACCAGCCATACTTCTGGGGATACATCGACCCACTCCGATACAGTGGAACATTTATTTTGTATCTGAATTTGTGTTATTTCCGTAGAATCTCAGGTACTATACACCGTACGGGCATGAAAAGAAACGTTCTGATTTACTTCATGTCGCCGAACAATCCTGTATATTGATTGCACGACTAATGGGTTTGACATGTCAATGGCAAACATGCAGTTCAAACTATGAACAATGCACACATAAAACGGAAGCGTTCCTGAGTGACATTACTTCAAGTGAATGACGTCGCGCGACCAAGATTGTAGATCACCAAAATCCAAATCCCCAAAAAGTGTGTGATGAACGACTGCTGTTAAACTTCTGTTAAACTCTACAAAACTGGTTTTAATAATGATGAGGGGGTGGGGGGGGGAGGGTGTGAATACTACACGGGGGCCGCGGAACCGGGTGGCTTGGGGGGGGGGGGGAAGCTTCAGCCCCACCACTTTTTTTTTGCCGGGCCATGTTTTTTGTATGCATATATTTTAACACAACCAAGGACTGGTGAAACAAGGGGCGGATCCAGAGCCTCCCCTAGATTTCAGCAGGATTTCAGCAGAGTGGCACACCAGTAAGACGGCATGGTGGTGGCAGACACAGGACAACATCTGCAGCTGAAGACCGGTTTTTGATCATTCATAGGAACCGCTTTGCATCAGCAACCCAGCTTCGCAGTGACCGTCAGAATGCATCCGGGGTAAATGTTTCGACGCAGACTATCCGGGCAAGGTTGCACGAAGGTGGTCTCCGATCGAGAAGACCATGTATTCGCATTCCACTGTCCCAGAACCACCGCCAGATACGATATGAATGGGCCATAGGCCATGTTGGAACCACCGCCAGATACGATATGAATGGGCCATAAGAGATTGGCGACCTGACCTTTCTACAGATGAGCCAAGGTACTGCCTCGACTACACAGATAGGCGTTCTAGGCAGCCAACATTGCTGGACATGACCGCTATGGTGGAGGGTCAATGATGGTCTGGGGTAGCATCAGCTGGGATGGACGTACAGAGCTCTGTGTCCTCGGCCGTGGTACACTAACTGCACAGCGGTTTATTGATGAGATCCTGGATGCCCACGTCAGATTGTATGCAGGTGCAGTGGGTGATAGATTCATTCTGATGGACGATAATGGCCGTCCTCATGTTGCCCATGCTGTCCGGGAGTACCGACAGAGGGAGAGGATTGGGCGCATGGACTAGCCAGCAAGATCCCCTGACCTCAATCCAATCGAACATGTCTGGAATGAGTTGCAGCTTTGAGTCCGTCCAGTCCAACCAATACGTTTCCAGGAGCTTTGTGTCATGATCATGATAGTCCAACAATGGAACAACATCTCACAAAGGACCATCAGGAACCTGAATGGGAGCATGAGAAGGCGTTGTCAAGCTGTAATTAACAGTAATGGGTCTCATACTCGATACAGAACCCATACCAGTTCGCTTCGTCAACTTTTTGGCAAATTTGAAAACTTTCCTCTTTTACCAATAATATCCATTTTCCATGGTTATCGTATTCAAAAGCTAAAAAATAATGTCAAACACAAATAAAATCTTAATTTCTGTACTTAAATCATTAAAGATATAATTAAATAAAAAATATATACACTTTTCATTACAATATTTCAACTAAAACGTAAAACAGGTAGTTGGATTTACTTGGTGCTTAGCAAACTTTGAGTAGTATATAATTTATGTATGTATACTCATCCTCATACTTTGCATGTTAAATATTAACTTTAGAGGTTTTTTTTTACCTCATTAGAAGGTTTGTATAACGCCTAGTTTGTTCCAGCTGATCGACGGTTATGAAATAAAAACTACCTCTCGCATGATATAGCAATTTATTATACGTTGGACGATAGATTATCGAAAAAATTGCCGAAAGATAGAAATCGTTTCCCCCACTGTGAAGATTCAGAAATCTTCACTTTCACGATATCAATCAGAATGGCGGCTTTCAAAGCATCACTTCAAGGTGAATACGAGTTAAATTATCACTGGAAATGATCGATTGGCTCTATAACATAAAATGAAAAGAAAATCTAGTGTTTTTGAGTGGATATCGAACATTTCCAGCAATAATTCAACACGTATTCACCTTGAATTGATGCATGAAACCCGCCAGCTGAATCAGATCGCAAGACGCTACCTGCTCCGAGTCTCGATCAAATCACTTCCGCGCATCAATGAGCATCAGCTGTTTACTTTCATGCATCAATTCGGGGTTGAAACGAGTGGAATTATCGATAGGAATGATCAGATTCGCGTATTATAAAAAGAAAATCTAGTGATTTTGAGTGGATACCGAAAATTACCTCACTCGTGACCGAGAAATGGTTATTTTCGCGAAAAATAAACATTTGTCTCTGTCACTCATGAGATAATTTTCGGTATCCACTCAAAAATACCAGATATCCTTTATACACATCTGCCTTGCTATGAGCTGTCAGTTTATTAGTCAATTCTCAGTTGCTCCACGTTTTTTCTTAACTTATCCCATTCGTGTGTAAAATTGCAATTAAATACACAAAAACTCTAGCAATCTTCAGTTTATCAACCACCGGCTTACATTCGTTGGTTCTTGAACCGTGAGGCTAATAATGCTTCTTGTCCATTCAATCAAACGTCACAGGCTATCGTAAAAAATGAAGTGTTCCTTATATATCGTGACATTGGGTTTGCCTTTCCGTTGGGGGCTTCATGTGGACCCCCGTGATCCACGCAGCCAATACAATCTCATTAGTAGTAATGTCACCACTCAATACCAAATTTAGTACGCATATCATCATCTGTAAGCTATTATAATCATATCTGGACTGTTTCTGCAGCGCCTCGTTAGGAAGACGCGAAAGTATAAAAACAAAGTGCTCTCTTTCTGTCTTAGACAGTTGCGCCACTATTCTCCTAACTGGGAGCTGACAGTTGCTCGTTGTTGCTCGGTGGTTCTCTCCTGGTACTCCGGCTTCCTCAACCCGTAAAACTGTCATGGTCATGATTAGCCACTGTGCAAAAATATGTGATCTTAAACCCCAATAAATAAATAAATAATTCTCCTAACTGAAAAGCAGAACAGTGACGTAACTATCGAAGACTCGCAACGGCAACAACGCATATTCGGGGCCCAACAGATTAGATAAGTTATTTGGATAGTTAATTTTTACCTGTCTAAATCATTGGGATCGCAACTGTCAAGATTGAGAGAGGAAATATGACACGCTGCTTTACGTTTCTGCGAATATATCATTTCCACTTAAATGGAATATTGAAAAAAATATACATGTAAAATTTCCGAACCGAACGAACATTCAACATCGAATGTAGACGATGACATATTTTTCAGTTCGTGACCTATGAGGCAAGGGACGTTGCGAAGATAGGTTGAGGGTATTAACCCGAATTGTTCCGATTGTGATGTGCAAAGACCCGACTGATAAAATATTCCAACCACATTTTCAAGGCATGCCTTCTTAAAAGGCATGCCTTTAGTGCTGCATGGTATATCGATAAACCGATATATACCGGTATTCAAACCAATATCGACTGAATACCGGTGTAATTACAAAAATGTCGGTTTATCGTCATCAATTTATTTACCCACATTTAATTTTCAAGATGTCTTAGGTTTTTTAACTGTAGCCCCGGATGAATAATATTATCCCCTTATCAAAGGAATCGTCTGCTTGCGCCCTCGTAATATACAAAATCAGCAGTGAAAAAATAAATTTAAAAAATTTCAACAAAACTATATCATGTGACCCCTCATTGGAACGAGCTCGTTCCAATGAGGGGTCCCATGATATAGTTTTGTTGGAATCTTTGGGAAATATCTGATAAACTAATTTTGAAAATAATAAATTTTGATATCGTCTGCGTTGGGTAAAGGTTTTTCGGACCGCATCATCAAGGCAGGCTAATTCGTTCCGACTGTGATGCCTCGAGTCTTGATTGTGGTACTTGTGTTCATATAACTGAACAGTTTTCGATATACCGGTACGTAACTTAAAAGTTATTCTCTGGGAGGAAACTTCACTACGGTCGTATCTCAGTTGCTCCGAGACATTATACTGCAGGCTTTTATACTACTGGCCAAACGGCTGTGACGATAACGTGCCACAACGACAGTAGGCCGCTTAACATTCTGTCGCATTTCTGTGTGAATCCTAAATATATCTCTGAAAATTAATGTACATTATTAAGTTTATAAACTGAAGTTTATGGAAGACAGAGGTTTTCTCTCTGTGATTACCCCACCTGGCCACACCGAACTCGCGAAAGAACATAGCAAAGTGTAAAAGCATCAGCATTTCTCTGGTTTCTCAACACCATGATAATTCTGACAGATATCAGCTTTGCATCTCTGGTATCTTCCGAACATGTTAAAGCTCAATCACATATAATGCTGCCGCCGGGCGGTTGTGCGGTCTGCAGTTTGTAGAAGTGATTTATACACATCGTAGGGCTTGGCGGACTGCGGCAGCAGTGTTCACAAATGTTCCGAGCTCCGCACGGCAATCGTGAACGTCAATCGCACGGCGCCCGCATGGTTGTTGCTGCCACCGTAATGACAGGGAATGGAGACCTTGCGGACGCCTCACGGCACCCTTGCGGTTTGTTGCGATGGGTATATAAGGTACAGTGACCTTGCGATGATACCTGCGGTGGGGTTGCGGCCTCCGGCCTTGCGATTTCCGAAAAAAAGTTTAGTGTCAAGTTAAAAAAAATCGCATGCCCCTGCGACGAGCACAAAACCTTGAGATCACCTCACGGCTGCCGTATTCTACCGTGTGGACATCGCACGGTTATGGAAAGTTTGGGGACTTACGACCGCCGCCAACAAGCCGCAGGCCATTTATGACTGACGCTTTATTATGCACCGATATCCGCCGCATACTGAGGGAGTGTCCCTCGCCTGACTTGGACTTTATTTTTGAAAACGGAAATCTTCTGCGCGTGGCCTAATCTCTTTGGCTCCATTGTTTCTTTCGGATTTTCTACGTGAATTGATTGTCGGACAAGTAAAAAAATCCAAAAAAAACATTATCGAAGCCTTTTGTTCACTCTTTAATGGAAGGTTAAACACAACATTTCCCATATTTAATAAAAGCGAAAAATATTGAAGTGATATCCTGAATCAACAGGGATATTATGTCTCGTAGCCTGAAGGTCTAGTCTTTGCAACATATTGTCGCAGCATATTTTCGTGTGGCGGCATAATGGTGTGTTACCTAATTTACTAGTACCCAAGTGTTCAAATCATTTTTTGAATTATTCAAACAATTTCAAGAAGACCGATGAGCAAGATGAGTTAAAACGATTACAGCTCAACCTCTTAATGAATCAATTGTGTTACACGGGAAACAGTTCTCCGTTAAATTTCCTTAAACATTGGAGGGATTTACTTTCGTTGACGTCTATAGGAAATTAATGAAGCTGTTATGGTTATTGCGATGTTCTTGACATGTAAAACTTCTGCAGAAAAGGCGCCACTACACGGAAAGTAATCTGATAACTCCTCACAAAATATCATGCAAAGAAAGTAGTTTCGCGAACTTCCAGCCATGGCGTGGTTGGTTTTATTCCCTCGCCTCAATAGGTAAGTGCATTAAACAAAGTCATTTTTAGAAGGTCTGTCATTGCTTTACGTTATTCCGACTTGCCAGTTCGAAGTAAAAATGATCACTGAATATTTCCAACTGACGTGTCAGTCGTTACATATTCGCAGTTCCTTATTTGACATTCGTTGTCAACCGATTTCAACGGTTGATAACTAATGTCTAATAAGGAACTGGGAATAAGTAACGTTTATCGCGTGCCCATATTTTCATATCTACTTCGGCTTTATATGTCTTCTCAAAAATTCTTTAAAAAACAATTCACTCGAAGATGCCAAACAAGGCGTCGTTTAGTCAGTTTTCAGGTGCATTATGACATATTGCAAGACCTTCCATGATGTCGAGTGAGGCCGTAAAAGAAATGAAGATATCTGAACCTACCCTGACCATCCCGATGAGGATTTGCCCCTTCCCTTGCACTGAAGCTAAGGACATGGAGGCAGCGTGTACTTTTCTCACCAGGCTTGTACGAGTGGAACAGACTTTACTTTCAGAGAACTGTAACTGAGAAACTCTCTAGTATTCGATGCTAACGTATTTTAGTGTGCCAATCGGAGAGGGGGTTGGATAGGGGGGGGGGGGGGTAACAGATATAATGACGGAGAGTTTGGTCGATAGTCAACACACAAAGACGCTAAACAATGAGCGGGGTGATTTTTAAAGCTTGAAATTATCCCTTAGTGGAAAAAGGTGTCGTCTACAATGCCTTTGCATTGCAAATGGTACCTTGCTCCACTTAAGGGACGATTATATATAATGCTCATACTGTTGAGTGTCACAATTTATCATATGGTTAAACTTCAGGTCTTACTTCATACTCAGTGTCGAGTGACACTATGTGCCAAGACTACTGGGACGTCAGCGGCAAAATAACTTCAAACACTATAAACCAACAACATCATGTTTCGCTCGTGCTTGGTTTGCAAAATGAAAAGCCTGAAAGTTTAGACGGTTTTATTCCTCCGCAAAACCGCCAGACATATTGAGACAGTGTCGACTGGAAGTGCCGTTAAAACCATAATTAATTAATTATGACATATTTGGTACATAAAATAAACACACTATGTCAGTAAGGAAAACAATTTACTATGAAATCCCCAAGTCTGAATTCCATAAATTTCAAATATATATAGACAAAATATACAACAAAATGAAGGTTGTGGTGCATGGAACACCAAACATTTATTTGTTAACCCTTTACCCAACGTAACGGCCAAAACCGGCCAGCGCTATTCTCAAAAATCGCCAATTAATATTCATTATTTTTTCATTTTTTGTCTCAAAAACATAGGTTATGACCCCTCGTTGGAACGAGCTCGTTCCAACGAGGGGTCATAACCTATGTTTTTGAGTCAAAAAATGAAAAAAAATAGCTATTCAAGAATTTTGTTTGCAAGTGTCGTCTGCTTTTCATGTTAGGTAAAGGGTTAAACTCACATAGTTGATACAATGCATAAACGTTTGCTGAACCTCTGCTTTCCTACAGGAACTGATAGTAAAATAATATTCCATCAGAACTACTCGTGCCCAATAAAGCTAGCAATCCAAAATACTTCAAAGATGCAGCGACCGGGCTGTGCGGAAGAAGGACGCTATTCCAAAAAGTTTGTTTTTGTTACGAGTAGTATAGTGGCGAATAATCGGGCACATTTAAAACATTCTTCGAATTGGCTTTTATTTTTCTGAGTTGATCATGCTCGCATGCAGTACATGGGTACATACGACGGAAAAGGGATTCTAGAAGTATGGTTGGAATGGTATTCCACGGAACGTGGGACAGGAAGTTGGTGGAATGTGTCTGTGTGCCAATACACATTGTGTCACAATGTGTACACATCGCATGCAGCAATTAGGCACATGCTTGATGTGCCGATATGTGCGTACGTGCTAATGCACAAAGTGAGCACATCACATGCAGAACATAGGCACATACGGGTATTTGAGGATACTTATGCCACGGTGATGTACTACTAGAGGATACCTTTTGGGATATATTTTCGGAGGATATCTATCGGAAGATCGTTATGGTTCCTAGTACCTGTTTGTCCCTGCCTTGTAGACCACCACAAGCTTCATAGCTCCACGATCACTATTGCTGACTTGTCCATATTCACTACCATATGTCCTCTGATCAGCTTCCACTGTATTCATCATTTCTATAGTCTTCTACCACTTTTGCACCCTTGCAGTCTTGTACCATTACTGCATTATACTATTACTAATGACTGCCACTATTCTGTCATGTGCTAGAATGTCTCAAACATTACTAACTTGTGGTACTACTACGGCTCTTAGTACACTAAAGTCGCTAAGGGGCCCAGTTCAAATCACAACCAAAGTTGTCTTGCACTACTGTTTGGCAAGTACTAGAAGAAATAAGGTGTAGACTAGATAAAGCTGAAATATTATTGTGGCTAAATTACAGCTTACTTCCAACAGTACGGTAATTGCATAATTGATTGAATGTAAACTCAGTTAATCCTTAATTTACCCAATGCAGTGTTGAGAACTAAACAATTTTTATTAGTTTGTTGAGCTTGTTGCAATGAAGGACCATAGGCTTGGTTTTTAGGTAAAGCTGGAATATTATTATGGTTAAATTACAATTTAATTCCAGAAATACGGTAATTGAATAATTGATTAAATGTAAACGTAGTTAACCCCTAAGCGAAAAGTGTTTCGAAGAATAAAAATTATTTTTTTATTTCTTCATATTTTCATGTATATGGATGTCATTGGAATGAGCTTGAATTTTAATGACAATGTTACAAGATATTCAAGATTTCTTCAATTTAATTTACTATCATGGAAGAAATAATTCGAAAAACATTCAAGTATTCATATTTGTATTCATGAATATGCTGTAAAGTATTCGTATTCCAGTTCTCCTCCGATCACCTAAGTTAAGCAACATCGAGCCCGGTTTGTCCTCGGATGGGTGACCGTCTAACCGATCGCTTCGGACTCCCGCGTTATGTCCTTGGGCAAGGCACTTAACCCCGATTGTCCACATGGGGGCACGATTACGCCGTGTACTTAGGCGTACTGCACGTCGATGGTGCGCATGTCTTCAACCAATCCAACCCGGCCTATGCTGCAGTGCGATGTTGCGATGTTGGGGAGCTGGCAGCTGCTCGTCGTTGCTCGGTGGTTCTCTCCTGGTACTCCGGCTTCCTCCAACCGAAAATCTGTCACAGTCATGATTAGCCATTGTGCATAAATATGTGACCTTAAACACCAATAAATAAATAAATAAATTCGTATTCCAATACATTTGGAATTTGTGTATTCATATTCGTATTTGTATTCATAAAATTTCAAAGTGTTTCATTTGCAATGTTTTCGCCCCAACCCTGCTGCTTGCTCGAAAAACTCGAACCTATCGAGCAAATGAGCTATCGACTCTTCGACTCATTTCGAAACAACGGGATTCTATGGCCTAAATACTTAGAACGACACGCGTATGTGAAGGAGTTAGTCGACATGGAACGAGGGCCAGCGCGTAAGGATAGAACGAGGGGCTACAGGTCTCGTTCATTCCACGATGGCACAAATGCCACATCGATTAACCCATTCACACACGCGTGTCGTTCTGTGTTTATTACACGCCTTCGCGTCTTTAAAAAGAATATTAGGACACTCAGCAATTCATTTGACAACTATCAAAAAAAGAACACAGTTTATCGCTAACCAAATTTGCGAGGGGAACCCGTGTTACTATTTCGTCCCATGACTTCCAATGTGTTCTATGTGCCTACTGGCACATAGAACACATTGGAACTCATGGGACGACTTTCAGGTATCGCTAGCGATTTAAACTGTAATTGCGTTGCACGATTTGCAGAAAATTTGAAAGTAGTCCATCAAAGATTTCCGTTCCGCAGATATGTGCAGAACAGATTTTCATTTTCCGCACGGTTTGGTGTTGCCGTAGATGGGGATTACATGGAATCGGCGTGAAATAAAAAGGGATTCTGTAAGAGGGGTGCCGAGAAACGTGATTGATGATTTTATCAAATGAGCTAAAGATCTATGAGTGTAATTGCTCTATGATCAAATCCTCTTGCGATTCTAATCTCATCAAGCAAATGAGTTATAGAGCAATTGTTCGTAATTGCTCAATGAGCAAATCCTCTTGCGACTCTTCGACTCAAAAGGGATTCTATAAAAAATAAGCTATTAATTAAAAATAGAGGATGTTTTAATTTTTGGAATTCACTTTAAACAATTTCCACAATCAAGTATAAGTATTTCCATTAGTTTCTTGAACCCTGGCACCCTATGTAATATGTAACCATCTAACCCTGTGCAGCCTAAGTGAGAGTACATTTTCATGTAGTGTGTGATATGGCAGTTACCAATGTTTATAGCCAGAAATTGTGTCTAACCCTGTGCAATGCACAGGGTTAGTCACAATTTGTGGTTATAAAAAATTGGTAACTTTCTAGTTATAAACATTTTCATTATAAACTGTGTAACTAACCCAGTACAGTGTACAGTCTTAGTGTAAATCTCATCTAAACCAGTGAATACTATTCCTAAAATGTGTTCAAACTCAGCTTAAGATCCCTCGTTGTTTTTTTGTGAATTCCAAAAATGAAAACATATTCTATTTTCAATTAATAGCATGTTCAAAAGGGATTCTTTTAGTGGGATTCAGTTAAAGGGATTCCATAAGTAGGATTCTGTAAATAGGATTCCAAAAATCCTATACAGGTAGTCATACCACTGACTTCCTCTACGACTTCGCTTATCTTTTCTATGAGTCGCTTCCACTGTAATCACCCAACCCAACAGTCGTCTACCACTCTTACAGCCTTGAACGATTTTACTGACCTGTAGCATTACTACAGACATGCTAACTATCTTAGATCACAACACCTACCCTTGGCCATGTCTTAGAATAGCCAAAAGCCAATCCATAATATAGTATATTAAAAACCAAACATACACCACACCACACGACCCAGCATATCCAAACTATCCCTGGATACTAGTAGTACAAACCATTATGTGTTTAATAGTTCTCAGGGGAAACAGTAGATCACCGGGGTGCCTACAGTACATTCTTTACTACCGTACATGACAACAAAACATACCCCCATCACACTGCAAAACTGGTACAACAATCGGGTACATATAGTACGCCCAAAATTAAATTAAATTAAATTACTAGTCAACCCAAAAAACCCTCCACAACACTGCATGACATAGCATTACTTACAACCTATACCTTTTGTGGGCCAGCACAATGCATTGGATGGATACCAGGGGCTAACACAGACCCAGCGGATGTTCAAACCGAGACCATGCATTGCCCCCCCCCCCCCCCCTCTCATCCCACAATACCACTTGACCTACATTACGTACTACCTATACCAGTCATATGATAATATAAAGCATAGGTAGAGTAGTAGTATCAAAGGCTAACAGGGGTCCTACATGGGTAAAAGGCTGTACTTCCTTTACTACCGCACTTGACAACTATGCATTACCCCCACGTCACAATACCGCTTGAGTCTTGACTTAACAAAACGCACTACCTATTCCAGTCATAGGATAAAACAAAACATTCGGTAGGTTAATAGTATCAAAGGTTCAGATGGGACCTGCAGATGTATATAACTCCCATACCATATTACCTTTCTAAACTTCCAGGCATTACTCCCACCCTCAATTCCGCTTGGCGTAGCATTACATACTACCCATACCAACTATAAGATAATTTAAAGCATTAAGTCGGTCAGTGGTACCAACATCTAACAGGGAACCTAGAGCGGTATATAACACCCACACTATACTACCATATCAGTACGAGAATCCCGACACACCCTGACCCGAACAACGACGATATTAGTAACGTCAACCGTTTCGCGGGAAAATCTTTTCAAGAAACCCACCTTCACCATCAATTTTCCATCACATACTCATAATATATACCTAAAGCCATGTGTGTACCAGACATGTCAACCGGTATTTGAACAGGTACCGGTACTGTCGGTTCCCTCGTGCTCCAACCGGTACCGGTACTGAAATGTTTATCCCGCCGGTACCGGGACAAAATTATTTTATCGAGAAATTCCTAATTGAACGAGGGTAAACAGGCTGATTTTTACAACATAACATATCAAAACACTGTACAGATGCATGTTCTGTCTGCACCACCACCACCACGATAAGGCCGACCATTTTAACTTTTCAAACGTTGCATTAAAGACAATGAAAGCGCCGCCATCGGCTACTTCAAAGAAATTATTCTGTGGTGACATCAAAGTAATCATAAAGCACGATTATCGCGCTTAATGATTACTTTGATGTCGCCGCAGAATAATTGGCACGTTGCCATGTTTGTCGTGCGATCTTGGGGACTGGGGTGGTTTAAATGCGATTTTCTCCCATTTGCCTGCGATATGTCATCCAATTGTTGATTTGTCCCGGTATCGGTACCGGTTTCGGTGGGTTAGGCTCTGTCCCGTCCCGTCCCGGTACCGGTTGTGTTGGTACCACTGGTACTTTGACATGCCTGCGGTGTACATATATCATTATATATACCACAGTATATTATTTATGTGGGTGGGTATAGCACTTGTCGGATCTAGCTGGTTGGAGCCAAAGTTTTGCACAAGAAAAAGTTGTTCCGGTAAAAGTCCGGTTCCTATGGGAATTTAACACTAGCTACTCCGGCAAACATCCGGGTAAAGAGGCCCGATTCATTGCTAGTGCACTACTGCCACGTGATTCTCCAGAGCACACCCAATTTTTTTATCGGAAAGTGATTTCAGAATTCTGGGAAATTCAAGCATGTGTTGCGATACATTGTAAGTTATACGCCCACAGAGCAGTTCCTGGTGATGACAGTCTGCAGAGTGAAGGCGATCGGTCTCGTAATGTTGTTTTAGGAGGCAGTGAATATCGATGTTTTTGCCTCTGGTGGCCTTGACCTAAACCTAAACAGCAGGCGTGAGCTTCTTCCCAAAAGAAAGCCGACACTTTTGACGTTTCCTTCACGCTGATTTTTGAAGTATTATGAATTCTAGGTTTCACTCTTAAATATTTGTATAGCACACTTTGCAAAGAGTTGTTGCCTATAAAATATTATTTTGTTATCAGCTCTGGTACGAATACGATAGCTGAATTTCAGAAACCGTTTATGTCTGCCATCAGCTTCTTGAGTTAAAGGCATATATTTAGTATATATTTAGTGTACTGTACACCACTATCTTCAGTTTGGTGTATAATTTGTGTATATTTGTTTATTTTAACATATAGAGGATATGGAATGAGTGTATTTCTCATATAATATTTATGAAACGAGTTTAAGAATTTTCCGTCTGGCGAGCCCAAACAGAAAATTCGGACGAGTTTCATAAATATTATATGAGAAAAACACTCATTTCATATTCTGTTTATCATATGACACACACACACGCACAAATTAGCCACTTAGTATGACTTTTTAACCTATCACCAAACTTGAGTTGCAGACGGCACTTGGAAAAAACATCCTCGTCATAACGACAAATTTTCATTTTTTGCTTCCAAAACATAGGTTATGACCCCTCATTGGAACGAGCTCGTCGAGCTCGTTCCAGTGAGGGGTCATAACCTATGTTTTCGAAGCAAAAAGTGAAAATATAAAAAAAATGAATGACGTTTTTCTTGTAGGTAAAAGATTAATACAATATAACCCACCTTAAATAGGACAGATAATGTAAATTCTCCCTACTGAAATTATGCAAATGTGACCCAGTTGTATTTTGTTCAGCCAATCAAATTGTCCAGTTTTGAAATTGACCAATGAAATTGACGGAAGGCTTTATTTATCACTGATTAATATGAAAACAAAATATCAAATGTTTTAAAGTGAACAAAACGGACAAGTCATATGATAAATTTAGTATATAGTTAGTGTACTGTACAGCACTATCTTTATTTTGGTGTATAATTCGCGTATATTTGTTTATTTTAATATAGTTAATTACCAACCAATTCTAATGCCATGTTTTTTCAACAGACTTTTTTTCTATCTCATTTTAGAAATCCGGACTCCCGATTGCCCCCGTGATGGCGCTGTGCACTTAGGTGTAATGCACGTCGATCGGGCATTTGTACTCAACCAATGCTAACTCTGCTTGTGCAGAGTTGGTACGTTGGGTAGTCCGACAATTGCTCGCCCTTGCTCGGTGGTTCTCTCCCGGTACCCCGGCTTCACCCAACTGTAAAACTTACCCTGACTGTCGAAAGTGCCATTAATCCCAAATCAAAAAAGAAATTTGGACTTTGTTTTTCTCGTAACACCGCTTTGAATGCAGGGTTAAGAGAAACAAAAACTCATAACGGGGACCTGGGAATGTTTTGCTGATGTTTGCACAACTGTGGAAGATCATTATGCTATTAGAAAATTAAGATTTGTGCGCTGCGTTGTGAGTGTAAGCACCAGAAAAACCACGGGAGATTTACTTCAGAATTTAGTTGTTCTCGTTCAGTTTGATTTACACCTTCTTGACATTTCACTTTATTTCCCACGTGAGCAACTTCATTTACTAACAGCGTAACTTTCAGTTTAATAACCACTTGTTTTCCATTGAAACAACGACAATAAACCCACGGCGCATACGTCAATATGTCGCCATGACAGATGGCGGTACTATTTACCCAACGAATGTGTATTTTCAGAAGCAGATGAACGATTGTTTCTAAAGTCAAACGCCTAAATTTCCACTATCGACAGTATGTTGGAGTGAGCTGTAACTCATCACCCACAGAGGGCAGCTTCCACCCAGTTATTCCCATGAAAAACATGATAAGCCCAAGTTTGAGACAATGGACCCCCGGGTTAAACCCGGAGGTCCACTGGATGAAACTTTGCTGTTTATATTTTGTGTACAGAATTTAAGGGGCTGTAACAGTAAAAAACTAAACAACTCAAATAGTTGTGTGTTAACCCATTACCCATTGTATGGTACAAAGCCGTACAGCGTTATTTGCAAAAATCGCCATTCAAATTTTATTATTTTTTATTTTGGTCTAATCACATAGCTATGACCACTTACTGGAAGGTGTACATTGAGATCGTTTCAATGATGGGCCATGAGCTATGTTATGATCGTGTTTTGAGGCCCAAAAAAATGATTTTTTTGTTTGTTATTTTATTTATTTAGATATCTTTCACAAGTTTAATTTTCTATTGGGGTGGGTAAAGGTTAAACTTTTGAACCCAAATGTATTTTTAATTCCTTTTTTTATTAGGGTTTAAAGACACATTAGCAGCCAAGGTCATATCGTGTCGGTGACAATTTTACGCGCGGAGGAAGCTGGAGTACCCGGAGGGAAGCACCGAGCAACGACAAGCAGCTGCCAGCCCCCCAACATCGTAACTCCGCACTACAGCACAGGCAGAGATAGATTGGTTGAAGACATGTGCGCCATCGACGTGCAGTACGCCTTAGTACACGGCGTCATCGTGCCCCCATGTGGACAACCGGGGTTAAGTGCCTTGCCGAAGGACACAACGCAGGAGTCCGAATCGATCGCACAGACGGTCACCCATCCGAGGACTAATCGGGCTCGACGTTGCTTAACTTCGGTGATCTGACGAGAACCGGTTACTGCAACGCCACCGCGCCCCCTTTCAGTTCCTTTCAATGATATCAAGTGAAACCCATTTAGCGCAACCAGAATGGGAGCAGTCGTAGTGATACGGTAACATTGTCTGGGGTGTTAATGCTGCTAATACAGCCGCCGTGGATTGGTCGTAATCCACGCGTGGGCAGTGATGTCACTGCATGCGTTTACCGGATAATAAAAAATCATCCTCAGCACAATTTTAATTAATGAAACATCGGGTTGTCCCGGTGCTTCATTAATTAAATGTTTGATGATTATTCCTGTAATTAGTGCTTGGAATTCAATATTATTACGTCCGTGGAAATATTGCCCACATGTGGAAAGTGACCAGTACACGGTGGCCGTACTGTATATGTATAAACGACTCGCTAAAGTTGACTTTATTCTTGTGTTACGGTTATGATTATGATGATGAAGCCATAGGTGCTTCTGAGACTGAACTTAACCCTTTGAACCCTAAGGGCCGTTTTCTCCGGCCAGCAACATGATACGTCATAACGTCATTAAATAGGATGGCTGTTCAGTAAATGTGTGGGGTAGACCAATTAATATTTTCAACGTGCAGCCTCGGGGCTGCACGTTGAAAATATTAATTGGTCTACCCCAAATAATGAATATGGACTCTTCTAATTGCTGCCATTGACATGGAATGGAAGATGCCACTAGTGTTCAAAGGGTTAAACATAAATGCATAAATTAATCAGAAGAATCCATATTCGGTATTTCGGGGTAGACCAAATGCTATGTTCAACCTGCAGCCTCGGGCTACGCGGTGAAAATATTCATTGGTCATCCATATTTATTCACCGATCAATCATGTACTTTATTAAATTTAGACCTGGGCTGAAAAATCGGATTTGCGGTTCAAAAGATTAAATTCTCTGTTCTCTGTATAGGGATACTGAGTGAGACTTGGAGCGCAGTGATCATTAGCAAAAGCTTTGGGCTTTAAATCGAAAGGTCGACGATTCGATCTTGACCCGCGCGATATGGGCTGTGGTCGTGGGCAAGACAGTTAATCCTGATTGCCCACGTCAGGGCACGGTGGCCCTGTGTGAACTGAAGTGTGCTGCATGTTGGTGGTGCACTTGCCTTCATCCGCTGCTAACACTGCCAGTGCCGAGTCAGTAAGTTGCAGTGTCTGACAATTGCTCTCCACTGTTCGGTGATTCTCTCAAATTGTATCTCAGATGTACGATTCCAGTTTGATTTCGCAGCATTTTTTATGAAACCTTGCCCCACTGGTATTGAGTGTTGCGATCGGATCGGAATTTGGTGGAGAAAAGGCCACTTCGTATGATCATTGTACAGTAATATCACACCGTGGTAATTAGACTTCCTGGTATGAGTGGCAAGATGAGGACAATATTGTGAAACACAGCCAGCACACGAAACAATTGTATAATAATAACAATCACAAAAAATCCATCTTATTCATCTTTGTTGATATTTTCAGACCTTGACGTCGTTTATCGGGAATCTCCCTATAAGGAGAATCCAGAGAATATATGTAAAATGTAAAAATAATCTTAAGAGTTGACATGAGGTGGACGCCAGAAGGCAGACGGAAGAGAGGCAGACAGAAGGAGATTTGGCGAAGAGAAGTAGAGAAGGAGATGAAAGCGCACGGTGGTCGCGGGGCCACGTTCTGGGATGGTCAGTGGACAGACAGCATTGGCGTCCCTTGGCGATGGTCTTGTGTGCATCCCAGCTCGAAGTGGTCTAAGTAAGCAAGTAATCTTGAAGGAATAAAATGGCAAAAATGGCTTTGTGGTCATTCTACGACTCATCGCAGCTAGTACTGCAGGATTTGGATTTCGGATAATGTGTACAAATGGTTAAAACGAAAACAAACTTATCACTGGTCCATGTTGCTTCATCTGGTGATAAACTAATTATCGTAGAAAACTTGGCAATGGTTCCATTTCGAATTCTTGGTTATAAACTTGACCTCTGAATTGTCTGTGTAACCTTCTCTTCTTAGTCATCAAGAGCCGAGAAAGGGTTGAAAATTGCACCCATCTTTCACTTTCAGTCAACAAGTATGTTCGTTCATTCAAGGAAATCTTATATCGCGTGCCTACATTTGCAGATTTGAAGCAGATAATCCAATTTTATTGAAAGCATTTCAGCAAGTGCATCATTAAAAGAATTCCATTAACTCACTTCCGGGATTTCATTTTCTGCGATACAGCAAATATTGCGAATGAAGGCTCCTTAAGAAGCACCGTTTGGGAACAGAAGAACTTGCTGCGGAGAATCCATAAACTCAGACGAACAGCACACAGACGACTTATCTTCATACAGAACAGCGATTGCAAAAGCGGACGGAGAATTTCTGGTCGGAATTCTTTTTTGGGTCGCGATCTGGTCGGAATTCTTTGTCTCCTTTCCTTTGTCCATTTGTTAAGAAAGACGCGGGAGAACACTGCATCATAGATGGTAATTTTATTTGTTTTTTTTCTTTATATGGTATTGGAGCGCGGTGGCTCAGTGGTAGACTGTTGGACTTCTATGCAAGAGGTCCCGAGTTCGATCCCCGTCCGGGGCGACCCGCGTTGTGCCCTTGGGCAAGGCACTTTATCCCGATTGCCTACATGGGGGCACGATAACGCCGTGTACTAAGGCGTACTGCACGTTGATAGTACACATGTCTTCAACCGCTGTAACCCTGCTTGAGAGGAGCTTGAACAGAATTAGAATGTTGAGGAACTGACAGTTGCTCGTCGATACTCGGTGGTTCTCTCAGGGTACTCCGACTTCCTCCACCCGTAAAACTGTCACGGCCATGATTAGCTATTGTGGATAAATATGTGACCTTAAACACCAATAAATAAATAATAATGATTATATGGTCTTGATTTCGCAATATTTCATTCAGTAAATCTTAACCCACTGGTATAATTGTGTCACGGCGAGGTCGCGATCCGATCCGGAAAGATACCTATTTTGTGGTCACAGTACTATAGCTAGCAGGTGCCCGAAGAGTGTACTGCCTTCTTGAATGTTGCCTTACAGCAGTACATAGACACCAACGTAGTTGTATGTTTGTTTATTGACGTTTAACAAGACTTTCAACAATAAGGGTCGAATCGTGTCGGACATATTACGGGTGGAGGAAACCGAAGTACTAGGAGAGAACCATCGAGCAACGACATGCAACTGTCGGACTATACAACATACTAACCCGGCACAAGAAGGATTAGCGGCTGTTGAAGACAATTCTATCGCCGTCGGGCCCTACGCCTTAGCTCATAGTGTCATCATGCTCCCACATTGCCAGTTGGGATGAAGTGTCTTGCCCAAGGACACAACGTAGATGACGGAAGTCGGGTCCAATGTTAGCACTGTTACACATGGCAGGCGATGCGAGCGATGAGCTTGCTCCGATAAAACAAAATTGATCATTTACTTTTCACTTACACTGCCATCTCGACAATATGATATTTCAGTTTTGAGCCTTACTGTGAAACAAACATAACACTTGACTGCAAGGAGGTCAATGTGCAAATTGAAGTATCAAATCACTGATTATTTTGACACATTAAATTATTGCGTCAAATTTATACTCGATTATTGTATGTTTCACGTTTCAGTGGGCTGTTTAATTCATTGCTACGTTTGCTAGATAGCGTGGCTTAATTTATAGTCATCACGCTATGTCTAACTATTTATTTATTTATTTATTTATTTATTTATTTATTTATTTATTTATTTATTTATTTATTGGAGTTCAACTACATTTTCCACAACTATGGTCACCTCGTGTCGGACAGTTTTACGGGTGGAGGAAGCCGGAGTAACCGAGCAACGGCGAGCAACTCTCAGACTCCCCAACGTACTAACTCCACAGAAGCAGGGTTAGCATTGGTTGAAGACAGGTGCACCATCGATGTGCATTACCCCTAGTACACGGCGTGCTCCGCGTGGCCAATCGGCCTCAATTGTCTTGCCCAAGGACACAACGCAGTTACTCCTGGCGGGTATTGAACCGTTTGAAGTTCAATATCGTAACCACTGAGGAACTGGGCAAGGGCAATGTCGAACAGTGATCAGACTACCTCGAAACTGTTTGCAACATTTTTGGATAGTTTATTGCCAAACAAAGTGTTTTCGTACCAAAATGCTTATGAGGTGGGGGTACATCGGTGTCTGATCCAAATAGATTGACCGAGTTTTAAAAAAAAAGAACCAGCTTCAAGAGTAAACGGACAATTGGTCACGGAAAAAATGCGAGAGAACACGAAAGGTCTGACGAAATCTTCGGTAGGCGAAAAGGGCTGTCACCTTAGTTATATCTATATACCACTGATTCAATTAATGACCAGGCTGATTGCTGTCGGTATGTATACCTGTTGTTGCACTTAAATGATAACAGATTAATCAAATAATTGTTGTTAATTCATTGAGTTTGACGGGTAGTTAGTCTTTACAAAAGGCAGTATTTAATTAGATAAATACTTCATATCGTCGCGAGTGGCTCGCGACGGAATGAATTTTTTATCTAACTAAATGCTCCCCTTTGTATAGTTGATAACCCACAATGTTTTATTGAAGAAAAAACAATGTCTCATTACCACTCACTGACATTTAGTGTCGAAAGTTTGTCCAAAACACTATTTCTAATACCTTATTGACAAAAGAAGTAATAAATCATATTTTATTTCGTTGTCGATCGCGCTCTTCACTGTCACATTGGCTTTCCAAAACAAATTACAGAAACTGTTTGGTACCAAAATGTTACCCAACAAAGATATGTGTGTGTCAGATCATTTTTTTTTTTTGGTGCAATTGACTAAATTGGTACACGACTGCGTGAACATCAGAGTAGAAATTCTAACTTGAGGAGAAAAAACTACAGTTATTACTTGATCGCATTGCGCCCATTGTCCAAAAATCTTTTATAATCATGAATCACCACATATGATTTGAAAAAAAATCTTCCATATCCGTTTAGATGTAAAGTGATATTTCCAAAAAATCTGGAGCACGGTGGGGGCACGGTGGCGCTATGTACTAAGGCGTACACCACATCGTTGGTGCACTTGTCTTCAATCAATGCTAACCCTGCTTGTGTGGAGTTAGTACGTTGGGGAGTCTGGCAGTTGCTCGTCGTTGCTCGTTGGTTCTCTCCGGATATTCCGGCTCCCTCCACCCGTAAAACTGTCAAGCACGAGGTGACCCTGGATGTGGAAAGTGTCGTTGAACCCCAATGGATAAATAAATAACGGCACTGTTATACACAATTAGCCCTATTCACGAAAATCGACAAGTCAAGTATTATTTTCAATCTGTTCCCTCCAAAACATAGCTTATGATCCCTCATTGGAACGAGCTCGCTGAGCTCGTTCCAATCAGGGCTCATAATCTATAGTTTGGAAGAAAAAATTAAAAGTTTTAGTTATTTAAATATTCTTTTTTGCAAGTGCCGTATTTTAGATAGGTTGTGTAAAGGGTTAATGTAATATTATGACGTCACCGTTTTGTTGGGTACAATGTTTCAGGTGGTTAATTAGCTTTATTCACTTCAGTAGAACACGTAGAGATTAACAACGATGTGTTATCAGTTTTCTAATGACAAAATGTCCTCGGTCCCACATCAACATATGCCCTTCTGGGGGAGGATCCTCCGAACCGTTCTACATTCTGTTCGATTCTTTTCGAAACCACCAGAAACCTTACCACAGGATTTGGTGTATTGAATTTAGTTGCAATGTCCCAGGAAAATGGAGAAGTCAGTCATTGTAATAACCAGAAGAGAGCCAATCGCATGCGTACGGCAACCACCCATACAAAACTGATGTCGGTAAAGTGTATAATCGAAGATTTAGTCCTGGCTGGTTTCGTAAATTCCACACACGTGCTCGCTACTCGGTGAGACTGCATCCGTGCATGAGATGTAATCAGTAGATAAGCAAATGGGTAGAATGGCGGAAATAAAACAGGCTTTTCAGTTTGCCAAATGTTCGTACCAGCACCCAGCACTTTCTTCGTGAAATAAATGGGATGTTGTTTGTTATCGCTGTTTGGTCATTTTTTTCTCATCAAAGTAATCACTTTAAATCGCAGCAATTTATTCACACCCTACCCACATCCACGGCCCCTCCTCCAATGTGTGTTGCACTAAGATCTCTTTTCGATCGTCTAAAATTGCGGAACAGGTGCAATTTGCTCAAACACGAAGACTATTGGATAATGGCAGTCATTCATTGCATCTATGGGACATTCATAGCCGCAAGTTATGATGATAATAGTGGTGCATATACACTCAGACTGACCACTAACTAACGGTATTAAAGTATGTATGACTTCTCGGTTTCAGAATTCGAGATTCGGTTCGAACCGAAACCACGGCGCTCATTCCATTCGTGATACAAAATTGGGATTCGCAAGACAACGTAGTATGTGGTACTATGGAAGCGTTGAGGCGCCGGTTGAGTTTTATTTTTATCTTGCACGTGCAAGTTAGCTATCTTGCACCTGCAAGTTATTATCTTGCACGTGCAGGTTAGCTATCTTGCACCTGCAAGTTATTATCTTGCATGTGCAGGTTACTATCTTGCACCTGCAAGTTAGCTATCTTGCACCTGCAAGTTACTTCTTGCACCTGCAAGTTAGCTATCTTGCACGTGCAAGTTACTAACTTGCACGGACCTAGGTCCGGCAAATGGGGCTAGGTTGGATCCTTATATACTACTTTTAATGCACTCGACTTAAAATGTAACTATAATGATGTTCCTCAAATATAACTAACTTGCAGGTGCAAGATAGCTAACCTGCACGTGCAAGATAGTAACTTGAAGGTGCGAGATAGCTAACCTGCGCGTGCAAGATAGCTAACTTGCAGGTGCAAGATAGCCATCCTGCACGTGCAGATAGCTAACCTACAGCTGCAAGGAAGTAACTTGCACGTGCACGATAGCTAACCTGCACGTGTAAGATAGCTAACCTGCACGTGCAACATAGTAACTTGCAGGTGTAAGATAGCTAACCTGCACGTGCAAGATAGTAACTTGCAGGTGCAAGATGGCTAACTTGCACGTGCAAGATAGTAACTTGAAGGTGCAAAATAGCTAACTTGCACGTGCTAGATAGAAATAAAACTCAACTGGCGCCTCAACGCTTCCGTATCGTACCGATCCAATCGGAATATGCTTTCGGCGCCTTTGCACAAACTATCAGTATTGATGTTTCTGCAAAGTCGATAATCAAAATTAATGAAATTATTTTAGCTTTCGCATTCTTTTGTCCTGCACCGTCTTGTCCCTGTTGCACAGATAGATTTGGATTAGAAGTCTCATCGAACGCAGTACACTTACGTGTTCACAGATGAAGAATGAGCCAACGGCTATTCTACACCCCCACCCCTAATATACAATTACACATACAGACAAAAGGTATTGTTTAATCCTTTAGCCAACGTAAAGGCCAAAACTGGTCAGCGCTATTCTCAAAAAATGTCAGTTAATTTCATTATTTTTTCACTTTTTGTCTCAAAACCATAGGTTATGACCCCTCATTGGAACGAGCTCGTTCCAATGAGGGGTCATAACCTATGTTTTTGAGACAAAAATGAAAAAAATTAGTTGTTCAAGAATATTGTTTTGCAAGTGTCGTCTGCTTTTCATGTTAGGTAAAAGGTTAACCGATGTTGGGGCTTGTTATTATATTTTTTGGTCTCGGAGACAAACAAGTCCCCACAAAATCGGAAAGGTACACCCTAACCCATCATCCCCTTTATGGGAACATGGAGAAAACAAAAGAAACCCTTGCGGGAATGCAAAACACTATACTCTAGGTTTGCACAACGTCGGGAAGACAGCCCCTCTGCCTCGGGCGAAGGAAATGTGATGCTTCCACTGACCATCCCACTTAGAGGAGGGGGGGGGGGGTGTACACGCGAAACTGCAGAAGAGTAATGAAATTGACAAAAGCCTCAAAACTGGCTAGCAGACCTGCCATTTTAAGGCGACGGTTAATCAGGAAATCTCCAAGTGGACCTGTCCGCTACTGGGCTGAGAAATGTTCGATTTTATTATATAGATCTGACTAGACTATTTTGTGATAGTTGTAAAATTGTCAACGCCAAAGAAAGGGGACTCGGCAGTATTTTCATAGTTCCAATGCGCATATATGTTGCACGCACATTAGAGACAAAATAATAGAAATTTAATTTTGAGACATCCAGTCGGACTGAATGTTGACAGAATTATTCCCAGTGCTATGTAGAACAAGGGTGACAAATACGAAGGCAAAGGTGCATTAATTTTCAAAATTACACTGTACAATCAATTTAGTTTCTTACAACAGACAGTTGATACGGGTTGATCATGTTAGCTCTAGTTGATGATATCAGATCAACCAGATCAAACAGGACACCGGAGGCATCGTGTTTGATCTGGTTGATTTTGTCTCGTCAACGAAATAGGAAAAAAACAACGAAGCTCATTTAACTGTTGCTAATATATTGAATGAATAGGTAACAATTCTTAAATTTTATATTAATATTTAATTGTACGTATTTTAAACTTACTAAATTTTTGTAATGGAATTCCCATTGAAAACGTTTTAACGCAGTAGGAGCTCTGCACCGATAGTAAGATTAAAAGCTAAAATTTAACATATGGGCTTTTGACATAATAACACAGGTGAGCATGGTATAAAATTTGATTATTATATGACCAAGCGTGGTGGTGCGCAAATATCATTAAAATCGTTGGTCCATACTATTTGTCTTTTTTAACTTATTTTCAGATTGACTCAGGATGTTAACCCCTTACCAAACACGAAAAGCAGACGACACTTGCAAACAAAATTATTGAATAACTAATTTTTTTTCATTTTTTTGTCTCAAACACATAGGTTATGCCCCCTCAGTGGAACGAGCTCGATGAGCTCGTTCCAAAGAGGGGTCATAACCTATGTTTTTGAGACAAAAAAGGAAAACATAATGAAAATTAATTGGGGATATTTGTGAATAGCGCTGGTCGGTTTTGGTCGTTACGTTGGGTAAAGGGTTAAAGGAGATTTTGAAATATTCGCATGCCGTGTCTTTGCTACTTGGTTTCTCTAGGGTTAAGTTGGTTTACTGCAGTTTTGTGAGTTCTTCTCACTTACGCTGTTTGGGACTGTTTGGCTAGCATTTCTTCTGGAACTGGTCACTCTGATCTTTGTCGTCGAACTGTCAGTACTTAGTTTATGTGGAGGTTCTGTTTATAAATTTTGAACGAAAAGGATCTTTGTCGTCATCTCTGAGTAATATCGTCATCAGAATCGACTTTTGATCAAGTTATCTCCCTTAAAATTATTGGACGCACAAGGAAGATCTATTTAAGCAAGTAATTGTTGAGAGAACGCCTATGACTTTACTATAAAATAAGGCCAAGTTTCCTTTTCTTACTCTCAATAAACGAAAACAACAGACAGCTCTCATGTCTTCCCTTATTAAAAGTTACAAATGTAAATTTGGCTTTTTTGTGGTAAGCTGTTTAGAAGCAACTAGTTTCACAGATAATCCGCCATTTAGAATATCTACTAACATTTCTCCTCCCAATACTAATACTATGTCCACTTTGGCTTTTTGATTAACGAATGTGATGCTATAGCAGTTTGCAAGTTTTCATTCTTCCCAGGAAACAATCTACTAGACTTTCATATTAATGGAACTGACATTGTCTGTATTATATGTCACGATGCGCCAACTGTTGATATAATGAACAGAAAAAAATTATAAACCATCAAAAGATAGGGAAAATACCGTTTTCTTATTTTAATGGGTTTCAACAGAGAACCAGATGATTATGAAACTGGGTAGCTATTATCTATAAACCATCCAACACAACACGTCGGACGACGGTTCGCCCCCATATAGAGATGAAGATGTCTGTCGCCTTTTAAAGTACCGAGCCCCCTGTTAACCCTATCGCCACGGTTCCACCGATTTTAACATTTGCGTATCTCGCACTTGGAATAATACATCATCGTCCGTTTAGAGTAAACTGTGTTCCAGGTAGTGGGAGTAGCCACTCCATGTTTTCAGTATTTATTTTATACACTCTGCCGTTTGGAACTGCAGTAAGCTCGTGTGCTCCCGGTACACCCGCACGCATGCGCAGACTCTCTTTTCCTATTCGACATAAAGATTGCGGGATTCGCGTTTCAAAAGCGATGACATATCACTTCAAGTATTCCTCTAGATGTAAGCAAAATAATATAGAGGTAGTATTTGTTGGGCTTTCTTGGGTGGAGACGCTCATGAAATAGAAGGGTATAGCCACGAGGTTGTTTACGTAATATCACCGGTATCTGAAGTCCGATTTTCAAAATGTTTCCAACTTAGTATTTAGGACCACGAGTAATTTCATGGTGTAGAATTTCGACTTCGTGCCAAGAAATTTAGTTCTGACGTCTTTCGCCGTCGGTGGGAACTTCGTTGAAGGATTAAATGTGGACCGACCATGTGAAATCAAATACGTCAAGGCAACACTTCCGTCATTCCTGAAGGAGTACGGAAAATATTAAGGTGGTGTGTTGTAGTGTTGGGGTCAGCGGTGCTCCCAAAAGGGAGGGTATACCTCGACATCTGACGTTGGATTTTCAAAAAATTGTTCAACTTGGTATTTGGGACTACGAGTAGTATGATGGTGTAGAATTTCAACTTCGTGCCTTGAAATTTAATTTTGACGTTTTCCGACCGTCGATGGGAATTTCGTCGTGTCGTTAAATGTTGACTGACAACGTGAATTTAAATCACTTCACCTAACCCTCGAGAATTATGCAAAATAGTATGGAGGTATAACTTATAGCTTTAGATGTTGGGATACTCACAAGATGGGAGGGGGTGTAAAAACTTGAAGTCACGGAAAAATGTCGGAAAAAATGATTTTAAATTAAAAAATCCAAAAACAGCTAATTTTTTTTATTTTTCGAGTTGTGTAGCATATTAAAGTTTCATGTAAGCCGAACAAAGTTTAATTTTTGAAACGCTGACGTCCCAACGTCACCACAACGTCCGCCACAGACGAATTTGTTGTGGGCTGGAGGCTAATTGCATTTTAGATACGTTTTATGTTTGGGTGTAAATTTTAAAAAGTATTTAATGGAGTCATCATACAAATAATAGTGTGTGGAATTTCATCGCTATGCATATTATTTATTCGGAGCAGTACATTTGAGAAACAGTGCGTTTGACAGGGGGGTCGTCACATTTTTTCTGGACACCAGGCGGGGGTGGGTGGGTTGGTCGGCGGCGGCTCTGAAAACTCGTTTTTTCCATGCCTTGAATTTTTTTCATATGAGCTCTTATCTTTCAATTAAGTGATGCATATTGATAGTGAAGCTTGTGTAGGCGTTTGCCACCTCTCCATCTCTTCTGGGTTAAAAGAGGGTGGTTGATTAGTAGTACAGGATAGGTGCTAGCAGCATCGGAATGTGGACAGACATTCACCGTTCCCCATCACACCATCAGTGGTTCACGATTTTGAAAAAGGTTAAAGCAATTTAAAGGAATTATCATTTATGTCATGTAATATAAATGTAATCTACAGTACGTGGAGAGTGTATTATCACTGAATCACCCACAGAGTGGAGATTCCACCCAAGCAATAATTGCAAATTTGTTGCAAAGCATAACCAGCACAAGCAAAGTTTCAGCCAATGGACCTCCGGGTTTAACCCGGAGGTCCATTGGCTGAAACATTGCTTGTGTTTTCTGTCGATATGTACAAAATTTGAAAGTTAAAGCTTGGGTGATAACTCCACTCCGCGGGTGATTTAGTTACAATCCGGGTTTAACCCGGAGGTCCATTGGCTGAAACATTGCTTGTGTTTTCTGTCGATATGTACAAAATTTGAAAGTTAAAGCTTGGGTGATAACTCCACTCCGCGGGTGATTTAGTTACAATCCACTCTCCACGTACTGTAACCAGATCTGGCAATAACAGGAGTCTTCTCATCATGAATAGTAGACATCATACAGTGGAATAATGCCATTTCCCAATGTAACTGACTACTTTCACGGATTCTCATTATGTAATTATGAATTTCAGTCATTTCCATGTATGAGCAAAATGTAGGGTTGTTATTGATCATTCAAGCCTTGGACTTAGTGGATACCCTTCAAACCAATTCCCTTCAATTTGTGATAGACTGTCAGCAAAGGCTGAACCGTCAAATAGTCAGGACATCATATCTTATTGATAGAGAGTTTATCAACAGGGAAACTAATTCCCTACTAACAAACTGTTTATACAATGATGTAAATAGTTTGTCAATAGGGAATCAGTTGAATTAATTTGAATTTCAGCCATTTACCCCTCCACCATAGTGTATAGCACATGTTGAGGACGATACTGGATGTTTGGAGAGAAACCTGGCGTATGAGATCTGAAAACTTTGCAAACACATATAAGACACCTGTTTGGGTTATCTTATAATAGAAATAAAATTAACTTCTTTTAAAATAAACTATAGCAATCTACTGTGACAAAGAATAAAATTAAATCATAGAATAAAGTGTGTTGGGATCATCTGAGTCAGAAAGGATACGCATGTGTATTTTGTTTCCGTGAGATCAAGCTGAATATTGTAACAACCACTTGGAAAGTTACTGTCCTGTGACTGGTCTTGTACCATATTTTGAGAAATAGGTTTCCAATCTCTGTGCTGAATGAAAAGCCTTCGATACATTGAAGGATAACACTGGCATTCATTGCGTAAAAGATAATATATAAATCACAGGGGCGTCACTCAACACATCAGAGCCCGAAAATTTCCATAATGCATCCTGACCAAATTTGAAGAGATATGGCAGACCTTTTCAATTCAACGTGGTCACCATTTCTATCGCACTTTATCATTTGATTTGCTAAGATGAATCAACCAAAGCTTACTAACCGCTCCATCAAATGATGCACTAATCAATTCGTCCAAGGTGAAACAGTGCTGTTTATGAGGGGTGGATTCCCGATACCAAAGAATCACCCCACATCATATTGACTATTGACAGGTTCAATGCAACATTGGGCTAACTGCCTCCAGGAATTGTGCATTTGATAATGCTTAATAAATTCATATTAGACTGATGAAACTAAAATTGAGTGTAGAAATGGGTAGAAACAGAAAGAAGTAGTGGAAATGGCAGCAAATACTGTGGTGAAACCAGGTAAAACATCAAAATGTTCAACATATTTCAAACCTGTTCCTGCTACACCTGTCTTAATACTGCTCAGGTTGAATGTCAGGATATGCTATATACTCTCCTGATTACCCATGTATGCGCTGACTGTCAGCGTCTATGAAAAAGTTTGAACAAATTTATAAACTTGCCAAGAAATGGGACCAAATTCCGACCAAACTTCATTAGCTCGTTGTGGGTAGATTAAACGTCGGGAATGGTTACTGGAACAATACAAAACATGTTCCAGCAAAAATACCCTTTGAAATTTCCAATCAAAGCAGTTTATGTGCGATTTACTCTAATTATGGGCGGTGGGTACCAAATTTCAAAATGGAAAAAAAATGTTTCCTTCCAAAAAGGGGTGGGTGGGCTCCCAAGGGTCAGAAAAAAACATTTTGCGCCTAGTGTCCGAAATGTTTTTCCTGAACCCCCCGCTTCCGTGAGTTTCACTGAGAAATGACAGAGATGAGGCTCAAATCTGAAATGACGTAAAAATGTAAAAAGGACGTTAAATTAAAAAATCCAGAAATAGGTATATTTTTATTTTTCGAGCTCTTTATCACACTAAAATTTAGAATGTTTTGTGACGTCGACAGCAATTACGTCACCCGAAAATTCGGCCACAATTGGGAAATTCCTAGGTTGGTACCACATTTTTAGATATGGTTTTTGTCACGTTGTGATTTACAAAAGCTGAAAGTGGGAGGCTTGATACAGGCGAAGATATTAAAAGATCAAGAAAAACGCGTAAATTGGGAATTGTATTGGGAATTGTTTGAAAATCAAAAATCGATCTCCATTAACTTAAGCGTCGAATAACCGTTACTATTTGCGCCAAATTGCGTGAGTGTTTGTTAAAACTGTGACAATGATTGTCTGGCGAAGAACAAAAATTAAAAAAAAGCTGACGATCGCTTTTTGTCATTTCAACTTCGTTGAATGACTTAAAAAGGATTACGGTCTGTGAGTTTACTCCTTATATGCTGCTGGCAGATATTCCTGTCCAGACAGGATTTCGCATGGCACGGAAGTAAGTAAGGGAAATAAGTAAAAGTTAAACACACCCTTGAGTTAAATATATATGAAATTTTTATCACGCAAAAGCAACCATGACTAGATTTGATAAAACTATCTTTAAAATACTAAGCCGTTAAGGGTTAATGATTTGTATTCTTCTGCGACATAGTGGCAATATTTTTTCCTGTGAGGATGAATGATTTATTATTATTTTAATATTTGTTGGGGTTTAACAACAATTTCGACAGCTAGTATCACCTCGTGTCGGACAGTTTTGCGGGTGGAGGAAGCCGGAGTGCTCGGAGAGAACAACCGAGCTGCGGCGAGCAACTGTCAGACTCCCCGAGGCACTAACTCCGCACAATTGTGAAGAGTTCAAACTGATTTGGAAAAAAATTGTAAAAAGCCATCTTCTCTAATTTTATACTAATCTTCAAGAAAATGCCTTTCAAGTTTGTGAAATGATGCGCATATCGATGATACACATTATCTAATATCTCGAGATTTTAATTTTTAAATGAAATTCCCATCCCCTTGGTATTAAATTTACTGACAGCTTTCGGAAATTAATAGGGCTAACTTTCCCGTAAATCTCTACCAATGACGAAAATTGTCAGCCATTTTCGATTTGGTAAGTTTCTTTATTATCCGCTAAACGATAGATTATTGAAAAAAATGCGGAAAGATAGAAATCGTATCCCCCCACTGTGAAGATATAGAAATTTTCACTTTCAAGGTATCTATCAAAATGGCGGCTTTCAAAACATCATCTCGAGGTGAATACGAGTCAAAATTATCGCTCAAAATGATCAATTTGTTCTAAAAACGTATAATGGAAAGAACATCTAGTGTTTTGGAGTGGATACCGATCATTTTCAGCAATAATTTACCACGTACTCACCTTGAATTGATGCATGAAACCCTCGAGCTGAATCAAATCGCAAGACACTACCTGTTCCGAGTATCCATCAAATCACTTTCGCGTATCAATGCGCGACGGACGTCAGATTATTATGGGCAGCGATCAGCTGTTTACTTTCATGCATCAATTCAAGGCTGAAACGAGTGGTATTCTCGATAGGAATGATCAGATTCTTATAAAAAGCGTATAATTGAAAGAAAATCTAGTGTTTTTGAGTGGATACCGAAAATTATCCCAAGAGTGACCGAGATAAATGCTTATTTTTTGCGAGCGCTTGAGCGAGCGAAAAATAAACATTTTTCTCGGTCACTGATGAGATACTTTTCGGTATTCACTCAAAAACACTATATATCCTCCACTTATTCCTTCGGTTATACATTGCAGGCCAATGCTGTGTTTACCTGCCATGTGATGGGTGTGCACGACCCCGATCATTCCGCGTGATATATATTGATAAGTGGGAGCATTCTCCATTTCATAGGTAGGCCTAAACGTTCCAAGTCTTCCATTTGATAAATTATGTACTGATGTTTAATGATGTCTTGATTTGATGATAAAATGAAGGTGTGTATTTTATAATTGAAATTTTACTGGGATGATGATTTGGATTTTATTGAATAAATAATAGAGAACTGCGATAATCATGCGAATAAATTATAGGTACAGTACGTGGAGAGTGGATTGTAACTAAATCACCCGCAGAGTGGAGTTATCACCCGAGCTATAACTTTAAAATTTTGGACATATCAACAAAAACACAAGCAATGTTTCAGCCTATGGACCTCCGGGTTCAACCCGGAGGTCCATTGGCTGAAACTTTGCTTGTGCTGGTTCGGCTTTGTGACAAATGTGCAATTATTGCTTGGGTGGAATCTCCACTCTGTGGGTGATTTAGTGATAATACACTCTCCACGTACTGTATATATGTGTGATAACTCATTGTGAATTACGCGAAATGACTACGACACAGGCGGTGTAAAAAAAAAAATAATTTCGTGCCAGTTGAGAGTGACCAGCCCAAAGGCAATTGATATACTATTTATCAAACAATCAACTTAATTTGCACCCCAAAACTCTGGAAAAATGTCAGTATCAGCCCCCACCCCCCCCCCCCCCCCCACCCCCACCCGTTCCAATTCCGTATCAGACAGGTTCAATTTTCGGTAAACACCGCACTATTACAAATATGCATTGTTATTATGTATTAAAATATAGTTCCTGAAATTCAAACTGTTGGCCAATTTCAACCCAATTTAAACTGAAAAATGGGGGAAGCGAGCTTTATATTTTTGATTGTTTGATAAATGTATTATTATGACAATATACATGTCCTGTAATTTTAATCAGATTCGAGGTCGTGTTTACAATCGGATCGCAACGATCCGATTGTAAACACGACCTCGAATCTGATACAAATTGCACAGGACATGCACATGGTCATGATAATGTATATTTATTGGATATTATTTTCTTTCCTAGAATTGCCCATTATCAGAGTCGGCTGATATAGCTTCAAACTCATCTGACCTCGGCAGATATGAACCAAACTAGGGTTGCCACCCCACCCTGATGCGTTAATAGGCTTGTTGCGTAACAGTCTGTTTATTTCGAAATGCTGCTGCTGTTCATCCAAAATTAGCGTTGCCAGGCATAATGGCCGAGTATGAATCTGAGTTTTTGTATGGTGAGGAGTCAATGTTGGCAATAAATCAGGATTTGGTGGATAAAGAGGAGATATAAGAGACATGTACAGACAATTCAATGCACACTAAGAAGTGGGGAAGCCGAGACGTTCAGGTAAACTTCGGACTTTGTGAAAAGAACGAGAAACAACAATACTGTCAGAAAACTGTAACAGATCTGAGAACATTTTCTACTTTTTTTTTTGGATGTAATAGATAAAGAGGTTATTATTTGGTTAGTTTCGGTATCAGGCTGATATGAAGTTATCTTGGGCTAATATCTCGGCCGCTATGAAACTAACCAAGTAATAACCTCTAATTTTGCGGTGTAAAATTGTCGCTTTGAAAATCTGCATTACGTCAGTGACGTCATACACCCTCGGTCCGATTCCATATCAGACAGATTCAATGTCCGGTAAGCACCGCACTATCACATATATGTATTGTCATTACGCATTAAAATATAGTTACTGAAATTCAAAACTTTGACCAGTCTTAACCCAATTTAAACTGAAAAATGGGGAAAACGGGCTTTATGTAATGGGATTGTCAGATAAATGTATTATCTTGACCATGTGCATGTGCCGTAATTTGTATCAGATTCCCGGTCCTGTTTACAATCGGATCGCAAAGAGCCCGTCAGGGCGAGAATCGACCCGATTGTAAACACGACCTCGAATCTGATACAAATAAAAGGACATGCACATGGTCATGATAATGAAATAAATCAATCAATAAATAAATACCCACACTCCTAGTCGACAATATACTAAATAATAATATTTAAATAACTTTAGTATTTAGTACGATTTAACCCTTTACCCAACGTAACGGCCAAAACCGGCCAGCGTTATTCTCAAAAATCGCCAATTAATTTTCAAAATATTTTCATTTTTTGTCTCAAAAACATAGGTTATGACCCCTCGTTGGAACGAGCTCGTTCCAACGAGGGGTCATAACCTATGTTTTTGTTTTTGAGACAAAAAATGAACAAAATTAATTATTCAAGAATTTTTTTGGCAAGTGTCGTCTGCTTCTCATGTTAGGTAAAGGGTTAAACGAACACGCTGTAAATAGTTCCGTCCCTTCCGATGACTTAGTTTCAAACCCTAAGGATACGGATTTCAAACAATACTGATAAGGTTGTGGATCAGACACGTGGTTTTCTAACATCGCGGATTTGATCGTCAAACAATAGCGGTATTTTGCGAGGAAAGAAAATTGATAGTCATATAATAAAATTTGAATGGCAACATTTGGAAAGAGCACTGATCGGACTTGGCCGTTGCGTTAGGTTATTCGCAGTCGCCATCAATAGTTCGATTTGGGAACATTACTTTATAATATTCAGTTGCAGTGGAAGATAATTTGATAAAAAGCAGAAGACAGAAACTTTGTCAATGTGGACTAACTGTTCAATCAACGTGTATCAAACATAAAAAAAACTTACAAAACCGCAAACCTGATGAAAAGAATTGGATGATCTTGTTAGCAAAATTAAAGGGTTTTATTGTATGACAAGGGCTGGCATCCAATCCAGGAATTCTTATCGTTCTACATCATGCTTGGGTGAAAGTCTCCGTGGCATTGAACTTATCTCATTAAGACAACAATCATCTTCGTCCAGGCCCAACGTCTAACGCAAAGGGGTCGATCACAAAGATTTCTAAACTTTTAAAACGCTGATTTCTGACTCAAATCAAATCAAATCAAATCGCTAATTTGTCGATTGCGTGGTGGCAGGGGGCCAATCAAACAGAAATCTTTCAAAAGGCCGCGTTCGTGTGGGAATCCTGGCGCAGTTGAGTCACCTGTGCCTAGTCCAATCTAGCAATAGTTACAACCCTGCGAGGTCATTTTATAATGTATCGAAACCCAACTTTTCCGACCTACTATTTGACCCGTTTTAATAACGTTGCAGTTCATTCCGGGTTCTTTCATATGTACGATGTCGACGTATGGTGAATTGGATTTTACGGCACTAGTAATGCCTTCTTATCTCTAATAACATCGTGTCAAGTAATATTCCAGCACAGTCTTTCCGTTTACTTAATATAATTGAATCGATGGATCTATATGAAGTATCGCTAAATCTCGACGCTAATCCTCGAGAACAGAATTGGAACAATCAGCTTACGTATTGATCACACGAAGTTGTTGCTGTGGAGCGTAAATATTTTTTCTTGTGGCCAAGTGAATCACAATAAATGAACGCACTTTACGGATGATGTTAAAAGTCTTCATCAGATTTTTAATAACTAGACGGTACAGTCTTCCACAAGACAATACAACACTGTGAAGCACTTTATACTACGCTGAATGAATGAAATTTAGAAAGTGCCCGAATTGTATTTTAATTTTTTTTTAATTTCATTTTTTGCACTGTACAGGCTGGCAATGATATATTTATTACATTTTCTTCAACGTTTTCGTCCCCATTAAATATAGAATATACCCATAGTGGCTTGGTGTACCAAATGTTCACCACGAGTGGTGAACATTTGGTACACCAAGCTACTTTGGGTGTATTCTATTTATACCATAATCGTCAGATTATTAAGAGTCGCTATTATTTTTTCTCGAGTTTACTGAACAGCAGACGTACAAACGTGCGAATCTGTTTTTGTTTACATGAGAACCGGTGGGCGCCACTTCCGCTGTCAATTTTAATCTCCGAAACGAAATGGAAAAAGAAACGGGGCTTTTTCATTTTAATAACATACTATTTCGAGTTATGGATGCTTTATTAACATGAGACAATGCATGTTTGTTAATATTTGGAGTCTTTTGGGGTAAACTCATTTAAAAACGTAATACATAATTGCCACTTTCATTTCACTCTTCGCGAGACGACGTGCGATAAATTTAGACAAGTTCGCATTCAGGTCGACGTCACCAAAGGTCAACTTGGATGTAGTTCCACTGTAGGTTGAAATGCCATTGCAGGCGTGTTCACAACAGTTGGTGTGTAAAGTTAAAATTTATGTCATAGGCTTTTCATATGTAGTAGAATAGGTAACCATGGTATAAAAGGCTATCACATATGATAATTCAAAACAATTTAATTGAAAAGTTGTTTTATGTTGGGTCCTCGGAATTTCGAAATTCGTCTAAATTCAAAACTGTTTCGACGATTCGATTCGATTCAGAAGAGTGGATTCGAAACAAATTCGAAACGCGGAGATGTTTTACCAAGTATCTTGAACTTTTCTGCTATAGCCAGGTCTCCTGTACAGGAGACCTGATGATAGAAGAAGTCTTAGAAGAGGTGCCGCTTTCGAAAGTACTTGTAATCAGGGATATTTCAGATTTTGTTTCTATTAATTTGCGCAAACATTCAAAGGCTGTAACGATATGCTTCCCTAGCGATACGATATGTATCACAATTCAATCTGCCCGATACAATATTTATCTAACAATAATATAGATTTTGGCCCGAAAACCACGAGAAACGGTACGTATCACATAATGTGTTTCGATTCCGTATCATATAGACGACTCATTCTGATTCCGTATCATGTAGATTCAACTTCTGGTAAACACCGCACTATCACAAATAATATCATTATATGCATTGTTATTACGCATTAAAATATGAAATTTAAATTTTGACCAATTCCAACCCAATTTAAACTGAAAAACGGAAAACAGGCTTTATGTAACGGGATTGTTAGATAAATGTATTATGACCAAATGCATGTCCTGTAATTTGTATCAGATTCTGGTCGTGTTTACAATCGGATCACAACTCGCCCTGACGGGCTCGTTGCGATCTGATTGTAAACACGACCTCGAATCTGATACAAATTACAGGACATGCACATGGTCATGATAATGTATATGTATCATGATACACATGATCTCTCAGAGCATGCAACTACAACTACCAAATACTTTGACCCTCATGTCTTCATTTTCAGTAGCTTCCTTTGATTACAATTTTTTAAATGCACTCTTTAAACAGTATGTAACTTCTCAAAATGATAACCATTGGCATTCTTTATTTTCAGGTTTTGATTTTCTAACCCATTTTCCGGTGTTTTGTTCCCCTCACAAAATATGTTCAAACAATTTAATTCCTTATATCCTGTTTGACAGAGCTCTATGAGATTTGTCAAACAAGATATAATGGATTAATCAAATAAATATTTAGCAATTTTAGATGGAATTCAACACATTTTGGTTAACTAAATAATCCTGTGTTAATGACATATTTATTACTGTCACTGGAATGCACAAACAGGGTTTAACTGCACTTGCTTTCAAAATCTAAGAAATTGTTTTTGCCTGATATTATTTATATTTATCGTATTGCGATACATAGTGAACAACGATACGTATTGAATCGCGACCAGTGTATCGCAGTTCCAGTGTGTCGCAATTAATCGTTGCAGCCCTAAAACATACCAGCCGCCGTTGTATGCATCACTTCTAGAGTGGAGAATGGTAATGTTAACGACTGTAGGAAGCTGCAATATAAACGACTTTAAAGCTTTGTGATTCGATTTTAAGTTTGAATCTCTTCGAACCTCTGCCTGATTCGATTCGCGATTCGATTCAACCCGAAATCTGAGATCTACATACTCTAGTTTTATGGTGTATTCCTTCTCGCTAATTTTTTATTTTAAAGCAAGTTCAACACATTTGTGAATAATTTAATCATTTGCCCCGCCTCTGCGTTTGATTGGTTGAAAACATACAGCGTGAAAGTCGTCAAAATCGTATAAACCAAATCACGTCATGATTTGGAATGTCGATACACGTTCGCACATCCGATCCAACTTTGAATACTCTGGAAGCCCCACCCACTCAATCCAATTGTCACCGTGAGGGCGTGTCGGCAGACTGATAGATGGATATCAAGCTTGTAAACAAAGATCAATGATGAATTTTTCATCGCCTCTAGTCAGCGAGAATATAATGATAATTTCTTGGGAACAATTGAATTTAATAAAATATACCGAAGTGGGAGACGAATAAAACACCACAAACCCAAACATGAGTTTGGGGGAACTTAAAAAAAATGTTTTTAATTATATTGTTACGAGACTTGCTAAATATCTCTCGTCTGCGATCGAAAATCAAAACAACAAACAATTTGACAACGATTGACGTGACCTGTTTGTGGCACACTTTCCTGAGTTTGACTGTTGTCTTTTGCGAAAATTAAAAGTTTTTCGTTCACGAACACATAGTTTTTATATTTTAATATTACAGCCGAATTAAATTATAAGAAATAACTGTTGTTTTCCTTCGGTTTATGCGATATAAACCGAAACTTTTCAGCACAAGCTTACTCATAACTCGCTACGCGAGTTATGAAGCTTGTGCTGAAACTTTTCGGTTTATATCGCATAAACCGAAGGAAAACAACAGTTATTTCTTAATGAATGCGAAGTATACAAAGGAACTACATTTTGACTCGACAGTTCAATAAACGCAACATGAGAATAATCAGGGAACGATCAGCTGATTGTGTTTTGATCGCTTAGCCGGTGTCTTTTGAAAACATTTTTTTTTAATCTTTCCGAGGTGCCTAAAATAAGAAAAGGAGCTTCTGTTTTGCTTGTACATTGAGAATTTACTCACGAATGGGATAATAAATTATGTATTATCACTCGGGACTTGAAATACATATTTCTGTTTTATGCTTCCGATAAAAATATTTTGTCTCAACTTACACAAGACATACGATCTATTTAAAATTCGTATTCTTTACGATATGTTTGAGGAGCGAATCAGTACGAAAACAGTATCAAGGGACACGAAATAAACTCGCTAAACTGTTATGAAAGTGAAAGATGTTTGCTGTTTCATTGTGAAAAGTTGTTGTTATTGTTCTTTGTGGTATTAAATTAATATCCATTAACCCTTTACCCAACGTAACGGCCCAAACCGGCCAGCGCTAATATCAAAAATCGCCAATTAATTTTCATTATGTTTTCATTTTTTTGTCTCAAAAACATAGGTTATGACACCTCATTGGAACGAGCTCCAAACTGTTATTGTGTAAAGTACGCGATCCGAGACTCGAACCATCGATCTCTGGCACAAAAAGCGACCAATTTATCTCGAGACTAAGAGATTAGGACCAACAAGACTGGTTGATAAATGTCTTATAAATTTCGATCGCTACTCTACTCTCACGTCCTTTGAGATTCACCCACCGTGAATTTACCCCCGATTCCACCTCAGAGCGGTCGAAACATCCACAGTACCTCATCACAGCTTCCACAGTGCCTCGAATGCTGAGAGTTGGTCAATGGCACCAATCTAACAGATCAAGAGAAAAGTGCGGGAGCCGAGGCTCGAACCTGTCGACCTCTAGCACAAAAACGACCGATTTACCACGAGACTAAAAGATCCGGACCAAGCAGGTTGATTGGTAAATGGCATTTATTCCTCGTCCGCTACAACTGCATCAAAAATACAAAAATAAAAGGAATACTTTCTCATAAAGACCAAATTCCGCCTGTTTCGTTTTATTACTGTTACATACATTTATTCACGATTATTGCATCAAAGCACAATTGGGAGATCGAATTCTTTCCCCTAAATGTCACACTCCGCCCGTAACCATTCATTGCTTCATATAATTTCTTCATTATTATTGAGTAACCTTTCATCAGTAATTAACACAACGAAAACTACAAACAACAGTCTGGGAAAAAATTGCGCATTTTCTCTAGATAAAACACTTTTTGTTTACATATCATGGCTTATGACATTTCACATGACAAGCACATTAACACCTTCCACGGCGGGGGTGGCAAGTTTTCTGTTCTAGAGATGCTGACGTATTTACCTTGCATGCCCGTTTGGCCAAAGAGAGCTTCCTTTTCATGTGGAAACCTGTCAAATAATACGCCTCATATGATGGTAACTTGGAACATTTCACTCCTCCTAAACCCCACGGCTATGCCACGGTTAAGAAGGCTTCGGAATACTGATTTACATATTACTGGTCACGATTAGCCATTGTGCATAAGTATGTGACCTTAAACACCAATAAATAAATAAATTACATATTATTGTCTACTCTTCCTAAAGAAAACATTGTCAGGTTTGCGACGAAACAAATGCACAGGAGTGGACTGTCTTGTATAATGGGAGGGTTTATGCGCAGTTGTTCCTGTTTGTGACAGCCGGTCACGTGATTAAAGTTTGGTGGGGAGGGGGGGGGGGGGAAGTGGCGTAGCGGTAACCGGTTCTTGTCAGATCACCGAAGTTAAGCAACGTCGAGCCCGGTTAGTCCTCGAATGGGTGACCGTCTGAGCGATCGATTCGGACTCCCGCGTTGTGTCCTTGGGCAAGGCAGTTGACCCCGATTGTCCACATGGGGGCACAATGGCGCCGTGTACTGAGGCGTACTGCACGTCGATGGTGCGCATGTCTTCAACCAATCTAACCCCGCCTATGACGAAGTGCGCAGTTACGATGTTGGGGAGCTGGCAGCTGCTCGTCGTTGCTCGGTGGTTCTCTCCGGGTACTCCGGCTTCCTCCGCCCATAAAACTGTCACGGTCATGATTAGCCATTGTGCACCTTAAACACCAATAAATAAATAAATAAATAAATAAATAAATAAATAAATAAATAAATAAATAAACCCAGCACATAAATTAGAATATAAATAATATATATAGGATATCTACCCTGTTTTATGAATATCGGGATTTATCTCACGAGTGTGGACCTAAAAGTTATATTTTTCACGAGCTCTTGCGCGAGTGAAAAATAATACTTTGAGGTCCACACGAATGAGATAATTCCCGGTATTCACTAAAACAGCGTATATTTTCTTTTTATCATATGCCTCGTGACATTTTACTGCGCAATCTTTAGTCTAATTCGACTGCAAACAGTTTCAAGACAATAACAAAAAGCTGCTGATCTTTCCTTCAGGGCGACGTTCAAGGCGACGTCATGCGCCGAAGCGTGACGTCATTTAGGAAGCTAGCAAGCGCTCGTGAAAAAGAAAACTTTCAGGTCCACACTCATCAGATAATTCTCGACACTGACTAAAATAGAGTAGATTTTCTTTTTTATTATATGCTACGAGACATTTTATTGCACAATATTCAGCCCAATTCGACGACAAATGCGTATGTTTCAAAACAATAACAAAGATCAGCTGATCGTTCCTTCAAGGAGATGTATTGCGGCGTGGCGTAGCGTACCGTGGCGACATTTAGAAAGCTATTGAGGAATATTTCTCAATATCTATCGAGTCGATAGATATCGAGAAATATCGAGAAATATCTTTTAGATAATTTGCGATAATTCACAGGCTAACATATAATAAAAACTGCAAATTTATAGGTGGGCATTTTTCCGTTAAAATCGTTCGATATCGATATCGTTGCAATAACGATTTACTGTACCAAGAAATCCTAAAATACTGAAGTTTTCTATTGAATAATTTTCCAGAAATTATCTAAAAAATAACGACCCGGCAACAGAGGAGTGCCCCTTGAACCGTGTCTCTCACAGGCAATTGTCCCTGGTCATTATAAAGCTGAAAGAAAATACAGAGCGTGTACTTCCTCTCAGCTGTATTGTTACATCAAATGACCGGTGGCGAGTGTCTCTATTATTTCCACTATTTCGACAAATAATATCGTCCATATTTGCTTCATCAACCCTTCCTGTCCTCACAAGTCTATAAGTTGAATATGAGCATTCAGCGTCTCTGACTACTGTAGAAAGGTGATCTGCAGCTGGGCGGTATACCAACAATACATATACATTATCTTGACCATATGCATGTCCTATAATTTGTATCAGATTCGAGGTCGTGTTTACAATCAGATCGCAACGAGCCCCATCAGGGCGAGTTGTGATCTGATTGTAAACACGACCGAGAATCTCATACAAATTACAATTATAATACATTTCTCTAACAATCCCGTTACATAAGGCCTGTTGTTCCGTTTTTCAGTTTAAATTGGTTTGGAATTGGTCAAAATTTTGAATTTCTTATTTTAATGCGTAATAACAATACATATAATTTTATTATTTGTGATAACGCGGTGTTTACCGGAAGCTGAATCTATGTGATACGGTATCAGAATGAGTCGTCTTTTTGATACGGAATCGGAACACATTATGTGATGCATGCCGTTTCTCGTGGTTTTCAAGCCAAAATCTATATGATTGTTAGATACAAATCGATATTGGTATTGGAATATTGTCGATACTGAATACCGTACCGATACCGAGGTAAATCATCTTTTCAATACCGATACCGAACTTGAAGTTTCAATACTGCTCGACTCTATAAGCCTATTTCGAAACTGCCATCTTGACTGTTAATCTATGCAAAGTCACAGGTCGCGAGGTGTAAACATTTCAAGAAAACACGTTGTTAGCAATGGGCGAAGAGAGCGGGTGAAGTGCCTCGGGCCCCATTACGTTCATTAGTGCCAATTGAAAAAACATTTAGCCAAGAATACCATTTTTAAGGCAATGGCAATATTGTATGAGAACTTTCATTATTTCGAATTGAGTTCAGGACTATCGACTTAAATGGTGTTTGAATGCACGTTGTGTCGTGTCTCTGTGGTAGTCCAAACATGGCTTGAAAGAGAGTATTTTAATTTTTTTGGTTTGGTACGTCCTTGAAAGGACGTACCGAACCAAAAAATTAACATACGATGTTTCAGGTCACTGTCGGATATTTTCCAAACCGAGAAACTCCGTGTAACGAGTGTTTCCATGTTGCCACTCGAAACAAGTCGTCGCCTCCATGAAAAAGAGTCTTAAACCTGCGATATGACGTCATTTAAAGTCGTCTAGGGTTACCCCTTCAGTTAATTTGCATGATGACAACGGTTCTACGAATTTAAACTTGACATTTCACAAAACTACTTGACTTGGCTGACATATAACTTAACGGGATGAACATGGAAATCGCTCTGTTTACACCCCGCGACCTGTGATCTTGTATACATTAAAGTCCCAAGATGGCAGTTTCGAAACAGATTTATTAAAATTTAGTAAGTGTGCAAAAGGCTATAATGCGGAATGATAAGCGGAGCGTCGAGTAGAAAAATTAAACTTCAACTTTAATTTAAAGGTAGAGACAAGTGTTCCAAAAAACTCGACGTATGTCACAAGAGTAGTTGATATTGCGGAGGTATTCAAAACTTTGATTATTTCAGCTCGTCACGCGCTGTTTGAGATACAGCCATATATAATGGAAGTATGGAAGTGACGTTACATTCGAATAAACAAACAACTACAAGCTTAACCCAAGGTAAACAAGGTAACATAAACTAAACAGTACTAAACTAAAACATGAATCGTGTGCTGTATTTTGTACACAATGATGATTTTTTTTTAATACACGCTGAAAGAAACCCGAGTGGCTCAGTAGGTAGAGGTGCAGGCTGCAAGCCGAGAGGTCCTCGGTTCGCAACCGCTTTGTGTCTTTGTGCACGACACTTCCCCTCCATTGCCCACGTGGGGTCACGGTGGCGTTGTGTACGAAGACGTAGTGTAGTGTGGGTCGATGGTGCACTTGTCTTCAACCAATGCTAACACTGCTTGTGTGGAGTTAGTATGCTCGGGAGGCTGACAGTTGCTCGCCGTTGTTCGGTGGTTCTCTCCGGAAACTCCGGCTTCCTCCACCCGTAAAACTCTCCGACACGAGATGACCCTGGCTGTCGAAAGTGCCGTAAAACCCAAATAAATAAAGAAAGAAACCCGAACTTGCAAGTGCGTACTTGAATGTTACCTAACACTGTATAAATACGGAAATGATACGTCTATTGTTTGTTTAAACCGGCCAGCGCTTTCTCAAAAATCGCCAATTAATTTTCATTATTTTTTTCATTTTTTGTCTCAAAAACATAGGTTATGACCCTTCGTTGGAACGAGCTCGTTCCAACGAGGGGTCATAACCTATGTTTTTGAGACAAAAAATGAAAAAAATTAGTTATTCAAGAATTATTTTTGCAAGTGTCGTCTGCTTTTCAGGTTAGGTAAAGGGTTAAGCCTTCAGTGAAATAATTTTATAAAAAGCAACAATTAAAAACTCAAAGTCTGTATTTTTATGAATAGAGTACGATATGTAAACAGATGATGAAAGATCAGAGTTCGAGTTTCGCGCAATAGTTCAACTGCGTTCACCTTGTCATACCTCACGAATGTAACTGTATTGCTGCTTTTAACGTATGAGTTGGGGGCGCGGTGGCTCAGTTGGTAGAGGTGCAGGCTGCAAGCCGAAAGGTCCTCGGTTCGAATCCCACCTGCGGCAACCGCGTTGTGTCCTTGGGCAAGACACTTCACCCCGATTGCCTACATGGGGGCACGATGACGCTGTGTACTGAGGCGTACTGCACGTCGATGGTGCGCATGTCTTCAACCAATCTAACCCTGCCTGTGCTGCGGTGCAGAGTTCAGAGTTACGATGTTGGAGAGCTGACAGCTGCTCGTCGTTGCTCGGTGGTTCTCTCCGGGTACTCCGGCTTCCTCCACCCGTAAAACTGTCACGGTCACGATTAGCCATTGTGCATAAGTATGTGACCTTAAACACCAATAAATAAATAAATAAATAAATAACGTATGAGTTTAATAGTTCGAAGAAAACTATCAGATCATCTGATAAATAGAACTTATTACCATTATGTGGATGTACAAAATATGTATCCGAGTCGGGCTTCGGGTTCTAAGGGCAGATCACGACGAGTCGAAGACGAGTCGTGATCTACCCTTAGAACCCGGAGCGAGACTCGGTTACTTATTTCGTACATACACACAATGGTAATAATCATTTTATCTTACAATATATTGGGGATAAGTCAAGAATGCAGACGGATAGATAACGAACTATTTATTCGTACAGATGAACAAAAAGAAAAAAAATGGAACTCACGCGAAAGGAACGTGCTTGTATCCGACCCCCTGATACAAACATCTGCAAACACATACACGACAGTTGCGGAGTTAATACAGACAGAACACTTGTTGATTGTAAGATAAAATTTAATAAAACCAGGAGCGGTCTGGGCCAAAAACAGATCCGGGAAATGCACCAAGGGGTCCCAAAATCGGACAAAATTTTTGATTTTTCGAACCGAAAGAACAATTATGTCTAGATTCTTACTGATCAATGGCAGACTGGACTGCTGGTATATCGAAATGCCCTCTATGTGGACTGCCAATGGCAGTCCACATAGAGGGCATTTCGATAAACCGACAGTCTTTGCAATCTAATCCATTTCACCCTTTGGCCATTTTCACGAAATTTCATGCGCTAACAGATGTTGGGTTGCCTAAAATTTAGGGGCCCCTGGGGGCTCCCAAGGAAAGGCTCACCTGGTAATTTCCCGATGAACTAGACGGCCAATCCGCGTTTGAATAAAACTCGTTCGTATCAGATTATAAGGTCTTAGGAATTTATTTCATAATTAAGAGACTTGACACTTCTGTCTATAGAACCTAGAAATTATGCGCATTCGAATTGTCAATAACGGAAGGACAAATGTGAGTTTGGAGAACCAGACACGGATATTTCCGAGCTGAAAATAATAGAAAGATGCTACTGATCACTCATGCAAACGTAGTGGAATTTTATTGAGGCAATCATGAGAATAATAATAGTTCTGTCGACTGAAGAGTGCGTAATTATAGCAGATAGACATTCTACAGTTAATGTCACGTTCATCTTTATCACCATTAAACATCTTACTGTCTCGGCGACGTATGTACAAGAATCCCAAATGACGGGTTGCGCGCAATTATTAGGCTATTGGAGTCATACATATGTCTGAGCTGTTTACATCTCATTATTGCGCGGAGACAATTTGTAGAGTATTTTATTGTCAATAACCTGGAAATGAACACAGAAAAGCGTAAATAATGGACTGGAGAACATCGTGAATAACAGATACGACGGAAGCATTCTTGGTTATTGAGGCGTAGAGTCAGTCTCCAGGAAATCTAGCAAGAAATATTTAAAAAGCAGCGTTCAGTGATCATAGGTCAACAATTGTCCCTATATTTTGGGGTGACAGTTTTAACACGTTCCCCATTTTGACTGCCAGTGATAGCGTGGTCTGCAAAACGTGAATTTTTCATTACTGAGATCCCCTTGGGAACCCCGGGAAGTAAGGCAGTGCTTGTTTATAGTTGTCGACAATTTCTGTTTTACTGGTAAAATGGGGCCCGGTCGGCTACGCCTGGGGTGGAAGTCCTTTAATCCTCTGCACACTGTTGTCAAAATATCAATATTTGAAAATATAAATTTTCCCCATAATGTTCCTCTGAATTTGACCAATTCAGTCTTGGTTGACAGAGCTCATTGAGCTCTGTCAAACAAGACTCAATTGGTTAAATTCTCAGATGCATTATGGGAAAAAGTTGCTTCTTAAAAATTTGATATTTTGACATCAGTGTGCAGAGGGTTAAAATGGGTAGCATGTGTATAAACGATTGGCTGTACTTGACTTTATGTCCATATTGCAGTCACGATTAGCCATTGTGCATAAATATGTGACCTTAAGCACCAATAAAACAGCAAATTAATATGTATGTTTAGTGGAAAAGAAGGTTAAACTGCGTTGGTTATGCAATGCTTTATTAACGCTTTCCGCTAAGTATGCATAATCCCGCAATTAATTTGCGGGAATGAAACTTTAGCTTTCTAGGGCAACACAGCAAGCATAACAAACAACGAATAGTCTGAAGGCTCGGTAATAATTTAACCTCACAGAGTCAACCGCCCCTACAGGGCTGCAGATGGGGTTTAATATATTCCACTCCTTCTGTAGTAATGAGAATGGGAATGAAAAAACACTCACAACCGGGAACCGGAAAATGTTCCGGATAATATCCAGTAATTTTGCGAGAGTAATAAGACGCATTTATTTTCGAGAAAATGAACATATTTTATCTGCCATCTCCATTCGGAAAAGTTATTGTCCTCAGAGAAGTGAGAAAACCCAAACCCGCTTCCAACTCGTCTTCATTTTTAGATTCGCTAGTTCTATCGCAATACCTCCTGGCTTCAACTCCCTCTTCACTAGCGTCACCAGACAAGCAGAGGAGACTGGTGATGGCATTGAACAAGGAGTTATTGTTGTTGAAGCGGGTAGTGGAAAGTGAGTGAAACTAGTTTCTGAAAATGAAAACGCGTTTGAACTTTGAAGTGAGTGAAGATCTTGCTGTTGGATAGGAAGTCCATCGGAACTGCTTGAGAGCTACAGTGATTTGGTAAGAAAGGTTCTTCAGAAAGCAGGATTGTAAGAATTTCAGGCGTAGAAGGGCTGATGAAATCTTATAAAGCAACGTTGCGGCAGTTTTTCAATTTAGAAAAATGACAGCACCCTCCCATAAAGTGGAAAAGGAGATAAATTGTGTGTAGGCGTGGCCTATGATGTTCCTTTTAACTTAAGCAATTCATTGGTTAATACAATTTTTACTGACACAAGAATATCTTTCAGTGAAATGTATCGTTATTTCAAACAGACGTTTAGAAATTTATACAGTTTTTATTCAGTTATCACCAGGAACCATGATGCAACCTGGTTTTTATTTTAACTCCGCAAAGTAGAGAGTGTTTAAATTTATATTCCCTCAAGTTTAATTATAAGGAATGATTGTTTGTTTCTGTCTATTTCTTGAGTTATGAACGCCAAAAAAACAAAGGCCAAACATAGTGTAAATGGACTACGTCCATTAACACAGTTTGGCCTTTGTTTTTAGGGGTTCGTAACTCCAGAAATAGACAGAAACAAGCGATCCTTCCTTATGTCAACTGTTACATAACATCAGTCTTAAACTGTAGGATGATTGGGGTTTTTATTGCAATAAGGCAAGTAGGCCATACCCTACGAAATGGATCTGACGGCCGAGATCGCTTATCAGTACTAGATGACCTGATTGGGGCCGTCAAATATCGATGACAATCCTGGCCATTCTTAACTCTTTAGCCCGCTGAGTATTTTCAAAATATGTTTCATCAAATCTTGTCATAGCTGCTGTGAAGCAGCCATGAATAGATTTAATGGAAATTTCATCAAAATCTAACTCCCGAAATCATTGGTCTTACAACTCCATTTAGTTTACAGGTGGAAAATTAAGTCGAATGTGCCCACTGAAACTTACTTCAATGACAGGGGAACTGTCCTGGCCGGGCCAGCAGCATGTATGGAGTTAATCCCCGTGAGCTCAGAATCATAAAATGCCACCTTCTGTGTGCAAGCTTATTTATTAGGGGCAACTGCGTTGTCGCTTAGGCAAGGCACTTAATCCCGACTACCCATGCCGGGCACGGTGGCGCTGTGTACTAAGGCGTACTGAACGTCGATGGCGCGATTGTCTTCATCCAATGCTAACCCTGCGTGTGTGGAGTTAGTACGTTGTGAGATCTGACAGTTGCTCGCCATTGCTCGGTGGTTCTCTCCGATACTCCGGTTTCCTCCACCCGTAAAAATGCCCGGCACGAGGTGACCCTGCCTATCGAACGTGTCGTTAAACCCCAATAGATAACTGAATATTTTATTATTTTCTTTTGCGAATTACTGTATTTCGCATGTAAAACAGATTTAATGGGCCGAGTTGTAACCAGCACTTCTGTTTACCAGACACAATGGGAGAAATCCATCAGCCAATCACCGTACCCTCTGATCATCGGTTTGTAGCATTAATCAAACACTTTCCAGTGACTGAACAAAAATGTTCTACAAGATAATCCATACGGTAACTTTCCTATGCAAACCCACGCTGTTTACAAACCTTAATACTTTTCACTGCATGGGGTCGTTATGTAAATACTACAAACAGAAAGCATTGTACTGGAACAAATCTGCCACAGGACGGATGTCTTGAACTAAAAACTACTTTTTTCAGTGTTTGAATAACGCAGTAATGTTCTAGTGTACATGTTATTGAACAACTTTAATGTTCCCCGGGAGCATTTAAGACATGGCATCCATTAATCCAAGACTACAGACGACAAAAGTGTGCATAAATGATTATAAATAAAACAACTAAAGACATGTTGTCTGCGTGCAGCTAATCTGATAGATTGCAAAACCACGAAGAAAGATGTTGTAAATTGTTTTTTGATGATAAACTGGTATCCTCCCGAAATCTAACCAAACATGCCAAGCACTCAGTAGACCAGTCAAACTCTGAAAAGAATTTGATGTTGTTATGTCCGGGAACCGGTGTAGCCCTTAAATAGTAGATCGTCTAATGTACATGGGGAGTGGATTGTTACTGAATCACTCGTGGGGGTGGTGTCTCCACTCAGACAAACATTTCTTGTCTGGGAAAAAAGCATTAGAACGACGAGCAAAGTTTCAGCCAAGGGACCTCCGGGTAGAACCCGGAGGTCCCTTGGCTAAAACTATGCTTGTCCTCTTCATGAATTACTAAGAAATCGACTGTTATAGTCTGGGTGGATTTATTTATTTATTTATTGATGTTTAAGGTCACATATTTATGCACAATGGCTAATCATGACCGTGACAGTTTTAAGGGTGGAGGAAGCCGGAGTACCCGGAGAGAACCACCGAGCAACGACGAGCAGCTGCCAGCTCCCCAACATCGTAACTCCGCACTGCAGCACAGACAGGGTTAGATTGGTTGAAGACATGCGTACCATCGACGTGCAGTACGCCTTAGTACACGGCGTCATCGTGCCCCCATGCGGGCAATGGAGATAGAGTGTCTTTGCCCAAGGACACAGCGCGGTTGCCGCAGGCGGGATTCGAACCGAGGACCTCTCGGCTTGCAGCCTGCACCTCTGCCTACTGAGTCAACTCGCTCCCCTAGGCTGGACGGAGACACCACCCAAGAGTGATTTAGTAACAATTCACTCTCCACGGACTGCATGTTTAGATTCCATCATCTGAAATATCTTAGTTGGTTGGAAGAATGAACCTACTGTTCGTTTTTCCGATCAACTGAAATATTCCAGCCGACTGAATCTAAAATACCACAAAAATTAATTTTCTTTGACTCAACACAAGAATTGTTTGTGAGTGGAGATTTGATTCGACCTAATCTTTGATGACATTTCGAATACCATTATACAATTTTATTGACATTTTGAATACCATTACCCAAGTTTGTTTACGAAAGGAATATGAATGAGGACTCACAACAACCGTAGTTTTATCATTACGCTGCGTAGTTCCTCTAATTGTGTTAATGTTTTGATGTCTTCCGCGCAAAATGAATAGACTTTCCTTGGAATATCTATAATCGGAGAACAAAAGCGTATCTGTATATCTTTGCGAGCAAAACGACATCGCTTTTTTATAATCGGTAGTATGCACTCAAACTCCACGAGAAATGGGTAAACGAATAGCCCAAAGCAGCCTCGATTTCATATCTGCAGGACTGTGAGCTTGCAGACATGCTTGATGAGTAATGCAAATTCACTGGAGACAAAACAGTGGAGCACACTTAATTGAATATTTAATAGAATAACCCTGATAATAATTGTGTATAACTCCCAAATACCAAATCATTTGAATACCTTCAGTACAAATGTGACCTATTAGTTGCATATAGGTTATAGAGTAAACTCAGTGTAATTGAATAAAAATCCCGTGATCCGTCGAAGCATTATGCTGACAACCACTGAACTCATGGGGTCAATAGACCTATTTAACCCTTTACCTAGCATGAAAAGCAGACGACACTTGCCAAAGAAATTATTGAATAACTATTTTTTTTCCTTTTTTGTCTCAAAAACATAGGTTATGACCCTTCGTTGGAACGAGCTCGACGAGCTCGTTCCAACGAGGGGTCATAACCTATGTTTTTGAGACAAAAAAGGAAAAAATAATGAAAATAAATTGGCGATTTTTGAGAATAGCTCTGGCCGGTTTTAGCCGTTACGTTGGGTAAAGGGTTAAACTTAGAACATCCATTGTAAACATTTAGTCTATACTATTCCGTTTGACAGAGCTCTACGAGCCGTTCAGGCCAATGAACGAATATGCACCAGGTGCGACTCGGTGGCGGTTGAGGACGAATTCCATTTTATAATAGAGTGTCCATTATATGACCAGTTGCGTGATGAGCGGTTCAAAATGTTCATCGACCATACACCAAATATAAAGGTGGATAATATTACTCTCTTCCACCACATTATGAGAAAGAACGTCACAGAACTAAGCAATCCGGTCTGTAACATAATCCTGTGCTTCTTCATATTACGGGAATCTGAATTCCTGAAGTGATTTACGATTTATGGTAATCATTGTGATGCCTTCTATATGTCTGGCTGTATGATTATATACCTTATCATGGGTGTATCTGTCATTTCTTCATTGTCCAAGTTATTTTTTCATTCATTTCATTTTATATTATTTCATTATATTGCCATGATAATGTAAAACTGGAAATCTGCCTCAAGTAGGTGTTTATTGCTTCAATAAATTATATTCTATTCTATTTTAATGTTAGGTTCAACGGAATGACAAAGATAGCAAGTCGAACTCATTTTAGTCAGTTTTTTGTCACAAGAGTTTAACCACGGAAACGGGAGTTCCCGGCTCCGAAAGCCGGTCCCGATACCCGGGAAATCTATAGCGCGGAACAGAAAATCAAGCGCCACACTGTTTGTGTATTGAACTGAAGTTATAACTTTGTAGGATTTTGTCGGTCCTTCCTCGCCTGAAATTTTTACAGTCCTGATTCCTGACGAACCATGTTCAACAAATCACTGTAGCTCTCATCCAGTTCTGAAGGACCCCACCCCACCCCACCCCACCACCTTGAAGGGCAAGATCGTCACCCGTTTCAAAGTTCAAACTCATCTTCATTTTCGGAATCACTAGTATCACTATTCACTACCTCCTTCAACATCGGCCCTCTCTTAACTGCCGTCACCAGTCTCCTCTGCTTCAAGCAGAGGAGACTGGTGATGACAGTGAAGAGGGTGTTCATGTTGGAAGAGGTAGAGGTGATAATACTAGTCACTCTGAAAATCAAAGAAAAAATGGAGCGGATTTTGGTTTTAACACTTCTCATAGGAAAATAACTTTTTTCCGTTTGGAGATAGAAGATTGCCAACGAAATATGCTCATTTTCATTAAAACAAATACGTCTTGTTACTCTCGTAAATTTGCTTGATATGACTCGGGGAATTGCCAGGTTCCCGGTTCTGATGGTAATTTCATCCCCGTTCCCGACCCCTACAAAACTATGGAATAAACCCTATTTATTACTATGAACGGGAGCTGCTGGTATAAAACGTTTAGTCAAAAATGTTTTTATGTTAGATGACAGTTATGGGAAACTAAATCAATGTAGATACGATTCTCTGCACAATAAAAACGTAAAACACAAAAAGGTGAAGAAATAATCCCTGCTGCGGTACTCGAACTTTGCATAGATTATATATCTTTCACAAGCAGTTTCTGAATGCGAGACGTGAGGGTCATTTGTCACGGATACGGGTTTTTTCTGCAGTAGAGTTTCAACATGAATGATGATGACAGGAGCTTTGTTTGGTTGTACTGTACGCTTTGCCAATCACAATATCATCAGTTGATTTTCTCAGATAAAGATGGATACTGCATTATTGAATGTGCTGCGCATAATTTCACCAGCCGCGCCCATCTGATGGACCTCCCTGCAGATATCCCGAAAACACAGTCAGGTTTATGTGCCGCTCGTGTCCCCACCTGGAATTTCCTGATAGACACGGGCACACTCTTCCTTTCAATGCATTTTTAGGGAACATCAGCCAGACCAATCCTTTTCGGTAAGGTGCACCACTCTTAGTGGTAGCCCCCACCCCTCCCTCTCCTGTCACTGGTCATTACCAGATAAAGACGGAAATCTCCAAATCCGTCAGGCACAGACATTAGATTTCCATCGACAGCCTGGAGTTTCTGGAAAGGAAGAGACATGCGAATGAGGAGAAGGAGGAAGAAGACAGAAGCACTGTGTGATCGACGCCTTGTGTCCCTGATACTCCCAATTTCTGCTCGTTTCTGACCTCATAGTCCAGTCAATACAGAGTCGGGCCTGGAATAAATTGCAATAAAAGCGAATATACCTTTTTCTTAGAGTATTACTATCACATATTCACAGAAAAATAGTCCCAGGCTGAATTCTGTGTACAACCAACTTTATGAGATATTTATTGTCATGGGGTATACCAGTCAGTTCCCAACAAAATTGGAAATATTTCAAATTTGCATTCATTCTCTTAGGCAGGCCTGAAAATAAGCAGCCCGACGTTTGCAGAATGAGGTCCCCAGAGGGTGAATTTGATGATGTTATCCCATACAGTAGGCCAATTTATCCTCTGAGTGCCTCTTTCTGTTCAGTTTTGAGACCCTGATTCAGATCGAGGTTCACAGAGCGTAAATTTAGTGATGCTACCCTGCTATGCAGGGTAGCATCACTAAATTCACCCTCTGGGGACCTCATTTTGCTGATGACAGTCTGCTTATTTTCTGGCTTGCTCTTAGGTACTCAAACTTAGTGATAATTATAAAACAGAACTTTAAAATAAACTGTTAAAATAGAATTTTGTTTGTTTTCCATTTTTTCTCTTTCATTCTCAATCTTATTTTTGAAGTTTGATTGGGGGAAAATACCATTTTATGGGGATAAAAGGGAAAAACTAACCACAATGTAACGTAAGTTTTGAAATTTTTTACAACACGATTACAAATCCTTTGCTCATGGCTCTGTGTCATGTATTGGCTCACAATTCAAGCAGAAAACCCCTCTGCAACTGAGCAAATGTTTGTGCAAACAACACCATATTGTTTGCATGAGCAGTGTTTTCGTCTGCAGTCCGTTTTCCAGCCACATTTAATGATTTCAGCAGCTCTGGTGGTGCAATTTGTTTGGTCATCTCGATCGGCATCATTCCTTGCTCGGTTATCCGCCAGCCCCAACTTAAGGGATCCAATACATTGTCTCCTCTCCACTCCTGTACTTGATAATATATCCGAAGTTCATGTTTAGTGTGCAGCATCTGAAGTGGATCCAAGAGTTTCAGCTTTGACAGCTTGACAAGTCGGTCCTGAAATTTACGAGACCGAAGCTCATCCAAAGTGTTCTCATGTTTTGCACCAAGGAGAAGAAGTAGAATTTTTTCCCCAGCTCGTAATATGCCTTGCCTGTCCGACAAAGGCGATGAAAGAATCCTCAAAAGACTCCTGAATTCTGGAGTTTTCAAACGTTTTTGCAATACTGTACGGGATCCAACAGAATGTAATCTTGATACGGTGTCACAACCACACAATTCGTGAATTGCAAGAATTGACTGCGTCAGCTCATCGCCCAGTAACAGCTTGGACTTCTTGATGTCGAAAGCAGTTTTACTGGCATTGGAGTACAGATACACTGGATGGTGAAGTGATGAATTGTAGTGCCACAGGAGAAGAACCAACAGATCAGTGTCTTCCCCGGAGTGTGGATGGCTGGGACAACTTTTCTACCAAGCGTTCCATTGCTTCTTCTGAGGTGTGTGGAGTCCTTTGTGGAAGGAAGCAGATAGCCTGCATCAAAGACGAATGTTATGTTATCAGCTGTCCCATAGTTGCTTAGTAGGTAATGTTTGTAAGTTTGGCAGATTTCATCATATGTGCATCCAACAACCCATGGAACTCTTTGGAGCATTGACCCCCCCCCCCCCCTCCCCCATCAATAACATTATGGGTATATTGAGGAAAATCAGGTAAACTACACTCAGAGAGTCCTGGCTGATCATAAAGAGCATTCTTTAATTCTGGTTTGTGGCTTCATTCATAAAACCTTTCTTGTCGAATAAAGAAGTCGGTCTTGTGCAAAGCTCATAACTGAAAGCATTATTTATTTCTTCTGGTTGAATGAAGACAATTAACCTTCGAAAAAATAACTGAGGATCAACCTCTACTGCAACACTATTAATGTTGACAGATGACTTGATCTTCATAGTAATAGGCATGGCTTTCTTCTGAAATTTGTAATCAAATGCAGAAGCTCCTCCTATGCTCTGAATTAATGATTCACCTATTGCTTGTGCCTGATACACATTGACAGACTCGTCTGCTACTTTGCCACTGTTCAGATTGATCAGATCTAATTTCAAACGGGTTGCGCTCTGCGAGGAATTGAAATATCTTTTGCCCATCCTGGTGATCTCTCTGAATTCTACTCGATGACAAATCTTTGTGCTGATCGCTGGTCTGATACTTCACACCAGTGAATTCTTGCATGGCCCGATCGACTTCCGCGGTCACCGGTGTTGACAACAGCCAAATGGTGCGCTGCAGCTCATCCATTCCACGTCCCCTGGTTAATCCACCAGAGGTTTTCCTCAACCCCCACCTCAAAATATTACCCCCACCTAAACCAGCTACCCCCTCCTTTTTGTTTTATCGCCCAAACCCCCACCTAAGGTTTTCACAGATGAACTATGAGGTTCCCTCCTAAAAACAATATTAGCTGAAAAAAAATGTTGGAATCGCCATAATGATCTGTAAAATCAGAAATACATTTTCGTTTTCACAAACAAATGATTGTGTTGTCTTTCAAAACAAAATTGTGTTAAGAAACGTTTCTTGATTTTTATGTTTTATTTGTTACGATCGAATGTTTGTATGCATTCGATGAAAACATTGCCTTGAAAGCGACAATCTTCATAGTCACAATGCCTTGGATCAGAAGTGGGATTAACCAAACATCAGATGTTTACTACAAATGCATCTGGAAATTTCTGGTAGGGACAACTAGAGCTTCTTTCAAGGGTTATTGGATCCAGCAGATCCCCCCTGAAATTGATAAAGACCCTCCAGCAAGAAAAAACACTGCCTATTATTGCACTGAAATTTTCAACAGAGTCATTACAACTATGGAAATAACATAAATATTGAGTCTATGTACTACAAATTGCTCGCAAATATGCAGAATACCATACTGCAAATTTCACCAAGTCCTAAAATCTCCGCTTCTACCCCTTGACACTTAAACGGCCCGTAAGGAAAGTTGTACACATCTTTGGGCCTGGGACTTTTTTCTGTTAAACTACAATAATGAAGCTACCAGTAAATCCATATTTCGTTTTTGTTGCAATGTATTCCAGGTTGACCCCTATTTTGAACTGAATTGACTTGACTCTCACAAGAGATATCAGAATATCAGAGGTCATATCAATTTCAAGCATGCTTTACTCCTCGTACGAAGATGCGTCGCATGAGCAAGGAGATCGGGTGCTCCTTTGTCAACACATCCTATTTCAACAACGCCCAATCATCCAGATCAGAACCTTTTCGAGGTTGCCGCTCCCTCAGGATCTGGCGAAGGAGATGTCTTTAGCTACTTTGGGTTTATAGAAGATTTACAGAAGAGATATGACGGGAGCTCTCATAAAAATGGCCAAAATGGCACTACAAGGAAAGACTTCCTGGTCTACGGCCTACAATCCAGGACAGTCCTCCAGCAACCCACCATCCCCGAAGTCACCGCTCAAGACCCCATTCAAGCAAAAACTGATAAAGCCGACCAGAGAACGCTAAACGCATATTTTCTGATTACTTTTCCTCCTCTACTTTGCACAGACATTTTGAATCAAAAATTAGTTAATGGGGGTCGAAAGGGGTTACTTTGCCACTCCTCCCACACCCCGTTCCTGATGCGCCGAAGCCATGCCTTTCTGACAAGATTTAACCCTTTACCTAACATGAATAGAAAACGACACTTGCAAAAATAATTCTTGAATAACTATTTTTTTTTCATTTTTTGTCTCAAAAACATAGGTTATGACCCCCTCGTTGGGACGAGCTCGACGAGCTCGTTCCAACGAGGGGTCATATCCTATGTTTTTGAGACAAAAATGAAAAAAATAATGAAAATTAATAGGCGATTTTTGAGAATAGCGCTGGCCGGTTTTGGCCGTTACGTTAGGTAAAGGGTTAACAACTGACGCATTTTGTTTCTGATGTTTGGGAAGCCTGAAAGATTTGGACGGATGTGCTATATGCCTCCAAAGACGAGGCCTCTCCTCATGTCATCATGTGAGTAGAATGCAACATTTATTCTCTTGTTTTTATTAATAGGTTGCAGGAATAATGACTGTTAAAAGTATTGACATTCCATCGAGAAGTAACAGCGGATGTAACAATAGATAAATGGCAGATGCAGTACTTGTGGTTTTAATGAAGCGATTACCCAGATAATACGATTTTGAAACTCCATAACCACCAAAACTCGATTTTATGAGCTTAAATTGATTTTCCGAACAGAAAATTGAATTGCTAACATTAAATTACTTTCGAAATCATCGCTGCCAAGAATGGTTCATTAACAATTAGCACGCGATTCATGATAGATGTATATGAAAGTGATCAATGTTTGTTTGTCTGTTCACTGGGAGTTAACGGCACTCGACAATCAGGATCACATCCTGTGGACACTTTTACTGGTGGAGGAAGCGGAGAGCACCCAGAGAGAACCCGCGATCAGGGGCCAGCACCTGTCAGACTATCCACCTTACCAACCCAACAAAAGCAGAGTTATCAGAAGGATAAAGCGACGTGCAGTACGGTTTAGTACACAGCATCAGTGTGCTCCTACATCATGGGCAATCGGGATTAAGTGTCTTTCCCAAAGACACGGCGTACTTGGCGCGGCTCAGGATTGACCCGCCACCCTTTCGTATAACCCGTTACCTAACACGGAAAGCAGACGACACTTTATTTTCATTTTTGCGTCAAAACAGAGGTTATGACCCCTCGTTGGGGTTCCAATGAGAGGTCATAAGCTATGTTTCTGAGACAAAAAATGAAAAAATAATGAAAATTCAAAGGAGATTTTTGAGAATAACGCTGGCCGGTTTTGGCCGTTACGTTGGGAAAAGGGGTTAATGCCCAGTGCTCTTCCCAATGAACCAACGCGCTCCCCAACTCTGTAGTTGTCTTCAAAAAGAGATGGATGTTATAAATCCATCTCACATTTCGCTAGGCCTGGCATTCTAGAAAATGCTGGGTGCAACCCTCTTCCCTTAAATCTCAATTCTCATAAAAACAAGCTTCTCGTCGTGAGACCCTTCATTTGTCCTAAAAGGCCGTACATTCGTTATACCTCCCTAAGGGAGGTATAACGAATGGAGGCCCCCTTTTAGGACTAACTCTACATGTAACATACTCTGTAATGTCGGAAGCCCAAATATATGATGCAGGCTAGTCTATGTAAGCCTATGCAAACGATCAAGTTAGTGATTAGGGCCTGCAAATTCTATGTTTATTATTTTAACGTGATTTTGTGGACTTCAATTGCAGTTTCTTCACTATTTTCATTTTGCTGTTGATTTAATTTGTGATTGTGGACTGTTTTATGTTGTAAATTTAGCGTTGATCCTGGCAGTCATGTTCAATATAAAGGCGGGCTAAATACTGCCCGTCCAGAAAAAATTAGGCATGCATTAGGCGTGCAGGCAGCACACATGTACATGTACACCTTCAAAATGCTTAGCATGGGTCCTTTTTCTTATCTAGGCTGTTCCCTTGGCCTGATCTCTGTTGTCATCGTTAGCGGTTAAACGTTCATTATGGATAAAGATGGCTTCAACATGCGCAGGTAAAAGAATCGGAAATCAATTGTTGCTTAGACGCACTGAGACGAGTTCTGTCGTATACTTTTCAAATGTTATTAAACTTGATCCTCTTTATAAAGAGGGATCGATCCATTCTGGTAATGTCACTTCAGATTTGATAGATATCTTGCTGAAATACGTAATGACTCTACCAAGCCAATTATGTAACTCTCTCTGACCTGAAATCATAGTGTTCAACCCAGCAATATGGCGCCATAGCAACCATTTGAGACTGTTCACGTTGTCGTCAATGGGATGAGTGTTAGAGTCCCCGCGTTTACTCGCATGGTGAGGTAAAATGTCAAATGAGTGATATCAAGTTTACCTATTCATGGGTAATCATCGAGGAATTTAGCTGTTAACATTTTACGACCTTTATTTATTTGACGTCACGATGGGTGACCGTGAGTATTGAGTATTCGCAGTTTGTATACAAACGAACGTTGTCGAGTAACGTTCGTTTGTATACGCATCACGGACTAGTTTCTGCGGACACTGCCGGCAAATGCCGACTGTTTTGATCCCATCGTCAATATAAGAATGTAGGCTGATAACCAGTTATTACTGGGATGCAGCATCTTATTAGCCCGTTACAAGAATGGATTAACCATTTCATCTTTGTTAACTGGATATTGTTTATTTAGAAAAAAGGGGAGCACGGTTGCCTAGTAGTTTGAAATTCAACCCGAATGGCCCATGGTTCAACACTGACCGGCAGTATCTGCGTCGTGTCGTTGGGCAGGGAACTTAATCCCGTTTGCCCACGTGGGACACAGTAGCGCTATGTACTAAGACGTACTACACGTCGATGGTGTACTTGTCTTCAACCACTGATAACCATGCTTGTGTGGAGTTACTACGTTGGGGAACCTGAGAGGTGCTCACCGCTGCTCGGTGGTTCTCCCGGGTACGCCACCTTCCTCTACCCGTGAAACTCTTCAATGCGAGGTAACCCTGTCTGCCAAAAGTGTCATTAAACCCCAATAATTAACTAAATAAATAGTAAAAAAATAAATAAATAAATATTTTTTAAAACAGCAACTTACGATCTCTCTATTGAAAGTGTTTCTCAACCAGGAACTATTACTAATTACCCTGCGCCTGTGGATGTTATCATCATATCATTTATGTTGTTATGATAGCAATGTGGTCTGGTTGTCAATGGCGACGAATTTCATCCGACCATCTAATCTCATCAACGTGACGTTCTTCGAACAACCAGATTACGTTTGTGCCATAAAGATCTGTTTGTAAAATACCTTTATGGAAATTCATATTTTACACGAGAAATTAATCGAAAAGTAAATAACGTGCAGTTTAAAATGGAGCCATATTAATTTCGAACGATGTTGTTTATTTTGTGGACCGTTTTACATATATATATAGAACGAGTCGCGAAGGTACGTAATGAAGAACACAATCCCGTATCTAAATACCCAGAAGTATCAGTTCAGAATCAGTTCAACATACAATTAGAAGTTTGGAGAAATTATTTATTTACAAAAGGGAAGCTTTCCTAAAAAAAACTTATGTGATAAATGGGCCTAACTTGATTCACGCACTACCACGTCGGCTAATTTATGAGACAGATATCTGATACTAAATACGGCAAAGTACTAAAAAAATTCTGGCAATGTCCGAACGTGTCAGTGCTATTCCCACAACCCAAACGTCAGGCAATCTTCACAAATTATAAGCTGGATTGTTAGTTGTTTTGATTTGATTTGATTTTATTTATTTCTATTTTTTACCTCGAATAATGCATTCAAAGTAACATATCTTTTACATTAAATAACATACATCATCTCCTCTCTCTCTCTCTCTCTCTCTCCCTCTCTCTCTCTCTCTCTCTCTCTGTCTGTCTCGTTCGCTTTCTCCCCCCTCTCTTTCTCCACCTCTCTCTCTCTCTCTCTCTCTCTCTCTCTCTCTCTCTCTCTCTCTCTCTCTCTCTCTCTCTCTCTCTCTCGCTACCTCTTTCTCCTGTGGGTATTGACACTATTATAACCAGTTACAGTCACAGGGTTGATGGGCGGAGGTGGGAGGTGAGGGATAGAGTGAGATAGAGTGGGGGGTAAGGATAGAAGCGAATTCCACCAACAATATTTTGGGCTTAACTTAATTACAAGTATTTATCTAATCATCGTTGGACTTAATTAAGCTTGTGGGGCTTAATTTTAGTACACAATGAACTCACAGGCACACGAAGGGAACCAATCTAAACAGAGATAACCTTGAGTAATTTCAAAGGGGATGTAGAATTAAAAGTACCGGCTACAGTGTGGGTTCCTTTGTTTCAACCACATGTAGTGTTTACCCGGGGTACTTTCCCTCCTAGCACCACACGAAATTTCGGTAGGGGAGACTAAGCCCTTATACCTAGTCGCTAAAAAGACATTATTTGAGAAATAACCTACACAGACAATATTTCGATGAGAGGATATAGGGCACTAGTCCTACCGACGAAAAAAGGGCGGGAGGTGGGGGGGGGGAGGAGGTTGAGTGGAAAGAGTGAATGTGCACTCTGTGATGCAAGGACAGACACTCGGGAATACTAGACGCCATAGTGTGTTGGATTCACTTAAACACAATAAATTATCTTTTCTAAAAACCTTTGCCATCATTCCAGTAGTAACAACCATCTATTCCATTTCTGTTGCAAGAACTACTACACGAATTCCTATTGACATTCCCCCCTTCCCCCACACACATACCTCTTTATATTCTTCAGACTGTATATCTGTAACCCATATAATTTTATAGAAACGTAATAGCAGGTATTGCTACAATAGCTACAAAATTATCACTTAGGTTATTAACCCTTATGATCTACTATTCTACTTCTATAATATACTAAACTACACCCCGACTCTTTCTCTCTCCTTCTCTTTCTCTCTCTCTCCCTCTCTTTCCCTCTCCCTCCTTCAAGCAAACTAGATTTTGCAACACTGTAAGATGTATGATTCATTACTGGGTATATAATGGTCTAGACATTCAATGGCCTGAGTCTTTGAGGTGCGAAAATATTATAGAGAGAGAAGGAGGAAGGACCTCTCTTCTCAGGAAATCCACATTAGATTTCCATATATGTTGTCTTGCAGGAACCCACAATATCGGATGGGTGGGGGGGGGGGTGGTGTTCTGTTATTATTGATCCAGATCGTTTAGGAAAGCTGAAAGTGTGTTTTGTGATGAGAAACTGAGGTCAGCCTGAGAAGTTGCAGTGAAATTAAAAAAAGAAATCTTTTCAAATTTTTTTTCAAAATTCGAATTTTCTATATAGTGTTATTGAAAGTTTGTATATGCGTTGGCGGGTTAGGAACGAGTGGGTTTCAAAATCGTCTGGAGTTATTTGATGAACTTGGCTAGATTTTCGAATTACTTTACTCTTTGTGTTGGTAAATAATTGTTGGAGCTCAAACATATTTGGGTTTCGTGAAAAGTAAGCCAATATGTATTTTGTTACGAGATGATTAAGTTTTTTGCAAACCAAAATATAATGAAATCCGTCACCAAAATCCAAACTGCAAAGGTTACATTTTCTTTGTAACATTTCAGTAGAGCACCAGCTTCCCACTTAAATAGCCGGGTGGTGGTTTCGCATTCGAAACTTGAGTAATGGGGTAGCTAATGACCGCGGTAGTTTAATAGGATTATCTTCAAACACAGGATATGGCTTAATTAATGCATAAAATTGAAATTTGGTAGATTTATCCAGGGAAGCTCTCCATTCCTGTAAGTTCATATCAGATAATCTTTACTTTACGATGCAGTCGAACCATTTACAGTCAAGGATATATTGGTTTGTCCATAAATATTCAAAACCTATACTAATCAGCAGAGAAGAGATATACTGTATCCAGGAACTTGTATACACTCCACTAATGTATTTACTATATAATAATAGGTAGAGAAATCTGGATATTTTAGATTCATTGCAAGATTGAAGTTTAGCCCAGAAGCCAGGGCCGAATTACGATTTCGTAGTCCTCTAGGCTACAGATACTGCGAGGCCTCCAGTGATAATGCGTCGCCAGAGTGCTAGAATGTCCTATGTCCCATACGGGACATACGACATTCTAGCACTCAGACGACGAATTAACAAAAGCACGCAAATCGAATTTGGGATTCTTGAAATCAGTTTATTCAACTTCTGCAACATAATGTCAACATTAGGCTCGCACAGATGGGCTTAAGTGTAACACAGCAAAAAGAGAAGAGATATTGTTATATTATATGTCATTGTAATCAGGATTGCCAGTGCCAACGAGTTGGAATAATGGGCAAGAAAAAAAATCCCAGTATATTATACAGTATATTAATTCAGGCTTTTAGATAATTCAGCATACTTATACTTTCATTCTGCATTTACAAATGAAGAAACTTTTCACAGTAAATTAATTTCACTTAAAGCCCATGTCTTCTTCCGGCACTGCTAGAAGTTTAAATTTCTTATTTTTGTTGTGGTGTCCTTAGGGGTTAAACCAAGTTCTCCATATATTAGACTACATCCCGTGGATTTTTTTAGTTTCAGAATGAATTTTAAAAACCAGCGTTCCAGCTTTTGTGATACAGCAACGTGTGTGTGCCTCCATATTTCACATCCATAAAGCATTATTAGTACAATAGATTTTTTGTATACCTCGGTGATGATGTCGATTGGGAGCTGATATTTTCTCATTTTGTTTATCAAATGATACATCGCCTTTTTTGCCTCGTTGTATCTGTTATTTTTTTCTGTATTATAAGATCCTGACTTTGTAAAAGTTGTTCCCAAGTGTTTATAGCTATTGACTACTTCTTTGGGCACACTACCTACGAGAAACTATCACGTGGGCTTAAACTGCTTCCGAATTTTATTATCTTAGTCTTAGAAATATTAATTTGTAGTTTCCATTTCGCACAGTATTCAGTGGACATTTGTTAGGTTTTGCATTTTCTTGCCTGCACTCGAAAGGAGAACTGTATAGTCAGCAAATAATAGAAGAAGGGGTCGTAGGTATACCGCAGGGTCATTTGTATTGCTAAGTGAATTGTCAAATTCAATGTCAGAGCACTCGTGTTGGAGTAAGAACGATTCTAAATCATTAAGACACAAGGAAAAGAGGATCGGTGATAAATTTTCCCCTTGCCATAAGCCAACATTACTGGAAAAAATGTCAGATTTGTTTTTCTTTCATCACAGTTGATTCAATATCCCTGTACAGTGGTGGAAATGAACTAAATTGACGAGTGCAGTTTTAAGCTCCCGCGAAACCAGAGACGAGAGTAAATTGCACCCGTAAAATGTATATGAATTTTCGAGGGAATACTGTCTCCAAACACCAGAAACCTTAACCCTTTGGACGCTTTTCCAGCTAGGAACATGATACGTCATAACGTCATTAAATAGGATGGCTGTTCAGTAAATGTGTGGGGTAGACTAATCAGTATTTTCAACGTGCAGCCCCGAGGCTGCACGCTGAAAAACTTGATTGGTCTACCCCAAATAATGAATATGAACTCTTCTAATTGCTGCCATTGAACTGGCATGGTACACTAGTGTTCCACGGGTTAAATGTATAAGAAATTGCAGAATTATGACAGGAACTTGCCACTGGCCACAGTGTGCTGCTTTCTCAAAACAACATACATTTATATGCCCCCACAGTGTATTTGTGCTCCACAATATTTTTCAGCGAGTGCATTTTTTAGCTCCCGTAATAAAAAAAATCATCAGTGCTGACGGGAGCAGTTGCATACGCACCCGCCTCATTTCCAGGATCGCCTGTACATATTTTGAATTTTGTTGGTTTTTGTGGAAACACGTCGTTACAATTGTCGCGAATATTCACCCTGAAAAGCTTGTTGAATGGCAGACCTCAAGAAGATTCTCTCTCAACGGTAAACAGCAACATCAAGTTTCAACATTCCCAGTTTTCTACCACGGCTTTCGTCTATGCATGTTTGCGGATGTTTGGACAGATAATACAAGGACCACTACTGTAAAACTTTTACAGTTGTGTTTTTTCAGAATTATACTTTCTATTTATGGAAATAACTAACTGAAATGAACCATTAGCATTTTCAAAGATGTTGCAATTTGCCAGTTGGCAAATTGCCATGTCCTTTGACATGCCAATGGTTTAATTCCGTCATTTATAATCACTTGCAGAAATACAATACAATTCGGGAAAATACAATTTGAAAAGTTTTATAATATTGGCATCAGGACTGAGAGAATATTTCACGCAATTCTGCTAGTTGTTGAGAGGCAACTGCAGCAGTGTGTTCGGTTCTTTGACTAATGGGTTCACTCAGGTAGGTTGTAAGCTGAGTGGTTTCAAAGGTTCATTCTCGGAATATGTGAATAACCGTCGTATTTGTTATCCGTATTTTGTTGAAGTACTTATCCATTCGCACCAAACACTAACCTGTGAGATCCCTACCATCACTTTACTGAAGGGCTCTTCTTCAAAATTTCTTTCTATATTTTGCTATCTAGGGAGCACGGTGGTTCAGTAGTTACGGCATTGAATTTCAAAACCGAGAGGTCAACGGGTCGGCCCACGCCTGGGGAAACCTCGTTGTGGCCTTGGGCAAGGCACGTAATCCCGATTGCCCACGTGGGGGAACGGTCACGCTGTGTACAAAGGCGTAATGGACGTTGATGGTACATGTGTCTTCAACCAATGCTAACCCTGCTTACATGGAGTTAGGACGTTGGGAGGTGTGCCTGTTACTCGCCGTTGCTCAGTGGTTCGTTCCGGGTATTCTATCTTCCTCACCCGTAAAACTGTCCGACATGAGGTGACCCTGGCTGTAGAAAGTGTCGTTAAATTCCAATAAATAAATTAATAAATAAATAAATAAATTTTGCCATATGCATGCGTACTTGTGTGAGTTACCGACGGACATTGTATTATTAGCAAGACCACCGAATATTTGCGTTAAGCGCAGCTAACTCTTCTTGTACTGGGTTAGTAAGTTGGAGAGTCTGACAGTTGTTCGACGTTGCTGGGTGGTTCTTCTCAGTTACCCCGGCTTCTTCCTCTCGTAAAACTGCCCGACATACTGTGACCCTTGTTGTCTAAAGTGCCGTTAAACACCAGCATGTAAACAAACAAACCTAGAGCCATTGTTTGAAATGTATTTCAACAAACGTTCACACTGCACACATTTACAGTTTTTTATCACAGGAGCGGTGAGTGAAGTTCGACTGCATCGCAACAGGGTCGCGATGGGGTTGAAGTTCTCTTTCTGTGTTACTCCTCACAGCACTGTAGAATTTAAATACGAGAACACTGAATCTGAGATGCTATTTTTGTTTTTTGACCAAGAGCCAATACTATAAAACATTTACAATTGTGTTTTCTAGGATTGTATTTCCTTCCTATTAATATAGCTGACTAAAATGAATCATTAGTGTTTTAAAAGATATGGCAATTTGCCAACTGGCAAATGGTCACATATTTGAAAATCCTAATGGTTCGTTTCAACCCATTTAAAGTCAAAAGTAGAAAATACAATTCCAGAAAATACAATTGTAAATGTTTTATAGTATTGGTCCCAGGTCTTGATTGCATTTTGTTTATAAAATATCGACCCACTGGCTGGTGTGCACGTGTGTTTCGCTCGGCCCGATCGCAATTTACTTGAGAAAGCTACCAATTTTGCGTCCGCAGTACAGATGCGGTACACGCGCTCAATCAAAGACCCCTGTAACTAACCTAACCTGTGATTACACATCGCAACGGGCACATGGCATGTAACATTCATACTCTGAAAAATTTATTTCATCTAATAAAATAGTTTGGGAAATGAAAGCATGGAAGTTGATGTAAAAGTAAAGCTAACCAGACCCACGAGGACATGGACATGGAACCGGCAGCTATTCATTTACTTTTATACCACTATTACCTGTTCTACTATATATAAAAAGCCTATGACATAACTTTTAGCTTTACACATCAACCGTGGTGAACACGCCAGCAAAGGGATTTCAGTAGTTAAAATTTACACCTACGGTACTACATCCAAGTTGACCTTTGGTGGCCTAGACCTGAATGCAAACTTGTCTAAATTTATCGTTCGTCACCTCGCGAAGAGTGAAATGAAAGCGGCAATTATTTATTACGTTTTTAAATGAGTTTATCTCATCAGATACCAAAATTAACAAACATGCGTTGTCTCATGTTAATAAAGCATCCATAACTCGAAATAGTATGTTATGTTATTAAGATGAAAATGGACCCGCGGTTTCTTTTTCCATTTCATTTCGACGATTAAATTGACAGCGGAAGTGCCGTAGGGGACATTGTTTAGAATTTAATATTGAATATTGTATTATTTAACATTTAAACTAATAATAATCTGGCGATCATGGTATAAATAAAATATACCCAAAGTAGCTTGGTGTACCAAATGCTCACCACTCGTGGTGAAGTGGTGTGAACAACTCACCAAAGACTCGCGGTTAACATCACTTCACCAATCGTGGTGAATATTTGGAACACCAAGCTACCATGGGTATATTCTATATTTACATCAAATTTCAGGCTATTCTTTCTATAATTTCTCCATCTATTAACTCTGACGCCATAATCTACGTAACGTTAAACGTAATTACGCGCTGTGTCACTTGAACTGCATTTCACTGTTTACATTTCACTGCTTACCATCCTGTCACCCGAAGAAGACCGACAAGGTCAAAAGCTCGTGACAAAAATTATCATAGGTTGAAAAGGTGTTACTTTTCTCCATTCACATCAACTACGATCTCTACGGCTCACCAGTATATACAATGCATTCGGCCTAATTGTCAGTTCTCGAATATCGATCTGGGTCGGGGATGTACATGTGAACTGACATACTGGCTGAGTTAATTGTAAATTGCAACCTGTCTGTGGGTTGCCGTTAGCTCAGTTGGTGTGATAGCAAAGTATTTGTGGCTAGGCGATTGGGCGCCATAGACCCAGGATCGACTCCTGTTGGAGTCAACTTCCTAAAGACTTTAGAGTTTTAGTTCAGTGGCTTGGACCCAGCACTATGCCTGGAGGAATTCCTGCTTGGTACAGGCGATACAAACATGTAAATTTGTATATATTTATAGTACATATATTTCGAGTCGGGTCAATCTCCACGATGTTCAGTAATTTTCTCTATTGTCGATATCGATGGCTCTTCGTGGAATGCTACACGACAATAAAATATTGGGAATTTTATTACCTAATTGAATTATACTGTCATCGGGGCGAATATAAGTATGATACAGCGCTAACATCGCGAATAACGATTAATTCTAAGTAGGAAATATAGCATGAATAAGCTTGATGAACAGAAACCTTTCACTATAATAGTGGGAAATTGGAGTGCTAAGAAAACACCCACGCATGGGAGTTTCTTCCCAGAGAACAATCAAGAGCGTCCCCACCCCCTACTAGTAAATTTTCCAGTAAGGGCATTTTCTTCAAGATTAGAGTCTAAGATATGATTTCTCGTTTGCTAGTAATCATATAGTTTCTTCAAAGACCAGATTTCATACTTGCGTCACACACACACTGTGGACAAACAAATGGAGGCCTGTAGTTACCGATTCAGGATGTTGTGGACTAACTTGAGTACAGGAACAGCAAGTGTTAATGTAATCTTAAGTTGCGTCACGACTACTACATGTATATTTTATTTATTCATTAATATATTTCCCAAAACTCTTGAGTTTTTGAACTAGATTAGACTAGCTTAAATGTTTTATTTAACGAATTATAAATATTAAATGCCGGATTATAAATATCAAATGAAACATACAATTATAGAATAAAGCATATATACCATAAGGGGTGGCATAGCCAGATTGGCTGTCTACCTACCACCCCAATAAATACTATCAACACTGTATACGAAAACAGGTATTTGTGTATGACAGCATCGACGAGCAACATTCTAACTCTGTTCAAGCTCCGCTCAATCAGGGTTACAGCGGTTGAAGACATGCACACCATCGCCGTGCAGTACGCCTTAGTACACGGCGTCATCGTGCCCCCATATAGGCAACCGGGATAAAGTGTCTTGCCCAAGGACACAACTCGGCTCGCCCCGGACCTGGATCGAACTCGGGATCTCTAGCATAGAAGTCCAACAGTCTACCACTGAGCCACCGCGCTCCCTTCGTAGTTGTTATTGACAATGATTGGTGCCTATCTGGATGGTAGTTGAGACAACATAGGAAGCAGACGAGATGACCAGACAAACAATTGTCTTGTCTCACTAATATTCCAGCTACATCATCAAGGCATGCCTTCGTTGAAGGCATGCCCTGATGATGTAGCTTGAATATTAGTCAGACTGAACATGAGCCAGGATAGTCGAGACAAGTCAGGTTTACCCTCCCTTGCCCAATCGGTCATCTTCGCCAAATAATTCTGTCAAAACTTCCTATGGACAGAATGTCATAAACTTGACCTCAGTGTTGAATTCGGGGGTTCGTTATTTATTTATTTATTTATTTATTTATTTATTTATTTATTTATTTATTTATTTATTTGTTTTTAACATCACTTTCCACAACCAGGGTCATCTCACGTCGAATTGGTGATTGGTTGAGGTCGTGTTAACTGAACCCGCTTCTTTTGGAAGTCAACTATCATATGCAACCACCCGTACAGGTTCTTGCGGATGTTGTCACCATCAGTTGTGGTAAATGCTGTGAATAAAAAACTGAAATGAAAAATGTTGCACATGCGGGTTTTTTTTTTCTTTTTCTTTTTTTTTTCTTTTCTTTTCTTTTCCGCCCATCTTCCTTCATTTTGTCATTCCTCTCCTGTAGGGGAGGGCAGGAAGGCAGCCAATATTGTATTGGATGATTGTATATTTGTATTTGTTACTATTATTATGGACATGAATGTTGTATAAATATATATGTACGCTTGTTTACATTGTATTCTTTTAGTGCAGTGGTGAATAAACAGATATCATCATATCATTGGACAGTTTTATACGCGGAGGAAGCCGGTGTACCCAGAGAGAACCACAGAGCACCGAAATCAATCAGGTGAATCTTGACATGTGTTTTTTTCAAATGTTTGCACATACCTTTCGCAATGATAATTTAAACCTTCTGCCTAAAAGGGTTGTATAATTGAATTATTACTGAACCTCAGTGTCCAGTTCGTATAGCTTGTATTGTATTCAATGATCTGATTGGAAAACTAAGGGTTATGATGCTTAAAGTAGATGATGTGTTCTGTTGGCTTATGTCAATGAATCTTTCATTTTTACGCTTTATTTTTTTTTTTATCAAAGAACTGATAGAACACCGCGGCGTTTTATATTCTCATGTACAAAGACGCGTTTTTAATGTCTCTCAAAATACTCGTTCACATTTATTGACATGAGAAATCGTTTAAAACAACCTTCAGTTGAGGCATTCGTCTTGGCACGCGCTGTCGGGGATATTGTGGAATTTTGCTATATTCAATAATTCACATATGACAAATGCGTCCTACATCTAAAACATAGCTGGTGTGCATGTAGAACAAATGAAAGTTAAACGGTTCCAAATAATAAAACGAATAGTGGTTGTGGTTTGACTTTCAGAAAATGTAAACAAAAGTGGACCCCAACAATTTGATTTTTGCAGAAGCTCCAGTCCTAATAATATAAGTTTTTGTGATGAATTGAAGATAGCGCACCTCGGTTGGTCATAAGCTCCGAGCCGCACACCTCAGACCACGTTAACGTCAATTCATCTCAATAACGTATATGTTCCAAGAAGACTCTAGCCGTAACCCAAAAGCCACATCGCGAAAGGAACAAGGAGACATTTAACGATCATAAGTTTAGTAAATAAACCTATCGTGTACCTCACCACTTCAATGAACAAATAAAATCAATAAATAATAATTACATTGTTAATGTAGTTATACGTTTTGGGTCCAAATACTCAATTCCCATTGGTCAGCTGGTTAAAAACGTCATGACCAAATGTAATTCATTTTCCAATGAATACATTTGGTCGAACTTTGACCCGCATTTACGGTAGAGCGCAGTTGACAGAATGTAAATCGGGCGGTGTTTGGGCGGGTTTTTAACTGTTAGCGCCTCTCGTCTTTCTGCTTTGTTGTTTGGTAAAAAGTAGTTTAAGCAGTTACGGAATGTAATTATAAGAATTGAATGCAATTTTTATAATCTTTATTGGAGTATGAACGTGTACATAAAGGCTGAGGTCACTTCACTCCATCTTACTTCAAATCGTATACTGATTTGTAGTTTAGACAGCACTTCTTTCGTACCATCGTCTGCTGCAAGTGTGAAAAATCCACAAAGATGAAGCTGGTTCCAAGCCACTCCGTTGACGGAATAATACGAAACGAGCAACGTCATTTCAAATATTGGTGACGTCAGACCGTAACATATGGTTCTGGAGTCGTAAACCTAGGAAAAACCTAGCGAGCTCTCGTTCAATCAGAGGGTGGGAATTTTAGTCTTATTGGAACATTGCTTCATGTTATCGGACAGATTACTCGCTTTCAATCAAGAAAACAGGCACCGTAATTCAACAGAAAAAAATGAGAGCCCATCCTGAAAAATAATTGGTATATGTACTTTTTCATGAACGGATCTTGCTAGTTTGGTGATGCAGGAAGTTGACAAAGAAAGTGATGCCATAAGTCACGTGACAGATACGTCACAGTGGTAGTCATAGTACCATGAATGAGCGGCCATGTTTTTTGTATTTTATTTGATGGGTGAGGCCATGTACGTTTCCTTGGAACCATGTGGTAGCTAAGATTTTTAGCAGACGTTTAATAATGTTCGATGGATATGTCCGATAGCAGGTAAGTGATGTAACTGGCAAATTCACACTCTAAAATCAGTTGGGTTGAAAATTAACCCAAATCAACCGGGTTGAATGAATATGAACCCGATTTGGGTTCATATTCACTCAACCCAGTTGATTTGGGTTAATTTTTAACCCAACAGCTTTTAGAGTGCAAATACAGTGACAATGAGGCTGATCAAATAAGATACAGGTCATCCATTATTATTATTATTATTATTTATTGGAGTTTAACGACCCTTTCGACAGCCAGGGTCCCCTCGTGTAGAGCAGTTTTACGGGTGGAGGAAGCAGGAGTACCCGGAGAGAACCAACGAGCAACGGCGAGCAACTGTCAGACTCCCCAACATACTAACTCCACACAACCAGGGTTAGCATTGGTTAAAGACAAGTGCACCATCGACGTGCAGTACGCCTTGATACACAATGCCATCGTGCCACAACGCGGGCAGTTGGGATTAAGTGTCTTGTCCAAGGACACAACGCGGGTGCCGTGTGTAGGATTCGAACCGAGGACCTCTCGGCTTGCAGCTTGCATCTCTACATCCTGAGTCACCACGCTCCAGGTCACCCATTAGTATTGGAACGAAGAAAGCTGTGTCAGCAAATAGTAACTCAGCACCCAAGCATAGCTGGCAAGCTCGGCCGATCAAGGTCAGAAAGACATATAGGTATAAGATTGAAGGACGCTGGTTACAGGAACGGTCGTAAGCGAGCATGTACAGCATGTGTGCATGTGCTGTACCCAAACTGTTGCGCGGCGTATACTAGCACGCACGCACGTCTCGAAAAACAGATCAATCATAGGTATATGAGACAATCACAGGTATATGAGACAAGTGCCAAGGTGATGGACAAGCCTCTACGTTATGTTTGTTTTTGCACACATTGTTCACGAACACACAAACATATCTAGGCCCTTGTTGTTCATACATCGTGCTCTAGCAGATACGCACATATCGGTAAATAGACAAACAGTACCTAGTATGTAGGCAGAGATAAACCTTTCTTTCTCTTGGTCAAGAAGAATGTCTGTGTGGCTCGATAATGGGCGGGGCAGTGTGAAATTATGAGTGGCGTCATGGTTAAAATGAAATCTGCTCAGGACAATTTATATTTTGTCGGTCCAGTTGCAATGTGGAAAAAGAACAAACGGAATAAGCTCTTCACGGGCCGAAAAAAGAGAACATCCAGAATAGCTCTTCAGAGGTCGAAAAGTGTTACCTGCTGGATTTCGAGGGCCGAATTCCGAAGTTCCTAGGTTCATTAAGCCGAGCCTAGCTTGTACTTTTCATATTTTGCAATGCACCCAAGGGTTGTTTTCTCGGGGGGCGGGGGGGGGGGGGTCCACTTAATAGGGTTGTTTAAAGTCTAGGGCCCTGTACTCGATTCGATTCGAAACTGACCAGATGATTCGATTCGTGTCGAAGCAAGTCGCGTCGCTCTGATTCGGAAATTTTCAAATCGCCAAGATGTTCTCTAAGGCCTACCAAGTGTCTCCTTTTGAACTCTTCTTCTTTCAGCAAATCTCATGTAATACAGACCTGATGACAGAGAAAGAGTTCAATGGTGTATCGCTTCCGAATCTGTTTCTATTCGGAGCTGAAATATTTCACTTTTTTGACTAACTTGCACACACAAACGAGTTTCCGTTTAACCTTATGAACTCTGATGTCAAAATATAAAAATTTCAAACCACACATATTTCTCATAATGCAATTAAGAATTTAACCAATTCAATCTTGTGAGACAGAGCTCATCGAGCTCTGTCACACAAGATTGAATTGGTTCATTTTCTAGTGGCATAAGGGGGGAAAATGGAGCTTGAAATTTCAGTATTTTTGACAAAAGAGTGCAAAGGGTTAATTCAATAACTGAGTGGGGACTTGCAATATTTGAGGTTGAAAGTAGGTGCAATATTTACAATTTGAAAAGCCGCGCGATTCGATTCGAAATCCTGTGCCTGATTCGATTCGGAATTCGATTCGACTAGAAATATGAGATTTGCAGGGCCCTACAACAAATTCAAAATTAATTTGTCAATTTGCTTATGACAACATGTTATACCATTCTCACCAATGTTACTACCTGTGAAAAGCCCGTATGTTAAATTTTAGCTTTTAACCCCACTACCGGTGTAAAGCTTATACTGCGGTTAAAACGTTTTCAAAAGGAATTCCATTACAAAACTTTACACCTATAGTAGTACACTTTGCGATGTTTCATTCAAACATACGATGTTTTGCGGTACTATATACTGCGTGAAATGACTTATTAAGTTTAAAATACCTACAATTAAGTATTTAAAATAAAATTTAATAATTTTTAATAATAATTTGACTGAAAAAGCAAGGTAAATTCAATCAACTTCGACGATGTGCCTAGCTGTCAATCAAGCATTCACGTGCAGTCGGAAGTACTGACCACCGGAGCAGATGAAAACACAACAAACTCATGTGTTTGCGATAGAAAGTTTCGTTTTTTCTCCATTTTAAGTGATTATTTATTAAGAACATGGTATAAATGAAACAAATTGGAACTAGGGCGGGTAATCAGATTTAAACCACTTTTAGAGTAAGGGTTTTAACCACTCGGCAGAGCCTCGTGGTTAAAACCCTTATTCCACTCGTGGTTTAAATCTGGTTACCGCCCCTAGTACTATTTATTTTATTTTATTTATTCTATATGCATTCGATGATTCCAATAAGGAGGTCAGTGCTGAAAGGGTTTGGAAATTATTTCATAGTATCAAATTAGGCTATCATCAGATCTCTCCTCGAATTCTTGCATCTCAGTGAAAAGGAACAATAAGAGAACCCTCCATATAAGTGGAATAACCGTCATGGATTAAAAGATAAATGCGAAGAAGGGTGCCAACATGAATTAATAAGTAGTTTAAATGAGTCAACTACTATATTCAATTTATATACTCTCAATAAAGGCACACTACAGGTAATACCGATTTATTTATTTCTCAAACCTCGCTTACATGCATATACTTTTGCTTGAGTTCTTTTTCCGCAATTGTTGATCTCTTAATTCTACATGTATGTGCAATGCAAAAACTAAAACTGCCTGATATGGCTTAAATGGGGCTCAGCAGCTGGTACCATTATTTGGATGAATGTGTCTCTGCGAAACATGGATCATTTGTTGTGTCAAGTTAGTTTGGTTGATAGCAATCCGGCTAAAGCGCTTGACCCAAATTATACGGAGACACACTGCATCCATTTACTACTGTATAGGACATGACATGGGAAATTTGAGTGGTCTGTGCGTCCGCAAGTAGGCCACTAAAATGTCCAATGTCTAATAGCCCTGTTAAATAATCTGGAAAAACGGATACTGAATGGAGGTCTAAGTGAAACGAACGGCCCAATGGGGAGGTAGCAATACCCCAGCAGATCCATTGAGTTACCAGGAGGAAGGGCACGGAGGTAGCTCTACCTCAGCATCCTGTCGAGTACAATGAAAACGGCGAATGGGGTGGGAGTAGCACTACTCACGCGCACCCACCGCAAGGAGCAGCGAAGCGTGGTAGCGGTGTCAAAGACCTGCCAGAGGAAGACGGTGTAAAAGCAACAAAAATGTCGCAGCTGCAATGGCACAGTCAGATGATGACAGGAAAACAAAACTTTTGGAAGACAGAGGCCTGTAGGAATGGTTGAACGAGAGGTGCCAGCTGCTGAGTGCCCATTCGTGGTGATCTGGCCGGTGGTGGTGGTTGGGGTGGTGGGGGCAACTATGCACAACTATTTTTTCGACACGGAAAACTTTCAGAATGCGAGCTGTAAGTGTGCTAGATGAATGAAGACTGAAGCAAACTGCCACAATGTCCTCATTCTGGTTGGTGATGTATAGGCGTGCTGAATTTGGCAATTTTTTAACCATTTACCTAACATGAAAAGCAGTCGAGACTTGCAAAAAAAATTCTTCAATAACTAATTTTTTTCATTGTTTGTCTCCAAAATATATGTTATGACCCCCCATTGGAACGAGCTCGTTCCAACGAGGGGTCATAACCTATGTTTTTAAATGAAAAAATAATGAAAATTAATTGGCAATTTTTGAGAATAGCGCTGGCCGGTTTTGGCCGTTACGTTGGGTAAAGGGTTAACATGGGACAGTGCGGAGCTGGGATCTCGAAACTGCCCCTGCAAAACTCTTCTAACAGATGAATAGGAGTCTGTCCTGTGGATGACTGGGAGATAATGAGTCTCCATGTTCTTCTGCAATGCAGTTCTCAGGATCGTGATAGTCCCCCTCTAAGCTGAATTGTGCCATGCGGTGATCTAAAGACTGTGCGGCCAACAACCAGCTCGGCGATTAACCATGTAATTCAGGCTCCTAAAGTCATTAACCCCGCGCCGATATTCTGAGTACATAAACTACAAGAAATGGTACCATTTCCGTACAAGGATTAAAAATATCTCCGAATGTCACGTATTCAATCCTTCGTTTTGCCCTAGTGTCACGATATGAAGGTAATTAGATCAGCGTGTCGTAGCGCCGTGTCATTGCAGCTCAATCACAAAGTCTTAAAACATATGGTTATGTAAATTTACAGATAATCTGGTCTGTCACTTTGAGTGGTAATTGTACAAAGAAACACTTGGATGCATTCACCCCGGGTAATACAAATTCCAGACAGTTGTCACTGTTTAATTACCTTTATAATTACTTGAAATTGATCACAGACGGAAATAAAACTCATGAAAATTGAATACTTACACACAATCGGCATGATCGCGGACTTCATAATGAATTTGAGTCTAAATACCTGCTCAATGCAGAGTTTAATCGCGGGGACGGGAATTTCACTGCTTCCTGTTCTGAAAGACATTTTTAATTTTTTATTGGTATTTATCGACACGTTTAACAGTCAGGGTCACCTCGTCACGGACGTTTTTGCGAATTGGGGAAGCCGGTGTCCCGGAAGAGAACCACCGAGCAACGGCGAACAACTGTCACACTCCGAAACGTACTTACTCGTCACAAACAGGGTTAGCATTGGTTGAAGACAAGTGCAACATCGACGTGCATTATGTTTTTGTATACAGCGCCATTCGTGCGCCCACGTGGGCAATCGGGATTAAGTGCCTTACCAAAGGACACGACGCGGTTAGATCAGGTGTTGTTTTGGGGGTTTAACGACACTTTTGACAGGGAGGATCACCCCACACCGGACAGTTTTATGTGTGGAGGAGGCCGAAGAACTGGGAGATAACCACCGAGCAGCAGCTAACAACTACCAGGCTGCCCAATGTACTAACTCAACACAAGCAGGGTCAACATTGGTTGTAGGCAAGTACACCATCGACGCGCAGTACGCATTAGTACACAGGGCCACCGTGCCTCCACGTGGACAATGGGGATTAACTCTAAGAAATCGGGGAATCAGAATGAATTTATTGAACATGACATACCGCGAAAAAGGTACAGTAAAGCAGGCGCTTCTAGTCAAGTATCGTCTGCCTATTCAGGCAGACGACACTTGAGTAGAAGCACCTGCTCAGTGTTTACTTCTCCCCCGGCCCAAAGATAGTCGAGCCGTCACAGCCAGATTACCTGCCGTATTACATCACAGGCAAGAAAACTCGACTCCCGGCTTCTAAGAGTCAAATGTCTTGCCCAAGTACACAACGCAGTTACCCCTGGTGGGGATCGAACCGTGGACCTTTTGGTTTGAAGTCCAATACCGTAACCACTGAGCCACCGCGCTCTCTTGACGGGAGATAATGTCAGTCTGTCATAATGAGAAAAACGTTACCCATATTTGAACACGCATAAATGTACATGGCTATTAATTATCTGCTTCCGAGCTGGTACATCATTACTGGATATGTTCATCAGCTGGGTGTGTACGGGAATAAAGAACAGAGAGGCAGTGTGAGGGTGTGTGTGTGAGAGAGTGAGCGAAAGAGAGGGACTTATGAGATGGCTTTGTGTGTGTGGCGAAGGGGGGGGGGGGTGTAGATAGGAGTCAACATCTACGTTTTGGGCGGAAATGCCCCTCTGCCCCCTCAAGTGTAGCGCCGTCACTGTACTTTGTCAGTGTTATACTAAAGGGAGACCAGGTCAGTACCAAGTGTCCTAATCGCTATATCCACGAAAATCATTAACTGGTTGAAGACTACATTATTTTTGGTGGTCTGAATTTGTCCATCAAAATTTGTTAAATAGCAAATTATTGAAGAGTGCCCATAAGCACTCTTCAGTAATATGAGATAAAACAAATTCATATATACAGAATATTATTTATGTTTGACTGAATATGAAACATGGGCAAGTAAAATGATGGCTTTTCATCTGGTACCCTCATTTTTTTAACTGGTAGACTGCTGGAAGCCCATATTTGGGCTTTATTCTAAAGAGCAGGTTCTGCAACTTAAAGAGTTCAAATGCAGTGGCTGAGCATCATATTCTCTTTGAAGTGATATTATTTTGTATGTTTAGATTTGCCTTGTTACAATTTATAGGAGAGTGCCCACAGGCACTCTCCTATAAATTGTAACAAGGCAAAGACACGTGAACAAATTTTGAAGGCGAAAAATAATTTAGCACTCTACCAGTTAAAGGTCTGATAGTGGTTTCTAGCACTCAACAATTTAGAACACAACATATTTACCTGATTCCGTAACGATACCACACGTTTTCCAATTTTACCAACTGGAAACTGAGTGACCAGGCAACATAGCATCACATCGTCGGATTCTGCAACCCCATGTTACAGAACACTGATTGCACATGGTGTCGTTCTTTTGGATTTTATAGGAACTTGTGGATGTAATGGAGTGTACGCTCTCAGTATACATCTACAATACTCAATAACAGGGACTGCGGAACCGAAGGGAGGAGGTTGTGGGCTGACCATGGGATGGTGGTTTCACATAGTTTTACATGATTTTCTGTGTTAGGAACACGAAAGCCCCCTTACACCCCCTCCCACATACAAAGTTGTCCAGCGGCCCCTGTATACCCATACAACATTACCGACAAACCAATCAGTTTACAATGCGAGCTCATTGAAATAAAGATCACAAAGTAATTTACGGAAATTATTACACTCCAAAATCATTTGGGTTAGAAATCAACCCAAATAAACTGGGTTGGGTGAACCCAAATAGGTTCACATTTACTCAACCCAGTTGATTTGGGTTAATTTTTACCCAACTGATAATGTTATAGTATTAATCAGGTGTGGCGATATTCCATGAACAATCCACACCAAACAATGAAAATTGTTTCGGTGATAATGATATTGTTTTAGGGATCGAGCAGTTGGGATTGCTTGCATTTATCCGTCATAATGATAGTTTTCTCATTCATTTCAACAACCCCTTATCAGTGGTACCATTGCTATCAATCAAATAAAGTTTCATACTTAGTTACGTGGTCACCCCTGAGTAATCCCGTTATGAAAATCGACATTCAATAAAGTTATCTCCCCTGGACTTATTAGAAGAGCGAGGACGGTCCAATGAGAACGTATGTAATTGTTGCGAAAATACCTATGACATCAACAGAAAATAAGGCGAAGTTTCCTGTTGTAACTTCTGATAAACGAAAATATCAGACAGCTCACAGAGCTGCCGGTTGTTTTCGTTTATTAAAAGTTACAAAATGAAACTTGGCTTTTTATGGCAAGCTGTTGAAGGCAACTATTCTGAAGCACGTTTAGCTACGAGTGTTCTCCGGAAATATTATGCTAGTATCAGTTCTGGTACGAATACGGTGGCAGACTTCCAGGAAATATCGGTGTCTGCTGTCAGCTCTCTGAGTTGAATGCATATAGTTTTCGTGTTCTATGCATCACAACCTTTATTTTGATGTATAATGTGTTTATATTTAATTTGAATTTATGGAGTATCAGAGGTGAGAATTCAAAGTAACCAAATTTCACTTACTTATATAGCACCTTAATCTGACAGCCCTATAGGGCTGTAAGATTAAAGTATCATAACCCTCTTGCCTAGGAAGATATCCATTGAGCTGTCCACACACCGTCTTCCCACTTTTACTCTACGTAAAATAAACATAAAGTATATTGGATTGAAATGGTTAAATTCCAACCCAAAAGTTCTCCAGTTGTGGATATATCTTCCCGACTTGTCTGCAACGAAGTGTCCTTTAAAACATTCCTTGAGGGAACAGGTTGCAACCCTCCTTGTGAACATGTTGCTAAACGTGAGCCAGTCTTATGGTACAGTTTATCAAACCTGATCGGTTAAATTTTAGGGTTGTGGGTTGGGGTTTGAAATAGAATTAAAAAACAGCCCCGACTTAGTGTTAAAATAACAAAACACATTACATTATTAGTCTGTGTTTTTGGATACAACGTCACGGTGAAAACTAAACGGGAAAATTTCAATAGCAATTTAAGAGTACATTTTCATAAAGTTGTATGTGTGAAACTAGGTCCAGTATGCAGTATAGTCAACACATATAAACATGATGTGTAATTCTAGTAGCTTTTTATTTCATTATTCCCAAACTTTCATAAACTAGTACTATGAAATAGAAAACTAAAAAGGTGAAGCAATCAATACGGGAAATCTATTGTAATTTTATGATTGACTGAAAATGGACCCCAGTACGTATATAAATGGGATTCTCCATCTAGTTGTAGTGCTGCAAGGGTTTGTCAAACCCCGCATCATCTCTGTGCTCTTTCGGTCCGGGGAATTTTGTTCGGGTGGTGCACAGAATCACGACCGACTAGCAACGAGAAAATTTTGAAAAATGAGTATCAAAAGGTAGTATCTATGAAAATATTATGTGAATTTAGGCTCAAGAATGCAAACACTTTTACACTATTGTAGGTGAAAAATTACACACAAAACACAGTTAAAACTAGAAGTCCTGTCATGAACTGTGCGCTTATCTAGGCTTAATTGCGCGTAGGAATTGCGCGCAACTGTCATATCAAATGTCATCCAAAGAACGGCAGGTTCTCCTGGTTACTCATAGCAAACACAGGCAATGTTTCTACCAATGGACCTCCGGGTTACCCGGAGGTCAATTGGCTGAAACATTGCTTGTGCACAGGCCATATGTACAGATTTTGATAGCCCTACTATGGTCATAACGCGTAGATTAACGCGCAGATCGACGTGCTATTTGTGCGCATTTCATGACAGGACTTCTAGTTCTAACTGTAGATCGATAATGTTTATAGACATATTGTATTTTCCAGATACATATTATAGCTATATATGTAATGCGTTTAATCAGACTATCAGAAATCGCCTGCACAGCTGGAATTTGTACGCTCGATGACCTCTAATAATTCCACTGAACGTCAAATCGCAGCAAGGCGTAAATGGTGTGGAACACGGCAGCTCTGGGACAATCGTTGGTGGAGCAACGTCATGTTTTTCGATGAATCGAGGTTTACTCTCGACTTTCACGACAGGCAAAACAGAGTGTGGCGGCGGCGGAATGAACGATATCATGACGTAACCGTTAGGCAGCACGATCGTTTTGGTGGTGGATCGGTTATGGTGTGGGGAGGCATAATCATGACAAGCAGAACAGCATTACATGTCATCCAAGGGTGTGTCACAGGGCAGTACTACCGTGACAACATCTTAGCAGCTCATGAGGTACCATTTGCGCGATGTCGACGGTCATTCATTTTCCAAGATGACAGTGCAAGAGCACACAGGGCCCACAGAGTTACACCAGGAGCAGAACATCACTACACTGCCTTGGCCAGCACTGAGTCCAGACCTTTCACAACTCGAGCACGTCTGGGATATGCTTGGCTGGCGCCTACGACAACGCCAACAGCCCCCTACCAATGTCCAGAACTCGCCGCTGCACTGCAGAAAGAATAGAATAACATCAGTCAAGCTGATATTGGACGTTTGGTGAGGAGTATGCCACGTCGGATCCGCGCTTGTCTCGTGAACCGAGGAGGATTTACAAGGTATTGAGGTCTTGGACTGAATGTGGTAAATTCTCTGACTGACCGCCCATGTCTTCTACAGCTCAGTGCGTGGAATTTGTGCTTGTCAGACACCCAACTATCGCTGAAATCGTTCACCAGATGTCTCAGTGCAATGCCTCAACTGTTTGTTTTGATGAAAATATATTTCTTCATATATCTCACTTTTATCAAATATCCCCTACTTTGTTTTAATAGTATAGTTAGATAAAATATAAGATAACAACCATGCCTCGTATTAGTTGTGGCTATCCTTTAGAAATAAAATGTTACATAAAGGGTTGATTAAGTTTTATAATGTTCTTGTATAACAAATTTTGAATATTTTCACCCAAAGAGAAGGATTAATAATGAAATGCAGAAAAATAACGAAACGTCTTGTGGTTTCTTCTTGTGAAACTCGAACCTTAAATGTCACGGTTCTAAGACTTTTTTCTTTGCATAACACCTCAAACGCTCACCACATCCGTTTTCACCTGGGCGTTTGCGTGGGGTTTGGTTTCTATGGTGCTACTAAATGTTTCGCGTGAGTTGAGAGGTTGGGTGAGAGTTAATAGTAATTTCAAAGAAGACGCAATGAAAATCGACATTTCACAGCACCTGGCATCGATTTCCGAGTATTTTATCCTTGTACGTCTATTTTCTCCTGCGATATGGCTATTAAATATGTATCTGAATTCAGATGAAACTGATTTGCTGTTGTTCCGCGTGATGTTCCTTTATCTGTATGTCAACGGATGACAATTTGAAAAGTATTTTACCCCCTGCTTGGTGTATAAAATCGTTCACCCTTAGTACGTCATTTTATGTTACAAACATATTCTAGTAGCAAATATAAAATGCCAGTGATAAATCAATCTTCAGCCCATTCCACTGTTTATTTTTGTTTCTCATTCTGGTCATGAAGTCCGAAGTTTCCTCTTCTCTCTCCTAGTTCAGCTATCCCAACGTCACGGCTTCCCCACTGGGGAAGCCTTGACGTTGGGATAGCTGAACTATCTCTTCTCTCACTTCGACGAATCTCCGCTTCCGACTCTGAATTTTAGTTTTCGTTGACTTTTGTATACAACTCTCTTCTTTTGTCTCTTCATCTAATTAATCTTTACTTGTTGCCATCATTAATTCCTCGCCATTCAAAACTACTGCCTTTTGCCCAATAACGTCCATGTTACGTATTAATTGCTTTCGACGAAAACCGTTGAACGAATTCGCTATAAACAAAATGGCTTTTCCTTGTAAAGCATCCGGGGGGGGGGGGCAACTCTAGCTTGGTTCATATCGGCCGAGATCGGCGTCATATCAGCTGAGTTTGAGGTTATATCAGCCGAGACCGATAATGGGCAATTCTGGGAAAGGCAATCATATCTGATAAATAAATATTATCTGTATTAGCCCTTTGGACCCTGGTGGTATCTTCCATGTCAGTTCAATGGCAGTAATTGTGAGAGTCCATATTCATTATTTGGGGGTAGACCCAATTCATATTTTTAACGCGTTATCACACATTCACTCAGCGGTCATCCCACTGAATGAAATTATGACGTACCGTGTTGCTGGGCCGGAAAAGGGCCTATCCGGTTCAAAAGGATTAAAATTCCGTGCAACATGACATAAAATGTACATAGCAGATAGATGGCATAGCCAGATTGGCTGACTAGTTATCATTTCCCAAATTAACGGTGTTCAAAAACACCGGGTACAGACTGTTGGTAATCTGATGGCAGAGAGAAAATTTAACTGTAGGAGAGACGTGACCGGTAGAGCGAGATGACTGTAAAAACTTAACTTATCTCCTACCCTGAACAGCGTAATACAGTTAAAATTGTTGTTACATTCTGGGCAGATCTGAAAGAATTTTCATTACCTCTTCAAGATAGAGTGGTAATTATAGCGTTAAGGACGATTTGCTCTGGTGTAAATAGTTTCATGTACAATCTTACCTCTCCATTTACCGAGGTAACTTTATATAACTGGTCAGGGACGAAAGCCTAAAATGGGCAAGACATTCTTTTGATATGGACGAACACTGTGGCATTCGAAGACCACTGCATTTCGGCACACCTGTTTGCAGCACCCTTGGCCCTGACAAAGTGCACCATTAACGTCATCTAATTCCTGTAGAAAAACAGAGTGCCCAACTCTGAACAATTCATACTAGTAAATAGAGGTCACTATCATTATTCCTAACCTCTACTGGGATACATGTACATGCAATGACGTAAACAGATATTAAAATTCGACTTCAAAAACACAATGAAGAGAGTGATTTACTACTTAATCGCAGCGCCATATATTCTCACTCGAAAAGTATTTATAATTGTTCATAACAGCACAAGAAAGTCAAACATTCATCACGTGGACTATCGGGTGCAACCCGGTGGTCCATGTGATGAAAGATTGCAAGTGCCGTTTGTGTTTTGTCCTCAGAAACTATAAATGATTACTAAGCGAAATATCTACGCCACAGCGATTTAGTCGTAATCCATCCTCCACATACTGCTGTCTCAATGGTTTATATTTGTTTGATCGGTTCAGTTCGTGATTTCACCACCGACCTCGCTAATAGTTCATTATATTTCGCTAATAGTTCATTATATTTTGCATTGCACAGTGCAAATGCTCTTGTGTATTTTAGACTCCTTCATTCTTCTGCAGTAAGGAGACCATTAGCTTACGAGCATTTTCTGCACTAATGGTGATAAGATTTCTAGTTTCAACTATATAATAATTATGGCATGGCGTGCTGTTGATATGGTCATCAAAGAAGAATAATCTACCCGACTGTTTGGAATAGTCAACAACACGCCGTTCAATATTTATAATTTATCATATGACTTCTCTGTTTTCTAGGGTTGTTACCGTTTCATATTTTCAATAAATATTAAATTAGTGCTTCATAACACCTTCAGTTGATTTAATTGGTTCATTTCAAAAGGACACATTCTGATTGGTTATCACCAAACATGCCTGTGTCAAATTATTGCGCCTATAAATAGAACTATTTCAAAACATCAATAAAGCCGCGATGCCTGATTTTATTTTTTATTAGAATTCACTAAAATCCCAATGATAAGAAATGTATAAATACTTGAAAATTAGTATTTATATGGCCGAATTGTGGAAATATATTTTGTCGCGGTCATGCCGTATGACTGAGTGCAGCTGTGATGTGTCACAGTTAAATGCATGACGTTAAATGGAAAATTCTATTCTTTAACCCTTCATTTCTATCTAAAAGGTGTATTTCTGGTAATTGTGCTGTCATATGATAAACACAATATGAAATTCGTGTTTTGGTCATACTCTATGTATGAAACTCTTTCACAAATTTCCCGTTTTGCGTCGCCAGACTCGTTTCATAAATAGAGCATGACCAAAAAAACGTATTCCCTAACCTCTGTGTATCGGTTCAATGGCATGGATTGGACTAGTCGATATTTAGTAACAGTGGAGGCAGATTAATTCATATTTCCAAAGTTCAGCCATAGCATATTAACTTACTTACCCTACAGTACAGCCGCCATGGACTGGTTGGAATCCACGCCTTGGCAGTGATGCCCGTGCATGCGTTTACCAGGTAATAAAAATCATCAGAAGCAAAAATTTAATTAATGAAGCAGCGAGCTGTACCCGATGTTTCAATAATTAAATTTTTGATGATTATTCCTATAATTGGTGTTTAGTATTTAATATGATTGTGTCCGTAGAAATATTTCCCACATGTGGAAAGTGACCAGTCCACGGCGGCCTTACTGTATGCGGTAACTAACTGCCAATCAGTACTACGAATTTCAATCACCTTTTATATATGAGGCTCAGCAAATAACACTGTCAAAAATAATTTTTGAATAACGAACAATTTGCATTTCTTACCTCAAAAACATAGTTTGTGGGCCTTTATTGAAACAATCTCAACAAGGTGTCATAATCCATGCTTTGGGGGCATTTTTATAGAATAAACGTATAGTGTTTTCAAGTAACAAATGTATTGTACGAGTAGGATTAAGAATAAAACCGACGAGTCTCTGGCGAGTCGGCTTCATTCTTAATCCTACGAGTAAAATATTTTTTTTAGTTGAAAACACTATACGTTTATTTTGTTTATCCCATAAATAATTTATAGAGCAGTCGCGGCGAAATCGTCCTGTTACTCGCGAAAATAAACAAGGCGCAGTGATACATTTGACTAAAAATAATTCCCCTACAAACTTGAGCTGAAGTTGCAAAAATACTTTATTAAATGAACAATGTTTATCTTTCTTAATTTCGTTGTTTATTGTTGTTTTGTTTTCGTCGTCGATTCAACTTGAGTTTTATAAACAAAGTTTCCGACACGTGCATTTGTTTATTTACACTTTCCTAATTGGAAAATGAAACACCACTCATCATGCCCCTGCCTTTCAGAATCGAACTTGTATACTTTTCAACGCTTGGTTTCGATTGATTTACATTGTGTTTTCTTTGTTAATTGTTGGTCGTTTTATTGTTAGACACAGTTGAAATGTGTCATATATTCTAAAACTAAATATTTGAGCGACGGTCAACGTTTGATAAACGTCTGTTCATTTTGTCTCCCAGAAACGTAAAACAGGTCATGGCATCACGAAATAAGTAGGGGTCAGAGGTCAACCAGCCGTCCTTACTCTGGGAATAAATTATTTCAGTGTTAAACCTACGGGGAAAATGTAGCACCCTACTAGCAGCTGCAACTAGGTGAATAAAGCAAAAATTTATCCAAGAATTTTATTGTTCGAATAAACGTCCATTTATGGGATAAAGTTAAATATATAACATTCAAATGGAGATTTTTTTGTAATAGCACTGGAGGATTACGGTCGTTACTTTAGGTAATGGTATTAGAGGGAATAGGACACAAAATCTTTCCAAGCGTTGAAAAATCAGCATGTTCTCCTGTGTCCAACAGGGAGAAGATCATGTCCGATTATTTTCATAATTCCCAGTTACAAACACAGCAGTTATCTCCCCCTAATTCGCTGAATTTGTCAGTCCCTTTACGTTGAATATTTGGATAATTCATTTACATCGTATAGTCGGCAAATGTTGAAACGTGGCCGCATCATATATACGGTAAATGGCAGACAGCGTCCTCTCCAGTTGTGTGAAAATATTTCAACCACCATTTCACATATTCTCTTCTTGGTAAGTTAAAATTATCATAATTTGAAAATCTATTTCCAACTTTTTTCGTGGCGTGAACATATTGTTTTCTCCTCTCGAGCAATTTTCATGTTAATTAGTTGTAAAAAAATGTCTGCGCAAGTAGTACCCCCACCATGGGTGTTTTAAAGGAGCCTGTGATGTAATTCCTGAGTGTATTAATCTTCGTAATGGATTAACGTACGAATGTAACAGCTTCCATCCGACCTCAAAATTCTGAACTTTCTGTTGTTCGTGTTTTTTAAAGAGGGATGGGAATGATTCACTTACAGTTTCGTATAAAGTTATTCTGCTTTGCAGTTCTGGTAGCCAGAAAGAAGTAACTTTACTTCGGGTTGATTCCAGTGAAAAACTGCATTTCTATTTCTTAAATACCTTAATTCAGACTATCAGAGGTTGCGACTATCGTCATTTGTAGGTCTGAACAATGTATCCAGTACATGGAGAGTGGATTACCACTAAACACTCGTGGAGAGAAGTTTTCACCTCGACAATAACTCAGTGTTCGTGAAAAAGCATAAGAACGATAAGAAAAGGTTCAGCCAATGGACTTCCGGGTTTAACCAGGAGATCCATTGACTGAAACGTTGTTTGACGTTCTTATTCATTATCAAAGGAACTGGCAGGTGATTATGAGTAGATATTCCATTCCACGGGTGTTTTAGAGTGGATCCACTCCCCACGTACTTTATACAAAGAACGAGTAGTTAGACGTGAGAACATATAGCTAGCGAATGGCTGTTGCACATTTTGAAGGATTCGTGGCAGTTGGCTTGTTGGATAAACACTTATGTATGCACATATAATGGAATACATTTTCATCCGTAACAGTTTGCTTCAAACTGTGCTGTTGTCGACAGCTGATGTAATAGAATACCATTACCCTCCGCCATCACAACTAAAAAGCGAATAAACTGAGAATTAAGTGAATCGATCGTTTACGGAAATGATCAGACATAATGCTCGTGTATACCGAATTCCAATTACTCCAACGATGCTAAAAAATCTCTTTTGTAAACGACAGCGCTACTCAGGATAACAAGATATACCCAGAATGACGCATGAGTCTGAAAAAAGCGAGAAAGTCAGATTATTAATTTTCTTGTTCAAAAGGAATTATGATGATCGAGGGCTTCGTCATAACAGACTTCCAAGCCACAGAAAATGCTCAGACAACGCTAACTTCTACTGAACCTATAATCAAGGATCATATTGTACGAGGAAGGATATCTACCACTTTACCTTACATACCCACTGCAAAAAATATAGGTTCTCTTTAGAACCAAAACTGGTTCTAATCTTGTCCCTGAGATGGAACTAGTTCTGTTTCAAATCAAATAAATTTACCAAGATTAGCATTCAATTTTAATAGAATATTACATGAACTGAAGTAGATTCAGCAGTAAACTTGGAGCTTATTCAACGCGGTCGCCAAACATTTTTGAAACAAAGGAGATATGAACAGTTGGCATATCGAACCAGTTTTGGTTCTGTATAGAACCAAAACTGGTTCGATATGCCAACTGTTCATACCTCCTTTGCTTAATAATAATCTGAGACAACCTCGTATAAGCTCTAAACTTACGACTGAAACCCCCTCAATTTATGTTTAATTCTGTTAATATTTAATGTTAATCTTTATAAATATATTTGATTTGAAATAAATACTGTTTAAACAGAACTGGTTCCATCTCAGGGACAAGATTAGAACCAGTTTTGGTTCTAAAGAGAACCTATATTTTTTGCAGTGCAGTACGGCCACCGTGGATTGGTCTCTTCCTACGGGTGGGCAATATTTCCACAGACGCAATAATTTTAGATTCCAAAAACTAATTATAGGAATAATCATCAAAAATTTAATTAATGAAGCACCGGGTACAACCCCCGTGCTTCATAAAATAAAATTTTGCTGATTATGATTTATTTTCTGGTAGACGCATGTGTGGACAGCATGGCCGACCCGTGGAGTATGACCAGTACACGGCGGCGACTGTACTGTAACCAACATGCGCTGTTTACAAACATCGCCCTTCAATTTGTCGCCACTTTTTATCTAAAACGCCTATAACGCCTCACTGGAATGAGCTGATTCAACGCGTGCCAAAGAGTGAAAATTAGCTATGTTTTTGAGGCAAACAAGAGGGGTGTGTCACAATGGGACTAACAATACACCCCCCCCACCCCCCCCCCCCCCCCCACCCCCAAATTACGTTGGATGCAAGAAACTCGACAAAACGCAATAACTCTGTCAAATCAGTCCGGTCAATTTCAGAATCACAGGTTCCCGTGCTGGTTTATCTCTGAGCAAAGTTTTCAAAAGCATCACTCAACAAGCACGGAGAGAATGGTTAAGGTTCCGAAAATACTCTAAGTTTAAAAAGAGCGATAACGCGGTCATAATGAGCCTGACTGATCATACAATCGCCGACACACATGTCTCTATGGCAGTATATAATCGTGCCAAGATTTAGAAACATTGACTGGAAAATGAAGAAATACAAACTCTGTTAAATGAAGTTTGCAAAAAGGTTGCAAAAATATTTTAAGTCGAAATAGAGCATTAATTCTGCCAAATTCCTATCAAAAATCGCAAGTGCACAGGTTTTCATGCTGGCCAGTCCCTGTGGTCATTTGATAAAAACTGACAGGAAAATGAAGGACTGCACGCTCGGACCAAGTCGTGCCCATTGAGGACAAATGTTAAGGCAATAACTTCGTAACGACATGTCAAAATCTCAGGTGTACAGGTTCCCATGACGGTTAGCAGATGTGCCATGTGCCAAGTTGTAAAAAATTGATTCCTAAATAACCGAAAAAGGCTTCTGACACAATTGTGTTCACAGTCGGACGGACGCGAGGACGAGCAGACATGCCTCATTCTAGTATGCCCTCTCAAGTTTGTTGTGGAGTGTATAAAAATGAAACTAATTAGTTTTTCGAGGCATTTGTTTATACGTGTCGTCCTTTTGTTGTGTAAGGTAAATGGCCACACAAATACATCCGTGGTTTGAAAGTTTTCACATCAATGATTCTATGAACTGGGGTAGAAATACAAGCAATTTTTAAGACAGTGGACTCCGGGATTGACTCTGAGGTCCATCAGCTGAAACATTGCTGGTGCCTGAAGTGTTTTCTCCGATTGTGGGGGATAATTTTAGGGAGGAAACTGTTCTCTGTGTGTTGACAATCCACTGCATTTGTATTGTGAACATAGTTTCCCTTGTTACATATTTGAGACTACGGTACGGCCACCGTGGACTGGTTACTTTCCATGGATGGGCAATATATCCACGGATGCAGTAATATTAGATACCAAACACTAATTAAAGGAAAAATCATCCAAACTTTAATTAATGAAGCATCGGGTACAACCCGGTTCTTCATCAAATCAAATTTTGCTGATGATTTTTATTACCTGGTAAATGCATGCGTGAACATCACTGTCCACGCGTGGATTACTACCAGTCCACGATGGCTGTATTGTACCACGATTATTCGCGAGGGAAATTTGTATTTTTCTACTTAACCCTTTACCTAACGAATCGCTCGCATCCGCCCGCGTAATATGCAAATTGAGCAGTTAAAAAATTTACATTTTTCAAAATATTTCAACATAACCATATCATGTGACCCCTCATTGGAACGAGCTCATTGAGCTCGTTCCACTGAGGGTTCACACGATATGGTTTTGTTGAAATTTTTTGAAAAATTAAAAAAAATTATATTTAAAATAATAAATTTTGATATTGTCTGCATTGGGTAAAGGGTTAATCTGTAATGGCCGATTTAGGTCAAATGTGAACTACTTAAGCCCTTCTCGCTTCTGATTCAAACAATCAAAGTGACTTATTCCCAACACATCGGGCCATCTGGTCACAAAATTCATCATTGGAAATTTAGTATTATTTTCACTTTTTGCATCAAAAACATAGCGTATGATGCCTCGTCGGGGCGAGCTCATAGAGTTTACTTCGAATAGGTGGCAAACACTGTGTGTTTGAAGGAGGTGTTCTTACTTTGCCAGAATGTATTGTTCTCATGAAAAGGTGTTAATAACATAGACAATAGAGATTTGAAGTATAGTCTGTACTATATTTCTACGGACTAAAGTTGATTTATTTTTTTTAAAAAACACATTAACTAAAGCAGCTTTGAAAATATGTTTCATTGATATATTTGTGTAGGTGGGTAGTTGTCTCAGACTGGGGATTACTTTTTTACATACATTTTGTGCGCTTATGCTAAGGCATTGCAGATGGCGCCTTGATGTACTCAAGAGACGATATATTGTTGAATTTTTAATAAATTAACTTTTTTCCATAACGTAATTGTAAATTTAACCTATACATTCCATTTTTGAACGACGGAGCAAGGGTTTGCACTGCTGAAATTTAAATTTTAGCCCTCATGTGAACAGGTCTTTGTGATAATTTGTTCTGGTTTGTGCTTGGAAGTTGATGACTGCTTAAGTAAGTTATCACATTTGTGATACCAGTTACCAGTTATCGTTGATTCGTACATGTTGTAAACACTGCTAACAGACGGAGGAACAATGACTGTGTATATCCGTTACTAATACTGATACAGACTATAGCAGAGGTGTGAAAATGTCTTACTCCAACCTGCTGGCGAAGTGAGAATACACCGTTTGAAGCCCACAAAAATGAAAATTGTTAGTTATTCAAGTATATTGTTTTGGGGTGTTCTCGGGGCGCGGTGGCTCAGTTGGTAGAGGTGCAGGCTGCAAGCCGAGAGGTCCTCGGTTCGAATCCCACCTGCGGCAACCGCGTTGTGTCCTTGGGCAAGACACTTCACCCCGATTGCATACATGGGGGTACGATGACGCTGTGTACTGAGGCGTACTGCACATCGATGGTGCGCATGTCTTCAACCAATCTAACCCTGCCTACGCTGCGGTGCAGAGTTCAGAGTTACGATGTTGGAGAGCTGACAGCTGCTCGTCGTTACTCGGTGGTTCTCTCCGGGTACTCCGGCTTCCTCCACCCGTAAAACTGTCACGGTCACGATTAGCCATTGTGCATAAGTATGTGACCTTAAAAACACCAATAAACAATAAACAATAAACTTGGGGTGTTCTCACTTTACCAGCAGGTATTGTTCTCATAAAAAGGTGCTAATAACTTTGACAACAGAGATCTGAAGTATAGTCTGTACTATATTTGTAAACACTTTTTGAGCTTAAATACATGAAATATAATTAATATTTAATTTATTTAGCATTGCAGATAGCGCCGTGTTGTACTCAAGGGACGATATATTGTTGAATTCAAATTTTTAAACTTTTTCCATAACGCAATTGTGAATTTAAACACTGCATTCTATTTTTGCCCGACGGAGCAAGATTTTGCACAGCTGAAATTTAAATTTTAACTCTCATGTAAACAGATCTTTATATTGATTGTTCTGATTTGTGCTTGGAAGTTGATGACTGCTAAGTAAGTTATCACATTTGTGACTGCCAGCTCATTACCAGTTATCGCAAATTCGTAGTAAACACTGCTAACAAACGGTGTCATCCCAACACGACGAATCCCAACAAGACGAATCAGTAAATATCCCAATTCATCATGTTGGGAATAAACCTAACAAACGTAGGACCAACGACTCCGAATATCTGTCACTAATACTAATACAGACTTCAGCAGAAGTGTGAAAATTTCTTAGTCCAGTCTACAGGCAAAGCGAGAATACAGTACGTGGAGAGTGGGTTGTAACTAAATCACCCGTGGAGTGGAGTTATCACCCAAAGTATTCCTTTCAAATTCTGTACATATGGACAAAAAACACAAGCGATGTTCCAGCCAATGGACCTCCGGGTTTAACCCGGAGGTCCATTGGCTGGAACTTTGCTTGTGCTTGTTATGCTTTGCAACAAATTTGCAATTATTGCTTGGGTGGAATCTCCACTCCGCGGGTGATTTAGTGATAATACACTCTCCACGTACTGTACACCGTTTTGTGTGTCGCCGGCCACTCTTGTTGTACAAAGAACTAAACGGACCAGAAATTTGGCCTCTACTGTCTATCCAGTACGGTGTATTCTCACTTTGCTAGCAGACTGGCGTCAGACATTTTCACATCTCCGCTATAGTCTATATCAGTATTAGTGACAGATATTTACAGTCGTTGGTCCCTGTTAGTTAACAGTGTTTACTACGTATTGGCGACTGCTAGTAACGAGCTTACAATCATACATGTGATAACTTAATTAGTAGGCAACAACTTCAAATCACAATGCAGGATAGTTAGCACAAAAATTAGTCGATATAAAAGCTATAATTTAAATTTCAACATTGCAAAACTTGTTATACTCAACATATACCAATAACCAGCTCAGTCTTTGCCCATCAGTCAAAAATGGTATTAATGGGTTACATTCCCAATTGCTTTATGGGAGAAAGTTGATTCTTTTCTAATTCAACAATATATATCGTCCCTTGAGTGCAACAAGGCACCATCTGCAATGCCTTAGCATTGCAGATGGTCCCTTTTTGTACTAAAGGGACGATGTTTTAAACTGATACATATATTAATTAGTACTTAATGCATACAAGCGCAGAAAAATGTAGGTAAAATTAATATTGCAGTCAGCACACCTATTGCAGAAATCAACTGAAAGACTCAGAAATATAGCACAGACTCTTCTTTAAATCTCTATTGTCTAAGTTATTATCACCTTTTATACCTGTTGGCAAAATGAGAACACCCCTCCAGTAATACTTAAGGCTATTTTAGGACAGAACATTGTGCTTGTACAGAACATTTATCGCGATGAGATTTGGGGTTTTTTTTTGGGGGGGGGAGGGGGTTATGACTACGAGTAGCGCTTGTGAGACGAGTAGCTATACCTTCCCCAAAACCAATCGAGTCATGATAAAAGATTGTATACAAGCACAATGAGCATATAACACTTCTGTCTACCATTCAGTCAACAAACCAATAACTATGGCTTATCGAAAATAGTAGTAGTAGAATATTTTATTTAAGAGTCACGTTTCGATACTCATGGAATATATTACACATAGAATGTTAACAGAGTATTTGTATGAAGACCAACCTCTGAAGGCGTATGAGACATACGTTAAGCATACATTAAGCATCACCCCGTCCCCGCCCACCCCTAGAAAAGAATTGTATATACACCCATGCAGACATTCCCACGCGCTCCTGCATATACCCACGTGCAAATACAACCAAATATAAAATAGTCGTTGACAAACAGAAAGAGTCACACTCAACTCATCAAAACAATAGAACTCCACTTTCAATTCTCTCAAACGTGAGGAATTTCCTTCACGATGAATCAGATTGTACATGGTGATACAAAATAATCACATTGAGCACAAGTATGCCTTTGTCCCTTGGGAAATGATAGTTCAAAGCAGATTCAATTCAATTCATAAGTCCACCCAAGGGATAGATGGATGGTTTGCGAAAACAGCTGGGGATTTATTTTTTTCAGTTGTAGTGCGCAAGAATCGCTTTAACTGCATGCTGTCACTTCATTCCTAATAATTAGAAGCGAGCAAACCACACTGAGATTGACGTCAGTTTCCAAACTCTCTCGGTGTCACTTTCAGGCATGTGGGATTCGTCTTTATTTTTTCAGCTGCGGTGTTTCGCATGGTGAGTTGTTTATATGAGAAATCGTGTAATTCCGTGCAACAAACAATTTACCTTGATGGCCCATCATACAGTGCAGTATTATCGGCTTTCGAGGGGAATGGCTTGTGATTACTAGTACTATTGAAATAGTCCGTACGGCGCGCGTGCGTTTGTTTCTCGCAACATCGTGTGAATTATATTGTTTTAAGAATTGAATGCAATTTTATAATCTTTATTGGAGTATGAACGTGTGGGAATGGGTACAAATTATGCATGAATCCGATTCATACAATTTGTACCCATTCCCACACGTTCATACTCCAATAAAGATTATAAAAATTGCATTCAATTCTTATAATTACATTCCGTAACTGTTTAAACTACTTTTTACCCAACAACAAAGCAGAAAGACGAAAAAAACATGTACGAACGAACCAGTCGAAAAACCACCCTCACACAAAAGACAAAGCGCACAACTCTGATTTTTAATTTTCACAACTTTCGAAATGGAAACGAGTATTTTAGTAACGGGCTTTATGCCACAGTTGGGAAATGTCACCAAAGAAACAGCAGCGGAGTTGATCACTGTGAGAGGCGCTAAAAGTTAAAAACCCGCCTAAACACCGCCCGAATTACATTCTGTAAACTGCGCTCTACTGTAAATGCGGGTCAAAGTTCGACCAAATGTATTCATTGGAAAATGAATTACATTTAATCATGACGTTTTCATCCAGCTGACCAATGGGAATTGAGTATTTGGACCCAAAACGTATAACTACATTAACAATGTAATTATACTGCAATAACGATTTTTTATCGGCGAATTTTTTATCGCGTCTGATATTGTTTGCGATTGCGTTTTGAGGTAAATGGTAGATAAAAACCCTGCAGAACATATTTTTTAATTTCCTTCCATGATAATAATCTGTTGTCAGGGAAACAGTACAACCGCCGTGGACTGGTCATTTCCACGGGTGGGCAATATTTCCACGGAAGCCATAATATTAGACTCCGAACACCAATTATAGGAATAATCATACAACATTTAAATAATGAAGTACCGGGTACAACCAGGGGTAACATTAATTACAATTTAGCTGATGATGATTTTTGTTACCGAGTAAACGTATGCGAGGAACTCACTGCTCACGCGTTGGTTACGACCAATCCATGGCGACTATACTGGACTGCAAGGGAGAGTTTAAAAACGTTCTAGTCAAACTGTGTGGCAGCCCAATATTCAGTAGAGTAAAGTGAATGATGCTTGAATTCTATCATACGAAAAAAATAGATTACGAGTTCATCAAGACCCGATGCGTAATAGATGGACGCATTTGTGAATGCCTGCAGATCGTAAAAATTAAACACGATCTTCTGCTTTTGCACCGAAAGTTTAAATTTATGTAACGCAACAAACACAACACAAATTCTTAAATTATGTTTTTATCTTATATTCTTCATGACAAAATCATTTAGGAACCGAAAAGGTTAATTAGTAGAGCTGTGCGTTTTTTCGGTTCGGTTCCGGTTTTTGCGGCAAACCAGAAAATTTAACCGCAAGACACCTCAAATACGGCAGGGCGGTGTTACCGTGTCTGTGAATAAACTGACTAAGCTATCTTACTGCGAGGGAACTGGCCTGGTCCCCCTATGGACTCTTGTCACTTGATCTATCAGGTAAAGTGGCGAATTCTCGTCGTGTTCTGATCGTCACGTATTCTCTCTTATTGACTCGTCCACCGGACGAGTCAATAAGGGAGAACATGTGACAATCAGAACACAACATTGATCAGGTGAACTTTATTCATTTGTTACCTTGATTTATGACTCTTTTTTGACTGAATATGCTTAGCAGAACCCCTAAGAATGATCGATATAAAGTTAGGCTGAACCCCATTGAGTTACTTACAGACAGGTGTTTAAGGTGTGTGTCGTCGTACAAACGATCGCGGATTTTTTTTCCAATTTAAGGAGCTTGAAGTATTATTTACTATCTATTCTTAACACATGGAAAAACCGAACCGAAACCATTTGTTTTTTCCTGAAAACGAACCGAAAAACCCCGAATCTGCATGACTCCCCCCCCCCCCCCCCCCCCCCCCCCCCCCCCCCAGCCAGCGCTAGTAATTAGTTGTTTCATTCCCATTTACTTCGGAAATATTTTTTTTATCAGATTAAAATTGAAATCATCCTTCTTTACGTGTGCTGTCATTTGGAAGAAACTTCTGAAGAATAAAGTTGCGAAACCTCTGTCGAAAAGTCTCCAACGCAAAGCCATAATGCATGGTTTTATATTTCGTCTCTTTGCGAAAGCAAGAGGTCCCCAGAGAGTGGAGGGAAAGTAAGGTGTCGTTCATACATAAAAAGGGGGATAAGGAAGTTCTAGATAACTATAGGGGGATATCAGTTAGTAGTAACATCGGAAAAGTATTCTGTAAGGTCATATACGGTAGACTAGAGGAAGTTATTGAAGAGAAAGGTTTTTTAGGAGAAATTCAAAATGGTTTCAGGAAAGGACGAAGAGTCACTGATCACCTATTTACACTCACCCAACTGATAGAATCAACAAAGGCTGAAAAGAAAAAGGTGTTTCTGGCATTTCTAGATGTGAAAAAAGCGTACGACCGAGTGTGGAGGGAAGGTATGTGGCGAAAGCTCGAGGGCATCGGACTGGGGGGTGACTTTGTGGGAATCATGAAAGCACTGTATACAGATGTGCAAAGCCAACTCAGTCTAGGGAGTATCACTACAAAACGAGTCCCTATGGATATAGGCCTCAAGCAGGGGTGTATCTTTTCACCGATTTTGTTTGCATTGTATGTTAAAGATTTAGGGGACGAACTAATTCAGAGTGCGGAGGGGGTAAATGTTGGAGACATAAAGATACCAGGCTTATTCTTTGCGGACGACATGGTGTTAATGTCTAGAACTGAACAGGGGCTAGAGAAACTGCTGGAAATTGTTGGTAGATATGGGAACACTTGGCGGCTCGAACTAAATGAAAATAAAAGCAAGGTAATACCCGTTGGACGCAAGGTAGATATGACGAAGGGATGGAGAGTGGGGGAGTTCTCAATCCCCGAAGGGGAAAGCAAACAAATCACTGTATGAGAAACGGGAGAGTATGAGTATCTAGGGGTAAGCATAAATATAACGGGAAGAGGGGTGTACAGAAATTACTCAGCCAGACTGATTCTGAAGGGGAAAAGAATTCTGAACCAACTAAAACTTTTAGGGAAAAATAGTTTCAATAAGGTCTTTGTGGGGAAAACACTGTGGGAGGGGGTGGGTTTACCAAGTATAACGTATGGCACGGACGTGATTCCATTAAACCAAACCGTTATTAAGAAGTTGGAAAGTACTCAGAATGATGCCGGCAGATGGATAACAGGGTCGAGTAATGCTGCAGCTTTGGAAGCAGTAAGGGGGGAGCTTGGGTGGATGAAAATCAAGGACAGGGTAGATTTGGGAAAACTGTGTTACTTTAACTACTTGAGAAACCTGCCTGACAACCGGTGGTGCAAATTGATGCTCGATACCATTTGGAAGTCTAATATAGAAACGGGGTGGTCAAAACATGTGAGGGAACTAATGGACAATTACTCTATAGAGGTCACAAACATAGAAGTAGGAATGAAAGAAGGCAAAAGGTTTGTCAAAGAGAGAGTCATGGAAGATTGCAATCGAAACTGGCGAGCAGGGGTTAGCGTGAAAAGATCACTGCAGGGGTTACAATATAAAGAAAAGCCAGCTTTTGAGAAGTACCTAGATGGCACCTTTGGAGGGTCACTGCTGTTCAAACTGAGATCAAGATCACTGGAGCTTCGGGGAAAAATTGGGAGAGATGGGGAAAAGGGATGCCAAATGTGCCACTCTGGAGTAGTGGAGACCCTGGAACATTTTCTCTTGGAATGCCCACAGTATATACCTCATAGAATAAACTTTACTGGAAGAATAATGCAGAAGTGGGGTGAAGAAACAAAGGATAGATGGCTGAAGGGGGACACGAGGGAGAGGGTAGGAATGCTTATTGAAGAAATTGAAAAAGAGGAAGTTAGGGACACTATTAAGCAGTTTATATCTGAATGCTGGGAGGAGAGGAGGGGAAGAGGGGGTGGGGTGCAGGGGGAATGATGGCCTTCTCTTATGAGGACCGCGACAAATCAGCGGCTGGCCAAAGAGTTATTATTATAAGACTGCCACACCAAGTCCTACCTGGTTTCGGAGGAGTTCAGGTTGGACGAAGTCTTGCAGAGACTGTGTAATTAACTAACTTGTATCCTCTAACTGTGCTGTGACCACACAAGCGGACGGAGAATTTTGATCAGATCGCGATTGAATAGCTATCCGATCGAAATTATCTTTCCACTTTTCTATCGACAGTACTGTAGACTTTCACAAGTCGGGTGGTTTGATTTATTGGGGTTTAATGACACTTTCAACAGCCAGGATCACATCGCATCGGGCAGGTTTTCGGGTGGAGGAAACCAGAGTATCCTGAGAGAATCGCTGAACAGCAGTGAGCAAATGTCAGACTCTCCAACTTACTTACTCTGCATAAACAGAATAAGGCCTTGTTTATACAGAACGCGAAGCGACCCGACACGGGCCTCAGCGACTTTCCCGCGCTTCGCTATACCCGTTTATACACAACGCGCAGGCACGCTTTAATCATGTTTCACACAGCATAATTAGGCAAGCGCACATAAGCGACGCAACATTTTTAGCTAGACTAGCGAAACTGAAATAACGCGTCGCATCGCCTCGCTTCGTGGCGCGTCGCTTCGCGTTCTGTATAAACAAGGCCTACGCAGCAGTTGAAGGCAAGTGGACCATCGTCGTGCCATACGCCTTAGCACACAAAGCCATCCTGCCCCCACACGGCCAGTCGGGATCTTGAAGTTGTCTTACCCAATGACACAATGCAGTTACCGCTTGTCTGTGTCGAATCGTCGCACCAGTCACATAGGAAATCTGAGAACCTTGAAGCTGAAATGCTATTTTCGTTTTTTATTCTTGATTCAGTTTCGATTCGCAATATTTTAGTAATGGAATCTCGATCCACTGGGGTGTAAGTGTGTTGCGATCCGATCCCGAACTACAACAAACATACCACATTTGTGATGACGGGCCTGTGTGTCTCTCCGTGTTGTTATGTAACGAGTTGTCGAGATACCTATTTTCTAAAATGCAACGGTATCGCCAACAGAGGCCTTGTCACAAGGGTGTATGGGAGTTCACACCCGCTCCCCCTTTTGATCATTCGTCAACTTCAAAATAGTTGGAAATTCGAAGCCCTAAATTGCAAAAAGTTCTAAATTTCAAACAGGGTGCTAGTGGTAGTTTTCCAAACATATCTAGACAAAATATGGATTTTTAGGCTGAAAAGTGGTGAAAGTCATCCAAATATTGTTTGAAAAGTAGTACAAATCCCCTAAAATTCATTTGAGGTTGGAATTTGTGACTATCAAGAGTCTAAGCTGCATCATTTACAGTCAATGGGTGTACAAATATAATTCTGCTTCTTAATCCTTTACCTGACGAATCGACCGCGTCAGCCCGCGGAATTTACAAATTCGGGAACTGAAAAAAAATGTTTTACAAAATTTCAGCAAAAACATATCTTGTAACCCCTCATTGGAACGAGGGGTTACATGATATGGTTTTGTAGAAACGTTTTAAAATAACAAAATTTGATGTTGTGTTTGTTGGTTAACCCTTTACCCAACGTATCGGCCAAAACCGGCCAGCGCTATTCTCAAAAATCACCAATTAATTTTCAAAATATTTTCATTTTTTGTCTCAAAAACATAGGTTATGACCCCTCGTTGGAACGAGCTCGTCGAGCTCGTTCCAACGAGGGGTCATAACCTATGTTTTTGAGACCAAAAATGAAAAAAATTAGTTATTCAAGAATTTTTTTTGCAAGTGTCGTCTGCTTTTCATGTTAGGTAAAGGGTTAAAGGGTTAAGACCAGAAGTATGAAAAGTCTGACAAGGAAGAGTGGGAGTACTAATGGAATGTCCCCTTTGTTGGAAGTTATGTAGTGGTAGTCGAAATTTTACCTACAAGTGGGGGTTTGTATCTAGAGGTGAATACCCCCCTCCCAACCGAGACCCCTAAGAGAACATCCCTAACTGCAAACGTCACCGTACATGATATCGGCAATAACCGATAAAACCGTCCAGCTAACATCGATAAGATTTGTAATAAAATAAGGCTACGGCGTCTCCAACTAATCCACAGAATGAAAGTATGACTTAGGGGGGGGGGGGGGGGGTCTTGGAATCTTCGACATAATGTTTGGGTTTTTTTTTATTCGTCATTGGAAATTTTGGTTTATTTGCAGATGAAGAGTTAAAGAAAATATCGTGTTCTCAACAGAATTAAATAGCTTTATTGATTAAACCAGTAAGGAGGTCGAGGCAAAGTATAGCCTCTGGTAATTCAATTTTTGAATACTTTTTTCTAACCAAAAAGTCGATTTCGATCAAGATTGAATTCCCAACTTCAAATACACTTTACGTGCTATTGGTGACGTTTATCACGAGGTAATTTTCAAAAACAGGAAGCGAAAAAAATTAAGAATCGTGTAAAAAATAAAGACGAAGACGCCAGTCATAACGAATAACATTCCAAATCCCAAGATAATAAGTTTTAATTTGAGTGCTCTGGTGGTTTTTTTTTTTAAGATTGTCACTGATTTATTTAACTATTCCCCTGATTATAGATATATTTTATTATTAGTAAGTTAGTCTTGTCTGTCGGTTGGTATCACGGTCGGCCAGTTAGTTTGTTGATTAGTCAGTCAGTCAGTCGGTCGGTCGGTAGTTCGGTAACGATTAGCCATTGTGCGGAAATATATTGATAGAATAAATAGGTGCTCGGACCGGTAATCAGATGTAAACCACGAGTAGGATAAGGGTTTTAACCACGCGGCTCTGTCGAGTGGTTAAAACCCTTATTCTACGAATGGGTTAAATCTGATTACCGGCCATAGTACATATTTGTTTTATTTATACCCTGCTCTTAATAAATAACCGACTTTGTCACTTAAAATGGAAAAAAAAACGATACTTTCTATTGCAAACACACGGGTTTGTTTTGTTTACATCTGCGCCGGTGGGCAATACTTCTGGCTGAACATGAATGCTTGATTGACAGCCAGACATCGTCAAAGTTGATTGAATGTACCTTGCTTTTTCTGTCAAATTATTATCAACGATTCTTAAATTTTATTTTAAATATTTAATTGTAGGTATTTTAACCCTTTACCCAACGCAGACGATTTCAAATTTTATTATTTTAAATATCATTTTTTAATTTTTTTTCAAAAGATTTCAACAAAACCATATCATGTGACCCCTCTTTGGAACGAGCTCGACGAGCTCGTTCCATAGAGGGGCCACATGATATGATTTTGTTGAAATTTTTCGAAAAATAATATTTTTTCACCTGCTGAATTTGCATATTACGCGGGCGGATGCGGCCGATTCTTTGGGTAAATGGTTAAACATGTTAAACATAATAAGTCATTGCACGCAGTAGATAATAACACAAAAGTCATATGTTTGAATGAAATATCGCGAAGTGTACTTACTGTAGGTGTAAAGTTTTGTAATGGAATTCCTATTAAAAACGTTTTAATCGCAGTGGAAGCTTTATACCGACAGAGGGGAGCGCGGTGGCTCAGTTGGTAGAGATGCAGGCTGCAAGCCGAGAGGTCCTCGGTTCGAATCCCACCTGCGGCAACCGCGTTGTGTCCTTGGGCAAGACACTTCATCTCCATTGCCCGCGTGGGGGCACGATGACGCCGTGTACTATGGCGTACTGCACGTCGATGGTACGCATGTCTTCAACCAATCTAACCCTGCCTGTGCTGCAGTGCGGAGTTACGATGTTGGGGAGCTGGCAGCTGCTCGTCGTTGCGCGGTGGTTCTCTCCGGGTACTCCGACTTCCTCCACCCGTAAAACTGTCACGGTCATGATTAGCCATTGTGCATAAATATGTGACCTTAAACATCAATAAATAAATAAATAATAATGCCGACAGAGGGATAAAAAGCTAAAATTCAAAATACATGCTTTTCACGGGTACTTACATTGGTGAGCATGGTATAAATATGATCTTAAAGAGTCAGTTTATGAACAAAAACACTACGGCAGTAAGGTATAACTCTTTAGTAACAGCATAACTTTGCCCCCTGCAAGCACGTTTGCCTGCATCTTGTGCATCATTCGAGACAGTCGGGGAGGTTTGGGTTTTTCAGATTCGGTTCGGCTTCAGGAAAAAAAACCTCTCGGTTTTGGTTCAGATTTTCAATGTGTTAAGGAGATCTAGTAAATAATACTTAAGGCTCCTTTACTCTAAAAAACTCCTCAATAGTTTTACGGCATCACTCACCACAAAAGCTCAGCCTGTAAGTATCTTTATTGTGTTCAGCCGTGGAGGAGTCACTTAGATCAAATAATCAGTGGCCATCCACCTGTACCAAAGTCCTTGCAAAAGATGAAAAAATGTAACTGTTCCACAGGTTGTGAGACGTCAAGGCGTAGTTGCAAAAAAAAACAACACTCACTTGTTCAAGTGCGTGTGGGAAAATAATAACTGCTGCAGTGTCAATGGAGATAATCTGGAAATCTATTTCGCATAGCGACAGAACCATTTAGCAGATCTAGAGATCATCTGCATTGACATTTCAGTAGTTATCATTTTATATTTATCATATGACTCGTTTTATTTTCACTTTGTGCTTCCAAAACATAGGTTATGACCACTCATTGGAACGAGCACGTGTCGCGCGCGTTCCAATGATGGGCCATAACCTATGGTTTGGAAGCAAAAAATGAAAAATTTTAGTCATACGAGGATGTTTTTTCAAAGTGCCGTCTGCAACTCAAGTTAGGTGATGGGTTAAAAAGTCATACTAAGTGCCTAATTTGTGCGTGTGTAGAGGCGAGACCAAATGGAAAGTTCGGACGAGTTTCATAAATATTATATGACAAAAACACTCATTCCATATCCTCTATTTATTATTTATATATGACATTGATGTATAACTGTAATTTTTAAAACATTTTATCCCCCAAATCACATTTTTTAGCTCAACTTGACAATGTCAAGTATGAGCTATTGAGGTGGGTTGCGATCCATTGTCCGTCCATACGTTTGTCCGTCCTTCTGTCCGTCCGTTTCTTTGTCCGTCAACAATTCCTTTAGCATATCCTGCAGGCCGCAGTTCTCATCCGATCAGTTCCAAATGTCATACGCGACCTTGGGGCAATGTCTAGATGAGAGCTATCAATTTTTTCCGAATTTTGTTGCAAAAGATGGCTGACAGCGGCCATCTGAGATCTGGCATATAAATTGTCAACAATTCTATTGCCACACTCCACAGGCCAAATCTCACCCGATCTTTTTCAAATTTCATATGTAGCTTTGGTGTGACGTCTAGATAGGAGCTATCAATTTTTTTCTGAAATTCGTTAAACAGCATGGCCGCTAGCAAGCATATTGGATTTGGCACATAAAGTGTCAAAAATTCCATTGGCATACCCTAAAAGCTGCATCTCTCACCCGGTCAGTTCCAAAATTCATGTGTGGTTTTCGGACAATATCCAGATGGGAGCCATTGAATTTTTCCGAATTTCGTTGTAAAACATAGCCGCCAGCAACCATCTTGGATTTGGCACATGAATTGCCTACAATTACAATAGTACATCCTACAGGTTGCATCCCTCACCCGATCTTTTTTTCAGGTTTCATATGTCGATTTGGTGTGATGTTTTTTTCTGTAGAAACGTGATTAAATTATTTGGTATTACTGGGCTTTTTATTTAATTTAGTCCCTTCTTGGACTAGTTGAGCTGCAATGTCATTGACACTTTCATCTTGCTACCATTTATTTGGAGTTTAATAGAGGCAGGCATTTACCGATTTAGTGTACAATACGATGGTAGTGTTAGTGCTTGGAACTATTTGAACAAGTCGTGATGAAATTCCAATTTTCGTACATTTTATTTACTTTTTCACAATTTTCACCCAAACATTACACTTTGTGTTCGGTGATTGGGATTTCAAATATAACATTGTACACGGTTATTGCGATCCAAGTACCACGGAAATTATTGTTGTTTGAACTCCTTTAATGAGTATTGAGCAAATTCCAATTTTCGCTGATTTTTATTGAATTGTTCAATGTTTTCACCCCAAAATAACCATTTTCTCGTGATGGGATTAATGGGGATTTTTTAAATTTCTTGGCGGTTGGGGTATAATTTGACTAATTTGACAAAAACATAATTTCCCGTTGTGAGATTTGCTTTTTAGTATGTTGTTATTTAGACATATATGCTTCGTTCAAAAGCAAAATCTTTTCTATAGCAATTTTTTGTGGGTTAAGTGTCAGATTGATTGGACTATTAGTGTATGCACGAACACAGTAAAACCGTTCGGTCGGCTTTTTGCTGGGACTTTGGTTCGGTTTTCCTGTCGGCAACGAAAACCGAAAGCGAAATAGAAAACCACAAAATCTCCCAGATCTATTAGACGAATCATACTAAATGCCACCCTCTCTTAGTCTGCACTGCTGCCCTTTTATTGAGTATTTCAGTACCTACTCCTTGATTATTTCTTCGTTGCATACATTTCAAGTGGTTTTATTGTGGAAGAAACGTAAAGTTTATTTGCTTCGATACTAGGACCCTTCGAATCACATATTTTCGATTTGATTCGAATCGAGTATATTATTCGAAATCGAATCGAACCTCGATTCGAATACAGGCGTCTTGATGTCCCGACTATTAAGATATTCCAACTAAATCATCAAGGCATATCCTCGTCGGAGGCATGCCTTGATGATGTAGCAGGAATATTACCCGGTCAGGATTTTTGGTCAAAAACAGAAACGGGTGCGAGAATTCTGTAGTTGGGTGCTACACAGGGCTAGGCGTTCGAAACCGCGAGCTCATCGTCGGTATTGCTTGGGAACTTTAAATTTGGCTTCAGCAGTGGTAGTGACTAGTGAAATTGGAATTAGCATGGATGGTGACATGGGTACGGATGTTTTTTATGTTAATATAACAGGAATTACACTCGGTCTTTATTTTCAACATTATTTATGTACAATTTCTAACTAAGCTATACGTTTTGTGAGACGACTAAGATGACTGATACCAAGCGAAATTCCAATGAAAAGATTCGAAAGAAAACGATTTCGAATCGAACCGAATAGCAACATAAAATTCGAAATTGAATGGAATCGCGAAACTTCGTAGGGCCTTATTTGATGGGCATGGAAATTTCTAGTTAGCCTTACTCCGATAAAGTTGAAATTTTAAAAAGAACGAATAAAAGCGAGTCTTATACAAAATAAATGGATGCACACAGTTTGCTGAAAAATTTTAAAACTACATGGAATCATACGACGGTAAACTCAAAACGATTTTCAAAACCTTACGCGCAATTCATATTAAGAATTCGGCTTGAGAAATATTGATTTATACCATGCTCACCTACCTGTGAAAAGCCCGGATGTTACATTTTAGCTTTTAACCCCACTATCGGTGTAAAGCTTCTGCTGCGGTTTAAACGTTTTGAATGGGAATCCCATTATAAATATTTACACCTAGTAGTACACTTCGCGATGTTTCCTTCAAACATACGATGTTTTGCGGTACAATCTACTTCGTGCAATGACTTAAGTTTAACATATTTAAAATAAAATTTAAGAATCGTTAATAATAATTTGACTGACAAAGCAAGGTAAATTCAATAAACTTTGTCGATGTGTCTGGCTGTCAATCAAGCATTCACGTGCAGTCGGAAGTACTGCCCACGGGCACAGATGTACACAAAACAAACCCATGTGTTTGCGATAGAAAGTATCTTTTTTCTCCATTTTAAGTGAAAAGGTCGATTATTTATTAAGCACATTGTATATATGAAACAAATAGGTACTAGGGCCGGTAATCAGATTTAATCCACTCGTCGAATAAGGGTTTTAACCACGCTGCAGAGCCTCGTGGTTAAAACCCTTATCCTACTCGTGGTTTAAATATGATTACCGACCCTAGTACCTATTTATTCTATATATTATAGGAAAATTTCGAACATTTTCACTGAGTAAAAGAAAAGATGGAGCTCGGGAAGGTACACAAGTACTGGTGCGCTTCCCCACAGTGAGTAGCTGGGGCAAGCTCTCAAGTAGCCATTTAAATTATGTAAGGAACTTGACGCTGCTATGGATTGGAGCAATAGTATATCACCTATGTTTAGGTTCGTTTTTTTCCAACCATCTGAAATATTCTGTCTGATTGAATCTAAATACCACAAACATTATTTTTTTTTTTTTGAATGAACGCAAGAAATGTTTCTCAGTCGAGACTCAGTTTGACCAATTTGTATTGATTTTATCTGTTAGACATATTTGTTTCCAAAATAATTATGATCGAAAGCTCATCACTCCTGTAGTCCATGTGTCAATATCTTGATGTTTTCAAGACGAATAAAATATTAATTGATTGAAATGTCTGTAAGTAGAACAGGAAAGAATATCTCTGTATCTTTGCTAGTCAAGTGACTACACTTTAAAAAGGCGATAATTTGTGCGCAACTCCACTGGAGTTGATTTACAAAGAGCCCCGAGTTGCGTCGAATTCTCTACAGAATTTGACTGTTGGCCTGACAGATTGTAGCTGCTTAGCATGGTGCGCTTCTCCGTCGTATTTGGTTCACTGTGTTTGGTTCGCGAGAAAGTCTCTGTCTGTTGTCGTCTCAAGTAGGATTTTAACCCCAATGTCGACTCCTGGCACTCAGTTATTGTTTATCTTAATATTCATTCCCCGAAGACGGGATTTGCACGGCCCTGCGGCTCCCGGTTCTGAAAGTCAATAACAATACCTGGGAAATTCATAAACCATGGTATCAATGGTTGCATATTATAGTTTATGAGATTATATCGACTATAAACTTCTTCCTAGAACAGCTTCGCTGTTGGCCCTATGGTTTAAACTCGCAAACGGTTCCCAGGTTACCGGTTCTGAAAATCAGTCGTAATGCCCGGGAAAGTCAAAGACCAGAATCGGAAATCAAAGGTTGCGTTTCGCAACCTTTGATTCCCGGTTCCATCCTATGAATTACACAGGTATTGGGACTGGTATTCAGAAACGAGAACCGGAATATTCCCGGTGTCGTGACTGATTTTCAAAATGAGAACCGGAAAATTCTCCTTCCCAGGATTAAACACCAATGTTATCTCAATCGCTGTTCCTGAAGCAACATTATTATTTTGTTTTGTACAGTTATTATAAATAAACAGTGTTTGAACTAAATCCACTGTAACAAACATAGGTAACACTCCTGATTCATTGATATTGATATAAACTGGTGCACACCAAAGCCAAACTTTCAACAGCGAGTAAAACAAAAATGCTTATCAATGGCGTATTCAAAACTGTGAAATACAGTACTCAGGTGTTAGAGTCTGTTTACTATCAACAACGCTTGAAGCAAGAAAATCAAAGAGAAGTTGTTTTCGGGCGTAAAAAATGTTAGTGTGCAGTGAGTAGATAGTTCAGAAAGTCTCTTGCATATTCCGATTTTATAAAAAAGGGATATTAACCCTTTCATCCCTGACGCATTTGCAGGGCGTTCTGTAAACAGTTTAATCACACCACCACTTCAGAATTATCAGACTAGATTACTGCAGATCCTGACTACTTATTTAGTAATATGTAGTTTGGGGACGCGGTGGCTGGTTGGTTAAAGCAACTTGAGGTTGAAAGGTCGACGATTCGAACCTGACTCGGCCTACATGCGTTGTGTCTTTGAGAAAGATACTTCATCCGGATTACCTATGTGGGTGCACGGTGGTCTTGTGTGTTTAGGCGTAGTGCACGTCGACGGTACTGTTGCTTTCAACCGATGCTAACCTTGCTAGTGCCGGACTAGCAAGTGGGAGACTCAGACAATTACTCGCCGTTGCTGGGTGGTTCTCTCCGTGTACTCCTGCTGCCTCCATCCGTAAAACTGTAGGACCCGATATAACCCTGGCTGTTGATAGTTTCGTTAAGCCCTGTGATAAGCAAACAATATTGTGTCGCCTTCTCTCCGCTGCCATTTTTTTACGGAAAAGATTATGCTTATAAGAATTGAAATGAATTATCTATCGCTTTATCGGAGTATGAATGTGGATGGGCATGTTAAGTTTTGTATGATGTCTTGACCTGAACATGCTCAGGGCGTAATGGAAAATGAGAATTTTAAGCTTTTATAGGTTACACCCATTTAAATATATCTTACCTCCTACAAGTATCTGGGAATTTCATTGGTTCAAGGGCGTCGCATGCAGACTGCAAATAAAACCATATACTGCCTGTCAACATCAATATACCCAGACAGCTATGGGTAATCTCCCCTTTGTTCATTGATTATTCAAAATGGCGGCAGCCGATAAACGCTTCAAGTTGAAGGATTGAGTGTTGGAAGCCCATATTTGGTCTGAAGTGCAGGTTAGGCAACTTAAAAGGCTTCATATTCTGTGGATGTGTGTCATGTTACCTTCGAAATGAAACTGTTTGGTATGTATGAATTTGCCTTGTTACAATTTATGGGAGAGTGCCTACAGGCACTCTCCCATAAATTGTAACAAGGCAAAGGCACGTGAACACATTGTGAGAATTCTCTCATTTAATTTTGATCGCTGTTGTTATTAGTTCCGTGCATCGATGCAGCAGTCGGTAAGATATATTCGTTACACAGTTTGTTGTGCCCTAATATGGTATATATGGTGTCAGTTAATTCCATATTGGACTCGAGCTTCGCTCTCGTCCAATATGAAATTAACTAACACCGTATATACCATATCAGGCCACCAACAAACTGTGTAACTAATAGTATTGCCGGGGGCGCGGTGGCTCAGTTGGTAGAGGTGCAGGCTGCAAGCCGAGAGGTCCTCGGTTCGAATCCCACCTGCGGCAACCGCGTTGTGTCCTTGAGCAAGAAACTTCACCCCGATTGCCTACATGGGGGCACGATGACGCTGTGTACTGAGGCGTACTGCACGTCGATGGTGCGCATGTCTTTAACCAATCTAACCCTGCCTGTGCTGCGGTGCAGAGTTCAGAGTTACGATGTTGGAGAGCTGACAGCTGTTCGTCTTTGCTCGGTGGTTCTCTCCGGGTACTCCAGCTTCCTCCACCCGTAAAACTGTCACGGTCATGATTAGCCATTGTGCATAAGTATGTGACCTTAGACAATAAATAAATAAACAAATAGTATTGCCGCCGTGGAATAGTCAAAATCCAAGCGTGGGCAGTGTTGCTCACGGGCGCTTTTCTCAGTTAAGTAGTCAGTAGTTTTCAGCAAATATTCAATTAAGAAAGCACCGGGTACGACCAGGTGTTTCTTTCATTGAAAATTTGAGAGCGTTTCCATTGTTTTATGACGGTGTTTCACTGTTAACGCATGCGTGGAAATACTGCCCACGTGTGGATTTTGGACCTTTCCACGAGGATCGTACCAACTACGGGAACAAAGCACGTCGATATTGGAATATTGCGGTTCCTGTGAAAACGTTTACTTCAGATTCGAACTTATTAAAAAAATCTCTTTAATTTCTGTTCAGTTTTGGGAATATTTCCTATTAATTAGAACAACACCGATAACATTCTATTTTCATAGGCTGTGGTTTTGAATGTAATGTTGAATGACAATGTTGAGGAACTTTCTTCAAGGCAGAACCATAGCACATTACATTATTGTTATTAGCATCTGTAAGACGTACCTTGGCTCTGAGAAAAAGGTGTAAATCCTACTAGTAGTCACCCCACCCCACACCCAAACAAAATTTTTTGACTCGTCTGGCAGTACTGTTGCCCAATAGCTAAGATATTCAAAGACGTCTGTGTCGGCTTAATACTGTTACAGCTGTTGCTAGTTTGGTGGTATGTTAGTCTGATCAGCTCCATTAATTTATCATTGCAATTGGCAGTGGCGTGATAAAAGGCGTGGCAGACTGCCACGCCTTTTACCTCACCATTGCCAATTATTGTGACAAACTTCGGTGATTGTAGACCACTTGTTGAATAGCTCGCTGTAAAACGTTGTTACGAATGTGGATTAAAAAGTAGATAGCCGGGCTGAATCAATATTCTTTTCACATTTCTTTACAATATAATCTGCCCGAACTTCAAAACGCCCATTCCAGCTATACTACAGCGTTATACTTTCATCTCTGTAGAATTATTCTGTGCAATATCTCCCCAAAATGAGTCCCTTGATCGTTGACCCCCGGCAAGAAACCTACAGGACTGAACATTTCTAGACAGCTTTTTCACCCGGTTTTAAGGGAATCCTCTAGATTTCATCTGGAGTAATATGATTCAGGCTGTGGCATGTGTCTAATACTTAGATGCAGAATCAAACTGCAAATCAAGTGGAAGAACCCTAGTTCACCTCCAATAAGATACCCCAAGAAGGTGGGGCCTATTGGAAAAAATGTTGGCGTCGGTGTTCAGGGATAGCAAGGATGCAATCATAATTGAATATCTGAATAAAGGTCACACCATGTTGTGCCACAAAATTATGGCAGTTGGAAAAGACTATCGCAGAAAAATTGCTTAGATAACTCCGAGCAGGGGTGCTTCTGTTTAGGATAGTATCACTTTACGAGTGTCAGTTGATGCAGGAACAAAATGTGGCTTTGAAATTCCACCCTCATACCTTTTACTCTCCAGGTCTTTCACCCTCCTACTTCTGTCTCTTCCCAACATTCAAATCACACCTGTAAGCGAGCGCTTTTGCTCCTGATAGGAAGGTCTTTCGTGATGTCCAGGCCTTCTTCTATAGTTAAAACGAACACTTCTTCAGACAGGGAACTACTATGCTGGAGCATCGCTGTAATACGTGTATTGTCTTGGGAGATTATAATAAAAAGCTTTTTTATTCAGCAGGGCTATCTATGTGATGCCACGAGCCTTTGATCCATCCTCGCATGTGAACGTTAGCTCCTTCCCCCACATTCATGGTGGGAGAAACATGGGTCACATCCCTAAAATATCAAACGATAGTTACGGCCTTGTTTGGGAGCCTAAGTTGGTATTGTGTAGCAGATATTTACGGCGGTGTCACGATATTAACCACCAATGAACCACCATATCGTTTAGCAACGGCACATACAATACTATGGGTTTTACTGATTTTCCAAAATCTCGCTATTAATGTTATTCAACTTAATACCGGTTTTAACGTTTTAACCAGTTAACCGGTATATCGACCAGCGCTGCAAGGTCGATCGGCTGAATTCTCGTTTCGTGACTTGCGCATTGTGGAAAGTAATTTTCCGAATTGACGTTCCATTTCCATTTCTGGTATATTTGGGTGGTTATCTTCTCTCTCCGTGGGCTACTGGAAGAAAGCTCCTCGTATTCACGTATTTGCATTCTTCTTTGTGTTGACTGAAAATCGTTTGAAATGTGGCCTCGCTTTATCAACTCTAACATGAAATTATCTCTGCAAGAGTGCGTGCGCTTGGTTGTCGATCTGTGGACGTTCCATTTTCTGTTTAACAAATGTAATTGACAGCTGATATAAATCAGCATTTAATCATAGTGATTAAATCAACAACGGAGTTGATTAAAACTCTAATCGCTATTGACGATGCATTGTGCACGCTATCCCCTTCTGTTCAAAAATCAAATTTATACTACACTTCGTTCAACGTTATTACGCGGAACGCAAAATTATTTTCATTATGAATCTACGTTCTTTGAATGGAATGAAGAGTGGTATCTTTGCGAAATGGTAACATTTTTATTCCAGTCGTATGTTTGTCCCTCTATACGCGAAACTTAAATTAATTGCAACCAGCACATCCTTTTATAATACAGCTGAGAATTTAACCCTTTACCTAACGTAACGGCCAAAACCGGCCAGCGCTATTCACAAAAATCGCCAATTAATTTTCATTATTTTTTTCATTTTTTGTCTCAAAAACGTAGGTTATGACCCCTCGTTGAAACGAGCTCGTGGAGCTCGTTCCAACAAGGGGTCATAACCTATGTTTTTGAGACAAAAAATGAAAAAAATTAGTAATTCAAGAACTATTTTTGCAAGTGTCGTTAGGTAAAGGGTTAACCGATTTAGTCTTGTCTGACAGACTCTGTCAGACAAGATTGAACTGATTAGTTAAACTTAAAGTTGCAAAAGGGCTAAGATTGCTGCTTTAAATTTATATATTTCTACATCCGTTTATAGAGGGTTAACATGCGATACATATTGTCTCCTGAGTTCCAATGTGTTCTATGTGCCAGTAGGCACATAAAACACATTGGAACTCAGGGGACGATATGCTGTAGAATGGCGTGTATTTGGAAAGTGGGACGAATCTGGCAAGTACGTCGGGGAAAGGGTACGAACGGTTATTATTGCGAAATAACACCCCGACGTACTTGTTGAATTCGCCCCTCTGCCCGAACTCCAACAGTGGGTCGAATTAACTAGGTACGCCGGAATGAGGGAATGTCATTTATGATTCTGCCAAGTTCATCCCATTTTTCATTTCTTGGTACTGGGTAAAAAATTACAACACCACTTAACACTTCCGGTCTGTAGTTTCCTCCTGAAGTACACATTTTGTGAACAAGCAGTATAAGAACACAATCTTCAACAAACTGGACTCCGTGTCGAACATAGCTGGGCTCACCTGGAATGTCGTTCATGGTTTTATGCTTCAGCAAGGACTATGAGAGTTATTAGTTGTGTCTAGTGAAGGCTCCAAAAATTGTATTAACGCTTCTCCCTGACCTAATGGGCACATCTTAGACGAACAGGACTCCGTGTCGAACATAGACGTCATCACCTGGAATGTCGATCATTATTTTTATATTTCGGCAAGGAATATCAGAGTTATTAGTCCTTTTGCGCTTATCATTTACAATGACAGGCAAACTGGCTCTAAAAGGTGTATTAACGCTTCTACCTGACCATATGTGGGCCGCAGCTACGAGTAAGTCTTCAAATTAAATAATAATATAACGTTTGGAGGGTTGTTTCGCTTGTTATTTTTTAACCCGTTACCTAACGTGAAAAGCAGACGACTCTTGCAAAAAAAATTCTTGAATAACTAATCTTTTTCATTGTTTGTCTCAAAAACATTGGTTATGACCCCTATGTTTTTGAGACAAAAAAATGAAAAAAATAATGAAAATTAATTGGCGATTTTTTAGAATAGCGTTGGCCAGTTTTGGCCGTTATGTTGGGTAAAGGGTTAAAGAAGTATATTGAGTTAGGTTACAAGTTCGAAATTACCGTAAACAACCCTACAACATTGTCGGAAAATTTTAACCATCGCCCCACTATGCCGGAACACTTTAGGATTCTAGCTTCGGGCCTGACCTTATTGGATGGCTCCCGTGGTGGTAACTTCATGATATGGCTTCACGCTTCGCAACTACTGCGTTGGGCCTATTTAGCGTATAAGGAGTGTGACTCACTCCACATAGGGGACAGATACATACTTTTCCTATCCTACAAGGCGGTACATAGACAGCAACAGCAACGCTAAAATAAATGCTGTCAGAGTGTGTTGTGACACCTCGAAATCATCCCGGCCCAGGATTTGTTTAGTGGCAAATCCACTTCGTGAATGTTATAGTGGTGGATTGTACTCTACACACTGAAAGTACATACAACCTAACTAGCACGACAAGGAGACGAAACTTTCGTGGAAGACTTGAAAGTTTCAGATGGAATAAAGGTGCTTTGGTCACCAGCCGAGAGACTTTCGTTCGGTGCGTTCCGCCCTGCAGAACTAAACCAAACTACACACAATACTCGGTCAATGGCATGCCCTTAACGGGATATGCGTGTTTGCCGAGAATATACAAGGCTAGTGCAGAACACATGGGATACTCGTTATTATCTATCAAACCACTAGTCTGATTAGAGTACGTAAGATACGTTCTCGCTGATATCAAGTCAAGCACACAAGGTTGTTTCAAATGATACGTTCTTATCGGGAAAGTGTTATTGAAAATAATAAATGAGTACATTGTACTGGGGGATAAGGCAATGCTTTGCCATAAATTTGCAATTATTGCTTGGGTGGAATCTCCACTCTACGGGTGATTTAGTGATAATACACTCTCCACGTACTTACCTACAAATACATTTCCGAAACCCCGAGTTGTGAACCATAATCTCACCTAACTGGTATTTCAACTACTTCATTAGGGTATGGCTTTGATTTCGCCTGTTCTGTACTAGCTTTGCGTATCCTCGGTTAACTTACACCCCTTTGTTAGAGGCCAGATGATGTCAGCGCGGTTAGCGTGGCTTAGTAAAGGTTAACCAGGCTTTTGATGGCGCAGAAGCTCTCTGGTAAGGTATTCAACCACATCTAGATCATTTCTAATGCAACCCTGGGACCTTTTTGTATTCTACAGCACTCACAAAAAATGACAAAAGACATTTCGCTAATTTCCCATAAGTTACAGTATGCAGGTTGAAATGTTACATTTTAATCAGACAAGTGTTATCGACAATTTTCTTTTTTTACCCGGATATCTAGTTTGAGGCCTTCAATTGGAACGAATTCGTCGAGGCCGTTGCCCTGATGTATTATTAGCAGTATAATGGGAATTTTTTTTAAAAAAATAAAACTTGAATGGTCATGGCACTATGTAAAGGATAAAAGGCTGGCTGCGGTCTTTCTTTGGAAATATAAGCTTTGCTTTTATTTGAATAAATAATGCGTGAGTTTACTGGTGCGTGTGAGTGGACGAGAATAAAAAAATACCGATTTCACTTGACAATAGTAATTTGCTGATTGTGGCCTCTCTACTTAACAGGCATGGAAAAGATATAAGTACATTGACGCAATGCCGAGATAAATATTTCCCATCAAGGAATGATTGAGCGTGCCTGGCACATGTCTTTGCACACTGTCACAATTTTTATTCTTGTACAACGAGAGTGAAATGTAACTATCAAATGCCTAACGTAAGTGACTGTGGGTAGATTCGAATTTACTGCCTCATGATCAAAGTGTGGCAAGCTCACTAATAACTAGGGAATGGGCACCAGTAAAACCATGTACACAGTGTAAGATACATACTTTATCGTTTGTTTGTATTATCTGTATTTGTTTCGTGTTTGTTGTGTAATTTACTCAGCTCTTCCAGTCGGAGGAAATAAAGGTGTATATATATTAAAACGGTAAGTATTTCCGAAATGAAAACAAGGAATGTCCGTAAACAGACAATGTCATGAACAACAAATTGTTTGGGAAAATCCGTAATGATTTAACCCTTTACCCAACGCAGACGATTTCAAAATTTATTATTTTAATTACCATTTTTTCAATTTTTAAAAAAAAATTCCAACAAAACCATATCATGTGACCCCTCTTTGGAACGAGCTCGACGAGCTCGTTCCAAAGAGGGGTCACATGATATGGTTTTCTTGAAATTTTTCGAAAAATAATATTTTTTCAGCTGCTGAATTTGCAAATTACGCGTGAGGATGCGGGCGGATGCGGGTGATTCATTGGGTAAAGGGCCGTTCACTCAAGATATCACGATTGTTATTTTAATTATTACTTTTTCAACTTTTTCATAAAGTTTCATCAAAACCATATTATGTGATCACCTGCAGGTGAATTTTTTTTTTAAAATCAACAAAACCATACCGTGTGACCCTCTCATTGGTGCGCGCTCGCCGAGCGCTTTCCAATGAGAGGGTCACACGATATGGTTTTGCTAAATTTTTAAAAAACAAATTCAACTGCTCAATTTGTAAGTTATACGGGTGGATGCTGCAGATTTGTTAGGTGAGGAGATAACCATTCAGTCTAACAAACGCTTCAAACCGTTGTTGACCTACTTGGTGCTGTGTGTAAATTCTATTGACTCAATTAGTACTTATATTCGTGGCATCAGAAACGTAAACAGACGATAGCCTCTCACTTCCTTTTTCAAAACGTTTTGCAATTTTCAGTCGTGCTTTGTGGAAGCCTTTCTGTCAGGTAGCCCTTGTAACTGTTTGTCATTCTTGACATATCATATCCTGCTACGGCCCATCATCTTCTAGACGTTGAAGATTTACCTGTCAACTTCACTGCACCACAGCCATGCACCACCATGTTCTTTCAAGAGAGAGTTTATGATTTAGCATGATATACCGTCATAGATGAAATGGGACGAGATGTTTGGTGTATTACAGCCCACCCCCACCCCACACACACTGACACCACTACTAGAGTTTCATAAATAGAGTACTGCTGTCACAAACGCTCAGAGAAGGTCGACCAGCCTGGAGTCAATACTATAAAACTTTTACAATTTTATTTTCTAGAATTATATTATTGTAACTGACTAAAATGAATCATTAGCATTTTGAAAGTTGTGGCAATTTGCCAGCTGGCAAATTGCCATATCTTTGAAAATGCTAATGGTTCATTTCAGCCCATTTAAAGTCATAACTAGGCAATATAATTCTAGAATCTTCAATTGTAAAAGTTTTATACTATTGGTTCCAGGATCGCAATTGAAAAATGTTACCGTGATTTGATGTGCGTGACTGGTTCTAGCATGTGAGTGGGTGTCGCCTGGAGGCAGTTTACTCACTTGAAACAGCAACAGCAGCACAATTGTTCGTCGAGCAGTCTCCGAGTTTAATCCATTCTCGCAGAATCCTGGATGCAAACATTTCAGTATGCAATCCACAAACGAGGAATGTGATTCCGGAATCCTCCAGAGAACTGCCTTATCGATAGCAAAGACTGACTGGTTCGTTGGAATGTGATTTGTTCTCAGGTTTGAAAATACCAAAACCAAAACGATGTGTGCTAACCGCTCTGTTGTGACTCAAAAAACGTTTTCCCTGCGCAATGTTGCATAACAGAATGTCCCCCATAGAGGGAACGATGGATTTTGTGCACACCACTATCACTATTGGCAAATTGATAGGTTATACTATCGGTTAAATGTGACTACTTCGATATGTGGAGTGTCATACAAATTATATGTATATGTTAAACCACGGAACGAGATTAGTTCTTGTCGGTTCTGCGTGCAAAGGCTGGCTTAATAAAACGCTAATCCAACCAGCTAAGAGATGAAGAGGTGGGAACACGGTTTCTCATTTACGTGGTAAACTTCATTTTATGTATATATTTTGGTTCATAAAGTTCAAATATTTTCCCATAATACAGTACAGTCGCCGTGGATTGGTCGTAATCCACGCGTGGGCAGTGATGTCCACGCATGCGTTGACCAGGTAATAAAAGTCATTATCAGCAAAATTTTAATTAATAAAGCACCGGGTTGTACCCGATGTTTCATTAACCCTTACAAACGTAACGGACAAAACCGGCCAGAGCTATTCACAAAAATCGCCAATTAATTTTCATTATTTTTTTCATTTTTTTGTCTCACAAACATAGGTTATGACCCCTCTTTGGAACGAGCTCATCGAGCTCGTTCCAAAGAGGGGTCACAATCTATGTGTTTGAGACAAAATATAAAATAAATTAGTTATTCAGGAATTTTGTTTGCAAGCGTCGTCGGCTTTTCTGGTTAGGTAAAGGGTTAATTAAATTTGTATGATTATTCCAAATATTTGTGTTCGGAGTCTAATATTATTGCATCCGTGAAAATATTGCCCACCCATGGAAAGTGACCAATACAGAATCATGTGACAGGGGTGGTTCTGGGGAGATTAAAAGTGCAAATGCCTTCTTCCCCAAATCACCGAATCGATTGACACGTTCGTTAATGACACTTGAGGACTATGGTGAAAGAGCATTCAAATTCTTGCCTTTCACGAACAATAATAAAAGGGAAAGACATTGGGGGCTGTATCGAAAATACGAATAAAGCAAAATTCTTAACGGAGAGAGTATGCTTATCGAAAAGACAGCTGGTGATGAGAATTTGCATTGGAGATGGCATCTTGTTCCAATTAAGGGATGATAGATTACAGAGGGCTTTGATAACTTTTTTTCTGGTTAGAAAATTGGCTTGAGGCTTTAACATTGTCGACTGAAGTTATGAGGAATTGCCGGGAAGGGAATTATTTATTTATAAAATATTTATTTATTTATTGGTGTTTAACGACACTTTCAACAATCAGTGTCACCTCGTATCGGAGGGAAGGGCATTAAAAGAGTCTCTCAACATGGAACATTTTAAAATGGATTCAAAAAATGAGGTATAATTTCTGTAACTTTAACAATTAGCGATCACTTTTTCTATTTTCAAAATAGTGTTAACACATCGTCAGCCAAGTAAAAGAAAGTAAAAGAATTTCACTACATTCAGGACTTGGGACCCAAATCTTTTATTAGGTTTCAGCTTGTTCATTTTGTAGGTACGGGACATGGTGCGCGCAGATATAGCCCAAGGGTCACAGTGATATCTTTTAACATCAAGCTCAACGTCAACCTCTAGCTACAGTATAAGATTTAATAATTTAATTTACTTTAATGATATCCAGTTTGCTTGCACATGATAGGTCGAGATGAGTTTTGGATAACTCGATGAATGTATTTCTTGGCGTATGAATATTTTTGCTTTGTTCCGACCCAATTGCGATAAAGCGACAAATAATTCATTTCATTTCTTATTTAAGTCAACGGTTGAGAAATAAGAAGAAAATTTTACTTTAAACTTCAATTGAATACAACTACTTATTGATTCAGGCAGTCAAAAACCATTCCACTGACACTGTTGGTGTTATTAACCCTTTACCTAACGAATCGCCCGCATCCACCCGCGTAATATGCAAATTCGACAGTTGAAAAAATTAAATTTTTCAAAATATTTCAACAAAACCATATCATGTGACCCCTCATTGGAACGAGCTCATTGAGCTCGTTCCAATGAAGGGTCACATGATATGGTTTTGTTAACATTTTTTGAAAAAATTTTAAAAAATGATATTTAAAATAATAAATTTTGATATCTTCTGAGTTGGGTAAAGGGTTAAATATATATTTTTGTGTTCTAATTAGTAGGTCTTGCCGCTTCAGAACACTACTGCGTTAGATCAATGCTGTATGTTGAATACAAAACAATTTCAGTTTTTGTGCGTATTATTGTTAACATCACATTCTTATATAAGTTCTAGGACTCCTCCAATAGAGGGCAGTTCAAGAGATAATCTCAGGATCAATTATCAATAACCAGGGGCACTATCTCGAGAACGGTCCACCGTTTAAGAAAGTCTTCCGTCATTCGCATTTTCGATTGTAAATCGGTTCAACTATATTTGTTCTACGCAGTCGTTGACATAACATAATACCAACCCCCTCCTGTCTGAGTGCACCTGAATAAAAGTGCCCCAGTATAACCCAATTCATACCTAGAGCTTCCGTCATCACACAAATGAAATGTTTGGATGTGATACAGTGTTTGAAATGGCTCACAGTATTTCCAAAGCTATAGTTAGCCACACAACAAGGTTGATCTCGCTCCAGAATAGATCATGCCATTTAAGTTGGTCAGTGTCTATTATTTGTGCTATTGTTGGTCAGTGTCAATTATGTATCCTATTGGATAGGAATTGGAAATGAATTATGTCGTGTATTTTGTTGTAAATTTTAAGATCCTTGTTAAAAAACGGGAACATGATCGGCCAGAAGGTCAGCTGAACGAAAGGTTAGCCAAATTGGACTCAAGTAACCTGCATGTACGTTAGCGCCGGCTACAGTTTTTCGTGTCTTGATAACAAACTAATATATTATATTGTCAATGTTTTGTGGTAACTTTGCAACTGCTTCCTGGATGGTTGTATTCGAACATGCCTGAAGTGGACCAAGTCTAATCACGGAACGTTATCCATACTCCAATGGCAAAACTTTCAAGTGTATAATCTCATTTCGGAAAAAAAACCCGATGTGTTTTCTTTTCTTCCGAAGAATATAATCACGAGATTTTTTTATTCAGCGTTACCTCAGCAGGTTCATAATAATTATTCACTGATATTAAGAGGAAGTGAGGAAGATCGCATGCTTGAAATTTATTTCTATAGCTCTTGTCACCTACTGACACTAATTGCTTGAATTAACATGTATGAAGATAAAATCCGATAAGTAACTGTCAGACAGGTCAACAATGCTATAAATCAGTCAATATGTATTATTGCTTCATCCATTCAGGGAAGAAAGAGCACCTTCAAGTGAGGAAGCTTGGTCAAAGATGCAACTGTTCCCAATATGTGTTAGAATTGTTGAACCAGATTGCCGTCTTGTGTAAAAGTGAACCAGAGACAAAGGTTTGGCATCCTCGGAATTATATGGAACAAAGTTTTTTTTTTAATTCTGAAAATTCCTTATCTGGTAGAGTACTAAATTATTTTTGGTTCTTAAACATTTTTGTGTATTTTGTCCTTGTTACAATTTATGGGAGAGTGCCTACAGTAGGCACTCTCCCATAAATTGCAACAAGTCAAATCCTAACAGATAAAATAATATCACTTCAAAGACAATATGAAACACATCCTGAGAATATGAAGTCTTTAAATTGCAGTAGCGATACTAAAGAATAAAGCCCAAATATGGGCTTCCAGCACTCTGCCAGTTAAAATGAAGAGTGCAGTGGATTGTTATCTGTGAGAAATCTAAAATGATTTGACGATGATAATAGTTTGGAGTGATGTCACATCTCTTTTTATTTCAATAACAAATGTTTATTATGTTTTGTTATGTGCCTTTTATTAACCATTTACATTACGCAGGGGGAATATTCGCCCATCATTAGTCATAAAAATCACCATTCGAATTGTATAATTTGTTTAAATTTTTCACTCAAGAACATAGCTAAGGACCCCTCATTGGTACGAGCTCGTTGCACTGAAGGCTCATAAGCTATGTTTAGGGGGAAAAGAATGAAAATTTTTGGTTATTCAAGAAATGTTGAGGCATTAATGTCTTAAAGGGATGAGTATTATTGCCTAAAAATAGAGTTTATAGGTGTTTCTTCTCTTGTATGAGATCAGGCCCATATAAGTTCTGGATGTTGATTACAGGTGACTAATTTTTTTTTCCGCTAGCCTATGAATTATCGCAAATTATCTAAAAAATATTTCTCGATACCCATCGACTCGATGGATATCGAGGAATATCCCTCAGTATTTCCCTAAATGACGTCACACTACGCCGCATCACGTCGCCTTGAAGGAACGATCAGATGATCTTTGTTATTGTTTTGAAACGTACGCATTTGGGATCGAATTGGGTTGAATATTGTACAATAAAATGTCTCGTAGCATATAATAAAAAAGAAATTCTACTCTATTTTAGTCAGTATCTGGAATTACCTCATGAGTGTGGACTTGAAAGTTTTATTTTTCACGAGCGTTTGCGTGAGTGAAAAATAATATTTTCAGGTCCACATGATGAATTTTTTCAGTAGCTTCCAAAATGACGTTACGCTTCGACGCATGACGTCGCCTTGAACGTCGCTTTGAAGGAATGGTCAGCAGCTTTTTGTTATTGTCTTGAAACTGTTTGCAGTCGAATTGGGATGAATATTGCGCAGTAAAATGTCACGTGGCATATAATAAAAATAAAATCGACGCTGTTTTAGTGTGGTACCTGCAAGCGCTCGCGAAAAATAAAACTTTCAGGTCCACACTCATAAGATAATTCCCGATATTCATTAACCCTTTACCTAACGTGAAAAGCAGACGACACTTGCAAGAAAAAATCTTGAATAACTAATTTTTTTCATTTTTTGTCTCAAAAACATAGGTTATGACCCCTCGTTGGAACGAGCTCGACGAGCTCGTTCCAACGAGGGGTCATAACCTATGTTTTTGAGACAAAAAATGAAAAAGATAGTGAAAATTAATTGGCGATTTTTGAGAATAGCGCTGGCCGGTTTTGGCCGTTACGTTGGGTAAAGGGTTAAAACAGCGTAGATATCATTTATATATTTCTGCAGTTTATTTTGATTATTATTTTAATTCTATGTTGATCTGAAGATGAGTGACGCACAAGAATTTTCACACCCTACAGAAAGTGTGTATTATAGTTGATTTGTTTGACGAGATTCTGTAAACTTACATCTGAATTACATCACACGCGCCTGTCGTTCTGTGTTTATTACACGCCTTCACGCCTATAAAAAAACAATTATTAGAAGGACACTCAGCAATTCATTTGACAACCATCATGTGCTGTACAATATATAACTGTTTTTTCTTTGTACCATTGTAACTTGACTCCATGAAAATGAAAATAAGTTAGAAAAATAAATCATATCATATCATCATCAACGAGTTATTTCGTAATCGGTTCAGTTTCGGGTTTTCAATCCTCTGCTAATATTTACAAACACATGTGCGATTTTCGGGGAATTCCCGTCGGCAGATTTATAAATAGACAAAACATGTGGTTACGTACGTGTGTGCTATCGTAGTACATGCATATTGGAACAAGTTCTATTCAATTTGTTATCAGTATATAGCTAATAATGATTGTTTGAAATCTCCCTTCTGAACTTTAGAAGTAATTTTTTTCACAAAGATGTTTTTATTTAGTTTGTCTTTGCGATAGCTTATTTGAACGCAATCGCTTCGTTTAAACTACACGACTTCCGTGATTGGAGGTCAAACGAAAATTTAAAGTAGGCGGAGTTATGTTAAGTTTTGACAGATTACGTGATCGTCCAAAAATAGTGCGTCAACGATTTTGTTCGGCACATGTGTGCGGAATGGATTTTCATTTTTCGCATGGTTTAGTGTTGTTGTAGATGGGGATTTCATAGAATAGGTGTGTAATAAATAAATATATCCAACCCAGTAACTGGTATAGACCTGGACGGAACACTATCATAATATGTTAAGAATCAGGTGGTTCATGAGCTGGAATTTGGAGGTTCCAGACGTACTACTCTGCTTTCAAGTATGTCGATTCTCTCCCACCTTGAGAGCGGTCGTGTTCCAAACAAAAGAGTCCGTTCTGTAGGGATTTAACCTTTTCCCCAAAGCAAACGATGTGAAATCTTGTTAGTTTTTCATTTTTGTCAAAGCATATCGATGAAACCATAGCATGTGGCATCTCATTGGAACGATCTCTACGAGCTCGTGCCAATGAGGTGTCACATGATATGGGTTTGTTGTGATGATTCTGTGAAAAAATATTTGCTCAATTTGTAAATTACGGGGCGGATGTGGTCGATTCATTAGGTTACTGGGTTAACCCTTTACCCAACGTAACGGCCAAAACCGGCCAGCGCTATTCTCAAAAATCGCCAATTAATTTTCAAAATATTTTCATTTTTTGTCTCAAAAACATAGGTTATGACCCCTCGTTGGAACGAGCTCGTCGAGCTCGTTCCAACGAGGGGTCATAACCTATGTTTTTGAGACAAAAAATGAAAAAAATTAGTTATTCAAGAATTTTTTTTGCAAGTGTCGTCTGCTTTTCATGTTAGGTAAAGGGTTAAAGGCAGTATGTGTGAGTTTAAATTGCCAGTTTAGTCCCATAGACATACACATAATTTAATAATGTGTCAAGTACTAAATACGACGGAAGTTCTCATTTCAAACCTAATTTGAAGAATTGAACTTTGTGCTGTATGGCAGCCAATAGCGATACAATAAAAATTGAGCGTTCAACGAAACAGAGTCTCCCCATGTCTGTTAACTTAATTTTCGGTCCACTCCACCAATGCGTTGATTCTTTTGAATTCTCGAGAAGACTTTATGACATTTATCACAATGTCATACTCAGACAAATCCAAGTACTCTCACAACATCTTCGTCAAGCTTCTTTGTTTTGGTCTACCGATTACTGTACAACATATTGAAAGCAGAAAATAAGTTAATATTGAAGAGATAATTATCCACGCAGACGATATCGAAGCCTACGTGGTGCTTTCAGTAGCGCTAATGTCTGTGTGTCAGGCTGTCCGTGCGTGGGTGTGTATAAGGTACAAAAAGAACGCACTGGCACAGACATTTCCTGTTGAAACGTTTCGGGTTGTTTGGGAATATGCCGCCGAAATATTGTTTTCAGAAAAATGTATATTTATTGAACCTTGTGGGTTTCAAACATGAGACAAAATACAAAAATTTGATTTCAACTAGGTGTTGAGCTCAGTAACTGGTTATTTATTTGTTTATTGGTGGTTAAGGTCACATACTTATGCACAATGGCTAATCGTGACCGTGACAGTTTTACGGGTGGAGGAAGCTGGAGTACCCGAAGAGAACCACCAAGCATCGACGAGCAACTGTCAGCTCCTCAACATTCTAACTCTGTTCAAGCTCCGTCCAAGCAGGGTTACATCGGTTGAAGACATGTGCACCATCGACGCCTTAGTACACAGCGTCATCGTGCCCCCATCTAGGCAACCGGGATAAAGTGCCTTGCCCAAGGACCCAACGCGGGTCGTCCCGGATGGGGATCGAACTCTGGACCTCTAGCAAGGAAGTCCGACAGTCTACCACTGAGCCACCGCGCGCCTCAGTAACTGGTTAAACTGCGTGGAAAAAATTGCTGTTATTCGTTGATATGTTCCAGATTAGTCTTCACAGGGATGTTACGCACCTTTTTGTTTTTCTTATAAGCGATGGCGGGTCAATGATTTGAAGGTTCTTTTAATTTAGAGTTGGTTAAATTGAATTCATCTTTTAATATTTTCGCTTACATTGATTCTGCTGTATGTTAAAGTGTAAGGATTGATGTCCAGCATTTCGCATTTTCTCTTTAATATACTAACCCTTTGAACCCTGGTGGTATCTTCCATTCAGTTCAATGGCAGCAATTGGAAGAGTCCACATTCATTATTTGGGGAAGACCAATTAATATTTTCAACGTGCAGCCGTAGGGCTGCACGTTGAAAATATTTAATTGGTCTACCCCACACATTCACTCGGCAACCATCCGACTAATGAAGTTATGACGTATCATGCTTCTGGGCCGGAATAAAGGGCCGCTCGGTTTCAAGGGTTAATACCAATGGATGTCCTTACGAAACTTGTTACATGTATGGTACTCGGTAAGAATACACATTGCTTTTGGAGGTCAGACATCAAGGAAACGTGCTCACAAAAATCCAAATAAGTACCTTTGTACCTTGGGTACACATCTTGGCCGAGTGTACCCTTGTTCTACGTATGCTGTTTTCCTACACCATTGGAGAGAGCAAAAGCTGTATATGATCTTCAAGTCATGAGAGGTAAATACAAATTTGTGAATGTGATTTCACTGAAGAAAGTCGGGCTTATATAACATTTTCAGTCACATTCAAAAGCTACGTGTCATACTGATAATATTCATGTTGGGGATGGGGAGGGGTGGGTGGAGAGAGTCCTACTTGTATAGAGTGTGTTTGTGTTAAAGAAAATACGAAGTCGACAGGAGAGAAACTTACAAATAAATTCTCACGACAACGTTGAACAATGTATTTAATAAAAGCATATGCTTCATGCATTGTTAAACCTTTGAACCCTGGTCTTATCGTCCATGTCAGTTCAATAGCAGCAATTGGAAGAGTCCATATTCATTATTTGGGGGAAGACCAAAAAACATTTTCAACATGAAATTATGCAGTATCATGTTCCTGGGCCGGAAAGCGGCCTCTCGAGGGGGTTCAAAGGGTAAATGATCGTTGATACAAACTCGACATTAGAGTTCCGTGTTTTTTATATTTTCCTTTTCGATTCCGGTTTTTTCGGGAAACCGAAAAACCGAACAGCAAAACCCAACAAAAAACCGTCCGAACGCTTTTTACGGTGTTCGTGAACAAGCTAATCGAACTATATTAAGAACTAAAATAACTTGGTTAAATATCAACCCTAATCAACTGGGTTGAGTAAACGTGAATCCAAGTGGGTTTATTTTTAACCCATCTTATTTTAGAGTGTACTGAGAGGGAAGAGGACTAGTGGGCCCTTTGGACTCTCATCATGGTCTATCCGGCAAAGGGGCGAATTCGTCCACCTGACGAGTCAACAATGGAGAAAATGTGAAAATGAGAACACAACATATATTGGATGAACTTTATTCACTTGTTACCCTAATTTATGGGTATTTTTCTGACTGAATAGGCGTAGCGACTGATTCCACAAAACCCCTAAGAATGATCAACGGGAAAAAAGGTTGAAACCACTGGAGATACTCACTTAACCCTTTACCCAAAATAACGGCCAAAACCGGCCAGCGCTATTCACAAAAATCACCATTCTATTTTCATTATTTTTTCATTTTTTGTCTCAAAAACATAGCTTATGACCACTCATTGGAACGAGCTCGTTGAGCTCGTTCCAATGAGAGGTCATAAGCTATGTTTTTGACGCGAAAAATAAAAAAAAGTTGTTACTCAAGAATTTTATTAGCAAGTGTCATCTGGTAAAGGATTAAAGCTGTGGTGTCGCACAAAATATTACGGATTTTCTCCAAGTTAAGGAGCCTGAACTGTTCTTTACTATCTGTTTAATACATATAAAAACCTTGCCGAAACCAAGGTTTTTCCTGAAACCGAACCTAATCCGAAACCGAATCTGAAAATTCAACACCTCATAACTCTATACTCGGCACATGTTTTCCATCGATGATTTAAAACAGTAATGTTATGGCAAAAGTGGTCTCACGATACGATTGGTATCTGATAGTGACACGTTTACACCAGTGATTCGAGATTACATAAATAAAATGTTACAAACTTCAGACTGAATCAAGATAAAATTGAAATAACATCTGATATGCCTTGACGTCACCTGTCTGTTTCTACAGGTACGATTCTGCAGTGATAATTGTTTTTTAGAGTTTAATGCCACTTTCAACAAACCAGTGTCATATCTTGTCTGACAGTTTTACGGGTGGAAGAAGCCGGCGAATCACCTAGCGGCCACGAACAAATTTCAGACTCTCCAGTTTTCGAAACCAGCACAAGCAGGATTGGCGGCGGTTGAAAGCAAGTGCTACACCGTCCGCGCTTATATTTCATCAAAATTTGGGAGAATGCACTTGATTTCTCTCAAAAAAAGGTTGCGAGAAGTCATAGCTGCAGCGAGTGTTTCAGGATCCCATGAGGTCATCGTGGTTGCATCCCTGGTGTATATTGATAACACATGTTAACCCTTTATCCAACACAGCTTTCTAATATTCAAAACATAAACTGAATGTGATAATTTTTTTAAAAAAATAAACAATATTTACCGATAAGCCCTTACACATATGGATGTCATTGGAACCGGCTCTTTGAGCCGGTTCCAATGACAGCCATATTTGTACAATTTTAGTGACAAAGTGTCAGAATATTTCAGGTCATGTTAGCCTTCCACTAGTTAATTTGTTGCCGCTATGTCGGGTACAGGGTTAAACGGACTCAGTTCTTTCCACTCGAATCCTAGCAGAGGTGAAGTGAGAATCTACATGGATTCTTGCTGGTTTTGTTGCACGAATGTTCACATGAATCGATACTCTGAGTCTCGTCGAAATATAAACCTCGCAGTCGAAGTTCTCAGTCCGCTTTTGTAATGGCAGTATTGTATTTGTGGCACATCGCTGGAATGATGGAGCCACGTAGCTCATTGGTAAAAGAACTGAACTTCAAAACGAAAGACCGACAGATCGATCCTGGCCAGCAGTAACTGCGACGACTCTTTGGGCAAGACACTTAAAACGGTTTGCCCATGTGATGCGCTGTGTCCAAAGGTGTACTGCACGTCGCTGGTGTACTTGCATTCAACAGTTGTTAATGTTGCGTGTGCAGAATTAGTACGTTGGGGAGTCTAACAGTTGCTCGCCGCTGCTCGATGGTTTTCTCTGGGTACCCCGACTTCGTCCACACGTAAAACTGACCAACGCTATGTGACCCTGATTGTTGAAAGTTTCATTAAACCTAAAAAAACAACAACAACAAACAGACGATCGTTGTAAACAATTCGTTTGGCCCTTTCCAACGCTCTGTTCAAGTAAAAGATCTAGTGAAAGAAAGGACGTTGATGCCTTATTTTTTTATTATTTTATTTTATTATATTCGAAGATGCCTGTTTCCGAATTGCTTCTTCTGAAACAATAGAACTCCTTCCCATGGCAACCTTTTTTATCTTTCCGAAATGTACGGAAGTAATCTATCCGAATAAATAGAAGAAACTCACCCCTGTCACCAGCAACCTATATATAAGAGGAGATCGGGCCAGAGCCAATGATTTCACTTGAAAAACCTAATTATGTCAAATTTGTTTAATTTCGTGATCACTCATAAACGCTTGAAATGGTCGCCGGTTGTCAGTAAGATACAATGAAATCACGCCTTTTAAACATCTTTTTTTCTAAATTGCACGTGAAGACTGAACTTAAGATAGGGGTCAATGCCATAAAATGTTGTGCCCAAATTAGCAAGGCTTAACATTTTCGACACAAAATAGCGTTTCAATACACAGCCGTGTGCCACAATGGCACGTGGCTATGTTTTGAACAGCTGTTTGTATCGCAAATATAGTCTCGAATTACTGCCACCTTCTTAACGACAAGAAGATCCTTTCTACTGTCTCTCACTATGGAATCACACTATTTCGAAACATTGGTGTAATGGATAAAACAAACACCAAACAATGCTTGTTTCTTTTTTTATTAGGAGTTTAACGACACTTTTTAACAGCGAGGGTCATATCGTGTCAGACAGGTTTACGGGCGGTGGAAGCCAGACTACTCTGTGAGAACCACTGAGTAGCGGCCAGCAACTGTCAGCCTCTCCAGCTTAATATCCTGGCATAAGCAGACTTTGCAGTGGTAGAAGGAAACTGCACCGTCGCGTGCAGTACGCCTTAATTGACAGCGCCACGTGTCCAGTTAGGATTATGTGTCTTGTCCAATGATACAACGCAAATAGAGCAAGTCAATATCGAACCGTTGATATTTCTGTTTTACACTTACGCTGCCAAACGCCATTATTGTCACTTATTTTATGATGATTACCGGTACGTTCTGGTATGCGCAGATCAAACCTACCATCTGATTAATTAATCAGATGATATAGTTTCAAGTATGTCATAAATTTTAATAAACTTCATCGCATACAGGCTTACATAGAGGTCCTCCATATACGGTTGAAGTGGGCGTGGCAATAAAGGGGTTAAAGTTAAATGCTCTATCCAGTAAGCCGCGTTGATTCCAAACACTGTTTGGTTAACCAAAGTGTACTTTTTTACACTGACATGCGGTTGTTTAAAGTGAACAGCTAAATTAGTGAGTCCATATGTATTTGATCATCACGACAGTTACTAATGAGCTTGTTGACATTTGATGTTGCGACAAATTGCATGTTTATCGAAAAGGCATAACTAAATGTACCAAGGTGCATGGGTAGCAAACCAGTGCGTTTTGTGATTATGATCAACAATTTGCTGTCTACTAATCACAAAAGATGTGTCAGACTGTTTACTACCAAAACGATTCTTCCTGTATGAGATTTTATCCCACAGATACTATTATTCTGAATGCAAGTGCACATCACCACTGTTGGGTGATAAATAGATATTATCATAACAGTGTGTTGATCCGTGTCGTAGTATCACGTCGAGTTGAGGTGGCCAGATGTTCGGATCACACGAGCTGCCGCAGGCAGCGAGTGTGATCCGAAAATCTGGCCACCTCAACGAGACGTGATGCGACGACACGGATCAACACACTGTTATGATGATATGTTTATCATATGACACGCAAATAGTAACATAATTTGCTCACTTCGATTCACTGGCCGTTAAAAACATTGTTTCGATGTCAAATTCACCCAAATTTGCCATTTTAATTAATATGCGGTGAAAAGCCGGTTACAAAATAGCAGACGAAACAACAAAGACTTCCCTAGTTACGAAAACTATTCACGGAAACTCTCGGATATTTCCGTGGGAGGGTGATATGGATTTTTGATTTCCGTAAGAGTGTGATATGGACTTTTGATCCGGAAAAATCTCACCCGGTGTGATACAACAGTTTGGAAAACATCGTCACATAGTAGTGATATTTAGGGTAAAAATGTCATAGTCATATGATAATAATTATATATTTGATATGAGTTTGAACTTTAAAGCGGTTGAAGGTCTTGCAATTGAAGGGGTGGGGTCCTCCAGAACTGATTGAGAGCTACAGTAATTTGTTGAAAAATGTTCGTCAGAAATCAGGACTTTAAAAAATTCAGGCCTACAAGGGCTGACGAAATCCTACAAAGTTACGTTGGGGTATTTTTTTCAATTCAAAACACTTCAGTTCAATGCACAAACAGTGCCACGATTTTCTGGTTACCAGGATTTTCCACAATCGTGCATCGATCCCGGGGCGCATACCTCAGAGAACAGCGTACTTATTCACTAGTCCACCACATAATCATTATTGATTGAGATATGGTCTAAAATATCATATTTGAGTTCTCAGCCTTTGCTAGTGGTAAAACGAGTGATCTGCCTTACAAATTTTCAAAATATACTAGAGAAATCCCCACGCAAGCCCGGAATTAAGAAGACGACAGCGATAATGAAGAAATGAATGTATTAAGATGTTCGGCGTCCTGTGGTGGGTATTAAAGGCGACTTCGTTAATTCCACGGACATGCGAGGAATCCAAATGTAGCGATGGCCAGTTTCCATTCAACTATCGCTCACTAGTGTTAAGTTTGTCAAGTTTGCTTTGGGTGTTATGTTTTAAAAAAAAATTGGTAATCAGAGGTAACCTTTGACACTGTGTTCGAGAAGTGAAGCATCATTATTGATTGCAAGTTACCAGGAAGTCTCTGTTCCTTTCTTTTACGCCTTTTGACTTTATTCAACATACGGGAATCATTTTAAAGATGAAATTGTTGAAGACCCCGAGCGCCAGATGGTCTGTGACAAAGTAACATTTTTTCACCGCAGTGCACACGCCACAGTTACCAGCGTGACGTCAAGTACATCTTTAAAATAATACACAGAAATTTCACAGTTTACATCGAAATCCCTTGAGTTTTTCGTTAATTTCAGAAAACATAAAAAGTCCAGCGTCTGATAATTGAAAATTCCCATTTACGGTAGTTGTTCTCGCACTTGGAAAACAACCTTTCTAGTGTATATGGCCTAACAGAAGCGCAAATTATTCTAGAAGAAAAACGATCTATTCTTTCAGTATAAAAGATTTCGCAAGGGTTCAGTAAACGTTGAAGATCGAAGTGTAAATACCTACATTTATTATTTATTGAATGCAACTTTCTTTCCTAGAAGTGCCCATTACCAAGCTCGATTGATATGCCTTCGACCTCACCTGATATGAAGCCGCTCTTGAGCTGCCCCCACCTTTGATGCGTTAACCCTATACCTAACATGAAAAGCAGACGGCACTTGTAAATGAAATTCTTGAAGCACTAATGTTTTTCATTTTTTGACTCAAAATCATAGGTTATGACCCCTCATTGGAACGAGCCCGACGGCCTCGTTCCAATGAGGGGTCATAACCTATGTTTTTGGGACAAAAAATGAAAAAAATAATGAAAATTAATTGGCGATTTTTGTGAATAGCGTTGGCCCGTTTTTCTGGTCACGTTGGGTAAAGGGCTAATAGGCGAAACCAATTTCATTACATCGAAATTGTTTACCGCAATCGGACGAATAGCTTAACAGGCATAATGGAGTAGTTTGAACCTGGGAGTTTGTATGGTGAGGAAATAATGATTGCGATAAGTAAGGATTAGGCGGATGAAGCAAAGAAAGAAGAGAGTTGTACACAAAACTAAATGCAAACTAAGATTCAGAGTCGTAAGTTTGAGAAAAGATAGTGGATAGTGGAGAAGCCGAGACGTTCGGATAGCTGAACTAGAAGAGGAAACTTTGGACTTCGTGAGAAGAATGAGAAACAACAACAGTGTCAGAAAACTGTAACCGATCTAAAAAAAAAAACATTTTGCAATTATTTGTTTTGTTTAATAAATATTGTTTACAATGGCGGGGTTCGAACCCACGCCGCGAGAGTTTCCTTAGACACCAAACGCCTAGCGAAACCATACTGAACCACACACACCACTCGGCCACCGACAGACCCCTACAAGACAAGTGTCGTTGATTTCTTCTGAGGTGCAGTTTGTAGAATTAAGTACTTAGCTGCAACTATCTGATGATTAATAAATATTGTTTAGACGTCTGTAATCGGGTTGGGGCGCCTATTGACTATACGTGGGGTGAGACACACATCCAATGCAAGCACAATATCCTACAGTAGTAGTTGGGAAGAGCGATGTTACGAAGCTGCCGTCTGGAAGATTATCCTGCAAATGCCAAGAAAGGACTCCATACAGTTCTGTGAACACCACAGCCGACAATGAAATGGTTCGGATTCCACTTCTGCTCTCAGCTAGCCTTTATAACTGGTTCCTTTACGAGCCAAGGGTCAAGCAAATTACTTAATAAACTATAACCTCGTGCAATATATTAATCAAAACAATTTTCCCTTTCACCTCTGCGGCATCAATGCAAAATGTTCGAAAACACACCACATCGATCGCTTTATTGATGCATTAATAACCCAGATATGATATTGCTCGCTTAATGTATTAATTATCGCATTTTCCAATCAAATAAACTTGAAATGATTTATAGAGAATTGCTCTCGGTAACCACTACTTTCATGTGAAAACCATTAACTCTTTTCCGGGAAAAGTTGGAGACACCGGTTCAAGGTTTTACGAATACATGAAAGTAGACGCTGGCTGGTGACATCTCGTAAACCAAATACTTGGAAACGTTAAAAATATTGTAAGTGATTGCAAATGCGGACAGAGTCGTGATCCGTTTGCAATTCTCTGAACGCTTTCTTCCCCACAACATTGTATAAGCTCACTCGTCGAAAAAAATGAAATGCGATAATATGGAATTGCATCTTCTATTTCTCAATATTTTATTGATGAAATCTAGAGTTGGGCGGGTTTTTATATTTTTCTTCCGTTCCGTTCCGCATTTTGCGGCAAACCGCAAAACTGAACTGCAAAACACAGCAAAAACCTGCTGAACGGTTTGACAGTGTTTGTGCATAAATTGATCAAACTATCTCACTGGGAGAGTTCTGGACTAGTGGCTCCCAGGGACTCACCTAGTCCACTCGGCAATGGGTCGAATACGTCGTGTTCTTATTGTCACGTTTTCTCCCTTATTGACTCGTCCAACGGACAAGTCATTAAGGGAGAAAATGTGACAATGAGAACACAGCATAGATTAGATGAACTTTAGTCCTGTGTTACCCTAATTTATGTTGTTTTTTGTGACTGAATAGGCTTAACAACTGCTCCTCTAGAACCCTAAGAATGACCAAAGGGAAGTTAGATTGGACCCAGTGGAGATACTTGCAGACAGGGCTTTCGTGGAAAGTGATGTCGTACAAATTATTTCGGACTTTCTCCAAGTTAAGGAGCCTGAAGTGTTATGTGCTATAAGTTATTAGCATATAAAAAAAACCGAAACGAAACCGAGATTGTTGTCAAAACCGAACCGAACTGAATCTGAAAAATCAAAACCTCCGAGCTATAATGGTTGTCCTGACCGGATGACGATCTGATGGAGAAAGCTACCGTTCTTAAGGTCACAATACTGCAAGGGCACAGGTCTCTCATGGCATTGGTCCCGGTAGCCATCCTTGATTAAGGGGAGATTCGGACACAATATAATATTATTCTCTAATAGTGTCGGTGGAACGACGGTGGAACGTCGGTGGGATGTCAGTGGGACATCAGTGGGGAAAGCGACAGCCTTTAAGATCACAATACTGCAGGGCACTGGTCTCTCACGGCAGTGATCCGTGTAGTCATCCTTGGTAAAAGAGAGATTCGGATGCAATATAATATTATTCTCTGATAGCGTCGGTGGGACGTCAGTGGGTCGTCAGTGGGGAACGCGACTGCTTTTAAGATCACAATACTGCTGGGGCACTGGTCCTGTCTATCCATCCTTGGTCGAGAAAGATTCGGATGCAATATAAAATTATTCTCTAACAGCGTCGATGGGACGTCAGCGGCTCATTTGTTAGAGCATTGGACTTTGCTCAATGGTGCAGGTCAGGATCGAACCATCGAACTTTCGGTAAACGAAAGTTCGATGATTCGATCCTCACATGCGCCATCTGTGTTGTGTCTAATCAGCATAGATTGTCTGTGTGCGGGAATGGTTGCGCTGCATAATAAGGCGTACCGTTCTGCCTTCAACCACTGTTTGTGTCGGGTTAGTCACCTGGCATTTGCTCGCCGATGCGCGCTGGTTCTCCCCGGGTACTCCGACCCTCTTTACCCATAAAACTGTCCGACAGGATATGTCCCTGGCTATTGAAATTGTCATTAAATCCCAATAAACAATCCACCACTAAAAAGAGAAACAGTGATAAAATGGAAATACGAAGAATATGTAGATGTTCGGGGATGAGGGTCACAGTGAGAGGGTTTAGGGAAGGAGCCCAAAGTAAGACGCAAATGTATTGCCCGCCTGTTCTTTGTAGAAGCGTGGGCGATCAGCGAAAGGCATAGTTAGTGTTGTTGACAAATGCGAGATGCTGTAACGTGTACCTTCTCTCGGGATGAAATGGCTATCGTCTGTGTGGAAAAACTCCATACTGACGTCGTAGTAGTGGGCGCATCATAAAAAATACAGGTTCTGTTCTGTGCTCTTAAAAACGTTCAGATTATTGAATGGATTGCGATATGAATGCGTTCTGGGATGCAATGTTCTCGTGGTTGTTTTTTCAACATGTGATATTCTACTGTGCTGTGGACAGAAAAGCGGAAAGACAGTGTAAACCAGAACGTGACCTAGCCGCGATCTGGTCGAAACTCTGTCCGCTTCGGTAACAGAAGTACTCAAAAAGTTAACTTTTCATAAGTTTCGTACCAGTCAGTTTGAAAACAGTTGTTCGTTTGAGTTCATTTAACACTTTTCACACCATAAATACTTGACGGCACTTGCGGTAAACTTCTTGAACAACTAAAAATGTTGATTTTTGCACCAAAACATTCATTCACAAGAATGAGCTTCATTAACCCGTTTCAATGGGTAGTCATAAGTTATATTTTTGATGTACATAGTGAAAAAAATAAAGCCTGGATGCCATTTCTTTGTGAAAAGCACTGGTCTCCCCGCTCCGTAGGTAAAGAGTTAAAAAAAAGTTAATATACGAGTTTCACTACCAACTGGCCTTCTGTATTCTTTAATTTGTATTAATATTGTGCACATTGTGGGATAGTTCCCCCCCCCCCCCCCCCCACCCCATTTGTTCACAGTCTTCAAATCTGCATGTTGGATACACAATTGTCTACTGAACAAGCAGATGGTAGAGTTTCGCGATATCCACCCGCAGATTTGCCGAATTACAACCATACTGTGTGTACTCTAATTTGTTCAATGAAAATGGGTTTAACCCTTTACCTAACATGAAAAGCAGACGACACTTGCAAACAAAATTCTTGAATAACTAATTTTTTCATTTTTTGTCTCAAAAACATATGTTATGACCCCTCTTTGGGACGAACTCGACGAGATCGTTCCAAAGAGGGGTCATAACCTATGTTTTTGCGACTAATAATGAAAAAATAATGAAAATGAATTGGCGATTTTTGTGAATAACGCTGACTGGTTTTGGTCGTTACGTTGGGTAATGGGTTTAATACTTTTTTTCAAATTGCATAAAATAATTTCAGCTCGTATAGCTCGCTACGGAAGACTCGTTCACAAAAATATTTCCTCCTGCTAAGGATGTCGTCTCTACAAAGGCATGCTATGATGCCATGGAGAATTGTTGATTTGAATTGAAAATATACTTGCCAGTCCTGGGGAAAAGGTAAGCTTCAATTTGATAGAAAATTAGGACAATACGAAGGAAAAACTCGACTGGAACAGAGGCATCGCTGGGAGGGGTGTAAAAGGAGGGATTGACACTCCCGCCCCAATGATTTATCTGTTCGGGACATTTTTATCTGAACTGGAGACCAAGATATCGAATCACGCTGTCTTGTAATCATGCACTTTCTTATGGGACTGGGTTTGCCACCTGGACTTATCGTCGCCTGAGTGCGAGAATGTCCTATGTCCCCTATGGGGCATAGGACATTCCAGCACTCATGCCACGTTATATCACGCACACCGTCAGTCATATAAAAGACGGTATGTGGTGCCCGATTCATGATTTAGAGGTCCCAGTATTCCCAACTTGGAGTTGCGGTACGATACGTGTTAATTTCTTTTAAATCTGATTTGTTTTACATGGATTGGCGAACAACTTATTCAACTTAAATTAACGCCACTCCTAGGCCCAATGGCGCAGATGTGTGGGATGACCTCCGTAACGACACCTTCGTGGCCTCGCTCTTCTCGAATACTACGCTTTTGCCACAGGCAAGCCGAACAAGGTTTAGACACCCAGTACTCCACAAATCGGTCATCTTCGCGACGCTCCTGAATGATGATAGTGTGTATATATCTACCTTTTGAACTAGTCTTCGGATGTGGACGCAGTGGCGTTGCGGTAACCGGTTCCCGTCAGATCACAGAAGTTAAGCAACGTCAAGCAACGTTAGTCCTTGGGTGGGTGACCGTCTGAGCGTTCGATTTGGACTCCCGTGTTATGTCCTTGGGCAAGGCACATCACCCGATTGTCCACATGGGGGCACGATGACGCCGTGTAATAAGGCGTACTGCACGCCGATGGTGGGCATATCTGCAATCAATCTAACCCTGCCTGTGCTGCAGAGCGGAGTTACGATGTTGGGGAGCAAGCAGCTGCTCGTCGTTGCTCAGTTGTTCTCTCCGGGTATTCCGACTTCCTCCACCCGTAAAACTGTCACCGACACGATATGACCTTGGCTGTTAAAGTGTCGTTAAACCCTAATAAAATAAAATAGTAATAAATAACTATTGTTCGGAGTTCATGGACTTTGTGCTCCCTTCAGCGACATGGTGAAACCTTTACGATCGATATGACATAAAAAGTGACAACATCATATCACCATAATCGTATGACAAAACCCTCCCATTATTATCTTCGCGCTCTGTAAAACTGATAATACATTTCATAATTATGATATCACGCATCTGCATGTACAGTGTTGACCCACTTTGTTTATACATGTCAAGGATACACAATAATATATTCACATCATCCGATATCAGGTGAGTTTCAAAATATCATTTGCAACAGGCCAACGGAATGATTTGTGGGAGTTCCACCACCCGAGATGAAACCAGCCGAAATGGATTGTGTATGAACTGTTTCATTACTGTCCATAAATGTATTGGGAATGTACCTTCGATAAATAATTTCGTTTAGAAATCAATATTCACTCGTACGTCAAAAGGAGATAATTTGGTCAAAACTGTCTCGATTCGAATATTGAGCATATGCACTTGTCATTTTCTAGAGATCATATTTGGGAAGCTTCATCAAAATCGACTCCTAAATTCGGGAGGAGTGAAAAAAGAATTTCAAATTACATAAAGTATTTAACATATATCTATACACAGACTAAATCAATGTTCAATAAGATATCTATCATGGTAAGAATTCCAACCGCTTGAAAAAGGTATGAATATTCGCATGTCCACTTGCTGGTGACCATGTTTGAGAGCTTTCGTCAAAATAAATTCATAAATGTAGGAAGAGCCGCACACACATGTATTTCATATACACTTAGCAATCAATATTAAATTTTAGTTCAAGAGACGATTACTTTGTTCGAACTTCCCCAACTTCAGAGTTGTGGTAATATGGATATGTTCACATTTTCTAGTACATATGCATAAGAAGTTTTATTTCAAAAATCGACCTATAACTTCAGCAGGAGGAGTTAGGCACAAGTATGAATAAATATTTCAAACACTTACAATAGAAATTCAAGAAGAGATAACAAGGTCAACATTTTTGCCTCCTAACCTTTTAAAGTAGGTATAAATATAGAATAAATTGGTTCTAGAGCCGGTAATCAGATTTAAAACACGAGTTGGATAAGGGTTTTAATCATGAGGCTCTGCAGAGTGGTTAAAACCCTTATTATCTGAGTGGTTTAAATCTGATTACCGACGCGAGTACCTATTTGTTTTATTTATACCATGCTCTTAATACATAATCAACTTTGTCACTTAAAATGTAGAAAAAACGATACTTTTTATCGCAAACAAATGGATTTGTTTTGTTTACATCTGCGCCGATGGGCCGTACTTTCGGCTGCACGTGAATGCTTGATTGACAGCTGGACACATCGTCAAAGTTGAATGAATTTAGCTTGCTTTTTCAGTTAAATTGTTACTAACAATTCTTACATTTTATTTTAAATATTTAACTGTAGGTATATTAAACTTAATAAGTCATTGCACGCAGTAGATTGTACCGCTAAACGTCGTATGTTTGAATGAAACATCTCGAAGTGTGAATGTATCGAAGTCGGAAAATTGGGTCTTGTCAAAGGTCAAGTTGAATGCACCATAGGGGTAAATTTTTGTAATGGAATTCCAGTTGAAAGCGTTTTAACTGCAGAAGAAGCTTTACACCGGTAGTGAGCTTAAAAGCTAAAATTTAACATACGGGCTTTTCACGGGTAGTAACATAGCTGAGCATAGTATAAATTAAATTTCTATAATGCTATCCGAGTTGCTTTCATATGACTAAATGAAACGCGTTCTCACTTGACGTGTTGGGCGTTACGTAGTTTTACTGTCTTTAACCTCCGGTTAACATACCAGAGAATGCCCTATTAAGTGATAATACGTTGCGATATTAGCTTGTTCGTCCTGCTGGTTATTTAGCCTCCTAGACTCGGTTTTAGAAGGGTTAATGAGTGTGATTTATCACTCCGGTAAGCATGCTTGACATGGTCGGTATATAATAAGGAGACAAGACCATCGATTTGTTGCCAACGATGATCCCATGATTACGGATTTTACCCTCTGTTGTGAATACTCACAACAAAAATCAGGAACGTATTTTAAATAAATCCAATTTTCTTTCCCTGCGCCGGTCTTCTGTGTCTCGTTTATTGGACATAATTTAGTTACGCCCGGATATTTGCGATTTTTATCACATCAGATCACAATTTGAGTCTGGAAATGATAACTCTGGGAATATATGGCATGTGAAACCGTTGGTATCATCCACATTGTAACAAGGAAATTATTATAAACGTTCGTATAAATGTAGATCACTATCCAGTGCTGTCGTACAGGGGATTGAAAGCAGACACTATCACCAAATAGCACAATGGGCATATATACAGAACGTCACGATGTGTGATAGCGTTTGTCAATACGGCGCGCGTGCCAGTGCTGAAGGATAGAACGAGAGGCGCAGCCTCTCGATCTATCCTTCCGCGAAGGCATGAGTGGCGTATGGACGGACACATTCACACATCGTGGCGTTCTGTGTCTATTACACACCTCTATGACACAGAATCCATTAATTTAAAAATTCGGTATAAAAACATTTTCCAACTCACATTCGATTTATCGGCTGTCATCGCAACTTCCGAATTGTTCAAGGTCAGAATGCGACATTTCGATTGGCCGATTATGAAAATGGGCAGAGTTTAATTATTCTGACGGCTCCATGACGTCAGGTGAAACAAATGAACAATAGTGTGTCAACCTATATCCGTATGAAATATGTGTTCTGTACGGGTTTGTAAACATGGAACTGGAGGAAAAGAACTTGGCGTGTAATAAAAGGTCCATTACTTCCAGTTTGTGATGTAGGTGGTTCAAATGAATTCTATGCAATAAATAATATATTCTGAGAGCTATTTTTTGTTTTTTACAACTTAAATATTTAATAAATTCACTTTAAAAAATACTTTTTTTCTACGCACTCATTTTAATCGTTGTGGGGGCCAACATCAACAAAATTAAAATCATCGGTTCTTACTTTACATAATGTATATGAGCTGAGGTCTGAAATTTCGATATATTGTGCAACAAAGAAATACTTCTCAATCCAAGGAATATTCAGATATGCCCCAGGAATATGATCTAAATAAATTTTATTTTTCAAGCAGCATAGTTCAAGTTTACTCAAAAATACCATTTAAATACACCAGTTGCATTAAAAGATGAATGTTACTAAATATATTTATATCTCTAGATCATGAGATTATAGGAATAATCATCCAAAATTTAATTAATGAAGCACCGGGTAAAGCCGGTCCTTCATTAATTAAAATTGTGCTGATTTTTATTTTTATTACTCTGTAACGCATGCGTGGACACCACCACCCAAGCGTGGATTATAATCAGTCCACGGCGGCTGTACTGTAGTGATGTGGGGACAGGCGGAAAGAGAATTTTGACCGAATCACGTCCGAGTCGCGATCCTATCCCACTTCTGTATCTGCATTTGCAGTTATAGAACTGAATGACATTTCGTAATAAATGCCCAAAACAATCCCCAAGCAAGCCAGTAGAAAATGGGATATAGGGCACGAAAAAACTGCTTTTCCTGTAAGAAACAGTAAAGATGCTATCGGTGGATTGATAGACAACTTTTTACTAAGTGTTAAATGTCGTTGTATGTAACAAACAACACAATTACCAATAATGTAATTACCATTAATACTCGACGATCGAAAAAGAGGTCTTATTGGGATTTCGAGTGTTTCAATAATAGCGCGGAATTACTTAAGATAGTGTGTAATTAATCTATTTAACTTTGAAGCCGTGTGGATAATAAGAGTTTAGTAAGTGTTCTTATGGAACGGTATTGCTATAGTTACGATGGTGTGAACTTTTCTAGTTAGAAATCGTTAACGATGCGCTGTTAAAACCAGGATGAAGTCCGAAACAAAGGAATAAGAACTCAGCGTGCAGGGCCCATGTTTGCTGCAAAATCGAGTTAATACTATTTTTTGATCTGAAGTTCTGTCTTGTGTCAAATGTGACATGTAATATCACGGCGTAATAAATTAAATATTTTTTTAAGTCTGCAGTATCAATAGAAAAGAGCGAGATGCAATAAAATATTATCTCCTTTCATTTTAAAAAATCATGGCTGATAATTTTTGTCATTAGAAGGGATCTACTGGATGGTGAGCCGCCCCGCATCTTAATTTTCTAAAGCTATGAGTAAATTTAACACTAAGGGTATGGGAATTTCATATAAAAATTGAAATTGCGAATTTGTATCATTGATATGCGCATTATTTCACAGACTTCAGGCATTTTCCGGCAGAGTAGTATAAAAATACTGAAGCTTACTTTTTTATTTTTTCCCCAATCCGTTTGAACGTTTGACTGTTATTCTTCGCAGAAGCTCCTTTAAATATAAGAAATGGCGTTTTCAGCATCTTTTGATTTTCTGTAACTTTTTTCTGCTGATTATATCAACAGTCTGCACATCGTGACATATAATACAGGCACTGTCCGCTCCATTAATATAAAAGTCTACGATGTTGGATTTGGTCATTTTCTTGCTATGTGAAGGGAAGAATAAAAATGTTATAACTTTCTGTAAACCAAGAGCCAAAATGGGAACTTACTTAATGTTGGTAAGTGTGATACAGATAAATAATCAAAACGACGGATTTTCTGTGAAGCAGTTGCTTTTAGTTAGCTTGTCAAAAAAAGCCAAGTTCCCTTTTGTAACTTTTAATAAACGTAAAGAACAGACAGCGCTGAGAGCTGTCTGGGTTTTTTTTTTTCGTTTATTAACTGGTAGAGTGCTGGAAGCCCATATTTGGGCTTTATTATGAAGTGGAAGTACCACAGCTTGAAGGCTCATATTCAGTGCATGTGCCTTGTATTATCACTGAAGTGATATTTTTTAGTCTGTAAGGGATTGCCTTGTTACAATTTATGGGAGAGTGCCCACAGGCACTCTCCCATAAATTGTAACAAGGCAAAGACCTCTGTACAAGATTTGATGGCCAAAAATAATTTAGCACCCTACCCGTTAACAGTAACAAAAGGAAACTTTTCTTTATTTTGTATTGATGCCATGTCATAGGTGTTATCTCAACAATTACATGCTTCTAAATTGGACCTTCACGTGCCTAATAATTTAAAGGGAGGCAACTTTATCGAAAGTCGATTTTCGCGTCGCTTCAAGACAGGGCTGTTATCTCCTTTTATTTACCTCCAGTGACTTACCAATTGTGAAAGCGATTCTCGAAAAGATCCCCGTGCGCGCTTTTTAATAATCAACACCCGAGATTGGTATAAATCGAGGATATGAAATAAATGTTGATGTTCACTTATATTTTGGAAACTCTATTTGGAAAATACGAGACTCATTTAAAAAAATACCAACCAAGATTTATACGATTAATTTTCTATTTCTCACGTGGTGCATGCTGTGATCAAATAAAAAAGTGGATAGAAAATTTCCACCGAATCGCGAATAGTTTTTTTTTTTTTGCTGTGCTGTTCACGGCACTGTAGAATCCTACCAGTCAGAAACGAAATGTGAGAACATTGAATATGATATGGTCTTTTCGTTTGGTTTTCTTGATTCGGTCACAATTTCGCGGCTCGCGATAATGTCGCGATCTTTGCTGTATTCTTTGTCCTCATTTCTGCACTTTAGAATATAACCTGTGGAGAATAATAACGTTATCCCTTTACCCAACGTAACGGCCAAAACCAGTCAGCGCTATTCCCAAACATCGCCAATTAATTTTCATTATTTTTTCATTTTTGTCTCAAAAACATAGGTTATGACCCCTCATTGGAACGATCTCGTCGAGCTCGTTCCAATGAGGGTCATAACCTATGTTTTTGAGACAAAAAATGAATACAATTAGTTATTCAAGAATTTGTTTTTCAAGTGTCGTCTGCTTTTCATGTCAGGTAAAGGGTTAACACAATGCATCTAAGCTGTTGTGTTTGCCTCCTTTTCTTGATTCAGTTCTGATTTTTGCAGTATTATAATTATAATTATGTAATCTCCACCCACCGGGGCAATGTCTCACTTTGAGATAAAATTTATCGCTGACAATTTTCGTCATTGGTAGAGATCCACAGAAAAGTTAGTACTCCTTAATTCCCTAAAGTTGTCAGAACATTTAACACCAAGGGTGTGGGAATTTAAGATAACACTTGAAATTAATGTGCCACAATGAGATAAAAGTTATCGCTGACAATTTTCAGTCATTGATAGAGATCTGCAGAAAAGTTAGTACTCCTTAATTACCTAAAGTTGTCAGTAAATTTAACATTAAGGTTATGGGAATTTCATATGAAATTTGAAATTGCGAAATGTTAGAGAATTTGTATGATCGATGTGTGCATCATTTCACAAACTCCAGGCATTTTCCTGTTGAGTAGTATAAAAATACAGAAGCTGGCTTTTACAATATTTTTTCCAATCAGTTTGAACGTTTGACTATTATTCTATACAGATAAATAATCTAAACGACGGATTTTCTGTGAAGTACTTGCTTTTAGTAAGCTTGTCATAAAAAGCAAAGTTCCCTTTTGTAACTTTTAATAAACGTAAAGAACAGATAGCGCCGAGAGTCTGGGTTTTTGTTCGTTTATTAACTGGTAGAGTGCTGGAAGCCCATATTTGGGCTTTATTATGAAGTGGAAGTATCACAGCTTGAAGGCTCATATTCAGTGCATTGTATTATCATTGAAGTGATATTTTTTAGTCTGTAAGGGATTGCCTTGTTACAATTTATGGGAGAGTGCCCTAAGGCACTCTCCCAAAAATTGTAACAAGGCAAAGATCTCTGTACAAGATTTGATGGCCAAATATAATTTAGCACCCAACCAGTTAGCAGTGCATCATTTCACAAACTCCAGGCATTTTCCTGTTGAGTAGTATAAAAATACAGAAGCTTGCTTTTACGATATTTTTTCCAATCAGTTTGAACATTTGACTATTATTCTCCACTGAAACCCATTTATAAAATAAGAAACTAGAGGTTTCACAATCTTCTGATGTTCTGTAACTTTTTTGCTGTTCTTTATGTCAGTAGACTGCGAATCGTGACATATAATACAGACACTGTCCTTTTCCTTAATATAAAAGTCTAGGAGGTGAGATTTGCTAATTTCTTTCCTAGAAAGAATAAAAACTTGCAAATGACTGTAAAAAACACATTAGCTAAACAAAGAGCCAAAATGGAGGCTTAGTGTTGATAAGTGTTATATTGATAGATATTCTTAATTCTCATCTCTGAACCAGTTGCTTCTAATTAATTCTAATTATGTTTCCTTTTGTTACTTTCAACAAATGAAAACAACAGACAGGTCTGGGAGCTGCTTCTTGCTTTCGTTTATTAAAAGCGACAAAAGGAAATTTGACTTTTTTCTTCTAATGCCATAGGTGTTTTATGAACAACAACTTGCTCCTAAATTGGACCTTCCATGCTCGCCTTGTAATTTCAAGGGGAGATAACTATATCGAAAGCCGATTGTCATGACGAAAAAAGTAACGGATGCCTATCGAGATCGGATTGGGAGAAAGTCTTCTTTAACGTTCCTTGTGCTAAACCTCTCAGAAGAATACAAAGCGAGAAATAAAGTTTTTTTGGGTGAAGATACAAAGAAAATAGTATAAAACATTTCGTACGGATGTACAGTTGAAACAAGAAATCCTGTTACAATTAGCACAGAAAATGCTCTTTAGTTAATGCGCTCCTTACTGCAGAAGAAGTCTGAAATTCACAAAAACGTTTGCGCTGTGCAATGCAAAATATAATGCACTATTACCGAGATCGGTAGTGAAATTACGAACTGAACCGATCAAACAAAAAGAAAATGTTGCGATAACAGTATGTGGAGTGTAGATTACTACTAAATCGCTGTGGGATAGATTTTTCACTCAGTGATTATTTACAATTGGTGAGGACAAGACATAAGATGCACTTGCAAACTTTCATCACTTGGACCACCGTGATGAAAGTTTGCAAATGTTTCTCGTGCTATTATGAACAATTTTAAATACTTTTCGAGTGGAGAATATATGGCGCTGCGATTAAATAGTAATCTACTCTCTTCATTCTGTATATGCAGTCAAATTTTAATATTTATTCACGTCATTACATATCCATGTATCCCAGTAGAGGTTAGGAATGATGTCAGTGATCTCTATTTACTAGTATAGAATTGTTGGACACACTGTTTTGTGCAGGAATTGGGTTACTCTAATGGGACAGCCTGAGCTTGATAGAGACAAAAGTGCACTTACTCAGCGCGCTATTACTTCAAAATGGTGCACATTGCAGTGACAGGACTTCTAGTTTTAACTGTATGATAACACCAACATCATATAGTGCATATGTAGTGTATTTAATGCCACATGTTACGAAAAATATAAATTTATGGAAGTTACAGCTGTGGCTGCACATTGACATCGATCATTTTTCTAAAGTCTATGAAACATATTTGTTGAAGGAGTTGATGCATTTAGCTGCTCCAACACAGCTTGTTTTTACCACACTGTACTACAAAGAATAGCTGTGAACTGGATTTCTTTGTATCTTGCCAGCGCTCCATCTCTTCGATCGCAGACACGACCAGTTATAGGATTCAGCACCATACCTGACTTATAGTTTTAGTGTAAACGTTGAATATATATCGAAAGTAATAAAAATGCAGCATAATCTGTGAGTTTCGGATTTGCATGTACACACAAGCTTTGTCTTAATATATTTTTGGGATTCAGTATTTATGTTACAGGAAGAGAGTTAAAGGCGACTGGCTTAGTGTTGGTCTGCTTTGGGCATTTTTTTTTCTTTTTCCATTAAACGGATGATATATTGTTGTTACTCGGTGGGACATTGTTCGAAATGGCAAGTTAATGCCTTTTGGCACTTATCAAATAACGGAATTTCGTAAGCTGCTGATAAGCGACACAATCTAGACTAGTGACTGGAATAGTGATCACTTTTCTGAAATTGTCTGCATTATTCGTCTAGGGCTATTCGCAAAAATCTACATTAAAATTGTATTTTATACCATACTCACCTATGTTAGTTAGTACCTGTGAAAAGCCCGCATGTTACATTTTAGCTTTTTAAACCCAGTACCGGTGTAAAGCTTCTACTGCGATTAAAAAAATGTACACCTATGGTAGGAAGTACGTCCAACTTGACCTTTGAAATGACCCAATTTGCCGTCTTCGATACATTCACACTTCGCGATGTTTCATTCAAACGTACGACGTTTTGCTATCTACTACGTGCAATGAGTAATAAAGTTTAAAATACCTACAGTTAAATAATTAAAATAAAATTTAAGAATTGTTAATAATAATTTCACTAAAAATGCAAAATAAATTCAATCAACTTTGGCGATGTGTCCAGCTGTCAATCAAGCATTCACGTGCAGCCGGAAGTACTGCCCACCGACCCACCGGCGCAGATATAAACAAAACAAACCCATGTGTTCGATCGTCTGCTAATCAAAAATATCGTTTTTTCTCAATTTTAAGTGACAAAGTCGATTATTTATTAAGGGCGTGGTATAAATAAAACAAATAGGTACTAGAGCCAGTAATCAGATTTAAACCACGAGTAGGATAAGGCTTTTAACCACTCGGCTCTGCCGAGTGGTTAAAAGCCTTATCCTACTCGTGGTTTAAATCTGATTACCTGCCCTAGTACCTATTTATTCTTTATATTTTTTCAACTTTTATATCCAAAACAATTCTTTTGACTCATTATTGGAATGAGCACCTCGAGCTCGTTCCATTGAAGAGGCATAAGGTGTGTTTATTGGGCAAAACATGAAATGCTTTACTTATTCAAGATTTCTTCTTTTTTTTGGGTTTTTTTTTTGGTGTTTTTTTTGTTGTTTTTTTGTTTTTCTTTTTTTGGGGGGGGGGGTTGTTGTTGGTGTTGTTGTTGTTGTTGTTTATGTATTTGCTGTCTTCTGTTCACAATGGATTAAAAGATAATGGAAATCAAATATCGTACATTGCGAGCATTGTGGAATTCATACCGAGACGGCGCTTTCACAAAAATCAAATGAAGTTGTAGCTGTTCATTTGCGAAAAACATGCCCTGACCCACGTCGCCACAATTGCCACAATCAGGCGCAACCTGGTGACACTGGTTTCTGTACAACGCCCATTGGTCTCATACAGGGAAGTGTCTCCGCTACCATCAATTTTATGTCTGGAAAAAAAGGTAATTATATTGATGATGTGCATATTTTTCGTGGCAACGGAAATTCAATATTAAACTATTTTAGTTATAATGGCATAGCGGGGCTTCGAATCCACACCGAGAGAGTTTGCTTTGGCACCAGCCGCCTAGCAAAACTATACTAAACCACGCACACTACTCGGCCATCGACACACCCTAAAAGTGAATGTAAGTTAACCAATGATATACGCGGCCAGAACAGAATACACGGAATACTCAATTTTTCAATTATTCATCAGATAATTGCATCTAAGTACTTAATCCTACAAACTGCACCTCATGGGAATCAGGATCAAGGCTTAAGGATTGTAGGATTAGGTACTTAGATGTAATTATCTCATGAATAATTGAGCAACTGAGTATCTCGTGTGTTCTGTACTGGCCTCGTGTATTTTTGATTAACTAGCATTCCCTTTTAGGGTCTATCGGTGGCTAAGTGGTTTGCGTGGTTTAGTTTCGTTTGCTAGGCGGTTGGTGTCGACAGAAACTCTCTCGGCATCGGTTCGACCCCCTGCTATGTCATTGTAATTAAAACCAGCGCCCTTTCTTGATCCTATGGCACACAGGAAATTTGAAAAAGAGACATTCTCGCTGATTTCCATGAGATGCAGTTTGTAAGATTAAGTACTTAGATGCAATTATCTGATGAATAGTTTATTTATTATTCCAAAAAGGCTCCGCCGATATTGGAAAGTTAATACCGTGAAACTAGTTTTTGTGGAAGGTAAACACAATGAATGACGTTTGATGACGTGAAAGCTTTTACGCTGTGACCGCAGTCACAGCGTAACAGCTTTCACGTCATCAAACGTCATCGAGTTTCCGCGGTGACTGACTTGACGCCATCTTGAGGGAAGCAGATTGTGTTGCGATGTTTTTCTCTGGCATTCCATCAATCCACTTGCATAGAAATTGTTGTCTGGTACCAGATCACACCAATATTTAGGTAATATTTAAAGAAAATTCTAAAATCGATGTAAAATCTAAAAATTGCGATAGGTCTAGTCAGATGAAACTGTATGTTTCTTACACCCCTTTCATGTAAATAGAGGATTTAATACGAGTTATCAGTTTTTACGAAAACGACATTATTGATGAGGTCTGGTGCGAGCCTTAGGCACGGAACAGATCTAAATTACTGGGAAAATGAACTACATTTCATTATTCAGCTTGAAGATCTTCTTTACCACTTGATCCACACGTCGAACGAATATACCTAAATGACTCTAGGGTCAAACAACGCAACATATAAGGCCTCGAACTGCGTTTGTCAAGAACAACGTGTTGTTCGGCAGAACTTTAAAAAAATAGTCCCCAGGGACGTAAATGATTTGAAGGTATTCAGTAACAGCATTGCGTTGCAATAATGGTTCAAAACTCATCAAATTATGTCAGTGGAAGTGTTTCGTTCAATTCCCCATCTCTCAAGTCACTGTCAAGGAATCGTATTACACCTAGAATACGACTGCGTACACCTTGGTTTACTTTCGGTCCTATTATTGTTTGATCGTGCTTTACCAATGTTGAAGTACAAGCTTAAACGACGAAACAAACATGAATTATTGACTTCTCTCGGCTGTTTTAATGACAATCTTGTCAAATATATAGCTAGACTTTTATGAGATCATGGGGGATTAACACTGGAACACCACCAAAGTGGAGCTTCAGTATGGTCAAACGCAATTTCGGAATAAGATTCGATTCGGAGCCGTCTTATTTATTCGATTCGATTAGATTTCAGTCATGCTGCTTCGGAAATTTCGCATGATGAAGATGTTTCCAAATGTTTTAAGCTTATTTGTTTTACAAGATATGGCGAGCAAGTTATACAACTTATATTAACGCCTCTCCTTGACCCAATGCCGTAGATGTGTGGGGTAATCTTCGTAGCGGCAACAGCGTGGCTTCGCTCTTCTCGAATACCACGAAGGGATATTTAGCCTGTGTCTCTCTCCGCACTGAGGACAGCCATTTTACGTTCCCATCCAATAGGACGATACGCTGTGACAGCATCAACTCCACAACTGATGTTGGCTGAGGGTGTTTGTACACCACGAGTATGAAAGACCACCGCACTTATTCACTCGGCCATCACTCTCTTGTTTTCAAATGTCCCTAGATGTTTCCCATTGAACTCTTCTTCTATCATCACGTCTGCTGTAGAGGATACCTGATGATGGAAGAAGAATTTAATGAGGTTGCACCTACAAAACTACTTTATGTCCACACTGGAATATTCAGATTTTCGCTGCCATGCACAGACAGATGGTTAGCCGTTCAATATAATACTTGAGTTAACACTGGCCAAATTTACGGATGTAAGAAGGTGCAATATTGTTTTACTTCGAAGAGCCTGATATTCGATTCGAGTTCCCTTCGAATCGAAATACTTTTCCTGACTCTATTTGATCTGAAATTTGATAATTCGAAGTGTGCCAAGATTTCATCCAAGGAGTAAATCATTGTCTGTGATGAAGCATATGAGACATAATCGGAATTCCATCCAAGGGACACATGGGTTGAACACAGGAGTCCTTCGGGAAGAGCGGTGGCTCAGTGGTTACGGCATTGGACTTCAAACCAAAAGGTCCACGGTTCAATCCCCGCCAGGGACAACAGTGTTGTGTCCTTCGGCAAGGCACTTAATCCAGATTGCCCACACGGGGACAAAATGGCGCTATGTACTAAGTCGTACTGCACGCTGATAAGGCTAAAAAAATAACGTTTTGATTCTCAGGCCCTCCCTCGTTGGATTTGAACCTTCTCATTTGACATTTTTATTATGTCATGTTTCTTAAAGAATTTGTGAAAACTTGGAATAGTCATTTTTCACGTTTCTCGACATATAATTATTTAGCTGTGTTTGCAGTAAATTGTTTTTTCTTGTTGCAGTTTATGGAGAGTGCCAGCACTCTCCCATAAACTGTAACAAGGCAAATTCTGATATACTGGATCATGATTTAATTATTTATTTATTTATTTGCTGGTGTTTAAGGTCATATATTTCTGCACAACGGCTAATAATGGCCGCAACACCAATATAAACTCAAGTTTAACCAATCATTTAGAGCCATGTTTCCCATTTTAAAGGACTCCTACCCCAAACGCTGGTTACTGGGGCCTATTCTAATGGATCATGATGCTTGACAGATCTATACCATTAAAAAGAACAATAAAATACAAATCCTTTTAGCTGTTGTTTCGGCAGTTAGTTATAAAAGGTATAGTATAATTACACTAAAATACAACCTTTTCTCTTTTTCAAGTGGAAAGACAGCAAAAAGATTTACTGAGTATTCTCAACACTTTACATGAAAAAAAAAAAATAAAAATAAAATCCTCCCTCACTGATTTGAAAAAAAAATTGCCTGAGAATCAATTCATTTTTTTATTTGGCCTAGTGCACTTGTCTTCAACCAATGCTAACCCTGTTTGTGTCGAGTTAGTATATTGGGGAGTCTGACAGTTTCTCGCCGTTGCTCGGTGGTTCTCTCCTGGTACTCCTTCTTCCTCCACCCGTAAAACTGTCCGACATGAGGTGATGCTGGATGTCGAAAGTGTCGTTAAACCCCAATAAATAAATAAATAAATAAATAAATAAGGAGTCATTGGCTTGAAATATTAATTCTGTGTCTCACTATTTGGAGGAAATTGCACATTTTGTCTTTCAGCAGGAACGTTGCTACACGAGGTTTTTAATGGTCAAATCAGGGGGCGCGGTGGCTCAGTTGGTAGAGGTGCAGGCTGCAAGCCGAGAGGTCCTCGGTTCGAATCCCACCTGCGTCAACCGCGTTGTGTCCTTGGGCAAGACACTTCACCCCCATTGCCCACGTGGGGGCACGGTGACGCTGTGTACTAAGGCGTACTGCACGTCGATGGTGCACCTGTCTTCACCCAATGCTAACCCTGCTTGTGTGGAGTTAGTATGATGGGGAGCTGACAGTTGCTCGCCGTTGCTCGGTGGTTCTCTCCGGGTACTCCGGCTTCCTCCACCCGTAAAACTGTCGTGGTCATGATTAGCCATTGTGCATACCCTAAAACACCAATAAATAAATAAATAAATGGTCAAATCCATCTTTTCAACGCACTGACGAACTGTGAGAATTAAATGTATGTCATGGTTCATTCAGCGTGTTGGCATTCAAGATTGGGCAAAAACGTGTCATTATTTCTGCACGAATTCATCACAAATCGTCAATAGTTACAACCATTTTGCGTTCCGTATTCGCCAAATCTGACACAAATTTTCAGTTAATGGTAATTGTTTTCTACTGACTCTAAGGAAGATGATGAATTTGGTTTACATTGGAAGGACGTTTTCAACAGGCATTGGCCTAGTAATTGACATTTTAAACAAGAAATGTAGAATTGTCAGATTGATTAGCATCTGCAATTACCCCTGGGGCAAAATCACTGCTTCATTTAGATTCCGTACCTAAGATTTTTGCCTTTTCGACATATCGTCCACTGAGTTCCAATGTGTTCTTTGTGCCTACTTGCACATAGAACATATTGGAACTAAGGGGACGTTATGTCTACAAAATTATTTGACGAATAGTCATCGTCAATCTTATGGTAGTGCCACTGCACACGTGGCTTCTTTCTCGATCATAATGGCGTTCTTGTAGCGTTACACTTCCACCAAAGTGTCGCGATTTTCTTTGAAAAATACAGATTATCATGATAATGTGCATGCCCTGTGATTTGTATCAGATTCGAGGTGGTGTCCAGAATGGGATCTCAACGAGCCGGCTTTGCCGGCGAGTTGTGATTCCATTTTTGGACACCACCGAGAATCTGGTACAAATCACAGGACATGCACATTATCATGAACAGATTAAATCTTAACCCTTTACCCAACGTAACGACCAAAACCGGCTAATGCTATTCTAAAAAAATCGCCAAATAATTTTCATTATTTTTTCATTCTTTGTCTCAAAAACATAGGTTATGACCCCTCGCTGGAACGAGCTCGTCGAGCTCGTTCCAGTGAGGGGGTCATAACCTATATTTTTGAGACAAAAATTGAAAAAAATTAGTTATTCAAGAATTTTGTTCGCAAGTGTCGTCTGCTTTTTATGTTAGGTAAAGGGTTAAATTATTTTCAAACATTTTTGGGACATAAGCGCCTGTTATGATAGCCCGTAGCGCTACCGGAAACGAGTCGTCTATATGATACGGAATCAGAATGAGTCGTCTATATGATACGGAATCGGAACACATTATGTGATACGTACCATTTCTCCTGGTTTTCAGGCCAAAATCTATATGATTGTTAGATAAAATGCGAAATCAAAAGCTAATCAGAAAAAAAAAACAATAAAAACATCGCAATTTAGATTTAATGTTGTCCCATTTTTTTCCACAGGTAAGATTATAGTGTTGGCGAGGGGAGCGGACAGAGAATTTCGACAAGATTGCGAGTGTCGAAATTCACTCTTAGCTTCATACTACTGTCACAAACAACAGTCGTAACATAAAATATGTTACCCTTTATCTATCGAATCAGCCCGCATCATCCAGTGCAATATATAAATTAAGCAGTTGAAAAAATATTTTTACAAAAAAGTTCAACAAAACCATACCATGTGAACCCCTCATTGGAAAGAACTCGCATATTTCGATCCAATGAGGGGTCACTGTTGATTTTTTTTAATTTAAAAAAAGAAATCTTTAAAATCTTTAAAATAATAAAGTTTGACTGTGTGTGTTGGACAAAAATGTCCAAAATGCACTGGACCTATCATAGTTTGGGCTGGTGAAAAAAATAGAATTTATTTTCGTGATGTTCATTTATTGATGAGTACGACAAGGGTATTAAATGTGCTTGTGAGGGGGGGGGGGGGGGGGATTTGAATACTATCACACTAAAGCTGCTGAGAAGTTCCTTTCGAAGTTATATTAAAATCTTATTTCACCAATTGTGCAAATACCCGCTAGCCACTCATTTTGATGTCTACGTATTGCCTCTTCATAATTTTACTTCAAGTTCAAGCATATTTCAACCCGAAGTTGGTCGCCAGATTGCAAGTTGGCTGTATCAGAAGCAATATACAAAACGGCTGGAAGTGTAGCATCTTTGTGGTGGAAAATGAAAGAACATGTGCTCGTCTTGCTCCAAACCTCTGATTCCACCCATCCACATATTAGTATACGTCTACATTTAAACTGGTTGATGAAGATCGTTCCATAAATGATTTTGAAATAAGTTTGGCGTATCCTACAAATCTTTGGCTTTGTGTTCACTACATGTTAATTGCAAAACAAATACTTGAGGCAAATAGAATCACAAATTCATCTCTCCTTTGATTCCATTGGTTATGTTGGCTTGTTCATTGGACTTTTATGATGCTTTCAATAGCTGGGATTATTAGTTACCCCGTGTCTGATCACGTGGTACGGGTTTTTACCTACCCGAAGCCAGCCGTATCCCATTCGGCCGAATGGGATACGGCTGGCTTCGGGTAGGTAAAAACCCGTACCACGTGATCAGACACGGGGTAACTAATTTATCTATTGGCTTTCCGTTTTAGAAGTCCAATTTATTTCATGTGTGAACACACACAGCATGAGATCTTTTATCTTCCATTGTTGAGCCATACAGGTTTCTGTGGAATTTTTGTGCAAAAGAGTTTTTGTGAAAATATGCCGATATGACTAGTATAAAAAACATTATTGAATTTCTTTTTTTTCTTTTTTGTCTCAAAAACATAGCTTATGAACCCCACATTGGAGGGTACTCGACAAGCTATTCCAATAAGGGGTCATGAGCTATATTTTGGAGATAAAAAATTAAAATATAATACATGTACACTGCAAAAATGGAATGACGCGTCTTCTACGGGGTATGGACAATTTGTAGATTTCGGAACGAGGCTTCCACTGGGTATGGGAAATTTGTCAGTGGCTGGGAGGACGTATCGTGGGTTTCAATGAATATGGTCATATACCACGTATCTATCAACCAATCAAATCAAAAAATTCACTTTAGTCAATAGATAATATAGGTTATCCAATAAGATTATAGGTAGATAAAACGGAAGAACAGTATGTACAGAAAGATAAACCGTGTAGGACATAAAAATGTCAGCCGTTTCAAATTAATCACCGGGAAAAGTCAGTGCCTCAGGCCTGATACCCTCTGTTGACGGCATAAAAACCATCGAAGCACCAAACAATGTCGGGACATGTTTGCTTTTATAAAATAAATAATAAAACCCTAGTATAATTATCAGGCATTATATCAAAGACCTTCCCTTGGTTTGCTCGGGGAACCTATTGCATGCCTCATACCCTCCCATTCTGAGTTGCGTAGGGGTTAAAAACACAACACATGATTACAGAACGCAAAAAACGTAATGTCTCTCATTTTGTAAAGTTTTGAGTGTTTCTCTAGTTTTCTAATTGGTAACGTTAAGGGTTCATATATAAGAGTGATGCTTTGTTAAGACAATTTTATTATTTCATTCAATCCGGCAATTTGTCTTCGTCGAGGGAAAATGCTTACTGAAAACATGACAAGGAAAATTCGATTTTATGTTCGTAAATAAACAATTATGTCTCTGCACCATTATATTTGGACAATGGCATATAAACGCCAGTAAATTCCCGCTAGAAGTTATCGTGGAAATGAACTTATATTGTTCGTAAAGTATTGCGTCCCCGAACAACGAAGAAAAGACTTCAATCGTAGAACAACAAAGTGAGATGCTTCGTGAATTACTACTTAACCACCTCTTTTCTAAGCTTGGATACACGTGTAGTATGGGAGAGCGTCATCTTGTACTAAAATGCAAACGGGACAGAATATTCACTCGGGCGATAACTCTCAAATCATATGAAACAAAACCATCAATAGGACAAGAACTAGGTGACGGATCTCCAGATTATAACAGAGGTTTTCTTCTTGAAAGTTTGAATACACTTATTTTAACAGTGTGGTAATTCCATACAGTGGATGTTTACAGAAAAAGGTACCGTAAAATGGATTGGATTTGGACAACTCACCTAACTGTCGGGCGGATAGTTGGATGAGTTCAACGGGGACACTGGGAGCGCCTACACAACACCCCACGTGGGGATTTCATTTGCTGAATTGTTTAAGAAAAATAGTCGACATATACTCAAGAGTGCTGGCCGACAATTACAAATTGTGTACCCTTCCCCGACGTACCTGTCGGACTCGGCCCCATTATCTGAACCCCCCCCCCCCCCTCCTCCCCCTTTTATGGTACTGTGGGCGGCGTGTTTGTTTTTAGAAGCATTAACAACAGAGGAGACAGCTGTTACACCTTGGAAGCTTTATTTTTCCCCTAGTAACCTCTGTTGGCATGCCTTCCCAAAAGTGTGCTACACAATACATCACCAAACAAATGACACCACACTGCGGCAGTGAAATGCAGTATTCCAGATGCTCAGATCGGCCTCAGCACTAGATGCGTAAAATAGAACCACCATCAATACAGTTGACGTTGAAAAGGGAGAAGTAGCACTTATCTTGTCTAAGAGTGACCAAGTAATCGTCTTTTAAACTAGAGCTGGGAGGTTTTGATTTTTCAGATTCGGTTTCGGTTCGATTTCAGGAAAAAACCTCGGTTTCGGTTCGGTTTTTCATATGTCAAGAACAGATAGTAAATAATACTTCAGGCTCCTTAACTTGGAAAAAAGTCCACAATAGATTATAACACACCACTCAACACAAAAGCCCTGTCTTAAGTATCTCCACAGGGTTCAGCATAACTTCCTGTTGATCTCTTAGGGGTTCTGAAGGGTCAGTTGCTAAGCCCATTCAGTCAGAAAAAAAACTGGAAATCAAGGTAACAACTGAATAAAGTTCATCTAATCTACGTTGTGTTCTCATTGTCACATTTTCTCCCTTAATGACTCGTCCGGTGGACGAGTCAATAAGGGAGAAAATGTGACAAGGATCCTCCGGTGGACGAGTCCACACGGGAGAAAATGTGACGAGAACTCGACGTATTCTCCCCTTTTCCAGACAGACAAAGTGGTGAGAGTCCATAGTCGTCACTAGTCGCTAGTTCAGTTCTCTCCTAGTAAGAAAGCGTGATCAGTTTATGCACGAATACAGCAAAACCGTTCGGTCAGTTTTTGTTGGGTCTTGTGGTTCGGTTTTCGGATTTGCGGCAAAAATCTTTACCGAACCGGAAAAACGAAAAACTGCCAGATCTGTTTTAAACCGTGATAAACCGCAACGTTAAAACACTTGCAGATAGTCTTCAGCACTCAAAGATGAAATGAGTACACAGTACTTAAATATTTAACGAGAATGAGCGATCGAAATTATACAATGGACATGTTAACAATCTCAATAAATAGTTAACATCCAAATGAGAAAACGGCAAAAACGTCTTAAATAGGGAATGATCCATTCGTTCTCCCATAAGGCTACAAAGTTCTGTTAGCTTAATATAAGCGGTTACGGATAACAAAAGCTCGCTTTTATACCCATTGGCTTACATCTGAAGAATGTTATGCAAATTGATAATAACCTTCTGGCAGCTGGATCATTGAGGCGCGTTGAACTACAAATAAACAAATCTTAAAGCCTCTGTGAATATCACCAGACCCCTCGCTGCAGCAACTCTATTATATCATAGCGACAGTCGACTGTTAATTATGGCGATAACTGGTGCTTATTATATGACTACGGAAAAATCTCAACTTTTCCAAATCGGTATCATCCGTCATTAAACGAGGCTCACCTGTCGTCATTTGCGTGCGCAACTTTTCCACGCGACAATTTTACAAAAGCGAAATAACAACTCCAGTGCCTTTTGCACTGAACATAACGTTTATGGGAAGTATTTAATATTTAAATATCTTCTACCAAATAAGAAGCAAATTATTACGACTGCCAATCAACCTGTGTTGTCATATACCTGTTTGACCTGGCTGATCTAGTCTCGTCAAACTCGTCGTAAAAAGACTACCCGGAATAATTGATTGTTGAAATTATCTGAAAATTCCACACCCATTTCAAATGCACATGGGCAGAGATGATCATATTGCGGTTGTCGAAGTAACGTGCTAATTCGATAATTTTAGAAAATAAAATGGCCGTGCCGCGAAATTCAGGCAATACCATTGTCTGTTTGACAGACAGTTCCAACGCGGACATGTTTGCTAAGCGGATCAGCTCTAGTAATAAGCCATGACAATCGGAAGTGTTGTAGTAAAAGCCCTCATCCCGACTTTTCTAGTTTAGAAAATCTACCTCTAATAAAGTTAACTCCATTGGAATTATAAGATGAGCGGGGAGGCTGCAATTAAGAAGCAAGTAATTGTTGACGAACGACCTATGACATCATTAAACATAAAGCCAAGTTTCCTTTTGCTACCTTTAATAAACGAAAACAACAGACAGTTCACAAAAGGAAACTTGTTTTTTTTATAGCAAGCCAATTAGACGCACTTAGTTCACAGATAATCCATCATTGAGAATAGCTATCAGTGTCAGACCTACCAACACCTAACGCCCACTTTGGCTCTTTGTTTAGCGAATGCGTTTTTACAATAATTCGCAAGTTTTTATTCTTTCAGGGTAACAAATTAGCAAATCTCACCTCCCAAACTTTTATATTGACGGAAAGGAGACTGTCTGCAGCATATGTCTTGGTGCGCACACTGTTGATATAATGAACAGACACAGAATATCAAAAGATGGTGAAAACGCCTTTTTCTTATATTTAAATGGGCGTCAACGGAGAGTAATAGTCAAACGTTCAAACAGATTAGGGACAAACTTGTAAGAAGCCAGGGCCTGAGTTTAATAACAAATCTGCAGGAAAATACCAGAGGTTTGTGAAATGATGTCCACTTCGATGATAACAAATTTCAAAATTCCCATACCCTTGGTGTTAAATGTGCTGGCCACTTTGGGGAATTAAAGGGAGCTCTCCTTCCCGTATATGTTCCAATGACGAAAATTGTCAGCCATTGGACGTCCTGATACGTCTCATTGAACGTTACTGTCGACTATGGCTAATTATCCTCCGCCAAAACGAAGTTTTCGGGGATCTAGCAATGAGGTCCGTCCGTCCGTCCGTCCGTCCGTCCGTCCGTCCGTCGTCCGTCCGTCCGTCCGTCCGTCCGTCCGTCGTTCCGTCCATTCGTCCAACCGCCCACCCGCCCGCCCATCCGTCAGTCCATCCGTTCGACCGTTCGTCCGTTCATCCGTAACAACTTTACACCTCTGTATCTCGGTCAGTGCATGTCGGATTTGAATGATCTTAGGTATGCTGGTGGACCATCATGGGGGAAAGGATATTCACAAGTAACGGGTTTTTAAAGCCATATAAGTTTTTATTTATTTATTTATTTATTTATTTATTTATTTATTTATTTATTGTTGTCTTTGTTTCGTTCAGGAAATAGCGTTGCATTCCTTATACACGACGAGTTTGAGAGGCAGTAGCTAAATGCATACAATATGCTGAAAATGTTAAATCTTAAAAACAATACTAGGCTAAAGAAAATTAATCTTTGGATTCTCAGACACCGGCGCATTCACTTTTTCGGCCCGCGTTCGTCTATTTATTTTGAAGGCAAAATTCAAAGAATAGAAAACTATCATAGGGTGTGATTTTAGCGGTATCTCATCGCGATTTGCTATGCAATATGTCGTAAACATTGATGCAGTATTGTTATTCTCTTCGCGAAATGCGACACGATCCTCATATGTATGTACAAAATAAATATTTATTTAACTGGTTGAGAGCTAAATTAGTTTTAGTGGTCTAAATTTGTTCATTCAAATTGTTTTATTACAAATTGTTGGAGAGTGCCACTCGGCACTCTCCAATAATTTGTAATAGAACAAATTTGTCTAAACAAACTATTATTTACGTTTGACTGAATACGAAAAATGGGTAAGAAAAATGTTGGCTTTTGCACTGCTACCCTCATTTTTTGAAAGGTCTGATTGTGGCTTTTAGCACTCAACTAGTTAAAAAACTCATTATTTTTAATCTCCATTTTAGTTGTTCTATATTGATTTTGTGTTGTATGATCACTGTTACAAAAAAACTATCAGTGAAATCAACATGGAATCTCTAATATTTAATGTTTGGCTCTCACCACTGGATTTTAGGCATCGGTGACCATTCCATCAGGAATAAAAAATAAAAATAAAAACCGCCCTCCCTCATTCGTTTTAAAAAAAAATGCCTGAGAATCAATTATTTAATTTTGTGTGGCCTTACCGACTTCTATCTGTTGTTGTGTTCTCATGGCGACAGCTTTATACGACAATTATCGCAGTCAATTTTGAGTTTAATTTTTTGTAGGATAGTATTTACCATCAGACTAAAGTCCACAGGGCAAGGACTGTGCGTGACAGTACGGGAAGAAAATCAATACACCGTTTACATGCGCAGCTATATAAAAATTTACTTGATCGCAGCTAAATCAACAAAGTAACAGCTGCTACTTGTATATTCCATTTTACTCGCTGTTGTGGGTTTTAATTAGCCACTATACATAGAGACGGTATCTGGAGTTTTTGTGCGGACACTAACCTATCTTTTTAACGTGTTAAATAATTCTGCGTTAACGAGTTAAATGACGTTGAAATGACGTTGAATGTCGAAATGAACAAAATTTTAATAGCTTCGGTCATTTTTATTGATTTGAATTTGAATATGAATGAACTTACGTACAGTTTGTCTCTTGAGTTCCAGTGTGTTCTATGTGCCTACTGGCAGCCTACTGACAGCCTACTGGCACATAGAACACATTTTGATACTCAAGGACGAGTAGTTAATATAGTTCTCTCAGGTTGTCGTAGATTCTAACATTTAGCGATGTTTTCATTTAAGAATGCAATCGCTGCGGCTGTATCCTTAGAATGAGACATCCGCCGTTGTTCGAATACCAGACCTTACTTGGAAAACAGGTGTTCGGATGAAGCTGGTATTGCTGTATCGTCACATATCGGCGGGCCAACTTTGCCAACGTTGGTAGGAGGGATTCATGGGTCGTCTATAATTGAAGGACATCTAAAATATTCGTGTTCAATTTCGTCAAATGGTGCAATATTCGACGTCATCGGCACGCGCGATCCGGTTTGGGTAAACACACAACGACGCAATGTTACATATTATACAATTATAATCTTCAAAGTTAAACGTTATTAACTTGGTTAAATTTGTTTAACGTTGTTAAAATAATTTAACACGTTAACGTTTGAAACGTTAACTGCTCCCAGCCCTGGATGTACATCAAAGAGCGGCTTTGTTGAGAGTGTGAATTGGATAAGAGCCCTGCAAAGCTTCGAAAATTCGATTCGAGATCGATTCGTGATCGACATCGAATCGGCTTCCTGATTCATATATTTTCGAATGAGCTAAGAGTGGAATCACACCACATCCGATGTCGCCGATGTTTTTCGATTTCCGACTTTTCCAACACACACCGAGCACGAGCAAATCATGCTGAACGCAAGAATTCGTGATTGCAGTTCCAGTGTGACCAGGGATACAGATACGTGATGGTTCAGCATCGATCTGGCTTTTCGTCGCAAAGCTAAACGAAAATTCGTTGCAGCATGGATGTTAATGCCCGCTAAGAAGAGACTGAAGAGTCGGCGACAGTTCTGAGTACACCCTTTGTGAAAGCAACGCCCAATCAAAGGACTGTATCACAGATTCGTCCAACAATTAAGGCAGTACTCGCAGGTTCTTTAAAGTGAGCCCATATCATTTTGATTTTCTGCACCAAAAGTTGAAATCAAGAAAATCAAAAAAGGACACCAACAACAGAAAAGCTATCAGCTCCGGACGTCTAGCAGGAATTTAGCGGATAGTTTTCGTTTGGACGCCTCAGTAGTACGGTCGATAGTACTGGAAACTTGCACAACAATCTGGGATATCTTGAGCCCATTATATGTACCTAAACCTTCCGTCGACGTTTGACGCAAAAATAGAACACCGACCTCTTGCCGACGATATCGCAATGAAAAAGCGTGCGATGTGTGTGTATAACGCTTGATTACTGTTTGGCCTATTTTTGTTCAATTTTTCAAACCCAGTAAATCGGTGACATCGAATTTGGTGTAATTCGACCCTTACTCAGTTTTTTTCGCGATGGATCGATGTCAAATAAATGTCTTCTATTGGCGGAATCGTGCCCCGGAAAGGAAGGAATAGTTGCCTGTTGCATTTTCGGTCCAATCGGCCAATCAGCACGCTTATGTGTCTTACAATTTGCATAGTTACATCATTACTTATAAAGTGGGGCGCGGGAATACCGCGCTCCACTTTATAAGAAATATTGTAGCAATGTAAGTAGTAAGGGATGACACAATGGGAACCTAATTTAACACTGAAATCTTCATAGACATTTGTTCGTCCGAGAAAAATCACGATCGTATGTACTATGGGGACCTGATATAACACTGAAAATTCCCATAGTGTTTCGAAATTTATGAAAACTTTGTGTCGTGTGTACTATAGGGACTTGATTTAACACTGAAAATTTCATAAATTTAAAAACCCTATGGGAATTTTCAGTGTTAAATCAGGTCCCCATAGTAAAAACGATCGTGATTTTTCTATGGCGAACAAATGTCTATGGAGATTTCAGTGTTAAATTAGGTTCCCATAGTGTCGTTTCTTACTACTAATGTAACGTTTGACCTTTGCACTTGGGCTCTCGTACTACCTGCGGCAAGCGCAAGAATATGCCCGGTAATTTTGAAACAATAAGTGATTTCAAGAAAATAATTTCGCACTGTTTCCGATTCGATACCATTCCATATTCGATTCGAGGATTGAAATTCCATTTTGCATGGCTCCAGTGGAAATTACATTTTTCTCGCGTTTCATAAAGTAGCGAGAAAACATTGTCTTCTCATTGCGAGAAGGGTTAAGATTTTGATTGAGAATTGAAGCGGAGCACGGGAATGTGTTAATGTCGCTCACTGCGTTACGCCTGTTAGGAATGTTGGAATGTGGATTGAGTTTGTCACATCTAGACACGCACGCTTCGGGGGCTGATGTTTAGTTTCCTCTCCATGTGAGTTTATGACGTCAATACCCCTGTCTGCATGGCTTCTTTCTTCAGCGTAGGCAGGGCTGGGAGCAGTTAACGAAATTGAAGAGCACGAATAATTTAGATGTCCGTCAATTATAGACGACATATGAAGCCCTCATACCAACTCAAGAGACAAATTGTACGTAAGTTCATTCATATTCAAATTCAAATCAATAAAAATGGCCGAAGTTATTAAAATTTTGTTCATTTTAACATTTAACGTCATTTAACTCGTTAACGCAGAATTATTTAACGTGTTAAGAAAAAATTTAACTCCTTCCAGTCCTGAGCGTAGGTCCGAACGCTTCCTCGAGCTAGCCTTGCATTTGACATCGGACAGATATTTCTAGGATTTTTTCCTTCTGATTGTGCGGTATGTTGTTTATCCCTGGTTGTTCCTGGTCGGCTTGGGTACTAATAGCTAGGTTTATGTTATAAACATGATTTGTTTTTATTGTTTATTTGTACTTCTGCTGCATATGTCTACATACATATTTACTTGACTTCATTAAATGCCTCTAAGCTGGTTGTCTTGTGGAAAATATGATTTGTGTGTTATTATGTTCTTAGAGTGTAGCAAAGATTAGACACATAATTTCCTGTCTCCACGAATGCGTTAACTGTCAGTATCCTTGCAACCCAAAACTTCTTTTCCTCAAGAATTTATAGTTATGATAATCATTTTAACCCTGTGTCCCGGGGGTTACCTTCCTGCTTATATCATATATCAGATCGGAGCGAATTACAAATCGAATCAGGCAGAGGATTTCGAATCGGATCGAATCGAATCTCGCAACTATTCTAATTGTAAAGGTTGAACCTTCCTTCAACCGTAAATATCAGCCAGTCTCAACTCAGGGATTGTTTTCATTTGAGTCCTATTCTGGGTGCCAAGGACGATTAGCCGCTGGCCTACTAGGCACGCTGTGTACGTGCCAACGGAGCACAACGAACGAAAAAAGAGGGTGTGTATGTTTCACTTCCGCACCGTAGGGCAAAACGACAAAATACTAACAGCTCCTCTCAATTGAGCTGCCCTGTTTGAGAAAGGTGAACAAGATTTTTGGGATGCATTTAATACGATAATATTTGCGCTTCACGTGAAGGTGCAGAACTCGCTCATTCCGTGAGCACATTTTATGCAATTTAAAACACGATTAACTTTTTATCTGACCCTAGGGATATTTTCGAAGAACATATTTTCGATATGACATTCCGCTGGTACTATCGCAGTAAGCATGGCCGTTCAAAATTTAAGCAATTTCATCCTAATGTCAGAATATTGCAGTATTCTGCAACAATGCTCTCCCAAACGCTGTTGGAAGTTTGACGATTAAGTAATGTGAAAGATGATATATCTGGTTACATTCAAAGTCTTCGCTGCGAAACCTAATTTCGTTTAATAAGACTGCATTATGATGTCAGTTTGTCAGCAGTTAAAGAACGCCTAATTTTGTAAATACCCACAAGTCCCAACCGCACACGCAAACATACAGAGTGAAGTAATATCAGTTTCTCGAGACGCTTACCGGCACGTGTCAAATGTGCCAATCAGATGAGTATGTGCGAACCTGATAAACGAATATTCGCATTAACGTTTTCTGTAGTCTGGAAAATTTCCCAAGTGGACGACGACCTCAGAATGCAATTTGTTGAACTTGTAAAGAATACTGTACAGTCAATACAGACATCGTGTTTTTCTGTTAGTGTAAATAACCTGGAAGGCTCTAACATACAAGATGCCAATATATCAGTGTTTGGATTTCACATGCTATACTGTCTTTGGTTATACAATTCATCACCAAACGGCTTCCTAGTGATTGATTAGGTCCGAAAACAGCTATAGTGTTAGAACCGCCCAGCCAACCTAGACGCATAAAAGCTTATACAGATGTTCCATACTCCCTATAAAAAGCCACATGTGCACGTTTTTAATTGGCAATTAGTAGTAACGTCAAAACTATGCTTTCAAGGCGACATTGTTGCTAGTTTGTACGCAGAGATACTATTAATTTACTGAATTTAACTATGAACATATCCTTAAAATTTATTATGTCAACAGAGTGCTAAAATGTTGCCTACCAGATGAATCGTATGACATCGAAGTGTATAATGGTAGTGATCGGGTGCTTTAAGGAATCGCTGCACTAAATAGTTTCCCATAGGCGACCATTATAACAAATATTTTGTGTGAAAAAAAATATTCAATATTGATGTAAAAACCTAATAAAACACTTTAACAGTTTTCTCGGACAATAAGGTTTTTTTTTATCTAGGAGCCTTATTTTCGAATACTGCATCATATCCGAGTGCAACATTTCAAGGCAGATAACTCTCTACCAAATATTTAATACATTGATTCCTTATTACCCTTTCGCAACCATTCTATGGCGTCCAGTCGCCTTCGGTTTTTGTGGGGTTCTGTTTTGTTTTTTCTTCTGTTTTTTTTCAGTTTCCATAAACGGCGGGAAGAGTGAGTGGCTGGCAATGAAACAACCAAGGGGTGTGTTTCAAATAAGGGAATGATTCGAACAAATAAAAGAAACGCGAGAAAAATGTCAGACAATGAGCCCTCGTGTTGAGTTTAGGCGATTAATCAGCCCGGGGGTCGATAGGTTAAATCATTGTATGTGCTCTGTGTACTTTTTGTAGGCTTCGAGAGTGATTTTCCGTGTGGAAACTACCCTCTAAGGTTGTTTCATTTTATTTGCCGCATGTTCTATTTTAGTGTGTGCACAGTACGGCACTGTGCTTTCAAAGGCGGACAGATACTGTTGACCGCGGGTCTCGATTCAGTCGAAATTCTCTATCAGCGTTCCTGTCAACAACACCATGGAACATCATCTGTCGGAAAAGACATGCAAGAATATGAAATCTTGGGCTATTGGCGGGGCCCTAACAACAAAGCCTTGATCTCAAAGGTGGCCTCTTTCTCGAACATTTTCGATTCTAATAGAATCTCGAATCGAATCGGGTCTATTATTCGAAATTGAATCGAATTCTGGTCGTCTTGAAGATGACCAATAAGTAGAGAGGGATTGTAAACCTGATTTTGTGGACTGTGACGATTTAAGTCCCGACCGATAAAATATTCCGACTACATCATCAAGGCATGCCTTCCCGGAAGGCATGCCTTGCTGATGTAGTTGTAATATTACCCAGGAACTGATGCGAGATTTACCAGCACTAAGTGTCTGTACAGGGCAAGCCACTATCAACATCTCATCGTCAACATGGTTTGGAAACTTTAACTTTGTTTCCAACAGTGGAATAAGCTAGTCATTTAGGAGGAACTACGTTCCATTGAATCGATTCTGTTCCGACTTTTTTCCAATTGCATACTGACGTCTTCCGGTTTAATTCGGAATTTGAAAACTTAATTTCAGAAAAAAAATGAGCTAATTTAGGTAAGTTTTATACGTTTATTGTGTGATTTAATCGTGGATTCGTACCCCGACTAACAATAGGAACTACGAAATACAAAGCTAAGACGATAATTTCACCGGACATGGCGCTTCAAACTGACAATAAAATTTTGTGCACAAATCCCGTTGGCGGAATTGGGCCAATGCGTCAGTTTTTCACTCTCTAATATTACCCCAATGAAGCGTCTTAAGCCGAAAAGTACACTTTGTGAGGTAAGATATATTCGTAGTCTGTATTATCTAAACTGGATGAGATAAACATTCCGAAAAAAGGACCCAGTTCACCACTGATCACTCCTGTTCTGATCGGTTCAATAGGGCATTTTTATCGGGCGCATTTAACCAAAATATGGTGCATGTGTACATGATTTGGGTACCGGTGGCTGGTTGGCTGCTGTTCAGAAAGAATATTGAATAAAAATTGAAACAATGAGCTACCAAACGGTCTTGGAAAGCCCTAAATCAATGTTTTCAGGATGTCTATCTCTTGTTTGAATTAGTACTTCATCAGCAATGTCATATTTCTCCTTGCAGTAATAGCATCTGTATTTATTCTGGAATGTATGAAGAGTAATAATTTATCAGTCGGTGGCTTAACTTTCTATACATCTACGATACACCCGATAAATACTTTTCAATTTCGCGGAGTACTCGGGTAAATTAAAGAGACACCTGGCTTTAAGCAAGACAATATTAAAAAAGCACAATTTATATATCTATGTCACCGAAGCGAAAAACGTCAGTGAAATTTCACAAACGCAAACAAACGTAAACAAAACGCGATAGCCAATATACGATGTAACCATTAACCCTTTACCCAACGAATGGCCCGCATCCGCCTGCGTAATATGCAAATTCAGCAGCTGAAAAAATATTATTTTTTTAAAAAATTTCAACAAAACCATATCATGTGACCCCTCTTTGGAACGAGCTCGTCGAGCTCGTTCCAAAGAGGGGTCACATGATATGGTTTTGTTGAAATTTTTTGAAAACATTTAAAAAATGATATTTAAAATAATAAATTTTGAAATCGTCTGCGTTGGGTAAAGGGTTAAATCTCAAAGACAAAAGTGCGATTTATATCGCTTTTTGCATATATGTAGCCATGAAATGGGAGACCTATTTGGTTCTTCATTCGAAGATCAGTTTTAAATTCCAACATCTAGCTGGATGGAGTGTTAAAATGTGAGTCATTATGCCAAGGACAAATGGGCATATAGATCTGATGGTAACAAAATCATCAGATATAGTTCGGCATCTATACATGAATATCCCTATGTAAAATTGCACAAGGCAAGCTGGATATATGTGTATACATCTTCATTGATGACCATACTAAAACATGTAAATAATAGTTCCAGGTTGCTCAAGGTTGTGGTTTAACTAACATACCAATGGGTAGACCGATTTGTATGTCTGACTGCGATATCTGATAGATGAACAATAATTTTTCCAGCAACTTGGAACTTGTGGCTTTAGTTTCACATCATTTTAGAGTTTTTGTGAAGTTTGTGGTCTGGCTGTGCATATAAAGTCACCAACGCCTTAGTATTTCCTCCGGCATTGCCAATTTTGCCACTCAGTTCGCAAAAAAAACACGGATTCATTCGTCTCGATCTGTAGATAAGTGAACTGGAGACTGTGATTTTTAAAGTGGAGTGAACCGGAACCCTGCTCTAAGTGAACCGGAGCTTATACGTGGTGTCACTTTATTGCCTGTTATTGGCTTATGACAGCAATTTTCCTTCTGTTATTTTCCTTGATATGACACCGACGTATTCGCGAAGCAACTGCCGAAAGTTTAAACAAATGTTTTCCGCCGTAGACAATAAAATAAGGAAACTACAGCAACAATCGATATTTTTGCAAGGAAAACGAAGTGATCATCGAAATTTGACCAAATATCTACTTACCAGCTTCGCCGATTGCTGTAGGAAAAAGTTTTCTCCGCGGTAGGTTTTAGCAGCAACGGGCCTGCGACGTCAAATTAAAAATAATAACAGGTAGCGCACTGGAGTAATTTGCCGAAAGTGAACTGGAAAAAGGTTGGAACAGAGTCGATTCAATGGAACGTGGCTCCTCCCCAATGTTAGTGAGACGAGAATTAGAATGGGAGGTGGCATGGGTCAGATGCCATTTATGTTAATGTAGATGAAATTACACTCTGTTTTCATTTTCAACATTATTTACGTACAAATTCCATCTGAACTATACGTTTTGTGAGACGGCGATAATATTCCCATGTAAAGATTCGAAAGGAAACTGATTTCGATTCGAATCGAATTTCAACTTTAGATTCGAAATCGAACGAATCATGAACCTTCGCAGGGCTCTACTTGTTGCAGTTGACCCCTTTATTTCGCTTCAAAGGACTTACACCTGGTAGAATACCTTTCTCCTTAACACATGAACGTTTCCACCTATCATTAGAAAGCATCGCTTATGACGTATTGGAGCGTGGTCTTAGACAACGTACCAACGGGAGGTCAACAGGAATGTTTTGAAAGCGAACGAAAAATAAAACGCTATAATTTATATTGAAAAAAGTATGTTCAGAGCTTGGTGGATTTTGATTAAATTCTTTTGTCGATGGTAAAGTCGCACACTATCTTGTACAATAATATAAAATTTCAGACGCCAAAAGATCGATAGAAATTCATCATAGTTTTTAAGTACTCATATCGACGAAAGTCGCATATCAGTAGGGATTTAAGTAGCGTCTAATTGTATACCTTCACAAATGTCTGTGGAAAGGATTTAGACCTTTTTAGGAATTACCATTACAACCCTGCGGAGGCTCAAAGTTCGATTCAATTCGAAATCTCCCCAGTGATTCGATTCGATTTGCTTCCAGTCGCGCTGAGTTTGAAATTTCGAATCGTCTAGATGTTCTTAAGTTCCTACCACGTTCTCCTCTTGAGCTCTTGTTCTTTCATCAGGTCTCCTGTACAGGAGACCTGATGAGAGAAGAAGAGTGCAACGAGATTCTGCGTCTGAAACTGCTTTGAATCCGGTCGTGGAATATTCCGCGTATTGGGCTGACTTGCCCAAACAGATGGGTCGATGTTGAATACAATACTTGAGCTGCGACAGACAATCTTTAAGGTTATAAGAAGGTGCAATACTTAAAATCTGAAGAACACTGCGATTAGATTCAAGATTCGATTCGAGATTCGATTCGATATTATCTACCTGTTCGATTGGGGATTCGATTCGACCCGAAATTTTGAGGGCCGAAATTACCATTAAACTTGATGGGAGATTTGCATTTGTTACTTTTCGGACACCCAGTGTGTTTCGTGACCATAGGTGAATTGTCAAGATTATATGGTCAAAAAGGTTAAAGTTTATCCTATGTACACACCAGTGCTAAAGCCATGCTGCATACCACTATTCATAGAACACTGTCTGAGGTTTGGCCACTCCCCCATATTTAGTAACTATTATATTAATCTGCAATTGGCGTGACCCAGCATATACTAAGTACGCGTCGGGTTACAGTTGCTTTGAGGTACGTAGATATTTTTCTTTAAGGGGTGGTGGATAAGTCTAACCAAATCAACATGGTGATTAACCAAGGGCCCTGGCCTCCAAAGGGCGATGTGTGAGTCCATGTGTGAATATATCTACGGTTCTATATCACCTTTTTAGTAATTGCATGTATGACTCACGAAGATGATTAACCCAAGCTACAAGCTTCCTGTTAAATCCCTCCATCAATCGGCAATCTGATAACTGTTAATATATGTTGTATTTTGAGCTATTATACTAGCACTGCTACTCTCCTGGTATTCAATTCTGTAACATTTAGCATATTCCTTCAATAAATATTGTTTAAACTAAGTCTAACTTTCGGCAGCTTTCATTCATACCAACTAAAACTAGACTGAATGCAGTGGGGGCGCGGTGGCTCAGTAGGTAGAGGTGCAGGCTGCAAGCCGGGAGGTCTTCGGTTCGAATCCCACCTGCGGCAATCGCGTTGTGTCCTTGAGCAAGGCACTTCACCCCCAATGCCCACGTGGGGGCACGGTGACGCTGTGTAGTAAGGCGTACTGCACGTCGACGGTGCACCTGTCTTCAACCAATGCTAACCCTGCTTGTGTGGAGTTAGTATGTTGGGGAGCTGACAGTTGCTCGGCGTTGCTCGGTGGTTCTCTCCGGGTACTCCGGCTTCCTCCACCCGTAAAACTGTCGAGGTCATGATTAGCCACTGTGCAGAAATATGTGACCTTAAAACACCAATAACTGAATATTAACTGAATGCAGTACAGATGTTTACACACGGTTGTGTTATCTTTGTGAGAGCTATTTAAATTTTAGAAGTGGCAAACGGGTAGATATAGGCAATGACTGAAACAGTGTGGACCCTTTTTCTGAAATGAAAGTGCACACAGGAAAAAATGTTCTGTTTATACTAATGGCCAAGGGAATTTTGGTAACCCAAATCATTGGTTGTCTCGAAGTTACCGAATACTAATGACACATTAATCATTCACTCAACGCACAGGACATCGAAATGTACTATTTTAATTGCTGTTTTTTTTAATTTTTCAAAAAAATTCACAAAACCATATCATGTGATCCCTCATTGGAACGAGCTCAACGAGCTCATTCCAATGAGAGGTCACATGAAAAGATTTTGTTGAAATGTTTTGAAAAATATTTTTGAAATTTTCGCGGGGTGATGTGGTCGATTTGTTAGGTAAATGATTAGCGGTCATGTCTGAGGTTTCTGGTGAGGTAGTCGTGGATAAAAATAGCCATTGTCTGATTTTCTTACCCACCACATTCCTCTGCCCTCGGGTTAGACTGACCAAATTATTTTAAAATGATTGAAAATGGTTTCACATTAAGCATTTGTCACTTGAAACTCTTTTCACATCATCCACTCGTAAGTTATTGGCGCAATAGAAAGAGTACGTCGAGACCACTGATGTTTGTGCAACAGCCTTGCTGGAGCGTCAGTGAAATATTCAAGATTAACGTTTAACAAGCACTTGGAGCAATCATGTGACCTTAATCGTCAAAAAAGGATGGAATCGCCTAAATATGCTCCGAAGGTTCAAATTTAAACTTGATAGGAAGACTCTAGAACAAATATACTTTTCTTTTGTGAGACCAGTCTTAGAATATGCGTCGTTTGGGACAATTGTACTAACACGGAATCGGATGAGCTAGAAAGAAATTCAGGTCGAAGCTACCAGACTTGCTACTGGAGCTACTAAGAGTGCGAGCAAATCCAAATTATACATTGAAACTGGATGGGCGTCATTATACCAGAGACGCCAGAAACAGAAACATATCCAGTTCCACAAAATGTACCACAACCATTTGCCAAACTATCTTTCTAACTTAGTACCACGACATGTACACCAAACACAGAATTACAGCTTAAGAAATAGCCAAAACCTAACTATACCACATTCCCGAACTGCATTGAGGCACCAATCATTTATACCATCAACAGTAAAACTTTGGAATGATTTGTCATCTGTAACACGTGAAACAATATCGCCACGAGCCTTTCAAAACTCTAATAAAAGTAACAAGCCACCTAAATTCTAATACTTACCTCGTACAAGTATCTGGGGATTTCATTGGTTCAAAGACGTCACATGCAGACTGCATATAAAACCATATACTGCCTGTCAACATCAATATACGCTGACAGCTATGGGTAATCTCCCTTTTGTTCCTTGATTATTCAAAATGGCGGCAGCCGATAAACGCTTCAAGTTGAAAGATTGAGTGTTGGAAGTCCATATTTGGTCTGAAGTGCAGGTTAGGCAACTTAAAAGGCTTCATATTCTGTGGATGTGTGTCATGTTACCTTCGAAATGAAACTGTTTGGTATGCATGAATTTGCCTTGTCACCATTTATGGGAGAGTACCTGTAGGCACTCTCCCATAAATTGTAACAAGGCAAAGACACGTGAACACATTGTGAGAATTCTCTCATTTAATCTTGATCGCTGTTGTTATTAGTTCTGTGCATCGATGCAGCAGTCGGTAAGATATATTCGTTACACTGTTTGTTGGTGGCCTAATATGGTATATATGGTGTCAGTTAATTCCATATTGGACTTCGCTGGAGTCCAATATGGAATTAACTGACACCATATATACCATATTAGGCCACCAACAAACCGTGTAACTAATATTATCGCTGCTTCTCTAGAAGCAGTCAAATATACCATTGCAAAATGCGATTAAACTGTAGTAATTTGAATGAAGACCTCTTCAATAACTACTTACCTGATAGTCCCCTTTGCAGCTGTGATCAAATCGAATCATCACAGCACTTCTTATTAGAATGTCCATTGTATGATAGAGCTCACCAAGAAACAATTAACCAACTCCCAAATCAGTTAACATCGAGTGTTCTGTTTGGATCGGAACACTTCACGGAATACGGAATACGAAAACAAAAACACCTTTGACCCGGTTGAGCGTTTCATCATGAAGTCGAACCGTTTGAACTATTAACTCTTAAGTCTTAAGATTGAGCTAGAGTTCCGTTCCGTCCAGATGTGGCAGTGTTCACTTCAGCTATTTGGGTATTGCATACTGATTAACTGAAACCTTTTTCATAGTATGTTATGCAGTAGATAAGCAGAGTAACCTACTCAGGGAATTAACCGCCAAGCAATGACAGATCTTCCCGACTAATCGCGATGTGAATTCACAGAGACCGCCCTGTCGATCGAATCTCAACCTGACAGATCACTGGTATCATGGCATTGACAAACTGACCCCACTTTCCTCATTTACTTCACTCTCATTCTTTTTTCTCCATCTCTTTAACCAGTTTGAAAATATATGTACCTCTATTGTATCACTCTAAACCATACATGGAAATAAGCAGACTGTCATTTGCAAAGCACAGCAGGGTAGCATCACTAAATATACCTCTGTGAACCTCAATCTGAATCAAAGTATCAAGCCTAGCAATGAATACAATGTACAAACATATGGGTGTTTCTGGCCTGAAATTGTGCTTGTAATTCTTAGGTTTTTCCACAGTATCCTGGGCGTATTTGCTGGTTGTAAACTCAACTGTGTCGGCATTTTAATAGTACTCCACTCAGAGCGGATGTATTTTGTTGCCCATCCTACCCATCCAGCTGAAATATGTTGTAGATTAAACACAAAAACACTGATGTTATTTTCTCCTTTGTTGATAATACGTCCGCCTGGTATAAATTCTTGTAAAGCTTTTATGGGAAAAAATTGCAGATGAATCCTTGGTCCTCTCAAGGGACGATATATATATATAATTCCCGGGCTTAACTCATACCCAGAATCGAGTGCCCTTTTCCATGCACCTGTATCCATTGGCGGATGCTTCAGACGATCTTGGCAATGGTCGCTGGGGTCTGACAAAGTGACCTTTTCCGCAAGTCGTTGAATCTCAAAATATCTGTTACTATCCAATCAGGTCATTCCTCAGATTTGATCTTCCCGTGGATGAGTTGTGTTTATGTCACTTTTTGAAAGTTATGTACCAAACATTATCCCAAAGTACTGTTTACTCTTAACACTGTTAGTTTTTCAAAGTCTATGAACGGTTATACTATATGCACTCGAAACTTGCAGAATAAACAAGATGGATCAGGAAAAGGTTTAACCAACAGCCTAAAGGTTTATTTATTGGTTGTCCCTGGGCATACACGAACTATCAGTGTTTATGACACAATTCGAGGACGGAAGGAATGGACGAGTAATCACCCAGTGACATTGTCCGTTTTCGTTGACAAAATGCCCGAAGATAAAGTTTGAAGCCATACATTTATCTTTGCTAAAATCGTGATGATAGTTGACTTGGATGTCAAAAGAAGACTTTTGTTGAATTTTCAAAGTGTGTCAGAGTATTTATTTAACCCTTTACCTAACGAATCGCCCGCATCCGCCCGCGTAATATGCAAATTGAGAAATTGAAAAAAAATGAGCTCGTTCCAGTGAGGGGTCACATGATATGGTTTTGTTGAATTTTTTGAAAAATTTAACAAAATGATATTTAAAATAATAAATTTTGATATCGTCTGCGTTGGGTAAAGGGTTAAAAACATACATCAGACAGTTGTGTCGATTGTTTTTTTCTGTTGAGAACAATTTTAGACAGTAATGGCCCCGCAAAAACTATGTTGTGCGCCCCAATTGACATGCAGCGATGTGAGAGCTCGGTGGCTCAGTGGTTACGACATTGTACTTCAAACCGAAAGTTCAACGGTTCGATCCTCGTCAGGGGAAATTCCGTTGTGTCCTTGGACAAGACACTTAATCTCGACTGTCCACGTGGGAACACGCTAGCGCTATGTACTAGGGCGTACTACACGTCGATGGATATTAATTAGGCTATTTTAAAAATGAACTCAACTGAAACCAGGTAACTTTCAACATGGATCATGCCATTTGGCAAACGCAGGAATTAAAGCAGTGAATACGTTTGTTCTAAGGTTTAATCGCGGAAAATGGAAACTTCAGGGCTCTGCGTATCCCGGTTCTGAAAGTCATTCTCGACACCAGGGAAATTCATAGACCATTGTATCAATGATTGCGTATTATAGTGTATGAGAATATCAACTTCTTCCAAGATTAGCTTCGCCGTTGGAGCTATGGCTTAATCTCACGAACGGGAGTTTCCCGATTACCGGTTCTGAAAGTCAATCCTAATACCCGGTAAATTCATAGATCAGAATTGGGAATCATTCTCGGTTCTGTCCTATGAATTTTCCGGATATCGGGACTGATAATCACAAACGAGAGAACCGTAAAATCTCCGGAATCGTGACTGACTTTCAAAAACGAGAACTGGAAAATTTCCGTTCCCGGGATTAAGCTCGAACTCCCTCATATCTAGTTTAAACGTATGTTTATATTGGAACATTATGCGCCTTACTCGCCATAAATATAGTCATATGTGTTTGATATGTTAGATGGAGACAGCTTATATAAGTCTTATGCTTGCTGATGAATCCATTTTCTCTAGTTATGCCAGTTTTTTTTTTTTTTTTTGTTTCTTTAATGTTGTTTCAATTTTATTAAATAATGTAATTATATAACTATGGAAATAAAATAATGTTTAAACAAAACTCTAGTTTGTTCCGAAAAAAAAACAAATTGTCTCCACTGTACATGAACAGTCGTCTATTAACACTTTACCTAACATGAAAAGCAGACGACACTTGCGAAAAAAATTCTTGAATAACTATTTTTTTTCATTTTTTGTCTCAAAAACATAGGTTATGACCCCTCATTGGAACGAGCTCGACGAGCTCGTTCCAACGAGGGGTCATAACCTATGTTTTTGAGACAAAAAATAAAAAAAATAATGAAAATTAATTGGCGATTTTTGAGAATAGCGCTGGCCGGTTTTGGCCGTTACGTTGGGTAAAGGGTTAAGTTCCCATATGACGAAACCTGAAGTAGTAACTCATTACCGTAATATTTACAGCAGACGTATCGGCAACGGTTTCAAGTACATCTACCGTAATTTTAACGGTGTTTTTACGGGGGTAATTTACAAGTGGCAAACATTTTGCTGGAAACAGCTGACCTTCGGATCTCACTACATGTATGCCACAGTGCATCATTGCGTGCATCATCCCGAGAAGAGGTTCTACTTCTTGTTGACAAAAAGCATGTTCAGAAAGTGCCATTTAGGATAGAGGACAGACGGCAGAGCTTTATTCGCGTTAATAAAAATCGATGACATTTGTCTGCTTCAAAACACTTCAGTCTTTCGAAATGTCATCTTCGGTCATGACTTCTTTGGGCACGTACATTATGTATATATACCTGCGTTTACAACGCTGTTCAAGAGGCGAGGAAAATAATAGTGAGTTTTAACACTTCTAACCATTACCATTAAAAATTGTATTTTTTAAATTTTGTCTTCCGAAACATGGCTTCTGACCGTTCATCGAAACGAGTTGGATCCTAAGCTATGTTTTTGAGGCAAATATTGAAAATCTTCGGTTATTCGAGGATTTTGTTTGCAAGTCCCACTTGCCACTCGTGTTAAGTAACGTATTAAACAGTATGACAACACCGAAGTTAGTATGTAATTAACGGCCCTATAACTGAAACTGCACTACTAACACTTCTGAATTTTGAATGTCTTCCTTAAAGGGTGTGAGAATGAAACCTGAATGGATATAATATTAGTATTTGTCATGGCGACCGACAAGTGATCAGGCCGTCTTTTTTCATCAAAGATTCCTTGTGTTTTATATTTTAGTGGTGGTGTGATTACTGTGTGTGTTCGATCATGTAGGTACTACAGTTAAAACTAGAAGTCCTGTCATGAAGTGCGTACAAATAGCACGTCAATCTGCGCGTTAATCTACGCATTATGACCATAGTAAGGCTATCAAAATCTCAACATTCGGCATGTGCACAAGCAATGTTTCAGCCAATGGACCTCCGGGTCACCCGGAGGTCCATTGGCAGAACATTGCCTGTGTTTGCCATCAGTAACAAGGAGAACTTGCCATGCTTTGGATGCCATTCGATATGGCAATTACGCGCAATTCCTACGCGCAATTAAGCCTAGATAAGCGCACAGTTCGTGACAGGACTTCTAGTTTTAACTGTATAGTATCCAAGAAGAACAGCAGTGCAGTCTATTCCAACTTTGTCTATTTGGTGACCAATAGGTGTCAGCTACCCGGCATGTCGCCGTGTTATTTGTGTTTATAGTTTACGTGTTCCCGTTAAAGATGATACCTTACATTTATATTACAAGAAACATATTGGTTCCCCAACACCAGCAAGATCATCAAGACTAAAAAATGAACTGAGAGTAGCAATATATAATCCATCTGTTAACAATGAAGGCAGATTGTTAAATTGCACTCGATCACAAAAGAATCAAGTACTTCAATTTGTACATTTTTTGGTGTCACTGTTTTGATAACACTAATTAAGTCAATAACGCTGACTGATATATATATACATCAGTACACCAAACACATTCTAAATGAATTTGTTTTAATTTCCGAAACGGAAAGCACATTTCCATTGTCACTGTTTTTAATCCAGCGCGCATGTATTTCCTCGAATGGTCAAATCACTCAAGACAACAACTCTGTGTATTGGTTGGCACACAATGACAGTGGCAGTGTTCCTCTTGTAAATGAAAAGTTGTCCCTTTTTATTGGTGAGGCGGGAGGAGGTGTTGCGAATTTTTTTTCAAACCTTCTAGGAATCCAGGTGTGTAAGGATCACCTCCTTTACCTAAGGTAATCTCCATAACCGGCCAACGATCTTCAAGAAATAGCCTTTCGGTTTTTTGTATTTTATTTTCAATTTTTACCTCAACGGCACAGCTTTGGAGCAATGAAAACTATGCTTTTGAAGCACAAAAAGAATAGAAATAGTTATTCACTAAATGTTGTAAATGCCGCCTGCGTTCCCCCTTGGCAAAGAGTTAATCACTCGTTGTTTTATTAAGCGATACCCTTTGGTTGAGTGGTTAGCATTGACAATTTCTATGGATTAAACAGAGCATAATTAATTTTCTATTACGAAATCTCCTTCCATTTCCTTTGATAGCTTTGTGTGAACAAATGTTGGCTCTTTAAACACCGATGATATATTCCAGGTCAGTTCAATAACAGAAATTAGGAGAGCCCATATTCATTATTTGGGGGAAAACCAATCAATATTTTCAACGTGCAGTCTTGGGCTGCAAATTGAAAATCTTGATTGGTCTGCCGCACAAATGCACGGAGCAACTATCTACTTTATGACTTTCGCTCGTATCACGAGCCTGTACCGAAAAGGCGGTCTCTGGGGTTCAAATGGTTAGCATTTGAACCCTGGAGGTATCTTCCATGTCAGTTCAATGGAAGCAACTGGATGGGTCCATATTCTTTTTTTTTTGGGGGGGGGGGGGGTTAGGCTAATTAATATTTTCAACGTGCAGCCTTAGGGCTGCACGTTGAAAATATTAATTGGTCTACCCCACCCATTCGCTTAACAACCATCGTACATGTACTTAATAAAATTTCGAATCCCACCTGCGGCAACCGCGTTGTGTCCTTGGGCAAGACACTTCATCTCCATTGCCCGCGTGGGGGCACGGTGGCGTTGTGTACTAAGGCGTACTGCAGGTCGATGGTGCACTTGTCTTCAACCAATGCTAACTCTGCTTGTGTGTAGTTAGTATGTTGGGGACCTGACAGTTGCTCGCCGTTGCTCGGTGGTTCTCTCCGGGTACTCCGGCTTCCTCCACCCGTAAAACTGTCACGGTCATGATTAGCCATTGTGCATAAATATGTGACCTTAAACACCAATAAATAAATAAATAAATAATACTTAATAAAATAATACAATATCATGTTCCAGGACAGGAAAAGCGGCCTCTCGGTTTCAAAGGGTTAAGGCAAAGGAAACAAATTCCAATAAACATTGAGGGAATTTGTTATCGGAAAATATTGTCATCTTCTCGAAGTTAATAGACCACACTGACAAGAAATTCCAATTCATTGAACAGAAACGTTGGTTTCCATGCATTCTGAATCACGGATTTCTAATATGGCGTATTGACTAAGAAATAGCCCAAAGCAACGCATAATCCAAAGTCAGCAACTGTTGAAGAAACAATCAATTGAATCAACTGCATTCTCCACAAAAGATGAGAAAAGCTTGTGTACTATTCTCTGCTCAATCTTCCAAGCTGCTAAACATCTTTGACGTCTTGTGTGAACACTTAGGAGAAGTGTATCTAAGTACACTTTGGTCACATTTAACCCTCACTGACAGCCCCAGGTTTACCATACACTGCAAAAAATATAGGTTCTCTTTAGAACCAAAACTGGTTATAATCTTGTCCCTGAGATGGAACCAGTTCTGTTTAAACAGTATTTATTTCAAATCAAATAAATTTATAAAAATTAACATTAAATATTAACAGAATTAAACATAAATTGAGGGGGTTTCAGCCGTACGTTTAGACTTATACGAGGTTGTCTCAAATCATTATTAAGCAAAGGAGATATGAACAGTTGGCATATCGAACCAAAACTGGTTTGATACGCCAACTGTTCATATCTCCTTTGTTTCAAAATGTTTGGCGACTGCGTTGAATAAGCTCCAAGTTTAGTGCTGAATCTACTTCAGTTCATGTAATATTCTGTTAAAATTGAATGCTAATCTTGGTAAATTTATTTCATTTGAAATAAATACTGTTTAAACAGAGCTGGTTCCATCTCAGGGACAATATTAGAACCAGTTTTGGTTCTAAAGAGAACCTGTATTTTTGCTGTGTACTGCAAAACATAGTAGTTACAGCATAACTGCTTTCACTCGATCAAGCATCATGGTGTATCCACGCACACGTGTGACAAACGTAACCCTCCCTGTCACGCCCCAAGTTTACCATAAATGGAGGACCTGCATATATTCCTGTATATAAGAAAGTCTAATAAAGATCTGTGTCTCGACAATCCCCATTCCAGAACAAGAGCCATCATGAATAATCGATTCGTCGATTATCGATCGTTCACGACATAATTGATTAGTATTTCCTTAGTCGATTAATCAATAATTTTGTACTCTCTTTAACTGGTTGAGTGCTAGAAGCCACTATCAGGGCTGAGGGTAACAGGTTAAAAGCCAACATTTTCCCTGCTATTGTTTCATATTCAGTCAAATGCAAATAGCATTTTGTTTTATATAAATTCTCTCCATAAATTTGTAATAAAATAAATTTCGAATAACAAATTGAGACCAACAAATATAATCCAGCACTCAACCAGCTAAATGCTGAGAAAGTGAATGCACCTCTACATTGAGAAAAGATCATATTTTTGGCTATATATTTCATCATCCGTTCGAAACAATGCTTTGGTCCGATGGGGAAGTTTGTCAAATATTGATAAAAAAAATACGCATTTCTCTCTACTTTAAAGTCTGGAGTAGAGATGAACCAAACGAGAGAATCTTCAATCGTATAATATAATTAACAGTCGGTTTGCAATGACGGGTTGGTTCGTAAATGCTGTTCTAAATATCTCTCTCTCTCTCTCTCTCTCTCTCTCTCTCTCTCTCTCTCTCTCTCTCTCTCTCTCTTCTGCTTCTCTCTAATTCTCCCTCGCTAACCCTTTACCCAACGTAACGTTCAAAACCGGCCAGCGCTATTCTCAAAAATCGCCAATTAATTTTCATTATTTTTTTTCATTTTGTCTCTCAAAAACATAGGTTATGACCCCTTGTTGGAACGAGCCCGTCGAACTCGTTCCAACGAGGGGTCGTAACCTATGTTTTTGAGACAAAAAATGAAAAAAATTAGTTATTCAAGAATTTTTTTACAAGTGTCGTCTGTTTTTCATGTTAGGTAAAGGGTTAAGAGAAGGTTGGGATTTGTACTCCCGTGTCCTCAGGTTGCTACGTCTCTGTCAGTTACAAATGAACAGCCAGACATGCGGTGCGAATGGATAAATTTTAAACAATCAAACTTTCCTAAATCCAACGAAGACCATTCCGGATGTTGGTTTTTGTTCTGGGTAAGTTTGTTTTCTTAACTAGTAGAGTGCTGGAAGCCTATAATTGAACTTTATTCTGAATCATAATTTAAAGGCTTCATATTAAGTGGAAGCATGGGCGTAGGAGCCAGTGGGTGGGGACGGGCAGTTGCCCCCTGGATTCGGGCAAACTAGCTTTAAAAATCCGGACAAGGAACGACAGAGAGAGAGAGAGAGAGAGAGAGAGAGAGGGGGGGGGTGCGGCCATGCAGGATTTCGGGCAACTCAAAAGGTTTGTCTCCTATATCACAAAAGCCCCGTACTCCCATGAGTGGAAGCGCCTGACACCATCTTTGAAGTTATATTATGTAGTCTGGAATGATTTGCCTTAAAATTTAAGGGAGAGTGTCATTTGGCTCTCTCGCATAAATTGTATCAAAGCAAACACAAGTGAACAAATTTTGATAACCAAAAATAATTTAGCACTCTACCAGTCAATACCCTTAAGGTGTCAACTGGGTACGATTAGTCGATTATCTCCCCTGCTTAATCGATTATGAAATCAATAATTGTGACAACCAGAAAGCTACTAGACAACAGGCTTTTCGGCACATGTGACGTTTGATAGCAAAATGTGTATTCAACACCCGCTTCACATGCATACACGCCTCGATCACCAGTCAAGAGTCGTAGCACCAACTCGAAAAATCGACTGTTCGTCAGCCCACGTTTTTTCGACAAGGATTGGATAGTTGTACGTGCAGTGTGTATGTATTCGACTGTCTGTAGTGTGTGCATAACATTAGCCCAAGATGAGATGATAGTTTTAAATTTACTGAAAGCTGACCATGGGGTTCATACATATACAAAACAAATATACAAAGCTACTGGACCGGTAGTGGTAGCAGCTAATCAGCAGAGTAGTTACGGGGGAGGATCGGGGACTCCCCCAACCCCTCCTTCCACCACATACTTTTCTTGAAACACATCGTCCTAGTATGTATTTAGGTCTGCAATACCTAAAACTGGCTTTTGTACTCTTACCTTAATATTTCTGGGATCCTTTTCCTGTAATTATATCTCCAGATTTTGTGTATTTAAGCGGTAAATGGTTGATAATAAAAGCTGGAATTGGCATGTAAAGTATATATTTCTCCGGGAAAATCCCGGACCGGAGAATACATACTCTTCAAGTGTCCTATTAGGAGAGGAATGAACTGGAGGAGCGTGGGTGCCCTTGGCAGCAGAACACATTTTGCCCTCCTCTCCATTTAGTCGGGCTATGCACTTGTAGCTAGTAGTACAAGTGGCCGAAGTCATGGTGATAGTGGCGAGATCCACCGGAAGAAGTAATAGAAACTGGAAGTTTCGTGTGATGTACACGCATAGCTACATGACTTGTGCAGAACACAAGCATGTCTTGGAAAATCAGAGAGACGTGGGCCAACCATTTGGTATATGAATGATAGTGGGCTTTTTCAATCGTAGGACTGGTAAAGGTCTCATGTCCTAATGTGCTTCATGCGTAGGTAGCACTCGGCCTCGATATATGGAGACGGAGTAGACATCACACTCACGCCCACTTGATCCAAGCATAATATTATATTTTGACAGAGAGGTCCGATGCTAAGTTGAAAGATGCAATGTGATAAGTCGTTCCTTGCAGATGGAACACTTTGAATGGTTGATTTAGTCAACTGATGGACGAGAAAAGAGAAAAAGACAGGAGTAGACAGACAAATGTAAGGATAAGACCAGTACTAGCCAGAACGACAGCATAAAAAGTATCAGAAGATCTGAAAGTGGTGGAATAGTTTCGGGAATACTCCGAAAACAACCTCACGGCGCAGAAGGCAAGCGCAGATACAAATCATCTCCTGTGAGAACTGGGATGTCACTTTACATTTTGAAAAAGCAGTCAAGAAATGCCCTTGTCACACATTCAACGCGGAGAGAATTATTTCTCTGGCGTGCAGTAATCTGATTTGTGACGATATGATTCAATTATATATGACTGTCTGATTTCATCAAATAGGGACATTTGTAAGCCATTTTTGTCGCCTGTTTTTTTTTGTTTTTTTTGTTTTTTTATCGGATGGCATTTCCAACGCACACGAATAACATTGTTTTCAAGAATAGAATTTTTTTTAAAAAAATATACATTTTTTTCAAAAAAGAAACGGATACTTTTTTATTTCCCTAGCGTATCCTGAACACTGCCGCGATATTATACATACTATTATCCTTTCATTTCAAGCCTAGGCCGATTCCATGATATTTATCTGTAATTTCCACAAACGGGGTTTCACAAATTAAACCTCGAGGTACAGTGAAATAGGTGGTTAATAGGTAAAACATCAAGTCTTAAGTCTGGGAGACGTATTCATCTCATGTGTCGAAATATTCTCCAGCTCCGCACAATTGGTATGGGAATAAGGGAAGGCTCTTCAGAATTTTCCGCGGTTGTTTTCGGAGCAAGTCGCCTCTCGTTATTGGTGCTTTCATAATTGGAACGCTAACACTGTTAACATACGCATCTGGTTGCATTATTTAGAGGTTACTATACATGGTTAGTTTCATATCGACCGAAATATCAGCCCAAGGTAACCTTATACCAGCCTGAGACCGAAGGTCGAAGGTTGTTGTGAAGTTACCGAGTGGTGATATATCGGACGATATGCAACTAACCAAGTAAAAATCTCTTTATTTGCTTATCCTTTACCTAACATGAAAAGCAGACGACACTTGCAAAAAAAATTCTTGAATAACTAAATTTTTTCATTTTTTGTCTAAAAAACATAGGTTATGACCCCTCGTTGGAACGAGCTCGACGACCTCGTTCCAACGAGGGGTCATAACCTATGTTTTTGAGAAAAAAATGAAAATATTTTGAAAATTAATTGGTGATTTTTGAGAATAGCGCTGGCCGGTTTTTGCCGTTACGTTGGGTAAAGGGTTAAACCAAAACAAATAATTACAAAATGTTCTCAGATCTGTTACAGTTTTTTAACAGTGTTATTGTTTTTTCACGAAGTCTGAAGGCTCCTCTTCTGCCAGCTCAGCTATCTGAACGTCTCGGCTTACCCACCGAGACAAATCTACACTACACAGCGACACTGAATCTTTGTTTGCGGTGAATTTTCGGGATAATTCTCTTCTCTCCTCTCTTCTTTCGCCCAATCCTCATCATTGCCATCATCAATTCCTCCTCACTCAAAGACTCCCCTTCAAACCACTGCACTTTGCCCGATAACACCAGTTTTTTCTGATTGCGTTCGACGAGTAATGCTTAATCGTTTCAAAGTAAATAATTTGGTCACGGCAAGTAACGACGCATCGGGGAGGGGGGTGCAACTATGGATTTGTTCATATCAGCCGTGACTGACGCGATATCAGTCGAGTTTGAAGTCATATCAGCCGAGCTTGATAATGGGTAATTCAGGAAAAGAAAAACGTATCTAATAAGTAAAATGTAATAATTTCGCTTACTTCACCACGCCAAGTCTAGTGGGGAGGGGGCGTAACCTTTGTTCACCAACATCTCTTCATTACTTATAGAATGTCTATATAATTTTATCGGATCTCTGTCAAAGAAACATGTAAATCCTTAATAGTTGAAATAATACCTGTCACCACAGTAAATCTATTTTGAGTTCGGTAACAGTGGGAGTAGACTTGGGAGAACAATAAAATTGCTCAGCGATTTAAAGTCTATCTTCGATATGCAGTCATTACTCGCTGGGAATACAATGTAGGTATCTAATGGAGACCTATACACATATAGACCTACATGGTATTGCTGGATCATATGAATCAGTGACGCGGGTACTTAGACAAAGGCATTTAATAATGTTTTAGTTTTAATTAACCCTTACAACATGGTATGCATAATTTTTTGCGTAAAGAAAAATCCATGTTCAGCAAGTCAAGACAACACTACAAATCAAAGAGAGGATCAGTAATAATTTAATACTACTTAACCCTTTGGATCCTGATGGCATATTCCGCGCCAGCGTAGAGCCATCAACTGGTCGAGTCTATAGTCCTTACCAGGGGGAAGAGCAATAAATATTTCAGTGTGCCAGGATTGTGACCAGCCCTTGGCGACTGTACTGTAATTGTGCAATTTAGTTTTTTAATTAGAGAATTAATGAGAATTACAGAACAGATAAAAACTGTGCGATCATGATTGTGAACGGTTGTTAAGAAAGTATAGCCGCTGTTGATATTTATTTATTTATTGGTGTTTAAGGTCACATATTTCTGCACTAATCATGACCACGACAGTTTTACAGGTGGAAGAAGCCGGAGTACCCGGAGAAAACCACCGAGCAATGGCGAGCAACTGCTAGCTCCCCAACATACTAATGCCACACATGCAGGGTTAGCATTGGCTGAAGACAAGAGCACCACCGACGTGCAGTACGCCTTAGTTCGCAACGCCATCGAGTCCCCACGTGGGCAATTGGGGTGAAGTGTCTTGCCCAAGAACACAACGCGGTTGCCGAAGGTGGGATTCGAATCGAGAACCTCTCGGCTTGCAGCCTGCACCTCTACCTACTGAGCCCCCCCCCCCCCCCCCCCCCCCATCCCCCGGTCGATGTTGATAAATCCTTTGTTTTACGTCAATCACTAGTTCTGGAAGGCAACTACAAAACGCACTAGTTATTAAATGTTACTTTTCTGCCAGCAAATATCCATGTTCGCAATCTGATTTTTAAAATAATCTGAATTGCAAATCCACTGCTGAACACAATTTTGATAAAAAAAAACGTGTTATTGCCCATAATTAACTAAAATATGCTATTTTCTTTATGCTCGCACTACTTTTGCTCGATTGACGTAAAATAAAGTATTAATTTTCAAAGGCCATATGTCCACTTGATAGTTTCTTTGAAATCGGCGTGTCCACTACCGCGCTGGACACAGTACTGCCGCCGTGGACTGGTCACTTTCCAGAGGGTGGGCAGAATTTCCACGGATGCAGTAATATACGATTGCAGACACTAATTATAGGGTTAATCAACAAATATTGCTGGACCGGTTGGGTAAATCACTCTGTGGATAATTCACGAGCAAAGTTGTAAACACCAGTAATTTAAATGTGAGAGTTATGTGTTAATCGGGTTAATCGGTACCATCCTGCAAGCTAGTGCTGTCAACAGTTTCAGTCAAGACATTTCCCTTATCATCAAACAATCAGATTACCTAGGAGAAAAATACTTAAATTCTATCGCATTTAAATCATTTTCATATGTTATGTGTTTTGGGGGACTTCTTGTTTGATATTTGATTAATTAATAGCAGAATTCCGACATCCTGGGGCCAATACCACAGAACCTTGACATTTGTATTTTCCGGAATTGTATTTTCTAGTTATGACTTTAAATGGGTTGCAGTAAACATTAGCATTTTCAAAGATGTGACAATTGGCCAGTTGACAAATAGAGGATCTCAAACAAGTGATGTTTGGATATAAGATTTTTTGAAACGAGTTTGATGAATTTGATTCACAACGAGCCTTTAGGCGAGTTGTGAATCGAATTCATCAAACGAGTTTCAAAAACCTTATATCCAAACATCACGACGAGTTAAAGATTCTGAAAATCACATGAATTTTCGAATGTTTTTTACACTTTTTATTTAATTCATTGTCGCTAAATTGTTCCAAAACAACCGACAATCAGTTTGTTGGCTTAGACGCTTCACACCATGACGTCATGAATGCGATTTACTTGAACGTGTTGTCGTAATTGACGTCATGTGAACTACGCACAAGAATGCAATGCTGCTGCTGCTGCTGCTGCTGCTATGGGACCATTCGCCGATTAGACACTAATTGATAATCAGGAAATAAGACCTGGGTTGTTACGTCGAAATTAACGACGTTTCATGTGATATATTGCTATATCTTTTAAAATGCTAATGATTTATTTTAGTTAATTATATTAATAGATAGAAAATAAAATTCTAGAATATACAACTGTAAACATTTTATAGTATTGGCTCCTGGCCAAAGTTTAGTGAGAGTTTGTAAACCTATTAAAAGTTCTACTTTGACACCGTCGAAAGCTTTATTCAAAACTGTGACGTGTACTGTCCAGTATACATGTACACATGGCATTTTCTTGGAGTTTAATGGTCCAAACTTTGACTTCAAAATGAATCACATTCTTTAATTGAAATTTACCTAGGAACAGGACACCCTCCTGTAAGTTGATATGATTCCAGGACAGTAGCCCGAAAACAACGGAAATTCAATAAAGGGTACAGTCGTTATGGGATTTAAGTTCTGGTGGCAGACTGGATGCTTGACAAGAGGACGAAAGTCTTAATAAATGTCAACATCATCAGGTGTGTGGGGTAATTACTATGAATGTATCACTACTAATTCAATTTTCGATGTTTCTTCTTTCCATAACAGTTACCCGATCCGAGGCCGCTTTACCCGGTTATCCAGCGTGACAACATTGCGAAAACAGATCCACACGTTTAAATGTCTCAAATATATTTGCTAGTTGGAATACAGTTGGAACTAGAAATCCTGTCACAATTAGCGCAGAAAATGTTCTTTAGTTAATGGGCTCCACACTGCAGAAGAATGAAATAGTCTGAACAATTACTTGCTCCTAAATTGGACCTTCCGTGCTCAAGGGAAGATAACTTTATCGAAAGCCGTTTTTTATGACGAAAAAAGTCATGGATGCCTGTCGGGATCGGATTGAGAGAAAGTCTACTTTAACGTTCTCTGTGCTGAACCTCCCAGAAGAATACAACGCGAGAAATAAAGTTTTTTTATAGTGAAGATACAAAGAAAATATCGTAAAAAGATTTGGTACGCATGTACAGGCGAAACTGGAAGTCCTGTCACAATTAACATAGAAAATACTCGTTAGTTAATTGGTTGAGGGCTGATTTTGTTCATTGAAATTTGTTTTATTGCGAATTATTGAAGAGTGCCTACAGGCACTCTTCAATAATTTGTGATAAAACAAATTTATATAAACAAAATATTATTTGCGTTTGACTGAATAAAAAACATAAGCAAGGAAAATGTTGACGTTAGTACTGGTACCCTCATTTTTTGGAAAGCCCTGATGGTGGCTTCTAGCACTCAACCAGTTACTGCGCTCCCTACTGCAGAAGAATGAAGTAGCCTGAAATGCACAAGAACGTTTGCGCTGTGCAAAGGAAAATATAATGCGCCATTAGCGAAGTCGGTAGTGAAATCATGAACTAACCCGATCAAACAGAAAGAAAATATTGAGACTACAGAACGTGGAAGGTGGATTACAACTAAATCCTTGTGGGACAGATTTTTCACTCAGTAATTATTTACAATTTCTGAGGACAAGACACAAAAAGCACTTGCAAACTTTCATCACATGGACCACCGGGTTGCTGAAGAATTCGAGGAGGTTCCGCTTATGAACTGCTTTGGTTCCCAATCTGGAATATTCTGCGTTTTTAAATCACTTTCCCAAACAGATGAGCTGTCGATGAATATGAGTCGTGAATGGTGAAAGACAGTGTTTGCTATATTCCACGGCTGAAAGAAGTTGCTATATCTACAACCTACAACTTGAAAAGCGTGAGGCTCGATTCAAGATTCGAATCAATTCGAATCCAATGTACGATTCGATTCGAACCGAAATTCGAAATTCGCATGGTCCTAATTTGGAATTTCTAAAAAGTGAATATAACGTTGACCAATATTTGCGGTGGTGAACTATATCTTGTGCATATCTGCTCTCCCATCGGTTTTAAGTCAATAATCATGTATTATATTTGGCTGCTGTTCAAATTTGCACTTCGGATTTGTTTTTAGTGTTCATCCATCAATATACCGAGTGTCCCATTAGCAGAAGAACAAATTAATTCTATCCAATACATAAATATGAACTATATATGTAAATATTATTCAACATTCTTGACTCCAGTATAAATAAAATATCGAAAATGAGGTTAATGTGTGTACTAAACAGCGTGTAAATATGCAGTTTTCAATATAATTACCATACGGTGACACTGTTGGTGATGGATAAATTGCATTGGCAATTATTAAATATTTCTGGTTATTGTTTTACTGTGGGTAATCATAGCGTAGAATTAATGTGGTAATTGAAAACACGAAAGGTCTGACACACTATTAATGTAATTAACCCTTCGTTCAATAAAACGTTGCTAACAAGAGGAGATACTTTTTCGGAAACTAATGATTATCGTGAGTTGATTTTAAATCTACCAGTACATTCATTTTATGCACTTTCAAAAGCCGGAAAGAGAAATTTGGTCACATTTTTACTATCATCTCAGTACGAACTTGTACCCTAGGCCGAAAATAATTTGTTGGTGTGGTACGTAACAGCTTTTACATTATCAAACATCACACGAATGACTAGCATGGCAATTACAAACACGGTGTCAAATTTCTAATCGCGGCACTTGTTTTTTGTCAATAATAAATAAATATATTGTAACCATAACATTTGGATGGCTGGAAAAAATGTACTTTTCATTATCAGTATATTCATTTTTCTCAGACATGGAAGTGTATTCTGTAAAGATCTATCAGCGATTGTGAGGAGTCAGAGTGAAAAACGAGATTTTTTGCTATTGTCGAGCATTGCTCATTTATAGCAACCACACCCCCCCCCCGCGCCCCCCCCCCCCCCCACGATGGTGGCAGTTGGAACTCTTTCCTATATATGAACAATGAGCGTTCCAGTAAAGTAGTTTTATAGAGATCCGAAGAGAGATATGTCTGTCACATTCAGGTATCACATCCTGGACATACTTATCTCGACATGTACAGTACAGACGCCGTGGACTGGTCGTAATCCACACGTGGGCAGTGATGGCCACGCATGTTTTACCTGGTAATACAAATCAACATCAGCAAACTTTTAATTAATGAAGCACCAGGTTGTACCCATTTTTGATGATTATTCCTATAATTAGTATTGGAGTCTAATATTATTGCGTTCGTGGAAATATTGCTCACACGTAGAAAGTGACCAGCCTACGGCGGCTGTACTGTAGGAGATGAGAGAAAAAAGGATGCCCATGATATATCCAGATGGCACAATTTATGCGCGGTGTCTGCAGATATTCCGCAGTGGAAATCTCAGGACGCTCACCATTGAAAAACACCCCCACCCCCCTACTTCGCGGTATGCCTGATGCATGCTATTAATTTTAGTTGTCGGGAACTTTCACCTTCCCTTCCTCCCATGCAGAACATCCTCGTTTCGGCCCTGCCCACTCTGAACAACTGGATTGCTGGACAAACTTCGCAACTCAATCAACCTCCACCTCCACCCCACCCCGTCAAGATGGTGTCAATTCAATAAACGCGGTAATGCCTTCCATAAGTTCATATAGCCACCCAAGGGATAGGTAGGTGGTTCGTAAAAACAACTAGGGAATTATATTTTTGTAGTGTGCAAGGATCGTTTTAAATGCCGGACGTCACTGTCAGCACCATAAAAGTTACAAGAACTCTTTCGATGCTTGTGAATAACAGGGGTTTCTGATCTGCGGGACCCAGATTTTGGAATTCTTTATCAGTCCAAGTTCAAGAATCGGAAAACTTCAACCAATTTAAAAAGAGCCTGAAATGACACCTTTTCAGAGAATGCTTCGGCAACATATAATTAATGTGCTGCAGATGTGACCTGTTACGATCAGTGAATTGTTTTGATGAATGTGAACTCAACTTTTTACTTTCTTATTCTTTTCTCGGATTGTTCAGCGTTTTAGAGCACTCTAGGTATTTTTACGCTATGTACAACTCCTTTATTATTATTATTATTATTATTACTTCACTCATTAATTTTAGAAGCTTTCACGCCACCAATAGATTAACGTCAATCACGTTACATTTCAAAATTTACTCGCTGCCATTTTCATTTAGGGCGAATTGGGGTGGAGGTTGGGGCGCATGGTCTATTATTTATGTACTTATGAGTGTCATCGGTACACATTGACGGACACTTGACGCGGTGTAAGGTGGTTTTGAAGGCAACAGCATGTCTTTTAGTAGTACAGAAATAGTCCACCAGGAGCGCATGTGTTCGATTCTCGCGACGTCATGCGGCTTGTATTGTTACTGCAATAACGATACCAGATTTTTTATTGCTGAATTTTTCTCGCAACTGATATTTCTGTTGACGATTGCGTTTTTAGGTAAATGGTAGATAATAATTAAATATGTTTTGAATATTTCAGTAGTATATCCACGGAAAAGTTGCACGCCATCAACATATTCATTTTTATAGACAATATATATTCTTAACGCTTACGCTGCCGACAGCGACTGTTGTCACCTATTTTATGATGATTCTCTGTACGTTCCAGTTTTCGAAGATCAAACCTACCATCTGATTAATTGTTGGAAAGGGCTCAGAGAGCCCTTTCCAACAATTAATCAGGTGATAGAGTTTCAAGTATGCCATACATTTCATTAAACTTCCTCACATATAGGCGTACATAGAGAGTCATCCATATATGGCTAAAGTGGGCGTGGCAGGAAAATGGTTAATAAGCGATCAGAGATTGCAGGGTGTCGGGGAACTGAAAACCTTCAAGAATTTGTTGTTGTTCTTGAGCATTGTTTACTTATATCAACAATTGAACCCCACCCCACCCCACGCCACCCCCACCCGTAAGATGGCGACAGATGAGGGATTTTCTGTATCTGGCCAATCAGCGTTCCCGAAATCCAGTTGAAAAGATCAATGGTCCTGTCACTATGTTTGTGCTTTCAAAGTAAATAATATTCCCTGCATTGTAGTTCGTCTGTTTCCATGGATATGCATCCGGTCACCTTATCGTTAAAGTTCTCCTGGTAAAGCAAAACCTTGGTAAATAAGCCGTGCTGTCTTTGTTAGGATTCTCTCCGGGGGCGACGGATCAGTGACGCAAAAATAGAATAACAAGGTCCCAATACACACATAGCAATAGTCTGTGGTATTTATTATGGGACAGATAATAAACTGGTACATGTATAATATTACTAAACGATGCGATAACGAAGTAATTTTGGTAAGTAGCATTGTCATAGGTTATGGACCACGTGATTTGATTCGATAGTGAAGATCGATCATAACAACAGTGCTGAGTTCGCTTTTATTACGAAGAGAAAACGAATACGTATAATAATAATTGTTATTTACTTATAGATGTGTGGTTGTCAGTCATGATTTTAGTCATTATGCTTTCATAATCTAAATGTCAAAACCGGTCGTTATGTAATCATTTCTATAATATATAAATATGAAATACGCAGCGTTTCAGCCAAGAATTTGAAAAATCCATGTCACCGTGTACATTTTTCGAAAGAAATATGTCAAAATAAAATCATTTTCGGGTCTAAATTCTAATTCATTAACATCACGAAACGCTCAGTTGGGATGGTGACAGGGAAATAATGATATACAAGATTACATATCAGCTGTGAAAGCCTTCGTACCAAACATTTTTTGCAGTCAGGCTCTTCCAGTACGGCCGCCGTGGACTGGTCACTTTCCACGGGTTGGCAATATTTTCATGGACGCAATATTAGATTCCAAACACTAATTATAGGAATAATTATAGGAACAGGTGCTTCATTAATTAAAATTTTGCCGATGATGATTTTTATTACCTAATAAATACGTGGAGATCACTGCCCATGCGTGGATGACATGTACGACCGGTCCGCAGCGGCTGTGTTGCAGTTGTGTACCTCACAGGTACATACACAGTCATTGTCTATCATCAGTTTTGCAACTCTGCATATCCGGCTGAATGACTTTCATTACGTACTTTCCAAATAATAACTCTTTACCTAACACAAGGAGAGACGACACTTGCACACGAGGCCCTGCGAATATCATATTTCGCGTCGAATCTAATGCCGAGTCGAATGAGACAGTGGATTCGAGCAAATCGTTTGTGTCTATGTTGCCCACTGTACAGAACTTCCTTCCCAGGCGTTAGTTACTGGGTCCTGAGATGTTTACCACTGTAAACTAGAACTGCCCATCCCGGTCCACCTTACTAATCCAGCCCACCCCACCCAGTCTGGTCTTCCAGCTGATTGAGGTGAGGTGGATTGGTGCTGATACCACTAATAATACAGACGACGCGACATTTCAGCATGCACTAAGAAATGGATGCACTCGGGTTACAGTGTTCGACGATCAATTGTTTTCAGTTGCGGCCATGTCCATTTTCTCCTTGTTATCAAACGATGTCGGAAAAGTGGGGCAAAACACATATAACAAGAAAACCCTCACACTTTGTGTGGATGCCGCAATAATTTTACTGGTGAGGACGAACAATATCCTCTCAAAAATTGTAGCTGTCAGACAGTTCGTCAGGTAGTTTGCTCATATTGTTGTATGCCATTGTGTCTTAACATTTACGGTCAATCAAATCATTATTTACAGTGTGTAGTGAGTGGTTATCATTAAAACACCTGCAAAGTTGATGTCTCACCAAGACAATAAATCTCGAACTCTCTGACAAGCATAAAAAGAATAAGGAAAATTTTTGATTGCTGTTAAATTTTGCTCGCATTTCTTATGTTTTTACAGCTTTGAAACTATTTTCGGGCGGAAGTACAACTCCTTTGGTACGGTCGCAATAAGACAGTCACTGCTTTATAATGTGCAGACATATTGAATAAACGTATAGTGTTTTCCAGTAACACGATTGATTCTACTCGCAGGATTAACAATGAAACCGACTCGCCAGAGGCTCGTCGGTTTCATTCTTAATCCTACTCGTAGAATATTTTTTTATTTGAAAACACTATACGTTTATTTTGTTTATCCCATAAATCATTTACAGGGCAGTCGTGGTAAAATCGTCCTGTTACTCGCAGCAAAACACCGCGAGAAGTGAGAAGCACACTGGTCCAATTCGATCGACAAGAAAAACTGCCAAAAATAAACAGGGCGCAGTGATACATTTCTGTCTAAAAACAATTCCCCTACAAACTTGAGTTAATCTTGCAAAAATACTTTATTAAATGAACAATGTTTATCTTTCTCATTTTCGTTCTTTGTTGTTATTTTTTCGTCGTCGATTCAACTTGGGTTTTAAAAACAAAGCAGACGACACTTGCATTTGTTTATTTTCATTTCCCAAATTGGAAAATGAAACATCAATCATCATACCCCCGTCTATCACAATCGAACATGTAATAATAATAACAATCGAACATGTATGCTTTTCAACGCTTGCTTTCGATTGCTTTACTTGGTGTTTTCTTTGTTAATTGTTGTTCGTTTTATTGTTAGACAGAGATGAAATGTGCCATATATTCTAAAACTATACATTTCAGCGACGGTCAACGTTTGATAAACGTCGGTGTATTATGTCTCCAACAACCGTAATACAGGTCATGACAACACGAATGCGGTAGAGGTCAGAGGTCAACAAATCCGTCTCTAATATAGGAATAAATTTGTTCAGTGTTAAACCTACGGGAAAGATTTATCACCCTTCTAGCAGCTGCTACTAGGTGAATAAAGCAAAGCAAAAATTTATCCAAGACTTTTATTGTTCGAATAAACGTCCATTTATGGGATAAGTGGAATACACAGCTTCGTCATAAATAACAACTTATAAGTCTCCCCTCACTTTCACTAGTTATTCAATCCATTACCAGCACACGTGAGCATTGTGAAATAAATATTCCAATTACATGTAATCCCCTAAAGCTCAGCCTGTTATTCAAAACTCGAACAGTCTCGACTAACTTGTTCCACCTGTAAACAGTCAAGGATTCGGAGGTAAAATTACCACTAAAACACTGAAGGTGCGGATTTCTTATTTACTTATTATTTATTGATGTTTAAGGTCACATATTTATGCACAATGGCTAATCATGACCGTGACAGTTTTACGGGTGGAGGAAGCCGGAGTACCCGGAGAGAACCACCGAGCAACGACGAGCAGCTGCCAGCTCCCCAACATCGTAACTCCGCACTGCGGCACAGGCAGGGTTAGACTGGTTGAAGACATGCGCACCATCGACGTGCAGTACGCCTTAATACACGGCGTCATCGTGCCCTCACGCGGGCAATGGAGATGAAGTGTCTTGCCCAAGGACACAACGCGGTTGCCGCAGGTGGGATTCGAACCGAGGACCTCTCGGCTTGCAGGCTGCACCTCTACCTACTGAGCCACCGCGCTCCCACGGAGTTCTTAAAATCGCTATAACAGTGACGTCACACGAATAAGCATAGGACGCATAAGTACAGGGTTGGTCTTTAATCACCGTATTCCATTTGTAAATAAACAGTACGGTCAAGTGCCTTGACGTATTTTCAAAATGCACTCAGTTTCTTTTTTACCCATTCTTTCTCTTTAAATCCCTATCGGTTTTTTCTTCCAAAAGCGCCCCTCTGTGACGAGAAAGCAATTAAATTCGTCGCATCTGTTCCAAATTTGTCAACTTGGTCCACTAAATTCAATTCGATCCTCGGTAGACCCAAGTGTTTATACAATACAGCCGCCGTGGACTGGTAACTTTCCACGGGTGGACAATATTTCCACAGACGCAATAATATTAGAATCCAAACACTAATTATAAGAATAATCATCAAAAATTTAATTAATGGAGCACCGGGTATAACCCGGTGCTTCATTAATTAAAATTTTGATGATGATGATATTTGTTATCTGGTAAACGCATGCGTGGGCATCACTGCCCACGTGTGTATTACGACCAATCCGCGGCGACATTACTGTACATCGGTACACCTCGGTCCGTGAGCGTGCTCGCGCATTGGTTAGAGCATTGGGCTTTAAGCAGAAAGGCGATGGTTGGATCCTACCCGCACCATCCGAACCGTGTGCTTGGGGGGGGGGGGGACTTAATCCTGATTACCCACATTGGGGTACGATGGCGCTCTGTACTTAGACATATTGCACATCAATGGTGCACTTTCCTTCAACCGCTTCGAACTCTGCTGCGCCAAGTTAGTAAATCGGAGAGTCGCCGCTGGTTGGACGTGCTCTCCTGATACTCCGGCTTCCTCAACCCGCAAAACGATCCTACACCATATGACCCTGGCTGTTGAAAATGTCGTTTTTATTAAATAAAAAACATACATCGGCTTCAATGGAATTAGTGAACTGAGTTCATATATTTTTTGAACAGTTGCGACTCGTTTGAGATCACCTGAATCCAAAACGCCAACACGTTTTATTAACCTACAATGTCGACACTATGTCGTATATCCCGTACATTAAATATTGAGTTGTTTGAAGTTGCCGAACAAACATGTAATCTATAATGAATTATTTATAATACGTGATAGCAATCTACGCTTGTGGACTTGTGGTACAGAAGCGATCCACACCAATGGAAAACAAAAACAACACTCAGTACTGTGTTTTCTAATTGAAAAACCGCAACATTTCAAACGGAAATGCAATATGTTGAACATCAAACGCTAATATTTATAAGGAAGTACTATTCTAGACGAAATGTGCGTTCGTGTCGTCAGAGACTGAACAATGTTTCAACCTCTAAACTATTTCTCACTCTGATCTCACTCTCAAATATTTCCAGGGATGTTATGATTTTTCACGCGCACAGAAAACCCGAAAGTCTTTTATTTTTTGCATACAAGAGATGGACTGCCGAAAGAAAACTAACCAGTTGACATATACTTACCGTTAGATTTTTGTCTCCGGGTCACACAAAATATTCAATACAAAAAGTGGTATTTTTAACCCTTTGAATCGAGAGCCTCTTCCCCGGTCCAGGGTTGTGATACAACCTGAATCATTGACAACTGGACTGCTGGTACGTCAGCGAAATAGTCTCTACTCAAACGGCCCCCACTCCCACCCCCAAATGGTGTCAAGTGAATCAACGCTATAAATCCTCCCAATGCATGACCTTTGATGACGTGAATACACAGAACGAGACCCGCCTGTGAATGGGTTAACGGATATGGCACGAGTGCCAGCGAGAAGGGGATACAATGAGAAGCCGCAGGCCTCGAGGTTTATCCTTCCGCGATGGCACAAGTGCCATATCGATTAACCCATTCGCACGCGTGTGTCGTCCTGTGTTTATTACACGCCTTCACGTCTGTAAAAAAAATTTAGAAGGGCACTCATCAAATCATTTGACAACTATCAACAAAAAGAACACATTTTATCGCTAACCAAATTTTCGAGGGGGAACCCGTGTTACTATTTCGCCCCCTGTGTTTCAATATGTTTTATGCGCCTACTGGCACATAGAATACATTGGAACTCAAGAGACGATTTTAAGCTATCGCTAGAGATTCAAATTTTAATTGCGTTGTACGATTTATAGAAACATCCGGTGAAATTTCGCTTCTATTTAAAACTACTCTGTTAACTATTTCCGTTCCGCACACATGTGCAGAACAGATTATTTTCCCGCAAGGGTTTAGTGTTGCTGTAGATGGGGATTACACAGAACGGGCGTGTAATAAGAGCTGTTACAATGCAGGGAAACAGTTTTCACCTCATGAAACGTCATGGTGTTTACCTTACATGAAAACTAGTGACACTACATCAACTTGGCACTCATTTATTTGTCAATAATAACTAAAAGATGTTGTAAATATTCAGTTTGTATTGCCACGAAAAATGCGCACATCATTAACATATTTACTTTTTGCAGAATATCAAAGTTTATTATATTCTAGCCTGTGAATTATCGCAAATTATCTAAAAGATATTTCTTGATATCTATCGACTCGATAGATATCTAAATTTTATAGTAAATTTCCTTTCTTATTATACCTACCACAATTGTTTACTACAGGCTTGCACTACAGTGGAAGTCCCTAACTCGGATAAAATACTCTCTATTGTTGTCTTTCCCAAGCAAGTTGGGAAAGAAAAGTGGTGCAAAAGCACCAATAAAAATAAGCCAAAACTGGGTCGAGTGCAACCGGCGCAGACCCAGTACGGGACGCTCTCTCCCAAGTACAACTCCACGACTTCCGTTGCCAGTGCGCATATACCGTCTCTAAAGACTCATTCTTTTTGAATCCGTAAACGTTAGAGTTATGTGATCAGCGGGGAGGAAAGATTCTTTACCCGTAAAGAAGACGGGAGGGCCTCCATGTAAACAATTGTGGTAGGTATAATAAGAAAGGAAATTTACTATAAAATTTAGATTTCTTATCAACCTACTCACAATTGTTTACTACAGGCTGAATAGACAAAAGGCTGGAGGGAATCGCATAACCAACCCCCACATAACCCTAGTGCACTGGAACCGTGAAGTAGATGGAAGAGGTCCCGAGGCTTATCAACCATAATGTCTCAATCATTGGTAAAGGACAATGAAAAGAGACATATGAGCCTGTGTGACACACAGACAGAAAAAGGGCAGTAACAGCACAAGGCTGAAACTGACCTTCAAGAAGCCTAATGGCTATGGCAGACAACAGCCTGAGCAGAAGAAAGAGGACCCAGGGCAAAAAGGTCCTCCGACTGCTCCTGCAACTGGCGTAAATAAAAGGTGGAGAAAGTAGAAGCATTTCTCCAGTAGGCTGCCTGCATAACATCCGACAACTTGACGGAGTTAGAATAAGCCCAAGAGGTAGACAGTGTCCGCACCTCGTGGGCAGAAATACGATTGGTAATACAATCGCCAGCTGCTAAACGACCATAAGCCGTACGAATAGCAAGACAAATCCATCGAGAAATGGATTGAGGAGAGATCTTCTGTCGACCCGGAATGAGAGACAGAAAAAAACGTTTTCTGCCTTTCCGTATGAAGCGTGTCCGATCAAGATAAATGCGAATAGCACGGACCGGACACAGCAAAGGGCAAGTACCCTCAACAGAGGGAAGAGCCCTGATACAGATAGGAGGAGGAGTAGTATCTGGTAACTGATTCTTAGCCAAAAAAGAGCAATCAGTGGTAAAAGTAACACTGTTGGAAGAGCTCCTAAAAAAGACCGGGTCAACCGAGAGGGCGTGAAGCTCATTAACCCGTCTGGCCGAAGCAAATGCCATCAGAAAAGCCGTCTTATATGTGAGAAAATGCATATCCACCTGGGATAAAGGTTCGAACGCCCCCCCCCCCCCCCCCCAAGCAAAGCAGCACCCACGAAACATTCCATCGTGGAGTAAGCTGCAAAGTCCGAGGCCTTTTCAAAGAAAAGTGCCGAACAAGCTTGGAGAGGTAAGGATTAGTGCCGATACGACGCTTCCCCACATAAGAAAAAGTCTCTGAAAGCATAGACCTGTAACCCTTGATGGTAACAGGTTGGAGACCCCGAGAATCAAACAGATATACCAGAAACTCCGCAATCTGTGAAATCGAAGGATTGGCATAATCAACAGAGTGATCAGCACACCATCGACAGAAGACCTTCCATTTAGCTGCATAAGCTAAACCAGTGGAGTGCTTCCTTGAAGAAGAAATGCACTCCACTGATCGTCTCGAAAAACCTCTACGGAGGAGACAGGACCTGACAAAAGATATGCGTGAAGGCACAATGAAGTCGGGTCGACGTGAAACCTCCTCGGGCGACCTTGACAAAGAAGGTCGCGACGTAGTGGGAGACGTGCCGGAACCGCCGCCATCAGCGAGCGGAGCTGATTGATCCACACCCGCTGAGGCGACAGGGGAGCGATCAGAATGATTCGACAACTGCAGGTTCGAATTGTGGCGAGAACCTGAGGAAGAATCGGAACCGGCGGGAAGGCGTAGCCGACTAGACCGTTCCAATCGAGTGACAGAGCGTCCACGGCAAAAGCCAGAGGATCTGGACACGGGGACACGAAAGTGTCCACCTGATGGTTCCAACGAGTCGCAAAGAGGTCGATGTGGGGACGTCCCCAGAGATCGCAAAGCGACTGGAACACTGCCCTGTGAAGCACCCACTCGGTGGAAATAACCCTGCCCTGTCGGGACAGGGAGTCGGCTAGGACGTTCAGACGACCGGGAATGTGACGAACAACCACTCCGGCGTGAACATCCTGAGCGAGCAGTAAAAGATCCCGAGCTAACTCGTACATCGGATGCGAGTGCGTGCCGCCCTGGTTCCGAATGTAAGCAACCACTGTCGAATTGTCGGATAGTAGAAGGACCTGGCGAATCGACAGGTGAGGGATCCACTGCCTGAAACTCAGAAGAAGAGCAAGAAGCTCCTTCTGGTTGATGTGTAGAGCGGCTTGATCCTGGTCCCACATCCCGTGTAGGGAAAGACCGAGAGGATCCAACGTCGCACCCCATCCGAGATCGCTGGCATCTGCCGTCAGAACGCGATCGGACGTGGGAAAGTCCAGCGGAACACCCTGCGTAATCCACTGAACATCTGTCCAGGGAAGAAGGCGAGGATACAGAGAGTCCGGAAACGGAAGCACCTGATCCAGAGGATCTACATCCGGTCTCCAACGACTGAGCAGAAAGTGTTGGAGAGGTATGACACGCAGCCGACCTAAAGGAATGAGATCCGTCACCGAACCGCAGAGACCGATCAGCCGGAGAAAACTCCGAGCGGTCGCGGACCTGTACTGGGACAGAGTCAGAGCAAAAGCTGAGAGAATCACAGCCTTGGCCCGGGGAACAGCCACCAAATTGAATTTGGTTTGGAAAGACATCCCCAGATGACAAAACGACCGAGAAGGGACTAGGTCCGACTTCTCCTCGTTGACTCTGAATCCTAGCGACGTGAGCAAGCTCAACAGAGTGGCGACATCCGATTCCAGTAAGGCAGCATTGGAATGCCTCTGGAGGATATCGTCCAGATATGCCGAAGTAGTCACCCGGGACTGTGTGCGATGGAACGCTATCACATGCGACATCAGTCTGGTGAACGCCCAAGGAGCCAGGTTGAGGCCGAAAGGCATGGCCTTGAACTGGTAAACTCGCCCCAGAAAAGCGAACCTGAGATACTTCCGTGACGCCCGATGCATCGGAACGTGGAAGTAAGCGTCTCGCAGGTCGATGCTGGCTGCGAAATCTCCCTGGTGAATTGATTGGCGGATCGACCTGAAAGTCTCCATGCTGAACTTGGGAGCAATGATAGACTGGTTCAGGATACTCAGATCGATAACCGGTCGGAGTCGGCCGTCCTTCTTCGGCACCAAGAACAGGCGGGAATAGAAACCCACTGACTGAACGTTCTTGACGACCTCGATCGCCCCCTTTGCCAGGAGATTGGCAATCTCCGTGGACAAAAGTTCCCGACGTAAAACGTCTGAAGGAACTGTGGTTGGAAGAGGCACCCTTGACAGAGTGGGGTGCCGTCGGAAGGATATGCGCAGCCCGGACCGAACAACATCTAACACCCATGGATCGGATGTGATGGTGGTCCAATGGTCTGCGAACTCTGCTATCCTTCCTCCAACCTGGGACGAGTCGAGGTGAGGACCTTCATTTCGAGCCCCGACGAGGCCCGCGAGAGGAGAAACCACCTCCTCTGCCAAATGAAGAATCCTGAGACTTCCCTCGATTCTGCCGACCCCTACCTTTACCCCGTGAGTAAGAAGTAGAGGCGGCGGCAGAAGGACCAGCCTTTTGCTTCACAGAGGAAGCAGAAGGATACTTGTTAGGCTTGGAACGGCCCTTGCCTCCCCGAGAAGGCTGATCAAGCTGACGAAACAGCAGCTGATCTTTGGAATGACGCAGGACGTCATCCCGGACCGTCGACACGGAACCATGGAAAAGTTGCGGACCTGCCAAAGAAGCAGATCAAAGAGTAGCACGCTGCACCTCGGGAAGGGATCGTCCTGTGTCCAGCACAGCGTCCCTTCGAACTAATTCCAAATTAGCCGTGTTACAGGCATGCGTGTGAGTAAGGTGCATAAGCGCCTTGGACAGCACACGCAAAGGAGCCTGTACCTCGTCAAACTTATCTGGAGGCAGATAAGCAGCCAAAGCTGAGACGACGTGATCTGAGAGAGAAAGCATGCCAAGCATCTCTCTAGATAAGCCCAACGTGGACTCCAGAGTCGTCATTGGAATGACGGCAGACTTGGGCTTGGAAAGCCCGAGGGAAGTGGAGTCCTGATCCAGAACCGTCAAAGTCTGGCAGACTGACGGATTGGCGGAATCGTAGGAACGATAACGCACAGGAGGCAAAAAGGTGTCAACCCTGGTGAAGAACGAAGTTTTCAAAGCCTTGGAATTCAGCTTGGCATCCAATGCTGAAAAAGCTTCAACCACCTGTACCGACTGGCACGGTCGAAGGCGCCCAGAGGCAGGTTGCACCAAAGGCTGTTGGCGCGCGACCGAAGATCGCGGCCAGGCTGACACTGTCGGCTGGTTAGCAGGTTTGAGCTCAGGCAGAAACCCAAACACAAAGTCAAGAGCCGCCCCCAAGTCCGAAGACTGCTGGCCCTCGACCTCAAGCATGTCGGACTCCTCCCCAGAGTCGGAAGACACATAGCCCATCGTGGGCAAACCAGCCGACGCCTCCATGGTGTCGGGACACCAGAGGAATCGGAAACCGGCCTGTTTCCAATCCCGGGAGGCGGCGCCATTAGAGGCGCCTGGAAACCACCCATAGCCTCGCTGGAAGCAACAGGAAGGCTCTTAGAAAGAACCTGAGTGAGTAAGGAGAGGGCCTCCCTAAGCTCACTGCCTGAACCGACCGGTTCGACAGGGGAGCGAACCGGCAAAGTGGCTTCACCTCTGACCCTCTTAACCAGCGAAGGGTCACGATCCTCCAAAACACCCGACGCGGGACGACGGGCGGCAGCCGAAACATCTGAAGGCAGACGTGTATAGGGGTACGACGCACCCCGAGGATCAATATTGCGAGAACTCATGAGAGTCACCGCGGACCTCTGCGGGGCAGAAGGTCCAGGCTGCACAAAAGGCGTTGGTCCCCCAAAACTGGTCGAATGACCAGAGTGAGTAGACGGAAACGCCACGGAAGCCATAGTGTTTCCACTACGAACATCCGAATCCAAAGACACAACTGTGGTACTCGACGGCGAAGAGACCACAGCGACGGGCTCGGCCGGCAGCCCCTTCCGACTTCGCCGAGTTGAAGTCAGGGAAGGCTGGGGCCGATATCCCACGTCTACAGTATCGGACAGTCCTGCAGTACCCTGCAGCGAAAAGCCGAGGCCGGCTGAAACAGACAACGAAGCAGACGGACCAGCAGCAGTAGTAGATACGTCGAGAGTCGTTGAGGCTGGTGAAAAAGTGGAGAGAGCACACCGACTCGGCTCCGAAGGAGGAGTCACAACCCTAGTGACAGCCTCAGATGTCGACTGGAGGAGGACCGTAGTCCCGGAACCAGGTATCTCTACACCAGAACACTCAACGGCTCCCGCAGTATCCACCACAGGAAAAGACTGCACATCCCCCACGGAGGAGGAATAACTCTCACCAGACAAAGTCGGCTCGGGAGGCCCCGAACGACCACGTTCTCCTTTCCCGCGGGAGCGGGAGGCACGGCCACGAGAACGAACGACACGATTTACTGACGCCCAGAAGGTGGAAGACCATGTTCCACAGACACCACACGGCCGCTCGGCCGAGCACCCAGTACAGGAGGAACACGACGAATGTACATCGTCCACATGCTTAGGCAGCAGACACTGCCCACAAGGAATTGTCCTAGGCATGAAAGAGGTGAGAGGAGCAGAGAAGGTGAGATCAGAAAACAGAACACCCCCAAAGAGAGAAAGGTGACAGAAACAAAGACCCCAGACGGTCGACCGGGAACCACCCAACAGGAAGACTACTCTCAACAGAAAGAAGAAACACTGTAGGAGTGGTACCCCACTGACACCTAACTCTAACACAATTAGAAAAATTTGCAAAAAAAGCATGAACAATAATTGTGAAAATCTAAGTCTGAACCGCGTGGCCCGCGAAAATCGCGCGCGACCCGAGAGAGAGCAAATAAATATACATTATGGACATATAATAGAAAAAAGAGAATATAAAACACTGTTCCTGAGAATACAAAGGATACACTGTGGTATAATGAATCAGGAATCATCAAACATCGAGCTGGTGGAACACTGATAAGCGTGCAAAAACATCTCGACACGAAGCGGATTTTAAAAAGAATGAGTCTTTAGAGACGGTATATGCGCACTGGCAACGGAAGTCGTGGAGTTGTACTTGGGAGAGAGCGTCCCGTACTGGGTCTGCGCCGGTTGCACTCGACCCAGTTTTGGCTTATTTTTATTGGTGCTTTTGCACCACTTTTCTTTCCCAACTTGCTTGGGAAAGACAAAAATAGAGAGTATTTTATCCGAGTTAGGGACTTCCACTGTAGTGCAAGCCTGTAGTAAACAATTGTGAGTAGGTTGATAAGAAATCGAGAAATATTCCCCAGTTGCTTCCAAAATGACGTCACGCTACGCCGCATCATGTCGCCTTGAAGGAACGGTCGGCTGATCTTTGTTATTGTTTTCAAACGTACGCATTTGGGGTCGAATTGGGCTGAATATTGTGCAATAAAATGTCTCGTAGCATATAATAAAAAAGAAAATATACTCTATTTTAGTCAGTGTTGGGAATTATCTCATTAGTGAGCGAGCGAAAAATAAGACTTTCAGATCCACACGATAAATTTTTGCAGTAGCTTCCTAAATGCCGTTACGCTTCGGCGCATGACGTTACCGTGAACGTCGCCTTGAAGGAACTAGCAGCGGCTTTTTGTTATTGCTTGAAACATTTTGCAGTCGAATTGGGCGGAATATTGCTCTTTAAAATGTCACGTAACATATAATAAAAAGGAAAATCTACGCTGTTTTAGTGATTATGGTGAAGCGCTCGTGAAAAATAAAACTTTCAGATCCACACGAATGAGATAATTCCCGATATTCACTAAAACAGGGTAGATATCCCCTATATACTCACTGAAAAGTGATCGCTGATTGTGAGGCGTCGGGAAACTAAAAATCTTCTTGACATTTTTTTATGATTGTCATTGTTTATTTATAGCAACTTCCGCCTGCTCCCCAAGATGGCTGCTGTCGAGACACTTTTCTATATTGCAGATACCCAAAACAGCATGCGCGTGTGAATGGGTTAATCGATATGGCACTAGTGCCAGTGCGGAAAGATAAAACGAGAGGCCTTGTGCCTTCCGTAATGGCACAAGTGCCATATCGATTAACCCATTCACACGCGAGTATCGTTCTGTGTTTATTGCACGCCTTCGCGTCTATAAAAAACAATTATTAGATGGACATTCAGCAATTCATTTGACAACTATCAACAAGTTATTTCGCAATCGGTTCAGTTTCGGGTGATCAATCGTCTGCTAATATTTACAAACACATGTGCGATTTTGGCGGAATTCCCGTGGGCAGATTTATATTTGGACTATCGTAGCACATGCATATTTGAGCCAGTTCTATTCAATTTGTTATCATTATACAGCTACTAATGACTGGTTTGAACTCTCCCTTCTAAACTTTAGAAGTAATTCTACAAACAAGGATGTTTTTATTTAGTTGATTGTCTTTGCGATAGCTTATTAGAACGCAATCGCTTCGTTTAAACTGCATGGCTCCCGTAATTTTAGGTCAAACGGAAATTCCAAGTATCGGGGCAATGTTAAGTTTTGACAAGATGACGTGATCGTCCAACAATAGTCCGTCAACGATTTACGTTCGACAAGTGTGAGCGGAATGGATTTCCATTTTCCGCATGGTTTAGTGTTCATTGAGCAGTCGTGTAATAAATAATATTACAGCAATCTAGTTATATAAAGATCAGTAGGTTGTTCTGTCAATATATATCAACGTGCAGTACACGGCCCAAATAATGAGTATGGAGTCTCCTAATTGATGGACAGCATCAAAATGGGTTAATATCTTACCTCCTACAAGTATCTGGGAATTGCATTGGTTCAAAGACGTCACATGCAGACTGCATATAAAACCGTATACTGCCTGTCAACATCAATATACGCTGACCGCTATGGGTAATCTCCCATTTGTTCATTGATTATTCAAAATGGCGGCAGCCGATAAACGCTTCAAGTTGAAAGATTGAGTGTTGGAAGCCCATATTTGGTCTGAAGTGCAGGTTAGGCAACTTAAAAGGCTTCATATTCTGTGGATGTGTGTCATGTTACCTTCGAAATGAAACTGTTTGGTATGTATGAATTTGCCTTGTCACAATTTATGGGAGAGTGTCTGTAGGCACTCTCCCATAAATTGTAACAAGGCAAAGACACGTTAACACATTGTGAGAATTCTCTCATTTAATTTTGATCGCTGTTGTTATTAGTTCTGTGCATCGATGCAGCAGTCGGTAAGATATATTCGTTACACAGTTTGTTGGTGGCCTAATATGGTATATATGGTGTCAGTTAATTCCATATTGGACGAGAGCGAGCGCGAGTCCAATATGGAATTAACTGACACCATATATATCATATTAGGCCGCCAACAAACTGTGTAACTAATAATATGACGGTAGACATGATCGATAAACGTACGTAGGACAGAATTCCGAGAGAGTTGGCTTCCACTACCACTACCCACTAGCACAATGGAGAATCGAATAAAACAATAACTCTCGAATTTCGTGAGTGAGCAGAAAAAAGTAGGTTAAAGTTACAAGTTACAGTTAACGTACGTCCTTTAGTTGAACCTCCATACTTTTGTTCTTTGTTTCACAATTTCGCGAGTTCGTCCATATGGGAAGCCTACGCGTACTAACAGTACAGCCACAGCGGACTGTTCGTAATCCACACGCGGGCAGTTATGTCCACGCACGCGTTTACCTGGTAATAAAAATCATCATCACCAAAATTTCAATTATTGAAGCACCGGGCTGAACCCGGTTCTTCATTAATTAAATTTTTGATGATTATTCTTATAATTAGTGTCTGGAATCTAATATTATTGTGTCCGCGGAAATATTGCCTCCCGTGGAAAGTGGCCAGTCCACGGCCGTGCTGTACCTCTATACAACAGTACAGAATTCCATTCAATTAAAAGTTGCAATGTGTCAATAACATTTGTAAACTACATAGATTCTGGGTAGGGGGTAGTAGTTAAGGTCCTTTATTTATTTATTTATTTATTTATTTATTTATTTATTTATTTATTTATTTATTTATTATTTATTTATTTATTTATTATTTATTGGGTTTAACGACACTTTCGACATCAGGGTCACCACGTGTCAGACAGCTGTTCGTGTGGAGAAAGCCGGAGTACGCGGAGAGAACCACCGAGCAACGGCGAGCAACTGCCAGAATCCCAAACGTACTAACTCCACACATGCAGGGTTAGCATTGGTTGAAGACAAGTGCACAATCGACGTGTAGTAGGCTTTAGTACATATCCTCACTGTGCCCCTACGTGGGCAATCGGGATGAAGTGCCTTGCCCAAGGACACACAACTCAGTTACCCTGGCCGGAAGTTAAGGTCCTTCATATTTTTCTGAAAACTACGAGATTCAACAGCCCCTAATTTTTGTTTTGGTATTACATCTCCATACACTTTTTAGAAAAGGTGTATTTTGGACACATCATCGGGACCGGCCGTTGTTGGTTAATGCAATCCACTGTTTCGTAATCACCACCCCTATCCCCCTCCACCCCTTCTTCACTTCACTGTTAAAATATGGAAGATTTTTCTTAATTCGCAAAGAGTCTCTTTGGTTACAAGAAATTTGATTCTAATCTGAACGGCTCAATACGTTTATTGTACGCCCATGGGAGAGTTTTTTTTTAAAGCACATAACGTGTCAATACGTCACAAACTGGAAGTGACGCAACACAATACATATATGTGAAACTTGTGGGACACAACAAACCCATCTGTAATATGAGACGTGTTAAATTCTTGAGTTGAGTGCAGACAAGTCCAAATCAAGTTTGGCATGGACTCAATTTGTACTTTCTTCAAATTCCCAACTCTTTCGTCCGCTTGACATAGCACATACAGCGAGTTGGTGATGTAAATTTGTTGAACTACTTTGCACAATAACTTAAAAATTCAATCTCACCCTAGGTTGTATTGCAACTCTCATACAGCGAGTTGGTGATGTAAATTTGTTGAACTACTTTGCACAATAACTAAAAAATACAATCTCACCCTAGGTTGTATTGCAACTCTCGGCAAACTTGATCAAAATGATCAAAGCAAAACATTCAATCTCCATCTTACATGTGAGAAGAATTTACGAAGCTTACTGAGTGCAACTTTGCTCGCTGGATATAGCCACTAAAGGAATTCACAATGTCTGCTTTTGAAAAAGCTATTCATATGCTGAAAGCCTTATTTTACAATAGGCTGAACACCACGGAAGTTATCCCGGAAGCAATATTGATGGCATTTAAATTACAGGTTAACCTTTTTCAGTGCCAAGAAATCAGTTGCGGTCGCGCATGTTGTTTAGTGATCAAAGAAGAGGAGAGAGAAAATCGATCGGGTCGCGACTAAGTCACGATTTGTTCGCATTTAGTTTTTCGCTTTTTCATACCATGCTCACCTGTATAAACTACCTGTGAAAAGCCCGTATATTAAATTTGTGCTTTTAACCCCCACTACCGGTGTAAATCCTCGACAGCAGTTAAAAAGTTTTCAATGGGAATCCAATAATAAAAATCTGCACCAAAAGGAGGAACGACATCGAACTTGACCTTTGACATAACCCAATTTGCTGACTTCGATACATTCACACTTCGCGATGTTTCATTCAAAAGTACAACGTTTCGCGATACTATCTACTACGTGCAATGACTTATTAAGTTTAAAATACCTACAATTAAATATTTAAAATTAAACTTAATAATTGTTAATAAAAATTTGACTGAAAAAGCAAGGTAAATTCAAGCAACTTTGACGATGTCTTTAGCTGTCAATCAAGCATTTACGTGCAGCCGGAAGTATTGACCACCGGCGCAGATGTGAACAAAACTAACCAACGAGAGGTGTTTTGCGATAGCAAGGATCGCCTTTTCTCCGTTTTAATTATTTATTTACTTATTTATTGGTGTTTAAGGTCACATACTTATGCAGAATGGCTAATCGTGACCGTGACAGTTTTACGGGTGGAGGAAGCCGGAGTACCCGGAGAGAACCACCGAGCAACGACGAGCAGCTGTCAGCTCCCCAACATCGTAACTCTGAACTCTGCACCGCAGCACAGGCAGGGTCAGATTGGTTGAAGACATGCGCACCAGCGACATGCAGTACGCCTCAGTACACAGCGTCATCGTGCCCCCATGTAGGCAATCGGGCTGAAGTGTCTTGCCCAAGGACACAATGCGGTTGCCGCAGGTGGGATTCGAACCGAGGACCTCTCGGCTTGCCTCTATTTTAATTGACAAAGTCGATTACTTAGAGCACATGTATACACACAACAAATAGGTATCAGGGCCGGCTCTGCTTCGTGGCTAAAACCCTTATCCTACTCAAGATTTAGTTTAAACAATATTTATTCAATAGAGAATGTTATATAATACATAAACACCGTAAATCTGACAAAAGCAAAAAAACAGTAAACAACAAAACACAGTGTAACATATACCAAACTTGCAATAGACATTGAGTACTGTAGGGATTTGACAGTAAGCTTATAGCTTATTCTTATTGATCTCCATTATCCTACTCATGGTTTAAATCTGATTACCGGCACTAGTACCTATTCATTCTATACACCTCCGCAGCCCAGCAAAGTCTTACCTATCGAAATGAATCATGAGAACATTGAACCTGAGATGCTAATTTCGTTTTGATTTTCGTGAGTCAGTCTTGATTGCGTAATATCTTATTTATGAAATCTGGACCACCGGGGTATAAGTGTATCGCAATCCAATCACATTCAGAGAGTTAGAGGTTATTACTTAGTTACTTTTATATCGGCCGAGATATCAGCCGGAGATATACAGATTATCATGATAATGTGCATGTCCTGTGATTTGTATCAGATTCTCTGTGGTGTTCAGAATGGGATCTTAACGAGCCGGCTTTGCCGGCGAGTTGTGATCCCATTTTTGGACACCACCGAGAATCTGATGCAAATCACAGGACATGCACATTATCATGATAATTCATTTATCTAACAATCCTGTCACATAAACAGATTAAATCTTTACCCAACGCAACAGCCAAAACCGGCCAATGCTATTCTCCAAAAATCGCCAATTAATTTTCTTTTTTTTTCATTTTTTGTCTCTAAAACATAGGTTATGATCCCTTGTTGGAAAACGAGCTCGTCGAGCTAGTTCCAACGAGTGGTCATAACCTATGTTTTTGAGACAAAAAATGAAAAAAATTAGTTATTCAAGAATATTTTTGCAAGTGTCGTCTGCTTTTCATGTTAGGTAAAGGGTTAAATTATTTTCAAACACTTTGGGGACATAACGCTCGGTCGATCACTGAAACGCACATAGAATGTATCTATGTGCCTGTTATGATAGCCCGTAGCGCTACCGGAAACGAGTCGTCTATACGATACGGACTCAGAATGAGTCGTCTATATGATGCGGAATCGGAACACATTATGTGATACGTACCGTTTCTCGTGGCTTTCAGGCCAACATCTATATGATTGTTAGATAAAACTTTATATCAACTTGAGACCGAAGGTCGGAGGATAATGTGAAGTTACTGAAGAACGTTTCATGCCTGATATCTCGGCCAATATGAAACTAAATTGATTAAACCAAAACAAATAATTACAAAAATGTTCTCAGATCTGTTACAGTATTTTGGTAGTGTTATTATCACTCATTCTTTTCACAAAGTCCGAAGTTTCCTCTTCTCCCACTCCTAGTTTAGCTATCAGAGTGTCTCGGCTTCCCCCCTGATGAAACCGCGAACTTCGGATAACTCAACTACCTCTTCGCCCACTTCGACGAATCTCCGCTTACACGGAATTTTAGTTTGCGAGGCATTTTTTGTACAAGTCTATTTTTTCTTCTATTCATCCACCTAATCATTAGTTATCGTCATCATAAATTCCTCATCATATAAAACTCATGCTTCAAACCACACCGCCACGCCTGGTAACGCCAATATTCCTGACTGCGTTCGACGAATAATTAGAAACATTTCGATGTAAAGAAATTGGTTGCGGCTAGTAAAGCATCAAGGTTGACAACTTTAGCTTAGTGCATATCGGGTGAGATCGGCGACATATCAACCGAATTTGAAACCATACCATCCGAGTTTGATAATGGACAATTCTGATAAAGAAAATCATATCTAAATAAGTTAAGACATATATTAGTCTTGTGACCACAGTACTGTATTTCAGTTTGTACCACGATTATCTGTTCTACTATGTATGAAATTTATTTATTTATTGGTGTTTAAGGTCACATATTTTTGCACAATGTCTAACCATGACCACAACATGAGTATCAACTCAAGGCCAGGGGAGAGCGTTAATAAGCCATGTTGTCCATTTTAGAGTGTGTTTGCACCTCCCAAGCATTAGTGACTGGGTCGTATTTTACTATATATGAAAAGCCTATGACATAAATTTTAGCTTTACACACCAGTCGTGGTGAACACGCCAGCAATGGGATTTCAATAATAAAAATCTACACCTACAGTGGAACTACATCCAAGTTGACCTTTGGTGACGTCGAACTGAATGCAAACTTGTCTAAATTTATCGCACGTCGCCTCGCGGAGAGTGAAATGAAAGTGGCAATTATTTATTATGTTTTAAATGGGTTTACCTCATAAGATGCCAAAAATTAACAAATATGCATTGTCTCATGTTAATAAAGCATCCATAACTCGAAAGAGTGTGTTATTAAAATGAAAAAGGCTCTGTTTCTTTTTCTATTTCGTTTCGGTGATAAAATTGACAGGGGAAGTACCGCCCACAGATGCTCATGTAAACAAAAACAATTTCGCACGTGTGTACGGCTGCTGCTCAGTAAAATCGAGAAAAAGAAATGGCGACTCGTAATAATCTGACGATCGTGGTAAAAATAAAATATACCTACAGTAGCTTGGTGTACCAAATTTGGTTCACCAAGCTACTGTGGGTATATTCTATATATCCACGTATTATACTCTCCAAGTCATGCATCCGTCTTTCGGTGTTTTCCTAATGAAATATATTTCCAATTTTCAACGTCTTTTCTCTCTCATTGAGATCCCTTCCAAAGGCAATTAGCGTAAAAACATTTTTGCGAGCAAAAAGATTAAGGAGCACGACATTTCTATGGTAAACCTAACTTTGTTTTGTTTTCCTTTGTTATTCTTTTGAATGTATAATAAAAGTATTTATTATATACCTATTAATGATACACAGTGTTTTTCACCCATCGAATCCTGAGCGCCTGATCACATTGAGTGATTTTCAGATTCCGTATCAGATGGTTGGTCTCAGGACGAGGAGGGCACTGGAGTACCTCAATCGAGTCCGCCCAGTTTACCAAATGTTTCTAGGTACGCTTCAATTAGGTAAATAAACACTATCGAATAACGAGAATTTTTAATATTGTTCTTCACCAATTTATATGCACAGTACGTGGAGAGTGGATTATCACTAAATCACTTGCAGAATGGAGATTCCAACCAAGCAATAATTGAAAATTTGTTGCAAAGCATAACAAGCACAGGCAAAGTTTCAGCCAATGGACCTCCGGGTTAAACCCGGAGGTCCATTGGCTAAAACATTGCTTGTGTTTTTTGTCGACATGTACAGAATTTGAAAGTTATAGCTTGGGTGATAACTCCACTCCGCGGGCGATTTATTTACAATCCACTCTCCACGTACTGTACTAATCCTTATTAAGCACAAAATGGGGCGCGGTGGCTCAGTAGGTAGAGGTGCAGGCTGCAAGCCGAGAATTACTCAGTTCGAATCCCACCTGCGGCAACCGCGTTGTGTCCTTCGGCAAGACACTTCACCCCCATTTCCCATCTGGGGGCACGGTGACGTCGTGGACTAAGGCGTACTGCACGTCGATGGTGCACTTGTCTTCAACCAATGCTAACCTTGCTGGTGTGGAGTTAGTATGTTGGGGAGCTGACAGTTGCTCGCAGTTGCTCGGTGGTTCTCTCCGGGTACTCCGGCTTCCTCCACCCGTAAAACTGTCATGGTCATGATTAGCCACAGTGCAGAAATATATGACCTTGAACCCCAATAAATAAATAAATAAATAAATAAATAAATAAATAAATAAATAAATAAATTAGGCACAATAAAATATCTTTGTTTTCTTCATTTATTACTATTTTAATGCGTAAATCTGACTCCGATCTGGAAGAATGAAATGCTGAATGCCGTCAACTTTGGAAACTTTCAAACGCTATTTTGTGAATTCCCCATACTTTTACAAGTGTTGTTTGTTTCAAAATAAATGAAGTTCTAGCTACAATTACACGTTATTTCCCCTTATATTGATTTCTTGCGTGGAAGGTGAATTTCGAAAACGGCATATAATCACCAGATCATTATGACAGTAAAATGATCTACCCGTCGTTGAACAGTTTATTAGTGATCGAAAATAACTAAAGATGAAGGCACGCTTGCGTAAGGAGAATGTCCACGTTCTGTAGAGTATCCGAGATATTGAACGTAATTGTGTGGTGATGTCTGATTAAATAGGCTCACATTTTCAACGTCATTTAATGCAAATTCCAAGACAGATCTAAGCATCCTATTGTGACTGAAAACCTCGGTGTTTTGCCAACTCGGAACCAAGAAATATTTGGCATTGAAACATGTAGTTACATTTACAAAATAAATCTGTTCAGCCAATGACAACGATGCCATCTCATATACAAAGGCATTTTCATAGAGGATATCTAGTGTTTTTAATTGGATACCGAAAATTATCTCATGACCGAGACAAATGTTTATTTTTTGCGAGCGCTTGCGTGAACGAAAATAACAATTTATCTCGGTCACAAGTGAGATAGTTTTCGGTATCTTCTCAAAAACACTAGTTTTTCTTTTTATTATACGCTTTTTATAAGAATCTGATAATTCCCCTTGTTTCAACCTTGAATTGATGCATGAAAGTAAACAGCCCATTGAATTATTGAAACGCGGAAGTGATTTGATTGATACTCAGAACAGAGTGTCTTGCGATCTGATCCAGCTGGCTGGTTTCTAGTTCATAGATGGCCTGAAAGTCCGTAATATAAGTTCTTGGCTTGGTACATCCTTGGCTTGGTACATCACGTACTTTCAGGCCATGTTTGAACTAGCGGGTTTCATGCATCAATTCAAGGTGAATACGTCTTGAATTATTGCTGGAAATGATCGGTATCCACTCAAAAACACTAGATTTAATTTTCATTATACTTTTTGAGAACCAATTGATCATTTACAGTGATAATTTGATTCGTATTCACCTTGAAGTGATGCTTTGAAAGCCGTCATTTTGATTGATGCCGTGAAAGTGAAAATGTCTATATCTTCACAGTGGGGGATACGATTTCTATCTTTCCGCAATTTCTTCGATAATCTATCGTTTAGCGTAATGCCGTATAATAACATTTCTTATCTTATATAATGCGAATTGCATGACACATTGACGTTAAAACAAGAATCAAAGAAGAACTGAAGAGTGTGTCATTTTATTTTTTTTGTAATTTGCGCACATTAGAGAAAAGACGAGGAAAGACGAAACCGGTTGTTTAAAATAGTCTCGTGTTTTCGAGCCATGTTGCTCGACAGACGTCTGTGTTTACCCTAGCAACGCTTGTGTGTAGTTCTTCTACATCGACCGATTTCATGATAATACCAAGGTAATGGGTTTTAAGTCAAACGAATTAATCACGATTACAGGCCAAGCATACAGATACATATTCTCTCTTACGTTTCACAATCCTTTATAATTACACAGCACAAAGGAAGTCGAACAGTGGAACGACAAAGGAAAACATTAATAAAAAATAAAGCGCTTCTGGTAATTAGGGATTATTTATGCAGCAAGTGCTTTAGGAGAGTAATGAACAAACAAATAAAAAATGCTTAGTATCAATATAATGTCTCTCCTTTGTGATATCATGAGCTGCCAATTGATCAGATTGTTGTTGCTGGTCGAGGGGATAATGTACCTTTGAAGACTAAGTTTATGAGGACATGTCACGCATCATCTATTAGATAGATTAACTTTTAACCTGCGGAGTATTTTCTCGGAATTTTCCTCAAATGAAGTCATGGCTGCTGTAAGGCAGCCATGACTTGATTTGCTGTAAAATTCAATAGAGTGTGGCATCAAGAATGTTTGATTTATTTATTTATTTATTTATTGGAGTTTAACGATACTTTCGACAGCCAGGTCACCTTGTGTCGGACAGTTTTATTTACGGGTGGAGGAAGAATGAGTACCCGGAGAGAACCACCGAGCAATGGAGGGCACCTGTCAGACTCCCCAACGTACTAACTCCACATAAGCAGGGTTAGCATTGATTGAAGACAGGTTCACAAACGACGTGTAGTACCCCTAAGCAAACGTGGGCTATCGGGATTAAGTGCCATGCCCAAGTACACAACGCAGTTATCCCTGGCGGGGATCGAACCGTGGAGCTATCGGTTTGAAATCCAATGACTTAACCACTGAGCCACCGCGCTCCCGATAAAGAGATTACTTACGTTTGAATATTTTGTTAACATTAGACAGAATTATACCTCGAGGAAATTTCGCCTTTTTATTGAGTGGTATACGATACTTGAGTGAAGAGTGTCAATACGTACGGCTGTTAGAAGTAACAATCTCTACAACTCTACAACGAAGAACGTTGAGATTGGATTCGATTCGAAATCCTCTGTCTAATTCGATTCGTTATTCGATTCGACACGAAATTTGAGATTTGCAGGACTAGCTTTGTGAATTAATAATTGATCTCATGAAGTGAAAATACCAAACCGTAATTGAGGAGTTATTGAAACACGCGCAAAGTGGCATTTTTATTCGAATAATAACTGGTATTTTCTGAATAAAGACATAAAAACGGAAGATACACTCCTGCTAATGGACCTCCACGCTTTGTCATATGAATCCTGAAGATATATTCCATGTCAATCGAGAGAACTTATTTTTTTTTTTTTGGTGGGGAGAAGTGGTAGATGCATGAGACCTGGACCAATTAATGTATTAGACGTGCAGCCCTGGGGCTGCACATTGAAAATATTGATTGATCCACACACTCTGACTTAAGTAAATTAATTTTACGTTTAGGAAGGTTGTGGTATTATGATTCTGGAGCGGAAAAGCGGACTTTCCCTTCAAAGAGTTAACCTATATGTTCCCGAGCTGGGCCTTGGCCTGTCCTGTCTCAGTCTTTCGACAACAAATATCTATTCAACATTTACTTTCATTTTTCTTCAAGTGCTTTCCAAAACGTACGTAATCCACCAGACTTTATAGGCACAGGCCACAATGAACATGAGATATCTCCGTGTCATATTTCTTTTTTTAATCTAATATGTACTTCGCCCCATTCAAGAACTACGTCAAAACTCCACAACAATATTAGAATTAAATATACCCTTGTCTAACATGTTTACACTGTAATAAACTCACCACTGAATAAATATCTGGCATCGGATTTTTAACCCATTCAGCCCTGGTGGTATCTTCCATGTAAGTTCTGTGGCAGCAATTGGAAGAGTCCATGTTCATCATTTGGGGGAGGGCCAATTATTATTTTCAACGTGCAGCTTTAAGACGATATTGATTGGTCTACTCTCCACATTCACTTAGCAGTCATCCCATGTTCCGGACCCGAAATATTTTTTCTCGGGCTCAAAGGGCTATTTATTTATATTTATTTATGAGGATTTAACGACACTTTAACAGTCGAGGTCATGTCGCGTCACTGACAGTTTTACGGGTGGAGGAAGCCGGAGTACCTGGAGAGAACCACCGAGCAACGACGAGCAGCTGCCAGCTCCCCAACATCGTAACTCCGCGGTGCAGCGCAGGCAGGGTTAGATTGGTTGAAAACATGCGCATCATCGACGTGCAGTACGCCTTAGTACACGGCGTCATCGTGCCCATATGTGGACAATCGGGGTTAAATGCCTTACCGAAGGACATAACGCGGGAGTCCGAAACCATCGCTCGGACGGTCACCCGTCCAAGGACTAACCGGGCTCGACGTTGTTTAACTTCGGTGATTTGACAAGAAATGGCTACCAGAACGCCACCACGCCCTCGGCTCAAAGGGTTAACACCAGATATCAAAACAAGGGTAACGAATACAACATGCACTCTTTGTGCTGCTTCTGTAATTGTGTTATTATTATTCGATTGCCGTAATTTGTATTTCTTTCTTTCTGAAAAATCTCTCTCAAAGCTGTATTGATGACCTTTAGAAGCGATGTGAGATGTGTGTTTCAAAATCCATGAATGACTCAACAGTGATCGGGAGGTTATGGGGAGAGATTTTCACTATTTTTACTCCCAACGTTTTGAATAAATGTCTTCTTTCTGCATATCAGTTAACCCATTACCTAACGTGACGACCAAAACCGGCCAGCGCTCTTCACAAAATTCGCCAATTAATTTTCATTATTTTTTTTCATTTTTTGTCTCAAAAACATAGGTTATGATCCCTCTATGGAACGAGCTCGCCGGGCTCGTTCCAATGAGGGGTCATAACCTATGTTTTTGAGACAAAAAGTGAAAAAAATTAGTATTCAAGAATGTTGTTCGCAAGTGTCGGTTTCTTTCCATGAGAGGTAAAGGGTTAATGCAATTAATCCAGATTAGGATATGTGTTAACTGGAGACAGACTGCCTTGCGAAATAAAACAGCTCTTGAATCATTCGAAGAATGTCATACTTATAATGATCTTTGCGGTAAATGCTGGCAAGCAAAGACATTAAACTTTTCCTTTGTAATGAGGGAGGGCATAGCCTCGCTAAAGAGGGGAATTCTTCATATTTAACTTCCTATAATTTCAATACACTTCAAATTACATTATTGGCAATACTATACATTGACATTATGTTCAAATTAACGTTACACGCGCGGGGATGAGTTCCACAGACATTAACTGTCGAATCATGTGATAACGCTTGGAAAGACAAGCTGTCTTAGGCAATAGCACACCGTGTTAAAACGGGGCGTCCGTTGGCTGAAACTTTACTAGTCGTTCTTATGCTTTTTCACAGACAATAAGTTTTTTTCCGAGTGGAAACTCCATGTTCCGTTTCTTCTGGAGGCATTTGAATCTTCACATTTGCATGTCAGTTATTTGCACGGAGATACGAAAATGCAAGTTTTCAGAAGCAAACATTCAACTATTTCAACGCGATTCTAATTATATCTTTATTTTTCAAAGCTTATTCAGTTCTGTCAAACAAGATTTATCTTATACACATTCTTACTTCAGACAGTGTCAGCGATTAAAATTTTACTATTGTATCACAGTGTTACGCACTGACGGAGTCATCTTACTTGGAAGGGAAGAAGATATTAATAATATTTGTCGTATGCTACCCGAGAGTAATATAGTGGGGACATGTGTAAGAAAGTTTGTTTTTTTCGATATGAATGGAATGAATTAACCCTTTACCCAACATAACGGCCAAAACCGGCCAGCGCTATTCACAAAAATCGCCAATTAATTTTCATTATTTTTTTTCATATTTTGTCTCAAAAACATAGGTTATGACCCCTTTTTGGAACGAGCTCGTCGAGCTCGTTCCAAAGAGGGGTCATAACCTATGTGTTTTTGAGACAAAAAATGAAAAAAATTAGTTATTCAAGAATTTTGTTTGCAAGTGTCGTCTGCTTTCCATGTTTGGTAAAGGGTTAAAAGTTTAGGTTAAGCCCCTTTCGACCCTTCTTTGACGTTTTGGACTGAAGTTTTTCCGTAGATCACGACCATGGCAGGAGACAGCAGACGAAGAAAGACTGAGGGAGGAGGCTGTCGATATGATTTGGTGCGATAGGTATATAAAAGAATATTTCTCCGGAAGTGACTCTCCTGACGTGATAAGTTGAGATCAACAGCACTATACGTTCGATATTGTTTATCGCTACGCTTATAATAAAACGACACTTTCGATAGCCAGGATCACCTCCTGTCGGACAGTTGTATGGGTAGACGTCTGGAGGAAGCCACAATACCGGGAGAGAACCACCTAACAACGGCGAGCAACTGTTATACTCCTCAACGTACTAATTCCACACAAACAGGGTTAGCATTCGTTGAAGACGGGTGCTCCATCGACGTGCAGTACGCCTTTGTGCATAGCGCCACCGTGCCCCCGAATGAACAATCGGGATTAAAGTGTCTCGCCCAAGGACAAAACGCAGTTAAACCTGGCGGGGATCGAATCGTGGACCTCTCGCCTTGATGTTCAATGTCGTAACCACTGACCTTACAATCATCCGTGACATAATTCTGGTACTCAAAATCAGCTTGTATACTATGTGTAATGCTACGATGCAGTAATATGAATTGCCAACAGAAGCCCCTCACTAATATAAATTCTCGGACGTGTTTGCCTCATTACATCACGAAATAACAACAACTTGTGAAAAACAAGTGCAAATACAGGTAACCCACTAACTGCCTTACCACCTGATCGACCTGCCCACTTGACCCACTAATGCAGAAGACAAGACACCGATCCATCAAAAAATCTCCCAGTATCAGGATCCGCCAATCAGATAGTCTTTACAACTCGGCCGTGTTGTTAACTGGAGACAAGAAACGTTTTATTGTTCGTTTTTAACACATTACCTAACACGATTACAGGCAATGCTGGCAAAACAACTCTTGATTAACTGAAAAAAGTTTTTGCACCCAAACAGTTGCTTTTGACCCTCATTGTAAAACAAAATCTCCAATAACCGAAAATATTTTGAAAAATGTTTGCTCCAAAAACATAACTTTTGACCCCCATTTGCACGAGATCAGCATTCAAACGAGTGGTCATATGCTATATTTTGGAGGCAGAAATTGAAACAAAAATATTTTTGTGAAAAGCGCAGGCCGGAATAAGCCGTTATGTTTAACACCTAAGATAGCGAGCTGAAAAATAGCTGTTATTTATGTTTTTCAATGTCTATCACGAAATAGCCTCAATAAGTTTGGAACAATCTTCAAAACTCGTGTAGCCTGTTGTGAAAAGCATCCGTATTTTTTAGCTAATTCCTTATTTTCGTTGAAATATATAACAGTTATTCTTTAATTTGCCAAAGTGAAATTTACTCAAGTTTAGTAAAATACAGATTCTGACCGCCAGGAATAAAGGGCAGATTCAACATGAATTTGTCTTAAAAAATAACCCCCCCCCTCCCCCATTCGTTATACCTCCCTCTGGGAGGTATAACGAATGGGGGTTCTACTTTATGATTAATCTATACAAGCGGCATTTTCTCAAATGCCTGAATCTGGACAGCCAATGTGTGTCCATGCAACAATCAAGTTACTCATTCGGAAAGCATACTGTATGCTTAGAATTATGACCTGACGCCGTGCACTTCCTTTGCGGCTTCTCCAGTTGTTTTTTTGCAACAATCAAGTTACTGTTTCGGGGAAGCATATTGTATGCTTGGCATTATGGCGTGACGCCATGGCCTTCAGCTGTGGTTCTCCATTATTTTGTTTTTTTTATGTTGCTTTTTAATTTCAATGACAGATGTGAAAGTCTCATATGGTTTCAGTGCTGAATCTGAACATCTTCGACATTTGTGATGCAATACAGCCAAGCCAGAAAATAAGCAGACTGTCATCTGCAAAATAAGGATCCCAGAGGGTGAATTTAGTCATGCTACCCTGCACAGCAGGGTAGCACCACTAAATTTACCCTCTGTGGACCTCAATCTAAATCAGGGTCTCAAACCTGAACAGAAAGAGGTACCCAGAGGATAAATTCGCCCTTTGGGAACCTCATTCTGCAAATGTCAGACTGCTTATTTTCAGGACTGGATACAGCGTGCTAAAAATTGCACGCCTCGAAAACCTTTAGATTAGCATTAGGCGTGAGTAGTATGTCAGGGGCTTTTGGGGCATAGGTTGGGGGACCCCGGTGGGGGACCCAGGAAGTGACGTCATGTCACGTGACCTAGTGCCGCCATGTTGTGTTGTCATGGTAACCCGCGTGAGCGGCCATGACGTCATCTCCATAGTGATACGTGGTGTTAGTGCGCATGCGCAGCGCGTGTTGTTAGGGTGATACGTGTTTCCGTCGTCCATTTTGTATACTGGAGGCCGCCATCTTGGTTTCTATGGTAGCACGTGATTGCTATGTTACCCAATTGTTCTGCAATAAGACGGGGTATGTTCGGTGGGTATGTTCGATTGTAGAAGAGTAAATCTAATTACCACAAACAACCCGACAAACCCTCCAAATCACCAAAATCCACCCCAACTTTTACTATTTCGAATTCTTTCAGAATTCTCTGCTTCTATCTATATATGCAACAGTTTTCGTCTATCTGGCCATGTTCCTTTATTCTAGAGTATACTCCAGTAGCATAGAGGAGCCTATCAGTTGGAACAGCTTTGCTTATTGTTACTATATTTAGCTATTTTTGTTCTATTCTTGTTAGTTCTGACCCTATTCCGAGTACCCTTGTTGTTTCATTTATCTAGATCATTTATAACCAATCAGATTGCTTGATTTCCCATAGTCTGCATGCAGGGTTATCTCCCTTGTGTTTAACAAAAGCATTCCCAAAGCCAATAAGCTATCGAGCAGTTACTGATAAGTCATTGCTCGAACGACTCTAAGCCCATCGAGCAAATGAGCTATCGAGCAATTGCTCGATCGAGTGACTCCTCGAACGACTCTTCGACTCATTTCAGTATTTGAGGATACCCATGACCCGGTATTGTATTATTTGAGGATACCTATCCCAAATATCCCTTATAAGCTAAAGACCCAAGAGAGTAATTGCTCCATGAGCAATTGCTCGAACGACTCGAAGCTCATCGAGCGAATGAGACTTAGAGCAATTGCTCGATCGAGTGACTCGACATACTGCTCGAACGACTCGAAGTCCATCGAGCAAATGAGCTTTAGAGTAACTGCTCGTTCGAGTGACTCCTCGAACGACTCTACGACTCATGTCAGAAAAAAGGGATTCTAGGGCCTAAAGGGATTCCGTAAGTAGGGCTTTTTCCCAAATAAGCCAAAGAGCCAAGAGAGTAATTGCTCCATGAGCAATTGCTCGAACGATTCGAAGCTCATCGAGCAAATGAGCCTTAGAGCAATTGCTCGATCGAGTGACTCCTCGAACGACTCTTAGACTCATTTCAGTATTGGGGGATACTTGTTGGACTTTACATCCGGGGTCTTCTGTTGGGGTAGTAGATAAAAACAAACAAACAATATATATAACATTTCATTTTTATTCAAGTATACAATTCAATGTCTCAATGTATTTCTCTTTGTAGTTCTTCTTGCATGGGCTAACCATTTCATCTTCTTGTGGGTTGGAGCCTCTTCCCATCGCATGGCTAGGTTCTTGATAAAACACATTCTCTCATTTGATAACTTGGCTTTGTTGGTTGCTTTAATTTCCTGTCTGGCATCTTTTGGTTCCTCTTTCTCTAGCTGTTTCATAGTAGTAACTTCAGTCTTCTTAGTAGTAACTTCATTTGTGGTTTGAGTGGAAACATCCTTCGTATCTTCAGTAGTAACTTCATTCGTGGTTTGAGTGGAAACATATTTCTTGACTTCAGTAGAAACTTCGTTCTTGGTGGTAACTTCTTTCTTTATGGGAGCTGGCATCTTTTTCTTGACTTCAGTAGAAACTTCATTCTTAGTGGAAACTTCTTTCTTTGTGGGAGCTGGCATCTTTTTCTTGTCTTTGGTAGAAACTTCGTTGTTAATGGAAACATCTTTCTTTGTTTCTGTAGAAACTTTGTTCGCAGTAGTAACTTCATTCTTGTTTGTATTGGGAGTCAGTCCTTCGGTCTTTATTCTTTTGTTTACTGATCGGCCAGTATCCACACATCTTTGTTTCTTTCCACCAGCACCCATGTCTAGATTTTTTCTCTTGGCTGCATTTACCACGCGATTCACTTGTGTCAGTTCCTGGGAAGTCAGCTTTAATCCAGCATCATTCTTGAAGATCTGTATATGTAAGTCATCTTTGAATCTGAGCACCGTTGTTGACACAGACATCTTCACTCTTTGACGTTCAAAACGGAAATGAATTTATTTTTATACCAACACTCCTTTTATACTTTTCTAATCATCTTCTTCTTCATCATCTACTCGGAATGAGTAGTTTGTCATAAGGTTGTCGAACAGAAATCTTCGCTTTTCCAAGGCATATTTCTGGGATTCTTCAAAGTCAAAAGCCTCTTCTTCACGAAGACGCTTGGCAGTTTCTTGAATTTTCTTGTGAATTGAGTCGTTGCAAAAATTTCGAATGTACACAAGGGTATGAATGTATTTCTCACTAATGGCTTCTCTAACATTCTTTTGAAGTGCTCTATGTGCTGTTTCAACTGCATCTTCACTATCCATTCCATCTTCGATATATTTGTTCATGAGGTTGTCAAAATCGTTTTGGTATTTGTCAAAGGCACTTTGAACGATACCTCCCATCATAGAAACGTCTTCTTCTTCGTCTTCTTCTTCTTCATATTCCATATCTTCTGATAGTTCCGACGATTCATCAGAGTCCGAATCTCTTGACCAATTTTTTGGTGCACAGCTGGATTGCATTGTGTCCGCTCTCTTCGAAGGTCAGATTACAAATAACAAATTTCTTATGAGCACGACCCTTTTATAGGATATCGGACAGAGCATTGATGACGGGTTTGATCAACTTTCCTAAAAATCCTCCTTTCTGTGTGATCCGTCTTCTTTTCCGATAAGATAGTTCTGTCTTTGGTGAGGCAATTCTCCTTATTTCGTACTTGTGTGGAATCAGCTTAGCTCTCTCAGATTTGGTTATAGGTACTGCGCCCGTCAAGATGTTTGAAGCACAATCACATATACATTGTATCAAATCATCACTAGCCATCTTCAGCATAGTCTTGGCTTCATATCGATCCGCATCAGATAGGATTCGCAGTGTATCTATATTTCTTTCTAATCTTGTAGTGTTGCTCGATGTTTCCGTTTGTCGGTTTGGGCAAACTTCTTCTTTGTGCCTCTTCATGTTAAATTTTCGAGAAAATGTTTTTCCACAGTACTCGCAGTTATGTATCGCCATGTCTTCACTCTTTCGTGGTCGTAGAACAAATGAATTTATTTTCACACCAACACTCCTTTTATACTTTTTCAGAGCTAGGACTGGGTTGATAAGCGCCGAGAGAAAGCAACTCTTTCGTAGTATACATCGTTTTATATCTGGAGAAATTCCATCATCTGCTAGCAGCTTCAATACATGTTCGTATTTTCGCAGGTCATCAAATTCAGCTAAATTCAGTGGTATCTTATCTTCGAGGATGTTGGTAGCACATGTACATAAACAGGTAATCAAATCTTCATCAGCAGCACGTAGAACGGCATCGATTTCCACCTTGTCAGCATCCTGTAAAAATTCTAAAAGTGCTTTATTCTGGTCAGTCAGTCCAGTATCTCTCTCCTCTTCTGTTCTTCTTGGACAGTAATGTTCTTCATGCCTCTTACGTGCGAAGCTCCTGGAGAATTCTTTATCACAATATCTGCAGTGGAGCCGATGATGGTTCTTCTCGTGTCTTCGAGCATTATCCGATCTTGAAAATAACTTGGAACAGAATCTGCAACGAATTGGTAACATGTCTTCACTCGACGACGGTCAGGACACAAATGAATTTATTTTCGTACCAACACCCCTTTTATACCTTTCCCAACAGAAGTCCCCGGATGTAAAGTCCAACAAGTATCCCCCAATACTGAAATGAGTCTAAGAGTCGTTCGAGGAGTCACTCGATCGAGCAATTGCTCTAAGGCACATTTGCTCGATGAGCTTCGAGTCGTTCGAGCAATTGCCCATGGAGCAATTACTCTCTTGGCTCTTTGGCTTATTTGGAAAAAAGCCCTACTTACGGAATCCCTTTAGGCCCTAGAATCCCTTTTTCTGACATGAGTCGTAGAGCCGTTCGAGGAGTCACTCGAACGAGCAGTTACTCTAAAGCTCATTTGCTCGATGGACGTCGAGTCGTTCGAGCAGTATGTCGAGTCACTCGATCGAGCAATTGCTCTACGGCTCATTTGCTCGATGAGCTTCGAGTCGTTCGAGCAATTGCTCATGGAGCAATTACTCTCTTGGGTCTTTAGCTTATAAGGGATATTTGGGATAGGTATCCTCAAATAATACAATACCGGGTCATGGGTATCCTCAAATACTGAAATGAGTCAAAGAGTCGTTCGAGGAGTCACTCGATCGAGCAATTGCTCGATAGCTCACTTGCTCGATGGACTTAAGAGTCGTTCGAGAAATGACTTATCAGTAACTGCTCGATAGCTTATTGGCTTTGGGACTGCTTTTGTTATACACAAGGGAGATAACCCTGCATGCAGACTATGGGAAATCAAGCAATCTGATTGGTTATAAATGATCTAGATAAATGAAACAACAAGAGTACTCGGAATAGGGTCAGAACTAACAAGAATAGAACAAAAATAGCTAAATATAGTAACAATAAGCAAAGCTGTTCCAACTGATAGGCTCTTCTATGCTACTGGAGTATACTCTAGAATAAAGGAACATGGCCAGATAGACGAAAACTGTTGCATAAATAGATAGAAGCAGAGAATTCTGAAAGAATTCGAAATAGTAAAAGTTGGGGTGGATTTTGGTGATTTGGAGGGTTTTTCGGGTTGTTTGTGGTAATTAGATTTACTCTTCTACAATCGAACATATCCACCGAACATACCCCGTCTTATTGCAGAACAATTGGGTAACATAGCAATCACGTACTACCATAGAAACCAAGATGGCGGCCTCCAGTATACACAATTGACGACGGAAACACGTATCACCCTAACAACACGCGCTGCGCATGCGCACTAACACCACGTATCACTATGGAGATGACGTCACAACATGGCCGCTCACGCGGGTTACCATGACAACACAACATGGCGGCACTAGGTCACGACACATGACGTCACTTCCGGGGTCCCCCACCGGGGTCCCCCAACCTAGGCCCCAAAAGCCCCTGACATACTACTGGCGTGCAGTGCATCTGTACGCCTTAATATGCCAAGTCTGAATGAGAAGGAGAGACCGAGAGAGGGAATGAAGTTTCAAGGAATCTCATGAGACAGATAGATAAACCGAGAGGAAGATAGCATACCAATTTAACACACCGTACAGATTGGATTAAATGACAAACTTTGGCCGTGGAATCGTTGAGCTCTGGAGTGTTCATTCCTACAGAGTGCCACATAATTTAACATCGCCGGGAATGTAACGCTAACGCCGGGAATTGACTGTGTGTGAATTATTGACCTATCAGGACAGCTTTGGTAATAAATTGTTCCATTTGAAATGGTTTGGAAGACCTGCAATGCGCAAACTGTCTTTGACATGTTGCTTGACTTGGCACGTTGAGTGTATTGGCTGAAACTGATACACTGTTATTGACAGTTCTAATCCCGGTCATTGGATGTGTATTGCCTGGAGGGTAACCGTAATAGATCTGATAGTATCAATTTACCGACACAAGCTAGATTTTTTTATTGACGTTTATTAATAATTACAACACGGATTCTATGGAGTGTTGATCGATACACGAAACACAATTAGTTTTTCGATTGATCAACAATGAATAATAATCGCCGTCAGTACAAAAATATTCCTCTTTCGGAAGCGTCTGATCCTATTCGACTGAACGTAATGCAGTAATATTAATAATTTGTTCAGATAGATTTTTATTTCGTCCGGCGAAGCTTCGAAATTCGATTCGTTCGAAATTGCCCCGATGATTCGAATCCAATCTAGAGTTTAACCCCGTGCACGGAAATTCCCGGGTTCCCGGTACCGAAAGCCCGCCTCGATATCAAAACAATCTATAGCAGGGAACCGGAAATCAAACGTGGCACGGTTTGTATATTGAACTGAAGTTTTCTGAATTGAAAAACTGTCCCAATGTAACTTTGTAGGATTTCGACAGCCCTTCCACGCCTGAAATTTTTATAGTCGTGATTCCTGACGAACATTTTTCAACAAATCACTGTAGCTCTCGATCAGTTCTGGAATCCCACCCCCTTTCAACAGCAAGAACTTCACCCGCTTCAAAGTTCAAACTCGTCTTCATTTTCAGAATCACTAGTATCACTTTCGCCTTCAACATCACCCACCCCGAATATTCATCTCCGTCACCAGTCTCCTCTGCTGGAAGCAGAGGAGACTGGTGACGGCCGTGAAGAGGGCGTTGATGTAGGAGAAGGTAGAGGTGATAATACTAGTAATTCTGAAAACGAAGACGAAACTGAAGCGGCTTGGGTTTTTACACTTCTCTGAGGAAAAGAAAAAGAACTTTTCCGTTTGGGGATGGCAGATTGCCAATGAAATATGCTCATTTTCATTAAAATGCATGCGCCTTGTTACTTTCGTAAATTTGTTTGATATTAGTCGGGGAATTTCCCAGTTCTCGGTTCCAGGGGTAATTTCATCCACGTTCCCGGTGCCTTCAAACCCAGGAATATATTAAACCCTTTTCCCGTCGCGACGATTTGAAAATCTAGATGTTCTCAAAATCCTACCAAGTGTTTCCTCTTGGACTCTTTTCTATCTTCAGATCTCTGGTACAGGGGTTGATGCCTCCAGAGAGTGTTCCGACACCTCGAGAACTTTCTCGACCGACCGCGGATCGACCCCGGGAAATCTGACACGAGAGAGTAGCGTACTTACCCCATTATAACACCACCCAAAACACCCACTGGGGTCGACATGTTTCTACACATACAAATTTCCGCGATTCACGTTCAGAAATTAGATGTTCCGACTGTCTCGATGTTGTGAATAACCTTTGCCTATAAACTGGTCTATAGCAATTTGAAATCGTTTCCATGAATATATTGTATAATGTTGTCTTCGAAAAATATTCTATCGACAAACAAGTACATGACATCATTTATCCATTTCGAAATCATACCATTACGTTCTTCAAACAACGCTCAGTAGAAATAAAACCTCGTTTGTTCGACTACAGACAGCTTTTGAGTGGGAATCGAATCTGGAACAAAAGCTTAATCGATTAGTAGCAATACATTGTAACAGCTTTTAGGGAGCTGTTTACAGATTGTCTGCGGAAGAATATATGGTACTTATCGTGATGAAATATCATCAATGTCTGCATAAAATGCCATTATGCTACCATTTATCTTCACAAGGTAAGCACTGCAATAGTACGACGGGGTCGTTAGAGGTGGTGGAATTGATGGCACAGCAGGCACGCGCCCAACCTTCACACACTTTTTTCCACGGTAAGCTACTTGATTAGACAATGAGTTTAACAATTCAGAGCATGGAACAATATGTTAATATACAAGTTTTTCTTAATATACTTTGTACGGACGCGCGGGGGGCTCAATAGTTAGAGCAGTGGGCTTTAAACCGAAAGGTCTACGGCTCAGTTCTGACCAGTGGAAACTGTGTTGTGCCCTTGGGAAAGGCTCGCACTTCCAATTGCCCACGTGATGGCATAGTGGCGCCGTGTACTGGGGCGTGCTACATGTCGATTGTGCACTTGCCTTAAGCCGCTGCTAACTCTGTTTGCTCGGGAAGCGAGGTGGCTCAGTGGTAGGCTGTAGGACTTCTATGCTTGAGGTCCCGAGTTCGATCCCCATCCGGGACGTCCCGCGTTGTGTCCTTGGGCACGGGGGGGGGGGGCTAAATGAGGGTCACGATGCTGCCGAGTACTAAGGCGTACTGCACATCGATGGTGTACATGTCTTCAACAGCTGTAGCCTCGCTTGAGCGGAGCTTGAATAGAGTTAGAATGTTGAGGAGCTGACAGTTGATCTTCGATGCTCGGTGGTTCTCTCTGGGTACTCCGGCTTCCTCTACCCGTAAAACTGTCACGGTCACGGTCAGCCATTGTGCCTAAGTATGTGACCTTAAACACAATAAATAAATAATAAATAACTGTTTGCTCAGGATTAATAAATTGGAGACTCAGACAGTCTGCCGCGCTGCTTGGTGGTTCTCTACCTGGTTCTCAGCGGGTACTCCGGCTTTCTCTTCCCGTAAAACTGTCCAACCATGACTGCAGAAATTGTCGTTAAAGCCCAAATAAACAATGTACTTTTTGCAAATGTAAACCCGTTTACACTCTAAAATCAGTTGGGTTAAAAAGTAACCCAAACCAGCTGAGTTGTGTGAATATGAACCCAACTGGGTTCATATTCACTCAACCCAGTTGATTTGTTTTGATTTTTAACCCAACTAATTTCAGAGTGTTATATTATTTGGTCAATGAATTCCACCACCATCCGGTAAGGTCTAATTCTTCTACTTCAGTCACCTTTCAACCAGAAAGCTACCCTTCAGATTGAAAAAATGATAGAAGTATCAGAAAGAGTGGTGGGCAGTTATATGTACATTGGCTGATATAAAATTATAATATACCGTATGCCACGATGTCTAAGTTATAGAATAGTAATCTATGCCCACCAACCTCATCATCCCTGCACACACCTTTTAACACCTTCTGTTACAGTGAGCGGGTCATCAAAATCAAGTGCACAACAATTCAGCGCATCCATTTGGCTGTTGAAATTGTCGTCAAACGCCAATAAAAAAAATAAATAAATAAATAAACGCCAAGAATGATTAAAGAAATTTGAGACGATCAAATCTTCTTTGGCACTGAACAGTTCAATCAAGCAGAGTCTATGTACACTGTTCATCGTGCCACCGTAGAACAGATACCAGCATTGGCTGATGGGTGCTTCTCGTGGTTAGACCCTGCCCCGACAGACTCAGAAAATATTTATTATCACAGCAACAAATTCCATCCCCTTTCAGTTGGGTTTTAAATGCAGCCTATCAAAACTATGACGTAAATATAATATCATATTTTTGTGCTTAATTTCAAAACCAAGCCTTTTGTAGGGTGTTTTAAACGCCAGATATCTTGATTGTCAATCGGATGCTTGTCTTCAAACGGAAATGAATCAGGGAGTTCGCATTGCGACAAGGCCTCTGACTTATCCAGGACTATGTTGCAATGAAGTAGAGATTGCACACGAAAGACTGGATGAATAAATTAGGCGCATAATCGTAACAGCGTGCAGCACATCCACAAGTCAATAGCATGATACCATCTGTTGGTTAAATGTGCCCATTCTCTTATATGAGGCTAATTAAAATTGGTTACCGTGCTTGTTTGTACGTTGTCAAAAACACTAACCACAAGCCAGGTATTTTATTTGATTGCACATTTGCATACTTTTGGTTTCCAGAATGGAATCTAGTTTGCAGGGGATTATTTTATTCAAATGCTAATGGAATAAATCTATTCACATGACCATTATAATCATTCTTCTTTGCCATAATAGAAGGGGAAACTTGAAGATTACAGACTGTTCCTTCTCAGTAGAGATAATTTGCTATGGAAATATGACGCATCGTCTTACAACTCGGCCGACCTCTCATCTTGCTCTTGATTTAGAAATAAGAGCACAGATACTATATTGGTAAAGCAGTGCTCAGACTTTATTGCCTGGTTAGTTTCATATCGACCGAGAGATCTTCTCTCGGTAAATTCACATCAGCTTTTGACATTTGCTCCCAGGTTGATATGAAGGTACCTCGTGCTGATATATAGGCCGATGCGAAACTATCCAAGTAATAACCTCTTTATTTATTAACCCTTTACCTAACGTAACGGCCAAAACCGAGCAGTGGTATTCACAAAAATCGCCAATTAATTTTCATTATTTTTTTCATTTTTTGTCTCAAAAACATAGGTTATGACCCCTCTTTGGATCGAGCCGGTCGAGCTCGTTCCAATGAGGGGTCAAAAACTATGTTTTTGAGACAAAACATAAAACGTTTTTAGTTATTCAAGAATTTTGTTTGCAGGTGTCGTCTGCCTTTCATGTTAAACCAATTTTCTGAAAGCGTTATTGTTTCTCGTTCTTTTTACAAAGTTCGAAGTTTCCTTTTCCTCTACTCCTAGTTCAACTATCCCAAAGTTTCGGCTTCCCCACTCGGGTAACCACGACGTTCGGTTAGCTAATCTACCTCTTCTTCCACTTCAACATATCCGCTTACGATTTTAAGTTTTAGTTTGCGGTGAATTTTCTGATGAATTTAGTATACATCTCTCTTCTTTCTTCTCTTCATCCACCTAATCCTTTCTTATTGCTATCATTAATAACTCACCAAACAAAAACTACTCCCTTTGCCCGGTAACGCCAATTTTATTAATAGTTTGCTTTCGACGAATAACGGTGAACGATCTCGCCGTTTTCAAAATCACTGCGCCCAGTAACGCATCAAGGGAGACAACTGTAGCTTGGTTCGTATCGGCCGAGATCAGCGTTGTAGCATCCACGTTTGAAGGCATATCAGCCGAGCTCAATAATGAGCAATTCTGGGAAAGAAAATCATATCTGATAAATAACGACATTATAATTTTTTAATGTTTTCAGTACAATATGAAAACAATTCTGAGGGGTTAACGAAGAGACTTTGTCACATATAATACAATAAATATACAGAATGACACACGCGTGTGAATAGGTTAATCAATATGGCACAAGGATAAAGGAAGGATAAAACTAGAAGCCGCACACGCGTGTGTCGTTCTGTGTTTATTACACGCCTTCACGACTACAAAGGCAATTATTAGAAGGACACTCAGTAATTCATTTGACAACTCGACTCCTGAGTTCCAATGTGTTCTATGTGCCAGTAGGCACATAGAACACATTGGAACTCAGGGGACGAAATATCAACAAAACGAACACATTTTATCACCAACCAACTTTGCGACGGGAACCCGTGTTACTATCTTTAGCTATCGCTGGCGTTTCAAATTTGAAGTACGGTACACAATTTGTTGAAAATTCCAGTGAAATTTCGCTTCTATTTAAAAATAGTACGTCAATGATTTCCGTTCGGCACATGTGAGCGGAACGGATTTTCATATTCCGCATGGTTTAGTGTTGCTGCAGATGGGGATTTCAAAGAGCAGACGTGTAATAAAAACAACGATATTGCTAATGTGTTAACCCTTCTTACTTTTACCAAAGGAGCATCTGTGTGCATGCCTGTCCATGGGAAATTGTACTAAAAACATTTACACACTTGTTGGGGGGGGGGGGGGGCGCAGTGGCTCAGTGGTAAGCAATGGACTTTAAACCGAAGCTCGACAGCCCTAACTGCTTTGGGCAAGACACTTAATCCCAATGGTCAAATCTGGGGGCCCGGTAGTGCTGTGTAATAGGGTGAACAGTACGTCGCTGGCGCACTTTCTTGCAAATGGTGCTATCTCTTCTTATGTAGGATTAGTGATTTGGAGAGTCTGACAATTGCGCGCTGATGCTGGTACCCTGGCTTCCCCTAACCACAAATCTGTCCGACACGATGTGGTCCTAGTTGTTGAGTGCATCGTTAACCCTTTGAACCCTGGTGGTTTCTTCCATCTCATTTGAATGGCAGCAATTGGATGAGTCCACATTCATTATTTGGGGGAAGACCAAATAATATTTTCAACGCGCAGCCTCTAGGCTGCACGTTGAAAATATTCATTAGTCCACCTATTCATTCACTAGGCAGGCAACCTACTTAACCCTTTGAACTCTGGTGGTATCTTCCATGCCAGTTCAATGGCGGCAATTGGAAGAGTCCATATTCATTATTTGGTGTAGACGATTCAATATTTTCAACGTGCAGCCGCGGGGTTGCACATTAAAAATATTGATCGGTCTACTCCAAACATTTACTGAACAGCCATCCTATTTAATGACGTTATGACGTATCATTTTCCTGGACGGAAAAAGGGCCGCTCGGTTTCAAAGGGTTAATGAAATTATCTCTCGGGATTAATGCGTTAAACTCGATAAACAAATAAACAAACTGTGTTTGTTAGGCAGTACTGAAATGATATTTATTTTAATTTTGATAACATTTAAAATGCTGCGGGATTACCTAAAACGATTTGCCACATATAGGGGAGCAGTGGCTCAGTGGTTACGGCATTGGACTTCAAACCGAAAGGTCAACGGTTTCATCACCAGGACTAATTGCGTTGTGTCCTTGGAGAAGACACTTAATCCCGATTGCCCACGTGGGGACACGGGGCGCTGTGTACTAAGGCGTACGGTGCGTCAATGGTGCACTTGTCTTCAACCAATGCTAACTGCGCTTGTGTGGAGTTAGTACGTTGGAGAGTCTGACAGTTGCTTGCCGTTGCTCGGTGATTCTCTCCAGCTTACCCCTCCGTGATACTGTCCGACATGAGGTGACCATGGCTGTCAAAAGTGTCGTTAAACCCCCCAAAATAAATAAATACGACTTATAACTCTAACATCTGATAATCTGGGATCTTTAAACTATTAATCAGTTGACAATAATAATGTACGCATGCCAGCATGCTCTGAAGCTCATAATAAAATAATCTTTGGTGGTCGCGATCGGCAGCCGCCTAGATGTTAAAACACGATTTCACCTTTTTGTACAATTACTCTAATTTCCCACTGACTAGATATTTTTTCTTTGTCATTACTATGTTCGAATAATAAAAGGGATAACCGAGTTGTGACGATATAAATACGCTGCAACATTAAATAATAAAGTGATTAGTACTGTTTCACAGTACCTTTAGAACTCTTTCAACTAGTGCATTTAACCTAACGTTTTCATCAATATAACATGCCAATCGACGAAATAATAACAACTGTAAGAACAAAGGCAAATGTGGCTTTCCGCAAATAGCAACATAATTTACTGCTTTCACAGATCACGGTAACATTAAATTATCCTTATTTCAGCACATTTTATATTTAATGGTGCTGTCAGATGCAAAGAAATGTAGTTCACTGGTGACACATAGGAGGAGAAGTGATAAAACAGTACCATATATTCGAATTAGAGTTACCCACCTTGAAAAAGGTCATCCTTAAATGGTACAATCTCCTAAACTAAGCAACCCCGGAAAAGATATATAGAATATACCCATAGTAGCTTGGTGTACAAAATGTTCACCACGAGTGGTGAAGTAGTGTTAACCGCGAGCCTTTGGCGCGCGGTTAACACCACTTCACAGCGAGTGGGGAACATTTGGTACACCAATCTACATTGGGTATATTTCATTTATGCAATGATCGTCAGATTAATAAAAGTTTTATTGTTAAATAAATCAATATTCACACGTGAGAATCTGTTTTTGTTTACATGAGTACCGGTGGGCGGTACTTTGCTGGCAATTTTATCGCCGAAACGAAATAGAAAACGAAACGCGCAAATTTTCATTTTAATAACGTAATAACACCACACTATTTCGAGTTATAGATGTTTTATTAACATGAGGCAATATATGTTTGTTAATTTTTGGTACCTTATGAGGTAAACTTATTTAAACACATAATAAATAATTACCGGTTTCATTACGTTAAACATATCATTTGCCATAATAACTATTAAGCAAAAAGGGATAGGAGGACAAGTGCTTTCCACTTAGTAGAAATCTCCGCTCCCATAACGTGAATACAGAAAATGTTACAATGGTGAAACAAACAAGTATTTGAAATTCATAAATGTAAAATAAACTATCTGAAATGGTTTATATATATGTGTATGTATGTGTATAAATAAATATAAATAAAAAGCATTAAACAAAGACAGAAAAAAGAAAGAAATACTGTTGATGTCCCTTTTGCATTCTGTGGCTCTCTTGATTTGAATCAAATTAATATTCAAAGCCAAAGACATTTTGGGCGCTGTTCTGATTAGGATGTGTTAAATAATAATAATAATAATAATAATAATCATCTCTCCGCATTCTGGACTGCACCTTAGGGACGTGTGTCCTTAGATCCATGCCGGTTCACACAAGAGGTAGGGGAAACACCGCGTCAGCGACTCGGACCGAAAACAGTGCAACCGTGACTATCGTCGTGACAGTGCAATCTGTGTACCGAGGCGCTGGCTCAACGCCACCCTAATGACGCGTCCATTCCCTGACCCCTCCATACATATTCCATATTGAAATGGATACTTTGAGTCAACATTGTTTTGCAAATATTACTAGATGGGAAACTCGTTGTCGAACCTTCCAGTGCTAGAAATAAATGGCTGCACAAATTTAAAAATCAAAGTGTTAGTTTTGGTTTCTAACACCGGATCACCGTACAGTAGAATATCCACCGAATTCAAAGTAATATTAAGATTTGATAAATTACCAATAAGAGCGTTACGAGCGTTTGAATAATAGGGGCAGACAAAGAAATAATGTTCTGCATCCTCAACAACAGTTATACAGTGTGGACAGTAAAGACATTCGGAGATGTATTTGAGGAATTTATCACTTTTCAGATCACTACAACCATTTCTAATTCTACTGTGAATGATATTGTTTTTTCTGGCACCATGGGAGCAGTATACAGGTGGTCTGCATACGGGGGTGATATGAGTTTTTTGAATTCAGAAAACGATGAGCAATTTCGTACTGATTTGGGGTAAATATTTCCACGTTTCCGAGCACAACGGAAAGAATGATCGTTTAAATAGCCCAGTTCGTCTGCTGTTAGGCACGAAATTTGATGAATTGCGAAGGTTATAAGACAACGTGTTACAAACCCGTGGTGGTAGAAGTTCATTTAGACAGTCTGGCGTATCGTTGTGTACGAATTTGTAAAAGATATGCATCTTTGGAAAGTGTCTTCTCGTTTCTAGATTATTCCACCCAACTTCTAACAAGAGGCGATCGCGTGATACAGATCGCGTCAGGCCCGATACGATTCGTGCGGCATTGCAGTATACATCCTCAAGGCGCTTCATTGAATGTTGCGGAGCACAGCACCAAACTGGACTACCGACTCTATTATTGGTGGTACGAAAGCATTATACATCTTTCCCAGGATCTGTCGATTAAAAATGTAAAATGCCGGTTTCATTTCATTCTTCACGAGGCGACGAGTGATAAATTTAGACAAGTTTGCATTCAAGACTAGGTCACCAAAGGTCAACTTGGATGTAGTTCAACCGTAGGTGTAAATTTTAACTGCTGAAATCCCATTGCTGGCATCCGTTCATCACGGAGGTGTGTAAAGCTAAAAATCTATGTCATAGGCTTTTAATATATAGCAGAATAAGTAATCATGGTGAAAATATTTATTAAAAGAAAACATTGGAAGCATTGTACTGCTGCAAGATTTCGGTACTATGTTTAGAAGGTGTTTTAAATTCAGATATATTTCTGGCCCCAAAATAGAGTAGACAAGGAGTGTGTTTTTGCTAGGAATTTCCCGCAGAAAATGTGCACGTGACCGGTAGTTTCCTTCCTTATTTGTTGCATGATGCCTAGTTTTGAGGACAGAAAAAGTTGTTGGAGGGGTGATATCGGAATGCTCAAATCAAAATGATGCTACTATCACTTTTTTGGCACACGGACGTTATAATGACCTTCAATGGGAACATAATTAACCGTTTGGACTCTAGTGGTACCTTCCATACCAGTTCAATGGCAGCAATTAGAAGAGTCCATATTCATAATTTGGGGTAGACAAATCAATATTTTCAACGTGCAGCCTCAGGGCTGCACGTTGAAAATATTGATTGGTCTACCCAACACATTTACTGAACAGCCATCCTATTTAATGACGTTATGACGTATCATGTTCCTGGCCGGAAAAAATGCCCTAGGGTTCAAAGGGTTAAGTAACACTGCCATACCATCTATTCATGCAATGGCTCCTCAATTATGTAAACAAAACACCGAAAGTATAAGAACAGCGTCAGCTGAAGAAACTTCGGGATCAAGCATTAGTTGTACATTTGCTTGTGCTTCGTGTGCTATCCTTTCCGTATAATAAGAGTTTTTTACTTGGGTGAAATCACCACTCCGCTGGCCACTTTACAGTAATAACCTGTGTAATTTAATGGTATCTCTAAAGGCGTATCGTACTGCGAACACATGACAAAATGGGAAAAACATGAGAAATCGCAAAGAATTTGATCGAATCGTGAAATCAGAGGACCGTATGTAGGTTTCCACTGTCACCCCATACACAGATAAATCAACGCTGGTATAATGTACTTCACCCTTTGAACCCCGGTGGTATCTTCCATGTCAGTTCAATGGCTGCAGTTGGAAGAGTCCATATTTATTATTTGGGGTTAGACCAATTAACATTTCCAACGTGTAGCCCTAAGGCTGCACGTAGAAAATATTGATTGGTCCACTCACACATTTACCTTGTAGCCATCCCACTTACTGACATTATTACGTACCTTGTGATCCGTTCGGATAAACGGCCTCCGGTGTCATAAGGGCCAGCGATATTCACAAAAAAATCGCCTTTCGAATTTTATTTTTTCAAATGTTTGCCCGGAAAACATGGATTATGACACCTAAATGGAACGAACTCTTCGCACTCGTTTCCAACGAGAGGTCACAGGACAAGATTTCGAGGCCAAAAAAATGAACTTCCGTCTTGTATTCGTGTTGGTCGATTTGCAATATAAACAAAATACATTCTGATGAATCCACCTAGGGTACGATACTGACGTCACAGAAGTGGAACGAGACATACGACAGGACCGTGACTTGGTCGCGATCTGCTTGAAATTATCTACGCACTTTTCTGTCCACGACGCTAAACTTTCACCAGTTATAATAGAAACGAGAAAGCATCGCATCTAATGTGGTATTTTCGAATATTTTTTTTTTTGATTTCGCAATGTTTTATTCATGAACTCTTGTGTAGGGTCTGATCGAGGAAGAAATTGTTTTTGTTATCACAGCTTTGTACGTCTTTCAATTATTAAATAAATCTTCACATTGAATACATGAAGTTTTGTTAAACAGAAAATGAATTCATTGATTTTTTAAGATCCATAATGCCAATGATGTTGCGTTTACGAATAGGTTATAAAGATGAAAAAAACGATTATACAGAATTGATTTGATTTTAGCTACTTTGGAAACCAAATAACTTTTTGCCTGTATTAACCCTTTGAACCATAGCGGCCGCTTTTCCGGCCAGGAACATGATACGTCATAACGTCATTAAATAGGATGGCTGTTCAGTAAAAGTGTGGGGTAGACAATCAATATTTTCAACGTGCAGCCCAGAGGCTGCACGTTGAAAATATTGATTGGTCTACCCCAAATAATGAATATGGATTCTTCCATGTGCTTCCATTGAACTGGCTTGGAAGATACCACTAGAGTTCAAAGGGTTAATCTGTGAAGGTATTTTTCCGTTGCAGAAACATGAACAGTGACAACCGGATAATATGCAAGCTAACATTTTCCTGGTAATCATTTTCACAATGTACCGTACAGCGAGGGACGCAGGAACTGGGGGACACAGGAGGCATGTGTCCTCAACGCCCAACTTTCTTCAGAAATAATTGGGACATGGAGAGAGAGAGAGAGAGAGAGAGAGAGAGAGAGGAGAGGGAGAGAGAGAGAGAGAGAGAGAGAGAGAGAGAGAGAGAGAGTTTAGGAAACATTACAGTACGGTCGTGTGATGTCCTATCAATATAAAGAAATAAGACTGATTGGAAAAGTCAAAATCCACGCCTGGACAATATATTTCCACGCATGCGTTAACAGTGAATCTCCGACATAAAAGAATGGAATCGCCCTCAAATGGTGCGACCCGGTGCTTCTTTCAATGAATTTTTTCTGAAAACTACTGATTTTGCATTGAGAAAAGCGCCCGTGGGCAAAACTGCCCACAGGTGGATTTTGACCATTCCACGGCCGCTGTACTGTATCTTTACCAACCCATCATTGCAACCTTATTGGTAATTAGCAAGAACATGGTACACAGATTATTTACTCTTAAGTTTGGACAATATATTCCCTCGTCTGATTCCCTGGTTTGCATTGTTTCTACTCCAGACTTTAAAGTCGAGAAAAATACACATTTTGTGACTTTCTCAGAGCCAGTGGAACAGGGGGGGGGGGGGATCATAGGAGACATCTGCCCCTTCATTTTTTTCCCACAGACATGTATCGCGGTTACACAATGAGTTAAAGTGGGCGCATTCAAATCTGTCAATATACAGGCATTCCTGTAATATATTATTTGCAAATTCAAGCAACATTTGGCCAAAGAATCCCACCTTCGGTCGCTTCAGTCCGTTTCTTCTACTTCAACCATCTTCCGAAACTCGAAGGCTAGCCTCCCGGGTTGGAAGATGACTGGAGAAGAAGAAATTGACAGGACAGTGACAACACCGCGGAAAGCTCATCTAAACAAGAGACCATTGTGTTGCATGGTACATTTACTGATATACGATTGTAAATTTTCTACAACTGTGCCAAGCCATGGCAGCCTTGGAAGTTTGTGCCCCCTTCACTTGTATCGAGCTTCGTCGCCTCTGGGTTCTGCATTTAACGAATTGCGACGGAGAAAACGAATTTAGACGGAGAAGTTTGCAACATAAAGAGCTAAAAATGGGCAATTTTCTCAATATAGAGGAGGATAGGATAAAAAGAAATATGTGTTTCAATCATCCTCTCTTTATTAAAATCTGCGTTATGTCATAAATCAAAAACGTCTATTAAAATCGATTTACCGATAAGCGAATCAGTCGCCGATTCATTTGAATTATTTCGTTTGTGCATATTTTTTCCGGAGATTCGATGTTTTATCTATTATGTATTCATTTCCGTAAGTTCAGATCTTGTGGTGGTCAATGTAAATCAGTTACCTTTTTAACTGGTAGAGTGCTAAGTTATTTTTGGTCATAAAATTTGTTCATGTGTCTTTGCCTTGTTACATTTTATCGGAGAGTGCCAAGAGGCACTCTCCCATAAATTGTAACAAGGCATACCCATATAGACTAAGTAATTTCACTTCTAAGATAATATGAAGCACATCCACAGAATATGACACCTTTAGGCTGGGGTACCTGCTCTTCATATTAAAGCCCTGATGGTGGTTTCTAGCACTCTACCAGTTAAATGCATTTCATGTATAGAAAATAAGAGTTACACAGGGAGTTTGATTGTAAATACCCCTGGATTCCAGTAGTAGTTTTTGAACGCATTCACATTTTGACTTGAACTGGGCTCCTATTGCTTCGAAAATCCTGATCCGTACCTTCAGCATAGGTTATCGACCAGACACTCATTAGTGAAAGGGTTAAATTTGGTTTGATAGATATGTAGACGATATGTATTGAATCAGCACAGTTGATTAGGGTTGATTTTTAATCCAACGCATTTTGGAGTGTATATTTAAATTACTACATAGATCATTTCAGTATAACACTAGTTGATTGTGTGAAAATACAAGGCGACACTTTGGACGGTTAATATGTGGCAAAAACAACGCCCAATGGCGATTCCATGGTGCCCATGGAAGAAGTGATGACCTATGAATATCAAGAAATAAGACTGATTGGAAAGACGCCAATTCGCTAAGTTCAAGGACACATGTAATATTATTTTTTTTAATATTATTTTTTTTCAGCGTTAAACGGTAAATATATACTACACATAAAATGGATTCAGCAGCAAGCATGATGATTATGTTAGTTCTCTCCCTTGACCTTCCTTCTGACTTGTCCAATTGGCCATCAGGAATCTCATGATTTTCCAACGGGGATACATCTCTGTTTTCATGAGATAAGTGAATTAAAAAAACGTCTCTGCAGTGTCGTGTAATTTAGCTTATGTTGAATTTATACCCAACATTCTTGGTGACTGAAAAATCATCCTGCAAAAATATGCATTGAAAAAATGCTTGTGAAAATAAACATAAACCCGTCATCATCAATGTGTTTTGTGATGGTATATCTCCTGTTTCTGAACAGGTCATTAAAAAACATAATGACATAATGGGGCGATTCTCAAGAGAGTTCTTTGTCGATGCTGATGGAAGCAAATGAAGCCTTTGTAATACTTGCATGTAAGTGTGTCAGGACACAATGTCCTCGATGTATGTAATTTGAAATAAATTGAGGCTGTATCAAATCTGTTATTGACGTTATTGTGTGGAGCATGCTCTGTCGTCAAGCACTCCAGAACTATGAGATTATGTAAGCTGCCATGCTTCTGTAGCCACCCCTCGACATTTGCTCGTCTTTCCCAGATGGTTGTTTTCCAGGAATCAATGTCGGGCTGGTGTTTATATTTGAAGTTACAAAAAGAATGGGGTTTTACAGTCAAAAAACCCTTTTTGTGCTAACTACATGTATGAATGTGTGAGCGTGTGAGAGAACGCTCTGGGTGGGGTTGTCTGTCGAGTGGGTGTGTGAGTAAATAAGAGAGTACGAGAGTGAGCATGTCGAAGTGTATGTGAGGACACTACTACTACTACTACTACTACTACTACAACTACAACCATTACTACTACTCCTACTACTACTGCTACTACCCTGTCTATTTGACAACCTTATACAGACAAAAGTGTGATCAGAAAAGTGGACAGAGAATGTCGACCCGGTCGTGAGCCATTCGCAATTATTTGCCCACTTTCCCCCTTGTAATATTAGAGAAGACCTCCCGTCGGAAAAGAAATACGAAAACATTGATTCTCAAGTTCTATTTTCGTTTATCTGGGAGGTCCCTTGGCTGAAACTTTGCTCGTCGTTCTAATGCTTTTTCCCAGACAAGGAATTTGTCTGAGTGGAGACACCACCCCAAGAGTGATTTAGTAACAATTCACTCTTCATGTTCTGTAGACACTGGGTTGCAGACGAGTAAGGCGCTCGAGTGCAAGGCTAAAATGTCCGTTGCCTGCCAGCCTGCTAGCCAGCCAGCCAAACATGAGTGTTTTATTGCAACGATTTTCACTACGGCGCGAGAAAAGTCAGATGTGGAGAATGGGAAGGGGATAGGTAGTGACTCTTATGACCCCCAACCACTTGCGATTTGTGTTACTGCTATACAACTAATATAACATACAAAAACATAAAAACATGAAGACTCTTCGTTGATACGAGCTCAACGTGCTCGTTCCAGTGACGTATCATATGCTACGTTTTGAAACAGCGTCGGTCGGTTGGTGTCGTTACTTCAGATAAAGGGTTGAAATATTGCTTCACGAATGTTTCTTTCTCGCCTAAGGGGAGAGGAACTGATATTTGGCATGACCAGTCTGCAGTCAGTGATAGTCGAACTCCGGAATTAGATCTGGTGTTAATTTCGAGCTACCAAATCCAGAGATTGTCGTGTCGAAAACATTCACCGACGGATATGAATTTCTTACACCAAAAAGGAAGAATTGCAATCTCAAATCCAATTTTGAAATTTGGATGTGTTCGGCCAACGCAAGTATCTACCAGCCAGTCAGCAACGATCTTGATTCATATGTTTGTTAGCAGTGGGTTAGACTTACATGTACTCTTCGTTAGAGACTCTTGGGCCTCTTTGCTTACCTTTTGTAAAGGATCATGACATACAGTACGGCCGCAGTGGTCTGGTCACTTTCCACGGGATGGTAACATTAGATTCCAAACACTAATTATAGGAATAATCATCATATACAACTCAAGGTTTGCTAAGCACCAAGTACATCCAACTACCTGTTTTACGTTTTAGTTGAAATATTGTTATGAAAAGTGTATATACTTTTTATTTAATTATATCTTTAATTATTTAAGTACAGAAATTAAGATTTTATTTGTGTTTGACATTATTTTTTAGCTTTTGAATACGATAACCATGGAAAATGGATATTTTGGCAAAAGAGGAAATTGTTCAATATGCCAAACAGTTGACGGAGCGAACTGGTATGGCTTCAATATCGAGCATGAGACCCATTCATGTTAATTACAGCTTGCCAATGCCTTCTCATGCTCCCCAGTCAGGTTCCTGGTGGTCCTTTGTGGGATGTTGTTCCATTCTTGGACCAGCATGGCACCAAGCTCGTGGACACTTCTTGGCTGGGCTGGACGGGCTGAAATTGGAAGCGACATCTCATTCCAGACATGTTCGATTGGATTGGGGTCAGGGGATCTTGCTGGCCAGTCCATACGCCCAATCCCCTCCCTCTGTCGGTACTCCCCGACAGCACTGGCAACATGAGGACGGGCATTATCGTCCATCAGGATGAATCTGTCACCCACTGCACCTGCATACAATCTGACGTGGACATCCGGAATCTCATCAATATGCCGTTGTGCAGTCAATGTACCACGTGCAAGGACACAGAGCTCTGTGCGTCCATCCCAGCTGATGCCGCCCCATACCATGATTGACCCTCCCCCATAGCGGTCATGCTCAGCAATGTTGGCAGCATGGAATCGCTCTCCTGGTCTTCTTCATAACCAAGAACGCCTATCTGTGTGGTCTGGGCAGTACCTTGACTCATCTGTAACACGGACAGGTCGCCAATCTTCTCTGATACATCCAACGTGGTCCATGGCCCATTCATATCGTGCCTGGCGGTAGCTCTAGGACAGCGGAATGCGAATACATGGTCTTCTCTATCGGAGACCACCTTCGTGCAACCTTGCACGGATAGTCTGCGTCGAAACATTTACCCCGGATGCATTCTGAAAGTCACTGCGAAGCTGGGTTGCGGTGGCAAAGCGGTTCCTACGGGGCTGAATGATCAAAAACCGGTCTTCAGCTGCAGATGCTGCCCTGTCTCTGCCACCACTATGCCGTTTTACTGGTGTGCCATACTGCAGAAATCTTTCCCAGGATCTGGTGATCACCGTATGGTGCACACCAATGGCTTCACCAACCTGACGATGGGTAGCCCCTTGCTCCACTATCCCTACAGCCCGCCACATTTCTGCTTCATACAAATGTTTTCTTAGATTTGCATTTGCCATATTCAATCATTAAACCACAAGGGTTTGTGTTGAAATGAAGATTGAATACCCTACACATGCAATGTACATGTAGACAGTACATGAAAACATCATGACAATCAAGGGGTACATGCTTTCCATGACTGTCGCGAAAAGTCTGCCTGTCAAGAGAGCTAATGTAAACACTGGGGTCCATCTCAATGCATTCCTCAATCATATCCACCAAAAATATCGCAAATATGTCACAAGCCAATTTCACAACGATGTGTCAAATATTTGGTGCTTAGCAAACTTTGAGTAGTATATATTTAATTAATGAAGCACCGGGTACAGCCCGATGCTTCATTAATAGAACTTTTGGTGATTATGATTTGTATTATATAGTAAATGCAAGCGTGAACATCACTGTCCATACGTGGATTACGACCAGTCTACGGCGACTGTACTGTATACTCTCGTGATTGAATATATCAAGCTCCCAGGTCACCAGTCTAATTCTGTTCGGAATTCTACGTTGTTATCGGCTCTTGTTTGCCAACTTTTGTGGACATTTGCGCACAGACAACCGTGGATGAAATGTGATGTGCATTGATTTAGAAAGATATACAGGTATTCCTTTTAGCATAGTAAAAGATATTCCTGTCAAACAATGTTGAATTTTCATTAAAAGTATCAAGATTTTGAGCAACATTTCTAGATATGATTCACAGAAAACGAATCTCTGAAGACCTTTACCGATTCAGTTGTCTGGAAAATATCAGTAAGCCAGAAAAGAGAACTGTAGGTTCGCTTTTCCAACCGACTGAAATATTCCAAACGAGAGAATCTAAACATAGGCAATGACCTATTTTTCTGGTTAGATTGGTTCTAGGCCATAGCAGCGCCGAATTTCTTACAGAATTAGACTGGTAGCATGAGCGCTTTGGAGTAGATGTGATGTGGATATTCTTTAAATAGCATGTTACTTTGCTAACGATTAGCAAATTAAAAACTCAGTTTATGCTTTCAAGCACTGCTGCCTAAATCGTGGCGACAGTTAGGCTACAAACTGTGACCGAGATGCAGGTGACCTTTCTTCGGGATCGTTTTGCATTGAAGCACAATTATAGTTGAATAATATTGGTGGTGAACGCCTGTCGACATCAGTGACAAAGGGTAAAGTGATCAAGACTACCCCCGATTCCACTTTTTAGCTAAATCTCAGGAGGCACTAAATCTAAGGGCACCTTTTGATTTACCCAACCATTATAATACTTAACACAAATCCTAACGTCCTCTAGTTCCCGATATCTATACATTATATCATCATTTTCAATTGTTCCATGCCTTTCATCTACAGTACACTGCAAAAAATATAGGTTCTCTTTAGAACCAAAACAGGTTCTAATCTTGTCCCTGAGATGGAACTGTTTAAACAGTATTTATTTCAAATCAAATAAATTTATAAAGATTAACATTAAATATTAACAGAATTAAACATAAATTGAGGGGGTTTCAGCCGTAAGTATAGAGCTTATACGAGGTTGCCTCAAATCATTATTAAGCAAAGGAGATATGAACAGTTGGCATATCGAACCAGTTTTGGTTCTGTGCAGAACCAAAACTGTTTCGATATGCCAACTGTTCATATCTCCTTCGTTTCAAAATGTATGGCGACTGCGTTGAATAAGCTCCAAGTTTACTGCTGAATCTACTTCAGTTCATGTAATATTCTGTTAAAATTGAATTCTAATCTTGGTAAATGTATTTGATTTGAAATAAATACTGTTTAAACAGAACTGGTTCCATCTCAGGGACAAGATTAGAACCAGTTTGGGTTCTAAAGAGAACCTATATTTTTACCGTGTACGGCGCCGTGTACTGGTTTGGTACAACCCGGTGCTTCACAAATTAAAATTTGGCTGATGATGATTTTCATTACCTGGTTGACACAATCATGCCTGGACATCGCTGCCTGGATTACGACCAGTTCACCTCGACTGTATTGTACACAAAGGCTTCTCTTTTGTGGCCGAGACCGTTGTTATTGCTATTTTCTTCATTCTGTTTCCAAACGCTGGTACGACCGGAATTACCTCTTTTATGCTTGATATTGCTAGTTCAATAAACTTTGACACAATGGGCATTGTCACGTTGTCTTTCTATAGATATTTTACTTACGAGTTTACACAAGGACCATGTAGTCACTGTTCATTGTTTTCAAGATGTTGACGTATTGTATCGGCCAAAACAATGTCGTTGACCCCTGTAATCTCGCTATGGAGGAGAGGGGTGGGCATTTTAATAAATACTAAAGCCATATTGGACACATTTACAATAGCTTATTATCATCGCAACACATTTCGATCGAACACTTTCTACTAAAATGTTATCAATTAAGACATAATATTTCGGATTTTTCTTGGATCATCTGAATTGAAATAACTTTCGTATGAGGCACGCAATGAACTGATGTATCAGTGTTCTCCGTCTTCTTAAAACGAGAAGTTTTAGCATTCACGGTTGCTGCTCTTCCCCTCTTTCAGAAATCAAAACGAATCGTTTTGTGTTATTTTTGGTTTTTGTCAATGAAAGTACAATTTCCCATTGCATCTTATCAATCATTTACTCCCAATGGTTCCTATCTCTTCTAAATTTGATCTTGATTTACTTTTTCTTGATCAGGTGATGGTTTTCTCCACTTTAACGTCAGACTGATTTCGCATGCATTCAGCTGAAGTCCTTGTGGGATCTGGAATTGATCCAAGTTCGGAGTCTGTGACATGTTTTTAATATTTGAAGGAAATAACTTTCCTTTGCAACTTTTCTTTAACCAAAGTTGTCGTTCCTAGTTCTTGGGTGAGCTAGAAACACACTTGCCGTATATTCTTTCAGCAGTTATGACGGGGTGGCATCCTCCTTGCCATTTTTGTCCCAGAAGTCATTATCTACTGCGTATTTTTACATTTACGAACATTTTTATTTTCACAACACTGAGAACGGCGATTACAAAGGCATATGGAGAATTTCGCCCGAATCGCGATTGGGTCCTTATCAGGTCGAAATTACCTGCCCTGTTTCTTCCCATAAAATCTTACATGCCGAAAAAAGAAATAATAATAATAATTTTATAGAATTAAATCCACACATGGTACTCTGTGGTTGTACAAAGTAGCGAAATACCTTATGGAAAAGTTGCGTTTTAATACTCGACTTGAATGATTGTTGAGAATCCATTTCTTTGACACGGCCTGGACGAGAAGCCCATAGCTTTGGCCTGGACACGACAAATGTCCTGTCGCCAGCAGAACCGAATTTAGATGAGTGCTGGGCAAGATTACATTTTTCTGATGACCGAAGAGACCTATGTGTCTTGTGAATGATAAGCAAATTAGACAAGTAGGGTGGTGCAGACCATCTGATGCATTTAACCCTTTACCCAACGCAGACGATATCAAAATTTATTATTTTAAATATCATTTTCTCAAATTTTTCAAACATTTTCAACAAAACCATATCATGTGACCCCTCGTTGGAACGAGCTCGCCGAGCTCGTTCCAACGAGGGATCACATGATATGGTTTTGCTGACTTTTTTGGAAAAATAATATTTTATCAACTGCTGAATTTGCATATTACGCGGGCGGATGCGGGCGATTCGTTGGGTAAAGGGTTAAAGATAAAAAAAATAGTAAATGGAATTCTCTGCTGAATCGGAAGCCAGTGGAGATAAAAAAGGACCGGTGTTGTGTGACGGTACTTTCGAGACCGGGTAATTGCACATGCCGCAAAATTTTGAATGAGCTGTAGCTTTTCAAGGGTGGAGTTTTTAGAAGCTATTAAAAGAGAATTAGACCGGATCTAGGTGACAGGTAACAAAGGTGAACAAGCTGCTCTGATGTTTTAGTACCAATGGAAGGTCGCATTCTACTGATATTATGTGGATGAAAAAATAAACTCCGACAAATGTTCTTAATATATTCATCAGCTGTCGAATTTTCATCAATGAAATAACCATAGTTACGGTCACAGCTGCCAGAGGTAGTCGTTGAATTTTGAATATTGAGAGACAATTTTAATATTTTCGTTAGTGTGTATGGCAGACTAATGTACGCGAAAAATACAGAATCTCAAATGCATATTTCCGTTTATCTTTCTTGATTCATTTTTTTTCTTAAATTTCTTTATGAGTTATAAGCTATTTCTAGTGATTAACCGATGTTCGGCAATCGCATCTGATATCGGTCGATTTTAAGCCATCGGTTGATGATCGGTGTCGGTGTTTGAACATCAGTCCATGCCGATGGTTATATGGGACACCACTGGATCAAAATTGGTCTGATCTTCCCCAAGATGGCTGCTCATGACACACATGCCACGTGCTGTGTGATGTCTCAATGAAACGCGACATCAGCAGATACAGGTTAACAGCGCAGCGTCTTTGATCGTTAACATGTTTCCACTGATGTCGTATTTTTATTTTAATACACACACTGACATACAGTTAAAACTAGAAGTCCTGTCATGAACTGTGAACTTATCTAGGCTTAGGAATCGCGCGCAATTGCCAAATCGAATGACACCCAAAGCACGGTAGGTTCTCCTGGTTACATATAGCAAACACAGGCAATGTTTCTGCCAATGGACCCCCGGGTTACCCGGAGGTCCATTGGCAGAAACATTGCTTGTGCACAGACCATATGTACAGAATTTGATAGCATTACTGTGGTCATAACGCGTAGATTAGCGCGCAGATCGACGCGCTATTTATGCGCATTTCGTGACAGGACTTCTAGTTTTAACTGTACTCTTGAAGACAGCAAACTAATCAACGTGACTGTGCTGTAAAATTAACCCCGTTCTAGGCATTCTTAAACATACTAATCCTACTCCTTTTAGTTGTTACTATCTGACATCGGCTCTCACAATCGGTAGATTGTGTACTCAACTAATCGGCAAGTAGATGACGGTCACAAATCCTTATCGGTTAATCACTAAAATATATTTCATTGTAGTATTCCCGTCGACTCGCTTCGAGCAAGATTAATCCGAACTAAACGCGAGACTAGAACCATATTGGGAACTAATTCCAAATCCTCTTTTGTACTTTAACACCTCGATATTGACATAATAATAATAACCCTTTGGCCGGCCGCTGAGTTGTCGCGGTTTTCGGGTGAGAAGGCCTTGGTAACTCATGTGCTCCCAATTGCAGCCCTATTCCCGCGCTTCTTCTCTCCGCCCAACACTCGGAGACGTACAGCTTGAAGACATCCCTTGACCCATTCTTCTCAATCTCTCGGATTAGCATATTAACCCTCTCCTTTGAATCACTCACTAACCACATGTCCTTCATTCTCCCGTCCCACTTCCCAGTTACACACCCAGTGAATCTTATTCTTTTAGACTGGTTTTTGGGGCATTCTAGTAGAAGTGTCACAGGGTCTCCAACACGCCTAAATTACATATCTGGCACTCCTTTTCCCTGTTTTTCCCAATTTTCCCCTCAGCTCCATGGCCGCGACCTCATTTTGACAACAGAGACCCTCCAAAGGTGCCATCAAGGTACTCTTCAAAACCAGGCTTCTCTTTATCACGCAGAACACCCAAAGAACGCCTTGATTTGACAACCTCTCGCCAATTGAGGTTACCACCCTCCATGACTTTTTCTCTGACGATTTTTTACCCTGGTGTGCCCCTACGTCTAGGTCCAATATATCAAATGAGTAGTTCTCTATTAACTCCCTCACTTGGACCATACACCCTGTCTTGATATTTGAGTTGCAAATACTCTGGAACATTACTTTACACCATCGGCTATTGGGGAGATTTACCAAATAATTAAGATAACAGAGTTGCAGTAGGTCTATCCTGTCCTTGATCCTCATCCACCCAAGCTCCCCCCGATTGCTTCTTGTGCTGCGACGTTACTCGATCCCGTTATCCATCGACCTGCGTCGTTCTGCGGGGCTTCCAAGCTCTGTACAGCCGTTTGGTTTTGGGGTACCGCTTTTTTCGTACCATATGTTATACTTGGCAGACCCACCATTTCTCAATTGGTTTTCCCTACGAAAGCCTTATTGAAGCTATTTCTCCCTTTAAGTTTAATTTGGTTAAGTATTCGCCTCCCCGTCAGAATCAATGTCTTTGTGTGGTTTCGGCAGATGCGTCTTCCTGTGATGTTTATGTTTGCCCCCAGACACCCGTAGTCACCTGTCTTTCCTACACTGAGAGGTTTTCTGCTCCCTTCCGGAATACAGAACTCCCCCACTCTCTACCTTCGAGTAGGATCCACTTTACGGCCCACGAGTACAACTTTGCTTTTGCTTTCATTTAGTTCAAGTCTCCATTTGTTCCCATATTTCCCAACAATTTTCAGCTTTTTCGCTAGCCCTTCTTCTCTTTCTGACACTAGCACCATATCGTCTGCAAAAATAGCCCTGAGATCTTCAAGTCCCCGACTGCTACCCTCTCGTATCTACGCAGTAGTTCCTCTCCTAAACCGTTGATGTACAATGCAAAAAGAATTGTCGAAAGGATACACCCCTGTTTTAGGCACATACTGAGTGTAAATGTTATTTTGTACTAAAAACAATAGAACCTGAAACGACTAACTGATGATCGTTACATTATAATTAACCCTTGGAACTCGTGAGACCGATTTTTCGGTCTAAGGTATAATTTTCTACCATTCTTGTCTTATTATAAGAGGTCTATACACGGGGCATTGATGACAAAATAATTACTGCAGTCTGCAGCCCGACGGCTGCAGACTGTAGTTATTATTTCATTCGCCCTGTATATTGATATTGGACTGACCCATCTCATTGTAAGCGTACAAAAAGGCTATATCATTCCATCGAACAAGGGTTCAAAGGGTTAAGATTAAAATGACTTTGTTAACCCTTTCAACACTGACGCCCTGGAAGGTATCATTTCAGTCAATAGTGTTAACGGCGTTTGGGTGAAACCGTCCTTGTTTGTTGTCGAGCTGATGGATTAAATTATTAACGAGCCTAGCTTCAGATTCTTTCCTCTGTGTATCGTCTGCTCGTTCACTACCAATTCTTTCTTCACGCAAAAAATTATGTATACCCGTGTTGAAAGGGTTAATTAATGAAGTCGGCTGAACCTAGTGATTGGTAATTTTGATTATTATGCCTCTTGACAAAACACAATGCTTATCCTCCATTGGTCATTTTGCAATATTTCTCTGCCGTGTGGTATTATAGGGCGCCCTTTGTCGCATTGTTACCGGCCGCGACCGAGGCGCTCCGACGATGCCGACGGAAACACACGGAGACTGTTTTGCAATTGTTATGCTACAGTACATCATTACTGTCATGCAATAAACTGATAGTTGTTAATCGAATACCAATTGTTTTAAATATTATAGCAAATGTAATGTGGAATAAAAAGAACATCAATGAGTACGGATTGAGGCTTGGTATTCTGTCACAAAGAATATATCAGACATTCCGAAATGTTCCCCCCAAGCCAGGTCACTATTGTTATAATAAATATCTGATTGATCCACGACAATTAATGTTCAAATAATAATAAGAAGAAGAAGAAGAAGAAGAATATTTATAGAGCGCCTAATCCCAAAAGGCTCTAGGCGTACCTACTAAAACGTTTCGAACTTGACGACAAATTTAGTATAAATATGGTATGTAGAAAGTAATGAAAAATATAGAAAATGGTATTCTGGCTGTACACATTAGTTTGATGGGTGCTGTACTCTGGATTCATCAATAGTTGTGGTATTACCGATATCAATTTGGAGGTATTTTTTATACAAAAAACACTTCCGTTTCTTTTTGAAAGAGTCCAAATTGACGTTATCGTGGACATTCAGAGAAAGGGAATTCCAAATTTTTGGTGCTATAATTTGAAACGCACCGCGGAGTACGTTTCGAGGTTATAGCTTTTCTCAGTTAGTAATAACTTGTTATGAGATCTTAAAGCCCTGGACGGGATATAATCGTGAGAGAGAGATGCCAAATAATGGGAGAGGGTTGAGTCAGATTTACGAAAACAAAGAGTGGCTATCTTCAAATCTATACGTGCCCTTACAGGAAGCCAATGTAAAGTCTTCAGCATGGGGTGGCATGTGAACTTTTTTTATAACCAAGAACACTACTCGTGCAGCATTGTTTTGAATGCGCTGCAGGGTGCCAAGGCTTTCTTCGGTGATGTTAGTGAAGAGTGAGTTGCAGTAGTCAAGACGCTGCAAGAACATGCTAGTTTTGCTCTGGCATCTTGAGACAGGTATTATCTCATACGACTTATACGTCTAAGTTCCAAGAATGAAATTCGGGATAGATGATTGATGTGATCTTTCATTGTCATATTGGCGTCAATGATGACACCAAGGTTCCTGGCTCTGCCAGCAAACTTGATGTCATTACAAATTCGAATTTTGTCGCATTCTATGTTTTTCAACTTTTTGGGTGCACCACCCTTCATTACCTCAGTCTTTTCACTATTCATTTTGAGTTTGTTACACTCCATCCACGACTGGACAGAACCAACACAAGCTTCCATGTTGGCCAGTGAGTGGAAAAAATCTGGTGGAATGTTGCTGTTCTACAGCTGTGTGTCATCGGCATGGATGTGGTACTGGGTATTGTGTCCTGTGATGACCTTACCAATGGGTTGGGTGTACAGTACAGTAAATATAAAGTTGGCCCAAGGACAGAACCTTGTGGCACGCCAAAGCGTAGGGGGAACCTCTGTGAATGAACACTTTTAATTACAACAGACTGTGTGCGGTCTGATAAATATGATCGAAACTACCTTAAAGGCGGACCCGATATGCCGAATGTAACTTCAGGTCGCTTGATAAGGGTGTCGTGGTCGATCGCATCAAATGCGGCAGATAAATCTAACAATGTAAGGCTAAAAACATTTTCGTTGTCAGCAGCTACGAGTAAGTCGTTGCTGATGCGCAACAGAGCCGTTTCAGTAGAATGATTCGGCCGATAGGCAGATTGAAAGACTTCCAAAAGGTTGTTGCCGACCAAGTGGTCTTTCCGTTGTGCAATGACCACCTTTTCGATACTTTTAGCAATGAATGGTATATTTGAGACGGGTGTGTAGTTTTTATGTTTATTTGGGTCTTGGTTCGTTTTTTTTTTCAAAAGCGGGGTTACAACTGTGTGCTTGAGATGCGATGGAAAAACACCTTGATTGAGTGATAAGTTTACAATGTCCGTTATGAGCGGCACTAAGTCTGTCAAGTGTTTATGAAAAAGGTCGGTGGGGATTGGGTCCAAGGCACACGACTTTTTACTACAAGCCAAAATGCACTTTTCGATGGAATCTGCACTGACATGCTTGAATTTGGAGAAGACGTCCCCCCGAAAAAAAATCATAACAGGGCGGGTTAGTCGACTTCGAATCGAGCTCAGATCGAAGTTTTGCAATTTTGTCTTTCAAAGGCCATCGAGTGAATTTTATGTTGTTAAAATTAAATGGTTATCCTGCAGAGAAAACGTTGCATTGTTTAATGCTTTTTGTCACGTTTGATATTCTGGCAAAGAGGATTTTTATTCAGTATAATACAAATAATGATAGCCTGGCCGCCAGATAGAAACAATGCGGAATGTCTCCCTTTGGAACAATAATTATTGTCTCCCTCGGCTAAAGCCTCGGGTTGACAATGGTTCCTCGGGGAGACAATCTGCAATGTTCCCCTCAATCCAGGTTATCTTTGTTATAATAGCTGATAGATTCACTACAATTAAGGATCAAAAGCCTTAGGGTAGATAAGTGTTGACAATACAAACTAAATGGTTGTCCTGCAGAGAATACAGCTACGTTCGTGTTTTGTCAGGGTACATAAAGGTAGTGACTTCGACAAGGTCAACTGAATACCGTTAAAATAATCTAAATATAACCCCCACCCCCACAAAAAATCTAAATCAGGCCTAACCAAGTAGCTCTAGTCCGTAACCATCAATACCAATGACTGTCGTGTACATTCCGACAACAGTGCCTTCTACACAAACACACGCACTCACTCTGTACGCAGCAACTTGCAATTTTCGACAATCGCTTCCACACACAACAGTATTAACCATAGATAAATACACACGGGCAAACACCCAATAGTGGATACGGACTGGCAAAAACTACCTGCTGCATAAACTATGTTCACTGCCCCACCCCCGAACAGATGCCACTATCGTCATTGTCGGGTGAAGCTCATAGTTTGACCATGCCTCGACCTACTTACTCACCATCAAAACTACCATATCACAACAACTCGCGTACATACCGACCACGCAACTACATCACAGTTACAAGCACACTCATGCAATCACCCAGAGTGGATGCGGGCAGATGAATATCAGAGAGCCGCATAACTTTTTGCATCGCGATCCCTCATAGCAGATGCCAGCATCGTCGTTGCTGTGTGCTGTGCGTTGCTTTATCCTGCCCCGAGCAAATCACTAAAACCTATTACACCAACAAGCTGAGGTACACTTAACCTATAACCACAAACACACTGATTATCTACGCTCTGTTTTGAGGGGGCTGGTGGTTAGCTTCAAATACGGCATCCTAACCTCCCTGGAGGATTGGTTGATGACCCCCGGCCTTCAAAAATGATACGAGAGTTTTCGCTAATGCATTTTGTCTAACACTTAAGGAATCTCATTCGGGGTCACTTCCCAGCTGGCGTTACTGCTGAGGTTTCCTCAATATCTTCAGTCCGACAAGACCCCCTTATTTGTGTTGGTCGTCCAGGCGGAGTCAATAACACCCTTCGACGCTCGGCCTAAACCAAAGTGGGTTCCAGGTAATCCTGGATCATCGACCGGTTTAGGGTACGTCTAACCTTTGGCACTTATGCTCCTCCCGTATGCTGTATGTGTGCTTTAGTGGCAGTGGGTCCGACCGAGCCGGAGACAAACTATACTTGCCAAGGAAGGCTCGTTCTGGGACACAACTACAGCAAGCAGCAGACTATACTTGCCTTAAGAACAGATCCATGATAACCTATTCTAACCATTGGGTGGCTGGCTGGATCTTGGTGGCTTTTCTGGCTCCCTTGCTTCATCTCCTGTGCGGTTGTTGGGTGTGGAAACTATTGTTTTACTGCGAATGGGGTCGTAAGGAGTTTTCCCCCACACCGTCCCAGCTACTTCGGTGCACGAAAACCTTCAATTTGCTTGCGAGGTCAACTGAGATAAATGCAGTTTGAGAATTGTACCCGAGAGTACGGTTACGACTATAAATAACGTTACGTTAACTTTGATCTGTGAAGGAACAAGTAAACATAAAACAATTTGCGAATCATTCGCACATACAAGAAAGTGACGCCAATCGGGCAATATGAACGCAAGTTAAGGCAATATTCAGATAACGCAACACAAAATCAACTATCACGTTGAATAATGTTGAAAAAAGAATTAAAGCATCTAGGGTATTGATTTTGCTACTGAAATTGACATAAATGTCCAAAGTATACAAGTGGGTGGCCAAAAACATTTTCAGTTGTATTTTAGTATTTTTTTCTGAATATGAGAAAACATTTTTCTATTTCGTTGTCACCTATTTACGAACGCAAGAATCGGTCGATTGAAACACAAAAATGACAAATATTTATTTATTTTAGGTTTACGGGGGTTAATGCCAGTTTCGACAGCCAGAGTCAATGACAAATATTGCTTACGTAGTACATGTGTTGGTACAGTACGGTCTCCGTGGACTTTCCACGGGGTGGGCAATGTTTCCACGGACGCAATAATATTAGATTGCAAACACTACTTGTAGGAATAATCATCAAAAATGTAATTAATGAAACACCGGGTGCAATCCGGTCCTTTATTAATCAAAATTTTGCTGATAATGATTTTTATTACCATTATCTCGTGACAATCACATGGTAAATGTTTTCTTTAACCATTTGGTTACATAGTTTAACCCTTTACCCAACGTAACGGCCAAAACCGGCCAGCGCTATTCTCAAAAATCGCCAATTAATTTTCAAAATATTTTAATTTTTTGTCTCAAAAACATAGGTTACGACCCCTCGTTGGAACGAGCTCGTCGGGGTCATAACCTATGTTTTTGAGACAAAAAATGAAAAAAAATAGTTATTCAAGAATTTTTTTTACAAGTGTCGTCTGCTTTTCATGTTAGGTAAAGGGTTAACAACGAAATTCTCCAAAATATCATGAAAAAACGGAAATTTTCCTTGAAAAACATTCCCTATGTTCTTCATTTGTGGCAGTGGCTAGTAATTTAATTGATGATCGCAATAGCGATTTCATTTTTGATTTTTGAATAGGTGCACCCATGTGGATAAATACGGTATCCCATGTGACCTCAAAATAGGTCAAAAGAAACAAAAATGGCGTTTGTCTTGAACAGAACCTAAACATTTGAATTCTCGTTTCAAAACATAAACGCTGTTGCGAATTCAGCTTGTCTGATGTCATAGCCGTGTTCTTGGATATCCAAAGAAACTTTTTCCATAGACAGTTTTGTTATAATTTGCATCTGTTTACAGCACTCACCAATATGTGGTAGCAGACTTTCAGGAATCGTTGGAAACCACTTCTACTAATTTTGTTGTTGATATTCATTCGCTCGGTTTCTATGCAACACGGACTTAATTTTGCTGTATAATTGGCTGTTGTTATTCAGAGACTGGTGGAATTTAATCATAAGTTTTGTCCAATACATGATGGCGTTAACTGAACTTTGCCTGAACACAAAGAATAATAACTCGGCAGCTAAAACATTTTATAAATATTTGAATGACTAAACACAGAGACACATCTTGTATTGTTATTCAAAAGAGTCACATGATGAAGCATTTGTTGTTTTTGACTGGTTTCAAGGCAGGTCGATGGCTCATTTTGGAGAAACTCGACACTCAATGATACATTTTTATATAGTGCTTGATACATAAATTATTGTTTTCTGTTGAAATTTTTCAACATATTTCAACAAAAGCATATCAAGTGACTCCTCTTTTTTGAGAAGTATATTTTTTTACTGCTTAATTTGTAAATTACGCGGGTGGATGCGGGTAGATGCGGGTGGATATGGGTGATTCGTTAGGTTAAAGGTTAATGTGACCTCTATTACAATTTTATGAACTCTAATCCCAAGGCTCAGAGTAAATACCATTTTGACAGGGAATATAGGGTTGTATACCCCGTTCCATTACTATTAATAGCAACTGACTACAGCTCGGTGAAAATGCATTAACATTAGGGTTTCTTTTCTACGTCTGGAAATCACACGAATGTTGCACCAATAATTGTGTCGAACATCGCATAAAACACAAGAAACAAATTATTTTATCGATCCATTGCGTTCAGTACTCGTCAAGCGAATGGTTCTGCCGTTTCTAGCTTTCGTCCTGTCATGATATCAGATTGTTTCGTCGTGTAGCCTTATCTCGTAATCGCATTATTTTTCTACCGCTTCGTTTGGCTTGAAGGTATGACAGCAGAGCCCATGGTACCTGAAAACTAGAACAAGACCCGAAGCGAGGAGGGTGCCCCAATCCCATGACTCTGTTTGTTGGAAAGTTTTGTTGTCTCTCAGGAAAATGTTGCCCACGAGAACGGCAATAACCGAAAGCCGCTAATTTGAAAAGTATGAAAGCGTTTAACGAACCAAAGTATTTAAAATAATAATACAATACAGCCGTCGTTAACTGGTCGTAATCCACAGGTGAGCAGTGGCGAACACGCATGCGTTTACAAGGTAATAAAAATCTTCATCAGCAAAATTTCAATTAATGAAGCAACGGGTTGAACCCGTTGCTTCATTAATTAAAATTTTGATGATTATACCTATAATTAGTGTTTGGCATCTCATATTGCGTCCATGAAAATATTGCTCACCCGTGGAAAATGACCAGTCCACGACGGCCGCACTATAATAAACAAATGCTTCGAGCTTGTTTCGTTTCTTATTATTTTTTTTAAAAAAAGTATATTGAGTTAGGTTTCAACTTAATTGTCAGTACGAATTTGAAGTCTAACTGAATATAATTAAAATCAGTTTTTTTCTGACTGTGTTTCCGGGTCGTTGAATGGAAAATATTAACCCCAGCCTCAACATTTTGAGATCTCTATTTCAGGCCTGACATATTAATGTGAAGATGTTTTAATTTGAATGCAGCAGTAACCAAGAACTTATTGGAATGCTGACAAAACTGAAATTATTTATATTGGCTTGAATTATCTCAGGACAGGTGAACTTTTTGTAGCGATTACAATTTTGTGTCCAATGGCTGACAATTTTCGTCATTTAGGTTTACAAGAAAGTTAGACACCCCACCCCCACCACAGGCGAAAATGTAATCGTCGACGTGCACATCATTTCACAAACTACAGGTACGGGCATTTCCTGTAGCCCTTTGCCTAACGAATCGCCCGCATCCGCTCTCTTAATATTCAAATTCAGCAGGTGAAAAAATATTAGTTTTCAAAAAATTTCAACAAAACCATATCATGTGACCCCTCGTTGGAACGAGCTCGTCGAGTTCGTTCCAACGAGGGGTCACATGATATGGTTTTGTTGAAATTTTTTGAAAAAAATTATATTTAAAATAATAAATTTTGATATCGTCTGCGTTGGGTAAAGGGGTAGAGTACTTTTTACAATTTTTGCCCAATCGGTTTGAACGTTGTACTAGTATTCTCCTTTGAACCCATATAAAAATGAGAAAAAGACGTTTCGCCGCCTTTCGATGTTCAGTAAATTTTTATGTTCATGATATTAAAAATGTGCACATCGTCATATATAATATAGACACTGTCCTTCCCATTAATATAAACGTCTGGGAGGTGAGATTTGCTCATTTTGTCCTCCGAAACATAAAAAAACTTTACTGTAAAAACACATTCACTTAACAAATGATGAATGAATGAAAGCACTGAACGAGTCAGAGTGGACTATTATATGGTATTGGTAGGTGTGATAGAGATAGATATTCTTAACCCTTTAAACACGACCGGCTACTTTACCGGCCGAGGAACATGATACGTCATACTCTCATTAAGAGGGATGGCTGTTAGTTGATATGTGAGTTGACCAATCAATATTTTCAACGTGTATCCCAAAGGCTGCACGATGAAAATATTAATTGGTCTACTCCCAAATAATGAACATGGACTCTTCAAATTTCTGTCATTGAACTGACATGTACGATACCACCAGTGTTAAAAGAATTAATGACGGATTATCTGTGAAGCGGGTACTTCTAATTAAATGCTTGCCATAAAAAAGCCAAGTTTCCTTTTGTAACTTTTAATAAACGAAACCAATCTATCTATTGTTTTAGTTTATTACAAGTTTCAAAATGAAGCTTTTCTTTTCATGGCAACCACTTCATGGATAATCCGCGTATTTTAAGTAACAAGCTGAAACTTTATTTTCAGCTGCCATGGGGGTTTTTCGACAATTACTGGCTTCTTAATTGGACTTTCCCCGCTCGTCTGATGATTTCAAGAGAGGTAAGTTTATCGAAACTCGATTTTCATGACGAGACAGTCCGGGGATGGTAACATTGTTTTTAATAAAAAAAAAAATACTCGTGTAATACCGTACGGTCGCCGTGGACTGGTTACTTTCCCTGGGTGGGTAATATTTCCACGGATGCAACAATATTAGATTTCAAACACCAATTGTAGGAATAATCATCACAAAGCTGATGAAGATTTTTATTACCCGGTAAATGTGTATTACGACCAGTGCACGTTGGCTTTACTATATCTGTCAGACTAAACATTGTTAACCCTTTACCTAACATGAAAAGCAGACGACACTTGCAAAATTAATTCTTGAATAACTAATTTTTTTCATTTTTGGTCTCAAAAACATAGGTTATGACCCCTCGTTGGAACGAGCTCGACGAGCTCGTTCCAACGAGGTGTCATAACCTATGTTTTTGAGACAAAAAATGAAAAAAATAATGAAAATTAATAGGCGATTTTTGAGAATAGCGCTGACCGGTTTTGGCCGTTACGTTAGGTAAAGGGTTAAATACTTAGGACATGTCTATAATTTCTCCACGTAAAGAGCTTACTTATGTGAAACAGTCCGCTTTGGACGCCTAAGCAGGAAAATGTGTTACCCAATTTGAAATCTGTCGAAAATGTCTGTTGGTCCGTCTGAACATTTTGGGTTCCTCCACCCCCAACCATACACCGGCGAAAAGCTATCTTCGCCATGCAGTATGCAGTTTCCAGTGAAGACCAGTCCAATCTCCCAATCTGTAGCATCGAGATAATACAGTGAGGTCAGTTAGTTATTTAGTTATTGGTGTTTAAGGTCACATACTTATGCACAATGGCTAATCATGACCATGATAGTTTTACGGGTGGAGGAAGCCGGAGTAACCGGAGAGAACCACCGAGCAACGACGAGCAGCTGCCAGCTCCCCAACATCGCAACTCCGCACTGCAGCCCAGGCAGGGTCAGACTGGTTGAAGACATGCGCACAATCGACGTGCAGTACGCCTTAGTACACGGCGTCATCATGCCCCCATGTGGACAATCGAGGTTAAGTGCCTTGCCCAAGGACACAACGCGGGAGTCCGAATCGATTGCTCAGACGGTCACCCATCCGAAGACTAACCGGGCTCGACGTTGCTTAACTTCGGTGATCTGATGAGAACCGATAACCGCAACGCCACTGCGCCCCCTACAGTGAGGGTAGAGGAAAATTATATCAAAACACGCCCGGTGTCCATACAATATGTTTCAAATTCTGTGGAATTTTTTTTTCAGGAATCGCAAATGAAGTTTCAGCCCTGGGCAGTCCATTGGCTGAAGATTTGCTTGTTCTTATTGTTATAAAATATTATTACCTGTGTGGAAACTGCACCCCTTGTGGTTTTACATAACAATTCTCAATCCATTTACTGAAGATAAACCCCCCCCCCCCCCCCCCTGGTCTGTTCATGTTTTGATTTCCCTTGGTTAACGTTCTGTAAACTGTACAGGTTCATTTTCGTTTTTCTTCTTTCCACTAATCAATAGATTGATTTTCGGCGAAAGTGTTCTGTGCTGCGTTACAAATGATAACGTGTATTGTTTTTTATGGACTTCATTGTAAACATATTTTTTATCTTTACTATATCTGATAAGCTCTTTCAAATCACAACAATATATCTTTGGAGAAGATTTCTACAAATATCGAGTTCGTGAGAGTCACAGTCATCCAGTTCGATGAACGAACAAAACGTTTAGTGGCGAGAATAAAAGACGTCATGTCGATACGTTCAACAACACAAAGATTATTTTTTACTCACATGATATGACATACAGTTCCTGCATGTAGATAAAATTTAGCACACAAAATTGTGTATGCATGTTTATTATACGCTAAACGATAGATTATCGAAGAAATTGCGGAAAGATAGAAATCGTATCCCCCACTGTGAAGAAATAGAAATGTTCACTTTCACGGTATCAATCAAAATGGCGGCTTTCAAAGCATCACTTCAAGTTTAATACGAGTCAAATTATCACTGGAAATGATCAATTTGTTCTAAAAACGTATAATGAAAAGTAAATCTGGTGTTTTGAGTGGATACCGATCATTTCCAGCAATAATTCAACACGTATTCACCTTGAATTGATGCATGAAACCCGCTAGTCCAAACCTGGGTTGAAAGTCCGTTATATAAGTTTTTAGTTTGGTACGTCCTTTCAAAGGATGTACCAAACCAAAAAACTTATATTACAGACTTTCAGGCCATGTTTGGACTAGAAACCCGCCATCTAAATCAGATTGCAAGACGCAATCTGTTCCGAGTACCAACCAAATCACTTCCGCGTTTCAATGATTCAATGGGCTGTTTACTTTCATGCATCAATTCAAGGTTGAAACGAGCGGGATTATCAGATTCTTGTAAAAAGCGTATAACAAAAAAATAAAATAGGCGTACTGCACGTCGATGGTGCACATGTCTTCAACTTGTGACCGAAACAAACGGTTATTTTCGCTCGCGCAAGCGCTCGCGAAAAATAAACATTTGTCTCGGTCAATCATGAGATAATTGTCGGTATCCACTCAAAAACACAAGATGTCCTCTATTTTTTATTCCTTGTACGAAATACATAGCACATGCTTCCTTAACTGTACACTCAAACATGCGCAAATTTTTCACCTCACACACCATGGTTTGTAGTATGCGTCAACATGGGACTAATATATGCACGCATAATATATACACCAACCCTAACTGATCTCGTCATGAAAATCGACTTTCATTAAAGTTATCTCCCCTGAAATTTTTAAAACGGCGTGGAATGTCCAGTTATTTATTTATTTATTGGTGTTTAGGGTCACATACTTATGCGCAATGGTCAATCGTGATTGTGGCAGTTTTACGGGTGGAGGGAGCCGGAGTACCCGGAGAGAACCACCGAGCATCGATGAGAAATTGTCAGTTCCTCAACATTCTAACTATGTTCAAGCTCGGTGCAAGCAGGGTTGAAGACATGTGCACCATCGACGTGCAGTACGCCTTAATCCACGGCGTCACCGTTCCCCCTGTATACAACCGGGATAAAGTGCCTTGTCCAAGGACACAACGCGGGCCGTCCCGGACGGGAATCGAACTCGGGACCTCTAGCATAGAAGTCCAACAGTTTACCACTGAGCCACCGTGCTCCGGAAGGTCTAATTAAGAAGCAAGTAGTTGTTGAGAAAACGCCTATGACATCAGTAGGAAATAAAGTCGATTTTCTTTTGTTACTTTTAATAACGAAAACAACAGACAGCTCACGGAGCTATCTCTTGTTTTTTTTTTATTAAGAGTTACAAAATGAAACTTGTTTTTTTTTAGGCAAGCTTATTAAAAGCAACTTAGTGACTGTCCACTTTGGCTCCGTGTTTAGCGAATCTGTTTTAACAGAAATTTGCAAGTTCTTATTCTTCCCATGAAAAAAAAAATGCAAATCTTATCTCTGAGGATTTTATGTTAATGGAAAGGATAGTGTCTGTATTATATGTCTTGGTGCGCACACGGCTCATATAATGAATAAGAAAGAAGTTACAGAACATCAAATGACAGTGAAAGCGTCCTTTTCTTACTTTTAAATGGATTTAACTGGTTGAGTGCTAGAAGCCATTATCAGGATTTTCAAAAAAAATTAGAGTATCAGAACAAAAGCCAACATTTTTCTTGCTCGTGTTTCATATTCAGTTAAATGCAAATAATATTTTTGCTTATACAAATTTGTTTTTTACAAGTTATTAGAGAGTGTCCATGGGCACTTTCCAATAATTTGCGATAAAACAAATTCTGAATAACAAATTTAGAACATCAAAAATAATCTAGCCCTCAACCAGTTAAACAGAGAATAATAGTCAAACATTCGAACTGATTCGGAAAAATGTAAAAAGTCAGCTCTTGTATTTTTATACAACTCTACCGGAAAATACCTGAAGTTTGAGAAATGATGCGCACATCGATGCTCGTGCCTGGATAAGTAAATCGGAGAGTCGACATTTACTCGCCGCTGATTGATGGTTTTCTGCGAGTACTCCGACATCCCTACATCTGTAAAGCAGCTGCAGTCCGACACGACATGACCTTGGTTGCCGGACGTGTTGTCAAACCTCAACAAAAAAACAAACTAATTCACTTCTAACGATAATGAGTATTGTATTCCGTGCTCTTTGCTGCACATAAAAAGTAGAATCCTCTTAACTGAATATCCATTTTGCCAGTGAAAATTATTCAATTAACAGGAGTATACAATTAACAGGGATTTCGTCAGTTTCCTGTGTTCTGGAGGTAAACTGAGCATTTATTCTATTATATCTTGTTTGACAGAGCTCTATGAGCTCTGTCAAACAAGATATAATAGAATAAATGTCTGTATTAGATGTAGTGAGGCCAAAAAGGTTCATAAATAAGGGGAATTTGGTGTGTGTCACAGTAATTTTTTCGACATATTACAAAAAAGTATATACAATTAACAGGAGTTTACTCTACAACCCATATGCAATTAACAGATCAAATTTGTACTGAGGGTATGGTAAATGGTTTTGTGTTTGAAAATTATATTCAATTAACAGGGATATACAATTAAGAGATATCCAATTAAGTGGGCTCCACTGTATAATTTTTCTTCCATAATTACAACAGCACCTTCTTGAAGATATTTAAAATATTAATACGTGACAGTCACGGTATTTCGTTCGAAGAATGAATATCCAGGTTCATAGGAGAGAATAAAGATGGGTTCGACCATGCTGATGTGTTGAGCAATATTTGGACCATCTGAACACAAATGATATCTTCGACGTCAGTTCAATAGCATCATTTGGAAGAGTTCATATTTGTTATCTGCTGGTGGGCCTATATTTTACACGTAAAGCCTTAAAGCACAAATACACTAATGGGCTCTCAGATATACACGTTGGCAAAAACAGACACACAGAGCCCTTTTCGCCCTCATTTTTACAAGCACTCTCGTTTATCACAAACACGCACACCTGCACACCCTCGCTCTCACCATCGCACACATACACACACACACACACACACACGCACACACGTTTCTTCTTTTTTGAGAATTCGAATCGTCTGCTGGATTGTTTTGGATACCTCTACAGCGTTATCTTGAGCAGGGATTAGTTAAGAATTAAATTCCGCTTCTGAGTACATAGGTACAACCTGGGAATAAAATGTTATTGTAGAATCCCCAACGGACTAACCTCGGCACTTGGAGAAGGCGAAAGGTTAAGGTGCGATGTTTTAACCCTCAGCGCACTGATGTTAAAGTAACAAAATTTCAAGCTGCAATTGTTCCCATAGTGCAACTAGGAATTTAAACAATTCAATCTTTTTTGACAGAGTGTGATAGTGCCACACTCTAAAATCAGTTGGTTTAAAACTTTTACCCAAATCAACTGGGTTCAGTTATATTCGTATCTATATTTATGTCCGCGCGGGTTTGTTATCACCGGAAATCGTGCACAGTTTAAAGCGTTATTCAAACTAAACTGACACAGCAGACAACAGAGACGTCCCGGATTGAGGTGATGGTACAAGCATGAACTGTAGGCTCTAGGCTGCGAAAAATGCCTTTTGAGTGTTATAATTGGCCAATGTCTCCGGCTGTTATCGATTGTATGCACAATTTTTCGGAAACAACACGAGTGTTTTCATATATGGTATATATACTACACAAAAACGTGTTGAAACCTCACCCCAACGTACTAAATCCGTACATGCAGGGTTAGCATTGGTTGACGGCGAGTGCGCCATCGACGTACAGTTCGCCGTAGTACACAGCTCAACTGTGCCTCCATGTTGGCAATGGGGATTAAGTACCTTGCCCAAGAACACAACGTAGTTACCTCTGGTTAGGATGGAACCGTGGACCTCTGCGTTTTGAATTCCGATACTCTGAACATCGAGCCACCACGATTCCATTACATTCGATGACTATCCATTACAGAGGCATTAATAAGAAAGGTACATGTACAGTACAGCCGTCGTAAACTGGTCACTTTCCAAGGAGTGGATGGTATTTCTAATAACGCAATAATATTAGATTGCAAATACTAATTGTACGAATAATCATCAAACAGTTTAATTAATGAAGCACCGGGTTAAATCGGGTGCTTCATTAATTAAAAATAATGTTTTGCTGATGTTTATTTTTATTACCTGGTTAACGCATGCGTGGTCGCCACTGCTCACGCGTGGATTACGTCCAGTCCACAGCGACTGTACTGTACTCGTCTATTCTAGTTTGTAGCACCATCCCCTGAAAACCGGGTCATAAAAAAGCGAAGAAATATTCAAAGTGACTAGAAAACTGTAAGGACAGAATTACGCAAAGAGCGCCTGTCTAGAAATTATGCAAGATAACTCGAAGATTTTCTGAGTCTCAAGAGAGATGACAGTTCGATATTAATTCGAACAATCTGTATACGACAGTTATTGACTGAAGCACTTTTACTTTTAAGTTCTTTTTCATTAACCATTTGAACTCTGGTGGAATCGTCCATGTCAGTTCAATTTCAGCAACAGGAAGAGTCCATATTCATTATTTGGGGGTAGATCAATTAATATTTTCAACGTGCAGCCATGGGGCTGCACATTGAAAATATTGATTGGTCTGCAGCACACCTTCACTCAGCAGGCATCCTTCTTAATGAAATTATGAAGTATCATGTGTCCGGTATCATGTGTCCGGGCCGGAAAAAGCGCCCTCTTTGGTTCAAATTGTTAATTTAGGGAGTTATTTTTTTCTTTAAATGTCTCCTCGACACGTTCCTTAATGCATTTCGGAGACAGTGGATGTTGTATTTATATTTTCGGAGACAAAACTGTCCTCATATGAATCAACGCGTTGAAACTAAGTGATACAACGTCTAAAAGATTTATAGTGCTTCTTGTGCCTATGTTCAAATATTGTAATTAACTGCTGTCGGGATTGGATGTCGACTTCCGTGATGATTTAATAGTATTTCACTTGCCATGTGCTATAATATTGTCAAATAGACTTCAGTAACACGGAGATCTGTTTTAGTCTTTACATAACGTAATGGTCATATCCGGACAATGTAAAATTCAAGGAAACATTCAAATTTCACATTTTCTATCATCTTATAACAAAAACGAGTTTCCCCCAATAGAAGTAAAAACGTAGAGACAAAATACAAATCAGTATTGGTGGTAGCAACCCCACGAGCAATCATTCGATTCAGATACAAAGTTTTTTACCAGCATTCAGATGACATCGAGTAATTACATATGTCGAGGCCATCGTTTCGATAACAGTAATTAAATGATAAATAAATTACCAGCTCAACGAAATAAATTAGACAAGCTCACTTTCTCTTTTTTTGGACTATTATGATAGACCTACCTTGCGTTAAACATGAAAAATAAACAAAGAAATACACAGCTAAAACACTACTACATAAATGTCAGTAGTTGTATATTATAAGTAGAACAATGGATGAGGACTACGTCATGCACAGCGTTAGAACGCAATACCATGACGTCATGATCTTCATTCACAGAAAAATCAATTCATGGCAAGTGAATGAAGAACAGATGCCGTTAAAAACTGCACCCATCCCTTTATTATGCAAGTCAAGAAAGTGAGGAATATTATAAGATAAATTGGTCATTACCACCATGTAAATTTCCAACATGGTGTATTAAAGTCGATACCTCGTCTCTGTGCAAATATCGATGAGTCCGGTAGGACTCATCGATATATGCATAGAGTCGAGGTCTCTACTTCAATACACCATCTCGGAAACCCACATGGTGGTAATAACCCCTATGTATGCCTCCAAAACATAGCTTATGGTGTCTCATTTGCGCGAGTTCATTTCAATATGGGGGTCAAAGGTATGTGTCAAGGCAAATATACAACTTTTCAGTTATTCAGTTTTGTGTGTGTCATCTTATTCTTCAGTCTTAGCCTAAGGTGTGATCGCGAAATGATTTAAAAACTTAAATTTTGTAGTGGACAGAATTGATTGCAATTCAATAGAGACCTTTCGAAAAACGAACGACGATTGATAAAATTATGAAAAGCCAATAGTTGTCGTAAATTTGTCGGGCGACCAAAAGAGCTGTGAGTCCGTTTGTGTGAAAATCCTACCGTTCAGACGTCGTTCTGCTAGGAGTTTAAGAACACTATACAGTAAGGACACACTTTTAGTGATCTTCCATAATAAGGGGTTCAGAAAAGCTCTCAAACATTTTGCCATATGATATATCTGTGAGTATTGATGAGAAGCCGTAGTTGTAACTACGGTTAAGCGAAAGCTACAACTGATAGGAAGAACACATATTCCAGTGACGTAATAACCCATTCGTAATTCTTATCAGTCGTCGTTCTTTTGGAAAAAGCCCCTATTATTACAGTTCTACATGGACAAATCAGTATTAACTCTTTTTACGCACTATGAGTATAATCAGTCTGTTTGTTGTTTGCATGTTGGGGTTTAACGATAATCTCAACAGCCAAGGTCATATCGTGTCGGACCGTTCTGTGGTTAGAGGAAGCCGGAGAGGACCACCGAGCAGCGGTGACAAACTGGCAAAGTCGCCAACTTACTAACCTGACGCAAGCGGAGTAAGCAGCAGTTGAAGGAAAGTGCACTTTTACCTTCAAGTGCGCCATAGTACAGAGCATTACCAGCGGTAATGCTCTGTACTATAGCGCACTTCACGGTGGTGTTGCACGCGAGCAATCGGGATTGAGTATCTTGACCGAGGACATTGGGTAGATAGCTCGTGTCAGGGTCGAACTCCCGACATTCTGGTTTAAAGCCCAGTGCTCCAAACAATGAGCCACCGTGCTCGTAGTAGAATAAGAAATAACATTCTTAGAAAAATATAAGAAAGATTAATTAATCACGTTTTTTTTAGCTTTTGCAAAGCTGCAGTATGTGTAAAGTTGATTGTTATTAAACAACCTGGGGTGGAGTTTACATCCAGGGGATAACTATCATTAAATGTGAAAAGCACAAGAGGCACATGCAAAGTTTCAGCCAATGGACATTCACGTTTGATCCACAAATCCATCGGCTAGAGCTTTACTTACGCTTTATTTTGAATATTTCAGTCACTATCCAAGGGAACTTCCACTCCCTTGCAGGGACGTCGCTAGGAGTGGAATTTCTCTTGGATAGTGGCTCAACCTCCCAATGATTTTTCCGGTCGGGGCATTTCCGTCTGGGTTGAAGTGTTTGATATCTATTCGCTCTTGATTGTGCTCACGCGCTTTCTCACGAGACTAACTTTGATACATGGACTTCCATCATAAACACAGTCGCCAATACAAATGGAGGTCTGTTGCACGAGATTCGGGTTGTCGTGGAACTCCCATGACCAATTTGGAGGTACTTACGGTACGCATTATTTAAATAACAAGTCAAGTCACGACTACTACATGTACAGCTTTTTATCCACAAATAAATTTGAAAGAAGTCCAGAGCAGTCTCGGGATTTTCAACTACAACTCCGACTGATTAATAATCCAACTCCATCATCAAGGCATTCCTTCCACGAAGGCATGCCTTGATGATGCAGTTGGAATATATTATCAATCGGGACTTGAGCCACAGCAGTCGCGACCAACAAATTAGGTTTACACACCCCATTCAGTCTCCTTCGCGACACCCCTGCTCCCTGGGACATTTTGCGATAATCTACACCCAACATACCATACTGGGATGCAGAATTAATTACAGTGGATTCTCCTTAATACTGTTTCCATTCTTTCATCCAGGAGGATTTTCTTTACCGAAAGGTAGTCACGTCTCGGACTGAAATGGTAAAATTTATGCCTTCAGACCAACTTTTGAAATCGAATTATCGATTCTCTATCTTTTTGTAAACATTTATATAGAAAGGCATGAATCTCGTTTCATACTGCTGACTTCGCCGTATTTCGAACGTAACAAGCTAAAAAAAAGTTTTTAAGTTAACCCTTTACCCAACGCAGACGATATCAAAATTTATTATTTTAAGTATCATTTTTTTAAATTTTTCAAAAAATGTCAACAAAACCATATCATGTGACCCCTCGTTGGAACGAGCTCGACGAGCTCGTTCCAACGAGGGGTCACATGATATGGTTTTGTTGAAATGTTTTGAAAATAATATTTTTTCAACTGCTGAATTTGCATATTACGCGGACCGATACGGGCGATTAGTTGGGTAAAGGGTTAATAGTTTTATCACTTAGGATGGTGAATGGGAAATAAAGTGATATGGAGTGACCAGTTATTAAGTAAAACGAAGCGTAGCGGTGATCCACGTCAAGTATGTCGGGTTGAGAGAGGGGTGAGGCCATTTCCCCCAGTCTGCAAACAAACCCAAAGAGACACACATACCAAGCTTTGGGAAATAAATGTACTCTCTCTCCAGTGACAAAATCACGATAATACATGAATACTTGCTAGAACATACGTCAGTCTCAAGTTACTATCATCTATAACTGCTCAGTGTGGCTGAGGAATATTTTAAAGCAATATAATTTTAATAAGTTTCTTCAGATTTGGACATATTTTTTTCCTAATTGCACTGACACATTTCAGTGCCTTCGTGGTTCCAATTGGGTCTTTGCAACTGGAACCTAGCAGCATCAGGGATGTTCCCAACATTCCCCTACCCCTATCGTCCCTTACAATTACACTATTTGGAAAACAGAAGCCCTAAATTGAAGAAAATTGGATAATTCATACAGGACTCTAGTGGGATTTTTCCAAACTTTGTCTAGAATTTAACCAAAATATGGAGTTTTAGTGAAAGTCCTTCAAATATTGATTGAAATGTAGTAAAAATCGCCCCCCCCCCCCACCAATATTAATTGTTAGTTGGAAAATGTGACTCGATGGATAATTTACAACGCGGGGGGGTGGGGGTGGCTACAAATGGATTTCTTAGACCCTATTGTTCGTAAATTTTTACCCAAGGGGTGCTAATGAAATTTATGTAGTATCAGTCTGAATTTTGCCTACCGGGACGAGGGGAGTGCAATTGGATATCTAGAGGTGGACCTCCTCCTCCCATCCTAAACTCTTAGGTAAGTCGCCGCCTCAACTGACCTCACGTAAGTTGTAAAAACAGGCCAGAGCTATTGATAAACATTGCCATTCAATTTCAATTATTTTTGTCAATGTTCAAAAAAAATTAGCTTGTGACCACTCGTAGGCACGAGCTTGCTTGTCGAGCTCATTCCAGTGAGGAGTCATATGCTGTGTCAGTGCAAACAAAATGAAAATGTTTATTTGATCAAACATTGTTTTCAAAGTACCGTCTCATTTTTTTCGGTAAAGGGTTATTCGGAGTGGGGACAATAGGAAGATGCCAATGTATATCAAGCCCGTCGGAGCAGTGCCTAAAATATTGGCTTGTGATCCGGAATCGGCTTAAAGAGGATGTGACTACATTGCGGCCACTGTGGACTGGTCACTCACCATGGGTGAGCAATATTTCCACGGACGCAATAATATTAGATTCCAATCACTAATTATAGGAATAAACGTCAAAAATGCAATTAATGAAGCACTTGAACCCGATGCTTCATAAATTAAAATTTTGCTGATGGTGATTTTTATTACCCCGTAAACTCATGCGTGAAGATCACTCCACGCCTGGATTACGACCAATCTACGACGGCTGTACTGTATACCCTTCCATCGCTAGGAAGTGACCCCCCCCCCCCCCCCCTCGGTGGTAACGAGAGCAAGGGAAATCCATATATCTCTCCAATCAGTTGCTCCAACGAAAAAAAAATAAGGACTCGTCCATTGGCTCATCACCTGAACACCCACTGTAGATGTCATTGTTTGTTTATTTATTTGATCTTTGCTTCATGAGTAAATATGTATGGTAAATGAACAACGGTCAGCGAGGCGCTTTCGTGCAAGTACGTTAAAACAGTTATGATTGTATACGTAATAAAACAAACTTTGTTTGATTTTTCTAAAGAAGGATCCCAAAGTCCGTGTTCGACCAAGTTAAAATGCTTCCAACGCAGAAGTGCTTACTCCTTTCAGTGTTCAGAATTACATTTTCAAAACATTGCCATGCACACAAAAATCAATACGACGTTGAACTTATCATTGTACTAGGATATACTTCTTGGACAAAATCATACGACGTTGCTGTTACACCGTGCAGATTGCATCTTTCGGTTCACAAACGATTTTTGCATTATACTAAGTCTAATCATCTCTCAGAAAAGACAACTTTCCTTCTTTACGATAGTAGTGTGTACGAGCTAAATCTCTAGTCAGACGCTTCATCAAATACTCAGTTAACCCTTTACCAAAAGTAACGGCCAAAACCGGCCAGCGCTGTTCTCAAAAATCGCCAGTTAATTTTCATTATTTTTTTTCATTTTTTGTCTCAAAAACATAGGTTATGACCTCTCGTTGGAACGAGCTCGTCGAGCTCGTTCCAACGAGGGGTCATAACCTATGTTTTTGAGACAAAAAATGAAAAAGATGAATTATTCAAGAATTTGTTTTGCAAGTGTCGTCTGCTTTACATGTTAGGTAAAGGGTTAAATATATATATATATATGTATTTATTACACACCCATTTAAAATTAAGGTTTGTCCACGGCATTCTAGGATGTGTGATAAAAATTAACTTTTATTGCACACGTGTGGGATACAGATTTTGGCATTTTTTTAATGTAAGTATGGAACCAGTCATATTTCTGGGGATACAGTACATGGGCCCGTTTCGATGCGATGGGTCATTTATTTTGATGTTGTAAAGTGGATGTTCGCAGTCTATAGTATCTGCGTTTATATTGTTTCTGAAGAAACTCATGTAGTAATGACTGTCGGACCATCAAAAGAAACTTTCTAATTTATTTTCTTAACGTGAACAATACTGACTGACTAAATAACCCGATGGGTTAAAGTATGACATGGAAATGACTCACTTACAGTTCAAACTAAAGAACAATGTAAACAGAATATGAAAGCGTCTATGAGTGACGTCATTTCGAATGAATGACGTTGCGCGAGCAAGTTTCTAGGTCACCAAATCGAAATCCAAAACAAATTGCCTGTCGATATTCACTTGAATTTGTATGGATTCTGTACCCTTGTTAAAGGCTATAACACGAACTTTAATACATTTTGAGCAGGAATATTGAACAATACGATAATTTCTCTTGGACAATAAGGATATAAATTTAATTTACGTGGGATGAATTGACAATGGCTACTGTAATCTTGACTAAAATCTTAACCGGTCTGTCAACAAGTCGAGTAACAACAGCCGCAGGGAATTTGGAAGTCAGATAAACATGTGAGTTTTTTTTATAATTTCTCATTGATGGATTTTCGAATTTACACCTATTGTTTTTTGTGAATGTATGGTAACTTTTTTGGTGGGGATCACATCAACCGTTCAGAATTCGCGCTGTAAAATTGAGGCACAAAAAGACGGTGGACTGTATTTCAGATGAACAGTGTTTCATCGATCGAAGTGGTGACGCATTACAATTTGCAAGTTGAAACTATGAATGAAAGTTCAATCAGCGTACGAAATAACAATAAGACTGGTCTCCTGCTTGTGAAGAATAATTTGGATTTTTGTCTTATTTTATTTCCTTTACTTCTCAGAAGGATAGGTTAATTCTCACTTAGTATTACTGTAAAAGCCCTGTTTTAGAAATTTGCGAAGGTGTGTAATAAATACAGAACTGCACAAGCGTTTGAATGGGTAAATGTTTATCGCACTCGTTTGGTTTGGCGCAGAATACCACTCGAGGCTTCGCCTCTCGTGGTATTATTGCGCCCAACCAACTCGTGCGATAAACATTAACCCATTCAAACGCTTGTGCGGTTCTGTCTATTTATACCATGCTCACCTTTGTTACTACTTACGAAAACCCCGTATGTTAAATTTCAGCTTTTAACCCTACTACCGTTATAAAGCTTCTACTGCGGTTAAAACGTTTCCAATGGAAATTCCATAACAAAAATTTACACCGAAAGTAGGAACTCCATCCAACTTGACCTTTTCCATTACCCAATTTGCCGACATCGAATTCATTCACACTTCGCGATGTTTCATTCAAACATATCACGTTTTGCGGTACTATCTAGTACGTGCAATGACTTATTAAGTTTAAAATGCCTACAATTAAATATTTAAAATAAATTTAAGAATTGTTAATAATAATGAATAGAATAGATTAGAACTGTATTGCAATAAATCACCCGCACTGGGGCAGATTGCATGTATAATAGTACAATATTAGTATAATTAAGACCATTTGATACAGCATCATCAGCAACAGAATATCCTGTCATGTCTCAATATAGTCCTTTTATAATATATATAATGAGAAATATATTATGATATTTTGAACACATGTATATACCCATGCACACATCTGCATACACACACATCTATACACGCACACTCCAACACCCCTACACCCAGACACAGTCACAATGTGACTTAAAAAAGCAAGGTAAATTCAATCAACTTTGACATTGTGTATAGAGGTCTAACAAGCATTCCCGTGCAGTCGGGAGTACTGCCTACGAACGCAGATGTAAACAAAACAAACTCATGTGTTCGCTCATCTGCTAATCGAAAATATCGTTTTTTCGCCATTTTAAGTGACAAAGTCGATAATTTATTTACTCTAAGAGTAAGGGTTTTAACCACTCGACAGAGCCTCGTGGTTAAAAGCCTTATCCCACTCGTGGTTTAAACGTGGTGACCTGCCCTGGTACCTATTTATTATATATGAAATCCATAAGAAACACGAGTAACATCAATGCAGAAAATATTCTAAATCGAATTTATGGGAAAATGAAATGCGAGAACATTGAATCTCTGATGATTGTTCCATTCGTTTGTCTTGATTCAGTCGTCATCTCTCTGTAATTACATTGTTAATGTAGTTATACGTTTTGGGGTCTAAATACTCAATTCCCATTGGTCAGTTGGATGAAAATGTCGTGACCAAATGTAATTCATTTTCCAATGAATACATATGGTCGAACTTTGACCCGCATTTACAGTAGAGAGCAGTTGACAGAATGTAATTCGGACTGTGTTTGGGTGGGTTTTTAACTTTTAGCGCCTCTCGCAGTGATCAACTCCGCTGCTGTTTCTTAGGTGACATTTCCCAACTGTGGCATAAAGCCCGTTACTAAAATACTCTTTTCCATTTCTAAAGTTGTGAAAATTAAAAATCAGAGTTGTGCGCTTTGTCTTGTGTGTGATGGTGGTTTTTCGCCTCGTCCGTTCGTACATGTTTTATTTTGTCTTTCTGTTTTGTTGTGTGGTAAAAAGTAGTTTAAACAGTTACGGAATGTAATTATAAGAATTGAATGCAGGGGATTCATACAATTCATACCCATTCCCACACGTTCATACTCCAATAAAGATTATAAAAATTGCATTCAATTCTTAAATGTTTCATTTATAAAATCTCGACCAACTGATGTAAGGGTAAGGCGACCTGATCGCATTCAGACCGATAAAGATACCACTTTTGAAATCACAGAACTATGAATTTGATACGTGTTGATTTATTTTTGTATGCTATGGAAAACAGCTTACATAAGGTGAGCCAGACCACTCATCCGATGAAGAACGTTTACCCATAATCAGGCAAGGAGTGAATTTCAGAAGCGCCAAGGCAGTTTAAGAAACCACTGATGTTTCCATTAGCTGTCATGGGATGAGAGCATCAACGGAAACAAGTTCTTCCAAGTTCGAACTCACCAGTAGAAAACTAAATAGTTCGTAAAGGTAATTATGGACCGAGTCGGGGTAGAGAGTGTACTCATACGAAGTAGCAACTCCTTTGACAAGTACATGCTTCATACATACGTTTCTGTGCCATACCGTGTCGATAGGATGATCTTTATGAGAAACATGCATCGATTTTGTAGAATGTTCCAGGCAATCCCTCCCAGTCGCCAATGATAGTACGCAAGATTCGATTAAAAACAAGTCCACTGCCATAGATCAGAGACACCGGGAAAACTATAAGAGGGCTTGTTTTATTTCGATTAGACTCTGTCAAGGCGGTTAGCAGTTTAAAATTAGAATTTACAACTGAAGAATATTAGTTTTTTAAACATCTAATTGGCTCGACGTTGTCTGATGAAAGCCAAAACCTTTCTGTAGCTTTCGGGTGTCTGTGACTTTGGTAATGAACTATTCTCTCCATCGATCCTGCACTTTCGAAAGATAGTTATTGCACTTATGGTTGTCAAGTGGAAAGGACTGACTGAAATATATTACAAGACTGACGTATTTTTCTCATAAACATGGGACAGAAACGACCGTATAACGCCGACAGGATGTATTCACCATCTCCAAACAAACTAAAGAACTATATTGAATATAACTCTATCAAAAATATAAATCTATCAGTATATTCTTTCATTTCAAGTCCGATAACCTGGACCGTCCGATTAACCCTTTATTTAGTCCGATGGTATATTCCATTCTCGTTCACAGCAATCAACAGGAAGAGTCTATATTAATTACTTGGGGGAAGACCAATCAAGATTTTCAACGTGCAGCCTCAAGGCTGCACGTTGAAAATCTTGATTGGTCTACCACTGAAATTCACTTTGCATCTATGTGTTTTATGCATTCATGTCATATCACGATCCTGGGTCGGAAAAAGGGGCCTTCCGAATTTAAAGGGTTAATGATGCTGTTTTTTAGAATCGCCCATGGCATATGACTATACTGGAAGATTAATACTTGACAACAGTGAACACGATTGTTACTTTGTCAGAAATACACTTAACCCATTGAATTCCGATGGTGTCTGCCGTGTTTGTTCGATGGCATCAGTTGAAAAAGTGCATATTCATTATTTGGGGGTGTTTAACCAATTAATATTTTCAACGTGAAGCATTGAAAATATTAATTGGTGCAACCCACAAATTCACTGAGCAGTCATTCCTTTCATGACCGTAGTGTACTCCTTTCACTGAACAAGATGACGTCAAAGTTGGTTCAAGTTCAGCAATTGGACGACATTATTTGGGGATAGACGAATTATTTGTTAAGCCTTGAAGCTGTACATTTGCCAATCCCCAAAATACACTGAGCAGCCATTTACTCTTTGAAGGCTGGGTGTATTACGATTCTGAAAGATAAAAAGGCATTTCACTTATACAGGGTTAACCAAGGTATCAGGTCACCAATCTAATTCTGTTGTAAATTCAACGGTGCTATGGGCTATTTGTTTACCCACTTTTCGAGGAGTTTGCGCGCAAACTACCATTGAATATAATGTCCTTTTACTCACAATGATTTACAAACAATCTTTCATGCGCCAGTTATAAATATTCTAATCATTAAGTATTTAATTCACTTAAATATCTATTTGTTTATTGGTGTTAAGGTCACATACTTATGCACAATTGCTGATCGTGACCGTGACAGTTTTACGGGTGGAGGAAGCCGGAGTACCCGGGGAGAACCACCGAGTATCGACGAGAAATTCACTTACAAAACATCAATAAATTAACACAGTTTGTGGAACTGTGGGGCGCATTCATAAAACCACGACTGTGGTCATTCCTAATAGTAATATCATCAGACATTCTGTCAAATTAAGTCGCGCTCTAGCAACAATTCTAGCGTTGATTCAAACAAAATCAATGTGTATGATATTTTTAGACTCAAACTTCTGGAATATATATATGGTCGGAAAAGCGAACTGCAGGTTCGCTTTTCCGACAAAATGAAATATTCCAGGCAGGTGAATCGAAACATTAGTGATAGACCATTTAAGGGCTAAGCTGGTTCCAGGCCGTAACAACGAAGAATTCCTTACAGAATTAAGACTGGTGACCTGAGAGCTTGTATAGGTTACTAGGGAACTCGCCCCCTGGACAACTCGCCCCGATGGACAACTCGCCCGTTTTTTGTTTTTTTTTTGGACAACACGCCCCCATGGACAACTCGCAAGATGGTGGGAAGGCTGGGAGGGGAGATGGATAGAGAGAGAGAGATAGAGAGAGAGAGAGAGAGAGAGTGACTTGTGTGCCTCTCTCTCTCTCTCTCTCTCTCTCTCTCTCTCTCTCTCTCTCTCTCTCTCTCTCTCTCTCTCTCTTCCCCACTGCCATTGGAATCAGCGCTATGCAATCCTTCCAATGACATTCATATTTATACATGTATATAAAACGTAATAATATCAGTTTCATCCAAATAATGGAAAGCACAGCATAATGTCATTAAATTTTGTTTACTGCTTTAGAGTTTACATACGGACACATGACTTGTAGATTTTACTTATTTCCTTTAGTACATCCTTTGCACTGATGTCAACATTTGTGAATCTGTCCCGTACAGCAATAATTTTGGCAGTGTCAGATTTAGGTTTTGCCCTGAGATGTTGGCGAAGTTTGTCATCAGCAAGGAACTGGGCTTGGATATCTGCCACTTGTGCCTCGTGGTCAAATCAATTGATACCGACTAACAGGTAATTGTTGTATAAACATAAAGACTACCTAGTTTAAAGATATAAAAACACCAACATATGTCTCCATCCTCATAGATTTAAGTATTTCCGTAAATTGTTGTGTAAACATGTAAAAGTTGTCTGAACAACAATTTACACTGTACAGTTGTTTGCGTTTGTCTCGGAAACATCATTATATTGTAATTTAATCTTTTATTTTTATTTACTACATATTTTAAATAATAAGTTATTCAACTAAATTCTTTTTAGTTTAGGTTTATAATATTTTTAATATATGGGGGAGAGATGTCCATGGGGGCGAATTGTCCAAAAATGTTGGGGGCGAGTTGTCCAAGGAGGCGAGTTGTCCAGTTCCCCTTGGATACTATTGCATAGTCCAGAGAAGGGTGGCTGATTACAATAAAACATTCGCAGCAGCGGCTTTTCAGAAAATTTACCTCGGGGTTAAATCTTGGAAGTTTGTTGACCAGGAAAGGAATGGTTTCGCGCGCCGAAGGCGCGCAGGGACGGTATGGGGGGGGGGGGGGGGGGCAAGCCCCTTTCGCCCCTCGGTGACTGTAGATGATTGGTTTCATATGTCTAGGAGGGAAAAGGTTCAGGTACTCGGCAGGTGTCTCTGATGGTTTAGCGTCGTTTATGCCGTTGTTTCTTTTTGGGGGGTGGAGGTGGCTGGGAAGGAGAGACTGTGGTAGTTGTTGGTGTAGTTGGGCTGTTGATGATGGAGGACTGACTTGGGTGGAATGGTCGAGTCCTTCCTGCTTCAGGAGTGTTGGTGCTGTGGCTACTGCGCTGTTCTACGAGTGCCGTCGTGGTCTTGGTGTGATCTTTTGTTTCTTCTGTTGTTGTCCTGATGTCTTCCCTTAGGCTGCGTATTTGCTCAAACAGTATCCGTGCCTGTTCCTGATCCAGAGAGGGGGTTGAAATTGGAGAGGGAGACTTCAGAGAACCAGTTTCCATTTCCGTCTCCGACTCGCTGGTGACATCGTCACCCTCCAGGTTGCCCCTCAAAGGAGAGGCAGCTGGGGAGTGGATGGGAGTCACAGGAGTTGGAGGGGAGGAAATACTAGTGGCCTCCTCCGTCTTCTCTTCCTTCTTCTTATTCAGGAACGTCTCCAGCCGCCGGGCATTCCGGCGCCTGGTGGATGGGCTCTTTTTCTTCTTGCTCTTCTTCTTTTCAGGGCCAGGTCCAGGCTTCTTCGGGTGAGGACCAGTGTGAGAGGGGTTCCTCTCACAAAAGGTGCTACCTCTCCCCGAAGAAGATGTGGTGGTGTTGTTCTCTTCGACGATGAACTCCAAGCTCAGATGGACTCTCTTGCCTGTCTCCCGGACAGTTCAGGTGACAGGGCAAGAGACGCCCAGGGCTGAGATGGTTTTAACGAGTCTTGATGGTAAATCCAGTGTGTCCATGATTAGTGTTTAAGGTGGCAAGGTGTTCACACACTGAAATCAGAAGTGTCTATATGTTGGCCAGTAATTTTCCTGTTCTTCTTATAGGTTCGTTAGAGTTCAGTCATTATCGAAAAGAAAACCTTAGTTGGCAGTGTTTTCTTGGTAATCCATTCTACCTTTTCATGTATTTTTATCTTCAGTAATGTGCCTGCAGTTCGAATTGCGCAATGACATTGAACAATTCACTGACCACATAATTATTAGGCAAAGTGCCATGAATCAATCGCATTGTTCATGCTGTGACAGCTTCAGTAAATATCACTCCAATCTTAGAGCGTGAAGTCACTTTGTTCTGAAGTCTTAAAGTGTTTCTAGCAATTTAAAGGATTCGATTGGCGATAGGGGTGGGTGCCATATGTTTCCGTGGATCTTTAGATCAAACGGGGGACTCACACCGGGTTTGATCAAGTTGCTTTGATTATGTCATCCGGCTTCGTGGATATGAAAGGCAACGATGGCTATATTATGAAGTGGATTGACATGCCTGAACGTAAGACATAATGTTGCTATGGCAGTTGTTGAGACAGCCTAAACCAGTATGTGAGGATATGGTCTGAATGGTTGTGGGTAGGGCTTATTGAGAAGAAACCCAGGGTGCCAGTGTGATCAAGGCAAAAATAATCGAGATTTTATTTCGCATTTATGAAATTGTCGCCCCGAAACGCTGAACACGAGTAACTTCACATCAGCCTCGTTTGAAACAGGTATAATATGTGTCTGGAAAAGTTGAGACTCTCGTTTTTCAACGGACCAGAAATGAGGACCAAACTACAGCGGTGCCGAGGGGCTATTTATGGTAGTCAAATAATAAACACTCGACGCGATGCGAGTATCTCTTGCAGTACAATAAAGTGATGCCAAATGATTTATCTTCTCCATATGATTTTTTTAACAATGTATGATGCCTTTAATTCGAGCCATACTGGAGAACAAAGATAAAAGGAAAATTAAACTCAGTCCAACATTAAAATATAAACCACTGAATATAATTATAAATATACAATTAATTCATTATTGACTTTATGTTTCAGTTTTCAAATTGGTCACGGTATAGAAGTATATCTTTGTTTTACAATGAGGCCTAACTCCGAGGCGTAACTATTGGTAAACTAATTAGAAACAAATATTAAGTTTAGATTATCAGATAGCATTCGAAGCTCGCAGTGCGTTCAATGAGTAAACAGCCTTTAACACTGTAAATCCTATCAGTACATTCAATATTAGTTCAATGGCATCAGTTGGGCGAGTACATATTAATTTTTCTTTTTTTTTTTGGGGGGGGGGGGGGGGGGGGAATTAGGCAATGAAAATTTTCAACATGTAACCTTGATTTATGCGAAGTTCTTATAAGTTACACATTGTCCACCAACCTCTATGCATCTGGAATGCTGGAACGTCTTCGAGAAATGTCACAACTCAGGCCACCCCTACTAAAATGGCGTTAAGTCAATCAACGTGGTAACTCCTCCCAATCCATGATGTTTGATGACGTAAAAGCTGTTACGCTGTGATTGTAGTCACAGCGTAGCATCTTTCGCGTCATCAAACGTCATGGTGTTAGACCAGGTAGAAAAATAGAAACACACTATCAACTTTCCAATCTCGGTACTTGTTTTTTTATCAATAATAACTAAAATAGTTTGTAAATATTCCCTATAGTCTTTAACCCTTTACAAAACGCAGACGATATCAAAATTTATTATTTTAAATATCATTTTTTCAAATTTTTCCAAAAATTTCAACAAAACCATATCATGTGACCTATGTGACTTGTGAATGATAAGCAAATTAGACAAGTAGGGTGGTGCAGATCATCTGATGCATTTAACCCTTTACCCAACGCAGACGATATCAAAATTTATTATTTTAAATATCATTTTTTCAAATTTTTCAAACATTTTCAACAAAACCATATCATGTGACCCCTCGTTGGAACGATCTTGACGAGCTCGTTCCAACGAGGGGTCACATGATATGGTTTTGTTGAAATTGTTTGAAAAATATTATTTTTTCAACTGCTGAATTTGCATATTACGCGGGAGGATGCGGGTGATTCGTTGGGTAGAAGGTTAAACAGCGATTATGAGGCGTCAGAAAATCAAAAACCTTCGAGACTTTTTTTGTTGAACTACTGCACCCCAAGCCCCCCCCCCCTCGCCCCCCCCCCCCCCCCCCCCACACACACACACACAAAATGGAAGCGGTTGGGAAACCTGTCTGCATGTGACAAATGAGACTCGAGTACTTTATACAATATTTGCTAACTTTACATTCTGCGTTTTTTTTTCCATCATCTGAATCCATACAAATACAAATCACTTCCTTCTACAGTACAGCAACCGTGGACTGGTCACTTCCTACGGACGGGCAATATTTCCACGTACGAAATAATATTAGATTCCAACCACCAATTATAGAAATAATCATAAAAAATTAATTAATGAAGCACCGGGTATAACCCCGTGCTTCATCAATTAAAATTTTGCTGATGATCATTTTTATGATTACGACCAGTTCACGGCGGCTGTATTGTAGATCCAGAATACATAATCGGGCTTTAACATCCTAGCATAAGCATATTTCCTGTTCCAGCGTAATGGATGGCTATTCGGTAACAGTACGGTCTGTAACAAACGGTTAACCAGATACAGGATTCCGTAATGGTTTTAGCATTAATGTGATTAATTTGAGAAGGGGGAAGGCCACTAATGCACTTTTTCCACTCCAAATAAATGATTTACCGATCTCACCTTTAAAATTTCGTTTGGTTTTTTTTTTTTATTCCAAAATTGACAAACAATTTGCATTCCAACTATACATGTTTTTAATTTATGTTCAGTTCAATAAATACTATTAAGTACGCCCTGGGCTCACTGTTTATATATCTATCGTCGTTACCAATTCTGTAATGATACCTCACAGCTGCTACACTTGAAAAACCTATCAGCTCAATGCAGCTGGTGACATATTGATTTACTGAAAATTGTTTATTCATCTCACATGTTTATGTCGCATTTTAGCATTTTAAAATATTCAACAGAAAAATTGAAAAGGAGTATGTGGAGCGGCATGGTCGGCCCTCTTAATACAGTGACTATAGTACAGCCGCCATGGACTGGTCGTAATCCACGCGTGGATTGTTATACAACGTAATAAAAATCATCTTCAGCAAAATTGTAATTAAGGAAGCACCGGGTTGTGCCCAGTGCTTCATTAATTAAATTTTTGACGATTATTCCTATAATTAGAGTTTGGAATCTAATATTATTGCGCCTGTTGAAATATTGCCCACCCGTGGGAAGTGACCAGGCCACGGCAACCGTACTGTGCTTTCTCCAGCCACATGCCTTTTGAGACACGCGTGTCTCGGTGAAGTATCTGGATATGGCAGATCTATCTTACCCATCGACGTTGCCATTCTCATTTGAATATTTAATGATCGCATGACTGTTCCGTCGTCGTGTGCATTTTTTAACCATTTACCAAACGAATCGGCCGCATCTGCCCGCGTAATATGCAAATTAGCAGTTGAAAAAATATTTTTCAAATAGTTTCAACGAAACCATATCATGTGACCCCTCGTTGGAACGAGCTCCTTCCAACAAGGGGTCACATGATATGGTTTTGTTGAAAGTTTTTGAAATATTTCAAAAAATGTTTTTTAAAATAATAAATTTTGATATCGTCTGCGTTGGGTAAAGGGTTAAACAAACATGGCGTTCCGCTTCGCTTCAATTGATATTGGTACCCATCCCACCCCACACCACACAGGATGATTTTCTTCCACCACACATCGGAGAAAATCATCCTGTGTGGTGTGGGGTGGGGTGACATCATCGAATTCAATAATTTCGATACTGACGTCACCGGAATGTCAGATGTTTATACCTTTACAAAAACAATGGTACTGGAATTTTCGAATTAGAAACCACTGCCAAGAAAGACAACAATATTTTTGTCATTTTTCAAGTAAAGGTTGACCATCAAAAATGGGGTTGCAGCTTATCATTGTCTGATCGTCAATCATGCCCTTATGTCTACCCGAATAGCATGGGCTACCATTCAACCCACTGTCAGACCGCCAGTTTTATTCATGTGGTGGAAATACACAGAACGACCCGATGTGTGAATGAGATCGTCAATTCGCAACCGGCGCAGCCTAGAGTTCTATCCTTCCGCGATGTAATCAGTGTCGTGTTGACGAACGCATTCACACATCGTGGCATTCTGTGCGTTTTACAAGCCTCTATGACATAGAATCCATTAATGTATAGAGAGTAATCGCTTGACTGGACTGGTTACGTGAAATAATTCATGAGACGTGAGGGTCGTTGTACAAACACGAGTGCGGGAATGCGCACGAGTGTTTTACAATATAGTCCCTCGCCTCGAATGAAATATTTCACGTAACCAGTCCAGTGAAGCGATTACTCTGTTTATTACTTTTCATTATTAACGATAATTATATTATTTAACCCTTTACCTAACTGAACGCCCAAAAACGGCCAGCTCCATTCTCACAACTCGCCAATTAATTTCCATTATTTTTTTCACTTTTTGACTCTAAAAGATAGGTTATGACCCCTCATTGGAACGAGCTCGTCGAGCTCGTTCCAATGAGGGGTCATAACCTATGTTTTTGAGACAAAAAATGAAAATAATAATAATAGTTATTCAAGAATTTTTTTGCAAGTGTCGCTGCTTTTCATATTATGTAAAGGGTTAAAAAAGCAAATAAAAAAACAAACTATGAAGTCCCCATTACACCCACGGCAAAGCGTCTGCGTTTGCGCGCACGGATACATGACACAATTGTTGATTGCATAATTCACTTGTGAAGTTATCGTTTATAATCAAACCTGGAAATCCCAGTAAATCACACTTTGGAAAGTAATAAAAAAATTTAATCATCTCACACAGAAAATGTCAAACAAAATCCATCAATTAATTCATTATGACCCATGGAATAGGTGTCACCGTAGCTTCCGAATTGATCTGGGTCAAAATGCTACGTTTCGATTGGCCGATTACGAAAATGGGCAGAGTTTACTTCTTTTGGTGAATCCAAAAGGGTCAAAACGTAGTCCGTCAAACGCAATCTGTATGGGTTCCATATGGATTTGTAAATGTGGAACTGGAGGAAAAGTAACAGGCATCTGTTAAGAATCAAAACAGAAATGCCTGGGTTGTTGGTAGGTGGAATTGGAGAACACTCACTGATTTACGAGATTACTTGAACTTGCTTGCTTTTTGTACAAAATTGCAAGACATGTCCTTGATGCACGTATTCCAGCAGTCAAGTCTTGTCTATCTATCTAGCCTCTTGAGCTTATTTAGTTGTGTTGGGGGTCTCTTTGCGAACCTTTTTCAAGGCAATTAAACTTCTTTTGTAAGTGTTTATAATCTATTTCTATATATTACCCACAAAGATGTACGTAAACTTTCGTAGTCATGCCATTGTGTTTGAGATTTCTCAAAAGATAAAAATAGCAGAGATAATGTTTCCTTGCTTCCGATTATTGCACCATTTTCGTGCCACAACCATTTTATTTCCGATTTTCGATAGCCAGTCACAAGTGTTCGAGAGTGGGACAACACTTCCATTCTGTCGCTGTCGTTGTGTGTAATGCAGGGCAGTTACCACAACTGCGATTACTAGCCGGCTACCTCTGCGCTGTATAACACTTGACTGACCGAATGCGCGATGGCTCCATGGTTGGAGTATTGAACTATAAACTGAAATATCAGTGGATTGTTCCCATACAGCGGTGACAGCGTTGTGTCCATTGGCAAGAAACTTAATTCCGATTGCCCACGTGGGGCAGGGTAGTACTGTGTACTAAGACGTACCGTACGTCGATGGTGCACTTGCCTTCAACAGCTGATAACTCTGCACTTTGAGGAGTGTGGCAGTTGCTCTTCTCAGCTCGCTGGTTCTCCACGGGCACTCTGGCTTCCTGCACGCGTTAAACTGCACGACATGATGAGCCTGGGTGTTGAAAGTGTCATTAATCCTTTACCCAACGTAACGGCCAAAACCGGCAAGTGCTATTCTCAAAAATCACCAATATTAATTTTCATTATTCTTTTCATTTTTGTGTCTCAAAAACATAGGTTATGACCCCTCGTTGGAACGAGCTCGTCGAGCTCGCTCCAACGAGGGGTCATAACCTATGTTTTTGAGACAAAAAGTGAAAAAAATAGTTATTCAATAATTTGTTTTGCAAGTGTCGTCTGCTTTTCATGTTAGGTAAAGGGTTAAACTCTAATAAACAAACTAGCAAACCGAACGTGGTCGGAGTAACTGCAACACTAGGAAAAGAACTCTTTTGTTAGGATCGTCAACGGCGGCGAAACAGTTGATGATACATGGTTGGGCTTGCACTGTGGCTTGTGGGATGCTAACCATATAGCCCTTACAGTACTATTATTATGGAAGCAGATAGGGAATTTCTACCTGACCTGGGGCCAATATTATAGAACTATTACAGTGGTATTTTCTTAAATTGTATTTTCGAGTTATGACTTTAAATGGGTTGAAATGAACTATTAGCATTTTCTAAGAAGTGGAAATTTGCAGGTTGGAAAATTGTCATATCTTTTAAAATGCTAATGATTCATTTTAGTCAGTTATATTAATAGGTAGAAAATACAATTCTAGAAAAAGCAATTGTAAAAGTTTTATAGTTTTGGCTACTGGTCGTACCTCTCTGTCCCCTTTTCTAACAATAACTCTTTGAATCTCACCTGTCGAAAAAGTTTACACGAAAACATTTCGTCTCCGATGCTATTTTCGATTGTATTTTTGGTTCACTTTTGATATTGCAATATTTTATTTCTGAATTTTCGATCCACTGGCACAAATACGTCGCGACCAGATGACAGTTTGATCTAGTAGGGGTCGTTTCTTGCGGTAACACACATCTGTGGAAGGATGATGGACAAGGCCAAAATCCTTGCTTCTAGAAGAAAGTGAAAGTCTGAAAGGATGTTGTGTTATTATAAATTCGCAGTGGGTGGATTTAACGATTTGTTGTACTGAAGGTTAATCTCTTCCGTGTTCGTGTTTAATGGATCGTGTACGTTCACTGAATAATAGATGAAGTAATCGCATATTTTGACAGGCAATACTACGGTTACGCCTCGTAAATTGTTTTGAAATTGAAAACAAAAACATTGTATGAAACAGAAAATAACAACAAAACATCACTTTAACAAATGAAGAAGTATTTTTCTAATAACAATAGGTAACGGATTCTGTATATATTTATCTGATTGAGTATATATTTAAATACGGATGAACAAATATGTAAAACCAGTCCCGTTGTTTCGATTGTCGTAAAAATGTTATAAAATTATTTGTTCATATATAAATGATGTGTCTGTGGAGATTTGAATCTTTTTCTCTAATGCGGAAACAGCGACACAAGTTAATACTGACAGCATAGAAACTGGTTCCCTGAGTAGGCACATAGAACACATTGGAATTCTGGGGGCGAATTGTTTTTCATTGTGTGTGTGTGTGTGTGTCGGGAGGGGGGGGGGGGTGGGTGGATGTGAGGAGGGAAGTTCTCGCACTAACAATTCGAAATGCCTTCCTCTTTATCTCCCGTCAGTTGATGGCTCTCTGTAGCAGTTGTATGCATATTTGTGTGACTGCTGCGTGTGTGTATGTCTGTACATAGTTTCTGAAAAAACAACGAAAGGTACTGACATTAGAATTTGTGGTAGTGCTATCAATTCGTCCACTGAGTTCCAATGTGTTCTATGTGCCTACTGGCACATAGAACACATTGGAACTCAGGGAACGAATTGGTAAGGTCTGAAAAACAATACTTTTCGTGACAAATGGTTGAGGGCCATGGACATTTCCCAACAAGAACAATACCAATCGCTTCCCTGTATACATGTCAATGATTGAGGTTTGGTCTCTGCACATCCTAACATGGCTTACATCAAAGCCCTGTCCACTATACTAATATTGTAAAATTTGAATTCCGAACTGAGTCGGGAAGATCAAGGGCGACTCCTCTGTGCGGGCAGGTCAATCAGACCGATGAAGAAATGAACCACCATAAACAACAATCAATGCATCACTTGGGACCTGAGTCAGTTTTATACCTGTTGCTGAATCGTTTGCTAGATTTGAGTTTACGGGCTTTTGGAGTGCATTGTCCTTGAATAAGATGTTGGTATAACTGTGAGCTCGTAACTGAAATAACTAGCGATATCTTCTTCCCTCTGAGCGATGGCAAGTAGTCGAGAGAAAAAAATGTTCGGATCTATCTGAACCCTGTGGTTGTCTATTTTGACACCTGGTTGCAATTCGTCTAACGTTTTAACCTGGTCGCTTCTCTTGATTGATGCATCGGGGATACAAAGATTATCAAGTTTCTTCTGTATAGCAGCACCAACAAGTTCTGCCTGCTCACAGTTGATATTATCGATCGTTCCCGCTGTTAAACCTGAGGGTAAGGAACGCAAAGATGGCTCAACTTGTGCTCATGCCGGAAAAATGGTCTCAAGTGCGTTATTGCTTGCGGAAATTGTCGCGCCGAGAGCTGCCAAAACGCAGAAGACGTAACACGTGATGATGAGCTCGACTGTTAAACAATATTTTGCTCTCAACTTGCATCTTATTTGTATTGGGAATGTTATTCTTATTTTTTTTTGAGGTTTTGAAAAAAAAAATTGGGACTTGTTTGGGGTATTTTCGTCAAAAATTAAAGACAACTGGACAACAAAATTATTGATGAAGTGTCCATTTTCTATTTTGGTGAGAAGGTATATTCTCGCAAAATTTCCTCGTTATAGTGGTGTCTTAGCGTTTTTATTAACAAAATCGTAAATTTTGCCGCTGAAAAATCATGAAAACAAAAAAGTGCCATAAAAATTTTTCCCACGAAGGATTTCGGAGGATTTTGGATATGTTGTTCCTGGCAACATTCCGCGTCGAATGATACCAAATATGGATTGTTGCAATTTTTCCGGGTTGAACCCTAGATCGACCGGACTAAAATTCATACAAAGTACTAGCCCTTTTTGAAACCTCCATAAAAAATTTCCCCAAAGCGGATTTTGGATATGTTGTTGGGTGAATTCTCCTCTTTCCAACGATACCATATTTAGCTTGTTGCAATTTTTTTCCGGGTAGGTACCCTCCCTTTTTCGCCTAGATCGACCGGACGAATATCCAAGAACTTGTGTTCAGCATTCCGAAAAGACCATACGCTTTACTGCTTGTTGTTTCAACTCGAATAATTGCAGCGATTCAGATATGGAAAAAAACTCAACCCTTTACCTAACATGAAAAGCAGACGACACTTGCAAACAAATTTTTGAATAACTAATTTTTTTTATTTTTTGTCTCAAAAACATAGGTTATGATCCCTCATTGTAACGAGCTCGACGAGCTCGTTCCAAAGAGGGGTCATAACCTATGTTTTTGAGACAAAAAAATGAAAAAATAATGAAAATTAATTGGCGATTTTTGTGAATAGCGCTGCCCGGTTTTGGCCGTTACGTTGGGTAAAGGGTTAAAACGATGTGGTTTCAAGAATGAACAATGATAATTTTGAGATGTGTTTTTCGGTTTAATATATAGAACATTTACGGTCTCTCACAAAAGCCTTTCGAAAGCGTGTAATGTTCTGTAAATAGTACTGTTAATAAATCGTATCTAAGCACGCGCTTGTATACTGAAGTTGCAGGATACAGAATTTGTATCAGGGGCCCCCGATACTCGGTGTATTTTGGTAATTACCGACCAGATGCATACTTATGGTTAGATAAACTTTATATTGTATTTTTAGGAGGGCTCAATTATAAATTAATGCATCAGCCCTAGCGACTGTTGCATTAAATTATTACTTTCGTCATTACCAGTCCGGCGTGGTATTTTGTTCTTAGACTGCCACATATTTTTTAGTCATAGCATACCACGTGTCGTGGTTAACTTTTCGAACGCATGATGTGCATTATTTCAGTCCCGTGAAAGAACGAGTCCCAATTAAATAGTAGAGAGGTGTGACTTGGCTAATTAACCTATTATGCATAATTTGTATAGCATTCCATCACCGAATGCGATTATACGCAATGAATCGGAAAGGCGGGTGAGCAATAGCCTGTAGGATGAAACTATTGTAAGACCCCCCCCCGCCCCCCCCCCCACGCCCCCCCCCATGAACACTGAATAGATTCGCCCACTATGCTGTAAATTTTATTATATGGGACATCACCACTCAAAGTCACAGTGTTGAATAAGTTAAAACATCTATTCACTTTATAGATGTGCTCACTGAACTCAAATCTGGTATAGTTTTGTGTAGTTTACATTGTGGTCAATAAACTTGAATGGAGTGTTGTGCTGCACGGTATTTTTTCTGTTTTTCGGAGTTATCGATTTTACAGTTATTGGCGAGTAGGTGCCGCAGCAAATATTAACGCCACCCGCTCTCCCCCGACCCCCGCCCAATTAGCCCGGTAGTACGGTGACCCACTGGTTAGAGCATTGGATTTGAGATCGATGGATCATGCGCTTTCTGTCTTTGGGCAAGGCACTTCAAACCGAGAAGGGTGGCACGGAGTATATAGGCGTTGGACACGACGACAGCACGCTTGCCTTCAACTGATGCTAAACTTGCATGTGCGGAAGTTGGATAGTCCGACAGTTACATGCTGTTGCTCGGTGGTTCTCTCCGAGTGCTCCAACTTCCCGTTCCATGAAAAACTGTTGATACGATATGACCCTGGTTGTTGAAAGTGTCATTAACCCCAATAAAAAGCAAACAAAAAATTGCTCTGACCCCATGACGCAGTGTTTGCATGAGCTCCGCAGCTGCAATTTCACAGTCCGCATTTCTTTGCCGAAGGCATGCATGGATGGTGTAGTTGGTCAGTCGGGACTTAATTCACCGAATGTGGGACAAAACAGATTTACACCCTCCCCAACTGGTCATCTTCGCCGCCCACGATGCGACCAGCACGCGCAATCGGTTGTGGTAGTGGGTGTAATATTTGCGAACTATCACCACGAGTTAAAGATGATTATCGCTGCTATATGCGCACACATTTTCTTAGGGAGTAGAGTGTTTCTTTTTAGAAGCCTTTATTTGACAAAGTCCTCAGAAGAGTTAATTTCCTATTTGTTGTGTGAGGTCGCCAGATTCAAGGAGAGGCAGAGCCGGAGCACCCAGGCACAGGACAACTTATCAGCGGTAGTTAAGTGACAGACTTTCCAACTTACAAACTTAATCTTGATTCCCACTGATGGCCGGCATGTGTCCCATCAGTGTGTCAACCTTCTGAACACACTGTCCCAACGTGTCCCCACAACAGCGAGTTGGGTAATGTGACTTGCTAAATTTACCCGGAGAGAACCACCGAGCAGCGGCGAGTAATTCCTATTGAAAGATACAATGCAAATTACTCTGATTGGAGAGAAACTCTACACCACGCAATCAGAAATCAGACACACCCACCCACCCACCCACCAATGGATCACTGCGTCCCCATTAACTTAACCCTTTTACTTGTTATGGGAGATTTTGTATGTGAATAAACATTTCTAGTTCACGATTCCGTATCAGGCAGTTGGTTTCAGAACGAGGGCCGCACCGGATAACGTCAGTCAAGTCCGCCCAGGTTACCACCGTTTCTCGGTACGCTCCATTTGTGTAAATAAACACTATCGAATAACGTGAATTTCTAATATTGTTTTTAACTAATTTCATATGTACTAACCTCTATTAATCAAAGAAAATATCTTTGTTTTCTTATTTATTGCTATTTTAATGCATGAATCTGACTCTGATGTAGAACAATGAAATGCTGAAAACGGTGAACATAGGAAACTTTGAAACGCTATTTTGGGAAGACCCCATAATTTTACAAGTGTTGTTAGAAAATAAATGTCGTTCTAGCTTCAACTGCAAGTTCTTTATCCTTATATTGATTTCTCGTGTGAAAGGTGAATTTCCACAACGGAAAATAATAAACAAATCATAATGACAATAGAGTGATCTGGTTTGCCGTATTCCTTCGAGTTGACGAGGTCAGATCGCCGTATCACACCCAGCCGCCCTGTCATGATAATCTCTATTTTAGCAAACTGGACAATGGGATTTTAAATCATCAATTAGCATCTATATATATATGGAACACAGATTCACTCATCTACAGTTGGCAATGGTCAGTAACGGATTCAGACGGAGGTGGCTGTGGCCTACAGTACGTGGAGAGTGGATTGTAAATAAATCACCCGCGGAGTGGAGTTATCACCCAAGCTATAACTTTTAAATTGTGTACATATCGGCAAAAAACACAAGCAATGTTTCAGCCAGTGGACCTCCGGGTTTAACCCAGGAGGTCCATTGGCTGAAACTTTGCTGGTGCTGGTTATGCTTTGCAACAAATTTGCAATTATTCTTCGGGTGGAATCTCCACTCTGTGGGTGATTTAGTGATAATACACTCTCCACGTACTGTATACGGGCAAGGTCAAGTATTTTGCTCATGTTTGTCTCCAAAACTGTTGACATAATAATATCGATTATTTTGACAAACAAATTTGAGGTATATAATTCATCAGAATGTCATTAACCTAAAGTTGCGGGAAATGGTTGTGAATGTGCCCGAGAGATGTCAATAAATCGTAATTTTGCACACCATGTATTGAATTATTATTATTATTATTTATTGGTGTTTAAGGTCACATATTTATGCACAATGGCTAATCATGACCGTGACAGTTTTGCGGGTGGAGGAAGCGGGAGTACCCGGGAAGAACCACCGAGCAACGACGAGCAGCTGCCAGCTCCCCAACATCGTAACTGCGCACTGCAGCACAGGCAGGGTTAGATTGGTTGAAGACATGCGCACCATCGACTTGCAGTACGCTTTAGTACACGGCGTCATCGTGCCCCCACGCGGGAAATGGAGAGGAAGTGTCTTGCCCAAGGACACGACGCGGTTGCCGCAGGTGGGATTCGAACCGAGGACCTCTCGACTTGCAGCCTGCACCTCTACCTACTGAGCCACCGGGCTCCCCACCATGTATTGAACCCAAATAACCTCGTGTTCCACAGATACCTGGAATATTTAAATATAAGGGATGCGAAGAACACATTGGCTCAGTGCCTTTCCCAGGGAGACAATGCAGTTGCCTCTGGTGGGGATCGAATCGTGGACCTTTCGGTTTGAAGTCCAATGCCGTAACCACTGAGCCACCGTGTTCCCATTTTGGGACGATCAAATCGACATATGCTCTCAAACAAACTGAATCTTTAACATTCTTGTTCAATTTCAATACATTTAGTAATCCCTCCTTCCTTATTGGCCATATTTCATTCGATGATAAATTACGCGATAGTCATTGTTCCGACACAATAGGGTTTGTTTTCAAATATCTTCTCCATCATTGCAAATCACATGCGACCAATCGGTCGGATCGATAGAAATGATTAATGGTCGTTTGGTTTTCTGCAGCCACACTGAAGAGACCGGAAACGTTATAATCGAACTACTTCCGGCAATATTCTCTATCTCTATAAGTGAAGCATGTTTGCCAGGAAAATTCATCAGCTTTTGAGTCCTGGGTGTTACATCCGCTCTAGTGAATGGGGCTAGCAGCGAAACGCTGAGGTCGTATTGATCTCATTTGCTTGATATATCTTTTCTCGAGTACATGAAGACGCCTATGCAACGCTCGAGCGTTGCAGATGGCACCTTGATGCATACAAGGGACGTTATGGCTTTGGCTTAACGCGTTTTACACAAAATGTTAATGTTTTTCTTTATACGCCACTTAAATTCAAATTGAGCCTTGTAATGTGGAGCAAACGTTACGCGTTAACCTGTCGTTGTTTTTTTGTTGTTTTTTTTGCTTTTGTTAGTTCAAAAAAGCGTATATTTATATAAGCGTTCAGAGTGTTTCCATGCAGCGAATATAACAGACGGAAAAATAAATAAAGACAAGACAGTCGTATGAGGCGTGGTAGGATGACAACTGCAGCTATACTCGGGGTGTTCAGGGCTTAAAGTACAGTACAGTCGCCGTGGACTGGTCGTAAGCCACGAGTGAGCAGTGATGTCCACACATGTGTTTACGAGGTAATAAAAATCATCATCAGCAAAATTTTAATTAATGAAGCACCGGGTTAATTAATTAAATTGTTGATGATTATTCTCACAATTAGGGTTTGGAATCTAATATTATTGCGTCCATGGAAATATTGCCCACCCGTGGAAAGTGAGCAGTTCTCGGCGGCCGTACTGTAGCTTGGTGCTACAGGTGTTTTCTTAACCACTAGCTAACAAAATCTCACAACACCTTTCGTTTTAAAAAACTGTTAAGACAGTTACTATAAACCGAAAAGGTGTCAACACACTAAACTCATTCCCGTGAGAACATTAATTACCCAGTGCTTCATTAATACAATTTTTGATGATTATTCTTATAACTAGTGCTTGGAATCTAATATTATTGCGCCCGTGGAGATATTACCCACGCGTGGAATGTGACCAGTCAACAGCGGCTGTACTGTATTGCGAGTTAATATCATAAATCGAAGTTCATCACAAATTCTTACCACTCTTTCGCTAAAAACACTTTTCGCAAACGAAGGCAAATACGAAACCTTTCGTTTCTACAATTTTAATATTATATGTTATTTTGATAAACTGATGATACACGCAAAAAATTAAAGTGTTAAAAACTACACTTGAAGTGCTGTATTTAACACTTACTGAGTGCTGAACTAGCACTTTGTTCAAGTGTAGATATCCCAGAACTTGACAGGTGTTACAATAAAACCACTTGACAAGTGTAATGTCGCGACACTTAAAAGGAAACAACGCAGATGACGCGGATCAGGCTCGAACTCTCGAGCCTGATCCGCGTCATCTGCGTTGTGTCCTTTAATTATGTAACCACCAAGGGCAAATCAAATTATGGACGATTCTGGAAGAACCACCAATGCTGGACACATGGGAAGTGCCATCCATTCAAGTTTCAGATGTCTGACGATTGTAATGTCTAAGTGCTTAAAGCATTGCACTTTGAGTGTTAAAATCAAACCCTAAGAGTTAGAATGGGTTTAACACCTTGAAAGTGTTAGTTTTAACACTTTAGTTTTTAGTGTGTACCATCTTCTGAGGTTAGCGGTTCAGAGCTTATGTTAAACCTAGACTCGACGCGTATATGTTCAATAAGACCCCATCCGTAGCCCAAAACCCACAATGTGAAATGAACAAGGCCACTTTCAACAATACCAAGTTTAGTAAATAAACCTCTCCTGTACCCATCGACGTAGCTGGACAAATAATCTAAAAATCAGAAAAAGGCCAGTGTCTCTCCATTTTAGTTCAATTCGTAAAGTGATTTGTAATTTAAACAACACTTTAGCACATTGCCTAAAGCATCTGTGAAAAATCTAGAAAAAAGAAGTGATTTGCAAGTCACTCCGTTCATGAAATATTTGCGAGATGGGCAACCTCATTTAAAATATATCGCGAGGTGACGTCATACGGTAACATATGCTACTGGAGCAGTAAACATAGAAAAACCTATGCCATTTCTCGTCCAGTCGGAGGGCGAGGATTTTAGTCTTATTGGAACATATTGTTTTTTTATGGCAAACACTATACCTGCATTCAGCCATACCTTCGTTCCTCGAGAGCAACAAAGCCCCATCGTGTCCTTGGGCAAGGCACCTCACCCAGATTGTCCACATGGGGACACGATGACGCAGTGTACTAAGGCGTACTGCACGTCGATGGTGCGCATGTCTTCAACCAATCTAACCCTGCCTGTGATACAGTGCGGAGTTACGATGTTCGGGAGCTGGCAGCTGCTCGTCATTGCTCGGTGGTTCTCTCCGGGTATTCCGGTTTCCTCCACCCGTAAAACTGTCAACGACACGATATGACCCTGGCTGTCAAACTGTCGTTAAACCCAAATAAATAAATAAATAAATTAATAAATAAATAAATAACAAAGCCCCATCAGCAATGCTAAAGCATTGCAGTTGGAGCCTTGTTGCAATCGATGATCATAATGTTGAACACTATTTGGTATGACAACACATGGGTTGTACAGGCACAGCAAAATGTTAGCATGTCTTGTAAAGCACGTCCTGGGAGCAGCTATACCCGTTGATGATAGTATTATCTACCATGCTCACCTATGTTACTACCTGTGAAAAGCCCGTATGTTAAATTTTAGCTTTTAACCTCACTACCGGTGTGAAGCTTCTACTGTGGTTAAAACGTCTTCAATGGGAATTCCAGACCAAAAATTTACACCTATAGTAGGAAGTTCATACAAACTTTTTCAATGGGAATTCCATTACAAAAATGTACACCTACAGTAGAAAGTTCATACAACTTGACCTTTGACATGACCCAATTTGCCGACTTCGATACATTCACACTTCGCGATGTTTAATTCACTCTAAGCGAGGTAGAGCCTCGTGGTTAACCCTTTTACCCAACGTAGACGATTTCAAAATTTATTATTTGAAATATCATTTTTTAAATTTTTTCAAAAAAATTTCAACAAAACCATATCATGTGACCCCTCTTTGGAACGAGCTCGACGAGATCGTTCCAAAGAGGGGTCACATGATATGGTTTTGTTGACATTTTTCGAAAAATATTTTTTCAGCTGCTGAATTTGCATATTACGCGGGCGGATGCGGGCGATTCGTTGGGTAAAGGGTTAAAACTCTTATCGTACTCGTGGTTTAAATCTAATTACCGGCCCTAGTACCTATTTATTCTATATTTGCTATCTTCTGAAGTTGTCAGGACTAAGCCTTCGAAATTCGCCCGCATGACAAGGAGATATGATGAGAATTGAAAAGATACTCTCAACTACTTTACCACGAATCTCATCATTTAATACTCACATTTACCAATAATCAATATTGACTAAAAAGTGCATTAATAAAAGTCGTTCATTTTAGGTACATATATCTGTGATTGCGATATTTAAGTCTTAAATTCATTTAGATCTGTTATGTCTGTGTTGACTGATATTTATTGTACGGTATTTGACTGTTTGTCTCGCGATCCATTCTGGAATGGGAATCGAGTCCTTGGATATATCTATGTTGTTGATGTTTCAGTGTTAACGTCCTGTATTGTCCCATTTGATATAGTAGAGCGGGGTGGCTCAGTATTTAGAGCATTGGACTTTAAATCGAAAGGTCGACAGTTCAAACCTGATCAAGGAAAACTGCGTTGTGACCATGGGTAAAACACTTAATTCTAATTGCCCACGTGAGACAAGATGCAGCTGGGTACTAAGGAAAAAGAAATGTGGAGACATCGTTTCCGAGATGCTTTTTTGTCGGATTTGTTTTAATGTGGTATTGATTTCGCAGTATTTTATTTTTTGAAATCTTGACCCATTGTTCTAAGTGTTTTGCGATCTACAGCGGAAACTAGAAGTCCTGTCACTGTATTGTGCGCTATTTTGGAGTAATAGCGCGCTGAGTAAGTGCACTTTTTGTCCTTGTCAAACTCAAACTGCCCCATAAGCGTAAGTCAATTCCTGTAAAACAAACTGTGTGTCCAACAATTTTGTACTAGTAAATAGAGATCATTAACACCATTCCCAACCTTTACTGGAATATATGTTTATGCAATGACGTAAATAGATCTTAAAACTCGACTGCATGTGCAGAATGAAGAGAGTGGATTACTACTTAATCGCAGCGCCATATATTCGCCACTCGAAAAGGTATTTAGAATTGTTCATAACAGAACGAGAAACACTCTGAAACTTTCATCACATGGACCACCGGGTTACACCCGGTGGTCCATGTGATGAAAGTTTGCAAGTGCTTCCTGTGTCTTGTTCACAGAAATTGTAAATAATTACTCGGTGAAAAATCTATCCCACAGCGATTTAGTAGAAATCCACCCTCCATGTACTGTAGTCTCAATGTTTTCTTTCTGTTTGATCAGTTCAGTTCGCGATTTCACTATCGACCTCGCTAATAGCGCATTATATTTTGCATTGCACAGCGCAAACGTTCTTGTGTATTTCTTCGCGTATTTCGGACTACTTCATTCTTCTGCAATAAAGTGCGCATTAACTAATGTTCATGATCATTTTCTGCGCCAATTGTGACAGGACTTCTAGTCTCAGCTATAATCGCGAAAAAGACCGCTATTGTGATCACAAGACTGTATAACTCATACATTCACAGACAATCCCACCCTACGCCTATCATCAGTATTATTTATTTATTGGTGTTTAAGGTCACATACTTATGCACAATGGCTAATCGTGACCGTGACAGTTTTACGGGTGGAGGAAGCCGGAGTACTCTAAGAGAACCACCGAGCAACGACGAGCAGCTGCAGCTCTCCAACATCGTAACTCTGCACTCTGCACCGCAGCACAGGCAGGGTTAGATTGGTTGAAGACATGCGCACCATCGACGTGCAGTATGCCTCAGTACACAGCGTTATCGTGCCCCCATGTAGGCAATCGGGGTGAAGTGTCTTGCCCAAGGACACAACGCGGTTGCCGCAGGTGGGATTCGAACCGAGGATCTCTCGGCTTGCAGCCTGCACCTCTACCAACTGAGCCACCGCGCCCCCTTGTCATCAGTCAATGCAGATCTACGCTACAGATTGCAAGAGCTATGCTAGTCTAAGGATAAAACATTGCCAGAGAGAGAGAGAGAGATAGTGAGACGTAGAGGATTATAATAGAAATTGGAGATGATGGATCAGAGCAAAGAGGTCTTTGGACGGTTTCCGGAATAAAAAGAAGGCATGATTTGAGATGTATCTAGATGCTAAATTTGGGGGTAATTGCTGTTCAAATAAGGGTTGAGGTCATTAGAGCGTCGGTGAAATTGCAAAAACGCTGACGAGGATTGTCAGACGTGTAATTAGGAACACTTTCTCATAGATTGTTTAAAATATCAGATTTTCTTGGTCTGTAACGCGGAAATAAATTGGATAGGAGAATGGCGACTATGCGAATATTGAGTGATACAAGGGAGAGCGTCAGTATTGTTATTAATGAACTGAAAATGGGGAGGGTGGTACAGGGTATCATCAAACGGTTCGTCTTGGAGTGCTGAGAGAAATGGAGGGACAGAGGGAGGAAGCAGCGAGGGGAGCGCACGGGTAGTGGAGGCATTCTTACCTCCACGACAAATCAGCAGCTGACCGAAGTGTTGTTATTTCTATCAAAAAGACTAATCCTGGTTTCGAAGCAACTATCGCTCCTCTTTGTTTGAAATGGCTGACGTAGGAAAATGTCCTTAAAAGAAATCGTATTGTGCATCCTTCAAAGTAACTCGTAAAATCGATCCTGTATTACTTTACGCACTAATTAATTTTCGAAGGATACTTGGCATGTACGTATTGTAGGATTGTTTGATAATCTAGTAGTTTCAGTAGCTCTTTCAGCTAAATCGATTTTTCTTGCGTACGGGCATTTCAAAATGTCAAAGTACTCGATACAGATTTTTGCAGGTAAATGCATGTTTAAAGGTGTCATTAAAACATCCTGGTACTAATCAGTTACTATACAAACGGATTATAATAAAACTTCTCGACGTAACTTTCCCGATTGCCATGCAGCAGCATATTTAGACCGTGTCGGACCCATCATGTGTCCCTTTCAATATGTCCATAATGTTCTCATTTGTGTACACACGTGAGCAGAACTGGGGCTAGCGAATGAGAAGAGGTAAATGGTAAGATCCCCTGCCCACCCCAACTACTTGTTCTGGAGCCAATAGTGTAAAACTTTTACAATTGTATTTTCTAGAATTGTATTTTTATAGTTTTGACTTTAAAAAGGTTGAAATGAACCATCAGCAATTTCAAAGATGTGGCAATTTGCCAACTGGCAAATTGCCATATCTCTTAAAATGCTAATGATTCGTTTTAGTCAGTTATATTAATAGGTAGAAAATACAATTCTAGAAAATACAATTGTAAAAGTTTATAGCATTGGTTCCTATCGGGATATTTGGGTTGGAGTCTTATCGATTGGCTCTTGTTAGTAAGCATGTACTCTCTTACGAGACTAGCTTTCATACTTCGGTTTATGTCACACACAGTCGATCATACGGATGGGAGGCTATGGTATCCGATTCGGGCTGTTTAAGGACCAAGCATATTAAATTTTGAGTACAATACGTGTCAAATGAATACGAAGTTCCGTCATGACTTTTTCTTTATCCACAATTGAATTTCCAACAAGTCTTGTCTGATGAATATTTCAACAACATCATCAAGGCATGCTTTGGACGAAGGCATGCCTTGATGATGTAGTTCGAATATATTATCAGTGGGGACTTGAGCACTAAAGCTGGAACAAAACAGGTTTACACCCCCTCCCCTAATTGGTCATCTTTGTGATTTTGTATTCTTGAACTCCACAATACACGGCGTAAGCATACAATAATTGTGACATTCAGTTCTCCTTACAATTTGTTTAGTCCTGATGTCTCCCATAACCCTTGTAACCTCTCGGTCAAAGAAATAGCGGCCAATGCTCCAGAGATTCCCTAAAAGATGAGTGCCATGGTGTGTCATGTATTGTCCCCAAATAGCCCGGTATATCAGAGTCGAGCTCTTGTTTCTAAGGTCATGTCTTGAAGAGTCGAGGGATAGCCTTAGTAACAAGAGCGAGACTCTGATACTACATTTTGTACATAAACAAAATTAAACAAAATATTGATTTATCACATACCTATTAATGCAAAACGCGGGATTTCCACCGTTCTGCCTGTACTATAAAAATAAAGTTGTACCACACATGTGGTGATACAAAACACGTTCCATTTCGTTTCCAACATAAACAGAGAAGGAACCCGTCTAAATAAATCACGTCATCGTTGGTTGAATGCACCGGAGTTGATATCGCTCATTTGATCCTCATTTAGATTTGTTTACCTGGGATATTTAAACAAACAGATTCCAGTCAAAAATTTACAAAACAAAAGTAACATTCTGCCTGCTTGTTCCTTGACAAATACTTTCCACAACTGGTCATATAATGATGGAGTATGCTAAACTTACTAGCTATTTAAAAAAGTTTTTGTTGTGTTTTTCTCTGCAGTTTAGTCAATATTTGAAGTTCTATCATCGTGACCGTGATACCGATCGGTATCTACTGGTTTCCACCAACTGAATGCCGTAAAAATTAAAAAGTAAATTAGGATTGGTAGCCCGTCCATTAACAGTGATATCGTCTTGGCTACGAAGGGAAAGCAGCAATTATCAACTAAGAAAGTGTTTTTAGTTCAATTTTCGTGTGGACTGGTTGATACATGGGAGGTGTGTGATAATTACAGACCCGCACATACGTTTGATTGGTTTACAAATTATCGCACGAGATTGCTTTGGCACAGGATATCACTAGAGCCGAAGGCATTTTAATTTCAGATTGCATTTTCAGGCTTATAAAAATGCTTGTCGTTTCGGTTGAAATTGTATGCGACTGCCTTGAACTTTTGCGATCCTCGGATAAACTTATTGATCGTGTACATGTGTTCAATATTCAGAAAAGACTGTGCTCTGAAACAATATGACTGCGGGTTGTTTCAGCTTGAAAACATCCAGTGATTCCGACTTAAAAGCATAAACTCCAAGTGGTTCCATAATTTAATAATTATACTTTTGGGAATTTTTTTTCTATTCTCTTTTCCCAAAAGGAAACGTACAAAGTCCCCCATGAAAGCGTTTTGAAAGCTTTGATGTTCTATAAATATTAACACATACAAATTGTAACCGTGCACGCGCTTGTATTATGCAGTTACAAGAAACATATTTTGTAACAAGGGTCTCTGATACACTTTGTATTCGGGTAAGTACGGACTCAGTACATACTGATGGTAAGATCAATATACATTATCATGACCATGTGCATGTCCTGTAATTTGTATTAGATTCGACGTCGTGTCTACAATCACATCACAACTAGCGCGTCAGGGCGAGTTACGATCCGATTGTAAACACGACCTCGAATCTGATATAAATTACAGGACATGCATATGGTCAGGATAATACATTTATCTAACAATCACATTTTTCAGTTTAAATTTGGTTGAAACAGGTCAAAATTTTGAATTTCAGGAACTATATTTTAATGCGTAATAACAATGCATATATGTGATAGTGCTGTGTTTAACGGAACTTGAATCTGTGTGATGAGGAATCGGAACGGGAGGGCTGATACAAACGCTTTTTTAAGTTTTTTGGTGAAAATTAAGTTGATTGTTTGATGCGGAATCGGAACGGGAGGGCTGATACAAACGCTTTTTTAAGTTTTTTGGGGAAAATTAAGTTGATTGTTAGATACAGATTATTACAACAGTCATGTGATCGGGAACGTAGAATTTTACAGAGTTGACGAGACCAGATCAGCCAGATCAAATAAAAAGTATGACAACCCAGATTAACCGACTATTGTAATAATTAGTTTATTATAAGACGGCGAATTTTTTTTTAAAAATCGAATAAGACACCCGATATTGAAGCAAAAAAAGAAGGTTAGATATTTGTTCTGGGTGTACAGTGCCAAAGTACTCGAGTTTTCATTTCTTGTTTGTAAAGTTGTCTCTTGGAAATCCCCAAACGTCAGTGACGTCAATAACGTCACAAAATGCTCGTTTGACATTGGCATGATACGGATCTTTTAAAAAATGGGACTTTCGTTTTCTGGCGAGCCAGAATTGATGGGCAAACTACCTGGTCCTATTTTACCAGTACAACAGAGCTGATTTACCACAGTAAACAAGCTTGCTTCACTTTGTGATGTTCCCATGTGGATATGGGGTGGATATTCTTGTATTCTTGGTAGTCGTATAACAAAGCAGGAAACACTCTGGTATGCTAGTGTATTTATGGACAATCGGTGTGCCTTTTTGCATTTCTGCAAGGTGGCACGCAGGATCCCTCAGTTTCCAGAGGACTTTACAGGCACGAACGCTCCACGATTCGGGGTGGACTCACACGCCCCTGCAAATTACAATTCTTAGATCCGTGATGCGATTTATAAAACGTTCATCATTGTGATCACTGTAAATAAGCCTTTCGTCCCTTCAGCATTGCAGGTGGTGCCTTGTTGCACTCAGGAGACGATTTGGTTATATTTATTTGATCGACTGAACGAGGCCATCACGTCTGTCCAGAAACGAAGAACAGAAATCGCCCTGCTTTGTTGTTGGCGGAGGGTTCTTGTAATACCTGCGCAGTGTACATTACTGCCAACAGCACTACATTCCTTACCTCTTTAAGTTTGCGCTGTTTTATAAATCATATTCTCTTCGGTGATTTATTGTTTTGTTTTAAGCGTTTTCTATTTTCTAAAAAAGAATTGAAATGATATTGCCGCGTTTTAAAAATCCACGTTATAGAGTATGAACCAAATATAGTCAATATTAGATTTTCGTCCTTTTTGTAGTGTTCAACCTATTACCAAAGATGGCCGCTGACCGATTACTGTTTATTTGAGCTCACAATCGGGCGATTCCGATTGTAATACCGAGCACTACAAGACAAGACGACGCTCGCAAAAACACTACATTAAATTGAACATATTTTATAGTGTTTACAGTCTGTCCACTGCTAGATAAATCGAGACTCGAAAGAACTACTTTAAACTGAACATATTTCACAATGTTAAACCCCGTTGATTCAAGTAAAATTACCAGTCGCGCACACTTGGGCGGTAAACGTGGCTCTTAGAGCCACGTTTACCACCCAAGTGCGCGCAACTGGTAAGTTTTACTGCCGCCGGAGTCAATGGAGTGCAACCTTCACTTTTCCCGTATGAATTGGCGATTGCCGCAAGTACCCTCAGTTGTAAGCTTTTCGTGTCGTTTAACTTGTATTTCCCGTAAAATGGCATTTAGAGAGATTAAGAATACACATTGTGGTGGTTTTTCAACTTTATTGAATGATATCATTTTACATTAACAATTGAACAATGGCAGAAGACAATAAAATGCGGTTTATGAATCATCACAAAATGCTTGGCAACAATCGGTTGAACCGATGTTCCAGTAGCCGTTGCCGTTGTCATCCGATTGCCAACAATCGGCCGATTGCGGTGGCCGATTCCGATCATCGGTTGAACACTACTTTTTTGTATTCCTTTCGGTCAGTGGCCATCAGCAAAATTTGGAAAATAATGAAAATGGTAGTCAGCGTTTTCGATTGATCGTGTATGTTGACACTGCACTGGCACTGTGTTGGTCTCAAGAGACATTGGGTATTGCCACATTATTATTTATTTATTTATTTACATAATGGGGTTTAACGACACTTTCGACAGCCGGGGTCAGCTCATGTCGGACAGTTTTACGGGTGGAGGAAGCCGGAGTACCCGGTAAAAACCACCGTGCAGCAGCTAGTAATGTCAGACTCCTGAACGTACCAACTCCGCACGGAGAAAGGTTAGCATTGGTTGAAGGCAAGTGCACCATCGACGTGTAGTATGTCTTAGTACACAGCGCCACCGTGCCCCCACGTGGGCAATCGGCTTTAAGTGCCTTACCCAAGGACGCAACGCAGTTGGCGGGGATCGAACAGTGGACTTTCCAGTTTGAAGTCAAATACCACAACCACTGGGCCACTTCGCCCCCTGCCACATTTTTAAAACGTTAATCGATAATTCCGATAAGAGATCACAGACAACGTATAGGGATTGGCTCGAATACTAAAATATTTAACATTCACCTGGTCATGAACGGTGTGCACACCTTTCGTCCATAAACTGACAATTTGTAAATGTTTCTTTTGTTCATGTTTTATTGGAGACTAGCAGGGTTACGCGACGTTGCTCGGGCTTGGGAGAGTATTAAAATTACCCATAGTAGACCCCTTTGAAGACCTATATCGGTGAGAAAAAATTTGGTCATAACTGTTGGTGCCCCTCTACACCCCCAACCCACCCCGGGATTTTTTTAAACCTCACCATTAGATTCCTGGTAAAAAAATTACTCATAGTTGACTCCTTTGAAGACCTATATCGGTGAGAAACATTTTGGTCATAACTTTTGGTACCCCTCTACACCCCCACCCCCACCCGATACTTTTTTAAACCTCACCATTAGATTCCTGATAAAAACGTCCCCTAGTAGACCCCTTTGAAGACATATATCGGTAAAACAAATTTTGGTCATAACTTTTGGTGCCTCCTACACCCCCATTCCCACCCCACACACTTTTGTAAACCTGACGATGACCTCCGGCATAAAACGTACTCCTAGTAAACCCATTCTGGACACTCGGGGTGGCCCCATATTCATTTCTATAGCGGACAGACAGACAGACAGACAGACAGACAGACAGACAGACGTTCTAAAATATAGTATAGAGAAGAATTATATCGTTCCCTCAGGTACAATGTGTTCTATGTGCCTACTGGCACATAGAACACATTAGAACTCATGAGACGATCTGTATTCGTTCGGAGAAAAAATCTTCCTATGGTATTTAGTAGTGAACGTTCCTCCTGGGATAAGTGTTAGGTCAAGGCATGTCTTTTCAACCGCATTCTCTTAGCAACACAATAAACAGACAGGAACCTGACACTTTCGGGGTAGCCCGATTTCTTAGCAACAATCTTATTGCTTTGAAATTCAATACCATGGAAATTAAAATTCAAGTCGCAAAACAACGCAATTCTCGTGCCAAGAAGTATAATTACGAATAAAATGAATACTTCTCTCGATTTGATTGATATTCCAGAAATTTTCCATTTTACGATCCACCGTTTTAGTTGCTTCAAGTATTCGCTCGCTCATCGAATATTCGATAGAGATTTATTATCGAATTGTAAACACAATAAACAATGTTGAGCTCGTAATATGTAAGTAGGTTTCGCAGATCGTGTTTTAATGCATTCAGTCCCCAATTGTTTTGGGGAAAATGAAACGTTACTAATCTATTCGAAAATAGTATAATGGATAACAAAAGCAGCGCTTTAATTCTGTCAACACCAGGTGATTGAAAAATAGTGCACAAAAATTTATTACGATGCTAATGGAGTTCAGCTGGTCAACGCAGATACTCACGGAAAGTGTTCTTGGAAAGTTTGTGGTAATTTCTGCACAGGAATGTATCTTATGCGGTGACATCCCGTTTGTCCCACTTTTTTCATTCAAGTAGGGAAATAAAGTGGGACGATTGGGAACTGCTGATTAATTCTCTATCGGTTTGATCAAAGGTCATCACTAAAAGTTCATTTCACTTTAGTAAGTCAGGATACTGAATAGATCGCTTAACGATTTAGCAATAACCAACCGGAGCATATATGATACACAATATTTACATTGAAAAGTGGTTAATCAATAATAAAATTCGCACAAAAATACAAAAGTACAAAAACCGAAGAAACTGTAAACAAAGTTCCCTTTGCGTGCATAAAGGTGCCATCGGCAATATTAACTCACTTCACTCTGATGTCAAAATATCCAAATTTCAAGTAGCCATTTTTCCCATAATGCAACTGGGAATTTAACCTATTAAATCTTGTTTGACAGAGCTCAATGAGCTCTGTCAAACAAGATTGAATTGGTTAAATTTCTAGTTGCATTATGGGAAAAATTTGCACCTTGATCTTTAGATATTTTAACATCAGTGTGCAGGGGGTTAAAGCATTGCAGGTGGCATCTTGATGCACTCAGGGGGCTAAATACAGATATAATGCAGTCAACATTTCTCTCCTTTATCCTTTCCATCTGTGGGGTGGGGGGGGATCATCTGCTTCAAGATGAATCTAACGAAACCACACCGTTACGGTGGTTTGGAAGCAGTCCTGTGTGACATGTCTGTTATTTATTTATTTATTTATTTATTTATTTATTTATTTATTTATTTATTTATTTATTTATTTATTTATTTATTTATTGCGTTTAACACCACTTTCGACAGCCAGGGGCAACTCGTGTCGGACAGTTTTACGGGTGGAGGAAGCCGGAGTACCCGGAGAGAACCACCGAGCAACTGTCAGAATCATCAACGTACTAACTCCACACATGTAGGGTTAGAATTGACTGACGACAAGTGCACAATCAACGTTTAGTACGCCTTATTACACCACGGGGGCAATCGGCAGTAAGTGCCCAATGACGCAATGGTATGTCTGTTAATGTCATACTATTTATAAGATAGCTGCACGACAATCACGTTAAAGTTAAAAGGACAGACCTGAAGATTTATGAAGTACGTATGTTTATTGGAATTTATAATCTAAAACGCCAACAATATGATAGCTACCTAATTGAATCACGATAGTTTCCAAATTATGAAAGCAAGTATAACATGATGTCTTGAGCAAAGTGGGAGAACCGGGCAGAGCAATCATTAGGTGTTAAATTCCGAAAGTGGGACAAACGGGAATAAACCAATTTATACAGTAATATTAAGTACCTTACTGACCAGCTTCCAGTCACTTGGTAATTTTCTTAACGGCACTTTTAAAAGTCAGAGTCAATTAGTGCCGGACAGTTTAAATAATGGAGGAAATACCCCGCGAGTATAAATGGGCAGCGGCGCGTAATTGTCTGACTCTCCAATTTACTAGCACCACTTAATCGAGGTTAATGTGGGTTGAAGGCATGTGAACAATGGACGTGCAGTACAGTTTAGCATACTGTCCCATCGTGCTCCAATTTGAGCAACTGGAATTAAGTGTCTTGCCTAAGGATACAACATGGATGACGCGGCCAGGGTCGAAATTATAACCTTTCGATCTGAAGTCTAATGCTCGAGACAATGATCCACCGCTAGCTGCTATACAGGGATGTATTGATGGATATAACGAGTACAATATTCACAGGAAACAATTGGGCCGCGCCTCAGGCCTGCTTTGAATTTGAGTTGAAGCGGGCACAGCTAGGAAGATTAAATTATCGACTGGAACGAAATGTTGCATCCAGTTCAAAGCATAAATGTAACTGCGTCTATTTTACTAGGGGTCATTGTAATAAAATGCCAGACTTGAGGCATGTCTATTCTCGCACTCATAAAATATCACCACTGTGATACATCTAATAATTTCAACGTCGCACTTCAGGCCTACCTGGGCTTAAAGCCCAGGTAGGCCTGGAGTGTGGCATAGAAATTTTTAGGAATATCCTTCTGCTAATACTGTAGGAGCGCGAGATAAAATATACCCGAATTGCCAACAAGAGGAGACAAGACGTCGAAGGTGATACCTTACCACAGATATGAAGCATTGCAAATGGTTAAGCGGAATTAGAAAACATTTCATCCTATAGCCTTGCAGGGTTGAATGATTAAATTATCACTGAACCTTCTGATAAATACACAATGAAATTTTCCAGTTGCTTGTAACCAGTGTCCTATCCTCAGATCACCATTGATGAACTTATGGTAGAGAAGGTTAAAATGGTGGTAACAGAGGCAATGTAGAGTTGGTCTCTCATTTGCACACACAAGCATGTTTATGGCTGGTCTCCTTATCAAGTTTGATATTCTCTGCGCCGTTCACTTCAATATATATGCAGTGTACTGCATTGACGATTCAAGTGACATGAGCGGTACAATTGTCGAGTTGAAACGACTTATCGATGGCTTTCAAAAAGTACTTGACAAGGAATGTATACTCGCTTCATATAGATTTTAAACCTGGTGGGTGTTCAAGACCGTACTCGCAGAGAAGGCGGATGGAGTGTGTCGGGATTCTATGTTGAGAAGCTCATTGAGAATTTCCTCTGACTCAATCATCTGAGAACTTGAAGGCACAAGAGTCACACGAACTACATAAAAAGGTAAATACCAACCCGCGTTGCAGTGGAAAATTCTTCTTTTAATGGGAATAAATTCTGAAAAAAAGGCTTTTCAAGTTTAGTTGAGGACTTCAATAAAGTTTTAACCCTTTACCTAACGTGAAAAGCAGACAACACTTGCAAAAGAAATTCTTGAATAACTAATTTTTTTCATTTTTTGTCTCAAAAACATAGGTTATGACCCCTCGTTGGAACGAGCTCGACGAGCTCGTTCCAACGAGGGGTCATAACCTATGTTTTTGAGACAAAAAATGAAAAAAATAGTGAAAATTAATTGGCGATTTTTGAGAATAGCGCTGGCCGGTTTTGGCCGTTACGTTGGGTAAAGGGTTAAACGAAAACAGCAATGGGTCATCGATATGTCACGCGGAGTCAGCAACTCGGCGCTGTTTGCAACATCTTGTCGGCTCATTTCCTCAGTCATACGGAAGTATAGTGGCTCATTGGTTAGAGAATTGGACTGCAAACCGAAAGGTGGACGGTTCGATCTTGACGCGCTTCATCTGCGTTGTGGTCATGGGCAAGACGCGTAATCCGGATTGCCCACTTGGGGTACGATGACGTTGTGTACTGAGCGAACTGCACGTCGGCGGTGCACTGCACTTTCCTCCAACCAATATTAACTCTTGTATCTGGTAAGTTGGAGGGCCGGACAGTTGCTGGGTGGTTCTACCCGGGTACTCCAACTTCATCCATCCGTAAAACTGTCGAACAGAATACGTCACAAGGTTTTGAGCAGTCGTTAATAAACAATAAACTTCGTCCCACATTAAGCCCAGCTATATAGGAAATATCTATGGACCTGAAAGTCTTATTTTTACGAGCGCTTGCGCGAGTGAAAAATAATATTTTCAGGTCTACACAAGTCTATCGCCGAGAGATGGTGCTAATAGCTAACCTACTTACGTACATTATGGGCGTTATAGAGGCACAACACAGATGTGTATGTCAACAAACCAACTTGGCCTTCTCACGTTAACCCTTTACCCAACGTAACGGCCAAAACCGGCTAGCGGTATTCACAAAATTCGTCAATTAATTTTCATTATTTTTCTTTCATTTTTTGTCTCAAAAACATAGGTTATGACCCCTTTTTGGAACGAGCTCATCGAGCTCGTTCCAGAGAGGGTCATAACCTATGTTTTTGAGACACAAAATCAAAAAAGTTCTCATTTAAGAAATTTGTTTGCAAGTGTCGTCTGCTTTTTATGTTAAGTAAAGGGTTAAAACATATCACCTTACATGATCAATCTACTTCCCACAATAATTGTACCCGTAGACGGATGCACTTGGTATACTCGCCAATTGCCTGTACTTAAAGGTATGTATTTTAGTTTCTTGCCCAGCACTTAATTAAGCATTTTAATCGTCTTGGAATCTTACGATGAATAATTATTTGGAAACGAAGCTAGAAGCCAACCACTGTTCTCTGTTCCACGTGACTGCTAGAACATCATATATCAACTTGTCTACTCAATAGAGTGTCAAATCAATCAACTCGATAATCGCCCCCCCCCCCCCCCCCAACCTCATCAATGACGTTTGGGAACGTGAAAGCTGTTATACCATGACAACAGCTTTCAAAACATCAAACGAAAACCTAGTACAAGAACTTCTAACACGATATTAACTTTACAATCTCGAGACTTATTTTTGTCAATATTTATTTATTTATTGCGGTTTAAGGTCATATACTTATGCACAATGGCTAATCGTGACCGTATTTTTTTGTCAATAATAGCTAAAAATGTACCAGCGGCCCCGGGCACCGAGAGAATTTTGTTTGATTTTTCGAACTGAATGAACGCGGCTTCCTTGCATCTGAGCGATCCATGGCAATCCACATGAAGGACATTTCGATGGCATTTTTGTATCAACTTCATCGATCATTCAGTAAAAATGGTTCTGGCGGGGAGGGGGGCATAGGGAAGACCATATTTCGGCCCAAAGGAGAAAAATCGATTTTTGAAATTGAAGGAACGCTGTTTCCCTTCATCTGAGCGATCGATGACAGACAATGCTGCTGGCATATCGAAATGTCCTCTATGTGGAGTGTCAATGAATCACATTCACCCAGAATGTAAAGCCTATACGATGCGGTACCTACACTTCAGAATAAAGACCATGTATGGCCCGCCAGCACTCTGTCAGTTAAGAAGGATATTATCCCATGACCTAAAACATCAGAAGATGTTCGTCTTAAAAGTACAATCTGAACCCCAATAGATGAATGACAATCAGATTTTAATGTGAAAGCTCTATCGTATATGCATAAAAGAAAGCGTGCATTTAAAAAAATATACTTCAAATTTTATATGCAATACTTGATGGTTGGGGGTGGCGGCCCTCATATTGGTCCACTCCATATCTATGTCACTTCTGACTGCACAATGTGTTGTTTACATCAGGTGGCGGAAGGGAAATAATATTGCATTAGTCTCTATGGCATTGCCTGTGCCATGTGATCAAAACTGAAATCATGTTGGCTCACTTGCCGTGTAGTATTCGTAGTACCATCATTACACCCGTGCACAACGATAATAGTGATTTAACCGCTTCTAAATATTGCTTTGTCCTCTGGACCTCTAAGTTTCATTTGATTTGATTTGATTGTGTATTTTTCAAGATTTGTACGCAAAAAAAGGACCGAGGTAGCTTTGTTTAACCCTTCAAACAACCTACCGCCAAAACTGGACAGCGCTATTTATAAAAATCACCATTCATTTTTCATTATTTTTCATTTTTTGTCTCAAAAACATAGTTTGTAAGGGTAGTCTGCCGTTCGTGTTAGGAGCAGGTTTAACCCTTTACCCAACGCAGACGATATCAAAATTTATTATTTTAAATATCATGTTTTCAAATGTTTCAAAAAATTTCGACAAAATCATATCATGTGAAACCCTCAATCGAACGAGCTCGACGATCTCGTTCCAACGAGGGGTCACATGATATGGTTTTGTTGAAATTTTTTGAAAAATAATATTTTTTCAACTGCTGAATTTGTATATTACGCGGGCGGATGCGGCCGATTCGTTGGGTAAAGGGTTAAAATCTACCAGACTGTTGGACAAAAACGTATACACATATAGATTCATTCTTAATAAAAATCAAAACAAACATGATGTGCTGGCCCTTTTGATAATCTGACGATCCATATATTGTCAGTGCTTTATTTAAAAGAGAATACAAGATGTGAATTTCGGCGTGAGACTGAGCCAGCTTTTAAAAAATGTCGCCTCGAATATTGCGACATAATACATGCCTTATTCACACATGACATTCCAACAGCCACGACGGCAAGCGCTCTCAGAACAATTTTCAAAAACATCAGTTTGACTAAAACAATACTTCATTATTACAACAAATGAGGATGAAAAATGAATGTCAAATTTAAATGACGACATACCGTTTTTAGTATTGTAAGAAGTTTTCAACTCTTCGGGACGAGGGTTTGTGGGTTGCCGAGTGGTGCGCGATATAAATATAGATTTGCTAGGCAGTTGGTGCCGACTGAAACTCTCTGGGTATGGATCGAATCCCCGTTATTCCCCTGGCAATCTAATCCGAGTTCCTTCTTGCTTGTACGGAACTCGAGGAATTTGAAAAATGGAGACGGTCTCGTGTATTACCAGTGAGTTGTAGCATTAGAATTAAGTCTTGCAACCTCCTGATGCCTTGTAAAATGCTGAAATAAAACCCCAAAGAGGTTAGTGTTCTGAATGTGCTCATATCGTCCATCTATTTCAAATCATAAAGAATCTCTGAGATTCTTGTAAAATGCTCGAGATTCTTAAACGCGGATCTTTTCTGAAAGGAAAAGGAGACGCATATCAGCCAAGCTAACAGCAGAGAAGATAACGAAGAAGCCGACGAAGTGGTCAGAAAGAATTGTGTGGATTATATCGGAATTTGACTGCTATCTCGGTTTGATTTACTTATCCAGTGGTCTATTTAAAAATGCCAAACAATAATCAAAGTTAAGAAGAATACACCTTTCGGGCATTTTGTTTTATATTTTTCACACAAAATACTGACGAAGTTATCAGTGTGACAAATCTCATTAAAATGCGAGTTGTGTGCGACTTACGTCAAAACGATGGCATTTCCAACAAAACATAGCGATTCAAACGAAGCTTTGAATCTCAAATTTATGTCGACATCTGATGTTATCGATCACCAACTCTCCCCTTCAAACCTCATTTACCACCACTACAAAAAAAATCAACGCCTATGACACATCGTCGCCTGGGTGTTAGAATGCCCTATGTCCCCATGGGGGACATAGGGCATTCTAGCACTCAGGCGACGATATTCCAAGACATGAGCACTTATAAGTCGTATATGAATACTCTCAAACAGTCGCTAAGGAACTTTGATTATCAAACATTAGTATTTGAGGATAAAGAAGTCTACATTTTCTTGATCGCAGTAATGGTTTAGAGTATCTAATTTACAGATAAACATGTCATACTCCTGAACTTCTTGAATTCTCTCTCCATATTATTGGTTCCATTAGTCTAGCAACAAGATGAATGAGGGTACGTGCAATTTCCTAACAATTGCAACAGCGATCGGTATAATGGTCCATTCTATTATTGTCTACTTCGTATTATAGTTCTGTCAAACCCAACATGGAACTTTTGTTTTTTATTGATTTTGCAAAGACCTTTTTTATTACAAAGTCATATAACAATATGTCAACTATTGTGAATAAACACACGCTCTGAATTATCGGTGGGATACCTGTAAATGAATGATGCACTATTCCGGACGTATTATTGTGTGGGCGACCAGGAAGATAAACACTGTGCAAAACTTGAGACATAAGCCTGGCCATTGATGCAATGTTTGCCGTTATATATACACTGACTACACCAGCCCCGTGTATATGAAGGCCATTCGATAAATAAAAATCTAACAAGTATTGGATCGACGAAGGCATGAGGTGACAGGTTCATGTTCCCACTCCCTTCACACGCCCAGCTTTAACCAAGAATGCGCATCTGTTTTATGCCACGATTGTTGCGTGTCTTTGACCATTACGCGATACAATAGAGCCACGGAGAAATGTCTAGATAAATCGCACGTGGAATCCGGTCTACGGGTAAGCACTTCATGTACAGACGCATTCAACTGGGTGATGAGGTGAATGAAATACAAAACACTTTTACACAAGAAAGTAAACAGACCACTGAAGGTGATATTTCTATTTTCAAATCTTAACTTCATTTATTGAATTCTTAACCCTTTGAACCCGAGAGACCGCTTTCCCGCCCAGGAATATGTTATGTCATAATTCTATTAAGTAGCATGGCTGCTACGTGAATGTGTGGGATGGACCAATCAATATTTTCAACGTGTAGCCCCAAGGCTGCACGTTGAAAATATTAATTGCTCTTCCCCCAGATAATAAATATGGACTCTTCCAAATGCTGCCGTTGGACTGACCTGGAAGATACTATCCGAGTTCAAAGGATTAATTCAAGCTCAAGCGTGATAGAGGATATCTAGTGTTTTTGAGTGGATATCGAAAATTTTCTCATGAGTGACCGAGACAAATGTTTATTTTTCGCGAGGACTTGCGCGAGCGAAAATAACCATTTCTCTCGGTCACGAGCTAGATAATTTTCGGTATCCACCTGAAAATACTAGATTTTCTTTCGATTATACGTTTTTTTCATAAAATCTCATCTTTCCTATCGATAATTCCAGTCGTTTTAACCTGGAATTGATGCACGAAAGTAACACCTGATGCGCATTGGTACGCGGAAGTGATTTGAACGATACTCAGAACAGGTAGCGTCTTGCAATCTGATTCAGCTGGCGGGTTCCATGCATCAATTCAAGGTGAATACGTGTTCATTTATTGCTGAAAATGATCGGTATCCACTCAAAAACACTAAATGTTCTTTTCATTATACGTTTTTAGAACAAATTGATCATTTCCAGTTATAACTGGACTCGTATTCACCTTGAAGGGATGCTTTGAAGGCCACCAATTTGATTGATATCGTGAAAGTGAAAATTTCTATACCTTCACAGAAAGGGGGGGGGGTGTACGATTTCTATCTTTCCGCAATTTTTTCGATAATCTATCGTATAGCGTATAATAATAATGCAAGGCACATCACAGGAAGAGGATGGAGGACAGAAAATCAGAGTTTTTCCTATAGTTTACGTGTGCCTTCAACGCCCGTGAACCACCTACAAAAGTCCAACTCGGATCTTTGATTTCTATCCTCCGTACCTCACGCTCATTGTATCCTGACGGGCTCATTTTACTTTTCGACTTCACGATTGACATTTGGACGTGCAGTACAGCCGCCGTGGATTGATCACTTTCCACAGATGGGCAATATTTCCACGGACGCAATAATATTAGACTCCAAATAATAAGTATCAATAAGCCAGTGCTTCATTATTTAACATTTGCTGCTGATGATTTTTATCACCTAGGGTCAATACTCTAAAACGTTTACAATTGTATTTTCTAGAATTGTATTTTCTAGTTATGACTTTAAAAGGGTTAAAATGAACCATTAGCATTTTCAAAGATCTGGCAATTTGCCAGTTGGCAAATTGCCTTATCTTTTAAAATGCTAATGATGCATTGTAGTCAGTTATCTTAGTAGGTAGAAAATACAATTCTAGAAAATACAATTGTAAAAGCGGATGGAATGTGAATTTCTGAAAGATAGAGTGTACAAGAGATAAAAAATCCGAAAACCAGTTGCTTAGAGTTCTCCAAAACCCATTCGTCTGGCTCAGCAGTTGAGCCACGACCATGCGATTTGCCTACAATAAGTCACACGATAACTCTTTCATGGATGATTTCCAAAATCTGTTCCAGGGAGCTAAACCTGTGGGGGTCGTTTATTTCTAGGGGAGTTCAGTGTGTGACCATGGCTGAAGGACTCATTTTTTTCCACCGCCGCCACTCGAGACAGTAGCGGACTATAGACTAACGTGAAGACATTGATAATAAGATAGCTCAGTGTTATGGTACAAAGAGGGGGTGCTATACTCCAAAAATACCCGTCCGGTGGGAATGTCAGCCTGATATTAACCATGTCTCGTAAGAAAAACTATAAAAAATAATAAGTGTCACTGAGTTGGGCGAACAGCAGTAGACAATGGCCATCACATTATGAGTATATACACATTTAACACCCTTTTCCTGCTTCTGGGTTCGGAGAGTGGAATCCGCTTACAACTATTACAACTATCCCACATTTGACATACAGTACAGCCGCCGTTGACAAGTCACTTTCCAAGTGTGCAATATTTCCACCGACTCAGTAATATTAGACACCGAACACTAATTAGAGGAATAATCATCAAAAATTTAATTAATGAAGCACCGGGTACAACCCGGTGCTTCATTACTTAAAAAGAATGAATGAATGAAGTTTCAGCGCGCCGAAGGCGCACAGGGACGTTGTGGGATTTGAGATCCCTTGCGACCCGAATAACATTATTTGCTTATGGATCCACGAGAGTTGGAAGCGAGGGCCAATAATCTTATTTGGTTCGAGTGTGCTCACTGACAGAAGGGTACTGGGGTCAGATCCCCTAGAACATCGAACTGGAAGGGGACCAAGAATTGTGCATAGCTACAATTCAGCTCTGTGTTTTATCTAGACACGTGTGCATATTTATAGTAATACATGAACCGCTGTTTGGTGGTTGTTTTAGAAAAAAAGAAGAAGAAACCCAAACAGTCGCTGGTTTGGGAGTAGCCTCAGCATTTTGTCCATATCGGTCACAAAAAGGAGAACAATCCAATATGTGGAGTCTTCCATCAGCCTATAGGGGAGAGTGGATGCTGAGCATTTGCCATCTGGTCTGCTTTCGTGGGGAACAGATGACGGGGTGATAAAAAAAACAACAATAACAACAAAACATCAACAAAAAAACCCAAACCGCCCCCCCCCCAAAAAAAAAAAACACACACACACACCTACACTCAAAAGCCCTTAAAAGGGCTGTTATATCTTAATTCATATGTTTATTTATTTAAAATGTACACTGGACCCAGCCAGGCAAGCAAGCGTGTTTCAATCCTTGCTTGATGTTTGGTTTCACTGTGAATGTTTAACAAAAATCAAATCCCTTCTCTACTTCGTCTGGTTCAAGAAAATTTGAAAGTGTTCAGTTAGGAAAGTTATTGGGAGAGTGAGACAGAAATCAGCTATTGTATATTGTGACTGTTGAGTGACTGTTGTTATTGATGGGGCGAGGGTGGGTTTCTTTGTAGCTAACTGCCCACACGCAGAGTTGAGGGCAGTCCTCAAAGACTCAATCCTAAAGTTCTTAATGAGTAGCGAGGCAATCCTCGCTGACTCCACTCCTCCATACATGTATCTTTATTAGAGAGTGATAGAAATTCGCTACTGCATATTGTGACTGTTGTGCGATTGTTGCTCTTGATAGGATGAGTGGTTGGTTTCTTCGCGGCCAACTCCCTACATGCAGAGATGCGAGGCAGTCATCAGAGACTCAATCCTAAAGTTCCCGATGAGTAGCTAGGCAATCCTTACTGGCTCCACCCATTTAATTCTATTTTGTAATTTTATTTTTCTGTGACTTATTTTGTTTTTCTGTTAAGGGTTCGATCCAGCAGCTCGTCCAGCTCTACCATTAATTCGCTATCTTGGAGTCTGTTGAGGGTTTTATTTTGTAGGTCTTTTAATCGCGTTTCAATAGTTTCTATTTTTGCTAGCTCATGAAGTTCCTTTATTGGTGCCCACATGGGTTTGCACACTCAAGGCGTCATTTTGAACTCCCTGCAGCTTCTGAATGTTGGTTTTGCTCAGGTCACTTGTTATTATGGCACCATATTCTAATACAGGACGCAAAAATGATTTGTAAAGCTTGCGAAACACGTCTTTGTTTGCTCCCCAATTTGTACCTCTCATGATCTTCAGAAAATTGATACGTTTAGTAGCTCTAACAGTAATGGTGTTTACGTTTAAATAGAGGCTGCTATCCAGTATAAATCCAAACCAAACAATTTGGCCTCGTTGCTTCCTTCTAATTTGTGATCGTATAACTGCTGATCAATACTGGGTACTTTTTTTTGTTTGCTTTTTAAAAAACGTAACTGTTTGAGTTTTGGCGGCATTGAGCTTTATGCGCCATAAGGCGCACCAGCTCTCAAGATCGCGAATGGTATCCTGCAGGCGACTTATAATTATGTTTCAGGACTTATTGGCCGTCCACATGCCTTTATCGTCTGAGAAATCCGATAGGTCAACACAGTTTTTTCCTACCTTTTTTGTCATTCACATATGTTATGAAACGAAACGGGCTTAGGACCGATCCCTGTGGTGTGCCCTCTTCGAGTATTACTTCCTCTTGACACCTCGTGGTTAACCCTTGCCTTGATTCTTCGGTCAGTTAGAAATGATTATATGATCCTCAGAATTTTAGTGGGTTATCCCATTTTCGCTAGTTTATATCTCATGCCATTGCACAAAACCGAATCGAACGTTTTTATCAACGTCCACGAAAAGCACTGTTCATTTTTTCGTTTTGACTAAACGCTGTTTTCATATAATCGAACAGTCTGTATACGTGATCGATTCCCCCATTCTGACTCCTGTACGTTCTTTGCCATTTGTTAAAAAAGTTGATTGATTCGAGATAGCTGCGGAGTCTCATGGTGAGAATCCGCTCAAAAATATTTTCCAAAACATCTAAGCAAGCTAACTGGGCGGCAGTTAGAAGGGTTGGTAAGGTAATTGTCGGGTTTAAGTATCATGATACCTGTGGCCGCTTTCCAGCATTTTGGGAAGTACCCACAGGCGCGACAGCAGTTTAGGAGTTGGGTAAGTCTTTAATAAGATGATATTGGGACACTGTTTCAGTATTTTGAAAGAGACTTCGTCTTCTCCAGGGGACGAAGAAGACTTGCATTTTCTGATTATACTCTCGACCTCTTCTACGCTTATTGGTTCGGTTAATTCATGATCGTCCCCATCTTCAGACCTTTGGTCGAATTTGGGTTCGTTAAAAATTGTGTTGTTGGCTTGGCAAAATTTATTTAATTTCATTTTGAAATCGTTGTCAAATCTGTTCCCTTCTTGTGGACGATGAGCTTTCTTTAGAAGTTCGACAAAAACGCTGGCGTTTGCCTTGTCGTCCAGGGCCATAGTTCCGTCGCAAGCTTTCAGTGTATTATTATTGGCACTTTTGCTCTTTTGACCAGCAAGAGTCTTAAATGTATCACAGAACCTCTTAGGTTCTCTCAACCCATTGAGGTTTTCTGTTGCTTTTCCCATCCCACGCGATTGTCGTTAGCTATGGCCTTTTTGACTTCTCCTTGTAGGCGATTATACGCAGTTTTAGGTTCTGGGTTTTTTTTATTTGATCATTCTCCGATTGGTAAGCCCGGGAGGCGTTTCTTTTTTTGTTTAATTATTTGATTTGTTGTTTGGGTTATTCTGTTTATCCGCGGCTTTACTGTTTACTTGGGGCAGATTTCATCTAGTGTACAGTTGATATAACCTCATTATAGTGGGCGCAGGCTTTTTCTAGTTCATGAGCATTTAAGGGGTCATTTGCATTTATTTTTACTTCGATAATGCTTCTGAAGAGGTTCCAGTCAATTTTTGATAGGTTCCTCCCGTTCGTGGAAGGATGCCCTTGTGGGACCAGTATTACATTTCAAAATTGCACGAACTGGCAGGTGATCACTGCCTAGATCATCGTCCCCTACAAATGTCTTGCATTAGGCTGGTTAGTGATTTGCTGGTGATAATCAGGTCTAGGATATCTGATTGATGGAGTGGGTTGTTGCTTGCGTATGTTACGTCTTGATCGTTATTTGCCATGAATAGGTCGAGTTTTTCAATAATGCTGAAAAAGGCGTCACCATTAGGCTCAGTCTTACGGAAACCAAATACCTGGTGTTTGAAATTGAAATCACCAAAGACTATGCACTGCTTATATTTTTTGGTAAAAAATTCAAATACTTTACTGTCTACTGTTGCTTGCGGTTTGTTATAATATGAGATGACGGCAACGGGTTTGTGATCAAGTTCAATTTCAGATGCAATCACTTCAGCATTGAGGTGGACGTATGGTATTGTTTTGTATTTAATCTCCTGCCTTATTAGCAGGGCAACACCGCCACCTTTTTGGACGGGACGATCGCTTCTTATAATATCAAACCCACTTAACGAAAATTTTTTGCTTCGTTTTAGTCATGTTTCTCAAATTCCAATTATGTCCGAATTTTTTAAATAATGTGACATTTGCGAGTTTTTCTAATTAACGCTTCGAGCGTTCCAGGACTATTTTAATGTATCCATGAATGGATTATAAATAGCTGTACTAGGTTTATTTACTAATTGTAGTATTGTTACCTAATTATATTTTGTTAAGGGCCACTTCTAATAGCGTGTGAGATATTTGAGTTTTATACAACTTAGAAGCTGTTTTCCTGATCTCTTTGCATATGTCCGAAAGATTGGTGTCCGTGTGTTTTTTCATTATGCTGAAAATAGAGCCAACCATTAGGGTGCACGTGGAATAAGGTGAGGACGAGTTCTCGGTACTACTTACATTTAGGGCTTTAAGCTGGATGTTTGTTTAAACACTTTTGAAGCGACTACACCCCCGGGAGTTGGTGGATTGTTGCCCCCGCAATTGGGGCATTTCAGAGTTATGGCATTGCACGCCTTCGCGATGTGTTTGTCGCCGCATTTCATACATCGTTGCCTCCCGTTGCAATTGTGTGACAGGTGCCCAAATTTCGGACAGTCAATGGGTTTGGGAAGTACACGATATTCCTCTGTTTTGAAATTTTTGCTGTTGATGTTTACCTCTTTGCTTATTAAATTCAATTTCGTTATTCTATCAGGGCATTTAACTTTAATCTTCCAAGTTGGGTTGCACGTGGCTTTGGAGAGTAATCTCTCCCACGAGCATCTTGGAAGGGCTTTTTCAATCGCATTTTTTTCCGTTTTCGGATGAACTCGCGTAATTACGACACAGGGTTTGGTTGCGGATGCTCTGTGTTTGTGCCTTGTTGTGTTTAGTGATAATTTTAGGGGGTGTTCCTGTCTACGAGTTTTACCCGTAGTAAATGTCTGCTCTATCACACCTGTATAAATAAGGCATTAAGACGCCCCTCAAAAAGGTTACTATATTTCCAACAACCAATTTCTTCTAGTGACCTTTCTGTAAATCTGTACGCTAGATAAAGGCAAAATGATTCCGATACATATGCCGGTGTTAGTGTCAATGATGCCTTGAACTTTCTGGAACAATGAAGTTTCTTTCATGAGACTGTTTATGTAATACGATGATACTTTGTGATGTAAGGCACTGTAAAGCATCACTCCAGTTCAGGTTTGTTTGTTTGTTTATTGGGGATTAACGGCATTCCAACATCCATTATCACATCGTATCGCATAGTTTTACATGTGGGAGAAGCCAAAATACACGGGAAGAACCACCGGGCAGTGGCGAGCAACTGTCAGACTCTCCAATTTACAAACTCTGCATAAGCAGAGCTGAAACTGAGAAAATCATTCACGTGCAGTATACCGTGGCACACAGCGCCCCCAGTGTCAGGTCCAAGGATACAACGCAGTTTACGCTGGTCGCGACTTAACCCTTTACCCAACGCAGACGATATCAAAATTTATTACTTTAAATATAATTTTTTTAAATTTTTCAAAAAATTTCAACAAAACCATGTCATGTGACCCCTCGTTGGAACGAGCTCCACGATGGGTCACATTATATAGTTTTGTTGAAATTTTTTGAAAAATAATATTTTTTCAGCTGCTGAATTTGCATATTACGCGGGCGGATGCAGGCGATTCGTTATGTAAACGGTTACCCGTGGCCCTTTCGGTTGGATTACCATTACACTGGCCACAGAGCCACCAGGCTCCCAAACCAGTTTATCGTCATAGTTTAATTACAGAATGTTTTATTATCATAACAATCTAAATCGTGGTTCTGAGAGAGTTAACAAAATAAATTAATACAATAGCGATCAATAAACAAATATCGAGTAAATGTATCTGTCTATGATCTAGTACAGTACATGCAAACGAAGAAATGGTCGCACTATTTAGCCAAGAGAAATTTATATTCATTATATGAAAGGCTGTGAATTATCGCAAATTATCAAATATGGATATCCATGGACTTGATGGATATCGAGAAATATTCCTCAGTAGCTTCCTAAATGACGTCACGCTACGCCGCATTCCGTCGCCTTGAATGAACGATCACCTGATCTTTGTTATTGTTTTGAAACGTACGCATTTGGGGGTCAAATTGGGCTGAATATTCTGCAATAAAATGTCTCGTAGCATATAATGAAAAAGAAAATCTACTCTATTTTAGTCAGTATCTGGAATTATCTCATGAGTGTGGTCCTGAAAGTTTTATTTTTCACGAGCGCTTTCAGGTCCGCACGATGAATTTTTTCAATAGCTTCCTAAATGACGTTACGCTTCGGCGGATGACGTCGCCTTGAAAGTCGTATTGAAGGAACGATCAGCAGCTTTTTCTTATTGTCTTGAAACTGATATTGCGCAGTAAAATATCACGTAGCATATAATAGAAAGAAAATCTACGCTGTTTTAATGAATATCGGTAATTATCTCATTCGTGTGGACCTGAAAGTATTATTTTTCACCTCTATTTCCTGAACATATATAAGAAAGATCCTGCAACCGGTGTTTGCAGATTCTTTTTTCAGATATGTCGGCTCACTGTAGTGTGAAAAACAGTAGATCCTCATGAGTTAGCAAGAATTCGTCAGCATATTGGGTTGATGCTAAGAAACTGCATGTGGACTCCTAATTTGTTTCCTGAATATGGACCCATAATTATTTTCGTTTGTATAAATTAATCCGCATCAAACTCTATCAAGAAATTTGGTGGATAGTTTGCGTTAAAATTTATTTATTTATTTATTTATTTACTGGTGTGTTGAGGTCTCATGTTTCTGCACAATGGCTAATCATGACTGTGACAGTTTTACGGGTGGGGAAAGCTGGAGTACCCTGAGAGAACCACTGAGCAACGGCGAGCAACTGTCAGCTCCCCACATACTAACTCCACACAAGCAGGATTAGCATTGGTTGAAGACAGGTGCACCATCGACGTGCAGTACGTCTTAATACACAACGCCACCCTGCCGCCGCATGGACAATGGGGTGAAGTGTCTGCTCCAAGGACACAATGCGGTTGCCGCAGGTGGGATTCGAACCGAGGACCTCCCGGCCCGCAGCCTGCACCTCAATCAACTGAGCCACCGCGCCCCTCGCGTTAAAATGATCGGGGGTTATCAAAATGATAAAAGAGGCAAAGAGTGGATTGGTGGTCCACGAAATGTTGTCGATGAGTACTCTTTGAACACCTTCAAATAATGTGACACTACTTGATATGCGTACAATATAAATAAATGCCTACGAATGAGCTTTTCAGAATCGAGGGTGGTATGTTCATACTTGGCATGAACCATAAGTTAATTCACTCCTTCCTCACTCAAGTGGATCTGAAATGTCTTCATTTCTGTTCATATCATTCATATTGCACATAGCAAGCCGATGTTGCTTTCAATATCTACCCAGCAATCGATATTCGTATTTTATTATTTATCAATTATTGACCCCTAAACATAGTTTATGACTCGTTACTAGGACGATACTACACTATAGCGATCTCAAAAGTAGTCATTTTTCGACTTGATCGCCATCCTATCGCGATTCACATACACCAGGGGGTTTAGACTTCATAAATAAAATATTGCGAAATCAAGATAAAATGAACGTAAATGCATCTGAGATTGTTCTTGCGTTTCTGTTTGTGGTGAGTGAGAAACTACGGGTCTGAGGGGACTAAAGCGGACAGGGAATTTCGACCGGATCGGGATCAGGTCGAAATTATTTGCCCGCTGCTGTAATCACAGAACCGTATGTTATCATATGACTTCTCCGTTTTCTCGGCTTATTACGTTTTCCTATTTTCAATAAATATTAATTTGAGCTTTATAACACCTTCAGTTGATTTGATTTGTCAATTTCAAAAGAACGCTTTCTGATTGGTTATCACCGAAAAGATCTGTTTCAAGTTAATGCGCGTGTAAGTAGAACTATTTCAAAATATCAACAAAGCCACGATGCCTGATTTTATTTGTTAAAAACATTCACTAAAATCCCAATGATAAGAAATGTATATATACTTGAAAATTAGTTTTTATAACGCCGAATTGTAGAACTATAATTTGTCGCGGTTATGACGTTTGGCTGCGTGCAGCTGTGACGCGTCACAGTCAATGCATGACGTTCAAGGTGAAATTCCATACTTTTACTCTTCTTTTCTATCTACAGTACGTGGAGAGTGGATTGTAACTAAATCACCCGCGGAGTGGAGTTATCACCTAAGCTATAGCTTTAAAATTTTGTACATATCGATAAAAAACACAAGCAATGTTTCAGCCAATGGACCTCCGGGTTTAACCCGGAGGCCCATTGGCTGAAACTTTGCTTGTGCTGGTTATGCTTTGCAACAAATTTGAAATTATTGCTTGGGTGGAATCTCCACTCTGCGGGTGATTTAGTGAAAATACACTCTCCACGTGCTGTAAAAGATGTGTTTTGGTATATGTGGTGTTATATGATAAACAGAATATGACATTCGTGTTTTGGTCATACTCTATTTATGAAAGAGTCTAAGAATTTTCCGTTTTGCCGAGCCTCTGACGAGGCAAAACAAGAAATTCGTAGATGAATTTCATAAACAGAGTATGACCAAAACACTTATTCCATATCCTCTATTTACTGAAGGAGAAAATAAAAATGTTTAGTTATCCAAGAAGATAAATTGCAGGTGTCGGTAGCTGTGCCAAAAAAAATCCTAATCCCGTCGAAATTCTTTCCCCGCTTCTGTAATCACAGAACTGTATGTTATTGAAAAAGAAAATAAATAGAGGATATCTACGCGTGAATATCAGGAATTATCTCATGAGAGTGGACCTGAAAATTTTATTTTTCACGAGCGTAGATTTTCTTTTTATTATATGCTACGTGACATTTTACGGCGCAGAATTCAGCTCAATTCGACTGCAAACATGTACTTTTCAAAATAATACCTAAGATCAGCTGATCGTTCCTTCAAGACGACGTCATTTGCAGAAGGGTGACGTCATTTAGGAAGCTACTGAGGGATATTCCTCGTTATCCATCAAGTCGATGGATATCCATAAATATCTTTTAGATAATTTGCGATATTTCACGGGCTAGCATATAATAAAAATGTTTAGTTATCCCAGAAAATAAATTGCAGGTGTCATTAGCTATGCATGCGAGTTAGGTAAAGGGTCAAACGTATAGAGTTACTTTGTTGGGGATTATGCGTAAGGTCACCGATTCTCTTAATATGGAAATGAACACTAACCTAAGACTCAATACGATCAACTTTCCAGGATATGATACGATTTTATATCAATATTGATCATTTTTCTTCTCTTAACATGTAGGTTCGGTGCAATAAACTCATATACAGCTGATTTACATGCGTTCTTCTCAGACATCGCATGAAAATGTCATAACCAAGATATTTAATTTTTTCTCTTATGAATATATTTGCATGCTATTTATCGTGAGTTATCAAAACGAAGAGCAGATGCATGCCTGTCTTTTTGAGGGGAGTGAGGCAGCGAGCGGTCGTCATCGTCCTCTCTTGTGCGCCTGATTTGAATATAAAGAGCGCGGCAAATGTCCACCCAGAAAAATCGTAAAACACTGAGGGATTTTAAAATCTGTGTACACACATACATTCAGCAGAAAAATCCATGTCGCTTTAAATCCTTATGGGGATGGAGATACTCAACACTTTTTGCAAACGCAGTGACTTAGTGGTTACGTAAAAGGACCCTCAAACCAAACGGTCCACGGTTCGATCCCGCCAGAGGTAACTGCGCTGTGTTCTTGGGCAAGGCACTCAATCCCGATTGCCCACGTGGGAGGGGGTGGGGGGGGGGCACGGTGGCGCTGTGTACTCAGGCATACTGCACGTCCTTGTGCACTTTTCTCGAACCAATGCAAACCCTGCCTGTGCGGAATTTATACCTTGGGAGACTGACAGTTGCTCGCCGTTACTCGGTGGTTCTCCCTGGGAGAAAACTCTCAGACACAAGGTGACCTTCTCTGTTGCAAATGTCGTTAAACCCAAATAAATAAATAAATGCCGTTCCCAACTGATGTTCTGATGGTGTAGTTTTTTTGTTTTGCGTTTTCGTTTTTTGTGTTTGTTTCTTGTCATCGTAAGCATATTCTAGACAAGACTAGATAGTGTCATTTAAAGACAATTCTAGACTAAACTGTGTTATTAAATTATTAAATTTGCTCGACATTTAAAGACGAATCCAACATTATGAAGTGATATTTATTTCCTATCATGTATTGAATTCTCCCGCCTTTTGACTCAATATTTTTTACATGTGCCACGTTATGATAAAATTTTTCTTTTTTCGTTTTCACCTCTTTCAAGAAAAAGTCATGCAATTTCCGCAGCGAATGTAATATTTGAAATAGCACATGTAATAAAAATATCGATAAAATGGACACATGGTGCTTGTTATAGCGAAAGAAATTGAATTTGTATAGATGAACGTTGTTACTTTGATGTTGTTGAACACATGATACAGCTTATCACAAACCGCCACTTGAGAGGCTGGGGTTTTGCAGTTTTAACCCTTTACCTAACCTGAAAAGACGACACTGGCAAACAAAATTCTTGAATAACTAATTTTTTTTCATTTTTTGTCTCAAAGACATAGGTTATGACCCCTCGGTGGAACGAGCTCGACGAGCTCGTTCCAACGAGGGGTCATAACCTATGTTTTTGAGACAAAAAACGAAAAAATAATGAAAATTAATTGGCGATTTTTTAGAATAGCGCTGGCCGGTTTTTGCCGTTACGTTGGGTAAAGGGTTAACCAAGTATCAACTGTGATAAATGGATACAGCAGGTAAATAGGAAACCCGAACCGCAAGATCCAGTAAGAACCGCCCAAACTTGTTTGCTGTGTTTGTACTTATACCGATCAAATTACCTTTATGCGAGGAAACTGGACTAGTGACCCCTATGGACTCCACTTAGTCTATCTGGCAAAGGGGCGGATACGTCGTGTTCTGAGAATGTGACAATGTGAACTCAACCTCGACTAGATAAACTTTCTTTATTTGTTACCCTAAGACCAAACAAAATTAAATAATTGATTCTCGAGCATTTTTTTTTTAAAAACGAATGAGGGAGAGCGTTTTTTATTTTGAATTTTTATTCCTGATGGAATGGTTGCCGATGCATAAAAGTTAGTCGTGAGAGCCTAAAATTAAATATTAGAGCTTACATGATGATTTCACTGATAGTTTTGTTTTGTAACAGTGATCGTACAACACAAAATCAATATATAACAACTAAAATGGAGATCAAAAATAATAAGGAGTTTTTCTAACTGGTTGAGTGCTGGAAGCCACAAGCTGTCCTTTCAAAAACAAACGAAGGTACTAGTGCAAAAGCCCACATTGTCCTTGCCCATGTTTCGTTTTCAGTCATACTTAAGTAATAAGTTGTTCATACAAATTTGTTCTATTACAAATTATTGGAAAGTGCAACACTCTCCAGTAATTTGTAATAAAACTATTTTTGATGATCCAAAAGATAATCCTGCCCTCAACCAGTTAAATAAATATTTATTTTGTGCGTACATATGAGAAACGTGTCGCATTTTGCGAAGAGAATAACAATACTGTATCAATGTATACGACATATTGCATCGCAAATCGTGATGCGATACCACTAAAATCACACCCTATGATAGTTTTATACATCTGGAATTTGGCCTCCGAAATATATATGACGAACGTGTGTCGAAAAAACGAATGCGCCGCTGCCTCAGAATCAAAATATTAATTTTTTTAGCCTAATGTAGGTGTATTTTTACTGTCTCAATAGACTTTGTAATTGATGCCCTGGATTCTCTAAGAATGATCAAAGAGAAATTAGGCTGCCACATAAGGACAGACAGCTCTTTTATGGTGAGAGGTGTCGTACAAATTTTGCGGTTCTTTTTCCAAGTTAAGGCGCCTGAAATGTTGTTTACTATTCATGTCCGTAGCACATAGAGAAACTGAACTGAACCGAGGTTTTTTCCTGAAACCGAACCGAATCTGTAAAATCAAAACCTCCGAGCTCTGTAAATGGATACCAGTTGAAAGGGGAGAGCTGTATGATGTGCCGATGCAACAACCTGTCTACTGATCAATACAGATATGTCGATAGCAAATAAGCCAGATCAAACAAGACGCCCGGGGCGTCTTGTCTGATCTGGTTTATCTGATATCGTCAACATAACGGAATATGACAAACATGACTAATTGACTGTTGTAATGATACGTTGAATATATGACAGTGAATATTTGAAATTTAATGCGACACCTGAAATGTGAGCAAAATGTGAACAAAAAGATATTATTGAACATTTGTCCAGAGGGTTCCGCGCAAAGTCAAGCTTTTATTTTACGTTTGTAAATTTTTGCCTCGAAACTCTTTGTTCATCAGAGACGCCATGGCGAGGATTTGGAAAAGCTGAAACTCTTATTTTGCAGAGAACCAGAAATGATGGGTAAACTATAGTAGTAATGGGGAGAGTAGTAATGTGTGGTAGTTACATAATAAAACAAAATATGTACATAATATGTCCCATGTTCCTTTCTTGAAAAAGCTCACGAAACGGGAGAAGAAATGCCAGTCACGTGGAGATTAGGGAGAAAAGGTGTGACTGTGACATGACGCAATATTATACAACTGACACGCATGGCTCTTCAGTTCCGCAGAAGTTTGTACATAAATTATGGCTCACTGCAAACCAGTCACAACATCTACAAATTCATATCCTGCATGTTCCACACCAGGCTCGCGTAGCGCGCGCTGAATTTATTAGTGACGCTACTACAACTGTGAAATTACAGATCAAGGTTCTGTTGACTTAACACTCTGGACACACATTCCATTCGAGGTCTGTTTGAAATGCTTTACTCAATAATTTTCATGAAGTTAAGGCCCTTAAAAAACATTTCCTCGTTCAAAGGAAATGTTTCCTTAATTTTATGACGAGAACGGGAGGTTTGTTTTGCATTTTACTGATTAATTCACAAAACAGTCCTGGAAATAGTTGTAATTCACTGGTTTCGAGTGTCTTGTCGATTGCCGGTCACCACCACCCCCACTTTCAGTACTTTCTTGCAGAACCTTACATTGGCACCCCAATCTGACAAATGACTGGGCATCGTTACCCCATTTTTGAGATGAGTCGACGAGTTGTAATCACTTTGTCGAGCAACTGCTCACTTGCTCATTCTCAATTTTCCAGTCACTGCTCTCGTTGCTATTTGGCTCTTTTACTGAAACCTTTATCCACGTTTCCTGACTTGTCTTCGACGTTCTTTATTTCCGAAATAAGTAGTAAAGCCGCACGAGAAGTCACTCGGTCGAGCAGTTACTCGAAAGCTTATTTGCTCGATAATATTAAAGTCATCGGAGCAATGTCTGTTCCAATTCCTGCTCTCGCTGTTATTTGGCGCTTCACGTTTGTAGTATTGTCAACCAAACAACTGCTAGTGTTAGTGCACTTGTCGACCAGAGAAGACTGGCAATATCAGTTTGACAGGGTAGATAGTGGTAGCGAATAGTACTGGGACAGACCAGTTGTACCTGCAGAAAACAGAACCACATGGAAGCTAAGAGCTGTATAGGAGCTAGCTATGTACGACCCACATCATCAATTACCGAGATGAGTCGGGGAGTCGAACGGGAAGTCGCTCTTTCGAGTAATTACTCATTAACGCATTTGATCCCCATGCTTTCAGCCCCCAGAGCAAGACCTGTTCCAGTTAGTGCTCGAGTGACTCATGGCCTTATTCTTAGGAACCCTTTAATTAGATAATGATATGATAGTGGGCGGAGTTTAAGAAAATATGGCTATCTGATTGGTTAGTTAGTTGCAGTAAAGTGATTGATTGGATGAGCTGGATAGACAACACATGTCTTATGCGGTTAGAAACAAGAACGGGAGTACACGAAATGGGATTTATAAAAATAGCCTGAGTAGACACGAAAAGCTACAAATGGTAATAATGAGCTAAACTTGTGCCCCCTCGAAGACGTTCTGGGGTATACTCGGAAACAATCGAGTAGGGTTGTGCAGACAGAAAGAATAACATGGATGAAAGACGTACAGGAATGGAGATAACAGCGTATAGATCGATAGAAGCAAAGTATTCTGAACGAATCCGTGATAATAAGCAGTTGCCGTGTTTTTGTGGTAATTAAATATGTTTTATCCAGACAAACGTATCCTACGAACTCACCCCGTCTTGTTAGAAGCCTTTCAGTTACATAGCAACCACGTGTCATCATAGAAATCAAGATGGCGATTTCCAATAAACAAAATGGACGGCGGAAACACGTGCCAGCCTACCAACACGCACTGCGCATGCTCACAAACACCACGTATTGCCATGGAAGTGAAGTCACATCATGGCCGCGCACACAGGCTACCCTGACAACCCAAAGAGATTTTAGAAAGTCCCGTGACTATGATGCCACATCCGGGGTCCTGCAGATCAGGATTGAATATTGCATTCTTCACTACTAGCGTCGAGTTTTTTACAGAAATTGACTGGTGTCTGAGGGGTTGCATTGCTACTTTGACAATTTTCTCAACTTGTTTCGGTTTACATTTGCCTAAATGAGAGGTGGATAAAAATACTGGTTAAAATATTAACTGTTTTTTGTTTTACAACAAATGACACACTACTTACATCATACTTCATCAACAGCGCGTGCTGAAAAGATATGATTAAAATGTTTATTTTGTCTCTATCGTTTAATTGGCATTGGCAGTGTTGCATGGTTTGTGCAAGTAGGGCTGCACGGTATATCGATAAACCGATATATACCGGTATTCAAATCAATATCGATTGAATACCGGTGTAATTACAAAAATATCGGTTTATCGTCATTATTTATTTACACACAGTTTAATTTTCAAGATGTCTTGAGTTTTTTAACTGTAGCCTCAAATGAATAATATTATCTCTTTATCCAAGGAATCGTCTGCTTGTGCCCTCGTAATATACAAATTCAGCAGTTGAAAAAATAATTTTCAAAAATTTCAACAAAACAATATCATGTGACCTCTCATTGGAACGAGCTCGTTGAGCTCGTTCCAATGAGGGGGTTACATGATGTAGTTTTGTGGAAATCTTTGGGGAAAATCTGATAAACTAATTTTGAAAATAATAAATTTTGATAAACGAGCTCGTTCCAATGAGGGGTCACATGATGTAGTTTTGTGGAAATCTTTGGGGGAAATCTGATAAACTAATTTTGAAAATAATAAATTTTGATATCGTCTGCGTTGGGTAAAGGTTTTTCGAACCGCATCATCAAGGCATGCTAATTCGTTCCGACTGTCATGCCTCGAGTCTCGATTGTGGTACTTGTGTTCATATATCTGAACAGTTTTCGATATACCGGTATACAGCGGTATTCTTTTTGAATACCGATACCGGTTATTCAGTTTTGAATATCGTGCAGCCCTATGTGCAGGTTCTATGAGTTCACAAGCTACGAAATCATACATGATTGCGGTAACGTGGGATAAAAACAACAATTTCAAATGCTAATATACAGAGAGTTTGGGGAAGTGCTATTCAGTCATAGTGGGGTAGATTTCCACCGACTTTTATCAATTTCCAAAAAGAGTACAGGCATATTTCATATTCTACACCAAAGGGTACAACCGGGTGGTCCGTGGCTGAATTCAACCGGCATGCACCCTCTTCTATGTTTTGTAATTCGTTTTTTTTTACAAGCACCGATACAAAGGGACTCGATATTATCGGTCATAACACACGGGACTCCACTACATTTAGTACCTTTTGTAGTGGATGTCCACGTGATATCGCCGATAATACCGTACCCCAATACAGCTATAGGCTTAACTCCTACACGGGTCTCATGTGAGTCGATATGAAATGGCTTCTTTTCTTCAAAATTTGAATGCTGGAATAGTTTGGTTGGAAAACGTTGCGGTCATGTGCAGAGACGTCAGCGGAGGGGCACGCTGACCTTCCATGTTTCTAGACCCCCCCCCCCCCCCCCCGAGATCCCCTGAACCCCACTGACAAGAAGGAATAACCCCTCTCGAGTTCGGTCCTAACTCGCTTATACGATCATCAAGCGATGCAATTCGTGAAATACCGACAGCAAGGTTGGTAACTGACTTTCACCCTGCCCTTTGTTCAATCAATAAACACCCGACCTCAGATTTTCTTAATAGGCCAGAGCTTTTGCAAGTGCCGTAACTGAGACATCCTGTTGTTCTCTCAAGTTTTCCATGTTGGTTATCAACCCCACAAAGACGAAAGAAGCAGCATATAAAAAGTTAGCTACCAACCTCGCTGTCGGTATTTCATAAATTTGAACAAGTTGAGTTTAGTGACACCGAGCCGCGTGCAATACGGAACAGGTTATTCAGGTTTAACCCTTTACCCAACGTAACGGCCAAAACCGGCCAGCGCTATTCTCAAAAATCGCCAATTAATTTTCAAAATATTTTCATTTTTTGTCTCAAAAACATAGGTTATGACCCCTCGTTGGAACGAGCTCGTCGAGCTCGTTCCAACGAGGGGTCATAACCTATGTTTTTGAGACAAAAAATGAAAAAAATGAGTTATTCAAGAATTTTTTTTGCAAGTGTCGTCTGCTTTTCATGTTAGGTAAAGGGTTAAGAAATCATCGCCAGCTCGATTGATACTCTTTGCACACAATCACAACCTGCTGATTTTGTCTTGTGCGTCATTCACTGCATACTCTACCTTACACCGGATACGAGTACAACGGAAACCTGTGTACCTCAGGTGGCTCTTACAACCTTAATGATCTATTCATTTTCAGCGTTTAGAAACATGATTGTTTCCAGCGCACAAAAGGCGATCTTGTTCAATCTGTTTTGATACAAAGCTTTGTAAGGAAGGAGTGTCATAAAAAAAAACTCATCAAGCCATGGAATGTAACCTTTATCCATGTAAAATGAGTCTAACACAATTGTTCAAAGGTAATCCATACATTCAGCCTCTTTAACCCTTTACCTAACATGAAAAGCAGACGACACTTGCAATCAAAATTCTTGAATAACCATTTTTTTAATTTTTGTCTCAAAAACTTAGGTTATGATCCCTCTTTGGAACGAGCTCGACAACTCGTTCCAAAGAGGGGTCATAACCTATGTTTTTGAGACAAAAAAAAATTAAAAAAATAATGAAAATTGAATGGAGATTTTTGTAAATAGCGCTGGCCGGCTTTGGCCGTTACGTTGGGTTAACTGATTCAGTACTATTACTATGCCCCCCCCCCCCTTATATTCGTGGTTGGGGTTGGGGCGCGGTGGCGTTGCAGTAACCGGTTCTCGTCAGATCACCGAAGTTAAGCAACATCGAGCCCGGTTAGTCCTTGGATGGGTGACCGTCTGAGCGATCGATTCGGATCTTCGTGTTGTGTCCTTGGTCAAGGCACTTAACCCCGATTGTCCACATGGGGGCACGATGACGCCGTGTACTAAGGTATACTGCACGTCGATGGTGCGCATGTCTTCAATCAATCTAACACTGCCTGTGCTGCAGTGCGGAGTTCCGATATTGGGGAGCTGGCAGCTGCTCGTCGTTGCTCGATGGTTCTCTCCGGGTACTCCGGCTTCCTCCACCCGTAAAACTGTCACCGATACGGCATGACCTCGGCTGTTAAAGTGTCGTTAAACCTTAATAAATAAATAAAATACATTTTATTCGTGGTTCCGTTTCAGGAGTTGTTTGTTTATTTTATTGGGGTTTCAATGACGCTTTATAAAAACAGGGCCACATCGTACCGGGCAGAATTATGGGTGCAGGAAGCCGAGTACGCGGAGGGATCCACCGATCAGCGGCGAGCAATTGTTGGACTTCCCAACATATTAACTCTGCACAAGTATGGTTAGCAGTGATTGAAGGCAAACATGAACCATCGACGTGCAGTATACAGTGCCAAAGTGCACCTACGTGGGTAACTGGAATTAAGCGTCTTTCCCAGGGCCACAACACAGTTACTGTTGATCAAGATCGAATCATCGACCTTTCGGTTTGAAGTTTAATGCTCTAACCACTGAGCTACCGCGCCCCCTCCGTTTGTTGTGAATGATTTTTGGTGATGGGTACCACAATTAAACCGTTACATAACGGAACCATATCCTGTGATTCCTCATTGGAAAGAGCTCGTTCCAAAGAGGGGTCACATGATATGTTTTTTGTTAGAATTTTGGGAAAAAATTGAAAAACAATTAATTAAAATAATGTATTTTATATCGTATACGTTGGGGAAGGGGCCATGGTTGTAAAAAATGGACGCGATGCAATAAATTAAGAAAAAAACTTTTCTTCTAAAACTAGGATTTCGACAAAGTGTAGGCAGGGATGTGGCGACAGAGGGGGGGGGGGGGAGTGTCTCCCCCCTACCCCCCCCCCCCCCCCCCCAGCTAGGAGTATTTTTTTTCAATAGTTGGAAATTCCGAGGTCAAAAATCAAATAGTTGGAAATTCAATAAATTAACATTGTTCATGTAAAAATATTAAAATTCCAACTAATGATGAGAAATTTTGATCTTTTATTTCCAACTGGAAACTTGAGTTTCTAATTTCCTACTCTAAAATTGGCATGGCCTCAAAATTTCGACTCTGACATCAATCCGGTAAATTTTCTGACCCAGACACATTATAAATGACGCGTTTTCCGTTTCAGGACAAGTGAAAATTTTCAGAAGGGTTCATAACCCTTTACCCAACGCAGACGATTTCAGAATTCATTATTTTAAATATCATTTTTTTTAATTTAAAAAAAATTTCAACAAAAACATATCATGTGACCCCTCTTTGGAACGAGCTCGTCGAGCCCGTTCCAACGATGGGTCACATGATACGGTTTTGTTGAAATTTTTTGAAAAATAATATTTTTGAACTGCACAATTTGCATATTACGTGGGCGGATGCTGCCGATTCGTTGGGTAAAGGGTTAATACCTTCAATACAGATTTGTATTTTGTCTAGACGTTTTTTCTTGTACTGGGGAAAATGCATTCTTGTTGTAAGATAATTAAGCGTCTATATAAGCTACATATATAACGTCGTTTGAATTTTGAAACAAACTATACATAAAAACCACATATAGATTTTACTTCATAAAGCATTGTGTAGACATGAACATTAGTGCCTCTCCACCCCCACCCCGCCGCCTACACTTCCAAAGAAGGAAAACGGGTAAATGAGTATGTTCCTATGAATGTTAATGCGGCCGACCCAGACCTTGTCATGTCAACCAGGTAGGTTATCAAAAGAACATATTCATAAATTTTAAGAAAAATGGAAGAAAATAATCTGCATTTTCAGTGGAGATTGTTTTAATTTGTTCTTAATAATAGCTGCAATTAACTGGTATAGTCATACCAATACAAAAGCGGGTAGAGAGTTTTGATCGTATCCGAATGCGTCGCGATCTGGTCGAATTCTCTGTTAGGTGTTCTGTAACACCACTTGTTAGCTTTTCTGTCCACAGCTCTGTAGAACACCACCTGCCCCTAGGACAACGTGAAAACATTACATCTCAGACACAGATTTGCATTTCTTGATTCAATCGCGACCTAACCGCAATTTTGTCGTGAAAGATGCCGCTTTTGTTACTACTGTACTGCATAATCAGTGAAAAAGGACAAAAATCTTCGGAAGGCCACCATGGAATTCCTTCTATCGCATGAGCTGACCCTTTTTACCATTACCCCCTCATATAACGAATCCGTTGCAACCGCCCATGTAACTTACAAATTGAGCAGTTGACGAAAAAAAAATTTTTTTTTCAAACAATGTCAAAAAAAACCATATCACATGACCCCTCGTCGGAACGCGTTCGTTGAGCTCGTTCCAATGAGGGACCTCATGATATGGTTTTGTTGACTTTTTCTGAAAAAAACTATAACAAAAATAGAATTAAAATATGAAATTTTGATTTCATGTGTGTTAGGTTAACCCTTTGATCTCTGGTGGTATCTTCCAGGTTGGATCAATGGCAGAAATTAGAAGAGTCCATATTCATTACTCGGGGTAACCCAAACAATATTTATTGGTCTACCCTACACATTTTTTGAACAGCCATCCTATTTAATGACATTATGACGTAACATCCTCCTGGCCTGAAAAAGGGCCACTCGGGTTCAAATGGGTTAAAAACTGGCCTACAGAAGCAGTAAATACTGATTACCAATAACATCCCCGAAGTAACCGTAGTTGTATTCTTGTGAAAGAGGTGGACCATGACGTCTGGTCGTTCATTTACATTTCAGATATTACAAAGAAATATTGCTTCGCGGACGTTGTTTCAATAAAATTCCATTATTGGATGCTGTAAAATATTTAAGTCACAGGGGACAATTGTTCTAAGTGGACGCCCTAATCAAACAACCCAGTGATTTAGAAATATAATTTCAAGGCTAGCAGGAAGTTCTATAATAATAAAAAATAATTATATCCATTTTTATCGTTCCAGTTAATTTGTTTAAATAAACTTAGACAATAATTAAGCATCGCCCCGTGTTCACCACGTGATCTAAATCCTTAATGTTCCTGCAATCGCAACGATGTAGAAAGACTCGTCTACTTTTATTTCCCGCGTTGTGGAAATGAGGGTGAAGAGCGCAGAGCGTTTCGGGTTCGCCCATGTGGGGGAAATAGGAATTTCAACTCAAATTACACCGGGATCGTGAAGTGGGGTTTTCCAACCGTGTTTGCCGATAACTTGTATCGAACCTGTCCGCCCATGTCGATAATGTGTCGTATTCGGGGCGGTTTCATGACTCAGCCAGACAAATATTATGTCTTCAAAACAGTTATGGTCGGAGAAGTAAGCGTCTAATAATTCTCAATAGGTGAGCAGAATATCTAGGTGACGCCCAATCGAGACTGTGTGAATTGATGTCCAATTCAGTATTTTCCGTACCTATAACCGGCCACGCGGTTGACTTGGAGCGTTTTAGTAGTACAATTTAACTATTGTGTACAGCAACGCTGAACTCCGAAACTTGATTTCCGAATATAGAAGGAAACCGTCCTGTACGCCCAAGGTTTGCAACCTGTGAAACTCCCTAGCGTTGGCAACGCTGTAATGGGTGTGTGGGTGGAGAAGAGATCAGTGTCTCGATATGTTATTTTTAGAAACTCTTTCAAGCTTCATTAATTTTGAAGAATTCAAAAAAGCAATTGTCCACGATGGATTGATTTAGGTGATGCTTAACTTATGTCCAGATGTGCAGTATCAAGATCAGAGAAATTAGTGTCTAACAATGCATTTATACCATGCTCGCCTATGTTACTACCTGTGAAAAACCTGTACAGTACGTGGAGAGTGGATTGTAACTAAATCACCCGCGGAGTGGAGTTATCACCCAAGCTATGATTTTCAAATTTTGGATATATCGACAAAAAACACAAGCAATATTTCAGCCAATGGACCTCCGGGTTTAACCAGGAGGTCCATTGGCTGAAACTTTGCTGGTGCTGATTATGCTTTGCAACAAATTTGCAATTATTGCTCGGGTGGAATCTCCACTCTGTGGGTGATTTAGTGATAATACACTTTCCACGTACTGTATGTTAAATTTTAGCTCTTTAACCCCACTACCGGTGTAAAGCGTCTACTGGGGCTAAAAAAAATTTTCACACACAGTGGGAATTCATCCATGACGTGACATGACGCAATTTGCCAACTTCGATACATTTACACTTCGCGAAGTTTCATTCAAACATACGACTTTTTGCGGTACTATCTTCTAGAATGACTTATTAAGTTTAAAATACCTACAATTAAATACCTATAATGAAATTTAAGAATTGTAATAATAATTTGACTGAAAAAGCAAGGTAAATTCAATCAAGTTTGTCGATGTGTCAACCTTTCCCAGTCAATCAAGCATTCGCGTACAGCCAGCAGTAGTACCCACCGGTGCAGATGTAAACAAAGCAAACACGTGTGTTAGCGATAGAAAGAGTCGTTTTTTCTTCATTTTAAGTGACAAAGTCGATTATTTATTAGGAGCACGGTATAAATAAAAAAAATAGGTACTAGGGTACTCAGCAAGCCAAGTGGTTAAAACCCTTATCCTTCCCGTGGTTTAAATCTGATTACCGGCTTTAGTACCTATTTATTCTATATATAAAGGTCGATACTGTTTCCTATTAAGTCGATAAATTCCTTGATCTCATTAAAGTTGGAGTTTGTAAATTTTCAATTTGGATAAAGATATTGTGACAGCAAAAGTAGCATCGAAATTATTCCCAAGACTGAAATCACGCATTTTGCTTCATTTGAGTCATTTCCGTCTAGTAATTTTGAAAACTATTTGATTCCTCGAAGAATCAAAGAGCGCCTTCACAGCTAAACCATATTCAAATTAGATCCAAGTTGTTTGTCAAGTTAACACATGAGAGCTTGCACGTACGCATACCACATAAACTTCGCACACACCAACGCGCTTGCAAGTTCCTCGATAATGATATCTGCTTGATCAACTGAAGAACACCAACCATGACGACTCTCTCTCTCTCTGCTTTGTATACAAACAAGACTCGCCAGGAACTTCGATTCATGGGGCAAAATAAATATATTTCCCTGTGGATTTCATTGGTCTGCATAATCCTCAAAAAGTGCAAATGTATTTGGATCATAATTACATTCAAAATCTACCACGGGTGGGGAGTCGACGAGCAACAGTATACAGGGACTAGGTAATTCTCGGTGTGTTGTTATTTGTAGAACGTTTATGTTAGTCCAGCACCACTTGTTTATCGTCATTTCCCACTCACATATCGAAAATACAGCACAGCCGTGGACTGGTCGTAATCCACACGTGGGCAGTAATCCCTACGCATGCGTTTACCAGGTAATAAAAATCATCATCAGCAAAATGTTAATTAATGAAACGCCGGATTGTACCCGGAGCTTCATTAATTAAATTGTTGGTGATTATTGCTGTAATTAGTGTTTGGAATCTAATATTATTGCGTCTGTAGAAATATTGTCCATCCATGGGAAGTGACCACTCCACGGCGGCCGTACTGTATGTTGCAGTTGATTACTTGAGAGTAATATTAGTTACACAGTTTGTTGGTGGCCTAATATGGTATATATTTTGTCATATATATGGCTTCGCTCTCGTCCAATATGAAATTAACTGACACCATATATACCATATTAGGCCAGCAACAAACTGTGTAACGAATATATCTTACCGACTGCTGCATCGATGCACAGAACTAATAACAGCGATCACAATTAAATGAGAGAATTCTCACAATGTGTTCATGTGTCTTTGCCTTGTTACAATTTATGGGAGAGTGCCTACAGGCACTCTCCCATAAACTGTAACAATGCAAATTCATACATACCAAACTGTTTCATTTCGAAGGTAACATGACACACATCCACAGAATATGAAGCCTTTAAAGTTGCCTAACCAAATATGGGCTTCCAACACTCAATCTTTCAACTTGAAGCGTTTATCGGCTGCCGCCATTTTGAATAATCAGTGAACAAAGGGGAGATTACCCATGGCTGTCAGCAATTTTGATGTTGACAGGCAGTATATGTTTTTTATATGCAGTCGACATGTGACGTCTTTGAACCAATGAAATTCCCAGATACTTGTAGGAGGTAAGATATATGGTAATTTTCGATTTCAGGTTCGCAGTTCTTATTGAAAACAGAAGAAGCGGTGGCCGTTCTGTACGATTTGTTTTATCGATATGCTCGTAACATTTGACAATTTGGTTGACATTCACGCTATAAGCACCATTCTTAATGACGCTTCTTGCATTTCATATTTCACAATCGGAAAACTTTGGACGCCTGCGGTAAGACGGAAACACATGTCTTTCTGTTTCAAACTCATTAAAGGCGTGATTATTTCTGCTTTATTTATCATGTCCAGACGAAATAAATAAGCTCTAATTTCCCACGGGACAACGTCTTGAACAGGTGTAATACAAATAGAATGTTTATGGTGGTGAGTTGTATCGATTTGAGGTCTTCAAGTAGAGGGAAGCTGGCTTTCTTACTGGTGTTTTACAATCTTTAATTCTACAGTTGTTTATCGAAAGTAGTAGGTTTGTGCATTGCATAAAATCTTCCCCTTATGACAATAATTACGAAATCCAGTCCATAACGTAAAAGATTTTTGGAATTTTTTTTTACGAATATCTGCATTTCAGTGGATAACGTATAAATTGTATGACGATAACTGTAAATGGAGAAAGCTTAAATGAGGATTTTGCTTGCTGTCGTATCCTTCGCTCTGTTTACTTTATAATTATGACGTTTGGTTCCACAAAATAGATCTTCTGTTTCTCATGCCATTTTGGTAAAATTGCATGTGGGCGGGAGGTTTTTTTATTACTATGATCGGGGATAATCCTAGAAACTTTTACAACTGTATTTTCTAGAATTGCATTTCCTCTCCATGACCACAAATGGCTAAAATAGACTATTATGGTTTTAAAAGGCAGGGTACAAGTACCTACCCACCTACGATACCTACCACCTACCGGTACCTACCCACCTATTGGAACCTATCCTACCCACCAACCGGTACCTACCCACCTACCGGCACCTTCCAACCTACCGGAACCTACCCATCTATTGGTGTCTTCCTACCTACAGGTACCTACCCTCCTCCCCCGGTATCTAGCCACCTACCTGTACTTACCGGCCTACCGGCACCTGCCAGAAACACCAACCTTCCGATACCTAAACACTTACAGGTACTCAGCCACCAATTGGTACCACCCACCTACCAGTACCTACCTACTTACCGGTACCTACCCACCTACCGATACAACCACCTACCCGTTAGGACGAGTCGATATATGACTCAGAGGCAAGATCGAGACTTCAATACACCATCTCGGAAACTCACATGGTGGGATTAACCAATTTATTTTACAATACTCCTCCCTTTTCAGCTTCTAATGGCGTCTGTTTTAACCTTCATTCAGCGTCTATGAATTGTTTTCGGAATGAAGATCATGACGTAATGGTACTGCGTTCTTGCGGTGTGTATAACACCTTGATTTTTTTATTCCTTTTTTTATTTCTACCTCTCAGAACACAAATATTACTTCCCATATCCACATCTATTTACTACAGATTCCATCATCGCCGTTGGCTTTCACTGCAATACCAACAATTGTTGCATCCACTGTTGTGAAGCCTTCAGCTAACTGTAAAAAATTTATTTGATACTTTTGCCTAATATCCAAAATATATGTCCTTTTAGATTTCGTAATTTTTAACTTTAAGTATTCTATATCGGAATAGTGTACTTCATAAACTATGGAAGATTGTGAAATGTATTAACCCTTTGACCCCTCGTTTCTTGGAATGGTACTGCCTTTCTGTTCACTTACAGTTAGACGGGTCAGTCCAATATTAATATACAGGGCGGATAAAATAATAACAACAGTCTGCAGCCGGACGGCTGCAGATTGCAGTTAATATTTTATCTTCAATGCCCCGTGTATAGACCTCTTGTAATAAGACATAAAATGGTAGGACATTTTGCCTTGGACCGAAAAATCGGTCTTGCGAGTTCAAAGAATTAATTCCAACATTATTTAAGCACGTGGTGATGCAGAATATCCGACGAGTATGTAAGTACCAATCGAATCACAGAACATGAATCTGTTCACCCTATACCCAACGCAACGGTCAAAATCGGCCAGCGCTATTCACAAAAATCGCAAATTAATTTTCATTATATTTTCATTTTTTATCTCAAAAACATAGGTTATGACCCTTCTTTGGAACGAGCTCATCGAGCTCGTTCCAATGAGGGGTCATAACCTATGTTTTTGAGACAAAAAATGAAAAAAAATTAGTTATTCAAGAATTTTATTTGCAAGTGTCGTCTGCTTTTCGTGTTAGGTAAAGGGTTAATCAAAGTTAGTTAAAGTGTATCTCTGCTCCATATATGTCTGTAGAGTAATCTCTCTTGGCTAACTGGGTAATTCATTCTCCCGTCGCAGACCGGGAAGATGCGGAAAATCCATGAATGCTGCCCTGCCCCACGCCCCTGCTGTCCTCATCTGGTAAAACAGGGGTAGGCCTATCACTCGTAGTTAGTAGGACTCAAAACAACGGTCGTTCTGGTTACGTTGGGGGTTATGACCTTTTCAAAATAAGCAAACGGATCACTGTTCGTGATCGAATTTCACCAAGAAAGTTATTAAAAATTCAATTCTACTGATAATTAGAACGACTGTGTCGATCATTCTATCGTCGCTAAAACTAATGCTGTCTGATTTCTCGTTCAGAAAATAATGCTACAATGGATGACTCGAGTCTGAAAGATTAAAAGATTAAAAGGGAGAATGTTGTCGAGTGTAGATGCGCTGATTATAATCGTCTCTTAAATGTTCAGTTTATCTTTCAATTATCTGAAATCAATAATATATATTTTAGGCACATTATTAACATTTTTTCTGAATAGACTATGTAATGTAATTTATAACAACAGGATGAATCCAATCTGTATTGTTGAGAAGTTCTTTAGGGAGCATGGTGGCTCAGTTTTTACGGCATTCACTTACAACCCGAATAGTCTACGGTTCGATCCCCGCCAGGGGTAACTGCGTTGTGGTACTTGGGCGAGGCACTTAATCCCGATTGCCCACGTGTGGACACTGAGGTGTATTGCGCGCGTGGTTGGTGCACTTCTCTTCAACCAATGTTAACCCGGCTTGTGTGGAGTTAATACGTTGGGGAGTCTGACAGTTGCTCGCCGCTGCTCAGTGGTTCGCTCCGGATAAAGGGCTTCCCCCATTCGGAACAGTGTCCGACACGAGGTGACCCTGGCTGTCGAAGGTATCATTAGACCCCCCAAAAAGTGAGGTTCTTTATTGATTCGATTCAACGCCTCCCCACCCCCACCCCCGAAGGGCTGTAGAATTGAGCTAATAAAGTAATAGAGGCCTTCACTGTCGAATAACTGTTCATTATAATACTTTTATAAAAAAAATTGGGTTAAAATATGTTGAGATCGTATCAAGAATTTAAAATCTCCTTCTCCTTCTTCAGTTTCGAAAAGCATTTACGAAACACGAGATTCCCAGTTGTGAGGGTGATGATCATGCGTCTACACATTAGTAACGATAGTTCATGACTGAAAAGGGAAGTCATGTGCAACCGCCTTTGCCGGTGGATCCTAGAATATACCGTGCTTGTAGCGTAGAAAATATAAAAGCAGACTACCATTCTGCCATGGTCTGCATGGATATGCGTTCGTCGGAGAACACTTCTATGGAAAGCTTGGGTGCGAATACCCGTGTTTCTCGAATATGAGTGGCACAAGAAAATTCGTATTCTTAATGAAGAATAAAGTTCCTTCACTATGTAATCATCTGTAGTATGATCCTTAAGTTTAACAGTCTGTTGCTGCGTTATGCAGCCTAAGTGGACAGAGTTTTCAAATTTATTATTTATTTCATTCTCTTCACGTATTATTTTCTTGTTTGCAGTACGAATAAGCATCAATTATTGCACAAAAACGACCTTACTCCCATCAGTTGTGTGGGTTTACTGTTTATCTGTAATATAATGTGCAATCTGCCTCGCTTTTGGCGTTTCATTTCAAAAAATCTAATCTAATCTTGTTTCATGTGTTCGTCTACTGATGAATTTCAGTTCACGTTTCTGGTTCAGATTGATGGAATTTTCAGAGCTGCATTTCAGAGTTAAAGAGTTTTATCCATTGACCTTTTTTGAAACACACATATCAGCGTTAGGACAATCATGCAAACAATATTTTAACATTTCGAAGGGACATTTGTCCATTCAAGTGTGGCAAGATGCTGTCATCATGTCAGATCAAGTGTGCTCACCACAAGTGTTCGGCACGATTAAAAAGTTGAAAAATATCACTCTGCTGTGATCATAAAGCGAACAATACAATATGTACTATTCGTTTTTGTCACCACAACAATGCAATGTGCGCATTGCAGTTTGAAAAGGCACGAAATTCAGCATTTTGAAAGTGTTCAGTTGTATCATGTATGGCGTCGGTCACGATTGACCTTAAACCCCAATTAATTAATTAATTTGTATAGTGTATCGTTACTAGCAAAGACAATTAAAGATGTTATTTTCCTGGCCAAATCCTCATTTCACAACGATGCTTCGAATATTTGTCTTGTATATTTCATGTGCTGATGCAATGGCCCACTGTCCATCAGGCGAAAAGGCATATGTTATAGCACCCATCCTCCTACCCGTCCCGCCTCCCCGAAAAGAAATTGATTTTTAGAGGCGTGGTGTTAACCCAACCAATTCTTAAGAAGTTATTTTTCAAACTGTTATTATTCATTTTCGTGGAGACAGGTGAGGAAATCGGACGTAGAATTTTCCGTGATAAACAGCGATGCCACTCATTTTTGTGGCGGGATGTTTACTTGAGTTCAGAGTCCCATTTTGTCTATTAAATTGGTCAAGCGCTTTGCGTTGTGCACCGTTATCACCCACCCGTAAACTTTTCAGCCCAGTGATGAATAGTAGGTCTAGAATATGTAAGCGCCTCTAGCCCTACCTAGTTCTCAAACTACGACCTCCAACCCTTAGGTGACCATAGTTTAAGACGTGTATATTGTGACACTTCTTCTCTGCCAGAGTAATGGGCCAAATGTCTTGTTCATGGACACACCGCAAGGAACGCAGGTCAAGTTCGAATTTACGACTTTTGCACCAAACGAACGATACGCTAACCAGTAAATCACTCCGCCCTCGTCGATGTGTGTGGGAGTGGTGCTTACAATAAGGCGCTACTTATTGTAAACAAATAGTCTTAGAGTCACATGTCGAAAATATTCAGTGACTGACAGGCCTGGCATTATTAAAAATGCAGGAGAGCTACAAATTTCTCCCCTCGCATGGCATAAGGGAGCGAATAGCTCTCCTCACGCTAAAAGTGGCAAAATGAAGTTTTACTATTAATGAATTCTGCCCAATGGGCTTTGTTCATTTTATTTGGCGCTGCTAACAAGGTAGTCTATGTTAGACGGCTCAACTGCCACTCCCACACCTCCGGGCCTCGGCAAGGCCCGAAGGCGTGGGGGAGGCAGTGTGGCCGTCTTACAAAAACCACTAACATAGCAGAGAACTGAAAAGATGTGGGTTTTAGGAGTAGACGGTTATGTAATCACTATCTTCTGAGGCCCGGAGGGCTAGTTTTCGCCCTCCTTAATTTTTGTTTAAGGCGCGCTGTAGGCGAGCGAATAAATCGCGCTTCTGAAAATGCAAGTCCTGGACTAAGTTTTCAAAACACTGAGTGTCGGAAAGGACATATTAAACACTGAATGTGATAGTACACTTCGATGATGCATTTGTAGAAAACAACACGATGTACGTACGTCAAACCTACCACCACAAAATAAATAAAACAAAACTACGAAATTGTTTTTTTTCCTCCAAACGGTATCTACAAACACGTGACACAAATTGCTGCAATTTAATGAACAGTAGAGCGACGTTCTCGCTCAGGTGTTAAAATAATGCCTCAAGCAATCAAAAGATCATAAAATGTTGATGTTGTTGTTGTTGTCTTCTTAGAAAGGCACTTTTTAGCCCAAATGTGCTGATCGGACTCATCCCTTTGAGAAGTTACCCTTTTGATCCACAGAGACCCCTTTTCCGATCCAGCATCGTCATACCACCTCGATTCATAAATAGATGTTTGTTCCGTGAATTTCTAGGGCAAACTAATCCATATATTCGGCGTACAGCCTTGGGGATGCACGCTGAAAATATCAATTGATCTATCCTCAAATAATGAATACGGACACTTCTAAATAATTGTACTAAAGTGACATGGGATATACCTTCTGTGTTAAGGGTTAAAGTAGTGTTTAGAAACGATAAAAAATTGTTTCCTCCCATGTGTTGGAGGGAAGATGCGGACAGTAATGGTAGCATCGCAAATCCTGTTACGACATGATGAAGACAAACACGTGACGTTCTCAAAACAATCGACAGAAAACATAAAACGGTTAGATGATGACATTACAGCAACAGATGTCTATAACATGGTACATGAAAACAATGTTCGTTTTATCTGCAGAAATATCTAGTCCTCACCCCAATGATACAACAGTTGTACAATACAGGGGGAGAAACGTGTCATCAAAATGTGATTATGAAGAATATTCCAACCGGTAACCACGGAACTTCTTCAAATGTTTGAATTTAGAAACAAATTTATGGGAAGTATTTGAAAGCGGCTACTAAATTGGTACGACCGCTGAAAAGAAGTGCCTGTATTTTCACAAAAACTCTTTTGCACAAAAATTCCACAGAAACCTGTATGGCTCAACAATGGAAGATAAAAGATCTCATGCTGTGTGTGTTCACACATGAAATAGATTGTACTTCTAAAACGGAAAGTCAATAGATAAATTCGTTACCCCGTGTCTGATCACGAGGTACGGGGTTTTTCCCTACCCGAAGCCAGCCGTATCCCATTCTTATGCTTCATTAATAAATCTGACTAATCATATCGTGTTTGGTAGAGTTCATTGTCAATAAAGACATAAATGGTTGAATTTTCAATTTCAATTCTATGTGGTAGCAAGTTCAAGGAAGTTTTGAAAGAATGAGCATCAAAATTTAACGTATTGTCGATTTGACTTTCGGAAGAAGCTCCTCATACATTTGTCATTACATTTTTTTTAAATATCCTTGAAAATCTTTGCAGTGTCTTACAGTTAAAACTAGAAGTCCTGTCATGAAATGCGCACAAATAGCGCGTCGATCTGCGCGTTAATCCACGCGTTATGACCATAGTAAGGCTATCAAATTCTGCACATATGGCCCGTGCACAAGCAATGTTTCAGCCAATGGACCTCCGGGTAACCCGGAGGTCCATTGGCAGAAACATTGCCTCTGTTCACTATGACTAACCAGGAGGACCTGCCGTGCTTTGGATGCCGTTCGATATGGCAATTGCGCGCAATTCCTACGCGCTATTAAGCCTAGATAAGCGCACGGTTCGTGACAGGACTTCTAGTTTTAACTGTAACTTCAAAGCCACTGTGTTCGCATTGAACCATTGTCCATGGCACGATAAAGTATATGTTATAGCGTTCCATTCACCACCAAATTTGATTATTAGAGGCATGGGGTTTATAGTCCACACATCATCTCTTTAGAAATACGGTGAAGAACAGGCGCTGTTGCCGCGCCTAAGATCCGAATGACTGAATCATCTAGACATTCGGGAGGACACTATATCCGTATATTATGGGGGAATGTCTTGTGAATTTGTACATTTGTGAGAGGTAAAGCTATTTGTTCAACAGCAAGAGCATTTGTACAGCCCGAATGCTAAACATTACAATGAGTCAAATTGGAAAAGGTTAGTTGGAAGTATACATGTAAGATAAATATTTTCGTGCTCTTGCTTTTCATAACTGTATTGCACCATTACCTCTTGTTTCTAAAGGCGCCATTACAATTATTTGAAGGAAACGGGTCTATTTTACATTTGAATGGTCTTTCAATAAGAATTAAATCCTACAGCAGCAAATAAGTTTTATTGATGGTCCTTATCGATTACAGTACAGTCCCGTGGACTGGTCGTAATCCGCACGCGGGCAGTGATGTCCACCCACGCATGCGTCTACCGGGTAATAAAAATCATCATCAGCAAAATTTTAATTAATGAAGCACCGGGTTCAGGCCTGGCATTCTGAAAAATGCAGGAGGGCAAAAAATCGCTCTCCTCAATCAGCTTAGGAGAGCAATTAGCTTTACACAGCATTTTAAGTATCCAGTAGAACGAACTCATTGAAACTGAAACCAACAGACTACATCAGTGATTTTATTAACTTTACTAAGGTAAAGCGAAATCTCTTAGACATCTAGATGTCTCACTCAACAACCGAACACACACTTGACAAGACCTGTGTGTGTACCCAGACCTGTTGTCCAAGAAAGTCATACGCCTACCACTATCACCTTCAACCCCCCAAGGGGGGTTGAAGGTGGTAGTGGTAGGCGTATGACTTTCTTGGACAACAGGTCTGCTTGAATCTACAGTCACATCCTGGTGCAAGTGCTTCAAGTGACAGTATAGTAGTAATGGTAGTATATTATAGTGTCAATATTCCTTGAATAATTACCCCTCAAACTGTGATGACAGTTGTAGAACTTGAAACTGACAGAAAAAAAAATATTGCTGTGACCCATTTTGCTTCAAATGATTGCAACTGTGTTTGGGTATGGCTGCAGCCATTACCTTTTACCACTAAACCACTTTCAAAATGAAATTACGTGATGTTATGTGACTTCGAAGTTAAATTACATTTTTGCTTTACAACAAAAATTTAATGTGAGCATAATACATGTAATCTCAATCATCCCAGACCAAATTATTTAGGAGGGCAATTTTTCGCTCTCCTTAATTCTTTCAGGGGGGCAGTAAGGAGAGCTAAAAAATCGCTCTCCTGAAATTGCCAAGCCTGCTCGGAGTTTTACCCGGTGATTCATTAATTAAGTTTTTGATGCTTATTCCTATAATTAATGTTTGGAATCTAATATTATTGCGCCCGTGGAAATATTGCCCACCCGGGGAAAGCGACCAGTCCACGACGCCGTATTTTAGCTCCCTATTTTCTCTTTCCGACGCCTCAATTGTCCTTCAAGTCAAACATCATACGTACACGAATGAAATGAAATGAGTAAGCCGACTTCAAGGATGATATTGCTTTTTTATTGCTTTATTTACTTTTTGTTGTCGAATTGAAGTTGAAAGGGCTTCACACTTATGTTTCAAAATATATTACCTTCAGGTGAAATGAGAAAGGCGTTTTGGAAGAATGGAATTGTACTTACCTATAGTAGACACAACTGTACCGACAAAATAAAACGACCCTGGAAAATCCCAACGAGGACGCCTGTTGCCAACAAATCCTGCCGTCTCAGCGTCAGCATGCATCTCGAGTAACGTTTCCAGATCCGTTCTGTTCACAAAAGGATATTTTGTATAGAAATCCGAAAGAAACTTAGCATACTCCATTTTCTCGTATATTTCGTTGTCTCTTTCCAAATATAAAAATAACCCGGCTCCAGAGAGAAGATAGAGAATTAAAACAAAGGCTAATAGAATAAATCGAGCGTTATCCTCCCGAAGTTTCAGTTTTTCACAACACCCTTTCCTAACAGGGTGTGCCATTCCGAGTCCCCTCATGAATTGAGAGCGTATTCCTCTCAAGGCTCATGGAAAATCGAGTGAGGGCGATCGTAATAGAGATTCGAACGTGCCCCCTTGCATCTGATCAGATTAAAACACGATCTTCACCATTTCACACAAAACATGCCAGCCAATTTTCGCGTCCACATATTGAATTAACAAACATGTTTGGTCATATCGCGAAATGGATCAGGAAATTCCGAAAGAACAGCAAATCTCCTCCACTCAATGATATTTCCAATAAAGCGAAAACAACTATTGAAAACAGCAATAAACTGACGCGATATTATTCGAAACCGTAGCGCTGAAGTGATTTTCTCCTTAAATTGCCCGTTAAAATATCACTGCACAGCAGTTGAGCGAAAACCATTCCATCGAATGCCATTATAATGATAGACAATGAGAAAAAAGAGCGAATTACACGTTGACGTTCTCCTGAAGGCCATCTTTAACTGAGAGAAATAATACTTTATATACACATAATTCCGTCGATATTCAGAAACATCGAATCAGTTCAGCCGAGGTGAAGCGCTCGATAAACTGCTGGAGCGATGGTCTGATAGTTGCAAATACATACGAGAACAGACCGGCGACTTTTCTTCGAGTCGCTTCCTGTAATAATTTCATTATGGATGAAAATCAGGGAACTGTTGCTTCATATTTTATTAACACTATATCTACTACAACCGGTAGATGGCGGTATATACATAATAAACAGAACATGCCATTATTTATTTATTTATTTATTTATTTATTTATTTATTTATTTATTTATTTATTTATTTATTTATTGGTGCGTAACGCAACATTAGCATCCAAGACTATATCTTTACGATGAAATGTCTGGATGTTCTGAATACATCCCAGATTCCAATTAGATTTAATATACAGTTAAAACTAGAACTCCCGTCATGAAATGCACATAAATAGCACGTCGATTTGCGTGTTAATCTACGCCTTATGACCACAGTAAGGCTATAAAATTCTCTACATATGGCCTGTGCACAAGCAATGTTTCAGCCAATGGACCTCCGGGTAACCCGGAGGTCCATTGGCAGAAACATTACCTGTGTTTGCTATGAGTAACCAGGAGAACCAGCCGTGCTGTGGATGCCATTCGATTTGACAATTGCGCGCAATACCAAGGCGCAATTAAGCCCAGATAAGCACTCAGTTCATGACAGGACTTCTAGTTTTAACTGCAGTCCAGAAAAGTTTTGGAAAAACTATAATGTCTTTAATAATGAAAATAAATGTTTGTTTAAAGACTATTTCAGCAGCCAGGGTCACATTGTGTCGAACAGTTTTACGGATGGAGGAAACCGGAGTGCCCGGACAGAACCCCCGAGCAGCGGCGACCAACTGTCAGACTCTCCAACTTAAGAACTCTGCACACGCACAGTTATAAGCGGCTGAAGGCAAGTGCGCCATCAACACGCAGTAATACACAGCGTCACCGTGCTTCCAACATGCACAGTCGAAAATAAGTGCCTTCCCCAAGGACACGAAGCTGTTACCGCAAGTCAGGATGAAAGCGACGACCTTTCGGTTTAAAGTTCTTTGCTCTAATCAATGCGCTACCGAAAATGAATAATAACACAAGTTAAAAAGATGAAGATACAACGATTTTAATAAAAACCTAGTTCAAATCTAGTATTAAAAGTTAAAAACATTAAAAAAAATTATTAAAAAGGTTGATTCGTCGTATAAAATAGACCGCTAAGAGTCACTACTTTATAATGTATTGCTGTTGCATGTCAGATAATCAGTGCAATTTAAAAATCAGTCAGTCCTGAATCCTGATGCTCCAACAGCAGATTTAGCGTTTCAGTCAGGGGCAAATACTACAGAACTTTTACAATTGTATTTTCAAAAATTCTATTTTCTGGTTATGATTTTAAATGGGTTGAAATGAACCATTAGCATTTTCAAAGAAAAGGCAATTTGCCAGTTGGCATATTGCCATATCTTTCAAAATGCTAATGATTAATTTTAGTCCGTTATATTAATAGGTAGAAAATACAATTCTGGAAAATGCAATTGTAAAAGTTCTATAGTATTCACTCCAGTGAAATGTATAGGAAAGCCATGGTTTACTCTGGTGTTTGGAGATAATATCGCGGTTAACCTTGGTGTACCACGTCCTTTTTATACGGGATATATATCCCGGGATATATATATACATTTTACAGTAGGATAACACATTAGGCCAAATACGTGATCGCAGTACCCCAATAGCTGTTTCACACAGGACGCTATGTGGGAATTTTGTGTCGTACAATGAAGTGATAGACAAATATTAGTGCCTGCTCACATGACGGACCAGATGTTTTTTGGGTATGTCACGCCCCAATAATTTCTGAAAAAACACAAACAGTATATCATGGCATACATTGTTTTGTGAAATCAACTGCACAAACATATGGGCAGATGTTGGACCCAAAGGGGAGTGGGCGACACCCCCTCCAACTTACCTTAGAGTCGTACGTACGTCACGAACTATGTTTGTTGGTACAGTATTTATCGTGTTATATCTTTGCTACAGAAACATTACGCCTGATGGCTTTCATCTTCATCTTTCTGTGAACGTTTTCTTCTTTACAAAGCAGGCCCGAAGATGGCGGGAGTGACTAGTATTTTATAAATTCGTCTGTCGGTAAAATGCCATTATAGTAAATTTAGGCCTTACATTTGGAGATTTCATACAGTACCACAAGCTCTCAATCCGACTGTCGGAAAAGCGAAACCAAAAGGTTTGCTTTTCCGACCAACTGAAATATTTCATCCGACATTTATTTATTTATTGGGGTTTAACGACACTTTCGACAGCCCGGGTCACCTCGTGTCGGACAGTTATATACCCGGAGAGGACCACCGAGAAACGGCGAGCAACTGTCAGACTCCCCAGCGTACAAACTCCAAACAAGCAGGGTTAGCATTGGCTGAAGACAAGTGCATCATCGACGTGCAGTACACCTTAGTACACAAAGCCACCGTACCTCCACGTGGGCAATTGGGATTAAATGCCTTGTCCAAGGACACAATGCGGTTGCCGCAGGTGGGATTCGAGTCGAGAACCTCTCGGCTCGCAGCCTGCCGCTGTACCTACTGCGCCACCGCGATCCCATCCGATTGATTTTTAAAAATACAATAAAAATGCATTTTCTTTAAATAAATCAACGGTGATTCATTCATTAATTTTTAGACGATTATTTCTCTAATTCGGAATCTAATATTATTGCGTTTGTGGAAATATTGCTAAACCCTGGAAAATGACCAGCCCTCGGAGGCCATACTGTACTCCGACACGACATATGAAAGTGTCGTTAATGTGCAATAGGAAAACATAAACATGCTTAACCCTTTACAAAACATGAAAACCTAGCGACACTTGCAAAAAAAAAATCCTTGAATAACTATTTTTTTCATTTTTTGTTTCAAAAACATAGGTTATGACCCCTCATTGGAACGAGCTCATTTGGGCTCGTTCCAATTAGGGGTCATAACCTATGTTTTAGAGACAAAAAATGGCGATTTCTGAGAATAGCGCTGGCCGGTTTTGGCAGTAACGTTAGGTAAAGGGTTAATCGAGTATAAACAAATAGTTCACATTTTGCGCATGTGATCGACTTTCATCACAATCGATCCGTGTTTCGCGCACCTTTTCAGCCGGTTGACACAGCACGTCTTCAAAATCTAATCGGTCATGACAGAAGCATTAAACAGTAGGAATTTACGAGCTGATTATCTCTCTTGATACGGTTCTACAATCTCCGAGAATAACGCCCATCTTCACAACAATCTTAGAAGAATATCAAGTTCTCGCTAAAGAGGATTACAGCAGACTGCATCAGATTCGAACAGTACATGACCAGAGAATGATAACAAATACACTCGGGAAGTGGATTTGCACCCAGAAAACAACCTGTAACTATTTCCGTCTTTATTTGGGATTTATTGAAACTATGGGTGTATCCGGGATTTTTCAGTGTAGGTAATAATTTGGGTTCTCTCGGCCACCGATTACCGAAAGACACCCGCAACAGACGCAGGCAAAAGCTGATGAGAGCACGAAAAGGGCGCGTTCTTTTGTTGGTGGCGGTTTGAAGGACCTTCGTGAGACAGATTTTAAAATTCAAGCCCATGAAAGTGAATCTGTGGCATCAATGCTCTTTTCAGGGAATTAAAATTGGGTGTATTTTATTGGGTTGAAATAAAAATCCAGCCGGTTTTCTACATTAGTACTGGGGAACCTTACCCCATGTCCAACATGATAAAACCTTTTCGAAATTTGGGGTTAGTCACATCACGCCTACCACCCCCACCCCTGCCACCCCCCCCCCCCCCCCGCAACAGACTACATCCTTGCGTTAATCTTTACGTAGTGATGAGTGGATTTTTATATTAGGGACTCTTTCAGTTATTACATTTTTAGTGTTGTGAATTCCCTAACATTGTGATGTTTATTTAACATGACTAATCGTTGGCATCAGACTCTTTTTAGATCGAAGACTTATCACTCAGTCAGAAACGAAATAGTTTCTGTTATTGCCACGATAAGAGCAATTGTGATGTTTATTTATTTATTTATTCATTTATTTTTATTTATTTATTTATGTTTAACCCTTCGAACCCTCCTTTCCTGGAATGGTATCGCCTTTGATGGGTTAGCCCAATATCAATAATAATAATAATAATAATAATAGATATTTATATAGCGCTCATTTCACAATAATAAAAAGTTCCATGGCGCTTTACAAGAAAAATCATGGTTACATGTGACAGTACTTCTGTACTGTAGATTTGCATAGTGCTACGCGGAAATCACTCCGAGTATGGTTTACCAAAAAGATAGGTTTTCAGTACCGATTTGAAAGCACTTGGCGCAGTCTGTCGCACTGAAATGGGTAGCTCATTGAAAAGCCTAGGTGCACTATGAGAGAAGGAGCGGCCACCATATGATACCAAGTTGCAGGTAGTCTCTTCAAGCAAGTCATGCATAGAAGACCTTACTCAGGGAGGATAAAACAATAATTTCAGTCTGCAGCCGTCTGGCTGCAGACTGCAGTTATTATTTTATCATCAATGCCCCGTGTATGGACCTCTCATAATAAGACAAAAATAGGGCGAAATTATGCCCTGGGCCGAAAAATCGGTCTTACGAGTTCAAAGGGTTTTGGTCACAAATTTCTGCACATCGACTTATCGTGACCGCAAGGTGAATATAAAATCAGGTCCGGTCAATCGTTTATTCAGGTGTTGATCATTTTAGAGGACTAACACCCCATTCATTGGTTACCAGGTCCTATTTAACTGATAAAGCAAAGCTCCTTTACCACACTACACAAGAACAGCTTCACTTCCTGTGGTTCACATGGAGAAGAAGCGATTTTGAAATGCAACACATTTACTAAGGTTTTGGAAAGTAAATATTCATGTGTTGATCTCTGCTTTGATACTTTGGGACGCGTGAGGGATATATAGCATCAAGACACAAACCCACTTCACGTATCCGAAGATAATAATTAGTATATTCCGACGTGATGTGACCCTGACTGTTGAAATTGAAGTTAGACTTTACTATTATGTAGTTTATAAATAACCACATTTCTGTTGGCTGGATCTTATACACGTGATTGGTCCTCACAATATTCATGTACACCATTTTTTCCAGTGAATATCAATTTTCTATATATAACTTTTGGAAATCCACTCTCTAGTTCTATTTCAATCGACGTAATCTCTAACATATTTATGTAATTCTGCACATGATAACTATTTTATTGTTAAATAAAAGTATTTCTGGTTGATATAATTGAACTTTTAATTGAAAAATAGAAGATTTTCTTTGAGGATGGTGTATATAATAAAACAGTTATGGACTTTTGTGGTGGTAAATATGATGTGATATGAACCTAAAAAACTTATATTGATCTCGGCTAGTGCCTCGGTCAATATTAGTTTTTTAGGATCATATTACATCATATTCACCCCCAGTAAAGTCCATAATTGTATAATAAACAATCAAACAACAATCGTTATTTGTTTTTATTGTTATTATTTTATGGATTTAGTGTCTCATCCTAAACAAATTAATGGTTGTAGTACGACGACAAAAGATTTAATTCAAATAAAAGTAATATTCCATTGAAAATGGTGCAAAATACAAAAGACAAAACCAAGATCTATTAAGGAAAACATTGAAGAAAATTCTGTAAAACAGGTTCTATTCCAACAAGAAGGGTTAAACTCAAACTGAACAAAACGGATAACAGAGAACTACTTTGAGAGAAAGAAAAACTTTAGAAAGGTAAATTTAAATCTGTGGAACGCAAGGGCTGAACTCGTAGGCCAGTAAGCTTAACAACTTCCATGCCACTGGCGGATATTCCTGCCCAGAACACAATATTTCTCGCGGGTAAGGAAATCGTAAACCATGACTAGATTTTTATGAAAAATATTTTGAAAATACTGAGCAGGTGAATAGTTAAACACTGCTTGTTGTTTTGATTTTTCAAAAGTGTTTTGAATTACTAATTGATGAAATATCCACTGCATTGGTGTTTTTGCATTGTAGTGCTTAGTATACCAAAACGTAAGGGGACGGTGTCGATGTGTACTAAGGTGTACTGAACGTCGATGATGCGCATGTCTTCAACCAATGCTAACCTTCGTGTGCGATTTTAGTACGCTGGGGTGACTGACAGTTGCTAGACGTTCCTCGGTCTTTCTCTGGGTTTACGATTTCCTTGCTCACAAAACTGTCCCACGCGAGGTGACTTTGACTGTTGAAAGTGTCGTTAAACCCAAATTTAAAAACGTAGAAAAAAGAGTGAAGTACTGAGCTCGCAAACGTTTTTTATTGTTCGTGATGAGATCGCATCGGGTCAGGTTATACTCACGCACTAAAGGTGAGGCTTTAATACATAAAATATTCCTAAATCAAGATAGAATAAATAAAAACAAACTAAAATATCATCTTTGTGCAAGTGTCTCGCATTTCTTTTTCGACAGCTGAAATTCTTCGATGTTGTTGGGGAGAATGGGAAATACAATTAAACGCAAACCTTTACAACTTACAACTAAGTTTTACTGAAAAAAATTGATTAAAATAGAAAAAAAACACAATATTAAGGTTAATCGCTGTGGTGGTGCGTACCCGGCGAACACTCACCTGTTAAATACCAAAGCCTCGAAGGGTACTTCATTTTAGGACAACTACCTTAACACAAACTCATACAACACTGGACTGTGAAATTTTCAAAGTCCAAATGCATTACAAATGATGAAAAGAAATATAAAAATATTCTTAATTTCTGTAGTAAAGAAGTTTTAGTTGCCTTTGGGGGTAATAAGAAGACACATAAACGTCAGAGAGGTTGTTAAAGCAACATAACATGCATACAGTATGAACTATATGCAAATTCTTACAACTTCAAAACAACTAAGTTTTACCAAACAATTTGATCAAAATTTAGTAAACGCCCCACAATACGAGGGTTTATCACTGTGGTGGTGCACTCCGAACACTCGCCGATTAAATACTAAAGCCTGAGGTGTACTTGACTTTCGTACAACTACCTTGACACACACTCTCACATCACCGGACTGTGAAATTTTCAAAGTCCGAAAAACATTCAGATTTCTGAACAAAATATAAAAATATTCATAAATTTTGTAGTAATGAGTTGTTATTTGAATCTGAAGATTATAAGGAGACATTAACACCAAACAGGTTTGTTAAAGCAACATAACATGCAGGCTACGTTTTACACTCTCATTTTGTTAAAATTGAAAAACAACCCTGGTTTGGGGGAAGAATACTGTTGGGAAGGTCCCCTGTTACCCAAATATAAAACATCAAATCCTTAGGGGCACAGAACTTTGAGAAAATGACCTAAAGGTGATTTTTGTTCAGATGCTCTGCATATTGCTTTTGATAGGTAAAAAAACCGAAATTGTACTATCCTTGGTGGGCTTGTTATTTTCCTTCGCAATATGATCCAGAAGATGTACTATCGGATGCACTGTTGAATGTACTTTTCTAAATCCGTATTGGTGTTGGTAAATGATGTTATTATTCACTAGGAATGTGTCAAGGCGATCCTGCATAATCTTTTCTTAGAGTTTGGAGAAAAGCGGAAGTATGCTAATTGATCTATAATTTATAGGAATATCCGCGTCACCTGAATTAAATACTGGAATAACTGTTGCTACTTTCATCTTCTCGGGTACCATGCCTGTTTCGAAAGAGAGATTTATTATATGTGATGGGGGATAGATATAGAATTAATAATTTACTTGATGACTCGAGTAAAACAATCCTTAATGCTTTTAGATTTCTTTCTGTTAGTTATGTTGACAACTCCGTCGGGTTGCGTAGGCTCAATAACGAAGCTATCTCGGTGACTGCCTTTAAGGTAATTTGAGAAATGTTTATTCGAAGCTACTATCTGTCCGGACGTAGATTCTCACACACTGATGGAAAGAATTCTCGCGGCGCGCTCTGAACGCCGTTGGTGATTTCTGTATCATTAACTTTGAAACTTGTAGATAATATAACTTTGAATGGGGTTTCTGGATTGCTTCGTTTAATATTTGCCATGTTTTATTTAGGTTATATTGATTTTCTCTGAGTATAGAGGCTTTACGTTTTCGTTTTATTTTGTTGAATACTTGGCAGAACTGTTTATAAGAACTTTTATTTTCATCAATAGGGCTTTTCAGTTGTTTATGGTAGAGTTTAAGTTTGTTTACTGAAGAGGTTATTAAGCCACTGGTCAAACAGGGTTGTTTTTTGCACATATCGATTTTTTTTTGTTTTGCTGTCTTTCTTTTTAGGCTTGTAGAAATAGATTTATGAAGTTGTAATATGCTTCGATGGGGCTATAAGCATTTGACACATTACAAAGTTAAATTTCTAGGCTTCTCATTAAACGAGTTCATTATACCTTGGGATATATTTCTTGTCTTTATTATTTCTCTGTCAATATTTACTTTGAAACTTGTTTCGTGGTAGAACGTTCCAAAGTGGTCAGCGATGCCGGTAATAACAATTCCGAATTTGAAGCTTCTGACCTTGTTAACAAAAATGTGGTCTATCAGGGATGCAGAGACACTTTAGTTGGCTTTGTAACGGTTGGTAGAAATCCGAGGCAGAACATGTTATCAATAAAAACATCTGTTTGTTAACCCTTTGATACTTTTGTACATCTTATGACGTACGAAATCAAACATCCCGTTGATACTTGTGTACGTCTTATGATGAACGAAATCAAAGAACGCCTTGATACTTTTGTAGGTCTAATGACGTACGAAATCAAACAGCGCTTTGATACTTTGTGGTCATTTGTTTTGTTGTTATTTTACGATTTTTTCAAGTTATAACCTCAAGTGTTATTCCCCCCCCCCCCTCCCCGAATAATGCTCAGTGACAACCGTTGCGCCAAATGTTATTGCAGCTTAAAAAACTAATATATTCCTGCTGTCAAGACTTCTTAACTGGTTAAGTGCAAGAAGCCACAATCAGGGCTTTCAAAAAAAAATGAGGATACCAGAGCAAAAGCCAGCACTTCCCTTGCTTATATTTCATATTAAGACAAACACAAATAATATTTTTTATATAAATTTGTTTTATTACAAATTATTGGAGAGTGCCTGTGGGCACTCTCCAATAATTTGTAATAAAACAAGTTGTAAATAACAAATTAAGACCACCAAAAATAATCCTGCCCTCAACCAGATAAATCACTTATGTGAAAAAATATCTTGTTATTTGTACTTTCCGACGTTGACGTCGCATTTTGAAAAACGTTGAAGAAACTGAATTCCCAGAGACGTTTGAACGTCAGAATAATTAAAGTCTCAAAGGGTTAATGTTCAGAGATCTTGAGCAGATCAATACTGAAATCACCAAGTAAGACGCATTTTTTTTTTATTTTCTGAATTAATAAGGCCAGTTATTGGGTTGAGTTGAGTGAGAAAAAAGTTTAGGTCAGCCTTAGGCGGGGAAATTGGCCGGTGTATTACACCGCTTATTGTCGCTGGAATCTTTCTACCTACGATCTCTAATGTTTCCCATGCGTGGGGTATACAAGCGGTTTATACCTTCCTTTAAGTCAAACAGAGACAGCCTGAGGCAGATTATACCAAACAGAGACAGCCTGAGGCAGATTATACTTGCCAGTGATGGCCGTCACTCAAAATCATCTCCGAAGTGGCAGACTATACTTGCCCGAAAATCCAGATCGACTGCACCCTCGGGGAGAGGTAGTACCTTTGTGAGAGGACCCAACCTCCCACACTGGTCCTCACCCGAGGGTTCAACCGACATCAGTCAACAAGACCGCCACGCCGCAACAGGAGACACCTGCCGAGTACCGGAACCTTTTCCTCCTTCAACACGCCTAGACATGTGTCAGCCAATCATATACAGTCACCGAGGGTCGAAAGGGGCTTGTTCTTCATACCGTCCCTGCGCGCCTTCGGCGCGCGAAATCATCATTTCGGGATCATTATACTTTATGGATAGGCCAACATCTCCACTACCGCCATCAGTCCGCACATTAGTTAAGATATTCTGGTAACACGCTAGATTATGAAAAATGTTTTCAGGACATTTGGATATCTCTGTCAACCCGATGATGTTAAACGTATTGGCATCAGTTAGCAAAGTATACAGTAAGTTATTCAAGGCATCCCAGTGGGCATTACGACTTCTATAGTACAATGTATTTTTATTTTAATTTATTTTTGTTTGTGTATTCATACTTTCTTTTATTAATATATTTTATTAAAATATTTGGGACGGCCCAATAATACATATTGAATTCAGGACGTTTTTTAATTGTCATTTCTTCATTTCGCTTCCTGCGAAACTTATGAACATACCACCACCGTTCTCACCTTCCAGTTGAGCTGTTAGGTGTGTATTTAACTTTAATAGAGTCACTTTGTGAGTGAAGGATAAGATGGTTGAAGAGTGGGGGATAGTGTAGTGAATTTGTTTGAGGTTGGCACTCGCTCCGCTACCCCGTGTGTGTCGCTTCGAAAGCAGATCAAACACTATCTCTAGGGTGCATGAACCTGACCACAGCTATTTATTATCTCGTCACTGTGAAATAAAATGTTCTTTAGTTGAATCATACCTCCCTGCTCAAATACAACCTTTGTTTCACCCGTAGCAACGGGCTAATGCCGAATCCACATCATGTTATGCATTTGTAACATGATGTATAACTGTAATTTTGGAAATGAATATTTTTTATTTATTTATTGGTGTTTAAGGTCACATACGTATGCACAGTGGCTAATCGTGACCGTGACAGTTTTACGGGTGGAGGAAGCCGGAGTACCCGGAGAGGACCACCGAGCATCGATGAGTAACTGTCAGCTCCTCAACATTCTAACTTTGTTCAAGCTCCGCTCAAGCGGGGTGACAGCGGTTGAAGACATGTGCACCATCGACGTGCAGTACGCCTTAGTACACGGCGTCATCGTGCCCCCATGTAGGCAACCTGGATAAAGTGCCTTGCCCAAGCACACAACGTGGGTCGTCCCGGACGGGGATCGAACTTGGGACCTATGGCATGGAAGTCCAACAGTCTACCGCTGAGCCACTCGGTAATAGATATTAATGTTTAAACTAAACTTCCGGCGTGACGCTGCAAGTACTGTGATCGGAAAAGTGGAAAGAGAATTTCGACCGGATCGCGACTGAGTCGCGATGCGGTCGAAATTCTCCTTCCGCTTTTCTCCCCACAGAACTTTAGAACTCCCATCGGAAAAGAAATAACGAGAACAATAATAAAGTCATCGAACGAAGTTGGGATGACTTCTTGGGATCAACAGAGGCTACATTTTTTATTATTTTTTTCCTTCAGCTTTGTATTACCACATTTCTACAGCTGTAGTCACCAAATTTGGCACATTTGTAAATGACGATCCGGCATTGAAGAATCCGGAGTTAGATTTTTGATATTCCAGTTTTATCCAAAGCAACGTCATGTCAAAGGTTCTGTCTCTATCTTTTAATATCAATTCCGGTATCAATCCTACCTCTAACAAATTTTGTAAATTTCATCTCCAATAAAAAAAAACATATCTGAAAATATGGGGCAGTCATATGAAGTTCTGAAGCGCTCTGGCAGAATTTTCGTGTGACGTCGACGTTTCGTGGCATCGACGTCAACAAAAATTAAATGTGGGCCGATTTTTATGAAAATTTAGTATGTTGTTAAGTGGTTGTTTTTAGTTTTTGATTTGCCGCTATTTTTTACGTTTTTATGTCACCTCATATTTCACTATTTTCAATATATAAAAAATTAAAAAACACACTCTTGTAATTCCATTTGTGATGTATTTATATAGGGTACAGTTTTGAAGCTTTCCACAAATATTTTTGACCATTTGCAGATTTGCAGATTTACTTTTTTATTATTTAAACTGACACACCCGATGCTGGCGATGCCATATTTTCTGTTTTATTCAATACCCAATATATATACAACCTCATTTTGAGCCCTAGCCTTTGGAAATTTTCGGAATTTAATCTTCACAAAAACATATCTAAAAATGTGTTGCCGTCCTACGAAATTCCCAATCGTTATGGGCGAAATCTGAGGTGACGTCATAGAGGTTCATAGGGTCAAAAATTCAAATTCATCGGGGTTTTTTCAACTTTTTTTAGCCTTAGCCTTTTGAATTTTAGGAAATATAATCTCCGCAAAAAACATATCTAAAAATGATGTGGTGCCGTCCTTGGAAGTTATCAACTGTATTACTCGAACGATGAGGTGACGTTACAGAGGGCCACAGGGGCCGAGGAACCGGGGGAGGGGCCCCACCACTTTTTTGCCGGGCCATGTTTTTTGTATGCATATATTTTAACACAACCAATGACTGGTGAAACAAGGGGCGGAACCAGAGCCTCCCCCATATTTTCGCCAGCTACGTTTCTCTCGTTCTGGTTCAGTTTCGATGGATTTCGGATTATTTTTTTGCAGTAAGTGGCAGCAACCGCTAAAATGTATACAGTCTGTTTAAAAAAATCGGTTAACTTTAATAGATCGTAATCTTACAGACATACAAGTACCAAATCCACTCCCAGACAAGATAATCCACAGACAGTATAATTGCTGTTAACGTCTGGTAAAGCATACAGGTGGGGTCTATTTATCAGCTTTGGTCGAAACGACCAAAGCTGATAAATAGACCTCACTCGTATGCTTTACCGACGTTTTTTAACGACTCTCAAAGTGTGAAATCTTTCAAATACATCTCCTGAAAAATCGCCAAATTATCCGCTCAGATGCATGGAAATGGGAGTTTGGGGACCCTGGAATTTAAGATTTTCGTACCACGGGCCGAACTATGGTCATACCGACGACCATCCATCGCCCGATCCAGCCCCCTCACTTTGAAAGTCGTTCCGCCGCTCCTGGGCCATATGGTCAAAAAGTAAAATGCATTTACTTTTTCTGAAATTTTAGCTGTATAGAGCTCATGAAATTAGGGGAAGCTGGGGTTTGGGGTGGGGGGAGAGTCGACTTAGCACCACTTTAATGTTTTTACATCACTTTGAAGTTTAGCCTATTTTCTCCATTCTAAATTAACTCTTTACCTAACATGAAAGCAGACGACACTTACAAACAAAATTCTTGAAAACTTTCTTCTTTTTTTTGTCTCAAAACTAACGAGCTCGTTCCAAAAAGGGGTCATAACCTATGTTTTTGAGACAAAAAAAAAGTAATGAAAATTAATTGGCGATTTCTGTGAATAGGGCTGACCGGTTTTGGCCGTTACGTTGGGTAAATGCTTAAAAACTCTAGATTCTTGAGTCCAATTGCGCCCTATCAATACAGGATACACTTATAAAACTTACCACACATTTTTATGGCTATATCAAGTTGTTAACCATATTTTTCATTTCAATTTGACATTCTCGATGCCAGCGATGCCAGTTTTACGGGGTTTTTATCATACCATCTATTTTCAACCTCAATTTGAACCTTAGTCTAAGTTTTTTTGGAATTTAATCTCCGCAAAAACACATATCTAAAAATGTTATGCCATCCTAGGAAATTTTCAACCGTTATACCCAAAAGCTAGGTGATGTTAAAGAGAGCTATACGGTCCAAAATTAAAATTCGTCTGATTTTTCTGATTTTTTTTTTTCAATTTTTAACGCCATTTTGACGTATTACGCCACCTTGAAATTTAGCCTATTTTCTCTATTCTTAATTAAAATTAATTATTCTTAATTAAAAGACACACGTTCTTCAGTTCAACTGTGCCTTATTAATACACTGTACTCTAATGAAACTTAACACACGTATTAGTGATCATATTACGTTGTGAACCATAGTTATTTCACCTCACTTTGCCTTTTGAATTTTCGGGAATATAATCTCCAAAAACAACCACATCTAAAATATGTTGCCGCTTTCGGAAATTACCAAATGTTATACCCGAACGCTGAGGGGATGGCATTAGGACTGCACGGTATATCGATAAACCGATATATACCGGTATTCAAACCAATATCGATTGAATACCGGTGTAATTACAAAAATATCGATTTATCGTCATTATTTATTTACCCACAATTTAAGTTTCAAGATGTCTTGAGTTCTTTAACTGTAGACATGAATGAATAATGTTATCTCTTTATCCAAGGAATAGTCTGCTTTTGCCCTCGTAATATACAAATTCAGCAGTTGAAAAAATAATTTTCAAAAATTTCAACGAAACTTTATCATGTGACCTCTCATTGGAACGAGCTCGTTGAGCTCGTTCCAATGAGGGGTCACATGATATAGTTTTGTTGAAATCTTTGGGGAAACTCTGATAAATTAATTTTGAAAATAATAAATTTTGATATTGTCTGCGTTGGGAAAGGTGTTTCGAACCGCATCATCAAGGCATGCCAATTCGTTCCGAGTGTGATGCCTCGAGTCTCGATTGTGGTACTTGGGTTCATATATCTAAACAGTTTTCGATATACCGGTATACCGCGGTATTGTTTTGAATACCAATACCGGTATTGAGTTTTGAATATCGTGCAGCCCTAGATGTCATAGAGGGTCATATACTCAAAAATAATATGTGTCAAATTTTTCTGCAATTTTAGTATGTTGTTGAGCTAAAAAAATATATGGCTTTTTCTTTGTTTTTCGATTTAACGCCATTTTGACGTTCTTACGTCACTTTGGAGTTTAGCCTATTGCCTGTATTCGTAATTAAAAGCCCCACGTTATTGAGTACAATTGCGCCCTATTAATACAAGATGCACTCATGAAACTTGCCAGGTCGATCCTGCACTGCAAAAAATATAGGTTCTCTTTAGAACCAAAACTGGTTCTAATCTTGTCCCTGAGATGGCACCAGTTCTGTTTAAACAGTATTTATTTCAAATCAAATAAATTTATAAAGATTAATATTAAATATTAACAGAATTAAACATAAATTGAGGGGGTTTCAGCCGTAAGTTTAGAGCTTATACGAGGTTGTCTCAAATCATTATTAAGCAAAGGATATATGAACAGTTGGCATATCGAACCAGTTTTGGTTCTATACAAAACCAAAACTGGTTCGATATGCCAACTGTTCATATCTCCTTTGTTTCAAAATGTTTGGCGACTGCGTTGAATAAGCTCCAAGTTTACTGCTGAATCTACTTCAGTTCATGTAATATTCTGTTAAAATTGAATGCTAATCTTGGTAAATTTATTTGATTTGAAATAAATACTGTTTAAACAGGACTGGTTCCATCTCAGGGATTTTCAGTCCCCCGAACTGCACCCTCGCTGTGTTCTGTCCTATTATACATTAGCTGCTAGGCCAGTAGAAAAATGAGGAACGTACAAGCAACCTACACCCTGTGGATGACCTTATATTCAACTTTATGATTGATGAGGTGGAAATTTATTTGTTGAGTCCAGTAGTGCTCTTTGCGGGCAATGAAGCGTACGTGTAGTAGATAATACTATAAAATGTTTACAATAGTATTTTCAAAAATTGTATTTTCTACATATTGAAATAACTGACTGAAATGAATCATTAGCATTTTAAAAGATATGGTAGAAGTTCATTTGAGTAAATAATCCTTTGGCTCTCGTTGTTCTCTGAATCGTCTCCAGTTTCTAAAGTGTGAACACGCTGGCATAACAATTGTTACATTTCATTGGGTTGGCGAACACTGTGGCTCAGTGGGATTAATTCGTTGGCACGCTTTGTCTCACCTAACATTGTTCCCATCTCGCCTCACACTGTGCCGTCGGATAAACATCCTGTGACGTATAGTATACGGTAACCCGTAAACGACTGGGCTGGCATTCTGTGCTTCGTAAGATACAATATGATTGAAGAGGTGCGGCCATGAACTGGGGTTATCGCGTGCCCGACGCGGTGCGTGCGATATGACCAAGTTGTAATTAACAGTTTCTTAGATTTCTTTTTGATTTTTGATCGTAAGATACAATATGATTGAAGAGGTGCGGCCATGAACTGGGGTTATCGCGTGCCCGACGCGGTGCGTGCGATATGACCAAGTTGTAATTGTACTATTTTGTTTACAAAATGAATAATTATTTAATCAAACATCAACTTTAGTTGACTAATTAATGAATTGGAATATCGCATGTGTTAATTGATTACAATTCAGATCAAGTCATAGCTTCAGAAGGGGTGGTGCATCGTATGCCTTTCAATCAAATGTTCCTAGTGAGCTCATACAGTTACACGGTGATTGGCAAAGTGATGCCTATAAAGAATATTTAACATTCACTATGGAGGATAAGATTCGGGTTAGCCAGTGTATGAGAAATGCAATTTTAAAGCAGTAGTTTAATTCATTTGAATTATTATATTATTTAATTACTGTATTAGTAACGGTTAATTTATTGGTGCTAGTGAGAAGTCTTATAGGGTTCTCAAAGCATTAATAAATTTAACTCATTAGTTGAATTATCAATGGTCTATTCAGGCTAATGTTAGTCAATGGCTCTTGAATTTTCTTGGATTAACCATATTTAGTTTTTTCTTGTAGATAATGACTCAAGAAGGAACTTGATTATTTCTGATTCCATGGCTAAATATGTGAAAATTAAGAACACTGATGTTATGGCGTTCCGTGGAGCCTGTATTGGAGACATCACTTACAACATTATTAGAGAGAAGTTAAAAATTTCTTCTTATAATGTTATTTTTGTACATGTTGGCACAAACGACATTCATAAATTATCAGTAGACGAATTTAAAGCTTCGTATTGCAATTTAATTTCCATCTTGAAATACCACTTTTCTTCTCCAATTGGCATGTCGGCCATTTTACCAAGACCAGTTGATTACAGTGTAACACAGGCTAAAATTGTTAAAGTCAATTCTGATTTGGAAAGTCTGTGTTTAGCTCAGAAAGTTACCTACCTTCAATCCTTTAGATACATGGTGTCAAAGGGGAAGCCTAAGAGGGAGTATTTTGCCATTATGGATGGTGGATTACATCTCAATCAAGAAGGAACAAGACAGTTGTCTCTGTATTTTCAAAGAAGAATTGCCCATATGAAATGAAATTCCTAATACAGGTTTTCAATTTTTCAGATCTGGATATATTGACATGGCTTGGGATACCTTTACAGTCAGCAGTTTCTTTCTGTTAGGTATGTAGACTTTTCTCTTGGGATATTGCTTCTCGAGTGGAGTCTTTGAATTAGTTCTCTAATGAATTTCTTTCTTTGGAGCTATTCTTTTTCACCTTTTTCAGAAATTGTGGAATTTTTGTTAGGTGAAGTTGCATGTATTGCATGTCTTTCTATCCGGTTTTGACTTTTTGGGGTTTGTGTTGGGAGCTTCATTGCAATTCAAACAACGGTTGGGTGCCTTAGGCTTGGGTGGCTCACAATGAACTTGGGAAGATTCATTAAGGAATCATCATCAGTTCATTGGATTTCAAATTGTATTTGCTCCTGCCTTTTTCGTCTTTAATTATGTGCATGCCTCCAGTGTTTAATAATGTCAATATGTGCTTGTTTTTAACTATTTACTGCATGTTTTATGAGTTAATGCAGAATGTGCATGATGACTATTAATAATAATAAGTCTAGTCAGTCCATCTATTTTCAATGTGTAATTATCATGTCTAGCCATAATAAAATATGTATCACAGCAAGAGTTACTTTTATATGTTTGGTTGAGTAATTGTACTATTTTGTTTACAAAATGAATAATTATTTAATCAAACATCAACTTTAGTTGACTAATTAATGAATTGGAATATCGCATGTGTTAATTGATTACAATTCAGATCTTCCGTAGAAATCGTCTTTTTAGTTCCCGTTGATTGGTTAAAAGGTTTCTAGGTTTGACGTCATTGTTGTGTACTAGTTACAATAGACCCGGCAGTTTTGATTGATGTAATTTGACGATTGACGAAAATATTTACCCATCCCACCACTCCCGCATTAAATTAATCTATTCAGTTTCGCCTTACTCATTGCACAGGTCTTGAAAGTCACTGTTTGCATTAGAACTCTCTTGTGGGTTGAATTACCGTTTTGATAGGATATGTAGCAGTCCTTGTATAACTTATTATGGTCATCCTAAACTACGTTTATAATTATCATTTTTAATTTTACTTTAGATTCTTCTCGGAAAGTAAGAGATTACAGTATATGTTCTTAATCTGAAATTGGGGGTGGCTCACAATGAACTTGGTAAGATTCATTAAGGAATCATCATCAGTTCATTGGATTTCAAATTGTATTTGCTCCTGCCTTTTTCGTCTTTAATTATGTGCATGCCTCCAGTGTTTAATAATGTCAATGTGTGCTTGTTTTTAACTATTTACTGCATGTTTTATGAGTTAATGCAGAATGTGCATGATGACTATTAATAATAATAAGTCTAGTCAGTCCATCTATTTTCAGTGTGTAATTATCATGTCTAGCCATAATAAAATATGTATCACAGCAAGAGTTACTTTAAAATGTTTGGTTGAGTAATAATTAACAGTTTCTTAGATTTCTTTTTGATTCGAGTGGAAGACCTTGGGAGATTTTGAGCTAAAATACTTTTGAATTATGACAAATGTTTTGACCACAGAGGCAGACAAGCAGAGTCTGAAAAGTTGGATCTTTCGAATCTACATATTTTTTTTCTGCCATTTTAATTTTTTTATTTAATTTTTCTGCAGTGGCTGCAGAAACAGACAAAAAACTGACATATTGACACGGCCATATATATCAAACCGGATGACAGCTCCTATTTGGGCGAGAGGTTTTTTTTATCGTGCTCGGTCCGTATCTGTTGCATCCGGTATGTTGTTGCAATGTCGCTGATAGATAAGATATTATTTAGGAAATCCAAAACATCTGTACAAATAGCCAATTTACTGAAAATTGCAACATTACACCTTGTACTTTTTTAGACCTAGTCCAAAAATGTATGGAGAACCATGTTATTTTGTAAGTATTTCTTGTTTTCTGAATAAACCAAAACATGAAAAACAAAACAAAAGAGATCCGGAACAACCAGGTAGGATAATAAATGGCTCTTATACCTTGACAGCTACACTGCTATCACGTTCTTTGAGATTCACCGGCAGTGAATCTTACCCTAGATTCCACCTCGGGGCGGTTGAAACACCCACCGTGCTTCACCACTGCACACACAGTGTCACCAACTGCTTATGTTTGGTCAATGGCACCAATGTAAGAGATCGAGCGTGAACTACGGGAGCAGCGGCTCCAACCGCCGACCTCCAGCACACGAAACTACCGACTAATCACGAGACGAAGAGATACGGACCAGCCAGGTCGGTTGGTACATGGGCCTTATACCTCGATCGCTGCATACAGTACAGTCGCAGTGGATTGGTCGTAATCCACGCGTGGGTAATGATGTCCACGCATGCGTTTACTAGGTATTAAACGGGCGCGGTGGCTCAGTTGGTAGAGGTGCAGGCTGCAAGCCGAGAGGTCCTCGGTTCGAATGCCACCTGCGGCAATCGCGTTGTGTCCTTGGGCAAGACACTTCACTCCGGCTTCCTACACCCGTAAAACTGTCACGGTCATGCTTAGCCGTTGTGCAGAAATATGTGACCTTAAACACCAATAAATAAATAAACTAGGTATTAAAAATCACCATCAGTAAAATTTTAATTAATGAAGCACCGGGTTGTGCCCGGTGCTTCATTAATTAAATTGTTGATGATTAATCCTATAATTAGTGTTTGGAATCTAATATTAGTGCGTGCGTGGAAATATTGTCCCACCGTGGAAAGTGACCTGTCCACGGCGGCTGCACTATGCACTGTGGCAGTGGCCAGTGATTCTGGGTATAGCTTGCATTTGTGTGACAACGGCACAAACAGAATTAGTGACCCACATCCTAGGAAATCCATGAAATAAAGTAAACAAAAATATTTGCCATCTAGCCTCTGGTCAATTTGATCATCAGTAAAAGAGTGGACCTATTTTATATTTATTGCGAAGAACATTGGCAATTAATCCGCCAGCCAAGTAAGAATATATGATTAAATTATTACAAATCCTTCTTCTCGGTTCGATATTTATTGAGTTATCTCTTCAACAACTGTCAAACGTATCTTTACCCATAAATACTTGTCTTTGGGTTTGAGACTGTGAATTAATTTACCACGCAACTTCATAGAGTACTTTTAGAGAAATGAACTGTCAAAGTGGTAAACAATGGCGTTACCACGAACGGCAGTATATTAGTAAATAAAGCTGAGTAATGGAAAACATTCATCAAAGTCAGAAATGTTGATTGAATAATATTTAGAGGTTATTTACTTGGTTAGTTTCACATCGATTCGAGATACCAGCCAGAAGGAACTTCATATCAGCCTGAGAACTAAGGTCGAAGGCCGATTTGAAGTTACCGACGACTTATATCTCGGGCCAATATGAAACTAACCAAGTGACATAATATTATTCTCGTGTGGTTTTACTTACAATTATCCCTGACACTCAGAAACGGTTTTACACAACATATCCCCGCACCATTAGCTTGTACACCCTGCCCCACTGCAATACCTTCTCGGCAGGCAAGGAAAGATTACCGAGACCCAGACTCGACCGAACTCTTAATGGGAAAACTGGACCTGACTGGCAAAGAAAGTCTCGCCTTTGACAATTGACACGTGTTACCCTGACGTGTTGTTATATAGTTTAGAGTAGCGGGATCTGCACTTTCTGCATGGACTTGTCATGAAACAGTAACCTCTATTGCAGAAAATTTGGCACACTACTGTTTAACATTTTCCGCAAACTATTGGAATAAACCTTTTCGGCCAAAAACATGACATTAAGTAATTTTCTACGATAATTTACACAATGCAAATTTAACAATTACGCTGCCGAAAGCGACAATTGTCACCTATGTTATGATGAGTATCTGTACGTTCTGTATGCGCAGATCAAATCTACCAGCTGATTAATTTTTGGAAAGGGCTCAGCGAGCGCTTTAAACAATTAATCAGGTGATAGAGTGCTTCAAGTATGTCATAAATTTTGCTAAACGTCCTTGCATACAGGCGTACATAGCGGTACTCCATATATAGCTTAAGTGGGCGTGGCGGTAAAAGGGTCAACAAACCGCGTGTAGACACAGATTTAACCAGAGTACCAACCCGTCAGTGCGATATTGAGAAGTGGACTTGCAGGTTTGAATTTTCGTTTTAATTTGTTAACCATCTAGCTACTAAATTGTACTGCCTAAATCAAACACCGACTACTGATTCCACCTGTTTCATGCATTCCCACTAACAGGGTAGACCGAAGTGAAAACAGTTTTCATGAAGGACAAAGCCTTTAGACGGGCGTGTGTCGGAAGGATACTAGTTTCAAGATCGCGTTCGGGAGAAGGAATGAAATGGTTATTTATTATATGACTCGTCCGTTTTGTTCACTTTAAAACATTTGATATTTTGTTTTCATATTAATCAGTGATGAATAAAGCCTTCCGTCAATTTCATTGGTCAATTTCAAAACTAGACAATTTGATTGGTTGCACAAAATAAAACTGGGTCACATTTGCATAATTTCAGTAAGGAGAATTTACGTTATCTGTCCTATTTAGGGTGGGTTATATTGTATTAATCTTTTACCTACAAGAAAAACGCCATTCATTTTTTTTTATATTTTCACTTTTTGATCCCAAAACATAGGTTATGACCCCTCATTGGAACGAGCTCGGCGAGCTCGTTCCAATGAGGGGTCATAACCTATGTTTTGGAAGCAAAAAATGAAAATTTTTAGTTATACGAGGATGTTTTTTCTAAGTGCCGTCTGCAAATCAAGTTAGGTGATGGGTTAAAAGGGTCATACTAAGTGGCTAATTTGTGCGTGTGTGTGTCATATGATCAATAGAATATGCAGGGCCGGCGGAAGAAGGGGGCGACGGGGGCGGTCGCCCCCCTTGCCCTCGCCCACAGGGGCGAGCGGGGGCGAGCGGGGGCGAAAGTGTCCGAAAATAAAAAAAATAGCATTGTTATTGATCAACCATCAGCAAAAAACAGGATCATACTGATCAGCCTATTATTCAGTTGTATCTTTGAATAACCAATTCTCCGGCATGGATGTATATGTATACATTAATTGCCCATGGGCATGGCATTCAAGGGATAGTAGGCCTATGAATCAGCGAATTTTGCCTACCTGCTCAGCCTGACTGTTTTATTAGTGAGATGGCCAAAAGCCGAGTTTGTCGACAACAAAACTGGTTCGAAGCCTATGGCACTAGTTAATCCGAGACTTATACTAGCACCAAGAGGGGGTAGGTAAACAGGGCAACTGCTCCAGGGTCCGGCCTCCGGCTGTAAAAAAATAATTTTTTTGTATTATAAAAATACAAGAGGAATTTCAGGCCAAAGGCCACCAGAATGCACAATTGGAGAGGTCCATTAAAAATTTCCTGGGGGGGAAAACCCCTCCACCCCCCCCCCCCCCCCTTTTAATACCTCGTGTCTTCGGCACTCGGTGCAGATGCCTTCAGCATCTGAGGCGTCCCCTCCCACTTTTTAGGCGATATACATGCACTTGCCCTCATCAGAAAGTTTCGCCCCCCTTGCCCTTTGCTGCTTCCGCCGGCCCTGAGAATATGAAATGAGTGTTTTTCTCATATAATATTTATAAAACTCGTCCGAATTGTCCGTTTGGGCTCGCCAGAGGCTCTCCAAAACGGAAAATTCTTAGACTCGTTTCATAAATATTATATGAGAAAAACACTCGTTCCATATCCTGTATACATGAAAGTACTTCGCCAGTATTACATGGGGAGTATTGGTAAAAGAATCCGAAACCAATTAAAATAAAGAAATGAGGTGTTTGCTGCTAGGGATACTTGTAAAAGAAATTCCCGAACAACTCAAACATTACATTTTTGCGTAAAATCATAGAGGTGATATGCAACATTTTAGAGGTGACAGTTGAAAAAATAAATTTGGTGACTTGCTCTGGCTGGTTAAACAGTTAAGTTAGGTATAAGAGTTGTCTCTTTTGAAGCAAAACTGAAAAAGAGTCACAAATGCGGATAGGCCATATATTTCATCTGGAAAAACTTGCGCCGGGAGTGGGGATGGGGAGAGGATCCCAGAGTCAAGGGGGCAATGTAGGCCCTCTTTCTTTCGCCAAAAGTGCATTCGTGCATACATCACGTTTCGAGAACTGCAACTTAGAAACTCTCGAGTATGCCAATTCCAATGTGGGTGGAGTCAGGAATACTGACGGAGGCTGGTCGATAATTACCATACAACAAGGTTATACAATCGGCTGTGTAATTTCTAAAGTTTTATCTCATCCCAGAGTGGAGTGTCCTTTTTGATAACACCCCCCCCCCCCCTCACCGCTCTCGGATCCTTCCGACGCCCTTTTTCGAAAAACAGCATGTGGACCCCCCCCCCCCCTCCCCAACCTTGGGATGATCCTTGAGTGCCGGCATCTAAAACTAACCACATCGTTGGCAATATAGTTTAATCCCGTTTCTTAGGACTGCTGTTCAATTGCCAAGTGTCAATAATTGCATCAGAATGGTGTTAAAGGTTCTTATTGTATAATCGTCTGGGCCTTATAATATAAAAATTAAACGCTGGCCATATGAGATGTGAGCTAAATTTAGATGAAATATATTTCACAAAATACTTCTTTGTCCTGTGCTTCAATGCAAACAGTATTGGCGTGACAGCTCAAACACTGCATTTATTTCTTTCACAATGGCTGCATTTTAGAATATCAATATCAGGGCCACATGTAATCTCTAACATGCAAGGTTTCTGCATATTTCACGGTGGAAATCTCATAATTGTCCCATCGAATCGGACTCTGACCGGAATGCTGGGTCCTATTCAGCTATGTTTCAGCTCGATAGAAGAAATTTAGGGAGTTACTCCGAAAGAGTCTGGCCCCTTCACTCATGTTTCCTGTGTGGTGAAATTCGGCAATCCTAAATCTATTATGATGCCGCCAGGTGACTCTGGTCAGCTGATCTCGAATGAAGAATATGATTGGCCGGTTATCGGATGTCCAGAGTGAATCCGTAGAGAGAGCAGAACCATTCCAGAATCAAAGATTACAAGACGTGTTTTATTAATTTGATGTTGTTGTTGGTGTTTGTCCTTGTATTGTAATAATGTAAGTATTTATTTGTATCTCAAATTCCTTACTCATGTACCCTCATTCCAATTAAACCATCGAATAACACCACGCAGTTATTCGATATTGGCGTCGACGACAATTTCGAACTTCTTGGCTCAAATTTGCGACAGGCGTGGCTGTCGCCATCTTGAAACAATGACAAAATTTTGAAACTTTTTTCGTCCTTCTCACAAAATTTTCAAATTCCTTTTTGTTTTTTCATTTGTTCCTGGTTTCTTTTTTGTAATTTTCTAAAAACACTTCCTCTCAATTCCATAATCAATGTTAAATGTTTTGTTTTTTTTGTCATTCCACATGTTGTATTCTTCATATCTTGATCGCGTTCGCCATCGAATTTTGTCTGTTACTGTTGATATTTACCAGCTTGCTCGTAAAAAATTGTTTTCATTGGATTTGTAACTGTATGACTGTAAACTTAAATTGTAAGCAATTTCTCTTTGTTTGACAAATAAATATTTTGATTGACAATAATTTAACATATAAATTAATATAATATGAGCAATTTCTCTTTGTTTGACAAATAAATATTTTGATTGACAATAATTTAACATATAAATTAATATAATATATCTTGTCACTTCATGATAACTTTGGTGTTCTCTGATATTGATAATTTAAGTTGTGATATTTCAAATTTTCCTATGATTCAAATTATTTTTCAAATAAATTGTTTTGATTGATTATAATAAATTTGCTATTCAATTAAATTATTCTACATTTATATTAAAGTATTTTGTGATATCGTGACCTATTCTCACTATATAAATATTTATTGTCAAAATTTTCAAAATAAAAAGTGATATATTGTCAAAATTTTCAAAATAAAAGGTAATTATTTCCTTTCATGGAAATTTGGCCATCTACACTTGGAGCTTAATTGAAAATTTATGTGCTTTATCCCCTGAAATATTTGTGTTATTCATTTTCATTTATTATAAATTGTTGGATAAAATTTTGTTTTGTGTAAATCTTCTTCATTTATTATAATTAACTGGATAAAAGTCTGTACCTATCAACAAACTTAAACAAAATAAATAAATAATTGTATTCTGACATAAAATCGTCCTTAGCATCAACACAGTGACCATTTTTTTATGGTGGGGTGCTTTAACTTCAAAATTGAATACAGTTGGACAAAATATCAGTGGTAACAGGCAGATGGTATTTTTCTCGTTACGGAGAAGTACAGATGAAGACAGCTACAACGGTAAAATAGGTAGTATAGTGTGTTTTGTACAATTTTTGAATAAATATATTTGACTTTGTTTTTTGATAACTTTCATCATGAGTACTACTTGTAACAAAATTAAAATAAACAAATGTGCCTACAGAGATCTTTTATTGTTACCCGGAGTTGGTAGAAAGTTATCCGACTCAATTGTCTATTTTAGACTAGAACATGGAAATATCGTGCCGGAAATTTTGTCAAGTATTCCGTACATACGGATAACACCCCAGTTACCAGAAAGTATTGATTTTGAGCCCCATCAGGAAAATGACGACGACGATAGGTCTGCTGATCCATTAGCGGATGAATACACTGCTGATTGGAATATACGGGGCAGTTCAGTCGAGTCGACCGAACCTCAAGCTACACAAACAGGAGCTACAGCTACTGGAGGTGGCCCAAGTTCACCTTCGAGCTTCAATAAACAATACATAAAAACAAGATATACAAGTCCTCCTGTAAAACAAACTGCTGGTTATAAGACACCTACATGTATGACTGCGTACAGTCAGTCATACCCTATGCCAAATTACAATGTTCCACCACCGATACATGACATTCAAACATATCGCCCCATGCTGAACACTAGCCAAGGTATGTCTGGATTCCCACCCAGCACATATCCACAAACTCAAACATTCACACCATATTCGCACACGCAACAAATATCTCCATATACTCAACCAGTACCAGCATATACTCAACCAATACCAGCATATACACAACCAATACCAGCATATACTCCACCAGTACCAATCTATACTCCACCTGCACCAGCATATATTCCACCAGCACCTGTCTATCCCATACCACAACAAACAGGTGCACATTACCAGCAAAATGCCACAAATGTCGGTAAAGCATTTCATTTACCCAAAACATTGATATACAATGGCACCACAAGCTGGAAAGCCTTCAAAACTAAATTTGAAAAATATGCTGAAATGCAGCGCTGGTCGGAGCAGCAGTGTAAAGATAATTTATGCTGGTGTTTAGACGATAAAGCTAGTGAATACTACGCTATGATCACAGGTAGAAATCAAACATTGGGATATTTTAACATTATGGACTCCTTAGAAAAAAGATTTGGTTTTCATGACCTACCTGAAACTGCTCATCTTGAATTTATGCAAACACAACAGACTTCCAGCGAAACGTTGGAAGAATGGGCAGATAGAGTGTTACACCTTGCTACAAGGGCATTCAAAAATCTACCAGATAATCATATGTACCAACAGGCAGTCATTAAATTTTGTCAGGGTGGTACCGATAAAGAGGCAGGTCAGTATGCTGCTAATTTAAGGCCAGTCACAGTTGAGGATGCCATCGACAAAGTGCGATGGTATCAACACACAGAAAAAGCCATTTATGGTTCTATAGTCGTCACACCAAAAGCCCCTACTTCCATACCGGAAGTAGTGTCAGTATCAACACATAATGAGCCAAAACAAATAAAAGCTGTAAGTCCTAGAAAATTTGATAGTGGAAATATGAATCAATCAGGTTCACTTGATTCTAGAGTGACTAGACTCGAATCGGGTGTAGATCACATATTGTCTGAAATGAAAAAATTAACTGCTACAGTTGTAAGTTTATCCTTAACAGTTAGCAATTTGAGGCGTCAATCTAGAAGCCTTTCGCCTTTAAGTGGATGGCGTAATTCGTCACCAAACAGGTCTGGTCAATGGCGTAGTGGATCACCAATGCGATCCTCAAATTCATGGCGAAGTGAGTCGCCTTCAAGGTCAAAGCAATGGCAAAGTGGCTCTCCATCGAGATCCACCAACCAATGGCGCAGCTCGTCTCCAACGAGGCCTGAAAACAGCACATGTTTTCAATGCAATGGTTATGGCCATTTCAAAAGAGATTGCCCAGCAAACTCTGCCTTTAATAAGTCAGCCAATGAAAAGAAAGTGACCTTCAAAAATGAACATAGAGATCAACTAAACACTCACGGGTCGACCAACGAGGCCTAACTTCGACCCCTGAAAATCTACTAGGCCTCGCCATTCAGACAGTTCATAGGTTAAAAATTCATGCTATTAATAACCCTCCCACCGAGTCGGTGGAAGATATACCCAGCATGGATATACAAAATATTTCTGCTCAAATGGTGGAATCTTTCACAGAAACTCCAAAGCTACATATTGTAAACATAATGTTGCCCGCATTAAGTGAACCTTCCAGCGAGTCGTTGGAAGAATCATCAAATTGTTTAATAAATAATAAAAATTATGAAGCTTATAAGGAAAATACCATTAATGACCAAACTACTGAAAGAATAACAAAGTGGAAATGCCATTTTTCCACTGTGCCAGTGGAAAATGACGCACTAAGCCTGGAAACATTGGACAATTCTGCCGAATTGGCGGAAATGGAAACAATAGAATACAAACAATTTGAAATAAATGATCATTATGATGATGAGATATTAGCTATTGGTCAAATGAAATCTGATTCTATGATCACCATTAAGGTTATAGTTGATGGTCACCCAGTAAAAGCAGTTGTGGATTCTGCTGCAGAGGTGACAATAATTTCTGATGAAATATTTAAATTATGTGACAATAGACCCCCAGTATTGAAAAATGTTATCATGAATACTGCAGGAAAAGATCTGCAAATGAATAGTCTTTATATAGGACCAGTAACACTTAATATTGGTAAACAAACATTTCATGAGAAAATTTATGCTGCACGCATACATGATGACATGTTATTAGGACTGGACTTTCTTAAAAAACATCAGGTACAAATAAATTTAGAAACTGGGAAACTTCAAATTGGCCAGGAATCTTTGGACACTTCACTTACTGTAAATTATGAGTTGAACTCAATTAATAAGGTCAGCATTCCTGAACGAACTACTGTACCTCCACGTTCAGTCCTTCAGATTCAGTGCAAAATGAATGTATCGGGAAATTTATATATGATTGAACCCTAAAATTATCCTTCACTTTTGGTACCTAGGTCTTTACATAACAAGGGCATGTTACCAAAGGTGTGTTTTGTAAATGTATCTGACAATAACGTAATCTTGAAAAAAGGGCAAGTGATTGGTTATTCAACACCAGTCACAGAAATTGAAGAGGACCCCGCCGTTTTGGGGGGTAACATAGACAATCTGACACAAATTGCAGAAAATATCTGCAAAATAAAGTTAGACAAATCAATGGATGTAGTCCTACCACAACATTTGGAGAATATGCTAAATGATTGCAAGCAAAATTTAAGCTCAAGTGAAGTAATGGAATTAAAAAATCTTCTCCACAGGAATGCAGATGTCTTCGCCAAAGATGAATTTGATCTTGGCAATTTCACTGCAATTGAACATACAATCGACACGCAGGACAAGCCACCAGTTAAACAGCGAATGCGCCGAACACCTGCTGCATTTGTACAAGAGGAGGAAGAGCATTTAAATAAAATGTTAAAAGCAGGGGTTATTCGCGCGTCCGTGTCGGAATGGGCATCAGCACGAGTTTTGATTAGAAAACGAGACGGAAAGGTGCGATGGTGTATCGACTATCGAGCACTGAACTCAATCACTGTTAAAGATGTATACCCCTTACCCTTAGTAGATGAATGCCTTGATACACTTGCTGCAAATATTTGGTTTTCAAAACTTGATGCAAATTCGGCCTACTGGCAAGTTAACGTTAAAGAAGAAGATAGAAAGAAAACTGCATTCATTACTAAATATGGTCTCTTTGAATTTACTAAAATGGGATTTGGTCTTTGTAACGCGCCTGGATGCTACTCCCGAATCATGAATTTAGTCCTTCATGGACTAAACTGGAAAATTGCCCTAGCCTTTCTTGATGACCTTTTGGTCATGGGAAATAGCTTTAAAGAGCATTTGAGTAATTTGGCTGAGGTTTTTGAGAGATTTCGAGCGTATCGCCTGAAATTAAAACCCCAGAAATGTGAACTATTTCAACAGCGTGTTGAGTTTTTGGGGCGTGTAGTTAGTGCCAATGGTCTTGAAATGAGTTCAGATGCAACGAAAATCATTGACCAGTGGCCGACCCCGATATGTTCGAAAGATGTTGAAAGATTCACTGGACTTGCAAATTACCATAGGGCATTTATTAAGGATTATGCAAAATTATCTCGCCCATTGTATGCCGTAACCGGTAAACAACAATTTAAGTGGGGATTGGAACAGGAACAGAACTTTTCAAAACTCAAAGAGATATTGACCTCACCTCCAATACTTGGTCTACAGAACCAGACTGATCCATTTATTCTGGACACAGAAGGTTCAGATCTAGCTATTGGAGCTGAATTATTGCAAGTGCAGAATGGAGTCGAAACTGTAATTGCGTATGGCAGTTACAGTTTATCTAAAGAACAGCAAAAGTATTGTACAACCCGAATAGAGTTATTAGCCATTGTGAGATTTACATGACAGTTTCGGCATTATTTGCTTGGCCGACAATTCACCATTAGAACTGATCATAATAGCTTGACGTGGTTGTTAAACTTTAAGGAACCACAGGGACAAATTGCTCGCTGGATGGAAGAACTTAGCCAGTACAATATGATCATCCAACATCGTCCAGGTTTTAAGCATGCTAACGCTGATTCTCTATCAAGGATACCAAATGATGATCCGTGCCGGAATTATCAATATGGTTACTCGCTAGAGAAACTGCCTTGTAAAGGTTGTAAATACTGTACACGTGCTTACAACAAATGGTCACAATTTGCAGAAGAAATAGACTATGTGATACCACTCGCGACGGGTGGTTCCACAATCACAGCTGAAAAAGTCACAACCTCTGAGGCTTTTGATATGCCAGTAGCAATGCCCAAGTTGGGCAAGGTTACTGAAAAAACTAGTAGTAAATCAGAGTTAGACGCCTTTCTTGATAATTTTCCAACAGGATTGGCTTTACCCTGGGATCCAGGAGGTCATAAAACTGAATTTGAGATGGGTCTTGCTAATGATAGTGATTGGTTTAGTACATCTGCAGACATTATAAAAATGAATAATGAGCCAGAAATATTTAGCCAAACTGTTAGTGCTTGTAGTTATATTCTTCAAAGTTACAGCCTGGAGGAAATCGCTGAGGCTCAGAAAAATGATCCAAATTTAACAATTTTATCGGATTGGTTAGAATCTTCTGTCGAATCGATTGAAGCTTCTTTATTTTTGGCCAGTCCAAGTGCTAAATATTTTTGGATCAACAGATCTCGATTCGTTCTTGAAAATCATGTTATCTGGAAAACAAAAGAAAATTCTAAAAAAGTTCTAGTGGTTCCTTGTCAATTTCAGGAAGAAGTATTATCTTTGTGTCATGACATTCCTTCCTCAGGCCATCAGGGAATTGTTCGAACACGAAATCGAGTAAAAGATAACTTTTATTGGCACGGCATGTCAAAACATATTGAAGATTTTGTGGCATCTTGTAAAACATGCAATCAAAGTAAGAAACCATCACTTAAACCTAAATTCAGTTTTTATCAGTATCAAGCAGGTGCCCCTATGGAAAGAGTTCATTTAGATTTCCTTGGTCCATTACCTAAAACCAATAAAGGTAATGAGTATATCCTTATGATGGTGGACCAATTTACTAAATGGGTTGAATGTATACCTTTGCCATCGCAAACTGCTGAAGTCACTGCTCATGCAGTGATTAATGAGTTTTTTAGTAGATTTGGTTACCCATTTCAAATTTTTACCGATCAAGGACGGAACTTTGAAAGTGCACTTTTTGTATCCATATGTGATTTATTAAAAATACATAAGGCCCGAACAACACCCTATAGACCATCGGCTAATGGGCAAGTTGAAAGATTTAATCGGACATTGATGGATGCAGTCCGATGTTTCATTGATAAGTCCCAACATTCTTGGGACATATATCTATCTCAGATAGCTGGGGCGTTGCGGTCCTCAGTTAACAGACACACCGGCTATACTCCAAACAGGTTGATGTTGGGACGTGAAATCAACCACCTGGTCGATTTAATGTTCCCACACAAATCTGTAGAGTCTGCAACATCGATACATGAATATGTGAGAAACCTTGAGTCAACAATAAAATTATCACATGAGGTTGCTAGATCAGTTCTAAAGTCATCACAAGAACGAATGAAAAGGGATTATGACTTGAAAGTATTAATTCATGTATACAAGGTCGGTGACGTCATTTATATGCTGAATTCGGCGTCCCCAAAGGGAAAAAGTAGGAAACTAAACCCTTCATGGAAGGGACCAGGAATCATTTTAAAAATAATCACACCTTCTTTGTATAAAATCAAATTTAGAAATTCAGTATTAACAGTGAATCATGATAAAATTAAACTTTGTAAAGACAGAAGTCTGCCAAAATGGGTGCTCAAATTACAGAAACATTTATTTGATAACCCTGATTATTTAGACGAGAATTCTGATCAACAACTCTTCTGTCTATGTCAACAACCATACCGTGGTGAGTTCATGATTCAATGTGATGAGTGTTTAGAATGGTTCCATGGTAAATGTGTACAAATAAACGCCTCAGGAGCTTCAAATATAGATGAATACTACTGTCCAGAATGTTTAACGGACAACTAGTATTCTTTATCTTTGCAGAAAAAGAGATGGAGTCAGAGAATGAGAGTCCAAAGAGGGGGTGGAAGGACTCACGCCGTAAAGAAATAGAAGTCTTAGATAGTTATCTTAACCTGACAAACAATGGGGTATTGGTTCAGGCGAATTGTCTGCTAACTGATTTAAGCCCTTATAATTTAGATTTGCACCTAAAAGAAGGGGTTATACGGGCACAATATTCCATTGCTGTGCAAAGAAATGTCAAGGAGTGGGTCAATCTTGCCAGACAGGTGGCTCATCAATATTTCGGCTCGCATTGGGTCGACCAAAATCTGCCACCTATGGAGGAAACTAGGTCCAAATCTTATTCTGAGGCTCTTCGATTCGTGATGGATCGATCTAGTGCCTAAAAAACGTATAATGTTGAATTTCCTCCTTTGACCACTCTGGGAAAAGAAAAGTCATTTAAGTCCAAGGTTGAAAGAGCGAGGCATGCCTCAGCCTCTCTCTCAAAACCACCAGGGTCTATAAGTCGATCCGCGTCGGATCAACTAAAAAGACCCTCAGGTAAAAGAATTTCAAAACCATCAGAGTCTAGAAGTCGATCCGTGTCGGAGCAACAAAAAAGACCCTCAGGTGAGTTTCAACATAGACCTGTGAGAGGTAGGGGTCGAGGTCAAGTAGCTACTACCTCGGCTCTAATTCATACAAAACCAGGGCCAACAAGTCGATCCGTGTCGGATCGACAGAAAGGACCCGAAAGAAAAATATCAGATAAGATTATTACGAAGCAAAGCCAATCTAAATCTGATGTATCTTCATCCCAAGCACAATTAAAAAGACCAGCCACTGTAGGTAACCAAAGGAGTGGTATGGTTAGGGATGTTAGATTTGGTAAAATTCCTGGCATTAAAAAATATGTGTTTGAAGAAATAGATGGTAAGTCTGTCAGGAGGGAAGTGGAAGAAGCAGTTCCGGTGGCTTCCATTTCAGGTGAACCCAAAGCTCCATCAGTTCGTGCCGAACTGAAGGAGGGACGGGGTAAATCAGTAGTAAAGTCGGTTCGTGTGGAACCGATAATTAATGTTGATGAGTCTGTGGATGGTGAACCCAAAGTTCCGTCAGTTCGTGCTGAACTGAGGGAAGAAAGGGGTAAACCAATGACAAAGTCGGTTCGTGAAGAGCCGATAATGAATGTTAAGGAGCCTGTGTGTCAGTCGGGTCGTGTTGATCCGATGAGTGGTCCTCAAGTAACTGGTACTGAAGAAGATCGTGATGATGTGCCAGAATTTAATATTGGTAGAGGTATATTCCAAACTTGGGGACCAAAACAAGCTAAACCTTATGTTTCTGGTTATTTCAGTTCAACAGAAGAGGTAACTGTAGGAAAAAAAAGAAAAATGGCTGAACAGTTCAAACCTGGCAGAAAATATCAACGTCAGGTAAAAGTCCATCCACAACAAAAAACCCTGGAAGTGAAAACAACACTGCCAACACCTGGGGCAGTGGGATCATGTCCAATTCAGGGTTGTGAACTGAAATCAAAGAAAATGAGAAGGCATTTAATTATAAACCATCTACCCACAGCCCTACATGGTGAAGATGATGGTGTGATCCCAGACAGAAAACAGAGGGATCAACAGGTACAGCTGCTGCAACAACTGGCCAACAACATCTTGGGATCTGAAAGTCTGGACGAATTGCTCCAGATGATTAGCTCCCGAGATATTCCTGTAGAATGCCGAATTGATCCGACAATGGAAAAGAATATGGTGGAGTTATGTAAAGATAATAATTGGAAACAGCCAAAAACATTCAGTCTTCATCCACCTAACTCACCGGCTGTTTTAATTCATTATAAAATTATAGCATGCTTGTTGAACCATATGGCCCATCAGCAGCGAGAGGAATTTAGAAAGATTGGTGAAGGAGCTGTGGGTCATGATGCATGGATTGGACGCCGGCAGCAGAGAAAAAGGAGAAACGAGCAGATGGTGGAGTCTTCAGCCTCAAAGTCAAGGGAGGAGCCTTCAGAGAAATTCACATGTTCACCCTTGAAAATTAAGGCCATTGACAAGGGTGATAAGGCAGTCAGACTGGTGGAAGCAGAAACTACTGATATCAAAGGAGCCTCAGTTATGCCACCACCTGGTTTTCCACCAGTTTTCTTCACGCCACCATTCATGTTTGGACAGACATCACTGACAACTCCTCCATTATTGTGTCCACCATTTCCACCACCACCAATAGAACAGATGCGTCAAACCGTACCGGAATCAGTAAAGATATTTGATGCCATTGACAGCCATTTTCATCTTGGCAGAACCAGGAAAGCTCTATGGGGAAAATCTTCACGTGCCTCCATTGAGGAAGTGATGGCGTATTGTCCATCATTTCGACCAGGTTTGGAGGTGAATGTCCTGGGTGGTGTGGATGTATATTGTGATCCGGATGAATACCCAGTTTCTGTTTCTGGGAGTTCGCGATGGAGGGTAGCGGTAGGAGCTCATCCTAAGCGAATTGGCCTGCTGACATCTGATCGATTTCAGCAGTTGGCTGAGCTCGTGTCGCAGCCTGAAGTGGCAGCTTTCGGGGAGATTGGGTTGGACAGAACAGAGCCTGTTGAGACGTGGCGTCTACAAGAGGATAAACTGAGACAGTTGCTTGCATTGTCCAGGATTGACAAACCACTCGTTCTGCACATCAGGGGACCAGCTGGCGATAATATTGCAGCGGATGTCAGTTTTAATGCTTTGGAGCTGGTCAGGACATATTGTGCCCCAGCCCAGAAAATTCATCTTCACTGTTTTTCTGGGGCACCATATCAATTCCGGAGATAGGAGCGGTCATTTCCCAACTGTTTCTTTGGGTTCACTGGTGGGGTTACTCGGTTCGACTCTGATAAAAAATCTGCACTAAAAATGATTCCAAATGACAAGATATTACTCGAAACTGATTCTCCCTATTTTGGATGGAGCGTCGGACCAAGGGATCTTACCTTGACGCCGAGGTTCATTGGGGATGTCGCTGTGCACGTGGCACGAGCTCGAGGAGTTCCTGTAGAAGATTTATTAAAAGCCACTGTGGAGAATGCTCAGCATTTATATTATACGTAGACCAGTTTCATTTTTGACGGGGGAAGGAGTTTGTAGGCTGTTTTGGGTTTATTATCTAAAACAATATTTATACAAACTCTTATCACCGTCTTCCATGAAACTTACCCGTTTATTGCGGGTTGACTACATAATACATCCGTGTACTGCGGATCAGTGTGAATTTCACCCGTGTATTGCGGGTTAGTGGCAGAAATTATCTGCCTATCCAAAGAGTATAAAGATTTCCGTGTGTTGCGGAAGCAGTGAATCTACCCATGTATTGTGGGTTAATATCAATGATGACCTCAACTTCACTTTAATAAAACAGGAAGGAGTGTGGTGAAATTCGGCAATCCTAAATCTATTATGATGCCGCCAGGTGACTCTGGTCAGCTGATCTCGAATGAAGAATATGATTGGCCGGTTATCGGATGTCCAGAGTGAACCCGTATAGAGCGCAGAACCATTCCAGAATCAAAGATTACAAGACGTGTTTTATTAATTTGATGTTGTTGTTGGTGTTTGTCCTTGTATTGTAATAATGTAAGTATTTATTTGTATCTCAAATTCCTTACTCATGAACCCTCATTCCAATTAACCCATCGAATAACACCACGCAGTTATTCGATACCTGGTTACATTTTTCGGACTAGTCCGCTCCTGTATGGTACTGTTTATTTATAGGTGTTTAAGGTCACACATTTCTGCACAATGGTTAATCATGACCACGACAGTTTTACGTGTGGATGAAGCCGGAGTACCCGGAGAGAACCACCGAGCAACGGCGAGCAGCTGTCAGCTCCCCAACATGCCGTTTTCATGCGCCTGTCTGTAGGCAGCATATTTATTTGTTCGTGGATCAAAATCTTTGCTTTTTTCCCCATTCCAAGATCGTTTTCGGGATTATTTCTACATATGATGTTCGGAATGCTACCAAGAATATCAGGAAAGGAAAACTTTGTTTACATTTATTTTGATTTATATGCACTCTTCATATATCATTTTTCACCTTCAGTCTACACCGAGACGCTGAGCATAGCTCACGCTCACTCCATTGTTTCAATACGAACAATAGTTGCATTGTCTGCGCTTGCGTTGTTGCTGAACGACAAGCTTTCCGTACAACACACAGAATGACCCCGACACTCGTCACCCAAAATCACATATTTTCTGGGTTCAAATACAGTTCTGCGGAAATGCGTGCATTTAAACCATCATTCGAGAACTGTGATCTAAAAACTTACAACTCTTTTCTTCTCCTCAGTGATGATGTGATAAATAATATTTTTTTTTTTGGCATCCTTCGCAAGAGACGAAATAAGAAATGCGGCAAACGACAACAAAAACAATTTAAATCCAAAAGTGGAAATGTTCAAAATCTTATCCCTATTAACTCAGTCACTGCCGATTCCAAATCTAACGATCTCAAGTTGTGCCTAGCGAATGTTCGTTCGACAGTGAACAAAACTGTAAGCTTACTCGACACAATCGACGATAACAATATTTCAATATCCATGATAACTGAAACATGGTTAACTCCAGACGACACGTTGACTGTCGGTGAGATCATTGCCAAAGGCAAGATTCTTACACACCACCCCAGGAAGTCACAGCGAGGTGGAGGTGTGGGTGTAATCTGTGATAACACTGAGAAGGTTAAGTGTAAGGCATCTCAGACTTGGGTTACATTCGAGTGCATTGACACCATTGTAACGATCGACTCACACTTAGTCCGCCTCATTGTCATTTATCGACCCCTCACAGAGCTCCCAAAACAAATTCACTGTCAACCAGTTCATTAGTGAATTTCAAGACTACCGAGGATGCATAACCTTAGCCGCCAGGAAAATTCATCATTGGAGGTGATTTTAATTTCCATATGGAGAAGAAAACTTCCAGTGATTCTTCTAAACTACGTGATCTTATCAATTCAATGCATTTACGCCAACATGTTCGTGGCACTACCCATAAAGATGGACACACATTAGATCTGCTGATCACCAGAGAATCCGATGCTGATCTTGTTAAAAAATGTACTAACTGTTTTTTTCAATTTTTTCAATTCAATTTATTTATTTTGCAGTACATGTTTTTACATTTATAAAAAAAAAATACAGTATAACATAAACTTCAAGTATACATAGATTAGCATATACATCGTGTGGTTAGAGGTACTGCAGGGAAATGACGTGGCCTCAAGGACCGTCTTCCCGTCATTCCCTTAGATCCGAAGGCGAATACTACTGCACAACCCCAACAGCAACAATGTACATAAATTTATGTTGATGTCCTATCAAATTTGCGTTCACTACTATTTCTGTTCGGTAGTTTAAATCCTCCACGTGAAAAGTTCTTTGATTAAGAGTCATAAGTGAAATAAGGTAGTTGTCGAAGAATTATTCGTTCCAAAAACAGTGTATTCATTGATTTTGTCACCAGTAGATCCTCGACAACTAATTGTGTTTTGTGTAAAGGGATAAATCGGAATTGGGGATGAGATTTCAGAGCTAATGCCTGAGCATTTTAGCCTGATATTAATTCTGGCTTTGTACAAACACTGTGGGTTAGTTAGAATAACGTACCAGTGCGCAATCGGGACAATGTGGGTTGTTGCAGTTTACTTGTGGCGCGTATAGGCTAAGGTACTGTTCAGTAAGTGTTCTTTTAAATAAAGGTCTCGTGAGGTTTTGTACTGATGGTTCTATTGAGTTCCACAGTCTAGGGAAAGTGTGGATAGGGAGATTTGCAGAAAATTGGGTTCTGGGTTTTTGAGTATGGAGTTTCCCGGATTGTCTCGTATTCATGCCTGATGGGTTGTGGTATACCTTGAAAGTATTTTTAAAACTTTCTGGAAGATTGTTGTTATACCAGTCATACATAAATAATGATACATGAAGTTTATAAAGGTCGGGAAATTTTAAGATGCCATGTTGTTTGAAGAGTGGCTCAGTGTGGGCATTGTATTTTTTGATCGATATTATGCGAATAGCCTTTTTTTGTAGTTTAAGAATATTTCCGGTTGAGGTAGAGTGCCCCCAGATTTGAATGCCGTACAACATGTAGCTGTGAATAAGGGAATAGTATAACATTTTTAGACATAACTTGGGAAGAATTCTTTTCACTTTATTCATGCAATATATTGCTCTAGAGATTTTTGAACAGAGTGTCGCAACGTGGCTTTTAAAATTTAGGTTTTCATCCACGTAGATACCGAGAAATTTCAAAGAAGTTTCTTCCTGATTATTGGCAACCTTCGTAATGTTTGTATTATTAATAGTGACTTGGGTGTCAGTGCTACACGAATGTGTATCATTCCGGGGATGAAATGCCATATATTTGGTTTTCTTTTCATTCAATGATAGTTTATTTGCAACGCACCATTTGTGAATCTTTTTCAATTCGTCATTGATCACAGGTATGACTAATTCTGGACTTTGGCCATGTATATATGCTGTTGTGTCGTCAGCGTACGATAAAATTTTAAGGTTTGTAGAGTTTATTATATCGTTTACATATATGATAAAGAGTAGCGGACCGAGGATAGAGCCCTGTGGAACTCCCGTAGAAACTGTCTGATACTCTGAGCTGGCATTTGGAATGTGAACTGACTGTGATCGTTCTGACAGATAATTTTCAAACCAGAAATTGGCATGCCCTCGGATTCCATAATGCTCCAACTTCCGCAAGAGAATCGAATGGTTTATGGTATCGAACGCTTTCGAAAAGTCAAGAAAGAGACCAAATGTGCCATCCTTTGTTGGTTTGTCATTCATTTCCGCTATACTGTTTAGTAGATGCAGAATTGGATGAAAAGTTGAGTGTGATTTTCTAAATCCAAATTGGTACTGATGGAGTATTGTTTTGTCTTCAAGGAAAGATAATAACCTTGTATTCATTAATTTCTCTATTACTTTTGACATAGTGGGCAAAATACTTATTGGCCTATAGTTGCTGAACAACTGTTTGTCACCTGATTTATAAATTGGAATTACTTTCGAGGCCTTCATTTTTATTGGGACAATGCCAGTTTCAAATGATAAATTGATTATATGCGTTAAGGGGATTGCGATTACTTCAATTGCTTCCTTTAGTAGCTTACTGGACATGTTATCAGCGTCTCGAGACGATTTGGGTTTTAGATTTTTAACACATTGTATTATTTCAATCGTTGTGGTTGGTGTAATATAAAATGAGTCGACATTTCTCTCCCCCATGTAATCGGTAAAGGGGGGACTTTCTGTGGGCATGGATTCGTTAAGCTTCGAACCAATATTAACAAAGTAGGTGTTGAATTTATCGGCAATTTCATTTGGGTCAGATATTTCATCACCACCTTCAAAGAATGTTGCCGGGAACACTGAACTGGGGGTGTTTTTATCAATTGCGTTTTTCAAAATTTCCCATGTTTTTCTCATATCATGTTTGTTTTCTGTCAATATCGTGCTATAATAATCTGATTTCCGGGCCCTTTTGAGTCTGTTGAAATTTGCACAGTAATTTTTGTATCTCATTTTATTATCCACCGTCGGTGATTTTAGTTTCTTCAAATATAGTTTGTGTTTTTCCTGTGATGACTGTAAGATACCCGACGTCATCCACGGTTCCCGTTTAACGTATCTTTGTGGAATATTTATCAATTTTTCAGGGAAGGCGTGTTCAAATGCTACGTGGATTGTGTTAAGTAAGCTGTTGTATGCTTCATTTGGGCAGTGCGAGGTCAGTACACTGGTGAAATCTTCTTCAGACAGAAATGATTTAAATCGATTTATATTTTCCTGTTTGAAAGATCGTTTGTAAGTCTGGGTAGGACGAGTCGGGATTCTAGCAGATTCGTCTACATAGAATGTGGCAAAGTGGTCGCTAACGTCTGTAATAATTATTCCGGATGTGTTGGGACAAACTTTGTTGGAAAAAATATGATCAATTATCGTTGCCGAAAATTCTGTTACTCTTGTTGGCTTGGAGATGAGCGGCATAAAGCCAGTACTGAACATATTTTCAATAAATGAGTCCGTTTTATTATGTTTTTTAAAACCTAGTAAATCAATATTAAAATCGCCCATCAAGTACGCATGGTTGTTTTCTCCAGCTAAGACGTTAGTTATGTCCGTCATTGTTTTCAAAAACAGGTCAAGATCCGCTTTTGGGGCGGTATTTGGTCTATAGATTACACCTACAATGGTTTTTTTCTTAGTGGAGATTTCTACAAACAATGATTCAAATACGTGGGGGATAAATACAGAGAGGTCTTCACGAATTTTAAAGGGAATTTTTTCTTTAATGTAAAGACCTACGCCCCCTCTGCCGTCATCTTTATCGGGCCTTTGTCTTGAGATTAGGGGGTGGTAACCTTCCAGTGAATAATTACTTTTAAGTGTATAGATTTCTGTCAGGCCTATTACATCCAACACGTTGGATTGATTCTGTAGGCTACTGACTAAGTTAGAGAAAGCTTCCCACTTGGCATTTAAGCTTTGACAATTCAAGTTTAAAAGCACAAGTGGGTTATTTTTATCTGCGAATTTCGTGTTAAACTGTTCCGGGGTGTAATACTCGCAATTATTTTTTTCTAAAATGAGTGGGGTGGTTGAATTGTCAGCATCATTCTCAGTCAGTCCAGCGTTGAACTGGGAAATGAAGTCGAATGTTCTGCTGCTCTGTATCTCATCGAATGAGAGTACATTAGCCATTTGAAAATTTCAAATTAAGGGCAAATTTACCAAAAAGAGTTTTCTTGATCTGAGGACTAAAATGTGAACAGAGTGCTGAAGTCAGAGTCAAATATTTGTTTATGTTGAGGTTGTGCAGATGAGAGGGTCGTTTCAAGAACTGAATGTACCAATTATTTTTTGGACACATTCTATTCAGTTTTTAAAACCAGCTGAGATAAAATAAAATACTTGAGAACATGTTTAGATGAAGGAAAGTGAGATTCATTTGGAATCATGATAAGCTTACTGTTTGTGCTTCACCATTCCAGGTGTGGAGATACGTCTCTTATTATGCATTATGCACTAAAAGCCGCGAGAGTAACACCACCACACCCCGTAATGTTCCCACGCACATCGATGCTTCAGAAGAGTAACAAGTCGCCACCCGAACACGAAATCAGCAACAAGTTTCGAAAAGACATAAATAAAATAAATACAAAACATCTACTTGGCGACGGCGAGAAATACACACGTGAGTCATTACCTTTTCAATGGGTTACATTCTGTAATAAGAAGTGAAATCAGCATGACAACGGGCTTCGAAACCTAGGCGCACATACCGTGCGCGCTCCCGCGCGCACATTAAGTGGAACCGGGAAGGCCTATCGTGAACCCAACACAGATACCAGTCTAAATTTATCTGAGCTTTTATACACATGTTGTCCATTTTTGAGATCTTCTACACTAAATTTAGGGACTACTAAATTTAGTGTAGAAGATCTCAAAAATGGACAACATGTGTATTAGCAGGGCTTGTTTACACCTTGAACAGGCCCAGCGTTGCATCCCGGATTCCCACGGGGAGACCCAGGATTTATCACCCATTTTCACTTCACTATGCTTATTGCATTTGGAAATCATTTGTGTGTACTGACAAACAAACGTTGTCAGCTGGAACGCCGCTTGATCGATTTGTTTGCTTGTTTGTAGTGTGTCAGAAAGCTGGAATTCGTGATTTGAGTTCACGTAAACGGGATATGAAGCGTGCACAAAATTTATTTTGTTGATTGCCTCAGGAGAATAATTCATTTGAGTATTTGTGTTCAAGGTCATATAATTATGCACGAAAGACTAATCGTGACCACAACACAGATATAAAATGACGTTTGGCTAGTCATGTACACCCGTATTTCCTATTTTAACGGACATATGTCTCAGGCATTGGTGATTGAGGTCTATTACTAGAAAAAACAGGGTATTTTACCACGGTGGACAGGCACGGTTTTGCTTCACTGATTCCCCACGGAGTGGGGGGGGGGGGGGGGGTGGTGGTCTACAGAGGTGCACGGGGTGATTTCGATGAAGATGAAGGAGGAGGACAAAGGGGGGGGGGGGTATTTATTTATTTATTTATTTATATTTATTAATTTATTTATTTACTTTAATTATTTATTTATTTATTTATTCCTTTCTCCATTTATTTGTTCATTTTCATCTCATGTATTCCTAAACACGAACGCTTGGCCGATGAAAAATAAAAGTAGAATAATAAAAACAAAACTAAGTTTCGCCTGTCAGTAAAACCATTGTTGGATACTTTAGAGGGTGACCCACCCCACCCCCTCCACCCCTTGGGAGCAGGTCATTTTGAGGTAAAGTTGTATCACCTTACCTTCAAACAGATCCACGGAGATAATTTTGCAATTTTTACGTTTTGCATTTCCAGTTATGATTCAGTCAGATGAGCATCTCGGGTGTGTTGGGTACAGTTCAGTGAAAAAAGTAGCGCACAGAGCTATTGACCTCATGATAATGAATGACAGTCAGACCGGGAAGAGGGGCAAGATATGTTTAGTGTACAGATCCGTTCAAAAATGCTCTCCAATCAAGCATATAATTAAGTTGTACGTTTTTTCGTAATCTGGAAATAGGAGTGGAGAAGGGAGAAGGGTAGGGAGTTTAACTGGGGTGGTACTTATAGCTTTTCTTGCATTCTGCTCCAAACCGCACATTGATGAGGTGACGCCACAACAATGTGCTGTATAGAGCAGTGAATAACTTGTCTACAGTCTTGATAAAAATGCTAAATAATTTTCAATGTACTGAAGTTACACTTTATAGTCTGAAACTGGGAGTTGGTAGGGGAGGAACAAGACATATTTTTGTACAGTTCTGTTCAAAACTGCTCTCTAATGAATCATGTACTTAAGTGATTTCTTTACAATCTGGAAATAGGAATGGACAGGGGAGAAGGGCAAGAAATTTAGGTGGGGTGATACTTATAACTTTCTTTTGCTTTCTGTTCAACACCACACACTGATGAGGTAACACCACAACAATGTGTTGTGTTGAGCAGTAAATAAGTTGTGTACAGTCTTGTTAAAATTGCAATGTTATTTTTAATTTACTGAAGTTATACTGTTTATAGTCTGAAGCTAGGAGTTAGCAGGGAGAGGAACAAAATATATTTTGTGTACAGTTCTGTACAAGACTGCTCTCTAATCAATCATATACTTAAAATTATACTTTTCTTTACAATCTGAAAGTAGGAGTGGCACGAGGAGAAGGACGAGAAATTTAGGTCGGGTAATCTGGAAATGGGAGTGGACAAGGGAGAAGGGCAGGGAGTTTAACTGGGGTAGTACTTATAGCTTCCCTTGTATTCTGTTCAAGACCACACATTGATGAGGTGACGCCACAACAATGTGCTGTATGGAGCAGTGAATAACTTGTCTACAGTCTTGTTAAAAATGCGAAATAATTTTCAATGTACTGAAGTTATACTTTTATAGTCTGAGACTAGGAGTTGGAAGGGGGGGGAACAAAACATATTTGTTGTACAGTTCTGTTCAAAACTGCTCTCTAATGAATCATGTACTTAAGTGATTTCTTTACAATCTGGAAAATGGAATGGACAGGGGAGAAGGGGAAGAAATTTAGGTGGGGTGATACTTATAACTTTCTTTACTTTCTGTTCAACACCACACACTGATGAGGTAACACCACAACAATGTGTTGTGTGGAGCAGTAGATAAGTTGTGTACAGTCTTGTTAAAATTGCTATGTTATTTTATATTTACTGAAGTTATACTGTTTATAGTCTGAAGCTAGGAGTTAGCAGGGAGAGGAACAAAATATATTTTGTGTACAGTTCTGTACAAGACTGCTCTCTAATCAATCATATACTTAAAATTATGCTTTTCTTTACAATCTGGAAGTAGGAGTGGCAAGGGGAGAAGGGCGAGAAATTTAGGTCGGGTGATAATTTTAAATTTCTTTGCTTTCTGTTCAACACCACACATTGATGAGGTAACACCTCAACAGTGTGCTGTGTAGAAGAGTACATAAGTTGTGTACAGTCGTGTTTAAAAAATTGATATATAATTTTTAATGTGCTGAAGTTGTACAGTTTATAGACTGCATCTAGGAGTTGGCCAGGGAGGAAACAAAATATAGTTTGTGTACCGTTCTGTTCAAAATTGCTATCTAATCAATCATGTACTTAACTGGTTTCTTTACAATCTGGAAAAAGGAATGGGCAGGGAAGAAGAGCCAGAAAATTGGGTGCGGTGATACTTTTAACTTTCTTGCATTCTGTTCAACACCACACACTGATGAAGTGGCACCACATCAGTGTGTTGTGTAGAACAGTACATAAGTTGTGTACAATCTTGTTAGGATTGCTATATAATTTTTAGTGTGCTGAAGCTGTAAAGTTTATAGACTGAAACTAGGAGTTGGCATGGGGGAACAAAATATAATTTGTGTACAGTTCTTTTCAAAACTGCTCCCTAATCAATCAAGTACTTAAGTGATTTCTTTACAATCTGGAAATATGAATCGGCAGGGGAGAAGGGCAAGAAAATTGGGTGGGGTTATACTTTTAACTTTCTTTGCATTCTGTTCCACACCACACATTGATGAGGTGACAGCACAAACAATGTGTTGTGTGGAACAGAAAATAAGTTGTTTACATTCTTGTTAAAATTGCTATGTAATTTTTAATTTACTTTTAACTTTCTTTGCATTCTGTTCAACACCACACACTGATGAGGTGACACCACAAACTATGTGCTGTGTGGAACAGTAAATAAGTTGTGTACATTCTTGTTAAAATTGCCATGTAATTTTTAATTTACTGAAGTTATACTGTATATAGACTAAAACTAGGAGTTGGTAGGGGGAACAATATATATTTTGCGTACAGTTCTGTTCAGAACTGATCTCTAATCAATCCTGTACTTAGGTGATTTATTTACAATCTTGAAATAGGAGTGGGCAGGGGAGAGGGGCAAATAATTTAGGTGGGGTGGTACTTATGGCTTGCTTTTCATTCTGTTCAACACCACACACTGATGAGGTAACACCCCAACAATGTGTTGTGTTGAGCAGTAAATAAGTTGTGTACAGTCGTGTTAAAATTGCAATGTTATTTTTAATTTACTGAAGTTATACTGTTTATAGTCTGAAGCTAGGAGTTAGCAGGGAGAGGAACAAAATATATTTTGTGTACAGTTCTGTACAAGACTACTCTCTAATCAATCATATACTTAAAATTATACTTTTCTTTACAATCTGAAAGTAGGAGTGGCACGGGGAGAAGGACGAGAAATTTAGGTCGGGTAATCTGGAAATGGGAGTGGACAAGGGAGAACAGTACATAAGTTGTGAACAGTCTTGTTAAAATTGCTATATAATTTTTAATGTGCTGAAGTTGTAAATTTTATAGACTGAAACTAGGAGTTGGCGGGGGGGGGGGGGGGGCAAAATATAATTTGTGTACAGTTCTGTTCCAAACTGCTCCCTAATCAATCATGTTCTTAAGTGATTTCTTTACAATCTGGGAATAGGAGTGGGCAGGGGAGAGGGGCAAGGAATCTAGGTGAGGTGATAATTATAGCTTTCTTTGCATGCTGTTCAACATCACACATTGATGAGGTAACATCATAACAATGTGCTATATGGAACAGTAAATAAGTTGTGTACAGTCTAGTCGAAATGCTAAATGGTTTATATTGTACTGAAGTAGTTCTCTTTGTTGTCTGAAACTAGGATTTGGTGAGGGAGGCACAAAATATATTTTGTGTACAGTTTTGTTCAGAACTTTCTTTGCTTTCTGTTTGACACCCCCACATTGTTGAGGTAACACCACAACAATGTGTTATGTGGAACAGTAAATAAGTTGTGTACAGTCTTGTTAAAATTGTATTTTAATTTTAATGTACTCAGGTTATACTGTTTATAGTCTGAAACTAGGAGTTGGCAGGGAGAGGAACAAATATATTTTGTGTACAGTTCTGTTCAAAACTCCTCTCTAATCAATCATGTACCTAAATTGTACTTTCTCTATAATCTGGAAATAGGAGTTTTACTGTTTATAGTATGAAACTAGGGGTTGGCAAGGGGAGGAACAAAATATTGTTTGTGTACAGTTCTGTTCAAAAAGGCTCTCTAATCAATCATGTACTTGAGTTATACTTTTCTTTACAATCTGGAAATAGGAGTGGACAGGGGAGAGGGGCACGGAATTTAGGTGGGGTGATATTTATAGCTTTCTTTGCATTCTGCTCAACACCACACATTGATGAGGTGATACCACAGCAATGTGGTGTGTGGAACATTGTGTACAGTTCTGTTCAAAGCTGCTTATTACTTATTCATGGACTGAGATTATACTAATAATCTGAAACTAGACGTGGATAGGGGGAACGGCCAGGGATATTTTGTGTACAGTTTTGTTCGAAACTGCTCTCTAATAATATGCCGTGGAGTTATATAGGAGGTATACTGTTGAGAATCTCAAGGAAATAACATTTATTTATTTATTGGTGTTTAAGGTCATATATTTATGCACAAAAAGGCTAATCATGCGGGAGATATAAGCTCAAGTTTAGCCAATCATTTATATCCGTGTTGCCCATTTTAGAGGACTTCTACCCTAAGCATTGGTGACTGAGGTCAATTCTACCAGCAAAACTGGGCTTGTTTACCACAGTGAACAAGCACAGCTTTGCTTCCCGGATTCCCCACGGGGTAAGGAAATAATAGGTATGGGGGGTTATATCTTATGGCATTCCTAGCGCACGGTTCACCCGTTCACCCGTATATTGATCAGGTGACACCACATAATTGTGCTGAGTGGTCAGAGATGATACTTTATAGATTTACATTTGGTATTGTCTACAGCTTTGTTCAAAACTTGTTCAGAGCTGTTAGCTTTATAGAACTGTTATCCACATCATTGTTTGGAGTGGACAGGGATGGCACTTTATCGATTTACATTTCATGTTTACAGCTTTGTTCAGAACTGTTTTTTTAATTGGGTTATTGGATTATGCATTGGGGTTGGGCTTTTTATAATTCTATAATCAGAGACTGTAAGTGGATAGAGTAGTAGAATGGTAGATGTTTATCTACAGTTCTGTCCGAAACTGCAATCACATAATTCTATTTCATGTTTTGTGGAGAACAATAGGTATTATGTACAAACAAAAATACATACATATCTACACTACAGTTCTGGTCAGAAAAAGCTGTGTCGTAATTCTGTTACATATACAGATGGTCACTTTTTGGTCTCTCAAGAAACTTCAGAATGGTCCTTCCAACTTGAATTAACATTTTCCTTCACTTCAAGAATCACTTTTGCTCCTGATACACGTATTCTTGTTCTATATCCTTTCTCTGTTCTGAAATGGTAAGCCATGCTGGAAAGTCTACCACGTTCTCTTTTCAAAGCAGGAGGGAGATCATTTCTTACACTTTTTCTACTCCCCTTGAGGTTACGTGCACTATCCAAAATGTCCTGCTTGTCCCTATCGTTTCCAAGCCGTATAATAAGGGGTCTTGGAGGTGGTGGTTGTTGTTTTTGAAAGTTAGAGGATGGCAGTCTGTGAACATTCACCACTCTACTCACAATGCTGGAGGCTTTCTCATTCGATATTTTTAAATCCGCAGTAAGGAAGTCCTTTGTGATGACATATGGATTTTCTGTCTCGTTTGGTTTTTCAGGCACACCATAAAACAGTAAGTTCAGCTTCCTGTCATGAATTTCAGCCATGGTAATCTTGTCTTCCAGCTCTTTGAATTTGGCTTCAATGACTTGTTGCATCTCTGGGATGATACTGGTCTCAATCTCTTCTACTCTTTGAGCATTATACTCCACACTCCTAGTTAAGTCCGTGATATCGGTTTTCATTTCTCGGACTGCTGTTTTGATTACGGTCATTTCGTTCTTCACTTCACACAAACTGTCAGTTACGATTTTTAATTTTGAATTGAGGGACTGATCCATATCAACGATGAGTTGCTTTAATTCAACATTAGTTATCTTCTTCCCCGACTGTTCCGATGATCCAGTGGACATAGTTTTGGTTTACAGTATCTACACAAAGCCCGAATGTCGTTGCTATGCACGAAAATAGGCAATATAATAGCCCTTTGGCAAAGATCGAAAATATTATATGATCCGGATGTTCTAATCCTTCAACAAAGTGGTAGAACCGCAAACAAGATTTCGATGGAAGAATATCACGGATACACACGATCGATCATCTCAATATATAGCCACAAAAACAATTTTAACTCAGCCAGCTTTTATCAGTTCAACACCGACCCGCCATTTTTTTTTGCAATCATTTGCAGTCCCTGACCATTTTATGATTATCATCGATTTGGCACTTCCTCGTTCCACCCCTGTCCGGAAGAAAGTCACATACCACAAGTACCGAAGTATTGACCTTGCTAAGTTTGCGGATGCCATTGCTTCGTCTCCCGTCGCTAAAATTAACGAGATGCAAACTGTTGACAGCATTGAATACATCCTCACTGGCTCACTTCAAGAAATTATTGACAAGTTTGCGCCAAAGCAAACACGCACTTTTAGCGTACGCCCTTGCTCACAGTGGTTCAGTGATGAGATTAGGCGCGCAAAAGATTTACGATGCAAACTAGAGCTTCAGTGGCGGCAAACGAAACTATGTGTTCACAGAGAGATGTTTCAAACAGCGAAATTTTGTTAATAAACTGGTCAAATCCGCGAAACAGAAATACTTTTCGGACTTATTGTCAACTAATGTTAATTCCCCTAATGCGCTGTCTGTCGTTCTTGAGAAGCTTCTGTGTCGTCAAAAGACAACCGTACTCCCAGAGCATTCGTCATCCAAAGACCTTGCGAATAGGTTTTCTTCTTTCTTTTCTGAAAAAAATGAGACTATCAGAGCTTCGCTTGATACAAACTCACAATCTGATCATTGACAGATGGTCGACCTGCCATGTACCTGTGTTAAAACTGTTGCACAGTTGTCCCAATTCAAACCTTTGGCTACAACAGATATCCAGAGGTTAATATCCATGGCACCATCTAAGCAATGCATGCTAAATATCATTCCAACTTGGTTGTTAAAAGCATCTCTTTCGGAGTTAACTACACCGATCTTGAAACTGTTCAATGCCTCCCTCCATTCTGGCGTCTTTCCAGCAAGCATGAAACATGCTTTAGTAAAACCTCTTCTCAAAAAGCCAACACTTGCCGCAGAGGTTCTGAAAAACTACCGACCGGTCTTTAATCTTCCATTCCTATCAAAGATTATTGAGCGTGCGGTGGCTTCTCAGATGAATTCTCATTTGGCAGCCCATGGCCTAGCCGAAATTAACCAATCTGCATACAGATGTAATTGCAGTACAGAAACGGCGCTTCTAAGGGTCCAAAATGATATCCTCCTATCCACGGACAGGCACAGCCTGACATGTTTTGTTTTGTTGGATTTAAGCGCCGCTTTTGACACCATAGACAATAAAATACTTATTGAAAGACTGGCAGTGAGAATAGGCCTAACTGACCGAGCACAATTGGTTTTCGTCGTACCTTAATGGTCACACACGGAGTGTACTTATTGGCAGTGAGTCGTCAGACAAGGTCACACTACGTTTTGGCGTCCCTCAAGGATCGGTGTTGGGTTCCCTACTGTACACTGCCTATGTCTTACCTCTCGGTGACATTATCCGAAGCCATGGCCTATTTTCCACACACACATCTGTATAATAGGTTTACTCACGCCTTTGAGTCTGAAGCATGCAGTAAGATTGAACTTTGTATTTCAGACATCAAGGCATGGATGACTAAAAACTTTCTTAAATTGAACGATGACAAGACAGAAGTAATATATATAGGTCTACCTCATCAACGTTCAAAAATATCCAAACTGTCCCTCAATATTGGATGTTCTACGATAAAACCCAGTAGCTGTGTTCGGACTTAGGTTATTTCATGGATGAAAATTTGGCCGTTGAAGAATATATCAAAAATGTCTCTCGCAGTGCATCTTTTCATCTTAGAAATATTAGCAAAATTCGACCCTTCATTGATACGCAGACGTCACAAAAGCTTGTCCACGCCTTTCTTACCAGTCGCATCGACTACTGCAACCTTCTTCTGATTGGCTCTAAAACATCTATTCTTGGAAAGCTACAACACATCCAAAATTGTGCTGCACGGGTCATAACCAGAACTCAAAAATACTGCCATATAACACCAGTACACTGGCTACCCGTTAAGCAAAGAATTCAATTTAAAATTGTCCTTTTGGTGTTTAAGTGTATCTCGGGATCTTCACCATCCTACCTGTCCATTCTGCTTACCATCCACACACACCGAAGCATCTTAGGTCATCAGGTCAACTCAATCTGGTTCAGCCCGCATCAAAATGTACTAGTGCTGGTGATAGGGCCTTTGCGGTTGAAGGCCCAAGGCTTTGGAATTATCTTCCAATCGACATAAATATAGTACGGTAAATCACTTGAATCATTCAAGTCTGGTACTAAAACCTACATTTTTCGTAAAGCATTTCCTTCAGTGGTCTTTTAATTTTGGTCATAAACTGACATTAACAGGTGCGTGAGTGTGACTGAGTCAGTGAGGATTGCTACGTTACTCGTCAAGTCACACTCACATACTTGTTTTGGTAATGATGTTTGTTTGTTTTTATTTTGTTTTAATTCAATACCCTTTTTCTTTTTGGTTCTGTCGCTTTTATCGCCACGATATAGCCTTGGTTGCTCATGTGGCGCTAGGCACCAATACATGATAATAGTGATCCATGTATCAATGTGACTGTGGGAGAATGTACGTGTATGTGCGTATATGTATGCATTGAGCACCGTGTGTGGATTCTAGGCTTTAAAATTATTATTATCATTATACTAACTCCACACAAGCAGGGTTAGCATTGATTGAAGACAAGTGCGCCATCGACGTGCAGTACATAACGCTACCGTGCCCCCACGTGGGTAATGGGGGTGAAGTGTCTTGCGCAAAGCACAGCGCGTTGCCGTAGGTGGGATTCGAACCGAGGACATCTCGGCTTGCAGCCTGTATCTCTATCTATTGAGCCACCCCTCCCCCTGTATGGTACTTCAAATCAATCACAATGCTTGCCTGGCATTTTCAAGTCGTGCAGGCGTGTTGCACACTTTGTGCCCACTTAAGATTCTTCTTGGAGGGAAATTATTAGCACGTCTGTAAATCAGTAAATCAAGCAATTATTGTCAGCGACGCTATGGATCCGTGCTTGAAAGACGAAACGTAACCATTTGCAATCATCATTTACAGCAACGGCAAACTGAATGAAAGTGTCAATGACACTGTAGCTTAACTTGACTATGTGTAGTGTTTGATGAAAAGGATAATGTTCAATGTTTATGAAATGATTATGAAATAAAACAAGAATTGTGATAATTGAGAATATGTTAATTTCTGATCCCTACATGCCATGTTGGCAATAAGAATAATTTGAGGTGTACCGCACTCAAGAATTGAGGTCTGGGTTGATTTCGCCCTCACAGTTAACGTATGTCAACCAAAGTTACCAAGTTACAGTAAAATCATTCCAAAATGAGTCATCCTACCAATTTACAATGTTACATTGATATTCCTTCATAAAAAATGACTCGTAGACTTTGCTTAGGGAATTTAGGTCGCGTGCCAGTCCAGCGGTCACGGTTGACCAGTCGGGACCAAAATAGGAGAGTCTCATCTAGATATTATTTATTTATTTATGTATTGGTGTTTAAGGTCACATATTTCTGCACAATGGCTAACCATAACCGTGACAGTTTTACGGGTGGAGGAAGCCGGAGTACCCGGAGAGAACCACCGAGCAACGGCGAGCAACTGTCAGCTCCCCAACATACCAACTCCACACAGGCAGGGTTAGCATTGGTTGAAGACAGGTGCACCATCGACGTGCAGTACGCCTTAGTACACAGCGTCACCGTGCCCCCACGTGGGCAATGGGGGTGAAGTGTCTTGCCCAAGGACACAACGCGGTTGCCGCAGGTGGGATTCGAACCGAGGACTTCTCGGCTTGCAGCCTGCACCTCTACCAACTGAGGCACCGCGCCCCTCTCATCTAGATATCATACCGAGTTATTCTACTGGGTTACAATGAAATCCCTTCATAAAAACAACCTGTAGACTGTGCTGCAGAAATATAGGCCACGTGACCAAGCGACGGTAACGGCTGACCGATCGTGATCAAAATAAGACAGTCTCATCTGACATGATACCAAGGTATCCTTCCGAGTTACAATGAAATCGCTTCATAAATGTTTACTCTAGACTGTGCTAAACAAATCTACGTCACGTGCCTGTGCGGTCGTCACGGTTGACTGATCAAGGCCCAAATGGAACGTTCTCATTCAGACATTATACCGAGTCATTCTGCCAATTTACAATGAAATCCCTTCCTAAATGAAACCTGTAGACTGTGCTAAAAGAATCTATGTAACGAGCCCCAGCGGCCGTCGCAGTTGACTGAACCCGACCAAATTATGAAGTTCTCATCTAGACAATATAAGGAGTCATCCGAATAAGTTACAATAAAATCCCTTCATCAATACGACCTGTAGACTATGCTAAAGGTTTTCGGGTGGAGTCTGGTGGAGTCGTACAGAGGTTTAGTCAGCAAACTTATTTCAGGGACGTTTTTTATATATTTAGTTTGCATGTGTGCTAGGGGAGGAACGTAGGGTGAAATAAGGAATAAGGAAGTTTAGGTGATAGGTTTTCCCGAGTTTGCTTCTTCTTTTTTTACGTTAGTTGCCTTTTTTCGTGTATTTGGTGTCTTGGTGTTTTGTCGATTTCGGTTATTAGGTCCTATAATATTTATAAAAATGAAGGATAAGTGCTCGGCGGGCGTACAGACGGAGGTAAGTATGGTTATTAAAGGGGGTCTGGGGTAGGCGAGTCGAGGGGTGCAGGTGCAGGTGGGGGAGATTGAGGATACGGAGGCGTGCAGACAGTGTGATATGAGGTATGGTGGTGGTCGGCCAATGGATAGTAGTGGGGTATGTGCGAACTGCAGGGATATTTTACAGTTGTTAGAGAAGTGTGTTGGATTCGAGCGGGAGATTGCAGAGCTGAGGGGGAGGTTGGGGAGCGCTGGTGTATCTGAAGTCACCCCGTTGAAGGTAACCTATGATGGTGAAGTGGAAGGTGTGTGGAAGGTCGTTGTGGACTCAATGAGGAAACTGGGAAGCAAGAAACGTGGGGGAAGAACGCTTGACGTGGGAGGTGTAACTGAGGAGGGGGATCTAGTAGGACAATTCGGAAGGTGGCGTCAGGACAGGGCTGCGTAGAGTCGGGAAGCCAGAGTCGGTGTAAGGCTCCCAAGGTTGCTAGACGGTGTTTAGAGAACAGGTTTAGTGTTTTAGATTCTGATACCCCTGGGGATAAGAATGAGGGGGGGGGGGGGGCATTGAGGGGGTGAGATGGTGGTTGACGTTGCTAGGACAGATGTGGTAAGGAGGTCGGTGAAGAGAAAGAGGGGGCCAGAGGCATACAAAACGAGGGGAGTTGCAGATGATATAGGAACTGGGGACAGGAGAAGAAAATTAGTTGTAGCGGGAAGTAGCATTGTACGTGGGATTGACAATGTGGTTTCTGGTCCCGATAGTTCTAATCGAACAGTCTTGTGCTTTCCGGGGGCGAAGGTGGAGGATCTGAGGGACCTGGTAGATGGAACTCAAGGATATTGGCGCGGAATGATGAGTTGGGTGACTACTGTGTTGACCTGGGAATACCCTTTATCGACCACTGGGACACGTTTTGGGGCAACGCGAGCATGTACGGGCGTGACGGGCCGCATCTTAGCAGGTTGGGGAAACGGGTATTGGGGATAAAATTCTACGGGTAGCGGAGCCTTTTTTGGAGAGGAGAGAGGTGGGAGGTCAGAGGCAAGTATAGCAAGAGTGGACACAGGTAGGGCGAACAAGAGCGAGGCGGGCAGAATAAGTTTACCAAGGTTAGCGTCAGAAAACAATGGGACCAGTAGGCGGAAGCCAATGAATCTCGGTACCCTGAAAGTGGGTTATAGCAACATCCAGGGTCTCCACTGGAAAGTAAGTGAAATTGCTACATTGATCGAGAAAGAGGACTTTGAAGTCATGGACTTACGCGAGACATGGTTAAGACATGGGGAACGGGTAGACCAAGTAAGGGGGTGCGTGTGGATAGGGGCCGGGGGGCAGGGGTAGGAATGACATTAAAGAAGACTTAAAACCATCGCTGATCACAGACCTGGAAGATGTCAGCACCTCGGCTGAGGTATCGAAAGAAATTGGATGGGTAAAGATCAATCTAAGAAACAAAAGTATTGCCCTTGGGATTGTGTACTATACGGTGGAGGGAAGCAAACTCGAGTGGAATGACTCGATATACTCAACACTAAGGTCCAATATCACAGAACTAGAAAACAGGGGCTCGGTATAATTTTGATGGGTGACTTTAATGGACACATAGGTGATAAGGAAGAAGGCAAAGAGGGTGGGGGACAAGAAAGTCAATAGGAATGGAAGGAGCCTGTTGAACTTCACAAATGAGATCGGTCTGAAGATTCTGAACAGGGACGCGAGGTGTAAGGGGAAATGGACCTGGGAGAGGAACGACAGAAAGTCAATAATCGACTATATTTTCACAGATACTAATTTATGGAGGGAGGTTATGGGGGTAGAAGTGGATGATGAAGGTAAAAGGGAGTTTGATAGTGATCACAATTTGATTACAGTGACGATCAGGGCCAAAAGCCTAGTAAGAAGCAAAGGAAGCTCTCATGAGATTTGGGAACTTAAAAAGGATGCTGACTGGGCGAAGTTCAAAGGAAAATTGAAACCAAGGGGCCAGTGTCTAGAAAATGGCCGCGACCATAGTTACGAGTGGAGGCAGAGAAGGAAAGTGTAGGAAAGATTTGGGTGCCAACACGGAAACTTGGGTACAGAGTGAACGAAGAACTGAAAAGGGTCATAAAGGGTAGAAAAGCTAAATGTGCTGCATACTGGAGAAGTAGAAAACTCAAGAGGGCGGAAAGCAACGATGCCATGGTAGCAAATAACAAATGTCAATCAGACTTTGTGGTTTACTGTCTTACCTGTGCAAAATGTGGCATGCAATACGTGGGACAGACCACTAACCCCTTTAGCAAACGATTATCGGGTCATAGGCACAATATTAAATATAATAAAATTGACCGTACCCCCCATGTGGCCCCACATTTCAATCAGCCAGAACATTACTTCATTTGCTATCTGCTACAGAGAATCCCTTCCAAAGATAAAAACAAACTTAATATTGCTGAATCTGTTTGGATACACAGACTCAACTGTGTCTGGCCTTATGGTCTTAATGAATACGACCCGCTTGGATGTTAACAGTGTGCTAATTCCGTGAGCTTTGTTTATCTTTCATGTTTCACACCTTCTCTCTTCCCGGTTCTCTCTGTCTTCTCATTTCTCATTCTGTGTCTTCTCCTGATGAAGCTGGCATTTTGCTGACGAAACGTTGAGATTTTTAGATGGTTTTGGACATTGGAATTTTTACTTAACCATGGTAGCAAAGGAAGAATACCAACAAGCACGAAATAAAGTAAATAAGATTAAAGACGATAATCGGAGAGTGCGAAATAGCAGCCTTGTTTGGACGATTAGAATGACGGGGGTGTCAAGTTCGAACGTATTTTGGAAATGGGTGAACAAGCGCAACAATGGAAGTAACCCACAGAGTATTAAAGGAGATTGCAGAGATACAGACGATCAAGATCAAATCGCATCAAAACAAGTCAAGCACTGGGAAAAGGTAAACGATAAGCGGTGGGGCATGGGGAACCCACCGGAGTGTCCGAACCAGGTCGAGGAAAATCTATCGAACTTCGTGTGTAGCGAAATAAAAACCGAGGAGGTGCGAAAGGTGATCTCAAAATTAAAGAATGGAAAAGCGGGAGGGGTGGACGAAATTCCCACCGAGTTTATCAAAAAAGGAGGAGAGGAACTCTGTGAAAGCCTAACTGCCCTATTCAATTTAGCCATAGAAAGAGGTCCCAAAAGAGTGGAGAGAAAGCAAAGAGACATTTATTTACAAAAAAGGGAAAAAGGACGTTTTGGATAATTATCGAGGAATCTCTGTCAGCAGTAACATTGGAAAAGTTTTCTGTAAAGTCCTGTATGGGTGATTAGAGGAGGTGATTGAGGTGAAGGGTTTTTTGGAGAGATTCAGAATGGCTTCAGGAAGGGAGGGAGAGTCACTGACCATCTTTTCACGCTATCCCAAATGAGTAAATCCGCGAAAGCAAAAAAGAAAAAGATGTTTATGGCCTTTTTCGATGTTAAAAAGGCATAGATAGAGTATGGAGGGAGGGTATGTGGCGACAGCTTGAGGCTCTGGGCTTCGGAGGCGAGTTTGTTGGGATTCTGAAAGCATTGTATCAGGATGTACAAAGTGAACTTAGCCTGGGTAACATAACAACAAAACATGTGCCTATGGAGATAGGCCTAAAACAGTGAGATGGGTCAGTCCAATATCAATATACAGCGCGGATGAAATAATAACTGCAGTCTGCAGCCAGCATTGTATCAAGATGTACAAAGTGAACTTAGCCTGGGTAACAACAAAACGTGCCTATGGAGATAGACCTAAAACAGTGAGATGGGTCAGTCCAATATCAATCAATATACAGGGCGGATGAAAATAATAACTGCAGTCTGCAGCCGTCTGGCTGCAGACTGCAGTTATTATTTTGTCATCAATGCCCTGTGTATAGGCCTCTTATAATAAAACAAGAATGGGAGAAAAAATTATACCTTAGACCGAAAAATCGGTTTCACGAGTTCCAAGAGTTAATTATAATGTAACGATCATCAGTTAGTCGTTTCAGGTTCCTTTGTTTTTAGTACAAAATAACATTTACACTCAGTATGTGCCTAAACCAGGGGTGTATCCTTTCGCCAATTCTTTTTGCACTGTACATCAAAGGTTTAGGGGGTGAACTTCTGCGTAGCGATGAGGCGGTAGCAGTTGGGGACTTGAAGGTCCCAGGGCTATTTTTGCAGACGATATGGTGCTAGTGTCAGAAAGCGAAGTGGGACTATAAAAAATGATGGGAATTGTTGGGCAATATGGGAGCAAATGGAGACTCGAACTTAATGAAAGCAAGATCACAGTTATACCAGTGGGTCGAAAAGTGGACCCCCAATCGAAGGTGGAGAGTGGGTGAGTTCTGTATTCCGGAAGGTAGCAGCAAACTTCTTAGTGCAGGAGAGACAGGTGACTACGAGTATTTGGGGGTAAATATAAACATCACAGGAAGGGGCATCTACCGAAACCACACAAATAAACTGATTCTGAAGGGGAGGCGAATCCTTAACTAAATGAAACTTATAGGGAGAAACAGTTTCAGTAAGATTTTAGTGGGGAAAACAATTTGGGAAATGGTGGGTCCGCCAAGTATAACATATGGTACAGAAGTGGTACCCCTAAACCAAACGGCTGTAAAGAGCATGGAAACCCCGCAAAACGATGGATAACTGGGTCGAGTAATGCCGCGCCACTAGAAGCAAACAGGGGTGGGGGGGGGGGAGCTTGGGTGGAGGAGGATCAAGGACAGGATAGACTTATTGAAACTCGGTTATCTTAATTATTTGGTAAATCTCCCCGCCAGCCGATGATGTAAAGAAATGTTCCTGAGTATTTACAACTCAAATACAAGACATGGAGGATGGTCCACGTGAGGGAACTAATAGAGAAGTACTCGTTGAAGATCTCGGACCTAGACATAGGGGCAAGCCAGGGTAAAACAATCGTCAGAGAAAGGGTCATGGATGCTGGTGACCTTAATTGGCGAGAGGGAGTCAGATCAAAGAGGTCTCTGGGTGGCCTGCGTGATAAACAGAAGCCTGGCTTTGAAGAGTAACTTGATGGCACCTTTGGGGGGTCAATGTTGTTCAAGCTGAGGTCGCGGTTCCTGGAGCTAAGGGGAAAAATTGGGGAAAACAGTGAAAAGGAGTGCCAGATGTGTATTTTAGGCGTGGTGGAGACCCTGAAACACTTTCTACTAGAATGCCCAAAATACCAGTCTAAACGAATAAGATTCACTGGGAGTATAATGGAGAAGTGGGATGGGAGAATGAAGGGCATGTGGTTAGTGAGAGACTCAAAGGAGAGGGTTAATATGCTAATCGGAGAGATTGGGAAGAATGGGGCAAGGGATGTTATCAAGCAGTTCGTCTCCGAGTGTTGGGAGGAGAGAAGAAGCGTGGGAGCAGAGAGGCATTTGGGAGTACAGGGTAACCAAGGACTTCTCACACGAGAACCGCGCCAAATCAGCGGTCGGCCAAAGTGTTATTTTTATTACATGAATATATTGGAAGCGATTCTAAAATTCAGTGTGTTGAGACTGTTTCAGATATTACGTTTTATTCTTCACACTTTGGTTTATGGTTAGATTTTAGAAGTATAAATGATTGCGAACTTCACGGTACGGGCAGAGCAACAACTGATAGTATATCTTTGCATATAACAAAAACACAAGAAAGGCAAGGAGATTTAAAAGCATTTATTTTTATAATGAAAGATTCTCAGTTAAATATAGAAAATGGAAGATTACAAAGCATTGTTTGTTAAAGAACCACATTCTGTAATATTTGCAGGTATGATAGCCTGTTGGAAAACAAACTTTGCGCTTGGCCTACTTGAAAATGTTTTAAAGGCACATTTGAACACAGAGAAATAATATGCCCAACAACAGATTATAACAAGGCGTACAAGCGTCCATGGCTATGGAATGGTGATCATGTTCACACTTGCCATGACAGTGAAAAATTACATGATTTTATAAGATTGTTTTTCAAGAAGTTTGCAGGTGAACCAACGTTATACATAATAGATGATTGTTCGGCATCAGAATCTCTAACAAAAAGGAACGATATGTTATCAGAACTAGCATTCCCTGGTAGTCACTCGAATCAAAGCGTTTGGGTATTATCACAAAGATATAATTCTGTACTTAAAGATCTGAGAGAACAGACTAGATGGATTGTTTTATTTCATTGTAAAGATAGGGATTCAATCGAGGATCGCCGACGTGAAAATGATGTATTGGCTCCAGAGGACAGAAATGCAGTCAGAAAAAAATGGCAGCAACTAAACATTCAAAACTCGTTATAAAAAGTGACCAACCAGCTGCTTTTAGGATAATTTGCTAAGCAAAAACATTTTTTGATAAAACTTTGCTAAAGTTTGCTAAGCAAAAAATAGCAAAAACATTTTAAAAGATAAAATTCATGTAAGAAAATGTTTGATTCTATTATGCTTTTTATTATTTGCTGTTGCAATTTGATATTCTTGCTAGCATTTGCTAAAATATATATTAAACTAAAAAAATATTTCACTTTATATATGATGGATTGTGACATACTTGTTGAGATGTTGCCTGAAGAGGAGCAATCAGATACACAACGTGGGAGGTAAAATGATTTAGCAACCTCAGGTCAGCTTTGAAAATATTGTACAAATGTAACACCTGGAGAGATAGAAAATATGTCAGAAAAGGAAGTTAACATTTTATATTCTAATGAATCTTCTTTGGGAGCCATAATGATTAAAACTCTAGTCTCCTTTATACTGAAACTTTATACAGAGGTGGCAGACAAGTTTCTACCAATTCCACATGAAAACAAACCAAAGCATTATGTAGATATAGAAGAAGACCCGTCCATCACACATGCGTTAAGTGCTGTACCTTGCGAGCTTTATCATAAATATGGAATGTACTTATTTCCTCTTACTGCTGCCATTCATACTATTAAGCAATTACAATTCGAACATCCTTGCCCAATAAAAGATTTTGAAGAAAACCTCAAGATATAAGAAATGAAATCGGAAGAACAAATAAGTGTAACAATGAAGAATCCTAAAAAAGTTGAAGCAGGCCGACTTGGTGCTGCGACTCGCAAAAACAAATCAAGTCTGGGCGTCAACTACATGTACATGATAGGGTTTGTTATAACTGTAGGCATTACAGGTTGGCGTTTTTTCTCGAAAGAGCCAGAGCCAGAACAAGAGGAACCTCCAGTGGACAATCAATTAAATATAAAAAGAGAAAAAGATATATTTTTATCATATGACTCGTCCGTTTTGTTCACTTTAAAGCATTTGATATTTTGTTTTCATATTAATCAGTGATAAATAAAACCTTCCGTCAATTTCATTGGTCAATTTCAAACTAGACAATTTGATTGGCTGAACATAAATAAAACTGGGCCACATTTTCATAATTTGCATAATTAGCGTTGGGAGCTTTCATTGGTCAATTTCAAAACTGGACAATTTGATTGGCTAAACAAAATACGACTGGGTGACATTTGCATAATTTCAGAAGGGAGAATTTACGTTATCTGTCCTATTTAGGGTGGGTTATATTGTATTAATCTTTTACCTACAAGAAAAACGCCATTCATTTTTTTTATATTTTCACTGTTTGCTTCCAAAACATAGGTTATGACCCCTCATTGGAACGAGCTCAACGAGCTCGTTCCAATGAGGGGTCATAACCTATGTTTTGGAAGCAAAAAGTGAAAATTGTTAGTTATACGAAGATGTTTTTTCCAAGTGCCGTCTGCAACTCAAGTTAGGTGATGGGTTGAAAAGTCATACTAAGTGGCTAATTTGTGCGAGTGTGTGTCATATGATAAATAGAATATGAAATGAGTGTTTTTCTCATATAATATTTATGAAAATCGTCCGAATTTTCCGTTTTGGCGCGCCAAAGTCTCGCCAAAACGGAAAATCCTTAGGCTCGTTTCATAAGTATTATATGAGAAAAACACTCATTCTATATCCACTATTTATGACATTGGAGGGGTATTGTTGATACTGGATTGGCATTAGCCACAAAAGATTTATTAATTAAACAAGGAATTATTCCCAACAATATAATAAATTTTAAAAACATGGCTTCGATTGCAATGATGTTAGGTGGCGCTCTAGTTAATGCTTTTGCATTTTCTGGTTCAAGCTTGTTATTTTCGAAACTGCCGGCGTCAACTGCAGAAGAAGAACGTGAGAGACATAGCAAGGCGATAAAACAATTACAGGCTGCCCGGGATGAATGGACTCACCATCGTACAGAAAGACCTCATTGGATAAATGAACAATTACGAAGACAGGAACATGCTCTTAGAACATTTAGTAATGTGGAAGAGGCAATGATTGATTATGAACATGTTTTGGGTAAACCCGTTTCTCGATTAGTTAACTGATTTTTATAAGCTGAATGAAGATCAAAAGGATAGAAAATACTTTGGGTTATTTTAGATATGGGAAGAACAACATTTGTGGCATATAAAATTTCTATTAAATTAAAAAATATTTATATGATAATAACATGTATGTAGAAGCGACAGCACCACTATATCCACAGTTGGTTGATTAAGAATCTGATTTCCGTTTGAAAAAATATTGAAGATCTTAGTACATACTTAGAACATGAAAAAGCTCAGCGAAAAAAACTTTATAAAAAATATCGGACAGCTTTGAACATTGTTGATTTCATAGATACAGGATTGGCAGGACTTTCCTTCACAACTGGTAGTACCGGAGTAAGTTTACTGGCACCAGGTATTACTCTATTACCATTGATTGTTGGCCTTGAAAGTGCAGCTACTGGGGTAAGTCTACTTTCAATTGCAGGTTCTTTAGTCGCCGCCTATGTGTTAAAGCAAAGAAACATAATGACATTTGTACTCTTGCCAATGCCAAGCTGAATAGCATTACAAAACTTACCAGCAAAACATTCATAGACCAAACAATATCTGATATTGAATTCAAGCATATTCGTTACAAAGTTGAGTGATATGAAAAATTAAAAATCAGAGATAAGATTAGCATCCAAACGCATACACCAATTCACAGTAATTGATGACGAGGGCGTAAAAAACAAAATCTGCCATATTAAAAAAAATTAAGAAAAAAGAATCCGCGTTAGACTAGCAATTGACATTCAATGGCAAAAGCAATGAGTAGGACAGATTTAATAACGGGTGAACACAAATATGGTTAAGCTCACTTTCAAATTTTTCAGAAGTATAATTTAATGTGATATATATAATGGATAATAAACTTGCTAGTATTTATGATTGTCCTCGAGGACATTGGAAAGGACTTTCTGCAATTACGAAAGTAGCTGAAGCAGCTAAAGTATCAGAGTGCGTGGCAGGACAATGGTTAAAAAAACAGACCCTATGGCAAATATATCTACCAGCTCCAAAATACATTTCAAGACCTAAGATTGAAATACCTATTCCAAATATGGAACGCCAGGCTGATTTACGTTGTTTGCCACATGATCGAGTACGTCGGAAAACCTTCAAATATGCGTTAACAGATGTTGACGTTGCAAGTCGCTATAAAGAAGGTGAATCTTTAACAACTGAAAATTCTACTGCAGCTGCTAATGCTTTTTCACGCATACACAGTCGCATGCAATGGCCTAAAATATTACAAGTTGATCCCGATGTAGAATTTATAGGAGCTGTGTCTAGTTTGATGAAAAAACATGTGGTGGAAGTGAGACGCAGTGCCTCGGAAACTCACCGAAGCCAGCAATTGTTGAAAGATTCAATACAACTTTGGGAGAGGGCTGGTTGGACATCAGTATGCACAGGAAATTTCAAATCCATCAAAAAATCTATGGAGTGGGTAGCTCGTCTGCCTGCTATTATAAAAGCATTAAATAAAGAAGTAACTGGTAAAAAAAACCAAATACTATTAAAACAAAATATGTAGAATCAGCTGCACCAAGGCGTTCTACAAAAGATAACAAATTATCTGATGTTTGTGTTAGATACCTTTATCAGCCTGGTGAGTTTGAGGTGGTAAACGCCGAGCAGCAGACCCAATTTGGTCAATGAAAATTTATAGGATTGAGCGTTCTATTATACAATAAGGTGATCCTATTTGGATGGTCATTCACGTGGGTTTGTCTAGGTGGAGTTATCAGTTGTACCACCAGACACTCAATTACCTGAACGTATGTCATGAATTAAAAGTATTATTATTATTATTATTATTATTATTATTATTATTATTATTATACAGTAATGGCTAAAGATACTTGTAAACGGACTATTATAGGTTCTGATACAAAGTGTGGAAAGAGTTGTAGAAAAGAGTGCAGATTACACTTATTGCGATTTAGACAAGGATCAATAAATCGACCTTGCACAGGCTGTGGCAAATGTGTTAAAAATTCTTTTGGAGTCTAGTTTAAACATATTTTATTGTCATTAGATTGAAAAGTGACAAAAGGATTGGAACACAAGTTATTAAACTTATATAAGTTCCTCTCCTAAACCATTCAATGGCAGCTAACAAAAATATACGAGAACAAACAAACCAAAAAAAAACAAAAAAAAAAAACATTTTATATCTACAATATCACCGAGCCTTAACTTGATGTTGGAGAGAAGGCACACCACAAGGTGGTATGGTTGAGACTTAATTAAAACGATTGCTACCTGAAATAAAGGACTGTACTAACATAAAAATCAGATTGTTTTCATTTTGTGATAAATTAGGTTTTCCGAAAAGAACATCGTCTGTGGAGGTAATGTTAAATTGAGAAAGTCGTCTAAAGAGGATTTCACGCTGGACTACGTAGTGAGGACATTCGAAGAAGTAACGAAAACTGTTTTCAAGTACGTGTCCACAACTACACCTGGACGCATCAGTTATATAATTTGCATATTTATCACCGTTCAGTTCGCTACAACCACCATTCCTTAACCTACAATGTAGAATGTTCAGTTTCCTTGTTCGTTTCACGACAGGATTTAATTTTAATAGCTTAATTTTAGTTTTAAACTCATTTACAGTTTCAGCTGATGACACATATTGAAGTAAATTGTTCCAAGACACTACCATGGATGGCAAGAAGGATCTTTTAAAATGTTCGGTTCGGGATTGATACATGGTAAAATGATCTGCGTTGCGTAGGCTGTAGGTTCCTCGGTCCCCAACACGCAGAGGTAAATAAGTTAACTAAATAATCAGGGACTTTGTGATTCACTATTTTATACATTGTGCAGTGTTGTGTATTTCACGCCGCTGTGCTAGACTACACCAGCCTAACTCCAAAAGAATATTCTCTGTAGAGGTTGATCTTGTCAGACCTATGACAATGCGTCCTGCTTCCACATGTAATCTATCGAGTCGTTTGAGAAGGTAATTAGGCGCACAGTCCCAAACAACATCCCCATAGTCCATAAGAGGTAATATGTATGATAGGTACAACTTTTCCAAGGTTTTACGAGAAAGTTTTAATTTAAGTTTCCGAAACTGTGATAATCTGGGTGCAACTTTTTTTTTACAAATTTCGTTAATTTGAACATCCCATTTTAAATTGCTTTGGATAAATATTCCTAAATGTTTGTGTGAGTTACATGGGCGAATACTAGTATTATTAAAAGTAATATATGGAAGGTCGGGATTTGGTGTGTACGAGAAGAATATTACCTTCGTTTTATCGGGGTTAAATGAGACTAGCCATTGTTTGGCCCATATATTTATTTTCTCCATGTCGTGGTTCATAGTATTTACCAGAGTTTCTATTTCATTTCTACAGGAGGTCAGGCATGTATCATCAGCATACCTCCGCGCTAATGAATCGAGGACATTGGCCAGGTCATTGATGTAGACTAAGAAGAGAAATGGGCCCAACACTTATCCTTGTGGGACACCCGCTATTACTGTTTTGTACTGAGAGAAAGCATTGTTAATCGACACTCTTTGTTGACGACCTTGTAGGTAGTTTTCAATCCACAAGATCGTTTTTTCGACCACCCCATATTCTTCAAGTTTAAAGATCAGTCCCTGATGCCAAACTCTTTCAAATGCTTTCGAAATATCGCAAAATATCGAACAGGTCTGAAGTCTGTTATCCAGAGAATCGCACAGAGAATGATAAAGTTCTATTAGATGATATGTTGTGTTATGGCCAGGAATGAAACCAGACTGATATTCATAGAGGAGATTATTTTCTTGGAAGTAAGAAAAGATATATTTTAGGGTAACTTTTTCCAGTACTTTACCAAGACATGACAAGAGTGAAATCGGTCTATAGTTACATTTATCTGCTGGGTCATCCTTTTTATACACAGGTATAACAGTTTCTTTCTTCCAACTATCAGGGAACTTGCAGGAACTGAATGAAAGCTGGAATAGTAAATACAGCGGAGCGGAGATACTTAGCACTGTACCCTTTAACATTCTCACGCTGATGTTATCGTGGCCGTGTGCTTTGTTAGCTTTCCAAGAGTTAATAGCCGAGACAATATCTGCGACGTCGAAGGCAATTTATTTCATTCAATTTAAGACTACATTGAGCAGCGAATTTCGGAAGTTTGTGATCTGTGTCTTCAATATATCCGTTCTTTATAAAGGTATCGTTTAATAAGTTTGCCTTTTCTTCGTCTGCTATCGCTACATTACTGGGCGTGCTTTTATCACATTTGTATAGGGGTGGAATCCCGGATGATTTTCTCTTATTGAGCAATTCCTTAATAACGTGCCAGAAATTCTTTGAGGATGTTTCAGTCAATAATAAATTTTCAAGGCTGGATTCATACTGGTGTTTGGCATAGTTTTTCATATTATTTACTGAATTTCGTATTGATTTGTATTTATTCCAATCTTCCTGTAACAAGGACCTCATGGCCGTTTTCCTACATCTGTCTCGCTCATGTATTTTACATCGCAATTCTGATGAAAACCAGTGCTTAACTTTCGGGCGGATAACAACTGTAAATTTTGGGATACATCTATCTATTATATCCAAGAATGTGTGAGTAAAATTTTCTGTGGCAACATTGATGTCTTGAGTATTTTGAATTAAATCACCCGAATTCACCTGGGTAATAAGATCATTCGCAAATCTGTATTTTTATAATTCCTAACAACTCTAGTAAAGGGTGTATTTAACGGATAATCAAATTTAATGCAGCAGTAGACTGCGAGGTGATCGGAAACCTCAAGATCGAGGGTATCACATTCCATTATGTCGATTTGATCACTGGCCATTATTGGATCAAGAAGAGTGCTGCTATTAGCAGTAACTCATGTGGGTTTATCTATATAATTCTTTAGATAAAAATGAGTTATAATTTCATGTAATTTCCCTGTGGTCTGAAAAAGGTCCGAATTAAAATCCCCGATGAGAATTAGGGACTGGTTGATGTCTAGTGCTTTTTCAGTGAAAATGTCTAGGAGGTCCCAATCATTCGAAGGCACGTACTGTTCTGATCTGTACGAGACCCCCAGAAGAAACGTTTTTAACTTGGAATTTACTTTAAAACACATTATAGAGCCATGAAATTCCAGGGCCTGTCTACGGATGTACGGTAAACCTTGATCGAAGTAGACGGCGATTCCACCTCCATAATGGTCCCTACCCTTTCTAACGGGATCTGAGAAACCCGGAATACGGATATTACTAGAACAGAAATTCCCATCCAAATGTGTCTCTGTAAAACATATGATATTGAATTCTTGTATTACTTTAGAAATCTCTGAAAGTTTGTATCTAATATTACGGATATTTTGATGGAAAATAGTCAACAAGTGAGGAGGTTTGCCAGTTCCATTATCTGGGCCTGGGTTCGATTCAATGTTTCCGGCTAGGATCAGCAGGACCGTGCATAAAACTAGAGGCGCAATCATATGACAAGAGATATTGAAAAGAGGATGTCTTGAAGCGGTGAGCCTTCTCGGTATACATTTTAGACCGCCGTGGAAGATGCCTATTGTGGCTCTATACTGTTCTATTGATATACCTATAGAATTTTAAGGAACTGGAATATAGGGTATGTTTTTGGGTAGGCATCATCTGCGTCATATATACCATCCATACTACTTTAAGACAGACCAGGGATAACAGACCGCGAGGGACGCATACGTACCTCAGGACACACTTGTTTTCAAAATGAAATCCACTCATTACCTCTAGAATTTGCATGTGAGAGAAGGAATTATTTGGAAGTAGAAACAGAAATGAAATAAATAAAAGGAATGAATTTACTTTGTATAAATGATGTGACAATTGCATCTTTAAGGTATGTTTCATCATTACAGTTATTTAAAAAGAAAAAAAATGCATAGTCGAATGCGACATTATGTTTTAAAATTTATGTTCTTGTGAAAGAATCCAGTAGTTACATCAGTGCAGCTAGAAAGTAGAGCAAGACTGATCACAGCCGAGCATTGCTCGACGAGAACTCCAAATTATGAAAAATGTGTAAAAATAGAAAAATAGATAGCCGTTCATAGCGGCACATATGTATGCCTATAATCAGTCTCAAATGGATAGCGGCGATTACTCAACAAATTTACCTGAAATAAACTCAGAAGTAAAGAACGTGCTTTTCTGTGCCTGCAATGCTATGTTTCAATTCCTAACTGAATTTGAACCCCCTCACTGGACATTTCTTTTCCGCGTTTCAGTATCTTCCAAAATTAGTAGACCCAGAAGACTTTATGTTATTTAAATTGATGCATATTAATTGGTAATTTGCCGTTTTAGAATTCATGGAAGATTCTCCCATAAAATGTAATGAGGCAAATCCTCATAGATTAACTACTTTTGCTTCAAAGCTAATATGAAGATATACAAGATATATATATATCCATATCTGTAATAGTTCCGACTATCTTAATCACGACTGGAATATCTATATTTATATACATATATAATACTGGGTAAAGGTCGGGGGAGGGGGGCCATTGGGGCAATATTATATATATACAATGCCGTTCAAAGAAAGTTCTTGTAAATTTAAAAATTGGTTGAGATAATGGAGGATGAATGCAACAGAAATTAAAAATGATCCCAAAGACTTTTAGAAGGTGTTAGGGATGTGATTCATAAAGAATTAACAAAGGAAATTATTAATTCAAAAGGAAAAAAGTTTCAACTTGCTTTGAGAGTAAAATTATTCAAAAACTGCCTTAATGGGTAGAAGGTGCTCACAGATCTAGTATTTCGAGGTAAACAAGAGGTTGTTACGAAAGATCATGAGATAGATAAAGTCCTAAATATTCAAGAAAGATTAGAAACATGGACAGATCGGGATTCAGGTTTCACTGTTAACAGTTAAAACTATTTGGTTAGATGTTGCTAAGTATAAACCATTACGAGGTGGTTCATATATTCCAACCCCAACTGAATTAAGAAAGAAAAAGGCAATTATAAATGTTAAGAATAAAGATGATGACCGTTTGAGATGGGCTTTTTACGCTCGTGTTGGTTTCCAGTTGCAAAACATTCACAAAGACCCTCAAAATATCCTGCAGAAGATGGACTTAATGTTGATGCTCCGTCTCCTATATCATAGATCGATAAAGTAGAAAAACAATATAAGTTAGATATTAACCCTTTGAATCCCAGAGGCCGTTTTTCCGGCCCAGTAACATGATACTTCATAATTTCATTAGGTAGGTTGACTTTTGAGTGAAGGTGTGGTGTAGACCAATCAATACAATCAATATTTTCAACGTGCAGCCCCAAGGCTGCACGTTGAAAATGTTAATTGGTCTACCCCCAGATAAAGAATATGGACTCTTCCCGTTGCTGACATTGACCTGATATGGAAGATACCACTAGGGTTCAAAGGGTTAATGTGTTTAGTTCTACCTCATCTGGAAAAGTAACAATTCGTAGAATTAGTAAAAGAGATGATAAATAATAAATATACTGCTGATTCAGAATGCAGATAAATATCATTATGTCTGGATAAAAGCTCGCAATCGATTGTTGTATGATCAAAGTAAACACAAAGAGAAAAAATTCTTCTGTGAGAGATGCATGCATTGTTATTCACGTGAAGACTTACTTAAAAAAACATAAACCAGACTGTAAAGGTATTGGAAGAGCAGCACAGCGTATTGAGATGTCAGAGAATAATAAGTTAAAATTTATGAACTTTCATAAACAGTTAAAAGTTCCATATGTTAGTTATGCTGATATCGAGATGCCCCCCCCCCCCCCCCTCACCCCCAATCACTGTTAAGATTGACGGACCGGAATGTGATCCAACAAAAAGTAATACGCAGAAAACTCAGAAGCATGAAGCATGTGGGTTTGGATACATAGTTGTCAAAAGTGATGGTAAATCAAACCCTCCTGTAATTTATAGAGGTAAGGATGCAGCTGAGAGTTTTCTACAGAAACTTCAGAAGGAAGAAGAGGAAATAAAAGATAGACTCAAAAGACCCAAGCCAATGAGGATGACCAAGGGTGATTGGGCTGCCTTTGAAAAAGCAAACGAATGTCAAAAATGTCATAAACCATAAGCAGATGATAGAGTCCGTGATCATTGCCACATCACAGGAAAGTATAGAGGAGCAGCTCATAAGTCATGCAATTTCAGATTAAGATTTATCATATGACTCGCCCGTTTTGTTCACTTTAAAACATTTGATATTTTGTTTTCATATTAATCAGTGATAAATAAAGCCTTCCGTCAATTTCATTGGTCAATTTCAAAACTAGACAATTTGATTGGCTGAACAAAATAAAACTGGGCCACATTTTCATAATTTGCATAATTAGAGTTGGGAGCTTTCATTGGTCAATTTCAAAACTAGACAATTTGATTGGCTAAACAAAATACAACTGGGTGACATTTGCATAATTTCAGTATGGAGAATTTACGTTATCTGTCCTATTTAGGGTGGGTTATATTGTATTAATCTTTTACCTACAAAAAAAACGCCATTCATTTTTTTCATATTTTCACTTTTTGCTTCCAAAACATAGATTATGACCCCTCATTGGAACGAGCTCAACGAGATCGTTCCAATGAGGGGTTATAACCTATGTTTTGGAAGCAAAAAATGAAAATTTTTAGTTACACGAGGATGTTTTTTCCAAGTGTCGTCTGCAACTCGATTTAGGTGATGGATTAAAAGTCATACTAAGTGGCTAATTTGTGCGTGTGTGTGTCATATGATAAATAGAATATGAAATGAGTGTTTTTCTCATATAATATTTATGAAACGAGGCTAAGAATTTTCCGTTTTGGCGAGCCTCTGGCGAGCCCAAACGTAAAATTCGGACGATTTTCATAAAAATTATATGAGAAAAACACTCATTCCATATCCTCTATATATGCCTACCATACCTGTAGTGTTACATAATCTACGTGGTTATGACAGTCATTTGATAATGTAGGCCATTAGTAAAGTAGATGGTAAAATATCATGCATACCAAATAATATGGAAAAATATATATCATTTTCATTAGGAGAGTTATGATTTATTGACAGTTACCAGCATAATTATGGGGTTTCCACCGAGTAATCTTGTGAAGGCAAATTACCTAGAATCTTTCAAAATAACCACTAAATGTGAACAATATGAGTCAAAATGAGGACAGTTGATGCTGAAGGGTATTGACCCCTATTAATATATAGATAGCTGGGAAGAATTTTATAGTAAGTTGACAGATGAAGACATATACGATGAAGAGTACTAACATGCACAAAATATTCACGATATGGCTGAACATGCAGATCTTTATGACACCAGCAATTATTTGAAAGATCTTCCTCTATCCTTTGCAAAGAACAAAAAGGTTTTGGGCAAGATGAAAGACGAATGTGAAGAGAGGTTAATAAAAGAGTATGTTTCTCTAAAAGCAGACAAATATAAAAAAGCAAAGGGTGTAAATAAATATGTTGCTCACAATATATAAAACATGAAAATTATAAATATGCTATTTTCAAAAGAACATTGTTCCGAACTGAGATGAAATGCTCAGAAATGAAAAACATGAGATTTATGGAGTAAAAGTAAACAAAGTATCTCTATCACCGTTTGACTCAAAGAGATGGATTTTACCAGATGGACTTAACACTCTAGCTTACGGACACAGAAATATTCCTTGAATGTAAAATAAGGGTGTGCACAATATGATGATATGGAGCCCAGGAAGTGACACGCTTCACTCTTATTTTATTTCGTTTTAACGAAATATTATTTCAAAATATCGAAATAATATTTCGTTTTAACAAAATAATATTTCGTTTTAACAAAATAATATTTCGTTTTAAAGAAATAATATGTTGAAATATTATTTCGTTTTAACGAAATGATATTTCGTTTTAACGAAATAGTATTTCGTTTTAACGAAATAGTATTTCGTTTTAACGAAATAATTATTTCGTTTTAACGAAATAAGTATCTGTAGCGGGAACCAGGGCCAGATGCCACCGCCTCGCTACGGTGGTTGATTGGAGAGTGTTTCAAGTGAATACGTCTAAATTTATTCCACAATAAAGTGAAGTCATTAATTTTAATGCATCAGATTCATATTGTGCTAGAATATGTAACCGTGTTACTCAGCTAAGTAAGCAGAATTTGCAATCAAAAAGTAGCAGGGGCGATGTAATCTGGTCCTGCTTACCGCTATAGATACTTATTTGGTTTTAACGAAATATTTATTTCGTTAAAACGAAATAATTATTTCGTAATTTCGAAATATTATTTCGTTTAAACGAAATATTATTTCGTTATTCGAAAGAATATTTCGTTAAAACGACATAATACTTCGTTAAAACGAAATAATCATTTCGTTAAAAAGAAATATTTTCGTTAAAACGCAATAAAAGAAGAGTGAAGAGCGTCACTTCCCGGGTTCCATACTCCAATGCCATAACACTTCTTTCTGTATGAAAATTAGATACATGGACCAATTTCAATAACAAAAATGCACGAAAACCCTTTTAAAAGTATGTTTTATCCATCGGGGCGGTAACGCAACGAAACACTGTAAGGTTTACGAAGGTCCTCTGCTTGTGAATTTATTTTTATTCAGTTCTACTTTATTTCATTAACGCTTTTGAACTGTTCTAAAAAATATGCAGACGTGTACAATAAAGGACCACGCGACACAGATCCTCACATGCGTTAGAATGGGTTAACACATTCGCTGCCGAAAGCGACTATTGTCACCTATTTTATGATGACCATCTGCATGTTCTGGTGTGCGCATATCCAACCTACCATCTGATTACTTGTTGGAAAGGGCTCAAAGAGCCCTTTCCAACAACTAATCAGATGATAGAGCTTCACGCGTGTCATAAATTGTATTAAACTTCTTCGCATACAGGCGCACATAAAGGTCCCCCGTATATGGCTACAGTGGACGTTGCAGTAAAAGAGTTAATGTTTATCGTACTCGTTTGTTTTGGCGCTGAATACCACTCGAGGCTTCCCCTCTCGATAACGCTTATGTGGTTCTTTATAGACAAGCCATCACCAGGCAATTGGGCTTCCCACGTAACAGAACCTGCTACACTTTTAGTTAATCCAACAAAAAACACTCTGTCGTTGTGTCTTCCCCACATGGAGTCCTCTTTTACACTAAAGCAGACTTTGAATGGGGAGCTCTAATGCATAATTCCAAAAGTTACTCATATAGAGTGTTTTGTTTAAATTTATACACAAAAGTATTAAAATATCTTTGAAACATCCTCCAACCCCCCCAAAAATAAACAAACATATTCTTATTTGACACTAAGATTAATTAAGCTAGTTGAACGCCTAGGCAATATCAGTGAGTAGTGTTTGGCGCCCCTACATTTTTAGAATGCCAGACCTGTAATAACCAAGACGAATGAATTTTTTCTGCAATTATTATATTCATGGCGTTTTCTTCGATTGTATTAATAGTAAAGAGGCCAATAAGACAGAACGGGGAGCAGTGGCGTTTCGGTAACCGGTTCTCGTCAGATCACCGAAGTTAAGCAACGTCGAGCCCGGTTAGTCCTTGGATGGGTGACCGTCTGAGCGATCGATTCGCACTCCCGCGTTGTGTCCTTGGGCAAGTCACTTAACCTCGTGTGTCCACATGGGGACGCGATGACGCCGTGTACTAAGGCTTTCTGCACGTCGATGGTGTGCATGTCTTCAACCAATCTAACCTTGCCTGTGCTGCAGTGAGGAGTTACGGTGTTGGGGAGCTGTCAACTGCTATTCGTTGCTCGGTAGTTCTCTCCGGGTACTCAGGATTCCTCCACCCGTAAAACTGTCACCGACACGATATGACCGTGGCTGTTAAAATGTCGTTAAACCTTAATTAATAAATAAATAAATTTTAATAAGACAGAACACGCGAGTGAAATATAGGAAAAATGCCAACATTGTTCGTTGACTCCTGCCTCCCATAATCCCGTTTTTTTCTTCCTTAAAACCACTGTTAAACTAGAATATAGCGAACGAAGATGAGAGTTTGAAAGAAAACTATCATCTTGGGCGGTCTGTTTATTTTGACTCAAAGGAGTATGCCTCTGACACACGCGACCAATCACTGTTGTCTTTACATGTTGTTAGCTGGATTCCACCCGTTGTTTTTATGTCACGTTTTAACCCTTTACCTAACATGAAAAGCAGACGACACTTGCAAAACAAATTCTTGAATAACTATTTTTTTTTATTTTTTGTCTCAAAAACATAGGTTGTGACCCCTCATTGGAACGAGCTCGACGAGCTCGTTCCAATGAGGGGTCATAACCTATGTTTTTGAGACAAAAAATGAAAGAATAATTAAAATTAATAAGCGATTTTGAGAATAGCGCTGGTCGGTTTTGGCCGTTACGTTGGGTAAAGGGTTAAATTGTTGCGAAATTGGTTTCTCCTTGCTCAGTGTTGTTCATTATTTCGTCGCACATCCATTTTGTTTTATAAGACCATTGAACGTTCGAGTTACTTCGCCAGAAAGCAGCGAGTATGGCCGAAAATCGTCAGAAAATTCCAACACTGCTGTCGCGGCGGATGTAAGATATGCCCGCTGTCACCACCGACTTATACAGTACAACCGCCGTGGACTGGTCACTTCCCATGGGTTTGCAGTATTTCCACGAACGCAATAATATTAGATTGCAAACACTAATTATAGGAATAATCATCAAAAATTTAATTAATGAAGCACCGGGTGCAACCTCAACCCACGTCGACTGTACTGTAGCAGATGTTAGCTGCAACACAGTTGTTATTTCTGCAACATAGTTGTTACTGTTGCGAGCGTTGACATACTGCGGCGATAGACGGCCGTAGCGACGCAATATGGGCAACACTACTAATCATCAATGGCAGTGGAGGTAATATGAGACTGCAATTACCACTATTTATAGCTGTAGCAAAATAGATTTTACCAGCCCAAATGAATTTGAGTGCCTGTTCGTATTCGCTGTAGCACGCTCAAATATTCAGTCAAATTCTGTTCCAAATGCAACGCTGGTGTGGGCTGTTTGCTTACTCACTTTTTGTGAAAATTTGCGCGCAGATTACAGATGATGTAATGTGATGTCATTTTACTCGGAAAGATATACATATATTCTTCAGTGCTCCAGCGAAATATTTTTCAATCAATGGGAATTTAATTCGCCTTGAAAACATTATTAACAAAATTAGTGGAACTACGCATCGTAATCATGAAACTACGTCTGTGGTGAGGCTTCATTTCCAACTGTAATGTCATGAAACATTCGGCCAAAGTAAGTCCAGATTGAGAAACATTTCTGGTGTTGATTCAAAGCAAATGAATGTTTACGGTATTTTTACATTCAATCGTCCGGAATATACATGTATCAATTGGTCGGAAATATTATTATCCCTGATGTGTGAGGGTGTGAGATGTGGGAAATCTCACCCGAGGGCAAGATATTTGGGCCAGACAGGAGGCTTGCCGAGTGTCTGGGCCAAATATCTTGTCCCCAGGGTGAGATTTCCACACCTCACGCCCACCCCCATCAGGGATAATTTTTTCTCTCCCCCGCCATAACACCCTGAGGTCACCAAAAGTAATTCAGGGGCACGTGCAGCTATATTGAACAATTATGTTGTCCATATCTGAAAAAAAACTGATTCCCTACGCCTGCAAGAGATGGGTTAAAGATTTGTAGCGAAACGAAAATTTACACATTCCGATGACGTCATATTAAGAATTCGGCAATGTATTTGCATAACTTTTCGACGGGAATTTCGTGCAACTCACTTCACTCATAACGGCGTTCACCAAAACCTTCATATAACAGAATCAAGTGACCTTTGGTTTTGCGGTCTGTGTTTTCATATCTGTTTTCTTCGACAAACTTTTCGTCTGCTAATATTTCCGAAACACCCATATCTTGCATAGAACGTTGGGGAAGAAAACGATATTTCAGACGAGTGAATCGAAACATAGGCGATGGGTTGTTTATGGACTAAACTGGTTCCAGACCATAACTGCGTTGAATTTCAAACAGAATTATACTGGTGACCTGGTAGGTTTCATTGCAGTTGGAGAGACTTCCAATAGGGCGCATTTGCGTGACAACGAAGTTGAAAGCGTTAAGCGATATATTACGTGTCCAGTTCCTACAAGAGCCGAATAATTAACGTTCCACAAACGGTACTGAAAACGGGTTTACAAACCAGTTCGCTTGACCATATTATGTAATTCACGGCCTGACACCTACAGTTGTTAGAACAGAAAAACGCAGAAATCACTCTCATAATCATTCTTAACTACAAGAGTTAGAGAAGACATTTTATTACACCCCTAACGTCTAATTATAATAGGAATCGGTAAAAAATAATAGATTGCGTTCTCCCCTCACTAGTGAGATCAAACACCTCGGTGATAAACATTTCGTGTGAACTTGAAATTTACAAAAATGAATTTTCACAAGCGCAAAACAAAAGTTGTTCTCGCTCCACTGGTGAGTATAACAAGACGTCATAATTACGTCATTTCGCCAACAATCCCGAAAACTATTTTGTGTGGATGTACACAACATCCAATGTGATCTGTATCAGCGGAAACAGCGATCAGCTGATTGTGTAAACGGATTTCTTGCGTGGTAGGGGCGTCGGTTTGGATCGTTTCAGTTGAAGCTTCAAATGAAAGGGATATAATAAAAAGAAAATCTAATGTTTACTTGTGAATACCGTAAACAGAGATTAATCCCGGTATTCACAAGAAAACATCAGGTATCCTCTATGTTGTATTTTCAAGGTTGGTTATGATTTAAAGACATTGGGTGAAATTTATGGCATTTAACATTACAAAATAACGATCTCACCGCACACAGAGGTAAATACCGCACACATCACTATAAAGGATAGAATACCGCACACAGCAGTTTTAAAGACAGAATACCGCACACAGCAGTATAAATGATACGTTGACACACAGTCAAATTGTACGTGCTTTCAGCTCAATGTTCACATAACCAACTGACCACGTGTATTCATCTCGCGCATTGATCAGTCAAACTGGAGCGATTCTACAACAACATGCTGGGGTTTTTTGTGGTTGGGAAGGATTATCTGCAGGCCAGGAATTAACCCGCTGATGACCTTTTAGGTTACGCAGGGTTGCGTAAATTGTAAAATACGTGAACGAACTACAGATTACGAAAAAGTAATACAACATAACTTTATTAACTTACTGATCACGCGCGTTTTAATAGAAAGACATGTCAGTCTTTTGGAACTATCTCGGCTCAAAGGTTGAGAATTGCATCTACATATGAATAGAAAGGCATTCTGTTTCCACCTTAAAAAGGAATTTTCTCAAAAATAAATAGCAACAAATCTCCCTTCTGCAAATTTATTTATTTATTTATTTCTCCCTTCTGCAAATTTATTTATTTATTTATTTATTTATTTATTTATTTAAATATTAGTTACAAGTTTTTTTATCATTTCTCGGGGATTTTTTGCAACCACAATACTTAAAAGAGCTAGATAACACAGCATTAAAATATCGTGCTTTGAGTACAACAAGACGCCACCTGCATTAGCATTGCAGGTGACGTCTTGTTCCACTCAAATGACAATACATGGTTAATTTGTTTTCATTTACAATCAGATTGCACTGCGCAATAAATTATTTAATATGGTACAAAAAAAAATAATTTGAAACCTAACAAAAACTCCACTTGCCACAAAACAATTCGAGCTAGCGTGAACACTGTCTACCATACCTCCACTTTTTCGCATTATTACATAATGATTGTTTAGATTTACGAGTGTGCAGAGGCGTCAATAAAATGCATTTTATAGGAATAATCATCAAGAAGTTAATTAATGAAGCACCGGGTGCAACCTCAACCCACGTCGACTGTACTGTAGCAGTCGACGTGGGTTGTATATTATCTTCAGATGTAAATATATTACATTAATCATCTCCGCAGGTGAGGTTCCTATTTCATCTCTATGCAAGCAACAGTCGTTCAGGCGAGGTTCATAAACTATGTTATTGGGCACAAACAAAAAAAGAAAATTTGAATGAAGATGTTTGTAAAAACGCTGGTATTGTTTGTTAAAGGGTTAGCCTGGAAATTAGCAATACAATTTTCGGAGATATCAGCTGACCTTGCCAATCGTAAAGTCAAATAAAAGCATCATGGGAAGCGAGTACGATAAACCCCGTAAACTGGTGCGACCGTCCTCGGGATGAAAACCAGCAATGCTGAAGTCGTTCTCTCATCTCGTGACACTTTGATGTGCATGGTGGAGTTAATATCAGTTGGTTCACCAAAGAAATAACTGTTCTTTTAATATTTTGAATCTTCATATCCTTGACATATTCATTGTCTTTGAATGAGATACTTTCCTGGAGCTTGTCTATAGGATATGATCTGACGAAAGTGCCCATTGCATTTACATACCTTTCGTGATACATGAGCTAGGGTGATCTCTTTAAACGCCCTGTTCTTGGGTAAAACTGCAGCACCATTCTAAGCAAGATAATTTTCGTACGATGCCCACATGACGTGGTTGGCCTGGGTTCATATTGACTCAACGCAGTTGATTTGGGGTAATTTTTAACACAATTGATTTTAGAGTGCATTATGTTCTCTGAAACGCTAAGTGTCGGGTAGTAACTATACCGCACTGCACGTCGATGGTGCACCGGTCTTCAACCAATGCTGTTCCTGCTTGTTTAGAGTTAGTACTTGGGGAGTCTGACAATTGCTCGGTGGTTCCTCCACCCTTAAACATGTTCGACACGAGGTAACCCTGGCTGTCAAAAATGGCATTAAGCGCCAATAAATAATAAATAAATAAATAAATATAGTAACTGTACCGCTGCAGACCCCGATTCTGATAATCGTAGTCTCAGAAGTAAGTTAGTATATTTTTGGGATGACAACTAGAATAACGAGCAATTGAGCTCCTTTTGAGCATTGTTGGCTGAAAAAATGAGGTGGGTAAAGCCCCCCCCCCCCCCCTTTCCAGTTCCGCCGCCCCTGGTCTAATAAATATTCGGTTTTCAATGTTGTTGCTGTGAACAAATTCGCAGAATGTTATGGGCAGATGCACTGACCAGTGCATCAGAGTGTGGGTACAGAAGATGCATATACATTACTGAATTACTACTCTGGGAACGCCCTGTTCGCGAGTTATATCTTAATTCAAACAAGATTATTTTTACAAGTTGCCAACATGACGTGGTTGCCCTCTTGAATTTATTGACGCCTCTGTTTATAACCATGAACGAAATATTCAGACAGACTATACTCTATGCAACGTCCCAGAATGTTATGGGCAGATGCACTGGCCAGTGCAACAAGGTGTGGGAATGGAAGGTGAAGACGAATTATTCTGTACAAAACAACTGGACTCCGAAGAGAGTGATTTTCAAGTTCAGCAATCGACTCTCATGTCCTTTCGACAATAATACAACGAGTGTACTTGACAATAACACATCGAGTATAACGATTTGCGCTGCTAATAGAGATCCCGTAGCTTAAAATATCTTTCCTAGTAAGACTTCAACCTGAGGACATCTTCATTATTTGAGGAAATCACATTCAACAGCTGCTGTTAATTAAGGGGTGTGTATTTTAATCGGTAAACGCAATAGTGTATTCGGTTGACATATTGTAGTGTCTTACTCTTGAGTGCGGATTGTAATCTATTTATTTGTCGAAGAATTTACTTCCTTGTATAAATCGATTTTCTCAGTGTGTGATAACAATATTTACATACCCTGGTAAAACAATCAGAGGTTAAGTGTTTTTTCCTCATTTCGTGATAAAACAGTTATGTAAAAAAAAAAACAATAATGCGTTAAATACATAGAATATTATTATTGGAAATACTCAATAATCACTGAATAATAACAGTGGCGGGGAGATTAACTTCGAACCCCAAGAGTGGAGGGGGACTTACCATGTAGACAACCTTTTGAATTTTCCCATCATCGGGTTATTTATTCATTATAGTTTAACGGCACTTTAACAGCCAAGGTCATATCGTGTCGGTGACAGTTTTACGGGTGGAGGAAGCCGGAGTTCCCGGAGGGAACCACCGAGCAACGACGAGCAGCTGCCAGCTCCCCAACATCGTAACTCTGCACTGCAGCACAGGAAGGGTTAGATTGATTGTAGACATGCGCACCATCGACGTGCAGTACGCCTTAGTACACGGCGTCATCGTGCCCCCATGTGGACAATCGGGATTAAGTGCCTTGCCCAAGGACACAACGCGGGAGTCCGAATCGATCGCACAGACGGTCACCCATCCAAGGACTAACCGGGCCCGACGTTGTTAACTTCGCCCATCATCAGGTAAAATTTAGAAAGTTGCTGCGTGCACATTGCTGTTGAAAAGACCTGTAGATGTTTATCAACAATTTTAGATATTATACAGTGGAGCCCACTTAACTGGATATCTCTTAACTGAATAACCCCGTTAATTGAATATAATTTCCCAATACAAAACCATTTACCATACCTCCAGTACAAATTTGACCTGTTAATTGAATATAGGTTATAGAGTAAACTCCTATTAATTGAATAAAAAATCACGTAACCTGTCGAGAAATTATCCTGACTCTCCCCCGTTTTTCTTTGTTTATAGACCTATTTGGCCTCGGTGCATTCAATACAGTCATTTAATCTATTATATCTTGTTTGGCGGAGCTCATGGAGCGCTGTCAAACAAGATATAATAAAATAAATGCTAAGTTTATCTCTAGAATACAGGAACCTGACACAATCCCTGTTAATTGAATACTCCTGTTAACTGAATATTTTCCATTGGCAACGTGGCTATTCAATTAACAGGGTTCCACTGTTCAACATACAACATTACAAACAAGAACATAATTAGAAGTGATTTATGTACGTACGTATTTTTCAATAACTTTTTCAATGTAACAAAATTTTAATGGTCGAGAAATTAAAAATAAACTACATTAGTTGGTCATTCCAGAAAAGCTTGTTTCGCGAGCATTTCCCTCATAATTAAAATTAAAAAAAAGCGCGGTAATTCACCAAATGGGAACCTGCATCGGCATAAATAAAAGAAATACTTTGAAATATCAAACTTTCAACCTGTAACTAATAACTAAATAAATAAATAAATGCTTTTTTAACGTTAACAAATAATTTCATTATTATTATTTACTCACTGTTTATTCACTCCATATAACCAAATAGCAAATAATTCATTTTCTTCCAGAAGGCTCATAAAAAGATTAACCCCCTTCACTCTGATGTCAAAATAACAAAATTTCAATCATCATTTTTTTCCCATAACGCAACTAGGAATTTAACCAACTCAATCTTGTTTGACAGAGCTCAATGAGCTCTGTCAAACAAGATTGAATTGGTTAAACTCGTAGTTTTATTGTGGGAAAACTGTGCAATTGGTAATTTTGGTATTTCGACACCAGTGTGAAGGGGGTTAAGCAAGATAAATAGAGGATAGCCAGTGTTTTTGGGTGGATGCCGAAAATTAAATCATGAGTGACCGAGACAAATGTTTATTTTGTCATTTGTCTCGGTCACGAGTATCCACTCAATAACACTAGATTTTCTGTTTATTATACGCTTTTTATAAGAATATAATCATTCCTATCGATAATTCCACTCGTGTCGACCTTGAATTGATGCATGAAAGTAAACAGCTGTTACGCATTGACACGCGGAAGTGGTTTGATCGATACAAGGAGCAGGTTGCGTCTTGCGATCTAATTCAGTTGGCGGGTTCCATGCATCAATTCAAGGTGAATAGGTGATGAATTATTGCTGGAAATGATCGGTATCCTCTCAAAAACACTATATTTTCTTTTCATTATACGTTTTTAGAACAAATTGATCATTGCCAGCGATAATTTGACTCGTGTTCACCTTGAAGTGATGCTTTGAAAGCCGCCATTTTGATTGATACCGTGAAAGTGAAAATTTCTATATCTTCATTGTGGGGGATACGATTTCTATCTTTCAGCATTTTTTTCGATAGGCTATCGTTTAGCGTATAATAAAAAAGATTAAGAAACAAAAAATGTTTTGATAAGAATCAGATTAAATGGATGAACTCTTAACCCTTTACCTAAAATGAAAAGCAGGCGACACTTGCAAAAAAAATTCTTGAAAAACTAATTTTTTTTATTTTTTTTGTCTCAAAAACATAGGTTATGACAGCTCATTGGAACAAGCACGAACTCGTTCCAATGAGGGGGCATAGCATATGATTTTGAGACAAAAAATGAAAAAATAATGAAAACTAATTAGCGATTTTTGAGAATAGCGATGACCGGTTTTGGCCGTTACGTTGGGTAAAGGGTTAATTCACTTGATTGACCACAACCGAGAACCATGAATAAAATTCTTTCTATTTATAACATGAGATTCACGAATTCTGTGTCGTCATACGACGATTTTATCGAAAACGAAGTACTGAAATAATACACCACAAAGCCTTTGAAAAAGTATATTTTTCGTGCTAAATTTTAGTTCCAAAAGCTGTAATTTTGGTGCAAAACGAGTGTTTTAGTATAACTGGCATCATAGGCACTCGCAGCGTGAACACTTATGGTAGAGGTGGGGTATGTCGTCCACCTCCCTCGATTGCACCACCTCTGATTCTGAGAAAACCCCACAAAGCACAAGCAAAGTATAAGCAAATGGACCTAAGGGTTGGTCTCGGGTGTTTTGCTTCTTGCACATTTTGAGATATTGGGAGCACAGACACGAAGTTAGCAAACGATGGCTTGAATATGTACTTCATACTACACTGATAAATTTTGTGTTTATGTCTATAAAAACAAGACGCCCCACGGGGACTTAAATGTTCACAGAAAGAAAATAGTTTAAAAAAGGATTTAAGATCATATTCAGCATGAATGGCACAGAAATTTAATCCAAGAATTTTGAACAAGTTTGAAAGTGAATTGAAAGAAGATTCCTCACATTGTACAAAGTCAAAATCTGGGCTTTCATAGGAAACCAAAATGTGATCCCAGGGACTTGATTTGAATCCCCCTTCCCCCCAAGGACGTCTAATAAAAAATACCACAAGATTCTGACAGGTGGATTTGAAGATGATTTTAAAGAATTTTCCCCATATTGCACTAAGTTAAAATTCAGGTTCCCATAAAGAGCCCAAAAATAAACCCAGGAACTTGAAATAAACCAATTTGATTCTAGCCCCGGTAAGGATGCCGGATAACAAACGATTTGGCTAGTGGTTCTGGAGAAGAAGTGTTTTAAAGATTATTCCTCATATTGACTATATCAAAATTTTGGGAGCCCAAATATTAACCCAGGGACTTGATTTTTCCAAACTTTAGTGTGACTACCGCAAGGAAGGTGTATATCATATATCAAGGAATCTGATTAGGGGTTTATGAGAAGAAATTTTTTAAAGAATATTTCTCATATTGTACCAAGTAAAAGGTCGTAGGGAGCCCAAACATTATTCAAAGGGCTTGATTTTAACAAACTTGAATTTGACAACCCATAAAGATGCTGTCAACCATATATCAAAATATTCTGACTGGTGAATAAGAAGAAGTAGATTTAATATTTATCCCCACATTGCACTATGTTAAAATTTGCGATCACATGGAGAGTCCAACTATTAACCCATGAACTTGATTTGGAAAAAAATGAATCTGTCCCATAAATAGACCCAGTATACCATATATCAGTTTATTCTGAGTGTTAGATCTCAATAAAAGTTTGAGGAATACTCTTCATATTGCACTAAGTTAAAATTTATAGAGAAAATTTTAAAAGCATTTTTCACATATTGCACTTATTTAAAATCCCCCCCTCCCCGATCGGGAGCCCAAATATGAATTCAAAGACTTGATTTGAACAAAATAGGATCTGACACCTTTAAGGATTCTGTACACTAAATATGAACAATTCTGATTGGTGGTTCTGGAGAAGTTTGTTTTAATTTTTTTTTAAATGTTTGGAAGGGATAACAGAGTTATAATCTTTGTAGTGCCCACCCCCCCCCCCCCCCACCGCCTCCCCCACCCTCTATGGAGATGAAAACTTTACTTGAACAAACCTGAATAATTGCCATATGATGTGCAACGTACAAAACAAATTTGGTTCAATTCAGTCCTACTAAAGTTCCCTTCAGACTTCGCTCAGGTCAGCTAAAAGATGTAGTCATGTTCAAGGGCGCAATATAACTGTACTTGCTCCAGTTAGTATTCACATGACTGGTGAATAAGAAGAAGTAGATTTAATATTTATCCCCACATTGCACTATGTTAAAATTTGCGGTCACATGGAGAGTACAAATATTAACCGATGAACTTGATTTGAAAAAAATACAAATCTGACCCCTAAATAGACTCTATATCAAACATGCAACGATTCTGACTGCTGGAATGTAGAGAAGATTTTAAAAGCATTTTTCACATATTGCACTTATTTAAAATCCCTCCCTCCCTCCCCGATCAGGAGCCCAAATATGAATTCAAAGACTTGATTTGAACAAAATAGGATCTGACTCTTTTAAGGATTCTGTACACTAAATATGAACAATTCTGGTCGGTTGTTCTGTCCAAGGGCGCAATATAACTGTACTTGCTCTAGTTAGTATTCACATGACTTTGTTGTGAACACCAGTTTTCCAGTCAAGACCGCAAGTATTAGCCTTTGTTGAAAAATACAAACAAAAGTTAATACAAAAGCAATGACATAAATGGCGGAGACTTTGGCTGCCTATGGGTATATTATGATACAAGAGGTCCCATGGGGCCCGAGGCGCTCACCTGACTAAAGTTGTTTAAAGAAGGATTTAATTAACATTTATGGCTAGTTAATACTACAGAGGAATGAAGTTATTTAATTATTTATAACTCTATTGATCTGATCCCTCTCCTATAGAAGCCCAAATATGAATCTAGGGAGTTTATTTGAACAAACGTGAATCAGGGCCTTCTGGGGCGTTCTATACCATGCATCAAACCATTATGAATGGTGGTTCTCAAGAAAATGTCAAAGAATATCCCTCTTTTGCATTTTGCTCCAAGTTAAAATTAGGGCTCGGGAGCCTAAATATTATTTAACCCAGGGACTTTATTTGAAAAAAACATGAAATCCCCCCTCCCCCCACCTCAGGATGTTTATACCAAATATCCAAAGATTCTGACAGGTGGTTCTGGAAAAGACGATTTTGAGAATATTACCAATATAGCACTATGTTAAAATCCCCCCCCCCCCCAATAAGGAACACAAATATCAACCTATGGGCATTATTTAAACAAATTAAATCTGAACCATCTAAGGATGCTAAACACCAAATATCAAAATATTCTGATTGTATCTGAAGATGTGGATTTTTAAGATTATTCCTCATATCGGACTAAGTTACAATTCGTGCTCCAAAAGGGAGCACAAATATTAACACAGGGATTTGATTTTAATAAACTCTGACTCCCCTAAGGGTAGTGTATGCCACGCATCATAAGATTATAACTGGGGTTCGTGAAAAGAACATTTTTATAGAATATTCCTCATATTGTACCATGTAAAAATTCGGGCTTTAACACTGAGCCCAAATATTAATCAAAGGACTTGATTTGAACAAATTTGAATCTGATCCCTATAAGGGTGCTGTATAACATATATCAAAAAATTCTGACTGGTGGATCTGGAGAAGACTATTTTTAAAGATTATTCCCCATATTGCGCTATGTTAACATGTGGGCTCCAACAGAGAGCCCAAATATTCATTCTGGGGCTCGATTGTTTCAAATCTGACTCCTCAATGGAAGGTCTATAACATATATCAAAAGATTCTGATCGGGGGTTTGTGAAAAGCAGATTTTTGAAGAATACTCCTCATATTTCACCAAGTAAAAACTCGGACTCCAAGAGGGAGCACTAATATTATTTAAATGACTTGATTTGAACAAACTCGAATCTAACAGCGTGGGGATGCTGTATACTAATATCAAAATATTTCGACTGGTGGATCTGAAGAAGATTTTTAAGGATTTTGTTCCAATCATTACACTATGTTAAAATTTGGGCCCCACAGAGAGTCCACTTATTAAACAATGAACTTGATTTGAGGAAACGTGAATCTGCCTCCTGTGAGGGTTCTGTATACCATATATCAAAAGATTCTGACTGGTGGTTCTGGAGGAAAGGAGTTTCAAAGATTACTCCTCATATTGCACTAAGTTCAAATTTGGGAGCCCAAATATTAACGGATGGACTTGTTTGAGCAAACTCGAATCTTACCCCCGTAAGGATGCCGTATACCCAATATCAATTGATACTGAGTGGTGGATCTAAAGAAGAAGAGTTTTAAGGATTATACCCCATATTGCATTAAGTTAAAATTAGGGCTCCCATAGACAGCTCAATTATTAACTGATGGACTTGATTTGATAAAATGGGAGCCCAAATATTAACCCAGGGACTTGGTTTGAACAAACATAGGTATGTTCCCCCAAGAATGCTGAAAACCAATATCAATATATTCTGACTGGTGGATCTGAAGAAGATTTTTCAAGATTATTAAGTTAGAATTCCTGCCCCATTGGGATCACAAATATTAACTGAGGGACTTTATTTGAACAAATGTGAATCTGACCCTCATAACAGTCAGAAGAGCTAAAAAGCATCTGACTAATCATACACCAGAATGCGGGCCCCGTACGTTCCAATGAGAGGAATGAACTTTGATGAAAGGTTATAAAAAGAGAATATATATCGTTAGGCGTGCTCGAATTATTTACTTACTTGGAAGGGCGTTGAAATCAATATATGCATTAGAAACCATTGAAACATTTCGAATTTTACGAGCTGTGAATTATCGAAGTTAAAAACAATATGACCGATTTTAAAATAATACAAGCAGTTTATCTGATTGTCTCTTGGGTGTGGTAAAAAATTCAAATTGGAAAGCCTTTTGTGGTTGCCTTAGACATGGGAAGGCAAGCAATAATGATTTTATATGTAGGTAAATAATTCAGATTATAATTATCTGATATGTGGTATCAAGTTTCGTTGTGTTGTCAAGTGGTTGTTATCAGTAAACTAGACACCTGGAAATTAACTGGTTGAAGGCTAGATTATTTTTGGTGGTCTGAATTTGTTATTCAAAACTTGTTTTATTACAAATTATTGGAGAGTGCCCAGAGGCACTCTCCAATGATTTGTAATGAAACAAATTTATATAGAAACAAAATATTATTTGCGTTTGACTAAATATGAAATATAAGCAAGGAAAGTGTTGGCTTTTGCTCCGGTATCCTCATTTTTGAAAGTCCTGATAGTGGCTTCCAGCACTCAACCAGTTAATTACGCACCCCTGTTACTTTCGAATTGTCGGAAATAGAAACTATCATTACTTTCATGTTATTGTTCAGATGGCCAAAAGCGATTGTTAGCGGAGAGAATGGTCTATTGACATATGAAACACAACACAATGATGAAAATATGTAGTTTTTAATGGTTTTATACATATATGTCCTCAATGTTTTTGATGGAAAAATGTTCTCTCGACAAGTATGGTGCTGGAGCAGTCCATAATGAAACAATGCCGATAATTACTGACAAAAAATGTAACTTGTGATCTCCTGAATACAACAGCAGTGCCTGGCGTCAGTAGCGAGTGTATCCACCACGTGCCCGGATGACAGCCTGCACCCTCCTCCTAATGCTACCAGTGTACCTTCTGATACGGTCCAGAGACAGCTGCTGCCACTCCTCGTGCAATGCAGCTTCCAAATCGGCCAATTTCTGTACAGGCGGATCCCTTGCTTGCACACAACATCCAAGAAAGTCCCAGATGTGTTCTAAGGGATTCAAATCGGGGCTCATTACAGGCCAAGGTAGTGTTGTAATAGAATTGTTCTGAAGGAATGCTCTCGCAGCACGGGGGCGGTGTGGCCTTGCATTGTCGTCCAAGAATACAGGACGAGTAGCCAACGGGTGGTTGTCAAAATGAGGCTTGACAACAGGATTGAGAATGTCCCGGGTGTACTGACGACCATTGAGATTCCCACGTACAGTCACCATACCATATCTACAATCATGAGAGAGGCATCCCCAGATCATTACTGATCTTCCACCATAAAGAAAAGGTTGGCCTGATGTTACTGGGCATGTAAGCAGTATTTCTATGCCCCCACGCTCTCATACGACCATCTGTGACGTGAAGCAGGAACCTACTCTCGTCTGACCAATGGACTCTCCTCCAAGTCCTGAGATTCCAAAGTTGTCGTGCCATACACCACTCCAAACGTCGTCGTTGATGCTGATCGGACAGAGCTGGACGCTTGATGACCCTTTTGGACCTCATACCCAGTGCTTTGAAACGGTTTCGGACAGGTCTGTTGCACAAACGCCTGTTGGGAAGCCAAAGGCGTTTCAAAACACCACTTGAAGCAAAGGGTTCACGCTTAACGAGGAGTGCCAGACTCCAATCGTCCCGAGGAGGGTCTTTTGGGGTTGTCCAGGCATTGGTCGGTCCTTAACATCTTTGGTTTGTTGATGTTTTCGGACAAGTCTGCTGATGACAGAATGACCATAGCGAAGTTGCCTTCCTATAGCTTCGACATAGTGACATGCATGTTGCATGTATGCCAACGATTTGCCACCTTAGTGTCTCTAACGGTCTCCCCTTGCCATGTCAGCATTTATTGGTAAAAGAAGTGACAAATTTTCTTGTTTTATACCCAAATATTGCATGTGAATGATAGTGTTTTTGTGACATTCGTGGAAAGCTTGCTTCACGTGGACGAGGGGATGTGTTTGGGGTACGCTATCAATCAGAAACATCATGTTTCACTAGATGAAATATACTCCAATACATTGCAATCATTAAAACATAATAATCAGTAACAGCAATTTCACTGCCATGAAACATTTCAAGGGGTGCTTAATTAAGTTCCCGGTCTATAGAATAAAAGATTGAGTGGATGGTGTATGTACCCTTGTTTGATAACCCAATATTTACCGTAACCGTTAGATCTAACCAGTGGATGGGGGGCGGTGATACTGTGCGCTAGGGCGTACTCCAAGTCGATCGAGCATCTACCCTTTACCCAACGAATCGCCTGCATCCGCCCGCGTAATATGCAAATTCAGAAGCTGAAAAAAATATTATTTTTCGAAAAATTTCAACAAAACCACATCATGTGACCCCTCTTTGGAACGAGCTCGTTCCAAAGAGGGGACACATGATATGGTTTGTTGAAATATTTTTAAAAAATTTTAAAAATGATATTTCAAATAATAAATTTTGAAATCGTCTGCGTTAGGTAAATGGTTAACTCTGTTTATATTAGGTTAGTAACTTAGGGAGTCTTACAGCTGCGCCCCGTTGCTCGGTGATTTCTCCAGGTACTCCCGCTGTTTTCCAGCGGTAAAACTATCCAACACGATGTGACCGTGGCTGTTGAAAGTGTCGTTACACCTCAATAAACAATCAAATACTATCGAACCAGGGATATGCACAAAAATCATCATTTCCATTTTGTAAGCTTTTCAGCTTTTGCCTCGCCAAACAGCTTGTTACCCGCATGGGAACGAGCTCTTCGAGCCATGTTTTGAGGTGAACAGAATGACAATATTTACTTATTCAGTAATTGTTTTGATATTTGTTGTCTTCTTGTCGGGTTAGGTGAGGGGTTGGGAGCACGGTGGCTCAGTGGTTATGGCACTGAACTGCAAACCGAAAGGTTCACGATTCGATCACCGTCAGGGGTTACTGCGTTGTGTCCTTGGGCAAGGCAATTAATCCCGATTGCCCACGTGGGGTCACGGTGGCGCTGTGTACTAAGTCGTATTGCACGTCGATGGTGCACTTGTCTTCAACCAATGCTAGTTAGTATGTTGGGGAGCTGACAGTTGCTCGACGTTGCTCAGTGATTCTCTCCGGGTACTCCGAATTCCTCCACCCGTAAAACTGTACGACACGAGGTGACCCTGGCTGTCGAAAGTGTTGTTAAACCCCCAAAATTAAATAAGTATTATATTTGCCCGCGGATTTATTCATTTGAATGAAATTTGAAATCTAACTTGTTCACACTGTTTGGGTGATGTTCCGTGACAATTCGTATGACTTGAGTAACAAATTTTCCCTAATTCAAGGATACAAAAATGGCTCTCAATATTGGGGTGCCTGTTTAATTTGTATTATGTCTCACAGGACAGCGTTGACAAATAAATTCGAAAAAAGCTAAAACACAATGAGAAGTCAAGCACGCTTGTATCCCTGAATACCGCAAAAATGATACCATTGTGACATAATCATCGATTGTTTGTCCAGCTTTGAATTTATACAAATGAACAACATTGGCATGGTGTGGATTTTAGTGTGAGTTACATCAACAAGCTGGGAATAAGATACTTCATAGGCGGAATATTCTACTTTCACCGATTTTGGATTATTTACGTCACAAACCAACCCAAACCCAATGATATTTATCTTAAAACATCGATACAGTCTAGAGCTGAAACGGTTAACCGATTAATCGATTAGTCAACGATTAACGTCTTGATCGACCAAAAAGGTAATTGATCGATTAACGTTACTTTTGAACTACTGTATTTTCTGGATTAACAAAGGAACAAACGTGCTCCAAAACAGGCAAATATTGTCACACTGACTCTCATCAATTATACGAGACAGAGTAAAGCATGCAAGTTACGTGCTGACATACTTGTTCACTTGCATGATCATTATACTGTATCAGTAGCTGGAACTGGTCATTCTTAAATTAACCTTTACCCAATGCGGGTAGCTGACGACACTTGCAAAATAGATTCTTGAATTACTAAAAATTTTCAATTTTTGTCTCCAAAACATAGCTTATGATCCCTCATTGGAACGAGCTCAACGAGCTCGTTCCAATGAGGGATCATAAGCTATGTTTTGGAGACAAACATTGAAAACATAATAAAATCTGAATGGAGATTTTTGGATGTAGAGCTGGCAGATTTTGTCCTTTACGTTGGGTAAAGGGTTAATGCTATAAATCATCAACGGTAGGCAGTAATTTAGCTACCTATAAGGGCAAGCGATCAATCGGTTAACCAAGGTTAACCCTTGTGATTAATCGATCAAGAAACCCCTTTAACCGTTTCAGCTTTAATATAGTCGGGGTTTTATCAGGCCTTTTGACGGGCTTGCTTAAACAAAAGGGCTACATGTGAATATGAGCGTTCAAGATGTGCATATATTTTTGTTTGAGTTTAACGACTCATTCAACAGCCTGTGTGATATCCGGTTGGGTGGTTGCGCATTAGAGGAAGTTGCAGTACCCAGAGAGAATCCCCGTCAGCGACGAGAACAACGTGGCTGGTACCGGCAGGGTGGCACTGGTCGCAAACAAGTGTGCCACAGAAATTAGTATTGTACACCCTTGCACACTGTGGCACCGTGCTTCATCGTAGGCAGATTAAGTGTCTAAGTGTCTAGCCCGATAACACAGCACTGATTTAAACTAAAGATAATAGACTGGGAAAGGAGGATAGTAAACTATAAACACGCAATAATGTGTAACTGAAAGCAATCAAACATATTTTGATGTTCAATATGTTATGTAGGGTTGAAATCCGGGAAAGGGTATTTTCCGTTTCTCGTTTTTGAAAGTCGGTCACGATACAGGAAATTTACCGGTTCTCATTTCTGAATATCAGTCCCGATACTCGAAAAATTCAAGGGACAGAACTGGGAATCACAGAACGCGTTCTGCAACATTTGATTCCCGATTCTGGTCTATGACTTCTCCGGGCATTAAGACTGATTTTCAGAACCGGCAACTTGGAAATTCACGTTTGCGAGATTAAACCAGAGAGCCAGCGACGATGCTGGTCTCGGAAGAAGTTTATAGTCGCCGTTATCTCATCAACTATAATACGCAATCATTGCTACCATGGTCTTTGAATCTGCAGGGTATCGTGATTGATTTTCAGAACCGGGAGACCCATAGCCGAGCAATTCCCGTTCTCGGGATTAAACGTAAATTTGATGGAGATCAGAGTTTCGTGAATTTAATTTATATATTTCTTGTTAATTTATTCCTTTTAACCAAACAATTGTATTTCGTTCGTAACCTCTATTCGCAGCAACTGCATTGCCTACATTTTGACTAGACACTGAAGGTTAAAGGTTGCCTGGCATATGGGCCGCCTTCTAAATCTTCAACCCGTTCAACCCGGTGTGCATAAGTTTTTGCGTGAAGAAAACATTGGTAGAAGACGAGCTGGCGATATAAAAGGCAAAAAATCTGAAGCGAGGCTCGGTAATAATTTAATCCAACAGCTCGGCATAGCTTTTGGATTAAATTATTACTGAACCTCCCAACAAACAAGATGGTTTCGCTCATTTTGCCGTTGACAGTATTTATTAAATGATACCTTCCAGGGCGCCGGTGTTGAAATGGTTAATCACATTTACTCAGCAATGATAGAGTTTAACTAAATTGGGTAATGAAGGTGTTTAACTAATACGTGTTAGACCAAACAAAATTAAATAACTGATTCTCAGGCATTTTTTTTTTAAAACGAATGAGGGAGGGCGGTTTTTATTTTTATTTTTCATTCCTGATGGAATTGTCGCCGATGCCTAAAATCCAGTTGTGAGAGCCTAAAAGTAAATACTAGAGCTTCCATGTTGATTTCACTGTTACCTTTTTTTGTAACAGCGATCATACAACACAAAATTAATATAGAAAAACTAAATTTATTTATATTTATTAGAGTTTAACGACACTTTAACAGCCAGGGTCATATCGTGTCGGTGACAGTTTTACTGGTGGAGGAAGCCGGAGTACCCGGGGAGAACCACCGAGCAACGACGAGCAGCTGCCAGCTCCCCAACATCATAACTCGCACTGCAGCACAGGAAGGGTTAGATTGATTGAAGACGTGCGCACCATGTCAAATTTTGCCTCCAAAATAAATATTACGAACTCAGGCCAAAAAAAACGAATGTACCGGTGCCTAAGAATCAAAAGATTAATTTTCCTTAGCCTTATGGCAAACTGTTAAACGATAAATTGTCACATTGGTAATTCATGCCTTATTCTATAACTCTAACCCGAGTGGACAAGTGATTTGGTTTCAAAATCGATTCTCGGTCTGTAAGTGGTTGAGATGTCCTCATACTCTTGCATCATCCACTGAAGGGGGGTGTTGATGCTGTTACATCGTAAAGTTTCATCAGGGACTAAAATGCCTGTCCACTTAGCGGAGAAAGACACACTTCGAACATGCTAAAGGTCCCAACGTGTAAAGAGAAGAGCGAGGTCCGGTAGGTGTCGCCACGGAGATCTTCCCTTCATAATCTGAGCCATTTATAAAAGGTTACAGAACTTGCTCGCCAGTCGTCGTAAAATGAAAAACAATTTTAAAATAAAGACGGACAAACTTTTATTTATTCGTGCTACTTTTGAAAGCTGGAAAGTGAATTCTTGATTATTATACTTTAATGAATGAATTTGTGCTGTCGGAATTGTGATCATTTTTATATATATTTTTCCAGCTGGTTTTGCCTCAAATAATAGACTCTGTAATTATCGTCTTTGTCTGCTGCAGATGTGGAATTAGAGTCACCACAGTACTAACGTTGCAGTAGGAAAAATTATGGATAGTGTTTGCAATGTTTACTTCGCTTTACCACACCGCGTTCAGTGTAGATGTTTTTTGTGTAAGATGTGATAACAGGCAGAACTACTTGTAAAAGTGTACATAATTTTTCAGAAGCACCTTAGGTCTGATCGAAACGTCACATGACACGGGCCATTCGGAGCAATCCACTGGGGAAATAGTTAATTATCCTGGAATCCTGAAATTCAAAACGAATGTACGGTAACTTATTTTTCAAATTGAAGATAAAGTATTGACAATGGAGTAATGAGAGTGAGCACAGAATTACTTTTATAGGAGCCGAAATCATGGCACGTCCTTATTTTGTAATTTAAGTGATTGCTGACTCTGCAAGGTTAATCAAAATTTTCAACGTGCAGCCCCAAGGCTGCACGTTGAAAATATTAATTGGTATCCCTTCAAATAACGAATATGGGTTCTTTCAGCTGACGCCATTGAATTGCCATCCAATTTTCCTTTGAAGGAGAAAGTGTTAAAAAGAAACCGCACAAACGGGCTTAATTTTGCTGACATTTTCCCTCAGACAGACTATTGACAACAATTGATTTGCTGAAATCATCAAATTGAATGATTTGTTCTTACTTTTCGCTGTGTCGTACATTTCTCATGCCTTAAATATAACATATCTATATTGGTCTTAGGATATATGTTTCGAACAAAAGGAATTGTGTTTTATATTCGGATAGTTGACAAACGTGTCTGTTCACCTTTTAACAACCGTTTTATATACCAGACTGTAAAATTCGTATTTTGGGCCAAATAAAAAAAATGAATTGATTCTCAGGCAATTTTTTTTTTCAAATCAGTGAGGGAGGGAGGATTTTATTTTTATTTTTATTTTTCTATTTTTTTTTTCGTGTAAAGGGTTGAGTATACTCAGTAAATCTTTTTGCTGTCTTTCCACTTGAAAAAGAGAAAAAGTTGTATTTTAGTGTAATTTTAGTATACCTTTTTTAACTAACTGCCATAACAACAGCTAAAAGGATTTGTATTTTATTGTTCTTTTTAATGGTATAGATCTGTCAAGCATCATGATCCATTAGAATAGGCCCCGGTAACCAATGCTTGGGGTAGGATTTCTTTAAAATGGGAAACATGGCTCTAAATGATTGGTTAAACTTGAGTTTATATCGGTGTTGCGGCCATTATTAGCCATTGTGCAGAAATATATGACCTTAAACACCAGCAAATAAATAAATAATTAAATCATGATCCAGTATATCAGAATTTGCCTTGTTACAGTTTATGGGAGAGTGCCTCTGGGCACTCTCCCATAAACTGCAACAAGAAAAACCAATTTACTGCAAACACAGCTGAATAATTATATGTCAAGAAATGTGAAAAAAATGACCATTCCAAGTTTTCACAAATTCTTTAAAAACGTGACATAATAAAAATGTCTAATGAGGAGGTTCAAATCCAACGAGGGAGGGCCTGAGAATCAACACATTATTTTTTTTAGCCTTGTCTGTCTGAAACATGAGCTGAGTCAGCTCTATTACAGATACAAATCGTTGATAGGGGAGTTACGATGAACAAACTCAAGGATTGTTATTGGTTCTTTCGCGCATGAATATAGAATGCACCGAATATTCCGTATGAGTAACTTCCATCTTTGTTTTAGGAATCTCGAACTTCTAAGTCTGTCGAACAATACATCGATTTAAAATATCGTTCAAAACAGAACTCATGAAAAATTAGAACAAACTGAATGTTGGGATTTGCTAGAAATTGAATTATTTTAACGTAATTATTTTTGAAATATCAGCCTCATCGAAGCTGCCTGCTATTAATGTATTTTTTTCTGAAAGACTCATTCATTCTCTATTTTAAAGGGTAACATTTCTCATTGTAAAGCGTCTCAACAGGAAATATTCCAGTCTACCTTTGATTTGAAGGCGAATGTCAATCACTTAATTGTGCCCCTTATTTGAAAGAAAAAATGTGTAACGCAGTTCATGTCTATAAAATTTGCGAAATGGAATGTTAAGAGCATTGGGCTTCAGATTCAAAGGTCAGATAGCTCACAATTTTCGTCATTGGATGAGATTTGCAGGAAAGCCAGCGCCCTCCCCCTAATTTCCTAAAGCGGTCAGTAACTTTAACACTAAGGGTATAGGAATTTCATATAAAAATTGAAATTTCGAACTGTTAGCGAATTTGTATCATCGATGTGCGCATCACTTCATAAACTTCAGGTATTTTCCTGAGTAGTATAAAAATACAGAAGCTGGCTTTTTACAATTTTTCCCAATCATTTAGAACGCTTGACTATTATTCTCTGATAAAACCCATTTAAAAATAAGAAATCGGATGTTCTGTTTTTGCTTTATTTTAAACTGATGTCATAGGCGTTTCCTCAACATTTAGTACCTTCTTTTTAAATTGAACTCTTCACACACCAGCGTTATTACATTTGATTGTATACTACTTCAAAAAATGAGGGCAATATCTCAGAAATATGTTTCGATATCTGGCGTAACGATATATATAACAGAATATCTCTTCAGAAGTGATACGCATTCCGCAATAAGTTTCCATCGATATCACGGCGCCTCTTCGATGTGCTGGTATTTAATTGCAGTTATAACAGGATAGCTCAAATAATACAAAGAATACCTATTGTTTTTTTAGAGTAGGTACGAACTATTTCATTCGTGACAGCAATTTTCGAAGTTTGCACTCGAGGCTTTCAGCCGCTCGTAAAACCGCTTATTTATTTGCCGTCTCTTGTGAGATAATGTTGGTGTGTACCCCCAAAACATCAGGTATCCTGTATATGCGCATTACTAGAAGCAGATGAAGATGCATACACGCAACAAATACAATAACCCATTTAAAAGTAAAATACCACGATTTATTTCTCCTCCCTTGAGAGCAACATGGTGTCATCTGCAATGCTTTAACGTTGCAGATGGCGCCTTGTTGCACTCAAGGGAGATATTGAGATGATGCAGACTTTCCACAATAATTCTGCTATTTTAGCTGGCAACAATCATAAAATCTCGGAAATAAAATTTACAGGTGAGAACCTGTTCACTGAATATGGATGTTTATATGTGCTGTATGTAAACAAATGGCACGCCTCATTCCATTTTGGTAAAAACACTTGAACAAAAGTTACAAACATGGACTTTCAAGAGCTTTAAAAACCTACATACATGTGTTCGAATCTCGAACACAAAGGCAGGTTGAAAAAAACACGCGAGTGCAGACATTCTGTTAAAACATCACTGAAGGAATACGATTAAAGTGTAGTCAAATTGGGAGAAATCCACTTCATCCATTTACCCTTCAAAGCCAAGTAGTCCATTGGGACCTGTTGCAAAATCTGTACAAAAGTACAACAGGAATGTCACAACAGTAGTGATTTACCCAACTGCCCTACCACTCGATCCATAACCACCTCAGGGGTAAACATCTGGCATAATGAGTAATACTATTTAGCTGTGCAAGATGTTTTACAGGCACACAGTTTATCATACCAAACGGTTATACTGGAGACTATTACACCATCAAAGACAAATGAGGTAATGTAACTAAAGGGGACAGGAAGCGAATTCCATAATATCCTGGCAATAGATTCACAAAAAGATCCCAAGCCATATTTAGTTATTCTTTATTTTTTTAATTGACAGGGTCTTTTTATTATTTTTTCTCAAGTCACAAGTACCATTATTATCATTGTGAGCATGAGAAAATTTGACCTCTTCATCAAGTGTTCAAAAGATTGTTCATAATCATTGCAAGAAATATCTAACGTCCTTTTCAAATTGTCTCAGTTTCGTGCCGTTCCCTGAGACCCTCAGGGTGTCATCTGTAATACTGAAGCATTGCACATGGTGCCTTAAACCGTGTGTCTATTTCTCTACCGAAGTGCGAAAGAAGGGGACAGAAGATGGAATTTGATAGAATAAAGGATTGGTAAATAGTAAGCTTCGTCCGATTTTCTTGACTCTCCGTATGCATATTGCATACAGTAGAGCCGCTGTGGACTGGTCGTAATCCACGCCTGCGTTTACCAGGAAATAAAAATCATCATCAGAAAAATTTTAATTAATGTTATACCCGGAGCTTCATTAATTAAATTTTTGATGATTATTCCTATAATTCGGTTTTGGAATCTAATATTATTGCGTGCGTGGAAATATTGCCCACCCGCGGAAAGTGACCAGACACGGCGGCCGTACTGTTTGTGTCTACTGGAATTCATTTGAACATCAACTGTGACAGCAGGCAGCTTAATCTAACAGCAAGGCAAAATATGTTTTCCGTTTATACAGAATGAGATATTACATGCAATGGTTCTATACCCAATGCGATAGTGTGCAATATTTCTGAGTGTACCTTTATCTGGTTTCACGAGGAGAGTGGTGGGGTTGTGGTAACCGGTTCTCGTCAGATCACCGCAGTTAAGCAACGTCGAGCCCGGTTAGTCCTTGGATGGGTGACCGTCTGAGCGATCGATGCGGACTCTCGCGTTGTGTCATTGGACAAGGCACTTCACCCCGATTGTCCACATGGGGGCACGATGACGCTACAGGCTTTTGAAGGTCTTGCTCCGTCTTGCTGATGGAAGTTACTGCACATTTGAAGTGGTTTCTAGTGAAGTCTTGGCTGCCTGAATAGGCAGCCAAGACTCACAGAAACCACTGCTAAGTCATTGCTATCTTATGAATGAGCAATAAATAAGAGGAATTCTCTAGGTCTTTTAGGTCATGTACAAAATCTATGTCGAGAATCAAATTTAACATTTTGTGACAATCAAAGTTCATTCACATTGTTTCTCTTGCGAGAAACATTAGCGAGAATCGATTCTGATTTTCGTACGAATTTTAAGCCCTGGACCGACATGAACAATCCAGAGTTGTTCCCCTTGATGTGTCGTTACTAGGCGCAACCAAATTGTTTACATCGAAATCTTTAACCGTCACTCGTCGAATGCAATCAGGAAAACTCGTTTACCCAGCATAATGGAGATGTTTGAAGCGGAGTTTCTGTAAAACAAGGAATTAAAGACGACAATGAATGAGGAAGAGAAAAAGGAAGAGAGTTGTACTGAACATTCAACGCAAACTAAGATTAAGAGTCGTAAACAGAGATTTGTCGAAGGTGGAGAAGAGAGAGTACAGCTATCCGAACGTCGCGGCTTCCTCAGTGAGGAAGCCGAGACGTACGGATAGCTGAACTAGGGGAAGAAGTGGAAACTTCGGACTTTGTGAAAAGAATACGAAACAAGAACACTGTCCGAAAATAGTGACAGATCGAAAATATTTTACAATTATTATTTTGGTTTATTAAATAAAGAGGTTATTACTTGGTTGGTTTCATATCGGCTGAGATATCAGCCCTCAGAAAAATCACACCAGCCTTCGGCCTCAGACTGATATGAAGTTACCTCAGGCTGATATCTCGGCCGATGTGAAACGAACGAAGTAATAATCTTTAATTCTGTGGAACCTCAATCCCTCCATTTTAAAGCAAGAAGGTCATATGGAGGAAGCCGAAAGTTTTACTTAAGTGCGTGGCCTATCCTGTACCAATATATGGAATATTGTATTATTTAATGGTTCTTTGCCAATATCTTAAGACGGAATCCCCTTAACCCTTTACCTAACATGAAAAGCAGACGATACTTGCAAACAAAATTCTTGAATAACTAATTTGTTTCATTTTTTGTCTCAAAAACATAGGTTATGACCCCTCATTGGAACGAGCTCGATGAGCTCGTTCCAAAGAGGGGTCATCGCCTATGTTTTGGGGACAAAAAATGAAAAATTAATTAAAATTAATCGGCGCTTTTTGTGAATAACGTTGGCCGGTTTTCGCCGCTACGTTGGGTAATGGGTTAAATAATTTGTGAAGATAAAACCGATGGGGAAAAGTTGTTTAAAAAAACAGCTTCTCTATCTTCAGAGTATTTTACAAAAACACCTGAAGATTGTAAAATGATGCGCACATCGAAGATACAACTTCGGTAACATTTCGAATTTCAATTTTTATATGACATTCCCATACTCTTAGTGTTAAATTTATAGACAACTTCAGAAAATAAAGAAGAGCTAACTTTCCTATAAATCTCTTCCATGTTATTTATCATATGACTCATACGTTTTGTTCACTTTAAAACATTTTATATTTTATTTTCATATTAATCAGTGATAAATAAAGCCTTCCATCAATTTCATTGGTCAGTTTCAAAACTAGACAATTTGATTGGCTGAACAAACTACAACTGGGCCACATTTTCATAATTTGCATAATTAGAGTTGGGAGCTTTCATTGGTCAATTTCAAAACTGGACAATTTAATTGGCTAAACAAAATACAACTGGGTCAAATTTGCATAATTTCAGTAGGGAGAATTTACGTTGTCTGTCCTATTTAGGGTGGGTTATATTGTATTAATCTTTTACCTACAAGAAAAACGCCATTCATTTTTTTTTATATTTTCACTTTTTGCTTCCAAAACATAGGTTATGACCCTTCATTGGAACGAGCTCGACGAGCTCGTTCCAATGAGGGGTCATAACCTATGTTTTGGAAGCAAAAAATGAAAAATTTTAGTTATACGAGGACGTTTTTTTCCAAGTGCCATCTGTAACTCAAGTTAGGTGATGGGTTAAAATTGTCATACTAAGTGGCTAATTTGTGCGTGTGTGTGTGTTATATGATAAACAGAATATGAAATGAGTGTTTTTCTCATATAATATTTATGAAACTCCTCCAAATTTTTTGTTTGGGCTCGCCGGAGGCTCGCCAAAACGGAAAATTCTTAGACTCATTTCATAAATATTATATGAGAAAAACGCTCATTCCATATCCTCTATTTATCACACATCTTTTAATGTAAAACAAAGAATTTCCACTGTTCTGCCTGTACGATAAAAATAAAGTTGTATCGCACATGTGATGATATAAAACACGTTCGATTTCGTTTCCAACGTAAACAGAGAAAGTATCCGTCTAACTAAATCACGTCATCATTGGTCGAATGCTTCGGAGTCGAGATCGCTTGGAAATTCCACGTTCTTCATTTAGATTTGTTTACCCGGGATATTTAAACAATCAGATTCGAGTCAAACATCCACAAAATAAAAATAACATTCTGAATTCTTGATCCTTGACAAATACTTTCCACAACTGGTCATTTCATGATGGAGTGTGCTAAACTTATTAGGTATTTATAAAATTGTTGTTGTGTTATTCTCTGCAGTTTAGTAAATATTTGACGTTCGATCATCGTGACCGTGACATGATCGGCGTCAGTTGCTTTCGACCAATTGAATGCAGTAAAAATTAAAAAGTAAATTAGGGTTGGTACCTCACCACCTTACAGTGATGATATGATATATTTTATTCAATAATACACCGTTTTCACAAACAGCATGAACGTTAATAATGTATTAAACGAACAGTTAAACATTATTGGAATGAAAAGTAGAAAATAAAAAAATAAAGTCATACACATTATGGATGTGGGGTGGTATATTGTTTGGAGACACCATAGCCAGATTGGCTGTCTTCCTGGCATCTCCATGTTATTTTGTTGGCTACTATTTCGCGGAGCAGACTTTCAGCTGCAAGCACAATCCTTGTTCAACTGTTAAAGAGCGTTTAGAAAATTCAGACCCAAGTTTGTGTCATGGGCAAATGCAGTAATTGTCTGTTGCGTCATGGTGGATGAGATATCGGAGTTCAGATGTATTATTGCAATAACAGGCAAACCAACCAAGGTTGGCCATGCGCGAACACGTTTCCATCGAGCCGAAACCTCAGGGACTCGTACACCAATCAATACACAGGACACACTGTCAAATGCCAACACAATATTAAAAAGTTATTGTGTTGACATTCGACAATGTACCCCAAAAACCGATCAAACCACGAGTCCCTTTGGCCGAAACAAGCAGATTTCTAATAGGTATTATACAATTGGAAACCAGACTTCAAAGAGTCAGAGGGTTTAGTTGGGTGGAGCTTAAACTTTTGTCTGGTGGATTAGAAAGATTCCCCCTTTGATAAAGGCTACAGCCTTAACCAACGAACTACAAATTTGGACTTGTATGACAGAGGCGCAATCTTCAGCAAATGAACTACAAATTTGGACTTGTTTTATGGCATAATGGCCAAGAAATAGGTAACTATTTCTCTGTAATCTACCGTTTGGAATTGTTTATGGATTTGGGCTATTTGGTGTACAATCCGGACACAGTCTTATCGCACATGTCGACATGGGGGAATAGTTTTCAATAAATTGTTTGGTAAGTGTACTTTTGAACAAAGATCTGGGGGTTAGTGTTTTGAGATTGTTTTCTATTTCATTCCAAATTTTAGGGAAATTATGTTTGGGGAGATTAGCCGAAAATTGTGTTCTGGCCTTAGACTCGAGATTAGCCGAAAATTGTGTTCAGGCCTTAGACTCTCGTATTTGTTCAGTCTGTCTTGTATGGGTACTATGGGAGGTATGTATATTAAACATGTTATCAACGGATTGAGGAAGATTCCTGTTTTGCCAGTCATACATAAACAATAGGACGTTCAATTTATAAATATCTTGGAATTTTAATATTCCTTTTTTTCTGAATAAAGGATCTGTGTGGCTGTTGAATTTCTTACAATTAATTGTATGCATGACGCGTTTCTGTAATTGGGCTAGTTTACCAGTGGCGGGTGCATTGCCCCAGATATGTATTGCGTACAATAGGTGACTATAGATGAGTGCGTAGTATAGTGTTTTAAGGGCGTATTTCGGGAGGATGTTTTTACCTTATTAAAGCAATATATTGCACCAGAGATTTTTGAGCATAAACTCGACATATGGGTTTTAAATTTTAAGTTTTCATCAAGGTGTACCCCTAAAAATTTAACTGTTTTTTCAGCCTTAGTATTTCCCACTATTGACATTTCTTCATCGTTAAGATATAATTTTATATGACTGGCATTAAATAGGTTGTTTTGTGGATGTAGTATAATAATTTTAGACTTTTTAGCATTTATATGTTGCTTATTGCAACAACACCAATCAAATACTTTTGCCAGTTTACTTCGGATTGTAGCAGTTGTATATCTTGGCCAGAGGTAAACAGCATGGTGTCATACGCAAAGGATAGTAGATTTAATGATGTGCATTGACAAATGTCGCTCACATAGATAAGGAATAATATAGGATCAAGTACTGATCCTTGTGTTACTCCACAACTGAAACTTAACTGTTGAGACTGATGTGTGTAGTATTGCACAAATTGTCTTCTGTTGGACAGGTAGCTATGAAACCAATTGTTACAAATACCCCGGATCCCATAAGATTTCATTTTCTTAAGTAGAGTTTCATGGTTGATTGTGTCGAATGCTTTGGAAAGGTCGATAAACAATGCTAAGGTAAAGTCTTTTGAAGGTTTGTATTGCTTTCAGCGACCCATTTCAGGAGATGTATTATCGGGTGAATAGTTGAGTGTTTTTTACGGAATCCATATTGATGTTTGGAACGGGCATTAAATTCTGTTAGGAAGCTTGTTATTCTCGTGCATATGATACCTTCAAGTAGCTTGGAGAAGACGGGTAAGATACTTATTGGTCTATAGTAACCAAACTCTTGAGCATAACCGCCTTTAAAGATTGAGACAACCTTGGCTATTTTCATGTTGTCGGGAACTATTTAACTCATGATCGATTGGTTAACTATGTGGCAAAGGGGTTGTGGGACTTCGGATATTGTTTCTTTCAGGATTTGGCTAGAAATGTTGTTGAGGTCAGTGCTAGTTTTCCCCACGATTTTATTGGTTGTAAGAATGATTTCTTGCTCTGTGGCTGGAGCAACAAAGAAGTTATTAGGATAATTCCCTTTTAGGAATCTTGTGAAGTCACTATCAATGTGTGGTACACCTTCGCCGACGTTTTTACCAGTACTTGCGAAATACGTATTAAATCTAAATGTTATCTGTCCGGCGTCTGTTATCTTTTCTTCATCTGACAGAAAGGTTCGAGGTAAAGAATGCGAACTTTGGGACCTGTTTATAACGTTTCGTAACATTTACCAAGTCTTCTTCAAGTCTTGTTGATTTTTCTGCAATATATCAGTATAGTACAATGCCTTGCTTTCTCGCTTAACTTTATTGAAGATTGTATTGAATACTTTATAATCTTGGACCTTGTTTTCTGTGGGTTTTAAAATTTTTATATGTAGAGCTTGTGATGTCTCGTAACAACGAAGGAAACGCAGCAATTATCCATAGAACATAGCTTTTAGTTTAATTTTCATGTAGACTGGTTGTTACATGGGAGGTATGTGATAAATACAGAACCGCACATACGTTTGTATGGGTTAAGAATTATTGCACTCGATTGTTTTGGCCAGGATATTACCAGAACCGAAGTTTGGCCCAGAATATCACCCGAGCCTTCGGCTCTCGTGATATCCTGGCCGAAAGCAATCGCGTGCGATAATTCGTAATCCATTCCAATGTATGTGCGGTTGTGTATATTTAGCACAATAAGCAAACTGGCTGCTATTGTTGATTAAAGGTTTACATCTGCGGGTTAGATTATTGCAAGCGACGTTCGGGTATTGTGCATGAGCGTTCACAGAAGGGACAAGATAGGAGTCTGGCCATCTCATTTATTTTGCAGACACGGGGGCGGCGGAACGATTTTCAAAGTTTGTGGGGGGGGAAGGGCTGGATTGGGCGATGGATGGTCGTCGGTATGAAAATTTTATATTCTAGGATCCCAAAACCCCATTCCCGTGCAGCTGAGTGGATATTTTGAGATTTTTCAGGAGATGTATTTGAAAGATTTCACACTTTGAGAGCCGTTAAAAAACGTCGGTAAAGCATACAGGTGAAGTATATTTATCAGCTTTGGTGGTAACGACAAAAGCTGATAAATAGACCTCACCTGTATGCTTTACCAGACGTTTACAGCAATTATACTGTGTGTGGATTATCTTGTCTGGGGTGGATTTGGTACTTGTATGTCTGGAAGATTACTATCTACTTCAGTTAACCGATTTATTAACAGACTGTATACATTTTAGAGTTTGCTGCCACTTACAGCAAAAAAATTATCCGAAATCAGTCGAAACTGAACTAGTACGAGAGAAACATAGCTGGCGAAAATATGAAGGAGACTCTGGATCCGCCCCTTGTTTCACCAGTCATTGGTTGTGTTAAAATATATGCATACAAAAAACATGGCCCGGCAAAAAAGTGAAGGAGGCTGAAGCCCCACCAGCCCCTCCACCCCCCCCCCCTCCGGTTCCGCCGCCCCTGAGACAAGAATTGTCCTGATATGTATCTATCGTCACACAGTATTTAAACTGGTGTTTACTTAATTAGCTGTGAAATATTACTTTGTTACTTTATTTATTCCTTGTACTGCTACACCATTATGGTCAAATGTACATCAAGATGAATATTACATAAAACTGGTCAACAAAAAGAAGAAAAATCATATTTTCACAAAAGGTGGTGCAAAAAAACTTTCGACTTAACTTAGCGTGCTGTTATTGACATACATTTACGGCATGTCATTACGTCTTCTTGGCTCAGAGTTATAAAATATTACCTGTCTCTTAAAGTGAAACAATGAGTGTTGTCCCTGTGCTAACTAATCAGTTTGTTTGACTAACAAAATACAATGACTAACAAAATACAATACAACCATTGCTGGGGGGGGGGGGGGGGGTGGTTGGATTTTTGGTTCTTTTGCATTTTATTTTACTTTTTTCGGATGGGGGTGCCTCTGTTCGCAACTACATTTTCATATTATCATTTCAACTCACAGCTTGCAATACACGGCGAGTGGTTACAACCATAGCCAATACAGTAGAATCCTCTTAATTGAATGCCAGTGAAAATTATTCAATTAACAGGAGTATGCAATTAACAGGGATTTGGTCAGTTTCCTGTGTTCTGGAGGTAAACTGAGCATTTATTCTATTATATATTGTTTGACAGAGCTCTATGAGCTCTGTCAAACAAGATATAATAGAATAAATGCCTGTATTGGATGTAGTGAGGCCAAAAAGGTTCATAAATAAGGGGAATTTGGTGCTGTCACAGTAATTTTTTCGACATATTACAAAACTTTATATACAATTAACAGGAGTTTACTCTACAAACCCATATGCAATTAACAGATCAAATTTGTACTGAAGATATGGTAAATGGTTTTGTGTTTGAAAATTATATTCAATTAACAGGGATATACAATTAGGAGATATCCAATTAAGTGGGCTCCACTGTATTCTACAACTTTTTTCTTTCATAATTTCCGCTCGTGGCCCATCGAATAACACCTGGTGGTTCATCAACTGAAAGGTTCCTACAGCGGCTTTTATCTGGAAATCACAAATATTTGTAGGATTTTGAGTATCTTATTACTGCTTTATCCACCACCGTGCACAATTATATGCCACTGAACTTGATTATGTAATTAGTTTTATAGATCAGCATATAGCATAGAAAATACAGTTTAATTCAGGGAAAGGGAATTGCAGGGCACCCGGTTCTGAAAGTCAATCACGATACCCGAGAAATTCATAGTCCACAGTATAAATGATTTGTATTACAGTTCAGAGACCAGCATCGCGTTGGCGCTATGGTTTAATCTCCCAAACGGGAATTTCCCGGTTACCGGTTCTGAAAATCAGTCCTAATTCCAGGGAAATTCATAGACCAGAACGTGAATCAAAGTTTGCGGAACGCAACCTGATTCCCGGTTCTGTCCTATGAATTTCCCGGGTATCGGAACTGATATTCCAAAACGCGAACCGGAAAATTCCAAATATCGGGGCTGTCTTTCAAAAACGAGGACCGGAAACTCCACCTTCTCAGGAAAAAACCTTAATAGAAAGCGCATTAAGAATATAGTATGTACTTGTTTTGTTAAGCAACGAAGCTGTGCAGTAGTCGATTTATGTAAAAAAAAAAAAAAAAAAAAAAAAAAAAAAAAAAAAGATGATTGAAGAATAAAGTAAATGGTTCGTCTTAGCGACTGTTTCCGTTTCTTACAATGTTGGCCGTATTATACATGTATGCGCATGACGCATCACATTTTCAGAATGAACATACAGATATTTGTCCACGAATGACATTGTGCGAATGCTGAAATAGTATTCGATGCGGCTGTTATGTTGGATAAATTACAATATGCTGGTTTATTTACCCGACGATGTTTTTTTTACAAGTGAGTCAAGATTTGGATCCTTTCTCAAAAGTGGGAGTCACAGGTATGTGGAATGGAATTATGTCATAAGGTCGAAGAGTACGATTTTAAGAGAGTCAGCAAAACTCGGATGAGACCAAAGAACACTCGTGGGATTTTAAAAGAAACGAGTGAAAATAATTTTCTGATAGCAGCGATGTTTGTTTTATTGTCGAGTTCGGCAGTGGGAGATTAATTTGCACAAACCAGTTATTGACATTCACTTGATCAGCTCAAAAAACGTAATTGACTTGTGAACAGTGTATAATTCTCGACGGGAAAAATATAAGCGTGGAATCACAAAGCAGAAAACGAGGTGTTGACGACTGGGATTTCGAAAAGATAGGTCTTCAGTGTTTTGAGTAAAATGTGACAAAAGGACGCATAACACACATTTATTATTAATATCGATACAAAATAACAGTGTCGTTAACCCTCTATCTAACATGAGTACAAGGCGGCACTTGCAAAATATTATTTGATAACTAAAACTTTCCATGTTTACCCTCAAAATGAAGGCAATTGACTCCTCATTGGAATGTGCTTGTTGAACGAGTTCCAGTAAGGGGTCATAAGCTACGTTTTCAGTCTAAACATTGTTTTATTTGGAAAAATAGAATATTAATACTTTCGCAAGATGAAAATCTTTCGAACAATAATGTACATAATGAAATAATAATAATAATAATAATAATAATAATAATAATAATAATAATAATAATAATAATAATTAAACATGGTACATGGCAGGATTCGACACCAAACTTCCACTTTTATAAGACGTCTCTTGCATAGAGGTGATATATCACGATTGCATTGCTAGACTCAGGCGGGGTTCCATACAATTTCTCATGGAGTGTACTAGGAGAAAATTGAATAGTAGTTGTAGAAAAATAGTGACAATTATTTACAGTTACAGTGGGTGATTATGGCTGTGGGTGGATGATTACCAAGTCGAAACAACGTGAATTTCATCAATCTTATACTGTATGGTTGCTAGAGATATGTCGCCCGTTAGTGCCTTTTTGTGTGGCCAATACTAAGTTGGTGTGATTTTGAGCAAAATAACCACAATGACAAGCTATGTTTTGGGACACAAAAAGAACAAGAGGGATGTTACATCCCAACGCTCACCTACATTCGTGCTTGATAATGTCGTTCCAATGTAACATGCCTAATATTTAGTTAATATAAATCATTAACTAGACATCAAATGATTAATGTGGTTTATGTGATGGCTTTGGAAAGTCTATATTTCTGCATTTATTATATATCAATTCAACATAGAATCATCGGATATAAAAGCATTTTTTTCTTTTAGAAATGTTTATGATTAAGAATATGAATCGTGAGGTCAGATATTAAGTCATAAATAAGAATTAGGAAAGGCTTTCATAAATCACTGAAATTGTAATTGAAGTACATTCATTGGTTAAAGAGGAGTTGCGGAAAAACATTCCTTCAAGAAAGTGACTATAAGTCCCAACAAAAATACATCACATCAACAACTAAAATAAGCCTTAATGTTACTAGTAACAAGTATGAGAAAGTATTAAATAAAAAAAAAAGTTAAAAAAAATTTTTTTTGAAGAAAGTGAATATAAGTCCCAAAAATCCCCCTCACCTTAACACAAACTTTTAGAACTTAAAATTGAGTAAGTCAGACAAAAACGTGAACATTGTGACTGAAAAAAAGAAAAGAAATCAGTTAAATTTCTGCATACAGTAGGGTTAATACCTACAGTTGTTATTGAAATGAGAAAATAAACAGTAATGAGAGATGAAGGCACCACAATCTGCACAAAAGCTGACTTTAACACAAATTCTTACAACACCTAAACGCTAATTCTTACAACAAGTTTTGGCAGAAAATCAGCCTCAAATTCTTCAAATATGCATGTAACGAGGGTTAAATATTACTGCAATGGAGTTCAGTAACCCAAGCGTAGAATATTAATCGCCTGGAAAGACACATAGAAACACAACTCACCTAAACACAAAGTTTACAAAGTTTTACAACTTAAAATTTACTAAGTCCGAGAAAAACATGAAAATTTTGACTGAAAAAAAAGAAAATTTCCATTAAATTTCTGCATACAGTAGGGTTAATACCTACAGTTGTTAATGAAATATGAAAGTCAACAGTAATGAGAAATTAAAGTAGCACAAGCTGCACAAAAGCTGACTTTAACGCAAATTCTTACAACACCTAAACGCAAATTCTTACAACAAATTTTGGCAGAAAATTTTAGGTGAAATTTGGAAAAAAGTCGTAGTATCAGGGTTAAATACTGTTCTGATAGTCCCCTACAACCTACATATGCAATATCAAAGGCCTGAGCCCACGGATCTTTGAGAGCTCAGCTTAACACCTCACCTTAACACCAACTTTTACAACTTAAAATTTACTAAGTCCGAGAAAAACATGAAAATTTTGACTGAAAAAAAAAAATTCAGTTAAATTTCTGCATACAGTTGGGTTAATACCTACAGTTGTTATTGAAATATGAAAATCAACAGTAATGAGAAGTTAAAGCACCACAATTTGCACAAAAGCTGACTTTAACGCAAATTCTTACAACACCTAAACGCTAATTCTTACAACATGTTTTGGCAGAAAATCAGCCTCAAATTCCTCAAATATGCATGTAATGAGGGTTAAATATTACTGCAATGGAGTTCAGTAACCCAAGTGTAGAATATTAATCACCTGGAAATACACATAGAAACACAACTCACTTAAACACAAAGTTTTACAACTTAAAATTTACTAAGTCCGAGAAAAACATGAAAATTTTGAGTGAAAAAAAAGAAAATTTTCGTTAAATTTCTGCATACAGTAGGGTTAATACATAGAGTTGTTATTGAAATATGAAAATCAACAGTAATGAGAAGTTAAACCAGCACAATCTACACAAAAGCTGACTTTAACACAAATTCTTACAACACCTAAACGCAAATTCTTACAACAACTTTTGGCAGAAAATTTTAGCTGAAATTTGGAAAAAAAAGTCGTAGTTTCAGGGTTAAATACTATTCTAATAGTCCCCTACAACCTACATATGCAATATCAAAGGCCTGAGCCCACTGATTCTTGAGAAATTCACCTTAACATTAAATCTTACAATATTGGACACGCCGGACGCCGACGCCGACTCCGACGCCGACGCTGACGCCCGAGGTTATCACAATAGCTCACCACATCTTACAGATGTAGGTGAGCTAAAAATAGTAAAATTGGAATAGCGATTTTTGGAAGAGCGTTGGTCGGTTTGGGTTGTTACGTTAGTAGTATGTCATGTGGAGATCGGTCCTTGTTTGGCCGGATGGACAGCCGCAGTGGTAGTGACGTCATAGTCACGTGACCTAGTACGTCATGTTTGGTTGTCCTGGCAGCCCACTTGACAGGCTATCTTGTGACGACATCCTCATAGTGATACGTGGTTTTAGTGCGCAGGCGCAGTGCGTGTTGTTAGAATGGCACTCGTGTTTCCGTCGTCCATTTTGCATATTGGAGGCCGCCTTTTTGGTTTCTACGGTAGCACGCGGCTGCTATGTCATCCAAAGACCAAAAATGGGACGGGGATATGCTCGGAGTGTGTGTTCGATTTGATAGGAATAGTTTGCAAGTTTTTGATTTTCCCCAAATCCTCGTTTACTTCGTAGAATTATCCAAATAGATCCGACAATCCCTCCAAATCACCCAAACTACCGAAATGGGCTCTGATTCCCCCAGAATCGTCCTTTTTCCTACATAAGGTGCGTTCCTGTGTATATGAGTCAATCTAATTATCCAGTAACCTCGGTTACGTCTCAGGTTGTGTTCGATTGTCCCGGTGTATACACCAGTAGCACAGAAGAGCACTTAAGATGGAACAGTTTCAGTCTCGTGGTGCTAATTTTTAGCTTTCCTGGTCCGTTCTAACCAGTTTTAAATCATAGTCCACTGCAGACTGTTGTTCTGGGGTACTCTCTTATAGCGGGCGAACCTTTAACGTGGAACAGTTTTACATTCCAAACCTGGTCTGTCTCTACCTATTGTGTCAGACGTTATTCTACCCTTGCGGTCTAACCAGTTCTTTGTTGCCACCGTTTACCTTCGAACGATCTATCATTCACCATAATCTGTTATCTACCTATTAGAGTTATCTCCTTTGTGTAAAACGAAGTCCTATATGATTCGTAAGCTCGAAAGACAATCCAACAGGAACAGGTATTGCTCTAGTGGCGCGAATCCTATTCAGCAAATAAGCTATTGAATAGTGACTGGAACAGGCATTGCTCGAACGACTCGAATTTTATCGAGCAAATAAGCTATCGAGTAATTACTCAAACAAGGGACTCATTTTACGACTCTTGTGCTCAACTCAGAACATTCTATAACCATAGACGTTTCCCCAAAAGGGATTCCATAAGAGGGATTCCATAAGTTGGATTCTAAGCTCTACACAGCTTGTCAAGTTGTGGTAGTCTTACCATCGGCTTCTACTACAACTTCAGATGTTTATCCTATGATTGACCTCTTTTGTATTTATCACCACTATCGTGTAGTACCATTACTATTGCACTGTGTCACTATGACTCCCAGTACCTATCATTACACTACTACAGCGACAGGCCCGAGCTCATACTTGACTTTCACTACTACTAACAATCATATACAGTCTGGCTCTAAGCCTGAAAATAATCAAACTGTCATTTGCAGAATGATGTCCCAAGAGGGTGAAATTTCTGATGCTATCCCATACAGTGGGCCAATTTATCCCCTGGATACCTCTTTGTGTTTAGTTTTGAGACCCTGATTCAGATTGAGGTTCACAGAGGGTAAATTTAATGATGCTACCCTGCTGCGCAGAGTAGCATCACAAAGTTCACCCTCTGGGACCTCATTTTGCAGATGACAGTCTGCTTATTTTCTGGCCTGTCTGGCTCTAACGACTCGAATCTTCTCCAGCAAATAAGCTATCGAGTGGTGACTTGAACAGGTATTGCTCGAGCGACTCTAATCTAATCCAGCAATAAACAATCGACCGAGTAACTCCACATTCGACTCTTGTCCTCGTCTCGGAAAAAGAGATTCCATATCTACCTACGTTTTTCAAAAAAGATATTCCCTAGTGGAGTTCCGTAAGAAGGATATCTATTGGAGGATATCTACTCGCGGAGAGCTATGTCCCCTAGTCCCTGATCTACTTCTGGTTTCTAGTCCACCCAAACCTTCATATGTCTGAGAACAATACTGCTGACTTATCCATAGTCATCATCACGTGTCCTTTGATCAAGTCTTGCTGTAGTCGCCTAATGATATAGTATTCTACCCCCTCCCCCGACCGTGTATGATTACTACTGAATTGTAGCATTATTGCATACTTGTTAACTATCTCAGATTGTTCGAACGACTCAAATGTTATCGAGCAAATAAGCTGTCGATTAATTACTCGAACGAGTGACCCCGGAAAAAAGTGGGATTCCATAAGCACCGATGTTTCCCAAAAAGCGATTCACCTAGTTGAATTCCGTAAGAAGGATATATACTGGAGGATATCTATTCGCGGAGAGTTATGGCTCCTAGCACCTGATCGGCTTCTGGTTTCTAGACCATCCCACACCTTTATACAGTACGTGGAGAGTGTATTATCACTATATCACCCGCAGAGTGGAGATTCCACCCAAGCAATAATTGCAAATGTGTTGCAAAGCATAACCAGCACAAGCAAAGTTTCAGCCAATGGACCACCGGGTTAAACCCAATTTTTGTTGATATGTACACAATTTGAAAGTTATAGCTTATGTGACAACTCCACTCCGAGGGTGATTTAGTTACAATCCACTCTCCACGTACTGTAGGTCTAAGAACACTATTGCTGACTTATCCATAGTCCTCAACATCTGTCCTATGATCAATTTCTACTGTACTGTAGTAGTACAGTTCTACTGCAGTCACCCAATACTATAGTTTTCTACCACCCTTACAGTCCTGTAGTAATGTAATCGTACAAGGCTGCACGGGTGGTAGAAGACTATTTTATAAACTATTAGCCTATATGTAATTTGACAGTTTAGTCGAAAACACACCGCATGTGCAACGACCGTCGACATGCGACTTTCGTCAATGCGATGTCAAAACTGAGCGAGTGGAAACAATACTAGACAAACACACTGCTCACGGCATGATTCTGTGAAATTGGCCGTGCCGTCACAAATCGAACTTGTCTCGTTTTTGATGCAGCACAGGCAACGACAAAAGTTCGAGCCCATCAGTTACGTATTTATACACGCTATCAAGGCAGATATTTTCATTGTTTTTGTTTGAAACAGGTTTGTGTCAATTGGAAAGACCGCGGGCCTACAACCACTTGGATATTGTTAAAACAGTGCTGTATGAAATCTAAAATATTGTTTGAAATCTAATGAATCGAATTGTGGTTTTTCCTTCTTTGTACTGCGTCATATATACGTCTTCGATGGAACTGGAATCTGATAGAATCCGACACTCGGCCAGACTCCATTTTCAACATGAACCACTAGAAGAAACTGGAATCTGGTAGTTAGTGGATATTTACTTGTTACCTTACAACAAGTATGTATTGAGTCCGTAGTTACCCGCATACAGCATGTAAAAGGGGCCCCTGATAAAAATATCTATCTTGCAATTGCATAATACAAGCTGCTCCTTGGTTTCGATTTGTTCACGTTACTATTATAGAACATTACAAGCTTTCCAAACGCGAGGACTTCGTACGTTTCTATATACGAAAAGAGAGCAAATAATTCTTCTTAAAGGTATAATTATTGACTTATGTAACCATTTGCTTTTAGGCTTTTATATCTGAATCACTGGAAGCATTCAAGCTCGGCCTACGCGCAGTTATACGGTTACAGAAAGTGGAACGAGCCCAATAAGTTTATCCGATTATCGCAAAACATTAAAGCCAGTCACATACAGTTTCAACCGAAACAACAAACATTTTGATGAGTTTGGAAATGAAATCTAAAATTAAAGTGCTAGTTAATCAAGTTATTACTGTTCGTTCACTGAGTTCCAATGCGTTCTATGTGCCTACTGGCACATAGAACTCATTGGAACTCAGAGGACGAGTTGGGGATTGTGAGATAAATTTATCATCACCATTATCTTTATGTACAAAATGTATCAGAGTCTCGCTTGAGTTTCGGAGGCTACATCTCGATTAATCGAGATATGGTCTCAGAAACAAGAGCTCAACTCTTATATAACATTTTGTACATAAACAGAGTGGTACAAATATATAGATATCGGTATAATCTCAGCTTTTATTAGTAGAAGTTGGAATTCTTGTTTTTTCTGGTATAAACAGTAATTGTAGTTTCAACTCGTAGACTCTCAGATTAAACCTGAACTTATGGACTATATATGTGCCTAATGTCAAGCGGATCGGTGCAGTGACAAACTCTACAGCGTGGCTGACTAAAACGACAAAAAGAGAGAAAACAGGCTTAGGATGGCTATAAGTCAGCAACTTCATTGGATCAAGTATTTAGTAGAAATTGGGAACCTCGGTTTCTAATAGTAGAAATCGAATTTCACGTTTCTATCAGAAGAGTCTGATATATAGAGGATATCAACGCTGTTTTGGTGAATATCGGGAATTATCTCATGAGTGTGAACCTGAAAGTTGTATTTAAAAAAATAATGTTTTCAGATCAACACGCTAAAATAGCGTAGAGATTTATTTTTATTATATGCTACGTTACATTTTACTGCGCAATATTCAGCCCAATTCGACTGGAAAAAAGTTTCAAAACAATAACAAAGATCTGCTGATCGTTCCTTCAAAGCGACGTCATGCGCCGAAGCGTGACGTCATTTAGGAAGCTACTGGGGGATATTCCTCGATATCTATCAAGTCGGTGGATATCGAGAAATATCTTTTAATAATTTGTGATAATTCACAGGCTAGCATATAATAAACATAGTTATTATATTATACACGTCCGTCAAAAAAGATAAACTTCTTTCCATTTTGGATGTGACAAGATGGGTTTTTACTTATTTTTGTACATATTTCAACACACAAAAAGGATGAACCAATCCTGTGTGCAACACAGGTGCATATACAATCTCGGACACTCGCTCAGATATAATGTACATGTATTATAATTCACCCCAATTACAGTGGACTGGTCACTTTCCACATGCGGGCAATATTTCCACACACGCAGTAATATTTGATTCCAAAATCTAATTATAGGAATAATCGTAAAAAATTAATTAATGAAGCACCGGGTACAACCCGATGCTTCATTAATTCAAGTTTTGCAGATGATGACTTTTTATGATCTGGTAAGCGCATGCGTGCAGATCACTGCTCATGCGTGGATTACGACCAGACAACTGTGGCTGTGCTGTAATCTGTTTGATAGCGAATGCCTGTCATTGTTCTTTCTAGTGTATTTAAATATAAAGTATTCCTGTTGGTGTGGGAGCTTCTAATTATGGTGGACGGAATTCTAGTTTCCTCTTTCTGAAACCAGGCCTAAGTCTTCAAGTAGTTCATCTCGGTTTCTGATAAACATGTAAAATCACCACACAAACTAATTCCAATTTTGTCACTACACCTCACAATGTATCGGGACCGCCATCTTCTTTTTTTATTTCTTCAAGGGGCAGGGGCAGTAAAGTTCGTGCTCCCATCCCGATTGACAGATCTGGAAAGAAACTGCTAATCGGAACGCATTGGGTATCGAAAAAAGTGTTATAGTCGTAATCTTGAAAATGTCGCTACACAGGCGTCATGGTTGAACCGATTGTTCGATTTCAAGATGCTGTCGTCCATACTCAGTATCATGGTTGTTCAGTCTTTAGACGTGCGCTGTGTTTCTGGCTTTACTGGGACCTCTTTTTCCCAGTTCATATATTATAAAATTCGAAAAACATCATGTCGTTGAGGTGGATTTGTAGTCTTGAAAATGTCGCTACATAGGCGCCATGGTTGAACCAATTATTCGATTTCAAGACGCTGTCGTCGATTCTCAGTATCATGGGAATTCCGTCTTTGCGCGCTGTGTTTCCAGCTTTACTGGGTTCTCCTTTTCCGGTTCATATATTATAAATTCGAAATACATCATGTCGTTGAGGTGGATTTGTCGGGTGAATTGTTTCGTTTTGGTCTTCTGTATAGAGACCATTCACGTGACATCATGCTCCTCCACCATTGTGCATGCTGTCGGGTGCCACTTTTGTCAATTGCACTAAAACCTTTGATGTGGCATCAAACAATTTCGTTCGCTAAGATTTTGGGCACCAGAAAAGTTCCTTCCGCTTGTGAAGTACAGCCATTGCAGCAGAGCAGAGCAGGGTCGATGGCTATAGAAACAAAACAAAAATACTTCTAGTACAAGGAATATGTCCGCTTGCAATGGAGGCGGAAACAATAACATATTTTCACGAAACACACTCAAGTGTTTTTGTAAAGAAGTTGTTAGAAACAGTGCTTGGGCAAACTTTTCAACTTTAATTGTTATCAACTTTACAAAAGGAAGCATTTAATTAGACAAATACTCTAAAAGGTCGCGAGTCAAGTGTTCGTACCGACAGCATTCTTCCTGACCATTATTTGAATCAGAGGCATACATATATCTTAGGTGACTGCCCTTTTCGCCTATCAAAGATTTCGTCTCTGTCTGTTATTTTTCTGTGACCAACTGTCCTTTCACTCTGCAAATAATTCCCAATTAATTTTTCCAAACTCGATCAATTTATTTGGATCAGACAGCGATCCCACTGACATTTGGCACCAAAACACTTTGCTTGGAACTAAAATATCCAGAATGGATAAACAATTTGACATCAGAGAGTTTCGGACCAGCGTGAACACTGTCCGTCGTGCTGGGGATAGTCTTTGAGGACTTTGATAGCCTAGACGTGATTACATGGACAGTGTTGATATTTTTCTGTCGTGGCAGTTCAGTAAGTTGGTTTGGGATAAAAAAAAAACAACCTTAACTGCAAAGTACATTATCTCATCAAACAAAGTACGTAAGAAATCAATGCATGTTTCCACATCGTCGCCTGAGTGCTAGACTGTCCTATGTCCCATAGGGGACATAGGACATTCTAGCACTCAGGCGCCGACATGAGTTTTGGCTTTAAATTTTTAGCCTCGGAATCTACGTACGATCAGGTCGTCCTCGTGTTTTAAATAAAATTTGACAGTGCAGGTTAATTTTGATTTCGTCTCACATGCATAAGTGCATATCTGTATAAAACACTTTGAGGTTTCTTCAAATTTCTTCAGTTTTACACCGATACACACTCCTCCTATATATACACCTGGAACTTAATTAAGTACCCCCTGAAATGTTTCATGACAGTGAAGTTGCTATTACTGATTATTATGTTTTAATGCTTGCTTGCTGTGTCTTGCTGTGTCTTGCAGTACATTCCATCTAGTGAAAGGGGGCGCGGTGGCTCAGTTGGTAGAGGTGCAGGCTGCAAGCCGAGAGGTACTCGGTTCGAATCCAACCTGCGGCAACTGCGTTGTGTCCTTGTGCAAGACACTTCACCCCCATTGCCCATGTGGGGGCACGGTGACGCTGTGTACTAAGGCGTACTGCACGTCGATGGTGCACCTGTCTTCAACCAATGCTAACCCTGCTTGTGTAGAGTTGGTATGTTGGGGAGCTGACAGTTGCTCGCCGTTGCTCGGTGGTTCTCTCCGGGTACTCCGGCTTCCTCCACCCGTAAAACTGTCACGGTCATGGTTAGCCATTGTGCAGAAATATGTGACCTTAAACATCAATAAATAAAATAAATAAATAAATCTAGTGAAACGTTTATGTTTCTGGTTGATAGCGTACCCCAAACACATCCCCTCGTCCACGTGAAGAATGCTTCCCACGAATATTACAAAAAACTCTATCATCCACATGCTATATCTCGGTATAAAACAAGACAATTTGTCACTTCTCTTATCAATAAATGTTGATATGGCAAGGAGGAGGCTGCCAGAGGCACTAAGATGGCAAATCGTTGGCATGCATGTACATGTAAAAGGCATGTAATTCAAAGCTATTGGAAGGCAAATTGGCTATAGTCATCCTGTCATCAGCAGACTTGTCCGAAAATATCAATAAACCAACGATGTTAAGGACCGACCAAGGCCTGGATAACCCCAAAAGACCTCTCCTCGGGAAGATTGGAGTCTGACACGCCTCGCTAGGCGTAAGCCCTTTGCATTAAGTGGGGTTTTGAAACGCCTTTGACTCCCCAACAGGTGTTTGTGTAACAGAACTGTCCGAAACCTTCGCAAAGCACTGGGTATGAGGTCCAGAAGGGTCATCAAGCGTCCAGCTCTGTCTAATCTGCATCGAAGACAACGTTTGGAGTGGTGTATGGCACGACAACATTGGAATCTCAGTACGTGGAGGAGAGTCTATTGGTCAGACGAGAATAGGTTCCTGCTTCACGTCACAGATGGTCGCATGAGAGAGTGGAGGCATCGAACTACTGCTGACGCGCCCAGGAACATCAGACCTACTTTTCCTTATGGTGGAGGATCAGTAATGATCTGGGGGTGCCTCTCTCGTGATTGTAAACTTGATATGGTGACTGTACGTGGGAATTTCAATAGTCATCAGTACATCCGGGGACATTCTAAATCCGGTTGTCGTGCCTCATTTTGACAGCCACCCTGCATTCATGGACGACAATGCAAGTCCACATCGTTCCCGTGCTGTGAGAGCTATTGGACGCCGTGTGCAAGTAAGGGATCCGCTTGTACAGAATTTGGTCGATTTGAAAGCTGTATTGCATGAGGAGTGGCAGTAGTTCCCTCTGGACCGTATCAGGAGGCTCGCTGGTGGATGCACTCGCTACCGACGTCAGACACTACTATCGTGCTCAGGAGATCACAAGTTACATGTTTTGTCAGAAATTACCGGCATTGTTTCATCATGGACCGTTCCAGCACAATACTGGTCGAGCGAACATGTTTCCATCAAACAAATTAGTGACAGATATGTGTAATTACCGCCACTAAAATGCTGCACATTTTCATCTTTGTATTGCCTTTCGTTTGTCAATAGACCATTCTTTCCGTAAACAATCACTTATGACCCTTTGAAAGATAGCATGAAAGTAATGACAGTTTCTGTTAACACCACTGCGAAAAAACAGGGGGTTCTTAATTAAGTTAAAGGTGTATATATTCCGCTAATCAACTGCCTGGTACTATTTTGGGGGGAATATCACTTTGAATGTCAAAACATCAGATGGGGTTTTCACCCATTTGGGTCATTACAGCTTGTGAAACTGCCCCTCCGAGATGTCTGTAAGCTCGGTAAGGAGTATTCTGGAGATTTAGATAGATGAATGCATTTGTTTGATTACATCCACGTCACGTCTTGTTGTTCGTACAAATGGTCAATTACTTAGCGTATGTGGGTACAACAAGGGAGTAGATAGATACAGTACTGCCGCCGTGGACTGGCTGGTTACTTTCCAAGGGTGGGCAATATTTCCACGGACGCAATGATATAAGATTCCAAACTCTAAATATAGGAATAATCGTCAACAATTTACAACTCGGTGCTTCATTAATCAAAATTTTGATGGTGATGATTTGTTTATTTATGTATTGAGGTTTAACGACACTTTCTACAGCCAGGGTCACCTACTGTCGAACAGTTTTACGGGTGGAGGAAGTCGGACTACCCTGAGAGAACCACCTAGCAACCGCGAGACCCCCCCCCCCCCCCCAACGTACTAACTCCAGACGGGCAGAGTTGACATTGGTTGAAGACAAGTACCCATCAACGTGCAGTACGCCTTAGTACACAACGCCACCGTTCCCCCACAAGTGCAATCGAGATGAAGTGCTTTGCCCAAGGATACAATGCAATTACCCCTGGCGGGATAATTGCATTGTGCCAGGAGTAATTGCATTGTGTCAGATTGAAGAGAATGATGATGATGATTTTTATTACCCGGTAAACGCATACGTGGACATCACTGCCTATGCGTGGATTACGACTAGTTCACGGCCGCTGTCCTGTAATGAAAAACATGTCTTATCTTACAATAAGTATGTATTGGGGGCCGTGATCCTGTATCAGGGGCCTCTGAAACAAACTCTGTATCTTGCAACTGGATGATACAAGAGCGTGCTCAGTTATGATTTGTTTTTCTTTACTATTTATAGAAGATTACACGAAAGACCCTATAGGTTTCTACATAGGAAGTTAGGAACAGGGAAAAATTATTCTCAAAAGTATAATCAATAAATTATTAAACCAAATTTTTTTATGTGTTTGAGTCTGAATCGTTGGAAGCATTCGAGTTGAATCAACACGCCGTTTACAGCGCACAGTCTTTCGGAATATTAAACAAACGCGTTCATTAACCCTTTACCTAACATGAAAAACAGACGACACTTGCAAAAAAAATTCTTGAATAACTAATTTTTTTCATTTTTTGTCTCAAAAACATAGGTTATGACCCCTCGTTGGAACGAGCTTAATTGGCGATTTTTGAGAATAGCGCTGGCCGGTTTTGGCCGTTACGTTGGGTAAAGGGTTAAGCTTATCCGGAGATCGGGAAAGTTCAATGCAGCTATGCAGTACAGTTTCCAGCGAAACAACATGTGTTTTATAGCGAAAAAGAAATTTCAAACTTAAAAGTTAGTTAACAAAGTTTTTGACACTACGCTGGGAATTGTAGGATTAATCTATCATCACCATTATGTTTATGTACCAAATGTTCTGTCAGTGTCTCACTCTTTTTTCCAAGGCATTTCCTTGAGTCGTCTCCGAATCATCGAGACATGGCCTTGGAAACGTGTGCCCGACTTTGATACAACATATTGTACATAAACATAAAGGTAATTATATGTTTTACCACATTCAATGAGTATTCTCCATTATTTAACTCTTTCAACACTGACGACCTGGGTGGTGTCGCCTGATAAAAACTGTTTACATCCAAATGGGCGAATCCATTCTGCATTTGTAGGGAGGTTAAGTAATACTTTAACCTTGTAGCGTTGTTAGACAACAAGGCTCAGCATGGTGCTATTACATCATTTCGATATTCCTGAGGCGAAAATTCGTAAATTATAACCGAGTTTATTTATTTAACATTGTAATTCATCAGTTAAATTTGACCTCGTTGTTCTTTCTGAACTCGAAATTTGATTGGCTGAGAGCCGGTCGGCTCCGTGCTCTAATCTCAGGTAAATTCACTCTTACCATGCTCCAATTGCCGGAAGCTGGTCAATTAGAACATGTCTGTATCCACTCATCGAGTGAGCTACGGCGCTAAACCACACCTATCACAGTTCGAACACACCCCAGAGTTGTTTTCTGCAAATTCGATCACGGAAAATAGACCAAGATCGAAAATGAAATTTTTTCGGTTGCTCTTCTTCAAATAAAACGGGTTTGGAGAATTTTTTTACTTCTAGCGAAAACAGGAATTACAATGGAGATAAACGTCTCCTGATGAGTTAGACATTCGGGAATTTGACTATGTAAAACCATTTGTAAACGAGCCCCTTCGGGCTCCATAGTCAAATTCCCGAATGTCTAACTCAACAAGAGACTTTATCTCCTGAATATACATCTATACAAATATACAATAATTTCATAATAATCCAGTTTCAACACTCTCACATTTTTTTGTTATGATACAACGTAGCCAGGTAGGCTATCTTTCCGTGACCCACCCCCCCCCCCCCCTCCCCCGGAATAAAGGTAAGCACATAATTAATAAAGTATGATAAAAGACTAAAAGAGGGAAAACACAAACAGAGGGCAAGGAAAGGAAATGAAAATAAAAAATGCAGATAGTCAAAAAATCACCTCAGTATCAGAAGTGGCACTAGTAACAGTTCAATGTACATTTCGGAGACAGAAGAGAGAGAGAGATCGGGCCATTAATAACATTGATACTAACAAAATTTATTACACAGTTGCTTCCCATGAAAGTGGTTGGACGTATATATCTAATCAACTCTGTCTTTAAGATGGGGTTGTATGGTGAAAGCATATCATATATGCTGCCATTTCAACCACCAATGAGGGATAATTGATATTCCATATCAATTTCAGCATGACAGTTCAACACAACATGTTATCCTCGACCCTTAAAAGAGTGAGAAACGAATGACTAAGATTTGTTATCCACGACGTTAACTATTCTTGTTTCTTCTGACAATATTATTATACATGATTACGACTACGCGTCTTGGGGCGGTTTTTGGGAAGCGAGACTATCTATTATCTTTGCGCATGTTTTGACTGAGTACTTCTCATCTAGCGAGTGCTACACAATGAACACCTTGTGTTAAGGCAACTCGCTGACGTGTGGTGTGTCTCAATAATAGACCTTAAAACAGTCTTTTTGAATACGTATCCTGAAGTGATTGCTCTCTTAGTTTTTGACTGAGATCGTTTCACGTTTTCGGGAAGGGGTGTTTAGGAAACTGTGCTAAAAGAAGCTCAGAGTGCTATCTCTTGTTCGTTTATTTGAATTTTCGACAATACGTTGAAGTAAGTGCAAAATAGGATGGTAAGTGGAGTGACCGTTTTGAAACCCATATTGATGTTCATATAATGAACTGCGTTGAGCGAACAATCTATACAGTCTCTTGAAAGTGAGTTGTTCCCAAAAGGAACAGAAGTTTTCTCGCCGTTGGCAACAAACATATTTGGAAGGGTATGGGTCACAATCGATCGGTGCAATTATTCATCTTCACGTAAAAACTTTATGCTACCGGTTTGCCACGGTTAATATTAAGGCAAACAATGTATTTATGCAATGATGCATAACGCCACATAGATCAGCAGCAAAGGCTATATTGGGGCGATAAAACGATCAATGTGTCTCACAGTCCAGTGGGAGACCCCATCAATGGATTGAACAGCAACACTGAACCATGCGGAAAATGAACATCTATTCCGCACATATGTACCGAACGGAAATCGTTGAGCTGACGATTGATCACCGGAAACTGAACCGTTTGGGAAATAACTAAATAAAATGTAAAAAATTGAACGATATGGCGAGTTTAAGGTGTACGAAAATAGCGAGGAAGAAATAAAGTCGATTTTTGAAGGGAATAATGAATATCCAGAAGAAGAGTATGAGTACGCAAATTTTGTTGGCGATAAAATGTGTTCTTTTTGTTGATAGTTGTCAAATCAATTGCTGTGTGTCCTAATAATTGTTTTTATAGACGTGAAGGCATCTAATAAACACAGAACGACACGCGCGTGTGAATGAGATTAATCGATATGGCACTTGTGCCATATCGATTAACCCAGTCACACGCGCCAGTCGTTCTGTGTATGCACCAGCCGCCATCTTGTAGGGTGAGCAATTGTTGCTGTAAATAGACAATGCTCAACAACAAAAATCCTCGAAAATTTTTAGTTTCTCGCAAACTCAGATCGCTTCTTAAAAAACATAGTTTGATGTCTGTGAAAAATGAATAAGTTGATTTATTATTATTTATTTCTTGGTGCTTAAGGTCATATACTTATGCACAATGGCAACCATGACCGTGACAGTTTTGCGGATGGAGGAAACCGGAGTACCCGGAGAGAACCACCGAGAAACGACGAGCAGCCGCCAGCTCCCCAACATCGTAACTCCGCACAGCAGCACAGGCAGGGTTAGACTGGTTGAAGACATGCGCACCATCGACGTGCAGTACGCCTTAGTACACGGCGTCATCGTGCCCCCATGTGGACAATCGGGGTTAAGTGCCTTGCACAAGGACACAACGCGGGAGTCCGAATCGATCGCGCAGATGGTTACCCATCCGAGGACTAACCGGGATCGACGTTGCTCAACTTCGGAGAACCGGTTACCGCAACACCACCGCGACCCCGAATAGGTTGATGACGTGCACATTTTGTGCGCCAATTTACATTGAATATTTACAACATATTTCAGTCACAACTAACAAAAATGAAGTTCCGGTTTCGGAAAGTTGATACCGTTTTATCCGTTTACGTACTTGGCTTCATTTGATGTTTTGGGTTTTGTTTTTATTGGTGTATAACAACACTTTCGACAGCTAGGGTAATTTCGTATCGAAGAGTTTAATGGGTGGAGGAAGCCGGAGTATCCGGAGAGAACCACCGAGAAGCGGCGAGCAGCTGTCAGACTCTCCAGTGTTCTAAATTCGCACAAACAGGGTTACCATTGGTTGAAGACAAGTGTATCATTGACGAGCAGTACGCCCTAGTACACAGCATCACTGTGTCCCCACGTGAACAATCGGGATTAAGTGCCTTCCATAAGGACGTAACGCAGTTACCCCTAGTTGACACCCAACCGTGGCCCGTTTGGTTTGCAGCCCAATGCGTAACCACCGAGTCCCCAGACTCCCTCGTTTGATGTTTAATGATGTGAAAGCAGCTACGCCCTGAAAACATTCATAGCCTAACATCTTTCATGTCATCGAGCATCAGCGATGGGAGGAGTTACACGCGTTGATTGATTTGACGCCATCTTGAAGGGCCTATTGACGCTCAAGCATATACCGTACATATTTCAAGTTTATATATTGTCTTCTGAGTTCCAATGTGTTCTATGTGCCAACAGGCACATAGAACACATTGGAACTCAGGGGACTATACGGCTAACAGTCAGAGTGATTTTAATTTACTCATCCATCAAAATGGTGGCAATGGATACTGCTTCATGTTATATGTATTTATTTATTTATTCATTTTTTTTTTATTTATTTGTTAATTTAGTTGTTTATTTATATATTGGGGTTTAACGACACTTTCAACAGCCAAGGATCACCCCGCATCGGACAGTCTTACGGGTGGAGGAAGCCGGTGTACCCGTAGAGAACCACCGAGCAACGGCGAGCAAACGTCAGACTTCCCAACGTACTAACCCCGCGCAAGCAGGGATAGCATTGGTTGAAAACAAGTGCACGATCGGCGTGCAGTACGCCTTAGTACACAGCGCCAAAGTGCCCCCAAGTGGGCAATCGGGATAAAGTGCCTTGCCCAAGGACACAACGCAGTTACCCCTGGAGGGGATCGAATCGTGGACCTTTCGATTTTCGTAACCACTGAGCCACCGCGCTCCCTTCATGTTATATAAATTACAATTCTATAATTTATTTTATCATATGACTCGACCTTTTCATTCACTTTAAAACATTTGATATTTTGTTTTCATATTAATCAGTGATAAATAAAGCCTTCCGTCAATTTCATTGGTCAATTTCAAAACTAGACAATTTGATTGGCTGAACAAAATACAACTGGACCACATTTTCATAATTTGCATAATTAGAGTTCGTAGCTTTCATTGGTCAGTTTCAAAACTGGACAATTTGATTGGCTAAACAAAATACAACTGGGTCACCTTTGCATAATTTAAGTAGGGAGAATTTACGTTATCTGTCCAATTTAGGGTGGGTTATATTGTATTAATCTTTTACCTAACGTAACGGCAAAAACCGTCTCGCGCAATACAAGAAAAACGCCATTCATTTTTTTTTTATATTTTCACTTTTTGCTTCCAAAACATAGGTTATGACCCCCTCATGGGAAATAGCGTGTCGCGCTCGTTCCAATGAGGGGTCATAAGCTGTGTTTTGGAAGCAAAAAATGAAATTTTTTAGTTATACGAGGATGTTTTTTCCAAGTGCCGTCTGCAACTCAAGCTAGGTAATGGGTTAAAAGTCATACTAAGTGGGTAATTTGTGCGTGTGTGTGTCCTATGATAAACAGAATATGAAATGAGTGTTTTTCTCATATAATATTTATGAAACTCGTTCGAATTTTCCGTTTGAGCTCGCCAGAGGCTCGGCCAAACGGAAAATTCTTAGACTCGTTTCATAAATATTATATCAGAAAAACACTCATTGCATATCCTCTGTATATCGCATAATCACCATCAAAGAGCTCATCACGGCGAATATTTTTCGCAACATGTCTGTTTACCTAAAACAAATAGCAGGCGACATTTGCATGACACATTTTCCGAATAATCATTTTTTGTATCGAAAACAGCTTATGACCCTTCAATCGAAAGACCTCGACGAGCTCGTTTCAGTGAGGGTTATTAGATATATCTATGAGGCAAACGTTAAAAAAATAATAAAATTTGGCCGGCGGTTTTTTTGTGAACAGCACCGGCCAGCTTTAGTCTGTACATTAGCTGAAAGATCAAATTACACATTTCAATTTCGTCACGATGTGACACGATGAGCCTCGTTCACTAAAATCGATCTGCGCCTCGGTAACCCTCGACTCAGATCGATTTTAGTGAACTCAGAACAAAAATTTGATATGAAATCGCAACACTTCAGATATCCTCTATATTCATTGCAAGTGCTAGTTCGGTATACAGGAAGAGTCTGTAAGACATGTTCGTTACTCAGTTTGTTAGTAAATTGATATGATATATGCGGTATCATTACAGTACGGCCGCCGTAGACTGGTCACTTTCCGCGAGAGGTGGGGGGGGGGGGGGCAGTATTTCCACGAACGCAATAATATTAGATTGCAAACACTAATTATAGGAACAATCAACAACAATCCGGTGCTTCATTAATTAAAATTTTGCTGGTAAACGTATGCGTGGACATCACTGTCTGTGCGTGGATTACGACCAGTCCATTGCCACTGTACTGTACACATTGGACTCGAGATTTGCTCTCGCCAAATATGGAATTAACCTCACGCATTATATTAGGTCACTAACAAACAGTGCAACCAGTATTATCATCTTAGTGAGTAGAGGAAGTGCAAACAGCCATCAGAAATTAGCAGATTTCACGTAAATACTTCAATTGACTTTCACAATTTCGCTGTGACAGAAAGTGCACTTGGGGATGGAACGTGCATCCCATAAGTGGGTGGATGTAGGTCTTCTGTTGCTCGTACACCTACCGCTCCTGGTGGACAAGTGGCTTCTCAGCTGGTCTTCCCGACCAGTGAGTGATCCCCAGACAGGGCGTCGTTTCGCCCTGAAAGATGGTGGACCTCCTCATTTGCCTTCTCTAACCTCCTCTGAAAATGGTTGGTTTAGGTGTTAGGACTGCTTGCGAAGTTGCCGATTTTCTGGGTAAAACAAACAAACGAGCCTTTTCAGGGCCAGCAACGAAAGGCAGACGGACCCCAAAGCCCAAAGAACTGAGGGTAGTTTGTCATATAGTTTGTAATTTCGCGATCAAAGGCCCGTTCGTGGCTAAATGATGATGATTACATGATTTACATCTTTATATGAACTTGCTTCAATGTAACTCTTGAATGTGATTGAGAATTCTAAATGCAGGGGAAGTCCAGTGGATAACATGTTGAGATGCCAAGAGAACACCAACGGCGTGTGTTCTTCGTGCTATGGGGCGAAAAATGTGTGACTGAATATTCAACTCCAAACATATTATTCAGTAAGAGAGTATAGGAGAAACTAACCTACTACCATATCACTGAAGTTGATGAATATTTCGTGGAACATAACCTAACCATGATCTCTCCTACAGCTGTCACAGTTGTATAATAATAGTAATTATTATTCGGCCTTTAGCTGATTTGCTGCGGTCCTCTACCGAAGAACCCCACATCAGGTTTGTTTCTCCTATACTCTCTTACTGAATAGTATGTTTGGAGTTGAATATTCAGTCACACATTTTTCGCCCCCATAGCACGAAGAACACACGCCGTTGGGGTTCTCTTGGCATCTCAACATATTATCCATTGGACTTCCACTGCATTTAGAATTCTCAATCACATTCAAGAGTTACACTGAAGCAAGTTCATATAAAGATGTAAATCATGTAATCATCATCATTTAGCCACGAACGGGCCTTTGATCGCGAAATTACAAACTGTCCACCCTCGCCTTTATTCATCCCCCACTCTCCCTCCTAAACTCCCATGATTCACACAAACTGTTTCGTTATTTTCCCCTTTGGCGCTTTCTCAATCTCCTCAATTATAATATTGACCTTTCCCCCATGTCGTTCGTCATCCTGTGTATGTACGTAGAATGCCGCGAACACCAAAGTGGGCGAGAAACTTAACCATTTACCCAACGCAAACGATATCAAAATTTATTATTTTAAATATTTTTTTTAATTTTTCAAAAATTTCAACAAAACCATATCATGTGGCCCCTCGTTGGAACGAGCTCGACGAGATCGATCCAACGAGGGTTCACATGATATGGCTTGTTTAAATTTTTTGAAAAATAATATTTTTTCAACTGCTGAATTTGCATATTACGCGGGCGGATGCGAGCGATTCGTTAGGTAGAGGGTTAAGACTCCGATGCTATTTTCATTTGTCTTTAATCATATGACTTCTCTGTTTTCTCGGCTTATTATCATTTCATATTTTCATTAAATATTAATTAGTACTTCATAACACCTTCAGTTGATTTGATTGGTCAATTTCAAAAGAACGCTTTCTGATTGGTTATCACCGAAAAGATCTGTGTCAAATTAATGCGCGTGTAAATAGAACTATTTCAAAACATCAACAAAGTCACCATGCCTGATTTTATTTGTTATAAACATTCACTAAAATCCCAACGATAAGAAATGTATAAATACTTGAAAATTAGTTCTTATAACGACGAATTGTGGAACTATAATTTATCGAGGTTATGACGCGTAAATGCGTGCAGCTGTGAGGTGTTACAGTCAAATGCATGACGTTCAAGGTGAAATTCCATTCTTTAACCCCTCAATTCTATCTTAAAGATGTGTTTTTAAGTAACTGTGGTGTCATGTGATAAACAGAATATGAAATTCCTGTTTTGGTCATACTCTATTTATGAAACTCGTCTACGAATTTCCCGTTTTGCCTCGCCAGCTTGGCAAAATGGAAAATTCTTTGACTCGTTTCATAAATAGAGTATGACCAAAACACTCATTCGAAATTCTCCATTTCTTGATTTAGTCTTGATTTCATACTTTTTTATTATGAAATCTCGACCCACTGGCATGTAAGGGTGCTGCATTATTATCGTGCGATCAGGTCGAGAAAAATACTTCTTCTTCAGCCAAAGTACTCTATCATCTTATTTATACAGTAATTATAGCCATATGAAAGGCCACTAAGGGAAACATTAAAACAAGTTAAATAAACACAAGATGTGACAAAACTGCTCATGGGATTGATAAACTTCATTTCAATAAATAATTTTCAAGTTTGCCTGTCTAAATCTGAAGCTAACATCTAAATGATCATTAACGTAGGTCAAATGATTTAATATGTATCCTATTTGTTACAATTAAGAACAAATGACCGACTTCTGTTGTTAATCTCTCACGACTGACAATTCTTTTTCCGATAATAAATCGAAGTTTTACGTTTGTATATCGTAAAATCTCATCATCATTCTCAAAGGTCAAATGAATCAATGAACATACTAATTCCCAATAATGAGCTTAATTGAGTGATTATCAGGAATTAATTACAATTAGAGTCAAAATTGAGAAGAAAACAAATAATTTTTTTTCTTATTATGGGAAGTTTATTCACAATTGTTCTTTTCTCGATTCAAAAACTCGTTTTAAATGGGTTGTTATCTCCGCGCGGAACTCGCACAAGACTATCGATATCTCGTGGCAATTTCCGGTTTCCTATTTTCCGCTATAACCGGAAATCTTGAAACTGTTTGGAACTAGCTTCAGAGAATCTTATAAAAGAAAAATTAATGAAAAATGATTTTTCAATTCATAGCATGATATAAAACCTGTTTGATCCCTTTTCAGTGACGTAGATGCAAGGAAGTCATTTATTTCTATACAAGTGGATTACTGGAACATCAGCGAAAACGTCGTAACTGAAACTGCCCCATTCCCTAACTCCCACAACCCTAAGATGGCGACAAGTCAATCAACAAGGTACCCCTTCCTAATCCATGACGTCTGATGGCGTGAAAGCAATTACGCTGTGACTGCAGTCACAGCATATCAGCTTTCACTCCATCAAACATCACAGTGTTTATCTTGAACGAAAACTAATAAGACCCTTTCAACTCTCCAATCTCGGCACTTGTTTTGGTTTTTTTTGTCTTTGTCAATAATAAGTAAAAGATGTTATAAATGTTTATACCATGCTTACCGATGTCACTACCTGTTAAATTCCCGTATGTTAAATTTTAGCTTTTTCCTCCACTACCGGTCTAAAGCTTCTACTGTGGTTAAAGTTTTCAGTGGGCATTCCATTACAACGATTTACATCTGTAGTTGGAACTACATCCAACTTGACCTTTGACATGACCCAATTTTTCGATTTCGAAACATTCACACTTTGCGATGTTTCATTCAAACATACGACGTTTTGGGGTACTATCTACTACGTGCAATGACTTACTATGTTTAAAATACCTACAATTAAATATTTAAAATAAAATTTAAGAATTGTTAATAATAATTTGACTGAAGAAGCAGGGTAAATTCTATCAACTTTGACAATGTGTATAGCTGATAATCAAGCATTCATGTGCGGCCGAAAGTACTGCCCGCCGGCGCAGGTGTAAACAAAACCAAACTCATGTGTTCGCTCGTATGCTAATCGAAAATATCGTTTTTTCTCCATTTTAAGTGACAAAGTCGATTATTTATTAAGAGCGCGGTATAAATAAAACAAATAATACCAACAAAAAAGTTGATGGTAACATGGTCTGAGGTTTGCGTCTCGGAGCGGTGTGTTCAACCTCGACGCTTCGCGTCTCGATTAAACATAACCTCCGAGCCGCAAACCTCAGACCATGTTACCGTCAATTCATCACAATAAATGGTCATATTCCACGCATGGATAGTGATGTCCACGTATGCGTTTACAAGGTTATGAAAATCATCTGCAGCAAAATTTTAATTAATGAAGCACCGGGTGGTACCCGGTGCTTCTTTCATTAAATCTTTAATGATTATTCCTATATTTATTTATTTATTTATCGGGGTTTAAAGACACTTTCGACAGCCAGGGTCACCTAGTGTCAGACAGTTTTACATGTGGAAGAGGCCGGAGTACCCAGAGAACCACCGAGCAACGGCAAGCAACTGTCAGACTCCCCAAGATACGAACTCCACACAAGCAGGGTTAGTATTGGTTGAAGGCAAGTGCACCATCGACGGTCAGTATGCCTTAGTAAACAACGCCACCGTGTCCCAATTATTCCTGTAAGTGGTGTTTGGAGTGAACAGACCACGGCGACCGTACTGTACATGTCGACAGAATACAAAGCTCTGAAGCTTTATGTATTTAGGCATTATTTCAGATTCATCCAAAATCTTCTTATTCATCACCCACACCAGATACAACTGATACCATTGTTTGTTCATCAGCAAAGGCGCACGCTGAACATGTAAACGTACAGTTCTGATTTTGAAAACTGCAAAAAATCTGTGAAAATGCACAGTTCACTCGATGGTTCTGGTCGTTTTAAATCTTCCACACGTGTTGCTCTGTTGCTGCAGATGACTGGAATTGACGAACTTGATTCCAGGCATTGCTTTCAGTGACGAGTTCAAGCAAATCGCGTGACGTAAGAATCTGCTGATCACTTGGGCATTGAAGACTCAGATCTTACATTCAGCAAAAGATTTTTGATGCTTGATTATCTGTGCCATTGTGCCACCCTCACCAATCAAACGGACACACTTGGGGCGAAATTCTCTTTCTGCTTTTCTCCCCACAACGCAACGAACTCCACCCGATGAAGAAGAAACAGGAGCTGGTTTTGTTTTTCGTAATTCGGTCCGGTTTTCGTAACATTTTATTCAGGAAATTGCAACCAGCTGCTGTGAGTGTAACGAGATCAGATCATGGAACTGCAAGCTGTTGTAATAGCGACAAATATTTAAGGAATAGTGCATGGCTTGGAGTTGACTACGCCCATATAGTGCCCAGTGAGGTGGTGTAGTTCCCGCCGCGAAGCGGAGGGAACTACACCACCTCACTGAGCACTATATGGGCGTAGTCAACGACAAGACATGCACTAATCCTTATATTATATCGAACACCTATCAAGAAAAACATCTGTCCGATTTGTTAATCTATTACCAAGGTAGCAGCCTTACCAACCAGCGTTATATAGAAAAAAATACCATGTAGTTTTTAAAAAACATTTTCTTCTTCCAAAACACGGCTCACTTGAATTATTGGTATGAGCAGAAGACAGATTTTGAATCGGTCGGTAAGGGTAAACAAAACACTTCCCCCAAACGGAACTGTGTATTCTAGAATCGCGCAACTCGCCAATGAAAACTAAAATTTTCGAAATTTGACAACGCAGTTTGATAATTTCCACACATTTGTCACACACATACATTACCGAATGGGTCAGCACGGGATACAAACTCCGAAGATTCAATTGAATTCCATTATTTATTCGTTTACTGCCCAAAACATACAATTAAATAGCGAAATAATATGAGCAGCGAAACAAACGATTTTTCATATCCGGACGTGTTCTCATGAAAGTTGGACCCAGGTATGGATCATTCTCTTCGAAACGAGATATGGATCATCTTCTCAAGGAATAAAATGAACGCCTCGACAAATGTGACTTCAACAATGGAAAAGCGATACATTTTTCTACAAAGATTTCTTTCCGGGTCGTTTTGTGAATGTTGTGCCTCTGTGAATCGATTTTTAAATTTAGCCTGATCAGGTTTATTCGCCCAGTACGAAAAGAAAACTGATATAGTAGTGTGCTAAAAATAGAAAACGTATAGTGCCTGGGTGTAGTGCCTGGTCAGTTCTGTGGATGCAAACTACACGAAATAGGGTATCACCTTTCAGCTAATCAGAACGCAAGGAAGTCACATGAGATATAATGTATAAATATATATAATAATGACAGAAATTATAAGCTAATATACATCCGGCGTCAAAAATGATTGAGTTTGATTAAATTTTTTATGAAAACTGTGAATCATTTTGAAAAATGTTGGCGGGAATTGTTGTTAACAGGCTTGAGTCAGCTGACACAGCTGTAAACTCATTGGATCATTGTTCTATCTGAGAGTGCCGGAAGAATCCGAGAACAAGGGGCCAAGGATAACAATAAGGGCACTTAACTTTAGGTATAGTTAACACAGGGAGTTTACAACGTATCTTAATTTTAATATTTATATATTGGGATTTAACGAAACGTTCGACAGCCCCGGTCACCTCGTGTCGGACCGTCTTACGAGTGAAGGAAGGCGGTGTACCCGGATAGAACCACCGTGCAGCGGCGCGCAACTCCCCAACGTACTACCTCCAAACCAGCAGGGTTAGCACTGGTTGAAGACAAATGCACCATCGACGTGCAGTATGCCTTACTACACAGTGCCACCGTGCCCCTCACGTGGGAAATCAAGATTAAGTGCCTTACACGAGAACACAACGCAGTTACCACTGGCGGGAAACGAACCGTGGACCTTTCGGTTCGAAGTTTAATGCCGTAACCATTTAGCCACAGCGCACCTATCATAAATTTAATGTGACACTCAATAGTATTGATATTATGTACATATATCGTCTCTTGAGAGGAACAATGTGCCATCTGCACTGCTATTGCATTGCAAATGGCACCTTCTTCCACTCACGGGACGATCTGAAGCTTTACAAATCACCCCATCAATTGTATATCTTTGGTGAATACCGTGATTTTCGACCAATGATACACCTATCCCCCACCTAACCCCACTCCCCATTTGCACTTGGACTGGCACAAGTAAAATACGTTTCTCACTTACAGTTCTCGGAAAACAAAGTCTTTTTTCTGGTGCACCTCTGGCGGAAAAAGGGCACGAGCTGTTCCCTTGCTGCAGTGCAAGGAAGCAGTTGCCCCAGTTGCCCCGGTGCTTGTCGTATAGCACATCCAGACTGGCAGCTATCTTCTTCCACTGTGCCACTCCCGTTGTACTCCCAAGTATTTTTTCTATATTTCTCATACAAAGATCACAAAAAGGGGCCTTGTTGGAAAATACTACCGCTAACGTATTTTTGTTAGGGTCAATATTTACATTTATATGCATTCCATACGCATAGTCTTTCAGTAATGTCATCATAAAAGTGGTACATATCCCGACTGAATCGGAATCAGATCGCGATAACCTTATTTAACAGTCATGGTTTCAAAAGTAAAATATTATATAATCAAGATCGAAAAATGCAGCTTGATATTTCACCAATTCAGCTTTGTTTGACTGAATTGGTTAAATACCTAATTGCATTATGGGGTCAATTTTTAGTTTGTAATTTCGTTAAGTTGACATCAGTGGACAGATGTTTACGATACATATGTTCGGTATTTTTATTGGTGTTTTTTTAACAGCCGGGGTCAATTCGTGTCGAGCAGGTTTACGGGTGGAGAAGGCCGAAACACCCGGAGATAACCACCCAGCAGCTGCGAGCAACTGTCCCCAGCGTACTACCTTTGCACAAGCAGGGTTAGCTTTGGTTGGCGACAGGTGCGCCATCGACAGGCAGTACGCCTTAGTACACAGCACCACCGTGCCCTCACGTGGTGAATCGAGGTTAAGAGCCTTATTCACGACTCCACGCAGTTACTCTGATGGGGATCGAAAAAAGTACCTTTCGGTTTGAAGTCCACTGTCGAAACCACTGTGCCACATCACGCCCATGCTCGAGATTAAAAGGGTCATATATTACTGGTTAGAAAAATATCTCACGTTCCTAGATGTTCAAAGTACATATTGCAAATCGTGTCAAAAACATTCGCTAATTGGAATAATTTAAACACTCAGTCATTTCACTCTTCTGTGTTCAGGACGAACGGTATTTGTTTAACCCTTTACCCAACGAATCGGCCGCATCCGCCAGCGTAATATGCAAATTCAGCAGTTGAAAAAATATTATTTTTCAAAAATTTTCAACAAAACCATATCATGTGACCCCTCGTTGGAACGAGCTCGACGAGCTCGTTCCAACGAGGGGTCACATGATATGGTTTTGTTGAATTTTTTTGTTTTGAACATTTCAAAAAATGATATTTAAAATGATAAATTTTGATATCGTCTGCGTTGGGTAAAGGTTTAACTAATGATGTGTTATACACAGAATACATAATTTTATTATATAGTGTGTAATTTTTTTTTTTTTAAATATCTCACGTGTGAGATTAATTATCAAACCCACGACACTTGGGGGTTGGATAAATTATTGATATTACGAGTGAAATAAAAAAGAGTTTAGATATTAAAATTATTTATTTTGTTTATCCCAAAATGTATTGGTGTTAACTATGGGTAAAGGGTCAACCTTCCCGAGAAAAAAATATTCAAGACTTAAAAACATACACTCATATCTCGTCGTTTTACATCTTAGTCGACGCTTTACCTAGTGACGTCAATGTGAGCGTTCAACAACGCCTGTGGCGTCACACCATTAACTCTTTCGGTGTTAAACCAACCGGAGTTTGATGATGATTTTAACCTAGTACGGAAACAAAACACAGATATACCTCAGGTTACATAATAAACGACTAAAAATTGAATATAAATATCTTGTGTTGTGAAAGGCTAATATTTTTGCCCTTTTCGCTAAATAGTGCGAACTATTTGTTTTCACTACACGTATTAAATATTTCGACGCAAAAAGTGATACTGCGACATTTAAATTCTGTCCAATGTCGATAATTGCTGGGAGCGGATTTGTATGTGTCTTATGGGATTTTGTGTGTAGCTGGACGAAATGATTTGTGATCAAAAAATATTTTTCTGCTGCCATTGGCAAGAGAAATTAATTTTGTCCTCCTGTGCATCCATCCCTCCATAGGCTAGGGTCCGATCCAGGGCTGGGGTAATTGTACTTGGTAATTGTAATTACCTGTAATTAATTACTTTTTTAAAGTAATTGGCTGTAATTAGTAATTGAGGAATTTTTTACTTACTTGTAATTGTAATGCAATTAATTACATTGAAAATTGTCCTGTAATTTCAATTACTTTCAATTACATTGATCAAAAAATGTTTTCAAAACTTACATTCAGTGTTCAAAAATCCACCAGCACATGACGAATGAAACGTTTCAGCGCGCCGAAGTCGCACAGGGACGATGTGGGATTTAAATCCCTTGCGACCCGAATAACTTTATTTGCTTTATAGCTTTATTTGCTCACGAATACACGGGAGTCGGAAGCGAGAACCAATAATCTTATTTGGTTTGAATGTGCGCACTGGCAGCAGGGTAGAGGGTGCAGATCTCCGAGAACCTTGAGCTGGAAAAAGATTAGGAATTGCGCATAACTACAAGAATTTTGTTCTGTGTTTGCTGAGATACGTGGGCATATTTATGGTAATACTGAAACCGCGGTTTGTTGGTTGTTTTAGAAAAGAAAAAGAAACCCAAACAGTCGCTGGGTTGGAAGCAGCCCCAGCATATAATCCATAACGGTTACAAAAAAGAGAAAATCCACCAATATGTGGAGTGGTGTCTCCACTCAGACAAAAATTCCTTATCTGGGAAAAACATTAGAACGACGAGCAAAGTTTCAGTAAAAACCCGGAGGTTCCTTGGCTAAAACTGTGCTTGTCCTTTTCGTGCATTATCACAGGAATCGACTGTTATTGTTTGGGTGGAGACACCACCCCACGAGTTATTTAGTAACAACTCACTCTCCAAGTACTGTATTTTTAAAGCTTCCATGTGAACTCGACACCCTGGGCACATACGGGCGTATGTATCCAGAATATGGTGCTGTATATAATTATAACAAAATAGTCGAAGAAATATGAGGACGAGGGTACATGAACGTATCAATTGCTTCGAGCATCCGTGGTGTATAAAAGTGACATTTGTTATGAAAAGTTAGGGAAGACGAGACCACATATTTTATCTGTGGCCCAGCAGCTGATCGAGCTCGCATCTTACTTCAGCGGCTTTCAGAATCAGTTACTGGTGTTAGAAACAGTCTGTTGGTAAGTACACTGCAAAAAATATAAGTTCTCTTTAGAACCAAAACTGGTTCTAATCTTGTCCCTGAGATGGAACTAGTTCTGTTTAAACAGTATTTATTTCAAATCAAATAAATTTATAAAGATTAACATTAAATATTAACAGAATTAAACAAAAATTGAGGGGGTTTCAGTCGTAAGTTTAGAGCTTATACGAGGTTGTCTCAAATCATTATTAAGCAAAGGAGATATGAACAGTTGGCATATCGAACCAGTTTTGGTTCTATACAGAACCAACACTGGTTCGATATGCCAACTGTTCATATCTCCTTTGTTTCAAAATGTTTGGCGACTGCGTTGAATAAGCTCCAAGTTTATTGCTGAATCTACTTCAGTTCATGTAATATTCTGTTAAAATTGAATGCCAATCTTGGTAAATTTATTTGATTTGAAATAAAAACTGTTTAAACAGAACTGGTTCCATCTCAGGGACAAGATTAGAACCAGTTTTGGTTCTAAAGAGAACCTATATTTTTTGCAGTGTATTTCACTATTTGTAGCCGTAAATCGCATCCTGGATATTATCAATATTTGATCATCTTCATGGTAACCTTCGGGCGATGAATATTCTCAGTGTATACAAATATTTTCCAATAATTGTTTGCTGTAATCAATGTGACTGTTTGACTATACACGTCCACCTTTAAGCTTGACGTGCTGTACCTTCCTCTGGGAATTTCATCGACCAATTAGTGGCACAAAGAATCATCTTGAAATACAAGTTTTGTCAGCGCAATTCCTTTGTTCACACGGAACGTCTTCTCATGTTCGACAGACTAGTGAAACAATAACTTTCTTTCAGCATTATCAAATCTCTGAAGAAATTTGTTATGTTTATTTTCAATCTTCAATACCATTAGAGAAATAGGGCTCATTTTCGGGGAAGAGAATTGGTGAACGATTCTAGCCTCTATGGAATTTCAGATGATTTCTATGATCAAATTTATGTCTTTAATTCGAAGTATTGTCTGGAGCAGAAAGTGTTCTGTCTCAAAACAATTATTATGATGGGATGCAAGTTTATAAATAGAGAATTTCAAAAGAGTCACCCAGTTCATATCGAAATGTACAATTTATTTAGTGGTGTTTGTTTAACCCTTTGAACACTGGTGGTATCTTCCATGCCAGTTAAATGACAGAAATTAGAAGAGTCCATATCCATTATTTGGGTATAGAGCAATTAATATTAATTGTTCTACCACACACGTTCACTTAGTAGACATCCTACTTAATGAAATTATGACGTATCGTGTTGCTGGACCGGAAAAGCGGTTTCTCGTGTTGAAAGAGTTAAGGTCACATACTCATGCACAATGGCTAATCGTGACCGTGACAGTTTTACGGATGGAGGAAGCCGGAGTACACGGAGAGAACCACCTAGCATCGACGAGCAACTGTCAACTCCTCAACATTCTAACTCTGTTCAAGCTCCGCTTAAGCAGTGTTACAGCGGTTGAAGACATGTGCACCATCGAAGCGCAGTACGCCTTAGTACACGGCGTCACCGTGCCCCCATGCAGGCGACCGGGATAAAGTGTGTTTCCCAAGAACACAACGCGGGTCGTCCCGAACGGGGATCGAACTCGGGACCTCTAGCATAGAAGTCCAACAGTTCACCACTGATCCACCGCGCTCCCCGAAATGTACAAAACGAGCTCAGTAAAATAGGACTCGGGCCAATATTATAAAACTTTTACAGTTGTATTTTTCAGAATTGTATTTTCTATTTATGGAAATAACTAATTGAAATGAACCACTGGCATTTTCAAAGATGTGGCAGTTTGCCAGTTGGCAAATTGCCACATCTTTTGAAATGCTAATGATTCATTTCTGTCATTTATATTCACTTGTAAAAAATACAATTCGAGAAAATACAATTATAAAAGTTTTATAGTATTGGACCCTGGACCGAGCTTTTACAATCACGAACACGGGATTTTTTACGTGGAGAATTTGTTGGTTTAGTCAGATGAAAAAATTAATTGCTTTTTTCGATTTTTTCCCATGGGTACCCCTTTTGAAATTTATGAAAAAACAGAAAAAAAGAAAACGCTTTGACCATTTTTCAATATAAATAAGTTTTACTACAAAAATACCCTTGTTCTCACATTTCATTCGATTGATATGGCTTGTTTTAAATGAATAAATGCATATTCTGAGGACGTGTTGAAGATTTTATTCATTATATGATCCGAAAATCAGCGGCTGTGATTACGTAATAATAATAACACATTGGTCGGCCGCAGATCTGTCTCGGTTCTCGGGTGAGAAGGCACTGGTTACCACTGTTCCCCCCAACTGCCTCCATATTCCCACGCTTCTTCTCTCTCTCCCAACACACGGAGACGAACTGCTTGATGACATCCATTGCCCCATTCTTCCCAATCTCTCCGATTAGCATATTAACCCTCTCATTTGGTTCTCTCACTAACCACATGTCCTTCATTCTCCCATCTCACTTCCCCATTATACTCCCAGTGAATCTTATTCTTTTAGACTGGTATTTTGGGCATTCTAGTAGAAAGTGTTTCAGGGTCTCCACCACGCCTAAATTACACATCTGGCACTCCTTTTCACTGTTTTTACCAACTTTTCTCCTCAGCTCCAGGGACCGCGACTTCAGCTTGAACATTGAACAACAGTGCCCCCCCCCCCCCCCCTTCCAAAGGTGCCATCACGTTACACCTTAAGATGCGTTGCATGACTGCAGTGTCCACGTCAGGGAATAGCCCCCCCCCCCCCCCCCTTCCGATGAAGAACAGATAGCAACGAATTTGATGACATGAATTTAATGAATAATTTTCAAATAAACAACTATTGTCACTGACAACGAAAGTTTATCATTCCTCATCCCCAAGGCAGAGTGTATAATTGTTCACCGGCGCTTGGGGAAGGAACATTATTTTTTTAATTAATGGGCTTAATAACCGGAAGTAGGGTAGGATAATATAATAACGCATAATTTGTAGAGGGTGGAGAATTAGTTTTGTCCCACTTTGTTCATTAACAATTGTTTTGGCAGTTGTGGGCTGAGTGTCAACAGGCATTCTGCAATGAATTGCAACAGACCAAATGCATACAGGGGCATAATGTCGAGGACCGATTGGGGAGGGGATGTAAATCTAATTTCTCCCAACTGTGATGACTCGTCCCGGCATCTCACGTATTCCTATTCCAACTACATCATCAAGGCATGCCTTTGCCGAAGGCATGCCTTGATGCTGTAGTTGAAATATCAGTAAGTTTCATTTACAGTTAAACTAGATGCAGCCGTCAGGGGAGGCCAATCCTCTCGAAAAATCGCCCCCATACAATAACCTTGATAATAGTTTACATTAAATTAACACAGTCACTGTTGGTATTATTTTTTCAATGACCAAAAAAAAAATATGTAGGGTTCTTCCACCCATCAATCTCAACCCACATGCCAAGTTGGGTTTCCATCGGGAATGAATAATTTTAATAATTAAGAGAACCGAAATCATCTCCGACCGATAAAATTTCAATTTCAAGGTCACTGTGACCTTGACCTTTGTTATTATGACCTACAAAATAAATAGGGTTATTCCTTTCGTCATGCTCAACCCATAAGGCAAGTTTAGTATCGATCGGGCAAGCAAAATTTCAATTAGAGAAGCCAACTCTGGTAAATGTTTAAATTCAAAGTCACTGTGACCTTGACCTTTGGCACAATGAACTCAAAATAAATAGAGTTATTCTTTGCTTCATGCCTAACTCACATGCCAAGTTGGGTTTTAGTTGGCCGAGCGGAACTTTAATTACAAAGCGAAATTTTAATTACAGAGCGGAAACCAACACTAATAAAAACAGAAGTTCAAGGTCACTGTGACCTTGACCTTTGGCATAATGATCCCAAAATAAAAAGGTTCTTCCTCTCATCATGCCTAACCCACATGCCACGTTTGGTTTCGGTTGGCCAAACGAAATTTTAGTTAGCGAGAGAAAACTAACTCCCTCTACAAACGGGAGCACGGACGGACTGACAGCACCACTTCTGTATCATACGAATTTTTTTCGAGAGGATAAAAAATTGATAAGTCTTGGGAAATTATGTGTGGATAAATAAAAAAATGTGGAGTAGTCGGGGCGCATTTCTTTATTTAATTAACACGTTACACGTACCGTACCGGTACTACAAATTTGTCGTGCTGTCCCTCCCCCCCCCCCCCCCCACCCACCCACCCTAACAGCCCAAATCGGATACTACAGACCTCCATTTGTATGACGACTGTGTGTGTGACATAAGTCGAAATATCAAATCTACTCTTCTTAAACAGTATTTGATTACTAGCAAGAGCGATATCTACACGCTAAAAACTAAAGTGTTAAATACTACACTTGTTGTGCTGTATTTAACACTTACTAAGTGCTGAACTAGCACTTTGTTCAAGTGTAGATATCCCAGAACTTGACAGGTGTTACAATAATACCACTTGACAAGTGTAATGTCGCGACACTTCAAAGGAAACAACGCAGATGACGCGGATCAGACTCGAACTCTCGAGCCTGATCCGCGTCATCTGCGTTGTGTCCTTTTAATTATGTACCCACCAAGCGCAAATCAAATTATGGACGATTCTGGAAGAACCACCAATGCTAGACACATGGGAAGTGCCATCCATTCAAGTTTCAGATGTCTGACGATTGTAATGTCCAAGTGCTTAAAGCATTGCACTTTGAGTGTTAAAATCAAACCCTAAGAGTTAGAATGGGGTTAACACCTTGAAAGTGTCAGTTTTAACACTTTAGTGTTTAGTGTGTAAGACAACAATTAGAGGAAAGTGTCCCGACTATGAGAATTATTTGAGGGAGGGGGTTTCACACTCCTCCTTAACACGCATTCAGCGACGCTCCGGAATGTATATAACAATATAGGGATTTTCTCAAGAGGCGAGCGGGTACTACTGGGTACTCCAGCTCGCTTCGTTATGACCTTAATGTCTGTGGAGAAGAGATCCGAGGAACAGAACATACAAGGTTCACAAAATGAATTTCAAAACCATTGAATTCCTTATTGTAACTAAGTGTGTATTATTACTTAAATACAAAGGAAGCACAACGAACGTTTCAGATTTTATCCAATTAAACTGTTGTAGAAACTGGAACGTGTCGCCAAGTGTGCCCCTAAGAGGTGTTGCTGATTTGAGGAGATGCCAACAACACGTTTAAAAAGACAAGACGTTTGTTACAAGTGTTGGACGGTTAACTCTATCTAATACGATAGAGAGACGAAACATGCAAAACTAGTTCTTTAATAACCAAGAACTTTTAATTTTTTCTTAAAAAAACATAGAAATAAAAAGGATAGCTTGTGATCCCTCATTGGAATTCCAATGATTCATCATAACCTATATGTTGGAGGTAAAAACGTTTGGCAACTTAAACTTCTTTGTCCTCCGTCATGAGGAGCTCATCGCGTTTTGAATACTCGAAGCGTTTGGAACAGTCAACATGGTACCGTGCGTCCCAAATGTGAAGGTCGGACTCTGCACCAGCCATTGTTAGTTACACTTTTTTGACCTCGTTCATCCCACGGCGCTCACAAACTTCCTGGAAAGTTTTCTTACCGCGGGGATTCACCGTTCTCACAAGAGAATCTACACAACCGATTAGGATGTTTCCTGTCAATGCATGCTTCGCTACAAAAATGTTGCTTAAATTCGAATTGCTCCGACCTTCAAAACCAATTTACAGCGGGTTCCCAAACTGAGCATCATTTTGTTTAAGATAGCGACCAATGTAATCTTGTGAATTGTAAGTCAACACGCATGTCCGGTGACATATGCTGATGAGGGTGGGATCTAATCTCCGTTGATCATTAAGGCCGACATGTATGTCATCCCCACGTTGTTTACTGACCTTAGTGATTCATTATATTCGATCAAGACAGACTGGAATCAATTCTTCTTTCTTCTATGAGCAATTTGGGAAAATTTCCAGATAAAGCAATCATATGGTTGACTCTCCATGTTATCGTACAGCCTGAGAATGCACGAAATTAGGGAACTATTAGGTTTCTTCTGAAAATCTATCATTATGAACAGTGTGTCCCGCGTTCAAACGTCATCACACAAAAAATGAAGATACGGTTCACACAATTAACTAAAAACTTGACAGAAATGTCAGAGCAAAAAGACAAATATCGTCCTTTCAGTGGAACACGGGGCTGTCTTAATGCTTAATGCTTTGATACCTTGTTCCAATCAAGTGATAATATGATGAAAATCCAAGAATTTCGATAAACACGCGCCTTTCGAGTGGCAGAAGAAGAACGTTTGTGGATAAAGAGCGCTGACGTTTGTCCAGGTCAAGCAATATGGGTGGTGTGCTGGCAAAATCATCTTCACCCATACATGTTTTGTGAGCGCGGAATTGGTGACGTGGGCAATGCCCCCCCCCCCCCCAAGCCCCCAGCATCACCAGTTCTATGGCATTCAAATAGTGGAAGACTGAGTGAATCGATCGTTGATTAGCCCCCAGCACACTGGTTGAACAACAGCATTTTCTCCGATCACTCTGTTTTTCTCTTTTTCAACTATTAATTTAACCAATTATATCTTGTGTGGCAGAGCTCAGTGAGCTCTGCCAAACAAGGTATATTTGGTTAAATATCAAACGGCATTGTGGAACATATTTGCTGCTGACAATTTTACCATTTTTGAAATCAGAGTGCAGAGGGTTAAATATTCCAATTGGATGCGTGCTCAGCTTGACGATGTGAAGCATGAATAACAGGGAGACACAACACGTTTTTGTCTTTATAATTTGATTTTGGAGCAATTATGAAGCAAACTTGGCAGCTATTTTGAAAAAGTTCTGCATGATTCGAAAATGTCGGGGCGCAAAAGCTTCGAGTCGATTAGATCTAGACCCAGTAAATAACTGACACCAAAAGCTAAATGAAAAGGCGTAGTTGTATGCTATTTTTATCTCACAGTGACGTACAAATGTGTATGTATGACTACTGTTTTGAGGGGGGGGGGGTTGTTTTGTTTTGTTTCCTTTTTTAGAGGAGGGGGTATTGGGGTTTCAAGGACACTTTCAACAGCCAAGATCACAAGGTGTCGGTCAGTTTTACGGATAGAGGAAGCCGGCGTACCAGAAGAGAACCACCGAACAGCGGCTAGCAACAGCCAGTGACCCCAATGTACTACCTCTGCACAAGCCGGGTCAGCAGCGGCTAAAGGCATTTACGACTGGTCAGATTCGATCCGTCGATCTTTTGGTTTGAAGTTCAATTCTCTAAGCACTGACTGGGCCACAGTTCTCTCATTACTATTACTGCTGATGTCAGTGTTACGTGATATTGCGTTGTAAAGAGCATTATCCAGAAGGAAGCATTTCATCAGACTGCATCACTTTAGACATGATTTGAGGTTTAATAAGAATGGAGGCTTAAAAGCATAAGGTAAGGCACTTAAATTGAAAGAACGTGATTGTATGTAGTTTGGTAGCCTTTGTCCGCTCCGTACGTGCTGCTCTATCTTTGTCGTGCATAAATTCATTTACTTGAACAGAACCACCAGGCGGATTACGCAACAAAGGCAGGAATCGTGGGACGTGTGGAATAACTATTGGTTAAACTTCATATAATGAGGGCCGGGTTAATTACAAAAAATTACCGAGTGCAGGTCCCAACCAGATGAACGTTCGAGAAAAGTAAATAGAGGGTATCTGTGGTTTTTGAGTCAAGACCATAATTATTTCACGAGTGACGAACGAAATAATTGTGGTAGGCACTCAAAAGAAAATACGAATTCTCTTTATTATATGCATTGCCTATTGTAAAAAAAATGTTTACATTTTAATCGCGAATTAAAACAAAGTAATTGTTTCGAAAGTGACAAACATTTCACATCCATCGGTGGACAGCTAATGAACCACTTTCAGCGACGAAATTAGTCGCCCAGGAAAGAGGACAGTTCCCTCAGCTTTTCACTCAAAACAACGTGGAAACGTTAATGGGTTGTGGAGGAGTAGATTTCGGAATATCGATGTTTCTCTCAACTTGCCAAGTTGTATATTCGTTTTTATTTACTTTTATGTGATTACAGTCTATAAGTTCCTTTTGTCTAGAATTGATTAAACTTTGGGATAAATGGGAAATACTTTATCGATTGTAATTTTATAGGTGTTTTGCTCCAATATCAAACTTACTGTATTTCGGTAATTTTGTGTAGCCCACAATTTCGACAGTTTACATGTAGCCGAACATTTTCTGCAATCCAGCCTCCAATTGTCCAATAAGGAAAGACATGGCCAATGGGAGCCTGATTTATGAAAGGTGTTCAGTGGTGAAATCCCATAATCTCATCTATTTATCTATTGGTTGGTGTTTATATTATAAGCCATATCGTGATCGGTTTAAATCACCCTGGTTGTGGTAATAAAAAACACATGTTCGCTGCACTGCCCTCTCCAAAAGAACTTCCAAGTTCGAATCGTTTCAGGTAGATAGCGTGTTTTTTACAATGAAATGAAAGACTAAATAAGACTAAATAATAGGGGTTTTTGGTCACACCATTATTGTCACTCTTCTGTTATTGAGATGAGTGGATTATAAACCGAATGGCCCCTCTGTCTCGAATTAATTCATCAAGAAATTATCTAAAGGTACCCAACGTAATTTCCTGGAACACTTGTTGGTTAAGTAGCATGTGTGGGTACGTTGGTCCTATGAACTTAATCTATACATTACAGAATATGCCACAGTGATTATTTATCTCATGTTGCTTCAACGCATGTGAGAATGCTCAACCCAAGTTTCCTATAGATTGTCGTAGTATAGGGGGATACTCCCATTCCCATAAACGATAGCTAAATTAAGATTTATATATTACCTGTGGATATTTATTTTGTAAGTTAAACAGGCATCGGAATATCAGATAGACTCTGTCAGGTGCCTTCCTTCTTAAACATGTACCTTTGTATTTTTAAAAATAAAATTCATCAGTGCCTTCAATCTCTGGTTGTTGAATCTTTGCAGTTTCTCGATAGGACACAGATGACGCAAATAAGTATTACATTGTTTAATGGGTATAGAGGTCCGAGGTGGAGGAGTCTCGTGGGGGATTTTGGGTGACGTTGACCTCGTCCGGTTGCAGGATATTAAGTTAGTGTCACAAATAAAATGACAATTTTTCACCATGAAAAATTAAACATCTCTAACCTTTATAACATTTTAGCGAGTTTTTTTTTGAGTTGGTTGATAATATTTTCACTGTGATTCGCCGGCCGTACCTGCAGTGAAAATTAAGTCCTTTAAATAGCAATACCGCAAATACAACGTCTGGGCGTTTCGCTATTTTTTTATATTTTTAATGGAAGCATATAATAAAACGGCATGTAAAGAAGCTTTTCATCTCACGAACTCCTGATAGAAACGGTTGTTTATTGGTTAGCATGCGCCACAGGCGGACTGGCAATATGGTCCACCGGGAAAATTCCCGGTGGGTTCCCTATTGGGTCCCCTGGAGCCCCCAAAATTGATGCAGCCCAACACCTGTTGGTATGTGAAATTTCGTGAAAATGACCAAAAGGCGAAATGGATCTGATTGCATCGACTCCCGGTACATCGAAACGTTCTCTATGTGGGCTGCCATTGGCAGTCCACATAGAGGACATTTCGATATACCAGCAGTCTAGTACGTCATTGATCGCTCAGATGAAAGGAAACACCGCTCCTTCAATTTAAAAAAACAAATTCTTGTCTTCCCGATAGATCCCCCATCCCCGGTAGAACCATTTCTGTCGAATGATCGATGAAGATGAGGGGTCACATGATATGGTTTCGGAGAAATTGTTTGAAATATATATTTTACTATATTACTTAATTTGTAAATTACGCGGGCGGATGCGGCCGATTCGTAAGGTAAAGGGTTAATTTTAGGCGACAGCGTCCAGTACTTGGGAGATCTTCGATCAGCGGCAAGGAACCACCTGACTATCCAAGTTACAAACTGGCCATGGACCAAGCTTGACATGAATTCACGCAGTTAAAGATGTATACCGTCAATGTGCCGTGCATGTACGTTGTCCGACTGCTCTTCTTTCTACAGTATCAAGCTTCTCATCGTTCTATTCAAACCAAATGTCTAAAAAAACGAAAATCAGCCACAGTACTCGCTCGGCAACTGTAAATGTAGTGGCACACTGCCATGACATTTCTGATCACTTGGGCTGAATGGAATCGCATATCACTATTTATTTATTTTTTTATTTTTTTATTTATTTATTTATTTATTTATTTATTTATTTATTTATTTATTTATTTATTTATTTATTGGGGTTTAACGACACTTTCGACAGCCAGGTTCACCTTGTGTCGAACAGTTTTACGGTCGGAGGAAGCCGGGGAGCCCCTGAGAGAACAACCGAGCAGCGACGAGCAACTGTCAGACTTCCCAACGTACTAACTCCACAGATGCAGTGTTAGCATTGGTTGAAGACGAGTCGTCCATCTATGTGCAGTACGCCTTAGTACCCAGAGCCACTGTGCCCCATGTGAGTAATCGGGGTTAAGTACCTTTCCCAAGAACACAACGCAGTTACCCCTGGCGGAGATCGAACTCTGTACCTTTCGGTTTGAAGTCCAATGTCTTAACCACTAAGCCACTGCACTCCTCGCATACCACTAAACCTGCAACCACATCATGGTTCATCTCAAATGTAGAGGTATTTGAACACTCCAGGCTGCCACGTAATTTTAAACAAGATAAAAGCACCGCATTAGGAAGCAAATCCCACCGCGCCCCTGATGAACTACACACTAAAAACTAAAGTGTTAAAACTGACACTTTCAAGGTGTTAAACCCATTCTAACTCTTAGGGTTTGATTTTAACACTCAAAGTGCAATGCTTTAAGCACTTAGACATTACAATCCTCAGACATCTCAAACTTGAATGGATGGCACTTCCCATGTGTCTAGCATTGGTGGTTCTTCCAGAATCGTCCATAATTTGATTTGCGCTCGGTGGATACATAATTAAAAGGACACAACGCAGATGACGCGGATCAGGCTCGAGAGTTCGAGTCTGATCCGCGTCATCTGCGTTGTTTCCTTTTAAGTGTCGCGACATTACACTTGTCAAGTGATATTATTGTAACACCTGTCAAGTTCTGGGATATCTACACTTGAACAAAGTGCTAGTTCAGCACTCAGTTAGTGTTTAATACAGCACTTCAAGTGTAGTTTTTAACACTTTAGTTTTTAGCGTGTATGACTTAAGCAAGACTGTAGAGAAGTAAACATTATTGAAATTTTTAAAAAACCGTTTAAATTATCACATCATCATTAAAATTCCCAATAAAACGAAAAATGAGCAATAATGTCATTAATTTTCAATAATTCACTACGGTTTTTCAAGCTTGTTTAGACAATGATAATGTAATGCAGCATGCCATAAGTTATTGAGTCTGACGATTACTTTTCAAGTTAACCCGTAAACCTCAAAAATTAAAATTAAACGGAATATACGAAGGGTAAACATTCTCTCAGTTCTCAGCAAATCACCGTGATTTCCGATCTAATCCACGACAATAACATAAAGCAGAATGTCAAAATTTATTGAAATCTTTTCAAGTAAACACACAAACATTGAACAACCAAGTGAACCGGAAGCAGCCAAGGGCAATAAATCAGGGTTTTTTTAAACATCATCGTAATCGAAATTTTTTAACGCGTCCAAGACATTATAAATACATTATAAGTACAAAAAAAACATAATATCAAAATGTATTGTAATCTGATGTTTACTGTTCACGTTACTGTATAAACGATGGTATTGATAATTTCGAGCTAACTCTGTCGGTTTGTGAGAAGGTACTGGTTTTTCAACTTCCCCGATACAATGTTAATATAAAGCAGTTTATTAAATTGTATTGAAATCTGAAAGGTTCTGTTCAAATTATTGCCTAAACATTGCAACAACAACAACAAAAGACAATAACTACATCAAAAGCCAACGAATAATGGCGCGTATGGAATTTATCCAAGACATCGTTAGTAAGGGTTTAATCCCGGGGCCCGAATTTTTCTGGTTCTCGTTTTTGAAAGTCAGTCACGATTCCCGGAAATTTTTCGGTTCTGGTTTCTGAATATCAGTCCGGATACTCGGGAAATTCATAGGACAGAACCGGGAATCGAAGGCTGCGTTCCGCAATCTTTGATTCCCGATTCCGGTATATGAATTTTCAGGGCATTAGAACTGATTTTCAGAGCCGACAACCGGGAAATTCATTTTCGTGAGATTAAAGCATAGCCCAACGGCGATGCCGGTCATGGAAGTTGATATTCGTCGAAATCTCATAAACTACAATACGCAATCATTGATACTATGGTCTATGAATTTCCTCGTATCGAGATTGACATTCAGAACCGTGAGCCGCAGAGCCCTGAAATTCCCGTTCCCGGGATTAAACATTATTGTTATTAATATAATATAAACCAGCACAATGAAATTAATTAAAATCCTATAATCATTGTTCAAATTCTCGCATAAATAAACTTCCGGTCGGACGGCGCCCTTTTACTATATTCCTTCCATGCGGGTTAAATTCTAAATACTTTTTTATTATATATATTTCCAAGTGGCTTGCTCTCTGGGACCTTGTGTTCTAACTTCAGATCTGTTGATACGGAGTGCTGAGACTGTTCGTTCACAGAATTCCGCAGGTCATCTTTATAAAACTAGAATTCCATTTTATCATCTGCAATTTTTTTTTTAATTTCCTCGGGCAAGCTCTTAAAAAATAACCTTTGTTTTAAACTATTCCAATTAACGGGTGTTTCTAATTTCTGAGAGAAAGCCCAAAACAATGACAGACCATTGCAAGTATGCTGTTGTACACGGAATAGAGAACTAGTTAACCCCTTGAACACGAGGGTCTTTGTTATGGTCCAGGAACATGATACATTATACTTTCATCAAGTAGAATGGCTGCTAAGTGAATCTGTGGGGGAGACCAATCAATGTTTTCAACGTGCAGCCCGAAGGCTGCACGTTGAAAATATTAATTGGTCTACCCTGATATATTAAATATGGACTCTTCCAACTGCTGCCGCTGAATGGAAATGGACGATACCGCCAGGGTTCAAAGGGTTAAGATTCTATTGTGTCTTCCTGAGACATCATGAACAGTTGACTGGTGAAGACAAAATGTTTCAGCCAAGAACATATTGTTCGGCGAAAATTTCGTCTGGGACCTTTAGACAACGGGCATGTCGACCAAATTCTCTTATAGATGTTGAATCAGCATTGAAATGGGTACGAAGAATTTTTATTTCATTTTTTAGTTTCTTAATATTATATAAAATAGTAAGCATTCGCTGAACACATACATTCATTGAAAAACACTTTATATGAATTATTGTTATTTATTGGTATCTTTAAGGTCACATATTTCTGCACAATGGCTAACCATGACCGTGACAGTTTTACGGGTGGAGGAAGCCGGAGTACCCGGAGACAACCACCGAGCAACGGTGAGCAACCGTCAGCTCCCCAACATACCAACTCCACACAAGCAGGGTTAGCATTGGTTGAAGACAGGTGCACCATCGACGTGCAGTACGCCTTAGTACACAGCGTCACCGTGCCCCCACGCGGGCAATGGGGGTGAAGTGTCTTGCCCAAGGACACACCGCGGTTGCCGCAGGTGGGATTCGAACCGAGGACCTCTCGGCTTGCAGCCTGCACCTCTCCCAACTGAGCCACCGCGCCCCCTTTATATGAATATCTGCATTCCATAGAAAATTGAATATCGACAAATGAGTTCAGGCCAAGTGGAACCTTCCAACGCCAAACATTTTTCCGGATCAGATTCGGTCATTTTTCTTTTGTTCTGATCAATATTGAAAACAATAGTAATTGTTTTGTATTCGCATTGAATGTCCTCAAAATGGACATTTTTAAATTATTTAGAGTAAAATCACTAATTTTAAAGGTTACCACTAGGTAAAATCCATCTTTCCATTATATACTTTACACTTTAAAACTGTTTCGAAAATAAACAAAAATGTAGGACGCTACGGTGACGTAATGTAACATAATCTACAAAAACAACAACAAAAACAAAATAGTCGGGAGTAATTACACTGAGTAAACAAAACCACGAGGAAGGGGAAAACTGGGAATAGTACGATAAGGATGAAAAAAATCTCTCTTCTTCTTTAACCAGCCTACACTCCCACCCACCCGCCCCTCCAAAATTGTTTTTGCCGAACGAAGCTGTGAGGATGGGTGTGGAAATAGAAGGGGGGGGGGAGAAAAAAAATATTAAATAAAACTCGAAAGCGAATGAGCAAGATGTATACAATACCACTAAAAAGTTTATACTTTCCTTGAAATCCACATACATCCACAAGCTACCACACCCTTTCTCCACAAAAAAATAATAAAAATGGGATACCCCCAAGTATATTCTTTCATGAGAACTCTTCCGGTGGGCTGCATTAAATGCGGCTGTGGAGAAGATAAGGACGTGGGGAGGGTGATTTGTTTCATCCTTATTATGCTGTTGCCAATTTTCTCTTTGGTGGATTTTACACAGTAGTAAGTTTAAAACTTTCCTGCACTTCATAAATGCCATGGGAATGAACATTCGTGGATTTTCAGGTTAAAAACGCCGTATTTTTTTTCCGGCAGGGGATAATCTTCAGTGTTATGGGGAGGAAAGGGAACAGAGAATTTGCAATTGCCATTGTTAGAGCTCTCTGTCTGTTGTTTTTTCGTCAGTAGAAGTGATTTACGGGAAACTTAGCTCCCCTTAACCCCTTTACCTAATTTGAAAAGCAGGCGACACCTGCATTAAAATTTTTGAATAACTAATTGTTTTCATTTTTTGTCTCAAAAATATAGCTTATGACCCCTCATTGGAAGGAGCTCGACGAGCTCGTTTCAAAGAGGGGTCGTAACTATATTTTGGAGAAAAAAAATGAAAAAATAATGAAAATTAATTGGCGATTTTTGTGAATAGCGCTGGCTGGTTTTTGTCGTTACGTTGGGTAAAGGGTTAACTTCCTAAAGCCGTCAAAAAATGTGACACTAAAGGAATGGGAATTTCTTATAAAGATTGAAGTTTCGAAATGTTACATCATCGAAATGTTGTGCGCAGCGTTGTACAAACAACATGCATTTTCCTGTTGTGCGGTGTAAATGTCTATACACCCTGGAACAAGCATGGATAGACAATTTATTTCCTCACTAAGGTCCTTCACATTAAAGAAAAATTTCAATCCTGCAGTTCAGGAGAATAACTAGTCATATTTTGTTTGACAAAGCACTACGAGCTCTCTCAAACAAAATATAATGGTTTATATCTATAGCTATTTTCATGACGTACCAAAGATAAATGAATTGGTCCATAATATGCACTTCGGAATAATCAGCGAGTAGAGTTGAAACGGTTAACCGATTAATCGATTGACAAATGATCAACGTCTTGATCGATCAAAAAAGTGATTGATCGATTAACCGTTACTTTTGACCTATTGTATTTTCTGGGTTAACAAAAGAACAAACTTGCTCCAAAACTGGCAAACATTGTCACACTGACTCACATCAATTATATGAGACAGAGTAAAGCATACAAGTTACGTGATGACAAACTTGTTCACTTGCATTATCATTATACTGTATCAGGAGCTGAAACTGGTCATTCTTAAGTTAACAGACGACACTTGCAAAATAGATTCTTGAATTACTAAAAAAAATTTAATTTTTGTCTCAAAAACATAGCTTATGATCCCTCAACGAGATCCTAGCTTATGATCCCTCATTGGAACGAGCTCAACGAGATCATAGCATATGGTCCCTCATTGGAACGAACTCGCCGAGCTCGTTCCAATGAGGGATCATAGCTTGTGAGCTCGTTCCATTGAGGGATCATAAGCTATGTTTTTGAGACAAAAATTGAAAACATAATAAAATCAGAATGGAGATTTTTGTATATAGGGCTGGCCGATTTTGTCCTTTACTTTGAGTAAAGGGTTAATGCTATAAATCATTAACGGTGCGGCAATTATTCAGCCACCTTTTAGGGCAAGAGATTAATCAGTTAATCAAGGTTTATCCATGTGATTAATCGATCCAGAAAACCCTTTAACCGTTTCAGCTCGATCAGCGAGTACCTTGCCATGGAAGAGGTATAACTACATGCTCGGACGTTTTACAGTGTAACAAAACGAAAGAAGAAATCCAACAAATACGTCCAAATGGCATGTTGACAGAGAAAAAAGAATAATTGAAAATTCCACATTAAAATATAGTTCAATCAGTGATCAATTTTTTCATGAATAATACAAAATTAAAGGTATTATTTTCATTATTTTTTTCAGTGAACAGCAATGTTAATTTTAATACATATCCCATTATCATAAACTATTTTTATGAACCTTGTACAAAATAGCACTGCTGCATTATTCACGTTTTTACACCGGGCTTAACCAATGGGTAAATATTTCAAGTGGGTGAGCTTATTATTCACATCGTACCTGTTCACATCGTACCTGTCAGCCAAAGAAATCGCTGGATTGCAGTCTGTCAGGAAATACAGTTTGGTATTCATATCGGTATCACGTCAATACCGAATACCGCATTGATACCATGGAAGAAGGCAGCAATGTGGCTCATTGGTAAGAACTTTGGACTTTAAACCGAAAGATCGACGTTTCGACTCTGACCAGCGCCATCTGTGCTGTATCCTTGGTCAAGATTCTTTACCCCGACTGCCCAAGTGGGAGCACGGGGATACTGTTTCCGAAGGTGTACTGCGCGTCGATGGTGTACTTACCCACAACCGTTGTTAACTGTGCGTCTGTCGGGTTAGTATAATGGAGAGCCTGACATTGCCCCACAGCTACTCGGCGGTTCTCGCCGCGAACTTAGGCTTCCTTCGCCCGTTAAACTGTCCAACATGATATAACCATGGCTGTTGAAAGCATCGTTAAATCCAAATGAACAAACAAAGAAACAATCCGCGGGAGAATCCTTTTAAAAACACCGATAACGAACTTGAAGTTTTAATACCGCCCAGATTTAGATTTCTCCCGGATGATTTTTGTCATACTGTTCTGTTCTGTCCTGTTCTGAAATTACTCCTTTAATTTTTCGGAGCAGGTACATATACACTTAGTGTAGCAGGATTAGCAGTGTGGAATCCAATGTTACCACTAGGGTTGAATGCATGCTACCGGGATGATGATTTCGCCGACCAGCGGGTACTTTCTATACCGGCAAGCCATATGCTCGGAGTGACGCGCCCACTCTCGGCAACAGTCTTTCAATCGCACTATGTTGCATGGGGGGGGGGATCAGGTACTTTGCCAGGCTGCAACTCCCTTGCTGCAGTAGGGTTCCTTAACCCTTTACCTAACATGAAAAGCAGACGACACTTGTAAAAAAAATTATTGAATAACTAATTTTTTTCATTTTTTGTCTCAAAAACATAGGTTATGACCCCTCGTTGGAACGAGCTCGACGAGCTCGTTCCAACGAAGGGTCATAACCTATGTTTTTGAGACAAAAAATGAAAATATTTTGGAAATTAATTGGCGATTTTTGAGAATAGCGCTGGCCGGTTTTGGCCGTTACGTTGGGTAAAGGGTTAACGTGCATAGTGATCACTGCACACGGGACAACCATTTACGTCCTCAGTCGATAGGACGGACATACCACCATCCCTGAACATAGCGGTACGGAGGATCAGTGTGGGGATTGAATTCACGTCGAGTCGAAACGAACGAGGCTCGAACTCACGACCCTTTGGTTCCGAGCGCATAATGCACTCTCCCCATCATTAACCCTTAGAGACTTTAATTATTTTTACGTTCAAACGTCACTGGCAATTCAGTTTCTTCAACTTTTCTCAAAATGCGACGTCAAACGTCGGAAAGTACAACAAAGTACAATAACAAGATATATTTCACATTAGTGATTATCTGATTAAGGGATTGATTATTTTTGGTGGTCTGAATTTGTTATTCAAAACTTGTTTTATTACAAATATTGGCGAGTGCCCACAGGCACTCTCCAATAATTTATAATAAAACAAATGTATATAAACAGAATATTATTTGCGTTTGACTGAATGTGAAATATAAGCAAGGAGTGTGTTGGCGTTTGCTCTGGTGTCCTCACTTTTGAAAGCCCTGATAGAGGCTTCTAGCACTCAACCAGTTAAGAAGTCTTGACAGCAGGATTATATTAGTATTTTAAGCTGCGATACCATTTTGCTCAACGGTTGTCGCTGAGCACTTTTCGGGATAAAATAGGAATTTGAGGTTAAAACTTTTTAAAAAATCGAAAAATAATAACAAAACAAATGACCACAAAGTATCAACGTGCTGTTTGATTTCGTACGTAATAAAAAGTACAAAAGTATGAAATGGTTAAATTAGAAAAAAGATTTCATACGTAATAACACGTACAAAAGTAGCAAAGGGATAGAGAACGATTGTATTGGTAGCTAGCTACACACCAGTCGACGGTGATTGTTTCCAGAAAGTTCAAACACTTCTTCCTGTAACTTTCATTTTTCCCAAGTGGCGAACCATACTCGTGAACTGTCAGAAAGAATATTTTACAGGAACGATTGTGATCGACTGAGATCCCAAGAGAGACGAGTTCTCCCTACCAAATAGTATACAAAAAGACAGATCCGGCGTTGTATATGGATAATATATGATCTTGTGAGTCAAATTATTCCTCTTGTTTCTGAATCAGTTTATCCAAAAACGAGCACAAGATGAAATACAATAATTTTACTGTCATTAAATGTGGAAGAATTATACACTAGAGAAAACATTTTCTGCCAAATGGGTCACTGGAGTTTCATAGCTTCGCGCAATAATAATGATATGCCATCCAGGTAACAAAAAAAAGAGCGGAATATTCTGAAGTGTGTGGATGGGGTGGGGCAAATGTTATGAAGACGTCGATTACTGTTGCGTAAGATAGTATTTTCAAAGGTATCCAAAACATAAAAAAAATTCCACCATTCAAATATTACCCACCAAAAAAACGTATTTTACAAACTGAGCAGATGGAAAACAAAATTTTCAATTAATTTCAACAAAACTATATCATATGATCCCTCGTTGGAACGAGCTCGCCGAGCTCACTCCAATGACAGGTTCACACAATATGGTTTTGTTGAGATTTTTCAAGGGTTAAAAACCTTCGTACTCATTCCTCACACAGAGAACGATTTTCTACCACTTTACTTCAGGCACACACGCATCGACATGAAATATGAGCAGCGCCCAAGCCAATATCTTAATGACATACTAGTAATGCAATATCAACCCGCAGTATAAAACATTAATCTGTAGGATAATACTCCACCCATAATGTGATAAAAATTACATAGTAGTGTAGTAACGTCTCTGATCAGTAGTATTTTGAAACTATCCTTATGTATTAACTTCACTCACTTGTAGTATTATGAAATTAACCAGTAATGTAACGTAACTGACCAGTGGTATTATGATACTAGCCAGTTATGTGTAACTTTAATGAACAGTAGTATTAAAGTATTAGCCAGTAATGTAATAACTTAACTGACCAGCAGAATTGTAAAACTATCCAGTTATTTATTACAGTACAGTCGCCGTGGATTGGTCGTAATCCACACGTGGGCAGTTATGTCCACGCATCTGTTTACCAGGTAGTAAAAATCATCATTAGCAAAATTTAATTAATGAAGCACCGGGTTGTACCCGGTGCTTCATTAATTAAATTTTTGATGATTATTCCTGTAATTAGTGTTTGGAATCTAATATTATTGCGTCCGTGGAAATATTGCTCACGCGTGGAAAGTGACCAGTCCACAGCGACTGTACTTTACTGTAACTTTACTGACCAGTAGTTTTATGAAATTAACCAGTGATGCAGTAACTTCACTGACCAGTGGTATTACAAAATTAAAATTAACCAATAATGCAATAACTTCACTGACCGGTAGTATTACAAAACTATCTGGTTATGTATTCAATAACCCATAGTATTATAAATTAACCAGTAATGTAATAACTTAACTGACCAGTTCTATTATAAAATTAACCAATAATGTAATAACTATTTATTTATTTATTTATTTATTTATTTATTTATTTATTTATTTATTTATTTATTTATTTATTGGTGTTTAAGGTCACATATTTCTCCACAATGGCTAATCATGACCACGACAGTTTTACGGGTGGTGGAAGCCGGAGCATCTGGAGAGAACCACCGGACAACGGCCAGCAACTGTCAGCTCCCCAGCATACACACAAGCAGGGTTAGCATTGGTTGAAGATAAGTGCACAATCGACGTGCAGTACGCCTTAGTATACAACGCCACCGTGCCTCCACGTGGACAATAGGGGTGAAGTGTCTTGCCCAAGGACGCAACGCGGTTGTCGCAGGTGGAATTCGAACTGAGGATCTCTCGGCTTGCAGCCTTCACCTCTATCCACTGAGCCACCGCGCTAGAGTGTAATAACTTCACTGACCAGTAGTATTATACAATTACAATTAACCAATAATGTTATACTTTCACTGACCAGTGGTATTATAAAACTATCTGGTTATGTATTGACTTCAATGACCAGTAGTATTATAAAATTAACCAGTAATGCAATAACTTAACTGACCAGAAGTATTATAAAATCACCTTTAAAGAAATAACTTCACTTACCAGTTGCATTATAAAATTAACCAGTAATGCAATAACGTCACTGACCAGTAGTATTTTAAAACTATCTAGTTATGTATTAACTTCAATGACCAGTAGTATTATAAATCTAACCAGTAATATAACAACATAACTGGCCAGCAGTATTATAAAACAAGAGGTCCCCAAGGGACCTGAAGCGCTCAATTGACCTAAGTTGCTTAAAGAAGGATTCATTTACCATCTACGGCTAGTAAACACAAACAGAACAATGAAAGTTATTTAATTATTTATAACTCTGCTGTCCAGATGACTTTTTTCTAGTATTGGAGTGCTACCACAGACATGATGCCCAAATTTTCAGTAAAGGAAAACTAGGGAGTCCAAATATCAATCTAAGGACTTGGCTGAAACAAACATGCTATACACCAAATATCAAAAGATTTTAACTGGTGGATCTGAAGAACAGTTTTAAAGAGTATTCCTCATATTGCCTAAGTTAAAATTTGGGCTCCCTCAGATAGCCCAAATATTAACACAGCTACTCGATCTGAATTCCCAACCACCCCCCCCCCCCCCCCCCCGAGATATTGTATACCAAATATGAAAGCATCCTGGCTGGTGGATCTGAAGAGGATTTTTAAAGAAATTTCCTCATAAGTTAAAATTCAGGCTGCCATAGGGAGCCAAACTATTAACCCAGGGTCCAGATTGGAGCAAACTTGAATCTGACCTCCCCCCCCCCCACCCCCGAGAAGTTTTCACCAAATATCAAAAGATTTGAATACACCGTTCTCAAAATAAACCCACGGGGAGCCCAAATATCAACCCAGACAAATGTCAATCTCACCCAACCGAAGATGTTGTGTTCCAACTGAAAAGAATCGGACTGCTGGGTCTGAAGAAGAAGATTTTAAAGAAATTTCCTAAGTTAAAATCTGGGCTCCAACAGAGGGTCTAAATATTAACCCAGGGATCCGATTTGAATAATATTGAATCTGACCCCCTAGAGATGTTGTACACCAAATATGAAAGCATTCTGACAGGTGGATCTGAAGAAGAGTTTTAAATATTATCCCCCATATTGCACTAAGTTAAAATTTGGGCTTCAATAAGAAGCCCAAATATTAACCGAAGGACATGATGTGAACAATCTTGAATCTGACCATCATAATAATGATGAATACCAAACATTAAAAAATTTTGACAGGTGGTTCTGAAGAAGATATTTAAATATTATTCCCCATATTTCCCTAAGTTAAAAATGCGGGTTCTTGTACTGAGCCCAATTATGAACCAAGGGGTCTATTTTCCCAAACTTGTATCTGAGCCCCCCCCCCCCCCCCCCCTCCCCACCATATGGATGCTGTATACCAAATATCAGAAGATTCTGATCAGCGGCTCAAGAGATTTTTTTTTTATTTTGCAAATATGCTGACACAGCATTTTTTAGATGTCCCCTACAGAACAACCTGACAAAACCGATGGCAATTCGTTTTACCATTCAATGCGACTGGTCCTACGGATGCTTCATACCAAATAACAGTTCTCTGTCCTGTGTGGTTTGGGAAATATGGGCATTCCAAAATATTTATATTTTTAGCTCCTGTGGTACCGCGGGGCCACAGGAATTTTCTTTGCCTGGGTCAAGTACTTATGACCCATTAGAATCACCCACCAAATTTGGTTCCAATCGGACCATCGGTTTAGAAAATGGAAATTGGGAACGGGGCAAAAACTCCTGCCCCCACAAGGGCAAATATGAACAAACTTGATTCTACACCTCAAAGAAAGCTTCCTGCTAAATATCAAGTCAATGTACCCACTGGTTCATGAGAAGAAGATTTTTAAAGAATTTTCGAGCATTTTCTCCCACCCCTCCCCATGGGACCGGCATGTTAACTGCAATAAAAACAAAATTGGACGTCAGACCAAGCACTCACCCCAAATTTAAATAAAAGTGTTTATACTGGTTCAGCGGTTTAAGAGGGGCAGGTTCAAACACCATGTCCACAGACGACGGACGCCGGATGCCGGACGCCGGGCGACGGACAGTGAGTGATCATTATAGTTCATCCTTACTTTCAGTCAGGTCTGCTAATTAGCCAGTAATGTAATAACTTCACGGACCAGTAGTATTATAAATTAACCAGTAATGTAATACCTTCGATGATCAGTAGTATAATAAATCTACCCAGTGATGAAATAACGTCACTGCCCAGCAGTATTATAAAAACTACCTATTTATGTATTAACTTCAATAAACAGTACTATTATAAAATTAACCAGAAATGTAATAACTTCACTGCCAAGTACTATTATAAACTTAACCAGTAATGTGATATCTTCACTAACCAAAAGTATTATAAAACTGTCTAGTTATGTACTAAATTCATCGATCAGTAGTAAAATAAAACTATCTAGTTACATACTGCATTCACTCACCAATATCATTATAAAATTAACCAGCAATGTTATAACTTAACTAACCAGTTGTATTTTGAAATTAGCCAGTAATGTAATAACGACACGGATCAGTAGTATTTTAAAATTAACCAGAAATGTAATACCTGACTAGTAGTATTATAAAAATATCTAGTTATGTATTAACCGTACTGACCAGTAGTATTATAAAATTAACCAGTAATGTAATAACTACACTGGCCGGTAGCATTATAAAATTAACCAATAATGTAATAACTTCACTAACGAATAGTATTATAACACTATCTAGCTGTGTATTAACTTCATGGACCAGTAGAATTATTATGTATTAACCCTTTACCCAACGAATCGCCCGCATCCGCCCGCGTAAAATGCAAATTCAGCAGTTGAAAAAATATTATTTTTCGAACAATTTCAACAAAACCATATCATGTGACCCCTCTTTGGAACGAGCTCGTCGAGCTCGTTCCAAAGAGGGGGTCACATGATATGGTTTTGTCGAAATCTTTTGAAAAAATTTAAAAATCAATATTTAAAATAATAAATTTTGAAATCGTCTGCGTTGGGTAAAGGGTTAACTCCACTGACAAGATAATCAAAATCTAAAATAAAGAATAAAGATAATCAAAATACACTGAGGTGTATCCCCCCCCCCCCCCCCCCCCCCCCCCCCCCCCATTTTCAATATGCCATCACGATAGTCACAAATCAATTCGCAATCTCTTAACGATAAAAGTGGCACTACGGGCGCCACATTTTACCGAATCAAAAATCCAAAACCTGTATGCACATCTGAACACCCTACCGGAACATATGAACACACTTTCAACGTTTCGAATTAAAACCCACAGGAGCCTTTCGTCGGAAACCGATTCTCTAACGACTAAAGTGGCCCTGCGGCCGCCACATAAGGACGAATCAAAAATCCGAAACCTTTATGCACAACTAGAGACCCTACAGGAACATATGAACACATTTTCAGCGTTTCGAATTAAAACCTCTGGGAGCCTTTCTCCAGAAAACGATTCTCTAACGACAAAAGTGGCGCCACATGGGGCCGAAGCAAAAATCCGAAACCTTTATGCACATCTAGAGACTCTATCGGAACAAATGAACATACTTTCAGCGTTTTGAATTAAAATCCCAAGGAGCGTTTCGCCGGAAACCGATTCTCTAACGACATAAATTGGCGCTATGGGTGTCACATGGGGCTGAATTAAAAATCCGAAACCTTTATGCACATCTGGAGACTCTACTGGAACACATGAACACACTTTCAACGTTTCGAATAAAACCCCTTTGAACTTTTCGTCGGAAACCGATTCTCTAACCTCAAAAGTGGCGCCGCATAGGGCCGAAGCAAAACTCCGAAACCTTTATGCACATCTAGAGACCCTACCGGAACATATGGACACACTTTACACAATCAAAATTACATATCCTATGAGCCTTTTGTCGTAAATCAGTATTTTAGCTCAGTCTTTAAGTGGCGCCACTGGCACCACCCGTTGACAAAAATTTAAACTAAAGCTGTCATCTCTATACCATACTTAAGAAGTATGGTAAATTTCAAAATTATAGCTCAAAAAGGTACGTACTGACGTAGATCACCACTACATCCCCCGCATTTTTTAAAATTCGTGGATAATAACTCTTCGCCCTTCTTAAGTATTCTTGGGGACGGTATTGATAGGATTTAATTATATTTTTGACTGAAACGGATTTTTTAGAAATGGACCAATCATATTCTTTTATTCTAGTTCTTTCGTAATATAAGCTTACACTTCTCTTTCAAATTCTGTATCTCCTCTATGATTTTTAGTACAGCATTTGATGTGGTTACTATTCGAATATGACCAACAGGGAATCCAAATCTCATGGGATCACAAAGATAGAATTCTCAAATATCAATAAACTTTTCACGGAGAAAATAATATTGCTATTGGAATAAACAAGGATTTTTGTAATTCGAAAACGTTGGCTGTTCCTATTTACAAGTAACACTGCACCAAAGTAAAATAATGATCTTGAAGTGTGTTATTTAAAGAATTGTGTGCAAAGCGAAATGATGTTTGTGTATAGTTGTCAGATACATTATAAACAACAGATGAGTCAAACACCTCTCCTGAGAAGAGATTTCATCACTGTAAGGCAATCTTATTTTTGACAGTTATATCGCACATCGTCTCACCCGAGAACACTAGACCCAGGTATGTGGCGACAGGGGGGAGGTATCACAGCGAAATGAAGTTTGTGTATAGTTATCAGAAGCATTATAACAACAGATGAGTCAAACACCTCTCCTGAGAAGAGATTTCATCACTGTAAGGCAATCTTATTTTTGACAGTTATATCGCACATTGTCTCTCCCGAGAACACTAGACCCAGGGACGTGGCGACAGGGGGGGGGGGGGGGGGGGGGTCATCCACTCCCATCCCCAATCCTGGCCAAAATTTCATATAGTTAGAGATTTGGAAGGCAAGTCATGAGTAGTTGGAAATTCCATCTATCTGTATTTTTGAGCTTCTTTGGTGATGATGATGTGTCCTTCACTTCCCTAAATTCCAACTCGGCAAACATTCCAACTGTTACTATTTACAACTACAGTGTACGCAATATCGAGCTTCATAAATATGCATGATGTCAGTCGGTACGAGATTTCTATAGTACGGTTCTATCGTAATAAAAAAAAAATCCTCGAAATGCACTTCAAGAAAATCGCGTCACGTAAAATCGTTATCCTGTGTTAATTCCATCATTCACAGTTACAAAATGATGAAACATCGAAAATTGATCATTCCTGCATAAGATCTGATTTAATGTTAGGACAGTGTGAATTGCACAAAGTTCTCAGCTTGAGCATTTGTTTAGCACATATTCATCTCCCAAAATAATACCAAATAATAATAACTTGATAATTCTATCATACATGTGTTCGCATTATAGTTACTAGAATAAATTCTATGCCCCCTTTCAATAGAGAATCTCCAACTAGGGGGAGGGACCCGGGAGGGGGCTTCCCCCTCCCGATCCCTCCGTCTAGTTGGAAATTCACTACCCTACACGCCCCCCCCCCAATCGAGAACCTCTAGCCACATTCCTGACTAGACCCCATGAGGCGCGCTCCCATTAACTTAGATTCACCATTTAAAATTGCAGTATCGCCTGGTCAAACAAGAACTACATTCATAGACTTTGAATTTCGGCCGGTAAAATTATCAACACATGTGTCAAAACTCAACTTCACAGGAGATGCATTCAAATTAGAAGTTTCTGAACATACATCATGAGACGAAAATGCCATTGGAAGATTGGGTTCCAAAGCAGACTTAGACCACCGTTCAATAAATAAGACGGAATTAAAAACAGAAGCTGATGGATTCAAGTGAGACGTCTGTCTGAAATCTAGTCATTTTGTTAGATACAAGGGCAGGACATTCGGGGTGTCCGTATTTTTAAGTCAACAAGTTGCACAAATATGTTCGACCATTCTACTGAGTCCAGGGTTTATATTTTGCCAAGAATCCGACAATCGATTCACGCAAAGATTCGTACTACAAAACGAGCGACACTCCATGTAGACAGGTAAAAGTGTTGGAGTAAGACATTTTCGACATTTAGTCCGCCTACTCCTTCCGATTCTGAAATTGATTGTTTCCAATTCACCGGCCATGAAGTGCTAAAATGTTATTTTTTTAAAACGCATGGTAGACTTGATATATTCAAATTATATTGAGGAAATATTTGGGGAGAAACTACCCTCTCGGTAGAATCTCTTTTTGAACAAGATAGATCTCAGTTTACATCAAACATCTATTCGACGACTCTCAGTAGGATAAAATGAATCCCTTTCAGAACAATGTTCCGAAGAAGAAAAGAAATCCAAAAGTGTGTATAGATTTCCGTCTTCTTCGAATATCGCCTCGAAGTTTTGAATTTAAAGATTCGTTGGAAGACTTATTGTTGATTAAACCTAATTTCTTTATTTTTGTTTTTGGTAAAACGTGTGTTATATGATTCCAACTGTCTCAGGTTGTCCGTATTTAGGCATTTAGAGTCATTTTCATTTATCAGAAAAGTCTTTTCTGTCTCACCAATGATTTTTTGTCCTTTTTATTTTTATTGGAAGCCGAAGTACCTTTAATTCCGTGCAGTTCATTCTTGGTTTTCTCAATTTCACGCTTAAGTCTCTGTTTTTCTGGGGTATCTTTTCTCTTCGAAAGCCTTTTGTTGACTCAAGTTTGACAGTTCGTCTTTCAGAGCGTCAATTTCTTCACCAGAAGTGTCACTGTCAGAAGAATCCAGACCGGGCTTGGTAACAATGATTTGAATGCTAGGCAACTGAAACTCATCGTTTTTCATCTCAGATTTACATTCTGGTCACGTAGAAAATTCTGTTTCGCCACATTAGATGTCTTCCTGACGTAAATGTTTACAATTCACTCTAGCGTCATAATTCCGGCTGACCTGAACTTGAAGTTACGGCAACCCAAGTAAACAACGAGACTTCTCAAGTCAATACAGGTACTTTGAAATCAACACTGAATAACTCTAGTTCAGCATAAAATAAATGTACGAATATTCAACTATGATCGGACAAGAAAACAAGAGGGGGCCTGAGGGCGCTCACCTAACATGGTAGCCTAAATATCAACCCAGGGAATTGATTTCAACAAGTTGCATCTGCCCCTCCCAAGAAAAGCTTATACCAAATATCCAAAGATTCTGACCAGTGGATCTAAAAAAAAAAGATTTTTAAAGAATATTCCTCATATTGAACTAAGTAATAATTCGGGCTCCCACAGGGAGTCCAAAGATGAAACCATGGACTTGGCTTGAACAAACTTGAACCTCACCTCCAGTGGGATGCTGTATACCAAATATCAAACGATTCTGACTGGTGGATGTGAAGAAGAAGATTTTTGAAGAAAATTCCTCATTTTGAACTAAGTTATAATTCGGGCTCCCACAGTGAGCGCAAATATGAACCCAGGGACTTGGCTTAAACAAACTTGAATCTCCCCCCCCCCCCCCAACCCAAGCATGCTGAATACCAAATATCAAAAGATTCTGATTGGTAGATATGAAGAAGATTTTTAAAGAATATTCCTCATACTGCACTAATTTAAAATGTTGGGCTCCCATAGAAGCCCAAATATAGACCCAGGGATTTGATTTCAATAAACATGTGAAACAATCTTCCAAAGAAGTTATATGTGAAATTTGAAAGCTTTTGGAGCAGTGGTTGAGGATAAAAGTAGTCTTAAATGTTTTTCCCCATTACCCACAGTGTTAAAAATGCTGACTCAGCACTTTTTCCCAAAAAGTACCCATGATAAAACCGATAGCAATTTCTTTTGACCATTCCATTCTGTTGGTCCTAAGGAAGCTTCACACCAAATAAGAATTTTCAGTGCCGCGTAGTTTTGGAGATATGGGCGTTTTAATTTTTTCTATGTTTAGCTCCTGTGGTTCCCATGGGACAACAGGAAACATTTTTGGGCATAAATTAAGTAATTACGACCAAATAAGCCCTCATATCAAATTTGGTTCAAATCTGCCTCTCGGTTTGGAAAATAGAAATTTTGGGCGGGGCGAATAAATTCTTGCCCCTCCCATAACGAAGGCAAATACAGCTTCTCGAACTTCTCTTGAACAAATCTGAGTCTACACCTCAAAAGGATCCTGCACATCAAATATCAAGTCTCTGCTACAGCTAGTTCATGAGAAGAAGATTTTTTAACATTTAAACACACTTTTTGAGGGACAAGGCAACTTGATTTGAACAAAATCAAAATGCGATGTCATAAACTATTATCTCAAATATCAATTAAATTGTTTCAGCGGTTTGGGAGGAGAAGACGCAAACACCATGTTCACGGACGGCGGACGACGGACGGTGAGTGATCACTTTTGCTCCCCTGACTGAAAGTCAGGCAGCTAAAAATCATCAAAAAAGAGTGTTCAACGTTAAACGTCAAAGGGCTCAAGTAAGCAAAACATTTTTCAATGTCCGACCTGTACACATCTGAAAAATTGACACGTAAAACTGACACGTAATTTGAAATTCGCTCCAAATCAGTGAAGAATGAATTATTCCCCCCCCCCCCCCTTAAAAGAAATTACTCCACCAGGGGATGATTCGTGAATAGAACTGAAGGAAAATACCTGCGAAATCAACTAGAGGACTTGATCCAGCGTTGCCTGATCTGCAAGTATTACATTTGATGTTAAACAGCATTTACTTGTCTATCACAAATCAGGAAGTCCACAACCACCTTGGGTTAACTCTTAACTCGCTGAGAGTATTTTCAAGATATTTTTTCATCAAATCTAGTCATGGCTGTTGTACAACAGCCTTGACTAGTGTTGATGAAACATTAATCTGAATATAACAAGAAATCATTGGTGAAAAAAATCCATTCAATTTAGACGGGACAATATGTTTAAATATGCCCAAATTATACGAAAATCAGTGACAAAAGAAACCCTGTGTTGGGCAAGAATATCAGCCAGCAGCATGCAAAGATTTAAACTAGTAAGAATTCCATTATCTAATATTCATTATCATGGGTCCAGTATATGGGAGAATTCAATGAGATGTATTTTCCATCCCTGACTTATCTCGCCATAAAATCGACTTTAGTTAAATTATCTCCCTTGAACTTATTAGAAGAGCGAGGAAGGTCCCATTAAGAAGCAAGTAAAAGCAACTGAGAAAACACCTAGGACATCAGTTGAAAATAAAGCCAGGTTTCCATTTGTAACTTTAATATACGAAAACAACAGGCAGCTCGGAGAGCTGCCTGTTGTTTTCGTTTATTAACAGTAACAAAAGGGGACTGGGCTCTCTATAGCAAGGTAACTAGAACCAACTTGCTCAAAGATAATCCGTCATTAAGAATATCTATGAGTACCAACCTATGAATATCAAACCTACCAAGTAAGATTCCACTTTTGCCCTGTTTAGCGTGTGCGTTTTTACGGTAACTTGGAAGTTTCATTCTTCCCAGGAAAACTATTAGCAAATCCCACCCCTAGACTTTTACATTAATGGAAGGGACAGTGTCTATATTATATGTCATTGTGGACAAAATTGTAAAAAGCCAGCTTCTGTATTCTTATACTGCTCTACATAAAACATCCGGACGTTTGTGAAATGATGCGCACATTGATGATACAAGGTCGCTAAAATTTCTAAATTTCAATTTATATATGAAATTTCCATACCATAGTGTTAAATTTACTGACAGCTTTAGGAAATTAAGGGGAGCTAACTGTAATGTAAATCTTCTCCAAAGACGAAAATTTTCAGCCACGTACATTCTCTCGCCAGATATGGAATTAAGGACACCTTCAACATGACTTTGGTCAAATTTCAGGTAATTTTCTCTAATGTCCAGAGAAGGTCGGAAAGAAATGACCCCAATAAATTATATATCAATGTTTTTGAATAGAACATAGATTTTGTGGAAACTAATATTTATCATAGAATAGTTACCATGTGGCAGAATGCACTGCCTGAAAGTCTGCTATGGCATAAGTAAGAGACCAGATTTTATACAATAAAATAGCTTACATTTACTGAATGGTTAAATTCTGCAATCCTTCCAGTACAGACCGGCGCAATCTTTTTTTCATTCAGCAAGACTAACTGTAATTACGGATGTCTAAGCTTCACAAGGGCTGCCATTCTTCTTGTTTGTTTACCTTTTCTGTCGTTCACCAACGGTCAAATCCGCACCGTTCACAAGAATAAGTATGGAGTGATGAGAGAGTGCATCAATGTGAAATAAAGTATCCTAATGTGCCTTTTGTCGGTCTAATGTGACCATACCCCCACCCCCCCCCCCCTCCCATCCACCCCCACAATTCTGTTTCATTTTGCATGAGGTATGTGTCAATCTGGTAAAAAAGATGCGACTGATACAACAAAAAAGGGAAAGCTGTCAAATTTCCTCATTTGGTAATATATTTGTCCATTTCTGGGGTTGCATGAGCAATGACTGCTGCCAAGAGTGCTATTTGAATGCTCGAGTATGGCCAAAACAACAAAACAATGACCTGCACTGCATGCAGAATACTTACATCAATCGGCTTCGTGACGTTAGAAAACGTGACTTCAATTTATTTGTGTACATGGTTTGGTAAGCTGCATTTCTTTTGAAATAATCGCCCTTTTGTAGTCGCAGTTTGGGGAGACTTGACTGTTACTTACTCGTCAGATTTTAAAACATTAACCCTTTTCCTAACCTGAAAAGCAGACGACACTTGCAAAAATAATTCTTGAATAACTAATTTTTTTCACTTTTTGTCTCAGAAACATAAGTTATGACCCCTCGTTGGAACTAGCTCGACGAGCTCGTTCCAACGAGGGGTCATAACCTGTGTTTTTGAGACAAAAAATGAAAAATATAATGAAAATTAATTGGCGATTTTTGAGAATAGCACTGACCGGATTTGGCGTTACGTTAGGTAAAGGGTTAACTGATCTGCTTACCAATACTAATACTAATTTTATAGGAAGTGAGTTACCGGCCTGAACAGTATCGGAATTATGTTGGTTATTAAATTCATTCATCTAACAACTTATGGACGTTGTGGTCTCATTTCGGTAATTCGTCTGATTTTTGCCCACCAGGCGGCGTCGTGGCTATTTGTGTCAAGGAATTCTCAATACACATATATTTTTGCAACCGTTTGGTTCAAATGGCGACCGAAATCGTCGTTGATCCATCTTACACACAATACGGGTTTGCCAGGGGAACATTTAAATTTACGATGGTACTAAATTTCGCTATATTTGGCGAACAGGAAAAAACCTTTCTGAAAATTCTTGACATTGCTCTTCTTTTTCGATAGCAGACTTCGTCGAGCCTTCTTTTCGTCAGTAAAATTATTTTTTCGTAAATATACAATTGTGAGGACTTCAATGTATTTTGATTTCACTGTATTTTTGGTTTCAAATATAATTTTCCACTTTTAGGTTCTGATCATCAACATCAACCAAATAATAGGAGTTCGAATCGGTGGCGTATTAATGCCTTGCTGACACATGCGTCATATATATTCTACAGTTTCCAAAATCAAAATTGCTACTACGGAGTGTATCTCGCAATTGTCACATTGTCTGTTGAATATTTTCCTATGAACGTATCGTGTGTTATACATTACATCGCCTCTCAGATTCGAAAACAGCGGTGAAATGTTTGAAGATTTCAGATCCTAGGAAATTAACTGTCTCCCAACTTGGCCAGGAACCCGGTGATCATAACAACGAGCTTGTCGTTTGAACACAATCGATAGTTTGTGGTCATCCATTTTTCTCTGAGCGTTCTCGCCACGTTGGCAATGAAATGCTAAATATGCTTCCTCCGAGTATGGAGTGTGGAGTCTTTTATTTACAACTCAGATATTCGAATTACCGATCTATTCCTTGTTATCTCTTTCGGTTACTTATGTGGGTGGCAATTTCTTTGTTATCAAAACAAACATAAATTTTGAAAACATGGATACATTCGTGTTATGTGTAATTTTGTCATTATTCTGGTATATAATATGTTGTTGTTCACTGCTTTAATTCGTATTTAGGGCTTTATTAGAATTTTCAAAAAATTGTCAAAAGTTATGTTGGACGACCCCTTTACTGAAACGGTATATACCATAATTATTAAACCACCTAACAAACAGTGCAACTAACAATATACCCACGCGCAAACAAGCTCCCAGTGAAAGGAAGTAACAGAAATAAATTCTGTATGCGATAAAAATAGGGTTTATGCCAGCATTCAGTTAAATTCATAAAAGAGGTGACTCGCTCTGAAAGTTTTTGACTTTCTTCCTGACTTTTTAATCATTTGTTAGGGAATGATTTTTTAGACTTTCGCTCAAATTCTGATTTTGACGGGGGATATATTTCACTCCTACCCCAGACTCTACAACCACGAATTCGTCGAAGTGATGGTACATGATATTACTTGAACAAAAATATAGGACACTCCAAAAGCCAACCGCCTGGTTGAACTAATTCACTGAAACTTTGCTCATGAGCGTATGCGTTTTTCAGGATATTTGTAAATCATATCTCGAACAGAAACTCTCCTCCCTGTGGATCCCAGTGGTGATCCCGTCTCTACGAGTACTGTAAAGCTGCATGAGGTAACGTGTTAAAGTTTGTGGATCTAATATTGCGGATTGTGTGGGATTTCAGGTGTTTCTATATTTTATGCATATTTATTTATGGTGCAGTAACTATAATTGGAAAGCAGCGTTATATCGGCTAATTATCTAACAAGGGGTGTGTAAACAATGAAAGCGTAGCTTAATGATTCTAGTGAGTTGATTAGGCTAAATTGTACATTGACAAAGTTAGTGTTTGCATACCCAACAATTATTGTGCTTGGGGCAAACACGTTTGAGTAAACAACCATTATTGCGTGCAAACATTACTAACTCGACCCAAAGGAAGGTACATGGATCATATCTTAGAGCAGTTCTCTACTTTAAATCAAGTTGCAATTCAGACATTTGGCGTGCTTTCGTGCTCTCTTTGTTTCACATGATTCATAGGACGTAGTTCCCTAAGAAAGATACTACTATTTTAAATGTTTCTACTCCATATTCAAAGGTGGATTTTCTATCCGGTAAACGTTTCTTGTCCTTAAGATAAATGTAAAAGGTATAAGCAATTACTTTAGCTCATGGACAACAAGACTGTGCACGTGAGAGGAGTACACAACTGAAAAATCCCCTGTATAAAATGTAATGGTATCAGTTGGAGTTATTGTGCTTTGGGTTCAAGAACGCAAATATAAAGCTAAATTGCAGAAGCCATCACACGAAGCACGGCCTAATGATTCCGTTCATGAGGACCTACGATTAAAAACTAGGCACCCCACTTTGGAGCCTAGCGACCGTTTTTTCCGGTCAGCAATATGATAGCCATAACGTCATTAAATAGTATGCCTGTTCAATAAATGTGTGGGGGAGACCTATCAATATTTTCGACGTGCAGCCCCGCGGCTGCACGTTGAAAATATTGATTGGTCTACCCCAAATAATGAATATGAACTCTTCTAATTGCTGTCATTGAACTGGCATGGAAGATACCACTAGAGTTCAAAGGGTTAATAACAAAATCCTGGGGCCACCTCTGAAAGATGTTAGTCTTTCGACAAACTCTCTCCTCTCTAAAAGTCAGTCGCCAAACTGACTGGTATATATAAGCTCTGTAAGGTGGGATATAATGGGTTACATCACCGATTTTGTGTAAGCTGGAAAGTATTACAGTGAAAGCAAAGGTTCGACATCAGAAGATTTGGAGTTAACGAGAAGAGTCGAATTCCAATTTGTTCATGTTGATACTTCACAATAGCATTGCTGGAAATAGTGAACTAAAGCTAAACCGATCACTTTGTGATGTAGGGCGTTTCTTTCGAATAGAGTAATAACATGTGACATGTTCGATTTCTCTTTCTGGATTTCTCACTCTTTCAACAGCATCATTTTGGAGAATAGTCTATATACCCTCCATTCTCCCCTCTTACCGCCCCAAAATAAAAATTGTGTTTTCCAGCACTAGAAAAATATAAAAACTTTCATAGCGAGGCTCTATTTTATTGCATTCTGATCTTAATCTTATTGTATAATATACTAGCGGGTGATACCCGGCGTTGCACGGGAGGTGGTTTTATCAGCCGTTTTCGAAATAGGTCAAGGTCACCAATTTCAAAGTCAAGGTCACCCCGCACGGGCACTCCGATAAAGTCAAAATGATCGATGGGTCAATATACCCGCACATATGAAATTTTAGCCCGATCGGCCCAGCCGCTTTCGAAATAAAAGGTCAAGGTCATCAATTTCAAGGTCAAGGTCACCCCGCACGGGCACGGCACCCATCCCATGTCACTCACAGGGTGAGATCGATCGGTCGAGAAACGGAGGAGTTCACCCGGAACAAAGATAGATAGAGAGGTAGAGAGACAGAGAGAGAGAGATAGAGATATAGATACAGACATTCGCATTTATATATTAGATTAAGTGTTAGTCTGGTGTTCTTTGCGGTATTTCCTTTGTAGGCAGTTCGTATATCGTGGGTAGGGGATATATTGTTTCGTTCACAATACACAACGGGTGATTGTGCACGCGGTCCCCTTCACCTGCTAGTCCAAAAGACCCAACAAACGACACTGTAGTTTATGTGCCACTGGATATGACTAACCCCCCCCCACCCCCCCCCCCCCCCGCGCACCACTATTTAAGAAACTATAGTACTCCGTGCTATCCATTCCAATCAAATAACACCCGACATGGCAGGTTCTTAGGGAGGTTGTATGGTCCATTTTGGATAATTTAGTCATTTTAGTCATTGTCGGGTCGACATATTTCCATATGATCGAACATACCCTCAGAACACACCCCCTGACCCACTATATCAGTTCTCACTCGGTCTTTTGTAACCACCTGTCACCATAAAAATCAAGATGGCAGTCTCCAGTAAACAAAATGGACAACAGGAACATGTGTAATCCGCAAAACACGCACTACGAATGCGCTCTAACACCATGTATCACAACATGTTACCATAACAATGACGTCAAAACATGGCCGCTCACGCCCACAGCCCATAATGGCACTACTGGTATTGTGACTGGTGATGTTTGAAGTAATTTGTGTGTAATGAAACCTATACTGCACATCAAACGTTCAAATATTTTAACAAAAGCAGTTGTCAAGTGGCCAAGCGTCATAGAAAGAGATTAAGTATCAAATTGAGACAAAATTTTGTTTTGGTTCAACCCAGTTGAAAACGTCACCGAATGCGGAAGCTCAATAAAAGTGGGTGCGTCGTGGTGAGGGCACAAACAACGAAGACACATCGGGTGTACCATGGTTCATGACGGTGAAAGAAGCATTGCAGAGTGCAATAAAATGTGTAACCCGCTGAGTATTTTCAAAATATTTTTCATGAAATCTAGTCATGGCTGCTAGGCAAATTCATTTAAATTTAACTAAAGAAATCATTGGTCAATAAGTCCATCAAATGTACAGAAGAGAAAATTAGTTAAATATGCCCAACAATACATATTTCAATGGAAAGATATTTTGTGCCCTGGGCAGGAATATCCGCCAGCAGCATTCGAGGAGTTTAAACGTGTGTTTGTACAGATAAACTATACCATCGAAACATGTGGTGCTATCCATTCATGCCATATCGCGTACCATACTCCAATGTCTACACTTTGGGTTCACATTCACTCAACCTGGTTGGTATGGGTTAATCTTTACCCAACTGAGTTGGAGTGCATAAATGTAGAAACACCTGGTTCTCACCCTTTTTGTTTTGCATGCACACTGGTCTCTTTGTTCATCTGGATTGCTCATTGGTCGTAGAAATATAGGTGTCTCACCGGCCGCTATCGTGTGATGGGGAGACAATTGTGGCTATAATTTCCGTTCACGTTTTAAAGAATGTACTTTGGCGCCCTCGCACAATGAATAAGTTGATGATGTGCACATTTTTAGTATGTTTTAGTTATTTTTGACACGTGCCGAGATTGGAATGTTGATACCGTTTTCATGTCATCACACCTCCATGATGGGAGGAGTTAACGCATTAATTGACTTAACGCCATTTTGGACGAGGGCAGATTCAGTTACGACGTTTTTCACTGACGTTCCAAAATAAGTTAACCCATTACCCAACGTAACAGCAAAAACCGGCCAGCGCTATTCTTAAAAATCGTCAATTAATTTTCATTATTTTTTTCATTTTTTGTCTCAAAAACATAGGTTATGACCCCTCATTGGAACGAGCTCATCGAGCTCGTTCCAATGAGGGGTCATAATCTATGTTTTTGAGACAAAAAATGAAAAAAAGTTGTTATTCAAGAATTTTATTTGCAAGTGTCGTCTGCTTTTCATGTTAGGTAAATAGTTAAGTAGAGATCAGTGGTTGCCATACATCTACAGTACAATCGCCGTGGACTGGTCGTAATTCACGCGAGGGCAGTGCTGTTCACGCATGCGTTTACCAGGTAACAAAAATCATCAGCAGAAAAATTTTAATAAATGAATCACCGGGCTGTACCCGATGCTTCATTAATTAACTTTTTGATGATTTCATATATAATTCGTGTTCGAAGTCAAACATTATTGCGTCGGTGGAAATATTTCCTACCCGTGGAAAGTGACCAGTCGACGGCGGTCACACTGCACGTTACTGGTAAAGCTTCAAACAAGTAGTATATCATGTTATAAACTGAAAGTTTCGTTTTAGAAGATGGCTCGAGTAAACGCTGTGGACCGAACCGTCTAAAGATACGGAACCCCGATCGCAAAAAGCGTCCTCTTTCTCGATCAGACCGTTGTTTGTTCGAGATTTCATTCGTAATAAACTATTGCGAGATCGATCTCGAATCAAGAAATACAAAGGAAAACAGCACCCAAGATTCACTTTACCTACATTTTTGTAAAAGGTGAAATTTTAGTGTTGTTGTGCGATAAGTAATAGATAATGTCGACTGAATCGTCACTCAGTCGCAATCCAGTCGATATTCCCTTCTGTTTTTGTTGACAAACAATATTGTAGAATTCCTTGACCAAATGCAACTGATTGTTTAACCCTTTGAGCCCGAAAGACCCTTTTCGGTCCAGGGTCGTGATTGTCAAGGTGATAGTTTGAATTTTCGATTTTGTTGTTTAAAAGTGTATATATTTTTGATAAATTTTCTCGTTCGGGACAAAGGTATAAGAATGTGCTTTTGTTTGATGAACCCCGAAAACCGAGTCGTCGCTTAAACAGACCAGCAGTAATTCACGCGCTGCTAATTAAGCATGAAATTTAATGTCAATTATCGTTGAACATCACATGGGCTGTCTGATAAAACATTAAAGGTAGGAAAAGCCAGTTTTCTCCAGCTGTCATTATCTAGGTAATTATTTCCAGTTAATAGGTGATTGTTCTAAAAACAGTACATCCCACATATTCTGAACACACACCCATATTACATATCTAGTCTGTCGCCGAATGTTAGGATATACCGGAATTGTGAGATTTTCAAAGGAAGTTAAAATCGAATATTAAATTAAGATAGATCTATGCGGCCAATTTCAAGAGAAGCAATTAAGATGAGAATTAATGTTCTGTCGATCTAAATAAAAGTCGGGGGGGGGGGTTCTAGAAAAAAAAAATAATTTCAGTCTGAAGGCGTGTAAGACTGTGGGTCGTAGGAGCTGGGAATGTCCCATGTTATATGTTAGAGGAGGTGCCGTATCGGGGCAAAAGTAAAGGCACGCTGTGATGTCGCAGGCCAAGTCGGTGGCCATATATGAGAATAGGATCCGAAACGCGAAGTATGAGCTCAGGGAGCTATTTGCATTTAGGTAAACGGCATTACCTGTTGTAAAAGGCTTTATTACACACCCGTGGCTGTATTTGTCACGATCACATGGATTTTAGGGGCATGCGGTAATTTTAACCAGAAAGCTCTAGTGCGATCCGATAAAAAGTACCCTTCGCGTGCACAAGTTCTCTCATTAGACTGGTTCTTATAGTTTGCAGCGTTCAGTGGAATATAACCAATGAGAACCATCGGCTAAATTTATCTGTCGGAATTACCGATTCTCATTACAAAATGATTGATGCACAACTATGCTGAAAACTGTTGAAAGTCATGAAAGACACATGATCTCTGCCAAGAAATTGAACAGTGAAACTCAGCCTTTGCTTTCGTTATTGAAAATCGAGGAAAACTTAATTATTTTTAGGCAAAAAGTCCAGTTGGGTTCGATATTGCAACCAACCTCTAGTACAGTTCAACTTTGTTACAATGTTTCCCTCACCGCTGCGTGCTGCCGACGAGTCTACACGAGGCCTACTGTGTAACTGTAATCCTATTCGATTCACACTTCGGCAATGAAGCAGCACGTTTGCCGGTGCAAACATACTTTGAAGAGCATGTTATCAGGAAGCAAGACTAAATCAATCTTGAAAACTGGTTACCATGGCATCAAGCGGAAAAAAGACGGCGACACGCCGACAGCGTCTGGAGATGTTTGACTGCTGGTACATGCAGTTACTAATTGACTATCACCAATTCCACCCATACTAGATGACCAGTCCCTCCATACCCCCCCCCACCCCCCCCCCCCTACACACACACACACTAGCTGAATAAAGAAAATAAATTCGGAAGAAGTTTTATACAAAAAACTCGGTAGTTTACATTTGTGGAACCCATGTTTTTTTACGTGCTAGTGGGTGTTGGGGCAACAGGTTTATTATATTTTTTTTTGTGGGGGCAGGGGGGAAGGGCTTTTTTAGGGGGATATAGTATTGCTAAAATATGACTTTCTGGAGTTTGTACTAAGGAAATTAAAAAATGTTATCAGCTACCCACTATTGAAATTCTGAAAAGTCTTGAGTAGGGTGGGAATGAGACCACGAAGAGGCGAGGGGTGGTAAATACATGTGTCCTGATGTATGCAATATAGGCCTAATGTCAATTTTATGAGATGACTTCCATGAAATTCAAAAATAATTATTAGAATATTTAAAACATAGACAATATGACAATATTTTCCACACACAGATTGATGTGTATTTTTAAATGACTAATTTAGGATTTTTGCTAGTATTTCTGTTTTATACAAGGATATTATTTTGTTTTAACAAAAGTTAAATCGAATGTCACCTATGTGACTTAGCTACATGGGTGTATGAGATGGGGAGGGGGTTGTAGCATTCTCACCCCCTTCACCAATAAGCAGCTAATTTTGCAGTTTTCATTGAAAGGGACTGGTATTTTCAGAACAGATTGTTCAGAGGGAGGGGGTATTTTTTATAATTTTGGCAAATAGCAGGGCAGTGGGCAGAGCATTTTCATAGGCAAATTCGAGGCAAGGCCCTGCATTTTGATTTTGAAACAAAAGTTCAGGGCAGTTTGATTGGTCAGCCCCCATCCCCAAGAAAATGTTCTCCAAAAGCCAATCATTTTACTTTGCCACATTCTATCAATCCTCTTTAAAACTACTTACTGAATCAGAATGCAAATTCAGAACACCAAATTCCAAATTTAAGACTAATAAGATATTGGAGCAGACACATAAAAAAAAAAAATTAACCAGATACCCTGAGATACCAAGAAAAAATATTGACAGAACCGTTCAGATAACAAACTGGTGAAGTATAGTACTAGTGCAAAATACTACAAAATAATGTAAACGTTAATCAATCTTTGAAAATATTATCAACCAAAATAAGTTGGAGCTTACTGGTGAGAACCCCCACCCCCCCACCCCGCCCCCACCTTTCAGCCTCAGACTAAGACTGTTGGATACAGATTTCGTGAGCTTTCGAGAGTTTCAGAAAATGCTGTCAGGTTATAGATGGGTTGGGGGGGGGTGTAAAAAAGGTGTACGTAGAGACAAGACATGACATTTTCTTGCAGTTATCATGCAATATATTTCTCCTTTTGTATATCTGGAGTAAATGTGGACAACCTAAAGCTTTTATTTGTAAGTGCAGCCCATTTCAAACAAAGGTTATCAAGACTTGAGGTAAAATAAAAAGAAGGCTAAATTTCAAGTCAGAAACTTTATAATGTTGAAAAATAAAGTTCTAACTTACCAAGACTGCGGAGTTCACTCAGTCAGAATGGAATCTCAAACTGCCTCAGGTTCAGTTACTCTAAACGATCGAATGAATCCCCCGGAAGGTTAATTATTGCGGCAAAATGTTTTTTTCTCGTCCACTGTGTACTTTGTTGCAGTGCAGAACAGAAATGACCGATGTCCAGATGTGATAGCCTTGTGGCAGTAGTGCATGTATTGTCAAGCCGAGTTCAAACTTCTGTTTTAGTTTCAGTTTAAAAAGCACGAAATTTAAACAGAGCAGCCAGTTCGCATCGTATTCAAATTAAAATCCTTGTACATTTTCCATCCTCCAGATATAATGATGCCTGCACACACACTTTTGAAAACACATTTCAGACCTCCAAATTTGTGACGTCTGATATGCTGAACGCAATCTTTTGAGTTTTGAGTGTTCGGATCGACATTTTTTGCGAATAAAATGAATCAACATCGATTTTACAGGTGGCAAGGTGAAAGACTTAAGACTGGTTCTCTAACAAAATTGCCCGTTTCTCTCTAAAATTCTTTCAACCGTTCAAATTGTCGACTATATAATTAAATTAGCGATTAATTACAGTGAATTCTTTTTCATGGATGGGTGTGTAATAAATACAGAACCACACTTATGTTTGAATGGGTAAACGATTACTGGACTCGAGCGTGTGGCGCTGGGATAACCACTCGAGCCTACCGGCTCTCGTGGTATCCCTGTGCCACACGCTCTCATCCAGTAATCGTTAACCCATTCAAACATAAGTGTGGTTCTGTATATATCCACACGTAGGCGGAGTACGCTTTGCCTGTATAAACATTATTATGAGATAAATGGAGGGGATCGGTTAACCCCATTGATGGAGACTGCCTTAGTGAAAAGCGTCCAGTAAAATGACAATAAACTAGTGGCCGTGCGACGGCAATGGTAGCGTGACATTCCGTCACTTGTTAGAGGGAAGGTGATATAGTAAAGAGACAATACGTCAGTAGCCGTGCGACTGTACTGGTGGAGTGACATTCCGTCACATGTTAGATCAAAGGCGTCCAGTAAAGTGACAATACGTTAGTGGCCATGCGATGGCAGTGAAAGCATGAAGTGAAAGGGCGACCAAATGTCCAAACAGGGGCGACAAGGAAGGGAAACCAGCGACAACAGAGAATGGGGGCCCGCAAGTGACTCAAAAACTGTGTGGGTGGGGTGTGATTGACATTCTGTTTTTCCTATTCATTTGAATTTCATAAAAGTAACAAATTACCATATTTATGTTTAGATTTTTGTATTAAAATAGTTGTTTCCAGTGAACCCCTGTTGATTTATGCTTTTCGAGGAAAAGTCATTGAACCACCCCAACAAAAACGAAAAGGGCGGGTTGTTCACGGTGAGACATACGTTCTCGCACGGATTCAGGCGACACTCCTTCAGTTTGGGCTGAATACGCGGCGTGAATCCATTTCCCCCAGCAACGACAAAGCTCGGTTTCCGACAGTGATATGACCTGGATTCAAAAAGTAGATAGCTGTGAAAGTGTGGAGTAGACTAATCAGTATTTTCAACGTGCAGCCTTAGGTTGATCTACCCCAAATAATGAATATGGACGCTTCCAATTGCAGCCTTTCAAACGATATGGAAGATACCACCCGGGTTCAAAGAGTTAATTCGCAGATGATATATTACATGTATCCTGACACTTTTGTATACTCTCAAAATCTAACATTCAGTATGTGATTTTCAGGCATATTTGTTTAAAAAGGTACGTGTGTGTGATGTGGCGGGGGTGGCACGGTTCTGTTAAAAGTTACAAGATAATTACATGGAACGATTGTGGCTTTTCTCTACTGATCGTGGTAGATTCTGATTTGATTTACTGCACGCCATCTAAGAGAAAGCCCAAGAACAAGGGATAAGATGGTATTATTTATTTACCTTACAATAAGTAGGTATTAACTCTGTTGTTACCCAAAGTTTGCTTGCATACAGAACCTGTATCTTGCGGCAAACAAGCGGGTGCTAAGTTACAATTTGCTAACGTTACTATTTCTAAAACATTATACCTTTTCCAAAAGCGTTTGAGAGAGACCGTGCCCGCTTCTAAAGTACAGTTGCCGTGGATTGGTCGTAACCCACACCTGGGCATCGATATCCACGCATGTGTTTACCACGTAATAAAAATCATCATCAGCAAAAACTTAATTAATGAAGCACCGGGTTTCACCCGGTGCTTCATTAATTAAATTTTTGATTTGATGATTATTCCTACAGTTAGTGTCTGCAGTATAATATTATTACGGCCGTGGAAATATTTCCCGCCGGTGGGAAAGTGATCAGTCTATGGCGGCTGTACTGTATATATGAAAAGGGAGGGGTGGGGGGGGGAACACTTCTCAAAAGTATCATTATTGAATTATTAAACCACATTATTTTTCTGGTTCTATTTCTAAATCATTGGAACATTCAAGTTGAAACAGCGCACCGCCAACAGTGCGTAGTATGTTTGGAATGCCGAACAAGAGCACTTATGAATTTCATTCGGAGATCGGGAAAGTTCAAAGAAGCCGTTTACAGTTTCCAGCGTAACAACCCGTTTGTTTTATGAGAGTGAAAATGGCTATTGAATAACGTTACTGGAACTACAGTTGAGAATTGTAAGATAATATTTCATCACCATTATGTTTTGTACAAAATGTTGTATCATGTTCGCTCTTGTTTCTTAGTCAACATCTTCACGCGCACGTAAACATTGTAAGTTATTGAATTGACGGCAACATGGTCTGAGGTTTGCGGCTCGGAGCTCGACGCGTCGCGGTTGAACATACGCGCCGAGCCGCAAACTTCAGACCATGTTACCGTCAGTTCATTACCATAACGTATATTTTCCAATAATACCCCACCCATAGCCCAAAATCCATGTCGTTAAATAAACAAGGAACTTGGATGAACAAGGCAACTTTAAGGATCACAAATTTAGTAAATAAACCTTTCGTGTACCCCACGACGTCACCGGACAACAAAACAATCAATAACTCAGATAAAGGTCGAGGTTACTCCATCTCAGTTCAAATCATGAACAAGTTCATGATTTGAACTGAGAAGGGGTAACCTCGTCTTTTTTATAAGTGGGTTGTAAGTATATATTCATAGAATGATCACTGGCCTCGAAAAATACGATGTTAAACAGGGTGGGGGGGGGGGGGGCACCAAAAATTTGCAAGACGTGACGTGGGGATGGGTGGGTCTCTTGAGTGCGCCAAAAATGTGCATTTCCAACTTGTGCAATTTTTTGAATTTTTTTAAAAATATATCAATATATCGGCTAATATATACCATCATTTGTGTTTCAAACCTTAAAGATGATGTTGTACATCACACTCTAAACATAAATACAACATCAGGAGGCTTTATATGTGATAATATTGGGCTTAATCTGGGAAAATGTCACACGTTAGTAGGGGGTGGGTGTCTTGTTCGAAATGTAGAAAATGTGCAGACAATATTTTGGGATAATTCTCTCTGATGCACTAAATTCAACTCAAGTTATTTATTTATTAATTGATTTATTTATTTATTGGTGTTTAACGACACTTTAACAACCAGGGTCATATCGTGTCGGTAACAGGTTTACGGGTGGAGGTAGCCAGAGTACCCGGAGAGAACCACCGAGCAACGACGAGCAGCTGTCAGCTCCTCAACATCATAACCCACGACTTACTACAAACTGCACAGCGGTACTGCGTACTACACAGCACAGACAGGGTTAGATTGGCTGAAGACATGTACATCTCGGCGTGCCGTACGTCTCAGCACACAGCGTCATCGTGCCCCCACGTGGGCAATTGGGGTAAGTTTATTTTGGATTTTAATGGGAGAGTGGGGGTGGGTGTCTGAGAACGGTTGTAGAAAATTTGCACGTAGTGGGTGGGTGGGTGTAAAAAGGAGCCGAATAAAAAATAGGACATCACGTCTTGCAAATCTTTAGTGCCTCCCCCCCCCCCCCCCCCTGTGTTAAAGGGGTTATACGCACCTTGAATCTCTTCCCATTATTAACATATTTTCAAATATTTCACGTTGTGACGTCAGGCGATAACATATGCAACTGAAGACGTAAACATACAAAAAATTAAGCGAGCTCTCGTCCAATCAGAGGGCAGGGATTTAGTCTTATTGGAATATAATGTGATAATATGTATTTATAATTGTAACATTATTATTGCAGATTATTTGGTTAATTGGTACAACCCTCCTATCCCCGCTTGTGATTTATCGCAATGTAACAAGACATAGAACGAATTGATTGTAAATAGAACGCGGAATGTAGTAAATACCACTTACTTTTCGTGGCACTCTAGTTTTGTTTTTGGATTTTGTGCTGACTCGAGTGAGAAAACCAAAAGGGCAAAGAACTGATGACGGGGACAAAGCAGTTTATACATACATGGAGTTTCCTTCTCATATCATATAATTTCTGTTATATATTGTTGATCAAACATCGCTTAATAAGTTCTCCTCTCAACAGTAGGGCAGCAACCAATACCACAATAACAATAATGTGTCTCTAAGATACTGCCATCAAAGCGCAGCAATGCACAGAGTTTCAAAGTGCAATGAAGTCAGTGGAATGTTACCAACCTCGCCATCTTGTCCCAAAACTATGCCAGTGTATAATTTCTTTATTATCGGTGAGACATGAGGATCCAACAATATGGGAGGCGGCTTATTAATCGCTATTTCCATTGAATAATAATTGCATATTATCGACGTATTTTATGACAGTCATTAACTCTGAAAGTGCCTTGTTACTCATTTGACGGACATCATTGTTATTTTGCAAATGAATATGGCGCGTGGTTGCAAAGTTGTTTCAGCGAGATTTTCTGGTGGGGACATGGCCAAAAGATTTCCGACAGCGGTCGGTTTGCATACCATGAGTAAGGTACTTCAATCTGGCTTACTCCTTTAAATCTTATCTCCATAAACAGCAACATACTGTCACCTTTATGTTGCCTTGAGAAAAGTTACCCTATGTTTATTCTTTTTTTGCGAACTTAACCCTTTACCTAACATGAAAAGCAGACGACAATTGCAAAAAAAAATTCTTGAATAACTAATTTTTTTCATTTTTTGTCTCAAAAACATAGGTTATGACCCCTCGTTGGAACGAGCTCGACGAGCTCGTTCCAACGAGGGGTCATAACCTATGTTTTTGAGACAAAAAATGAAAATATTTTGAAAATTAATTGGCGATTTTTGAGAATAGCGCTGGCCGGTTTTGGCCGTTACGTTGGGTAAATGGTTAACATGTAGGCTGCATTTATCTTGGCAATGTTTTTACAACCCTATTGGCCGCTGGGACAGGCATCTAACAATGGTGGAGAAACACTGTCTGGGGCTTAAACCCATTGATGCTTCTGGAGGATATTCCTGGCTGGATAGTATTACTCTTTCCTCGAAAAGCAGTGGCTCAGTCAGTAGAGATACAGACTGCAAGCCGAAAGGTCCTCGGTTCGAATCCCACCTGCGGCAACCGCGTTGTGTTCTTAGACAAGACAGACTCTTAATCCCAATTGCCCAAGTGGGGGCATGGTGGCGTTGTGTACTAAGGTGCACTGCCCGTAGATGGTGCACTTTTCTTCAACCAATGCTAACCCTGCTTGTGTGGAGTTATGTTGGGGAGTCTGACAGTTGCTCGCCGTTGTTCGGCGGTTCTCTCCAGGTACTCCGGCTTCCTCCACCCGTAAAATTGTCCGACACGAGGAGACCCTGGCTGTCGAAGGTGTCGTTAAACCCTAATAAATAAATAACTCTTTCCAATGGCATAAGTATACTTTTGGCAAATTTAATCAACCCCCTCCCCTCGCCCCTCGCCCCACACTTGTACATTGCATGGATGTTTTCACCAATGATCTTTGGAGTTAAATTTATATTAATGTTTCATCAAGTCTAGTTATAGCTGCTTCACAGCAGCCATGACTAGATTTGGTGAAAACATCTTGAATATACAGAGCAGGTTAAGAGATAATGGTTACTTAAATCGTTTTCTATGTATAAAAGGTTTAATTTCCTTCATTTTGACGTTTTAAGAATTTATTTAACACAACAACGTAAGTGGATTATGTTAGTAAAACAAATCTGACAAAATTTCGAATACAACCCTGGGTAGGGCGTGCCAGCCTCCTGTTCTGTATGTACGCCACGAAGTAATTTCTACGAGGCGTTAGATGAAGAATGACCTAACATGGTTTACTTTCAGTGCCTTACTTTAATAGATTTACGGGCAACATCAGCTAACCGACATTGATGTTCGTCGTCGACCAAACGAGGCACAGTTTATATGCAACTAAATTTGTTTATGTTTGTAAATTATTATTTTCCTGGAGTGGTACAGTACAGTTGTAGACTGGTCGTAGTCCATGCGAGGGCAGTGATCTTGCATGCGTTTTCCAGATAATGAAAATCACCTGCAAAATTTTAATTGATGAAGCACCGGGTTATACCCGGTGCTTCATTAATTAAATTTTTGACGATTATGCCTATAATTAGGATTTATAATCTAATCTTACTGCGTCAGTGGAAATATTTCCCACCAGTGGAAAGTGGCCAGTCCACGGCGGCCGTGTTGTATGGGGAAGGACCCAAACACGAGGCTCATCGAGTGTCTGGGGCATGTAGCTTTCCGTGAGTGAGATTTCCACATCACATTCCACACCACTTGAGAATGAGTTTCACCCACAACACACCAGATTACGTCATCGTAATCAAACTACTGCTCGTGCGATGAAACTTCTCTGTTCTACCGAATGATCGACGAGAATGAAAGTATCAATGACACTGCAGCTCATCTTGTCGAAGAAGGGACTGAACTAAACAGAAAGCTCATGTAATGCCAAGTCATTCACTTAAGTTTCTACAGAAAAGACATCAGCCCAGCGCTACATATGAAATCTGAAAAATGGGCTGAGAGTTGAGGCCTGTTGGGTGTACTAATGGAATTGTTGACAATTTATATGTCAAATCTAAGATAGCCGTTGGCAGTCATGTTTTCAACGAAATGCAGAAAAATTGGACAGCTCACATGCAGACATCATAACAAAGCTAGGTATGAAATTCCGAGAAGATAGGGTGAGGTATGCCGACTGTTGGGTGTACTAATGGGATTGTTGACAATTTATATGCCAAATCCAAGATGGCCACTGGCAGCCAGGTTTTTCAACGGAATTCCGAAAAATTCGAGAGCATCCACCAAGACATCACACCAAAGCTGCTTGTGAAATTTGAAAAAGATCGGGGGAGAGATGCGGCCTGTGGGGTGTGCTAATTGAATTGTTGACAATTTATATGCCAGTAATTCTAAAATTGATCGATACAGCTGCACGTTCCCCTGAATAACTTTTGATGACGTCATGGTGCTTTTTTTGGGGGGGGGGAGAAAAATTATCCCTGATGGGGGTGGGTGTGAGATGGGGAAATCTCACACTCGGGACAACATATTTGGAACAGACACTTGGCAAACCTCGTGTCTGCCCCAAATATCTTGCCCTCGGGTGGAATTCCCCATCTCACACCCTCACCCACCAGGGATAATAATAGTCTAACCCAGGTAACTCATCTGGGACACGCATATATCAATAGGAAGTTGATGGGAGAAAACAGATTATAGGAATGCCTTATATCGACACATTTGCATGCTCGCAATTCTTAACTCATTATTTGTGTAGTCGCGTAATATGTCTGTGGGGAATACGGACAAGCACGTCCCACCTGTGTCCACTAGTTTTGCTCACATAGATCGTCTCATTTGGTTTGGACAGTTTGTAAATCGTGTCGAACTCAATCCCTTTAATGAAAATATGTATTCTAGCATTTATTCCATTTCATAATATTTGATAAAGCTTCACGATCTCCGTCAGATGAAATGTGATAGAATACTTCGTGACACTTTTGCCATAATATGCGGACTGGACAAACTTATCTGGTGGAGTTCTAAATTATTTTTGACTATCAGAATTTAACCCTTTACCTAACATGAAAAGCAGACGACACTTGCAAAAAAAATTCTTGAATAACTAATTTTTTTCATTTTTTGTCTCAAAAACATAGGTTATGACCCCTCATTGGAACGAGCTCGACGAGCTCGTTCCAATGAGGGGTCATAACCTATGTTTTTGAGACAAAAAATGAAAAAAATAATGAAAATTAATTGGCGATTTTTGAGAATAGCGCTGGCCGGTTTTGGCCGTTACGTTGGGTAAAGGGTTAAGCATGTTTTTGCCTTGTTACAATTTATAGGAGAGTGCCTGTGGGAACAGGCAAATCCCTTCAGACTAAATAATATCACCTCCAATATAATAATACGAAACACATCCACTGAATATGAAACTTTCAAATTGCGCTTCCGACTCTTCAGCATAAACCCCAAATATGGGTTTCCAGCACTCTACCAGTTAACCCTCTACCTAACATGAAAAGCAGACGACACTTACAAAAAATATTCTTGAATAACTAATTTTTTTTTCATTTTTTTCTCAAAAACATAGGTCATGACCCCCTGGTTGGAACGAGATCGACGATCTCGTTCCAACGAGGGGTCATAACCTATGTTTTTGAAACAAAAAATGAAAATATATTGAAAATTAATTGGCGATTTTTGAGAATAGCGCTGGCCGGTTTTGTCCGTTACGTTGGGTAAAGGGTTAATTGAGTGGCACTGTTTTCACTGCACATTTCTCACTAAGAAAATAGTATTCACGAAATAAGTACCACAGTTAATATGAGTGTGACGGACAATCACTGTTTGAACAGAGGATTCCCAAGTGCTAACATGTTATGTTCCCCGTGCCATGGCCCATATCTACATCACTGGCGATACCATCTTTTATTGTACTTTGCAAAACCAATGAGTGTTCTTTATGTCTGTCTGACACTAAGATCTTCAGTGCTCTATGACATGAGGAAACGCAAAATAAAAAAAATTCGACCTGATAATTTCAGTACGTACATGTACAGGCGCGTGTGTGTATCGTGGTCATGATTAGCCATTGTGCAGAAATATGTGACCTTAAACACCAATAAATAAATGTGTATATCAAAATAGGTTGTGTAAGGTATACCAGTGTGGTTGTTAATCAAAAAGGCTGTATCGAGTATTTCCAACCGGTTGTTAATCAAAAAAGGCTGTCGCGGGTATATCCCCCTGTTGCTAATTAAACAAAGTTGTCTCCGGTACATCCCTCTGGTTGTAAATGAGAAGTGGTTGTCCCGGATACATCCGCTTTTATAGCCACAGCGCTGTATATCAATTGGGTGCAACAATGCGCCATCTGCAATGCTTTAGCACTCAAGTGGAGATATTGTTTCACATTCTGCTTTACGTATATCCTCATTTGTAAAGTGTAGTGCTTGTTTAATTTACCAACAGGGATAGATGCTTCTCATATTCTCATGATTAGACTCCAGCCTCAATTAAAATCTCCCTGTCACTAAAGCACCGCTCGCAGCTAACAACAAAACACAACTAGAGTGATGCCACGCATGCAGCCCGACTGTCCCAGGAATGGCAATGCTTAGACGCAAAATAGTCGGAGCCATTTTTTGTTAACAGTTTACCTAACGAATCTGCCATATCTGCACTCGTGATATACAAAATTTGCTACTCAAATTTTATTTTCTCATTTCTCTACTTTAAAACATACCTAATGACCTATTAATGGAATAAACTTGATGAGCTTGTTCCAATAAGAAGCAATAAGCCATGGTTAGAAGTAAATAAAAAATGAAAAAATCTGAGGTTTCAGAAAAATAATTTGTACTGTTGGCTTCAACTTGTGTAAGGTAAAGGATTAAAGATGCAGTACATAAAGCAATGTTGGGTCATATGAGTCAATTTTATTTTTTGCATGTAATAACTTCCAGTCCTTCAAAATGCATTTTGGGAATAATTGCCTAAGTGACAATTTGTGTGTGTGTGTGTTTGGGCAGTTGCGGAACCTATATTGAAACCTGGCCTGTATTACTAGCTGGAAAATACACATATCAACTTTCGTTAAAATCAAATAATCCAAACTGGGGTTATCGGTCGGAAACCAATTGTTTCCAGACAGATGGATGGACCGACAGATGGACGGACGAAAGTCATGACTATAGCCCTGACTATAAACAGTCAGGCTAAAAATGCATTTTGCACCAAAGAAAAAATATTGCATGAATGGCCCTGGGTGAGGAGGAGGTGGGTTGGGGTGGGGGGATGAGGGTTGGGGGAGAGTGGGTGTGTGTTAGGGGAGTCCATTTTTTTTAGCACATGTGGTCAGTCTAAATCCTTCAGAATGCATTTTGAGCAGAGAAAAAAAAAATACCTAACTGGATAATTTCTGTTTGGATTTTTAACCACAAACTTTAACCAAAACTGTAAAAAAGCATTTTTGACAAAAGGAAAAAAAAAGGGTTCTGCATGTAGTGACTGTAAATAGTTCAAAATGCATATTGGAGGAAATAAAAAAAAAATGCCTAATTGGGGGGTGGGGGCGGTGGTGTTTGGGTTTTTAACCAAAACTGTAAACAAGCATTTTTGACGAAAGAAAAAAAAATTCATAATTGCCCTCCCCCCCCTCCCTCCCGGGGGGGGGTTAAAAAAGGTTCCGCATGTAATGACTGTAAATAGTTCAAAATGCATATTGGAGAAAAGAAAAAGAAAAAAAGCCTAATGGGGGGGGGGGGGGGGTAGGGGGTCGTGGTGTTTGGTCTGGGTTTTTAACCACAAACTTGGAGTCATCCTACCAGGCTACAATGAAATCCCTTCATAATTATGGCCTGTGGAATATTCTAAAGGTTTTCGGGCTTCGGGCCTCTGTTGCCGTCATAGTTGCCCAAAAGGGGACGTTCTCATCTAGACATTATATGAAGTCAACCTATCAAGTTACAATGAAATCCTTTCATAAATATGACCTGTAGACTGTGCTAAATGTTTTCGGGCTTCGGGCCCCTGTTGCCGTCACAGTTGTCCAAAAGGGGACGTTCTCATCTAGACATTATATGAAGTCAACCTATCAAATTACAATGAAATCCCTCCATAAATATGACGTGTAGACTGTGCTAAATGTTTTCGGGCTTTGGGCTCGGGCTGTCGTGACGGTTGATAGATCACGCCCAAATGGGGAAATTCTCACGTAGACATGATACGGAGTCATCGTATCAAGTTACAATGAAATCCGTCCATATTAAACATGACCTGCAGACTGTGCTAAAAGTTTTTGGGTTTCGGGCTTGGACAGCCATCACGGTTGACAGATCATGCCCAAGCGGGGACGTTCTCATCTAGGCATTACACAGAGGCATTCTGTGAAGTTGCAATGAAATCCCTTCATAAATACGACCTGTAGACTGTGCTAATGGTTTTGGGGTTTTGGGCTCTGGCAGCCATACCGGTTGACCGATCACGACCAAAAGGGGACATTCTCATGTAGACATGACCTACAACCTGCAAATGAAATTTCGTGACGATCAGATAAGAAATACCGGGTATAGTCTGTACTTGAAGGTTCAATGAAAAACTTTAACCACAGACTTTAACCAAAACTCCAAATGTCAACTAAACAGGAAAAAGAAAAAAAAACCCACTTGAACCTTCAGTAAAAAACTTTAACCACAAACTTTAACCAAAACTCAAAATGTTAACAGAAAAAAGACAGACGGACAGACGGACGGACAAAAGTCATTACTATAGCCCTTACTGTAAACAGTCGGGCTAAAAATGGATACTGATAAGGCATGATGATGGTACGAAGTGGGTGAAAATCCAGCGACGTTATTTGATAACGTTGCTGTAAACTTGTTCTCCTTTAAGCGTTCTAAGTGACCATGATAGTCATTATCGGAATACTTCCGGTAGCGAAAATCAATAAAAACGTCCTTAGATGTCCAATAACATTCAATTCTTTCCATATCAGTTTCAGACGCGTTGCAGTAAGTTGTCTATACGGAAGTTGGTGAATGCTTGCCAAGAATTCTTGACTATCATATACAATACCGAGGTTCTGACTTAGGAAGATTACTTAACTCTTTTGGCGCGGAATAATCTGAGAAACAGAATTCTTAGAGCCTAATATTCATCAGCAATTTTACAAAAAGTACAGGTTGTTAGACTAAAGCGTTATTATTTTAAAAGATGTTCTAATGATCTCATTAGGGGGCGCGGTGGCTCAGTTGGTAGAGGTGCAGGCTGCAAGCCGAGAGGTCCTCGGTTCGAATCCCACCTGCGTCAACCGCGTTGTGTCCTTGGGCAAGACACTTCAGCCCCATTGCCCACGTCGGGGCACGGTGACGCTGTGTACTGCACGTAAGGCGCACTGCACGTCGATGGTGCACCTGTCTTCAACCAATGCTAACCCTGCTTGTGTGGAGTTAGTATGTTGGGGAGCTGACAGTTGCTCGCCGTTGCTCGGTGGTTCTCTCCGGTTACTCCGGCTTCCTCCACCCGTAAAACTGTCGTGGTCATGATTAGCCATTGTGCAGAAATATCTGACCTTAAACACCAATAAATAAATGAATAAATAAATAATGATCTCATTGACAGTTTTTCAAATGATTTCCTGTATATATTTAAATGGCACCTTTATACTTTCAAGGGACGGTATCGTTGTTCATGGATTGGACATAAATGGTGCATGAAGCATAGGAATACGTATGTTTGTTCAACTCTTTTACACAACGAATCAGCTGCATCCACCCCCCACGCGTAATATGAAACTTCAACAGTTGAAAAAATATTATTTTTCAACAAATTTCAACAAAACCATATCATGTGACCTCTCGTTGGAACGAGCTCGCCCAGCTCGTTCCAACGAGGGGTCACATGATATGGTTTGTTGAAACTTTGAAAAATTTGATATGGTTTTGTTGAAATTTTTTGAAAAACTGATATCTAAAATAATAAATGTTGATATCGTCTGCGTTGGGTAAAGGATTAAAAGCACTTGGAAATGGACACACACTGTTGGCTAAAATGACTACTGCAGCTCATTTCCGCGGTCTGCCGTCTGTCGACTTTAGTCGCCTGTCGCGCCAAAAGAGTTAATGAAGTTTCACAGAGGACTCCACGACTCTCAACAATCTTTTTAATACTCTGTGTTCCAGAAATTACAACATTCCGAAACTGGAATCACAAAGTAACACAGCACGCCGTATTGTCTTAATGATAAATTTTACTCATAATAATACGTCACCTTCTCAGTCGGTTTTCACAACAAAATTCACGATTTGTTCTTACAGAACGCTTTTTTCACATTTGACTGCGTGCATTTATCGAAACTTGACATTGGCAACATACCAAAATATAAACACTCGTCAATGCATCCACATGTGTTAGTATTAGAACAGTTCTCTTATTACAAAAGCGGATTGTGAATTCCAACCGCTTTGCGACTGAGTAAGGATTCGGTCGAAATATCATGACCACTTTCCTCTCCACAGCACTGTAAAATTTCACTTGCAGAAAGACACGCGAAAACATCGAATCTCAGATGCTATTTTGTAGAGATGGTTGATATTGTAGTTTTTGCGTTCGGTATCGGTTTCGGTATATTGAAGAGGGTATACCGCGGTATCAGTTCGGTATTCGATATCTGACTTGACTGAGATTTGCTGAAAGTACCAAAGGGGAATTCACACCAGGAAAATACAGATTATCTGATTGTCCTTGTATCATTCCACCACAAATGCCATTGCAATGAGCTCAAGATTGACATTCTTTCGCCAAAATAAATCATATCTATTTAATTTTGTGCCTTGTTCCAAACACACCTTAACCTTGAAGGCGCGTACCAGTCTTTTACGATCTAACAGCACGTGTCCTTGACATGCCATCGATCGGAGGTCCTGCTGATAATAGACAAACCACCTCGGCAGTGATTTCTCGTTAAGTCTTGGCTGCTTTATCAATGAAATGTTTGATGATTATCCCTATAACAAGTGTTTGAAATCTAATATTTTTGTGTCCATGCAAATGTTGCCTATACGTGGAAAGTGACCAGTCCACGACGGCCTTACCGTTGGTAGAGAACCATTAAAAAATTATAGCTCTGTGTATCTTCGCTTTCATCACTGAAATCTCTTAAATGAGCCACTGGAAAGGCTATTGGTGCTCTTTTCAATCCCGTGTGCAAAATAGTATGGCAACATTATACCAATACAAAGATATCCGGAAATAATCGTTTGTACATCGATTTGACCAAATAGTGAATCATATCTCTTTGAGTTATTATGCGCCTTTGGGAAATAGCTCTGTGGTTCAACGAGAATATGAATAGTCGATCTTCCGCAAAAAACGTGAAAGGCGAGAGGCAACATTTTCTTAAAGGGTTCGAATTGTGGGTTTTCAGGGAAAAAACGGTATCTTACAACTGATATACAGTACGTGGAGAGTGGAATGTAACTAAATCACCCGTGGAGTGAAGTTATCACCCAAAGTATCACTTTCAAATTCTGTACATATGGACATAAAACACAAGCAATGTTACAGCCAATGGACCTCCGGGTTTAACCCGGAGGTCCATTGGCTGGAACTTTGCTTGTGATGGTTATGCTTTGCAACAAATTTGCAATTATTGTTCTGGTGGAATCTCCACTCTGTGGGTGATTTAATGATAATACACTCTCCACGTACTGTAGAGGAGTTAATCGGTAGATAAATTTGATGATGACACAGTTTTGGATAATAAAAAGAAATATCGACAACCTGGACCATAGCTTTTAGCAGGCTTAGCTGGCGTGCGGCTAAAGAAATATATTTATCACATAATCACCATCAAATAGCTCCTTAGTTAGTAGCTTTGATGAAGGCAACCTTGATGAATTGTAACCCTTGTTTTCAAGTTTCTGTCATTTTTTCGCCCCTTTTTCTAATTTTGTTTTGGGTTTGTTTTTTGGGGGTTTTTTTGTCTTTCCTTTTACACAACTAGCTTGTTGCCAACATTGTTTTATAATTGTGTTAGGAGAGGAGTTGTTAATAAGTTGAATAACTTGCACTCCAATCCAATTCTGCTTTATTTATGGAGAATAAAATATGTTTAAACATCATGAAATACGTGAATTGCGATCGATGTCAACGTTGACGTGATAACGTTGTGAGCGAGTTGGTTTCTGAAGAATTGAATTAATCTTCTCTTATTTTTTCATTAACTGTCTATCTAATACAAATGGAGGACATTTGCAGAAAGTATTTCTGGAATAGCTTATGGCCATTGTGGTGTCATAAGCTATGTTTTTGAGGCAAAACTTAAAAAAAAAATTTGGATGGCGATTTTTGTGAACAGCGCAGGCTACCTTTAGTCATTACGTTTGTTGAAAGATTAAATTGTATGTGATAAAAGGAATCTCAAAATCACCACGATTTGATATAAAATTTCTTAACTTCGTTCACTAAACTTGATCTGTTGTGAAGCCGAGACGTTCGGGTGTCTGAACTAGGAGAAAAGGAAATTTTAGACTTTGTGAAAAAAGAATAAGAAACTTTAACACTGTCAGAAAACTGCAACAAATCTGGGAAAATTTTGTAATTATTGTTTGGGTTTAATAAATAAAGAGGTTATCGGGCTGATATGAAGTTACTTCCGGTCGATAACTCGGCCAATATGAAATGAAACTAATCAAGTAATGCTCTCTAAATATTAATGAAAGAACCCTGAATATCGGGCCCATGCACTGGTCAATTCCAAAATTTCTACACGGAATACCATTGATTGATACAATACAGCCGCCATGGACTGGTCACTTTCCACGGGTGGGCAATATTTCGACAGACACAATAACACTAGATTTAAAACACTAATTACAGGAATAATCATCAAAAAATTACTTAATGAAGCACCAGGTAAAGCCCAAATACGACGGTCACAGTAGCGTAACAATTGGGAAACCTTTCACTTGCTTCGCTTCGAGGAACAAATCACGATTCGCCCGGCCACATCGGACTGCGCCCCAATCATTTTCAGTCTACTTCTGTGATTACAGTTCTGCATGCGAGAGGTTTGAGTTATCACCAGGACGAAAACTCCACTACGCTGGTGTTTTTTGAAATAACCCCCCCCCCCCCCCCCTTCCATGTCCATTCTACGGTCTGAATAAAATTTAGACGCCAATGTTCAATAATAACAAAAGCTATCTTATTTTGAATGGCAAACACTGTTTACATTTTCATGTATTTTGTTGAATATTTTACGATTAATTTAAACAGTTTATATTACATGATAATTTAATTACAATTTACACGATATATTATACATAATAAACATATGGAACGTATCTGACAACAAGCTTGCGCTTATTTGAGTCATTTCCGTTTCATTTGTCGTGATCATCGCACCTGGTGTGGCAAACTTACATGTTTTCATTTGACTTTGTTCCAGTGGTGTGATTATCTGTTTAGTTTTGATACAATATTGTTACAGACGCCGACGTGTAGTCAATGACTTGTATAAATGTTGTTCACTAATTTTATGAATCGTTTTTATATCTAATACCGGGGTATACGAGGCGGGATGATCGGGCAGGTACAATTCAAATTTATTCAGAGACGTGAAGAAATAATTTTTTGCTAGTTGGGATGGCTGTATCTCAAAACGTCGAAAAAATTAAAATCTGTATTTTGCGGGAAGGGTCTCCGAAAGACTAACAGCTAATTAACAGCAAACCTGTTTTATTCATAGAACATAGAAATGGATATATACATAAATGAATAATATATTGAGGATATGGAATGAGTGGTTTTCTCATATAATATTTATGAAACGAGTCTTAGAATTTTCCGTTTTGGCGAGCCTCTGGCGAGCGCAAACGGAAAATTCGGACGAGTTTCATAAATATTATATGAGAAAAACACTCATTTCATATTCTATTTATCATATGGCACACACACGCACACATTAGCCACTTAGTATGACTTTTTAACCCATCACCTAACTTGAGTTGCAGACGGCACTTGGAAAAACATCCCCGTATAACTAAAAATTTTCATTTTTTGCTTCCAAAACATAGGTTATGACCCCTCTGTGGAACGAGCTCGTCGAGCACGTGCCAATGAGGGGTCATAACCTATGTTTTGGAAGTAAAAAGTGAAAATATAAAAAAAATGAATGGCGTTTTTTGTAGGTCAAAGATTAATACAATATAACCGACCCTAAATAGGACAGATAACGTAAATTCTCTCTACTGAATTATGCAAATGTGACCCAGTTGTATTTTGTTTAGCCAATCAAATTGTCCAGTTTTGAAATTGACCAATGAAAGCTCACAACTCTAATTATGCAAATTATGAAAATGTGGCCCAGTTGTATTTTGTTCAGCCAATCAAATTGTTTAGTTTTGAAATTGACCAATTGAAATTGACGGAAGACATTATTTATCACTGATTAATATGAAAACAAAATATCAAATGTTTTTAAGTGAACAAAACGGACGAGTCATATGATAAACTATAATATACTATTACTTATGTAAACCGGGGGGGGATGGGGGTTATAGTATAAATGTGATGTAAACCTCATTGGCTTTTGTCTCGATTGTAGTAATTTTGATAGATCACTAGATTTTGTTTAGTCATGCTACTTCGATTGTGATGACGAGCTTTGCCCTCGTCTTGCGCTTTTTAACTCAATTAGTTTTTCTGTTAAGGGTTCGGTGCTCGTTTAGCTCTACCATTAATTCACTTTCTTGGGGTCTATTGAGGGGTTTGTTTTGCAGGTCTTTAAAACGCGTTTCAATAGTTTCCACTTTTGCAAGCTCATGAAGTTCCTTTATCGGTGCCCTATGGATGGGGCGAGAGGTAGGTGTCTTCGGAGCCCACTCCTCACGCGCAGAGTTGCGAGGCAATCCTCACAGACTCAATCCTAAAGTTCTCAATGAGACGCGAGGCAGTTCTCACTGACTCCACTCAGTTTAATTCTATTGAGTAAGTTTAATTTACTGTGAATTATTTTGTTCACTATCCTGGAGTCTGTGGATGGTTTTGTTAAAAAGGTCTTTTTAAACGCGTTTCAATCGCACTTCAGGAGAGTTGCGAGGCAGTTCTCACAGACCCAATCTAAAAGTTCTCAATGAGTAGCGGGGCAATTCTCACTGACTGCACGCAATTTAATTATATTGTGTATAATTTTTATTTTCTGAAAACTTATTTTGTTTTCCTGTTAAGGGATCGGGGTTCGTTCAGCTTAACAACTAATTCACTATCTTGGAATTTATTATGGATACCAATGACTTGTACGTATATATATATCTTACACAACTCAGTAAACTCTGCTCCCCGAACACAGAAAATCCACCGACTGTATCTCTTATTGATCTGTGAACATCTCACTGGTGACCACTAATTAAATATAAACTATAATCACTATCAAAACAAACTTATCGAGGTGTGCATTTTAGTTTTTCGACGTTTTGAGAACACACCGGTATGTGTCCATCTCGGAAACCAACAGGGAGTATAGCCATTTCAGTTGTCAAAAGTTAGCTTTAATAATTTCATACTTTTCTTTCAGGTGTTTATGTTGATAGATATATTGTTTTAGTGTTGTATAGATGTGATTTGTAATAAAAGATAGTTATATTAGTGTTTAGTTTGGTTTCTCTGTCGGATTTTAGTGGCGTGTTCCCTATCTTCGCGCGGGTTATTTTCGGTGTTTTGTTTTGTTTACGTTTTCGACCGCTTTCTCAAATTTTAAGTTTCTCTTTGTAATTTTGGCTATGGTTGCTATGGACGGTAAGTGTTTCTTGACGCGGGAGGTTCAGACAAGCAGCATAGAGACGGTTTGTATAGGTGTACAGGTGGGAGCAGTGGTCGAGGCCAGCACGGGGGGGGGGGGGGGGGCTAGTGAATTATCAACGGACGGCCAGCGGTCAGTGGTGTGCAGGCACTGTGATATGGTGTATGTGGATGGGCGTAAGCTGGGGGAGTTGGGGATGTGCGCTATCTGCGTAGAGTTAATGTAGCTGTTAGAGGCCTATGTAAAGTTGGAGGAAGAGGTGCAGGAGGTGAGGGGGAAACTGGGGAAGGCAGGAAAGTCTGGTGTTACCCCAGTTAGGGGGGTGGAAGGTGGTGGGTAGTAGGAAGCGGACTTTTGACGTGAATAGTGGGTCTTTTGGGAATAGGAAGGCGCGTCGGGTTGAGGGTAGGGGAGAAGTAGACGCTAGAGTGTCAAATCCCCAGTCTAGTAGTGTGAGTCGAGTCGGGGGGGGGGGGGGCAAAAGGCGTATTCGTTTAGAATCGGATAGCGAGGGAGATAGCGATGACCATATGGCGTCTGTCAGGGCAGGAGCCAGAGGGAAGGTTAGGAAGGTGGTAAACGAGGACAGAGTAGGCAAAAAGTGAAGTGCAGTGTCCAAAATAGATTCAGTGTGTTAGGTAATTTCGAGAATTCTGAGGAGCAGGTGGGGCCTGAAGAGGTGGAGGTAGTCTTGGGGTTAGTGTGGCGGAGTGCAAGACTGCGAGCCGGTCCAGAGGGAACAGAGGTGGTAACAGGGGTAGTGGGACAGGAAAGAGGCAGTTGTTGGTTGCAGGGAGTAGTATAGTTCCGGGGTTAGATAGGGTGGTGTGTGGGCCCGACAGTGTCAATAGGACCAATTTGTGTTTTCCGGGGGCTAGGGTGGAGGACCTAAGGGACAGAGTGGGTGGATTAGTAAAGGGGTCAGGCCCAGACCCAGTGGTTGTTGTACACGTGGGGACCAACATCAGGGAGAGAAAATCAGTTCAGCTTATTGAGACTTACAAGGACTTAATAACCCAACTGAATGCCAAGAATGCACAGGTAGTGGTTTCGAGGCTTCTCCCAGTACTAGGTGGTGGGGGCGAGCGTAATTCACGGATCATTGGAACCAATGAGGAACTGGGGGAGTATTGTAAGGAACTTGGGATACCCTTTGTAGACAATTAGGGATCATTTTGGGACAGAAAGGACCTATATGGGAGGGATGGTCTCCATCTTAGCCCAAGGGGTACAGAGGTTTTAGGAAGGAATATGTTGCAGGTGGTGGAGCCTTTTGTGGTATGGGGGGGGGGGGGGGAACAGAGAAGGGGGGAATGAACACAGGAAATGTGTTACGAACCATACTTGTAAAAAATGTGATAAGGGGATAAGGAAAAGGGACCAAAAATCCACTTGAATAAGCATAGCGTCCCAAGGAAAGCACAGGTACACAAAATAGGATATACAAACATATAGGGACTAGATAATAATGGGACCAGTAGGCGGAAGCCAATGAATCTTGATACCCTGAAAGTGGGGTATAGCAACATCCAGAGTCTCCACCGGAAAGTAAGTGAAATTGCTACATTGATCGAGGCAGAGGAGTTTGACGTCATGGGCCTAAGCGAAACGTGGATAAGACACGAGGAACGGGTAGACCAAGTAAGGGGGTGCGTGTGGATAGGTGTAGGGCGAATGGAAGGCCAAAAAAAGGGGGAGGGGTAGGCATGTACATTAAAGAGGATTTAAAACCGTCGCTGATCACAGACCTGGAAGAGGCTGCACCTCGGCTGATGTATCGATAGAAATTGGATGGGTAAGGATCAGTCTGAGAAACAAAAGTATTGCCATTGGGGTTGTGTTCTGTGCGGTGCGGTAGAGGGAAGCAAACCCAAGAGGAATGACTCGATATACTCAACACTAAGGGCCAATATCACAGAGCTACAAAACAAGGGGCTCGGTATAATTCTGATGGGTGATTTTAATGGCCACATAGGTGACAAGGAAGAAGGCATAGAGGGTGGGGACAAGAAAGTCAACAAGAATGGAAGGAAGCTGTTGAACTTTACAAACAAGCTCGGTCTGAAGATTCTGAACAGGGACGCGAGGTGTAAGGTGAAATGGACATGGGAGAGGAACGACAGAAAATCAATAATCGACTACATTCTCACAGATATTAATTTATTGAGGAAGGTGATAGGGGTAGAAGTGGATGATGAGGGTAAAATTGAAGTGGATAGTGATCACAACTTGATTACAGTGACGATCAGGGCCAAAAATCTAATAAAAAGCAAAGGAAGCTTTAAGGAGATTTGGGAACTCAAAAAGGATGCTGACTGGGCGAAGTTCAATGAAAAACTGAAACCAAAGCTTGCAACCGTACCCAAGGGGGGCAGTGTCCAGAAGATGGCGGACGCCATAGTTTAGAGCCTAGTGGAGGCAGGGAAGGAGAGTGTAGGAACGATCAGGGTGCCAACGCGGGAACTTGGGTACAGAGTGAATGAAGAACTGAAAAGGGCCATAAAGGGAAGAAAAGCTAAATGTGTTGTATACAGGAGAAGTAGAAAACTTAAGGGGGCGGAAAGCAATGAGGCCACAGTAGCAAAGGAATAATACTAACAAGCACGAAATAAAGTAAATAAGATTAAAGACGATATTCGGAGAGTGCGAAATAGTAATCTTATTAGGACGATAAGAACGACAGGAGGGTCGAGTTCGAACGTATTTTGGAAATGGGTGAATAAACGTAACAAAGGAAGTAACCCACAGAGTATTAAAGTAGATGGCAGAGTTACAGACGAGCAAGATCAAGTCGCATCAGAACTAGTCAAGCACTGGGAAAAGGTAAACGATAAGCGATGGGACATGGAGAGCCCACCTGAGTGTCCGAATCAGGTCGAGGAAAACCTATCGAACTTCGTGTGCAGCGAAATTAAAACGGTGGGGGTGCGAAATGTGATCTCACAATTAAGGGATGGAAAAGCGGGAGGAGTGGATGGAATTCCAAACGAGTTTATCAAAAAGGGGGAGAGGAACTCGCGGAAAGCCTAACTGCCCTATTCAATCTAGCCATAGAAAATCAAGAGGTCCCGAAGGAGCGGGGAGAAAGCAAAGTGACATTTATTAACAAAAAAGGGGAAAAAGACGTTATGGATAACTATCGAGGGATCTCTGTCAGTAGCAACATTGGAAAAGTTTTCTGTAAAAACCTGTATGGGAGACTAGAGGAGGTGATTGAAGAGAAGGGTGTTTTGGGAGAAATCCAGAATTGCTTCAGGGAGGGAAGGCGAGTTACTGACCATCTTTTCACGCTATCCCAAATGATAGAATCCGCGAAAGCAAAAAAGAAAAAGCTGCTTATGGCCTTATGAAAGCATTATATAAAGACGTACAGAGTGAACTTAGCCTGGGAAACATTACAACAAAACGTGTGCCTATGGAGATAGGCCTAAAACAGGGGTGTATCCTTTCGCCAATCCTGTTTGCATTGTATATCAAAGATTTAGGAGATGAACTCCTGCATAGCGAGGAGGGGTAGCAGTTGGGGACCTGAAATCCCAGGGCTATTTTTTGCAGACGGTATGGTGCTAGTGTCAGAAAGCGAAGAGGGGCTAACGAAAATGCTGGGAATTGTTGGGAAATATGGGAGCAAATGGAGACTCGAACTTGATGAAAGCAAGAGCAAAGTTATACCTGTGGGCCGCAAAGTGGTGCCCGCTCGCAGGTGGAGAGTGGGGGAGTTCTGCATTCCGGAAGGTAACAGCAAACTTCTCAGTGTAGGGGAGACAGGTGATTACGAGTATTTGGGGGTAAATATAAACATTACAGGAAGAGGCATCTACCGAAACCACACAAATAAATTGATTCTGAAGGGGAAGCGAATCCTTAACCAAATGAAACTTATAGGGAGAAACAGTTTCAATAAGGTTTTCGTGGGGAAAACCATTTGGGAAATGGTGGGTCTACCAAGCATCACATACGGTACGGAAGTGGTACCCCTAAACCAGACGGCCGTAAAGAGCTTGGAAATCATGCAGAACGATGCAGGCCGATGGATAACAGGGTCGAGTAATGCCGCAGCGCTAGAAGCAATCAGGGGTGAGCTTGGGTGGATGAGGATCAAGGACAGGATAGACCTGTTGAAACTCGGTTATCTTAATTATTTGGTAAATCTCCAAGACAGCCGATGGTGTAAAGTAATGTTCCTGAGAATTTTCAACTCAAATATAAAGACGGGGTGGGTGGTCCAAGTGAGGGAGCTAGTAGAGAACTACTCATTGGAGATCTCGGACCTGGACGTTGGGGCCAACCAGGGTAAAAAAATCGTCAGAGAAAGGGTCATGGAGGATTTTAACCGTAATTGGCGAGAGGGGGTCAAATCAAAGATGTCTTTGGGTGGCCTGTGTAATAAAGAGAAGCCAGGCTTTGGAGAGTACCTTGATGGCACCTTTGGGGGGGGGGGCACTGTTGTTCAATATGGGGTCGCGATCCCTGGAGCTGAGGGAAAACTTTGAGAAGGACAGTGAAAGGGAGTGCCAGATGTGTAATTTGGGCATGGTGGAGACCCTGGAACACTTTCTTCTAGAATGCCCACAGGACCAGTCTAAAAGAATAAGATTCACTGGGAGTATAATGGGGAAGTGGGATGGGAGAATGAAGGACATGTGGTTAGGGGGAGACTCAAAGGAGAGGGTTAATATGCTAATCGGAGAGATTGGGAAGAATGGGGCAAGAGATGTCATCAAGCTGTTCGTCTACGAGTGTTGGGAAGAGAGGAGAAGCATGGGAATATGGATGCAGTTGGGAGTACAGGGGTAACAAAGGCCTTCTCGTCCGAGAACCGCGACAAATCAGCGGCTGACCAAAGTGTTATTATTATTATTACCGTTCAGGCTTTGACAAATGAACATTTTATACATTTTACAATTAAGAATTTGCTGCTTGGTGTTTCTCTCCTGCATCCTAATTGTACATAATGATGCAACAAAATACTATTCAATTGCTTGCTCTCAGCGCACAGCGAACTATTTTCGATCAGACACGTTTGGGGTATTTGGGAAGCTCTCGGGACACAAGACTAATTCTGTTCGCAATTTGACGCTGTCATGTGGAAATTTCCGCCCAATGATGTAATAATGAGATGTGCATTTACTTACAAAGATGTTCAGGTATTATATCATGTCCAGTTACATATATTCTAGTCAGTAAGTATTTAATTTCGCGTGAAAACATCAAGATTTTAACATAATTTGTGGACCTGCCCGGCGTAATCAAAAAGCTACGGCTGTTGTTAGTCTTCATTTTTGACTATAATGACATCTTGGCAAACGTGGCGCAATTCCAGCTATGGATCCCAAACCTTCACAAAAGGCACTTAAGCTATATACATGAAGCTCTTGAGGTAAATAATGATGAACAACCACCAGTAATGGGAAACTCGCACTAAAGAGCACTGGTACACAGGAAAACAGTAAAGAGGGTTGTAGTATCCCTACAATGAAAGAAACCCACATTATCTTCAGAACTAGCCAACCCATGGACACAAACGAGGGCAGAGAGAGAATAGCCAAAACTCCACACCAGATAAGGAAGCGATTAAAACCGTCGGCCTGGCTGTCGAGAAACAAGAACCGATCACAGACCGAAACGATGTCAGACTTGTGGGGAAAAGAGCAAACCATATGAGGAAAAGATGACCATCGAAACCCACAGACAAGAAGGTGGATACTGGAAAAAACGAGGAGACGCGTTGATGGGGAGGAGGATGGATTCAAACATGACCAACCACATCAACTGATCGTTATGAAACGATGACTGTAAAGCAATTCATTTTGAAGTGCGGTGAGAAGCTGATATTGCGTGGTCACATTGACTGCATGAGGAAAAATAGTATAATGGGGTTCAAGGGTCAAGTCAACTCATCGAACTGTACAAACAATGGAAGATTGAGAACCAGCCCATAAGAATCTTAATCCTTTGAACCCTAGAAGTCGCTTTTCTGGTCCAGGAACACGATACGTCATAATTTCATTATGTATGATGGGTGCCCCCAGGCTACACGTTGAAAATATTAATTGGTCTACCCCAAATAATGAATATGGACTCTTCCAATTGCTGCCACTGGACTAACTTGGAAGATACCACTAGGGTTCAAGGGGTTAATACACACGACAATGAAATAAACTGACTGAATAATAACTAAAATCAGTTTCAGAAATAAAACAGCTTGACCCATAAGCTTCCTTTATTTCGAATCACTGATTTTCAAACAACAACCCAGCTCTCGAGGGTGACTAGGTTTAGCAAGACGACAACACAAAATGATATTTGAAATGGTCCATACATGCTAATTCATCATCAATTGCATGGCCAGGTTTAATAACCAAACAAAGGGTATGAACTTGCCTGTCTTTGGCAGGCGAAATGATACAAAATGTAGTTATAAATATAAGTAAGCTACTTCAGCTCCTATTTCTCAAGAAGCAAATCTGCAAATCTGCAAATCTGTACATAACAGTGGATATACAATTTCACCTACCTCAGCTCATATATCTGAAGCAGCATAATGAAACCTTGGGCACATCGGAAATTAACTTCAGCTCTTCTGTCTGAATCCAATTAACGTTCAACACACGATGTCTTGCCAAAGGTGGTACAAGAAGCCTATATATGTGATGCTGCGAGAGCCACCAGACCGCGAGGGCAAAAAGAACCCATGATGCAAGAAGCAGAAGAGAACCCTGCCGAGTTTTGAAAATTATACGCAATGGAAAACCGGCTCAAAACCCAACGTCTGAGCACACAGAATAGGTGAGGGGACATGCACACCATAAGTGATCCGACAAGCAGACGAATGGACAATTGTACTGGACACCGCACGTGAGATAACGATAACAAACACCATAGACGATCTCGATGCGAAATATACGAGAAATGGAAGGGCAATCCAAGGTGGTCTGGAAGGGCAATCCAAGGTGGTCCGTGATGTAACCATATAACTGAGCTAGTACGTCTATGGAGAACTGGTAACCAAAATGGACTGGAGGGGGAACTGATGATCAAAAAAAAACTATCTGTAATTCAACCACTGGATGCCTGTGGAAAATCGTTGGCCTCGTCAGTACAAAAAGTGGGGGAGGGAGGTCACATTGACTATAACGAATGGAAAGAGCTAAAGGCAGCTCAGTGAGCTGAAACGTATTAACAACAAAAAACAGAGACCACGTCCATATAGAACTATAAACCACAACAATATACATTAGCATAGGGTAACAGATAACTATAAACTATAGCTAAATAGAGGGACCACGGTCCGAAAGTTGGGAGTGAACCCCGGGGAGATGCATGTGCAGAAAAAACACCAGACGCTGAGCCGCGTCCAAAGATATCAGCAAAATGATAATCTGGTATAAGAGGAAACGACGAAGAGTCGCAGACGAAGGTAAAAGCTGACTGGAAAGGATCGCTCGTGCCGAGGAATAACTAAACTTACAGAATAAAACACACCACTATTTGAACAATCGATATGGAATGCCGAAAATGACAATAAACACGGTCCTCCCAAGCTGTCGCTGTCAACACCATTCTCTCCAGGGGGATTTCGAATATGGTGTCACGAAAAAATCGAAATAATCAAAGGAAACGTTGGAAGCTTCGTGTGATTTGAAAGTTCACAAAGAATTTCAAGTAACGTGTCCGCGGGAATATGCGGTCACTGTCAAAGCAGATACAAAAGTGAAATGGAGTGTGTAGTGCAGCGAAACAAGTGGACCTACGGACTGATCCAACGACTCAATTGAACTGAGCAGAGAAAGGGAAAAAAAGAAAGAAGATAAATCTTCTGACCAGTCGCAACTCGACGAGGGATAATGTAAGCGGCGTTGTGAGGCGGTTATCCATGTTTTCAATTTAAAGCAAGGTTTGGAGTTTGGAGCACCCACCCAAACATAACTACTTCGTCATGCGCGAACTGATCAGATGCCGCTGCTAAACTGGTAATGAAATCGCAACAGAGAAACTGAAAACCAAGGAACAAAAGGAGGACGTGTCATGCCGATGAGGTAAGGATTGGGAAAAGAATCATGACGAGCCATGACAAGCGGATGGAAGTAAGAACAAGCCAAGACCAATGCCGGGTCTGGACCAGCGTCGCTGCATGCAATTGATTACAGAGATGACCAGATTTCAAAGTATCGGCAAACAGGAAGTGGCTGCACGGCAGATCTGAAAATTAGATACACGATACAACTCATCATTATGAAGCAGCAGACCAAATATAAAATCATTCCCTTTCATAGAAGCCAAGAAAACTTTGACGGAAGAAGTGTTTCGGACGGACTGACGGACGGACGGGCGGACGGACTGACGGACGGAGTCGAGCGGTTACTAGACCTGCTCTGCCGCTGGCGACGCAGGTAAAAAAACACCAACAATGTGTATGGAACCTCAGTTGGAACAGAACCGGCAAGCGATCACCATTGATCGACGTATAAAAAACATTTCGACGAATTTAAGAGGTAGCATTCCATCAGACACCAAAGTTGGAATTTGGAAGAAGAATAAGCACAACTTTATAAAGGAATGAAGAGTGGACAGTGTCCCTTACAAGTATTCTATGAAGCACGAACGGCCCAGAACAGTAAAACACAGGACGACCATGGACAAAACACATGGAAACATTCCATAGGGTATGAAAAATCCGAGTCATAAGCGGTACGTCAGTTCGCTCGCGTAAGTGCAGGGGAGCGGAGATCCGTTGGACAAGAAGTGATGGGCGTCACGCCAGCACCGCCGAGTGTAGACGAGAGGCGAAAGAGTGCGGAAAACAGACGAAGACCCTCGCAAAACCACGGCAGCAAAAAGGGTAACAGGAAAGATGAAGACCCCCGACAAATACAGTACAGTTGCCGTAGACTGGTCGTAATCCACGCGTGGGCTGTGATAATGATGCCAGGTAATAAAAATTATCATCAGCAAAATTTTATTTAATGAAGCACCGGGTTGCACCCGGTGTTTCATTAATTATTTTTTTATGATTATTCCTATAATTAGTGTTTGGAATCTAATATTATTGCACCCTGGTGGGGAGGCACGGTAGCGTTCTGTACTAAAGCGTACAGCACGTGGATGGTGCACTTGTCTCCAATCAGTGCTAATCCTGCTTGTATGGAGTTAGTACATTGGTGGAGTCTGAGAGTTGGTCGCTGTTGCTCGGTTGTTCTCTCCGGGTACTCCGGCTTCCTCCACCCGTAAGTCTGTCCAACACGAGGTGACCCTGGCTTTCAAAAGTGTCATTAAACCCCAATAAATAAAATAATTCCGCCGGTGAAAATATTGCCCACAATTCGAACATGACCAGTCCATTACGGTTGAACTGTAAAGGATAAAGGATAGACGAAGACCTTCGCCAAATAACAACTGCAGCGTAACTAAAAGAGCAAAAATGGTTGCGGCATAATCTAATGTACAAATGCGAATGTCTGTATCCATCTCTCTATCTTTGTTCCGGGTGAACTCCTCCGTTTCTCGACCGATCGATCTCAAATTTTGTACACCGGGGTAATTCGTCCCTGCGAGTAACACGGAATGGGTGCCGTGCCCGTGTGGGGTGACCTTGACCTTGAAATTGATGACCTCGATCTTTTATTTCGAAAACGGCCGGGCCGATCGGGCTAAAATTTCATATGTGCGGGTATATTGACCCACCGATCATTTTGACTTTATCGGGGTTCCCGTGCGGGGTGACCTTGACCTAGAAATTGGTGACCTTAACCTTTTATTTCGAAAACGGCTGAGCCGATCGGGCTACAATTTCATATGTGCGGGTATGTTGACCCACCGATCATTTTGACCCCCGTGCGGGGTGACCTTGACCTTGAAATTGGTGATAACCATCTTCTCCCGTGCAACGCCGGGTATCACCCGCTAGTACATAATAAATGGGAATGGGGATCGGGTGTCGTCCCACCTAGCCAACCTTTTTAATTTCATTAGTAGCGTCTGGCCAACCTTTTAATGATCAGGAGTAGCGTCTAGCCAACCTTTTTTTCACACTTGCTTAATCCTTGTTATAGTCTGTAGCATATAAATTGTCATTTTTTTTTTTGCAAAATAAAAATCATTTTTGCAAATTAAAATATTGTTGTTTTTTGTCAGTCGGTTGAATTGAGAAAACAATTAATTAGATTGTTACTATATATATCATCATCTTTGATGTCTTAATTTTTAAAATATTTGCGAAATACAGATTCACATGAAGTTCATAAAGTTATCAAAAAAATTCCCACATTTGAGAGCTGTAAGTCGTCTTTATACAGGAATCGATTAAAAGTTCTTCCAAAGTTGCCACGAGAGCAAAACCAAATTGAACTTGGTGATGAATGGACAAAAACTTTTGCTGGAGAACGGTTTCTATTGCGTGACATAGTAGATGAACAGAACCGACGAATCTTGGTTTTTAGCACTGACGACAATTTGCGACGATTGTGCAATTCTGACATTATTTTTGCAGATGGAACATTCTATTCGTGTCCCGAGTTGTTTTATCAGCTGTATTGTATTCATGGAATGGTTGACCGTAAAGTTTTCCCCTTGGTGTTCGCGCTTCTGCCAAATAAAACTCAATCAACTTACTCAATATTTTTCAACATTCTGAAGGATGAGATTCTTCAACGAAACTTAACGTTTGCACCAGATACATTCATGATAGACTTCGAGACGGCAGTGATGAACGTTTTGGAGTGCGTGTTTACTTCCGTGGTGGTTAAAGGTTGTTTTTTCCACTTTACACAGTGTATCTGGAGGAAGACTCAATCCGTTGGTTTAGTGAGACATTACAATCAAGATGATGACGTCAAACTTCTTGTCCGGAGGGCTGCTGTTCTTCCACTCATTCCCGTCCAACATGTTGAAGATTTCTGGCTAAATGCTTTAGAATCAGCCGAGGACATTTCCGTGGATGTCACCGCATTTACTGACTATGTTACCGAACAATGGGTAGAGGGTGTTCCCATCAGCAAATGGAACCATCACAACAACGACGGCGCAAGAACAACCAACAATGCGGAAGGTTGGCACAGCAAAATAAAAAAAAATGTGCAGAGCTGCTCACCCAAACATATACTCTTTCCTTGTGTTGCTAAAGAAATTGCAGGCAACCAACGAAGCAAAAATGATTCAACTTGAATCCGGAGGTCTCGCACCAAAAAGTCGAAAGCGTTACAGAACGATAGACAATCATTTGAAAACACTGAAGAACAGACTCAATAGTGGCAATCTGGACGTTTTTGAATTTGGTGACGAAGCAAGTAAATTACTAAAATTATAAAATTGAAATAATTTGAAGGTACTTATAGATTTTATTATAAAGTTGACATGTATTTTGATATGATGTTGTTTGATTATGTAGGTAAGACGATACAGACTATAGCCTAATCCTTTACTGCAAAAGTTGCGTTCAGCCAACCTAACACCTTTCTGTAATTCACACCTATTAACTGGTATTTTAGGAAGGTTGGCTGAGTGGGAATAAACCGGGGATCGTCGAAGACCCTCAACATACAGCTGCAGCCAAACATATAAAAGAGTAAAAGGGTAAAGAATTAATATCATCCCCTCTTAGGCCCAATTCTTCCCCTATATTTTGAGACATTATGGTAACAACAGTATCTTCACCCTCTTTTCAGACACTAGTATAATCTCCTCAAAGCACCCAGAACTCATCAGAGAAACCAGAAATTGTGTATTATTTTAGGTGCATTTATTTTGATATAATATATTGTTTGTCAATAAGACAAACCTTGTAAAAAATGTTTTTGTACATATCTGCTGAAATTAAAATTATTTTAAAAAAATTAAATAAATAAAGGATTAATATATGGGTAATACGTAAATATACGGAACAAGAGAATATGTATAATAGTAAACAAGAGAACGAAATGCGCTTGATATTATAAATTACATGGCGTGTTGCTGGCCGATGCATTTTCCACACAAGGCGATGAGAGGTTCATATCATGTGAAGCGAATTCGAACCTGATATGAACTCTCAGAGCCTTGTATAAAAATGTATCAGCCAGCTGCACGCCATGTAGCATATTTATTATGTCGAAAGTTCATGTAAATCAAGGGATTAATAAATTTTCACGAGAAACAAAGAACGACCGGGCGTTTATTTTTTAGAAGCTGCAATTGACAGCACCACACAGAATCATCAAGAGTAACTGGCACCGGTATGTACATATGGTAATAGTAAACACTCTTCGCTGTTCGAAGTGCGATATTTCGTCCCCTGAGTACCATGACGATTTGTTTACAAAATAAAACATATCGTTACAAGCATATCTGAAATACCCTTACATACATTTACTCTCATTACCACATGAAAATAGTTATAAAAAGCACTTTTAAATGTTCAAAAAATCACTTTCAATCTGCCGAGTGAACTGCAAAGAAAATGTTCGCTTCAGGCTCAGCCTAAAAAAGCGATAGACTTTGAAGTTTGGTCGGTATAGGCTAGACTGAGTCGTAAAAACAACAAAGAACTTTTGGGACAACAAATAATGTGTTAGAGAGTAAATTGCATTTTTATAATGGATTCAACTTTTTATTTTACAGGCCAGATCTACTAATGATTATTTATTGTAGGTACAGCTTTCTTGCGCGTGTCGGCTTAATGCGTTTTGGTTTTGATTAGAGCTGTAGGTTTTTAAATTTCTTGTTCGGTTTCGGTTTTGATTTTCAGGTGGAGTAAAACCTCGGTTCGGTTCGGTTTTCGGTTTGTTCATGAGGCCAAGTAAAATTCAATAAAACTCATTCTTATGTCCGGAGTCATAACTGAATGGTAGTGAAAATGAGTGAAACTCAATGAATGCCCGAAATAAGCTATAATACATGAAGAATCAGGAAGGCCAATATAATAATTACCTAAATATACAGAACTTTTATTGTGCTTGGCCATTTTTCGAAGTCTGACACCTACACGCAACTTGAGGAAAGCTGCATACACAACTAAACTGAAATGTCGGAAAATCACAGAATGTAGCCTTCCCAGAGTAGTGAGAGTACCCAGACACTGCCATTGGCAGTGTCGGGGTACTCTCACTACTCTGGGATGGCTACATTCTGTGAATTTCTGCAGCAAGAGAGTATTCAATAAAAAACGAAAAACCTTAGATTACGGTATGTCGACGGTTTCGGTTTTTAAAAAAAACTAAAAACCTCCGTTCAGTTTCGGTTAAGCTACAGCTCTAGTTTTGATAGTTGAAGGGTTATTCGCTTCATGTTCACTGTTTGTCGGTTGTTGGCTTTTCTGTAGCACGGGAGGGAGGGGAGGATTCTATTGTTTTAAGGAATCTCGGTTTGAAGTTCAGAGTTAACAAGAGTACCTGTTATGGAGAAACAGTGGTGTAGATAGCTTTACGCTGGCGGAGGGGCAAGCCCAAAATTTTCCGACAGACCGAAAATTTTCCGTCAGTGTAACAACAACAAAAACCCAAACAAACAGAAAGAATCTGTTGTTTACCGCAAATGTACTGAAAACTGGTCTTTTTTACCCCCAAAATGGCATGTTTTATCCCCAAAGCCAGCATTTTAATGTTATTAGGCATAAATTCGCCTAAAAATGGTCCCCAAAAATTGCCGACAAAACTTCTGATGGGGGGCCTCCCCCCCCCCCCCTTTATCTACGCCACTGTGCAGAAAGTTGCTGCTTGTGTGATGATTTAAATTATTAGAACCTAAGTCTTTTCGAAATAGATAAGATAATAAGTAGGATGAGATTTATATGTTGCTTATTATTTGTTGCTCTGTTTGCAGAACGATCATTGTTAAACACCGATTGTTCGACAGTCAGATTAACAATGAATAGCTTACTTTACCTTTTTTTCGCTAAAAGGCTTTATCTCCATAATTTGATTATTTATAGGTACTCATGTTTTAATTATATTTTCCAGAGTTTATGAATATATAGTGTACTACGACATATTTGTGTGTTATTATTATTAAATAAAATGGAGAGAAAGAAGATCTGGTATGTAAATAAACTTGTTTTTGTTACAGTTAAAACGTATAATCAGTTGCCATGTATAATAACTGAATTTTTCAGTTATTATGCATAATAACTGATTCCATAAGTTATTATGCATAAAAACTGAAATTTTCAGGTATTATACATATTAACTGAAATTATGAGAATTTTTTAGACATGTTAACTGATAGTGATAATTGACAACAACAATCATGTGTGGGTTTCCCAACATATTTATTGACCAGAACTTATTCATTTATAACATAAGCATGACACACAACAGTACATGAAAATTCTATGGAATTCATTTATAACATAAGCATGACACACAACAGTACATGAAAATTCGATGGAATTCATTTATAACATAAGCATGACACACAACAGTACATGAAAATTCTATGGAATTCATTTATAACATAAGCATGACACACAACAGTACATGAAAATTCTATGGAATTCATTTTTAACATAAGCATGACACAAAACAGAACATAAAAAGTCAATGGAATTCACTTATAACGTAAGCATGACACACAACAGTACATGAAAAGTGAATGGAATTCATTTATAACATAAGCATGACACAAAACATTACATGAAAAGTCGATGAAATTCATTTATAACATAAGGATGACACAAAACAGAACATGAAACGTCAATTGAATTCATTTATAATGTAAGCATGACATGGAACAGTACATGAAATTCATCAGTTCTTATTCTTACAGTCAATGTTTGAATGACATCGTAAATTAAACAACAGTCCATGTTTAAAACATTGGCATGTCTTAGTCTGACATCTGTTGCTACCCACACATTTACACTTTGTGAACCATTGGCCACCACAGTTTGATTCTTTCTGAACAGCTACTCTCAGGGAAATAGTCTTCTCGTCACTAACATCATTCATGCAAAAAAGAGCAGGTGCACACATATCGAACTGATTGCGAGAATACTTTGCATTCAAAAGTCCGTACTTCACTGCAATGGAGTACATTCCACTCTGATTGATATCCTGTGTGACGTTGACGTATTTTTGCTGAGTTCTTTGGTCGCCTTGTCTCTGCCGCCATGACCAGTTGCTATGTGGGCATGCTTAGTGACGTCATATGTTTCCTCTATTGACACAAAGTGCAGAGGGCCTTCATCAGTTTCCCGTCGATGGATGAGCTTCTTTACATCACCACACTCAAACACCTCAAACTCCTTCAACAAAAATTGCTGATGCGGAGTGTTTTTGTATTATCAAAACTACTATTAGGTCACCAATTATCTGCTCATAATCCTCTTTAGGAATCAGCACACGTTTGGTGGTCACATAGCTCTCATAGAGGTTTGTTGGAAAGTAGTTGTTATCTCCAGCTCATCCATCTTGAACATATGAGACCTACGGAATGTTTTATTTATATACTAGTAAGCACTAAGAACGAAGGCACTACATTAATTACACAGGGTTTTGCTCAATTGTCAAGAAGCCTCTGTTCCTTGCAATGAGCAGAAACCATTTTTGTTGGGAAAAAAGTGATGATCAAATGTCTGGCCATGTCACAACCAATAAATTAGTAGAAGAAACTGGGCATCAATGTGATATTGTTATTTTTGTAAATTATTAGAATCAGTTAATATGTCTTTAAAAATATCTTAGTTTCAGTTAATATGTATTATACCTGAAAATTTCAGTTCTTATGCATAATAACTGATGGAATACGGTATTATGCATTATAACTGAAAATTTCAGTTATTATACATAACAACTGATAAAACGTTTTACCTGTGACATATATATAATATCACCAGAAAAGAGGTGGCATTCTTCTGTTTCAACATCATGTTCTGATAAGTGAACAGAGTCCACGTTTTATTGTGAGGAATGAGCTCTACTTCCAGGAGTACCTGCGATCCCTCTGCGATAAAGGCCTCCAACGTATATATTCTTTCTTAGTGGATTCAGGAAAGTTTATTTATTCTTCGTTGTAAGATTGTTTTGAGACAACTGTACCCGATACATTGGATTCGACATAGGGATATAGACGACCGCCCACTATTCGGTATTCAACCAATAAGCATAGATGGAGCGGATTTCAGTTTCGTGAACTGTGCGCATTTCTCTTTCACAGACCTCTGACCGTGTTGTTATTTTGTTTATACTGTGTGCGGTTTCCAGCAACTAAGGTATGCCTTATAAATATATATATATAATACTGCACGTTTATAACTGTCCATTCCTTAAAGTTGATGTCCTAGAGATGACCATTTTCCACCTAACGTGTTCACATTTCGTCTTTGTTGAAATAAGCAAATCAGGAACTTACCACATTGTTGATGTAACCGATTGCCAGTGTGATCATAAACTGTGTTCCAGTTATCAAAAGCTCTTATGGCTTTTCACAATTTAATATGTACTGATATTTGTGAACTCCCTGGGTTATTTATAACGTGCATCAAGTGTGAATATACTTTTTTGTGTTCTGTAACTTGTAATTCGACAAAACACAGGCCTCCGTAGATTGTTTGCATTTTGATGTGACGTCAAGGATAGCACATGTGTATTTGTATTGCGTTATTTAGGGTGTCGGGTCGTATCGGCCCACAGACGTTTCGGCTTCGGGACGTTTCGGCCCTGGGTCATTTCGGCCGGGACGTTTCAGCCTGGACGTTTCGGCCTTCGGTTATGAGGTGAGAGATAGGAAGCAGACGAGGTGAGGTGTTAGGAATAGGAAGCAGGAGGATTAATGGAGGATAAACAACAAAAACATTTTACTTATGAATCAACACTTTATTATAATTGGAAATACCATTTATTTACAACAAAACATAATGATTAACATACAAATAGAACATTTATTTACAGCAAAACATGATCATAATATGGAAAAAACGTTTTAACGAACACTATTCATAATGATTAACTTTTGTCATGATTAATATGGATTAACATTTGTCATGATTAATATAAATATTACAATACAAGTACAATATTTTTTATCAGAAAATAGGAATCGCGAATTATACTGGAAAAAGAAATTTTGATTGATTGTAACATAATAATTTCATTGATAATAATTAAAACTAATATACAAAATATATAACAGAAACATTACATGAATCTCATTTTATAATGACATAAGAAATCTATTAACTGTTTCGTTTCCCCATTTTGTATGTGGAATTTATTGAAAGCAAAAATTCTGTGGTTTTGATTTCACCATTTCTAACTTTCTCCCAATCCGTCGACATCTTTGTCTGTTGCTGTATATTTCTTCTTCAGCTCTATTTCCAAATCTTTGGCTGTAACTTGCATTTGAACATGACCTACTTCTTTAAATAGCGCTGCCAATAGCTTGTAGAAACCCAACTTAGTGCCCTTGGCATTCATTCGGTGGTGCCAACCTTCTACATGGTTACTGGTCCTGATGTTGTGGTTGAAGATGCACCAGCTAGGGATGTCAAACGGTGGAGGTAGAGATGTAGCTGGTGGATAGTCTAAGTTTATCTGTATTGAAGCAATGTGGTTGAATGTTGGATTTATGTGGTCTGCTGGGAGGAAGGGCAAGGCAAAAACAGCTGAAGATATTTCTGCACAGACTTCTTCTGATTGTAGGTTGTCTTCAGACCGACATCCACAATTTTGCTGAATAGAGCTTTGGACCAATGAAACACACCGCCTTTTATTTCTACCCCAGGTACAACTTCTCTGATGGCTTGCCAGTCAGCTAAAAAAGATAAAAAAGATATAGTTTACGTACAGAATTGAATTTTTATTTATGAATATTTAAGTTGCTTTTATATAATATTCTTGAATACTGTATATATTTATTGTATTTATTTAATTTTTATATTGTATATATTGATATTGTTTATATTATTATGTTCAATAAAAGAAAAGAACATAAAACAAACTCACCAATCTCAAAGTCGCTAACGACGGATTCAACAGTTGGATTGCCGACACGTTGGAGTACTGCTTGCAACACTGCTACTTAGTCGGATCGGCGCCGCCTAGTCATTACAGCAGTCTTTTCAACTTGAGGCGAGCTATCGCTGTTCCGTGCCATCGCACCTGCAATAATTACCTTTTACGAGTCAGGGGCGGCGGAACCGGTGGTGGGAGGGGGGAGGCTTCATCCCCTCCACTTTGTGCGCCTATTGTGGTTATCACCTTCGGACACAAAAGAGTTGATACTCCAAAGTTGAGAGTTGGAACCAAAAGGTTTGCCAACAATCTACAAAAGAAAATTATAATAATTATTAAACCGAGAAAAATAATTACATTTCATACTTAATTATAATTAAAAAATATAAAATTTCAGTTTAATTTTGTTATAATAATTATATTTCATACTTAATAATAATTTTTAAAAAATTAAATAATGTTTTTTGGGATTTATCGTCTTTACTTTATTGTTATAAATTAAATATAATAATTTATAAATTAAATATAATAAATTGTGGCTTACTTTAAATGTGCCATCAATAAACCATCGTTTTGATCGTCGCAACAACTCAACTGGAACAGTGTGGAGAAGACTAGATAACGATATGTTTCCATGTGGATGTCAGAAATCAGAAACTCATCTAAGTTAAGAAAGTCAGTGTCTAAGGTGAAGTTGATGTATTTTGGTATATCTACCCATAATATATAACATTAGACTTTGCTGTTAAAAAATTAAGTATATCTACCCATAATATATTGATATATAACATAACTATTACTTTAAATAATAAGCTATAAAACTAACCTTAATACCATAGGAAAAACAATCGTGTGTGACTAGGAGTGACTGACCTCGTTTGCTGCCGGTAGGGAGCACTTTATATGTCGTCGGGGTATCAAGTAAGTCTTCAGCTGGTAGTTCATCGTCGCTGAGAGAGATGTCGCCAGCCTCTTGTCGACCATCAAAGTTTTTGCTGAGAGATGTTGAAACTAGAGTATAAAGTGTCGTTGAAGGTTGGTGTGTCGTTGACAGTTGATGTGTCGTTGATAGTTCATGTGCCGTTGACGGATGATGTGTCGGCCACTTCCATCGGTACATCATCATACAAATCAACTAAGTCTTGTACCTTTCGTCTGGAAATAGCAGAAAAATAAGGTTAATACATGGTATTTGCTTTTGGAACAGGAGAATATAGGTCTTTAGAATATGTAAGAGAATCAATCTAAGCAATATCATTTTACTGTTGTTGAAATATTGATATTTAGTTATTTAATTGCGTGTACTTTAAAACTTTATAAATTTGATCTGTGCTGTCATCTGCTACAACTATCGCACGCCACATCTCGCTGCCTTGACGTTACGTTTTTCGAACAGGAGATACAGGATAATCGCTCACGTCGCTTGTTGTCGGAGTTCTAAGATAGCAATGTGAAGTTATAACGGATCTATTTCGATAGTGACTTTCCGATGAATGAAAAGTTTCAGTTCGCCAAAGGCGCACAGGGACGATGTGGGGCTGAAATCACTTGCAACCCAAATAACTTTATTTGCTTTATAGCTTTGTTTACTTATGACTCCACGAGAGTCGGAAGCGAGGGCCTATAATCTTATTTAGTTTAAGTGTGCGCATTTGAAGTAGGGTAGTGGGTTGAGATCCCCAAGAACATTGGACTGAAAGATGACTAGGAATTTTGCATGACTACAAGACTTTTGCTCCGTGTTTGCTTAGAGAAGTGGGCATACGTATGGTAATACTGAAACCACTGTTTGATAGTTATTTTAGGAAAAAAAAACGAAACCCAAACAGTCGCTGGTTTTGAGCAGCCCCAGCATATTAGCCTTAATGGTTATAAAAAAAGAAAAAATCCGCCAGTATGTGTTTTTGAAAGCTTAGAGTCATTCATCAACCTATAAGGGAGAGTGGATGCTGAGCCTTGGCCATCTGGTCTGCCTTCAGAGGGAACATATGACGGGGTGATGGGAGGAAAACAAAATCAAAACCTAAATAAAAAACAAAAAAATGACCAAACAAAGACACACACACTCACTCACAGACACACAGCCAAGCCCTTAAAAGGGCTTCTATATCTTCATTCAAATGTTTGTTTATTTAAAATCTACACTGGTACCAGCCAGGCAAGCCTGTTTCAATCCTTGCTTGGTGTTTGGTGGTTTCGTGTGTATGTTAACAGAAAAAAGGTAGGTTGTTCCAATTCCTCACACTTTGTATGCTATTTTCATGTGTCTTATAGATAGGAATGTTGCAAGAAAATTAGCGAGTGTTCAATTAGAAAAGTTATAGGTAGAGAGAGATAGGAATCCGTTCTTGTATATTATTTATGACTGCTGTGTGATTGTTGCTATGGATGGGGCGAGAGGTGTGTTTCTTTGGAGCCTACCCCCCCCCCCCCCCCCCCCCCATGCACATATTTGCGAGGCACTCCCCACAGACTCGATCCGAGATTTCTTAATGAGTAGAGAGGTGATGCCACTCCTCCATACCATTATTAGAGAAAGATAGAAGTCCGTTATTGTATATTGTAGCTGTTGTTTGATTGTTGCTATTGCTGGGACGATTGGTGGGTTTCGTCGCAGCCCGCTCCCAACTCGCAGAGTTGTGAGGCAATCCTCACAGACTCAATCTTGAAGTTCTCAATGAGTAGCGAGGCAATCCTTACTGACACCACGCAATTTAACTTTAATGAATTATTCTAATTTTCTGTGGCTTATTTTGTTTTTCTGTTTGGGGGTTGGTGTTCGTTCAGCTCTACCAATAATTCACTATCTTGGAGTCTTGAGGCTTTGTTACGTAGGTCTTTTAATCGCATTTAAATCGTGCATCTGTAGAGTTGCGGAGCAGTCCTCAGAGACTCAATTCTAAAGTTTTCAATGAGTAGTGAGGCAATCCTAACTGACTCCAAGCAATTAAATTCTATTGTAAAATTTTAATTTTCTGAAACTTATTTTGTTTTTCTGTTAAAAGTTCGGTGTTTGTTCAGCTCGTTCAGGTCAACCAATAGTTCAATATCTTGGAGTCTGTTGAGGGTTTTGTTTTGTAGGTCTTTTAATCGTGTTTTGATAGTTTATATTTTTGCTAGCTAATGACAATCCTTCATTGGTGTCCACATGGGCTTGCAAAGTGTCACGCAGAAAGCATGATTTTGAACCCTCTGTAGCTTATTAATGTTGGTTTCGCTCAGGTCACTTGTTATTATGGCACCATATTGTAGTACCGCGCGTATAAATGATTTGCAAAGCTTGAGAAGCATGTCTTTGTGTGCTTCTCAATTTTTACCTCTGATCATCTTCAGAAAATTTATATGTTAGTAGCTCTAACCGTAATGGCGTTTACGTGACTGTTTAGATTGAGATTGCTATCTAGTATAAATCCCCAAAATTTGGCCTCGTTGCTTGCTTCTAATATGTGATTGAAAAACTGGAGATCAATACTGGGGACTGATTTTTTTCTTTGCTTGTCAAAGAAGGTCACTCTTTTAGCATTGAGCTGTATATGCCATAATCCTATGCTCCCGTTTGCTTTATAGAATATTGCTGCAGTTTGATAAGTTGCTGTTTTGATAGCTACAACTCTGATTAGTAATCATTACTATTTATGTGTATTTACTTTGAATTCACTCTTTTCACGCATTCCCTTTTGAACATCAAAGCCGTGGTATTTTGTCACCTATTGTAAAAACGAGATGTCTTGAAACTAAACTGCTAAACTGCTGAGTGTGCAATTTCGTGGAAACTCATGAATGTGAAAGAATTCATAGTTAAAGATTTTGAGAGTGACTGCAGATACAGTTAAGAAGATATTCCTGTGTAATTAGGAGCACAATTAGAGATAGATTTATCATTCTCGTTATTTTGTTATAAAATGGACTTATCTTTGGATTTATCATTTCTACGACTCGGTAAGACAACCAAAATTTATTCATAGAAATATAACACAGATTAGGAAAAAATACTTTTCACAAAGGTATTATTTAGCATTGAAATACCCGGTATATAAATTCACCAGATTAATTAAATATAAAGACATTTTCTAAACATGAATAACTCAGAAAAACGATTTTCAAGTGAGTCGATTTGGCCTCTTTGGGGGCTGAAACGTCGCGGCCGAAACGTCCCAGGGACGAAACAACTGGAACCTTGTTTACACATCACCATGCGATTTGTTCAGTTGATCTGACTGTTGTTGATGTGCCCAGTGTAATATTCACATAGTTTATAGATCTTCATAACTTATAGAATTGTAGTGTTACTTATTCCAAAATGTGTTTGATGTTTACCATGTTAAGACGGGTGATTTGACTGTGAATCACGTGCTTTGACCCGATAAACAGAAAACATGAGTGTTCTGTTTACAAATATTCATGTTGGTTCGAAATTCGGCAATTTCCGTCACCGATCATAGAAACTAGAACTTTGTTTTGTGTTTTTTTTTTCTCTGATGTATTTCATTCTCAGTCCTTTGTGAAATTGACTGTACTTGTATTTTGAACAATGTGATCTCTATTTTTTAATATCATCTTTGATTTTGAGAATGATTTGATTGTTGCCACTCAAGTGGTTCTAATTTATAATCAGATGTGAACTTACATAAGGTAAGATTTTTATAAATTATTATTATTTTCCCAATGTGAAGCGGAAGTGGTAACTTTGTTTCCATAGTGATATCTGTTTCAATTTAACCATAGAGTGCCAGATGTTTTATTGTCCTATTCTACCTGGGTGGACTTTGGGTTTGTTTAGAATAACACTTTTCCCTGTGTAAGTGAACATTATTTTGTTTTACATGGTCTACTTGTGTGTAGACTCAAGTTATTTACATTGATACTTAACCCCTTTCAATGCTGATATAACTTGGTGAGTGTTTACTAGTATGGGGACTTGATTGTTTACATTGTTAGGATGTTTGAAAAAAATTCTTTAATTGCCTTTGACTTCAATTACATTCAAAACTTTGGTTCTGCAAATATTGGTGCTGGTTAACTTAGAAAGTTTCTGACTTTATTTTTTTTTGTCATCCAACAGAAAATTATTTTTGCTTTAGTTTACAACTTGAAAATATTTGATAGTTTCGACTTAGTCAGTTATTATGAATTCCTGATTTGTTTTTGCTGCCATCAGTTGAATTGTTCAATGCTTGTTTGGTATACTTTACTTGAATCATAAAGTTGCTTTGAAGATATTGGGTAAATGTAATTATGTTTGTGCAGTGGCTTCAAATTTTCACTTTTTTTTTTATCTCATTCGATGTTTCAGCATGGTGATACTGGTGGAATGATTCATTATTTTTGAATTGACTAATTCTTATTTGCAGGAATTTACAAGGAAACTGGTGGAAGCATTTTCTCAGAAACTGCATTGATAATTGAAGTGATTTATTTGAAGAATCCTGGATATACAATAGATGATTTTCAGTATGTCTTCAGAAAATTTTTTGCAGGAGGATATAAAGAATATGATTTTGGCTGTCCAGAAAATGGGTGTTAAGCCAAAAGCTGACAGTCCCAAACAATTTTAGAAATGCTTACAAAGTTTTGGTGAAGAACCGGAAGTCACTGTAAAGAGTGAGCCTATGCAAGAACCCACTGCACCTATTATTGTTATAAATCATCTTAGAATTTCTAATTTTTTAGGCGATTTAAAGAGTGATACAACATATGACTTGTGGGGATACGAGATTAATTGTCTTAAAGCTGACAAAAATAGTAATTCTGATATCTTGCAGTATTTGAGAAAGTCGTTAAAAGGTGAAGCAGCTCACATCATTATGTGACTTGGTCCACAGTCCACAGACTAATTGTGATGACATTTTGAAAAACATTGATAGCATTTATGGTGTTTTCGACACTAGAGAATCAATTCTTTCCAAGTTTTATAGCTCTTTTTAGGCAGACACAGAAGATGTGGTCACTTGAGGTTGTAGATTGGAAGATTTACTTGGTCAAGCTATCATGATGGGTGGAATTGGCCAGAGGAAAGTGATCACATGCTCAAATCAATATTTGTTTGGTCAGATCTGTGTCAAGATCGGAAAGATGTTAGTAGATAAAGGTTGATCAGGTTCATACATTTGGTAAATTAACCCTTTACCCAATGTAACGGCCAAAACCGGCCAGCGCTATTCTCAAAAATCGCCAATTAATTTTCATTATTTTTTTCATTTTTTGTCTCAAAAACATAGGTTATGACCCCTCATTGGAACGAGCTCGTCGAGCTCGTTCCAATGAGGGGTCATAACCAATGTTTTTGAGACAAAAAATGAAAAAAATTAGTTATTCAAGAATTTTTTTTGCAAGTGTCGTCTGCTTTTCATGTTAGGTAAAGGGTTAAGTGTTGCATTGCACAAAATTGAGAGTGAGCATATAAAGGTACCAAGTGGCAAGTCTGCTATTGTTAAATCTATTCAATCTTCTAATTCTCAATTACAGGATCTAAAGAAAATGATATTTGAATGAAATCGGATTTAGCAGAAATGAGAATGGAGAGACAGGTACCTCAAACATCTGCAGGTCATTCTTATTTTAATCCACGGGGTGGACACAGAGGTTTCAGACCAAACCAAAGTACCTTTGGTAATACTTATGCAATCAGAAACAGATTTGATAACACTCCTGAGTCTCATTTCGGGAACCAAAATTAACAAGAAGGACGCCAACACCCTATAGCAACTTTGGCAAACGCAAGAACTGTATCTAACAGGCTCATAACATGCGACAAAGCTGACCTAAACACAACCTCTTAAAAGTAATACACAGAAACTGACATAAACAGTAAGTTAAACATGAAATTCTGAGCTAAACATTAAACTAAATGCAACTAAAAATCTCAAGAAAAATGGTTAAAATGCAGAGTATGAGGGGTTAATCATGGAACAATGATACTGAGGAACATGTATGATGAGATAAGTGCCATGAGAAGAGAAGGAGCACAGCAGCTGACCTAAACACTTAGTTAAGCATGAAATTCTGAGCTAAACAGAAAACTAAACGCAACTAAAAATGTCAAGAAAAATGTTTATAATGCAGAGTATGAGGGGTTAATCATGGAACAATGATACTGAGGAACATGTATTATGAATATAAGCGCCAGGGGAAGAGAAGGAGCACAGCAGCTGACCTAAACACTAAGTAAAACATGAAATTCCGAGCTTAACAGAAAACTAAACGCAATTAAAAATGTCAAGAAAAATGTTTATAATGCAGAGTAAGAGGGGTTAATCATAGAACAATGATACTGAGGAGCATGTATTATGAATATAAGTGCCAGGGGATATGAAGGAGCACAGCAGCTGACCTAAACACTAAGTTAAACATGAAATTCCGAGCTAAACAGAAAACTAAACGCAACTAAAAATGTCAAGAAAAATGTTTATAAAGCAGAGTATGAGGGGTTAATCATGGAACAATGATACTGAGGAACATGTATTATTAAGTGTCATGGGAAGAGAAGGAGCACAGCAGCTGACCTAAACACTTAGTTAAACATGAAATTCTGAGCTAAACAGAAAACTAAATGCAACTAAAAATGTCAAGAAAAATGTTTAAAATGCAGGGTATGAGGGGTTAAATCATGGTAGAATGATAATACTCCTCATATAGCAGCATTATAAAGGCCATGATATGGAAATAGGGTGAATAAGTGACCTGAACAGAAGCTTTAACATTATTGGACATGTATGCTGCACCAACGCCAATGCTGATGCCGATGCTGACACCGACCGATCGAGCCATGCCATAAGCTCACACAACTAAAGTTGGTGAGCTAACAAAATAATAATGATTTAAGGTCTGGTGCAAACAATTTTCATCATGCGACTCATCCTGAGGGTGACAATTCTTATGTTTCAGGCAGTAATGTTCAGTGTTTTAAATGTCATCAATAAGGACATATTGCAATTGGCTGCAAAGCCAGGGTTAATAAACCAGAAAAGTTAAATGCAATCCTTTAAACTAAAAAGCATCTTCAGTAGTAGGCGTTGAGAAAATACGACCTAAATTTGTTGAACAAAAAGAACCACCTGGGTTGTATGGTAGTACCACTGATATTGATGTTCTTATTGCAGGTGTATTAGCAAAATGTTTATTGGACATGCTCAACTGTTTCTTCTGTTTGCGAAACATTTTATACATTTGAATAATTTAGCACTTAATCCATTGAATCATATTCTTGATATTGAGTGTGCAGATGGTAAAAAACTTCCATATTTGGGTTATGCTGAAGTTGAGTTATCTATTCCAGGGTTAGATGATAACACACCTAAGTGTTGTATTCTTCTGGTTGTACCAGACAGTGGTTTTAATGTGTCAACACCAGTTTTGCTGGGGACAAATGTATTGAATATCTTTATGGATGAATATAAACAGAATCATGGTGATACAATTTTACAGGTTGCAGATTTACCATTTAAATGTTTTAGATGAATTCCATCAGGAATGTTACATGAAGTTAGAAATCATCTTCATCAATTACCTGCAGCTGGTATTATTCATCGTTCACATAGTCCATATGCTTCTAATATGGTTTTAGTTGGAAAAAAATCGCAACATCGACACCATAGCTGCGATGGGTGGTGTTAGAAATGCATTGGTCACAAAATTCTAAGTTCATCAAGGGCCATAACTCCAAGAAAAATATTTGGAACACATGCATTGCACAGTGGCTAGACATCAATAAGATACACTTGCATGCCAAATATAAAGTCATTCCATCAAGTATTTCAAAAGTTATTGAGTTTTGAAACTCGTTGGTCACAGACAGACCGACCGACTGACCGACCGACTGACAAACCGACCGACAGATAGACCAACAGACAGACCGACATTGCCACTTATGGAGCTGCTAGTCGCAGTTAACCCTTTACCTAACGTGAATTGCAGACGACACTTCCCAAAAAAATTCTCGAGTAACTAATTTTTTTCATTTTTTGTCTCAAAAACATAGGTTATGACCCCTCGTTGGAACGAGCTCGATGAGCTCGTTCCAACGAGGGGTCATAACCTATGTTTTTGAGACAAAAAATGAAAAAATAATGAAAATTAATTGGCGATTTTTTAGAATAGCGCTGGCCGGTTTTGGCCGTTACGTTGGGTAAAGGGTTAAAAATGTAGTGACCTTCGAATATGTATAGACTGTAGGTTTCTTAACAAGAAAACTAAACAGGCTTCTTATGCACTTCAAAGAATTGATGAAATTTTAGATTATCTTGCGGGTTCAAAGTATTTTAGTGTTCTAGATTTGAAGTCTGGTTATCATCAGTTGGAGATCTTGGCGGATCATGAGGTGCATACAGCATTTTCAGCAGGGCCATTGGGTTTTATGAATTCAATCATAGTCTTTTGGATTACAAAATGCTCCTGCAAGTTTCCAATGAATGATGGAGCAGTGTTTGAAATGGTTGAATTTGAAAATTATATCTTGTAAATATTGATGATGTAATAATATTTTCAGATTCATATGAGCAACACATGGAAAGCCTTCATATGGTGTTTCAAAGACTAAGAGAGTGTGGTTTGCAGTTTTCTCAATCCAAATGTAATCTATTTAAATGAACAATTGTTTATGTTGGTCATGTTGTGTCAGATAATGGAACAGAAGCCGACCCCTCCAAGACAGCAAATTGTGAATTGGCCAACACCTACTAATCCTAATCCAGATGAATTGAGAAAGTTTCTTGGTTTTGCGAGTTACTACCGCAAGTATGTTAACAATTTTACCAGGATTTCAAAACCATTAACAGATTTACTTCCTCCTACCAACAATTCAAAGAGTAAAAGTAAAAAGAGGTCAAATTATTTACATAAATGGGTATGGAATAATGAACAAAACTTTGCTTTTCAGAAACTTAAAGACTGTTTGTCAGCACTGCCTGTTCTGGGTTATCCAGATTATAGTCAGCAATTTGAGCTGCACACTGATGCTAGAACATGTGGATTAGGTGCAGTATTGTACCAAAATCAAATTGGAGAAAAGAGGGTTATTGGTTATACTAGCAGAGGTGTTAGTAACTCTGAAGGAAATTATCCATCACATAAATTAGAGTTTTTAGCTCTAACACGGGCTGTTGTTGATAAATTTTATGATTATTTGGATGGGTATAAGTTTGTAGTATTTACAGATAATAACCCATTGACATATGTACTAACAACCGCTAAGGTGGATGCAACTTCACACCCATTATCAGCATCATCTACATTTGATTTTGAAATTATTTATTGACCTGGCAAATCGAATGCTGATGCTAATACTTCATCTAGGTTACCTCAGTATTCATCAAAGACTTCAGATGGATTGCGCAGCATTGCATAAAGACACTATATATTTGTAAATCTCTTCAGTTACAACAACAACTTGTTGAATCAATGCATTGTTCAACATCAGTGTGGATTCTCTGGAAGAATCTGTTGGCCAGAACATTGATATAACTCCCAAAGATTGGTGAAGATTACAGTAAAAAGATCCAGTTCTAAGACCTTGGATGGTAGCCATTCAAACAGGAATACATCCAAGACGTTCATCATTGTCTAAGACAAATGACAAAAAAAAACACTTGGCTATGTACCGGAATTTTGATACGTTTAAGTTTCACCAAGGAGCTCTTTATAGAGAAGCAATTTAATTCCAGGGTTCATCAGCAGCTAGTCTTGTCATCTTCTCATGTCAAAACTGTACTGACATGTCTGCTCAATGATATTGGACACCCAGGACGGAAGAGAACAATCTCATCAGTAAAGGAGATGTTTTATTGGTCTGGCATTGATAGCATGATGGAGAAATGGATCAAAGAATTATCCATGATGTCTGCACAGAAAATCACAAACAAATTCAAGAGCACCCTTAGTATTTATTACTACATCACACCCTCTGGAATTATTACGTTTGGATTTTCACACTTTAGGGACATTGAAGTGTGGTTATCAGTATGTTCTTGTGGTTACAGACCACTTTACAAAGTATGCACAGGCATATCCAACCAAGAATATGACTGCCAAGACAACAGCTGAAGTACTCTTCAACAATGTTATCATTCACCATGGTTTTCCGCATTTACATTCAGACTGGGGTGGTAACTTCGAAAGTACCCTAATCAAGAAACTTTGCCAGCTTTGTGGAATACTGAAATCCAGAACCACACCTTACCACCTGATGGGAAATGGCCATTGTGAACGATTCAATCGGACTCTTTTAAATTTGCTTGGGACATTGGAGCCAGAACAGAAGGGAGATTGGAAGAGCTCTGTTGGTCCGCTAGTCCATGCGTACAATTGTGCCAAACACGAGAGCACTGGGTTTACTCCATTCTATCTCATGTCTGAAAGGGGGCCTAATCTTCCAATTGATGTTTTATTTGGACTTTGCGGTCCTTCAGCAGAAAGTTCTCTTCCAGAATGTGTTGCAGATCTTTGCAAGAAACTTGTGTCTGCCAATGACACTGCAAAGAAAGTACAACAGAGACAAAAAGACGGTTATGATTTGTTTGTGGTGCATCCATGAAGATAGGGGACAGAGTTTTGGTAAAAAGCTTAGCTTTTGATGGCAGTCACAAGTTAGCCAATTGTTTTAATCATGATGCATATACTGTGATTGACAGTATATGCATCATGATTTAGAGTATAAAGATTGTTTGAGAAAGACTCTACATCGGAATCATCTGTTGCTAATTGGAACTTTACTATTGGAACGGGAATCCAAAGATGAACCTGCATCTCAAGAGAATCCAACAGCAAGTGTGCCAGAAAAGAGGAAACCTGTTCCAGCAAAGCGAACAAATATCAAGAGGAAAATGGTTTCCAAGTCCGAGAGTGTTTCTTCTGATGATGAAGAGTTGGAACTACATGTTGTTCCTCAATCTAAGGTAGTGCTTCCAACTACTTTACCTGAGGAAAGAGTTGTCTCACCCCAACTTGATGATGATCAAGGTTTGGAGGTAGAGACTTGTGCAGTTTCTTCTGGAGGTGACGGTCTCCATACCATCATACAGGTAAAGTGAAGAAAGTAAACCTCGTAGTGGTATTGTTATTCAGATCACTTCAGGTAATGACTTGGATTTGAATCATCAAAGTTCTGATGAAATACTGTCATTTAAGACCATGGGGGACTTGAAATAGAGAAAAGCGCTATTGGTTCTGAAAGTGTAGTTCCAACAATGTTTCAGGTATTTAACCAAAGGAAGCTTCTGTTTCTGTTGATCATCCTCCGCCAGCACCAGGCAGATCACAGCGTAATAGAAAACCTCCTTCCTGGCTTGAAAGTGGTGAGTATATTTTAAGCGTCAGATTCCCACTATACAGTATGCAGTACAATAATCCTTCTTTATACTTAAAACAGAATTGCAGAAAAGCCTTACAAACAAACAGATACTTTATAAGTTATCTTGGGCAACATCCAGGGTACATGGAGATTTAATACCTGGATGTCGGTTTTCAACCATGAGGCGCAAGCTGGTTGGTTCAAAAGGACATATTGATGTATTAAATCTCCATGTACCCTGGATGTTGCCCGAGATAACAATTTTGTCCCGCCTCCTAACACAGAAATAATGCCGAGATGTAAAATATGATCTCACATTAAGACTCAGGCGACGGAGTTTGAACCCCACACTGAGCCTCAGGTTTTGAACCAAACAGCGAAACAAACATCACAGCAAAACTATAAATAGACACTGAGTCTATTTCTGAATCGTTGTTTATAAACCAGGTCACACATGGAGAAGTTTTTCACTTTGGTGAATTTGAATTCGTTGAGAAAGTTTTAAAACCGTGTAACTTCAGCCTTCCAGAGTGTACTGTATTTCCAGGGAACAAGCTTCAGCATGTTAGATGTGTTGTGTTGTGTGTTTTATACATGTTTTGGGGAGAATAGCTTAAATATTCACTTAAAACGACGCTGGACATGGAACATGGAAGGTGACATTTTGAATTTCGAGAACGATGTCTCACAATTTCAGACTCCACTTGGGTTTAAACTTAAAGATTTTGAATTGAGCCGCAGTAATTGAATTTTGTAAGAGGTAGGTGGAATTAATAGCATACATTTCTACGCTGACCATCGGAAACTGCAAAAAAAATTATGAAGTGCCCCGAGATTTAATGCCCTGGTAATGTTAATTTGTTGTTGACACCAAGTCTTACACTGACTGTGCCCGTATTTTTGCCCACCGTGGATTTCTCATCGAATACGGCAGCCAACAAGTGCTTCTACTCATAGGGCAGCAACGATGTTTTTTAATTTGTATTAGTATTCACTACAATACGACAATAAGTTGGATATAACTCAACAGTTCTAATAGGAGTTTCTGCAATCATTGTAACCCAGTCGGGGTCAAAGGTTATTTTTATCACCTGGATGTTTCTCGAGTGACAAACGGGGAACAACAGCGCGCGCTCTTATCACCCGCATGTTTGAAGATAGCCGATACCATGGCTATTTGTTTCAGTCACGTTGACCAATCAGAAGACGCGATGCATACTGATACAGGGACAATCAGATATGTCTCCTGATACTTTACACTCAATTTTCAGCACAATTTTGGAATAATAATTTTTCAATTGATTTTCTTTTCCTGTCTACTGAATGTACCATTCCTTTTTTCTAAAACTGCTTCACAGCTTTATTCATTTCAGGAAAGATGTTGATAAAACATTCTTCAATCTTCAAGGTTGGAAAATAAGGGACATAATTGTTTTTCTCTTTTCAGAAAGATAAAAAAATATATTTATAATTTCAGAGTTGTGTTCAGATTGTGATAATTTTTATTTTAATACGGTACAAAAAATAATTTATTTATATTTCAGTGCTGCATGCTTTAAAAATATATGTGATTTGCAGATTTCATTATTTGTGCCATTTCAGATGTTGCAAATAATAATCTCTATTGAGAACACAGAAAATGTTTAGGGTATAATGATTATTTTCTTTTTCTTCTCTTCCGGAATAGATATTATTTGATACGACACTAAATGACAAGGACGCCATTTTTAGGAGGTGAGAATGTGGTAGAGAGCAAATTGCATTTTTATAATGGATTCAGCTTTTTATTTTTCCAGGCCAGATCTACTAATGATTTTTATTTGTTGTACGTACAGTTTTCTCATGCGTATCGGCTTAATGCGTTTTCGTTTTGTTAGTTGAGGGGTTATTCGCTTCATGATTACTGTCTGTCAGTTATTGGCTTGTCCGCAGTTCTGGCGGAAATTCTTCTGTTTTGGGGATCTTGGTTTGAAGTTCAGAGTTGACAAGAGTACTTGTCATGGAGGATGTTGCTGCTTGTGAGATGATTTAAATTATTAGAACCTAAGCCTTTTCGAAATGGTAAGATCATTTATATTGTTTATATTTCGCTTATTAATTGTTGCTCTGTTTGCAGAACGATCATTGTTAAACACCCATCGTTCGGCAGTCAGATTAACAATGAATCTCTTACTTTATCTTTTTTTGCTAAAAGGGTTAGCCCCCATAATTTGATTATTTATAGGTACTCATGTCGTTTTAATTATATTTTTCAGGGCTTATAAATATCGAGTGAACTACGACATATCTGTGTGTTATTATTATTAAATAAAATGGAGAAAAAGAAGATGTGATACGTAAATAAACTCGTATATGTATTCTACTCAAAGTTTGCTAAGCAACAAGTATATCCAACTACCTGTTTTACGTTTTAGTTGAAATATTGTTATGAAAAGTGTATATATTTTTTTATTTAATTACATCTTTAATTATTTAAGTACAGAAATTAAGATTTTGTTTGTGTTTGACATTATTTTTCAGCCTTTGAATACGATAACCATGGACAATGGATATTATTGTTAAAAGAGGAAATTTTTCAAATTTGCCAAAAAGTTGACGGAGCGAACTGGTATGGGTTTAATATCGAGTATGAGACCCATTACTGCTGATTACAGCTTGACAAGGCCTTCTCATGCTCCCAATCAGGTTCCTGGTGGTCCTTTGTGGGATGTTGTTCCATTCTTGAACCAGCATGGCACCAAGCTCCTGGACCCTTCTTGGCTGAACTGCAAGGGCTGAAATTGCAAACTGTAACTCATTCCAGACATGTTCGATTGGACTGAGGTCAGGGGATCTTGCTGGCCACTCCATAAGCTCACCCCCCCCCCCCCTACCTTGGTACTCCCGGACAGCATAGGCAACATGAGGGTAGTCATTATCGTCCATCAGAGTAAATCTATCACCCACTGCACCCGCATACAATCTGACGAGGGCATCCAGGATCTCATCAATATACCGCTGTGCAGTCAATGTACCACCGCCAAGGACACAGCTCTGTGCGTCCTTCCCAGCTGATGCCACCCCAGACCATTGAATATGTGCGAATTTGGATGAGATAATTTATCCAAACACAATGTCGTTGTCATGTTAAGAAAACGGAGGTCTTAAATGGACAGGGTTATTTGAAACGGGTATACACGAAATGTTATCCATACTCCTCGTGAAGAATCGAAAATTAAATTAAGTGGGGTCGAAATCTAGTGGGCTTGACAAAGGTATCCGTTAACAGTGTCCATCACAAACAGTGGAAGATGTACAGACTGATTGGAGGCAAAAATAACCGGCCATATGACACTGTCATAACATAAAAATAGTAAACTATTAAAGGGAAAAAACGCCGGGAATCTGGAACAAAATAAGTTCACCATTTAACACTTTGCACACTGATGTTAAAATACCCAAATTTCACGTTTCAAATTTTCCCATAATGCATTTAGGAATTTAATTAATTCAGTCTTGTTTGACAGAGTTCAATGAGCTCTGACGAACAAGATTGAATTGATTAAATAGCTAATATATAGTTATGGTAAAAATTTGCAGGTTGAAATTTTGATATTATGACCTCAGCGTGTTTAGGGGGTTAACAACACCACAATGTCCAACGACCATCATGCTTTACATATCATTCGAACGAAATCGACCGATTCATGTAATCAAACCAATCCGAAGCTGATAATTTATTGGATAGTTGTTTATTCATGTATTGGTGATTAACATCACATCATCAGCGTAGGCTATATAGTGGCGACAAACGGTAATGTAGGATAAAACGATTTCATCAGAAAATATATATTTAAAATCAAGACAAATAAAAATTAGCATGTCAGTGAAAAAAATTGCGAAGACAGTAGTGGATAAAGTACGAGAAGCGTTGATGCGCCAGTTGTGTATTATTTCTATCGCACGTGCAGGTTAGCTATCTTGCACCTGTAAGTTACTATCTTGCACGTGCAGGTTACCTATCTTGCACCTGCAAGTTACTATCTTGCGCGTTCGGGTTAGCTATCTTGCACCTGCAAGTTACTATCTTGCACGTGCAGGTTAGTTATCTTGGACATGCAGGTTAGCTATCTTGCCCGTGCAGGTTAGCTATCTTGCACCTGCAATACTGTCTTGCACGTGCAGGTCAGTTGCCTTGCACCTGCAAGTTACTATCTTGCACATGCAGGTTAGCTATCTTGCACCTGCAAGTTACTATCTTGCACGCGCAGGTTAGTTATCTTGCACGTGCAGGTTAGCTATCTTGCACCTGCAAGTTACTATCTTGCACGTGCAGATTAGCAATCTTGCACCTGCAAGTTACTATCTTGCACGTGCAGGTTAGCTACCTTGCACCTACAAGTTAGTTATATTTGAGGAACATCATTATAGTGATATCTGAAGTCGAGTTCATAAAATGTAGTATATAAGGTTCCACCCTAACCCCAGTTTGCCGGACCTATGTTCGGATTTGCCGACCCCCTCCGGGACTACGGAAATTAGCCGAGACAACCACTACAGGCTCATTGGCAATGTCTAGCCGCCTGTACGTTTCGCATCGCTTGTATCGCAGGCTAGATATGTTTTATGCTGGGGGTGTGAATGGGAAAAGTCAGGTATTAAGAGTGAAAAACGGTTCGAGTTCCAATGACGTCGGTGACGTCATGGTGAGCTCGCGACGTCATGGCGACGTTCACCGCTGTCGATGTCAACAGAGATGAGTGACTGGACATCCTTATGGGCGTTGAATAGCCGATGTCTCCCTATAGGTGGCAGTGCCGCCGAGTAGCACCTGCTGGGACTGGTCTCAATACCCGTTAACAGGAACAGGGATGTCCCGTTTCAGGCTTTCGACCCTTCTTCTCCCTGATCGACTCTGTCCTACTCTGTCGGCTCGAAGGGCTCGAACCAAGGAGCCACTAGAGCAGCCCCTCGAGAAAGGACTCCTTGAACGACTCATACAGATGAGCAACTGGGAAGCTGCTCCAGAAGCAGCTTTTCGAACGACTCGCTGAAATGACCTTTCAAGGAGCAAACTAGTTATCAAAGAGTTTGTCCCAGCGACTCTTCGAACGACTCTTCCACATCTGGATTATAGTGATCACCAGAATGACTGACCTGTGAGCCGACTGTTCGAGCTTGTTGAGGTAGGGGTACTGGAAGAAGGGGAAGAGTGACTGTGCCGCTCCTAACCGCAACGCTCGTTGTAGGATCCCTGGCTCACTGGCGCAGGTCGTGGAGGCCTGGGTTCGTGGAATAAGGTCGACGGGTCTCTCATGTGATGAGGGTATATGATCGAGACGGTAGGGTTAGGGAATCGTGGCGTGGAGGGATTCTGGAAGAAGGGGAAGGTCGACTTTGTCGCTCTTGGTCAAGCGGCATAGATAAGGTCACCGTGTCAAATACAGGAATGGAAGCCACTGGGGCAAGTATGGGGAACCGCGGCTTCTGAGACAGGGTGGCTGTAAAATACGGGGATGTAAGCCACTGAGTCAAGTATGGGGATGGGGTGAGATAGGATGGCTGGGATGGGTGTCGCAAAATAACTAACTTGCACGTGCAAGATAACTAACCTGGACATGTAAGATAGTAACTTGCACGTGCAAGATAACAACTTGCAGGTGCAAGATAGCTAACTTCCACATGCAAGATAGCTAACTTGCTCGTGCAAGATGGCTAACCTGCACGTGCAAGATTGTATCTTGCAGGTGCAGAATAGCTAACTTGCACGTTCAAGATTAAATACGGGAATGTAAGCCACGGGGGCAAGTATGGGGAACCGGGGCTTGAGATAGGTTGGCTGGGGTGGCTGTCGCAAGATATCTAACTTGCATGTGCAAGATATCTAACTTGCATGTGCAAGATAACTAACCTGCGCGTGCAAGATAGTATCTTTCAGGTAGTAACTTGCACGTGCAAGATAGTAACTCTCACGTGCAAGATAGCTAAACTGCACGTGCAAGATAATTAACCTGCATGTGCAAGATAACTGACCTGCACGTGCAAGATAGCAACTTGCTGGTGTAAGATAGCTAACTTGCACATGCTTGCACGTGCAGGTTAGCTATTTTGCACGTGCAAGTTAGCTATCTTGCATGTGCAGGTTCGGATTTGCCGGACCTCCTCCCGGACTACGGAAATTCCGATCGCTGAGACAACCACTATAGGCTCATTGGCCATGTCTAGCCGTCTGGCTATGTACGTTTCGCATCGTTTGTATCGCAGGCTTGGTGTGGATGCTTTATGATGGGAGTGTGAATGGGAAAAGTCAGGCATAAAGAGTGAAAAACGGTTAGAGTTGCAATGACGCCGATGACGTCATGGTGAGCTCGCGACGTCATGACGACGTTGTCCGCTGTCGATGTCCACAGGGATGAGTCACTGGATGTCCTCAGGGTCGTTGAATAGCCGATATCTCCCTATAGGTGGCAGCGCCGTTGAGTAGCCCCTGCAGGGCCGGGTCTCAATACCCCTTAACAGGAACAGGGATGTCCCTTTTCAGGCTTTCGACCTTTCTTCTCCATGATCGACTCTGTCGGCTGGAAGGGCTCGAACCAAGGAGGCACTATAGCAGCCCCTCGAGAAGGGACTCCCTGAACGACTCATACAGATGAGTAACTGGGGAGCACCCCCAGAAGTAGCTACTCGAACGACTCCCTGAGATGAGCCTTCGAGGAGCAAATTAGTAATCAAAGAGTTCGTCCCAGCGATCCTTCGAACGACTCTTCTATATCTGGATTATAGTGACCACCAGCAATAACTGACCTGTCAAGCGACTGTTCGAGCTTGTTGGGGTAGGAGTACTGGAAGAAGGGGAAGAGTGACTGTGTCACTCTTAACCGGAACGCTCGGGGTAGGGTCCCTGGCTCACTGGCGCAGGTCATGGAGGCCTGGGATCGTGGAATAAGGTCGACGGGTCTCTGATGTGATGAGGGTATATGCTCGAGAAGGTAGGGTTAGGGAATCGTGGCGTGGAGGGCTTCTGGGAGAAGGGGAAGGGCGACTGTGTCGCTCTTGGTCAAGCGGCATAGATAAGGCCACCGTGTCAAATACAGGAATGTAAGCCACTGGGGCAAGTATGGGGAACCGGGGCTTCTGAGACAGGGTAGCTGTCAAATACGGGGATGTAAGCCACTGGGTCAAGTATGGGGATGGGGTGAGATAGGGTGGCTGGGGTGGGTGTCGCAAAATGACTAACTTGCACGTACAAGATAACTAACTTGGACGTGTAAGATAGTAACTTGCAGGTGCAAGATAGTAACTTGCAGGTGCATGATAGCTAACTTACACGTACAAGATAACAACGTGCAGGTGCAAGATAGCTAACTTCCACAATCAAGATAGCTAACGTGCACGTGCAAGATGGCTAACCTGCACGTGCAAGATTTATCTTGCAGGTGCGGAATAGCTAACTTACACGTTCAAGATAGTAACTTGAGGGTGCAAGATAGTAACTTGAGGGTGCAAGATAGTAACTTGCACGTGCAAGATAGCTAACCTGCACGTGCAAGATAACTAATCTGCACGTGCAAGATAGTAACTTGCAGGTGGAAGATAGCTAACCTGAACGTGCAAGATAGTAACTTGCAGGTGCATGTTCGTTAACCTGCACGTGCAGGATAGTTACTTGCAGGTGCAAGATAACTAACTTGCACGTGCAAGATAGAAATAATACTCAACTGGCGCCTCCACGCGTCCGTAGTGAAAGGAATAAAAACAACTAAAACTTATTAAAAAGGTTGATTTCTTTGAAAAACGAGAGAAAGCGACGAGAGGTGAGGTGAGAAGTGACACTGTAAAATAGTTCTCTCATAGACAGTGCATTTTTATATCGCGTCTGATGTCAATAAATTCAGTACAGTCTTGAAGAATGTGCTCGACTGTCAAATGACGTTGACGGGTAATGCATTCAGGGTGCAATACCATAAAACTTTTACAATTGTATTTTCTAAAATTGTATATTTATTTAAGACTTTAAATGGGTTGAACTGAACCATTAGCATCTTCAAAGATGTGGCAATTTGCCAGTTGGCAAACTGCTACATCTTTTAAAATGCTAATGATTGATTTTAGGCAGTTATATTAATAAGAAGAAAATATTAATAAGCATTCTAGACAATACAACTGTAAAAGTTTTATAGTATTGGTCCCTGGATGCATATTACCCTCTAACAAAAAGGAATATGTAAGTCGTGTATGACCAATATGACATCGTGGTCTTTTATGCAAAGGTTAGTTGAAACAATTTATCAATGACATGAGGTCGGAAGCGATGGAGCTTGTTATTTGTCGCCCCATTCCACTCTGTCTGCCACATTGATCTGATATAATTACAGATATGTGGTTTAAAATCACTAAAAGGAATTTTAAAATCGGTTACAGGGTTTCGCTGCTTTGTCTGCTCTGGTGTTACCTGGGATAATGTCCGGTAAGCAGCAAAGCGCCGATATCGTATTGGTCCGACACCAGTGAGATGGTTCTTCAACTTGGGGATGAGTAAAGCTAACAAGAGGAGAGAGAATCGGAAAAGATAATTTACTTCCTTTCCTGCACATCCTCGGTAGGTTAATGCGCTAGTCGCATAGACGTAACTTCAGCTGCGAAAATATAACTTTATTTTTATTGAGGTCTTCTGATCACCAGTAACAGCAGTTGATGATACTTTGTCGCTGTCTTCAGATATGTCTGTATAAATCCGTTTATAAGCACTGTACTTTGACTTTATTTCAGCATATCGTTGTTTGAATATCATATCAGTGAAGTTGTCTCGGATTTGTTTGAGGAAGCAAAGACCAAAATAACAGTAGGTTTTCTAAGATGTCAAGGAGGAATCTCTTTTATTGATTCAGATTCAAGTGTGGCGGACTCCATCTGTAGTTTAATTCTTATTCCCAATGGAGGAATTTGTTTCTGGTGTATGTGAAAACAAAATCAACATTTTGAAGGCCTAAGACACAATTTTAAGCATGGTTTGATGGGTTTGCAAATAGCTTAGAAGCATATTGGAGTGATAGTTCAATCCTGCGTTTCTCAAGAGAAACCTTCCCTGCTTCAACGAACATTGAATCTATTGATGTTCTAAATGCACCCAGGCTAATTCTAATACCACTATTATGAATAGCATAAATTCATTATTTATTTATTTATTTATTGGTGTTTAAAGATACACATTTTTACACAATGGCAAATCATGACCAGGCAGTTTTATGCGTAGTGGAAGCTGGGGTACCCGGAGAGAACCATCGAGCAACGGCGAGCAACTGTCAGTTCCCCAACATACCAACTCCACACAAGCAGGGTTAGACTTTGTTTAAGACAGGTGCACGATCGACGTGGAGTGCGCCTCAATACACAACGCCACCGTGCCCCCACGTGGGCAATGGGGGTGAAGTGTCTTGCCCAAGGACACAACGTGGTTGCTGCAGGTGGGATTCGAACTGAGGACCTCTCGACTTGCAGTCTGGACCTCTACCTACTGAGCCACCCGCGCCCCCATCAGGTGGTTTAAGGTATGACGTTCTTGTGGAACCGTAAACCACACGGCCGTAATGTAATTCTGATAAAAGTGATCTATATATATGGAGTAAGGTTTTTTGGTCAACACCTCAATCAGTGCTACTAACTACATTGAGGAGATTAAGTGGCTTTTTAAATCTCACTCGTAGTTGTTTTATATGGGAATTTCACTTCTTTAATATCTTTAATGGTACTCCCATCCATTTTCAACTCCGGATCGCGTTTGATGTTTCCGAACCTTACAAAAATATACACAATTTGTCTTTGTCTTTAACTTAAAACCATTTCTGTGACCCATCTTTCATTTCATTTTAGGCACAGCTGAATTTTTCGCTCGATGGCATTCATGTTTTTGCTGCTGTAGTAGATTAAAAATCGTCAACATAAAATGAAGAATCTACTATATTCTCAGCTGTGTCAATGATGCTATTGATTTTCACTGAGAAAAGGCAACCAGCTAACATACTACCCCGATGAACCCCAATTCTTGTTCGTGGGATCAAATAGTAGTATGAATTCGAAACTGGCGGTCCTTTGAAAGATTTCTATAAAAAGAGGCATACGCCACCTTAACCCCGTGTTAAAAAAATCTTTTAAAATCTCATACTTCCAGGTTGTGTCAAATCGAATAGTTGAAAACGGCCTGTCGTAATTTTTCAACCCATACTGTGCAGCCAATCACTAGTGGAAAATTCCGGCACCGCACAAACCTGGATATCATTTTTCAAAAGCAGCATTATTTGCATTTTTATAACCGTGTTCGATTATAAAGCGTATGCGTTCTGTCAAATCAAACCAGATTGTCATCTACAAGCCTGATTTTGGTTTTATTGGGAGCTCAGGAGAGAGTAGTTAAAAATAATACAAAGTCGCTTTTGATCGAATAATGCAAATCATCGCCAAATGAATACACAATTGTTGTTCTAGGTGATTATTAAATGGGTACCCTGGGGACAGTAAAAGTGGAAACTAAAGGGCAATTTACATGGCCGAAAATAATTCTGGTTTATATTTATTCGGTGAAAAAAACTAATCCAGGAATAAATTTCGGAAAATTAACTGCGTTCTCATATCATTTGAGAAATCGGGAGAATTAATATGACGAAAAATAAATATCCAGGATTATATTTTATTATTCCTAGAAATTAAATATTTCAGGAATTATGTAAATTAGTAGTAATAATCTTAGATTATTTTCCCCTGCAATTTACATGAGCGCGAAACTGCATTTTATTCCAGGGTTATTTGATTTTCGACCACCTCTCGAGGTAGAGTATTTTTGAAAAATTTATTCTCCGAATAAATAAATATTCCTCGAATAATTGCGTTCACATGAAAAATAAATATCCAAGATTATTTTTTATTCCTAGAAATTAAATATTCCAGGAATACATCTCGTCATGTAAGTGGGGTATTATATAATAAGAGTATTTAGATCACTGTCGTCCGACGACGAAGGGGTAAGCGTCGTGTATAACCTCGTAGTAACGTATGAAAATTTATTGGCATAAAATGTTTCTATGACATATTTGAGTAACAGCGCGGTGCTTTGGATGTTTATAATCATGGCTGACAGTTTTCGCCATTACAAGAGATTTACGATGTCCATAATTTGCAGTCCGTGGTTTATTGACACGGCGTCTACGTACCGTAAGTAAATCGAAGAGGCAAGATTTGTTCCCAAATCAGCAGCTCCTTGCTTCATGAATTGAAATTTTGCTGATGATGACTTTTATTATTACCTGGTAAATGCATGTGTAGACATCACTGCTACACGTGGATTAAGATCAGTCCACGGTCATGTACTGCATGATAATTAAAAACCCGCAAATAAAAACATGCGCTATAAGGGGCCGCGCGAGAAATACATACCAGAAACTGAAAGCGCGAAAGGTGGAATTCTTAAGGAGAGAATTTGAGAGAAAATAATAAAATCCGCACATGTGAGACAATCGAAAGGAAAAAAAACGTATAATATAAACGGGCATCATGGGTAATAATAAGGACAGATCTTACCAAACTGGGAACTGGAGATACCATACGAAGGTGCAATTCCAAAACGGTCAGCCGTACCAATGGGTTACTTATGAAAGGATGACTGTGACGCAATTAATTTTATAGCGCAGTGAGCTGATACTGCGTGATCACATTAACGCAGGGAAATACATGGTATAATGCCGTTCACAGGTCAAGTCAACTCATCGAACTGTACGTATAATGCAAGACTGAGAATGAGCTCATAAGAATCTCAATCCTTTGAACCCGAGAAGTCACTTTTCCGGCCCAGGAGCATGATACGTCATAATTTCATTATGTATGATAGCTGCCAAGTGAATGTGTGGGGGAGACCAATCAATATGTTTAACGTACAGCCCCAAGGCTGCACGTTGAAAATATTAATTGGTCAACCCCCAAATAATGAATATGGACCCCAATTGCTGCCATTGGACTAACCTGGAAGATACCATAAGGGGTTAATACACACGACGATGAAATATACTGACTGCACAATAATCAAAACCAGTTCCAGAAATGAAACAGTGTATGGACCGGTCCCCAGAAGCTTCCTGCAATCAATTTGACAACATCGACTGAAATTTTGTGATACAATTATAATAGATGTTTTCTTTGCATCTTTTATCATACTTTGGGGAAATATTTGGATACTTATTAACCCTATGCTGGGAAAATTTGACTGAAATCTCAAAAACACAAATTGTGAGTTTTAATTGTATTTCTCATCATTTCCAACATATTATCATTCACCCACAATAAAAGGTGTCACATGGCTGCCTGCTTGGAAATAAAATGACGTTACTTCCTCAATAAATGTCCATATTTATCCCCACACAATTCAAATTTGGTCACCTAACCATCACATTAACATTAGGGTGAATGTAAAGAAGGGTGAGGGACAGACCGCTTTGGTTCGGTCGAGTCAGCTGATCAGGAACGGACCGTACCATGGACTGGACCGATGTCGCCGTACCGTTTAATCCACTCCAACCTTTCAGTATTTCATCTATCAACACTAAAGCTTTAACTTTGCCTTTGTAAAATGATGCGCACATCGATGATCGATGATACAAAATCGCTAACATCTCGAAATTTCAATCATGAACTGAAATTCCCGTGTCCTTCGTGTTAAATTTACTGGCAGCTTTCGTGAATTAAAGGGGAGGTAACTTCCCCGTTAATCTCTTGCAATGACGAAAATTGTCAGCCGTGGTTTTTTAGATACCCATAGAAAACTGCCTCCATAACGCATCAAACAAGTCATTGTCATGGACTACCATTGTTGAGAAACCGTAGTAATTGTTTTCATACAAGAATTTCATCTTTTTATGATGCAACTGATACAGTTTGGATCACATCAGAGAGAAATTGGCAGTTATAGTTCGTTTTACTCTGAAAATATTAAAATATTAAGAAACATTTCTCTTCAGGCTTCACCAACAACACACAACCTTAACTAAATTGAAGACATCACTGCAGACTTTCAGAAATGAGTCTTGTATTTAGGTAACTAATGTATGTACATGTGTGTGTATATGTACACATGTATACCTGTGTATTTATGCACATGTGCGTGTTTTTATGTTGTAAAGCGCTTCGAGCCTCGCGGCATGAGGCGCTATGTAAGAACATTTTATTATTATTATTATTATTAATGGAAATGGGACATTGTACTGCAATTTATGGATATACACGAAGAACAGCGTTTACCAAAATCAAGTTTCGTCAGATCACACAAACCCTCTGGTGATATCAGTGTGTTCCTGGGATCGGACGAGTGGTTTTGTAAAGTGTGAGGTCTTGGAGGTACAATATATCAGGCCTTCGCTCACCTCATATATACCACAAAAAGTTAGAACTATTGAAAATTGGTTTTATTTTGTGGACCTCACCACGATGAGAACAAAGGACCAGAAAATTATTCTTTTGAGGTGACATATGTTATTTATACTATGGAATACGAATAAACTGAAAATGCATTAAAAAAATAGAATTACTAACTCTTTTGCCTAGTTATCTCTTTGGTCATTTCTTCATATTGTTTCCATTCACAATGCATTTAAAACTTCAGAGGCCATGTGTTTGTACCATTTACGATTCCGTCTCCTTTACTGGTCAAAGAAGAGAGGGAAACACAATGTGCTGTTGAAAATGAGTAAATGTTTGTAGTTTCTGTTGTAATACTGACTCCAGTTGCTTGTTATTTTGGTGCATATACATGGGTAGAAATCTCGCGCCCGACCTATTCTGACACATCGAATAATGACTGTGTCTAAGGTTTAATCCCCGTAATGGGAATTTCAGGGCTCTGCGTCTCCCGGTTCTGAAAGTCAATCAAGATGCCGGAAATTCATAAATACAGATTATCATGATAATTTGCATGTCCTGTGATTTGTATCAGATTCTCAGCGGGCTCCAGAATGGGATCACAACGAGCCGGCAAAGCCGGCGAGTTGTGATCCCATTTTGGACATCACCGAGAATCTGATGCAAATCACAGGACATGCACATTATCATGATAATTCATTTATCTAACAATTTTGTCACATAAACAGATTTTAAATCTTAAATTATTTGTACAGTTTTGGGACATAATGTTGGGGGAGAAAAAGTTTTTTAAAAAACCCATATTTTATGGAACAATATTGTTGTGCACTTTAACAAACAATGAGTAATGCGGTCACCGCAAATTTTCAAAATTGCGTGCGTTGTAAAATTATTCACTTTCAGAGTCACCTCCTATGATGATACGCTTGAATTTAAAGTGTGTTATATTTAATTGTGTTCTTTCTATTTATTATGTGTGTGTGGGGGGGGGGGGGGGGGGTTATTTGCTATTAATAGTTCTGTCGCTAATTGTAAGGAATTTTGCGCCTGTTATTATGCCCGTTGCGTTCCCGGAAACGAGTCGTCTATATGATACGGAATCAGAATGAGTCGTCTATATGATACGAAATCGGAACACATTATGTGATACGTACCGTTTCTTGTGGTTTTCAAGCCAAAATGCACATGATTGTAAGATAAATCATAATATCAATGCTTGCGTATTATTATAGTTCATGCGATTACGGCGAACATCAACTTCTTCCAGAACCAAAATCGCGGTTGGAACTATGGTTTAGTCTCACTAACGGGAAATATCCCGGTTACCTTTGTGAAAATCAGTCCTAATGCTCGTGAAATTCACAGATTAGAATCGGGAATCAAAGGTTGCGTATATGAATTTCCCGGTATCGTGACTGATCTTCAAAGACGAGGACCGGAATATTTCCGTTCCCGGGATTAAACCCCAGCTGTGATGTGTGCATTTGATTTGTATTTCCTTGCAGAGATTTCAGTGAAACGCACTGCGATGCACTCGACTTTTAAAAAAAATGAAGCGTTGATTGATGAACTGTCGGTGGAAATAAGAAGTTAGTCCTAGACAACATATCGGAATATACAATGAAGTATTTCAACAAAAAGAAGTTGAAGAATAGCGCGTATAATATAACTTGCTGACGTAGGTTGTCTCTGGTAATTGAGTCGACTTCAGTCTGTATGAACAAGTATTGGAATGCTGGTGGTTTTCTATCGATTTATTCCTTCACTAAGCAATATCCTGATGTAAATGAAAATAGTTTAACATGGGTGTTCATCATGTTAGAATAGAGTTATGACTATTAACACGTACACTACCTTCGACAGCTCGTCCCTTGAGTGGAACAAGATGCCATCTGCAATGCTAAAGTTCACCGGTTCTCCGGAAGTTCACTTCATGTTATAGCGTTAAAGTGTTTCAAGATCAGAAGAAGAGATAAGCGGCTGGGGAGCGGTTTGAGCGCCCCGCCCTTCCCGCCGAGGATGTTATAGGAATTCTCGAGTTCTCGAGGATTATTTTCTATTTAAACGTGTGTCTCTTTGCGCTAAAAGTGAGTGCTAGCTGTGAGTTCGACTCAATGCGGTATCGACCAACGCCCGTATTCTAAAAGCTTTGCACACAACATGCTAGACAGGTGATGTGTAAATTACTATTTTCCATTTATTGGTCACATATTTCTGCACAATCGATACTCGTGACCGCAACATGAAGATAAAGTCAAGTTTAGTCAATAGCTTATACACATGTTGCTCATTTTGGAAGCACGACTGCCCAGTGTTTACGGTATTGGACATCAAATCGAAAGGTTCACGGTTCGATCCCCGCCATGGGTAACGGCATTGCACCCTCACGTGGGAGCATGGTGACGCTGTGTTCTAAGCCTTACTGCACGTCGATGGTACGCTTGTCTTCAACCAATGCTAACCCAGCATGGGCGGAGTTAGTACGTTGGGGAATCTGCAGTTGCTCGCCGCTGAACGGTGGTTCTCTCCGGTTACTCCGGCTTCCTCCACCCGTAAAACTGCCGCCCGACACGAGGTGACCCTGCCTGTCGAAAGTGTCATTAAACCCCAATAATTAAATAAAAAATAAATTGCTGCCCATTTTAGAAGACTCCCCCCCCCCCCCCCCAAGCATTGGTGAGTGGGTCCTATTTTACCAGTAAAACATAGCTTGTTTACCACAGTAAACAAACACTGCTTCTGTTTTGCTTTCAACATTGCAGCAGGGGTAAACAATCATTGTTCTGGCTTCCACTTTCAACAAAATGTAATACCTTTATTTGTTCCCTGTTTTTAAAGACAACCGACTTTGCTATCAAATTTTGCTAAGCAATATTTTTCTGTCCGTCTTCAGCTTTCGACAAAATGTAAATACCTTTGTTTCTTGCTTTTAAACAGGACAATAAAAACTAGAGGTACTGTGAGCAAGCTCACAAAGTGATACCCCCCGCGCCTGAAATGTATAAGTTAGATTATCTCCCCTTGGAAATGTCAGAACGGAATTATATTGCTTCATGCACATCTTCATATGTAGTTCTTCCAATGTGTAAAGTTTCATGAAAATTCTTCAAACGGTTTAGGAGGAGTTGCGCTTATAAGGATGGACAGACAGACGGACGGACAGGGCGATTCCTATATACCCCCCTCCCCCCCCAAACATTGTTTGCGGGGGGGTATAATTAAATAATTGTAGTTTAACCCTTTACCTAACCTGAAAAGCAGACGACACTTGCAAACAAAATCCTTAAATAACTAATTTTTTTCATTTTTTGTCTCAAAAAATTAGGTTATGACCCCTCTTTGGAACGAGCTCGAAAATGAAAATTAATTGGCGATTTTTGTGAATAGCGCAGGCCGGTTTTGGTCGTTACGTTGGGTAAAGGGTTAATATTCAACATCAAACTTAACATTTATCAATCATACTTTGGGGGCGAGATGCCTCCAAATTATATTTGATAATTACATTTTTCAGTCATTCGGGATCTGTGTAATCAACGCACGTCTCGGTGTGAGTAAATGGTCCAAGGTTGTGCTTATTGTGAAAGTGGGATACTTGTGGCAAACAAAATGTTTTTTTCTGTCGTAACTAGGGTTTACTCTCAGGAACGGAAATTTTCCTGTTCTCGTTGTAGTAAGTCAGGTACGATACCGGGAAATTTGCGGTTTTCATTTCTGATAATCAGTCCCGACAGCCGGGAAAATCGTAGTACAAAACCGGGAATCACCTTTGATTCCCGATTCGGGTCTAGGAGTTTCGCGGGCATTAGGACTTATTCTCAGAACCGGTAACTGTGAAATTCCCGATCGTGAGATTAAATTACAGCTACAGCGATGCCCAGGAGAAGTTGATATTCGCGGTAATCTCAAACAAACAAAAAATTATTGATACCATGGACTACGAATTTCTCGGGTATCGTGATTGACTCCGAACCGGAAGCCGCAGAGCCTTGAAGTTCCCGTTACCGGGATTAAACCTTAGTCGAAAACTGAGAACTTGTTGAGGGGGATTTCCAAATTCAGCCATAGCACGGTGTTGGGGGTGTTGTCTCCACTCTAATTGCGAGAAGATGATTTCAAATTACGGCAAGTTGTAATTCGTTGTATCTGTCATCATAAGCCGCGCTATTCATTGGTTTAATACACTTTTTTACAAGTGCAAAGACACATATTGGGTCCAAAAATTAGTCAATCACACATATTTTATGTCAACAAAAGGAAATTTCTTTATTAACGTGGTTACGTGTCTTGCTCTGGGACACAGCGCAGATGTCACGGATCATGGTCGAATCACCGTCCTCTCGATTTAAAGTGCAATGCTCTAACCAATGAGCCACTCTTCTCCTCGTAGCCTCATAAACATATCTTAAGACTCCTTTCACTGGGGGTGTAAGATATGTTTTATATATATGTTTAATATATTGAAGTTTTGACAATTTTCGTCGTTGGAAGAGTTTGACAGTAAAATTAGCTCCCTTTAATTTTGTTAAAACTGTCAGTAAAGTCAATATTAAGGGTGTGATAATGTTACATTTAAATGAAATTTCCAAATGTTAGCGAAGTTGTATCAACGATGTGCGCAACATTTCACAAACTTCAGGTATTTTCTCACAGAGCAGTATAAAAAAGCTGGTCTTTCATAATTTCTTCCCTAATCAGTTTGAAAGTTTGATTATTTTTCTCTGTGAACCCCATTTAGGAATGTTAGGTGACATTTTTTCTTTTCATTATATCAATCGTGGTGTGCGTATCGTGGCATATAATATAGACACTATATTTCCATTAATATAAAAGTCGAGAAGGTAAAATTTACTTTTTTCCTGGCAAGAATAAATATTTGCAAATTCCAAAAAAAATTCACTCAACAAAGAGACAAGTTCGACATGACTTAGTGTTGGCAGGTGTGATACTATTAGTTATCCTTGTGTTTTTCAGGGTGTATGGGAATTTACACCGGTTTGGGAACTCATACACCCTGAGGCAAAGCCGAAGGGTGTATGAGTTCCCAAACCAGTGTAAATTCCCATACACCCTGGAAAACACAAGGATGACAGATTTATTTCCAAGAATTTTGGTGTAGTTAATACTTTAACCTACATTGTGGGAAAAAACTGACAGAAAATTTGTACTTTGTAAGTTTCTTAATAAATAAAACTTGACAAATATGGATGTCATTGGAACTGGCTCAATGAGCCAGTTCCAGTGACATCCATATCTGTAATATTTTATTGCACATAAATATTAAATTTCCTGTATTTTTATTTTTGTTCTAACATGGCTGAGCAGAAGGTATGAATTAATAATTAAAAACTGGTTCTTTTTTTCAACCATATAGCCTGCTATTGTATATTCTTGTTTTTACACCGTGGTAAAAGAAAACCCACTGTGGATTGCAAGTTACACCGTACCTTTCAGCCAATCAAAATGCAGTATTTTGTCTCATTTGGAAATAATGATAGATATTCTTAACGACGAATTATCTATGAAGCAGTTGCTTCTACTTAGCTTGCAATAACAAAGCCAAGTTTTCTTTTGTAACTTTTAATAAACGAGAAAAACAGACAGCAGCTCGGAGAGCTGATTATTGTTTTAGTATATAAAAAGTAACAAAATGAAACCTGGCTTTATTTTTCTGCATGTGTCACAGGCGTTTTCTCGGCAATTACTTGTTTCTTAATTGGACCTTTCTCGCCCGTCTAATAATTTCAAGGGAGATATCTTTATCGAAAGTGCATTTGTTTGAAGATATAAGCCAGGGATGTGGCTGACAGCAAAATCTTTTTATAAATGGAATAATGCACACAACGTATTAAAACATGAAATTAGATCATAGTTGCTTCTTATCGGCATGTATTTTGAACACAATATCTGGGTCAGGTAAAGTCAGTCTACAAAGGGACGGGGTCGTATTTTTAGGTTTTTCGGTATTGAAATAAGCAGGTCCGCTTTCTGTGTTAACACTTTATCCAACGTAACGGCCAAAACCGACAAGCGCTATTAACAAAAATCGCCAATTCATTTTTTTCATTTTTGTGTCCAAAAACATAGGTTATGACCCCTCTTTGGAACGAGCTCGCTTTTTGCATTTTTTAGCTTTTATTACCTAAAGGACCAAAACGGCGACAGGCATAATTTCCTCTTTACAATATCTACAGCTATGAAATTTCGTAACCTTGTTCACCCACGAGAGATCTGTTGTGCACCGTTAAAATCTTTTCAAATTTGTACCTTTATCCAAAACAACGCCAATTTTAACGAGTATTGCTTACTCTTTCAATATCAACGCCTGTATCAAACATCCATCTTTCAAATTTTGGATATATCACCTCTTACAAAAACCACATCTAAAACGTCCGTACCGACATGGGGAATTTCCAATAGTTACGACCGAATTTAGGGTAACGTTATTGACGTCAACGTGATTAAAAATTAAATGAGGTAGGATTTTCATGAAATTTTAGTATGTTGTAGAACTCAAATTAGATCATATCAAGTAAACGATATCTGTTTTTAGGTTATTCTCGATTTACCAGGTTTTTAGACGTTTTTACGTCAATTGAAGTTTTAGCACGTTTTAGTTTTATAACCTAAAAGGTCAAAACAGTGGTACGTTTTACTCCATCGTTACAGTATGTACAGCTATGAAACTCCGTAACCTTATTCACACTTGGGACATCTAGTGCATGTTGTTTTATTATTTACTAGCGAATGAATGCCCGGCGTTCTACGGGGGAAGATGGTTATATCAATATAATAAAATAGAAGGTCAAGGTCATCAGTTTGAAGGTCAAGGTCACACCGCACGGACACCTCGATAAAGTCAAAATGATCGATGAGTCAATATATCCGCACATATGAAATTTTAGCCCGATCGGCCCAGCCGTTTTCGAAATAAAAGGGCAAGGTCATCCATTTCAAGGTCAAGGTCACCCCGCATGGGCACAGCACACATCCCATGTTACTCACAGGGACGAATTACCACCGTGTACAAAATTTGAGATCGATCGGTCGAGAAACGGAGGAGTTCATCCGGAACAAAGATAGAGAGAGATAGAGAGATAGATACAGACATTCGCATTTATATATTAGATTTATTGGTGTTTGAGGTCACATATTTCTACACAATGGCTAATCATGACCACGACAGTTTTACGGGTGGAGGGAGCCGGAGTACCTGGAGAGAACCACCGAAGAACGGCGAGCAACTGTCAGCTCCCCAACAAACTAACTCCATACAAGCAGGGTTAGCATAATCTAGCCCTCAACCAGTTAATCAGTAATGTGAAAAATATCTTGTTATTTGTACTTTTCGACGTTTGACGTCGCATTTTGAAAAACGTTGAAGAAACTGAATTCCAAGTGACGTTTGAACGTCAGGATAATTAAAGTCTCAAAGGGTTAACGTTGATTGCACCTTGTTTCTTCCTTGCTCTTGGAAATTACTTAATTTGCGATTTATTCCTCTCTCTCTCTCTCTCTCTCTCTCTCTCTCTCTCTCTCTCTCTCTCTCTCTCTCTCTCTCTCTCTCTCTCAGCAGACAGGAGAACTGAATGCTGATAGTGAGAGCGAGACGGGGACAACGAAAGAGAAACACGCAAAGAGAGATAGAGATAGAGTCAGAGAGAGAACGATTACGTGTAATACCTATAAGAGCCTCTAATTTCAACGAATGTTCCAGTACTCTAGAAGGCAATAGTTGATCCGAACTTTACCATTTACATTGCATGAAACCGGACATTGGGTCATCAGAAAGTCTATCAATCATAACATTTACGGTTGCTTAATCTTTCACACAGCACTTGATGTTTTCTCTATTCAACGAGGGATCTATACAATCGATAAATAGGGAATGTCTAAATGAAACGCAAGTCTTATGGATATATGAATGGCGGCAAGAACATATAAGGAGGTTGGTGTACTCTTGTATTGTTCGAACATTCAGTTTGAAAGAATATGAGTGCACACAAAATGAGTTTTGCCCATTTGTTTACCCTCTGCACACTGATGTTGAAATATCAAAATTTCAAGCTCTAAATTTTTCCCATAATGCAACAAGGAATTTACCAAATTCATCCTTGTTTACCAGAGCTCATTGAGCTCTGGCAAACAAGGCTGAATTGATTACATTCCAAGTTGCATTATGGACAAATTCGCTTCATGAACTTCACTGTGCACAGAGTCAGCATTCAGAGGCGAGAGTGGGTGACAAAAAGTTTGTTCGTGTCTTAGCAAAGAATGAAGTACAACATTAGTCGGAAAAGTGTTTTCACAAAGTTCGACATGGTGGAATTTGGCTTGGGAGTTATTTATTTATTTATTTATTGGTGTTTAAGATCATATACTTATGCACAATGACTAATCGTGACCGTGACAGTTTTACGGGTGGAGGAAGCCGGAGTGCCATGAGAGAACCACCGCGCATCGACGAGCAACTGTCAGCTCCTCAGCATTCTAACTCTGTTCAAGCTCCATTCAAGCAGGGTTACAACGGCTGAAGACATGTGCAACATCGACGTGCAGTACGTCTTAGTACACGATGGCATCGTGCGCCCATGTACGTAAGCGGGATAAAGTGCCTTGCACAAGTACACAACGCGGGTCGTTCCAGACGGGGGTCGAACTCGGGACCTCTATCATATTAGTCCAACAGTCTACCACTGAGCCACCGCACTCCCGTTTTGGGAGTTACTTCTGGGTGCTTCGAACCGATTTTCCAAATGCAAAACATGTCAAGACCCATTTGTCGGTCGGTTTGTCGGTGTCATTATATTGTGAGGTTTAGTTTTCTTTTTTGTTGAGTTAACCTCTCCATAACGTGACTTCTTTCCGTAGAAATCAATGTTAAACCAACCAATTTAAATAAGCTGTTTCTACATTCATTCATATAAAACGCGTGGTCCCAATAAATTATGTTGTTGTGTAAAACACATTGTGGGATAATAACAAAAATCTCTCAACAGGGATAGCGCCAACAAACAAAACATCCCTACGTTGGAGGACATAGCCCTTTGTACGACTAATAAATCAACCGTCCGCTATTGGTTTATTGAGGTCACGATAAGCCATTGAGCAGAAATATGAGATCTTAAACACCAACACAGCCACTGCAAGGCAAGCTTGTGGAGCACTCGAGTCATCTGATAGGTGGGCATTAACATATATCTCAACTCCAATACCTCTTCGAAGTTTTCATTGGATTTAAGACGTCACGTGCACGTCGTGTATATGTTACAGGGAATGTGCAAATTCAGGGAATCTGTCAGAATATATAGATTCCCCGACCTTTTCAGGGATATTCCCTATAAAAATAGGCAAAAATAATTTAGAGATTACCTGAAAAGTTAACAGATATTTACTTTTAAGAATTATTGGTGAAAGTGACCCTAATTTGTGCATTTCGGAATATTATGTTCACTTCTTATCAGTTCCAGATCCTGAATATCATTTTCCAACTGGAATAGGAGTGATTTATGTTCAGATGCTCTCAATGAAATGCATTCATTGAATAAGTGATATATTTTGTTGTTTGCATCTGATTCTGTACAAATCTATCACAACAGGAATTGTGTGAATGTTTTTGTTAGATAGCCAGCATAGGCATCAGAGCTTCCATGTGAAGATTTTTTTGTTCCCTCAATTAATTCTGTAACACATCAATAAATAGAGGATATCTAGTGTTTTTGAGTGGATACCGAAAATTATCTCAAGAGGGACCGATACAAATGTTTATTTTTCGCGAGCGCTTGCGCGAGCGCTTGCACAAGCGAAAATAACCATTTGTCACGGTCATACAAGTGAGATAGTTTTAGGTATCCACTCAAAAACACCAGAGTTTCTTTTTATTATACGCTTTTTAAAAGAATCTGATAATTCCACTCGTTTCAACCATGAATTGATGCACGAAAGTAAACAGCACATTAAATCATTGAGACGCGGAAGTGATTTGATTGATACTCGGAACAGATAGCGTCATGCAATCTGATTCAGCTGGCGGGCTTCTAATCCAAACTTGGCCTGAAAGTCCGTAATATAAGTTTTTGGTTTGGTACGTCCTTTGAAAGGACGTACCAAACAAAAAACTCATATTACGCACTTCGGGCCGTGTTTGGACTAGCGGGTTTTGTGCATCAATACAAGGTGAATACGTGTTGAATTATTGCTGGAAATGATCGGTATCCACTCCAAAACACTAGATTTACTTTTCATTATACGTTTTTAGAACAAACTGATCATTTCCAGTGATAATTTGACTCGTATTCACCTTGAAGTGATGCGTTGAAAGCCGCCATTTTGATTGATCCGTGAAAGTGAAAATTTCTATATCTTCACAGTAGGGGATACGATTTCTATCTTTCCGCAATTTCTTCGATAATCAATCATTCAGCGTATAATGAATGTTTATTTGTTCGTTTCAACACTTTCAACAACTATGACATCATCATGATGGTCAGTTCCCACATGCAGGTTGAGTTAACAGATTCACTGGATGGACAGAAGATCTTGTCAAGAAGAACTAAAACGCTCATTCACACAGACATCTGAATAATTCAATGTGACAAATTTCATAGAATTTGCAACATGAGACGATTGAGATGGCTATGTGAACAGCCAGGTTATCGCAGCTGTGCATCAACAACCTATGCCTTATCCTACCAGTATACAATTTAAAGGGAAAGGCAGGAAGACAGCCAATCTGGCTATGCCTTATCCTACCAGTATACAATTTAAGTGTTGATGAATTCGCAACCAAGTGTCGGTGACAAATATATTGTAAATATGTATACTTTATGTACCTTGAGATAATTTTTTGTTGTATACTGGTGAATAAAACATATATCATATCATATCATATCAACCTGACTACCTATTACACATGGGCTCCATTTGGGGGGACATTAAATGTTTACAACCAGAATTAAGTTCATAGAGACTGTTCACTATAGGACAACATTTCTTCAGGGCTTTCGAAACATTTGCTCTAAGAGAGTGATGACGGATAATGAGAGTAATACCTGTCAGATGAATGGAATTTTAATACAAACACTATCTTTACATCATTTATTGATAGAAATTTTAACATATTCGTCAATCAAAACAACACTTTATCCCTCATTAAGCATTATAGTAAAAAAACATCACTGTTCACTGTTTATTAACACAATACAAGCTTGCGAGGCAGCGCGAATTACACAAACATTTATTTTTGAAACACTTGAACCTGTTTGTGCTACATCCCCTTTTTCCCATGCAGTTGCAGTGCATGAATCATTGACCACCGTACCGTGCAGTGACCGCAACATAATGATTTTTTCAGATGGTCTTGGATCACCATTATGAATTTGGAGTCGCCATGTGGCATTGACAGCATGTCAAACAAATCAACCTGAGCCCGGCTGCAATAATCCTTTGACAATATTGGCTTAACAATACCCCATTTCACTGCGGGTCGCTTTCGGTTTCTTTGGCATTCAACGCACATTGTCTTGAATAGCAGGATGGCTTACTCGAAAACATTCCAATATTTCTTTAACTCTTTCACCATCTTGTCTCTCCCCCCACGGCCAGATGCAATGTGTGCTTCTCTCAAAAACATCGAACATCCCTTCAGCTGGAACTATGTAGACAGGTGCCTCATCTGGACTTGGCCGTTTGCAGATTACCCATTTGATGTCACCACAGTCTATAACTTCAAATTTTGACAAAATATAGTATTGTGGATTTCTTTTCTCTTAGCTGAAACTACTTCAATAATTTCACTTATGAGTTGTTCATAATCACCTTTCAGAATTTGTCCAGATTTTTTTTTTTTTTTTTTTTTTTTTTGCTATTTCTACGCCCCTTACAGTCAGTGATCTCCTCTTTGTTTATTCGTTTGTCAAAATGGTGACAGACGATAACAGATACTCGCTAAAGAAATAGGAATTCTATCGGTCATTATTCCTCACAATTGTTACTTCAGTGTGTAAAGAAAGTAGTCAGTAACATATATGTCGTTGCATAATTATACAGTGATTAAATATGACATATACAGTTTTTGGTAATTCAATAAGGGCGGAGGAAGCCAGAAGACTCGGAGAGAAGCACCGAGCAGGGGCGAGTAATTGTTAGCATGGGTTTCAAGCAAGTCTACCTGCAATACGACTTAGTACACAGCGCCACCGTGCCCCCATGTGTATAATAGGGATTAAATACCTTTTCAAGGACAAAACGCAGTTATCCTTGGTCAATATCGAACCGTAGGCCTCTCGGTTTGAAGTCCGAGACTCTAACCACTGAACCACCGCGCTTCCAATTGTTTACTGCAGGACGCGGAGAGTGGATTGTAACTAAATCGCCCGTGGCGTGGAGTTATCACCCAAAGTATCTCATTCAAACTCTGTACATATGGTTTAACTCGGAAGTTCATTGGCTGGAACTTAGCTTGTGATTGTTATGCTTTGCAACAAATTTGCAATTATTGCTCGGGTGGAATCTCCACTCTGTGGGTGATGTAATGATAATACAGTTTCCAAGTACTGTAAGTTCAGCAAATAAATACTTGGTTGTGAACCCACATACCTCTTTGCTGAGTACCAAATCACTGGTACGTTGTGTATGGCAGGTTTATGGTTTATTCTGGAGAATTTCAGCATCAAAAGTACTAGAGGATGCCCAATAATTTGTGTATTCTCTACGGGAGGAAAGACAACTTCCTTTTCTGGCTCTTTAAAGCATGCATGCCTGCGTTTTATTGTTTCATGGCGAACCAGCGTTCATTATAGAAAATGGAAATCACAGATTTGACAGTTTGAATGATGTACACCTTCTCTTGAGGAAACATTTTATTCACAAGACTTCACATCCCAATATCTTAATGCAAAGAGGCTCTTTAGGAATCGAATTGGTTTTAAATAAATGGCTCGGGAATGCTTTGAAAGAGAGGGGATGTTTGCCATAACTTTACGGTGCTAAAATTTATAATTGTGTTGCTGTCATCATTTGTAAAATCATATTTATTTTGTGAAAAATAGTCATGGTTTGCTTTTTGAAGCTGTACGTGGCAAAACGCCTTTAATGAAACTCTTCAGTAATTGATCATTCGATTTATGGAAGACACGTCTTTAAACATTTTATTTTAGTGCGAGTAAAGTGGTGGACGGATGGAGGAAGCCTGCTGTCTTCCTTTGATGAGGCTGTTCATATTATTTAGTCAGTACTGAACAATTTGTTGCTTGCCATGGGTTGCGTGTGTCAGTTTCATAGTTTTCTAATATTCTGCCCGCCACGGACGCACTAATATTTGATTCCAAACACTAATTATAGGAATAATCACCACACATTTAATTAATGAAGCACCGGGTTCAACCCGGCGCTTCATTAATTAAAATTTGTGCTGATAATTTTTATTACCTGGTAAACGCATGTGTGGACCTCAATGTCCACGCGTAGATTACGACCAGTGCACGGCGAATGTACTGTGGGCATCTATCTATTTAAAATGGTACGCTTAATGATATTTTATTTGCCTTTTTTTCAAACAAACATTGAACACTGAGATAGACACCATTGTTTATTGTTTATTCGTGTTTAAGGTCACATGATTATGCACAGTGGATAATCGTGACTGTGGCAGTTTTACGGGTGGAGGAAGCCGGAGTATCCGGAGAGAACCACCGAGCATCGTCAGCTCCTCAACATTCTAACTCTGTTCAAGCTCCACTCAAGCAGGGTTACAGTGGTTGAAGACATGTGCACCATCTACGTACAGTACGTCTTAGTGCACGGCGGCATCGTGCCCCCATTTAGGCAGCCGGGATAAAGTGCCTTGCCCAAGGATACAACGTGGGTCGTCCCGGGCGGAAATTATAGGAATAATCGTCACAGATTTAATTAATGAAGTGCCCTGGTTCAACCCGGTACTTCATTAATTAAAATTTTGCTGATGATAATTTTTATTACCTGGTAAACGCATGTGGGGACTTCACTGCCCACGCGTGGATTACGACCAGTCCACGGCGACTGTACGGTGGGTATCTATTTAAAACGGTACGCTTATTGAGATTTTATTAGCCTTTTTTCAAACAAAAATTGAACAATGTGTGATACATGTAGAGTGGTTTACTTGGAATATCATTGCGAATTTTGGTTGTACTAAAACGATAACTAGTAATCTGTTAAAAAGCGCAAGGTTTAACCCTTTCAAGACTGTGAGTATAATTTCTGAGTAGAGAAAAAAATTTGAGGTCCATGGAGAGATTACTGTTCAGTGGATTATGTTTGACGTAGGCGCACAACACGCATATATTGAAATTAAAACAAGGTTGATCCCTTTTAAACTGGTTTGTGTAATTTTGGGGTACAGTAAAAAAAAATTGCCGTCCATGGGGAGATTATTGTTTAAGAGATTATTTGTATCATCCTTGGGGCACAACATACGTGTATTGAATCTAAAACAAGGAAAGCTAGCGCCTTTCAATTTCCTAAAACGGTCAGTAAATGTAACACTAAGAAAGGGTGTGGGAATTTCATATAAAAATTGAAATTTAGTAATGTTTGCGAATTTGTATCATTAACCCTTCACCTAACTTGAAAAAAAGACAACACTTGCGAACACAATTCTTGAATAACTATTTTTTTTTGTTTTCGTCTCAAAAACATAGGTCATGACCCCTCTACGGAACGACATCGTTCCATAGAGGGGTCATAACCTATGTTTTTGTGACAAAAAATGAAAAAATAATGAAAAGTGTATGGTGATTTTCGTAAATAGCGCTGGCCGGTTTTGACCGTTGCGTTGAGTAAAAGGTTAATGTGCGCATCATTTCACAAGTTTCAGTCATTTCCCTGTACAGTGGCATACAATTTTTTCCCAATCAGTTTGAATGTTTGACTATTATTCTCTGTTGAAATCCGTTTGAAAAATAAGAAAACGACGTTTTCACCACCAGTTCGCCAACAGTGACATAAAAGTCTATGAGGCGAGATTTTCTTCTTTTTTCTTTTCCTGTGAAGAATAAAAACTTGCAAATTACTTTTAAAACGCATTCGTAAACAAAGAGCCACTGTGTGCACTTACTTTGTGTTGGTTGACGTGATACTGACTGATATTCTTAATGACGGATTATCTGTGAAATAGTTTTTTTCTTCTCATTAGCTTTCCATAAAAAGCCAATGTTTCCTTTTGTAACTTATGTAACTTTTAATGAACGAAAACAACTGAGCTGTCTATTGTTTTCGTTTATTAAGTGGAATGTAAACAGCTCAGCAATACTAAACATTATAAGAAAATAGATTCCTTTATTTGGCCAAGTAATGTCGAAAAATTCAATAAAATCTTAAAATTTCTCCTCGGCGAAGGTCACGTAATCAAAAAACAATTGAAATATTTAACAGCTAAAGCTCAGTGTTCACACAAGACAATTTTCATCCGACCAAGGATCCACAGGTACCGTTCTTCATGGATGGATTACTGAACTATACCCGGGAGGCCTATTGGATCAGATTGTAACTCAGAATCTTATGCGATCTTGGAACTAATTGATTATCATCTTAAACCTATAGTAAATAGACATCCGAGCTATCTAAAAAATACACAGGATTTCTTGTCACAAATTTCGAAATTGAAAATATCGAAAAAAGCAATTCTGGCTACTTTGGATATCGATAGTATGTATACGAACATTGATACTGAAAAAGGTGTTAAATAGGTTAAAAATGCATTTGAAAATTATCCGGATGCAAAACGCTCGGATGAACAAATTTTGAATCTTTTAGAGCTGAGCTTAAAAGCTAATGACTTTCAATTCAATGGCGAATATTTTCTACAAATGATGGGTTGTCCTATGGGCAAAAGATCCAGTCCTAATTTTGCAAGCATTTATGTAGCGGAATGGAAGGAAAATGCCTTAAGCAAATGCGCAAAGCATCCTCTCGTATATCTCAGGTATTTAGATGACATTTTTATTATTTGGGAACATTCAAAAGAAGATGATTTTGATGAATTTTTAGAACTTTTGAACAATCATGATCCAAACATTAAATTAAAAGCTACTATCAGTGAACGTCCTGTTGATTTTCTCGATGAAATCGTGTATAAAGGCAAGCAATTTCAGGCATCCGGTCATTTAGATTATAAAGTATATTTTAAATCAACTGATTCACATCAATTGTTGCACACAAAATCATTTCATCCTCAACATACATTTGAAGGTATCATCAAATCACAGCTCATACGTTTCCACCCCAATTCAAGTGATAAGGTAAATTTCAGTTAGGCTTGTTCTACAATATTTTGGCGCACTCTGCACGAGACGGTACTCGCTGCGCCTTTTGCGTAGCCTGAAATCTCAAACTCTGAAAAAGCTCGGAGGTCCAGCTGCAACTACTGATTTCGATCCCGTGAAAATTGAACACAACAGACCGTTGCAGAATGGTAGTGGCGAGGTATTTAATTGCAAAAAGCCTCGTTGTAAATTGCAGACTTTTATGCGTGATCAGAAAGAGGAATTCTCCTCCGAACAAACGAAAAATCATTATCAGATCCGTAACCCCATCCATTGTGATTCACCAAATATTATTTACCTCATCACGTGTAAGCGCTGTCGAAAGCTGTATGTTGGTCAAAGACAAAATCCTTTCCGAGAACGTGCTACTAGACACAAACAGTATATAAAACATAATGCTGATGCCCCAGTAGCACGACAATTTAACCTTTCTGGCCATTCTTTGGACGATTTGGAAATACATCCTATTGAACAACCAGTTTTCTATTGTAGCCAAGTCATGGCTGATTAAATTAGCCGCGTGTGTATGGTTTTCCACTGTCAAATACAGAGATGTTTCTGCAAACAGACGTATATTGCTGATCAAATTTTCCGTTATGTCATTGGTATAAACGAGGAATAGAAGCGGACCAAGGACCGAGCCTTGTGGAACTCCAGAGCAGACAATTCTCCAAGATGACGCTTAGTTTCCTATGACCATACGTTGAGATCTATTTGAAAGATATGATTTTAAAAGATCAAGTAATTCACACTGAATTCCGATTTTCTCCAGTTTATGAATCAACCCAACATGGCATTCCTTATCCATACTTTATCAATCAATTTGCAGACCTGGCAGAAAACTACCCTAATCACTTTTCCTTCGTCAAGAGCATGACAAACGTCGTCATATATATCAGTTAACTGGAGGAGAGTTGAGTCACCTCGTGTAAAACCTGATTGGAATGGGCTAAGGATGTTATTACCTAGAAACTTCCATAGACGTTTAAAAATACATTTTTCAAACACTTTACCTACGCAGCTAATTAAAGATATTGGGCGGTAATTGGTTACTAAATTGGATGAGTTCGTTTTTAAAACAGGCGAAACATTGGCCCTTCTCATGCATGAGGAAAGTAACAGTTGTTAAGTAAAACATTAAAAAGGATTAAAAGTGGATCATACAAGGAATTTTTAATTTCTTTCAGTAGACGGGGCCTAATAAGGGTCTGAGCCGGATTATTTAGATATATTTAAAGATTTTATAGCTTCGTATACCAAGCTATAGTGCTGTGTTATACTATCCATTATTACGGCAGGTGGAGGACCAGGATGTGGGAGGGAAGCGTTGGAGTCGTCAATAGTAGATATAGAACTAAAGTATTCACTGAGCACCTCGACTTTCGCAATGTTCATTGAAAACGTTTTATTTTGATAAGTGATAGTAGGAATCCCTAAAGTATTATTGTTTCCTTTGAGTGATTTCAGAGTCTTCCACCATTGTGCGGATGCGACCTCTGAACGTTTGAGTACATTTTGAACTTTAGTAACATGGGAGAGTTTAGCTTTCCTCATATCTGAAACTACTTCGTTCCTCTTAATTTTATATGTTCCCCACGCTTGCGAAAGGCCGCTACGTTTAGTGGCTCAAAATAAGCGTGTTCTTTGTCTGATAAGCAGTCTTAGGCCATCGTGGAAGCATTTTGGTTGAGTAGTTCTAGAGGTAATAAGTTTGCTTGGGATATGCCGTGATGCCAAATCGAGTAGTTTATTGGTAAAGTTAGATTCCACAGTATCCAGATTAAAGTTATTAAAAATTTCGTCCCATTGCTCATTAACGATGGCGTTCTTCAAGTTAGTATAATTTCCTAAACCATACGTCCACACGCGTCTCTTAAAAGTAGAAGGTAGTGGTTTCACGAACTCAATCTGTATATTGGCTTATGGAAACGGATCATGGGTGAAAAAAAAGATCTAATACCTCACAGGAAAAAGCATGAACAGAGTTACTTACGGACAGCAAAAACGTAAAGTAGGGATTCTGATGATTCAGTAAAGCATGTCGGCTCGTTCACATGCAGGGTGAGGTTAAAGTATCTAACAATTTTTAAGAAACTGCTTCCTGTTGGAAGAAGTTGAGTATCGTTGAAATCTCCGGTAATGATCATGTCGGCTATTCTGGAGTCTCTAGCTTTCTCAATGGAGATAGAAATTGCATTCCATGTATCTACTGCGCTGTTGGGCCGGCGGTAAAACACACCCAGCAGTAATGGTTTACCGTCTTTTGGGGAGTATGTCTGTCCAGAGGCATTCAATATTACGTAGTTCGAGGTCAGGTCTATGTAGAAAACAGATGCCTTCTTTAAGATATACCGCTACACCTCCGCCCCTTGTCAACCGATCTTTACGTATTGGATCCTGGAAACCAGGCAGGTGGACTTTCGATATATTATGTCGTCCGCATTGAACCATGTCTCGATGAGGCCAGGATATCTAATGCTAAAGCTTAACATTTAAGAATATCTAACTTGTGAGGTACATTCGCTTTTTGTATATTAAGATGACAGATATTTTGGATGATGCTTTTGTTGTTTAACCCTTTACCTAACATGAAAAGCAGAAGACACTTGCAAAAAAAATCTTGAATAAATATTATTTTCATTTTTTGTCTCAAAAACATAGGTTATGACACCTCATTGGAACGAGCTCGACGAGCTCGTTCCAATGAGGGGTCATGACCTATGTTTTAGAGACATAAAATGAAAAAAATATTGAAAATTAATTGGCGATTTTTGAGAATAGCGCTGGCCGGCTTTGGCCGTTACGTTAGGTAAAAGGTTAAGTCAGCTGAAACTGAGCTCGGGTTCAATTCCACGTCACCTGATAGCAAAATCAGCATGGAAAGCATCAAGAGAACTAATCCGATAAGAGGCACCGTAGATGTCCCAGTGAACACCCTGTCCGTCATCGAGACAGCTCCATAATTACACGAACTAGCATGTGTTTTACCAGACACAATACGCAAGGGTTTTCTATTGAAGACTTTTGTCCAGTGGTACAGGAAGCTTTGTCACCCTTGAGTGGAAAAAAGAGTGCACACAGACAGTAAAACTGTCGAGATGTTTTTCCCTTTAAGGCGCAAGTGTAGGAAGAACAATAAGCACCATATTGACGCTTTTGAATGTTCGATATGCATCAGTGGTATCCATTATGTAACCGAAAAATAGTACACGAGAGGAATTTCTCGGATGGTTGTTTTGTTCACTTGTTTTGTAGTACCATTTATTGTATGAATTCAGGTTGGCTTTGCAGAAGACGATACAGAAAAGAAGAAAGGTTTTAACATATGTATGAAGATATTTCAATTTAAATGTTCAAAATATGAGAATATATACAAAACAAAGGCATATCGGCAATGGTTTGCCTGGTGTATTGCTCAGCTTTGAGGAATACTTTAACAGTCGATGAGTTTATTTGTTTATCTGAATTAGTTAAAGGACCAAAAACAGTTGAAACTAGAAGTCCTGTCATGACTAGTACAGACAATACCCAACAGTAAATGCGCTCACCACCACAGAACTATTGAGGTGTCTGAAATACGCAAAGAGTTTGCACTGTACAGTGCAAGGTATGATGCGATATGAGCGAGACCGGCCGTGAGAGCACGAACCGAACCGATCAGAAACAATTTGGCGAAAAATGTCATGTGGACTTTATTTTGTTCCCAATTTAGGATGCGTTCTCAGTGCACTCGCATTCTATATTATGAATAAGATATGCAGAGACCTTTAACCCTTTACCTAACGAATCGCCCGCATCCGCCCGCGTAATATGCAAATTGAGCAGTTGGAAAAATTAATTTTTTCCAAATATTTCAGCAAAACCATATCATATGACCCCTCATTGGAACGAGCTCATTGAGCTCGTACCAATGACGGGTCACATGATATGGTTTTGTTGATTTTTTTTTGAAAAAATTTTAAAAATGATATATAAAATAATAAATTTCGATATCGTCTGCGTTGGCTAAAGGGTTAAAACTGATTTTATAAATTTGATAATCTCACTTTTAAAGAGCATTTTTCGAGGCAGTTATTCTCATCCTTGTGCAACCCAGCCTTTACAAAAAAACTCAACTGACAGCTCTGTCTTTGTATATATGAGTTGAGACCTGACAGATTGTGCCATGAAAGAAATATAACTAAAATCGCAGTAAATATGCAAATGAAGCTGGTGTAAAGAGAAAAACTTAAATGCTGATGTGGAGAAAGGATTTTCTCTCGACAGTATGGTGGGTCATTTCAGTCATGTTTGTGACGAGAGTTTTTTGCTCAGCCCAAAGAACCACTGTGCTGAAAACTTCAAAATCTCGGAAACACTCAAATACAATCCTAGAGGAAGTGATCTGAACAAGGTTGATTTGGGAAACAGTGCGACTCGGGTATGTTCACCAATTGCATTTTGATTGCCCTAGTCGCATAAAGAGAAATACGGCAAATATTGTAACATTTTAGGTCACCAGAAAAAAGACCCATGAAATGAACCTGCTACTTTTGTTTCTAATGTGATCATAGCACATCATACTCAGACAAGTGGAGTGTTTTGTCTGAAAACAATTAGTGAGGTTTCTTTACAAAATACAGTTGATAATCCATGACACTGACCATGCTAGTTCTGACACTACAGACGTTTTTCCTGGATATCAGACAAACAGACCCCATAGAACATCACTCATATGCCTACCATAGTGTTTGCAAAAAGTTCCTTGTTATTAGCATGATCAAGGTTGCTGGTGTTTGTTTACACCAGCTTCATTTGCATATTTACAGAAAATTTACTCATATTTCTTTCATGACACAATGTTTTAAAATTCTAGGTCTCATTTCTTTCCATTTCTCTTAACCCTTTACTTAATCGAAAAGCAGACGACACTTGCAAACAAAATTCTTGAATAACTAATTTTTTTCATTTTTTTCTCTCAAAAACATAGGTTATGACACCTCATTGAAACGAGCTCGACGAACGCGTTCCAATGAAGGGTCATAACCTACGTTTTTGAGACAAAAAAGAAAAAAATAATGAAAATTAATTGGCGATTTTTGAGATTCACGCTGGCCGATTTTGGCCGTTACGTTGGGTAAAGCATTAACAGTAACGAAATGAAACTTGGGTTTACTTTCTTCTGATGTCATACGTTTTTTTTTTTTCTCTCAACAATTACTTGCTTCTTAATTTGACCTTCCTCGCTCGTCTAATAATTTCAAGGCAAACTAGATGGTTTTGAAATCGCAAAGCGAATTTCCTGAAGTCATCCAAAGCTTATGAGCCCAAAAAGTGGGGAAGGTCACTGTGGAGGAACTACTCCTCGACTTTGCGTGCTCTCCCGAGTTCTGGCAGTAATTTTGTAAGTAGTTTCCGGTTCTCTCGCGGAAAATTTTCAATTTTCCCCGGAAAGAAATTGAAAAGAAAACTGAAGATTGCGTAAGCATTTTGTTTCTTTCTGATTTCGAACTCATTGCTACTATTAAGTAGCACAAAGATGTGTCGATAACACGAAAAACAACAAGCAGAAAAGTACAAATTTGGAATTTTTGTGATTTTAGTTCGGTGCTCTCTCGAGTGGACCTGATTACCTCTTGAGTGCTCAGTGCTCTCCGAAAACGAGATACGCCATTTTATTATATCACCCACAAAAGCTTCGGAAATCATCAAAACACATTACAGACAAGATAGTGGTCCTCTCGGCAGACCATTTTGAGGATCGTAAGCCCAATGCGCTTAGGCTTCCAAAGTAAAGCGCGTCTATTCTTTGGGGACCCGTGATATGAAGTTATTGTATACATGCAGTGACAGAATTGAGTGATTATAGCATTCGAGTTCATTTTTTCCATGAAATCCGTTCAAAATAATTACATCGTCTGTTACATTTCTACTTATTTCAGCTATATGTGCTATTTACTTGGAATTATTGATCTGTCCTATACAAATTTGGACATGTGTTTTTTGCAAACAAGTGCGAAAATTTGTGCAGATTGGATAAGTAATTTCAAATTACCCTCGTCTCTTTAACCATACACCCACTGGACTTGGTCTTGTCGCTACTCAATTTCGAACCACCGCTATGGCCATATTAATACCTGCGCAGAGCTTAAAATTATCGTGGTATGTCCATAAAATACCTTTTATCCGCGCGAAATAACCTCGTGACAATCCAAAAGTCGTGACATCACACGAAATGTTGAAAAAATGTTTCGATTTTTGCTGTGGGGGTACAACAAGTAGGTTGAAAACGCCCCCTACACACACACGCTTGTTTCACATTTGTTGAGTTTGGCAACAAATCTAGTCATAGCTATTATATCAGCCATGACTTGATTTGATACCAAACTCAAGAAAATAGTAATATACAGTCAGTGGCGTTATGCCAATGGTGCACGGGGGCGGGGGGGGGGGGGTAAATATTTTCAGTGAAGGCCTGGGAAGTGCCATTTCCGGTAATCTGGGAGGCATTTTTTGCCAAAATTTTGGGGGGCGCGCTACGCACCAATCGATGGGGGCGCTCCTCTTAGATGGTGTTACCGATCTGCTCCCTCCCCCCCCCCCCGATTTTTCCCTAGCATGACGCCCCTGTATACAGTTAGTCGTAAATATGCATCCTGTGATACATATTGATCGGAATATCATTGTTTATACCATGATTGCCTATTCTACAATACATAAAAAGCCTATGGCATAAATTTTAGCTTTGCACACTAACTGTGGTGAACATGCCAGCAACGGGATTTCAATAGTTAAAAGTTACACCCACTGAGGAACTACATCCATGTTGACCTTTGGTGCCATCGACCTGAATGCGAACTTCTCGAAATTTATCGCACGTCGTCCCACGAAGAGTGAATTGTAAATGGCAATTTTTTATTATGTTTTTAAATGAGTTTACCCCATAAAACACCAAACATTAACATACATGCATTGTCTCATGTTAATAAAGCATCCATAACTCGAAATAGTATGTTATTATGTTATTAAAATGAAAAAGCCTCTGTTTCTTTTTCTATTGCGTTTCAGTGATAAAATTGACAGCTGAAGTTCCGCCTACATGTTCGTGTAAACAAAATAAATTCGTACGTGCTTCTCAGTAAAATCGAGAAAAAATAACAGCGTCTCTTAATCGATAATCATGGTATAAATAAAATATACCCAACGTAGCGTACCAAATGTTCACCACTCGTTGCGTGCCGATAGCTCGCGGTTAACACCACTTCACCACTCGTGCTGAACATTTGGTACACCATACATATTTTATATGTATCTTACATAAAGTGAATTCAAGCTGGCAACAGACGCAAATCTATGCCATGACACAGAAAACAATCAGCATATAAGTTATACCTATAATACACCAATACCCTCTCGAACATGTCCTCTCGTCGGATGTGCGTTTGGGGGAGGTGTATGCGGGCTGTAGCCCTTCCAGTAGGGGGCGACGTAGGCGCAGTGGTAGTGTGACTATTGCTTCAGGTCGTACGTGTCCATGTGCTCATAAAGTTCATTACTATAACTGATATCAGCAGGGAAAGACATAGAAATGTTCATTTAAGATGCCAGAAACCAGCGGTTATAGTCGTTCCCGTGACGAATTTTGACAATTCGCATGATTCGTTGGGTAATCGAGGCCATGCGCAAGGCCTTATGGGGTAGCCAGTTGGCAAGAAGGGGCACTAGTTTGTTTCATGGCCACACACAGGGGAGAACCTATGGCTTTACGGCCCTAAAGGGGCGAATCTAGGCAATTTTAGGATTTTAGTGTGTAACTCGATGGAAATTGGGGGAAAATTGGCGCCAAAGATGCCCCCCCCCCCCCCCCCCCCCCGAGCAGGAGAGAGTACTGTTACAGCCATAGCCATCCCGCCTTGTTGGACGAGAGCAAAAGCGTTTCCTTGAAACACAATGTCGGCCCGCATGGTTCGGAAAAGAAATCTCCAGAGATTTCAAGAGAATCAAACACCTCATCATCTGTTCAATCACGTGTGCGCATACTCACTAGAGACAACATATCGCTATAATAATGACGTGACAAGATGGCCACTCGCGCGCCCTATCCATTATACATCACGTTCCATGACGTTAGTTCCGGACATGCACCGCACGATGAGAACCCATGCAATGCAAACATGTAAATGGGCGATCAAAACCACCTGGCCTACTACATTTGTACTTTCGTTGAATCGCTTAGAGAAACCCTCCCGTCATGGGCCTTTCGACCCTCGACGGAATGGCTTCTGCAAACCATTCAACTCAGACTCGTTCTTTATCCATTTAACATTCAAAGAAAATACTGACACTTTTAGCCAATGGCCAGTTTAACTTTGATTCCTGCTAATAATAAATTAGATGAGGATTACGTCGCACAATTGCTCGTTTCGTTCAAATGTCAGGATTTTTTTCCTTGGGAGAGCGCCGGAATTGTCAAGATGCACTCGGTGGAGCACCTGAATCTCACAGCAGAGCAACGGAATATCCTACTTTTCTCTGATTTTCCCGATTCCCTCGCATTCTCAAAACAATAATACATTTTTCTTGTCAGAATGTTTTGAAAACTGAACAAGGGGTTTATATTCACTGTTGCAGTGCACAATTGCAGTTTTTAATAGGAAAAAAATGCATCGAAGCGATGTATTTCCGGTATTCACATCTACACTCGTCTAATTTGCTGACATTATTAGAAAATCGTGAGTTAAAACGGCTTTTTGATATTATATATATTAGTAACTACAGTACGTGGAGAGTGGATTGTAACTAAATCACCCGCAGAGTGGAATTATCACCCAAAGTGTCACTTTCAAATTCTGTAGATATGGTCAAAAAATACAAGCAATGTTTCAGCCAATGGACCTCCGGGTTTAACCCGGAGGTCCATTGGCTGGAACTGTGCTTGTGATGGTTATTCTTTGCAACAAATTTACAATCATTGCTTGGGTGGAATCGCCACTCTGTGGGTGATTTAATGATAATACACCCTCTACGTACTGTATGTTTGTGACGTCCATGGTGATGCCGTTTTTCGCTGTGTAAGCACATACAGGCTGTGGTTCTGACTACTGTTGTGTTTTGAGCAAATTTGGACAGAACACTGAGATATTTGTTCGCAGAGCACGTAAACATCGCTCGGGAGAGCACGCAAAGTCAAGGAGTAGTTCCTCCACAGTGGGAAGGTGTGTGTCGCCGTTTTACGTACTAAGTCGCTCAATAAAGCCCACACCGTTGCTCGTTTTTAATGAAATATGTAAAAATAGGCTAAACTTCAAATTGACCTAAAAACGGCAAAGTGGCGATGAATCGAAAAACAACCCCAGGTATCTCCTAATTTGGGGAGGTCTACAACATACTACAATTTCAGAAAAGTCTGACGCTTTTCACGTTTTGACCATATGTCCCTCTATGACGTCACCTCAGCATTCGGGTACGAGAATATCTTAGGACGACACCACATTTTAGATAAAGCCTTTTTCGGAGATTATATTACCGAAAATGCAAAAATCTAAGGCTAATCATGAGGATGAAACTAAAAGGTATAGAAACAACGTATAATTGGCATCGCTGGCATCGGGTGTGTCAAATTGAAATGAAAAAATGAGATTCAATAATATAATATAACAAATAGCTATGGTAAGTTTCTCACGTGTATTTTGTAATAATCGGTCGCAGCGGGAACGTAGGGATTTTAAATACGAATAGAGGACATAGTCTAAAATTCAAAGTGACGTCAAAACGCCGAAATGAAGTTAAATATAAAATTAGCTATCTCATAATTTTGTTAGCTCTACAGAATACTAAAATTTCAAGAAAAAACCGGCACGTTTTAATTTTTAACCATATAGCGCTCCATGACGTCACCTCTGCGTTCGGGTATAAGGGTTAGGAATTTACTAGGACGGCAACATATTTGCAGGAAGAGATTATATTTCCAAAATTTTAAAAAATCGAGTTAAAATTGAGCTGTAAATTGAAGTTTTTTTTAAAAAACGCTTATAATCCGACTCCTTCAAAGGAAATGTTGAAATTCGGAAACGCAAGACAGGATTATCAACTTCAGATAACCAGAAATAGATGTGCGAAGATTGAAAGCTGCGTCCTACGCGTGTCACAACATCGGCGTTGTTAATCAGAAAATGCTAAAAATTTGAATTGACGTAAAAACGTCAAAATTGGCGGAATGTCAAAAAAAAACCCAGCTGTCTCTTAATTTTTCGAGTTCTACAACACATTAAAATTTCGTAAAAAATGGACAATGTTAAATTTTTCAGATATTCGACCCCTATGACGTCACCTGAGAATTTAAGGATTGCCCTTGAGTAAAAACATTTTTTCGATGTGGTTTCTACTGAAGTTCTTATATATAAACTTTCAAAGACAGGGCTTTGAAACAGGCAATTGTATTGAAAAATATGAAGAAAAAAATGAAATACGCATCGCTCTCATCGCTGATAGAATTTCTGGAAACGGATGGTTGTCCGGGCGATATTTGTATACTTCCGATCAGTGAGTCAAATTTCGTCAGTGTGGGTTAATGGAAGTACCCTAAAAAAACTCTATCGATAGCAGTAAGTCAATCTTACTTCGTTGGATGACTTAACCCCTTGAACCTGAACGGACGTTTTTCCCATCCAGACGCATGAAACGTCATAACTTCCTCAAGCAGAATGGCTGCTGAGTGAATGTGTGGGGGTAGATCAATTAATATTTTCAACGTGCAGCCATGCGGCTGCACGTTGAAAATATTAATTGGTCTACCCCAAATAATGAATGTGGACTCTGCCAATTGCTGCCATTGAACTAACATGGAAGATACCACCAGGGTTCAAAGGGTTAATAACTAAGTCGATTTTCATGACGATAAAAGTCAGGGATGACTAGAAGTCTAACTGTCCATCAATTGACAACATAGTAAATGCCCTATGAGAATAAGAATTAGTGATAATTTAATCACGCGGCCCAGATGGGCTGTAGGGTGAAATTATTATGGAATCATCCCACATACACCAGATGGATTCACACATTTCGCCGCGGATAAACCAACATAAACCTATACCATTCAGAACGCTAGAGTTGAAAGAATTAAGCTATTTTATAAAAATTGGAAAACATGATTATAGTTGGAACAAACTAGTAATTGTTTGTTGTACATAGTTGCAATAAACTATATTTAAGTTTTACCTAGCAAAAACAATTAAATTTTAAGTGTTTGACATAAATTGTTCAAAAATTTGCATTTTTGGTGTTTTTGGCGGACGAATTTGGGGCAAAGTAAAGGAAGATACATTTGTATTGTATTGAAAAAATTTAATAAAAACATGGGATATATTTGGAGAAAAGTTATAAATCTTAGCTAAACTTTGTAGCAGTTTGAGTTTTACAAGTGAATGAATGTCAGATTTATAGGGAAGTGTCGACCCCCCACCCAAATACAGGGACGGACCCTGCAAAGAAAGGGGCCCCAGACCCGGAGAGAATTTTGATTTTTTGAAGTGAACGAACGTGACTTCCTAGCATCTGAGTCCACAAAGAGGACATTTCGATGGCATTTCTATATCATCTATGGTTCTACCAGGCGGGTTGAATCCATCATGAAGACAATAGTTCGACCCAATCGGAGAAATTTTGAATTTTGAAATGAAGAAACGCTGTTTCCTTTCATCTGAGCGATCAATGGCAGACAAGGCTGTCGGTATATCTAAATGACACATTGAGGACATTTCGATATACCGGCAGTCTGTGCAATCAGATCCATTTCGTATTTTTGGTCATTTTCACAACATTTCACGCACCAACAAGTGTTGTACTGGATCAGTTTTGGGGCTCCAGGTGGGAACACAATAGGTGGTCCACCGGGAAAATGGGGCCAGAATGCATCTACCAAAATAATCAAGTGTAGCAAGTATTAGTATGATTTTAACCCTTTATTCAACGTAACGGCCAAAACTGGCCAGCGCTATTCTCAAAAATCGTCAGTTATTTTTCATTATTTTTTTCATTTTTTGTCTCAAAAACATAGGTTATGACCCCTCATTGGAACGAGCTCGACGAGCTCGTTCCAATGAGGGGTCATAACCTATGTTTTTGAGACAAAAAAATGAAAAAAAAATAGTTGTTCAAGAAATTTTTTTGCGAGTGTCGTCTGCTTTTCATGTTAGGTAAAGGGTTAAATATAAAATTGTATTATATTGACATTTCAAGAAAATAATATTTGAAATTCTCGTTTGATTGCATATTTACTTGAAATTTGAAAAGCAGATAATTTCTCGCTCATGCAAGTACATTCAAGCAACCGGGTGATTCGACTTTAGAATGCGCTTTGCATGGTTTGTCTCAGAGGATCTGTTTTCTGATGTCGTCCAAGACCGTGTTATACTTTTGGGTCTGCACCACACTCTTTGATCTGCGTGCGGTCACTAAAAGGCATCTCTGACAGCATGTTCTTTTTCTTCATAAGAGCCTTTGAACCGAACCGGTAGTCGATGGTGTATATGGCGAGCTTTTCCCCGGAATGTACAGGTTTCCCAGGAAGCAATGGTAGAAGGTCCGCAAATAATCGTGGAGCTGCTCACCCAGGTATACAATTTTGACTTAAGGGTTTGATCAGATCGAGGGGCGGGCTTGGTACGTTTGGTTGTAACTGACCATAGGCCAGAGGATTACTATGTGTTCGAAAGTGCCACGGTAGTTTCTTCCCAGTAGGTGCAGTACGACAATTGTCATCCCGCTGCCCGTCTGACCGGCCACAGATGACCGCTGAGTGGGGTATGCGGCGACGAGCTCCCGTTGTTCCTCTTCGAGACGACGCGGGACAAAAATAAGGCGCACAAGCGCTGTAACATTAGTAATCCAGCACAACTTTATTGGACTGCTGAGAAGAAACTCTCACGCGAAGTTTCCACTCTTCGACCGCAGCTGTGCTGCGGGTCGTCGTCGGTCGTCAGCGTGTCAAGCTACAGTGCGTATTTTGTGGGTTAGAACACACCCAGGGGAACATCCACTAAAGCAGACCTTTCGGCCGATGCCACCTAAGGATGCCGTTTGCTGGCGGGTGAGGTAGCAACCAGATCTATGGCCTCATCCCACTAATGATAGCGAACATAACTTGGCTGCCGAGTCTGTTTGGTTCAAAGTCATTGATAATCTCAACCTTTGTGACCTTGGGGTTATAGACTACATCAATACCACGGGTGTGCCCAGTACCTGTACTAGCCGGGTACTCCAAGAGTATCAGAATTCCCTTCATCCTTCTCATCCTGCCTCTGTGCCACCCCTATTTCCAGCAATGATCAAAGTCCTATCGGTTGAGATATAAATTCATTGGTACTATGCATTCTCGCGTTCCGGTGCCACCTTCCAGGGGTCGCCATGGCAGTAATACGCGTCACTGGTTGACGGATATGACTTGCTTGCCGTTAACCTTGAATGTGGGTTTATTGACCATTTCACGTTTTAGGTTCTGGACCCTGGTTCTGTTTTCGTTATTTGATGTTAGACTTATGGTGGAAACAAGGCAATTGGTAACAAGCATGATAACGTTACGAGTGCCTATTTATTTATTTATTTATTTATTTATTTATTTATTTATTTATTTATTTATTTATTTGTGTTTAAGGTCACATACTTCTGCACGATGGCTAATCATGACCGTGAAAGTTTTACGGGTGGAGAAAGCCGGAGTACCCAGAGAGAACCACCGAGCAACGGCGAGCAACTGTCAGCTCCCCAACATACTAACTAACTGCACACAAGCAGGGTTAGCATTGGTTGAAGACAAGTGCACCATCGACGTGCAGTACGCCTTAGTACACAACACCACCGTGTCCCCACGTGGGCAATAGGGGTGAAGTGTTTTGCCCAAGGACACAACGCGGTTGCCGCAGGTCGGGTTCGAACCGAGGACCTCTCGGCTTGCACCCTGCACCTCTACCTACTGAGCTACCGTGCTCCTTTACGAGTGCCTAGTGTAGGGAATAGCACAAGCAGCTGTTGATTTTAGTCTATCGTCGAGGATTAGTTCATTATCACAACTGATTGTCGGATATCCCTTGATCTTTTTGCGGTGTGAGTCTAGCTTTCGTCCGTATAGACTTTAAACCATGGACTATACATGTATTTTGAACAATTCGTCTCTTTGTTGAACATATATGTTTGATATTTGTGATACAAATTAGAAACTAGAAACAAATTATAAACATTAAAGCAGTTTATTTATTTATTTATTGGGGTTAATTCGTGTCGGACAGTTTTACAGATGGAGAAAGCCTGAGTACCTGGAGAGGACCACCGAGCAAGGGTGAGTAACTGCAAGACTCCCCAACGTACTAACCCCGCGTCAGCAGGGTCAGCATTGGTTGAAGACAAGTGCACGGTCGGCGTGCAGTACGCCTTAGGACACAGCGCCACCGTGCCCACACCTGGGTAATCGGGAACAGGTGAAATATTAAAGCAAAACTGTAAAACAGAGTACAATGTTCCAATAAGACTAAAACCCTCGTCATGTAATTCAACAAGAGCTCGCTCAGTTTTTTCCATGTGTATAGCTCCAGTAGCATATGCTACCGTTTGACGTCACCCCTAGAAATATTTGGAATGACTCTGCCCGCTTCGCAATTATTTATTCAATGGAGTGACATGCAAACCGCTTCATGTTTCCAGATATTTTACATGTGCAGCAGATGATGTCATGTGTTGTTTAAATTACAAATCAGTTTACGATTTGAACTAAGATGGAGTGACCTTGACCTTTATCTGATTTATTGACTAGTTGTCCAGTGAATTCGTGGGGTGCGCGAGAGGTTTATTTACTAAACTTGCTCTCGTTAAAGGTGCCTTGCTCACTTCACGATGTGGGGATTGGGCTGCGTGTATGGCCTTATGGGAACATATACGTTGTTATTGTGATGAATTGGCGGTAACATGATCAGGGTTTGCAGCTCGGAGTTTATGCTCTACCGACTGCGAACAGGACAACGTCGACACAGACGATATCAGTGGAGCCATAACTTTCGGAGTTGACTAAGCAGCCGAAACGGCGGTTCCGACAAAGAAAGTGCTGTGGGGTGGAGGATCCATTACAGTAAAGAGCGTCCGCAAACAATTGTTCGTGACGACAGTGCTCTTCCACAAACGGGACAAACGTCTGCCTCAGGCCGTGATTACGCTAAGATTAGGCTCATCGGGTGGCGGTTGCAGCTGAAGGCTTACCCAGGGATCGAAACTCGTAAACACCAGCATCGAGGCACCCCTTACATTATCTAACATCGGAGGCCGGTGGTGAAGATGTTATTCTAGGTGAAGTGAGATTCATAGATTGGCGGCGAGGGAAGCAGTGGTAACTTGTTGTAGGGCGGTTGCAAATCTACAAAGAAGTGAAATTAATTAGATGTGGTGGATGCAGTCGGAGACCGTAAAACACGGAGCAATCAGCTAAAAGCGACACCAGATTCTCTTTACAGTATCATATTAACTTGGGGCTAGAAAACAGCACTTGAATTTATCATTGACCCATTCGTGGTACTGGTAACCACCAAAGAGTTCCAGAGGCTCGATAATCTTCGAGATGAGTTAATCAATAACTTGGCCAAACCATTCCGTACTTTACAGTCATATTACTCTTCAACAACAAACGCTTGTCGGTGCGTTCATTCGGCGTCATATTGCGGATCGCCTGCATAACTAGACGACCGACGATCTCCTCCTGAGAGGTAGCCACAGCCAGCCAGAAGGTCCACAGCTCTCTCTCTCAAATGGCGGATCCGCGAAAGTATCAATAGGATTGTCAACGAAGACATGACGCTTTCCGAGCTCGTTCGAACCATGTTTCGAGAGAGATTTTGGAGAGGGGAATTAAAAATTGGTGTATAGAAGATTTTAACGATATTTTGTTTATTTTTCGGTGGGGTAAAATATTCACCTATTTATCACAGATTGCTCCAAAGATGTTCACCTTTCTGATAATATACAACACTTGATGATTAAATTTGTTTGGCACAAGAAAACGCAACTTCTTTGACTTTGTCTAAAATATTTTCTTTAAAATACTCTAGCTTGTCTTAACTGTAAGTTTTTTTTTTTTCAAACATATATCAATTTTCAAGTATTTCAAGACGGGGTGGGGGGGGGGTTGCTTTTAATGTCATTTTCTCTCTAATTGCCGAAAGAGGGGGAAAGTCTAGTATTTTTTAACTTCAGTTAATATATGAAAAGAAAAAGCTGTGTACTCTTCTTGCCATTAAAATGCTGCTTGCCCACACTAGCCAATGGATGTACGTAACTCAGATTGCAACAAAGTATACCCGAGGTGTATACCTTTCCAAAATATAAAACATGGTATATAATTAAATTTGTTTAACCCTTTACCTAACAAAAAAAGTAGAAAACTTGCAAAGAAAATTCTTGAATAACTATTTTTTTCATTTTTTTTTGTCTCAAAAACATAAGTTATGACCTCTCATTGGAACTAGCTCGACGAGCTCGTTCCAAAGAGGGGTCATAGCCTATGTTTTAAGACAAAAAGGCAAAGATAATGAAAATCAATTGGCGACTTTTGTGAATAGCGCTGGCCGGTTTTGGACATTACATTGCTTAAAGGGTTAACACAATAAAAACTTCTATTACATTGCCTAAACTGTTTTCGCTAAAAACACCAAAAATGCATATTTTTGTACAGTTTATGTCAAACTCTGAAAATTAATTTGTTTTGGGTATTTGAGGCTGCAATATAGTTTATTATAATTATGTACAGTAAAAAAAAATCGAGCTTGTGTCAGCTGTAATTATGATTTTTTTATTTTTTTAAAAATCTATCAATATTCAAGTTGATCGGTATGTGGGATAACTGTAAGTGCCATTTTTCTCCATCACTGACAAGATAGGGAAATTCTCCCCTGACTTTTTCTAACTTCAGATGCACAGAGGACCCACTCTAGCCAATGGACTAAGAGGAATTTACACAGAAACTATTGCATAAGTTATTTGGATTTTATCACGCATTCAATGAGGACTTGTCTTTCATTATGAGTTTTATAAAGAAACCATTGACGACCTGCTCTCTGGATTATTTAAATGACAGTGACGAAACATTCAGTGACAAAATCACTAGATCTAAAATGGTGATGGCGAGAATGGCAGAAAAGTAATATCATGATAATATTGCTTCTACCAGGGCAAACTCTCTAGCCATCCGTTAAATTCTGAAACGAATCTGACGATGTTATGGTATGGAACCAGTCTACCTCTTAAGTAGTCTGTTTTTGGATTCAATTGGGCGGCATATTTCTTAAGGTTCGCTTTTCCTACTAACTGAAATATTCCATCCGGCTGAATCTACAAAAAATCATTAACATTCACTTTCTTTGGATGAAGGCAATAAATGTTTCTCAATTGAGATTTGATGTGACTGAATCTTTAAACCCTTTACCTAACATGAAAAGCAGACGACACTTGTAAAAATAAATTCTTGAATAACAAATTGTTTTCAGTTTTTGTCTCAAAAACATAGGTTATGACCCCTCATTGGAACGAGCTCGTCGAGCTCGTTCCAACGAGGGGTCATAACCTATGTTTTTGAGACAACAAAATGAAAAAATAATGAAAATTAATTGATGATTTTTGAGAATAGCACTGGACGGTTTCGGCCGTTACGTTGGGGAATGAGTTAATGACATTTCCAAAACTCTTAGAGATTTTGGTTTATTAATAATTATGAATGAATACTCACCACAGCTGTAGTTTTATGATTACGTCTTAGTTCCACTAATTGTGTTAATATCTTTTTGTTTTCAAGGCGAATTAACCATTGGTTGTTTGGAATAACTATATCTGAAGCACGAAAGAATATATGTATATATTTGTAAATAAAGGAGCATTAAATCAACGGTAGCCTGCGTGCACATTTCATGAAACGTGTGTAAACAAACAGTTCATAACAGCGTCGAATTCCTTACAGAATAGGACTGGTGGGCTGGGTCCTACCGTTCAGGGGTGAAATCACTTATGATGAAAAAATTTAAATGTACGAAAGTAGTAACCGTTAAACTACTTTTGTTCATGAAAAGTTGCCTGGAAAAATTAAATTTGGTGAGACTGACACCTATGAATTGGTTTTAACCCTTGATGAAGGGCCGGACATTTTTTCAAATATTTTTCACAGCATTTAATGTTTACAAATTAAAGATCATCAAGTCTTCGCTGCACAACTGGCAAACGAGTCAAAGCCAAATTCGATACTTTGGAGGTTCTAAGTGGTTATTTTATTATCAGTTCGTTTCATCGCTGCATCATCATTCATTTCATCGTGGTTGCTTTCTTGTTATCAAAAGTCATTGGTGGAAGGAGCCGCCTTGATTGACTTGACGCCATCTTGGGATGGGGCTGATTGGGTTGTGACGTTTTTTGTTGAAGCTCCACCAACCCAGTATTATGGAGGTTTGTGGTGCAGGGGGCACAAGTAACCAGGTATTTACCTACAGTGCGGGAAAATAACCTGCCTGGGGTACGTATTCGAGCATCTCTCGATTAAAATCCTGAAGTCTTATGGAATCTCTCGAGCTGACCTCTTTTTTCTCTCCCCACTTCCTATGCAAGATATCTATCTCACATGACCCACTTGACCGGTATATTGGAATATTTAATGAGCACATGGACTATTTGAGCAACATGGCGTCACGTTTCCGAAATATAAGCGGACGAACGTTTGTCGAAGAAAAATAAAAATAAAAACACAGACAGCAATACCAAGGGACACTTGATTCTTTTATATGAATGTTTGGGTGAACGCCATTGTGAGTGGAGAGAGTTGCACGAAATTCCTGTCGAATAGTTATGCGAATAAATTTCAGAATTCATAAAAAAATGTCCACACAGAAGACGAACGGGAGTATGAGCCAAGTTACCTTCAGGGCATGATAGAAAGTTTCGATAGGTATTTGAAGGAACATAAATATGGAAAGCAAATAATGTCAAATGACTTTGCAGAATTTCCATCGATCGATTGATCTCAAAGGAATATGTCAATGTTCATTTCGCTATAAATCTTCAACCCCTTTCTTGCCGGTATTGGGATTTAATTTTGTGATATTTACCTGTGGTATATACAGAAATTTTGCATTTTCAAATGGACAACAAAATTGTTCGATATAGCTGCACGTACCCCTGGAATACTTTTGATCACATCGGAGTGCTTTGGTGGAGAAGAAAAATTATGCCTGGGGAAATCTCACCCTCTGGACAAGATATTTGGTTCAGACACTCTGCAAGCCTTATGTCTGGCCAAAATATTTTGCCATCGGGTGAAATGTCCCCATCTCACGCCCCCCCCCCACCCCCCACTAGGAATAATAATAATCTCGCCTCTGGTAAGACGAGACGATAGTACATATGAAAGTGTCAATGACACTGTAGCTCAAATTGACAAACTTGAACTTGGTAAGTTATAAATGAGAAGGCAAAATTGAAGATCATTGGTGCCAATGTTATTTGATGAAATTTCAACATAACAGCATTGTGTGCGCACAACATCAGAGTAATCCATGCATTTTTAAATGTAAACTGTAAGACTGGCTAAAGGAAGAATGTTGATACACAAATGCAGGATGTTCAGAGGTTATTGTAAATGGCAACCTTTTTCACAGAAATGAATGCTAATCAATAGCTCTTATCTGAAGGCCTTACGTATTGAGCACACCAAGTTCAAAAACAATCCTATGATAAATGTGACCTGTAGGCCATGTCACAGAAGAATGTTGATGCACAAATGAAATAACTGCAAAGATTGTTGCTAACAGCAACAGTTTTTGATGAAAATGAAAAGAAAATCAAAAGCTACTATCTTTGTCACCCTGCATAAGCATATAAAGTTTCCAAACAACCTGATAATGAATCTGCCTTCTGAGGCATGCCCAAGGAAGATGTTAATGCACAAATGCACAAAGTAGAAGGTCATTGCTTGTGGCAATGGTTTTGTTTTTTTTTTATGGAAGTTCATAAATATACCCTGTAGAGAGCGCAAAAGGGATCAGTTGATGCACATATGCAGTAAGTTCAAAGGCTGGTGATTACGACAATAATTTTTTATGAAAATGAGAAAAAGCAATTGCTCAAATCTTGAGGTCACCCCGAACCCACATACTAAGTTTCAAAGTGATCCGATCATAAATGTGCCCTCAAGGATGTGTTAAAGGGAAATATTGAGGTCTGACTAAACTGAGTTCAAAGGTCAGCGGCAACATTTTTTGACAGAAATTGAAGAAAATCGAAAGCTCCCAGAAAGACGTCACCCCACTCAAGCACACCAAGTTTGCAAGCGAGCTAATCATAAATGCGCCCTGCAAAGTGTGTCAAAGGGAAATATTGATGCTTAACTGCACTAAGTTTTAACTAAGTTCATCGAAGGTCATTGCCAGTGGCAACATGTTTTGACAGAAATCGAAGAAAATCGATAGCTCCGATCATAAATGTGCCCTGTAGGGTGTGCCAAAGGGAAATATTGTGGTCTGAATAAGTTCTAAGAACGTTGGCCGTGGCAATATTTTTTGACGGAAATGGAAGAAAATTGACAGCTCCCATCTAGAGGTCTCCCCAAACAAGCATGCCAGGTTTCAAAGCAATCCTATCACAAATGTGCTCTGTACGGTGTGCCAAAGAGAAATATTGAGGTCTGACTAAACTAAGTTCTAAGAACATTGGCCGCGGAAACATTTTTTGATGGAAATAGACGAAAATCGATAGCTCCCATCTAGAGATCACCCCAAACAAGCATGCCAGGTTTCAAAGCAATCCAATTATAAATGTGCCCTTTAGGGTGTGCCAAAGGGAAATATTGAGGTCTGAAAAACTAAGTTCTAAGAACGTTGGCCGCGGCAACATTTTTTTACGGAAATTGAAGAAAATCGACAGCTCCCATTTAGAGGTCACCCCAAATAAGCATACCAAGTTTCAAAGCGATCTGATCAAAAATGCGACCTGTGAGGTGTGCCAAAGGAAATTGTGAACATACGACTAACGTACGTACGTTCGTGCGCCGACGGACGAGAAGTAATGGCAATAGCTCAGCTTGACTTTGTCACACACTCAGTCATAAAACTACAATTAGTCGCATATAACTGTTATCAGCTTCTATCTGTGAAAACAACAACGTCTTATGCTATGTTAATCGAAAACATTTCATCAAATTTGCTTTTTGTCGGAAAGTATATTTCGTTATTATCGTGAGAATGGATAGCTGAATGAATTAAAGGACATAATTTCCATGAAGTGATTTCACTTTCACACGCCGATTAAACTACATTCACACGGTTTTGAGATTTATCAACGCAATTAAAGTCATAAAAATTTCATCGGTATCAGATTCTTTAATTATTGTTCTGCACGAAGGACATATTATATTATTATTATTTATTGGTGTTTAATGTCACATATTTCTGCACAATGGCTAATCATGACCACGACAGTTTTACGGGTGGAGGAAGTCGGAGTACCCGGAGAGAACCACCGAGCAACGGCGAGCAACTGTCAGCTCCTCAACATACTAACTCCACACAAGCAGGGTCAGCATTGGTTGAAGACAGGTGCACCATCGACGTGCAGTACGCCTTAGTACACAGCGTCACCGTGCCCCCACGTGGGCAATGGGGTTGAAGTGTCTTGTTCAAGGACACAACGTGGTTGCCGCAGGTGGGATTTGAACCGAGGACCTCTCGGCTTGCAGCCTGCACCTCTACCAACTGAGCCCCCCCCCCCCCCCCCCCCCCCACGAAGGACAACACGGCAATATAAGCAGCGAGGACAAAAGTAGTGTGCATATGGCAACTCGTTGGTCTTATTGAAATGAACAGAGGCTCCGGAACCAGGGGCAACACGTCCCCTCCCCTGGCACATTGAATACATTGGAACTCTGGCGACAAACTGTAGACATGGTCCTAAGCAACTCCAGCAGCAAGCTGAAAGCCCCGGGATCACTGTGTTTGAAGAAACCAACTCAAATACAAACTCTTACAATTCGTATATGGAGCTGACTGAAACAATAATAATTTACAAGTTCAAAATTATTTTGCTGAAAAAGGAAAAACGAACACAATAACAGCACGTATACTGTGTAGAAGGGTTAAGAGAATCTACAGTACGTGGAGAGAGTATTATCACTAAATCACCCGCAGAGTGGAGATTCCACCCCATCAATAATTTTAAATCTGTTGCAAAGCATAACTAGCACAAGCAAAGTTTCAGCCAATGGACCTCCGGGTTAAACCCGGAGGTCCATTGGCTGAAACATTACTTGTGTTTTTTTCGATATGTACAACATTTTAAAGTTATAGCTTGGGTGATAACTCCACTCCGCGGGTGATTTAGTTACAATCCACTCTCGACGTACTGTATATATATATTTATTACTTATTGGTGTTTAATGTTACATTCTTCTGCACAATGGCTAATCATGACCACAACGTCAAGGTCAGTCAATCGTTTATACTCCATGTTGCCTATTTTAGAGGACTCGCACCCCAAGCATTAGTGAAAATTAAAAAAAAAAATATGAGCGTTAATTTCTGTGGTGGTGCATCTCCAACGATCACCTATTAAATACTAAAGCCTTGGGGTGTACATGATATTGGGACAACTACCTTAATACAAACTCTCCAATGTCCAAAAAACAAACATTTCTGAAAGAAATATAAAACTATTCTTTAATTTTGTAGTAATGAGGTGCAGTTGTCTCTGAAGATCATAAGAAGACAAATAAACTCCAAACAGTTATGTTAAAGTGAGATGTTTTCCATATGACCAAAGCGTAAATTCTTATAACATCCATTATTTAAGTTTTTACCCCCAAATTTTGCTGAAATTGGAAAAGAAAATCCTGGTTTAAGGCTGAGTGCTGTTGACAAGGTCCCCCGCAACCCACATAGGAAATATTAAAGCCCAAGGGACACATGGCTTTGGCGAAATGTCCGAAACACAAACTCTTACAAAGGGGACCCATACGACCGACGGCAAAACCGACGCTGACGCCGACGTCGGTGTCGCTGAATCCATCATGATAGCTCACCACTTCGTTGAAGTAGGTGAGCTAAAGAAAATGTAGTACCAGCACACAATTAAAATCTCCCAGCACCCCCCCCCCCCCCCCCCCCCCGTTCTGAATTATTGTATTTGACAGCTCTATAAATTGCCATGGACCATTATGTTGTCTGAATATCAAACCAAATGTTCACTCTTCGCGTGCCTCTGAGCCACGGGTGATAATGTAAAATGTACTGCTAACATACGACCAAAATGGCAGTAATTCACAAAGCTAAACGACGTGCTTGCAGTGATATACAGTAGAATCCTCTTAAATGAATACCCATTTTGCCAGTGAAAATTATTCAATTAACAGGAGTATGCAGTTAAAAGGAATTTGGTCAGTTTCCTGTGTTCTGTAGGTAAACAGAGCATTTATTCTATTATATCTTGTTTGAAAGAGCTCTTAGAGCTCTGTCAAACAAGATATGATAGAATAAATGTCTGTATTGGATGTATGAGGCCAAAAAGGTTGATAAATAAGGGGAATTTGGTGCGTGTCACAGCAATTTTTTCAACATATTACAAAAATGTATATACAATTAACAGGAGTTTACTCTACAACCCATATGCAATTAACAGAACAAATTTGTACTGAAGGTATGGTAAATGGTTTTGTGTTTGAAAATTATATTCAATTAACAGGGATATACAATTAAGAGATATCCAATTAAGTGGGCTCCACTGTACTAGTACTGGTGGAAACACTTCGTATAAGCTTACACCTTACAATTGGATCCGCACTTACTGTAACTGATATAACTGAATATATTTGAAAACGGGAAATAAATATTGTTTAAACTAAACAAACACACAAGAAAGATATTGCAGTTTTCTGCATCAGTTTTCCTGTTTATGTCGCAAAGATCATGAACGTTTTTAAATGTTACGTGATCGTTCATTATATTGCTCCCTACTGGGAGTATAACAAGGGTCACAACTACTGACGCGAAATGCTGAATGAGAAATCCTTTCGACGGGCACATCTACACTTCATACTTACCATCGAAACAACTCAATGGAAGAGAGAAGTGTACAATTTTTTGCGATGGACTGATGGACAGATGTGACGGAAACATAGAAATACTAGCATTATTTCCATATCCCCTACCCTCGAATTTAAAATCGATGCACCACGAACTGCTAAAGGCGTGGATGAATGTCAGATGGAGCTAAGGCAAGGGCATTCAAGGGAGTTAAAACCCAATTTGCTCTTCGAGATGACGTTGTCATAAACTGAAGAAAGTATAGACGTTTCTGCACAAGTATTCTTGGATAATGGCCGACAATATGACGAAGATAGCGTATGCCAAGGAAGCAAGGAAAGCACTCACCTCGTTGGCTGGAATCGCCATCATTTTTTGAAACATCTAGTAAAATGTAGGGGGAGCTCTGTGTAAAAACAAGACTGAAAGACAATGCTTTTGGTAATATAATAGAGTACAATAGAAATGAGAGGGACTAAGGACCTTATAGGTCAGGTGAAGTACATTTAAAACAAAGGAATTGCCATTCACCGGCAAGAGAGTTCTTGAACTGGGATTTGGTGTAATCTTATATACCATATTATTTTACTTTTCCCATAAGGATGTTGTGATTTATTGATTGTGAGCTTTTAAAATGCCCTGGAATAACAGTACATAAAGGTTATTACCACCACGTGGGTTTCCGAGATGGTGTACTGAAGTTGATACATCGTCTCTGGTCGGATATCGCAAGTCCGTTAGGACGAGTTGATGTATGACACAGAGACGAGGTTGAGACTTCAATACACCATCTCGGAAACCCACTTAGTTGTAATGACCAATTTATCTTATAATATTCTTCCCTTTCTGGACTTGTTCGCATATATTTTGACAATCATTCGGCGTCTATGAATTGATTTTTATGAATGAAGATCATGACGTCATTACATTACGTACTTGGGCTGGGTATGACGTAATCCCCCATTCAGTGTTCAACCTGTAATACAATCGTCGAAGTTTATAGTGGTATTTCAGATGTGCTTTTCTCTGTTTTATTTATCAGTTTTAACGCATGGTAAGCCTGAGTAAAACTATCGTCATGGCAAACAAAGGACCAGAACAATTTATTTCGTTGAATTGGTGATCTATTTTATCATTTAATATAACAATAACATGTTCTTTTGAGGGTGTTATGGTTCATTAACGGCCCTAGAAAAATGATTAACAGCCTGAGGGCCACTTGAAGGCCCGAGACTTAGTCTCGGGCCTTTAAGTGGCCCTCGGGCTGTTAATCATGTACCAAGACGCCAGAAAAGGAATATGTTATTACTATTATTACCACTTACCAAAGAACGCCATTTCAAGCCTTGAAATTTCTGGCTTTCGACTCATTTCTAGATTATCAAGGCCCTCTTCATCTAGCTCGCTGTTTTGAGACATTTTTGATTTGGAAATAGAAGAATCGGATTGTCATCTGTTTATTTACAAACAAAGGTCAAAGTTCAAAGCTGAGTACAATTTATTTGGATGACTCGAAAATAGGATTCCTGGAATTTGGCTGAAGCGCTTTAACTACAAACTCACGCCGTTATTTACAAAATGAGATTATTTATCGTATCAATACTCACCACCACTTTTAAATCCTAAAGGAAGTTAATAATCCGAAATATAAATCATGGTTTAATCCGTTTTGTTGGAATAAATGGACAACAAAATTTCGAGCACATTAGTGTCATTTTTCCGGAACATAAATTACCCAAAATTCTGGGCTAGCGGGCCGTTTTCATTATTAACGCTATTTTTGCGGTCTGTTATTGAGTCTTATCGTCCACCTCAGAACATTTTAATAACCAAGGAGCGCCCTATAAAGTGGTAATAATTGCTGTTATCAAAAATCGCGACATCGACGCCATAGCTGCGACGGGTGATGCAATCTCACAAAATTCTAAGTTCATCAAGGGCCATAACTCCAAGAAAAATATTTGGAACAACACATGCATTGAACAGTGGCTACACATCAATAAGGTACACTAACATGCCAAATATAAAGTCATTCCATCAAGTATTTCAAAAGTTATTGAGTTTTGAAACTCGTTGGTCACAGACAAACTCGTTGGTCACAGACAGACCGACCGACAGACCGACCGACAGACCGAAGAAAAATATTTGGAACAACACATGCATTGAACAGTGGCTAGACATCAATAAGATACACTTACATGCCAAATATAAAGGCATTCCATCAAGTATTTCAAAAGTTATTGAGTTTTGAAACTCGTTGGTCACAGACAGACCGACCGACAGACAGACAGACCGACAGACAGACCGACATTGCCACTTATAGAGCTGCTAGTCGCAGCTAAAAACATTGGCCTCGACATGTGTAATCAGTTTTCGACGAGTGCAGGGAAAACGTTCTCTTTCTGAATCGAATGATTGCACGTGTGGCTGAAACCCTTAACATATAGAGGATATCTACTCTATTTTAGTGGGTATCGGGAATTATTCAATTTCTACAGCTTTTTCCTTTGTAAATAAAAAACATATCCTACTCCCACGACCTCGAAGGTGTTATTCAACTCCCACGGAGATATCCTACTCCCAGACATGGCAGACTACTTTTACCATTGCAGCTGTTCCGCCTCGAAATCCAGCGATAACACCCAATCCACTTCAACAAATATTCTTCTTGATATTCCAACTGGCAGCGAACAATAACTACGTACACATCCACACAAAGTTATAAGAAGCTGAACATGACTACACATTCATGGCGATTGACTGAATTATTTCTTTAAAATGTGTTTATTTCCTTCATAAGTTCATATCTCCCGTCACTTGAATTTTCATTTGAAAACGAGCATCATTGCATTCCTTTCTGATGACGTCATATTATCAGTTCATTCATTCATGTTTTTGTGTTCATGCGCCGATTTTTCTAACCGTCAAAACAAATTGAGCGGCCTTGGGAAACTGCTCTTGGATGACGCAAAAGGGGTATTTGTATTGCAGATGTTATCAGGGAAATATAATAAACATAATAGTTCTCTGCTTGGAGTAACGTACGATGTTTATTCTCGAGTAGGATGCGGAAGGTTATTTTCACGAGGCGCTAGCCGAGTGAAAATAATCCCCGCATCCCACGAGAGAATAAACATCGTACGTTACTCCAAGCAGAGAACTATTGTCTATTTATCCCATGAGTGTTGACCTGAAAGTCTTATATTTTTAAGTCCATACGAATGAAAAAATTACAGATAGACACTAAAATAGCGTAGATTTTCTTTTTAATATATTCAGCCCAATTGCACTGCAGATGCGTACGATTCAAAATAATAAAGATCAGATGATCGTTCCTTCAAGGCGATGTCATGCGCCGAAGCGTAAGCGTGGAGTCATTTAGGAAGTCACTGGGGTATATTCCTCGATATCCATCGAGTCGATGGATATCGAGCATTTTCTTTCAGATAATTTGCAATAATTCACAGGCAAGCATACAATAAAGATTTGTATTTGGTCAAGACGTATTGGGAAAGATACGTACATGTTGTAAAATGACATATCTCTTTTTTGTTTGTCTTTATTTCTACAACACCGGCGAAGTTCAAAATACGGCGCGTTTGTTGAATACGCCCTGTGAACTACTTTGGTAGTGATAAATGTTCTTATCTTTCAATGCATTAGATAGCTCTTTGTATATTAATGCTCCATTTGTATTGGAAAAGGGGTAGGATAAAAATGAATGACTATATGTTATACAGATCGGTCAATGAGGGGCCACATAATATGGTTTTGTTGTAATGTTTCGAATTTTTCTTTACAACTTCTTAATTTGTAGATTCTGCTTTCGGATGCCGCCGATTCGTTAGGGAAAATGTTAAACTAAAAATATTGATGCATTTGCAATTTCAATTATTCTATACATTGTATAACGAGTATGGGTGATTGCCTGTGGATTATTAAAAGTCAATAATAGCGTATTCCACACCTGTCTTTCAGAACCAATGATTGACGGAAAACAAAGAATTCAGTAACAACGTGTGATTATGGAATTATTTGCTTTGTACATTCGATTGTCCCAGATAACACGATTTATTTATTACTTGGGTGCGAGAAGGCATATTGGTTTGAGTATCGGAATTCCAGGTTTACGATTCGAGAGGAAGGGTAACTTGCATTGTGTCACTGAGCTTGGCGCTTAATTCCGATTGTCGATATGGGGACACGGTGGAGCTGTGTACTAAGATGTACTGTACGTTGATGGTGCACTTGCCGTCAACCAAAGCTAACACGCATGTGCGGTGTTAGTATGTTTAGGAGTCTGACAGTTGCTTACCGCTGCTCGGTGGTTCCCTTCGGGTACTCCGGCTTCCTCCATCCGTAAAACTGTCCAACACGAGGTGATTCTGGCTGTCGAAAGTGACGTTAAACCGTAACAAATAAATATTTATTACGTACGTCTAATAAATTTATTTATCGGTGTTTAAGGTCACATAATTCTGTGCAGTGGCTAATCGTGACCGCCACATGGCAATGAAGTCATGTTCAGTAAATCTCGTATACCTATGTTGCCCATTTTGGAGGACCCCCAACCCCAAAACCAAGCATTGGTGACTGGACTTTACCACTAGACCAGGGCTTGTTCACCACGGTAAAAAAACAAGGTTTCACTTTTCGGGGTTCCAACGAGGGTCGTCTAACAAATTCTTCTCGTTTATTTGTACAATAGTTGTGAAAGAGCGTTGGTACGTTACAGATAGATTTTCAAATAAACGAACATTCACACACGTACACGTTCACATCACAAAATGTGTTTCTTGTAGTTAGATGCAACGATCACAAAGAGATGCAAAAAAATTCAATAAAAATCCTCATGTAATATTATTAATATAAAAAATAGCCATTTTAAATTCGTCATTTCCTTCACAAATGAAAAGTCACAAATGAAAAGTCACAAAACCAGAGGCTCAAGTGAGCCTAAAACGCCCATCTGGCTCAAGATGTCAAAAGAGATAAGTGTATCAGTAAGTGACGGGCATACGGAGCCCAAATATTAACCCAAAGACTCGATTTGAACAAACTTAAATCTGACAGACCTAGAGATGTCACACACCCAATATGAAAAGGTTCTAACTGGTGGGTCCGAAGAAGGCGATTTTTCGAGATATTTTTTCACATTGCACTGAGGGATTCTATGGGCCCAATAAAGAGCCCATATATTAACCCAAGAGCCCTATTTGAACAAATTTAAATCTGACCCCCCCCCTCGCCCCCCCCCCCCTCCCTAGAGAGGTTGTATACCAAATATGAAAATATTCTGACTAGTGGATGTGGAAAAGAATTTATTTTTTTAAAGAAATTCCCTCATATGGTACTATGTTACAATTCGGGCTCCCACAGGGAGAATAAATATTAACCCAGGTACTTGATTGGAACAAACTTGTATCTAACCCCTATAGAGATGTTGTGTACCAAATATCAAAATAATCTTACTTGTGGTTCTGAAGAAGAAGATTTTTAAAGATTATTCCGCATATTGCACTAAGTTAAAATTAGGGAGCCCAAATATTGACCCAGAGACTCGATTAGAACAGACCCCCCCCCCCCCCCACACACACACACAAAAACACACATACACACTAGAAATGTGTGTGGTATACCAAATATGAAAACATTCTGACTTGGGGATCCGAAGAAGGTTTTAAAAGAAATTTTCTCACATTGCACTAAGTTCAAATTTGGGCTCCAATAAAGAACCCAAATATCAAACCAGGGATCCGATTTGAGCGAACATGAATCTGACCTCCTAGAGATGTTGTGTACCAAATATCAAAAGAATCAGAGTGGTGAATTTGAAGAAGAAGATTTTTAAAGATTATTCCCCATATTAACCCAGGGTCTCAATTTGAACAAACCTGAATCTAACCCTCGAAGAGATGATGTATATCAAATATCAAAAGAATTGGACTGTTAGATCTGAAGAAGATTTTTAAAGCTTATTCCCTTTATTGCTCCAAGTTCTCCAATATTGAGCCCAAATATTAAGGGGTTTAATTTGAAAAGACTTGTATCTGACCTCCCTACGGATGCTGTATACCAAGAATTAAAAGATTCTGATCAGTGATTCTGGAGAAATGTTTTTTTTCAATTTTTGCAAATATGCTGACTCAGCATTTTTGCGATCCACCCCCCCCCCCCCCCCCCATTTCCCCGTACGTACAGGACAGTCTGACACAGCATATGGCAATTTGTTTACGATTCCATTCTACTGGTCCTAAGGATGCTTCATACAAAATAACAGTTGTCTGTTCCGTGTGGTGTTGGGAAATATGGGCGTCTATTTTTATCCCAGGGGTTTCCACGGGGCTGTGAAAAAAAAAATTCAGGCATCAATCAATTACTTAGGACCAACTTATACTACATGCAAAAGTTGGTTCAAATAGGTTCTCCAAATACAAATTTTGGGCGGAGCCCAAAATGGATATGCTCCCACAGAGAGCACAAATATTGGCCTAACAACTTCCCATGGACAGCTTTTATCTTCAACACCAAGGGATGCTCCATACCAAATATCTAGGTATTCTCTGTTTCGTGTGGTGTTGGGGAATATGAGCGTTTTAATGATTTCTATATTTAGCCTTGGGGTTCAAACGGGACTGTAAAGAATTTTTTCGGGCATCAATCAATTACTCAGGACCAACTTATACTACATGCAAAAGTTAGTTCAAATCGGCCAACCGGTTCTTCAAATACAAATTATGGGCGGAGCCCAAAATGGATATGCTCCCACAGAGAGCAAAAATATTGGCCTAACAACTTCCTTTGAACAACTTTTATCTTCAACACCAAGGGATGTTCCATACCAAATATAAGAAGGTTTTTAAAGATTTTTAGGCTTTTGGAGTATAAACCAGAGCACGAAGATGGCAGCTGCTTCATTTCAACAAAATAGAAAGGGTATATGTTTGAATTTGGCTTAACCCTTTACCTAACGTAACGGCCAAAACCGGCCAGTGCTATTCTCAAAAATCGCCAATTAATTTTCATTATTTTTTTCATTTTTTGTCTCAAAAACATAGGTTATGACCCCTCGTTGGAACGAGCTCGTTCCAACGAGGATTCATGACCTATGTTTTTGAGACAAAAAATTAAAAAAAAATAGTTATTCAAGAATTATTTTTGCAAGTGTCGTCTGCTTTTCAGGTTAGGTAAAGGGTTAATGATTGTGAAGAAGAAGACAAGTTTTCCAAAGACGGACACCAGACACCAAGTCATGACAGATGATCGCACTGACTTGTAGTCAGGTGAGCTAAAAGCACAGCAAAAGTAGAAAATTTAGTGGGAGAGCCAGTGAGAGGGTGATTATTATAAAAATTTACTCACAAAAATAGAGCTGCTTAACCAAGCATGTTCTTCAGTTTACATTGTTTTGGGAATTGCTTCGAAGACAATTCAGTGCTTTACTTCGAAGACAACTCAGTGCTCTAAGAGACAGTAATGTTATCAATACTAATTAGAAAGGATTCCAACATTGTCTTTTGCTGGAGCTTATATGTGAGATTTCAATCATTTTGCTAAAATTTGCGCAGGTGTAATATCGAAAGCTCATCAATTTTTCGTAATCACTGGGTGGAAAATGTGATATTTTCACATTTCAGCTCATATTTCCAAAACAATCCCTTTTATGATGTAATATATACTAATCAAAGTTTGCTAAGCACCAAGTATATCCAACTACCTGCTTTACGTGTTAGTTGAAATATTGTAATGAAAAGTGTATATATTTTTTATTTAATTATATCTTTAATGATTTAAGTACCGAAATTAATCTTTTATTTGTGATTGACATTATTTTTTAGCTTTTGAGTAGAATAACCATGGAAAATGGATATTATTGGTAAAAGAGGAAATTTTTCAATATGCCAAAAAGTTGATGCCAAACTGATATGGGTTCGATATCGAGTAGGGAAACCCATTACTGTTAATTACAGCTTGACAACGCCTTCTCATGCTCCCAATCAGGTTTCTGGTGGTCCTTTGTGGGATGTTGTTCCATTCTTGAACCAGCATGACACCACGCTCCTGGACACTTCTTGGCTGAACTGGACGGGCTGAAATTGCAAGCTGCAACTCATTCCAGACATGTTCGATTGGAATGATGTCAGGGGATCACCCACTGCACCTGCATGCAATCTGACGTGGACATTCAGGATCTCATCAATATACCGTTGTTGAGTCAATGTACCACGTTCAAGGACACATAGCTCTGTACCTCCATCCCAGCTGATGCCGCCCCAGTCCACGATTGACCCTCTACCATAGCGGTCATGCTCAGCAATGGTGGATGCATGGAATTAGATTGGAGTCTTAGGTAACGATTCACTCTGACTGTCATGTACTGTCTGATAAAACTAGATTTTGATACTTCGAATTATGACACATACACAGTTGGTCACACAAATGGGCGTATGTGGTACCCGAGTCGGAGGCCCCAGCATGGTCATTTTGGTGTACAATTTGTGCTAATTAAATTTAAGTTGGGACGTACCAATAAGAGACGTCTACTTCATGTATTTCTTCGCAAGTAAGAAGTTCCAAGAACTACTGAATTTTAAACTATAATCCCGACTAATATTTCAACTACATCATCAAGGAATGCCTTCGAAGAAGGCATGCCTTGATGATATAGTTGGAATCTTTTATAAGGCGGGATTTAAGCCATCAAAGTCGGGGCAAATCAGGTTTACACTCGACCCCACCCAAAACAAAGATCGGTACTCTTCGCGACGTTCCAGTGTTTCGTAAACAATTCCGCCAGATCCCTTCTAATTTTTTTTTAAATAATATTTTATTTCTTTTATGAGAAAAAGATTTGGCGAACAGGCTAGGCCTATTCTAACGCCTTACATACATGCTTTAAAATTATTAGCGCTCGGCCAGCTGTGCAAGAGTGACAGCAACACAAAGTAATCTTACATATAAAGAAATCACCATAGCTAAATAAATAAGTGAATTACTTTAATTAAAGATAATAAGTAAATAAATAAATATCCACAGTAATACTCTTTTGTATTATAATACAGAGTGAATCTCGAGTGATGGTTGTGATGAAGGTCCCTTTTGCCGGGAGGATCCTAGAGTGAGGACAAATACAGGATGTCTCTAACTTTTTCATCACGTTGATAGCGTTGAGCAATGGTATTACATTTCTTGGATATCTACCCTTTTCGATTGAATGACAACTTGTCAACTCAGAAAAACGTGACAGATTGTTGGAAAAGTCAAATGTTTTATAAGCCTGCGCCATGGGATATGGTGTTCTGCATCCACCAACCGTATTTATGTTAGCAGCTTTCGAAAACCTTCCCATGTCGTGATCACAAAATGAATATATTAGCAAAGCATTTCAATTGGAATTATTTTCATTCACCAAATAATTTAATAACACCTTGCGTTTATACAACAAACACCATTCCTTGTAACTTTGAAAGTAAAATAGATAATAAAGATACCTTATTCATTTTCCAAATGACAATATTATTTCACCATTCACCTCATGTTATATTTTAATGTGGACGAAAAATACGGAATGGCAAAATGGAGTGACAACACAACTTGTTTTAAAATTGAATTGCATTTGCAAAAATTGTCATGTTTTCACTTTAAAAGGAATAAGGTTGAAACGTCAGCTCACGTATTATTATATTATTGCAAGGAAAAATGAAACTTTAAAATTCTCTCGCCAGATCAACGAAGTTGAGCAACGTCGCGCCAGGTTTGTCCTTGGACAGGTGACCGTCTGAGCGATCAATTCGAATTTGTGTGCTTGGGCAAGGTACTTAACCCCAATTGTCCACGCGGGGGGGGGAGCCACAATGACGCCGTGTATTAAGGCGAACTGCACGTCGATGGTGCGCATGTCTTCAACCAATCTCACTCTACCTGTGCTGAAGTGCGGAGTTACGATTGTGGGAAGCTGGCAGCTGCTCGTCATTGCTCGGTGGTTCTCTATGGGTACTCCGGCTTCCTCCGCCTGTAAAACTCTCACCGACACGATATGACCATGGCTGTTAACGTGTCGTTAAACCTTAATAAACTAGAGGGGGTATCAGTACCCCGTAGCTCACCAACAGGTGACCAATGTAAAGGGGTGACTCGAGTAAAAAAAAAAGTTCAAAACCTGCACACAAAAGTCCAAAATTAAAGAAAATATGTAGCTAAAGGGTTAAATAATATAATAATAACCCCTAAGAAGCATGCTAACATAAAATAGGAACTATGGCAATATGCTACAAGGTAAGTCTCCACTTTGAAAAAAACAAAGACAAACCTCAAAACCTGCACATAAAAGTAAAAAAAAAAGGTATCACATTTGTTTCAATGGGTTAAAATTGAGAAAAATACCCTGTCACAGTAACCATAATGGCAATATGCCAGTAAGGTGAAACTCTACTTGAAAAATATCCACTTGGAAGAAAAGAAAGACAAACCTCAAAACCTGCACATTAAAGTCAAAAAAGCATCACATTTGTTTCAAAAGGTTAAAATTTAGAAAAATACACTGACAATTTTACAGTAACCACCATGGCAATATACCAGTGAGGTAAAACTTCACTTAGAAAAAAATATCAAAACCTGCACACAAAAGTACAAAACCTGCACACAAAAGACCAAAATTAAAGTAAATAAGCAGCTAAAGGGTTAAATAATATAATAATAGTCCCAAGAAGCATCCTAACATAAAATAGGAACCATGGCAATATGCTAAAAGGTAAGTCCCCACTTGGAAGAGAAGAAAGGCAAACCTCAAAACCTGCACATAAAAGTAAAAAAAGTATCACATTTGTTTCAAGGGGTTAAAATTGAGAAAAATACCCTGTCACAGTAACCATAATGGCAATATGCCAGTAAGGTGAAACTCTACTTGAAAAATATCCACTTGGAAGAAAAGAAAGACAAACCTCAAAACCTGCACATAAAAGTCAAAAAAGCATCACATTTGTTTCAAAAGGTTAAAATTTAGAAAAATACACTGACAATTTTACAGTAACCACCATGGCAATATACCAGTGAGGTAAAACTTCACTTAGAAAAAAATATCAAAACCTGCACACAAAAGTCCAAAACCTGCACATAAAAAAACAAAATTAAAGTAAATAAGTAGCTAAAGGGTTAAATAATATAATACTGGCCCCAAGAAGCATCCTAACATAAAATAGGAACCATGGCAATATGCTACAAGGAAAGTCGCCACTTGGAAGAAAAGAAAGACAAACCTCAAAACCTGTACACAAAAGTAAAAAAAAGCATCACATTTGTTATAATAGGTTAAAATTGAGAAAAATACCCTGAAATCTTAAGGAAACTACCATGGCAATATGCCAGTAAGGTAAAACTCCACTTGAAGACAAAATTAAAACCTGTACACAAAAGTCAAAAACCTGCACAGAAAAGTCAAAAACCCGCACAGAAAAGTCAAAAACCTGTACACAAAAGTCCAAAATTCAAGTAACTAAGCATGGAAAGGGTTGAATAAAATATTACTGTCCCTGAAAAGTATGCAGACATAAAAAAAGCAAAAAAAAATCAAAACCTGCACACAAAAGTTCAAAATGAATGAATCCGGACGCCGATGCCGACATGAGGGCTATGCCATAGGCTCACACAACTATCGTTGGTGAGCCAATAAAAAAATGAAAGTGTCAATGACACTGTAGCTCAACTTGTCAAGACAAAGACATGTACATGTATAGTATGTGACACAGCCATGACAAAAATCTAGGTAATGACCTGATAACAAAAGTACATATAAAGTATTGTAACGGTCTGTACATAAATACTGACCGTTGCGTGTAACAAATGTATAGGTAAAGTATTGTAAAGGTGGGTGACAGTCAGATGCTAAACTAGAAAAGAAATCTTTGAGTCCCAGAGTGGGTCTGACTGAACCCCAAAATAGTTGTTCTCATAGCACAGTGATAACAAAGGCACCCCAAAACACACTCGTTCCTGTCCCAAGGTGAAAACAAAGGTACCCAAGAAGTTTTGTGAAGATCAGTTCATAAATACGAACTGTATAGAACTTGTGACAAAAAACTGATTGGACCTAATTTCGGTACAAAATGGCCACTGGCAGTCAGTCATCTTGAATTTTGGACCGTAAACAGAAACACTCATTCTCGTCCCAAGGTGATAACAAAGGTACCCAAGAAGTTTTGTGAAGATCGGTTCATAAATACAGCCTCTACCCTGAGCCGTATTGACATGTGTGCTTACATTGTGTAAGTAGCACTGAATAAATCAAAGTTCATCTAATTTGCATAATTTCTGCACGAAAAAAACCCCTTACAATATGTGATGTATTCCATGTTACTAAATATTCATACAAAAATTTATGTACAAAAGACTGATTACACTAATTTTGGTACAAAATGGCTGCTGGTGGCCATCTTGAATTTCGGACCACACCCAAAACACTCGCTCTCATCCCACAGTGATAACAAAGGCACCCAAGAAGTTTCGTAAAGATTGGTTCATAAATATGGCCTCTAGTCTGAGCTGTGTAGAAGTTGTGTACAAAAAACTGATTAGACCTAATTTCGGTACAAAATGGCCACTGGCAGCCATCTTGAATTTTAGACCGCACCCAGAAACACTCGTTCTCGTCCCAAGGTGATAACAAAGGTACCCAAGACATTTCGTGAAGATCAGTTCATAAATTCAGACTCTAGTCTGAGCCGTATTGACATGCGTACTTACTGTTTGTAAGTCGCACTGAAAAAATCAAAGTTCATCTAATTTGCATAATTTCTGCACGAGAAAAAAACCGTATTATATGTGATGTATCCCATTGTACTAAACATTCACACAAAAAATTATTCAAATCAGCTCTTTCATATGGAAGTTCTGTGCAAAAATCTGATTGCACCTAATTTTGTACAAAATGGCTGCCATCGGCCATCTTGAATTTCGGACCGGACCAAAAAACACTCGTTCTCGTCCCACGGTGATACCAAAGGTACCCAAGAAGTTTCGTAAAGATCGGTTCATAAATACGGCCTCTAGCCCGAGCCGTATTGGCATTTGCACTTACAGTGCTGAAAGTAACACCAAAAAACATCAAAATTAGTCTAATTTGCACAATTTACGCACGAGAAAAAAACCCGTATTATACGTGATGTATCCCATGGTACTAAACATTCAGACAAAAAATTATTCAAATCAGAGCTTTCATATGGAAGTTCTGTACAAAAAACAGATTTCTGCATCGTCGGTACAAAATGGCGGCTGGCAGCCATCTTGAGTTTCGGACCGCACTCAAAAACACTCGTTCTCGTCCCACGGTCATAACAAAGGTACCCAAGAAGTTTCGTAAAGATCGGTTCATAAATACGGCCTCTAGCCTGAGCCGTATCCAATTGTTGACAGACGGACAGACAGACAGACGGACGACGGGCCATGACAAAATCTCAAATTTGGCTTCGCCAAAGTTGAGCTAAAAAATTTAATTCAAATTTTAGGCTATCCGTGAACTTTCCAACAACTCAGTGTTAGAGAGACTGACAAATAAAACAAATAAAACAAATTTTAAAAACAGTATTAAAATTTCAAGCTTTAAAAAAAGCTAGGAATTTAACCAATTTAGTCTTGTTTGACGGAGCTTCTTGAAATCTATTAAACAAGATTGAATTGGTTCAATTCGTAGTTGCAGTACGGAGAACATTTGCTGTTTGTATTGGTATTCTTGCCATGAATGTTTCGTTGGCATTGCGAATCATGAACATACTCGACTGTGAGGGGGGGGGGGGGGGTGGAGGGTTCAATTTGTGACCTGGGAGGCACTCTCCAGTCGGCATTAATCGATATTTCTTACAGCCGGCATGTACCCACGTGGAACGATGATGAAACAGTCCCATCTCATTTGAACTTCCAAAATGTAATTGCTCAGCTTTCACTTTTATGAGACTTCTTGACTAAGTTTTAACGATCCAGTTTCATCAGTTGTGACAACATTGCTGACAATTGTTCTTGATATATCATTACAACATTTAAACGGATATACACAAGAAACCGGTTCCGTCCAATAATTTTCCCAGAGTTATGGCGCTGTTTAACACTTTCCGACGTTGAAAATGTTTCTCGACCTCTGTATTGCATTCACGCCATGTGGGATTTGAAAACAGCTTATTTGATCAAATCATAATTATAGGGGTTACTTGTGGATGAATTGACAATGCTTCCTTTCGATTCTGTTCCAGCAAGCCAATTAAATATGGCCGCCATGGCGTTATGACACAATCGGGGGCATATGCCACGCTTCGCGTTGCTCTTGTTAACGTATGTGATGAATCTCCTCTAAAGTGGGCATCATGCGTATAAGCGACTGGTTGAATCTATTTATATCGTCATGTTATAGCTATAGATGCTAAAAATGATCCTAGACACAACTGAAGAAGCAACCACCTAGAGATAGCCATGATCATGGTATTACAACAATGTTGTTGTGGGAGGCCTTCTGTTTTAAGAGGAGTGATCGCCTCTTCCTCTATGGCACGCCAAATTTGAAAATAATAATAGTGGGTCTCAAACATCGTTGACAAACTAACGCACACTAAATCCAGTAGATCTACAAAATCCTTGATAAAGTGACGGATATTAAATATATAGTCATAAGTTGAAAAGCGTCGGGGCTTTTTAGTTCTCTTTCTACTACACCACCGTACTGACTGCTAACAGTGACTTGAAATCACTTTCCGAGTCGTTGTGACTATTTTTTGCAGGGTTTTTTGAATGTGTCTTATAGTAACTGTTCTTAGAACAAAAAGGTTGTCCAAGAGGCATCGCACAGTACGTGGAGAGTGGATTGTAACTAAATCGCCCGCAGAGTGGAGTTATCACCCAAAGTGACAAAAAACACAAGCAATGTTTCAGCCAATGGACCTCCGGGTTTAACCCGGAGGTCCATTGGCTGGAACTGTGCTTGTGATGGTTATGCTTTGCAACAAATTTGCAATCATTGCTTGGATGGAATCGCTACTCTGAGGGTGATTTAATGACAATTCACCTTCTACGTACTGTACATGTAGCTTAAGGTTCCCCTCTCTGTGGCATAGGCTCTTGAAAACCTCAGATTCCGTTCTAATCGAAACTTGAATAGAATAAGGCAAAGGATTTCGCATCGAATTGAATATGACGGCTCCAGGGACGTACCTAGGATTTCCTACTCAGGGGCGGGGCATAATTTTTGGGGGGTGCGAGATCGATATATGCCACAGGTATATCCGAAGGTCATACGCCTGAGGTGGGGTGGGTATGACCCTCCTATTGGTGGGGGTTCAGAGCCTCTTCCGAACCCCCGCCAATGGAGGGCCATACCCACCTCACCTCGGGCTTACGGTGTTCCCCTCCCATTGGTCGGAGTTAGCACGGACTGAGGAGTCCGGAAATTTTTTTTAGAAAATCCAATGCCCAGAGACAGAATCTGGGATCCTGCGGTGCTTTAATTTTGAGAGGGAGCACTATAATGTTTAGAGGGCAGGCCATGACCCCTAGACGCCCCCTCCCCCACCCATGCAACGCCACTGCACGGCTCTTCAAGTTGGGAATATTGCACTTTTTTCAATAGTATATCATCCCTGACATACATCGTCGTGAAAATCGAATTTCGATAAAGTATCAACCCCGAAAGTATAACAGCAGCGAGGAAGGTTAAGAGGAAGTAATTGTTGAGGAAACGCCTATGACATCGGATTTATGCTTTCAGCACTGTTGACGTAAAAGTAGACAATATAAGGGGAAAGCTATAATTCCAATTACGAATATCCGTTTCAGTGGTTCTACTCAAATAAAGATATCTCTTTCAGTCGGTGATATCGAACGCGTAAAAACACAACACCGAAAAGTCACCGTCTCACAGAGACATGAACAGTAAACACTTATTGCAAAATCAATACAACTTTTCATCTATGGAATTTCTCTTACTTTTCTTGGAACATTGACTTAATTGTAAAGTGATACTTCTTGATGTGTAATACATTCTTCTCATTCCATTTATCATCTAACTGTTTGTGACAGGTCGAATTTTCAATAAAACTTCGAAATTAAATGAACCAAGCATGTCATGGGTAAGGTTATATATTTGGACACAAAATCAGGGACGTGGCGACCAGGTGTGTGGGGGAGTGTCTCACCCCCCCCCCCCTCCCAATCCATCCTGTCAAATATTTCTATAGTTGAAAATTTGGAGGGCAAGTCATGAGTAATTGGAAATTCCATCTATCTGGATTTTAGAGCGTATTTGGTGATGCTGATGTCTCCTTTACTTCCCAAAATTTCAACTCGGTTTCAAATCGGCAAAAATTCCAACTGTTACTATTTTCAACTACAGTGTACGTGATATCGAGCTTCATAAGTATGCATGAAGTCAGTCGGTTCGAGATTTCTATAGTACGTTTACTTATCGTAATAAAAAATCCTCGAAATGCACTTCAAGAAAATCGCATCATGTAAAATCGTTATCCTGAATTAATTCACAGTTACAAAATGATGAAACATCGAAAATTGATCATTCCTGCATAAGGTCTGATTTAATGTTAGGACAGTGTGAATTGCTCTAAGTTCTCAGCTTGAGCATTTGTTTAGCACATACTCAAATCACAGAACAATACCAAATAACAATAACCTGATAATTCTATCATAAATGTGTTGGTATTTCAGTTGCTAGAATCAACTTTATGCCCACTTCCATGGCTTCATTTTCAAAATGTTTCTCGGTAGTGAATTTACAACTATGGGGAGGGACCGGGAGGGGGTCCCTCTCCATAGTTGGAAATTCACTACCCGACACCCCTCCAATCGGAAACCTCCAGCCACGTTTCTGCACAAAATACATTCACTCATCATCATGTCGAGGGTTTCACAGCAGGGTCCAGTGTATGTAAGGGGAGAGATGTCTCATAAAACACTCAGGTAGTAACATTTTTACACAAATAATAACTCGGCATGATATATACTATTGACACAAAGTAGGGGATATTTGATAAAAGTGAGATAGCTGAAGAAATATATTTATATTTCCATCAAAAAGACAGTTCAGGCATTGCACTGTGACATCTGGTGAATGATTTCAGCGATAGTTGGGGGTATGACAAGCACACATTCCTCGCACTGAGCTGTAGAAGACATGGACGGTCAGTCAGTGAATTTATAACATTCAGTCCAAGACCTCAATACCTTGTAAATCCTCCTCGGTTCGCGAGACAAGCGCGGATCCGACGTGGCATACTCCTTACCAAACGTCCAATATCAGCTTGACTGATGTTATTCCATTCTTCCTGCAGTGCAGCGACGAGTTCCTGGACATTGGTAGGGTGCTGTTGGCGTTGTCGTAGGCGTCTGCCAAGCATATCCCAACGTGCTTGATTGATGAAAGGTCTGGACTTATGCTGGCCAAGCAGAGCAGTGATGTTCTGTTCTGTAGCGACACAGGCCCTGTGTGCTCTTGCATTGTCATCTTGGAATCGACGGCCGTGACGGGGCGCAAATGGCACCACATGAACTGCTAACATGTTGTCACGGTAGTACTGCCCTGTGACACGCCCTTGGGAGACATATAATGTTGTTCTGCTTGTCGTGGTTATGCCTCCCCACACCTTAACCGATCCACCACCAAAACGATCGTGCTGCCTAACGGTTACGCTATGGCATCGTTCGTTCCGCCGCCGCCGCCACCCTCTGTTCCGCCTGTCGTGAAAGTCGAGAGTGAACCTCGATTCATCGGAAAACATTACGTTGCTCTACCGACTATTGTCCCAGCGCTGTCGTGCCCCACGCCAATTACGCCTTGCTGCGATGTGACGTTCAGTCAAACGTGGAATTATTCGAGGTCGTCGAGCGTACATATTCCAGCTGCGTAGGCGATTTCGGATAGTCTGACCACTGACTCGCATATCTGTCGATCGGTGCATCTGCTGTCCAATTTCTGAGGCACTTTGACGGCGGTTACGTAATGCTGTGGTTCGGATGAAACGATCCTGGTTAGCAGTTGTCGCCTTGGACGACCTGACCGACGTCTGTCATCAACATTGCCAGTCTGATGGCAACGTGACCACAATCTGCTAATCACCAATTGCGTAACGTTGAGAATTTGAGCCACTGCAGTCTGTCTGTTGCCAGCTTCCAACATGCCAACGGCACGTAAACGTTCGTCACGTGTGAGTCTTCGCATATCTCAAAAGTTTCGTTCCGACCTGTTCCGACCAGAAACTATTGATGAACGAGTTTATACCAAGAAAAGAACAATCAGACCTCCGAAAAAGCCCGTCCAGTATAAATGAAAATTTCAAAACGTACTCTACAGACATTAACGCGGTGCTCGAGCGAAAAACCTGTACGAAGTTTTCGTAGGCAAGTGACATTCATGATCCACACTAAACTTGGTAACATATTGATGTGTCCAATCACGCGTATCCAATACCATTTTCCGAAAATATCAACATCAGTTTGGATATCCCATCCTTTTTTTGAATAGGATATGTTGAAAACTTTGATCGTGCTTCCTAGGGTTTAGGGTATGCGATAGGGCCCGGCGAATCACGATGTTAGTAGTATGTCTGGCACGTTTCACCCCTATTCTGAGGAACTCTGTGGGGGCCTCGGGAGTGACGTCATGTCACGTGACCCAATCGCGCCATGTTTGGTTGTCATGGTAACCCATGTGAGCGGCCATGTTGTGACGTCATTACCGTAGTGATTCGCTGTCTGTGTGAGCATGCACAGCGCGTGCTGTTAAGTGATACGTGTTTCCATCTATTTTGTACACTGGAGGCAGCCATCTTGTGTTCTATGGTAGCACGCGGTTGCTATGAGCCTGGAAGTTTTCTTAAAGAACTGGGGTATATTCGGAAAGTGTGTTCGATTCAATCGGAGCAGATCTAATTACCCAAATAGACCAGACAATTTCTCCAAATCACCAAAAAAACATCCAAAACTACCGAAACAAACTTAGTGAATCCCCATTTGGGCTTTATAACAACAGCACGTAGTGCTATAAGGCGCGTCCTTTTGTATAAGAGTCAGTCTGATTACACAGAATCTTAGGTTAGAATTACCACAAACAATCTGACAATTTTTACTAGTTCGGATTCCATCAGACTCCCCTTCTTCTGCCTATCCTGGTCTATTTTATAGTTTATTCTTTCCTATCCTTGGCCTACCCTGTCTATGTTCTGACTTTCCTGGCCTCCCTATAAAAGTATTATGACTTTCCTACGTGTGTGCTAGTGCACAATATATACACATCACATATAGCACATAGGCACATGCTGGGTGTATCGATATGTGTTTACATGCTTGTACATAGTGTTCGCACATCACATTCAGCACATAGGCACATACGGGTATTCGAGGATACCTATGACATGGTGATGTATTTTCTGCCGATACCTTTTGAGGATACCTAATGAGGATACTTATTGAGGATACTCGTTGAGGATACATTTTGCTGAATGCCTTTCGCAGGATATTTAACTGAAGATAGTTATGGCTCCTCGTATCTGTTTGGTTCAGCCTTTTAGGTCTTAAACCACCACTTCTGACTTGTCCATAGTCATCACTATCTATCGAAGTTTAGCAACGTCGAGCGTGGTTAGTAGTTGGATGGGTGACCATTTCAGCGGGACTGGTTCGTTCCCCCGCTTTGTGTCCTCGGGCAAGGCACTTAACCCCGATTGCCTACATGGGGGCACGATGACGCTGCGTACTAAGGCGTACTGCACGTCGATGGTGCGCATGTCTTCAACCAATCTAACCCTGCCTGTGCCGCGTGCAGAGTTCAGAGTTACGATGTTGGACAGCTGACAGCTGCTCGTCGTTGCTCGGTGGTTCTCTCCGGGTACTCCGGCTTCCTCCACCCGTAAAACTGTCACCCACATGATATGACCCAGGCTGCTAATGTGTCGTTAAACCCTAATAAAAAAAATAGTCACCACTATCTGCAGAGTGAGCCATCACTGTTGTATTCACTTTTAGTATGGTGTTCTAACAGCCTTGCAGTCTTGAGCCATTACAGCCTTGTACTATTACCATTAGCTACCACTATTCTGCCCTATGCTAGTGTTATTTATTTATTTAATTATTTATATATTTAATGGCACTTTCAGCATCTATTGCTACATCGTGATCTTAACATAGATATGAAGTCAAGTTTAGCCAATCTCCCCGCGGGAACTCCTCGAAGTGAAACAGTGTTTACTTGCCATGCTAAGTCCGCTTTGCTGGTAAAACAGGATCAGATAGCAATGCCTAGAGTGGAAGTCCTTTAAAATTAACAACATGGGAATAAAAGATTAGCATTTATCAGAAATGTGTGTCCTTAAACTCCAATAAATAAACAAAAAATAAATAAGTTTAGCCAACCGTCCACTTCATATCGGGAAATTGTTCCTATTCAATCGAACATACCCTCCGAACAAACCCCTGTCGTATTATAAGCCTTTGGGTCACATAGCAACCACGTGCTACCATAGAAACCAAGATGGCGGTCTCCAGTATACAAAATGGACGACGGAAACACGTATCACCCTAACAACACGCGCTGCGCATGCGCACTAACACCACATATCACTATGCGGTAAACGTCACAAGATGACCGCAAACGCGGTTTTCCATGACGGCACAGCATGGCGCCATGGGTCACGTGACTATGACGTCACTTCCCCTCCAGCTCCCCCCCCCCTCCGGCCAATAAGAGACGTTCGGGTACATGCTATACTACTGCTGTTTCCTTTCATCTGTGCGATACATGTCATGACTGGACTGTTGGCATATCGAAATGTCCTCTATGGCAGTTCACATAGAGAACAATTCGATAATATCGACAGTCTATGCAATCAGATCCCTTTCGACCTTTGGTCATTTTTACGAAACAGGTGTTGGGCTGAATCAATTTTGTGGGCCCCGAGGGGAACCCAAAATGGGGCCCACTGGGAATTTAAAACTTTGTAAAATCCAACGTTCCAATTCTGAAACACTGTACACTGCATTAACGTTTGCATCTCATTGACAGTGAATATAACCTCTCGCGCACACCAGTGTCGAAATCCTTTATGGATTACCACATTAAACAAAGTTTCAAAAAGTTTAATTCCATGTATCAAGTTTTCATGACACGAAATTCAAAATCAAACTAGAACCGGGGGGGGGGGGGGGGCAAGGTTGAAGAACACGGAGCTGAAGGAAAGTTTCAGAATATAAATTTAGACTATCCAGATGACAAGCAAAAAACATTCAAGTAAACTCGCCTCTTTATGTTTAATCCCGGGAATGGGGATTTCAGGGCTCTGAATGTTCTGAAAGTCTATCTCGATACCCAGAAAATTCATAGACCATAGTATCAAAGATTGCGTTTTATAGTTTATTAGATTACGGCGAATATCAACTTCTTCCATGACGGGCATCGCCGCAGGAGGTATAGTTTAATCTTACGAACGATAATTATTTCCCGGTTACCGGTTCTAAAAATCAGTCCTAATGTCCGGAATTTTCATATATCAAAATCGGAAATCAAAGATTGCGAAACGCTGTTTATCGGCACTGATATTCAGAAACGAGAACAGGAAAATTCCCGGTATCGTGACTGACTTTCAAAATCGAGAACCGGAAAATTTCCGTTCACAGGATAAAACTCTATTATATACACACTTTATGTTTAGAATTTTCTCTTTTATATTTGTTTCAGATATGTCAAAACATTTCTCTCCGCTTGGAATACCTTTTTAGGAGCGTATTTAAATTTCAAACAGAGTGGTCACTAGTTTTGTTTTTTTTTTCGCCGGGGCAGTGTATTGTTTTTGTAGTCATTCCTTTGTCCCACCCGCGGTCCATCGATGAGAATCGAAAAAACAAGGGGAACCGAATGGATCTAGATTACTAATATCTATACAAATGGACTGCTGGAACGTCAGCGAAAACGTTGCCATTCAACCTGCCAACCCCCACCCCCAGCTAAGATGGCGTCAAGTTAATAAACGTGAAAATGACGTTGTTTATGCCAAATCTGTTATGGCACAGCGTAACGTCTTTCACTTCGTCACCATGTTGTTTACCTTGCACGGAAACTCAAAACACTGTATCGAGTTTCTCTATAAAACTTTTACATCTCTATTTTCTAGAATTGTATTTTGTACCTATTAATATAACTGACTAAAATGAACCATTAGCATTTTCAAAGATCTGGCAATTTTCCAGTTGTCAAACTGCCAGATCTTTGAAATGCTAATGGTTCATTTTAACACATTTAAAATCCTGAACTATAACATACAATTCTAGAAAAAAACAATTGTGAAGTTTTATAGAATTGGCCCCTGGATGATCTGGTCTCGTAACTCGACAGAATATGACGACTCGGAACAGTTGACTATTGTAATAACAATGTTGTAATAATTCGTATTTTCCATGCAATGTCGTTTATGCTTTGCGACTTTCTTAATATACGAACATTCGCATATCACACATATTATTCAGTGCACAGAAAGCATTAATCATCTGCTGGGAAAAAACAGGTATAACGACTCTAAGCAGCTTTTAAATGACATGATTGATGACGCTATTGTCCAATGTGCCAGTACAGTGTTTCAAAAGTATTAATTCGGAAATTGGAGACAAGATAAAAACAGATTGCATACGCCCAGTGCGTCATTAACTTAATCCGCTTCCACTGAGAACTTTGAGGGGTTTCTATGAGATTGATTAAATGGTGGAATATCTGCGTTTATATATTTAGATTTAAAATGCAAAAGAATAAATTAGTGAACATATATCCCTCACTAAAATGGATGTGGTAATTCCAGTGAATCTCAATGCAAAATTAGACGCATGACAATGTCAAGCCAATGTAGACCGTAGGATATAAAACAATGTTGAGGCGGAGAGTAACTTAGAGAGGAATGAAAATGGCTAAAGCCCTCCACTTTTAGTCTTTCAAGTCAGTTTAGATCCCTCGCTTTATTGAATACTGTGAGAAATATTGGCGTTTCAATTGACGATTTATTTATTGGTGTTTTTAACCTTCAGAGGCCTGGAGTTTTTGTACATTCACTATACCATGACGCTGTTCATCCTGCGGCTTTGCAGACGTTAGTAGTAGGAGATGTGGTTTTCGAGCCCTATCTGGGGGATCTCATTTGGGGGATCTCATGTGACGTCATAGTCACGTGACCCAGGAACGCCATCTTGGATTGCCATGGTTGCCCAGGTGAGCGGCCATGTTGTGACGTCATTGTCATGGTGATGGGTGATGTGATTGCGCAAGTAGGTAATAAATGCGGATTCACGAGCACTTTGACCATGTACCGTACACGTACACGTACCTGGTGCGTTTACCATCGTAGGATTCAGTGTTAAATCACACGCTTGTTCACAAAAATGTCATTTTTTCATAGTGCTCCAGAATCCGCTGTTATTTTGAGACTCCTAGATCGCACTTTTAACGTTCAAATACCCGTTGGCGAACGTGTCGAATGTACAAGTTTTCAAAAAAGTGAAAAATGTATGAAATTGTACATTTTTCACTTTTTTTTTTTTTTTTTTTTTTACTTAAAATTTTTGTCGACGTTCCCATCGCGGATTAGAGCATCGATCCATCGTCGGTGAACGCGAGCAAAAAACGTTTTGCGGTTTCTGTAGCAGCGTCGAAAAGTGGTTTGCGGATTCTGGAGCATCCGTGTCTGATCCGTGTCTGTACACGATTTTAACACTGAATCCCTATGGAGGCGTACACGGAAACCCATTGTGTATTCTACATCAGAAATCGACTTATGTACGGTACATGGAAAAGGGGTGGTACTGAACTGGCAAACCCACCGCCACGATGAGAGTAAAAACTGACACTCATGTTTTTGTTCTGGCGTGAATGAAGGTTTTCGTTCAAAAGAGTCAACTATAAACATGAGTGTCAGTTTTTGTTTCTGGTGTGAATGAAAGGTTTTCGTTCAAAAGAGTCGACTATAAATATGAGTGTCCATTTTTTGTTTCTGGCGTGAATGAAAGTTTTTGTTCAAAAGAGTCAACTATAAATATGAGTGTCAGTTTTTGGTTTCTGGCGTGAATGAAGGTTTTCGTTCAAAAGAGTCGACTATAAAATATGATCTGTAAAAATAGACATTCATGTTTTGTTTCAATGTAACGAAAAAAAATTGAGTTTAGAAAAATTAGAAAAAATCAGAGGTAATCGTTTGTTCACGTTTTGTCACTGTTAATTTTGTGAAGTAAATTTTAATAAAACACTTTATGGAATGTTTCATCAGATAAAAAAATAGTTCGTAATTGACACTCATGTTTTTGTTGTGGTGTGAATGAAGGTTTTCGTTTTTAATGGTTCGTTTTAATAAATAGATAATAAAACGCATTTTTTCCACTCAATTAGGTTTGAGTGGTAAATTTTTAATATATTCATGATAATGTTTGGAGGTGTGAATGAAATCCTTTTAACGTTAAATTAGAAACCGGTTTCTTTATGTGCTAAAATCTTTTAACTTTTTCAAAGTTTTTTTAATTCAACATTGAGTGAATGATATTTTGAGACATGAATGAAAATCTTTTTAACAGATGGTAATTATTCTCAAATGCGTTAAATCAGAAACCGGTTTATCATGTGCTTAAACTTTCAAACTTTTCAAGTTTTCCCAGTTCAACACTGAGTTGAGATATGAATTTTTTCAGTTATTATATTGAAGACAGAAGATTTTTATTTACTTAAAAAACATAAAAAATAATTATACATTTAATTTTGAAAATAATAAATAACTCACATTAGCATACTCAAAGGAACATTAACAATTAAAAACGAAAAAATGTTTTCATAGATGGATTCTAAACGTCGAGATCAAATTTTAGGTGAATATGAACGTGCCAAGAAGAGCATTCAATCGGCTGACAGAAGCAGACGTCTCGGAGAGATGGAACTCAGACGCGAGACCACAAAAATATTTATACCCATGATGGATGTTCAAGAGCGAAGCAAGAAGGAGATAGTCGAAGAATTGAGACCCATAAAAGAGAGTTCTTTGAGAATGGGTTAGTTGCCCGGTAGTTTTGGAAATCGGTATTCCTTTCAATCTACACCGGATTACATTCCCACAGGGATTCAAACCGACGTGAGCGACGATACAGCTTCGACTATCACCACTGATAGCGTCGCATAGTCCGAGGATGGCCGTAAGAGAGATCTGTTGTATGGAATGTATAAGGATTCTGAGGGTAGAACTTTTGTAGGCGACACAGAAGTGGAAATGGATGATGAAGATTTAATTGTTGGTTCGAATAAATATAAAATAACTGATGGGCTGCGCAAATTGCTCCTTTTCGACAAGCCTGTAGATTACACGAAACAGGATTTCGACAATTACGGCGACATTCTGGTTCAGACCCACGCCATGCTGAGAAATAACGATGCCAGAGAGACAAGACCCAAAGCCAACAGAGGTTACAAGTGGACGGAAATAGTGAAACCCATATGGGATATGAATAAGAAGTTCGTCGAATCGGTAACTGGCAAAGGGGTGAAAACCACTTTTCTTCCGAGCGATTCTGACGCTCTGTCTCAGAGATTGAGATTGTTGATGGCGAGTAGACGTGCTGGTAACACAGGGTTAGATAATGAAATAGTTACTATATCTGACGAATTGTTAAGACAGAAGGTTTTGAATAAAAACCATTATAAAAGGCTGATGAACGAATTGAAGGATTGATGTATATAATAAGTAGAGAGAAACAAACAAAAATATATAAAATAAAAACAGTAAATTTTTACACTAGAATAATGAAAGTATTTAAACAACAAACGATTTACCAGTGAAAAAACAAAATATATTATAAAATAAAAATATGTTGGTGATAAAGAACAGGGGATACGTCAGAACTTACGTTCAATGCGGTTCTGGCATCGTTGATTCTATAATGCGAACGTTCACGAGCGATGCAGGTAGAAAACTCGCATCGACCGCATTTGAGGTCAGTAAAAAGACGGCTTTGGATGCTGGTAAGAAAGCTGCTTCCGAAGCCACTGGTAGGATAGCTTCTGTGGCTGGCAAGAGGGCAGCCGACACGTTGATCGACAAGTTGATCAGTCCGCCGGCGAAGCGAGCTGCGTTAGAGCGAACGCCGAAAAGTTGGAAAGATTTTAAGGATGCTGTGGTACCCATACAAGATTTAGCCACAATGACGAGTGGATCTGGATTGAAGAGAACTCGCGGCGGTGTAATATAAATAAATAATAATATTAAAAACTGAGTTTGAAAAAAAATATAAAAATTGTGTTTGAAAGAATCTAAAATAACAAACAAACAAAATAAACAAAGATGAACATTAAAGATATGTCTTGGAATGACGCCGCGACCAAGAGGTCGAATAACGAGTTCTTTCCCAAAAGCATAAGAGGCTTGATAGTGGGAAAATCGAATTGTGGAAAGACCAATCTGTTGATGAAGAGAAATGCATCTTCGAACGTCGAGTGTCGATTTTATGAGGAAGCTAGCGACGTTCCGGATCCTACAGAATTGAAATCGGAAGATAAGAATCTCATGATTTTCGATGATCTGCTTTTGGAGAGACAGAACCGATTCGAATCGTATTACGTTAGGGGTCGACACAGCAACGTGGACTGTTTCTACCTGTCGCAGAATTATTTTCGATTGCCCAGACAGACGATAAGGGAGAATGCTAATTTTCTATGTCTCTTTCGCCAAGATCTCAAGAATCTCAATCTCATCTACGGCGATCACGTCACAAACGACATGAGCGTGGCGGAATTCAGGAGATTCTGCAAGAGGGTTTGGGATGGAGGACTTTACAATTTTGTCGTGATCGATTTGACTAGTGAATTTAATCGTAGAAAATATCGGTGCGGATTCGACAAGTTTTATGTTTCTGATGATAATAAGATAGAGCGTGAAAATAAAAAAAAATTAGTAAATAATAAATCTTCAAATAATTAGTTTTGAAAAAATAAAAATAAAATTAAATATAATGTTCGAACAAGGAGAATTGTTAGAACGGATAGCCGAGAATATGGCTGCAAAACAATCCATTCAAATTGTGCTGAGTGGCGATTCGACTCGATTCGCGACGAAATTCGAACCTTCCATCGAATTGAATAGAGAGAAAAGATACGAGATGGCATTGGTGAATCTGGAGACTTATTATTCCTTTCCCAACGTCACCGAAAAGAATAACTCGTTCAAGTATTCCGACGGAGTGGATTGGTTGGAGATTCGAATTCCCAAAGGAAGTTACGACACAGACGATTTGAACAATTACATTCAGACGTGAATGAAGAGGGATGGAAAGGGAAGCAACAAGATCAGACTCGCTCCCAATCCTAATACCTTAGAGACGATGTTGGATTTGGAAGATAATTTTTGAGTGGATTTCAACACGGACGATTCTATAGGCAAGATGTTGGGATTCGATCGAAAGATGTATCAAGACCACGCGCCATCTGAAAATACGGTCGACATTCTCGCAGTCAATAGCATTCTGGTGAATGTGGATGTGATTGCTGGAAGCTACGTGAATGGTAGCACTCAACCAACAATCTATTCCTTCTTTCCAAACGTGTCACCGGGTTATAAGATCGTGGAGAGACCCCGAAATTTAGTTTATGTACCAGTGATTTTAGACACATTGTATAGTCTCAAAACCACGTTGACGGATCAAAATGGTGAACTGTTAGAACTTTGCGGACAGAGGGTGACGATACCATTTCACATAAGAGAAATATAAAAGCAAAAAAAAAAAATATTGTGTATATATATAAATAACAAAAATAAAATAAACGCAATATTAAATTTACAAAAATTATTTAATATATATAATTATCATTAAAACAAGAAAACAATTGAAGAAAATATATTTTAAAAAAAGAATCATGACAGAATACGTGATTAAAAATGTGAACATATCTGCAGGACAGAGGAAGAAACTTAAGAGAGCGTTAACAACTCGAGGCGAGGAGGTGAGATTCAAATTCGCCTGGACCAGAAGTCAAATCAAAAGGATGGAGAAAGCGATTCGTGATGGAAGAGGGTTGACGGTGAGATGAGTCCCGCTCAATTGAGATACAATTTGAGAATGAAAGGTGGTTTCCTACCGCTATTGGCAGGAATCGCCGCAAAAGCATTACCCTTTGCCACAAAGGCACTACCCTTTCTCGGAAAGACTCTCGGCGTGGGAGCTCTCACGGGACTCGCGAGGTCGGCAGTTGAGAAATTAATGGGTGGCAGCGGACTGTTTTTGAAGAAGGGAGGAGCCATGTGTCGCGTCCTCGTAGACGACAGTGGTAAAGGATTGTATCTAGAACCCGTTAGAGGTGACAACTCTTTGAGTGGAAATGGTCTCTATCTGAAGAGTGGACGGAATGTTGAGCGACTCGGCAAGGGTTTGTTGTTTGGTGAGTATTTGCCATTTAAGAATATACCAATTTTGAATATGTTATTATAATGTAAAAAAATTATATAAATAGAAATCATAGAAAGTATAAAATAATATATAAAATGGATAAAAAGGTGGAGAAACAATTAGACGATAATGATGAATATCACGAGATAGAGTGCAAAAAAGATGTGGAAAAACGATTAGACGCTAATGATGGATATCTTAGGAAAGGGATAATAAAAGAGTTAAATAAAGATTGGGATATGCAGTTGAAATTTAAAAGAATGAGACGTTTTCCACCATCACCACTATCTTCTGAAGAAAATGGTAATGATGCGAGTGTTACCCAGAGATGCACAACATTCGTTCATAATTATGATTCGGATAAACAAATGTGTTATTATAAAAACGTAGCATATCACAAAAAAAAGAAAATAAGAATCAACGCTGAAATTTAAAAAAAAAAGGAAATGTTATTATAATATATGGGTAATAGTGAAAAAGGAAAACAAAAAAAAAAAAAAAAAGTAATGAGATCTAAAGATGATCTCATTACTTTTTTTTTTCCTTCTTCTTCGCAAAAAATCAATCTCTCTATTGTTTATATTTCCAAGTCCGTTATTAGCATGTTGCCACTCGTGTATTCTCCTTTTTCGAAAATGTGTTGAATGTTTATCTTTACTCTTTTGAGTTTTTTTACATCGGTGAACGCGCTCTCACCACCCAATTTGTCTACGAGTTCGAGTGAGATTTTTGGATATATGTAACTTCCAAAGAACAATGACAAATCGTCCTTTTCGAATTCTCTATCTTTAGCAATGATGATTTTCTGCAGATCGCTTTGGTACTCCTTAAACAAATGAAGCATGGCTTCATCCAATTTCAAAGACATCTTATATTTGTCGTATTTATGCTCTAAGCCCTTCATCTCGACCTCGTTCAATTCGATGGGATCGTGTTGTTGTAATCTAAAGATTTTAAAACCGAATTTATTACACGTTTCGACTCGTTTCAATTTCAATTCGCATCTTTTAGGTGTTGTTGTCATGATCGATTATTTGTTTTTTTTGTTTTATGAATTCTTGCAAATAATGTATATTTTAAATTTTGTATTTTAATAATTTGTTTAAAATTTTTGTTTTTTTTTACTCTTTATATATATATATATAAAAAAAGTTTTTAATTTTTAATTTTCTTTAATGTGAAAATTTTTTTGTAAAAGTTTTTTTCTCTTTATATATAAATAAAAAGTTGAATTTTAACATCCTTTTTTCTCGTATTAATTCAATTTTTTTCACGTTAAGGAACATAAAAATTGATTAATTTCATCAAAAAAAAAAAAAATAATATTTTTCACATTAAATAAAAAATTGAATTAAAAAAAAATCTTTTTTATATATAAAGAGTAAAAAACAAAACTTTTTAACAAATTATTTTAATACAAAATTCGAAAAAAAAATATATTCTTACAAATGGAGCAAACAGATAAAAAAATGGAAAATTTAAATGAGAAAACCCTACCTCAGTTAAACAAGATTTGTAAACTATTAAAAATTCCACATTTCAGAAATCATAGAACTAAATCAAAAAAAAATTGAAGTCATACAGGAATATTTGTGAAACGCTAGAAAGGCAAATGAAATGTTGATAGCAACGACGTCAAAAAATGCATCGGTTGTGAAAAATGAGAAGAAGAAAAAGATAGTAAAAGGAATCGAAATGCCGACGTCAAAAAAAACCAAAAACGTTTCGATTGTGAAAAATAAGAAGACAACTAAACGAAAAGCCATTGAAGAACTTCAAGTTTCAAAAGAAAAGAAAAGAAAACCTAAAACGAAAACGAGTGATGCACTTCAGATTCCAGACAAGCGAGATATATCGAGCGAAATTCGACGAGCAATCGATGAAGGGAAAGGAGAAGAATATGTAGCACGACTCATCATGGAACTATTCCAATCGCAGCCCTAGAACGGGAGAGTGCGATCAAAGGCATTTTTAAAACTTTCGACGTGGTTCCCTCGTTCAAGAAAATCGATCCGAAACTGTTCATGGAACAGGTGAAGAAAAAAGTATTGGATTTGTTTCGCGAACACATGAATGTGGGACTAAAAATTAAGATGATACTCCATTGCATGATGAATAAAATCGACATGAAGTCCGGCGAGAGCATCGTGAAAAATGCATATTTCAGATCTAATGTCGAGGTTCAGATTTATCGGACGTTTTCGAAAAGATGAATGACAAGATGTTGACGTCTCTCGCGAATTATCAACATGAAGGTAGTAATTGGACGTTTGATGAGTTGTTGAAACTCGAAATTCATATAACTGAAAACGATTCATTGAAAGGATCTTCCTACGTTAAATTACCGTATTTCCTAGCTAAAAAACACTCCATGGTCAACGTGAGAAATAAAGATGATCAGTGTTTTAAATGGGCAGTCACCTCCGCTTTATACCCTGTCAAAATGAGCACCGATAGAGTTTCTTGTTACGAGGAGACTTCTAAAAATCTTGATTGGACCGGAGTGACTTTTCCAACAGAGTTAAAACACATCGAACACTTCGAGGCTCAAAATCCCACATAGCGGTGAACGTCTTGGGATACGACAATGAAAAATGAATGATCTATCCTCTCAGGCAGACTTTGTATCTCGAAAGAGAAAAGATGATTATTTTATTATTGATTTCGAATGGTGACAATCGTCATTATTGTTGGGTTAAACATCCAAGCCGATTACTGTCGAGACAAAATAATAAACATAAAGGAAAGATATGTTTATGTTGCAACTGCATGAACACGTTTCACAGCGAAAATTTGTTAGCGAAAACTCAGGAATATTGCAATGAAAAGCAAGGTGTCGCCGTCGAAATACCCAAACCCAACACCATCGTGAAGTTTGAAAATCACAATAAAAGGTTAAAAGTACCATTCGTCGTGTACACCGATTTTGAATGTTTCACTGCGAAAATGAGTTCCTGTCAACCCAACGCTCTTCAAAGTTACGTCGAAAGATATCAAAAACACATACCTTAAGGCTATTCAGAGACCACGATCATTACACGGTCTGTATCGTGGTCCGGCTCTCAGCAAGTGTAATTTAAAATATCGCGACGCCATTTTCTATCCGGTGATATTTCACAATCTCTCGGTTTACGACAGTCATCTGTTCATGAAAAATCTCGGCACTTCCCACAAAGAATTAAATTGCATCGTGAACAGCGAAGAAAGATACATTTCCTTCACGAAATGGAAGCTCATGGAGAAAAAAAGAGTAATCAACGGAGAGACGTTGAAAGAAAAAATGAAATCCATTCATAGAAGCATACGTTTCATCGACAGTTTTAAATTCATGTCGACCACTCTGGAAAACTTAGTCGATAACATGAGCAAGGATAAATTTAAAATCACGAGTGAACATTTCGGAGAACGAGTAGATGTCATGTTGAGGAAAGGAGTCTATCCTTACGATTACATGAATGATCTAAAGAGATTCGAAGACACCGCACTACCTTCGAAAGAAGATTTTTATTTGAAATTATACGAATCCGACATTTCCGACAAGATTTACGAACATGCCAAAAACGTGTGGAAATCATTCGATATGAAAACCATGAGAGATTATCATGATCTCTATCTGAAGACCGACGTTCTGCTCTTGGCAGACGTGTTCGAAAATTTTCGAGACGTCTGTCGTCGAAATTACGATCTGGATCCCGCTTGGTATTTCACTGCACCAGGTCTGGCGTGGGACGCTCTGTTGAAGACCACTGAAGTCCAATTGGAATTATTATCCAACGTGAACATGTTCGAAAGGGCTGTGAGAGGTGGTGTCTCGATGATCTCTCACAGATATTCTGAAGCTAACAATCCCTACATGAAAGAAGGTTTCGATTCAAAATGGTCGAATAAATACATACAGTATTGGGATGCTAATAATCTGTACGGTTGGGCTATGAGTCATCCTTTACCGATTGGAAATTTCAAATGGGTGACGGAACTGGAAGAGATGCAAAAATGGAGGGAGTATCCCTGCATTTTAGAAGTCGATTTGAACTATCCGGAAGAATTACAGGCTCTACACAACGATTATCTGCTGGCTCCCGAATGAATGGAACCAAACGAAGGAGACGAGGAAAAACTCATTCCCAATTTATTTAACAAACGTAACTACATCATCTACAGTGAGAATTTGAAACAATACGTCAATTATGTGATGAAATTAGTCGACATGCATCGCATCATTTGATTCGACGAAGAGCCTTGGATGAAAAAATACATCGATCTCAACACGAATCTCAGAATTCGAGCTGAGAACGATTTCGAAAAAGATTTCTTCAAACTCATGAATAATTGCGTGTACGGTAAATCGATGGAAAACATCAGGAAGAGAACCGACATTCGACTCGTCACATCTGAGAAAAGAGCTAAAAAATTAGTGGCAAAACCCAATTACAAACACCGAACCATATTCGACGAAAATCTAGTAGCCGTTCACATGCAAAAGACGCAACTGAAGTTCGACAAACGATATTATCTCGGACCGATCATCTTAGATATCAGCAAGCGACTGATGTATGAGTTTCACTTCGATTACATCAAACGAAAATTTGGCGATAAAGCCAAACTACTGTTCACTGACACAGACAGTTTAGTTTATGAGATAGAGATGAAAGACGTCTACCGAGATATATCTCCGGACGTGGCCGCGTGGTTCGACACAAGCAATTATCACGTCGATCACCCATCCAACATTCAATCGAACGACAACAAGAAGGTGTTGGGTAAATTTAAGGACCAGAGCGGCGGTAAACAAATCGTCGAATTCGTGGGCTTGAGACCCAAACTATATGCTTATCGTCTAGAAGATGAAGAGATCAAGAAGTGCAAAGGGGTTAAAGCGTGCGTGGTGAAGAAAAACATCTCTTTCCAAGAGTATAAAGATTGTCTGTTAGGAAGTGGTCCAGTGTATAAGACTATGAAATCGATTCGAAGCGAAAATCATGACTTGTATACCGAAATAGTCAACAAGATTTCGCTGACGGCCGACGACGATAAAAGATTCGTGTTAGATGATAAAATAAACACTTTGGCACTCAGACATTGGATTGCGGATCTAATTAGAGACGATATGAATGTGGATGATAGGATTCTAGATATGAGTAAGGATGATAGGATTCCAGATATGAGTAAGGATGATAGGATTCCAGATATGAGTAAGGATGATAGGATTCCAGATATGAGTAAGGATGATAGGATTTCAGATATGAGTAAGGATGATAGGATTCCAGAAAATCAAGAGGAATTAGACGGATTCGAGATTTGGAAATCGATAGAGACATCGAGAGAGTTAGTTTAAAAAGAAAAAGAAAAAAAAAAAGAAAAAATAACGTCATTTTAGTTAATTATAATAAAATAAATAAATAAAAAAAAATATATATATATACACATTTATGAATAAGAAAATAGAGATATCCATAAAAGGTGTCGTCTTACCTAACAAACCCCCACCCAACATCGATCTGTCGAATGCGGTGAAGGATTTGAAAATCAAAGATTTTCTAGGTGTGTTTTCTAGAGATGCCTTGCCGAAGAAGAATACCACGACAATCGGAATGCAGAATTTTAAATCTAGATGATTTATCGGGTGAAGGCACTCACTGTGTGGCGTGGTTGAAGAACGGGAATAAGAATTATTATTTCGACAGCTACGGAATCTTGCCGCCGAAAGAAATAAAGAACTATTTCAACAAATCAATGGATTGTTACAACACGGAACGAGTGCATCCGCCATATCAAGTGTTTTGCGGTCACCTGTGTCTCTACATTCTCAAGAGATGGTCTGAAGGAGATCGGTTTCAAGACATTCTCAATGATTTAAATTAGAGAGAGATTTTTTTTTTATAGTATATAAAGATAAAAGAATTATTTTAAAAAATTTTAATCGAATAAAAACGAAAAATAAAAATAAAATAATTCATTTTTTAATAAACTGCATTTTGAAATATATTTTTAAAAAAAAAACAAAAAAATCTCAAAACAACATGCCAGTCGATAAATTTGGTAGAAGTGACGACGAAAAAGTCAACCTAAGAAAGAAGAGGAAGACGTTCAAAGTCGACGATGTTACGACATTGCCAACTTGGACAAACGTTACGTTCGGAGATACGAACCTCGAGAGGAACCTTTGAGCATGAACGATAAGAAGCTCTACAATCTTCCAGAGCCGATAGGTCTCACAGATGCTGCGACTAAAAAATACGTCGACAGGGGGAACGCCGATTTCGAACGAATCATGCTAGATAATTATGTGGATAAAACCATGACCGACGATCTCGATCTGAAATCCAAACGTTTGGTGAACGTCGCAAATCCCATAGATACCACAGATGCCGCGACCAAGAAATACGTGGATGACTCTCACACGAGATTCAGTGAACACCTGAGAAATAGATACGTTCAGAAAACGATGCACTCGGAATTGAATGGCAATTCTAACAAGATAACGAACGTGGCCACTCCCACGAATCCCAAGGACGTGGCGACCAAACACTACGTAGATCTGGAACAGAGAAAGTCTGACATACAAGAAATGAAATCGGATCTGAATGCGGGATTCAACAAGATATTGAATCTGTCAAAGATTGACGACACGGATGCAGACTCAACCGCGGTCAACAAGGGCTACGTAGATTCTGCCATGATACGATCACAAGAATACCTAGAATCGCAAGTGGACAATCTCTACCTGAACAAACAATCTGGCGGAACCATGGAGGGTGGTATCGACATGAATGGTAAGAATTTATTCGGACTCAGTCACCATCCCGAATTCGATTCCAGCGCAGTCAGCAGGAAGTACGTGGACGACAACTCAGTCTGGAGAAAGGGCGACATCATGGAAGGTAAACTAGACATGGGTGGACACGCGCTCACGAATCTACCAGATCCCGTGAACATGACGGATGGCAGCACCCTGATTTCGGTGGTGGAGAAAGTCAAATATGCGAGAGAATTGATCACCATGTGGGCCGAGGAGGCCGGCACCTTAGATGAGGGAAAACCTGAGTGGTCTTTCAGAAATGGAGGTAGCGGATTGAAACATGGTCAGGTGGGATATCCCATGCCGTTGGGAGGTGAAATCCTTCGAATGAGTCTGGCTTCCTCGGATTTGAATAACAGAGCGGTCGTCAATCTCATGGTGAACGGAGTAGAGAGCGATAAGAGATACAGCGTCGAAAAGACTGAGAATCAACACGCGAATGTTAGCACATTCGGCACGCCTCTCAAACTGAACGCCGGAGACAGGATTAATTTCATTAAGAAAACCAATAATCCCGAAGCCGCCACTTCCGTGGTGAGCATACTGATCGAACTAGATCCTTTGAACAAACAGTGAACGTGTGGAAAATAATGAATTAAAAAAAAAATAATGTGTGATTATTAAAAACAAAAAAAAAAAGTAATCAGATTTAGAAAGATGTTCAATCTCTCTAGGTCACATTAGTTTATTCTTTATTTTTTTTTTTTTTTTTTGTTTTTTAATAATTACTCATTACTTTTTTTTATTTTTTTTTTTTTTTTTTTTTTTCACACTCGTCTCTCATCTAATGATCGACATCTTATTTCCATCCGATTCGAATTGTAATTCTCTGTCCGACAGGACCAGGGCGAAGGCTTCTGTTTTTCTCGGCACGTTCCTATCGAATTGCATCTTGATCTGAATGTCTAAGACGCTACTCTTGAGTCGTTCACTCTGTTTACTGATTTCAAGTCTGAACATGGGATACATCGACTTGTATTCACCGGGAGATATGTTACGATTGCTCATCAATTCGTCTAGATTGTGATACTTCTTTCTAAAATCAGCGGCATTGCCATACGGTCTGCATAAATCGTTCTTGTCGAACAATGCATTGTAATCAATTGCTGGATATCTCGTGGCGTTCAGAAACACTTGCATGTTTCTCAAATGGCAGTGATCGAACAGCAATGCATTCTTTTCCTGAGACCCGTCCCTATCAGTCTGAAACGCAACCACGATGAAACGCGGTCTCTCAGAAGCAGATTTCACCGTCAATCTCCAATCGAAGTGATTCATGGAGAGAGGAATGCTAGCCATGTCGCACTGTCTCATTCTAAATCCCACGGGTAATTTACTCTTGGATTCTATGATCTTGTAGAGACGTGCTTTTTCCACGATCAAAGGCTCCACATGCGGAACGAATCACGATATCTTGTGTAGAATTATCTTACCCACATCGGTCGCAGTGAGTCTCACTATTGCGTCATCGTTTCCTTTTCGAATCAACGTCAGATTGTGCTTGAATCCATACATGATCTTGTTGTAATCGTCCGCAAATCCGAAGATGTGTTTCAAAGGTATCCTGAATGAAAACGTTCCTTTAGGTCTGGACGTCTTGACGACGTAGTCGAATATCCCGGCGGCGCCAGCGCTAGCAGGGCCGACGGTGTCTTTCACCCACAACTGATTAAGTCCTCTGGATTTCGAAAAATCATCAGGATACGTCAAGAGTCCGAACATCGTGGTGGCCTGACCGGGATGAAACACAGATTCTATCTCTTGTCCGGATAGCATGTATTTTATATTACTGAATAGATGCATGATGCCATTATTGGCTAGAGTAACCGTGTCGTCGTCAGCGTAGTCGCTCCCATCTTCCTTGGTGAGACGTCTCTGCACCACTATGTAACTCTCGCTAGGATGGACGAATAGATCTTGAGTTTCGATGTTGATTCTTATCTCTCCCGCATTGTTCAAACTCGTTCCGGTCACCGGTTCGTATTCGTAAACCTCATATTCTTGAATACTTTCATCTTTCACTATGCTTTGTGCTATATCTAGTATATCTGTCATTTTTAAAGAATTTTTGTTTATTAATTAGCTTGCTTTATTTATCTAAAAATAGTTTTAATTATTTTTTTTATTATTATTTTTCTCTCATATATATATATGTGTGTGTAAACAAGAAAATGTTAAAGAGAGTAAATAAAAGAAATTTGTTTTCTTTATCAAAACTTTGTCTTCTGTAATTGTTGTTCGTAAAACTTTCCGATGATCTCTTCTCCATCCAAAGATTTGATTTCGTAAGTCACCGGATCGGTGTGAAATATTTTGATTATCACGAAGATTTCCGAGGTCCATCGAGGAGTATAACCCTTTTCGAAGTGCTTCTTATAAGCGTAGATTCTCACTCGATCACCGACCGCAAATCTCGGCGTTCTAGACTTCTTCCTAATCTAAGATCTTTCAGGATATAGATTTGCGTAGACCCGTTTTTCATTTCGAGGATCGCTAGCTTCCATGGGAGTCATCTTGATCGATCTGTGTCGCGTGTTGTTGTAATCTTTGACCAGACCGTTCAGAGCATATACGTATTTCTTGGTCGAATTTGCCGTGAAGTATCTGTGCATCTTTTCCTTCATCATTCGATTCCAACATTCCACCACGCTGGCTTTCTCTTCGTTTTCGATCGAGTAGAGGTCGACCAATCGATGAACGTGCTTGTTGTAGAATTCCTTTCCCTTATCCACCCACAATTTACTCGGTTTTCGAGAAGACGAGTCAAACACGCTCTTCAGAGCCTCGGCGACGCAAGGTCCCGATTTTTTCTTCAAAGCTCTGATCCAACCGTATTTGGAAAACACGTCGATGACCGTCAATAGATATTTGACACCCTCGTTCCACCTCGAAAACGATCTCATGTCGACCAAGTCGGCAGACCAAATATCATCCAAACCCTTCACGAACACCCTTCTCTTTCGAAATTTACGCACAATGGGTTTGTGTAACTCCTCGGCCAATTCGCTCGTCAATAATCATTTCTTCTTCTTTTCAGATGCGCTTCTTTTTTTGAACACCCCATCCAAATCGACGTTTCGCACCGACCAGACTACCAACCAGCAAACGTTCTATCTTCTCTCTCCTGGTCGGATTCAATATGCCTCTCAATTTCCCCAACATGTTTTTATCGCAGACAACGTTGCGAGACTTGGTGTCGGGATGTCCGGCGTAGCACAGATCGTGATCATACGCGGCCGCGTCCACCCTATTCACAGGTTTGCTCCAAGATTTAGGAGTCAGATCGGCGTTGAGTCTCTTGTTCAATTTCGTTCCGGGTCCCGTGAAACTGTGACCAGGCAGAGGCATTTCAAAAGGTAGATTATTGATCATTTTATTCACGATACCTTTACCTTTGCTCACGTTCTTTTTTTTGACGAATCGAGTCTTGATAGAACCACACACGTCGCAAATTCCGCGAAGCATCTGTCTGTCGTTTTTAGTTCGTACTTCTAGAGAATTACTCGTCTTGGTAACTCTCTTACACTTTACGCAATACATTTTTAAGAGTTATTTAAATTAATTTCGTTTTTATTTTATATATAAATTTAATATTTTTTTTTTTTTAAATTCTGTTCTTATTATATATATTTATTTTTTTTTAATCGCTGCTCTTAAGTTCTATCATCTTACTGAATTCCTCCCTAGCCTCTTTCCTCCCCTTTTCCACGAGAGAATCCTTCATCTCTTCTTTGATGATCTGATGAGTCTCGATTCTCACGGCTTCTTTCATGGCTTTGTATTTCGTTTTCTTGCCCAATATCGCGAAGTATTCTCCGTCCAATATCCTACCGTCTTTCAATGCCATCGAGATCATTTCGGATATCGTATCAATCTTGGAGTCAGCCAAGACGCGAATCTTGTCGTGTTTCCTCACCTTCAGATATAATTTCCTACTCAAAAAGTTTCTGAGCGTGCTAAACAATCCGGCGGCGAGAGTCACTCCTTCTACGGTCAACACGATCGGAATGCCGACCGCAGACGACAACAATCTGATGCCAGCGGCGTGTAAACCCATGGAAATCGTGATGAGTGTCGTGTCGATCGCGTTGACGAATTTCAGAAAATGCGAATACTTCTTCTTGAGAGAATGGCGAGAATCTCTCTCTTGAGTCAGATACAATTGGATTCTACTGATTTGATCAATGTGATACCTCTCTCCTCTTTCTTTTTCTTCTAGCGACGGTGCCGTCGGCAAAACGCCGTTCGGCTTCTCATCCTCGTCGTCATCTAACGTCGGATACAATTTATTTCTGTTTCTCATTTTTGTGTTTTTTCTTTCTTTCTAATATTAGATAAAAAATTTATGTGTGTATTTATTTTTATTTTCTATTCTCCCTTATTTTATATCAACGAGAAAACTTAGACGTATGCTTCATTGAACAATAATTTCATGATGCATCCCTTGTCTTCTAAAGTCAGACTTCTACGCGCCAATTTCAGTTCTTCCGAAACTGTGGGCTTGCTTCGATCCTTACAGAAGAGTAATCTCTTCCAAAGCGCAATCACTTCATCGATTTGAACGTGTTCGAACGCCGGTTCGAAATACTTGACAACCATATCTTCCCTTTCCATCGTCAGACACGAATGATTCTCAAGATCAAAGTCTAGGTGATCCCGACATCCGATGCATCGTTCTAACAAGAGGCGACCTAGTTGTTCGTTCACGCAGAATGCGTAGGCTCTCATCAGCATTTTTAAAAGAAACCTTGCTCTAATAGTCTGGGAAGCGCTCATGATTTACGTATCTCTTTTTATTATCTATTCGATTTTATATATTTATTTTTAAATAACTATTTATTTATATTTTTTTTTTTATTCTCTCCTATATATATCAATCACTTTTTTTATTTCCTCGGGAAACGTGGCAGTGGGTTTGCGGGTTCAGCACCACCTCTTTTCCATGTACCGTACATAAGTCGATTTCTGATGTAGAATCCACAATGGGTTTCCGTGTACGCCTCCATAGGGATTCAGTGTTAAAATCGTGTACAGACACGGATCAGACACGGATGCTCCAGAATCCGCAAACCACTTTTCGACGCTGCTACAGAAACCGCAAAACGTTTTTTGCTCGCGTTCACCAACGATGGATCGATGGTCGAATCCGCGATGGGAACGTCGACAAAAATTTCAAGTAAAAAAAAAAAAAAAAAAAAGTGAAAAATGTAGAATTTCATACATTTTTCACTTTTTTGAAAACTTGTACATTCGACACGTTCGCCAATGGGTATTTGAACGTTTAAAGTGCGATCTAGGAGTCTCAAAATAACAGCGGATTCTGGAGCACTATGAAAAAAAGACATTTTTTGTGAACAAGCGTGTGATTTAACACTGAATCCTACGATGGTAAACGCACCGTGTACGTGTACATGTACGGTACATGGTCAAAGTGCTCGTGAATCCGCATTTATTACCTACTTGCCCATACGCAGCTCGTGTTGTTTTGGGGGGACGAGTAAACAAATAAGATTGGCTCCTAGCTCCTATATAGCTCCTATACAGCTCCTGTATAGGTAGTCTTACCAACAGCTTACATCTTGTTTACAACTATCTGTCCTATCATTAGCTTCTACGGCAATCTTGTACCATTACTACTGACTTGTAACACTACTTCCTATCTCTCTCTCGACTGTACCCTCGGTCAGATTACATTATGTTCCCCATTTCGTACCACTTTATACAGCGTTCAATATAAAATATCTATAGACCGGCTATATAAGGCTCTCCATAAGTGGGATTCTTATAAGATTCTGTGACATGGGATTCCGTGAATTGAATTGAATGTTTCTGACACTGGTCCTCAAACGTTGGTACCCAAAGCCTGGTCCTCACTAGTCCTCAAACACTGGTCCCCGCTGGTCTTCAAATACCCGTATGTGCACATGTGCTGCATGTCTTGTGCGCAGATTGTGCATTTGCACACAGGACATATTGGCACATTTTGCATGTGCTACATGTGCTGTTTGCACATTGTGTACAATCACATCTCATAGTAGTCACCAGTCCTCACAGTGGTTCCCACTAGTCCCCAAAGGCTGGTCCTCACTGGTCCCCAAAAGATGGCCTTTGCTGGTCCTCAAATACTCGTATGTGCATATGTGCTGTATGTTCAGAGAGCACATTGTGCACTTTTACACACGCACATATTGGCATGTGCTGATGTGCTACATGTGCTATTTGCACATTGTGTACAATCACATCTCACAGTAGTAGTTATGGATTTAGTAGAGCGGCGGAATAAGCCAAGACCTTGGTTGCAAACGGTAACACTGTTTGGAGCAGAAACTTTAGTACTGAGTTAAGACGGTGGTTAGACAATATTTCTGACACTGGTCCTCAAACATTGGTACCCATGCCTTGGTCCCCAAAGCCTGGTCCCCACTAGTTCCCAAAGCCTGGTCGTCACTAGTCCCCAAACGCTGATCCTCAAAGTTTGGTCCTCACTAGTTCCCAAACACTGGTCCTCACAAGTCCCCAAAGCCTGGTCCTCACTAGTCCCCAAACACTGGTCCCCACAAGACCTCAAATATCTGTATGTGCACAGGTGCTGCATGTCGTGTGCGAAAACTGTGCACTTGCACACAGGCACATATTGGCACATTTTGCATGAGCTGATGTGCTGCATGAGCTATTCGCACATTGTGTACGTAGATCACAATCGTTGGAACGAAGAAGATGGGGGACGGGAGCTAAGGTTAATATAGCGATTTAATTGGTTGTTTAATCCTGGAGAAGTGATCTGATTGGTTACTTTATCCAAATTAGTAACAAAACAGACGGAAGAGAGCAAGTCATACTCCAGAAGAACGGAATAGTACTCTAGGGAAGCGGGGCGAGGTCGGAGAAACGAGGATTTTGACCCGGAATAACAAAATTCGAGCCTTCATAAAACACCCCCTGTCCAAAATGAAGCTTTACCAAGTCCGTTTCGGTAGTTTTGAGTGAATTTTGGTGACTTGGAGAGATTGGCGGGCTTATTTGGGTAATTCTGCGAATCGGGAAATTACTCTTATTCAATCGAACACGACCGTTTAAGGGTCTTTTGCACTACGTGCTACTGTTAACAGGTCCGTTTCGGTTAAAAAGGTACTTTCCGGTGATTTACGGGCATTCTCGGGCTCATTTGGTTAATTATCTAGGGAAACCATTCAATCGAACATACCCTCCAAACATACCCCTGTCTTGTTGTAGGCCTTTCAGGCTCATAGCAACCACGTGCCTCCATAGAAACAAAGATGGCGGCCTCCGTCATACAAAATGGACGACGGAAACACTATCACCCTAACAACACGAGCTGCCCATGCGCACTCACATCACCCATCATCATGACAATGACGTCACAATATGGTCGCTCACCTGAGCTACCATGACAATCCAAGATGGCGTCCCTGGATCACGTGACTATGACGTGACATGAGGTCCCCCAAATGAGATCCCCCCAGATAGGGCACTGACGTTTCAAGTCACGTCTTGACTGCATACAGTACAGCGGCCGTGGACTGGTGGTAATCCACGCGTGGACAGTGACGTTTACCAAGTAATAAAAAGCATCATCAAAATGTTAATTAATGAAGCACCGGGTTGTGACCCGGTGCTTCATCAATTAAATTTTTGAAGATTATTCCTGTAATCAGTGTTTGGAATCTTATGTTATTACGTCCGAGGAAATATGGCCCACCTGTGAAAAGTGAAAAGTTCATGGCGGCTGTACTGTATATAAGCAGCCAATACTAGAAATACATGGAACTGTACTTAGAATGTAACTTTCAAATTTACCCAAAGACTGCACTTTGGGGTATCTGTTTTGCTGCAGAAAAAAGTAATCAAAGTCGGAATTAATCATTCAAGTGTTAATATTATTTATTTATTTATTTATTTATTTATTTATTTATTTATTTATTTATTTATTTATTTATTTATTTATTGGTGTTTAAGGTCACATACTTATGCACAATGGCTAGTCGTAACCGTGACAGTTTTACGAGTGGAGGAAGCAGGAGTGCACGGAGAGAACCACCGAGCATCGACGAGCAACTGTCTGCTCCTCAACATTTTAACTCTGTTCAAGCTCCGCTTAAGCAGGGTTACAGCGGTTGAAGACATGTGCACCATCGACGTGCTGTACGCCTTTGTACACGGCGTCACTGTGTCCCGATGGAGGCAACCGGGATAAAGTGCCTTGCACAAAGACACAACGCGAATCGTCCCGGACGAAGATCGAAGTCGGGGCCTCTAGCATAGAAGTCCAACAGTCTAACACTGAGGCACCGCGCTCCCTCAAATGTTAAGATCATTCTCGGCATATATAATACACAAAACTGCCAAGCAGGAGCGTCACTGGTACTCGGAAGGAAGCTATACACAGTTGGTCATACAAATTACGTTTCGGTAGCACCCGATACCGGCTGGTGGGAGCCCTGACTGATTCAGAATACCAATTGGTCATTTTGCGAAACCCCTGCTGTGAAGGTAGGAAAAATGATGTAGGGTGAGTTAGGGGATGGAATGAGACGCTGTAGGTAAGCAAAAAGACGGAAATAAAGTGCCACTCATGCACTCAAGGCTATAAATTGTTCTGAAATCTTTTTCGGGCACAACAAGAAAGAAAAATTTCGTCACTTGATATTTTCCTCTCGCAAGTCCTAAAAAGTACCTTTTGGCCAACAGAGGGGTTGGAATGATAGGATGTCGGTACTACCGGTATCACTTAAAAAGAGAGGTGCAGCTCAAACGGCTCTGAAATGTTAGTTGGGCGCCACATTCAGAACAAAATAAAACATGAGATGATATTTTATTGCCACGTGTTCTAACCACACTTCAGTGACGATGGATGGAAGTGGTATTTTTCTCATTCAGGTCGCTATGGGGTCGTGATGGGGATGCGACACACACCCGTGGATCAAGATTACATTAACAAAATAATGCGAAATCAAAAGCGTATCAAGAAATCAAAATAGCATCTCAGATTCGTGTTCTTGCATTTCTTTGCCGAGTGGTGAAATTCTACACTGTTGTTGGAAGAAAAGCAGAAAGTCTATTCCACAATATCAATAACAACACATAAACACTGTTGCAAATAGCCAGAGAGGCGCCAGCGAGTTTATTATGCAATGAAGTCCAGGAGAAATGTACAGAACCGTTCCCCATAGTGGCGTCAACATCGCCGGTCAGGAAAATACACAGACAAGGGTTCGCATCGCCGATGCGGGGTCGAGTTTTCGTGGCAAACGCAACGGTGGCTATGAACTAATAAAATGGACCGAGCTCATTTTCGAATTCGATCAAGAAAATGTTCCTGGAAACCCACATGACGAAAATGAATTGGATCGGATGACGTTTGTTCAAATTATCGAGCTATCGAGCTATCGAGCACAAAATTCGAAAAAAATGACCAAGTCAGCCCAATAATTTTGCTGTCGTATATCGGACCGATCCCGTTTTCGAACTCGATTGAGATAATCTTCTTAGAAAACCATATAACAAAAAATTAATCGAATCGGTTGATGTTTGTTTCAGTTATCGCACTATCAAGAACAAAATTTGCAAAAAATTACCAAATCAGTCCAATAATTATGCTGCTGTACATCGGACTGAGCCTGTTTTCAAACTCGGTAAAGACATTGTTCCTTGAAACCCATGTGCGAAATATCAGTCAAATCGGCTGACGTTTGTCGAAGTTATCGCGCTATCAAGCTCAAAATTGGTCGATTTTAACAAAGGCCCATAACTCTTGTGAAAACCGTACATCGGACCGAGCTCGTTTTCGAACTCGATCAAGACATTGTGCCTTAAAACCTATGTGCCAAACATTACTCAAATATGATCATGTTTGTTTATTTTATCGTTCTATCAAGCGCAAAATTAGTCGATTTTAACAAAGGGTCATAACTCTTGTGAAAAAGCATGGACACGCCCTATTTCGCGGTGTTGTACATGCATATCAAGTCACAAACCAAATATCAAAATCCGTCCAGAAACAACTACGTTATAAGCAAAAAGGATCGCCCGACCGCCCACCCGGCCCTGTCTCGACTCTGCCGTCGGTCAGGTCTTCAACAAGCGAAACCAGATTGCTCCTTTCATCTAAGCCAATATCAGTCTATACAATGTTTAGACCTAGTGCAAGTTAGGGTACCCTACATATCAGAAACTGCATGTTGATCGTACTTATGTGTTGGTACACATTTTGTACACATTGCATGCAGCACATTGGCATATGCTGAATGTGCCGATGTGTACTTATGTACTATAGCACAATGTGCGCACAACACCTGCAGCATATATAGAGGATATGAAAGGAGTGTTTTTTCTCATATGATATTTATGAAACGAGTCTAAGAATTTTCTGTTTGGGCGAGCCTCTGGCGAGCCCCAAACGGAAAATTTGAACGTGTTTCTTAAATATCATATGAGAAAAACACTTATTTCATATTCTATTTATCATATGACACACATATGCACAAATTAACGACTTAGTATGACTTTTTAACCCTTTACCTAACGTGTGTTGCAGACAACAATTGGAAAAAACATCATCATATAACTAAAAATTTTCATTTTTTGCTTCCAAAACATAGGTGATGACCCCTCATTGGAACGAGCGCGATGCGCTCGTTCCAATGAGGAGTCATCACCTATGTTTTGGAAGCAAAAAATGAAAATTTTTCGTATATTGCCCTGACTGGTTTTGGTCGTTATGTTAGGTAAAGGGTTAATGCAATATAACCCAACCTAAATAGGACAGATAACGTAAATTCTCCCTACTCAAATTATGCAAATGTGACAGAGTTGTATTTTGTTCAGCCAATCAAACTGTTCATATTTGAAATTGACCAATAAAATCTTTCAACCCCAATTATGCAAATTATGAAAATATGGCCCAGTTGTATTTTGTTCAGCCAATCAAATTGTCTAGGTTTGAAATTGACCAATGAAATCGACGGAAGGCTTTATTTATCACTGATTAATATGAAAGCAAAATATCAAATGTCTTAAAGTGAACAAAAAGGATGAGTCATACGATAAAGCCACATACGACGAATGAAGGGATTCTAGAAGTATGATCGGATACTAGAAAGGCACTTAGCTTCAGACAAAAAAAAATTCTCATAGGGTCTGTATTGGCAAAAAAGCAACAAGAGAAAATGAAAAATTCAAGTCGGCTATAATTTTCCCGACAAATCTCATTTTCCCCATACAAATGAAATGGTTAGATTGAAGATACGTCCGTTTTTGACAAAGTGTGAAAACGCGTCAAAATGGACCTATTTTTGGAGCTCAATTTCACAGTAAAGTCTCGGCATTTTAGTGTACTTTATTGACACATGAAAAGTTTTTTCCTCTATTTTTCGAGCACAGTAACGTCTCGTCATTTTTGTGCACTTTATTGAGTATCTAATGTTTTCAGTGGGCCAGAAAAAACGAAAGATTTCCTTGTCTTGTACACTCGATATTGCGACGAAAAATGCGTAACTTCATGATTGATATCTGGCCCACCTATTCTGGTCCAATGAACAAGGTGGGCCAGAATGCCCCATGTAAACCTACTCCCCTGTTTTGAGGGATGTTTTTTCCAATCATATATAAAAATGGTCCATCTAAAATAAATTAGGTTTCGAAATTTACAAGTGGAATTGACACAAGGGAATACCGTATTTTATGTGTGTTCATCGAATATTCGGGTACTGCTATTTTGATTCGATGTTACATAGATAGCAGATAAAAGTGTGTGGTGGTGGTGGGAGGGGGGGGGGGATCCAATAATAGATCCTCGTGTGACACCTGGCCCGATTTTACGCCAAGAGAAAAACTCAGAGTATAAAACTACTCTTCTGTCCGCTAAATGGTGTTTTGACACATTTCAGTGAATTTCCTGCGATACCAAACATTTATAATTTATATAATAGGCCCGAATTACAAACCTTATATTAAAGGCTTCACGGACATCGGGGCAACATTAATACCTTATCAAGGGCATTATATCAATGCACGTGCATTGGTGCAAAGCGAGTAAAAGTGCTCATGTATATTTTTATTCGTTTCGGTCTCTTACCTTTCATTTTACCAGCACCACGTGAAAGTACATGCGGAGAAATAAGTGCAGAAAGGGTGAGAAAGAGAGGGAGAGAGGATGGGCCAGTGGTGCGGGGCGGGGGCGGGGGCGGGGTAGAGGCAGGGAGGGAGGGAGGGAGAGGTGAATCCGACGTTAACCCTTTACCCAACGAATCGACCGCATCCGCCCGCGTAATATGCAAATTTAGCAGCTGAAAAAATATTATTTTTCGAAAAATTTCAATAGAACCATATCATGTGACCCCCTCTTTGGAACGAGCTCGACGAGCTCGTTCCAAAGAGGGGTCACATGATATGGTTTTGTTAAAATTTTTGAAAAAAAAGAAAATTAAAAAAATATTTAAAATAATAAATTTTGAAATAGTCTGCGTTGGGTAAGTAAAGGGTTATCAAATGCTCTAAATGTCATAAAAAAAACCTTGGAGATGTACATTTGAATAGTTACAGTAAGGTCACGGTGCTCCAGTCACGTAGTTTAGCATCAAAAGCAAACAAAAAGGTCAAAGGTGTCCCCTGTGAGAAAATGAAGAAGACGTGAGGTTGATCCAGGACACAGCCAGCTGTGGGAGACGTCGAGGGCCCTAAAGAATAAACATTTATCCGCGTAATTAGTGTATTCTTATGGATAATTTTGTGAGTAATTTGTTTCATATTTTATTTCTTCGTACATGTAAATAAATAATCTTTTCAGTGAATTATCGTTGATCACCCTTTGGCGTTGTAAGCCACAGGCACCTTCAGGAATCCTAAGAGTCCCAAGCGGATAGGGCATTGATAAGGTGGCAATGTTTACGTTCGAACTGGGGTTCAGACGACAGTCACTGGCTGTCGGCTGAGCACTGTTAAGAACATAAATCTTCCTCTATCATTTCGAACATCAACTTAACCCCTGTAATCCTGCGACACTGGCGAGGCGTACACAGGATGTTCCAAAAGGTAACATTTTTAAAGGTAAAGATCAACGATCAACGATCCACTCAAAGATAATTTATTTCTTGGAGCATGCTTTTTGAAGTTTACATATGAGTTTTTTGCAAATTGTTATCAACATGCTCTGGGGAAATAGTGGAGAGCCGTAAAGGGTTAACGTTTTGCAATTTTTAAATTTAAGTGGGTTCAGAAGTAAATGACACGCTAGCTGAATAATTATCCGCCGTAGAAGGGTTAAGCGCGACGATAGGCGCGAGGAAATTGTTGTTTATCGTAACTGAGGATTTAAGTATTTACAAGTGAAATAATGGAGGCTCCCATGACTTTGGACCAGTTAATTTCGGCGGGGGAACGCCTGGGTTTTTCTGGAAGTGAGCTGCAAAAGTTTGTCAGGGACGAACGAAAGCGAGTGGCGAAGGAGTCAGCTGCTGAAAGAGAGCGAGAGAATTTGAGCGCGGAACGCGAGAGGGCAAGGGCTGGACGACAGGCTGAGATTGAGCGTGAAAGGGGTGAGATGCAGGCCGAGATTGAAAGGGAAAGGGCCGAAAGAGAACACGAGAGAGAGCTCGAATTGATAAGAGCTAGGGCCCAAGTTCAGGAAACCAACAGGAGGCAAGAGGAAAAGAACGGGGGTTGACCCCTTTCCCAAAACTCCCTAAATTCTCAGAGGGTTCTGATGATATCGATGCATACCTTCAAAGGTTTGAAAGGTTTGCATCGTATCATCAATGGCCTGAGGATTCATGGGGAGTAAACTTAAGCCCGTTGTTAACGGGGAAATCCTTGCAAGTATATGCAAGTATGCTTCCTGATTTGGCAAATGATTATGGTGAGCTAAAGAAAGCTATTTTAAAGAGGTATCAGCTCACCGAAGATGGATTCCGGGCTAAGTTCAGGGAATGTAAGCCCGAGAGAGGGGAAAGTATATTCCAATTTGTGGTGCAGTCCACTAGGTATTTTGACCGCTGGGTTGAGATGTCGGAAATCGACGAAGATTTTCCGTCCCTCAAAGATCTGCTCATCCGAGAGCAGTTGATTTCAACTTGCGCCCCAGAGTTGGCCCTCTTTGTTAAGGAGAGGAGGCCAAACAGTGTTGATGAAATGACTAAGGTAGCCGAACAGTACTTGGAAGCCCACGGGGATTTGGGGGGAACCAGGTTGCAAAGGCACCGGTTAGGATTAACCCCCTGCGCCCCCCCCCCCCCCCCCAGAGCCGGCTGGGAACAGGGATAATACTGGTCCACAGAGCCTTAAAGACTTATCTTGTTTTGTTTGTGGGCGGAAGGGGCACCTAGCGAGGGCCTGTTGGGAGAAAACTCCTCCCACAAAGCCAAATGGCGGACCCCATAGGAATGGAAGGACCCTTCACCAAAGAATTGGAGAAACGGAGGTAGCGGCGGCCCGACCTGGGACAAAAGGCAGACGGCAGCGTTCTGCCAGACAGTTGGGCCAGAAAGTAGTCCACTCCGGGATGCTATTGAAAAGGGAGAGCTCGTGTTAGAGGGTGGAAAGGTCCTTCCTATAATTAGTGGAATGTGCGAGGAAGTCACAGCCTCAGAAGATGGAGGAAAAATGCCCGTGTACCCGGGGTACGTGGGTAAACATGAAGTGCGCATGCTTCGCGACACTGGATGCAGTAACGTAGCAGTGCGTGGGCAACTAAACAAGGACGACCAGCTATTGGACCGCGATCACATGTGCATGCTAATAGATGGGACGATTAGGAGGTCCCCCCCTTGCGAAGGTGAGGGTGGATACCCCTTTCTATAGCGGTGAGGTAGAGGTAATGTGTATTGAGGCGCCTATCTATGACCCCGTACTTGGGAACATACCCGGGGTATGTTCAGAACCAGACATGACATGGTCGGCGAGGAAAGCATCCAAAGGGGCATCGGGGGCGGTCACCCGAGCCCAAGCCGCAGATGCAAAGCAGCCGGTAAAATCACAGGAGGGACTGGTGGAGTTGAGTAAGGAGGCACAGGTAGAGTGCACAATGGAGGCCCCAAAGGTTAACCCTTTGACGACGGAAGCCAAGGGAGCGGCTGAACGGAAGAAGCCAATGTATGTGGACGAGAGGGGGCATAATGAGGGTCGGCACGTGAGTAGACCAATGTTAGGAACTTCTGGGCCGGTCAAAAAGTGACCGGGCTTCGGTAGATACGGTTAGGTAGACCGCGGTTACAATGGAAGGGACCAAAGATAATGGGCAACGGTCATTATAGAGTGGACATAGATGGATGTGGAGTGGTTTACCACGCAAGGTTTTCGCGGAGATGCCAAAATATAAAAGACATTGAACCCACGCGAACAGCGGGGGTGGGGGGGGGGGTACATTGGGCCAGGAGAGGCCACAAGAGGTAGCCGGAGTGGCCACGAAATGGTATCAGAGATGTAGAGCTAGGAGGGGCCCAGGAATCTGGAGTGGGGCACCCAAGGGAGGATTGACAGAAGTTGATCTACAGAACGTTGCCTCTGAGGCAGCGAGCTCTGGTACGGCAGGTGTTGGGCGTGAAGATGAGTGGGGTCCTTGGTGGAGGACGCGTCCAAGGAATAGGTCCTGGTGGAGGGGGCAGAGGGGCTCTCTAGGGAATAGTAAGGGTCCCACCATAAATGGGAGTATTTAAAGTTGGTGCCTAATAGGGCAGGTAACCCCTGACGGGCATGAGCCGGGCGGAACACCCTATCCAAGTATGGGGGCAAGTTAGTGGGATGACAGGAGTTGGGACAAGGGGCCCATCGGCTGGCTTGGGTCAGGGTGGATACCCCTTGGTAATATTCTTTTACGCAGGTGTTGCGTGAGTGTAAAAAGATGCAGGTGTGTGTATGATGGAGTAGTATTACATTCTGCGATGTCGAGAGGGAGAGTGAGTGTGTAGGGGGACCTGTTGGCTGCATGTGTACCAACAGGCCGCCTCCAATTTTGCGCCAGTGGAAGTGAGCGCGCGTGATTATATGGAATGTGGGTAGACTCATGGGACTCCAATGGGAAACAGAGACGAAGCACTGGGAGTTATTTGTGGTGCGCGTCAGTGTGCGCATGCGTGTGACTGTGTGTATAAAATTTATGAGTGTATTAATAGTAGAGCGAGATTGTGAGATAGCTCTAAGAGAGACGTGGGAAAGTGGATGCACGTGAATGCTATCCCTTTGGTTTATTTGGAACAACTGAGAGTATGTTCCTTGGTAAGGGGTTGTCAAGGTGATAGCTAAAATTTGCGATGTTGTTGTATAAAAGTGTATATATTTTCGATAATTTTTCTCGTTCGTACCAGGGTATACGAATATGCGTTTATATAACGGACCCCGAAAACCGATTTGTTAATCGAACTCTTGTAATTTAGTATGAAAATTGAATGTCCATTATGGCGAACTTGTTGAACGCCACATGGGCTATCTGATAACAGGTCAGTACTAAGAGAGACAATATTCTCTCCGGTTATCATTATCTGGGTAATTGAAGCCAGTTAAAATCTAATTGTTGGAAACCAGTGCATCACACATGTTCTAGACACACACCCATATTACGCATCTATTCTGTACCCGAAATGTCCAAAGAGTTTACCTCAAACATAATTCGCATTTATATCTCTATCCATATCGAATTACAAAGCACTCGTTAAATCAGAATTAATATGTTTAAACTTTGAGTTCCGACTGTATAAAGAGTGAAGCAGAATTCTGAGAGGCAGTTCGCCTGTGTGCACTCAGAGAAGGTCCGAATTTAGCCTTGGCCGTCGAGGGTCATAGGCACCGATATTGAAAGTCTGCGTATTGTCGTAACCCTGTGGGGGTTGTAAGGAACCGATAGTAGTTTGTTAACGGTTGCGAGCCGTGGTGGCATAGTAGCCAATAAAGTAAAAGCTGTAACGTTGAGGTCTAGAAACCGTATGAAGAGCCTGAGTAAGCGCTTGAATAGCTCGCGAGTTAAGATAGTTTTAGGCGGTGCGAGAATTGGCGATGTTGAGAACACTTTGCAGAATATTTCTATGTAAGCTTTGTTAAATATATATCTGAAGGCGAAGAATAACTTAACCCCGTGAGAGCCAGACAAGGCGCAAAGTGATCGTGAACTGTGGTAGACGCCGATTGAATGGTGATTGAACTGTGAGAACGCTGATTGATTGATTGATAATTTATTTCATGGTATACAATTTAACATTTACACAAGATATTACATTTTACAAATACGAGTTGAAGCTTATATCTTGAGGTATAATGAACAAAGCATATACATAAGTCTGTAGTTAGAAAAGTGTATACCATGGGGAGATGACATAGCCAGATTGGCTGTCTACCTGTCGTCCCCCTAAAATTGATTTATTGCAGAATTGTGTCAGTCCAGTGAAAACATAACGTATAAAACGGTGTATATGTTAATCATTCAACCGTATTGACTGTTTGATGGTCGCTTTTGGTGTTCGGTCCTGTTGGGTTGAATTTTGTAACTTCCTCGCTTGCTTGGACCAGCACACGAATCTCTCGTGTACTAATCCAAACCAGCGAGGAAGTTGAGGACGAGACTCAGGGCCCGGAAGTGCGACTGATAATTTGATCATGACGTATTTATTCTTTTTTTAATATCTATCGGTAGTTACTTTAATTTTCATTGAGACAGTCTGTACAATACGGGTTGTTGCATTGCACATTTTCATGGTATGTATTGAAGATTTGTCTTTTCAATTCTCTCTTGAAGGTCTCTCGGCACTTGATCTTCCTTGTTGTTTCGTTTAATCCATTCCAGATTTTGGTGTATTGAAAGACAGGAAGGGCTCCGATTGATTTATTTCTCGATCTCCCTTCGTGTAGCAGGTCTGATTGTCTGGTTGCCCTGTCCGATACGGCCCGCACAAGTCGGTAATGATCATTAAATGAAGATGGCAGTTTATTATTTGACCAGTCCCACATAAAGAGAGAAACATGAAGCCTAAAAAGATCTCCGACCTTTAAAATTCTATCTTTTAGAAAAAGCGGATCAGTGTGTGTGATAAAACGCGAATTGTTTATTATTCGTATGGATCGTTTTTGTAATGTGAATATTTTTTTCATGTCTCTACAATTGCCCCACACCTGGATTCCATACATCAACCTACTTTGAACAAGGGTGTAATAAAGCGTCTTCATACATGTGTGAGGAAGGATACGTTTGACCTTATTTAAAATATAATTGGCACTTGTTAGTTTTGAGCAAATATTTGATACGTGGCTTTTGTATGAAAGATTGTCATCAATATTAATGCCTAAGAATTTTAGAGAACTTTCATTAAGATCTGTTGCAACTCTGTTTATTTTTTGGTTCTTTATGACTATGTCCATAAGGGAAGAGTGATTTATTTTTTTACTCGGGTTGATTACAATGAATTTGGTTTTTGATGTATTTAGTAGGAGTCGGTTTGCAGAACACCACTTGAAAATATTATCAAGTTCCGAGTTAGTAAAATTGATAAGTTGATTCAGGTCAGAGTTGGATGAATATCCAGTAGTGTCATCCGCGAAGGATACGAGGTTTAGCTGTGTGGCTTCATGAAGATCATTGACGTATAATAAAAATAAAATAGGTCCGAGATTTGAGCCCTGAGGCACGCCGGATGTTATAGGCGCCAATAAAGACGCGTGGTTATTATACACTACATATTGTGACCTATCGGCTAAATAGCTTCTAAACCATTCCAATGCCACCCCTCGAATTCCATAATATTCTAATTTTTTCAACATAACGGTGTGATTTATTGTGTCGAAGGCCTTTGAGAGATCGAGAAATACCGCCAGTGTATTGCTTTTATTATCATTATTATTTTCTTCGGCCACGTGTCGCAGTAACTGGAGGACTGGATGGATTGTTGAGTGGTTTTTGCGAAAGCCATATTGTTGGGGCGTTAAAATATTGTTTTTATTTAAAAATTTGCACAGACGCTCACTCATAATTTTCTCTAATACTTTGGAAAATGTAGGCAAGATGCTGACTGGTCTGTAATTGTTAAGACTGTGTTGATCACCAGATTTGTAAATTGGTATCACCTTGGCTATTTTCATTTTGTTAGGAAAAACGCCGCTTTGAAACGAAGCATTGATGATATTAGTTAATGACGGGGCAATGCTATCAATCGTTTGCTTTACAAGAAACGGGGATATATTGTCCAAATCCTTACTTCTTTTTGGTTTCATTCCTTTCAAAACGTTAATTACTTCCTGTGTCGAGCATGGGTTAAGGAAAAAAACTATTAGGAAAACTCTCTACCAAGTAGTCTGTAAAGGAGTTCTCGTGATGTGCTATCTTATCACACGTTATGGACCCTATATTAGCAAAACAATTATTGAATTCTTGGGAAATTACAAGGGGGTCATTTATTGTTAAGCCGTTGATGATGAAATTGGATGGGATTGTCGAATTATTTTTAGCTTTTCTGATAGCATTGTTTAGTATGTTCCACGTATTGCGAATATTATTCTGGTTTTGAGATAGTAGATTTTTATAGTATATCGCTTTACTTTGCCTTTTCACTTTGTTAAAAACTTTGCAATATTTTTTATAGTTGTTAACATTTTCATTCGTTGGATTTTTTAGTTTTTTGTTATAGAATTTCAGTTTATTATTGGAAGAGACGAGAAGGCTTTTTGTCATCCAAGGTTGATGTTTAACAAATTTTTTATTTACTTTGATTTCCTTAATAGGGAACGCCAATTCGAATGCAGTATGATAATTTTGTATAAATGTATCATAAGCTTCATTTGCATTCTGGGAGGTCTCCGCTACCGCGAAGTCGCAATTAGATAATATATTGTTAAAATTTTGTATTGTATCTTCATTTATAATACGCACCTTTACTGAAGATGGGATGCCGGTCTTTTTATGCTCCTTTTCAATGAGAAATGTGCCGAAATGATCAGAAATGTCCGTGATTACCATTCCGGACTTGGCAAACTCAGTAATATTGTTAGTGAAAATATGGTCGATCAATGTAGCAGAGTGGGGAGTAACTCTTGTTGGCTTTGTGATGTAGGGCATAAAACCTTGGCTGAATAGGTTGCTTACATAGGTAGTGGTTTTGGGGTGAGAATCCAACTTTAAAAGATCTATATTTATATTACCCATTATGTAAGAAGGTTTGTTTTCCTTATTTATGGCATCTGCTATATCATTCAGTTTCGACAAGAAGAGATCCAAGTCAGCTTTTGGAGGTGTGTTAGGTCTATAGATAACTCCTATTATCCTAGACGTGTTATGGTATTTAATCTCGACAAAAAGTGATTCAAACACATGTGGTATGAATACGGTGAGGTCATCTCTTATATGGAAATTAATATCACTTTTAATGTATAGCCCCACCCCACCCCGACCATCGTCTCCGTTTGGTCTGACATTCTTTAGTAAGCTTTGGTAACCAGGTAATTCATATGAGATATCTGTATGTGGATGGAATAACTCTGTGAGAGCTATGACATCCATTTGATTTTCTTGTTTTTGAAGAGAGGACAGGAGGTGACAGAAAGGGTCCCAATGAGCAGACAAACTTTGGACATTGATATGAAACACAGAGAAGCTGTCCTTTCTATTACAAAAGGTAGAACAGAATTGTTCAGGTGAATAATACTCACAGACAAAGTTATTCATATGGAAAGGGGAATATTCACTCTCTTCCTCATCGGTCATTTTATTATTATACACCCATTTAAAGTCAAACTCACTTCCACCCCGAATCTCGTCCAAAGTAACCCTACCAGCCATGATACATCGTAATGGTTCCAGGACCTAAACAGCAACGGCAAAGCAATCTTAAGTGCGAAGGTAAATCGGGTCGTTGTAAAACTTCTATTTTTCGTTTGCTAGTAGTGGTCTGACACAATTCATTGTTTTCAAGTAAATAAATGGCAAGCTGAACTAGATAACAGAACAAATATATGTACACGGGGACGATATGACTAATAGGAGTGTCCATGTTGGAAAAAAAGAAAAAAAGTATGTTTGACTCTCCAATGACTCTGAAATTAGCTGCACGGGTGTCTCGGGGTGAGGGTATGTACGCTTTTGAAGCGACTATTATGGGCTTTGGGAGAAAAGAAGGAGGGGGCGTTGAGAAAAACCAGAATTAATATTTAATCAGAAGTTTGTCAAATATTGCTTTTTCTATGAATTTAGTGGCCAGGGTTAATAGCATTGTACAGTTTTTTACTTTGTTCCTCCCAATCTTATTAAGGAGAGGGCTAGTCCACATTGATCGTTACTTAAAATCACAACACATCGGATGTATTGTGATTTTAACTAAAATTAAAATTTTTGTTCTGTGAACCCGTGTCCACGTAGATTAAATGATAACTACTCTATAGAGATGACAGACATGGAAGTAGGGATGAAGGAAGGCAAAAGGTTTGTGAAAGAGAAAGTCATGGAAGACTGCAATAAAAAATCAGCAGGCATCCACCCTGATTATCATAATGCAATACTATAAAACCCAGCAGATTAAAATTCCTCTAAGATTTAAACGTTTACTCTAAATTATGGACGATCCCTGCTATTCAAACCAAGATCAAGATCTCTAACGCTAGTAGCAGACGACACCCGTAAAAGCGTTCTCGTATAACTAAAATTTTCACCTTTTGCTTCCAAAACACAGGTCGCGACCCCTCACCGGAGCGAGTGCGTCGCGCTCGCTCCAATGAGGGGCCACAACCCATGTTTTGGAGCCGGCTCCAATTGTATCCATACTTGTATGCGTTAATTAAAAATGAATAAATATTCCCTAACAATCATACACAGATGCATACCACCAGAACCAGCACACCGAGTCCGCTCCATTGGTACCGATATTTGTATGTTTTAATTAAACTATGGACAAAATATGAATGAATAGTAGCTATATACTGATGCATTATTGGTATGTCAATAATTGAGGCCTCGTTAATGTTTTAATTTGCAAATACCTTTAAAATTCTGTCAATTTCCAAGTCACTATTCACAACACTTGGCCTGTCTGTTTCAGTTTTCACTACAAAAATCCTTCCGTCAGTGGTCCAAAATGAATGTATCTTTTTCTCTTTTCTTAGTTTGGCGAGTTTACCAACAAGTTCTGCTCTGCGAATTGTGAGGGATTCTGTAATGAAAATGCTGTTAGCTCCCTTCAGAACCTTTTTGTTAGAGTACACTTGATGCTTGGCTCTATACGAAGTAAATTTACATATTATATTGCACACCTTTCGAGAACTCGACCCCGTTCCTGTGTCCTTCTGTGATGACTTTGAGGCTGAATGTAGTGGAGGAAGACTTCTTATCTTTCCGATTACATGTGAACGACTTATATCTGCTTTCCCCACTGGAACACGCATAGTATTGTTGCATATATCCAAACATATGTTGTCAGCATTTTTGTTTATATCAAAGACCTTGTCCGTATCCACCGGTACATTGCGGAAAACCAAGCTCTCACGCCGATTATACTGTTCCTGTTCATCTAATCGCAGGTCAACATCATTTTTCATTGCTTCATTCTCATCCATCAGCCACGATACTTGGTCTTTTAGCGATACATTCTCTGTCTTGAGGGCCTCTATTTCTGTTTTCAAAGGCGAAATATGCATCTCTACAAATGTATCCAATGCACTTTCAATTGCTTTTGGAATCACACTGTTTGATTGTTCCTGAAACTGACGCTGCATTTCAGCCTGGAATCGATCAAAGAGTTTATCTAATTTCTGGTCGTCGATGCTGGGTACTGGTAAATGCGGTTTGATCCTATTTAAAAAAGGTTCTTGCGTGACAGTTTTGTATATAATTTCAGTTAAATCTACTATCCCACCTGCTGGGTGTCCAGCCGGGACCAGGGGACCTCCATGGCCACTAATTAGCAATCTATTACTACTTTCGTTGGGATCTGCATCATCCCCCACATGTTCACTGTCATACTGGATAGCCATGGTTGAAGGAATATCCGAACAAGAGCCACTCCTTTTTCCAGCTGTTTTAGTCATCTTCGTCACCTTCGACGTGAGAGGAGAGATTTTATCGCTACTCCTCTTTTTGTTTACATTCTGCTCCATTACTCTTTGACTGGAACTCCGTGGTTCAGGCGTTTTCCTCTGTGGTGGGGTCCTTTCCATTGGCATTATGCTTCCCTTTGACCAGATCCAGAATCTTTTGATTGATTATCACAAAAAGCCCATACACTGGGCAACAACAACAACAAAAAATATAGAGGTCAATTATCGATCGAGAATACAACTGAAGGTGTCAAACAATACCAGTGAATAAGTGACTCGGTGAATGAATAAGTTAATGAATTAGTGAGTACATCTCGCTCTTGAATGTCATGTGTAATTAAGTCCTTGTCTGGAGATTAAAACGAAAGTACGACAGGTGATTTCATAAATAATAAAAACACCATTTTCTTCATATTCTTAATCTCAAAAATTTAACTAAAACATTGATTAGTTCTTCATCAGCAGAATAATGGTCTAAAACAATTCCCATCACCACCGAGACATGTAAAAATATTGATAATAAGAAGAGAGTCAAACACACATCCTCCTACGTCAGCGCCATTTTTTTTATATTTTCCGTGACGCTGATAGAGTCACACAAGCAGAACATTATATGTGTTAAGCCCGAATGACTGTGAAGTTGACCCTGCGAGGAGGAAGCAACGAGAAGTGAATAGACACTTTGAACGTATCACAAACTGTGAGAAAATGAAGATGATGTGAGGTTGATCCAGCGGACACAGCTAGCTGTGGGAGACGTCGAGGGCACTAAAAACAAAATTTTATCCGCGTAATTAGTGTATTCTTATGGATAATTTTGTGAGTAATTTGTTTCATATTTTATTTTTTCGTACATGTAAATAAATAATATTTTCAGTGAATTATCGTTGATCACCCTTTGGCGTTGTGAGCCACAGGCACCTTCAGGAATCCTAAGAGTCCCAAGCGGATAGGGCATTGATAAGGTGGCAAGGTTTACGTTCGAACTGGGGTTCAGACGACAGTCACTGGCACTGATAAGAACATAAATCTTCCTCCATCATTTCGAACATCAACTTAACCCCCGTAATCCTGCGACAATCCTGAAATGTTTCATGACAGTGAAGTTGCTGTTGCGTACCCCAAACACACACCCTCGTCCACGTGAAGCATGCTTCCCACAAATGTCACAAAAACAACCTCATCCACATGCAATATCTAGGTATAAAACAAGAAACTTTTTCATTTCTGTTATCAAAAAATGTTGAAGAGCATGAAGGAAACTGTCAGAGGCACTAAGATGTCAAATCGTCGGCATGCATGCAACAGGCATGTATTCAAAGCTATTGAAAGGCAACTTGGCTATAGTCATTCTGTCATCAGTAGACTTGTCCGAAAACATCAACGAATCGACAATGTAAAGGACTGACCAAAACCTGGACAACCCAGAAAGACATCTCCTCGGGAAGATGGAGTCTGGCACACCTCTTTATCCGTGAGCCCTTTGCTTCAAGTGGGGTTTTGAAACGTCTTTGGCTCCTCAGCAGGCGTTTATGCAACAGAACTGTCCGAAACTGTCTCACGGCACTGGGTATGAGGTCCAGAAGGGTCATCGAGCGTCCAGTTCTGTTCGATCAGCACCAAAGACGACGTTTGGAGCGGTGTATAGCACGACGACATTGGTCAGACCATTGGTCAGACGAGAGTCGGTTCCTGCGTCACCTCACAGATGGTCGCATGAGAGTGTGGAGACATAGAAATACTGCTTACGTGCCCAGGAATATCAAACCTACTGTTCCTGATGGTGGGGGATCAGTAATGATCTGTGGATGTCTCTCTCGTGATTGTAAACTTGATATGGTGACTCTACGAGGGAATCTCAATGATCATCAGTACATCCGAGGCATTCTCAATCCCGTTTTCGTATCTCATTTTGACAACCACCCTTTGGCTACTCACCATGTATTCATGGCCGACAATGCAAGGCCACATCGTCCACATGCTGTGAGAGCATTCCTTCAGATCAACGCTATTACAACACTACATTGGCCTGAATGAGCCCCGATTTGAATCCCTTAGAACACATCTGGGACTTTCTTGAACATCATGTGCAAGCAAGGGATCTGCCTGTACAGAATTTGCTGATTTGGAAGCTGCATTGCATGAGGAGTGGCAGCAGTTGCCTCTGGACCGTATCAGAAGGCTCACTGGTAGCATTAGGAAGAGGGTTCAAGCTGTCATTCGGGCACGTGGTCGATACACTCGCTACTGACTTCAGACACTGTTATTGTGTTCAGGAGATCACGAGTTACTTTTTTTGTCAGTAATTACCAGCATTGTTTCATCATGGACCGTTCCAGCACCGTACATGTCGAGAGAACATTTTTTCATCTAAAACATTAGTGACAGATATGTGTAATTAGCGCTATTAAAATACTGCATATTTTCATCATTGTGTTGTCTTTCATTTGTCAATAGACCATTCTTTCCGCAACCAATCACTTTTGGCCATCTGAATGATAGCACGAAAGTAATAATAACACCACAGCGAAAAAAACAGGGGGTGCTTAATTAAGTTCGAAATGTATATTATACTGAAAGTCAATAAAAACTTCCCAGTTCTCTTTGTTCGAGCAAAATAACACAATCGATGGGATACCTGCATTAATAAATATTGTCTAAATTAAAACAAATACCCTAATGTATATATATTAATAATCATTAACGTACCTCGCTGAATAACTACTACTTGACAGCCTGTCTCCATAGCAGGAAAAAATGGCAAGAAGGAGATGGGTACAGGCTGACAACTCAGACCTCGATTACTGGAACAGTTTGGAGGAGATAATATAATTTGGGGAATGCAAATGATACTGCCGTTCGTTTGAGTAAAACATCACAATCGATGAGATACCATAACGACCCCAATCTGTCATTACGGACTGGGAAAATGAACTAGACATGTCAGTAAAAAGATGTTCTGTAGGTTCGCGTTCAAGGGCGTCGGGGCAAATTATAGGCGGCATGGCAGCTCAGATAGAAGGGCAAGAGCACTTCCTATACATGAAATTATATGTGATTTGTATGAAATATGTGATTTTTTTCTAATTTCAAGTCATCATTACTTTCAGCACTGGGTGTTACGAATCAGTTTTATTGTCAAGTCGGCTTTTGAGCAGTTTTGAAAAACGAAAATAATTCATTCAGAAATATAATACTTTTGGTTTTTCGTTGTATAAAGTAAATTCAACCATTTTACTACCGGTGGGTATTAAGCATTTTGTTCGCAGCATTCTGGGGCGAGAGAAAATAGTTTAAACTATATTTATTTCCGCAGTATAAAGGTACAAATTAAACAATACAACAGTATAAGTTATTGTGATGAATTGACGGTAACATGGTCTAGGGTTTGCGGCTCGGAGCTTATGTTCAACCGAGACGCAAACCTCAGATCATGTTACCACAACTCATCACAATAACGTTTCAATAAAACACTACCCATAGTCCAAAAGCTACATCGTGAAACACGAGAGGCTTATTTACTAAACCTCTGATAGTTAAAAGTTGCCTTGTTCAAGGCAACTTTTAACGATCACAAGTTTAGTATATAAACCTCTCGTGTACCCCACGAGGGCACTGGATAAATAATCAATAAACCAGATAAACTCATTCCATCGCAGTTCAAATCGTAAATCGGTTTGTAATATAAAAAACACTTCATCCGGAATGCCGTCTGCTGCACGTGTGAAAAATCGATAAAAATGAAGCGTCTTGCTAGTCACCCCGTTGATGAAGCAATTACGAAACGGGTGACGCCATTTCAAATATTTCGCGTTGTGACGTTAGACGGTAACATTTGCTACATGAGTCATAAACATAAAAGAAACAACGCAAGCTCTCATCCAATCAGAGGGCGAGGATTTTACTCTTATTGGAACATACATGTAAGTGTATGTGAAGTAAGGAAATGGATTTAGCATGAAGCCAGAAAAAAAATCGATTTTCTGTCCAGAAGGAAATCCCAAAGTCACGGCTTTTATTGCTTTTCTTGATGTTACCAAGGCATATGGTAGAGTATAGGGAAGGAATGTGGAACAAAGCTTGAGACATTGGCCGCCAACAGCCATGGTCACCTCGTGTCGGGCGGTTTTACGGGTGCAGGAAGCCGGAATACTCGGAGAGAACCACCAAGCAGCGGTGAGAAACTATCAGATTCCTCAATGTTTTAACTCCGCACGAGAAGGGTTATGATTGGTTGAAGACAGGTGCACCATTGACGTGCTGTATGCCTGCCTTAGTACACAGTGCCACCGTGTTTCCACATGAGCAATCGGTGTTAAGTGCCTCGCCCAGAGACACAACGCAATTGCACCTGGTGGGGATCGAACAGTGAAGCTTTCGGTTTGAAGTCCAAGCTCTCGATTCAGCTAGGGTTTAATATATTCCCTGGTTTGGTAGAGACCGGGAACGTCGATGAAATTACCCTCAGAATCGGGAAATTTCCCAGGTAATACCAAGCGAATTTACTAGAGTAAATGAGTAATGAAAATGAGCACATTTTATTGGCAACTTGCCATCTCCAAGCGGAACAAACTGGTAATGGTAGTTAAGAGGGAGCTGATGTTGGAGGAGGTAGGTAATGGTGATACTAGCGATTCTGAAAATGAAGATGAGTTTGAACTTTGAAGCGGGTGAAGAACTTGCTGTTGAAGGGGGGGGGGGGGGTCCTCCAGAACTGACAGAGAGCTACAGTGATTTGTTGAAAAAGATTCGGCAAGAAGCAGGACTGTAAAATATTCAGGCGTGGAAGGCCTGACAAAATCCAAAGTTACGTTGGGGCAGTTTTTTAATTCAGAAAACTTCAGTTCAATAAACAAAGTGTCACGCGTGATTACCGGTTCCGTGCTGTAGATTTCGGGACCGGCTTTCGCAACCGGGAAGCCGGGAATGCCCGTTCCTGGGATTAAACCCTAGATTCAGCTAAAATCAGTTCTCGTTTGAGAAATATTTCTTCTGTTGGTTCAGAGAAAGTGAATGTTCCTGATACTCTTTGATTCAATCGTCCAGAATATTTCACTTGGTCGGAAAAGCGAATCGAAATGAAAAAGATGGCATCCCTGATTTAAATCGTCGTAAAAATCGACTTTCGACAAAATATTCGATGGAATTATCAGTCGCGCGAGGAAAATCCAATTAACCCTTTACTCAGCGTAACGGCCAAAACCGGCCAGCGCTATTCTCAAAAATCGCCAATTAAGTTTCATTATTTTTTCACTTTTTGTCTCAAAAACATAGGTTATGACCCCTCGTTGGAACGAGCTCGTCGAGCTCGTTCCAATGAGGGGTCATAACCTATGTTTTTGAGACAAAAAGATGAAAAAAATTAGTTATTCAAGAATTTGTTTTGCAAGTGTCGTCTGCTTTCCATGTTAGGTAAAAGGTTAAGAAGGAAGTTATTGTTGTAAAACAACTATGATATCACTAATAAGTAAATAGAGCCAAGTTTCACAACAGACAGCTTTCATGGCTGTCTGTTGTTTTGTTTATTAAGAGTAACAAAATGAAACTTGGCTTTTTAAGGAGAGCCGATTAGAAGCAACTAGTTCAAAGATAAATAACCATTAGAAATATATATCTTTATTACTCCTACTAACACTAAAATGTCCACGTTGGCATTTTTTCAGTAATTTTTGCAAGTTTTTATTCTTCCCAGAAAAATGTAGCAAGTCTCACTTTTATTTAATGGAAAGGAAAGTGTTTGTATTATATGTAACGATGCACACACTAATGATATTTATGAACAGAAAAATATTACAGAACATAAAAAGATGGTGAAAACGCCGTTTTCTTTTTATTAAATGTGTTTCAACAGAGAATAATCAAGAAATGTTCACACTGACTGGGGACAAAAACTGTAAAAGTAAGCTTCTTTATTTTACACTATTCTACGGCAAAATGCCTCAACCTTTTACCAAAAACATCGGCCACATACGCCCGCGTAATATGCAAATTCACCAGCTGAAAAAATATTATTTTTCAAACAATTTCAACAAAACCATATCATGTGATCCCCTCATTGGAACGAGCTCATCGAGCTCGTTCCAATGAGGGGTCACATGATATGGTTTTGTTGAATTTTTTTGTAAAATTTTAAAAAATGATATTTAAAATAATAAATTTTGATATAGTCTGCGTTGGGTAAAGGGATAAGAAATTCACTAACATTTCAACCATTCATTTTTTATATGAAATTCTCTTACCGTTAATGTTAAATTTGCTGACAACATTAGGAAATTGCAGGGAGCTGCAGTAAGCAATGGGATATGGAATCTTTACGGGACAAGACTGGTTCCAGGCCATAACAGCGTTGAATTCCTTACCTAATTTTAGCTATGATTGTTCACGGGGCTAGACTTGTTCCAGGCATACAATTCCTTACATAATTTGAGTGGTGGAGTGAGAGCTTGAATCAACACCAAACCGGCCAGGATAATCAGTGATAATTATAAATATGTATAAAAACGGTCTCGTAATTTACAGCTAATATTTTTTCTTTGTATGTACACTAATATTTTTTCTTTGTATGTATGAACATTTTTACTCAACAGATATCATCTTTACTATTTTTCTATAAAATAAAATAAACATATATACTAGCGGAAAAAAGAAACGCAAGATTTTTTCTGTGGCACATATTTCAAATGTGTTATGGATGATTATTTCATGGTTTGGATTTTGATGTTATTTCTTCATTACGGATTAAATTTTGACGAGTTTTGTTGTATCAGCACAGACCGCGTTTGCATGGATAACGTACCGCGTTTGCATGGATAACGTTCAAACGTGGACACATGACGCCATTCCCTGAATAAAATCAGAATCAATTGCGGGTGTGTCCACGCACGGCTTCAGTCGCTGCTCTAACTCTCCTTACCGTTGACCCCATCAAGTTGTTTATCTTCCTTTGTGGGGTGTTATCCCACTCCTGAAGAAGAGCCTGCTTGAGTTGAGCGACATTGCTTGGGACGTTGACGCGCTTCCTGACCCTCCTTTCCAGCTCGTCCCACAAATGCTTGATAGGGGACAAATCTAGACTGAAGGGTGACCAATCGAAAACTGGGACGTTGGTTTGGTTGAGAAGGTCACGACAAACCCTAGCAAAGTGCAACCTCACATTATCCTTCTGCGTCGTAAGGTAACGCGCATTGATAAGTGGAAGACCGTGAGGCATGCGGACCAGATCCCGATATCTGACGGCTCTAAGATTGCACTGGATGACCACGAGAGGTGTTTTCACGCCATAAAAAATCCCCCCAAACCAAAACAGACTCTCCCCCGAATCAGTCGTTTTCCATACGCACGCGTCGGAATATCGCTCATCTCGACGTCGATAGCAACGTTGTCGCCCATCTGACCTGTAAAGTGTGACCCGAGAATTGTCAGTGAAAAACACACGTCTCCAGTTGGCCAAGTGAAACCGATTTGGTGCATGTGCCCGCAGCCATTACAATCGACGTTGACATCGCCTGGGTGTAAGTTGCGAACCAACGTAGGGACGCCGTAGCTTGAAGTGAAGTCCCACAACCGATTCCTAACTGTTCTTGGACACACTCGGCGACCATGAGTGTAAACAACCTGACTCGGGCTCGACGTTTGAACTTGGTTAAGGAGGTGTGAGAGACGTGTGCCTCTATCTCGACGTGGCGATGTAACGCGCGGACGTCCTCTCCTGGGACGGCCAGCTAATCTTCCGGTGGCTCTGAGACACCCAACAAAATGAACTATCGTTGACTCGTGGACCCCAGATTGCTGGGCAACGAGATGTTGCAATTGGTCCTGCATAATTAGAGCAATAACCCTATCCCTATCAACATCGGACATGCGCGCCATTTTGCTTTTCAATCGAGTTGAAATGATCGAAATGTTGTGCAATCGATGTGTAATGTTAAAAACTTCGATTTGGTATGGTTTTCAAGCCCATAGCACGTGGAAATGCCCCGGATGCACACTTTGTCGAAAAATAAGTTGAAAGCTCGCAGCGTCGCACGTGGTCATGGCTGACTGAATTTTAACCAAACACAGTACATTGTGGCAGCTGTGTGTCAACTTTTATTTCATTTGGTCTACGGATAAAAAGATTATATTACCAAAAGTGAACTTGCGTTTCTTTTTTCCGTCAGTACATAAAAATAAAACTTTTTTCCTAAAAGGGATTTTTCTGAAGGGGTCATTAACCCTTTACCTAACACGAAAGGAAGACGAATAACCAATAATTTTTATTTTTGGGGTCAAAACATAGCTTATGCCCCCACATTGAGCTCGTTCAATGAGGAGTCGTAAGCTTTGTGTTTTAGACAAAAAATAAAAACATAATGAAAATAAATTGAATGGTGATTTTTTATGGAAAGCACTGGCCGGTTTTGGCCGATCAAAACAGAAAATGTGTTTTTTTCTTTCTGACGGTCACTTCTTTTTATTTACTCGTTTTCTCTTTCTTTGTTTCGTTTTTCTTTCTTTCCTGATTCTTCTCTACTTTCTGGCGGTTTAACTCCCGAGTTGAGTTAACTAAAGTGAGTAATTTGCAATTAGTAATTCAGGATCAGTGAGAATTTATCCCCTACAGCCCAATAGAGCATTGATATTAAACTATTACTGAAGCCCCTCACAAATTTTAAATAGTATACAGCGAACTCGCCGAGTCTATTAGTTACACGCTGTTTCAGCAGGGTGTACGGGACTGTACTATCCTTCCGAGATCCGTATTTCCCGAGGTTGAAAGCCGAGGGAAATACGAATCTCAGAGAGATATTACAGACCCGTACACCCTGCTGAAACACCGTGTCATGAATTTACTTCCCTGTCCTTTCAATGTATCGAGTTTTGTTTTAGTACATGATTCTCAAGAGGTATTCTATTGACGAAAACCCCGATAAAAGTGAAAGAAACATATCGTTCGTTATTATTGTACAAGAACGATTTGAGTTATTTCCCTTCGATTGAACTCAAACATTTGGGAGATTTCAATTCAAGGAGTTAGGGGAATGACGTGTCGTTGTTATTGTGCAGCACAGGGTGACTTTGTGTTTCATTCAATACGATGGTGCGTTTTGTGCCTTGGAGAATCGGGGCACCACATTTAAACTTGTACCAGTGCTTTAGTAAGTTTCACAACGAATCTGTCGTGTAGAAACACCACAAAAGAATCTTCTCGACAGTAAAATCGGACATTGGGGGTATGTACACATGTTCTATTTCACGTTTTCGGAATATTCTCATGAAACAATATTGTTCTCATTTGTTTTTGAGTCCGAATGTTTTCTATTACTTACGAGTTGTTTGAGGCGATGGGTGAAAGGGAAATCGGAGAAGTGTACCATATAATGTCTGTACACGTCAGTGCACAATTTGAAGCAGTAAACTTTGCCTTAGTACATGATTCTCAAGAGGTATTCTATTGACGAAAACCCCGATAAAAGTGAAAGAAACATATCGTTCGTTATTATTGTACAAGAACGATTTGAGTTATTTCCCTTCGATTGAACTCAAACATTTGGGAGATTTCAATTCAAGGAGTTAGGGGAATGACGTGTCGTTGTTATTGTGCAGCACAGGGTGACTTTGTGTTTCATTCAATACGATGGTGCGTTTGTGCCTTGGAGAATCGGGGCACCACATTTAAACTTGTACCAGTGCTTTAGTAAGTTTCACAACGAATCTGTCGTGTAGAAACACCACAAAAGAATCTTCTCGACAGTAAAATCGGACATTGGGGGTATGTACACATGTTCTATTTCACGTTTTCGGAATATTCTCATGAAACAATATTGTTCTCATTTTGTTTTTGAGTCCGAATGTTTTCTATTACTTACGAGTTGTTTGAGGCGATGGGTGAAAGGGAAATCGGAGAAGTGTACCATATAATGTCTGTACACGTCAGTGCACAATTTGAAGCAGTAAACTTTGCCGTATCCTCATCTGATTTGACCAGTCATTCACAGGGGGAGGGGCAAGTGGCATTAGTTTCGCATCAGTCAGCACATTAACATTTTCAGTGTTTGATGAACAACAAAGAATTTATGAATTTGTTCCCAACAACATACAACTTCCAGCCCAATAGGCCCAAACTATCGACTTCTACTAAGAGTGAAAGTGTTATGATGACAGTGGTCAAGTCCATGGTTCGGTCCGATCGCGAATGGGACCGTCACAGGGCAGTCCGATCCGCATTCTTGCCCACCTCTTGTGTATCTACATCCACTTATGGGTTCGGCTGGGACCCTATAGTCTAGGGCTCTTCGAAGCTTAATTCGACTCCATTCGAAATCGTCCCTGTGATTCGGTTTGATTCGAGTACTGTTTATTCGGAATTTAAGAATGGTAGAGATGTTCTTAAACTGGTTGAGTGCTAGAAGCCACTTTCAGGGTTTTGAGAAAATTAAGGGAACCAGAGCAAACGCTAACAGTAGTATGTCAGGGGCTTTTCAGGGATAGTTTGCAGGATCTCATTTGCAGGATCCCATGTGACGTCATAGTTACGTGACCCAGTGGCGCAATGTTGTGTTGTCATGGTAACCCGCGTGGGCGGCCATATTGTGACGTCATCCCCATAGTGATACGTGGTGTGAGTGCGCATGCGCAGCGCGTGTTGTTAGGGTGATACGTGTTTCCGTCATCCATTTTATATACTGGAGGCCGCCATCTTGGTTTCTATGGTAGCACGTGGTTGCTATGTTACCTAAACCCTTCTTAAAGGACAGGGGTATGTTCGGAGGGTATGTTCGATTGAATCGGAGTAAATCTAATTACCACAAACAACCCGACAAGTTGTACTATTTCGAATTCCTTCAGAATTCTCTGCTGCTACCTATATACGTAATAGTTTACGTCTACCTAGGCATGTTCCTTTGTTCTGGAGAATACTCTACTAGCGTATTTTCATTAGGGTTAAAGTTCATTCAAACAGTTCAAGAGGGTTAACACTGGGTTATATTTAGGGTTACAGTTCATTTCAAATACTGTAATAAAGTTGGGAAGGTTATGTCCAATCAGATCAGTTCGATTTTCTTCAATTTGTTTAATCTGTCCAACAGTTCGATCTCATTTGTATTGGATCTTTGTTCACTTTGTTCTGTCCCCTTACATCTTCATTGTATTTGATCAGATCTGTTCAGTGTGTCCAACTAGATCGATCAATCCGACTAGTTTGACGTTCTTTCAATTTGTTATGTTCACTTCAATCTTGGTTATGTTGGAACTTCGTTCTGTACATTCGTTGTTTTGTAGTGGTTGGTTGTATCTGTTCAGGTTCTTGCAATAATAATTGGGTGTTATTAGTACCATACCCTCGAGTGTTGATGTTAAAACACGGAATCCAAATTGTGCAGAGTCGGATGGGAATCCCATTTTACAGAATCCCTTTTAAGAATCCCTTTTTTCAAAACGCCTGTGGCTATGGAATCCCTTTTTTTCTGAAATGAGTCGTCGAGCAGTATGTCGAGTCACTCAAACGAGCAATTGCTCGATAGCTCATTTACTCGATGAGCTTCGAGTCGTTCGAGCAGTATTATGTCGAGTCACTCGATCGAGCAATTGCTCTAAGGCTCATTTGCTCGATGAGCTTCGAGTCGTTCGAGCAATTGCTCATGGAGCAATTACTCTCTTGACTCTTTAGCTTATAAGGGATATTTGGGATAGGTATGTCTTGTGGTACAGGTAATAGTATCCTCAGATAAGTATCTTATAAAAGGTATCCTCGATAGGTATCCTCAGATAATACAATACCGGGCCATAGGTATCCTCAAATACTGAAATGAGTCGACGAGTCGATCGAGGAGTCACTCGATCGAGCAATTGCTCGATAGCTCATTTGCTCGATGGGCTTAGAGTAGATCGAGCAATGACTTATCAGTAACTGCTCGATAGCTTATTGGCTTTGGGAATGGTTTTGTTATAGACAAGGGAGATAACTCTGCATACAGGTTATGGGAAATCAAGCAATCTGATTGGTTAGTTATATGAATGATCTAGATATATGAAACAACAAGAATACTCGGAATAGGGTCAGAACTAACAAGAATAGACCAGAATAGCTAAATATAGTAATAATAAGCAAAACTGTTCCAGTTAATAGGCTCTTCTACGCTACTGGAGTATATTCCAGAACAAAGGAACATGCCTAGTTAGACGTAAACTATTACATATATAGGTAGAAGCAGAGAATTCTGAAGGAATTCGAAATAGTACAACTTGTCGGGTTGTTTGTGGTAATTAGATTCACTCCGATTCAATCGAACATACCCTCCGAACATACCTCTGTCCTGTAAAAAGGGTTTAGGTAACATAGCAATCACGTGCTACCATACAAACTAAGATGGCGGCCTCCAGTATACAACATGGACGACGGAAACACGAATCACCCTAACAACACGCGCTGCGCATGCGCACTCTCACCACGTATCACTATGGGGATGACGTAACAATATGGCCGCCTCGCGGGCTACCATGACAACACAACATGGCGCCACTGGGTCACGTGACTATGACGACACATGAGATCCTGCAAATGAGATCCTGCAAACTATCCCTGAAAAGCCCCTGACATACTACTGCTAACATTTTCCCTGCTCACGTTTCATATTCAGTTATGAGTGGTCGTCCGAGCGATCGATTCAGACTCCCGCGTTGTGTCCTTGGGCAAGACACTTAATCTCGATTGTCCACGTGGGGGCACGATGACGCTGTGTACTAAGGCGCACTTCACACCGATGGTGCGCATGTCTTCAGCCAATCTGACCCTGCCTGTGCTGCAGTGCGGAGTTACGATGTTGGTGAGCTGACAGCTGCGTCGTCGCTCGGTGGTTCTATCCGGGTACTCCGGCTTCCTCCACCCGTAAAACTGTCATCGACACGATATGACCTTGGCTGGTAAAGTGTCGTTAAATCTTAATAAATAAATTTATTTCATATTCAGTCAAATGCAAATAATATTTTGTTTATTATAAATTTGTTTTACTACAAATTATTGTAGAGTGCCTATGGGCAGTCTCCAATAATTTGTAATAAAACAAATTTTGAATAACAAAATCAGGCCACTAAAAATAATCCAGGGCTCAATCAGCTAAATCAAACCAAGTGTCTCTTAAACACTTCTATCATCGGGGTCTTCAGAAGACCCGAAGATAACAAAAGATTTCAATGAGGTTCCGTTTCTGAAATTATTTTAATTCCGATCGGGTATATTCCGCCTTTTTGATTAGCTTGCCCAAAAGATGAGTCATCGTTGAATACAATGCATGAGTGAAGGCTGGCAATATTTATTGTTGTTAACCCTTTACCTTACATAGCGGAAAAACTGGGCCAGGACATTGACCAAAATAAGCATACCACGGCCAAAAAGATCTTACAAATGTCTTAATAAAACCATACATGTTGAACCGGTTCTTGTGATAGCCATATCTGCATGGTTTTATTGAAAAATGGTGAGATTGTTTTTTTGAGAAATGTGAAATTTAATCTATTTTTTTTTAAATGATGCGTTAGGTAAAGGGTTAAAAGGTGCAATATTTGCAGAGCCGTGAGATTCGATTCGAGATTCTGTTCGATTCGAAATCCTATGTCTCATTTGATTCTGCGTTCGATTCGACCCGAAATTTGAGATTCGAAGGTCACTACCACAATCTTGAGGATTTATAAACGTTTCAGAGAGTGTTGGTCGAGTGGATAAGTGCTCATGTCTGACATGCCAGAGGAGCCGGGATCGATCCCCAGTTGGGAAAAGTTCTCTTGGTCCCTAACACTCCCTGACAGCAACAACTGTAGTACCGTCCGGTCAGTTGGGGCGTAAAATGGTTGCCCCACCTGCGAAGAGAGACACACTCCGTGCAGGCTAATGAACCCTTCGTAGTAATGGAGAAAGGCGAGTTCAACAATTTGCCGGTACATAGATCATCGAACATACCCGTGTCGTTAGGCCAAGGACAGGCGTTAATTCAACCCGTTGAACACGTAAGGCCGATTTTTATCAACCCAAGGCATTCGTCCCTTTTTTGTCTAATGATAAGAGGTCAATACACAGGGCATCGATGATAAAATAATAACTGCAGTCTGCAGCCAGGCGGCTGCAGACTGCAGTTACTATTTTATCTTCCACGTAAATTTATATTGGACTGACCCATCTCACAGTAAGTGTACACAGGGGCGATACCATTCCAGGAAACGCGGGTTCATAAGGTTAAGTTGTTTTACATGCTCGACAATTCTTGTAAAATAAATAAAGCGGTTCCATAAATGAGGGATCCAAAAATGACAAAATGTCAGTTGATTAAACAGAATCAAATACAACTCAGACTGCTTAATACACCAATGAATCGAGTTTTACTGATTAACACGTCGTTTCTGTAATATTGAACACTGGAAACTTTTTTCCAACATGGGCCCATTACGGAGTATGTAAACAATGCGATTGCTCTCACTCAGTAAAAGTCAAGTATTCGTCGTATTGCATTAACTTGTTTTCAGAGTGGTAATTGATTGGATGTAAATCGAACTAGAAAATATCATGTCAGCCAGAATGTTTTCAAGCGAGTTTATTGGAATATAATTCTGTTTCACATGTCGCCATGATCAGCTGTCAGTAAGACTTGTAATCGCGTACAATTCACTTGCAAATATTCTGTCCGCCACTCCATTACAAATTGCCGACAAAAAGATCAATACATATGCTCCATTCCTTCAGTTGTTCGCCTACTTCCAGGGACACTTGTTGATTCCACTTGAGACTTTTAAGCGAGAGAGGGTCAAATCAAAGAGGTCTTTGGGTGGCCTGCGTGATAAAGAGAAGCCTTGTTTCGAAGAGTTCCTTAATTGCACCTTGGGGTGAGGGAGGGGGGGGCGGTCACTGGTGTTCAAGCTGAGGTGGCAGTCCCTGGAGCTGAGGGTGGAAATTGTGAAAAACAGTGAAAAGGAGTGCAGATGTGTAATTTAGGCGTGGTGGAGACCCTGGAACACTTTCTACTAGAATGCCCAAAATACCAATCTAAAAGGATAAGATTCACTGGGAGTATAATTGGGAAGTGGGGTGGGAGAATGAAGGACATGTGGTTAGTGAGAGACTCAAAAGAGAGGGTTAATATTCTAATCGGAGAGACTGAGAAGAATGGGGCAAGGGATGTCATAAAGCAGTTCATCTCCGAGTGCTGGAGGGAGAGAAGAAGCGTGGGAATAAGGAGGCAGTTGGGGGTACAGGGGTAACCAAGGCCTTCTCACCCGAGAACCGTGACAAATCAGAGCCCGGCCAAAGTGTTATTATTAGTATTATAGTAATGGCCAGTGATTTTGAAAATCGCCATATGTTTAGATTCTTCTGCACCAAATATATTGGGTAGACCTTACTCGCGAATAAATAATAAATAGTACAGAATTCTTCATACATTTGGCCAACAAAGTACTGTTAGTCGTATTGTTCTGATCCACATATTTGGAAATATCGAACCTGATTTCACCTAACAAGATTGCATGGACTCGAGAAACCCTATAATGGCTTTTCTCAGATGCTATAGGATGTGGCGTCTGAACCAGAGTGAAACAGTGAAACATGGTCGATTAATCTATGTTTCAAGCATTAAAACTTCTGTCAGTTTATCAAATGTAGTGAGCATTAAAGGTTCTGTCAATCATAAAATCTCAGGAGTACATGGCTCTTGCTCCTCCAAACCTTTTCGAGCCTTGTAATATTGTGATGACAAAAGCGGGCAGAAACTTTCGATCGCAGTACTTTGCTTACGTTCACGAAAACGCTACAGAATCTTACCTGTGGAGATCGAAAAAGAACATTAAATTTGAGATGGCAATTTCGGCGCTTTTTTGGGGGGGGGGGTCATGCAGTCTTAGTTTCTGTTTGTGGTCTTAACCCTTTACCCAACGTAACGGCCAAAACCGTATTCACAAAAATCACCATTTAATTTTCATTTTTTTCTGTCTTCAAAACATAGCTTATGACCCCTCTTTGGAACGAGCTCGTTGAGCTCGTTCCATTGAGAGGCCATAACCCATGTTTTTAACGCAAAAAGATAAAAAAAATTAGTTATTCGAGAATTTTTTTTGGCAAGTGTCGTCTGCCTTTCGTGTTGGGTAAAGGGTAATTTGTAGTACTTGATTTGCGAAAATCTCGATTCGTTGGTGCTAATGTATCGCGATCGGATTGCGCAGAAGACCGTTTTTGTGAGCACAGTACCTTAATCTGATAAGCTCCATTGAACTTTATGTCTATGGGATATGTTCTTGACCGCAGATCGAGATCGTCTCCTAAAATGTGAAAATTCCAACCTGATTTTACCTGAAGATCTGCTTGAGACAGTGAGGTCTGAAATAGTCGATGGATTTTTGACGCGTCGAATCTAATACCAGAGCAAAAAATGAATTAAATTCGTCGGTGATGCGTCGACTATTTCAATTGGGCCTGAAATAGTCGACGGATTTTTGACGCGTCGAATCTAATACCACAGCAAAAATGAATTAAATTCGTCGGTGATGCGTCGACTATTTCAATTAGATGCGAGTAAGACGCATCTTGGACGAATCTCCGTCGAACTGAGACGAATCTCCATCGGTGATGCGTCTGAAATACGTGTTTTAAATAGTCTACGGATTTTTGACGCGTCGAATCTGATACAAAGTGCGGAAACAAACGAACGCTACCGATCAGCCGAATGCAAATCATATGGTAATGAGGAAAGCACATGTCTGACGCTGAAAATACCCATCTTACGTCATTTTAATGTTGTCTGATCGTCTGATCGAAGGCTTGATATGAGATTTTTAAAAATGACTGAAGCATAGGTGAGAACGAAAATCAATTTTTCAAAATAACTGAATAAGAAGCTGATACAGAGGTGAGTGCGAAAATCAGTTTTAAACAAACAGGATCAGGCTTGCCTACAAGCTACGTTGATAGTTTCAACTTTCCTCGTTCGTGGTAATTGGTATTGTTGTTGCTACGGGTAACGTAAGTTGGCAAAATATTTTCACTCAGAAAAGCCAAGCCTCTCTCTCTCTCTCTCTCTCTCTCTCTCTCTCTCTGACTTTAATGTGTTCCCATCTCATAGGCCTATGCAATTTTTTAAACCGGATTCACAAAATTTGATTCGGGCCCTCGCTTTGCTGAAGCTCACATCGAATTCAGTTGTTTGTTTATTGGGGTTTTACGACAATTTCAGTTGCCAGTGGCATGTCGTGTCAGGTAGTTTTACGTATGTGAGGGGGGAGGCGGGGGGGGGGGGGAGAACCACCGAGCAATCGGCGAGTAACTACCTAACTCCTCAAAGTGCTAACCAGGATTAGCATGCGGTTGAAGGCATGTGTACCATTGACGTGCCACGCGCCTTTTTGCGTTTTTGGGTGGGGAATGAGGGCTAAACAGGTCATCGCGCGGATAAATGTGCTATTGGAAAGGGTATTAGTGCTGCACATAAATCAAAAGCCGTTACTTTTATGTTTTTCTCTGGAGAAAGGGAGGGGGGTATTCCTCAGTGCTGAGCCTTTTCACTGGTCTTTAGACGGTTGATCAAAGCATGAGCATTAACTCTGCAGCCTCCAATTTCCCCCAGTGTCCTGAGTCACAATAGGCTGAATCAATAATTGTGATTTCTGCAGGGAGGTGTGTTTCTTTCAGTCAGAACATGTTTGTGAACATTTTTCGGTACAAGGAGAACACATACCACAAAACTAAGTCAGTCAATCCAGGGAAGGTGGGTGAGGGGGGGGGGGGATAAAACAGGATGCATCCCTTTGCTCGAGTAGGATCATGGTTGGCACAAATAGGATATCAAAGATGGGGGGGGGGGGGGGGGGTACCTGAGTAATATCTAAGGGGCGTACTGAATATGATTTGCAGCATCATCTGAGAAGCGCAGCGGCGAGATGGGCGAGCACGAGAGGGGGTGTCCCCCGCTCGTGGGCCGTTGGAGTGGGCCCGAGGTGAGGTAAAAATTTTGAAATTCGACACAAAAACAGCAATTTCGTTGACTCGGGGTCCGTTTGTGTCAATAATTAGTTAATAAGTTGTAAAAGGCAACATTAATTAGGCCACATCACCACCAAATAGAATCCGAATAAATTATAAAATATTGTAACCAATTGATTGCAACAACATGGCAAAATAGCAACCAACAAGTGAACTATTTGGAGCAGCGCCATTTCAGTCTTGAGTACGATGGTTTCATGTATGGTTGTAAACACAACACACGTGGGTACACATTAAGGTGCACCTCAAATATTGACCGAAGCATGTGAAGTTTCGAATGAATTAGAAAAAAATAACCTTGGAACATACAAATGATGGAAGAATTATTTTTCCACTGGCGTACGAAGCATCCGTGTTTTGATATTTTGTGGTGAGAATTATCTATTATTTATTTATTGGTGTTTTAAGGTCACATATTTCTGCACAATGGCTAATCATGACCACGACTGTTTTACGGGTGGAGGAAGACGGAGTACCCGGAGAGAACCACCGAGCAACGGCGAGCAACTGTCAGCCCCCAACATTGTAACTCCACACAAGCTGGTTGTGACGTGATATATAAGTGAAACTGTGTTCAACAGAAGGTATAAATATTTGGAAATCCAGATGCTAATTTTACTTTCTATGCTATTCACGTATAAATTTGCTTTTACATACCCCCTCCACTCAAACATTTTACAAGTATAAATATCCAGATTTTAAAATTTCTTGCCTGATGTTCCCTATATAAGACATATGGATTAACAAGGTGATGGGGCATCATTACATTTCATTCACACTTCTGACTGCAAAGTGTGCACATCTAACTACCATGGAGCAACCAGATACATTGGAGAAGACCATCTCAGCTCTGGGCATCTCATGTCCTGTCTCCTGGACTGTCCAGGAGGTAGGCATGAGCGTCTACCTGAAATTGGAATTCGAAGTAAAGAAAGTTGAAAAAGACGAAACACCATCCTCTTCGGGGAGAGGTAGCACCTTTGGAGAGAGGATCCCCTCTCCCACTGGTCCTCACCCGAAGAGGCACGGAGGCCCTGACAAGAGGAAAAAGAAGAAGGGTCCATCAACCAAGCGCAGGGACGCCCGGCGCTTGGAGGCTTTCCGGAATAGGAAGAAAGAGTTGAGTGAGGGGGTGGAGGCTCTGGAGGCAGCCGCCAGTTCCCCTCCTAGTCCCACTGGTACACCCAATCAACTGCCGGCTCCTGAGCCGGTACAGTTGGATGAGGAACATCCAGTGGAGACTGAGGAGGAACTGGAAGTTGCATTTTCACCGCCTCCTACCCCTCACTCCCCCTTCCTTCACTACCGGAAAGCCCGGGAGCGGTAAAGGCACCAACCAGTATGGAGACCGTTATGAGAGAGATAGAGTTGGCCAAAGCAGCACAGGCAAGAGTAAGAGAGTACCTAAAAGAACATAACTCTACACCACCACCACCAGCGCCTCATCACCATCACCACCACCATGCCAGCCTCCAAAAAAGAAGAGCCGCAAAAAGGCCAGAAGGGGATAGACCTTTTTTTTTCCTCCTTCCTTTTCCTCCTTCAACACGCCTAGACATGTGGAAATCCTTCACCTACAGTCACCGAGGGTCGAAAGGAGCCTGTTCCTCATATCGTCCCTGCGCGCCTTCGGCGCGCGAAACCATTCCTTCCCGCAAGGTGATGGGGTGAGGGGGTGCTCATGACTGATTTTTTTTTTGGGGGGGGGGGGAGGTCCAGGTTCCACTGGATCAAGGTTGCAGTGTTTGAGGTGTATACCACATCGACGGTACATACGCCTTCAGTCATTGCTAACCCTGCTTGTGCCGAGTTGGTAGCTCTGATAGTCACGCTATCACGGAGTGTTTCTCCGGGTTTTCCGGCCTCACCCGTAAAACTGTCTGGCTTTCGAAAGTGTTGGTGCGCCCCAGAAAACAAATAAACAAATAAATAAATAAATATTAAATAAATAAATAAATAAATGTCGCGCCCTGGGTGCAAAAACAAAATAACTGAAGGAACCTAAAGTATGCCGGTCGACCACGACTGGCTGATCAATTTGATTCGACGCAACGTTGATGCGTCTGTATATTTCAAAACTTCTCCGTGTCGCATCAGCGACGGATTTAATACAGTTAGATTCGACGCGTCAAAAATCCGTCGACTATTTCAGGCCTAAGATGCGAGTAAGACGCATTAGCGACGAATGTCCGTCCAACTGAGAGGAATCACCGTCAGTGATGCGTCTGAAATACGTGTTTGAAATAGTCGACGGATTTTTGACGCGTCGAATCAAATACAAAGTGCGGAAACAAACGAGCGCTACCGATCAGCCGAATCCAAATCATATGGTAAAAAAATATTTACAGCCAGATTCCATGTGGTTGAAATATCGGGAAGTTAATTCTTGTTAATAACAACCCACTACTCCATCCACATGACTTTAATAAAGTTAAAGAGAAACTACAAAACCTTCACCGCGACGCCTTTTATAATAATATTCATGATGATAATAAGAAAAAGGGACTCAATAAACTGAGAACGTACAGACAGTTCAAGGAAGCTTACACCCAAGAAACGTACTTGACAAATACTGCATCGACGGAAGCAAAAATTATGTTGACTCGATTACGTATCAGTAATCATTGTCTTATGATCGAAAAGGGCAAACATGTGCAGCCTTCGACTCCCGTAGACGAAAGATTTTGCAGATTATGTGACTCGGGAGCGGTAGAAACTGAACTGCATTTCGTGATGGAATGTGCACAATATGGGTTTATCCGGAATAACGTTTTTCACAGATTAGAGCTTGAAAATCAGAACTTCTCTGTGATGAACGCAGAGGAAAGATTCATATTCTTGATGGAAAATAATTATCCCAGGCTGTGTAACATCATCTGTAATATGATCCTGCTTTTCTTTAAACGACGCGAGCTGAAGCTCCATCAGCAGTCGTGACGTGGTTGCCGGTAACGGCTAATTCTATATATGACATACTACGACAAGAGAGATACTATCATTTCGTATCAAAATGTATCTATGTATTATCTTTACGTTTATTGTTATTATTATGTATATCTTGCAATCTGCCCGTCCTTGGTGTTTTTGCTGAATAAAAACTTCTCTTATCTATGCTAATAAGGAAAGCACATGCCAGTCGCTGGAAATAAGCCAGTTTACAATTTCGATCACGCGCGTGGAATTGTTTGGAAGCTTTTTGATAAACAAATGCACGTGGTGACGTGGAAAAGTGACCGGAGTATAAACAACGACGATGTAATTACACTTTTGTAGGTACTATATTAAAATAATTCGCAAAACTACTCCAACAGCCTTCATTTTCACATTACATTTTTCTTTCCTGTTTGAAATTAAAAATAACTTGCGGGTTTTTTTTAACAAAAAACAATGTATATTTTCTTTTCGTATCGAAATGTTCATTTTCTTAAATCTTTTGTCATTTTGACATTTTCCTTCGATCTTTTCAACTCGAAGTTTAATGTAGTTAACTATTTCAAATAAATCGCAAAAATAACTCAATTCCTTTTATTTCCACTGTGCATTTCGCTCTTCCATTCAAAGTCATTTACATTTGCTCGCTCCAAATTCTGATAAAACTTCACGGAACATACACGGTACCATTTTTTTCTGTCAAATTTTGAGAATTCAGTCTAGGCCTAGTGTGCATTTGAGAATGATTCATACGGCTTTATTTATTTATTTATTTATTTATTTATTTATTTATTTATTTACTTATTGATTCAAAAACATACGTCAAGACCCCTCACTGGAACAAGCTCGTTCCAATGAGGTGCCATAACCTATGTTTTCGAAGCAAACATTGAAAATTTTTAGTTATGTAATTGCAAGAGTTGTTTGGGCAAGTGTCCTCTCCTACTTAGTACTACAGTAATTTTTTTGTTAATGGTTTTGTAAATTATAAAGCATTTTAATTATCCACGTAAGACGCCATCAAAACTCAGCTGGTAAGACTGGTGATAATAATTCACTTTAAAAAATAACCAAGAATCTTTCAGCACATTGGCAGTATAATTATATAAATGCACAAAAAAAACGAACAAACTGAAAATATTAGTTTCAAAGACATCAATATTTTTAGGTTTCAGTGGAATACTGTGCAGGGAGAATGATTCGCTTTGAAAGCATCCATGAATATTAACCCTATGTGTACAGGCATAATCATAGTCAAAGCAAGTCTTCAGCTGGTGACCCGGGCCTGACTGGACCCATTAAATGAAATCTGACTTGTGCATTTTATCTAGAATTTACGTTACTGTCTGGGTAGTAAATTAAACCCAGCATACCTCCTCTCACTACGTGATACAAATCTGTTTTTGTTGCCATTATCCAAGTAACATGATTCAAACGGTTATTTCAGAACATCTGTGTTACAATAATTTTTTTCAGAATAATATTCTAGACTTTATCACTTCTGTGTGAATCTCTTTTGCAGAGTGATATGGCTAGTTATACTAACAAATAGCTATAAATCTACTGCACTACAGAAGCTTTCTCCCCCCCCCCCCACCCCCCCCCCCCACCCAAAAAAAAAACAAAAAAAAACACTGAATATGCTTACTGGACATGAGAATCAGCTCTCTGGGTTGATATTCATTACCCACAAGTACAAGCCAACAGTAATCTGATTCAAATGAACTTTATTGAATTAAACATGTAATTCTACTATTTGGAGGCAAAATTATCTTATTTATATAGCAAGTACATGTAAGGGTGTAAATTTACTTCAAATTCAGAATGTTTTCTTGTGATTATCCTACAACTTATTTCAGCCGGCACTCTATAGTGAATGTAATGGTTAGTACAGTATAGACAGAAATAAGCTGTATGATAACTACAGTAGTAGTACAGTGTTAATGTAAATTGGTTGAATGGTAACCACAAAGCCATTTTCTACCCAAGCTAAATGATGTAACCTGACCCACCATGGAATTGATACCATTTTCTGGAAAGCTCTAACAGCAGGCTTGTCAAAAAATGGTATCGGAGCCTTGTTCTTGTTGGATAAATTAAGGAAGAAAACCCCATTGTTACACTGTGAATTAATTCTGCTAGTATCAGTACTGTACCCTATAGCTACATATTTACAAGTCAGACTCGTGTAATAAATTTAGGGGTCACTTTTATCCGTTGGGTGGGTGGAAATAGGACAAATACTGATGAGCACGAGCTGTCCTTATACTTGGTGTCGTGAATGCTACACAACTCGTATTCCCAACTGTTCAACTGACATGTTCCATTTGAACAGTGTTGGAATGCACAATGAAATAAGCATGGTTTTCGTTTGTGGAGTTCAGTGTACCAAATAAATTCATATACATGTACAGCCGTCTAACCTTTACTATAGCTATAGAAAGCAAGACTGAATAAATGAATTGGGTAAAGGTATAGAATCACCGGAATGCAACGGCTGGGGATATTTTTCTACAAAACTGCTATATAAAAATAATTATCTACAGGAACGATCAATATCACCCGAACACGTTATACGCGTACACGTGGATTTGTTTATCCTATTTACTTTTATTTCCGGATTTGCGCAGTCCAAAGTGTAAACTGGCTTATACCCATCTTCCGTCATTTCAGTGTTGACTGATCGAAGGCTTGATTCGGTATTTTTCAAAATGAAAGAAGCAAAGGTGAGAACGAAAATCAGTTTTTCAACATGACTGAAAATAATAATCATGCTTGCCAACAAACTACGTTGATAGTTTCAACTTCCGACGTTCGTGGTATTCTTGTTGCTATAGGTAACGTAAGTTGGCAAAATATTCTCGTTCAGAAAAGCTTTGCCTCTCTCTCTCTCTCTCTCTGTCTGGCTTTAATGCGTTTCCGACTCATACGTGATTTTTTAAACCGGATTCACAAAATTTGATTCGGGTCCTCGGTTTGCTGAAGCACGCATCGAATTCAGTTGTTTGTTTATTGGGGTTTTACTACAGTTTCAATTGCCAATGTCATGTCGTGCCAGGTAGTTTTACATGTCTAAGGAGCGAGGCGGGGGGAGCCGGAGAGAACCACCGAGCAATCGCGAGTAACTATCGAACTACTCAACGTGCTAACCACGGTTAGCATGCGGTTGAAGGCATGTGTACCATTGACGTGTCACACGCCTTTTTGCGTTTTTAGGTGGTGGATGAGGGCTAAACAGGTCATCACACGGATAAATGTGCTATTGCCAAGGATATTAGTGCTGCACATGAATCAAAAGCCGTTAATTTTTTGTTCTTCACTGAAGGTGAGAGGAGGGGGGTATTCCTCAGTGCTCAGCCTTTCCACTGGTCTTTAGACGGCTGATCAAAGCGTGGGCATTAACTCTGCAGCCTTCAATTTCCCCCAGTGTTCTGAGTCACAGTAGGCGGAATCAATAATTGTGATTTCTGCAGGGATGTGTTTTCTTTCAGTCAGAACATGTTTGTGAACATTTCTCGGTACAAGTAGAACACATGCCACAGATATATATCAGTCATTCCATGGAAGGTGGGAGAGGGGAGGGAGATAAAACAGGATGCATCCCTTTGATGGAGTAGGATCATGGCAGGCACATATAGGATATCAAATTTAGGGCTGAGGGGGGAGCAAGAGTAATATCTAAGGGGCGTACATAATATGATTTGCAGCATCATCTGAGCTGCGCAGCGGCGAGATGGGGGCGAGCGCGAGAGGGAGTGTCCCCCGCTCGCGGGCCATTGGAGTGGGCCCGGGGTCAGGTTTCCCCAGGAAAAAATTTGAAATTCGAGACAAAAACCGCAATTCCTTCGACTCTGAGTCCGATTGTGCCCATAATTAGTTAAGTTGTGAAAGGCAACATTAATTAGGCCACATCGCCACCAAATAGAATCCGAATAAATTATAAAATTATAAAATATTGTTACCGATTGCTTGCAACAACATGACAAATTAGCAACCAACAGGTGAACTATTTGGAGCAGCGCCATTTCAGTCTTGAGAATAATGGTTTCCTGTATGGTTGTAAACACAACACACGTGGGTAGACATTAAAGTGCACCTCAAATATTGTCTGAAGCATGTGAGGTTTCGCAAGAATTGGAAAAAATAACCACGGAAGATATAAATTATGGAAGAATTATTTTCCGCAGGCGTATGTACGAAGCATCCGTGTTTTGATATTTTGTTGTGAGAATTGACGTGATAAATAAGTGAAACCGTGTAAAACAGAACGCAGAAATATTTTGTAAATCGATATGCTAATTTTACTTTCCTTGCTATTTACGTATACATTTGCTATTATGCACCCCCTCCACTCAAACATTTTACAAGTATAAATATCTAGATTTTAAGATTTCTTGCCTGATGTTCCCTATATCAAGCATATGAATTAACATGGAGGGGTGGGGGGGGGGGGGGGGCAGGTGCTTCATTAATTAAAATTTTGCTGCTGATGATTACCACGTGTAGATTACGACCAATCCACGGCGACTGAACAGAAAAAACCTCTTGATACAACGACACGTGTGTTTGACATCTTTATCAAAGAGAAAAATCGTTTACAAAGCCATGTTTACGGAAGTGTATCGGCTCGATTTCGAATCGAATTTCGAAGTTTCGCAAGGGCATATTCAGCCCACAGCAAAACCGGTTCACCTTTCCAACTAATTATACAGTGTCCATGCCAAAACACTAGAAGTGGTAGGGGTAGTCACGTTTGGCACAGCTGGTCAGTTACAGCGTCACTCTCATGGCTATGGGGAGGCAGGCCAGTCGCTATAATACACTTGGGCCGGAGACTGGGGCGCCACCTTCGGTGCACATGATCCAGAGTCTGTCTTGAGTGAGCGAACAGTGGTTAGTTTACCACAGATTAAACATCTGCTTTTCACTTCAAGTCTGTTTTAGACTGGAATTAGAAACAAGAGGCTCCAAAGAGCCTGTAATCACACACCTGGAAGAACACCATCCCTCAATTATTCTAATCAGAGTCAAAGAATGCAGCTGGCTGCCATGCTCCTTCATCTGAGCGAAACAGAATGATGATTGTTTTCAGAGGACTTTCCATATATTATTTGTGCCAGGTTTGGTTCACACTGACCAAGGAATTTCGGATAAGATGAAAATGTGATTTCCCATAGGTTTTCCACAGTAACTATTAGCCGCAATTGCGGCCATGTTTGCAACCCTATCAACATTAAATGAGGATCGTTGATAGAGTGTCCCATTCATCAATCATGTGAGGTTTCAAAACATTTGGCCTTGAAGTTTCGGTGAAGAAGATTTTTGAAAATCGACCAATCAGAATCAAATAATGTCTTTGGCGGCAAAGTTTTTCTTCCGACAGGAACAAAAGGAGGCGTGTTTGTGGAGAACCTCCCATAGACCATTCCTGCCAATTTGGTTCACATCGGCTCAGTAATGCCAGAGAAGAAGATGAAAATGTGATTTCCCATAGGGTTTCCATGGTTACTATGAGCCGCAATTGCAGCCATGTTTGCAACCCGATCAACATTAACTGGTTGAGTGCTGGAAGCCACTATCATGGCTCTGTTTGAAAAGTACTGGAAGCCACCTGAGCGTCTTTGCACTGTCTGCATTAGCTGGAGGTTTGATTAGCAGAATTTTTTATGTAAGATTGTTTGGTTAAAATTTATTGGAGAGTTTGGAGAGTGGCCATTGGCACCCTCCCATACATTGTAACAAATCGATTATTTCTGAACAACATCTTGCTAAACTAAGGCGACTTGTACTGGTAGTTAGGTGTCTTTGAAAAAAAAATACCCATGTTTCAAATCACCTTTGAAACATAATTTAGCACTCAACCAGTTAAATGAGGATCCTTGGTAGAGGGTGTCCCAGTCATTAATCATGCAAAGTTTCAAAACATTTGACCTTGTAGTTTCCAAGGAAAATATTTTTGAAAATCGACCAATCAGAATCAAAGAATGCCACTGGCGGAAATGTTGTCGACCGACGGGAACAACATGAAGATCGTTTGCAGAGAACCTCCCGTAGACTATTCCTGCCAAGTTCGCTTCACATCGGCTCAGCAGTTCCAGAAAAGTAGATGGAAATGTTATTTCCCATAGGGTTTCCATGGTAACTATGAGCCGCAATTGTGCCCATGTTTGACACCCGATCTACATTAAATGAGGATCGTTGTTGGAGGGTATCCCAATCAACAATCATGTGTGAAGTTTCAAAACATTTGGCTTTGAAGTTTCAGAGGGGAAGATTTTTAATGAAAGTGTCAATGACATTGTTGCTTAACTTGACTGTGCGTAGTGTTTGATGAAAATGATTATGTTCATTGTTTATGAAAGGATTTTGAAATAAATCAAGAATTGTGATCAATGAGAATAAGTTAATTTCCGTTCCCTACATGCTATGTTTTCTATTAGAATAATTTGAGGTGCAGACTGTACTAAAGAACTGAGGCCTGGGTTGATGTTGGTCTTCGCTGTATTAAATTTTCGATACCTTGTTTCGGTATTTTAAAAATACCGCGGTATTATTAGTTACCCCGTGTCTGATCACGTGGTACGGGTTTTTACCTACCCGAAGCCAGCCGTATACCTTGTTTCGGTATTTTAAAAATACCGCGGTATTATTAGTTACCCCGTGTCTGATCACTTGGTACGGGTTTTTACCTACCCGAAGCCAGCCGTATACCTTGTTTCGGTATTTTAAAAATACCGCGGTATTATTAGTTACCCCGTGTCTGATCACGTGGTACGGGTTTTTACCTACCCGAAGCCAGCCGTATACCTTGTTTCGGTATTTTAAAAATACCGCGGTATTATTAGTTACCCCGTGTCTGATCACGTGGTACGGGTTTTTACCTACCCGAAGCCAGCCGTATACCTTGTTTCGGTATTTTAAAAATACCGCGGTATTATTAGTTACCCCGTGTCTGATCACGTGGTACGGGTTTTTACCTACCCGAAGCCAGGCCTCATGGGATACGGCTGGCTTCGGGTAGGTAAAAACCCGTACCACGCGATCAGACACGGGGTAACGAATTTATCTATTGACTTTCCGTTTTAGAAGTACAATCTGTTTCATGTGTGTACACACACAGCATGAGATCTTTTATCTTCCATTGTTGAGCCATACAGGTTTCTGTGGAATTTTTGTGCAAAATAGTTTTTGTGAAAATATGCCTATATGACTAGTATAAAAAAATTATTGAATTTCGTTTTTTCTTTTTTGTGTTAAAAACATAGCTTATGAACCCCACATTGGAGGGTACTCGACAAACTCATTCCAATAAGGGGTCATGAGCCATATTTTGGAGATAAAAAATTAAAATATAATACATGTACACTGTAAAACTGGAATGACGCGTCTTCTACGGGGTATGGACAATTTGTAGATTTTGGAACGAGGCTTCCACTGGGTATGGGAAATTTGTCAGTGGCTGGGCGGACGTATCGTGGATTTCAATGAATATGGTCTCATACCACGTATCTTTCAACCAATCAAATCCAAAAAATCACTTTAGTCAGTAGATAAGACTGAATATCGAATATCGCCTGGACATACAAATATTTGACCAGTTTCTTCAAAACAACACTTTGAACAGCCCGGGTCACCTCGTGTCGGACATTCCGAGACAATTTAATCATTTGCCACGCCTCTGCATTTGATTGGTTGAAAGTATACAGCGTGAAAGTCGTCAAAATCGTATAAACCAAATCACGTCATGATTTGGAATGTCGCTACACGTTCAACCCAACTTTGAAGACTGTGGAAGCCCCGCCCACTCAATCCAATTGTCACCGTGAGGGCGTGACGGCAGACTGACAGATGGATAACAAGCTTGTAAACAAAGATCAATGATCGATTTTGCATCGCCTCCAGTCAGCGAGAATATAATGATAATTTCTCAGGAACAATTGCATTTCATAAAATATACCGAAGTGGGAGACGAATAAAAGATCATATACCCAAACATGATTTTGCGGGAACTTAAAAAAATGTTTTTAATGATATTGTTATTTGAATTGCTAAATATCTGTCGTCTGCGATCGAAAATCAAAACAACAAACAATTTGACAATGATTGACGTGACCTGTTTGTGGCACACTTTCCTGAGTTTGGCTGTTGTCTTATGCGAAAATTAAACGTTTTTTGTTCACGTATACATAGTTTTTATATTTTAATATTACAGCCGGATTAAATTATAAGAAATAACTGTTGTTTTCCTTCGGTTTATGCGATATAAACCGAAAATTTTCAGCACAAGTTTCATAACTCGCTACGCGAGTTTTGAAGCTTGTGCTGAAACTTTCCGGTTTATATCGCATAAACCGAAGGAAAACAACAGTTATTTCTTAAATATTAACATTATAATATACGCACGCAACATACGATTACTACCAAATTCCGAATATCGCTGTTATGTACAAGTATTTGACCACAGGATCGTTGAAACTTTGGTTAAATATTTGTACTTTACGACGATAAACTTACACTGTACATGAAAAACTGTTGAGAAAAAAGTCATTATATTCAGCATTGACGATAGTGCACGTCGCTTACGAATGCTATTAATAATCGCTTTCAACTTTGAAAACTCGTGTGTGTAAAAAAAAATTCTTAACCCATTATAGGTATCACGGAACTAAATATTGAAATTTGAGTTAACCGCCTTAAAATGTTGCATAAACAGCCTTGGGAAAATATATTGTTTCAAAAAACGTATCAAACATTCTATTGACATCTTGCATTATTGTTGAATATTCCTGATAAAAAGAGGGTGATTTGATGACTTTTGGACCTAAAAAATACAATTTACTTTTTGTGTTTTTGTAGGGAATTCCCTGAAAAATATGTGCACGTGACCGGTACTTCCCTTTGTGTCAGTTTTTCTCTCTTATTTGTTGCATGACCCCCTGTTTTCTGATCAGAAAAAGTTGTCTGAAGGGCTATACTTGACAGAGATATTTGAATGCCAAAATTAAAGTGATGCGATCATATTTTTTTTCCGCCTGAACGTTATAATGGTCGCCTATGGGAAAATACTTAGTTCTGTGATACCATAACGATTTTTATATAGTCTTAACAAATAAATCATGATACACTAAAATGTTAAATAACAATATATTGAAAGCTAAACACTACAGACACCAGGACAGGATGTGCGCTGAAAGAGAAGCATTGTATTTTCCGTTGATGTGGCCCTCACAGTTAACGTATGTCAACCAAAGTAACCAAGTTACAATAAAAGTCATCACAAAATGAGTCATCCGAGCAAGTTACAATGAAATCCCTTCATAAATATGACTCGAAGACTTTGTTAAAGTAATTTGGGTCACGTGCCAGTCCGGCGATCATGTCTTCCCGATCGTGACCAAATTAGGACAGTCTCATCCAGATAATCTAGATTTATTTATTGGTGTTTAAGGCAGTTTAAGGTCACATATTTTTGCACAATGGCTAATCATGACCACAACATGAGTATCAACTCAAGACCAGGGGTGAGTGTTAATAAGCCATGTTGCCCATTTTAGAGAGGGTTTACACCTCCCAAGCATTGGTGACTGGGTCATATTTTACCAGTAAAACAGAGCCTCTTTACCGCAGTGAACAGGCACTAGTTCCATTCCCGGGGTTTCCGCGGGGAAGATAATCTAGATATCATACAGATTTATCCTACCAAGTGACAATGGAATCCCTTCATAAAAACAACCTGGAGACAACGCTCAAAGAATGTCTTGGGGTTTCGGGCCCGCGCAGCTGTCACGGTTGACCGATCACGACCAAAAGGGGATATTCTCATCTAGACATGACCTCGAACCTGCATATGAAATTTCGTTAGGATCAGACAAGAACTACGCGAAAGAAAATATGAACAGTCTAATGGACTAGCAGACTCACAGACTTCCGCACGCGTGATGACAATAGTTTATCTTGACTTTGTCAAGTTGAGCTAAAAATCGACCAATCAGAATCAAAGAATGCCTCTGGCGGCCATGTTTTTCATCAGAGGAAACAAAATGAGGATCACTTATAAAAGTCCTCCCATAGACTATTCCTGCCAAGTTTGGTTCACATCCGCTCAGCAGTCTAGAGAAGAAGATGAAAATGTGAAATGTTTACGGATGACGGACGACGATGGACGCCAAGTGATGGCAATAACTCACGGAGCCCAATGGGGTAGTTGAGCTAAAAAAAAAGAGACTTGTCTCGTCTGCAGGTGTAACTGTATTGGCGCACTGGACTAGTCAGTCTGATCACATGTACCATGGCTGACATTTTTCGTCATTGGGAGAGATTTATGGGAAAGTTAGCTCCCCTTAATTTCCGAAAGCTGTCAGTAAGTTTAACACTAAGGGTATGGGAATTTTATTTAAACATTGAAATTTGGAGATTTTAATGAATTCGTATCATCGGTGTGCGACAAACCTAAGGCATTTTCCTGAAGAGTTGTGTAAAAATACAGAAGCTGGCTTTTTACAATATTTTTCCCAATCAGTTTGAACGGTTCACTATTATTCTCTGTTGAAACCCATTTAACTCTTAACCTGCTGAGTATTTTCTAGATATTGTTCATCAAATCTAGTCATGGCTGCTTCACAGCAGCCATGACTAAATTTGATGAAAAATTAATCTAAATGTAACACAAGAAAGCATTGGTGAAAAAATCTATTCAACTTACATGGTCCAAGTATGATTCTTGTAACTTATTATAACTTGTACTTATTTCAGTGACAAGAGAAAGTCTGTGCTGGGCAGGAATACCCGCCAGCAGCATGCAAAGAGTTAAGCATGAGACAACGGCGTTTTAACCATCTTTTGATGTTCTGTATTTGTTTGTCTGTTTATTGCATCAACCGTGAGCGCATCGCCACATATAATATAGACACTATCCTTTCTATTAATAAAAATTCCAAATTACTGTAAAACCACGTTCGCTAAACATGGAGCTAAAGCATTGATCGGTGTAACACTGGCAGATATTTGTAATGACGGATTATCTGTGAACTGGTTGCTTCCAATTAACTTGCCATAAAATGCCAAGTTTTCCTTTTTTTTACTTTTAATAAACGAAAAGTAACAAAAGGGGACTTGACTTTATTTTCTAATGATGTCATGGGAGTTTCTCAACAATTACTTTCTTTTCAATTGGACCTTTCTCACGCGTCCAATATTTTCGAGGAGGATAACTTTATCGAAAGTCGATCTTGATGACGATGTAAGTTAGGGTTGTTTAATACCTAACACAAATTCAGCGTTGATCATATGGGTACAGGCTGTACAGCTGGTCTCTAAAACACGTTTACCAATAAGTTTAACACTGAAAGTTAGTAGACCTGCCAGTAGTGACTGCCTGCATTGCATTTCTATCCTATCTTATCTAGGGTTTAATATATTCCCTGTTGTGTAGAGATCGAGAAAAGAAATGCAATTACTCTAAGGACCAGGAACCGTGAAATTTCTCGAGTAATATCAAGCAAATTTACGAGAGTAAAAAGACTTATATATTTTAATGAAAATGAGCATGTTTCAATGGCAATTTGCCTTCTCCAAACGTAAAAGTTCTCATGAGAGAAGTGTGAAAACCCAAACCCGCTTCAATCTGGTCTTCATTTTCATAATCACTGGTATTATCACCTCTACCTCCTCCAGCACCAACACCCTCTTCACTGCCGTCACCAGTCTCCTCTGCTTCAAGCAGAGGAGACTGGTGACGGCAGTGAAGAGGGGTTGATGTTGAAGGAGGTGATAAATATGGGTTATATACACATGGTGTTTGTAAAAAATCTTTTATCGCGACGAGAGCGTTTTCGGGGGCATATATAGCTACGAGTCGCGCAGCGACGAGTAGCTATGTAGCCCCCGAAAACACTCGAGTCGCGATAAAAGATTTTTTACAAACACCATGTGTATATAACCCTTTTATCTACACCCCCACCTCCCCCACTCCCGGGTTAACAGCGAGTCCACTTGCAAAAATCAGCTGATTCGTAAAAGTTGACAAAACGACATTGAAACGGCCTAAAAAATAAAAACACAGAACTAAGCTTTGCCAACTGGACTTCCTGGAAGATACGATGGAATAGAGCATGGCTGATTGAGAAATGATATCACTAGTGATTTTTCGCTGAAAAAAAAATGTGCAAAAGGGAGATAAAATGAGAACTATTTTCTTAATGCGTAACGTGACTTTTAATAAATGCGTAAACAAATTAGTTCTTTCGTTCACTGATTTTCAATCGCTGTCACTTTCGATTACCATAATTCTTCGTCGTTTATGTGAATGTTCTTGACTCGGAGGATTGTTTATATACTGGATTGTACAATTTCCCGTAATGTTGAATATATGTTGAGGGAAATTTTATGGAAAAACATATTTTTAACAACAGACGGATTACGGATTACTGGCAGACGACGTTTCCGAGCTTAATTGTTTTCGGCTTTTCGAATTCAAAATATTATCGGAAACATGGAAAAAAAAGTGTAAGTTACTAATTTTTACTCTTTTCCGTCAAATTTTATTTTTACAATTCAGTAAGTTTAATTAATGGCCTTCTTTTTTATTCAATACATTTCGATAAATACGCCCCGTTTTATTTGTTTCGATCCGCGGCAGCGATAATTAGTTATTCAAAGTGTTGAATGAAATAGTACGTCATGCAAATGAGATGGGCGTGAACGTTGTATTCTTGCGATATAACGTGACTTTTATTCTTACTGCAGTAACGATAAAAGATTTTTTATTGACGGCGAGTTTTCGATAACGATAAAAGATAAAACGTTACTGTTTTTACGTATAAAGTAGATAAATAGTGATACTAGTTATTCTGAAATTGAAGACGACTTTGAGCTTTTGGTGAAGATCTTGCTGTTGAAGGGGGGGGGGGGGGTCGGGTCCTCCAGAACTGGTCGAGAGGTTGCCGTGATTTGTTGAGAAAGGTTCGTTAAGGATCAGGACTGTAAAAACTATAGGCGTGAAAGGCCTGATTAAATCCTACAAACTTACGTTGGGGCAGTTTTTCAATTCAGAATTATATTTATATTTATTTATTGGTGTTTAAGATCACATACTTATGCACAATGGCTAATCGTGACCGTGACAGTTTTACGGGTGGAAGAAGCCGGAGTACCCGGAGAGAATCACCGAGCAACGACGAGCAGTTGTCAGCTCTTCAACATCGCAACTCTGAAGTCTGCACCGCGGCACAGGCAGGGTTAGATTGGTTGAAGACATGCGCACCACCGACGTGCAGTACGCCTCAGTACACAGCGTAATCGTGCCCCCATGTAGGCAATCGGGGTTAAGTGCCTTGCCCAAGGACACAACGCGGGAGCACGAATCAGTCGCTGAAATGGTCACCCATCCAACTACTAACCGCGCTCGACTTCGGTGATCTGACGATAACCGGTTACCGCGACGCCACCACGCCCCCTACTTTCAATTCAGAAAACGTCAGTTCAATTCAGAAACAGTGCCAGATTTCCCGGGTATCAGGGCCGGCTTTCGAAACCGGGAACCCGGAAATTCCCGTTCCAGGGATTAAACCGTAATCGTATCGTTTGTATCGCTCGTATTCCATGCACATTGCAAAAGGCACGGAAATATGAAGTACTTTAGAAGCTCCTTCGTTTATTGGGCAGTAGGTTGGCTATATATAATGCACAAGGTCGTGTCGTGGTACTCTACTAGCAGCGTTGATGCCATATAAGAAGTTTGACATTTAGAATGCCTACTGATTGCATTAACATGTCGCGGAACACGAGTTTCTTTCGATTAGCGAATTCAAGTTCACATGGAAAGCGATTAAAATGCGCATCACATCTGCGACCACAAACTTGAAGACATTCACAATCTTCTGAAAGGCGTAATTGCTATTAGTAGTGTATTGTGGGAATGTGCTTTTTTAAGTTAATGCCAGATACAAAAACAAGGTCAAAAATGCGTCTTGATTAGATTTGCATGAATTGTGAATTGCATTACACCAATCCTGCATGCGTGAAAACTTTTTATACATCGTCAGCTGAATGATTGAACGTTGTTCGAACACTCTACGCTCACATTTTCAAAACTGTATATGGATTTCGACGGAGGTAATTCCTCCGTTTTTCGAAGGTTTCTATTTTTCCCCTGGTCTGGGGCCGTTGTTTGTTTTATTACACGCCTATTTTGTGTAATCCCCATCTGCAGCAACATAAAACCATGCGGAAAATGAAAATCTGTTCCACACATATGAGCCGAACAGAAATCGTTGACTGACAATTTTTAAATAGAAGCGGAATTTCACCGGAATTTTGTACAAATCGTGCAACTCAATTACAATTTGAATCGCTAGCGATAGTTAGAAATCGTCCCCTGAGTTCCAATTAGTTCTACGTGCCATTAGACACATAGAACACATTGGAACTCAAGGGACGAAATAGTAACACAGGTTCCCCACGCAAATTTGATTGGCGATAAAATGTGTTGTTTGTGCTGATCGTTGTCAAATGAATTGCTGAGTGTCCTTTTAACAATTGCTTTTATAGACATGAAGGCGTGTAATAAACACAGAACGACAAACGTGTGTGAATGTGTTAATCGATAAGGCACTTGTGTCACCGTGGAACGATAAAACTCGAGGCCTGCGGCCTCTCGTTCTATCCTTCCGCGCTGGCACTCGTGCCATATGGATTAATCCATTCACACACGAGTGTCGTTCTGCGCATATTCATCAACTCCTCAAGAAGCAAGATGGAACGGCAGATATAGAATGAGACAGCTTATACTAACCGATGACAGTGACTCAACCTCCACAGATTCCACTCAGTGGCAGACTATACTTGCCTGAAACACGTACAAGTCAGGGGCAGACTAAGATTAGACTTACCATAATGGTCCCAAAACAGACTTAAGACGACTAAGCGGCAGATTATACTAACCCGAAGAATCAACACCACGTGGCCAACCTCTCCCACTACCTTTCATTTTCTACCATGGTCAGATATTTTTCGGAAACATTTTAATTCTACACTTACAGGGTCGAAAGGGGTTAATCTGCCCCAATACCGCCTATGCGCGCCTTCGGCATGCGCAAATCATAACCTTCAAGGCACTATGTTGATAGATTCGCTTTAGTTTAAATCTTTGAACACTGAGCCCCTCGGTGACATCGTTCTTATAATTCTAACTGATAGCAAAGTGGACTAATATATTTTGTACTCATAATCTAATCATAACCCTCGTCCTGCGCAATCCTGCTGTTCTTCTTCACTCCGGTTATCCATCAAACATCCCTAGAATACGCTCAGTACTCGGTTAAGAGTCTGTTGACCATAATCTACACAAACAGCTCGATACTCCGGCGGACACTTCTGAGAAGGTGAGCTGTCTCTTGAGCATTCGATCCTTATTTGGTGTGGTTAATTTATTATATTCGACACCTTATAGTTGAATTGACGGAGGTGAAGATGCGCGAATCGCCTCCAGGCACATTTGCCGAGAACTCAGTCTGTTGCCCGCTGAAATGTGCTAGCTGACATTGACCTCATGCCTAAACATAATGACCAATCTCTTTGTCGATGTCTGAACGACACTTAGTTCAGGATGGGACTTGGAGTTGCCCTCAGGTGTTATGCAGAGTAGTGGAGTGAACTCAATAAGGAGGTTGCTTCTTGCAAACCCTGAAGCAGCAACCTCCCGCTGACGTTTATGATGGTCCGTATCTTTGCACCCCCCCCCCCCCCCCCCACCCAATTACTCTCTTTCATAGTGCTGTAGGGATCGCGGTGGTTCAATGGTTACGGCACATCACTTCAAGCCGAAAGGTCCACGGTGCGATCCCCGCTGGGGTAACTGCGCTGTGTCCTTGGGAAAAGCCCTTAATCGCTATTTCCCACGAGGGGGTACAATGGCGCCGTGTACTAAGGTGTACTGCACGTCGATGGTGCACTTGTCTTCAACCAATGCTATCCCTGCATGTGTGGAGTTAGTACGTTGGGGAGTCTGACATCTGCTTGTCGTTGCTCTGTTGTTCTCCCCTGGTACTCCGGCTTCCTCCATCCGTAAAACTGTCCGACACGAGGTGACCCTGGCCGTTGAAAGTGTCGTTAAACCCCAATAAATAATATCACGGTTTTGTAGGTCGACAGTCAATATTATTATGTCACAAACAACGGTATACTACCTAATATATCTGTGCAATATGTGTATTTGTAACACATCTATAAATTATGTATGTATGCTATGAATAAAGAATCTGAATACAGAAAGGATAAGTAATAATAAAGGTTAAATAATAAATAATAATTTAATACTACAGCCCTAGAGGGTTGTAGGATTAATAACTGCTGTTCGTCTTCACCGATTTGTTGAGTAATATGTCACTGTGTCACGTAATCCTACTATTATCCTTTTTGATCTATTTTTATTATGCATAACGGCAGGGACGTGGCCAGAGATTTCAGATAGGGGGTGTGGGGTAGAGAATTTCCAACTTGGGGAGGGACCGGGAAGGGCGAAAATGAAGCCATGAAAGGGGGCAGAAAATTGCTTCTAGTAACTGAAATGCCAACACATTTATGACAGAATTATCAGGTTATTATTATTTGGTATTCTTCTGGGAATTGCATGTGCTAAACAAATGCTCAAGCTTGGAACTTTGAACAATTCACATTGTCCTGACATTAAATCAGATCTTATGCAGGAATGATCAGCTTTCGATGTTTCATCATTTTGTAACTGTGAATGGTGGAAATAACTCAGGATAACGATTTTACATGATGCGATTTTCTTAAAGTGCATTTCGATGATTTTGTTTCATTACGAAACGTAAACGTACTATAGAAATCTCGTACCGATTGACATCATGCATACTTATGAAGCTCGATATTGCGTACACTGTAATTGTAAATAGTAACTGTTGGAATTTTTGCCAATTTGAAACCGAGTTGGAAGTTTGGGAAGTAAAGGAGACATCAGCATCACCAAAGAAGCTCTAAAATCCAGATAGATGGAATTTCCAAATATTCACGACTTGCCCTCCGAATTTCCAACTATAGGAAAGTTTGTCCAGGATTGGGGGTGGTGGCACCCACCCCCCACCCAACCTCCCATGTCGCCACGTCCCTACATGACGGTTCGCGTGGGTTAATGTCACTTCAAACGATATGACCATATCATGTCACAATAACACTGAACAAATGATGCACAAGGAATCATTTATACCACTTTCGGTTGACACTGCTCCCTATGTTTGAATTATTTATTGGTGTTTAAGGTCACATACTTATGCACAATGGCTAATCATGACAGTTTTACGGGCGGAGGAAGCCGGAGTACCCGGAGAGAACCACAGAGCAACGACGAGCAGCTGCCAGCTCCCCAACATCGTAACTCCGCACTGCAGCACAGGCAGGGTTAGATTGGTTGAAGACATGCGCACTATCGACGTGAGTAGGTATAAAAGGCCGATTCACGACCACATGTACAAGATTTCGTACATGTACACGTACATCGATGTACACCTCCATATGATTTAGTGTTAAAATCGTGTACAGGTACACGATTTGTCGTTTTTTATGGTGGTACAGAATCGGCTTTGCCGATTCTACATCACTGGATTCTATATACACATCGCTCAAGAGTGAAAAAATGTATGAAATTTTAAGGAAAAAGAGGTGTATCGTCTGGTACAGAATCGGCAAATGGGTTTCCCCCATAGGATTCAGTGTTAAAAATCGCGAGCAAAAACGTGTTGCCGTTTCTGCACCAGCGTCGAAAAGTGGTTTGCCGATTCTGAACCATCTGTGGCTGTACACGATTTTAACACTGAATCCCTATGGAGGCGTACACGGAAATCCATTTGTGGATTCTACATCAGAAATCGACTTATGTACGGTACATGGAAAAGAGGTGGTACTGAACCGGCAAACCCACTGCCACGATGAGAATAAAAACTGACACTCATGTTTTTGTTCTGGCGTGAATGAAGGTTTTCGTTCAAAGGAGTCGACTATAAATATGAGTGTCAGTTTTTTGTTTCTGGCGTGAATGAAAGGTTTTCGTTCAAAAGAGTCGACTATAAACATGAGTGTCAGTCTTTGTTTCTGGTGTGAATGAAAGGTTTTCGTTCAAAAGAGTCGACTATGAATATGAGTGTCAGTTTTTTTGTTTCTGGCGTGAATGAAGGTTTTCGTTCAAAAGAGTCGACTATAAATATGAGTGTCAGTTTTTTGTTTCTGGCGTGAATGAAGGTTTTCGTTCAAAAGAGTCGACTATAAATATGAGTGTCAGTTTTTTGTTTCTGGCGTGAATGAAGGTTTTCGTTCAAAAGAGTCGACTATAAATATGAGTGTCAGTTTTTTGTTTCTGGCGTGAATGAAGGTTTTCATTCAAAAGAGTCGACTATAAATATGAGTGTCAGTTTTTTGTTTCTGGCGTGAATGAAGGTTTTCGTTCAAAAGAGTCGACTATAAACATGAGTGTCAGTTTTTGTTTCTGGCGTGAATGAAAGGTTTTCGTTCAAAAGAGTCGACTATAAAATATGATCTGTAAAAATAGACATTCATGTTTTGTTTCAATGTAACGAAAAAAAACTGAGTTTAGAAAAATTAGAAAAAATCAGAGGTAAAAAATCGTTTGTTCACGTTTTGTCACTGTTAATTTTGTGAAGTAAATTTTAATAAAACACTTTATGGAATGTTTCATCAAATTGACACTCATGTTTTTGTTGTGGTGTGAATGAAGGTTTTCGTTTTTAATGGTTCGTTTTAATAATAGATAATAAAACGCATTTTGTCCACTCCATTAGGTTTGAGTGGTAAATTTTTAATATATTCGTGATAATGTTCGGAGGTGTGAATGAAATCCTTTTAACATTAAATTAGAAACCGGTTTCTTTATGTGCTAAAATCTTTTAACTTTTTCAAAGTTTTCTTAATTCAACATTGAGTGAATAATTTTGAGACATGAATGAAAATCTTTTTAACAGACGGTAATTATTCTCAAATGCGTTAAATCAGAAACCGGTTTGTCATGTGCTTAAACTTTCAAACTTTTCAAGTTTTCCCAGTTCAACACTGAGTTGAGATATGAATTTTTTTAGTTATTATATTAAAGACAGAAGATTTTTATTTACTTAAAAAACATAAAAAAATAATTATACATTTAATTTTGAAAATAATAAATAACTCACATTAGCATACTCAAAGGAACATTAACAATTAAAAACGAAAAAATCTTTTTACAGATGGATTCTAAACGTCGAGATCAAATTTTAGGTGAATATGAATGTGCCAAGAAGAGCATTCAATCGGCTGACAGAAGCAGACGTCTCGGAGAGATGGAACTCAGACGCGAGACCACAAAAATATTTAAACCCGTGACGGATGTTCAAGAGCGAAGCAAGAAGGAGATAGTCGAAGAATTGAGACCCATAAAATAGAGTTCCTTGAGAATGGGTTCATTGCCCGGTAGTTTTGGAAATCGATATTCCTTTCAATCTATACCGGATTACGTTCCCACAGGCATTCAAACCGACGTGAGCGACGATACAGCTTCGACTATCACCAATGATAGCGTCACGTCGTCCGAGGATGGCGGTAAGAGAGATCTGTTGTATGGAATTTATAAGGATTCTGAGGGTAGAACTTTTGTAGGCTACACAGAAGTGGAAATGGATGATGAAGATTTAATTGTCTGTTCGAATAAGTATAAAATAACCAATGGACTGCGCAAATTGCTCCTTTTCGACAAGCCTGTAGATTACACGGAACAGGATTTCGACAATTACGGCGACATTCTGGTTCAGAACCACGCCATGCTGAGAAATAACGATGCCAGAGAGACAAGACCCAAAGCCAACAGAGGTTACAAGTGGACGAAAATAGTGAAACCCATATGGGATATGAATAAGAAGTTCGTCGAATCGGTGACTGGCAAAGGGGTGAAAACCACTTTTCTTCCGAGCGATTCTGACGCTCTGTCTCAGAGATTGAGATTGTTGATGGCAAGTAGACGTGCTGGTAACACAGGGTTAGATAATGAAATAGTTACTATATCTGACGAATTGTTAAGACAGAAGGTTTTGAATAAAAACCATTATAAAAGGCTGATGAACGAATTGAAGGATTGATGTATATAATAAGTAGAGAGAAACAAACAAACAAACAAAAATATATAAAATAAAAACAGTAAATTGTATTTAAACAACAAACGATTTACCAGTGAAAAAACAAAATATATTATAAAATAAAAATATGTTGGTGATAAAGAACAGGGGATACGTCAGAACTTACGTTCAAGGCGGTTCTGGCATCGTTGATTCTATAATGCGAGCATTCACGAGCGATGCGGGTAGAAAACTCGCATCGACCGCGTTTGAGGTCGGTAAGAAAACGGCTTTGGATGCTGGTAAGAAAGCCACTTCCGAAGCCAGTGGTAGGATAGCTTCTGTGGTTGGCAAGAGAGCAGCCGACGCGTTGATCAACAAGTTGATCAGTCCACCGGCGAAGCGAGCTGCGTTAGAGCGAACGCCGAAAAGTTGGAAAGATTTTAAGGATGCTGTGGTACCCATACAAGATTTAGCCAAAATGACGAGTGGATCTGGATTGAAGAGAACTCGCGACGGTGTAATATGAATAAATAATAATATTAAAAACTGAGTTTGAAAAAAAACATAAAAATTGTGTTTGAAAGAATCTAAAATAACAAACAAAAAAATAAACAAAGATGAACATTAAAGATATGTCATGGAACGACGCCGTGACCAAGAGGTCGAATAACGAGTTCTTTCCCAAAAGCATAAGAGGCTTGATAGTGGGAAAATCGAATTGTGGAAAGACCAATCTGTTGATGAATCTGTTGTCCCGACCCGACTGGTTGGATTATGACAGATTGTTTGTGTTTGGCAAGAGCTTGTTTCAGCCCGAATACAGATTGCTTTGAGAGTGCATGGATCGTAGATTGCCCAAGGACGTCATAGCCAGAATCTTTGACAGTAGGGAGGAATTCGACAAAAGTGAAGCTTCTCTTTCGACCATTTTGGACAGTGTGGCGATGGAATTGATGAAGAGAAATGCATCTTCGAATGTCGAGTGTCGATTTTATGAGAACGCTAGCGACGTTCCGGATCCTAGAGAATTAAAATCGGAAGATAAGAATCTCATGATTTTCGATGATCTGCTTTTGGAGAGACAGAACCGATGCGAATCGTATTACGTTAGGGGTCGACACAGCAACGTGTGCTGTTTCTACCTGTCGCAGAATTATTTTCGATTGCCCAGACAGACGATAAGGGAGAACGCTAATTTTCTATGTCTCTTTCGCCAAGATCTCAAGAATCTCAATCACATCTACAGCGATCACGTCGCAAACGACATGAGCGTGGCGGAATTCAGGAGATTCTGCAAGAGGGTTTGGGATGGAGGACTTTACAATTTCGTCGTGATCGATTTGACTAGCGAATTTAATCGCGGAAAATATCGGTGCGGATTCGACAAGTTTTATGTTTCTGATGATAATAAGATAGAGCGTGAAAATAAAAAAAAATTAGAAAATAATAAATCTTCAAATAATTAGTTTTGAAAAAAAATAAAAATTAAATTAAAATATAATGTTCGAACACGGAGAATTGTTAGAACGGATAGCCGAGAATACGGCTGCAAAACAATCCATTCAAATCGTGGTGAGTGGCGATTCGACTCGATTCGCTACGAAATTCGAACCTTCCATCGAATTGAATAGAGAGAAAAGATACAAGATGGCGTTGGTGAATCTGGAGACTTATTATTCCTTTCCCAACGTCACCGGAAAGAATAACTCGTTCAAGTATTCCGACAGAGTGGATTGGTTGGAGATTCGAATTCCCAAAGAAAGTTACGACATAGACGATTTGAACAATTACATTCAGACGCAAATGAAGACGGATGGGAAGGGAACCAACAAGATCATACTCGCTCCCAATCCTAATACCTTACAGACGATGTTGGATTTGGAAGATAATTTTTAAATGGATTTCAACACGGATGATTCTATAGGCAAGATGTTGGGATTCGATCGAAAGATGTATCGAGACCACGCAGCATCTGAAAATATGGTCGACATTCTCGCAGTCAATAGCATTCTGGTGAACGTGGATGTGATTGCTGGAAGCTACGTGAATGGTAGCGCTCAACCGATGATCTATTCCTTCTTTCCAAATGTGTCGCCGGGTTATAAGATCGTGGAGTGACCTCGAAATTTAGTTTATCTACCAGTGATTTTAGATACGTTGTATAGTCTCAAAACCACGTTGACGGATCAAAATGGTGAACTGTTAGATCTTCGCGGAGAGAGGGTGACGATACGATTTCACATAAGAGAAATATAAAAGCAAAAAAAAAAAAATATTGTGTATATATATAAATAACAAAAATAAAATAAACGCAATATTAATTTTACAAAAATTATTTAATATATATAATTATCATTAAAACAAGAAAACAATTGAAGAAAATATATTTTAAAAAAAGAATTATGACAGAATTCGTGATTAAAAACGTGAACATATCCGCAGGACAGAGGAAGAAACTTAAGAGAGCGTAAACAACTCGAGGCGAGGCGGTGAGATTCAAATTCACTCACTAAGATCTGACGAGAGGCGGTCAGGATTCGATCGCCTGGACCAGAAGTCAAATCAAAAGGATGGAGAAAGCGATTCGTGATGGAAGAGGGTTGACGGTGAGATTGAGTCCCGCTCAATTGAGATACAATTTGAGAATGAAAGGTGGTTTCCTACCACTATTGGCAGGAATCGCCGCAAAAGCATTACCCTTCGCCGCAAAGGCACTACCCTTTCTCAGAAAGACTCTTGGCGTGGGAGCTCTCACGGGACTTGTGAGTTCAGCAGTTGAGAAATTAATGGGTGGCAGCGGACTGTTTTTGAAGAAGGGAGGAGCCGTGTGTCGCGTCCACGTAGACGGCAGCAGTAAAGGATTGTATCTAGAACCCGTTAGAGATGACAACTCTTTGAGTGGAAACGGTCTCTATCTGAAGAGTGGACGGAACAGTGAGCGACGTGGCAAGGGTTTGTTGTTTGGTGAGAATTCGCCATTTAAGAATATACTGATTTTGAATATGTTATTATAATGTAAAAAAATTATATAATTATATAAAATATAAATCATAGAAAGTATAAAATAATATATAAAATGGATAAAAAGGTGGAAAAACAATCAGACGCTAAGGATGAATATCGCGAGATAGAGTGCAAAAAAGATGTGGAAAAACGATTAGACGCTAAGGATGAATATCGCAAGATAGTGTGGGAAAAAGATGTGGAAAAACAATTAGATGCTACTGATGGATATCTTAGGAAAGAACTAATAAAGAGCGGGATAGATGGTTGAAATGGGAAGAAGATGTGGAAAAACAATTAGATGCTAATGATGGATATCTTAGGAAAGAACTGATAAAAGAGTTAAATAAAGATCAGGATAGGCGACTACCTTCTGAAGAGAATGGTAATGATGCGAGTGTTACCAAGAGATGCACAATATTCGTTCATAATTATGATTCGGATAAACAAATGTGTTGTTATAAAAACGTAGCATATTACAAAAAAAAGAAAAAAGAAAAGAAGAATTGACGCTGAAATTTAAGAAAAAAGGAAATGTTATTATAATATATGGGTAATAGTGAAAAAGGAAAACAAAAAAAAAAAGTAATGAGATCTAAAGATGATCTCATTACTTTTTTTTTTCCTTCTTCTTCACTAAAAATCAATCTCTCTATTGTTTATATTTCCAAGTCCGTTATTAGCATGTTGACACTCGTTTCTTCTCCTTTTTTGAAGATGTGTTGAATGTTTATCTTTACTTTTTTGAGTTTTGTAACTTCGGTCAACACGCTCTCACCACCCGATTTGTTCACGAGTTCGAGTGAGATGTTTGGAAATGTGTAACTTCCATAGGGCAACGTCAAATCGTCCTTGTCGAATTCTCGATCTTTGGCGGTGACGATTTTCTGTAGATCGCTTTGGTACTTGTAAAACAAATCGAGCGTGGCTTCATCCAATTTCAAAGGCATGCGATATTTGTCGTATTTATGCTCTAAGCCCTTCATCTTGACCTCGTTCAATTCGATGGGATCGTGTCGTTGTAATCTATAGATTTTAAAACCAAATTTCTTACACGTTTCAACTCGTTTCAATTTCAATTCGCATCTTTTAGGTGTTGTTGTCATGATCGATTATTTGGTTTTTTGTTTTATGAATTCTTGCAAATAATGTATATTTTAAATTTTGTATTTTAATAATTTTGTATATTTTAAATTTTGTATTTTAATAATTTTGTTTAAAAGTTTTGTTTTTTTACTCTTTATATATGTATAAAAAAAAGTTTTTAATTTTTAATTTTCTTTAATGTGAAAATTTTTTTTGTAAAAGTTTTTTTCTCTTTATATATAAATAAAAAGTTGAATTTTAACATCCTTTTTTTCTCGTATTAATTCAATTTTTTTCACGTTAAGGAACATAAAAAATTGATTAATTTCATCGAAAAAAAAAAAAAAATTTCACATTAAATAAAAAATTGAATTAAAAAAAAATCTCTTTTATATATATAAAGAGTAAAAATCAAAACTTTTTAACAAATTATTTAATACAAAATTCGAAAAAAAAGTATTCTTACAAATGGAGCAAACAGATAAAAAAAATGGAAAATTTAAATGAGAAAACCATACCTCAGTTAAAAGAGATTTGTAAACTATTAAAAATTCCACATTTCAGAAATCATAGAACTAAATCAAAAAAAATTGAAGTCATACAGAAATATTTGCGAAACAATGGAAAGGCAAATGAAATGTCGATAGCAACGACGTCAAAAAATGCATCGGTTGTGAAAAATGAGAAGAAGAAAAAGATAGTAAAAGGAATCGAAATGCCGACGTCGAAAAAAACCAAAAACGTTTCGATTGTGAAAAATAAGAAGACGACTAAACGAAAAGCCATTGAAGAACTTCAAGTTTCAAAAGAAAAGAAAAGACAAGCAATGAACAAAGGGAAAGGAGAAGAATATATAGCATGACTCGTCACGGAACTATTCCAATCGAAGCCCGTAGAATGGGAGAGTGCAATCAAAGGCATTTTTAAAACATTCGACGTGGTTCCCTTGTTCAAGAAAATCGATCCGAAATTGTTCATGGAACGGGTGAAGAAAAAAGTATTGGATTTGTTTCACAAACACATGAACGTGGGACTAAAAATTAAGATGATACTTCATTGCGTGATGAATAAAATCGATGTGAAGTCCGGCGAGAGCATCGTGAAAAATGCATATTTCAGATCTAATGTCGAACCCGTATTTCGAGGTTCAGATTTATCAAACGTTTTCGAAAAGATGAAAGACAGATGTTGATGTCTCTCGTGAATTATCAACATGAAGGTAGTAATTGGACGTTCGATGAGGTGTTGAAACTCGAAATTCATATAACTGAAAACGATTCGTTGAAAGGGTCTTCCTACGTGAAATTACCGTATTTCTTAGCTAAAAAACACTCCGTGGTCAACGTGAGAAATAAAGATGATTAGTGTTTTAAATGGGCAGTCACCTCCACTTTATACCCTGTCAAAATGCACTCCGATAGAGTTTCTTGTTACGAGGAGACTTCTAAAAATCTTGATTGGACCGGAGTGACTTTTCCAACAGAAAACACATCGAACATTTCGAGACTCAAAATCCCACCGTAGCGGTGAATGTCTTGGGATACTACGATGAAAAAGGAATGATCTATCCTCTCAGACAGACTGCGTATCTCGAAAGAGAAAAGACGATTATTTTATTATTGATTTCGAATGGTGACAATCGTCATTATTGTTGGGTTAAAAATCCGAGCCGATTACTGTCGAGACAAAATAATAAACATGAATATAAGATATGTTTATGTTGCAACTGCATGAATGCGTTTCAGAGCGAAAAATCGTTAGCAAAACATCAGAAATATTGCAACGAAAATCAAGGTGTCGCCGTCGAAATGCCCAAACCCAACACCATCGTGAAGTTTGAAAATCACAATAGAAGGTTAAAAGTACCATTCGTCGTGTACGCCGATTTCGAATGTTTCACTGCGAAAATGAGTTCCTGTCAACCCAACGCTCTTCAAAGTTACGTTGAAAGATATCAAAAACACATACCTTCAGGCTATTGCATTTACGTGAAATGCGCTTTCGACTCGCAACACGACATGGGTCCCTTCACCTACATGAAACAGTGCGAAGACGACGACGTGGCCCAAAGGTTTGTGGAAGAATTAGAATTGAAAATTCAAATGTTATACGACAAATTCAAAACTCCGGCGAATATGATCATCACGCAAGAGCAGCAGGACGAAAATAACTGAGCCACCGAATGTGACATATGCAGACAATCGTTCGACGAGAATTCGGAGGAAAATAAGAAGGTCAGAGACCACGATCATTACACGGGTCTGTATCGCGGTCCGGCTCACAGCAAGTGTAATTTAAAATATCAAGATGCCGTTTTCTATCCGGTGATATTTCACAATCTCTCGGGTTACGACAGTCATCTGTTCATGAAAAATCTCGGCACTTCCCACGAAGAATTAAATTGCATCGCGAACAGTGAAGAAAGATACATTTCCTTCACGAAATGGAAGCTCATGGAGAAAAAAAGAGTAATCGACGGAGAGACGTTGAAAGAAAAAACGAAATTCATTCGTAGAGCCATACATTTCATCAACAGTTTTAAGTTCATGTTGACAGCTCTGGAAAAATTAGTTGATAACATGAGCAGGGATAAATTTAAAATCATGAGCGAACATTTCGGAGAACGAATAGACGTCATGTTGAGGAAAGGAGTCTATCCTTACGATTACATGAATGATCTAAAGAGATTCAAAGACACCGCACTACCTTCGAAAGAAGATTTTTATTCGACATTATATGAATCCGACATTTCCGACGAGAATTACGAACACGCCAAAAACGTGTGGAAATCATTCAATATGAAAACCATGATAGATTATCACGATCTCTATCGGAAGACTGACGTTCTGCTCTTGGCAGACATGTTCAAAAATTTTCGAGACGTCTGTCGTCGAAATTACAACCTGGATCCCGCTTGCTATTTCACCGCACCCGGTCTGGCGTGGGACGCTCTGTTGAAGACCACCGAAGTCCAATTGGAATTATTATCTGACGTGAACATGTTGCTCATGTTCGAAAGGGCTGCGAGAGGTGGCGTCTCGATGATCTCCCACAGATATTCTGAAGCTAACAATCCCTACATGAAAGAAGGTTTCGATTCGAAACGGTCAAATAAATACATACAGTATTGGGACGCTAATAATATGTATGGTTGGGCTATGAGTCATCCTTTACCGATTGGAAATTTCGAATGGGTGACAGAACCGGAAGAGATGAAAAAATGGAGAGACTATCCTTGCATTTTAGAAGTCGATTTGAACTATCCGGAAGAATTACACGATCTACACAATGATTATCCGCTGGCTCCCGAACGAATGGAACCGAACGAAGGAGACGAGGAAAAACTCATTCCCAAATTTATTTAACAAACATAACTACGTCATCTACAGTGAGAATTTGAAACAATACGTCAATTACGGGATGAAATTAGTCGACATACATCGCATCATTCGATTCGACAAAGAGCCTTGGATGAAAAAATACATCGATCTCAACATGAATCTCAGAATTCGAGCCTAGAACGATTTCGAAAAAGATTTCTTCAAACTCATGAACAACTGCGTGTACGGTAAAACGATGGAAAACATCAGGAAGAGAACTGACTCGTCACATCTGAGAAAAGAGCTAAAAAATTAGTGCCAAAACCCAATTACAAACACCGAACCATATTCGACGAAAATCTAGTGGCCGTTCACATGCAAAAGACGCACCTGAAGTTTGACAAACTGTATTATCTCGGACCGATCATCTTAGATATCAGCAAGCGATTGATGTAGGAGTTTCACTATGATTACGTCAAACGAAAATTTGGTGATAAAGCCAAACTACTGTTCACCAACATGGACAGTTTAGTTTATGAGATAGAGACGAAAGACGTCTACCGAGATATATATCCGGACATGGCCGCGTGGTTCAACACGAGGAATTATCCCATCGATCACGACAACAAGAAGGTGTTGGGTAAATTTAAGGACGAGAGCGGCGGTAAACAAATCGTCGAATTCGTGGGCTTGAGACCCAAACTGTATGCTTATCATCTAGAAGATGAAGAGATCAAGAAGTGCAAAGGGGTTAAAGCGTGCATGGTGAAGAAAAACATCTCTTTCCAAGAGTATAAAGATTGTCTGTTAGGAAGTGGTCCAGTGTATAAGACTATGAAATCGATTCAAAACGAAAATCACGACTTGTATACTGAAATAGTCAACAAGATTTCGCTGATAGCCGACGACGATAAGAGATTCGTGTTAGATGATAAAATAAGCACTTTGGCACATGGACATTGGATTACGGATCTAATTAGAGACGATATGAATGTGGATGATATGATTACAGATATGAGTAAGGATGATAGGATTCCAGATATGAGTAAGGATGATAGGATTCCAGAAAATCAAGAGGAATTAGACGGATTTGAGATTATGGAAATCGATAGAGACATCGAGAATGTTAGTTTAAAAAGAAAAATAAAAAAATAAAAAAAAAAAATAACGTCATTTTAGTGAATTATAATAAAATAAATAAATAAAAAATATATACGCATTTATGAATAAGAAAATAGAGATATCCGTAGAAGGTGTCATCTTACCCAATGAACCCCTATCCAACATCGATCTGTCAAATGCAGCGAAGGATTTGAAAATCAAAGATTTTCTAGGGGTGTTTTCCAGAGATGCCTTGCTGAAGAGAAGACCTCGACAATCGGAATGCAGAATTTTAAATCTAGACGATTTATCGGGTGAAGGCACTCACTGGGTGGCGTGGTAGTAGAACGGGAAGAAGAATTATTATTTCAACAGCTACGCAATCTCGCCGCCGAAAGAAATAAAGAACTATTTCAACAAATCGATGGTTTGTTACAACACAGAACGAGTGCAATCACCAGATCAAGTGTTTTGCGGTCACCTGTGTCTCTACGTTCTCAAGAGATGGTCTGAAGGAGATCGGTTTCAAGACATTCTCAATGATTTACATTAGAGAGAGATTTTTTTTTATAGTATATAAAGATAAAAAAAATTATTTCAAAAATTTTTAATCGAATAAAAACGAAAAATAAAAATAAAATAATTCATTTTTTAATAAACTGCGTTTTGAAATATATTTTTTTAAAAAAACAAAAAAATCTCCAAACAACATGCCAGTTGATAATTTTGGTAGAGGTGACGACGAAAAAGTCAACCTAAGAAAGAAGAGGAAGACACTCGAAGTTGACGATGGTTACGACGTTGCCAACTTGGACGAACGTTACGTTCGGAGATACGAACCTCGAGAGGAACCTTTGAACATGAACGATAAGAAGCTCTACAATCTTTCCGAGCTGATAGATCTCGCAGATGCTGTGACTAAAAAATACGTTGACTGGGGGAACGCCGATTTCGAACGAATCATGCTAGATAATTACGTGGATAAAACCATGACTGACGATCTCAATCTGAAATCTAAACATTTGGTGAATGTCGCAAATCCCATAGATCCCACGGATGCCGCGACCAAGAAATATGCTGACGACTCTCATTCGAGATTCAGCGAACACCTGAGAAATAGATACATTTAGAAAATGATGCACTAGGAATTGAATACCAATTCTAACAAGATAACGAACGTGGCCACTCCCACGAATCCCAAGGACGTGGCGACCACACACTATGTAGATCTGGAACAGAGAAAGTCTGACAGACGAGAAATGAAATTGGATCTGAATGCAGGATTCAACAAGATATTGAATCTGTCAAAGGTCGACAACACGGATGCGGACTCAACCATGGTCAACAAGGGCTACGTAGATTCTGCCGTGATACAATCACAAGAATACCTAGAATTGCAAGTGGACGATCTCTACTTGAACAAACAATCTGGCAGAACCATGGATGGTGGTATCGACATGAACGGTAAGAATTTATTCGGACTCAGTCACAATCCCGAATTCGATTCCAGCGCAGTCAGCAGGAAGTACGTGGACGACAACTCGGTCTGGAGAAAGGGCGGCATCATGGAAGGTAAACTAGACATGGGTGGACACGCACTCACGAATCTACCAGATCCCGTGAACATGACGGATGCCTGCACCCTGATTTCGGTGGTGGAGAAAGTCAAATATGCTAGACAATTGATCACTGTGTGGGCCGAGGAGGCCGGCACTTTAGATGAGGGAAAAGCTGAATGGCCTTTCGGAAATGGAGGTAGCAGATCAAAACATGGTCAGGTGGGATATCCCATACCGTTGGGAGGTGAAATCCTTCGAATGAGTCTGGCTTCCTCGGATTTGAATAACAGAGCGGTCGTCAATCTCATGGTGAATGGAGTAGAGAGCGATAAGAGATACAGCATCAAAAAGACTGAGAATCAACATGCGAATGTTAGCACGTTCGGCACGCCTCTCAAAGTGGACGCCGGAGACAGGATTAATTTCGTTATGAAAACCAAAAATCCCGAAGCCGCCACTTCCGTGGTGAGCATACTGATCGAACTAGATCCTTTGAACAAACAGTGAACGCTTGGAAAATAATGAATTAAAAAAAAAATAATGTGTGATTATTAAAAACAAAAAAAAAAAGTAATGAGATTTAGAAAGATGTTCAATCTCTCCAGATCACATTACCTTTTTTATTTTTATTTTTTTTTTTTGTTTTTTAATAATTACTCATTACTTTTTTTTATTTTTTTATTTTTTTTTTTTTTATACTCGTCTCTCATCGAATGATCGACATCTTATTTCCATCCGATTCAAATTGTAATTCTCTGTCCGACAGGACCAGGGCAAAGGCTTCGGTTTTTCTCGGCACGTTCCTATCGAATTGTATCTTGATCTGAATGTCTAAGACGCTACTCTTGAGTCATTCACTTTGTTTACTGACGTCGAATACGAACATGGGATACATCGACTTGTATTCACCGGGAGATATGTTAGGGCTGCTCATCAATTCGTCTAGACCGTGATACTTCTTTCTAAAATCAGCGGCGTCGCCGTACAATCTGCAGAAATCCTTCTTGTCAAACGATGCATTGTAATCGATTGCTGGATATCTCGTTGCATTCAGGAACACTTGCATGTTTCTCAAATGGCAGTGATCGAACAGCAACGCATTCTTTTCCTGAGACCCGTCCCTATCGGTCTGAAATGCAACCATGATGAAACGTGGTCTCTCGGAAGCGGATTTCACCGTCAACCTCCAATCAAAGTGATTCGTGGAGAGAGGAATGCTAGCTGTGTCGCACTGTCTCATTCTAAATCCCACGGGTAATTTACTCTTGGATTCTATGATCTTGTAGAGACGCGCTTTTTCCACGATCGAAGGCTCCACGTGCGGAACAAACCACGATATCTTGTGTAGAGTTATCTTACCCACATCGGTCGCAGTGAGTCTCACTATTGCATCGTCGTTTCCTTTTCGAATCAACGATAGATTGTGTTTGAATCCGTACATGATCTTGTTGTAATCGTCCGCAAATCCGAAGATGTGTTTCAAAGGTATCCTGAACGAAAACGTTCCTTTAGGTCTGGACGTCTTGACGACGTAGTCGAATATCGCGGCGGCGCTAGCAGGGCTGACGGTGTCTTTCACCCACAACTGATTAAGTCCTCTGGATTTCGAAAAATCATCAGGATATGTCAAGAGTCCGAACATCGTGGTGGCCTGACCGGGATGAAACACAGATTCTATCTCTTGTCCGGAGAGCATGTATTTTATATTACTGAATAGATGCATGATGCCATTATTGGCTAGAGTAACCGTGTCATCGTCGACGTGGTCGCTCCCATCTTCCTTAGTGAGACGTCCCTGCACCACTATGTAACTCTCGCTAGGATGGATGAATAGATCTTGAGTTTCGATGTTGATTCTTATCTCTCCCACATTGTTCAAACTCGTTCCGGTCACCGGTTCGTATTCGTGAACCTCATATTCTTGAATACTTTCATCTTTCACTATGCTTTGTGCTATATCTAGTATATTTGTCATTTTTAAAGGATTTTTGTTTTTTTTGTTTATTAATTAGCTTGCTTTTTTTTATCTAAAAATAGTTTTAATTATTTTTTTTATTATTATTTTTCTCTCCTATATATATATGTGTGTGTAAACAAGAAAATGTTAAAGAGAGTAAATAAAAGAAATTTGTTTTCTTTATCAAAACTTTGTCTTCTGTAATTGTTGTTCGTAAAACTTTCCAATGATCTCCTCTCCATCCAAAGCTTCGATTTCGTAAGTCACCGGATCGGTGTGAAATATTTTGATTATCATGAAGATTTCCGAGGTCCATCGAGGAGTATAACCCTTTTCGAAGTGCTTCTTATAAGCGTAGATTCTCACTCGATCACCGACCGCAAATTTCGGCGTTCTAGACTTCTTCCTGATCTTAGATCTCTCGGGATATAGATTCGCGTAGACGCGTTTTTCATTTCGAGGATCGCTAGCTTCCACGGGAGTCATCTTGATCGATCTGTGTCGCGTGTTGTTGTAATCTTTGACCAGACCGTTCAGAGCGTATATGTATTTCTTGGTCGAATTCGCCGTGAAGTATCTGTGCATCTTTTCCTTCATCGTTCGATTCCAACGTTCCACCACGCTGGCTTTCTCTTCGTTTTCGATCGAGTAGAGGTCGACCAATCGATGAACGTGCTTGTTGTAGAATTCCTTTCCCTTATCCACCCACAATTTACTCGGTTTTCGAGAAGACGAGTCGAACACGCTCTTCAAAGCCTCGGCAATGCAAGGTCCCGATTTTTTCTTCAAAGCTCTGATCCAACCGTATTTGGAAAACCCGTCAATAGATATTTGACACCCTCGTTCCACCTCGAAAACGATCTCATGTTGTTCTTTTTTTTGACGAATCGAGTCTTGATAGAACCACACACGTCGCAAATTCCGCGAAGCATCTGTCTGTCGTTTTTAGTTCGTACTTCTCGAGAATTACTCATCTCAGTAACTCTCTTACACTTTACTCAATACATTTTTAAGAGTTATTTAAATTAATTTCGTTTTTTATTTTATATATAAATTTAATATTTTTTTTTTTAAATTCTGTTCTTATTACATATACTTTTTTTTTCAATCGCTGCTCTTGAGTTCTATCATCTTACTGAATTCCTCCCTAGCCTCTTTCCTCCCCTTTTCCATGAGAGAATCCTTCATCTCTTCTTTGATGATCTGATGAGTCTTGATTCTCACAGCTTCTTTCATGGCTTCGTATTTCGTTTTCTCGCCCAATATTGCGAAGTATTCTCTGTCCGATATCCTACCGTCTTTCAACGCCAAATCTTGTCATGTTTCCTCACCTTCAGATATAATTTCCTACTCAAAAAGTTTCCGAGTGTGCTAAACAATCCGGCGGCGAGAGCCACTCCCTCTATGGTCAACACGATCAGAATGCCGACCACGGTCGACAACAATCTGATGCCAGCCACGTGTAAACCCATGGAAATCGTGATGAGTGTCGTGTTGATCGCATTGACGAATTTCAGGAAACGCGAATACTTCTTCTTGAGAGAATGGCGAGAATCTCTCTCTTGAGTCAGATACAATTGGATTCTACTGATTTGATCGATGCGATACCTCTCTCCTCTTTCTTTTTCTTCTAGCGACGGTGCAGTCGGCAAAACGCCGTTCGGCTTCTCATCCTCGTCGTCATCTAACGTCGGATACAATTTATTTCTGGTTCTCATTTTTGTGTTTTTTCTTTCTTTCTAATATTAGATAAAAAATTTATGTGTGTATTTATTTTTATTTTCTATTCTCCCTTATTTTATATCAATGAGAAAACTTAGACGTATGCTTCATTGAACAATAATTTCATGATGCATCCCTTGTCTTCTAAAGTCAGACTTCTACACGGCAATTTCAGTTCTTCCGAAACTGTGGGCTTGCTTCGATCCTTACAGAAGAGTAATCTCTTCCAAAACGCGATCACTTCGTTGATTTGAACGCGTTCGAACGCCTGTTCGAAATACTTGACGACCATATCTTCCCTTTCCATCGTCAGACACGAATGACTCTCGTGATCGAAGTCTAGGTGATCCCGACATCCGACGCATCGTTCTAACAAGAGGCGACATAGTTGTTCATTCACGCAGAATGCGTAGGCTCTCATCAGCATTTTTAAAAGAAACCTTGCTCTAATAGTCTGGGAAGCGCTCATGATTTACGTATTATCTATTCGATTTGATATATTTATTTTTAAATAACTATTTTTTTTTTTTTTTTTTCTCTCCTATATATCAATCACTTTTTTTATTTCCTTGGGAAATGTGGCAGTGGGTTTGCCAGTTCAGTACCACTTCTTTTCCATGTACCATACATAAGTCGATTTCTGATGTAGAATCCACAAATGGATTTCCGTGTACGCCTCCATAGGGATTCAGTGTTAAAATCGTGTACAGACACGGATGGTTTGAATCGGCAAACCACTTTTCGACGCTGGTGCAGAAACGGCAACACGTTTTTGCTCGCGATTTTTAACACTGAATCCTATGGGGGAAAAATCCTATGGGGGAAACCCATTTGCCGATTCTGTACCAGACGATACACCTCTTTTTCCTTAAAATTTCATACATTTTTTCACTCGTGAGCGATGTGTATATAGAATCCAGTGATATAGAATCGGCAAAGCCGATTCTGTACCACCATAAAAAACGACAAATCGTGTACCTGTACACGATTTTAACACTAAATCCTATGGAGGTGTACATCGATGTACGTGTACATGTACGAAATCTTGTACATGTGGTCGTGAATCGGCCTTTTTTACCTACTGACGTGCAGTACGCCTTAGTACACGGCGTCATCGTGCCCCCATGTGGAAAATCGGAGTTAAGTGCCTTGCCCAACGGGAGTGCGAATCGATCGCTCAGACGGTCACCCATCCGAGGATTAACCGGGCTCGACGTTGCTTAACTTCGGTGATCTGACGAGAACCGATGACAGCGCCACCGCGCCCCTCCCTTTGTCTGAAAGACTATTATATCGGCCAACAGTTACAATTTCCCTATACCCTTCAGTGATATGCTAGCCAGGCCTTCCATTCTAGAATATGCGGGGGGGGGGGGGGTGCAAGTAATCCCCCACCCACCATTCAAATTGTCAAAATCTCAGCCTATTATAAAAACTTGGGGGTAGTTGGGGGGTTGTTGTTTGTTTTTTGTTTTTGTTTTTTTGTTTTTGTTGTTTTTTTCGGGAGGGGGGGTGGGGGTGGATGTTCAAGAACTGTGAATACTTTATTGCACGAATTAAATAAAACAGGCAAGATGATAACCTTTGTGGGGGCAAGTATTTGGGTTTCCTGCATTACACAGCCGGGCGATCATGAGACTCACTCAGACTTCACATTAGTCCAATGACCAACTCGACATTTGACGGGCCTTGTACTGTGAGAAGCCAAAATGCATGCTGCTGGCGAGCTATGTGTATGCATTTGCAGCAATCAAGTTACTTTATGGATTCTAACTGCGACTTCTCCAAATTTTTAATTTTCTTTTGATTTAACTTTAAATCCGCGGAATTTCAAGATATTTTTCATTAAATCTTGTCATGGATGCTATGAAGCAGCCATGACTGGATTTGTTGAAAGATTTATCTAAATTTACCTCAAGAGATCGTTGGTAAAAAAATACCTTCAATTTACAGGATAACAACTTTATTAAATGTGTCCAAATTGCACTTGTGACAAAAGAGAAACCATGTCATGGCAGGAATATCCACCAGTAGAATGCAAGTAGTTCAATGACACCTCTTTTTCCTTAAAATTTCATACATTTTTTCGTTAAGGTAGTTGGGGGTGGGGAGAGTGGGGGGGTAATGTAATCGACATAATTTGACATTAGCTGACATGGTTATTAACTGGAAGTTCTAAATTATTTTTAGTTGTCAAAATTTGTTCACATGAATTGGCCTTGTAACAATTTATGGGATTTTGCCTCCTGGCACTCTGCCATAAATTGTAACAAAGCAATTACACACAGATTATTTATTTATTTATTTATTTATTTATTTATTTATTTATTTATTTATTTATGTTTTAGGTCACATATTTCCGCACAATAGCTCATAATGACCACAACAATGAGATAAAGCCAAGTTCAGTCAATCGGAAATACTCAGGTAACCCATTCTAGAGGACTTCCACCTCAATCTTGGTGACTGGGTCCTATTTTACCAGTAAAACGGAGCTTGCTTACAATAGTAAACAAGCACTGCTGCACCCCCGGGGTTCCCGGGGGGGGGGGGGGGTGGCACAGATTAACCCTTTACCTAACATGAAAAAAAGACGACACTTGCAAAAGAAATTCTTGAATAACTAATTTTTTTCATTTTTTGTCTCAAAAACATAGGTTATGATCCCTCGTTGGGACGAGATCGACGAGCTCGTTCCAACGAGGGGTCATAACCTATGTTTTTGACACAAAAAATTAAAAAATAATGAAAATTAATTGGATATTTTTGAGAATAGCGCTGGCCGGTTTTGGCCGTTACGTAGAGAATATGACGCGCATCTAAAGAATATGAAACCTCCGAGTGGGGTACATATACTTTGGAATAAAGCCCAAATATTGGCTTCCAGCACTCAATGTCAAAGAAAAAGATCTACAAGCACCAGTTCAAAAATAACTGAAAAATTTCAACTGTCATATACATGTGCCGATAAACGTCTGGATAAGTTCATTACTTCCCATTTTGCAAACAATATGTAAGATCACCAAGGACTTCTTGTTAAACTCTCACCTCTCTGTTTTATCATTGGATATCCGGTGGACCCAGGTGGGTGATCAAACTTTTATTAGTTTAAACTTTCAGTTGATGCACGGATTGGTGATCTTGACAGATTTTGGCTATACACAAAGCCCCGGACAATGTTTATGTCATAATAAGCAAAAACAGTGGGTGAACGTCTTAGACCAGTGACTACCATCGATAGAAAAGTGTTCAAAGATGATTATACATGCACCTCTGTAATCTCCATATAAGACTGTTATATTGGTATGAACTCCATATTTAGGGTGATGCGTACTAACTTGTGCAACATTTAGTGAATGAAATTTGGGTGATGGGTTCTTAAACTGCAGGTACAAAAAATATTTTTTGCAAGTCCAGGGTGGTGGATCCTCAATATGGGTTGATGCAAGAAAAGGCATACCTTCCTACAATTTCTTACGACTTATCCCCTGGTTTTGTTTGTCTGTTTTAGCGCTGATCCTGAACATCACAGACAACTATACCCGACTTACATGCGAGCTACAATTGTACACCAAAAAATATTTCAGGTGGGCATTAAGAGTACAACACGCCTGCTCTCCTTAACTCTGCTAGGACTGGCTTGCCCATGTTTAAACCATCGACAGACAACTGCTGCTATAAATTTGCTCCAAGACTGTCCCGCCATCTTATTCCACAGTACTCATTGACTGATCTATTGATTTACCGATTGGTGGGTTGGTTGGTTACATGGTGTCCAACGTTAGCAGTAACTTAGCACAATCTATAATAACAGGGGGACGCATTCAGTCAATTGTGGTCATGTATGTCTCTGTTCCATTTTACGGCAGTGGGGTAGCCACGGTGGTTTGGGGCGCTGGGGGTCTTGGCCACTTAATCTCCACTACCCTCCCAAACACCCTCATTGCCAACTTTCACACAAGATAGGAGTCCTAAAATGGTCTCCAATATAGGGCCTCACACGCTGTAAATGCCTCAGATTCGCTCTAAGAGAACTGAATTTTACAAACAATTCTCCGGGGTGGGTCGAGTCCTAACAAGCTCCGGTCGTTACCCCCCTCCTCCCGAAATACTTCCCTGCATGGAAGTGGGAGGTGGGGATAAAGACCGGAGGATCCTAGTTTGGACCCTACAAGGAAGTGTGAGAAGGGAATAATGACTGCAGGATCCTAGTTAGGACTAGGAGAGGCCCCCCAACCCCCGAACAAGGGCCTTCTAAATATCAGCTTTGTCCCTCCGCTCCCCCGAAAAGAACTGACTATGGCGCCCCCTATTATAGAATCCTGGCTACGGGCCTGCTTTAGGAGACCTTTACTTCACGCATTGGTTACTAAGGCTCTGTTCTTCTTGATTTTGTCATTCCCTGCCTAAACATATGCAAAGCGAGAACCAAACATATTAAAATAGCGTTGTTGAACGACCGTCGGCTGTGTTTAGTGCAAAGCAGATGTTTTTGTATTATGCTACTGTCACTGTAAAAGCCAATTTACACGGTATGTTTTTTCACATCTGCCTCAGCGCATCTGCTGAAACATACCATCTAAATAAGGTATCTGCTAGCAAACATCTAAAGTAAAACAGAGCAATTGGAACATGTTAGATTTCGTATGCTTTAGCAGACGCAACTGACTAATCAGCATGTAGTTTGGGAGTTACATACAGCAAGCAAGTCTGTGTTTTGTATGCAGTGTAAACGTAAAAACTGATCTGCTGAAGGCCCATCTGCTTTTTCATATCTGTTAAAGCATACCGTGTAAACTGGCCTTAAGATATAAAGTCATAGCATGCCAAGATAAGCGGGATACGATCAATCAGATGTGATCGTTCATGTCTGCTCCACATTAAAAGCTCATCAAGTTCGTTTCGCTCCAGAGTTATAAGCTGTGTCCAGAAGGATTCCGCAACTCTTACAAACCTAAGAAAAAAGACTGAATTTATTAGTTATCAGAAACTATCAGACCGAAAACTGTAGCAGTTGTTTCTAATCAAGTGTCGTCTGTCCCTTGGGGCAGTCGACACTTCACAATAAACGACTTCTCACGTTGAAAACCTTTCCCCGCCCACACAACCATCAGCATCAGGGCACCTGCTCCAGAACATCCACGGAGTCGAAGAGTCTGATCTTCATCCTTGTAAGTGTTGAACATTTTCTCATTGTTCAGTTTTCTTCTCCAATATATTTAGAGTAAACGATTCCTATCTTACATTTTGAACTTTTGTAATCACTGTCTCCTTTAAATTCGTTAAGATTTGTTTGATCTGTCTCGCAATCGATCGTATCTCCGAGGAGAAAAAATCAGTCACTGATATAAGTATTTCTGTAAAATCAATATCTACAACCTTGGTATTTCCGTTTGAAAAAACGCGAACTTGATGGATGAATGTGAGAGTAGTTTCTCGTGATGATAACATGACCTATGTAAACAGAATACAACACATCTCAGACAGTCATTTTGTGTGTTTTGCATGATTAGACTTCATGTTTGGAAGACCAATATTGTCAAAAGTGACGTAATGGGCTTATCAGAGAGATATGTTAAAGACAGGCGAGTTTGAATTAAAAATTGAAAATTGTACTTCAACAGCCTAATAACAGAGACGAACCAAATAGCCTTTCCTTTTGAAAGTTATTTTTATATAATCGGGGTATCGCGAGGAGCGAAAACGAGAACTGGAAAATCAGAAATTATCATTGTGTCCTGCACTGCACTTATACAAATAACAAACTTGGCAACCTCAGATCCGACTAAAATGTAACCTATATGCAATATGTGATATCCGGACAAAAGTCCCTCTCTCCCTGGCAAAACATCAATGGACAAAACATCACCGAACAAAAACTCCACGCGGCAGAAAATCCCCTGAAAATAACAGAGGCTGACAAAAGACCCCCGTACAGAGGATCCCTGGACGGAAACCCCCCCTGACTGAAGAGCCTCTAGAAGAGGGAAACCGTTCCCCTTCCCGGTCATCAATAAATAAATAAATTACTAAATGTAAAAATTGAAGTAAAAAAATCTAAAGGAACTATTTTAAATTTATTAGTGTGGTATGACAAATGGCTGAAGAATATTTCAACCAAACATGGTGGGCATTATTTAAATGTGAAATAAAGAAACCATAAAATCTTCTCAAGGCGGCACATGCTGAAATACTGTTCCTTATAAAAGAATTTGAGTGACATTCTTGAATATTTTGAATGTCCGGTTGTGATCGACGAGAAATGATCAAACAAGTTGTCATAGCAAAGAAATAAAGCTAAAAAGTACTATTTTATGAGGGGGCAGATATTGCAAACATCTTGAAATTATCTAATTCAGCCTCATTAACCCTTTACCTAACCTGAAAAGCAGACGACACTTGCAAAACAAATTCTTGAATAACTAATTTTTTTCATTTTTTTTGTCTCTAAAACATAGGTTATGACCCCTCGTTGGAACGAGCACGACGAGCTCGTTCCAACGAGGGGTCATGACCTATGTTTTTGAGACAAAAAATGAAAAAAATAATGAAAATTAATTGGCGATTTTGAGAATAGCGCTGGCCGGTTTTGGCCGTTACGTTAGGTAAAGGGTTAAACTAAAAACAATGTGTCCAGTGGCGACGCCACAGGTTCCCCCAGACGATACGCTTTGCCTCCCACTTGCTCCGAACCTCACTCCTTTTGCTCGTGGCATAAAGGTTTAATCCTTTGTTGCAGGTAACCTCCATATCCGTTCTGTTTGTTAACAAAAAATAGAGAAGTTTTACATATCGCCCCCTGAGTTCCAATGTGTTCTTTATGCCTACTGGCGCATAGAACACATTGGAACTCAGGGGACGATATGTAATAGATTAGTATATTGTGGGAGGTGACATATCTAGATTGGCTGACTACCTGAGTAGCAGATGTGGAGATCGGTCCACATTTGGGGAGGGAATGGGGAGGCGGAGGTGATGTTATAGTCACGAGACCCATCCACGTCAAGTTTGATAGCTATGGTAGCTCGCATAAGCGGACATCCTGTGACGTCATTCCCATAGTGCTACGCGGTCTGAGTGTGCATGCGCATCGCGTGTTATTATGGTGACCTGTGTTTCCGTTGTCTCAGTGGCCTACAACAGGATGGGGGTATATTTCGGGGTGTGTTCAATTTTATAGCAGTAAATCTGATTATCCAAATGGACACTACTACAATCATTCTAAATCACCAGAAACCAACCAAAATACCGAAAAGAACTCCACTTCCCTCAAATCCTCTTTTTTTAAAACTTATAGACGCATTCCTTTGTATAAAAGTAACTCTAATCACCCACAATCCTCGGTTACTTCCAATATTACCATATAGACCTGATAACTATTTATTTGGCTCGCATTTCCGACGAAATCCTCGGTTTCTACTTATTACAGACGCTATTTTAACTATTTTAACCCTAGTAATTTATCTAGTCTTAGCTCTCTCTGGTTCCGACCTCTGCCCTCCAACAATCAGATTGCTTTACTTTCCTTAATCTGTACCTACCCATACAGAGTTATCTCATCTGTGTATACCAAGACTCCGGTGATCCTTAAACCCGAAAGACCATCCATCAGGAACAGACATTGCTAGAATGACTCGAATCTAATCGAGCAAATGAGCTATAGAGCTATTGCTCAAGTGGGTAACCCATTTATGAATCTTATACTCATCTGGGTATTGAAGGATACCTATGACACGGTAATGTACTTTGGAGGATACCTTCTAAGGATACATTTCGGAGGGTACTTGTCGGAGGAAGAGGAGGATGAGGATATATCTATCTGAAGATAGTTATGGCTCCCAGCGCCTTTCAATTACTGGCTTCTGGACCACCCCTCTTCTTAATAGGTCAATTCCAATGCTGCTGATTTGTACACTGTCGCCATTGCTTAGCTTCCACTCTTTATTTCAACTACTACTGGTCTGTAACACTACTATTGTCTACCACTATCTGTCCTGTGCCAGAGTCTCCCACACTTTCTACTGACTACCGTGGCTCTCAGAACCTATATCACTACACTACAACCCCCATGGGTCCCGGTTCATATTACTATTATACTGGCCTTCCACGACTACTAGCAGGCGAATGCAGTCTGCTTGCTCTAACGACTCGAATGTTATTGAGCAAGTAAGCCATCGAGTGGTGACTTGAACATGCATTGCTCGAACTATTCGAAACTAATCGAGCAAATAAGCCACCGAATAATTGTTCGAGTGAGTGACTCATTTTATGACTCATCTAGGTATTGGAGGATACCAATGGCATGGTAATGTACTATTGGAGGATACCTTTTGAGAAAATATTTATTTATTTATTTATTTATTTATTTATTTATTTATTTTTATTTATTTATTCATTAGTGTTTAAGGTCACATACTTATGCACAATGGGTGTGACTGTGACAGTTTTACAGACGACACTTGCAAAAAAAATTCTTGAATAACTAATTTTTTTCATTTTTTGTCTCCAAAACATAGATTATGACCAATCATTGGAACGAGCTCAACGAGCTCGTTCCAATGAGGGGTCATAACCTATGTTTTGGAGACAAAAAATGAAAAACATCCTGAAAATTAATTGGCGATTTTTTAGAATAGCGCTGGCCGGTTTTGGCCGTTACGTTGGGTAAAGAGTTAAAACAGAGAAAACCTTTTTTTTTTCTCGCGATAATATATATAAAAAGATAAAAAAAATATAATTATTTAAATATAAAGAAATAATTAGAGAAAAAAAAATCTTAGAGCAAGAACGTGAGAAAAGATAGCCGTGAATACGGACGGCTACGAAAACTTCTTTTCAAACCACAGCGAACAATAACAAGACTCATTTCACTACAAAATTCAATTCTCCACTAGAATTGAAAAAATTCAGATACGAAATGGCACTGGTGAATTACAAAACGTACCATTGTTTTTCTAACATCACGGAGACGAATGATCTGTTCAGATATTCTCCCGACCATGGCACGAGTTGGCACGAGATTCATATTCCGAAAGGCAGTTACAACATAGTCGATCTCAACGAATTCATATAGATGAGAAGGAAGATAAACAATCAGGGAGGTCCGTTAAAATTAACTGCTAATGCCAGTACTTTACGAATGACACTAGTCATGTGAGCTAGTTATCGGGTGGATTTAAAGGCGGACGGTACTTTTGGAAGATTGTTGGGATTCGATCCAAAACCCAAGAAAATATGGAATTAAGAAGTAATTAACTGGACAAAAAAAGAAACGCAACAACCTATTTCTAGAATTTCCGATGGTGATTTCTGCGTACGGTTAACGTACTTCACAGATCATTGGTGGTCAATTGATGAAATCATGCAAACCGTGGTGAGTTTGTCCACATCGTCAACCCATCACGCAACGGTGACCAGATAGATGATTTCCACGTTTCCCGTGATAAGTGTGTACCCGGTCCAGTTCACTGCCCGAATTTGTATTCACCGCGTGGGAAGATCCTTGAATGGCCAATTCCCCGAATTGAACATTCAGAATTTGCATCTGTTTCAAAGTGACAACCATGGGGAGATTGAGCTTACTTGACCGCGAACAAGCAATAACTATGCTATTGCGAGGAGATAGTCAAAGTGACGTTGCTGAACACTTTTCTGTCCACCGGTCGACAATATCACGCCTTTATCAACGCCTCGCTTCGACTGGGAGCATAGCAGATCGTCCACGTAGCGGACGTCCGAGGATAACGTCGGCGGGGCAAGACCGTCAGATTAGACTGTCTCATCTGCGTGATAGGTTTATTCTGCCCTGTTACCACGGCGGCGAACACGAGAGGAACACACGGTGAGGAATCGCTTACGTTCCTTCGGTATACGGGCCAGACGTCCGTATGTTGGTCCGCCGCTTATTGTTCCTCGACGTGACAGGAGGATGACGTGGTTGAATGAGCATCGTCCAAGGGGAGTGTGGACACGACAACGGTGGAGGAAGGTACTGTTCACGGATGAGTCTCGGTTCATATTGTACCGATCCGACCGACGTCAAAATGTGTATAGACGTCGTGGAGAATGATATGCAGATGCCTGTGAGATACAGCGAGATCGCTTCCGTAGCGGCGGCGTAATGGTGTGGGGTGGTATCACATATGGGTAGAAGACACCCCTTGTGTTCGTCGACGGAAACTTAACGGCTATCCGGTACCGGGAACTCATTCTAGAACCCCACATTGTCCCATTTGTTCAACAACACAACTTGGTTGTTCAACAGAATAACGCGAGATGTCACGTTGCACAGACGAATAACGAATTTTTGGCGGCAAACAACATCGACGTCCTTCCATGGCCAGCCTTCAGTCCGGATTTGTCACCAATTGAACATCTTTGGGACGAACTCGACAGGAGAGTCAGGAGTCGAGACCCTCCTCCAGCCACTCTCCAACAGCTTCGACTGGCACTGGAAGAGGAGTGGAACAACATTCCCGTGTTCCGAGTTAACCGTTTGATTGACTCTATGACCAGACGCATCCAGGCAGCCATCAACGCACGCGGAGGACATACGCGCTATTGACCACTTTCATGGACTGTGTGAAAATTAGGACCCTACGTGCCGTGATCCAGCTTGTACATGGACATTTAGTGACAATGCGACCCAAACGATGTTGTATCATCGCAACAAATGATTTATCTTCTCATACAATTCAAATTGTTTGCATTTCACTGATCATTACATGTGTATAAGCATAATTTGAACCGTGTTGCGTTTCTTTTTTTGTCCAGCATATATATCCAAAAATAATAATAATAATAAATAATAAATAATAATAAATGTAGTTTAAAGCCGAAAATCCTCATAGAGCTCTTGGGCTTAACACACACAAAAAACTTTATATATATATATCACTATGCATTTCCTATTTACTGGCTGTCTCCAAGCGGATGAATCACAATCAGCGGTCTTCATCGTAAGTTATATACCCGCTGGAACAAATGTGATTTGAGAGCTGATCGGAAAGATGGGAGACTCTGGGATGCTTTCAGCCCACTCGGAAGCAGGTTCCAAAGGAATGGAGCGGCCACCGAAAAGGCCCGATCGCCAGCTGTTGTGAGGTCACCTGGTGCATGGACAAGATTGTGTGACGTTTTCGAACGTAGTGATCTACCGGGTTCGTAACGTGAAACCAAAGTGGACAGATACGGTGGGGCCTCGCCATTTAAGCATTTCCAAGTTAATATGAGAATTTTGAATTCAATGCGTTCCATCGGAGACAGCCAGTGCAGATTCTTAACAATAGGTGTAATGTGGCAGGAACGTTTGGTCATAGTAATTACACGTGCTGAACATTTTTGTATTGTGGCAATTTCGTCAATGATGCTCTGTTTACAACCAAATAAGAGAGAGTTGCAATAGTCTGTGCGACTTGTAATGAAGGCATGGACAAGTTGTTTAGCTGTTGCCCCGTCAACCACGCTCCGCACCCTGCTGATATTTCGGAGATGATAATACGAAGCCCTGCAGACATGTTTTCCCACCGACAGGTTCTCATCCATAAAATATCCGAGGTTGCGTACCGTGGTCGATGGTGAGACAGGACTGCCTTCAATGTTGAGATCGGGCCTTGAGCATTTAGATAACTGATGGCTTAATCCAATGTATATGATTTCAGTTTTATAAGCATTCAGTTTTAAGAAATTTTCTGCCATCCAAGATCTAATATCAGTTACACATTTTTCAAGTTTTTCTTTGGCCATTGTATCGGACTGTGGTGTAAAGTGTATGTACAGCTGTGTATCATCCGCGTAGAAATGGAATGACAGGCCATGTCTGCGGATGATATCGCCAAGGGGCAGAACATAAATGACGTATAGCAAAGGTCCAAGCACTGACCCCTGGAGAACACCAAACTTCAAATGAGCCTGTTTTCAATTTGAGCCTGTGACAGTTACCCGCTGTGTTCGATCCGTCAGGTACGATCGAAACCACTCCAGGGCAGTACTAACAATACCAAACCGGGAAGCAAGTCTTAAGAAGTACGCCGTGGTCGATAGTGTCAAACGCCGCACTGAGATCGAGCAATACCAGACAGGAAACTTGCCGTTTATCCATGGTGAGGAGAATGTCGCTCTGCACTCGTAAAAGGGCGGTTTCAGTACTGCAGAACGACCTATATGCGGACTGAAACTCCTCTGCAAGATTACAGCTAGATATGTGTTCGCGGATCTGTTTAGCGACTGCACGCTCATTTACTTTGGACAGAAATGAAAGACCAGAAACTGGAAATACAACCAGCTCCTCCTGCAGTATCTACCCCAGAACTCGAGCAGGGAAACGATAAAGGAAACGAATTTCGAGTGAAGCAAATCAACAAGATTCACCACGATTTGACGAGACATAAGTCAAGCACTTCAAAAAGAGTACGCTCGGATCGTAAAAGTCGTCAACGCGGTGGACGTAGCTATCAATGCCGTGTCTGTGGGGTCGGGAGTCACTGAAATGCGTCTCCTATCCATTGTACGAAGTGGTCCAGTGGTAACCATCATAGAAAGTAGGGCAGTGGCTGCTGGATTCTTGGGTACGATAGGAAAACTCGTCAGTAAAAAATTATCGCAGAGAGCCGACAAACAGGAAAAGATCAAAGCATTAGCCAATGTGAAACTCCATTCCATATGCGACATGATATACAAAGCATTGAGAGATGGGCGGATTTCCGATAACGATTTTCTGTGATGTATTCCATGTTACTAAACATTCATACAAAAATTTATTCAAATCAGAACTTTCATACAGAAGTTCTGTACAAAAGACTGATCGCACTCATTTTGGTACAAAATGGCTGCTGGTGCCCATCTTGAATTTCGGACCACACCCAAAAACACTCGTTCCCATCCCACGGTGAAAACAAACGTACCCAAGAAGTTTCGTAAAGATCGGTTCATAAATACGGCCTCTAGCCTGACCCGTATAGAAGTTGTGTACAAAAAACTGATTAGACCTAATTTCGGTACAAAATGGCCACTGGCAGCCATCTTGAATTTTGGACCGCACCCAGAAACACTCGTTCTCGTCCCAAGGTGATAACAAAGGAACCCAAGACGTTTCGTGAAGATCGGTTCATAAATACAGACTCTAGCCCGAGCCGTATTGACATGTGTACTTACTGTGTGTCAGTAGCACTGAAAAAATCTGTAACGAAATGCCCTCCACGGAGCCCCTCCACGGAGCGCGTCGGGTTAACCTCCGTGGGGTGCGTCGGAGTCTTATGATTGCACTCAAGAATCTTGGTTCCCGAAGTGTTAATGTATTAATCAGAGTGGCCAAGTCCTACTTGGTAATAATTCTCTGTTGTATAAACAAAATCAGGTAGAATTTACTGTTGTTATTTTTATTACTTTCCAGGAATTAAGAATGTAATACTTTAGGAGAAAAGGTGATTCCTGTTGTCTGGAGGCGCTCCGATAATATTAGTCCGTAATAAATAATCCTTGTAGTGCATTTCTTCTCCCTAAAAACCGGTAGTGACTGATCCTGGTCATGGATTCCCGTCACCGTGTTGACCGTGATGCTGATAGCATCCTGGTCACCGCAGGTGATTGGTCATCCTGTTTCCCTGGATCCGGTCAACCGGTGATCCTGGTGATCCTGGTCACTATCCTGATCACTATTGACAATTTTGGAATTCATCTGATCCAGACTCGAGTTCCGCTAAAAGTTTACCGGACCTCGCGTCTTGGTTGGGAGGATTGTAACGAAATGCCCTCCACGGAGCCCCTCCACGGAGCGCGTCGGGTTAACCTCCGTGGGTGCGTCGGAGTCTTATGATTGCACTCGAGAATCTTGGTTCCCGAAGTGTTAATGTATTAATCAGAGTGGCCAAGTCCTACTTGGTAATAATTCTCTGTTGTATAAACTTTAATAAGTAAACGCTGTTTTCAAGCCCAAGTTATGTAATTTTATTCAATTCCTCGTATATTTGCATTGCATAATAGCAGTGCAACTGACCTACAGAAGTACTTTATGCACTTACTGTAAAAAGGTGTTTTTGACAGTATTTGCAATTATGACTGGCATATGAGCTAGTAAAAGCCTAACCTATAATAACCCCATCAGAATGCTTTTGACAGGTTTTAGCATTGTATACTGACCCGACCTAACCTCAACACACCCAGTATCAGTTTCAGCTCTGAGAATTGTGCAATCTTGCACGTTCACAAGATGGCCGACTGGTTTTGCGGTTATACACCTACTAAGTGCCACTGTCCTTTCAAAAGCAAGAACGCATACTCTTAGCATAGGATACCCACCGGATGCCCTACTATTCCAGGATGGAAGTAAGGGGTTAAGAAATACCTCTCCGCCATCTTGGGGTATATGTGGTGTTTTGTGGTGTTTTATGACGTAAATTCTGCCGAGTAGACACGATTCAAACCGTATTTAAGCCAACGGAATCACCCGAGACGGTACTTCTCTCTGGTCTTCCGTATGTACAAGAAGTCACTCTCCTATTCTCGTGGAAGGACGCCGCCGAACGCTGCCAGGCCAGGCAACATTTCCAGACACAGGACGCGATGAGAGCGATGCGATAATTTCGACTTAGTCTCATTTCGTATCTGATATTTTCAAACTTTTACCAGAGAGAGAATTTATTTAAAGTTTAACTTGTAGGAACTATACTTAGGGTTTTAATAAAAGTGTAGAAAACTGTAAGTACATTTTATGTGTTTTTGAATTCACCCTTTCGCTGCGGCTGCAGTATCAAGAATTGTTGCAGACTCTACAGAATGGTTGCCTCTTAAGACTGAACACTTAAATTGTCCTGTGGCCATTTTTGCCACGATTATAGTCCGAACTAAAAACCACTAGACGATCATTTATCCGGGGTACTTAACCCTGCTATGCCACAGGCCAGTTTATATGGTGCCGCTCGTCAGGATGTAGACTCTGACTTTTAACTCTCTTGAAACGATCGGGTGAACATTCTAGAAACATTTATTAACCCTAACAGACCCAGTGAAGCCGAAATTGACTTAAAACGTTGCCGCTGGGGAGCACAGTGAACTTGTGAGAACTTTTTGCTAACTATTTATGAGGGACAGACATCCCTTAATTTTACTGGTAAATTAAACGCCTGGCAGCTAAAATTTGTAAGGCAGCAGACGCAGACAGCGCCCTCTGAATCTAAAATTGGTACAACTCCATGGTGGAACTGGTTGCATGTCCAACGTGCCATTATTTACACTGACGCCGACCGCCAATTGCTATCATATCCAAACTACGCTCGACTGGTCGCACCGAGCGTTGCTCATCAGATATATTGAACTTTTGACTGAACATCAGAGAAAAACGGAAACTCAGGAAACTGTGAAAAATCTCGAGGAATTCCAGGAAATTCTGAAACGACAGCCGCGTGTGTTTCAACAGTTATAGTGCTTAGTGCTAGCAAGGTAGGTGCAATTTTCTTCATTTTACGTTCGTTAACAGCAGAAAAATTCAATTGTAAATTATTTCATAAAACTCATTAAAAATGGCCACGCCAGTAGAAAGAGAGCAACGGTTCATTGATGAAATTACTCAACTAAAACAGGAAAGGGAAGGTCTTGTGGGTCAGTATGAGCGGCAAATTACTGAACTGAGCTCTCAAGCTCAGAGCTTGACGCAGCAGCATGCTGCCTCACAACAAACCCTTCACCATACGCAAGCAGCCCTCGACCAGGTTAAAGCAGAATTCGTACAGCAGAAAGCTGATTTGGAACTACAGTTAGCTACTGACAAAGTCGGTGCCGAAGCAAAATTATTAAAAGTACAACAAAAATTGGCAGAAGCTGAAAGGAAAGCCAAGGACCCCACATCTTCTGCCATAATTGACCTGCATAAAACCGTGCGCCAAAGTGAAAAGAGTAATGCAAAGACAGCTAACGCCACTGAGGCGCAATCCATTCATTCCCATATTAAAAAATTTGACGGGAACCCCCTGAATTTTCGGGGTTGGATAAAATCTCTTGACCTTTTTTGTGAGACAAATGATGTGGAAGAGAAGTGACGACCTAAAATCGCCGCCCAAACCAGTGACTTCGTAGTTGCTGATTTTATTTTACGATCAATGAAGAAAAATCCAGAAATGCCCTGGTCCGAATTGTATGGCGAACTAAAAAGTCGCTATAGCGCCACAATGGATAACTCCATGGCCACCAATCAGTTGCGCCATATGCGACAAGGGAAAAATCAAACTCTTGTCTCATATGCTGAGCAACTGCTTGATCTAGCGAAAGATGCCTTTGATCAGGAAATAGATAACCCCACCATTCAGAAAAACCTCTCAGATTACTTTTGTGACGGGCTGTATGACAACGATGTTCGGATGAAACTGATCCGACGCATGCCCAAGACTCTAGAAAATGCTGTTAGTCGGGCATTATTTGAAAATGCCACGAAAATCAAATTTCGCGCTCGCTCTGAAGCCGCTAAAGGAAAAGCGCCCTTTGGGAAGGCATTTGACCGACAATATGAAGAATATGAGCGCTACCGGGACCCTGTATTTCGCGACTCCATCGACGAACAGGAAGAACATGTAGATCTCCCTCTGGAGACAAGGGACGAGGCTCCCATGGACGTAGGCGTGGCACGCCGACGCCATAAGGTGAATATTTTAACGAAAAATTACACTGGAGGTTATGCGCGACCTCCATATCAGAATCAGAACAAAAATCAGTACAATAGTCCATACAGAAATAGGGGAGGACAAAATTACAACAGATATCAGAAACCGACACGATTTTCACGACCGGTTTGCAATCGTTGTAACCGCGTTGGCCACGTGAAACGCGATTGTCGCGTTAACTTGACCAAGCAGGTGAGAACACTAGATATTCAGCCAGCAGGTGAAAGGTCACCAGGGGCGACCTTTTGCTGCTTTTGCTGTGGGAAGCCAAACCACTTCGCTCGCGATTGCCGAGTCAATTTAAACGAAGGGAACTCTGCCCATATGGGACAATGAGCAGAGTTAATGAGAAGTCACATGCTCCCAACAGAAGTGAAACTGGAAATCACCAGGGAGAAGTGTTAATTAATGTAAATAATATACCAAATGAATGTATGAATAATTGTAAAAATAAAATTGTAAATAATAAGACAGGTGGACATACGGGTAATAAAACATGTAATATAAAGCCAAGTATTCAGTCTCAAACAAGGAGAACCGAAAATGGTTCTCCTCCAGTGAAAAGTAAAACCATTCAATGCACAAAGTGTGGTCAGACCACACATAATAGGAAAAATTGTACAGTAAAATTCACAACCATTCCTCTGACTGGTAGGCCTAGGCCTAAGAAACCGAAGGCCAACTCACAAAATGGCTGCCCTGCGAGGGACAGTCAGCAAGAAAAATTTACTTCACAAAATTGTTTCAGCTATCGGACCACCAGTGGTCTGGAAATAAAAGTATACAGGACTGGAATAACCCAGGTAGTTACTGACGCTATGGTGAATGCGGCTAATAGCCAATTAACCCATGGCGGAGGTATTGCTAGAGCTATAGCTCTTGGAGCTGGTCCAGCCCTTGAACAAGAATGTCAACAATATATTCAACAGCATGGAAATCTTCCAGTAGGTGAGAATATGACTATCACTTGTGGAATGTTGCCATGTTTAAAAGTGATACATGCTGTGGGACCACGCTGGAATGATTACAGTGATAAAAATAAATGTCTCAATGTTTTATACAGTACTGTACAAAAAGTATTACAGGTATGTGACAAGGAAAATTTTGTAAACATAGCTATCCCACTCATCAGTAGCGGGATATATGGTGTACCTAAACAAAAGTGTGCAGATGTTTATGTGAGAGTTCTACAAAACTTTACTCCTAAACAATTAAAAGAGATACACATTGTAGATGTAGACCCTGATATTATGATTTATATGAAAAATGCTTATGAAAATCAAATTATAAATCAACCAGGTAAGCAGGGTTGTGTTGAAATAAATCAACAGAAACAGACAGTAAGTGAATCAGGAAATAGGAATCCAAGAATAAGGAGCCAAGAGAAATCACTTGGGAAAAACCCAAAACTACAAAACAGGAAAAACCCAAGGGGAAGTAATTGGAAAAACCCATGTCAACAGGAAGTGAAACACTCTATGGAAACCAAGGGAAATAACTTAGTAAACAATGATGATTACCCAAATGAGGAACAACAGCAACAAAAACTTAGACATTCTCAACCGGAAACAGTAACCATAAATTATGGGGCTGCTTCATTGAATAGTGTCTTAGTGAACATCAAAGGACAACGAGTACGTGCCTTATTAGATACAGGGGCACAGACTAGTTGTATTAGTACAAAATTTTGGAAAAATCTTAAACACCGACCGAAATTGGTTGGTGATAAAAATTCTTTGCCTCGCATTGCAGGTATTACTGGGAATGACACTCTCCCTCGAGGAAAAGTTAGACTTGAATTTTATATTCAAGGAATTTATCAGGTGCATGAGTTCTTAGTAATAAATGAATTGAATCGAAGTATGTTATTAGGAATGGATTGGATAAGGGGCAATCGAGTTAATTTATATTGGGAATTTCATAAATTGAGATTAGATGGTCACTATATACCCATTGTTCAAGACATACAGGTGAGTTGTCTTACTCGACTGATCAATCAGGTGGAACTTAAACCACAATCCACTTGTTTGTGTACAGCAAAAGCTTCCGGTGCAAAATCTGTCTTCAACACAAAATACTTAGAACATCATGGACTGACTAAAGGTCATGTGGCTGAACAGCCTGGCCTCTTAGTTAGTAACAGTATAGTCACTAATGGAAATGAAACCATACCTGTACTGTTGGTGAACAGTACCAACAAACACTACACCTTGAAAAGGGGTTGTTTGATTGGAAAACTTGAACCAATAGAGCAGGAAGAAAAAGTATTAGAAATTAATCAGATCTTAACTCAAAATACACCTGAAGACCAGATCACAGATGCTGACATACAGGTGCCTGAAGACAAACGGCACCTGTTGATGCCAGTCATCAATAATGATAAAGACTTGTTTGCCAAAACTGATAAAGAATTAACTCAGACAGATACAGTGAAGATGCGCATCGACACAGGTGATGCGCCACCAATCAAAAGTAGAGCATATAGAGTTCCATTACTGAAGAGAAAAATTATGGATGAAGCACTTGAAGAAATGCTTCAATCCGGAATTATCCGAAGGTCAAATAGTACATGGAGTTTTCCGTGCCTACTCGTGGACAAGAAAGACGGCTCGAAACGCTTCTGCGTTGATTTCCGCAAGCTCAATGAAGTCACGAAAGTTACGAACTGGCCGCTTCCATTGATTGACGACATCTTTACTTTATTGAATGGATGTCAATACTTCACCACTCTTGACATGAAGTCAGGTTACTGGCAAGTCAAGATGGATGAAGAAGACAGACCAAAAACGGCCTTTGTTTGTCATAAGGGCCTTTATCAGTTCAATGTGATGGCTTTCGGACTCGTGAATGTGCCCTCGGTGTATCAATCCCTCATGACAAGCGTCTTGGAGGGCCTAGAGGATTTTTCTCTGGCCTACTTTGACGATGTTTTGATTTTCAGCCGTGACATAAAATCTCATATTGACCACATTAAACAAGTGTTTGGTCGCCTAAGAAAACATAAACTGAAGCTAAAAGCTAAGAAGTGTTCCTTCTTTCAATCTGAAACATCTTATCTTGGTTTTGTAATTAGTAAAGACGGAATTAAACCTGAGACTTCGAAGGTCGAGGTCATTCGAAAATTAAATCCGCCGAAAACGGTAACAGAAGTGAGATCTTTCATGGGCATGACCTCATACTACCGTAGATTTATTCCTCAGTTCAGCGAAATTGCTCAACCACTCTTAGAACTGACAAAGAAATATGCAAGATTTCATTGGCGTGACACACATCAAAAAGCCTTTCAAGAGTTGAAGGATCGTTTAACTCAAGTTGCTCATTTGTCATATCCAAATCCCAGAAAGCCGTACGTGCTTTACACAGATGCCAGTGGCCGCTGTGTCGGAGCGGTTTTGGCACAACCATGTGATGATGAAACAGGTCAACTACCTGGAGTACCTGATGAAAAACCCATTGTCTTCCTCTCTCATAAATTGGGTGAAACCCAACAAAAATGGTCGACATTTGAGAAAGAAGCTTTCGCTATCTCATACGCATTGGATAAATTCAATAACTACCTGCAGGGAGCAGAGTTTGTTATTAAGACAGACCACGCCCCCTTGCAGTACTTGTTGAAAAGTCCACAAAACAATGCCAAAGTACAATGCTGGGCATTGAAGATAGCTAGCTACAATTGTAAGATTGAATATTTACCGGGTAGAAAGAATAATGTGCTGACCTACTCTCTCGTTTACCTGAAGGAATTGCAAACGCTGCCCCCGGGTACGAGATGGATAATGTGGAAAATCAGAAAGCATTACAAATTGGCATTATCAATAGTAACAAATTTGATCCTCAAAGATATGTACATGTCATCACAGATGAACCTCAGGTTCCGCCCGAACCACAAGCAATTAATTACAAAGATTTGGACATGAAGGTAGAGCAACAGAAAGATGAAAAGATTGTTGAAATCATTAAGAAGTATCAAGGTAACAATACCCCTGCACACATTAGTAGAAGATACCTCATGATTGAGGGAGTATTATATTACATCAGTACAGTTGACGATAACCCACGGGTACGCTTGTGCATACCCGAACAATTACATGCAGATGTGTTGAAACAATACCATGACGAATTAGGTCACCTGAGCATAGACAAAGTGTACAATAATATCAGTAGAAAATATTATTGGAAAGATTTATATAAACATATTTATAAACATGTAGAAAATTGTCTTGTGTGTCGAGCTCGTAACACCAGAGCTCACACTTTGCCATTGCAAGAGACTGACAGACCTCCATATCCCTTTGCTAAAATAGCATTGGATATGAGTGGTCCACACCCTGAAACGTTATCAGGAAATAAATACATTGTGACCTTCATAGATATTTATTCTGGCTGGCCTGAAGCGTTTCCAGTGCCTGATAAAAAGGCGAAAACAATTGCTAATTTGATAATAGATCAAATTTTTCCAAGATTTGGATGTCCTTTAGAAATATTAACAGACAATGGATCTGAAAATGTAAATGCAGTGATGAAATATTTAACTGATTATTTCAAGATACATCATGTGACCACTTCCTACTTCCATCCACAATCTAATGGTAAGGTGGAGAGGCTACATAGAACTCTGAATGACATCTTAGCAAAACTAGCTCGAGAAGAATTAGAAACTTGGGATTTATTCCTAAACCAAGCTATGGCAGCCATCAGGTTTAATGGTAGTGAATCCTCTGGATTCTCGCCATTTTATCTGGTGTATGGCAGAGATGTGGTTTTACCACTCGACAATATACTTAAACCTCGAGAAAAATATGTAGGGGAAGAACCTCATAAGATAGCCATTCAGGAACAACATAAAGCATTTCGAAAACAACAAGCTGCACAAAAGAAACGAGTATTAAAACAACAAAGATTACATGATATTACAGCAAAGGATATCACCTTTGAAGTAGGTGATCCTGTTTTATACTCCTCAGGAAAATCTAAAGGAAAATTAGAATCGAAATGGGACTACCCATTTCGAGTCATTGAGAGAACAGGTCCAGTGAGTTACAAGATACAAGATCAATTGACTCGCAGAATAATTAAATGTCATGGAGAAAGACTTAGTAAAGCGCCTCAAGAATGGGAGGTGCCTCAACCTGTCCAACCTGTTAGAGCGCGACGAATACAATGTTACGCTGCCCCATCAGAACCGTCGACTACTGAATACAGTAGCAGTAGTGACAGTAATGAAAGTGACGATATGCAAGGGATTCAAGAAAAACACCCCTTAACATCGATCATTAAGAATAAACGACAAAGACGAGAACATTCTTCTTCAGAAGAAGATGGTGTTCCATTAGCAGAATTAAGACAACAAGTACAACAGGTACGAGATTACAAGAGACGAATGAAGGAGCTACAAGCTCCTTCCGCTGATCAACTGCCATCACGGTTCATTGCTGATGATCGAAATGATCGATTAAATGATTCAACGATGGAAGTTGACCAATTGCAAATAACTGAAGAAAAAGGCCAAAGTAGTGAGCCTCAACCAAAACAATCAAGTAAAGATATAACTGAGATGATCTCTTGTATACAAGCTGTGTTACAAGATCATAATAAGATTAAAGAACCAGGTGAGAAATTAGAATTAGGAGCAATTATGGTACCCTCTGCCTGGAGTACTAGTGATTAAATATTACCACAGGACTAATGATACCTAAACGTCACACCTATGGTGCCACTCCTTAAGTTTGAGAGAGACGAGAGAAAGTGTAAAATGAGTAACAAAATTGTATTGACTTATGATTTGTTTGGAACGAAACTATGAGTGAACTCTTGTCAGCCTCGCGAACTGACTAAGACTCTCTTGTAGTTGGATTAACTTTCTGACCTTTTACATCCGGAAATAAATCGTCAGAGTGAAAGTAACTGAATCGCGTATTACTCATTACGCTAACTCTTGCTTCCTTTCTCATTGTAGGAGCAAGATGTTGCGTTGGATGTTATTAGTTGGTCTTTTGACTACGACTACAATAATAGATGGACATACTATTATTAGAAACAATGTGATTTTTAAGAAAGTGAAAGAAGTAAATATGGTAACTAGTGATTGGAGTACAATGTTTGTTTATGAGCTCCAGCCTTTTATACAATATGTGCGCAGACTTGATCGAAGTATGCAATATACTGCTGGTTTGTATAATGCTACAACCATAGCTTTTCGACGAACTTTTGTCGAAGTAAATGGTGAAAACTCTACTCTTGCTGTTGCGATACAATCGATCATAACGGATATACACCAGGAGATCAGATACCTAAATAATCATGTTAAACGAATAAAAGAGGATCTGAACGATTACCGCAGATTACATGGCCACACAATAAACTCGTCTCGGAAGAAACGAGGTTTGTTCGACTTTGTAGGTGAAGGATTGAGTTTTCTCTTTGGAACTGTATCCCAGTCAGATTTAGATGGGATAACAGAAAATTTAAGACGTGTAAGTACTAATCAAGCAATGATTCAACATATTCAAAAACAAAGTTTGACCTTCATTAAGATGAATCATGAAGCGATTCGGACAAATAGAGAATTTATGTTAAATATGTCGCGCGAATTGATGTTATTTCAAGGTCGAGTAAATCAAGTAGTTCAGAATCATTCAGATCGAATATTATATCTTGAACATTTCACTCATGCTTATCATCAGCTTGAGTTTGTAATGAGTCGATTAGAATCAATGATAATCGCCGCAGAAACCACTCTGCGGGGATTATATGATCAAATGGATATCCTAGCCGATAGGAAGTTATCACCGAAAATAGTGGATCCTTCACTATTGACCTCAATATTAATGAGTATTCAAGTTCAATTAGATGATAAGTCAATGTTGCCACTAGATCTGACGACAGAATTATGGCAATATTATCATTTGCTTATGACGGCCGCCATTTATGATGACGATAAATTGGTGATCTTTATGAAGATCCCCTTACGTAATTCGAACTTGCAATTTGAAGTGTTCAAGGTGCAGGCTTTGCCTGTACCCTTTGTCAATGTAACTAAGAATGCGTCGCGAGTTGCAAATAAATTAGTAGCAATATATACTCTTGAATCTGACATATTAATTATTAATAAAGAAAGGACGAAGTATGTCCCAGAAATAGGACATGACCAATGTGTAGATAACAACAAGTTGTTTTGTCCTTTAGTAGGTGCCGTACGAACGATACATACAATGACAAGTTGTATGTTAGCTTTGTTTTTAAACATGAAATTAGAGATTCCGAACTTATGTCAAATGGAAGTTCGATTGAATATCGACCTCCCATTCAGTACTAGAATCGATGAAGGAATGCGGTACATCACGACAGATGTCCCACTACGATTCTCAATTATGTGTCCGAAACGAAGAAATCCGAAACCGAAACGGATTCTTCCGCCAATTGGAATTTTGGAATTAAAACCGTTATGTATGGCATCGAGCGGTCAATTAATGTTACCGAGTTATTTCCATAAAAGGGATAATTCTACTTTTCGGATAGTTACCAAGACAGTGTTACCAAATTTCTCGTTGTTACAATGACAGATGTGGAAACCTGTCATAGAGAGGGTGAACATATCGACGTTTACGATACCGAAAGGAATAGATCACTTGGATGACTTACCCATGGATGACTTAATTCATGAACTTGACTCGCTAAATTTACAAATGACGGACTCATTTGCAGTCCCTAAGTGGGCTTACGCTCTCGCGACTGTTGCATTAATAATAGGATTATATCTGCTTTGGAAGTGCTATCGAACCGATAGACACAAACAGATATATAAATGGTTAAGAAACCGTAAAAGTAAACCGACTTTTTCTGCTGTTGATGATAGTGAAATGTCTAATTTTGCATTTGCCGATGATGAAATCTATACTAGTATGGGACCTAGACCACAGCCTTCAGCTCCTTCTGATCCAACTGGAGCACAACAACAACAACCTCCTAAGAGTATTAGAGACATGATGAGAAAAGCTGTTCAAAACTTTAGACCTTCTCCTCAACCTAATAGGAAATCAATATATCCCCGTGTACAACATGACGTGGATTCTGCCAATGTCCACATAACTATGTTTGATATAGACAAAGAAACTGAAAAACAGTAGTTCACACACTGTGTGTTTTTGTTTCAGTGACCAGTGTACAAATGGCAGAATCTGATTCTAGTGTTGACAGTGGGCTCGACGATTTCCCTGATTACCAGAGTTATTATAATGATCGTGACACTTTATATGATGATGAAACTTCAAGTACAGTTAGTACTGGAACTGACAGTAATAGTACTGTTTCACGAGAACTTTTTCAAGACACTAATTCATCTAGTATAAACGTAAATATAAATAGCAATTCCTCTGATAATAATAGTGTATCTGTATTGGCATCAATAGAAGAATCACCATCACCTTCTATAGCATCTTCCGACCTTTTGTCGACCCCCCAAGTAGTGTTCAAACTCCTACTGACTCCATTTTACTATCTACACCTGAACGACTTCAACGACTTCCACCTTATTCGCCTACGGATACAGTGGAAACGTTAGTCCTTCCTCCAAGATTACCTGTTAGAACCCATGATGCAATTATTCATCGGGACCCCGAGAGCCAAGATGGACTCGGTGGATTTGTTTATGATATAACAATGAGATCACATACTTCTTCTAGTATGACCACACCTACAAGTGATTCTTTGCCTAGTGATTCTACCACTGTTCTGGACACTGATGTTGCAGAGTCAGGTATCAGTGTGATACAAAATGAACTTGCACGAGCTGATCTTGGATTAGACGTACACACCCCTCCTTTAAGTGATGTAGAAGCAAGACAAATTGCTCCATTATCTACAAATATTGTCTCAGAACCTATAATCGATATTCGACCGAGACCGTGGGAGTGGGCAAGGAGCGAGTTTTCCAGAACACCTCGCCCGTTGACCTCTCCTCATGAATTTGATCGAGATATCATACGACCCAACACATATGAACAAGATTTTATGAAAGATACAGATCTCTTAGGCATTGAGGATGTATTTGGATGTCAATATTTTGATATGGATTTGAATATAGTATATATAGAGGTTGAGCGAGAGTTGATATATTATTATGACAGTGCTGTTGATACTCATTTAACTTTTGCAAATAGGTCTAGATATTTAGTGATATGCAATTGCCCTGATTTACAATATCCAAAAATCAACGAGCAGGGTGAGGTAAGTGAACCTCTACGGTATTATAGTCACCGGGTGGCTACTACCAGTAGTGTACATCATAGATTTCACATGCGAAGAAATGTAGCAGAGTTTACTCCCTTCTGTGCAAGATATCGTGACTTTAGTCGTCGTAGACGAGCACGATATCACTCAGATGGCCGACCAAGGAGTTTTCAACCCTTTGTTGTCTATCGTCAATACCACCCAGATTATATTGGACATTTCACAGGGTCAACGTTTGATTACCGAACAGGCCCCAATACTGTGTATCGGCATTATCAGTTGCCAACACAAAATGAAAACCTTCAGAGTGAAGATTGAGAAGTGTAAAATTTAATAAGCAACAACAAACAGAAAAGTCTACGTAGACTACTACATATATATAAGATTTTCATGAATCTGGTTTCCCAATTTATGTATAATCCTTCATTGGAAACCTGATCCATGACGATAACGGGTCGTCTGTGTTTGTCTTGTTTACTAATGAAAAATTTCCCAAAGTTAGTAATTCTGCATTGCAGTGTAACAATTTTTATAAAATCGGAGTTCCTGGAGTGTATTAGATAAGTTACACACAGGACTCCAGTATCAAGGCAAACAAATTTGAAAGTTGGTGGAAAGAGTGTTGATTGAGTGCACCAAGTTACAGACGAACCCAGGGGAGCGTATTATAAGTGTAAATTTTAGTGTATAAACATAATACTATTGATAACATAGTGGTTTCTTTTAAATATAGTTTTATTTTATTTCATATTTGATTAATTTTCTTGTTGGAATGGCTTCAGCAACTACTTTGGAATTCGAAGAATTCGCCGAAGAACAGGCAATGTACGATTTACATCAACGCGAAGCCTACCAACATGCCGTAACTCCTTGCCATACTTACGAGGAACGGGCAAGGTTTGAAGCACATAAACGCGCAGCCTTTCATAAAGCAGCGTCTCCCTGTCATGGTCATTCTCTATATTTTCCAAAAGATTTATGGAGACGTCGCCGTTTAAGGTATATTCGTATTTGGAACACGAGACATTATAATCCTGCCAATGGCCAGACAGAGATAATGCAACACCAACTTGGTTATCGTTTTTATCTCTCTGAGGAAAGAAAAGTAATATTTCCCCATCTCTTGTATCTTCCAGAGTTTCCCGTCGAAGGTGAACCCCATGATGTCACTGGTCCCGGTCCTGACGAGGTCATTCATTGTGTCACTGACCCCTGTTGGAATGGCCGATATTATGACCATGGGCGAAATCAATTGGATGCTGAACTGGACCTAATAGCCAATCCTGGTTTAGTCCGTCCATTCAGGAGTCATGAGGTCTTCCCTGGTAGTACATATCCCGCCAGTGAAGATGCTGATGATTCATATGGATTTTATCAGCACCAAATGCACCCTGCACGATTCTTTCCTCCTGGCAATGTAAAGACAACTTATGAATTGGAGAAACAGCAAAAGCAGTATCGGCTCCTTCGTGAAGCTTTAATCCGACACGAGGGAAGACGATTACAACGTTTTAGTTTACGCAGCCAAATTATTAAATATAATGAGACGCAGGAGGTACAGACTCATTATAAGGGTCTTGGAGACCCTTGCTGCATCTGCTTAGCAGAAATTTCAAAAACTTGGCAGGATTTATTTGAATGTAGCCAATGTAAACAGCAAATCCACTACTCTTGTGGTATTGCATGGGCCAGATCAAAAGCCGGTGCTCCTGAGCCAGCTTCTTGCCCGCACTGCCGTACACCCATGAGGTGGGGTATCGGTAACGAGCCGAAGCTTCCAGTACCAGCTGAAATGGATCCACATCAGTTTTGAGTTGCGTATGACATGACAGAAGTTAAAAAGGCGACCTCTACAGCTGCGTGCCGTCGGGCACTGTTGTCATCTTTAGACATTATTGTATAATATTCTTCTTGCGCAAACAACAAAGTATCTACGTAAAGTAAACGAAAAAGTTCTTTTCAATCAAAATTATATAGTGACATTCTAGACGTGACTCCTAGTCTCGTCACTATCGACAACAGATTAAAAACTAACGAAGAACCGTTAACGGGGAAAGTAGAATTGTTCATACGGCACAGCTGTAGCATAGTGTAAAATAGTTTTTGTGTTTTTATTATTTTTTTGTATTTTATTGCGTTTAGTCAAGCATAGTCTTTGTTTTATCAATCACATGTGAAATTAAGTCAATTTTCAGTTTGTATAGTTTAAACAGTTTTAATTAGTTTATCAGTAATATTGAATCCGTGAAAAATGGCCACGGCATATGCCTACCGTAAAGTTAACCCTACTTCGGAAGATTTTCTTCCGGAGCAACTAGAGTATTGGACACAGAGATTTCGTATACCTGTACCTATGATCTTTCACAACGGAGCTTCCGCTTTTCAGCGCAAAATCCGTGTGTGGGATATGGTCCAGTTAAACGAAGTCACCGGTCACTTAGAATTGATTCGAACTCAAGTTTTATACCGGTATTGTCTCCATACAACGGAAATAGGACGCGAACTGGTGATGCCTCACATAGTGGTAATCGAACATGAGGCTCGATTAGCAACCCCTTGGGAGGCAGCACGATCAAGCCGTGTAAGTGTTATTCGCTATTGGAATGACCCATGGTGGGACGGAACTTATTATGATCAACGAATTCCTTATCAATCGGAGAATGGGATCGATCTATTTATCACATCGACTCCGGTCCGTCCATTTCGCCCTAGTGAATATAGTCAAATCTCCATACCAGATTTCCCTCGCGAATATCGAATGATAATTGGTGAAACGTTCCATCATGTGCAGGTGGAACATACATATGAATGGGAAAATGCACAATACAATCATCAAGTCTTGCAATACTCGCTTGAAATGTATGCAAGCCTTCGAATCTTTCAAGCCAGACAAAATATCGTTGATGGAGATGGGAGACAATGTGCGATATGCTTGTTGGACATTGTTGGGCCCCGTGAAGCATATCGTTGTCCTCAATGTACTCAGATAGTACATCTCTACTGTGGGTTAACTTGGATGCAACAAAAACAAAGTTGTCCTCTGTGTCGATTTGACCTCCTATGGGGAACCCCTTTGAAGAAGCATAGCTTCGATTTTACGACCCGTAATTATCAGTTTTTCCCCACTAACAGAATCAGGTAGAATTTACTGTTGTTATTTTTATTACTTTCCAGGAATTAAGAATGTAATACCTTAGGAGAAAAGGTGATTCCTGTTGTCTGGAGGCGTTCCGATAATATTAGTCCGTAATAAATAATCCTTGTAGTGCATTTCTTCTCCCTAAAAACCGGTAGTGACTGATCCTGGTCATGGATTCCCGTCACCGTGTTGACCGTGATGCTGATAGCATCCTGGTCACCGCAGGTGATTGGTCATCCTGTTTCCCTGGATCCGGTCAACCGGTGATCCTGGTGATCCTGGTCACTATCCTGATCACTATTGACAATTTTGGAATTCATCTGATCCAGACTCGAGTTCCGCTAAAAGTTTACCGGACCTTGCGTCTTGGTTGGGAGGATTGTAACGAAATGCCCTCCACGGAGCCCCTCCACGGAGCGCGTCGGGTTAACCTCCGTGGGTGCGTCGGAGTCTTATGATTGCACTCGAGAATCTTGGTTCCCGAAGTGTTAATGTATTAATCAGAGTGGCCAAGTCCTACTTGGTAATAATTCTCTGTTGTATAAACTTTAATAAGTAAACGCTGTTTTCAAGCCCAAGTTATGTAATTTTATTCAATTCCTCGTATATTTGCATTGCATAATAGCAGTGCAACTGACCTACAGAAGTACTTTATGCACTTACTGTAAAAAGGTGTTTTTGACAGTATTTGCAATTATGACTGGCATATGAGCTAGTAAAAGCCTAACCTATAATAACCCCATCAGAATGCTTTTGACAGGTTTTAGCATTGTATACTGACCCGACCTAACCTCAACACACCCAGTATCAGTTTCAGCTCTGAGAATTGTGCAATCTTGCACGTTCACAAGATGGCCGACTGGTTTTGCGGTTATACACCTACTAAGTGCCACTGTCCTTTTAAAAGCGAGAACGCATACTCTTAGCATAGGATACCCACCGGATGCCCTACTATTCCAGGATGGAAGTAAGGGGTTAAGAAATACCTCTCCGCCATCTTGGGGTATATGTGGTGTTTTGTGGTGTTTTATGACGTAAATTCTGCCGAGTAGACACGATTCAAACCGTATTTAAGCCAACGGAATCACCCGAGACGGTACTTCTCTCTGGTCTTCCGTATGTACAAGAAGTCACTCTCCTATTCTCGTGGAAGGACGCCGCCGAACGCTGCCAGGCCAGGCAACATTTCCAGACACAGGACGCGATGAGAGCGATGCGATAATTTCGACTTAGTCTCATTTCGTATCTGATATTTTCAAACTTTTACCAGAGAGAGAATTTATTTAAAGTTTAACTTGTAGGAACTATACTCAGGGTTTTAATAAAAGTGTAGAAAACTGTAAGTACATTTTATGTGTTTTTGAATTCACCCTTTCGCTGCGGCTGCAGTATCAAGAATTGTTGCAGACTCTACAGAATGGTTACCTCTTAAGACTGAACACTTAAATTGTCCTGTGGCCATTTTTGCCACGATTATAGTCCGAACTAAAAACCACTAGACGATCATTTATCCGGGGTACTTAACCCTGCTATGCCACAAATCAAAGTTCATCTAATTTGCATAATAATGCACGAGAAAAAAAAACAGTATTATATGTGATGTATCCCATGGTACTGAACATTCACACAAAAAATTATTCAAATCAGCGCTTTCGTATGGACGTTCTGTGCAAAAATCTGATAGCACCTAATTTGGTACAAAATGGCTGCCATCGGCCATCTTGCATTTCGGACTGGACTCAAAAACACTCGTTCCCGTCCCACGGTGATACCAAAGGTACCCAAGAAGTTTCGTAAAGATCGGTTCATAAATACGGCCTCAAGCCCGAGCCGTATTGAATTGTTGACGGACAGGCGGACAGACGGACAACTGGCCATGGCATAAGCTCAAATTTGGCTTCGCCAAAGTTGAGCTAAAAATGTATTGCATAAAATGTAAGAAGTCAACAGACACGGTTAATATGTGCAGAGTGAGAATGAAAAATAATAAATATCTGGCATGTGGAAGGTGTGCGGCCAGACAACTCGATTCGTTAAAAAATAGGCCGATGAAATCGTCAGATGTGTACCCATATGCGCAACTAGTAGAAAGCTGTATACGGAGGGCCACCACGGATGCCGACATTATGTACACCATACAAGGTATGGGTACATATAGAAATGGATTGGGGGAGTGTCTAATTTGATGGATAAAGGGTTAATATATCCGGATCAAATTATCAGATTTACATAAACAAACAATATTTTAAAAGTTATCGAATGACAAAGAAATGGATATGGATGCTGGACGGACAGACCGACAGACGGACGGACGGATGAACGATGGATGGCCACCCCGGATGACGGCATTATGTGTACCATACATAGTATGGGTACACATAAAGCTCGGCACATCAGTAACCTGAACACAAATATAAAGTAACTTGACAATCCAAGCAATATTTTTCAAGTTATCGAATGCCAAAGGGATTGGAGGAATTTTCAATTTGAAGGATAAAGGGTTAATATCTCAGGATCAAATTATCAGATTTACACCAAAAACTACACAGCTTGGCACATCAGTAACGTGAATACAAATATAAAGTAACTTGACAATCCAAGCAATATTTTTCAAGTTATCGAATGACAAAGAAATGGATACGGATGCCAGACGGACAGACCGACAGACGGACGGATGGACAAAAAAAACTATATAGCTCGGTACATCAGTAACCTGAACACAAATATAAAGTAACTTGACAATCCAAGCAATATTTTTCAAGTTATCGAATGCCAAAAGGATTGGAGAAATTTTCAATTTGAAGGATAAAGGGTTAATAGCTCAGGATCAAATTATCAGATTTACACCAAAAACTATACAGCTCGACACATCAGTAATGTGAACACAAATATAAAGTAATTTGACAATCCAAGCAATATTTTCAAGTTATCGAATGACAAAGAAAAGGATACGGACGCCGGCCGGACGGACTGACGGACGGACGGACAAAAAAAACTATACAGCTCGGCACATCAGTAACCTGAACACAAATATAAAGTAACTTGACAATCCAAGCAATATTTTTCAAGTTATCGAATGCCAACAGGATTGGAGGAATTTTCAATTTGAAGGATAAAGGGTTAATATCTCAGGATCAAATTATCAGATTTACACCAAAAACTATACAGCTCGGCACATCAGTAATGTGAACACAAATATAAAGTAACTTGACAATCCAAGCAATATTTTTCAAGTTATCGAATGACAAAGAAATGGATACGGACGCCGGACGGACAGACGGAAAAACGGACAAATATAAAGTAACTTGACAATCCAAGCAATATTTTTCAAGTTATCGAATGCCAAAGGGATTGGAGGAATTTTCAATTTGAAGGATAAAGGGTTAATATCTCAGGATCAAATTATCAGATTTACACCAAAAACTATGCAGCTCGGCACATCAGTAATGTGAACACAAATATAAAGTAACTTGACAATCCAAGCAATATTTTTCAAGTTATCGAATGACAAAGAAATGGATACGGACGGACAGACGGACAGATGGACGGACAAAGGATGGACGAACGACGGATGGCCACCCCGGATGATGGCATTATGTGTACCATACATAGTATGGGTACACATAAAACGGGTGTGGGCGCGGTCAACAGACTCGTCAACAATCTTCCTTTCGAAATGCTTCTGCCAGGATGCCGATGCACGGGATCTAGGAAGAAATTGAACAAGAGGTTGAATCTCGATCTAATGTCGAAATCGTGGAACCAACCTACCAATGGAGTGGACTGAGTGTCTTACAGTAACGATCCCTGTAACGGAGATATCCCGATAGGCAAACTCGAAATGACGTGTGGGATAAGAAGATCTTGAAAGATTTAAAAAATATAGCGAACCCCACGTTGAAAGAGAGAATTTAGAGTTATAAAAACATTTTGAAACAGATTACACGCCTGGATGGACCGCAGAAATTTCCGTCATAGTTCAGTTTTCTACATAGATCCCGCCTTCACTTACGAGATAGGAGTACTGGGCAGTGAAGACACCACCAGAAACTGGCAGAAAGTTTTACAAACAACAACTGCAAAAGATCATTTTTTGAAAAAACAATAAACAAACTTTTTTATAATAATATAAGAAAGAAAAAATATAAATAGATAATTCAAATAAAAACATAAAATAAAAAGAGGCCCCAATATGGACTCAGGGATTTGATTTCAACAAACCTGTGAATGAATCTTCCAAAGATGTTATATTTGAAATATGAAAGCCTTTGGAGCAGTGGTAAGGGAGAAGATTCTGTTAAAAAAATATGACTCAGCATTTTTTCAAAGTCCTGGAAAAGTACCCTATGATAAGACCGATGGCAATTTTTTTGCGGGTGGGGGAAGGGCATTCCTTTCCGCTGTTCCTAAGGAAGCTTCACACAAAATAAAAATTCTCAGCGCAGTGTAGTTTTGGAGATATGGGCGTTTTAATTGTTTGTTTTCTATTTTTAGCTCCTTCGGTTCCCATCATGGGCGACGAAAAAAAAAAATTGGGCACAAATTAGGTACTTATGACCCAATAAGCCCTCATATCAAATTTGGTTCAAATTGGCCTCTCAGTTCGGAAAATAGAAATTTTGGTACAATTCGAGCCCCTACATGAAGCCCAAATATGAACCCAGGGACTTGGCTTTAACAAAGATATATCTCACGTCCCTAAGGATACAGTATACCAAATATCAAAAGATTCTGACAGGTGGATGTGAAGAAGAAGATTTTTGAAGAATACTCCTCATATTGAACTAAGTAAATGTTCGGGCTCCCACATGGAGCCTAAATATGAACCCAGGAACTTGGCTTGCACACAATTGAATCTCACCCCCCTAAGGATGTTGCATACCAAATATCAAAACATTCCGACTGTTGGATCTGAAGAAAAAGATTTTTAAAGAATATTCCTCATATTGCACTAATTTGAAAAATTGTGCTTCCAAAGAGAGCCCAAATATGGACCCAGGGATTTGATTTCAACAAATATGTGAATCAATCTTCCAAAGATGTTATGTGTGAAATATGAAAGTTTTTGGAGCAGTGGTTTGGGAGAAGAAGATTCTTTAATGTTTTCCCCATAACCCACAGTGTTAAAAAATGCTGAGTCAGCACTTTTTCAAAGTCCCAACAAAGTACCCTATCACTGGGGTGACCGGCGCTTACAGAATCAGTTGGATCCTTACTTCCGCTCGGATTCGATCGCGATTTTTGAGCAGATTCTCTCCGATTTTAACATGAAGATGCGTGTTTATCGACAACAAATGATATAAATATGGAGAGTATTTAACCGGAAAAGTACACTGGGGGATTATTACGACTGTTCTGGGTCCGACTGAGTCCTCGAGCATCTCCAGTTACAAACTGAGAAAGTATTTTGTTTCCATTTGTGTAAAACCTGGCACTGATCAGTCTCGTTCTCTTAGCTTTTCCGTAAAACCGGATTTCCGAACAACATTGTTGTATAAAAAAATAACAGAGAAACACAATTACTCACGAAATCTTCAGTTCTATAACTCATAAGTTCAGCATAAGTTAAATAGTAATATTATCTTACGAAGTTTTGAAGCCAATGAGGAACTTTTGAGACATGTCATGGCTGATTCTTTCCATCAATGGCGCAGATTCCTAGGCAGGCAGATCTGATGGGCTCAGATTCATTGCAAAGCAAATCACTGAGACTTCTCGGAATAGTTCTCACAAAACGATCAGTATCACATGTAACTCAATTTGGTCGAGAACAAGAAATAATTCTTCCTGACAATACTATCGTCGCATGAGAACCATAAGGTTCTATCTTCCTGTGGTTCTCACACGACGCTATGTCTATCGAAGTATTAGAAAGTATATAATTTTTACTAATTTATGAAGTACATCAGTTCGAGTCATCGGTGTATTGGTTGAGTTGTATACAAGTATATTGTATCACATATTATCGTATTAAACATACGTATTAAATGACACTCATATAACTTCCTGTGCTAAGAACTTTAGGTGTTTCGCAGGCAAGGAATTACCCATCACATACGAACACACCCAGCGAAGTGTTTCGAATAAGCATACAATGTTTTCTTATTCCACGATGTCATGGCTCTGAACCCCTTTCAACTTACTGTAAACTATAGGTGTTATAAGAAATGAATGGCAGATCCATTGTGTCCATTCACCGCCCACTCCCTTTTCCAATGCCCTACCCACAACAACAAAACTTCAAAATGCAATCTGACCGTGATTTTCGTGGAAGCGTTTACAAATAATGATGTGAGCCCAATTTTAGACACAATCTGTGGGCCTTTGAAGACCACGCCAGGTGTTGTAGAAACGTTCAGACATCGATCCCAGGGCATCCATTTATGAAATGTTTTCATGGGAGAGATCAGACCCCCCACTAACGGGTGGGCGGCACACCTTCCATACCCCCGTAGCTCAGGTGTGCAGCCTTCTGGAGTTCCCTCCGGCAGCTCGTCCTGGAACCCTCATATCTGACTCAGCCCCCCCCCCCCTCCCCCACCCACCTAAATCGAAATCCTAGCGCCGCCACTGTGGTCATTGCATTTGGACCGAAAGAGAAATTCAACAAAGTGTAAGAATTCCCGAAGGGGATTCTCACAAAGCTCCCCCGTTTCATCATCCGCGCCCTTTATTGGTCTACTGATTGACTGACTGATTGATTTGTTGATTACCACCTGGTGTGTGGGCCATTCAGAAATGAACGCAACGGTCGTAGCGTGTTGGGTCATGAAGTTTTATAGTAATTTTCACACAGCGGACCTGTGTGGACGCATGGGGTGTCAAAATAAGAATTGAATCTCGCTTTTTTGGACTTCTAAATGTAGTTCATTCTTGTTTGCATGGCTAAAAGCTTCATTTAAAAGTCTAAAAGGCGTCATTGTATATTTGTAATCCAAATCTAAATATTGCATTTTTATAGGATGGGTGGGAGTATATATATAACACTTTTTCAAAAGATGCAGGTAATATACTATTCAAAAAAAAGTAGGGGATATCCAAATAGTCACTGATGTTGATATTTTCGGAAAATGGTATTGAATACGCGTGATTGGACACATCAATATGTTACCAAGTTTAGTGTGGATCATGAATGTCACCGTCCCACGAAAATTTTGTGCAGGTTTTTCGCACGAGCGCCGCGTTAATGTCTGTGGGGTACGTTTTGAAATTTTCATTTGAACTGAACGGGCTTTTTCGAAGGTCTCATCGTTCTTTTCTTGGTATAAACTCGTTCATTAATAGTTTCTGATCGAAATGTTACATTTGAGGTATGCGAAGACTGACACGTGGCGAACGTTTAAATACCGTTGGCATGTTGGAAGCTGGCAACAGACAGGCTGGTCATTGAAGCATAATACTCTTCTAATTAATGAGCAGTCGCGCACCCCATCTGCCACTAAATACCAAAAGATTCGCCAGTTTCGTTGGAGGCATGCTCTTGATGATGTAATCGGTCGATGTTATAATTCAAAACTGCAAGAGTTCTTCGAAATGTATTTGTGGATAAATACATGGAATAGTCTTGACGCGTAGACTGCTCCACTAATTTAATTAGCACGTACCGTTAGCCTGGAAATAAGCAGACTGTCATCTGAATGAAAGTGCCAATGACACTGTAGCTCAACTTGTGTAAGACATGTACATGTATAGTATGTGAAACAGCAATGACACACATCTAGGTAATGACCTGATAACAAAGGTACATGTAAAGTATTTTAAAGGTCTGTACATAAATACTGACCATAGCCTGTAACAAATGTACAGGTAAAGTATTGTAAAGGTGGGTGACAGTTAGATGCTAAACTAGCAAAGAAATCTCCATGGGGTTAAAGTTACAATGGGGATCCTTGTATGGTGCATCATGGGCCAAATGTTAGCAATTGTTTTGGCCTGTTTGTTTCAAACCCTTCTACGGTTGATTCCTACTAATTAATAAATATTTGTCCAGTTCTTCTTAAAATAAGCTATTTGAATTTTGTATCTTTAGCTCATAGGGTTCCCACGGGTAAGGAGGTTTTATTTTTCTCATTGGAAACAGAAAACTGGGTTGTGCTAATAATGTTTACCCTCCCCAAACAACACGAAATATTAACATAGCCGAGCCCAAAAGCACTCGTTACCGCCTCATGATGATAACAAACGTAGTCCTAGAAGTTCTATACAAAAAACTGATTGCAACTAATTTTGGTATAAAACGGCCGCCGGCAGCCATCTTGAATTTCAGACCGCACCCAAAAACACTTGTTCTCGTCCCAAGGTGATAACAAAGGTACTCAAGAAGTTTCGTGAAGATCGGTTCATAAATACAGCCTCTAGCCGAGCCGTATTGACATGTGCACTTACTGTGTACAAGTAGCGCTGAATAAATCAAAGTTCACCTAACTTGCATAATTTCTGCACGAGACAAAAACCCGTATTATATGTAATTTGTTCCATGTTACTAAACATTCATACAAAAATTTATTCAAATCAGAACTTGCATACAGGCGTTCTGTACAAAAAACTGTTTGCACTAATTTCGGTACAAAATGGCTGATGGCGACCATCTTGAATTTTGGACCGCACCCCAAAACACTCGTTCTCGTCCCACGGTGATAACAAAGGTACCAAAGAGTTTTCGTAAAGATTGGTTCATATATACGGCCTCTAGCCCGAGCCGTATTGAATTGTTGACGCCGGACAGACGGATGACGGGCCATGGTATAACCTCAAATTTGACTATGTCAAAGTTGAGCTAAAAATGAGGTCCGCAGAGGGTGAATTTAGTGATGCTACCCTGCTCAAATTTATCCTCTGTGAGCCCCAATCTGAATCAAGGTCTCGAGCCTAATCAGAAAGAGTTACTCAGATGATAAACTGGCGCATTGCATAGGATAGCATCAGCACATTCACCTCCTGGGGACCTCATTCTGCAATTGACAGACTGCTTATTTGCAGGCTTGAAGTACCGCACTCAAAATTGGCGATACGAGCCCAGACCATGAACCACAGACCTCGATTTGCATGACCGAGTGTGTGTGACAAAAGTCCAAAGATCAAATCTAAACTCATTAGAAAAAAACACGATTACAAGCAAGAGCTAATCGACATCTAAGACTCCAATACAGACGAAACTGTTTCGACTTAACCCTTTACCTAACATGAAAAGCAGACGACACTTGCAAATAAAATTCTTGAATAACTATTTTTTTCATTTTCAAAAACATAGGTTATGACCCCTCACGAGCTCGTTCCAAAGAGGGGTCATAACGTATGTTTTTTAGACTAAAAATGAAAATATAATGATAATTGGCGATTCTTGTGAATAGCACTGGCCGGTTTTGGCCGTTCAGTTGGGTAAAGGGTTAAAAAAAAAAATATCGGGGTATGCCACATACTCCTACTCCACCCATTCCTCACTCCTCAGTTACACCACTGACGAGACTGAAGTTTACTTGTACATATATGTTTCTGGCCAAATTTGATTAAAATCCACATGTACCTGACAGTTCGAAAAAAATGTATATGGACGGGAGACGGACGCACGACGTTTGTGTAAACTCATTCGACAGTCTGGTTAAATGAAATTATCTCTCTGCACATTGGCGACGAAATATCAAAATCTAAAGTAGCAAATACCATATCCCATAATACAACTGGTAATTTAACCAATTCAGACTTGTTTGACAAAGTTTTTGAGCTTTGTCAAACAAGACTGAATTGTTTAAATTGGTAGTTGCATTATGGGAAGAATAGGCAACTTGAAATTTAAGTATTTTGACATCAGTGTTAAGGAGTTTTAAAAAAAAAGATGTTTGAAAAGCGGTCTCATTTAGTTTCGATTTGTGGGGAAATATTTATTTATTTATTTATTTATTTATTTATTTATTTATTTATTTATTTATTTATTTATTTATTTATTTATTTATTGGGGTTTAACGAAACTTTTGACAGCCAGGGTCACCTCGTATGGGACAGTTCTACAGGCGGAGGAAGCCGGTGTACCCAGAGATAACCACCGAGCGACGGCGCGTAATGTCAGACCCTCAACCTACCAACTCCGCACAAGCAGCGTTGGCATTGGTTAAGGGCAAGTGCAGCATCCCTGTGTCACACACTGTGTCCCCACGTGAGCAATCGAGATTAGGTGGCGGTGCAATATATCGAATCATGAAATCATTTGTATGGCATAGATACAAGACAACTAAGGAGCGCCATAAAATACATGTTCAAGGTTGCAGCCAAATCCATGCCCAGACCAGTTTATGGATTTCATATTAAACACGAAAGAAATGGATAATAGGATTGTCGTGTAGTTCTGATTCCACAATGTCTGTAAATACACAAAAGATGGCAACAAGGACTGTTTCTTCGTATATTTCGCTTTAATACAACCAACACCGAATCCTTTATCGAAAACATTTAAGATTCTGAGTTGAAGAGAAAACAGCAGATCTGTTGATTACGGTGCAGCGTCACGTTTGCAGGTGCGATACAATATTTCTCATCCGAACCGCGAAGCGGTGGTTTGCAGTGAAAGAGATCATGAGGGGTCTACCCTATCTGCTTGGTAGGATTCAGGGAAACCGCCATCTGGATTTCTCGCACCTCATTTTCTTTAAAATTAAAATTCAAAATATTTCTAAAGTGACTGTCCAAGGTTCGACAATCCACATTGTTGATTTTAACTGTCTGGAACTAGTTCTTACTTGTACTGTACTTCTGGAGGCAATACTATAAAACTTTTACATCTGTATTTTCTAGAATTGTATTTTCTACATATTAATATAACTGGCTAAAATGAACTATTAGCATTTTCAAAGATTTGGCAATTTGCCAGTTGGCAAATTGCCAGATCTTTGAAATGCTAATGGTTCATTTTAACCCATTTAAAGTCCTAACTATACATTACAATTCTAGAAAATACAATTGTCAAGTTTTACAGTATTTACCCCTGGTCATCACAACCTCTACCTATAATCATCAAACGTGAAATTGCAAAAATTCGTTTGGCACAAACATACAGCATTTGGTACCCAAATTTTGCAGCAAGAATATACTTTTGGTGGGTATCAAAGACTTTGTGGTTTCTAATTTCAATGCGTCATTGTCAATAAAATCGCCGTCTGATGACGCAAGTGAGACTGAAATAATGCCTTTCGAGTAATTCATTGGCAATATATATAATATAATCCTGGCTCTTTATTATGCGTCAACTGACTTAACCCTTTACCTAACATGAAAAACAGACGACACTTGCAAATAAAATTCTTGAATAACTAATTTTTTCATTTTTTGTTTCAATGGTTCATACTCCCAGTGAATCTTATTCTGTTGGACTGGTACTTTGGGCATTCTAGAAGAAAGTGTTCCAAGGTCTCCACCATGCCCAACTTACACATCTGACACTCCTTTTCACTGTTTTTCCCAATATTCCCCCTCAGCTCCAGGGACCGCGACCTCAGCTTGGATAACAGTGACCCCCCAAACGTGCCATCAAGGTGCTCTTTAAAACCTGGCTTCTCTTTATCACGCAGGCCACCCAAAGACCTCTTTGATTTGACCCCCTCTCGCCAATTACGGTTACAAACCTCCATGACCCTTTCTCTGACGATTTTGTTACCCTGGTTTGCCCAAACGGCCAGGTCCGAGATATCCAATGAGTAGTTCTCTACTAGCTCGCTCACTTGGACCATCCACCCCGTCTTGATATTTGAGTTGAACATTGTCAGGAACATTACTTTACACCATCGGCTGTCGGGGAGATTTACCAAATAATTAAGATAACCGAGTTTCAACAGGTCTATCCTGTCCTTGATCCTCATCCACCCAAGCTCACCCCTGATTGTTCTAGAGGTGTGGCATTACTCGACCCCGTTATCCATCGGCCTGCATCGTTCTGCAGGATTTCCAAGCTCTTTACGGCCAGTACTAGTAACAAATCATTATTATCTTCAGCGAGGATTATAAACAGATTAAGAAAGAAAGAAAGAAAGAAAGAAAGAAAGAAAGAAAGAAAGAAAGAAAGAAAGAAAGAAAGAAAGAAAAAGTTTTTTTAACAGTACACATGTTTTACAATCATGATGTTTTGATATAACAACATTTATAACAATATAGGACATACAGTTGGGAAATGCCATAGCCAGATTGGCTGTCTACCTGGCATTCCCTGAGAAATAAATGAATGTTTAACAAATATTCGCAGACCACAGCTGACCCTTTCTCGGGGAGGTAATATGCTTCTGATTAGACTAGGCGGTGCACATCACAGAATGAGGTTAATGACGAGTTCATAGTCATCTGAAGCTGTCTATTTAACACAATAAACGCAGTGTAATTTGACAGGGTAGAACCTTACGATATAGCTCAAACTGTAATTTTGAAAGGATTGACAAGTAATGTTAGACTGCCTATTCTAGTTGGGGGGGGGGGGGGTGGGGGGCGAAACATGAAGTATTACGGATTACACTCTTGACAGTAGGGATTGTCACATTGCATATCCATACAGCAAGATGAAAGGATTAAGTAACAAGAAATGTTTTGATAAGAATCTCATTGAATGGATAAACTGTTAACGAGAACAATTATTATACCAAGCTATTTCCTGTAGATTACTTGACACGCCTGAATTCTTTACCGCCTATGCCGCCAGATATACACACAACGACACACGCGTTTGAATGGGCTAATGGATATGGCACGAGTGCCAGCGCGGATGGATACAACGAGGGGCCACAGGCCGCGAGTTTTATCCTTCCGCGACGGCACAGGTTAACCCATTCACACGCGGGTGTCGTTTTGTGTTTATTACAAGCCCTCACGTCTATAAAAAAACATTTTTTCGAAGGACACTCAGCAATTCGTTTGACAACTATCAACAAAAACAACACATTTTTTTGATCGCCGACCAAATTTGCGAGGGGAACCCGTGTTACTATTTCGATCCCTGAGTTCCAATGTGTTCTATGTGCCTACTGGCACATAGAACACATTGGAACTCAGGGGACGATTTTCAGCTATCGCTGGGGAGTCAAATTGTAATTGCGTTGCACGATTTGTGGAAAATGCCAGTGAAATTCCGCTTCTATTTAAAAATAGTCCGTCAAGGGAACAGATTTTCATTTTCCGCATGGTTTAGAGTTGCTGTAGATGGGTATTTCATAGAACAGGCGTGTAATAAAGTGCTTTTATAGAAAACGGCGTAGTGAAATAATAAACAGCAATGCATTTCAGAGCTGCCAAAGTATATTTTTGGTGCTAAACTTTGTTCCTAAATGTTGTATTTTTAGTGCCAAATAAAGTCTTTTAGTGCATTTAGCACCATTTGCACCAACAGTGTGAACACTGAACTCGAAACTTACATGTATATATCCTGGTGGTGACACGGGGAGCATTGTTTTGTGGTTGGAGTAAACATCGGGTGAGTGACATACCAAATGTTTATGTTTTTAACTGACCCAACGACCTAGTGGAATAATCTAATAGAGAAGTGACGAAATGACTGGAGTCCTAAGTCTTGTTTTGAGTTGTTTTAAATTTATAGCCATTTCACGCCAAGACAAAAAAAATATTTTGATCCCACCGATGACGCACCCTTAAACTTTTTGATCTCAGCGATCTACTTCCAGCAGCTTCGGTTATTTTATTCCCTGTCTCGATCTGGAAAGGCGGGATGTTTCCCAACCTTTAAGTGTTGAGCAGGTCATATCTTGTCATGTGTCTGTTCATTTTTATCAACATATTTTTATATAATTTTTGTTCCGTGTAATGATACAGTGAGATAATATGTTTTGATACTAATTATTTCTTGAGTTCATCATGAGTTGTTCCCGCAAACTGTTGTCGGGACCCAAAATGGCATAACCCACTACCTACAACAGACTCTAGACTCTGGTCTGATCTAAGGTGATTGGAGCACCTGAGACTATCTTTGCAGTTCCCAGCAGTGTAAAGGGGTGGTAACTAGATTGTCAAACAACAAAGATATCCCATTGTTTGTAAAGAGTTTTATAAAGCCAACCGGAAAAATCACTGCAACACCGGTTTCCCAAGGACCATCCACTCACGGCAGCCCCATGTCTGGAATTTCTTTACGAAGGTAAAATGAGACGGACGATTTTCCAGTTGTTAAAACACTGCACTTGTTCGAGATACAAGGGAATTTGATCTTAGGATAATCAATATTGGACGGGCTGAATGAAATTATAAAATAAAAATTGCTTGGATGATTTTTGGTAGGGAATATACATTTGCAAATTTCAGTTATTAAATATAGATGTCAGTCGCAATATCCACAGTAAATTCCTGATAAGCTACCCGTTCACACGTTATGATCTACACTAGAATAGGCCAAACAATGCCGTGTATCTTTGAATTTTGTTTTGTTTGTTGGGGTTAACAATACTTTTAAGAGACAGCGTTATATCGTGTTGGACAGTTATATCGAGTGGAGGAAGCCGGAGTCCAAGGAAATAACCACCGAGCAACAGCCGGATTCTCCGGTCAAGTTAGTTTAAGCAATATTTATTTCCAGTTATCAGACAAAAGATATACAACAATGAAATGTGTGTGGATTCGACAGAAAGCTGAAGCTTATAAAGGGCGTTTCCACCAAAGGTACACTTTGTTATTTCCTCTAATAATAAAAACAGATTCTATCACAAAAGGTTAAAAAGTCCTACGGAAATAAACATAAACAATTATAAAAACTACTGCAAAATATTCATTAGAGTGAAAAAACAATGCAAGGCAATCTACTCTAAAAATATCCTCAACAATAATAAGTTTAACATTAAAAAGACCTGGCAAATACTGAATGAAGCCATTCTAAAATCTAAGCGGGAAGCCTCTTTACCGACTTATTTTCTAAAAGATAATAATCAAATCAGTCACCCAGCGGACACAGCAGGAGAATTGAACGCGTACTTCGCAAATATTGGTAAATGCACACGTGAAAAAATATCCAAGCCAAATAAATCATTCTATGCATTCATGGGCAGAAGTTCAACAAACAATTTTTATATCAATCCAGTCTGTGCCACTGAGGTTAGAAACATTGTGAAATCCCTAAAAGCCAAACGTAGTCAAGATTGTGATAACGTAAGCTCAGATCTTGTCAAGGACACTATTGATCCTATACTTATCCCATTAACGCACATCTTTAATTACTCATTTGCACAAGGTGTTGTACCAGACAGAATGAAAATCGCCAAAGTCATCCCGATATTCAAATCCGGTGATAAGCACAGTTTTGGCAATTACAGGCCTATTAGTCTATTGCTAACCGTTTCTAACATTTTAGAAAAACTTATGTCTTCGCGATTGTTAAACTTCTTGGACCGTTTTGAAATCCTACGTCCCCATCAGTATGGATTTATGACGAACCACAGTACAATGCATCCCGCCATGCAGTTACTCAAAAAGATAGCTGAGGAAAATGAAAAAAAAAAGTAAAAACTGCACTTTTGCCCTGTTTCTTGACCTATCTAAAGCATTCGACACTATAGATCATTCAATTCTAATAAACAAATTAGAAAGATACGGTAACCGGAAGAAAACAATATGTCGTTTATGACGACCATAACTCCGATGTTGCCCCGATAACACATGGAGTTCCCCAAGGTTCCATACTCGGGCCCACACTATTTCTACTCTACGTGAATGCTATCTGCCAAGCAACATCCCGAAATCTGTTATCGTTTGCGGACGATACAACTGTATATTCATCTGGCCCAAACCCAAACAATATAGTTCATTTATTAAATACAGAACTCGAAAATGTCTTCGGGTGGTGCTGCGCCAACCAATTTGTCTTAAATGCCAGGAAAACAAATTACATTTTAATTAACCCCTCATATAAGTCGAAATTTGCCGCACATTCACACAACATTCTTATAAATGGACAGGAGATAAAAAGAGTGGGTTCTGAAAATGCAGAAAAATCTCTCAAATTTCTAGGGATTTATTTCGATGATAACCTATCCTATAAATACCATGTATCCCAACTTTGCACCAAAATAGCCCGTGCCAATTTTGCCCTCAACAAAGTAAAGACCATTCTCCCACATGATGCAATGAAAACCCTGTATTTCTCTTTAATCCATACCCATCTAACATATGGAATAAACATATGGGGAAACGCCAGAATCGTTAAGAATCATATGATATTGCAGAAACGCTCTGTGCGTATTATAAATAACAACAGGTTTAACACGCATACAGACCCCCTTTTTCTTAAAAATAAAATACTAAAATTAACTGACCTTTTTAAACTTAACGCTTGCTTATTTGTATTTGATTGGTATCATGAAAACCTGCCCGTTTCATTTAAAAATTACTTTAAGCTAACTGATAATCCTTCTGGAAGGTCGAACAGAAGAAATGGCCTCCTTCACATAAAAAACACCCGAACCAAATCATTGGATTACTTACCGACAAATATGTACCCTAAAATCTGGAACGAGTTGGATAGGAATATCAGAAATATAACCCAGAGAAATGTGTTCAAAGAACAGTTAAAGTTAAAATTACTGCCTTCATACGCAGACAATGTTCACTGCAATAACCCATATTGTACCGATTGTGGTCCCTGAATTTATTGGTATACAATGTACTCTTTACGCCATAAAATATAAAATCAGTCCAGCTTTTCCACGTCTGGCTAAAATATAAATTTTATAGTAAATTTCCTTTCTTATTACACCTACCGAAATTGTTTACTACAGGCTTGCACTACAGTGGAAGAACCTAACTCGGATAAAATACTCTCTATTTTAATCTTTCGCAAGATTTGGGAAAGAAATGTGGTGTAAAAAACGCCACGAAAAAATAAGCCAAAACTGGGTCGAGCGCCATCGGCGCACACCCAGTATGGGACGCTCCTCCATAGTACAAATCCACGACTTCCGTAAAACAGTGCGCAATGCATCAATTCGTCATTCTTTTGATTCTGAACAACACAGGAGTTATGTGATCAGCGGGAGGAAGGATTCTTACCCGAATAAGAAGACGGGAGGGCCTCCATGTAAACAATTTCGGTAGGTATAATAAGAAAGGAAATTTACTATAAAATTTATATTTCTTATCAACCTACCTCAATTGTTTACTACAGGCTGAATAGACAAAAGGCTGGAGGGAATCACATAACCAACCCACACATAACTCAATAGCATTGGGACCGTGGACAGAGGAAGAGATCCCTAGGCCTATCAAACCATAGCATCACAAACATTAGAAAAGACAATGAAAGATGAGGCGTATGGTGAAGTGCGACGCACAGACAGAAAGGGCAGTAACAGCACAAAGCTGGAACTGACCATGAAAAAAAGCTGAAACGCTGGGATAGACAACAGCCTGAGCCGAAGAAAGAGGGCTCCAAGGTTCTCTGTCGGCTCCTCCAACTGTCGCAGATAAAAGGAGAAAGTAGCATTTCTCCAGAAGGCTGCCAGAATAACATCCGTCATCCGACAACATGGCAGAGTTATTAAAAGAGGAAGACAATGCACGCACCTCGTGGCAGAAAAAAACAATTGGTAAAACAATTACCAGTAGCTAGACGAGCGGAAGCAGCACGAATAGCAAGACAAATCCATCAAGAAATGGATGCAGGAGAGATCTGGCATGTGAGAGAACGCATATTCATCCAGGATAAAGGCGTGAACGCCCCCCCCCCCCCCTCCCACCCCCAAGCAGAGCAGCGCCCAAGGAAGTGACCATCTTGGAGGAAACTGCAAAGTCCTAGGCCTTTTCAAGGAAAAGAGCTGAACAAGCTTGGAGAGGCAAGGATGAGTGTCGAAACAATTTGGTATCACATATGGAAAAATGTCTCCGAAGCATGGACATGGACCCATTGCTGGAGACCCCCAGAAACAAACATATACCAGAAACTCCGCAAGCGGTGTGATCTAAGGAGTGACAGAAGCAACAGAGTGATCGCACACCATCGACAGAAGAACCGTCCACTTAGCCAGAGGCCAAACCAGTGGAGTGAGTGCCTCCTTGAAGAAAAGCAACTCCACTGCGTGTCTCGAAAAACCACTGCGGAGGAGACAGGACCCGATAAAAGACATGTGCGAAGGCACAATGAAGTCGGGTCAACGTAAAACCTCCTCGGGCGACTTTGGCAAAGAAAGTCGCGAGGTAGAGGGAGACATGCCGGAACCGCCGCTAACAGAGAGCGGAGAAGATTGATCCACACCCACCGAGGCGACGGGTGTGATCGAAAGGATTCGACGACTGCAGGTTCATATCTGGGCGAGAACCTGAGGCGGAATCGGAGCCGGCAGGAAGGCGTAGCCGACAAGATCATCCCAAAGGAAGGCTAGAGCGTCCACGGCGAAAGCCAGAGTATCTGGACACGGGGACACAAAGGTGTCCACCGGATGGTTCCAACGAGTCGCAAGAGAGCGATGGAACCCGCCATGTGGAGCATCCACCTGGTGGAAATGACCCTGCCCCGACGGGACAGGGAGTTGGCTAGGACGTTCAGACTACCGGGAATGTGACGAACAGCCACCCCGGCGTGGACATCCTGAGCGAGCAGTAGAAGATCCCGAGCCAATTCGGACATTGGAACAGAGTGCGTGCCGCCCTGATTCCGAATGTAAGCAACCACCGTCGAATGATCGGACAACAGAAGGACCTGGCGATTCGACAAGTGAGGGATCCACTGCCTGAAACTCAGAAGAAAAGCAAGAAGCTCCTTCTGGTTGATGTGTAGAGCTGCATGGTCCTGGTCCCACATCCCGTGAATGGAAAGACCTCGAGGATCCAACGTCGCACCCCATCCGAGATCGCAGGCATCTGCCATCAGAACGCGATCGGACGTGGGTAAGTCCAACGGAATACCCTGCGAAAGCCACTGGACATCCGTCCAGAGGAGAAGGTGAGGATAAAGATATTCTGGAAACTGAAGCACCAGATCCAGAAAATCGACATTCGGCCTCCAACGACTGAGCAGAAAGTGTTGGAGAGGTCAGACACGCAGCCGACCTAGAGGAATGAGATCCATCACCGAACAGCAGAGACAGCATAGCCGGAGAATACTCCGAGCCGTCGCGGAAGTGGACTGGGACAGAGTCATAGTAAAAGCTGAGAGAATCACAGCCTTGGCCTGGGGAACCGCCACCAAATTGAATTGTGTGCGGAAAGCCATCCCCAGACGATAAAACGACTGAGAATGGACCAGGTCCGACTTCTCCTCGTTGACTCTGAAACCTAGCGACATGAGCAGGCTCAACAGAGTGGCGACATCCGACTCCAGTAAGGCAGCATTGGAATGCCCCTGGAGGATATCGTCCAGATATGCCGAAGTTGATACCCTGGACTGTGTGCGATGGAAAGCTATCACATGCGACATCAGTCTGGTGAAGGCCCAAGGAACCAGGTTGAGGCCGAAAGGCACGGCCTTGTACTGGTAAACTCGCCCCAGAAAAACGAACCTGAGATACTTCCGTAACGCCCAATGAATCGGAACGTGAAAGTAAGCGTCTCGCAGGTCGAAGCTGGAAGCGAAAACTCCCTGGTGAATTGAACAGAGGACCGACCTGAAAGTCTCCATGCTGAACTTGGGAGCAATGATAGACTGGTTTAGGAAACCCAGATTGATAACCGGTCGGAGTCGGCCGTCCTTCTTCGGCACCAAGAACTGGCGGAAATATAAACCCACTGACCTCATGTTCTTGATGACCTCAATCGCCCCCTTTGTCAGGAGATTGTCTATCTCCGTGGACAAAAGTTCCCGACGTAAAATGTCTGAAGGAAATGCGGTTGGAAGAGGCACCCTGGACAGATTGGGGTGCCTTCGGAAGGATATTCGCAGCCAGGACAAAACAACATCTAACACCCAAGGATCGGATGTGATGGTGGCCCAACGGTCTGCGAACTCTGCCATCCTTCCTCCAACCTGGGACGGGTCGAGGTGAGGACCTTCATTTCGAACCCCGACGAGGCTCGCGAGAGGAGAAAACACCTCCTCTACTGAATGAAGAATCCTGGGACTTCCCTCAAGACTACCGACGCTTACCCTTACCCCTTGAGTAAGAAGTAGAAGCGGAGGCAGAAGGATCAGCCCCTTTGCTTCGCAGAGGAAGCAGAGGGTACTTGTTAGGGTTGGAACGGCCCGTGCCTACCCTAGAAGGCTGATCAAGCTGAAGAAACAGCAGCTGATCGTTGGAATGACGTGGGGAGCCTTCATAGCCTTGGAACTTAAATTAGAGTCCAAGGCTGAAAATGTTTCAACCAACTGTACCGAATGGCACGGTCGAAGACGCACAGAAGTGGGTTGCTCCATAGGCTGTTGGCACGCGACCGATGATCGCGGCCAGGCTGACACTGTCGATTGGTTAGATGGTTTGAGATCCAGAAGGAACCCAAACACGAAATCAAGAGCTGCCCCCAAGTCCGAAGACTGCTGGCTCTCGACATCAAGCATGTCTGACTCTTCCCCTGAGTCGGAAGACACATAACCCATCGTGGGCAAACCAGCCGACGCCCCCCATGGTGTGGGAACACCAGAGGGATCGGAAAGTGGCCTGTTTCCAATCCCGGGAGGCGGCGCCATAGGGGCGCCTGGACACCACTCGCTGCCTCGCTGGAAGCAACAGGAAGGCTCTTTGACAGAACCTGAGTGAGTATGGAAAGGGCCTCCCTAACCTCACTGCCCGTACTGGCCGGTTCGACAGGGGAACGAACCGACAAAGTGGCTTCACCTCTGACCCTCTTAACCAGCGAAGGGTCACGATCCTCCAAAACACCCGACGTGGGACGACGGGCGGCAGCCGATACGTCTGAAGGCAGACGTGTATAGAGGTGTGACACACCCCGAGGATCAACATAGCGGGAACTCATGAGAGTCACCGCGGACCTCTGCGGGGCAGAAGGTCCAGGCTACACAAAAGACGTTGGTCCCCCAAATCTGGTCGTGGGCCAGAATGAGTGCACGGAAACTCCACGGAGTTCATAGTGTCCCACTAAGAACATCCGAATCCAATGACAACTGTGGTGCACGACGGCGCAGAGACCCCAGTAGAGGGTCCGGCCGGCAGCCACTTCCAACTTCGCCGAGTTGAAGTCAGGGAAGGCTGAGGCGATACCCCCACGTCTACACAACCAGACACCGCAGCAGACCACTGCAGGTATAAAACTACTGTGCTCAATGGCTGAGAGGACACAGTAGGGGGTTCAGTCGGCAACCCCATCCAACTTCGCTGAGTTGAAGTCAGGGAAGGCTAGGCCGATACCCCACAACCACACTACAGACATCCCTGCAGATCCTGGCTGGGATAAGCCGAGGCCGGCTAAAAACGGTGCCCAATGACGTTGTAGACGGAACAGCAGTAGCAGCAGATACGACGAGAGCTGTTGGAACTGGCGGAAAAGCGGAGAGAAAAGCTCGGCCTCCAAAGGAGGAGTCACAACCCTAGTGATAGCCTCAGATGTCGACTGGAGAGGGCGCATAGTCCCGGAACCAGGCATCTCTTCACCAGAAATCCAACAGCTCCCGCAGTGTCCACCACGGTAAAAAATGTACATTCCCCACGGAAGGGGAATAACTCTCACCAGACATGGTCGAGTCGGGAAGCCCCGAAACGACAGCGTTCCCCACCCCCGCTGGTGCGGGGGGAGCTGCACATCCCCTTTGGAGGGGGGGGGGGGGCAATTCTCACCAGACGTGGTCGAGTCGGGGGGGTCCGAAACGACAGTGCCTCCACCCCCTCCCTCCCCCCCCCCCCCCCCCCCGCGGGGGCGGGAGGAGCTGCACATCCCCCACGGAGGGGGTAAACTCACACCAGACGTGGTCGAGTCGGGAGGCTCCCGAAACGACAGCGTTCCACACCACCCGCGGGTGCGGAAGAAACGGCCACGAGAACGCACCAAGGCGAGGGCAAAAGGAATTGTCCTAAAGGAACCGAACTGGAAATAACAGAGGTGAGAGCAGTAGAAGAAAAAGGTGAAATCAACAGAAACAGAAAGTAGAAGAACACCCTCAACTACGAGAGAAGGTGGCAGAAATTTAAACCGGTGGGTACATGACAGAACCCAGACGGTCGACAGGGACCGAAAAAAACAGAAATTCAGCCCTCAACAGGGTGAAGAAATCCTTTCCAGACAGTCCCAGAATGACACCTAACTCCAAATTAATTCATTCATCCGAAAAAATTCATTGTCGAATCGCGTGATGTCGAAAACAAAACATTCGCGAAAACGGAATAGTAAATAATATACAATGAGAATGTGGTTGAAAATATTAACGAGAATATATAAAACACAGTCCTGTTATTATACGATCTTCAGATCCATAATTCCAGTCACAGGAAAACCATTATCCACGAGTTGAATTATCACTGTTTCATAATGCATATGGCGGAGACACATCCTGCTCGTGCGTCGGATAAAAAAAAGAATGGCGAATTGATGCATTGCGCACTGTTTTACGGAAGTCGTGGATTTGTACTATGGAAGAGCGCATACTGGGTGTGCGCCGATGGCGCTCGACCCAGTTTTTGGCTTATTTTTTCGTGGTGTTTTTTTACACCACTTTTCTTTCCCAAATCTTGGGAAAGATTAAAATAGAGAGTATTTTATCCGAGTTAGGTTCTTCCACTGTAATGCAAGCCTGTAGTAAACAATTGATGTAGGTTGATAAGAAATGCATTCACCGCCTAGGAAACTTTGAAAGGAATTCCCCTAAACTGATATTTTTGTTGATGGTGGTATTGATATTGATATTTATATTAATATCAATATTAGTATTATTATTGCACCATCAACGTACTCCGGACATTGGTCTGGTCGCCTCGTGAACTCCACCTGGCTCCGAGGAATCACAGTAATGTAACTCCGTTAAGGAGACAATGGACTGTCGGTGTCAGGATTGGAGATGTTTCGTAGCGAGCTACCAGGTAAATCAAGTCACAACTTCCATGTCATGTCATGTTTATCCCCCCCCCCCCCCCCCCCCCATCATACTGGTCTAGAATTGAGAATATATTGAATGAAATGCTATCTGACAGTCTGGTTTAAAACGTTGCATAAAGTAATCGTGGGAGACAACAGGAAGACAGCCAATCTGGCTACGTTGTCCCCCTGCGGTACACTGCCAAACGCTATGTTGAACATGAAGGTAGTACTGAAGTAGAATATCTTTCTTTTGTGCCAAAATTATTTTGATTAACATTACTGGTATTACTATTTGCATTTGTACTTGTATACTGCTAAATAAAAATCAATCAATCAATCATTAAATGGCTGCTATAACCCAAACACTTACCATACAGAGCGTTTGCTATGTCAAGTGTGTTCTATTTAATATAATATCAGTATGCAGTCGATATTTTGTAAACAAATATTACTAAATTGGTTTTCAAGTAAAACAGAGTGAAGAAGTTAGAAAAGGTTAAAGAGACAGAACTGATGAACTTCAATTTTAAGAGGTCTCAACGGTTCTCCGGGTCGAAGGCGAGCAAGGAAAGCCCGGGACATCTCTATGAGTGTAAATGGCCAGCGCGATGAGTTTGTAGTAATGGGTCAATTGTCGGTAACTGTTCGTCGATATCGGCCTGATACTTGTATGCATGTATAACGGCATTAGTAATGGCCGTCTAGCAAGGACCCCATTTTAAGTTCCAGAACCGTCGTGGTATGCAATTTAAAGTGCATATTAATTCAAAAGTCGCCGGAGAAAACACTACAAGTCAGTGTTGAATTGAGCTCTGGTAACATGACGGTGCCAACTGCAATATTAGGGCATTGCAGTTGGGATCGACATGTCCTCAAGGGTTGTGACAGAGTTATTCCTTGGAGGATCCATACGGGCAAGACCTTATACTGAGTCTCAGATGATCACCTTATACTGAGTCTCAGATGATCGGTATTTATCTTTCAGTATCGGTGGTAGTATAAAGGTATAGCAAATTATCTTGAAGATATTACGCTAATCGCCGTAGTGGGCCAGGCAGGAGAGAAACGGGTAAGCAGGGCCTGGTCGAGTGCCCACAACCTCCGTTGCAGCTTCGAAGAGGAACATGTAGACGATCAGCGTTTGAATAACGCCAACACCTCGGAGAAGACAGGTATGACCTCCTTATCACCAAACTTATGAACAGTCTGGTGTACTATGCATAGGAAGATTTCAACTTTTGGGTATAGAAAAACAGTACTCTGGACAAGATGAGAGGAAAATTTGCCTGAAAGTTTGTCCTACAATTTGTTTGTAATTCTGTTTGGGATTTTTTCTGTTTGTATTGGCTTCGTCCCCGGCGCCCACGTGCAATATGGAGGTGCAGCGTTACAGGAAACGTCCCTGCAGATTGCACATCCAGCTCTGAGCCAATAATATACTCGTCGGGGTTAATCTTTGAACCCGAGAAACCGCCCTCACGGGACACGAACATAACACGTCACAACTTCGATAGGCGGGACGATTACTGAATGAGTGTTGGAAGGAAACCAATAAATGCTGTCAGCATGTAGACACGAAGTTCCACGTCGAAAACATTAACTGGTCTACCACAGCATAATGAACACGGACAACCCCCATCCACAGGCACCGAACCGACATAGCAGACACCGCCACCAGGGGACCAATGGGTTAAGATCAAGAGAATCTTGCAGAATCAAGAATGAATTTATGGGCTGTTTCAAAAATAGTTTTATTATCCACTTCGCGACTAAATTCCAAACCACAAGTAACGTATTTCAATCAAATGGATCCTGAAGTTGGCCAAGTGTCGCTCTACGTATTTGAACGCAAATGGGGCAGCTTAATAAAATGTATTCAGGGGTATCGGGCTCTCCACACGTGCAGTATACGGGGAATCGACCAGATGATTATCGTAGCGGTGTTTCTTCAGTTTATTACACCGTAGACGCATCCTGCAATGAAATATTTGTGCTTTATGAGAGGAAGAATGAACGAAATACTGTGGTGGTCGGTTATCATTCCGATTAAGATCATTTTTAAACTCTACAAAAGAAGAATTGTTCCTGATGTATGAAGGTAGTTCGTTCCATAGGTTTGTTGTGGAGGGAATAATGAACGATTTTGGTAGTTTTTGGTTCGACAAAAAAGGTAAGCGACGATTCGTCAGAGGGTACCAATGTGTTCTATGTGCCTACTGGCAGCCTACTGGCAGCCTACTGGCACAAAGAACACATTGGAACTCAGGGGACGGATGTCTTCGGAGATCGTAGATTTGATTGTTTGAAATAGGGGAAAGGATTCAATATATAGGTGGGGACCGAATTGTGAAACATTTTTAGTACTGGATCAGTTTATGTTTCTCCCGTCGTGATTTAAGGGTATCCCAACCAGCATCCACATATAATAAAGCTTTACTGGTCCTTGGGATAGCACCTATCACGATCCGCGCAGCGGCTATTTGGATGTTTTCAAGTCTCGTCGAGTTAAGCTCAGTGAAGTTATCCCAAATCATATCTGCGTATTAAATCAAAGGCCGAATGAAAGCGAAATATATTGTTTCCACAGTTTCACGATCCGGTCAACTTATTAATCCGACTCGCGAGCACGATTAGCATCAGTTGAAGACAAGTGTCCCGTCGTTGAGCCCCAACGCTCATTGCACAGCACAACCGTGCTCCCACAAAGGTAATCTGGATGAATTGTCTTGATGAAGGACAGAACGCAGAAGACGTGGGTCAGGACTGAACCGTCGACCTTTCGATTTCAAGCCCAATGTTCAAACCAATAAACCATCGCGCTCCCCCTTATTGCAGTCAACAAGTTCTGCTCTACTGCTACAATAGTATTTGGTGTCCATTTGCTGTGATGTTAATCCTTCTTAAGTGGCGACCATTAAGTAGAAATGATGGGTTAAACTTATTGGAGCCAACAATCTGGTGCTGCAGTCACGATATGGCAAAGCGATGCTCACCTATTTCGATATCTCTTAACCTTTTACCCAACGCAGACGATTTCTAAATTTATTATTTTAAATAACATTTTTTAAATTTTTTCAAAAAATTTCAAGAAAACCATATCATGTGACCCCTCTTTGGAACGAGCTCGACGAGCTTATTCAAAAGAGGGGTCACATGATATGGTTTTGTTGAAATTTTTCGAAAAATAATATTTTTTTCAGCTGCTGAATTTGCGTATTACGCGGGCGGATGCTGGCGATTCGTTGGGTAAAGGGTTAATTGCATAACCCTGTTATTTGCTTACAATTTCCAAACACAGAAACATTTACCATACCTTCAGAACAAATTTGACCTGCATATAGGTGATAATAAATTATGTAAGAATTACTGTGATAAACACTGAATTATGTATGATTTTTACACATTTGACCACAGTAATGATGCCGCTTTAGGTATTGAATCTATTTTGCCTCGTTAGACAGAGCTCTTTGAGGAGAGAAGAGTCAATTGTCAGGTTATTACAAAACAGTAAAATGAATAAATTCATGTTAATTGAATACTCCTGTTAATTGAATAATTTTCTATGACAAAGTGGCTATTCAATGAACATGGTTTCACTGTAATAGTTACAGGCGCCGAAAGCGATCGCAAATACCAACAAGCTCTCCGCTCAAGTGATGAAAAATACCTGGTAAAATACTGAATATTTTAGTCCACTTGGATCCTTCTTGGCGCTTTTACGAAAACGGGGTACAAGAGTGTTTCATTTCACGGCTTCCCTCGTCGTAGCGCCTTAACCCTTTACCTAACATGAAAAGAAGACGACACTTGAAATAAAATTCTTGAGTAACTATTTGTTTTCATTTTTGTCTCAAAAACATAGGTTATGACGCCTCATTGGAACGAGCTCGTTCCAACGAGGGGCCAATACCTATGTTTTTGAGACAAAAATGAAAAAATTATGAAAATTAATTGGCGATTTTTGAGAATAGCGCTGGCCGGTTTTGGCCGTTGCGTTCGGAAAGGATTAAAAGCTGCCTCTCCACAAGAGGTTTGTTTGTTTAATGTGGTTGAACGACAGTTTCAGCAGCCACGGACACGTCGGGGCGGACAGTTTTACGGATGGAGGAAGGCGGAGTACCCGGAGAGAACCACAGAGCAGTGACTCTCCATCTTACTATCCCTGCACAAGCACACTAACCGGGGTTGAATGGGTGAAGTACACCTCGGCACACAGCGCCACTGTGTATCAACGGGAGCAATCGGGATTAAGTGTCCTGCCTGATGATAAAGCATAGGGTTAGCAGTGGCTGGAGGTGAGCGTACAATCAACATGCAGTACGCCTTAATACAAAGCACCATCGTGCCCCTCCATGGGATGTGGTGCAAACCTAAAACTCTGTATATTATCAACCCCATATTATTTACCTTCGATAAAGCCGACATACATGAAAAATGAATGACCGAAATAATGGAGAGTGACTTTTTTATAATTTCTCAGAAAAGCAAAAAGGTCTTGAAAACCAGAGTATATTGGAGACGAAAGTTCGCAAGTTTTTCTTGTGTTTTTCTCTCAATTTGTCGGTATCCAAACTGAGGAAACCTCCGACTTGGTGTTGCATCACCCACCCAGAATATTTGAAAACGTCAATAGCCAGAAAAGAGCTGGGGAAATGAATATGCTAAAATTGATATTTTTACTGACTGACAACAGTTATTTATTAACAGTTATATATTCGAGATTCGTTATCAACCGATTTTATCGGTTGATAACGAATGTCGAATAAGGAGCTGGGAATAAGTAACGGTTTTCAGTGTAACTTTTTTGCAGTGTAACTTTGGTTTGTAGTCCTGGATGACATACCAACATTCGCATCGAATCCGAATTGAGCTTTCTGTGAAAATCAATGCTTTCCAATTTGTGAAGATCCGTCGGAGCCTTCATTCCCAATGACAATATCCAAGAAAATTCTCCCACCACCGGATTTGTCACCCAAATCGCCCAGGAGCCCAGATGATACATTTAACTTGCGGGAGGAATCGATTCTGAACGCCCGTTGTCAAACATTTGGACTTTAATCGTGACTTTTTCTTCAGAACGGCACTCAAAATCCATGACGATTCAAAGGAATTTGCCGAGAAACGAGATTATACTGAGAATCGAGCTTGGAATCGCGAAACAACCGCTTTTAAGTTTTAGTTGTATCTGCATGGAGTTAATGTGCTAAAATACAGAAGAAAAATTGTATTTAGATATTTGTAGGAAATGCCAAGTCCAAAAAAGTGTATTCCTTCCCAAAGCTTCGTTCGTTGTTATTTAACGTTACTCTGAATATATTAGACAACAAATCATTACTTTTCCATTCAGAGAGAAATATCTGCATTCATTTGATGGTACACGGGTACAGAATATTTAAAATGAGTAAATTCTAATCCTCCCTCTTTTAACCCTTTACCTAACATGAAAAGCAGACGACACTTGCAAAGAAAATTCTTGAATAACTAATTTTTTTCATTTTTTGTCTCAAAAACATAGGTTATGACCCCTCGTTGGAACGAGCTCGACGAGCTCGTTCCAACGAGGGGTCATAACCTATGTTTTTGAGACAAAAAATGAAAATATTTTGAAAATTAATTGGCGATTTTTGAGAATAGCGCTGGCCGGTTTTGGCCGTTACGTTGGGTAAAGGGTTAAAGATACTCTCCGTGTTTCCGGGAATCATCCCACAACGATTTCAGAAAAAATAAAAGTGCAGCTGACACGGCTTTCGAATACCATAGGACATCCGACATGAACACACAATGCGGGGAGGGAATGTCTGAAAGAATTTTTTCTCAGGAATAAAGGACCCGTGCGAGTGGAAAGTTGATTTTCATTGGAGGCGAGGAAAGTTTATTAAGAATGCCGATTTTGCGTTTTCAATATTGAGTATCTTGGCCACGGCGCCTTTGTATTCTGCACTCTTCCACTAATTCTTCGCATTGTTAACCTTTGAATAGATATAAATGGTGAAGCAAGCAGAGTATTTTCAATTTTTCTGATATGTGGCAGTATGTCATGAAAATGAAGTGAGCAAGGAACAGAGCAGCAACATGGTTCGCCCTCGTGCTCCTGATGAGGAAATTTAAGGTTGGGCGATTGGTGATATCAGTCGGTGTATTGCAGTGTCCACTCTGGCCCGAATGTTTTTTGGGGGCCAAGTAAATTTTTTTTGTTCTGTGCAAAGTGGATTTTTTGGTCGGTGCCAAATGAAAGATTTTAGTGGCAAATGGAACCGTAAATGAGAACAAATTAACCATCTATCATCACATGAGTGCAACAAGGCGCCACCTGCAGTGCTAACGCATTGCTGATGACGCCTTCTTTCACTCAAGGTTCGATATTTTTATTTTGTGTCACCTGGCTCTTTTATTTATTTGCAAAAAAATGAATTATAAAAAGATAAAGAGGAAAAAGTAAAAAGTTAATATTAACGTTTACAAATAAGTTCATGGTTTTTGTTTTACCCTTTACCTGACATGAAAAGCAGACATTTGCCAAACAAATTCTTGAATAACTAATTTTTTTCATTTTTTGTCTCAAAAACATAGGTTATGACCCCTCGTTGGAACGAGCTCGTTCCAACGAGGGGTCATAACCTATATTTTTGAGACAAAAAAATGAAAAAATAATGAAAATTAATTGACGATTGTTGAGAATATCGGTTTTGACCGTTACGTTAGGTAAAGGATTAACCACTGTTTGTTCACTCGATTTTTTTTTTTTTTTTTGATTTTTTTATTAGGGTTTAACGACACATTAACAGCCAGGGTCATATCATGTCGGTGACAGTTTTACAGGTGGAGGAAGCCGGAGTACCCGGAGAGAACCACCGAGCAACGACGAGCAGCTGCCAGCTGTCCAACATCGTAACTCTGAACTCTGCACCGCGGCACAGGCAGGGTTACATTGGTTGAAGACATGCGCACCTTCGACGTGCAGTACGCCTTAGTACACAGCGTCATCATGCCCCCATGTACGCAGTCGGGGTTAAGTGCCTTGCCCAAGGACACAACGCGGGAACGCGAATCAGTCGCTGAAATGGTCACCCATCCAACTACTAACCGCGCTCGGCGTTGCTTAACTTCGGTGATCTGACGAGAACCGTGTTCACTCGATATAAACTAGGAGCAAATAATTTATTTGCTAGGATTATAAAAAATATTAAGCAAGATAAAAAATGGTAAAGTAAAAGAGACATGTTTTAATACGAATCATTAAATGGATAAACAATTACTGTACAAAGAACAATGATTATACTTAGCTGTTACCCATAGATTACATGACAGGCGTAAATTCCGTCTCGACTGTGACGTCAGACAGCTATTTTATTATATGCTAAACGATAGATTATCGAGGAAATTGCGGAAAGATAGAAATCGTATCCCCCACTGCGAAGAAAAATAAATTTTCATTTTCACGGTATCAATCAAAATGGCAGCTTTCAAAGCATCACTTCAAGGTGAATACGAGTCAAATTATCACTGGAAATGATCAATTTGTTCTAAAAATGTATAATGAAAAGTAAATCTAGTGTTTTTGAGTGGATACCGATCATTTCCAGCAATAATTCAACTCGTATACACCTTGAATTAATGCATGAAACCGCCAGTCCAAACATGGCCTGAAAAGTCAGTGATATAAAAGGACGACGAACCAAACCAAAAACCTATATTACGGACTTGCAGACCATGTTTGGATTAGAAACCCGCCAGCTGAATCAGATTGCAAGACGCTATCTGTTCCGCGTATCAATCAGATCACTTCCGCGTTTCAGTGATTCAATACTTTCATGCATCAATTCAAGTTTGACACTAGTGGAATTACCAGATTCTTTAAAAAAAAGAAAATCTATGTGTTTTTGAGTGTATACCGAAAAGTATCTCACTTGTGACCGAGACAAACGGTTATTTTAAATAAATAAACATTTGTCTCGATCACTCATGAGATAATTTTCGGTATCCACTCAAAAACACAAGATATCCTCTATATATCGAAACCGACGAAGTGAAATAATAAATCACAAAGTCTTTGACGTTGAGATCTTCCAAGAGAATATTTTGGGTTCCAAATGCTGAACGAAACATTTTAGCGCAAACTGGCAACCGACACGGGTGTATTAATGTTCCATGTACGTCTGTTGATGGAAACGTGAAAACAATAGGAGGAAGTTATAACACCACTCCTGCTGTTGGAGTGAGATACCACTGGCAACCGACACGGGTGTATTAATGTTCCATGTACGTCTGTTGATAAAAACGTGAAAACAATAGGAGGAAGTTATAACACCACTCCTGCTGTTGGAGTGAGATACTGGGTGTTCAGAGTAGAGAACAACGCATGGGCGCATGGGTACTGTTTATCATACTGCCTCTTTCCGAGTTGGAGCTTTCCACTCGACGGATGTAGTTAGACAGGGCCAAGGGGTCTGTCGATTAAGAACACGCATCGCCCTTTTAATGCATGTGATTCGCAGCTACCGGTAGCAGGTAATTATTTGGACAAATATTGGCGCAGACTCCATGACCTGGTAGTCCAAGGACCGAAAGTTGTGGCACTTTGTGTATCTTGCTTGATTTGATTCGAGAGTTGATTTAACCCAGAAATGTCCAATTCGCAGAGCTCTGTGGCGGATGAGGTTTTTTATATTATCTGAACTTCAGTAGAGTAGTGCAGCTACTGGAAATGCTCTGCCTTCCGCTGTTTTCAGTTTTGATTGTACTGAGAAAGCTGAATTTGGAAAGGGCTGGTATGTTGTTCAGAGATTTGTACACAAGAAAAACTTTATATTCAATTCTTTCTTGGTTGGGGAGCCAGTTTAAACGGGAAAGGAGTAGTAGAGTGCGGCATGATTTCTCATTCCCAACTGCACATACATGTAATGTAGGGTAGAGCGGTAATGAAATTTCAAGTTCGCGGTATTTTTAGAATGATTTACATCGGTATCGGTACGGTATTCGGCATCGACAACATCCATGTACTCACACTAACACCAATATCAAAAGGTATGTTTGATATACTGGGGGCGCCGTGGCTCAGATGGTAGAGGTGCAGGCTGAAAGCCGAGGGGTCTTCGGTTCGAATCCCACATGAGGCAACTGGGTTGTGTCCTTGGGCAAGACACTTGACCCCCATTGCCCACGTAGGGGCACGGTGGCGTTGTGTACTAAGGCGTACTGCACGTCAATGTTGCACTTGCTTGTGTGGAGTTGGTATGTTGGGGGGCCGACAGCTGCTCGCCGTTGCTCTGTGGTTCTCTTCAGGTACTCCGGCTTCCTCCACCCGTAAAACTGTCGTGGTCATGATTAGCCATTGTGCAGAAATATATTACTTTAAACACTAATAAATAAATAAATAAATTTTGATACACTGCCCGGTTGCAGATCCCCGTTTTACAGCAGACGAAGTCCCGAATTGTCAAAATATTTGGAAGAAACACAAACAATCGTCATCAGTCATTTTATGTAACAAAAAGCTGAGAGAAAATACCGCTTGGGTATTTTCTCTCAGCTTTCATGTTACATCAAATGACAGGTGGTGACTGCTTTTAGAAATACACAGTCCATTGGCTCTTCTTGTCATGAATTTTGCGCAACGTTCTGTTGTTTACCCCTACTTTTCTTTTTTCACATATGTCGGGAATATTTTTCTAACACCGATATTTCGATAGTTTGATATTCCCTCGGTGCGGTAAATCGGTGTTGAATCGATACCGATACCGAACGGTATACCACTAGAAACATATCGGCCATTGGGTGGTACAAGGCATCATCTGCAAGGGACGAATTATGTTCAGATTGTACGACTTCTCCTGCTCGCGACCACCAAAGCTTTCAAAACAGAATTGGATGTGAGCAAACGGGACGACAAGCTTCTAGGAGTTAAATGTAAATTTTGAGAAAATTCTATTCCTGTACTGACTTTGCGGTGTTACTTTATCCGAACTTCGTATGATCGATAGAGAAAAAAAGAAATTCGTTCAATACGCTTTCGGAATTGAAAAAAAGCATATTGACTTTTGATTTTGCATTGGCGCTATGTCGTCTGACCGAACCATAGACCTGCCATCGACATCCTCCAATGAGATATCACACATAACTTTTTGTAACGCAATTTGAACGCGAGACGAATATTGGTGTTTGAATGTGAGTATTACGTTGGGTATGAGGTAAAAACGCCAAAACAGACCATTTTTTATTGATTCTGATATTATTTGGAGTATAATATTCTGCGACTAGATTTTGTTCGCATCTTTCACTCTAGTCACGTGCCCCACTTAAGACACCACTAATGCGATAAATCTTGCAAACGTAGAGCTATTGGCGTACAGTTGCCCAGGCGGATTTGTTGCTTCTGTGAATCGATGTCTTCATTTGAACTCGAGACTAAAACGCTTAGGACAGTTCTTTTGTTTATAGTTTTCAATCACGCAGCGTGATAACATCTTTCCTTTCCATAACGTTTTAATCCGAGATATCTCTACAAGTGATAGATCCGTAATTGGAAGCAAATAAGTGCAGGGAAGTCTCCATTCATTGTGCTGAATGAACGAAATGGGTTTATGGTTTGTAAACTATAAATGTTGAGCCTGTTAAGACAGTACGCCATAGCAACTAAACAAAAGTGCCCGTAGATCAGCGGATATATTTCCTCGCTCGACGCCAGGGTGGGATGCGATCCCCGATAATGGCGGGGAGGGGCATTTATTTATTTTTATTTATTTATTTATTTGGGCTTAACGACACTTTTGACAGCCAGGGTCACCTCGTGTCGGGCTGTTTTACTGATGGAGGAAGTCTGAGTACCCGGAGAGAATCACCGAGCAACAGCGAGCAACTGTCAGTCTCCCCAACGTGCTAACTCCGCACAAGCAAGGTTAACGTTGGTTGAAGACAAGCACCATCGTCGTGCAGTACGCCATATCCGGATGAAGTGCCTTGCCCAAAGGTACATCCGTGGACCTTTCGGTTTGAAATTGAATGTTGTAACCACTGAGCCAATGCGCTTCCAATGGCGACGCAAATCATTTAAAAATTACGCAGGCTCGGGACAGCACGCCGATATAAAGAGGTTCTTACTTGTTTCGTTTTATGTCAGTCTTACTATCAGCCTGATAATCGAAGGTCGAAGGTTGTTGATGTTACCGGGGCTGATATCAAACCACACGTGCGCACATCAGGCGGAGACTAAGTCAATGTATAATTTGTATAATTAATTCACAAGTTACCAACAATCGACAGGCCACCCGCAGGCGACAGTTAGGCGAGCTCAGCTATCCGAAGGTCGTGGCTGAAGCCACGACGTTCGGACAGCTGAACTGCGGTTATTCTTCCAGTAAAGTGATCTAAATTTAACTATTATCGCACTTGCATGTGTGCGTAATCACGGGCACTCGACGTCGTATTATCAGATTTTATAAAATTTAATAAATGTATATTATATTATCAATACTAAAAAAAAAGTAAAGGTATGACACTTCCCAGATGGAAATTTTCAACAATCTCTAAAATAGCGAATACCTCATCGAGCTCGCTCAAATAAACGACAAAATGTCGTGTAATTCGCGGAGCCACTGAGATTTCGAGCCCAAGTTTGACAAAATTTGACTTTTATTCGCATTTTTGTTTTCACTTTTTATCGACTGAATCGAGAGAGTCGGCTATCCACGCCAGCTGTTATCCGGTAACCGAGCAATGAATGCCACACGGCGCGTTCATTGGTTGTCTATTTATAGACAAAAGTGCAGAAAATTCCAAAGTCTGTTTATGCTTTATAAAGTTCAACACAAAACGACATAACAACTTAACTTCAATAAAAACATTTTAATCGACTGAAAACGATGTCAAAAGCAACATTGATGGTGTCATGGTAACATGTCATACAGATACTTAAAATTAAAATTACCAGGCATGCTATTGATAGTTTAACTGGAAGTTTGCGGGAGGGGAGGGGTGGTCGTGTGTCATCCACATGCAAACAAACTACAAAAACATTCTCAAGTTAATCTGATACCCCGAATCAGAAATTCATTTAGTTTCTTAGTTTCTTTTGTCATTGTTACTGTCATTACACCATAAATACATGTAGTTTACGTGGAAAGAATAAAATTGGAGGAGGCAGCGAGAAGTTTTCTCCCTTAACCCCCCCCCCCCCCCCCGCCCCTACTGTATCAAATTCGTACAGTGATACTTCTAAAACTCTACAGGATACATCAAGCATCTTCAGAATTGCAGAAGTGTGTTTGGAATTCATGAAGCCCTGCGAGAGCGGCAGCGCCGGTTGACCATATATTCACGGGCCATGGCGGGTTTTGTCTCATCTCGGATAATTTTGCGCTGTGTCTTCAATCGCACTCCCGATTGAATAACAGGGCAAGTAATATCCTATGTCTGTTATGATATTTACACTCAACTCACACGAACCTCTCAACAAGCTCCCCAATGCTCCATCGGACTTCTAAAACTCTTGGAGAGAAATTATCGAAGATTGTCTATTGGATATCCTACAACTTATTTCAGCTAGTACTGTATTTCTTGGATGTTGTGCGTTTTACACGCTCATTTTTAGTATGTGGCCTTAAACACCAATAAATAAATAAATCAATCAATTAAATTATATTTTTTTTATATTTACCATTGATCTACTGTCATTTGTACTATGGGGATTTTTTTGTTCTATGGGATTTTTGGTGCTGTGGGGCATTTTGTACTATGAACATCTGTCCATGGCGCATTTTTTTCGACCACCCCCCCCCCCCCTCCCCCGTCAGGTGAGCTTCGACAGAATGCAACCCTAAAAGAGTGCTGCCATCATCCTTTACCTAATACAAGAGAGAGAGAGGGGGGCAACTCTTGCCATACAATTAAAGAATTCCATTGTTTGCTTTCAAATCAGAGCTTATGACAAGTATTGTGGAGAATTTGACATGCCTCTTCCAATGAGGGCCCATAAGGACTGTTTTATGAAACAAAAATTGAAAATATATAAATGTTTGAAAGATGAATAGCACATGTTGCATTTTAAGTCAATTTTATTGTTTCATACGTTTCTGCATGTATTCTACAAGCACCATTGTTTGGGAAGGGTCCAAGAAACAAACATTTTGATCAAAACTGTTCCAACCTGTGGATAAATCTCTGAAACTTTAGTTGACACCAGTTATTATAATACTTAAGTAATTTATTCACACCAATGACAATTCATCCACAACAGAGACATTTCATTCTATACTGGACTGAAAGGAAATCACTCTGACATCCACATGTGCAGCAACTTGCAAAACCAGTTCATGAACATTCCAGGGGTGGCACCAGGGATTTCTCGACAGGGGGGCTGCCATCTCCGACAGGGGGACTATAACATTTGACCTCCCAAAAGAAAGAAAATGAGTGAAAATTGGTAAACTGGAGAACCAAAATAGAAGCAAATTGAGTGTGTTTGTTGATTATTTAACCCTTCATCTAACCTGAAAAGCAGACGACACTTGCAAAAATAATTCTTGAATAACTATTTTTTTTCATTTTTTGTCTCAAAAACATAGCTTATGACCCCTCGTTGGAACGAGCTCGACGAGCTCGTTCCAACGAGGGGTCATAACCTATGTTTTTGAGACAAAAAATGAAAAAAATAATGAAAATTAATTGGCGATTTTTGAGAATAGCGCTGGCCGGTTTTGGCATTTACCTTAGGTAACGGGTTAAAGTAAACATATTATAATAAGGTCGGGAAATATTTCATCTATAAAGCCAGTTTGACGAACGACATTAAGGAATTTCGTTAGAATCACTATTCTCTATCAAAGTTCCAGTGCTGCACGGGTTCGAGACTGACAAGACGAGATATCTACATTCGATTGTCGGAAATTTCTCGTGAAGTCGGGTTTACGAGACTCTCCGATGGACTAATATCTGTGAATCATATAATCACAAATTATAGCAGCTGGAAAAGATGAATTGAACACTTTAAACAGAGTTTTCATTCAAAATTGATATGAACAGCTTTTATTATTTGTGTAAACCTTTCTGAGAAAGGTTTTTTAGGTATGGATAGATTAGGACTACAGATTAAAAAGATCCCCCCACCTCCCCCCCCCCCCCCCCACCCCATGGCAAAACTCTCTGCTGACATATCCCACTCCTGTATACAAAATATAGGATGAGTATGAAACTTTGAATTTTTCTTTTGTAACACAGCATGTGAACTGAACATTTTGAAACGGAATAAGTGGAAATAAGATACTGGATAGATACCCATTAAAAATTTTGATCTATTTTCTCCCTGTTACTAATACCATTTGAACCTTGACATCATTTCTGTGGAAACTCTCCTTGAGAGCTTCCCGGGATATGATGTCAAAAGATTGGAATTATCAACAAGGGAAAAATGTAATGGAAATTTTCTTGTGGTTATCCCACAAATTATTTCAGATGGTACTTAGGCAGAAGGCAGATGTTTACCAAATAACAGTGGACAACGAAGCACAAGCAAATTTCAGGACAATAAAGCACAAGAAAATTTCAGCTCATGGACCCCTGGGTGTTCAATAAGCTGAAAAGTTGCTTGGTCTTTTCTGAAAAGCGATAATAAGTTGGCGGGTGGAAAAACTACCCTACCATGATTTAGTACAAATCCACTCATCACATATTCTATGCACTCAGCAAATAACCTGTGTGCTTATATATCGAATAAGTATGATAACAATTCTTCGGCCTTCCGCTGATTTATCGTGGTCCTCTAACGGGGAGGCCTACATCAACCCAGTGCCCAGTCAGAACATCCCCCCACTCCCTCCTAAACTCCAAGCATTTAATCAAAAACTTTTTTTGTAACTAGTAACATGTATGTATTGAGTATCAACTTGTGCCCTGTGTGGTGAATTAACTGAATGTGGTCTCTTTGATGTTCCTCTGCTTTCATTTACCTGCCCATACAACCAATTTACTTTCTTTTCTTCTGTTGGTTCACCTATTTGGTCCCACAGAAATAAAAAAATATTCGCCAACAAAAAAAAAGATTTTTCAAAAATCTATCCTTATAAAAACCTCAGTTCTTTGATTGCCACTTATTTTCAGAATAAATGGCTAAACTTCATATTATTACTCAGAAAAAAAGCTTTTAAATTTGAACTTAAATATTCAACTTTATCTTTCTATGTTTTTACAGTACGTGGAGAGTGGATTGTAACTAAATCACCCGCAGAGTGGGGTTGTCACCCAAGCAATAACTTTCAAATTGTGTACACATCGACAAAAAACACAAGCAATGTTTCAGCCAATGGACCTCCGGGTTTAACCCGGAGGTCCATTGGCTGAAACTTTGCTTGTGCTGGTTATGCTTTGCAGCAAATTTGCAATTATTGCTTGGGTGGAATCTCCTCTCTGCGGGTGATTTAGTGATAATACACTCTCCGCGTACTGTAAATAATGGTGAAGTGAATGCATCTTTGAATATGGAAATGAACTTAACTGGAAATTTCAAATATTGATTAATTATATGGTTTATGAACATTATGTCTGGACATTTTGCTCATGGGTATTTTTCTGTCTGGCTACCTTGGTGATTACCATTTAATAATACCCCCCCCCCCCCCCCCCCACACACACACACAATTACCACCACACACACATATGTACAAAACATTTACATCCCACATTGTGTAGGCCCATTAGACTGTTTATCAGTAACGGTGCATCTTACATTTATTGCCCAAATTGAATCAAAGTTTAAGTCTGCTCTCTGCAGACCTCTTTATAGATACAAGGGGTGGGGTCCATCAGCAGATATTTTGATATTTTGTTCTTTCTACTTATAAAATGTCCAGACTTAGGCTCTTTGAGAAAATCCACTTCAGTGTTTAGATAAAATTTAATAAATCCTTTGCAGTATGTTCCAAATTGAAGAACTGTTCACTTTCCTTCAGACTGTCGAAGCACAGTGGTATCAAAAAGTCGTCCGAAAATCTGCTGTCCGCTAAAACAAAACATATGTGCACAGTCGTTGAACTGCAAGGCAAACTGGTGCTTGCAATTCCTGTTGTGTCGGGTGTATAAACGTTATTGTTTATGTGTCAGCCGAGTATTGATTTCATTGAGGTAAAATGTTCTTCCCATGCAAGCCTGTCCAGTTATTATAATGTTATGACCTTTTTCAGCAGCAATTTTGATTTCTGAAAGCTGCATCTTCGAATGAACTCCAGTTTACAGTAAATTGCACTGACCACGTTTTCATTGTTGATGGAGTCATATTGAGAGTGAAAAACAATGTGTTGAATTTTATATTGACCAATGAACGCGCGGCGTGGCATTCATTGCTCGGTTGCCGGATAACAGCTGGCGTGGATTGACAACTCTCTCGATTCAGTCGATAAAAAGTGAAAACAAATGAGAATAAAAGTCAAATTTTGTCAAACTTGGGCTCGAAATCTCAGTGGCTCTGCGAATTACACGACATTTTGTCGTTTATTTGAGCGAGATCGATGAGGTATTCGCTATTTTAGAGATTGTTGAAAATTTCGATCTGGGAAGTGTCCTACCTTTATTTTACTTTTTTTTGGTATTGATAATATAATATATATTTTATTAAAACTGATAAAATCTGAGAATACGCCGAGTGCCTGTGTGCGTAATATGTACATATTAAAACCATTTTTTTAATTTTTTGTCATAATATATACTTTTTAATGTTTTTTTTTTTCTTATTTTTAAGACGCTATTGACATTTAATACGGACAGGCCCTTGGAAACCCAGTTTTGAAGCTGTCGAGGGTGGTGGCTCCAACGATTCGTCCAGGGAGATTGTTCCAGTGACGAATAGCTGCAGGAAAGAGCCCATGGACTGTGTATTTCTAAAGGCAGCAACTATCGGTCATTCTTATGAAGAATGCCGTCTAAAATCAAATAATGAGAAATGTCGCCTTAGTACAGCATACAATTATTATATAGAGATTGCACAATTGCCATATTCTATGCCAGGTACAGCACTTGGAGAGTGGATTGTAACTAAATTGCCCGCGGAGTGGAGTTATCACCCAAGCTATAACTTTCAAATTGTGTGCATATCGACAAAAAAAACACAAGCAATGTTTCAGCCAATGGACCTCCGGGTTTAACCCGGAGGTCCATTGGCTGAAACTTTGCTTGTGCTAGTTATGCTTTGCCACAAATTTGCAATTATTGCTTTGGTGGAATCTCCACTCTGCGGGTGATTTAGTGATAATACACTCTCCACGTACTGTATCATGACACCTGGTGAAATATCCAAGAATTACAATTTGTTTTTTCGATGGAAATTCGTGGTATCGGGTGATTTGCGCATGACAGTCGAATATGGAATCCATCTTCAATAAAAAATGCAGGCAGTGTTGTACTTTTTCCAAATGCAGTTCTGTCGCTGCATCCTAAATTGTTTTGAATGCATCGCTTTGTTTTTGGATACCTGAAGCACAACTGGCCACAAGTTGTTCTCCGGAAATATTATTTTATTAACAGTTCTCAACTTCTGAAAAGCGGTACCAGACTTCCAGGAACCAGTGGTGCCTGCTGTCAGCTCTCCGAGTTGAATACATATATTGTTCGTGTTCTATACCTCTCAACCTTTATTGTGATGTATAATTTGTGTATATTTAATTTGATTTGTGGAATATCAGAGATGGGAATTTCAAAGTAAACATTTTTTTTTTACTAAATAAGCACCTTAAGGTGCTATATAAGTAATGGAATATTGTTTATTTTGACATTCCCACCTCTGATATTCTTTCAGTTCAAATTAAATATTCACAAATTATACATCAAAATGAAGGTTGGGAGGTATTGAACACGAAGAAGATATGAAATCAACTCAGAGAGTTGAGAGCAGGCACCACTTGTTCCTGAAAGTCTGCTACCGTATTCGTACCAGAAATGATAACACACTAGGCCACAAGTTGTTCTCAGGAAATATTATTGTATTGTCAGTTCTGGTAAGAATTTCATATATTTTTCGTGTTCTATTCCTCCCAATCTTCATTTTGATGTATAATTTGTGTATATTTAACTTGAATTTAAGGAATATCATAGGTGCGAATTTCAAAATAAACAAAATTTCATTACTTATACAGCACCTTAACGCCTATCAGTAACTTAGTGCAACTCTGCCATCGGTAGAGCAGTACTGTGTTACTTCGTACCAATTGCAACTGACCTGGCAACAGCTGCATTCGTAAAATACAGAACTTCAATGAAATGTTGTTGTCTGCAATAACCTCGTAAATATGATCCCGTGTTGCAAGAAGGCGTTTCCGTAGGCTAACACTGAAAATATCGAAACACCTTGAAATATAATCTAATGTATAAAACTAAATAAATGCTTACAATATCGGTTATATGAATGTTTATCTATCCTTCAGAATCGGAGATCTTCGCATGTATAATATATCAAATGTTTTTAAAGATAATCCAACACAGATGAAGCCGATCACTCGATTCGAAACATTGTTTACGTTTGAAAACAAAAGGCGATTGGGAACAAAGGAGTTTCCCGCGCTTCGCCAAGTACTGTAAAAACGGCAGATATTTCAGGTGAAACGGTAGATGGCGTTCGTTGAGTTCGAATTCCTCTCGGTGCAAAACAGAAAAATCTACCTTCGAATATTATTTTTTTCAATTTCTGGATCCAACACATGTCATATGCCCCCTCAATAGAACGAGATCGTTTCTGTGAGGGTACATACCCTTTAAAAATAGAAAAATGAAATGTTTTAGCTCTTTAGAAAAATAGTAGTGTTACTTATCGTCCTAGGTAAAGGGTTAACGTAATTTGTGGGGGCACATTGGCGTTGCGGTAACCGGTTCGCGTCAGATCACCTATGTTAAGCAACGTAGAGCTCGGTTAATCATTGGATGGGTGACCGTCTGAGCGATCAATTGGGACTCCCGCGTTGTGTCCTTGGGCAAGGCACTTAACCCCGTTTGCCCACATGGGGGCACGATGACGCCGTGTACTAAGGCGTACTGCACGTCAATGGTACGCATGTCTTCAACCAATCTAACCCTGCCTTAGCTGCAGTGCGGAGTTACGATGTCGGGGTGCTGGCAGCTGCTCGTCGTTGCTCGGTGGTTCTCTCCGGTTACTCCGGCTTCCTCCACCCGTAAAACTGTCACGGCCATCATTAGCCATTGTGCATAAGTATATGACCTTAAACACCAATAAATAAATAATAAATAACGTAATTTGTAATGAGAAACGACATTGGTATCTCGTGAGAGCATAGACTGCATTGTTTCCTGATATTATTATATGACTACCACAGATATTTGTTTGTTTGTTGAGATTTAACGACACTTTCAACAACCAAGATCACACCGAGTCAGACAGTTCATGGCTAGAAGAAGCCGGAGCATCCGCAGAGAACCACTGAGGCGTGGCGAGTAAATGTCAGACTCGTCAACTAACAATCCGACACAATAAGAGTTACAGTATGGCCGCTGTGGTCTGGTCACTTCCCAAGGGTGGGCAATATTTCCGAGAACGCAATAATATTATATTCCAAACACTAATTATAAGAATAATCATCAAACCTTTAATTAATGAAGCATCGGGTACAACCCGGTGCTTCATTATTTAAAATTTTGCTGATGATGATTTTTATTACCTGGTAAACGTGTGCGTGGACATCACATCACTGCGGCTGTACTGCAGCAGCGGTTGAAGACAAACGCACCATTGACGTACAGTACGCCTTAGTAGGCCTACACAGCGCCACTGATGGCAATCAGACAATCGGGACTAAAGTGTATTACCCAAGAACACAACGCAGCTACCGATGGGCAGGATCGAACCAATCCTTTAATAATTTATATTATTATAATAATAAGGATATTTTATAGAGAGTAAATTCACCGTGCTCTAAGGCGGTGTACAATAAAATAAACCAAATTGAGCTCTAAACCATAAAAGAAACTAATCACCAGAAAGGGGAAATGTAGTACTGGATGTTATGAGTTCTAACTTGCCAAAAGGTGAGATGTTAGATTCTGTTTAAACTTGTTGAGGTTTTCTGACATCAAAATTTAACCCTTTACCTAACGTAACGGCAAAACCGGCCAGCGCTATTCTCAAAAATCGCCAATTAATTTTTACTATTTTTTTCATTTTTTGTCTCAAAAACATAGGTTATGACCCCTCGTTGGAACGAGCTCGTCGAGCTCGTTCCAACGAGGGGTCATAACCTATGTTTTTGAGACAAAAAAATTTAAAAAAATTAGTTATTCAAGAATTATTTTTGCAAGTGTCGTCTGCTTTTCAGGTTAGGTAAAGGGTTAAACGCATTCCGTAAGCTTGGCCCATTGAATAAAAAAAAGCTCTGCGATTCACTAGTGTAGATCTCAAAAAGTGCATATGCAATATAGTTTGTTCAGAAGAGCGTAAAGGTTTCCTAATTCTCAGGAGGTATGTAAATATCCAGGTGCCGAGCCTTGAATACATTTAAAGACAAAAAGTAAAATTTTGAAAATAGTCCACTGCTGTGTAGGAAACCAATGCATTTTTAGTAGTGGGCTTATATGATTATAACGCCGCGTCTGTGATGATGTGAACATCTGTATTCTGGATAATTTGCAGATTTGAAATATATGACTATGGCAAGACAATTAGCAATGAATTTGAAAAATCTAAATGGGATGTGATAAAGATACAAGGTTATTAGAGATACTGGAGAAAAGTATCGACAAGATGGCTTAGATTCCTAAGCTGTATGAAACAAGGCCTGCAGATTGCGTTAACATTTTCCTTCATTGATAAATGAAAATCGAATACCGGTACCCCCCCCCCCCCCCCACCCCACACCGATTCAATTTCATTTTAAGTTTGTTAAAGGCAATCCAGTCAGGAACCTTGTTTACACAATCTGAATTTTTTTTTTAAATTTTGTCAGATTCATTTGAAGGGTTTAATGACAGATATAACTGTCAGAAAGATGGTAAGACCATCTCAGCAATTTTCCCTGCGAAACTGTATGTAGTGTGAACAGTATAGGTCCCAGGTTTGAGCCCCGAGGAACTCCACATGTAAGTGTCTAACTATCCGAATTTATTTTGGAAATAGTTACATGTTGCTCGCGTAGCGAGAGATTCGACTGGAATCAGGCAATCGATAAACACAAACAAAAATCGTCGAAATGACATGAAGATTTTTTCCATTCTTTGTAGACCAAAATGTATTGAAGAAAATCTAAAAAATGAAAAATTGGCCCTGTGTCCCCTCCTCGAAAAACGACACAAAAAAGTGAGAAATACATCGAAACCATACCTAATTTTCCAACTCACCTTTTTGAAATAATTTTTTTTTTTAAATGTGAAAAACAATCGAAAATAACATACAAAATTTACAAAGAGCTTTTTTTCAACGAAAATCGGTGTGGAAAATATTATCAACGAGGGAAAAAAGCGATTGAAAATTGCAGTTAGAGTCACCTCAGATAAAAGAGAAAAAAAACATTTTGTCTAAATCATGCAACATTTGCATTTTCAAAGAAATGTGAGTGTTTTAGAAATTCCCCTACAAATCTCCTCATTTTTCACTTACAAATCGAATGTTTATACGTGACACAAAATTATGGGCGCTTGCATGTTATAATTGCTGAAGTAGAAGTATACACGGGTTCATTTTGAATTCAACACTAAAAGTTCCATAAAAGTTTCGTGAAAGTAATAGACAATTTCCACTTCGATATGCGTTTGTTTTTCTGATGAAAGGAAATCCTTGAAACTATACTACTATTCTGTTCAACTGGCAAGTTTCTAAAATTCGGTGCTCAAATTGAGTTTCATCGCAGACTGCATTAACCCTTTACCTAACGTGGAAAGCAGACGACACTTGCAAAAAAAAATCTTGAATAATTAAAAACATAGGTTATGGTCCCTCAATGGACCGAGCTCGTCGAGGTTGTTCCAAAGAGAGGTCATAACCTATGTCTTTGAGACAAAAAATGAAAAAATAATGAAAATTAATTGGCGATTGTTGTGAATAGCGCTGGCTGGTTTTGGCCGTTACGTTGGGTAAAGGGTTAGCTATCGCATCCACATTGACAGTGAGTATAATTCATTTGACTTGGATAAATTTAAAAAGACTCTCGATCGACAAAGATCCTAGCTCTTGTATTTGAATTTCTTCAGCGCTAATAACCGAACGGAAAAGATTGTTCATCCACTTTTGAAAGCAGTAATCGAATTTCTCAAAGATTATTTTTTTAGCCATATCAATACACTGTCTTGTCGGATCGAACCGAGTAAATGTACAACGAATCAACAGAAAGTTATTTCCAGAGACATTTAACTAAGTCGTAGGCTGTCTTCTTAAACCTTAAATTACATTATTTGATCGATTTTCGAAGTCTTTTGGGAAAATACGGGATATTTCGATGAAGTGGATTTTCATCAATTGAGCAACTGCAGTATGTTTTTATTTGCATAATTTGATTGGGATATGTGATTTCAACTCTTTCACCATCCAAACACACCTTAACTGGTAAAATGCCGGATTGATTTTGTTGTTTGAATGTGCTCATGTGAGTTCTCCATGTTACTGTTTATTGGAGCGTGCCTACATGTACGATTTAACGAGTTTCAACTTAGCAAATCTGTATGGTGTAGTGGCGTAGCCAAGGGTACAGGTGGCCGGGGGGGGGGGGGGCATGGCTCCTCTAAAAATTACAGTGCCCCCTCAAAGTGGGATATTAAAGCACCAAATGACCCCAGATTCACCCTCAGAGCATTGAAGTTTCAAATCTTTTTCGGAGGCTCCCCGAACCCACGCCAATGGGAGGGGAATACCATAGGCCTGAGGTGGGGTGGGTATGGCCTTTTCATTGGTGGAGGTTCGGGGAGCCCCCGAACCCCCACCAATGAGAGGGCCATATAACAACCTCAGCCGTACCACCTTCGGATATGCCTGTGGCATATATCGATCTGGCACCCCCCAAAAATTATGGCCCTCCCCACTAAATATGCCCTGGTAGGGTGTATATATTTCTGATCGTGAGTGGAGATGAGGCAAATTCACGGAATATGATGCTTTTAACCCTAGCGTTGACACGGATTGTATACCACACCTGTTAAGTTTTATCGCCACATTTCGTTTCTTTCATCGTTTGTGTGTATTTTTTTTTTCTTGTTTTTGTCTCTGTACCCTGAAGAAGGTCTTCGGTAGACCGAAAATTGGTCTAAATTGTTTTTTTCCTCTGCTATTTTTGTTGAAATATATTTGATTTACTTCATGGCAGATCGGGATTGACGAACAGGCTTAATTGCGTCTAGATTAACATCTTTCCCATACAAAGAATTATTAACAATATCTACAAATACACGTGCAAGTGTGGATGCAGATTGATTTTATTTGAGTGTTTTGAGTGTATTTCATTGTCAGGTTATAATTTTATAGAGTTGAGGTAAAAAAAAATTCTTAACAGGAAGCCTAACACATGCTCACCTGTGCTGTTTGAGCTTAATACAGACGAATATCAATGACTTTAGGCCCTTGCATCTCAAAGATCCAGCACACATTTACAAATTTCTTTCTGAAAAGATAGACCTTCTGACCTTATATATATACTTCACAGCCGCATGGGTCTTCTATATAGATAGTAGGGTGATAGAGCTAGTAACACCTAAATATACCCATGAATTACTTTACATCGACTTAATCGGGTTAAGGCAACACAGCTCGCAAAGTATGTTAAAACAAACAGAGACTCAGAGTACGTCGCAACGACACAACGTCCAGTTGAAAGAAAATTCACACGAACCGCGAGACCATAAATCCAGTGTCCTTATTAATACCACAAACAAAACCATCAAATTAATCTGACAAATTATGTAAATTACCCCTCAAAGCCTGAATTCTTTTATCAGGCACTGAATGTCTCGGTTTATTAAAGTGGACCGCGGCTGGAAGCCCATAGTCACGGGCACGGATGTCCTGTCGATGTTCAGTTACTCTGATGTACAGGGACTGTCCCGTTTCTCCGATATAAAACATATCGGGACAGTTCGCATAATACAGTTGTAACTCTCTCATCTGATGAATTGTTGGAAAGATCTCTCCGAGTCTCTGTTTGTTTTAACTAACTTCGTGAGTTGTATTGGCTTAAACCCGATGAAGGCGAAAGCTATTTTGAAATAAAGTAATTCATTGGCATACTGTATGTTTGAAATTATTCACGTGTGTAGTTTGTGTTACTATGTATTGGAGACAGGGACGTGGTGACAGGGGTGTCACCCCCCCCCCCCCCCCCAATTCTGGCCAAAGTTTCCTATAGTTGGAAATTCGGAGGGCAAGTCATGAGTAGTTGGAAATTCCATCTATCTGGATTTTAGAGCTTCTTTGGCGATGCTGATGTCTTCTTTACTTCCCAAAAAGTCCAACTTGATTTCAATTCGGTATGAGATTTCTACAGTACGTTTACTTATCGTAATAAAAAAAATCCTCGAAATGCACTTCAAGAAATCACATCATGTAAAATCGTTATCCTGAGTTAATTCCATCATTCACAGTTACAAAATGATGAAACATCAAAAATTGACCATCCCTGCATAAGAACTGATTTAATGTTAGGACAATGTGAATTGCTCGAAGTTCTCAGCTTGAGCATTATTTAGCACATATTCAATTCCCAGAATAATACCAAATAATAATAACCTGATACTTCTATCATAAATGTGTTGGCATTTCAGTTACTAGAATCAATTTTAGTCCCCCTTCGATGGCTTCATTTTCTCGGTACTGAATTTCCAACTAAGGGAAGGGGCCAGGAGTTGGGAACCCCCCCCCCCCCCCCAGGACCGTCCCTCTAGTTGGGAATTCACTACCCTACACCCCTCCCCAATCGGAAACCTCTAGCCACGTCCCTGATTGGAGAATGCCAATTGGCATTATTCTATAAATTGTAATAAAGTATCTTTGGAGAATATGAACCGTCTCGGTTAAACATAGCCTCGAGCCGCAAACCGCAGATCATGTTACCGTCAATTCATCACACTGACTTGTAATGTTCAGCTAATGGATAACAGGGATCCTGGTGCATTCCCTCTTAGAATGCTCCGAATAGAACAAAACTCCTTGAAAAACGAATGCAAGAATGTGATAAAAACGAGAGATAAGTTGATGAGGGAAAAGATCATTTTTAAAGTTAGGGAGAATGAGAAAGCGTCAATGGGTGTATCACGAAACAGTTTGTGTCTCAATGCTGTTAAATTATGAGGGGGAATGTAGGGGGAATGAGTGCATGACGGGGAGGGTGGGGCGGGGCGGGGCGGGGTTGATGTAGGCCTCCTCGGTAGAGGACATCGACTGGACATATAATATAATATAATATAATAAGTATTATTATTACTGTCGAAGATAAATTAGTATTGAAAACGGGCTTCCAGAAAAGACTAAGAACACCGCGAGAGACCAGCCAGCATTGTTTTTATTATTTTTGTAACATTCTTATGAATTAAATATCCCGTATTTCTTTTGCGAGATGTGGGTTTTCGAAAGGATTGGATGTGATGTGGCCAGTGATGTGGCCGAACCCTACAAATGGGGATACGTTCCTGCAATTTTTTTCTGATTCCCATCACCCCTGTGTAAATGGTGTTGTTTTTCTTCACCCCCCCCCCCAATCCCCAATAAGCTTATGAGCTCTCATTGAAAAGAGCTTGTAAATATCTAGTTATTCAACCTTTAGTTTGCGAGTCAGTTGAAGGTCGGTTAAATGACGTCATTGTAAAAAGGACAACAACAATCAGCCTTCTCGCACCAACCTGTAACTTCAATAGGACCCTGCGAAGCTTCGAATTTGATTTCGAATCTTTAGTTGGTATTCGGCTCGATTCGAAATCGGTTGTCTGATTCGTTTTCCTTCGGATCTTTTCACTGGAATTTCGCTTGTTATCAGCAATCTTAGTCGACCCATAAAACTTATAGCTGAGATAAAAATTGTACATAAATAATGTTGAAAATAAAGACTGAGTGAAATTTCAGCTATACTAACACAAAAAGCGTCTGTACCCTTGCAACCATCCATGCTAATTCCTGTTTCACTGATCACTACCACTGCTGAAAGCAAATTTAAAGTTCCCAAGCAATATCGACGATGAGCTGGCGGTTGCTAGGGGCTAGTCTCGTGCAGTGTCCAGTACATAATTCTTGCACTCGTTTCTGTTGTGGAACAAAAATTCTTACTGGGTAATATTCCAACTACATCATCAAGGCATGCCTTCGAAGAAGGCATGCCTTGATGATGTAGCTGGAATATTTTATCAGTCGTGACTTCAAGACGCCGGTATTCGATTCTAGGTTCGAATCGATTTCGAATAATAGACTCGATTCGATTCGAGATTCGAATCGAAAATATGTGATTCGCAGGGCCCTAACCTTAAATGACTAACCTTCTTTCAAGAGGCGGCGCTCTGCATACTCCGTGTTTTATCGGGTGTTTATCTCTTACTTGAACTGATCCCTCTGCAGCTGGAGTGCTGGAATGTCAGCGAAAAATGTTGCCAAACAAACTGCACCATCAAGATGGCGTCCTGTCAATCAGTGCAATACCTCCACTGATCTGTATATAACTGGATTACTGAGTGCTCATTGTTCACACGGCCATTTCACTTCTGATCTCAGAGCGTGAACACCTTGTTTACAACAATGGAAAACCTGGAATTGCCGGATCGTCTTGGGAAAGCCATCTCAGCTCTAGGCGTCTCTTGTCCCATCTCTTGGACTATCCAGGAAATGGGCAAGAGCGTCCATCTGAACCTGGAATTTAGAGTAGAAGAAGAGAACACCAAAACACCACCCTCTTCGGGGAGAGGTAGTACCCTTGGCGAGAGGATCCCCTCTCCCACTGGTCCTCACCCGAAGAGGCACAGAGGCCCTGAAAAGAGAAAAAAGAAGAAGAGTCCATCAACCAAGCGCAGGGACGCCCGGCGCTTGGAGGCATTCCGGAATAGGAAGAAAGAGTTGAGTGAGGGGGGTGGAGGCTCTGGAGGCAGCCGCCAGTTCCCCTCCTAGTCCCACTGGTACATCCAATCAACTGCCGGCTCCTGAGCCTCTACAGTTGGATGAGGAACATCCAGTGGAGACTGAGGTGGAACTGGAAGTTGCTTTTTCACCGCCCCCCACCCGTCACTCCCCCATTCCTTCACTACCGGAAAGCCCGGGAGCGGTACAGCCACCAAACTCTATTGAGGCCTTAATGAGAGAAATAGAGTTGGCAAGAGCAGAACGGGTAAAATCAAGAGAGTACCGAAAAGAACTTAACGAGCGCACCTCTACACCACCACCAGCCTCATCACCATCACCAAGCCAACCTCCACCTAAAAAGAAGAGCCGCAAGAAGGGCAGAAAGGGATAAACCTCTTTCCTCTTTCCTTTTCCTCCTTTGACATGCCTAGACATGCAAAAACCAATCATCTACGTCACCGAAGGTCGAAAGGGGCTTGTTCTCCATACCGTCCCTGCGCGCCTTCGGCGCGCGAAATCATTTCGTTCATTGTTCACATACATCAAATTATACTCCTTGAAAAAGTGGTCGCGATTGCGAGGGATCGGAAACTTGAAAATATTCGAGAATATTTTTTTGAGCATTGTTTATGCATACCAAATTTCGCCCACACTGCAACCAAACGTTGAACGACTTATTTTCTAGCCGTTATTATTTATAAGTTATGAGCGTAAGTGGCTTTGTTCTGCATTGCACCGAGTTTTCTACAGAACAGCCGCCGCGGACTGGCCACTTTCCACGGGTGAGCAATATGTCCACGTACGCAATAATATTAGATTCCAAACACCAATTATGAGAATAATCACCAAATACTTAATTAATGAAGCACCGGGTACAATCCTGTGATTCATTAATTAAGTATTTGATGATTATTCCTGAATTAATTAATTAAAATTTTGTTGATGATAACTTTTGCTACCTAGTATCACTGTCCACGCGTGGATTACGACCAGTCCGCGGCGGCTGTACTGTGCTTTCAGTAAAAGATCCTTGACTCCATCTGTTATATAGCCACATGGAATATATAAAAAAAATACACCAGTTGGACATGTTCTGGTCCAGAGGGACAGGGTTTATCACGTTATGGTGCCATTGTCTGACACTAGCCCATCTAAAAGTGGGCCGAGTGGCAGCCGAGATTGATTATACACACATTGGATGTGTCGAATCAATGTTACCAAGCGAATGTGTTCTGCAACTTGAAACGTGTAATGTGTCTAGACATGGAACACAAAGTAATGCACTTTCACTGTCGAGGTTCATTGTACAAGTCTGAATTAATTTATGTCCAGGACAAGTTTTATTACTAAGTGTCGTTCCTTTTTTAACTCACACTGCACTAGCTACATGTAATCGTACAAATGTATTGGGGGGGGGGGGGCGTTAATTTCGGGTGTGTGAGTCCGCTCAACCCTATTTCTTACAAGGAAAGAAAATTATATTTGTGAAAAAAGAACCCAATAATATTGGATACACACATGCCAGAGGTCCCGGGATCAATCCTCGGTCGGGGAAAGTTCTCGAGGTGTCCGAACACTCTCTGTCAGCATCAATTGTGAGGTTGATGATGTCACAGCGTACCGTCCTATCAGGTGGGGGCGTAAAATGGCTGTCCTCTGTGCGGAGAGAGACACACTCCGTGCAGGCTAAAGACCCCTTCATGGTATCCGAGAAGAGCGAGGCCACGAAGTTGCTGCTACGAGGGTCATCTCACACACCTGTGCCATTAGGCCAAGGAGAGGCGTTAATATAAGTTGTATAACTTGCTCGTCAATCCTTGTAAAATAAAATAAGCTTAAAAAAGTCAAATTTGAATGATTTTTCATCAAATCTAGTCATGGCTGTTTCATTGTAAACAACTAATTCTGGGGGATACCGAGTAATTTCGTGTGGACTGTGACAGTTCCATGGCCGCTCGACCTGCTAGCATGCCTTTTTGGGGGTTTGTCGGTAGTCGAATGGTCTATGGCGCTGGTCCAGTTTCGCTAGGCGATTGGTGCCGAAGAAATGTACTCTCATCAAGGCAGTGGTTCGATCCCCATCGGCGTCAGAGTCTTTCATCCTAAAAATGCATAACAGAAGTGCCGAATTCTGTACCTTAAGCAGGAAATTTGAAAAAGAGATTGATTCTCACTGATTTCATCTGCATTACATGGTATAATTCATTGTATATATATATAAACAGCGGCCATCTCAGATTTGGCATATAAATTGTGAACAATTCCATTGGCACACCCTTCAGGCCACATCTCTCACCCTATCTTTCTCAAATTTCATATGTAGCTTTGGTGTAATGTCTGCATGGGAGCTGCAGAATTTTCTGAATTTCGGCACATAAATTGTCAACAATTTCATTAGTACACCCCACGGCTCGCATCCCACACCCGATTTTTTAAGATTTTATACGAAGCTTTGGTGTGATGTTTTTTCGGCAGAAACTTGATTAAATGAGTTGGCATTCCAGGAGATTTCTATTTAGTTTCGTCCCTTCTCGGACAAGTTGAGCTGCAGTGTCATTTAACACTTTCATCTTGCTACCATGTATTTGGAGTTTAAGAGAGGTATTTACCGATTTAGTGTATAATACGATGACAGTGTTTGTGCTTGGAACTATTTGAACGAGTAGCGATGAAATTCCAATTTCGTCCATTTTATTTCCTTTTTCACAATTTTCACCCCAAAATTACACATTTTCTTGTGTTCAGTAATTGGGATTACAAGTATAATAATGTACACGGTTATTTTGATGTAAGTACCACCGAAATGATTGTTGTTTGTACTCTTTTAATAAAAACTGAGAAAATTCCAATTTTCGCTGATTTTATTGAATTTTTCAATGTTTTCACCCCAATGTAACCATTTTCCCGTGATGGACTAATGAGGATTTTTCATATGTTATTTTCCATACGAATTCCTACCCCAAAACAATACAAACGTTTGTATAGCAATTTCTTGGTGGTTGGGTTATAATTTTACAATTTTTATTTTCTGGCGAAGAAATAAGTCATCCAGGAAGTTTTAGTATGTTGATATTTAGTCATATATGCCTCGTTTAAAAGCAAAATCTTTTGAAAAGCAATTTCTTGTGGGTTAAGTATCAGATTGATTGGATTAAAATTGTTCACCGCAAAACACTGTCACTTTATCAAGAGAAATCGAGTGTTACACATCATGACCAACTCGCCTCAGTAGTGGCTACAAACAGGGTTTTGTTGAAGAGATGCGCTGAGTGACGATCGACGATCAGTCATCAAGGTTCGCCCGGCAGCGAAAAGTTTGAAAAATGAGTAGCAATGGCACCTCTGTTGTAGCATATAGGAAAATATGTAAAATTTCGGATCTAGAATGAAAGCATTTTTTTAACTATTGCATGTGAAAAATTACATATAAAATAGATCGATAAGGTCTAACAGAATTAAAAATCCGTTTTTCAGGCCCTCCCACATGGTCCTTTTAGCTGCCACATGCTCTGTTTTTATAACCAATGCAAACTTCAAAAAATAATAATTAAATGGTTTATGTCTGATATTGTGCCCAAGTTATATCGTAGTACATGCATATTTGAGCAAGTTCTATTCAATTTGTTATCATTATACAGCTAATAATGATTGGTTTGAGCTCTCCCTTCTAAACTTTAGAATTAATTCTACACATAAAGATGTTTTTATTTAGTTTATTGTCTTTGTGATAGCTTGCTAGAACGCATTCGCTTCGTTTAAACTGCACGGCTTCTGTGATTGTTGGTCAAACGGAACTTCCAAGTAGGCGAAGTTATGTTCAGTTTTGACAGATGACGTGATCGTCCAAAAATAGTGCGTCAACGATTTCCGTTCCGCACATGTGTGAGGAACGGATATTCATTTTTCGCATGGTTTAGTGTTGCTATAGATTGGGATTTCATAGAACAGGCGTGTAATAAATATATACTGAACCGCAAAAGAAAAGTCGCCTTTTCTAATATAGGTAGTACATTGGCAGGTACATGCCCACATGTTATAATTTTGGGAATACTCAAGTGGACATCAAGTTGTACCATTGCGATGTGGTTAAACCTAAATGCCCGGATGAACGTGTCACGAACTGAGATGATATGTGCAGTTTCGAAGTCATGTGAGACGGTTGGGAAAGGTATAAAATGTCATTCCAAATCAGGAGACTCTCAGTTGTTATTCGGATTGGAGAGCCATGCCTGAGACTCAGCGCCAGCCAACCCGAACAAGCCATAGGGCGTTTACATGCCGGGCAGAGCCCTCGGGTGATAGCAGACGAATTCAATTGTACCGTTCGTACCATTGAACGTCTGAGAGAGCGATACAATGCCACCAATACCACAAACGACCACCCACGCAGTGGTCGCCCGAGGGTGACGAGGCATCACCTTCAGGATCGAGTTGCGAGGGCAACGGAAACAGCTCGTCGCACTGTCGGAACTCATCAGCGACATATCAGTGCCGACTCAATTCGTCGCCGATTGGTCGCCAACAACATGTCATGTCGTCGTCCTGCGAGGGGAGCCATACTTACAGCTCGACACCGCCAGGAACGGATGCAGTAGATCATGCGTCGTCGAAATTGGCGGCAACGAGAATGGCGAACAGTCGTTTTCTCGGACGAGAGCCGCTACTGCATTTCCACCGCAGATGGTCATGACATGGCGTGGCGAAGGAGGGGCGAGCGTTATGCCGACGCATGCGTTATGGAAAGAGTCCCCTGGTGAGGACCAAGCATCATGGTTTGGGGCGGAATCGGACTCAATGTGAGACTGGGACCTATCTTCTTTCAGAATATAGGTCCAGGTAGAGGTAATGGTGTCACAGCCGCTCGCTACATCGATCAGGTTCTGATGACCCATGTTGTCCCTCACTTCAGGCGACATCCAATCCACCAATTCCAGCATGACAACGCAAGTGCCCACACAGACTTCCTGCAGTAGCATAACATCAAAGCCATGCCTTGGCCAGCACTCAGCCCGGACTTGAACCCAAGTGAACATATTTGGGACGAGATCCAGAGGAGACTCGATCAAGTGCGACCGAGGCCGAGAGACAATGCAGAACTTAGTACAGCCTTTCTGCGGATTTGGCCCCAGATCCCTGTTGCCTTCATCAACCGAGTCGTCACTTTAGTCACACGCACGGACTCTGGACATTCTGTGATTCCCGTCCCAGAAAACTTCTGCAAACCCTCCAAAAGACAGTGCTGGATGAATTCTCAAAGAATGGACTCCCATCAGTAACACTATTCTACCCAATGTTCATTCGAAAATAAAAGTTGTTCTCGTGTTATCTAAGGCGACGTTTTTGCGATACGTGTAATTCTGTTAATATGTGACTCTGGCATAAATTAAACAGCGATAAGCTCGGTGTAACATACAGGGCCTGCAAACTGTAATTCCAGGGCCATGCAACTAGTTTGGGTGGGACTACTGGGCACTTTTATGCGTTTTATATCCGAGGAGACCAAAAAGTATCAAAGACAGTAGTGCCTGGGCGTTTGACAGAAGCTACATGCAAACGAGAACATTTAAGTTTTAAAAAACTTACCCCGATACACCCATACAGTCCTGTAACGAACTGTGCGCTTATCTAGTCTTAATTGCGCGCAGGAATTGCGCGCAATTGCTATATCGAATGGCATCCAAAGCACGACTGGTTCTCCTGGTCACTCATAGCAAACACAGGCAATGTTTCTGCCAATGGACCTCCGGGTTACCCGGAGGTCAATTGGCTGAAACATTGCTTGTGCACAGGCCATATGTGCAGAATTTGATAGCCTTACTATGGTCATAACGCGTAGATTAACGCGCTGATCGACGTGCTATTTGTGCGCATTTCATGACAGGACTTCTAGTTTTAACTGAAGATACAAGTTATAGAGAGTACGATGTATCGGGGTAAGTGAGGACGCCCCATTTTATCAAAATCTTCAAATCACAAATGGGAGATAGTCCCTCCAGCGGAACTCCAATTTTGGGGGACGGTGCTTTCACACCTACTCTGGCTGCCCGCCTGAGCTATTAATTACTTGCAAGACACTGTGATTCCATGCCATTTAGCTTGATAAATGTTCTCCTCGTCCATCGTGGATCAGGAGTTAATTTTGAAATCTGCAGAGAACAATTGAATTCCATACGAAGCTTTAATACAAACACATCTCGTCTGTGTCTCATATTTCACCTTCTATTCATCACAAATAAAACGTTTTGTAAAAATTCTATCCCTCGATATGAACTCCCAAAATGCTGTCCAATGCCTCATTCACCTGACTCACTCTGTGCAGTACGCCTACGAAGTGGAACTGAGAAGTCTCCCTGTGAGTATCTCAATCCTTTTCAGTCTAGTACCCACACTGTCGGGTACCAACGGTGCCAATTGTACTATAAAAATTATTTGGCACACAAAATGCAGCACTTGGCACCAACATTTTGCATCAAATATATTCTTTTTGTAGGGCTTGAAGGCTTTGTGGTATATTAATTCTGTGTATCGTTTTCGATAAAATCGCCGTCTGATAATACAGACGAGACAAAATTCACGCCTGTCAAGTAATCGGTAGGCAACATGTATAATGTCGGCTCTTTGTTAGTTTTAGTTTTATTTCGTTACTTTTTTTTCCATTTTTATGGAGTACAGTACCAGAGATAAATACAGTAAACATAATTTCATAGTACATGTCCGTGGTGGGTATTTACAAATTCACAGTGCTCTCTCTCTCTCTCTCTCTCTCTCTCTCTCTCTCTCTCTCTCTCTCTCTCTCTCTCTATACAAAGCACCAAATGATGAATATTTTATGTGTCAAATGAATTAACATTATTTCCATTTAATCTGATTGTTATCAAAACATGTCTTTGTTATTTAATCTTTTTTATATTATCCTTATTGAAGATAATACACTATTTGCAACTAATGTATTTAGTGAATAAACTGAGTAAATAATTATCATGAAATTACTTTGTTAACGTTAATAATAGCCCTTTGTTATTTATTTATTATGTATGTATTTATTATTTTTTTTTTTTTATTTATATTTTTTTGTTACCGTACTTAAAAGAGACGGGTAGTACAAAACTGAAATATTGTACTTTGAGTGAAACAAGACGCCATCTGCCATGATTCAGCATTGCAGATGGCGCCTTGTTGCACTCAAATGACAATAAATTGTTAATTTATTCTCATTTACGATCAGATTCCAGATTGTCTTTACTATAAAAAAAATTCGGGCCAGTGTGAACGCGGTTGTTCACCAACTATCCGATCTGTTATCAACTTTGAACATCATGAACATCCCTTAAAATTGTTGGATCAGGCGACGTTTGATTAAAACAAAAAAACTGGATGGGTTGTCACAAATCATATCAGATCTGGAGCCAATACTATAAAATTTTTACAATTGTATTTTCTAGAATTGTATTTTTTACCTATTAATGTGACTAAATTGCAAGATCTTTGAAATGCTAATGGTTCATTTAACCCATTTAAACGCATAGCTAGAAAATACAATTCTAGAAAATACAATTGCAAAAGTTTTATAGTATCCGACCCTGATCGTCAATGCATGTAACTTGTTTGATCCATATTGGAAACTGTATAGTGACAGTATAGTTGTTTTGAAAATTGACACATGTAATGAAAATTTAGGGAACTTTATTATGGTAGATTGAAACTGCAGTTTTTGTTGTTGTGTTGTTTTTGTTTTTTTTTGGGGGGGGGGGGGTTAGGTTGGGGGGGGGTGGGTGGGTTGGAGGGGGGTTGTTTCTTTGTTTTGTTTTTTTAATTATTGATACGGATGCAACATTGTCCTTAAGCCTTTACCTAATATGAAAAGCAGACGATACTTGCAATGAAAATTCTTAAATAACTCATTTTTTTATTCTCAAAAACATAGGTTATGACCCCTCTTTCGGACGATCTCGACGGGCTCGTTCTACAGAGGGGTCATAACCTATGTTTTTGAGACAAAAAATGAAAAAAATAATGAAAACTAATTGGCGATTTTTGTGAATAGCGCTGGCCGTTACGTTGGCTAAAGGGTTAATATAAAAACGTTCGGAGTCCCCCCTCCCCTTGCAAATGTGCACTTAATCAGACAGATCTGACTGATTGTTTAGGTAGCATATAGGTCCATTGGGCCGAGTACTATTTTATGTTTAATTGTTGATGGAACCTTATTGATGTAAAGCACATGTCACAATAATAAATACTTTTCTACTTCTACTGTTTGGAGAAAGGTCAAAACCATAATATTTCGACAAATCTCGTCTACAAACAACGGCGGATCCAGTATTTTGGTGGGTGGGTGGGTGGGTGGGTGGATGGATGGGAGGATATCACATTTCAATCATGGGGCACCATTCGAAGTATCACCTGACGCCCGGTGCGTCGAGGTGGGATCGAGTACGAGAGGGGCAATTCACCATGGCTGATTTTGTCACTGATATTTACAGGAAAGTTAGTTCCGCTTAATTTGCTAATGTAGTCAGTAAATATAACACTAAGAGTATGGGAATTTCATATAAAAACCGAAATTTCGAAATGTTATCGAATTTGTATCATCGATGTGCGCATCATGTCACGAACTCCAATTATTTTCCTGTAGAGTCGAAAAGAAACTGTTTTTTTACATTTTTTCACAATCAGTTTGAACGGTTTATTATTATTCTCTGTTGAAACCAATTTAAAATAGGAGAACGGCCATTTCACCATCTTTGCTGTTCAGTATCTTTTTTCTGTCAATTTTTTTCTCAACAATTGCTTGCAAAAACCATCGCTTGGGTAACACGTGCCGATGTTCCGCGTCGTTTGTTGTTGTCGACAATGGTGTTGTTTCGGTCCTCCTTCACTTAAGAGATAAATGTTCTCAGGGGTTTTGGAGGGGGTTTTGTACTTTGGAATTTTATTTGTTAACCCTTTACCTAACACGAAAAGCAGACGACACTTGCCAAAAAATGATTGAATAACTAATTTTTTTCATTTTTTGTCTCAAAAACATAGGTTATGACCCCTCATTGGAACGAGCTCGACGAGCTCGTTCCAATGAGGGGTCATAACCTATGTTTTTGAAAAAATAATAAAAATTAACTGGCGATTTTTGAGAATAGCGCTGGCCGGTTTTGGCCGTTACGTTGGGTAAAGGGTTAAGAAATAAAGGCTAAAAGGTGAAATCTAACTGTCAATTAAAAATTATTCTCATCATGTGTGAACCATTAAGTTTGCACAAACCTTTCTGTATTTCCTACAAAATCGTTGATGTGGTCGCCCTAGACCATCCCCACCTGGATCCAATACTATAAAACTTTTGTATTTTCTAGAAATGTATTTTTCTGCGTTAAAATGAACCATTAGAATTTTCAAAAATCTGGGAATTTGTCAATTGGCAAATTGCCGTTTCTTTTAAAATGCTAATGATTCCTTTTAGTCAGTTATATTAATAAGTAGAAAGTACAATTCTAAAAAATACAATTGTAAAGGTTTTATAGAATTGGCTCCTGCTCACTTCTCTTAGTTACGCACGGTTTGCTATTTACCACAATAGGAAAAGAAACGGGAATGCTGACAAAATTCGACAAACACGGGTATAAAAACCACTCAAATGTTCAGGTGGTGTCCCCTAAGCCTCATGAGTCTGTTATCCATATTCGAATAAACGTACGAATGGACAAACTGACACACGAATGCATTTAATGATACCCACTTCTCACAGCCAAGGCATCAACATAATTATGAAAACGAAACGCCTTGTATAAACGAAATATAAAACCAACGACATTTGTGTTCAAATTATCACTTCGTAAGTCGAAGGGCAATAACTCTAGTGGCATTGGACTTTTGGGAATGAAATTGTTCTACAATTGAATCTGGCATCAATAGATAAGCGTAATGTTAAGTGGAATAAGTAAAAACAGCAGACAAAAACTGCACCAGAGATAAACAATCAGTCAAATATTACTAAGCAGCAAAAGACAAAAGATTATAGAGCACGGAGACATTAATGAAAAAAGCTCTTAAAATGATATCTATTACACATTTTGAAGGACTATCCTTCGTTTGCGGTTTGCCAAGAAACTCTCTCTCTCTCTCTCTCTCTCTCTCTCTCTCTCTCTCTCTCTTCTTGTAGACCCGCCAAAAATGGACGAAGGATGAAATAATACAGTGCAGTACTCCTTACTACTTACTATTTACCACAAACAACCCGACAACTATTTTAGTTCGGATTTCCCACTAAATCCCCAGTTTATGCCTTTTACTGACCCTATTCTAGCTACTCTAACCATAGCTGTCTATATAGTACTAGATATCTTTGGTTTCGACCTATCAAATCACTCCATTCATCTGAAACCCGCCCACTGTCACATAATTATAGTGTAGTTCGAGTAGTGACTGGAACAGGCATTGCCCTGACCACTCGAATTCCATTGAGTAAATGAGCTAGCGAGCAGTGACTGGAGCAGACCTCGCACTGTCGACTGGAATCCCACCGAGCACATGAGCTATCGAGCAATTATCGAGTGACTCCACATACGACTCCTCAATTCATCTTAGAAAAGGTTTTTTTATAACCACCGTCGTTCCCAAAAAGGGATTCTATAAGTGGGATTCCATAAGTGGGATTCCAAGCTCCTATACAGCTCCTGCTAGTCTTACCATCAGCTTCCACCATGTCTTCAACTATCTGTCCTATGACTATACCACGATACCAGAAATCAAGCATACACCCAACAACCACGCGACTCAGTATTCCGAACTCCCCATATGATAGTACAAAGCATTATGGGGATTAGTTGTATTAAAGGCTCACAGTAGACCAACAGTGGTAGATATCGTACCCTCTACACCACCGTACAGGACAACGAAATCCCCACACAGCAAGACTAGTAAACCAACAGGAAACGTACAGTACGTCCTAAACTATCGAACCAGACACCCAAGGATGCCCACAACGCCGCGTGACCTAGCATCGGTGCTACCCATCAACCATAGGACAGCATAACGCTTTGGGTGAATAATAGTATTACGGGGTAACTGTAGATAAACGGGGCTCACATGGTCCATCCCATGCTTCCACACTACACCAATCAACCAAGCACACCCCACAGTACCCTGTTCTAGCATTATGTAGTAACCAAAGTAATCACCCGATGGCATAAGTCCTTAGGTGGATAGTAATACTAAGGTGTTAATAGACCAATGGTGGCACAGATTGTTCGCCCTATTCTATCCTACTTTACAAACAGAAATGACACCATAATTACAACTTAGCGGCATTATGCAACTTAACGTCCTATGCCGACCATACGATGGAATACAGCATTTGGTAGGCTGGTAGTACTAAAGTCTAACAGTAGACAAACAGGGTCATATACCGCCACATACTATACTACCATATCAGTCCATAACGAGAAGCCCGATATGTCCTGACCCGAACAACGTCATATTGAATTGTACAGTGGACATCAACATCCATGACGTCGCGTGTGCACATGATGCAGGCTTGGGGCGAATACTTTGTAAATGTATTCGAATACGAATACGAATACTTTGAAATTTCATGAATATGAATACGAGTACAAATACACAAATTTTCAAATGTATTTGAATACGAATACAAATACATTACAATGTATTCATGAATACATTTTTGAATACTTGAATACTTTTTAAATTAGAAGTATTTATAGCAAGGCCTTTAAGTTTTTTGTTTGTTTGGTTAAAAGTCATTTTTAAACTGATGGTCCTTTAGCTGAAGCTTTAATTGTACTTACCATGCTTTGTTGGAAAACTCAAGTAATTGCCTGACGGGAAATAAACTCTATGGGTGTCATAGTAATTAGACTACTCTCCGTGGACAACACATCACAAAATGTGAGTGGATTACCTCTAAAAAATCCCAGACTGGCGTTTCCTCCTGAAAGTTAAGTATCAGTTGCAATCACACCACATAAGAAGGACCAGTAAAGTTTTAGCAAATGTACTTCATGGTTAAACCGAGATGTCTGTTGGCTGAAAGTTTGTGGTTCCTTCTCATTTGGTCAAATCCCATTGGGTCAAATCCCAGTTGGTCAAATCTCAATTAGTCAAATCCCAGTTCGGTCAAATCCCAGTTGTTCAACAACTTTTTAAAAATTTTATAAGTATTTGCAATGTATTTCGGTAATGGATTTTTTTACTTTTTTTTTACTTTTTTCACTTTTGCTTGTGATGTTTCCTGCTCGTATTGAAGCTTAGTTGTCAAGTCTGCCTTACTTACCTTTACTGTAAGTATTTTATAACAATATTCTACTGTATACTGAGAAGTTGGCCTGCTTTCAGCTATAATGACCATTACTGTCAATGTTTTTATAACAATGGTCTACTGTATACTGAGAGGTTTGGCTCTTTTCTGCCTTAATGATCATTACTGATCATTATTTTCACAAAAACCTGAAATTTGTCGCCGATTACTCATTATTTAAATTTTAATATTTCTCCAGTTTTATTCATTTTTTTTTTCTTCCAAACTGCATCTTATTACCCTCTTATAGGGTCATAAAATAAATTTTTGAAGACAAAAAATGAATAGAACCAGAAAAATATTAATTAGTGACCATTTGTCTCCGATTATTCATTAATTAATATTTCTCCAGTTTTTTTTTTTCATTTTTAATAAATATGAAATATCATTGAAAGACAAAACATGCAAAAAATAAATGAAATTTGTCGCCGATTACTCATTATTTAAATTTTAATATTTCTCCAGTTTTATTCATTTTTTTTTCTTCCAAACTGCATCTTATTACCCTCTTATAGGGTCATAAAATAAATTTTGGAAGACAAAAAATGAATAAAACCAGAGAAATATTTATTAGTGACCATTTGTCTCCGATTATTCATTAATTAATATTTCTCCAGTTTTTTTTTCATTTTTAATAAATATGAAAAGTTATTAAGATTTGTTTTCTATTCTATTTATTTGACATCTCCACCTCCCCATAAAGAAAATTTTCAAAATGTTATTGACGAACTGGGATTTGACCAACTGGGATTTGACCAATTGAGATTTGACCAACTGGGTTTTGACGAAATGAGATTTGACCAAATGAGAAGACACCAAGTTTGCTAACAGCAGTAGTATTTTCTTTATAATATTTACGCGCTTTCACCGATTATAATTAGACATACTGAGCTGTACAAAGGTGACCTTAAACAGGAGTAAATAGAAAAACTTTAAATAAAACCAAAAATTTTAGAATATAATATCATTGAATAACTGAGTTGTGTCCAATAACACAAGTTTTTTTTTAATTTTTATTGTCCATGTTTTCAACAATTTAAAAAGCCATGGGGATATGTGGCCATTGTTACATAAATAGTATTGTGACAAGTTAATTGATAATTAAGTCTATTGTCTGCTTTCAATGCAAAAATTTCAGACAAGGTGTTTGGTGCTATATAAATAATATCGGGGATTATTAAGTTTTTAATATTGATATGAGGTGTGAATTTGTTGTCTGGAGTCCATGGGCTTGATCTGTGAATACCTTTTATTCAGTATATGGTTCTTTAATTCCAAAATATAGAAAGTATTCAAGAAGTATTCAAAATGTATTCATGAATACAGCTCAAATTTTAATGTATTTGAATACGAATACAAATACATGTATTCATAACATTCAGTGAATACTGAATACATGTGAATACTTGATAAACTGCATTCGAATACGACTGAATACGAATACGAATACCCCAACCCTGACATGATGTAACGCCGTCATATGCAGCGTCAACAGTTTCGCGGGGAACACTTTCAAAGAAACATCCACCTTTCACATCAGTTATCGGGCATGCCCATACCGTATTCCCAAAGCCTTGTATATCCATAATAAAAATACATTCTATAGCTGGAAAGAGTGAAAAACAAGTCCGAAAAACATGCGATCAAGATTCGGAAAACACCCGGTGTGACAGGAATGATAGTCCGTAGAAAAATTAGTCCCTCTGGACTATTATTCCGCGGAATTATAGTCCTAGGTCTAACATTTCTAGGAATAGTAGTCCGCCGGACTACTATTCCTAGAAATGTTAGACCTAGGACTATAATTCCGCGGAATAATAGTCCAGAGGGACTAACGTTCCTACGGACTATCATTCCTGTCACACCGGCATAGCTTCGGGTAATCAGGGTCGAATCATGTGTGCTATACTACTTCCACTATTGGAAATGATTCAGAAATCCTATTCAACAGGTTATCACATTACACCATTTCATTACAGAACATTTCTTAACCCTTTACCCAACATAACGACCAAAATCGGCCAGCGCGATTCACAACAATTGCCATTCAATTTTTATTATTTTTAAAACATTTTTGTCTCAAAAACATAGTTTATGACCCCTCATTGGAACGAGCTCGTTCCAATGAGGGGGCATAAGCTATGTTTTTGCCGCAAAAACTGAAACAAATTAGTTATTAAAGAATTTTGTTTGCAAGTGTCGTTTGTTTCGTGTTAGCTAAAGGGTTGACATCATTATAAACAGTGTTCACCCGGTCTGGTGCCCAATGGTTTAACCCTTTACCCAACGTAGACGACATAAAAATTTATTATTTTAAATATCATTTTTTTAAAGTTTTAAAAAATTTCAACAAAACCATATCATGTGACCCCTCGTTGGAACGAGCTCGTCGAGCCCGTTCCAACGAGGGATCACATGATATGGTTTTGTTGAATTTTTTCGAAAAATAATATTTTTTCAACTGCTGAATTTGCATATTACGCGGGCGGATGCGGGTGATTCGTTGGGTAAAGGGTTAACAGTAATTAGTCGATCAATCTGTTATTATATTTAGTACAACAATGGCTATATGTACCGACATTATTCAGCCTGACCATTAATTCAAAACCCGGCCAATTTATTTGGGTCAGATTGCGAACTACACCCCTCCCCCACCCCCATTAGCGTTTTGGCACCAAAACACTTTATTTGGCACTGAAAATATCCAGAATGGCTACAAATGTGGCAACAGACAGTTCGGTCTAATGCGAACACTGATTATAAAAAGAATTGAGGTTTTAGAAGAGTTCATCCCCTGAGTTCCAATGTGTTCTATGTGCCTACTGGCACATATTCACACTGGAACTCAGGGGACGAGTTAAAGGGTGAATACCAAACGTAGTATACTATCTTTTTGTTCGTCTTGTGGTGTTGGAGACAGAAATATTGTTACCTTAATTTTTTTAGGTGAGTGAAAGGCAGGAGAAGCGACCAAGCATCCAGTTTGCACAGATCTGCAAATTCCATACGACAATGATTTGAATCGAAAAGGTGTGGTCTTTTTTTCGGAGGGGTATAAAATAGACTCCAGCATCTATTTTAGCGTGAACGGGAGTGAATTATTCGACAAAACTTTAAATGTCAGACCAAATCTTTAGTGGAAGAACTTGTGGACCCCAACCATCCATATATCTTACAGCTACGACAGTAGTTTCACCTTTTCTGATTAAATGTTATTCAGATTTGTCTTAGATAATATTGATGGTCCGTGGAATACCTTTTTCGGGCAATTTAATAAATGGAAATTACTCTTGGGTCGACGTGAAGGAGAAATTCTTTAATGCAATCAGACATACTCATCAATGACGCATTTCTCAACACAGACTTCAAAATCCTATCTATATCATAATATATCTCATTATACTGACGTAACTCTTGTTTTTGTTTACCAAATAAGGAGATAACTATCTCGTCTAGACACTTTTTATCAAATAAAACTCTTAATAAGATTTGACCTAAAGCCATTTAACGCTGCGTTCACCCACAACTATGGGGTATCGATCAAGTGCGTTGCGGGTGTATTCAGAGACACTGGGTCTGTGAGTACAGACAGGGCCGGAGACCAGGGGTAGTAACTCTGGGGCCCGGTACTTTAGGGGCCCAGGATTCTTGAGTTAGGCCTGTCCCCAACCCATCCCATCCTCGCCCCTGCCCCGTCCAAACATGGTCTGAAAGACTGTGTTTTAATATTTTGGTTTGGTAGTCCTTTCGAAGGACGTACCAAACCAAAAAATTAAAATACCGGCTTTCAAACCATGTTTGAACTAGTACCCCAACCACCCCACGCCACCCCCTAGGTTCTGACTCATCGGCTAACAGTTAATAAAGGGGCTGTTTCGTGAATGGAGCTCTGCAGTCGACCAACGGTTGTAATTTTAGATTGCATGATTCTTGAAGTAATAACTTTATTAAATCAACTTGACGTAATAACGTTCACACTTCAAGAATTGTGCAGTCAAAAGCTATATCTCCAGGTCACTGGATACTCACTGATGAACTTGGAAATTTAAAACATGCTTCTAAAAGTTATTTTGACGGCAAAAAATAATGTGATTTTTTATCCAAAAAGTCCCCAGAAGTCTCCATTTAATATTTGATTTCCATTTTTTGGGGGCGGGGGGAGACGGGGGAGAACCCCCCTCCCAAACCCCCTATTATCGATCGTACCGTCGGTACTCGCGGTAGATGCCTTTTGTATCTCCATCGGTATTCCGACGTTTTTGAATGGGGTCCCGTGACAGAATTAACCCTGGGGCCCGAATTTCCACTCCTCGGCCCTGAGTACAGACTTCGAAAGTGTATGGATGGGTGGGCTGAAGTATCAGTGGGAATTCCGGGACCTTCTCTTAGAAAATTATGTAAACCGAACGTGACTTTGGTGCTACAGTACGGACGTCGTGGAAACGTCAAAATCCACACGTGGGCAATATTTCTACGAATGCGTTAACAGTGAATCTCAGACATATAACAATGGAATCGCCATCAAATTTTCAATGAATGAAGCACCGGATCGCCTCTTTCATTGAATATTTGCTGAAAACTACTGATTATTGATTGAGAAAAGCGCCCGTGGCCAACACTGCCCACGCGTGGATTTTGACTCTTCCACGGCGGCTGTTGTGTAAAGGTGACAAGTAGAATAACAAGCAATGCAGCTCATCTTGTTCACTTTTTCAAATATTGTGAGCACTGTTGGACAAAAATGTGAGGTGGTTGAGGCTCCTTGCCCCTCCCCAGTTCAGTGAGTGGGTGCGGAGGCCCCGCCTGTCTGTCCCCAGCTCGGATATGCGGAGGGCTGAGTTGGGCAAACTGAACAGTTCAAATCTACCTCTTTGTTTCACATGTTCGTTACAGAAAGGAGAGAGAAATGCTAAAGCCGAGAATCGAACCCACGACGCTTAGGACATAAGGAGATCGGCGTCAACAATCTGGTTGGGAAATTGCGTTTGTATCTCGAACACAACTCTACCCTTTCTATTCCCCCGTTCTTTTTCGCCTCTCATGTTTCATCCCAAGAGCGCTGAAAACAATGCTTGTATTACATGCTTTGAAATTTGTCCCGTTTCACGTGAATCAGATTTGATATCCGGAAAATCTATAGCACGTGAATCAGTTTTTATACCTGGGAAAAATATTATATAGCATGGAACCGGGAATCATGCGTGGCATTATTTGTGTATTGAACTGAAGTTTTCTGAATTGAAAAACTGCCCCGACGTGTCATTGTAGGATTTCGTCAGGCCTTCCACGCCTGAATACTTTACAGTCCTGATTCTTGACGAACCCTTTTGAACAAATCACTGCAGCTCTCGACCAGTTCTGGGGGCCACCTCCCCTTCCTTCAACAGCAAGATCTTCACCCGCTTCAAAGTTCAAACTCGTCTCCATTTTCAGAATCACTAGCATCACTATTTACCACCTCCTTTAACATCATCCCCCCCCCCCCCCCCCTTCACTGCCGTCGCGAGTCTCCTCTGCTTTAAGCTGGAGACAGCAGTGAAAGGGGGGTTGATGTTGGAGGGGTAGAGGTGATAATACTAGTGATTCTGAAAATGAAGGCGAAATTGAAGCGAGTTTGAGTTTTCACACTTCTCTCAGGAAAAGAACTTTTCCGAGTGGAGATGGCAAATTGCTAATGAAACATGCTCATTTTCATTAAAATAAATTAACCTTTTTACTCTCGTAAATTTGCTACATGTTACCCAGGAAATTTCCCGGTTCCCGCTTCTGGGGGTGATTTTATTCTCGTTCCCGATCCCTACAAAACCAGGGAATATATTAAACCCTAGTTTTAACTATGCGAATAGAATCAGTACATATTCAATATTTATATATTTACTCGAGTGTAAGCCTCAAATATAAAACATATGTTCCATCAAACAAGCATTTGGTGGTCTTGTTGACGGGAATTACTGTATCTTAGCAGTGGTTTCAAGTGAAGACTTGGCTGGTGGGAAACCAGCAGTTAAGACTTTACTAGGCACCACTGCTTGGGCAAAGTGTTACATTACTTTCAGAGAGCAAAAAAATAAGAAGAATTTTCCAGTCTTTTTGCGACACCTGCAGATTCGATATGACAAATATTGTATGAACATTTTGCGAGAATCGAAGTTGATTCTTATTGCCTTTCTTTCTACAATCGATTCTAATTGTCGATTGAATTCAAAATTTATTATTTTAAATATCATTTTTTTAAACTTTTTCAAAAAATTTCAACAAAACCATATCATGTGACCCTCATTGTAACGAGCGCGACTAGCTCGTTCCAACGAGGGGTCACATGATATGGTTTTGTTGAATTTTTTTGAAAAATATTTTTTCAACTGCTGATTTGCATATTACGCGAAAGGATGCGGGCGATTCGTTGGGTAAAGGGTTAAGCCCTGCATTGTTGTTGTGGATCGGACAAGCCTCTGTGTTACATGAAGGCTCAAGATCAAAATCGCGATTCCTTGGCACACGAAGCGACATCAGAGGCGTAGTCAGGGGGCTAGGTGGGGGCATGGCCCCCTAAAAATACAGTTCACCCCCCCCCCCCCAAAAGGGAACATTGAAGCATCAGAGGATCCTAGATTCACTCTGAGAGTATAGAACTTTCAAACTTTTCTCGGGAGCCCACCCTCGAACCCCCATCAATGGAAGGGGATACCGTAGTTCTGGGGTGGAAGTGGTATAGCCCTTCCATTGGTGAGAGTTCTGGAAGCCCCTCAACTCCCACGAATGGGGAAGGCCATACCTATCCTCCACCTCAAGCCTAGGCCTTCGGATACGTCTGTGGCATATATCGACCGGGCACCCTAAAACAATTATGCCCCCCCCCCCCCCCCAATAGGAGTTCCGAGCTACGCACCTGATCGACGTATTTACCACGAGTCTAAGAGATCCAGACCAGACAAATTTTACAATTGTATTTTTCATAATTGTATTTTCTACCTATCAACATAGATCCATGAAATAAATCATTAGTGTTTCAAAAGACGTGGCAATTTACCTGCAGGTAAATTGCCACGGCTTTTGAAACGCTAATTGATCCATTTCAGTCAGTTGTTTCCACAAATAGAAAATACAGTTCTGGAAAATACATTTGTAAATGTTTTATAGTATTGGCCCCAGAGTCTGGTTGGTAATTAGCCCTTATTATATGATTTGACCATTCTTCCGGTAATTAAGCCCGTCCTTTAAACATGATAATGCACGGCCCATCAAGCGCCGGAGAATAATAGCAGGCTCAGTCTCGGAATGTTAAACACTTGTTGTCTGTGACAGATGTTAATGATTATTTCATTAAATTTGGGTCCTTAGATTCGCAATCTATTCTTTATCGGGAACTGACGCGAACACTGCGCGCACACAATGTTACAATGCACTAAAAGATTTGAATTGACGACAGTGTTAACATTTCACTATCTCCTTAGCTCATCAAGGTCATTTGGGGGAAAACTGTCCTGAATTCACTTAGTGCATCATCTCATTAAAAAAAAACTGAACAGGAAAAAAATATATGTTACGGTGTGTTTTTTGTGTTTAAATTTGACGATTCCCCAACTGTCGTTCAGTTTCACACTGAATTGAAAATGCACATTTTACTTGTACCCCTCACCTTATTTTTCAATTCTCACAATTTTAAAAGGACAGCCAGTGTAAATATTTTCAGTCTTTTCTAAAATAGACACTGTGACATTTTTATTGAGGGTTTCAAAATCAATAAATATTGCCCCAATCAGCTGATCTCCTTCATTTTATGCTCTATTAAATGTTGTGGTAAAATCCGGTAGGAGGCACTTTTGCCCCCATTTAATGTATTGTAGCCACAATTCATCTTAAGACAATTACATTGTTAATGCAGTTATACGTTTTGGGTCCAAATACTCAATTCCCATTGGTCAGCTGGATGAAAACGTCATCACCATATGTAATTCATTTTCCAATGAATACATTTGGTCGAACTTTGACCCGCATTTACGGTAGAGCGCAGCTGACAGAATGTGATTCGGGCGGTGTTTGGGCGGGTTTTTAACTTTTAGCGCCTCTCGCAGTGATCAACTCCGCTGCTGTTTCTTAGGTGACATTTTCCAACTGTGGCATAAAGCCCGTTAAAATTGTTTTGAAGATTCCAAGTTTCGTTGCGAAAGACGGCAATTTGACAAATTTGGGCCAATGCCGAAAAACAGCACTCAACTCAGAGTTGTGCGCTTTGTCTTTTGTGTGAGGGTGGTTTTTCGCCTCGTTCGTTCGTACATGTTTTATTTCGTCTTTCTGCTTAGTTGTTTGGTAAAAAGTAGTTTAAACAGTTACGGAATGTAATTATAAGGACTGAATGCAATTTTTATAATCTTTTTTGGAGTATGAACGTGTGGGAATGGGAAAAAATTATGTATGAATCCCGAAGGTAATCGCAGGCATTATAGAAACCACTGCTCGTTTTTCGTTCCATTTACGGATCTTTTGGGGGTTTTGGATCATATAATAAATAGAATCTTCAACTCGTCCCCAGTCAGGGCCGGGGAGAGGAATTTCGGGTCCAGGGTTAATTCTGTGACGGGCACCCTTTCGAAAGTGTCGCGATACTGATGCAGATGCCGAAGTTCTTGAAGTGAAGAATTATTGAAGTGATAACACCGTGTCTGGTGCATATGTATATAGATAACAGTCTATTAACCCATTCCCCAATCTAAAGGTCAAAACCGACCAGCGCTACTCACAAAAATTGTCATTCGATTTTCATTTTTTTTTGCCTCAAAACCCGGCAAATAAACCTTCATTGGAACAAGCTCGTTCCAGTGAGAGGCCATAAACTATGTTTGTTTGACAAAAAAATGAAAATCATAGATATTCAATAATTTTGTACTTTTCTTGTTAAGGAAAGGGTTTACAGATTGAAAATCTCCACCGGGCACTCCCATTTCTTCTTTACATGAGTGGGAAATAGTATTCCAATACGATGGGCAACTTATATTGTTGATTCTTGCTCTGGGATCGGGGGGGGGGGGCAAAGGCTTGGCACAGGCGTCAGAACTTTGGGTGACCCAGGCCTGGTCAAAGATTCCTGGGCCAAGCCCGCGCACCACTAAAGTTTCGGGCCCCGAGGTTACTACCCCGGGCCCCCACCATCTCCCCGGCCATGTCCCATCTATCGCAAGTTACAAACCTTGCCCAGATCTGGACGTTACTAAAGCTCGGTCCACGCCTCTATTGAACTCGTTTTTTGTAAATTTTGATATAAACTGGGGGCTCGTTGGAGATCTCTTTATACGTCGACCTCGTAATTTACTACGATTAAATGGGACTATTGAATGGCAATCTTTATTCTACCAACTTGCAAGAGAAATGGACAGTGGTTGCTATATCAGAAGGATTAAAAGGGAGGGCAACTCAAGTAGAATGCATTTACAACGACACTTGCGTGCGTTGGCGGAATCCTGGTGCTAGGGTGTGGCGTTAAGTGGAGCCTTCTTGTATAGGGTGGCTCTTGGGACGTACTGAAACTTTTAAATTGGGAGTAACAAAAAGTTATATTACAAAACAATTACATGTACCAAAATACATCAATGTAAATTATAATTCTGACAAATTTCTATTCCAAACAAATGGCAAAACTAGTGCTATTGCTGAGCGCGATTCGTAGCCCCGATGCAATACTGGACATGAGGAGAGAGCTTGAAAAATGTACAGTAATAATGATTTGAACAAACTTGATTTGTCATTTCGTATGGAACATTTATACCACGATTACCTATTCTACTATATATGAAAAGCCTATGTCATAAATTTTCACTTTACACACCAACCGCGATGAACACGCCAGCAATAAGATTTCAATAGTAAAAATTTACACCTATAGTAGAACTACATCCACGTTGACCTTTGGTGTCGTCGACCTGAATGCAAACTTGTCTAAATTTATCGCACGTCGCCTCGCGAAGAGTGAAATGGAAGTGGCAATTATTTATTACGTTTTTAAATGGGTTTACCTCATAAGATGCCAAAAATGAACAAACATGCATTGTCTCATTTTAATAAAGCATGCATAACTCGAAGTAGTATGTTATTATGTTATTAAAACGAAAAGGGCTCAGTTTATTTTTTTCATTTCGTTTGTTGGCGATAAAACTGACAGCTGAAGTACCGCCCTCGATGCTTGTGTAAATAAAAACAGATTCGCAAGTATGTACGTCTGGTGCTCAGTAAAATCGAGAAAAAATAATAGCGACTCTTAATAATCTGACGGTCATGGTATAAATAAAATATACCCAAAGTAGCTTGGTGTACCAAATGTTCACGACTCGTGGTGAAGTGGTGTTAACCGTGGGCCAAAGGCTCGCGGTTAACACCACTTCACCACTCGTGGTGAGCATTTGGTGCACCAAGCTACTATGGGTATATTCTATATACTTATCATATTTGGTTAAATTTGATCAACTTGTTTTACAGGAGAATCAAATTGTATGATTTTCACATAAATGCAAGGGTTTTTGCAAGTTATCTCCTCTTTGGAAGTCCTCAAAAAGAAGAGACACAAATATCTGATGCATTAACAATGGTACCCTCTGAATAACCAAGTCACATCGAAGAGAACAAAATTATCCCCAAAGTTACAACTTTTGCATTTTGCAGCTCAAAGGCGGCGTTTGAGCTCCCAAAATGAGCAAATATAGACACAGAGACTTGACTTTAACAAACTTCAATATATTTGAGTGAAAGATGCTACTTTCCAAAGATCAACACATTAAAGTTTTGTTTCAGTTTTACAAAACTAGAGAGTTTTGTTTACACGTTACCTCACCTTGGTACGTTATCTCACCTTGTAAATGACCAAGTCACATCAAAACAAACAAAATAATTACCAAACATTTTAGCATTTTGGTGTCCAGTGGTAACTAGTGGCCTCGCAAACGAGCAGAATCATCACTTGAACAAACTTGAATGCACAGGAGTGAAAAAAGATACTGCTTGTCGAAAATCAACACTTTCTGTGAAGTGGTTCAGGAAAAGAAAATTATAATAGTTGCATTTTTGGAGACCAAAGCCAGCTTTGGACTCCAAATAAACCCAAATGTGGATACAGAAACTGGGCTTGAACAGACCTGAATGTATGTGGGTGCAAGATGCTGCTAGTCAAAAAATCAAAAGTTTCTGTTCAGTGGTCGCGAATGTTTGTTTTGATTTTTAATTACCCCCCTCTCCACCTCCCCACTCCCATTATTTGATCATCACGTGACGTGTGTCTGGCTCTCTCTCTGACAAAGCTTCCTCGTGTTTGGTGGTGTCATGGTTGCAATCATTTTCGAAGAGCAAAAAGTGTGGGAGTGAAGGCATTTGTAATCTTTTTATGTGTCAATACGTAAATTCATCTCTGCCCCTCACTTCTGTACAATGGGCATTGATCTCCAGTTTGGTATAAAAATCAATACTCAGGGTGCTTCACTTCGTTATTTTTCAACATCATCCAATGTGAAGTTTGATTTTCTTTGTGTCACCTGGATATATACTTGAAGATGCGTATCCATCATGTCCTTATAGTGACATAACATGTTAACAACACCGGCTTATTGGAAATGATTCTGAAAGCAGTTTGTTTGGTAACCCGAAAGAAGGACAATGTGAGAGCATGCTTTTCTAGCAAGATATCACGCACTCTATGTGGTAAGCTGTGCATACAGTATGACCGGCGTGGACTGGACACATTCCATGGGTGGGCAATATTTCCACGGACGCACTAATATTAAATTTTAAACACCAATTATAGGAATAGTCATCAAAAGTTTAATTAATGAAACACCGGGTATAACCCGGTGTTTCATTCATTAAAATTTCGCTGATGATAATTTTTATTACCTGGTAAACGTATGCGATGACATCACTGACCACGCGTGGATTACGACGACCAATCCACGACGACTGTATTGTACATATATCATGAAGCTAAACACTTCGCTCGAATAGTTGAAAAGAATAGAGGATAGAGGATCCTAACTCTCTACAAACTGAAATCAAAATACTGAATAAAATGCAAGTAGCAATTTTCCTCAAATTTCCCCATAATGCAACTTCGTTGGTAGATCTCGGAAGAGGCGTCATTCTTACGATGCATTGTGGGTGTCACATGGGTTGTCACGGTAGCGCACGAGAGGCCTTGTTGTGTCGTCGTTATCAAGGTGATACGTGGTGTTGGTGTGTGTATGCGCAGCGTGTTTTTAGGATAACACGTGTTTCCTTCTTCCGTTTTGTTTACTGGGGACCGCCATCTCGGTTTCCAAGGTAACACATGGTTAGTAGGGCGTCCGGAGGCCTACTATAGTAAAGGGTTGTGTTCAGAGGGTGTGTTCGATGATATGGGGGTATATCTAATTTCAGAAAGTACTCGCGCATTATAACTTGGGCGAAGGATCTGTAATTGCCCTCTAGAAGTACAAGAACAATGTTATAATACACCAGTTAGACCAGTTACTGAATATGTCTATATTACCTGGGATCAGCATACAGAAACGAATATGAATAAGATAGAACAAGTGCAAGGAAGAGCGGCTCGGTGTGTTACTGGTGACTATCAACAGCTATGCTCACTTCGCTTCAAAGGCAAACCCTACATCAATGCAGACACCAGGCAAAGGTGATTATACTGTCAACAACCTTATAGCCATTCTTCAATATCCATATTTGAAACCAGCGGCAACAACCTAAACAAAAGGCCGTTGTATAACGTTCCATATTCCACACTACTCACTCATCAATACTCCTTCTTCCTGATCATGTAGTGACAGCCCCACTCCAACTTGTTAAAGTCCGGTCTGTTAACATTATACCCATTAAATTCAAGACCGTTTTTATCCGTTTTCAACAGTTTATACGAATTTCTACTTTCATTACGCTATCCTCTGTAGCAGTATAGTTTCGCCCACTTCGAGAATACTCGATTCAAAGTCTGAACTTTTTTGAAGAAGACCCGATAAAATCTAAAATTACCAAAATGGATTCTATCTTCTAGGAACCTGTTATGTTGGATTGTACTTGATTGGTCTTTATAGCATATAGTGCTATAGGGCACTCCGAAGTGTGGGATGCTCTCTCGATTGTATTGGAGTAGGTTACATTGCCAAAAAGGACCTGACTGTGCCTAAAATTACCGAAAAAACCCCACAACCTAGTACAAATTACACAAAATGCCTGTTTATCAGACTTTCATTCATTCCAAATTCTCGTTTCCGGTTTCTGGCTCTGTTCAGACCTCTGCCCTATAAAGAGTCATTAGATTTAGTCGGACTGCTTTATTAACATTAGTCCACATCTTTAGTAGTACTGCCATTGCTACTGTGTCCAAACAGTACCACTACAACTGGGTTCCTTTGTCACCCAATACTTTTGATTTCCATTTCTACTGACTTATACCATGGCTAACCACAACCTGCCCTATCCTTTTGAGGATCAATTGTCTCCGAGGATATATATCTTATGACAATTATCTGATTTTGCCTGTTCATCCTCCGAAATATATCCTCCAAGAGTTGATCACCGTGTCATATGCTTCTTTAATTATTCCGATGAGTCGAAGAGTCACATGAGCAATTGCTCCATGGAGCAAATTTACCAATTGCTCTTAGGCCCTATTTATACAGAACGCGAAGCGACGCGACACCGGGCGCAACGCTTTGCTACACCCGTTTATATATACACTGCGCGCGGGCACGCTTTAATCAGGCTCCACACTGCATAATTAGGCAAGCGCACATAAGCGACGCAACATGTTTGACAAGACTAACGAAATTGGAATAGCTTGTCGCATCGCTTCGCTTCGTGGCACGTCCTGTATATATAAATGGTCAAATGGAAATTCATCGAAAGCGAAAAACTTTCGAAGCCGCGTCGCGTCGCTTCGTGTTCTGTATAAACGGACTAAGGCCCTGTTTATACACGCTAAAAACTAAAGTGTTAAAAACTACACTTGAAGTGCTGTATTTAACACTTACTGAGTGCTGAACTAGCACTTTTTTCAAGTGTAGATATCCCAGAACTTGACAGGTGTTACAATAATGCCACTTGACAAGTGTAAAGTCGCGACACTTAAAAGGAAACAACGCAGATGACGCTGATCAGGCTCGAACTCTTGAGCCTGATCCGCGTCATCTGCGTTGTGTCCTTTTAATTATGTACCCACCAAGCGCAAATCAAATTGTGGACGATTCTGGAAGAACCACCAATGCTAGACACATGGGAAGTGCCATCCATTCACGTTTCAGATGTCTGACGACTGTAATGTCTAAGTGCTTAAAGCATTGCACTTTGAGTGTTAAAATCAAACCCTAAGAGTTAGAATGGGTTTAACACCTTGAAAGTGTCAGTTTTAACACTTTAGTTTTTAGTGTGTACAGCACTCGAAGCGACGGGGCACAGCGACTCCGCAGCGCTTCGCTAGACCCGTTTACACACCGCGTGCAGGCACGCCTTAATCAGGCTTCATACTGCATATTTTGGCAAGCACACAAAAGCGAAGTAACATTTTTAACTAGACTAGCGAATCTGAAATAGCGCGTCGCATCGCCCCAGGGCGCGTCCTGTATAAATGGTCAAATGGAAATACATCGAAAGTGAAAAATTTCGCGGCCGCGTCACGTCGCTTGTCGTTCTGTATGAACAGGGCCTCACAGCTCTTTTGGTCATTTGATTATAAAGTCCACAAGTCGTACACCACAGGTTCCGTATGATCTTCCGATTTCAGAAATTAGTCGAAGAGTCGTTAGAGGATTAATTTGACACAACTAAAAGAGCATTGTTGAAACAAAAATCGTAATGGAACGAACTTTGGTTCATTTTATTTTACAATCCAAACTTCGCTTGCAACTTCCAAACACTGTAAAATCTATAAATAACGGACGTGGCAAGCATTATTTATTCCCAGTTCCTTATTCGACATTCGTTATCAACCGATGTTATCGGTTGATAACGAATGTCGAATAAAGAACTGGGAATAAGTAACGTTTGTCACGACCCTTCTAAATAGCGTCGGTCAGTGCGGGACAAATTCAGGTACGAAGTTAGAATCACATAAGTTTTCGATATAGTGGGGCGAGTGTTAAATTTTACGACACTTTTACCGGGTCGTTAGTAAAAGAAAAGAGCTTGAAATCAAACTCGTTATACTTTATTGAAAACAATAAAAAACGAAATAGGCCCGAAACGTTCATTTATTGTTATTTTATAGAATTACTTTCGCCAAACAAAAAGAATTCTTCAAAATGATAGGCTAATAATGCACGATAGTCTTTCGCAGAGGCGGACTGGTCGTATGGTCCACCGGGAAAATTCCTATTGGGTTCCCCCTGGGGCCCCCAAAATTGTTGCAGCCCAACACCAGTTGGTACGTGAAATTTCGCGAAAGTGATCAAAAGATGAAATGAATCTGATCGCACAGACTGCTGGTGTATCGAGATGTCCTACATAGAGGACATTTCGATAACACCAGTTGTCTAGTCTGCAATTCATCGCTCAGATGCAAGGAAACAGCCTTCGTTCAATTTCAAAAAGCAAAATTTTCTCCGATAGGGCCGAACTGTGGTCTTTCCAATAAACCCCCCTCCCCCCCCCCCCCCCCCCCCCCCCCCCCCCCCCCACCGGCAGAACCATTTTTGTCGAATGATCGATAAAGATGATACAAAAATGCTATCGAAATGTGGACTGCCATTGATCGCTCAGATGTAAGGAAGACGCGTTCGTTCGGTTCGAAAATCTACATTTTCTCCGGGTCTCTTCCCCCTCTCCCGCGCCCCTTGTTGCTTGCCCCAGTAACTTTTCTTGGCCCAGCCCGCCTCTGGTTTTTCGTGCACGTGACTACTCGATTGCCATATAAGCTCAGCGCTTTCATACAAATGGTTGAAACATAAGGGTATTCTGTTTTATGAAATTTGTGGTTTCCCCAAATGGTCAACTTCTTGTTCAAATTAGCAGCTTTCAGGAAAATGTCGGCATTCGGGCGACCAACAATTTTTCTAACAGAAAACAAACATTTCCGACAAACAGAGTCATGAGAGAGGCGGACCTGCCTCCCTCCTAACTTCGGGCTTGCGAATATTAGTAACACAGTTACTCTCACCAGTTTGTTTGGAATTCGGGACAAACGCCCGCCACCAGATGTGCCCATCCGGACATATGTCACCCGGACATTTGCCAGTTGGGCAGGAGCCACACTCGTTATTGACAATTCCGGACCACCCCCCCCCCCCCCCGCCTCAACTTCCGGCTTATTTGTCAGACTCGATATGTCGTCCCCTGAGTTCCAATGTGTTCTGTGTGCCAGTTGGCACACAGAACACATTGGAACTCAGAAGACTATGTAACAGCCTCCCCACGGCCTGGCTGTTTCGGCCACATTTAAATTTGTGCTCTGCACTTATTTTTATTGATCAGCAAACATGGACGTTTCGTACCGCATTTTAATTTGTGGTATTTTTTATTACTTTTTTTAAAACTGATTTTAGTTTTTTTCAACCATTTTAATTTAACATTTTTACTTGATATCAATTTTTTTGTTTATTTATTTTGGACTATTTTCACTTCTCATTTGTATTTTTTTTTATGTATTTAGATTGACTTTTTCACCACACAAAATATAGGTGTGATTAATTGCCATACTTCTATAATTTTATTGACAGAGTTATTGATTTTACTTTGGTTGTCGCCTTAAGGATTCCTCTCTGCAGCTGTTTCTGCATTAATAAGTGTCTGGATGACAACGTGTATGAAAATGGATGGTTTTGATGACAGAGGCGGGATGGGTAATTTTCCGGTCACCCTTTGTTAATTGCCTAATATAGTGTATAAGCAGTTGATTATTTTATTTTATTTTTTTTTATTTTATTTTATTTTATTTATTTATTTATTTATTTATTTATTTATTTATTTATTTATTTATTTATTTATTTATTTATTTGTGTTTAAGGTCACACACTTTTGCCCAACGGCTAATCACGACCTCGGCAGTTTTACGGATGGAGGGAGCCGGAGTACCCGGAGAGAACCATCGAGCAACGGCGAGCAACTGTCAGTTCCCCAACATTCTAACTCCACACAAGAAGGGTTAGCATTAGGTGCGCCATCGACGTGTAGTACACCTTGGTACATAACGTCACTGTGCCCCCTGGGGGTGAAGTGGCTTGCCCAAGAACACAACACGGTCGCCGCAGGTGGGATTCGAACCGAAGACCTCTCGGCTTGCAGCCTGCACTTCTACCTACTGAACCACCGCACCCCCCCCCCCCCCCAAGCCTTTTATAATAGAGCCTAACCCAGCACTATGCAATCACTGTATATCTTAACTAAGCACGGCTAGCAGACGACTATTGCAAAAATAATTCTTGAATCACCAAACATTTTTTTTTGCCAAAACAACGTAACTTATGACACCTCAGTGCAACGTGCTCGACATGAAGGGTTCCACTCTTAACCCGTTGGGTATTTTCAAGGTATTTTTTTATAAAATATAGTCATGACTGCTGTGAAGCAGCCATGATTTGATTTTATGAAAAATTCATCTACACTTAACTCGAGGAATAATTGGTGAAAAATCCATACAATTGACAGAGGACAAATTTGAATAAATGTAACCAAATTATTCTGATCCAACTGGTAAGAGAAAACCAGTCCTGGGCAGGAATATCCGCCAGCAGCATGCAAGTGGTTAAAACTTCTAAAACTCCCTGGCGTCGTCAACACTATATGGGGCGTATTGGGATAATTTTCTCAATGCATGTTATTATTTATGAATATCTTAATGTTTGATATGTCGAAAGCAGAAAATCGATTGTCCTCCATACATTGATTTAGGTGATGCTTAACCTCCTAGGAAGACGTTTTTCCGGTCCAGGAATATGATACATCATAATTTCATTAACCCTTTTTTAACGAATCGGCCGCATCAGCCCACGTAATATGCAAATTCAGCAGTTGAAAAAATATTATCTTTAAAACAATTTCAGCCAAACCATATTATGCGACCCCTCATTGGAACGAGCTCGTCTGAGTCGTTCCAATGAGGGGTCACATGATACGGTTTTGTTGAGATTTTTTGAAAAAATTTTTAAAACATGATATTTAAAATAATAAATTTTGATGTCTGCGTTGGGTAAAGAGTTAAGTAGAATAGCCACGAAGTGAATGTTTGGGGTAGACCAATCAATACTTTCTACGTGCAACCCCAAGGCTGCTCGTGGAAAATATTAATTGGTCTAACCACCCACCACCACCCACCCCACCCCCCCCCCCCCGCCCAAATAATGAATATGGACTTTTACAAGTGAAGCCTTTAACCCTTTACCCAACGTAGACGATATCAACATTTATTACTTTAAATATCATTTTTTTCAAATTTAAAAAAAATTTAAACAAAATCATATCATGTAACCCCTCGTTGGAACGAGCTCGTTCCAACAAGGGGTCACATGATATGGTTTTGTTGAAATATTTTTTCAACTGCTGAATTTGCATATTACGCGGGCGGATGCGGGCGATTCGTTGGGTAAAGGGTTAAACTGGCATACAACATACCACCAGAGTTTAAAAGGTTAATCTATGTCCAGATGCAGGTCCGAGGAGAGGAAATTCGGACCTCAGGTTTAATTCTGTGACCGGCTCTCTTTTAGAAAGATCGGGATACTGATCGAGATGCCAAAGACGTCTGCCACGAGTTCCGAAAGTACGATCGATAAATGGGAGGGTGGGGTGGGGAATTCTCCCCCAAGAACATTTTGAACTCAGTTATTAAATGGAGACTTCTGGTGGATTTGGGATAAAAAGAATCACGTTATATTTGGCCGCCAAAATGACGTTTTTAGCAGCATATTTCAAATTTCCAGTTTCATCAGTCAGCATCCAGTGACCTAGAGGTATAGCCTTTGACTGCACAATTCTTGAAGAGATAACTTTATTACGACAAACCGATTTAATAAAATTATTACTTCAAGAATCATGCAGTCTAAAATTTCAACCGTTGGTCAAGTGCAGAGCTCCATACACGTTCTTAACTGTTGGCACAGGAGTCAGAACCTTGTGGGCGGGGGGGGGGGGGGGGGCTAGTCCAAACATGGCCAGTAAGCATTTTATTTTTTTAGTTTGGTACGTCCTTTGAAAAGACGTACCAAACCAAAAAATTAACATACAGTCTTCCAGACCCTGCTTGGACTGGGGGGGGGGGAGGGTGGTGGGGGTTTTACTAACCCAAGAGTCATGGACTCCTGGGCAAAACTCGGGAAATAAATTCGTATCCAACAATGTATATATATCAAGATCGATATTGATTCAAGTTCGAAAAATTTCTTGATCTCATTAAATTTTGCAAATTAGATAGAAAAGGATATTGTGACAGTAATAGATCTATTAAAATTCTATCCAAGACAAAAATCACACATTTTGTCTCATTTCCGTTTCATAACTCGAAAACAATTTGGTTTCCTGTTTAATCCATGAACACCTTGACAAATAAACATCTTTCAAATTAGATTAGAGTTTTAACGTATGTACACCCGATGTGCTTCGATGCCTGGTGGAGATAAGAACCAATATTTAAATTCTTCCAAAACACGATTGTGTCCTTCTAAATTCACACACAGACACGTGTCAGTCTTCGTCTGGGGCCAACCAGAGGACTTTCGCCATTCTCTTGATAGCGCGTTTCACACTTGCATGTAGCTTCCGAAAGGACAGTGAAGGAAGTAATCATGAGAAAGCTTGATTCCAACCAGCATTTTTACCGTGCGCAATGGTCTGGTGATTTATGTGTTGGACTTCTGATTGTCAGTTGGGCCGCAACGATACGTCTCACTCACGATACAATATGCATCGCGATTTTTTTTCACGATACAATTTTTTCACGATACATTTCATGCAGTTCATTGAGAGTGAATTATAAGTAATAAAAGGCCCACAAACTGCACAGAGTCCAACTTTCATTTGACAAGTAACATCCAATTTCTCTTTTAATGTTTGGACCTCTGGGAGTCTGGGTTCAACTCAGAGGTGAGAGGTCTGTTGCCTCAAACTATGCTTATAATTTAGACAGAGTTGATATTTTACTGAAATACAAATGAACAAGTGGAATCATTGGAGTCTGAAATTCTATCAATATAGCTATAATTCACTTTCAACGTGATATTTACGTTCCCAACGTAATCCCCTTCTAAAGGGGATTACGTTGGGAATGTAAATATCACATTGAAAGGGAATTACCGTATAGCTATACTGATAGAATTTCAGACTCCTGTGGTGGAATTATAAGTTGGAAAAGCATGAAATAGACTTGTTGGGCCTGAAAATGCAACCTGCTGACTACATCATGCCAACCTTCTGGAAGTGTATCGTTTGTATCGTGATACACATGAGACGATACGATATGCATATCGTGTACAAATGTATCGCGATGCATTGAAATCGCGATGAATCGTTGCAACCCCAATTGTCAGGTGGGATTGTCGTGAGTTGGATTCCCGGCGAGGATCAGAAACCAACATTATAAACTCTTTCAAAACATTGATTGTGTCCTTCGAAATCCACACACAGACCCGTGTCAGTTATCTGAGGCCAACCACAACACTTCCGTCGTACTGTAGCCAGCACGTACAACACATCATAGCATGCTACTGCTGAAAGGAAGTGGACCAGTTATCATGAGAACTTTATCTGAAAAGCTACATTCCAGCCATCGTTTTGTGCAATGGTCTGCACTGCTAAAAATATAGGTTCTCTTTAGAACCAAAACTGGTTTTATTCTTGTCTCTGAGATGAAACCAGTTCTGTTTAAACAGTATTCATTTCAAATCAAATAAATTTACCAAGATTAGCATTCAATTTTAACAGAATATTACATGAACTGAAGTAGATTCAGCAGTAAACTTGGAGCTTATTCAACGCAGTCGCCAAACATTTTGAAACAAAGGAGATATGAACAGTTTGCATATCGAACCAGTTTTGGTTCTGAAGAGAACCAAAACTGGTTCGATATGCCAACTGTTCATATCTCCTTTGCTTAATAATGATTTGAGACAACCTCGTATAAGCTCTAAACTAACGGCTGAAACCCCCTCAATTTATGTTAAGTCTGTTAATATTTAATGTTAATCTTTATAAATTTATTTGATTTGAAATAAATATTGTTTAAACAAAACTGGTTCCATCTCAGGGACAAGATTAGAACCAGTTTTGGTTCTAAAGAAAACCTATATTTTTTGCAGTGTAGTGGTGCAGGTTTTGGACTCCAGATTACCAGGCGCGATTACAACAAATGCTACCTATACCAATCGAGTATCCCCGAAGATGACGGGTTCATGAAAGGTTTTGGGGTCCATTTGGGAAGTTTTAGGTATTGTCGGACTCATTTTGGAAATTTGATCTACTCACCTGCAATCGAATACACCTTACGAACAGAACCCTTTACAACAGTCGCAACCCGGCCGAAATTCTCTGTCCACTTTTGTCATAATGGTTCTAAAGAGTGGTTGAACACCAACACATCAACATACAGATACCATTCAAATTCTGTGAGAATGCACAAACAGCAAGTGTATAGGTAGTGGGGTATTTGAACAGAGTGTCCTCTCCCGAAAGTATATGTGACAGTAACTAAAAAACAAAATGCTACCACACGTCCCCATTATACATTATTTATAAAAAAACAACATTTTCTCTGTGAGAACTCGCATGCTTCAATAAGTGAAGAAGGGGCGCGGGGAGTCCGACTGAGCACTCTGGAATCAATCCAGGTTACTATCTATCTATGGAGGGGCAGAACTAACCACTCAATTGTAATATATATAAATTTTAAAAATTAGTTGTCAACGCATCTATTCAAAATGTGAATATAGAAAATGTAATGCATTCTTCCCCTTTAAAATTTTGAGAAGTCTAACATCAAATAACACAAGAAGCACAACAAACCTTCATTTTACACCTAATTCCCTTTAATGGAAGAATGTTACCCCCTCCTAAGCTCGTTGTCCTCTTGGCTTTTCGTGCTTGGTGTAAACGTCTGCGCTATTATTTAAACGATCGCCTCGCACATAATTCAAAATACGGCCGTGAAAAAGTCAAACAATCTCCCAACTAATGGGCTTCGGTTGTTACCAAGTGGTACTTTGACTGAGGCATTATCTGCGCTTTTTACAAAGAAGTTAGAAGCGGTGTGACAGGTTTCAGACCAATATTTTGAAATGAGAATTTTGTAGCTGGCATTTTACACGCTGAGCGCCCCAAGAACAAGGGGGTTCGGTGGCTCAGTGGTTACGGCATTGGGATTCAAATCAAAAGGTCCACGGTTCGATCCCCGCAGGGGTAACTACGTTGTATCCTTGAGCAAGTCATTTTATCCTGATTGCCCACGTGAGGGTACTAAAGCGTACTGTGCGTCGATGGCGCACTTGTCTTCAACCAATGCTAACCCTGCTTGTGTGGAGTCAGTACGTTGGGGTGTCTGACAGTTGCTCTCCACTGCCCTGTGGTATTCTCCTGGTACTCCGTCTTCCTCCACCCGTACACCCGTCCGACACGAGGTGACCCTGGCTATCGAAAGTGTTCCGATAAATAAATAACCCCCAGAGCAAATGTCCTAACTTTGGCACACAGTGCATTTAGAGTCACACAGTGCATTTAAAAATCACCAAAAAGCACGAAAACACCCGGATGTCCAGTGAGAAAAACCTCCTTTGTGCTTCTTAAAATTATCTGATAGACGATCTGGACTGAAACTTCAACCCACATGGTTTTTCATTGAACTTAAGATAAACAGTTTTCAAAAGCATTTCCAAATGATAATTAGAGATTATTTCTTGGTTTGTTTCATATCGGCCGAGATATCAGGCTGAGATAACTTCATATTAGCTCAAGACCGAATGCCAAAAGGCTGTTGTGATGTTACCGAGGGCTGATATCACGATCGATATGAAACTAACCACGTAAGAACCTCCTTATGTATTAACCTTTTACCCAACGTAACGTCCAAAACCTCCAGCGCTATTCTCAAAAGCCGCCAATTAATTTTCATTATTTTTTTATGTTTGTCTTAGAAACATAGGTTATGACCCCTCGTTGGAACGAGCTCGTTCCAATGAGGTGTCCTAACCTATGTTTTGGAGACAAAAAATGAAAGAATTTAGTTATTCATGATTTTTTTTTTTTGCAAGTGTCGTCTGCTTTTTATGTTAGATAAAGGGTTAAACCACCAAAGAAATAATAAAATTTATCTTACAATCAAAATGTATTTTGTCTGTATTAACTCCGCAACTGTCGTGTATCCGACCACATGATACAGATGTTTGTATCAGGGGGGTCGGATACAAGCACGTTCCTTACGCATTAGTTCCATTTTTCACTTTTTGTTCATCCGTACGAATAAATAGTTCGTTATATATTCGTCTACATTCTTGACTTATCCCCAATATATTGTAAGATAAAATGATGATTACCATTATATGAATGTACAAAATATGTATCCGAGTCTCACTCCGGGTTCTAAGGGTAGATCACGACTCGTCTTCGACTCGCCGTGATCTGTCCTCAGAACCCGGAGTTCGACTCGGATACGTATTTTGTGCATCTACATAATGGTAATAATCTCTCGGTCTCAAATCTGTTACAGTTTTCTGACAGTGTTATTGTGTCTCACTCTTTTCACAAAGTCCAAACTTTGCTCTTCTCCTAGTTCAGCTATCCGAACATCACGGCTTCCCCAATGGGGAAGCCAAGACATTCGGATAGCTGAACTATTTCTTCTCCCTCTTCGACGAATCTCCGCTTACGACATCTTAGTTTGTATTTAATTTTGTGCACAACTGTCTTCCTTGTAGTCATGATTAGCCATTGTGCAAAAATATGTGACCTTAAACACCATTAAATAAATAAATAAATATAACTGTCTTCCTTTTTCTCATTATCCACCTAATCCTTATATATTTCCACCATTAATTCTTCACCATATAAAAAATATAATAAGAAACATTGGAAGTGATTCCTAGACGGAACGAGGCCGTTCAGAACGTCCCAACAAAGTTACATAAAATATATGCACGTAGGAAAAATCACAAAAAGTGTGGAGGGATTTTGATCGTCTATGAGCTGACTGGGGCGTTTTGGTAGGTTCTATGCTCAACCGTTCAACAAACTGTCATACCTGTTCAGTCTTATTTACTTAAAAATCGACTTTTGAATTTTAATATATTTGTCTCCACATCATACCTTTCGGCCCTTCATTGGAACGATCTCATTTCGATGAGGGTCATAAGCTATTATGCTTTGAAGGCAAAAGGGAAAATATTTGATTATTAAACAAAATTGCCGTTGTTAGTATGTCTATGACGTGGTGGGTGAAAGATTAGAGTGATCAGAAGCTGGCTTTATTTATGTTAACCAGTCCGTTCGCGTCTGACGCTGTCAAACCAATTGCATTTTTATTCCTATAGCCACCTCTTATATTTTTTAACAGAATTAGTGTCTCGGTGAAAAGTCAACTCCATGAGGGCATTACGAGATAATCAAACTGCACATCTCATATCGATTTAAAACATGTCGGACTTCATAAAGATACCAACGCTAGATAGTAAATCCTATATATGGAAATCTTGAGAAGCAAAATAGCATCGCTTGAATCAAAAATAATCCACTTGACAGACCTGATACCGAAAATAAGCGAGACAAGATAACTTGAATTATTTTTGTATTATTTGTGCATTATTTCTGTTCTTGGATGAATAAACGATAACATATTCCCGGTTTGTTAAGACTTTATCAATTGGTAGAGCTTAACCCTTTGAACTCTAGTGGTATTTTCCGTGTCAGTTCAATGGCGGCAATTAGAAGAGTCCATGTTCATTGTTGGGGTAAACCAATTAATATTTTCAACGTGCAGCCTCGTGGATTCACGTTGAAAATATTGATTGGTCTACCCTGCATATTTACTGAACAGCCATCCTATATAATGACGTTATGACGTATCATGTTCTTGGCCGGAAAAACGGCCGCTCGAGTTCAAAAGGTTAAAAGGCAGTTGTTACAACCTCTTCCCAAGGTGAAGGTTACTACCCTAGATTGGAACTGGGTAGTTGAGGTGGCCCTGCGAATATTCGAGATTCGATTTGATATCGATACCATATGTCTGCTTCGAGATCGATCCCGAATCAGTCTCAAGATTCGATTTTTTCGAATCTCTCGTACTGACTTCAATTTGTTACGTTTCCAAGAACAATTGGATAAAATTGTCATCAGACAATTCATTCATGTAGGATCAATTCCTATTTAATTGAGTAATTGACAATGTTTAATTGTTAGGTAAGTAGTGAATTTTGCCCAGAAGAACATTATCCATAGTTTTAGTTTTTGAAGACTTAACTTGTTACTATTCACGTTCTTAAGAACGTGAATAGTAACAAGTTAAGCCTTCAAAAACTAAAATTATGGATAACAGGCTTTGCTGTTCCAGTGACGGTGCTACAGAGAATATTTATTTATTGGTGTTTAAGGTGTTCACCCAGTCTTGAAAGGGCCATCACAGTGTTCCGTAACGTCAGTTTGGTGCAAAATGAAATAACTTATCTTTTAAGATTCGATTCGAGATTCGATTCGATATCGATATCAGAGACACGATTCGATGCGAGATTCGATTCGAAACAAAATGTGATTTGCAGATCCCTAAGTTCAGGATATAAAGGATTTTTTTTACATCCTTGCATTCAAGTTGACTTAAAGAGAAAATGGATCCAAAATATTTTTTCGTTTTTTCCAGCTCAAGCAGCAGCAACAGCAAAAGTTCCTTTATAGTAGTACACTGCAGCCCACCTAATTGATTTTGTTTTTTGTAATTGACTAACCCTGTAAACTATACATAAATACCAAACCAGTTACCATACGCTCAGTACAAATTTGACCTTTTATTTGCATATAGGTTATAGAGTAACCTCCTGTTAATTTAATAAGAAATTTATCTCCCACTTCGACGAATCTCCGCTTTCGACATCTTAGTTTGTATTTAATTTTGTGTACAACTGTCTTCCTTGTTGTCATGATTAGCCATTGTGCAAAAATATGTGACCTTAAACACCATTAAATAAATAAATAAATATTACTGTCTTCCTTTTTCTCATTATCCACCTAATCCTTATATATTTCCATCATTAATTTTTCACCATATAAAAATATAATAAGAAACATTGGAAGTTATTCCTAGACGGAACGAGGCCGTTCAGAACTTCAGAACGTCCCAACAAAGTTACATAAAATATATGCACGCAGGAAAAACCAGTCTGTAGAAGAATTACTCCAACATCCATTGACTTCCCACATTTATAAACATTTTTAGCCTCAATACATCCAGTATGTTTACTCTTAATCAGACCACTCCATGTATCTAAGTCCCTCACATGGGGGCGCGGTGGCGTCGCAGTAACCGGTTCTCGTCAGATCACCGAAGTTAAGCAACGACGAGCGCGGTTAGTAGTTGGATGGGTGACCATTTCAGCGAATGATTCGTGCTCCCGCGTTGTGTCCTTGGGCAAGGCACTTAACATCGACTCCCTACATGGGGGCACGGTGACGCTGTGTACTACGGCGTACTGCACGTCGATGGTGCGCATGTCTTCAACCAATCTAACTCTGCCTGTGCCGCGGTGCAGAGTTCAGAGTTACGATGTTGGAGAGCTGACAGCTGCTCGTCGTTGCTTGGTGGTTCTCTCCGGGTACTCCGGCTTCCTCCACCCGTAAAACTGTCACCGACATGATATGACCATGGCTGTTAATGTGTCGTTAAACCCTAATTAAAAACCCTCACAGTGTCACACTAGTGTTTGATACAGAGAGAAATCGTCACCTGAGTGCGAGAATGCCCTATGTCCCATAGGGACATAGGACATTCTAGCACTCAGGCGACGAAATGTTATCCCCACTATGTGTTGATCGAGAAGCTTGTATCAAGCCGAGATGGTGTTCATATTAGGTATCGCGACGAGCCCTTTAGGGCGAGCAGCGATACGTTATAGAAACACCATCAAGGCTTGATATAAGTTCCACGATCAACATATAGTGGTAACGACAAATTAAACTTACCATCTCGGAAACCCACTTGGTAGTAATGACCAATTTATCTTACAATATTACTCCCTTTCTTGACTTGTTCGCATATATTTTAACACCTATTCAGTGTCTATGAATGGAATTTTTGTGAATGAAGATCATGATGACGTTCTCAGCTGTGCATGGCGTAATTTTCATTTAGTGTTCCACTTGTACTAGAATCGCTGAAGTTTATAGTAGTGTTTCATTTGTGTTTCTTTGTTTCTTCAGCTTTAACACAACGTATGCCTATATAAAATATCATTATGGCAAAAACTGATCTAGTCTAATTTATTTCGATGAGTTGGTGATTTATTTGTCATGTAGTTACTGTTATCAAAATGGTGACCTCGACATGTGTAATTAGTTTTCGATGAGTGCAAGCGAAAACCTTCTCTTCGTGAATCGAATGATCGCACGTGCTCGCAGAAGTTCTGTGGCTGATACAAATTTGTATCAGTCTGGATGTTTTAACTTGTATCGAGGGAAAATCGACCGATTGTAAGGCAAAAGTGGTGCCCACATGGCTCCTTGGGAAGACTCAGAGTAGGTTAAGCAGTAACTGGAACCAGTTATGTTTTGACGACTTGAATATCGAACAAATGAGTTATCGAGCAAATTGCTCGAAAGATTTACTCCTCCTTCGACTCATCCCGGATGACAGGGATTCCATAACCATATATATTTCCTATACTAAGTACTACTCTTTGGGTTTTCTAATACAACTGTCTCCTACCATTGCACTTCAAAATATCCATCTCACTAGCTCCAAGTACTCACACCATTTGCTTCCTCAATGACAACTATGTGTCCTGTGATCGACTTTAACAGTCTTCCCCCAATTCATCCCCCCCACCCCACTACTGATGGCTTATTCCACGATTATCACTCTCTGTCCTATGCTAAAGGCGCCTACCATTACTAGTGAATTGTAACATTACTGCAGGATTGCTAGCTACCGCTGACTCTGTCTTTACCCCTGTCCTTGGTCAAGTCTTGTGTGGGCTCAATCAGATCGCAACAACCTCCGAATCCCTCACACTGTTAAGCCGTTGCCTGATACAGAAGCTCGTGTGTATTCTTTTAACGAATAATGGCCAATCGAGTAGTGGCTGGGGCAATCTATGGTCTGACGATTCGAATCTATCGAGCAAACAAGCTATCCGGTAGTCGCTGCTCGAAACAGTGGTTCCTCGCACTGCTCTTCGACTATGCTTGGTATTTGAGGACACTTACGACATGGAGATGAAATTTGGGGAAACTTGCCTGAGGATAGCTATACACTTCCAGCCCTATACCACCCCATGACCCGCATAGCTCTAAGACGGCTTCTGCTTACTTGCCCATAGCCATTGCTCTCTCCTATGATCTGTTTCCTCATCTCACCCAAACTATAGAATTTTACCCCTCTTGATTTCTGCCACTACTACTGGTCTGCACCATTACCGGTGGCTACAACTATCTGTTCTGTGCCACACCCTTCTACCATTATTACTGACTTGTGGTGCTACTATAAGCTTGTAAGTTAGCTATATCTGACACTATCTCGACCTCTTCCTTCAACCACGTCTTAATAGGCTCACTCTAGCAAAGCACGAATCTGTCTATAAAGTTCTTTAACTGGTGGAGTGCTAAATTATTTTGGGCCGTTAAAATTTGATCACATTCCTTTGACGTGTTACAATTTATGGGGGAGGCACTCTCCCATAAATTGCAACAAGTCAAATTCATGCGGATTAAATAACTTTACTTCAGAGATAATATGAAACACATGCACAGAGTATGCAGCCTTTATGTCGGGGCACCTGCACTTCAGGATATTGCCCATAAATGGGCTTTCAGCACTCAACCAGTTAACCTCACGCATGCTAGGGTACATTACGTATGATACACTGTCGATAGTGTCGAGATGTACTTTTGTAATAGCCAACAAAGTAAGCGCAACACAAAGGTACATGCTTGAAATACCTAGATGCCTTAAAGCATGGCAATGTGGTATTGGTACAAGCTCGAAAGAGTTAGTCCTCGTGTGTTTCAGTATCTCTTCTCGGTATTTTAGGATACTTATGGCAAAGTGTTCCACTACTGGGGGTACTTCGGGGGTGGGGGAGGGGGGTAGTTGTCTGTGGATAGTTTTCCTTTACAGAAAGTGATGTCATAGTCGTAGTGCATTTTTGTCGTCAAGGTGGACAATGCAAGCAGCCATGTTGTGATATCATCCCAGAAGTGATGTCATTTATGACATCAGATTGTAATGCATGTTGAAATATATCATGTCAGGTCACGCGTGTCGTGACATTATCACAAAAGTTCGAGGTCGTTGTCATGGATTTGTGGCACCATAAATCACGTGACTAGTGACGTCATCGAATAAACTGTTTTTCAAGCTGACATTTTTCCATAATGCAACCATTAATTTAACCAATTTAATCTTGTTTGACAGAGCAGACAAGATCGAATCGGTTAAATTCTTTGCTGCATTATGGGAAGCAATTACTGCTTGACTTTTTGACATCAATGTGCAGATTGTTAACCCTTTACCTAACATGAAAAGCAGACGACACTTGCAAAAACAATTCTTGAATAACTAAATTTTTTCATTTTTTGTCTCAAAAACATAGGTTATGACCCCTCGTTGGAACGAGCTCGACGAGCTCGTTCCAACGAGGGGTCATAACCTATGTTTTTGAGACAAAAAATGAAAATATTTTGAAAATTAATTGGCGATTTTTGAGAATAGCGCTGGCCGGTTTTGGCCGTTACGTTGGGTAAAGGGTTAATATGGATTGCATAAACCACTTAGAATTTATGAAGAAACAGTAAAAGGATTAGCATTCAGAGGAGAAGCAGTAGTTCGGTTGTGTATTGAAGAGCAGTTGGACTTGTGGCACGCACAGTACAGTAATACATGCAGCCAGCCCACAAATTTCTGAAAGAACTGCGAACAGTGCTCACGCTTTTTGGGGTACCAATGGTGTCAAGTGCACCAATTTATTCATCTGGCATCAACAATGCAGCATTTGGCACCACAAATATACTTTCGGTAGGTTTCAAAGGCTTTGTATTTTATTCTTCAGTGTGCCGTTTTCGATCAAATTTTCTGCTTGACGACACGGGCGAGACAGAATTTAATTCAAGTATTCTATAGGTAACAAATATAATCGTGGCTCTTTGTTATGGGTCAACCGAATTAGCAATTTATCCATTTAATCGGAGCGTATCAAAACATTTATGTGTTACATGATCTTTTATATTTAGCTCAATCTTTTTATGAGCCTTCTAGAAAAATAATAAATTATTTGCCACTAGTTTATTTGGACTGAATAAACAGTGAATCAATAATAATTCTTAATTATATGTGAACGTTAATAGCCTTTTACATTATTTATTTATTTATTTATTTATTTATTTATTTATTTATTTATTTATTTATTTATTTGCAACTAAATTACTAAAAAAGAGCCAGGTTATACTAAATTAAAATATCGTACTTTGAGTGCAAAAAGGCGCCATCTGCAATGCCTTAGCATTGCAGATGGCACCTTGTTGCACCCAAACGACGATGCATGGTTAATTTCTTCTCATTTACAACCAGATTTCAGGTGGCATTACAATCTTTCACTTGGCACCAAACAATTTCACTTGGCACCGAACAAAACTTCCACTTGGCAGTAAGTTGGCACCTAAATATTTTTAGCCAACGTGAAGACTGTTTGCGAGTAACCTATAACACCCTATCGATACTTATATTTGAAACTGTCAATCATAAATTAATTCACCGATGAGGCCGTTAATGTTCGTCACGTTTGAACGTAATTTCCTAGCAAGAACCGGGTTAACGTTCACTCTGACGTGAAAGGGAGAAATGGTTGAGACGATACTTGTCTTAGATAATGCGTTATCTCTGTATTTGTTCGGTAGATAACAACAGCGCAAGTTGTTTGTCCAGTGGAGTCGACTCGGCCGTCGATAAGAAGGCCATCACACTAGATTAAGGTTTAAAAAGAAGCGCCTGGAGAAAATCGTCAGTGATTTAACTTCGCGTTGAAGTCTGAAAACGATATTCGTGATGCTACCTGCCGTCGTAGGTTTGTTGGTTGGTGCCAGTGTTTTTTTGATTGCTTCTAGTCCAATACATGGTGAACCAATTAAATTTTCGACATGTGGTAAGTACACATAACTTGATTCTATTCAACAAGTCTTTTTATAGGGTTTAATTCGGGGAATGGAAATTTTCCGGTTCTCGTTTTTGAAAGTCAGTCACGATACCGAGCACTTTCCAGTTCTCGTTTCTGAATATCCATCCTGATACCTGGGAGATTCATTGGACAGAACCGGGAATCAAAGGTTGCGTTCCGCAACCTTTGATTCTCGATTCTGGTCTATGAATTTCCCGGGCATTAGGACCGATTTTTAGAACTGGTAACCGGGAAATTCCCGGTCGTGACATTAAAGCATAGCTCCAAGGGCGATGCTGGTCCTGGAAGGAGTTGTATTCGCCGTAATCCCGTAAACTATATAATACGTAATAATTATTGATACTATGGGTCTATGGTCTGTGAATTTCCCGGGTATCGAGATTGACGTTCAGAACCGGGGGCCACAGAGCCCTGAAGTTCCCGTTCACTGGATGAAACCATAATTCTTTCCATTCTGACTTTAATGCTACGGCAGTGCTTTTCTCTTGATATAGTTATGCGCTGAAAAATTCACGGATTTTGGAAGAAGTATAAAATCGCGATTTACTGTTGCAGTGTGGTTTGAATTAATCTTTCCCTTTTTGTTTTTCTTCCTTTTATGGAGAAGGGCTGTTTGTTGGTGGTCTGTTTTGGGGGGGGGGGGGGGGGTGGGGAACATTGGGATTGGGGATGTTTTGTTCTCTTTTCATAAAATGAAGCGAGATCACCAACGAAATGTAACCCTCTGATTCTGTTGAAATTGTCTTCCAGGGAAGAAATTTTTGGAGGTTGTTTTTGTTTTGTGGTCTTTTGGGTGTGTGTATATGAGTGTGTGTGTGTGTGTTTTATGGGGAGGAGGTTGTTGGGGGTGTTCTTTTTTAAAATAACAATTTAAATGAATTATCTTCTGCTTTATCAGAGTGTGAGTGTGAGATGGGCGTGTTAAGTTGTATTAATGGCAGATAAAACATTTCGAATATACAAGTAATGTAATTGAGAGGGGTTGCCTGTATCATAATATATCCTTAGGTGCCGGGGGCCTCTGCATTTTATGTTAATTGTAGTCGCACCAAGTATTGTGTAAACGACTAAGATTTAATTCTGAGAACAGGAATTATTTCGCGGATCTTGTGGCTCCAGGTTCTGAAAGTCAATCTCGATACCATACCAGGTAAATTCATAGACCATAGTATCAATGATTACGTATTATAGTCTATGAGATCGCAGTGAATATCAACGTCTTCCATGACCAGCATCGTTATTGGAGCTATGGTTTAATCTCGCGAATGGGATTTTCCCGGTTACTAGTTCTGGAAATCAGTCTTAATGCCCGGAAAATTTATAGACTAAACTATCAAAGATTGGGGAACGCAACCTTTGATTCCCGGCTCTGTCCTATGAATTTCCCGGGTATCAGGAGTGATATTAAGAAACGTGAACCGGAAAATTCCAAGCACCGTGACTGACTGACAAAAATGAGAACCGGAAAATTCCTCTTCCCCGGATTAAACCCCTCACTTGACAGTTTTATTATGAGGGCCCCGCGAAGCTTCGAAATTCGGTTAGATTTCGAATCTTAAGGTGATATTTGATTCGATTCGAAATCGGCTGCCCGATTCGTTTCCTCGAGCATCTTTTCCATAAGAATGCAGCTTGGCATAAGTAATCTTCGTCGTCTCACAAAACGCATAGTTCAGATGGAAATCGTATAAAAATAATGTTGAAACAAAAGACTGCCTGTAACGTCCGCTACTTTATCATAAATAACATCTTCACTCATGCCACCAGCTATGCTAATTCCAGTATCACTAGTCCCTACCGTTGTTAAATGCGAATTTAAGGTTTCCAAGCAATGTCGACGATGAACTGTAATCCTTACAGGGTAATATTCCAACTGCATCATCAAGGCATGCATTCGATGAAGGCATGCCTTGATTATGTAGCTGGATTATTTTATCAGTCGGGACTTGAGCCATCACAGTCGGAACAAATCGGGTTTATAGCACCTCAACCCCATCGGTCGTCTTCAAGACGCCACCAATTCGATTTGAGGTTCAATTCGATTTCGAATAATAGACGTGATTCGATTCGAGATTCGATTCGAATCGAAAATGTGTGATTCGCAGGGCCCTATTTATTATTTCCAACATAGGCTGCCAACACACCTCTAATACTCAAGAGAAAAACTAGCGTGAACCCACATGTATATCAACTAACATCCCACCTGCTGTAATTACAGTTTAGTTGCACCGTTGAACAATGTCGGGGCAAAGCAAAAACATTCACATGATAGGAAAATTATTCATCAAATTATGAAAAATTCACTTGGACCAATCATATTCAAATAAATCGGACATCATTAAAGAAAAAGTAATTTTATATTAAAATTGGAGTAAATCTGTGAATTGAAACCCACTTATTCGATCTGTTAACTTTTTACCTAGCATGAAAAGCAGACGACACTTGAAAACAAAATTCTTGAATAACTATTTTTTTTTTCATTTTTGGTCTCAAAAACATAGGTTATGACCCCTTATTGGAACGAGATCGACGAGCTCGTTCCCAAGAGGGGTCATAACCTATGTTTTTGAGATACAAAATGAAAATATAATGAAGATTAATTGGCGATTTTTTTAGAATAGCGCTGGCCGGTTTTGGCCGCTCGTTGGGTAAAGTGTTAAAGTTGTGTTCTTGTCTTGCGTGGAACTAACTACAAAGTGGTCTGCATAGGTATAAACGATTAGCTAAACTTAACTTCATATCTATGTTGCAGTCATGGGATAGCCATATGTGCTGAAAGTGAACTTGAACGTCAATAAATATTTTTTTGTTTTTTTTTAAATCTCTATTCAGATACAGCTTGAAACATATATGCAATACAATTAAACATTCGTAGAGAAAAGTGTCTTATGCAAAATTATACACGTATAATTTCATACAATCATGGTTCTGTAGCAAATTTATATATTTATTTATTGGTGTTTAATGTCACACATTTATGCACAATGCCATGCGTGCGAATTTCGGTACGGTATGATGTGTGTCCTATTCTATCTGCACACACATATGCATTTTGATTTGCGATGAGGTTATTTATATTTATTTATATTTATTTATTTATTGGTGTTTAAGGTGACATATTTATGCACAATGGCTATTCATGACCACGATAGTTTTACGGGTGGAAGAAGCCGGAGTACCCGGAGAGAACCACCGAGCATCGACGAGCAACTGTCAGCTCCTCAACATTCTAACTCTATTCAAGCTCCGATCAAGCAGGGTTACGGCGGTTGAAACATGTGCACCATCGACGTGCAGTACGCCTTTGTACACGGCGTCATCATGCCCCCATGTAGGCAACCGGGATAAAGTGCCTTGCGGAGGGACACAACGCGGGTCGTCTGGTACGGCGATCGAACTCGGGACCTCTAGCACAGAAGTTCAACAGTCTTCCACTGTGCCGCCGCGCTCCCTGTAGCAAATAAACAGTGTGTACAATTTTAACAGAGGAAGGGTTTAGTATCATCACAATATCGGATGAGCAAGGATTGCAGAAGCAGATGTGAGCCCTCAATAGGCAGTGGTAGAGTATAAACTGTCATGCCTCGTGGGGATTAGGGTCTCATCTTTGACGTCACTTCTTCATAAGTGGGGAAAAATAATTTCAAGAGTTAAAGATTGTTGACAATCTGACCCATCTAGCCTTCAGCTCCAATGGCTTTTTAGGCGAGTATATGGACAATGGACATTAATTTGAGTAATTTAATGAAGCTTGTGAAATCTGGGGGGAACTTTCTCACTTTGCAGGAATATTTTTTTTTATAGATTAGAGAGCACATGTCTGTTATTGGTTCGGGTTTTTCGTTTTTGTTGTAACCCAAAATGACATACTGTTTTTCGAGCGGTCGTGAGATTCCACGTCTCTCTTTTAACTTTTCTATCAAGTTTTTTAATATTGTTTTCGAGAGGAGCAATCAAAGAAAAGGTGCGAGATTGTCTCTTTAGCATTATTACTGAAGGTACATAACTCTGTTTCAGATAAATTATATTGATGAAGTTTGGAGTTTGTGTAGAGAATCCTCTGTAGTATTTTGTATTGTAGACTCTGCAAATAAGAATCATCAGTGATTGTAAGTTAATTCTTGTACATCTACTCCCAGTCACCAGACTGTAACTGGTATTGAAAATTCCATTCCATTTTCCTTGTGTTTGTAGAGGAGATGTAGCAAACTGTTGCAAGAATGTTGGATAAAAAGCTTGACAGATCTTTTGGGAGTGTTTAAGTTTTTCAATATTTTCATTTTTCATGTTGTCAGTTTTTCAATGTTGTCTCACTGTTTCCTTCTACAAGTTTGGGATGGCATGAATCACTCCCTTGTACACAGTGACTGGCATTTTGAGGCTGTATTTTTCGTAAAACTTAGCAAAGGTTAAGATTTTTCTATCTTCTCTTAAGAGATCATTGATAAAAAATAAATCATCTCTGAGCCACCTTTTATCAAACAAAATGTTTATTATTGATTATATGTCGTTGTTATAGTAAACTGGTTCTGAGAAATCTCTATGGAGTCAACGTGTTACTACTGTCTATGAGTGACCAAGCAGTCAAAACATTTTTCCAAAATCTGTTTAGAAGTTCTCCTATTTTATGCTGTCCTTCTTCATGTAGGTGCCAGATTTTGTTGCTTCCTATATTATCAATATCATTTAACCCTTTACCAAACATAACGGCCAAAACCGACCAGCGCTATTCTCAAAAATCGCCAATTAATTTTCATTATTTTTTTATTTTTTGCCTCAAAAACACAGGTTATGACCCCTTGTTGGAACGAGCTCGACGAGCGCTTTTCAACGAGGGGTCATAACCTATGTTTTTGAGACAAAAAATGAAAAAAATTAGTTATTCAAAATTTTTTTTTGCAAGTGTCGTCTGCTTTTCATGTTTGGTAAAGTGTTAAAACAAGAGTCTTCCAAGAAGCAAAAATATTTGGGTCTAACAGTCTTTTTTATCCAGGGTAGTTTTAGTGAGCAACTATAAGCCTTTAAGTGGAGGAACTTAATTCCTCCATTTTCTATAGTATTAATTACTGAGGATCTTTTTTTATCTTATCCTTCTTTCTTGACAATAGAAAACTAAAGAATTTACAATGGCATGGCGGGGATTCGAACCCACGCCGAAAGAGTTTCCTTCGGGACCAACCGGCTAGCGAAACTATACTGAAGCACGCACACCACTCGGGGTCTGTCGGTGGCCGAGTGGTGTGCGTGGTTCAGAAGACGCCTGTCGGTGACCGAGTGGTGTGCGTGGTTAAAACCGATAGTCAGTGTATCAACATTGGTAATACAAGTGTTTTTACTACAGAAGTTTTTCCGATTTGAGTTACATTTCTGAAGGACCAATCATTGAGTAACTTTTCAATTTTTTTATGTAACTGTCTAATATATAATTTTGCCTGAACAGATTGTACCCTATCTATTCCCAGTATTGTAAAAGAATTTCCGTGATTCAAGTGAACTTGTTCACCAATTTGTATTTCCTCCCCACAACCCCTCTTCGATCCAATTCAAATCACTTGCGTTTTCTCAAAGTTTACCTTTAGTTCAGAGATTAAAAGAAAACCTGCTTTTTGAAAAAAACATTTGTAGATCGGAGGGCATTAAAAAATAATCTAATCTAGCCATTTTATTTTCTGGTCCCCGCCATGTGTATCGTTTTAAACAAGAACTTTCCATTCTCCAAACATCATACAGATCTAGTTTATCCATAAATTCTAAAATTGTTTTATTTGATCTTGTATTGTTGTTTGCGCTTACAATTGACAGTGGCTTTTTGGTGGCTTTGTGGTACATTCCAGTCTCCGCCCAATACAATTAAAGTATTTCCGATCTCTTCGATTTTAAGAAATAGATTATTGTAAAATTGAAGTTTGTCATCGTTTGGACTGTAGACAACTGCCATTGTTATCCTTTCATCCTGGATAGTTATGTCTAAAACAATGAAATTGCCTCCTGGGTCTTTTACAATTGTATGTTCGGTGTAATTGAATGCATTTTTAAAGAGGATGCTTGTTCCTCGGCTCGAATTCGAATGGGAACAGAAAATAGCTTCAAAACCCCACTCATTTCTTGAAGGATTTTCCGCCTCCTCACATGAGTGGGTATCAACTAGTAAGTAATATCGAATTTATCTCTGTAACGTGAGAAAATGCCAAGGCGTCTATTGCGGTCCGACGAGAGACCGCAGCAGTTTATACTTCCTTTCCTAATTGTCCCCATACTTGCAGTTTCCAGAGTGGTTAATTTCTGCTTGAGCAAAATTTGTTAATGCACATAGTGCTGGATTTTTTTTATCTAAGAGAAAGTGGTATCTGGAAAAATGTTTTATTATTAACAATAGCAAATAACTTAACAAGAACATTGTCGTGACAGAAATCTAAATTCGCAAAAAGCCGCAACTGTGTAGGACGCAAAACTATTTGAGTGCTTTCTGTTCTCACAAGTCAGCAGTGTTACCAAGATGAAAAATAAGTTGCATCACGATTCCAACAGAAATAAACTTGCTTTCGTAGTGAAACTGTTCGGGTGTTCACCTCGTGTTGGACAGTTTTACGGGTGGATGAAGCCGGAGCACGCGGAGAGAACCACCGAGCAGCGGCGAGCAAATGTCAAACTCTCCAACGTACTAACTCCAGCCAAGCGGGGTTAGCATTGGTTGAAGACAAGTGCACTATCGACGTGCAGTACGTCTTAGTACACAGCCACCGTGCCCCCACGCGAGGCAATCGGGATGTCAGGTAGGGATTGGTGGGGAGGAGGTCTGATAAAGACCATACTATTTATCATCAGGCTTCTGATGTCGTTCGACTATATTCAGCATGGCGATCGCAAAATTGGACATAGAATTGTTATCGGATCGCGACTGAGTCGCGACTGAGTCGCAATCCGGTCGCAATTATCTGTCCGCTTATGTTTTGAGAAAAAATTCTAGAAAAAATTGAATTATGGATATGGATGTTAATTTCTTTTTCCATTTTTTTTTTAACGGTCTTGTCCGGTCGCGAACAAAACCGCTTCTGCTGTCGCAAAGCACTGTAAGGGCTTTTTAAAATTCATCGGTGTCGAATTGGATTTGAAATTTGCCATATCCGGTATATCATTATTCCACTCAGCTCTGTTTGTAACTATTTTACTTCGCCCGCTATTGATTTATTTGGTGCAAAACGCCGGTCTCTGAAAGACTATGTCCCGCTTTCTGGGCTGGCGACTCCCAGGCAGAGATTAGCGAGAAGGAAGCTGATAGAGCCCATGTTATGTTCCTATAATGTTAGAATTTGAACTCTGATAATATCTCCTGATATATTGGTGTCATCATTTTTTACTTTCATTTCTTCAATTTAAAAAGAATAAATCGTATACGCTTGCTTGACCTTGCTTATTATCTTGTAAAGTATTACACAATAATGGGGAGTTAACCATTCATTAGTGTTTCTCACTAATTTTCACTTCGCTCCGTATTTATTTGGCTGATGCTAAACTCCGCATTAGCACAGCTTCTAAGTCTATATGGTTGCGATAAAACCGTATTCACTGTATAAGAGGTCTTATCTTAAAGAAAATAAGACAATTAATTAAAATCGGGAAAATTTTTGCAATAGAATTATAATAAAAATAGTGATGATAATAATAATAATGAGAAAATAATACCAGTAGTTGGTGTAAGCTCCTTTTAATGTCCCTCAACTGTCAGTAAATTTAAGAGTATGAGAATTTCATATAAAAATTGAAATTTCGAAATGTTAGCGAATTTGTAACATAGATGTGCGCATCATTTCACAAGCTTCAGACATTTTCTGTAGAGTAGTAGTATAAAAATACAGAAGTAGTTTTTTTTTACAATTTTTACCACCGAATTTGAACGTTTCACTTTTTTTTTGCCATTGAAAGACCTCTTAAAACACGAAAACGGCGTTTTCACGATTTTTTGATGTTCTTTATATAGCTTTGTGTGTTCATAAAATCAACAGCGTGCACATTGTCACATATACGACTGAGACACTATCCTTTCAGGTTCATTAATATAAAAGTCTGGGAGGTTAGATTTGCTTTTTTCACAGGAAGAATAAAAACTAGCAAATTACTGTAAAACCACATCCACTAAACAAAGAGTCAACGTCGATTTTAGGTCTCGTTACAGTTATTCAGGTGAAAACGTTGGTTTTTCAAGAAATGCATGGCTTCTCATTAACACGACCGAGGATATTTCGCATTTAAATTACCTCCCCTATTCACAATGTATACAGTTTCTGAAAGCGCTGAATATGGCCTTTTCTGGAGACAACTGCACACAATAAAAATCTTGAAATATCATTATAATACACCCAGCTGAATGGCACAGTTGATGACTACAAAATGGCTCAAAATGTTCGTGCATCGATAGTGATAAACCTGTGTTATAGGAATTCCTCATTCCTCCACTGAGGAATTTACAGCACAACATGATCATTCTGACAAATAAAACCTAGATCGAGTTATTTGTGTGCAAAGCACACAATGGTGTATCCCCGCATTTCCTTAGCAACACCTTAGCATAGTTTTAACGTTTCGAATTAATCCCAAGGAGCCTTTCGATGAAAACTGATTTTCTAACGATAAAAGTGGTTCCACTGGAACCACATGGGGCCAAATCAAAATTCCGAAACCTTCAAGCACATCTAGTGATGCTACCTGAAAACTTTAGCATAGTTTAAACGGTTCGAATTAAATACCTCAGGAGCCTTTCGAAGAAAACTGATTTTCGAATGATAAAAGTGGTTCCACTGGAACCACCTGGAGCCAAATCAAGATTTCGAAACCTTCATGCACATCTAGAGATGTTACCTGAACACATTAGCATTGTTTAAGCGTTTCGGATTAAATACCCTAGGAGACCTTCGATGAAAACTGATTTTCTAACGATAAAAGTGGTTCTACTGGACCCACCTGGGGCCAAATCAAAATTCCAAAACCTTCATCCACATCTAGAGATGTTACCTGAATACATAAGCATAGTTTAAACGTTTCGAATTAAATATCCTAGGAGCCTTTCGATGAAAACTGATTTTCTAACAATAAAAGTGGTTTCACTGGAACCACTGGGGGAAAAATCAAAATTCGGAAACCTTCATGCACATCTAGAGATGTCACCTGAACACATTAGCATAGTTTAAAGTTTTGAATTAAATACTCTAGGAGCCTTTCGGTGAAAACTGATTTTCTAAAGATAAAAGTGGTTCCACTTGAACCACCTGGGGCCAAATCAAAATTCCGAAACCTTCATGCACATCTAGAGATGTTACCTGAGCACATTAGCATAGTTTAAACGTTTCGAAATAAATACCGTAGGAGCCTTTCGATGAAAACTGATTTTCTAACGATGAAAGGGTTTCCACTGGAACCTCCTGGGGCCAAATCAAAATTCCGAAATCTTCATGCACATCTAGAGATGTTACCTGAACACATTAGCATAGTTTAAACATTTCGAATTAAATACCGTAGGAGCCTTTCGATGAAAACTGATTTTCTAATGATAAACGTGGTTCCACTGGGACCACCTGGGGCCAAATCAAAATTCCAAAACATTCATGCACATCATGAGACGTTTCCTGAACACATTAGCATAGTTTAAACGTTTCGAATTAAATACCGTAGGAGCCTTTCGATGAAAACTGATTTCCTAACGATAAAAGTAGTTCCACTGGAACCACCTGGGGCCAAATCAAAATTCCGAAACCTTCATACACATCTAGTGATGCTACCTGAGCATATTAGCATAGTTTATACGATTCAAATTAAATACCCTAGAAGACTTTCGATGAAAACTGATTTTCCAATGATAAAAGTGGTTCCACTGGAACCCCATAGGGCCAAATCAAAATTCCGAAACCTTCGTGCACATCGAGAGATATTACCTGAACACATTAGCATAGTTTGTATGTTTCGAATTAAAGACCCCATGAGCCTTTCGATGGAAAGTGATTTTCTAATGACAAAAGTGGTTCCACTGGAACCACCTGGGGCAAAATCAAGATTCCGAAACCTTTATGTACATCTAGAGATGTTACCTGAACACATTAGCATAGTTTAAACATTTCGAATTAAATACCCTAAGAGCCTTTCGATGAAAACTGATTTTCTAACGATAAAAGTGGTTCCACTGGAACCACCTGGGACCAAATCAACAGTTTGAAACCTTCTTTCACATCTAGAGATGTAACCTGAACACATTAGCATAGTTTAAACGTTTCGAATTAAATACTCTATGAGCCTTTCGATGAAAAGTGATTTTATAACGATAAAAGTGGTTCCACTGGACCCACCTGGGGCCAAATCAAAATTCCAAAACCTTCATGCACATCTAGAGTTGCTACCTGAATACATTAGAATAGTTTAAACGTTTCGAATTAAACACCCTAGGAGCCTTTCGATGAAAACTGATTTTCTAACAATAAAAGTGGTTTCACTGGAACCACCTGGGGCAAAATCAAAATTTAGAAACATTCATGCACATCTACAGATGTTACCTGAACACATTAGTATTGTTTAAGCGATTCGAATTAAATACCCTAGGAGCCTTTCGATGAAAACTGATTTTCTAATGATAAAAGTGGTTCCACTGGAACCACTGGGGGCAAAATCAAAATTCCGAAACATTCATGCACAACTAGAGATGTTACCTGAGCACATTAGCACAGTTTAAGTGCTTCGAATTAAATACCCTAGGAGCCTTTCGAAGAAAACTGATTTTCCAAAGATAAAAGTGGTTCCACTGGAACCACCTAGGCCCAAATCAAAATTCCGAAACCTTCATGCACATCTAGAGATGTTACCTGAACACATTAGCATAGTTTAAACATTTCGAATTAAATACCCTATGAGCCTTTCGATGAAAAGTGATTTTCTAACGATAAAAGTGGTTCCACTGGAACCACGTGGGGCAAAATCAAAATTCCGAAACCTTCATGTACATCTAGAGATGTTACCTGAACACATTAGCATAGTTTAAATGTTTCGAATTAAATACCCTAAGAGCCTTTCGATGAAAACTGATTTTCTAACAATAAAAGTGGTTCCACTGGAACCACCTGGGACCAAATCAAAATTTTGAAACCTTCATGCACATCTAGAGATGTTACCTGAACACATTAGCATTGTTTAAGCGTTTCGAATTAAATACCCTAGGAGCCTTTCGATGAAAACTGATTTTCTAACTATAAAAGTGGTTCCACTGGAACCACCTGGGGCCAAATCAAAATTTCAAAACCTTCATGCACATCTAGAATTGCTACCTGAACACAATAGCATAGTTTAAACGTTCGCGAGCCTATCGATGAAAACTGATTTTCTAACGATAAAAGTGGTTCCACTGGAACCACCTGGGGCCAAATCAAACCTTCGAAACTTTCCTGCACATCTACAGATGTTACCTGACCACATTAGCATAGTTTAAGCGTTTCGAATTAAATACCATAGGAGCCTTTCGATGCAAACTGATTTTCTAACGATAAAAGTGGTTCCATTGGAAACACTGTGGGCAAAATCAAAATTCCGAAACCTTCATGCACATCTTGGCAACTCATTTTCCAATGATAAAAGTGGTTCCACTGGAACCACCAGGGGTCAAACCAAAATTCCGAACCCTTCATGCACATCTAGAGATGTTACCTGACCACATTAGCATAGTTTAAACGTTTCAAATTAAATACCGTGGGAGCCTTTCAATGAAAACTGATTTCCTAACGATAAAAGTAGTTCCACTGGAACCACCTGGGCCAAATCAAAATTCCGAAACCTTCATACACATCTAGTGATGCTACCTGAGCATATTAGCATAGTTTATACGATTCAAATTAAATACCCTAGAAGACTTTCGATGAAAACTGATTTTCCAATGATAAAAGTGGTTCCACTGGAACCCCATAGGGCCAAATCAAAATTCCGAAACCTTCGTGCACATCGAGAGATATTACCTGAACACATTAGCATAGTTTATATGTTTCGAATTAAAGACCCTGTGAGCCTTTCGATGGAAAGTGATTTCCTAACGATAAAAGTGGTTTCACTGGAACCACCTGGGGCCAAATCAAAATTCCGAAACCTTCATGCACATCTAGAGATGTTACCTGAACACATTAGCATAGTTTAAACGTTTCGAAATAAATACCGTAGGAGCCTTTCGATGAAAACTGATTTTCTAATGATAAAAGTGGTTCCACTGGAACCACCCAGGGCCAAATCAAAATTCCGAAACATTCATGCACATCATGAGATGTTTCCTGAACACATTAGCATAGTTTAAACGTTTCGAATTAAATACCGTAGGAGCCTTTCGATGAAAACTGATTTCCTAACGATAAAAGTAGTTCCACTGGAACCACCTGGGGCCAAATCAAAATTCCGAAACCTTCATACACATCTAGTGATGCTACCTGAGCATATTAGCATAGTTTATACGATTCAAATTAAATACCCTAGAAGACTTTCGATGAAAACTGATTTTCCAATGATAAAAGTGGTTCCACTGGAACCCCATAGGGCCAAATCAAAATTCCGACCTGAACACATTAGCATAGTTAAACGTTTCGAATTGAATACCCTAGTAGCCTTTCAGGGTGTGACGTACGGATGGACGTACGGAGGGAGATCACGACTATATCCTCGCATTTTTGAAAATGCGGGGATAAACATATGTGTTTCTTATTCATTTTTTCAGAAGGCTTTCTCAAAGCAAATTTTCACAAAAATTGTCTCATTTGTAACCTTCAAATTGTCAGGTCCCAAACAGGTCTGGATTAGTCATTGAACACTCCTGTGTGACCTTGACCCCCAACTGAAATGTACTTGACACTACACAGTTTGAATCAAGACCATCAACAGATTAGCTTGGACATATCACCATTAGTGAGAATTATTTACTAAATCCACACCACCACAACATAAAACCATGGCTCAAAATAGCCATTTGGCCGAGGATATTCAATAACTTGGGATATGACCTTTTAATATGAAACGAGACCTCAGTATTGTTAGGTGTGATACTGACAGATATTCTTAATGACGGACTAGTTGCTTCTAATTAGCTTACCATAAAAAGCCAAGTTTTCTTCTGTTACTTCCAATATACGAAAACAACAGACAGCACTGGGAGCTGTCTCCTGTTTTCGTTTATTAAAAGTAACAAACGGAAACTTGGCTGTATAGTCTAGTGATGTCATAGGACATAGGTGTTTTCTCAACAATTACTTGTTTCTTATTTGGACCTCTCTCTCTCTCTCTCTCTCTCTCTCTCTCTCTCTCTCTCGCTCTCTCTCTCTCTCTCTCTCTCTCTCTCTCTCTCGCCTTATAGTGTCAGGGGAGATAACTTTAACAAAAGTCGATTTTCATTATGATATAAGTCCAATTTCAACGGCGATAACTTTATCGAAAGCCGATTTTCATTACAATATGAGCCAGGGATGGTTTTTCTTGATTCGATCTTAATTTCGCCATATTTTGTCTTTGAAATTTAATCAGCTGGAGCACGTGTAAGTCTTATGACCAGATCGCGACCTGATCGGGAAAAAGACTCCTGTAAAATGTGTACTAATACCATTACTAACACACAAACGCATCTATTTCAGTGAAATACGGTCCAACGGAAAATAATGGTGTCATCTTTTTTCTGCAGGTCCGAAGGACGTGATTTGGGTAGACTTATCTCCATGTCCAGAACAACCTTGTGTTTTCCATCATGGTGAGAATGCAACAATGAAAATAAAATTTAAGTCAAGTAAGTGCATTTGAACAAATAGAATTGATTCGTAAATACAGAGTTCTATCTCAAACCCTTTTATGCAATCTACAGTATTGATATTAGAACATTTAGAACATCACCAATAGGTTCGATGCTTGTTGATGAATCAGGGGAAACATTCTCTTCAGAAGCGTAGGATTAAACTGTCACTCCAATATGTTTCTAAACTGTTTGCTTCTCTCGTCAGACCCTGATTTTATATCAGATTCTCAAAATGTAGAGCTTTCTAACAGAAACCCTGTTGGGACTTAGAATTAAACCCCATGTGGAGTCTGTCACACTAGAATCAGATTCGATAAAAGAGAACCGTGAACCACATATTCCTTCTTGGCATCTTAGAAAACATACTGTTATTTTGGACTTTGCTTCTTCCAACAAGTCTGTGACAAATTCTTTGGCAATTCAAGCAAAAATATAATGAAATAAATTCTACATATAGGGCATATAAAAGGATCTATACAGCTAGATCTAAACATGGTAACAAAGTATCATGAGTTGTTATTACTGGTGATGAGATCACGTCAATCAGAGTTTCAAATAAAAGTTTTATTTTCACCGCTGAATCATGGTAACTATAGCTTGAACAGGTTTAGAATATACAGGAAAGGAAGTCGATAATTTTCTGAAGACTCTTTGCTATCTTTACTCAACCACAAGTTGAAACAAAAACCATCTGATTTTGAAACGGGGTGAGAAAATGAAAACATTAACGTCTGGCCAATATGAAATCGCGTTTTGCTTGTGACATGGGCATTTGGTATCTCAGATAACACCTGGGGTAGACACTACAGCCAATTAGGCCGTACACAAGCCTAGCGCTGATTTCATGATTCTTTTCTTTTCTCTCAAACCACAAATCAGACGATACATCAAATGCATATGACTACAGAACTGAATGAGGAACAAATAAGAAGCGCCATCGCTTTCCACCTAATATTCACGGCAATTATACGTCCAGTATCATTTGTAGAAAAGATCATGTAATTTTGATTCGATGGCATAATTCTGGCTTATTTTGTTTTTCTGTTAGGGGTTCGGTGTTCTTGCAGCTCTACCATTAATTCACTACCTTGGAGTCAGTTGAGGGTTTGTTATGTAGGTCTTTTAATCGCGTTTAACACTTTACTCAACGAATCGCCCGCATCCGCCCGCGTAATATGCAAATTCAGCAGCAGAAAAAATATTATTTTTCGAAAGATTTCAACAAAACCATATCATGTGACCCCTCTTTGGAACGAGCTCGTCGAGCTCGTTCCAAAGAGAGGTCAGATGATATGGTTTTGTTGAAATTTTTTGAAAAAAATTTAAAAAATTATATTTAAAATAATAAATTTTGAAATCGTCTCCGTTGATTAAAGGGTTAAATCGCGCTTCTGTAGAGTTGTGAGGCAGTCCTCACAGACTCAATCCTAAAGTTCTCAATGAGTTGCGAGGCAATCATCACTGACTGAAACTTTTTTTGTTTTTCTGTTAACAGTTCGGTGTTTGTTCAGCTCAACCATTGGTTCACTATCTTGGAGTCTGTTGAGGGTTTTGTGTTGTAGATCTTTTAATCGTGTTTCGATAGTTTCTTCTATTTTTGCTAGCTCATGAAGTTCCTTTATTGGTGTTCACTTGGGCTTGCACAGTGCCACACGCAAGGCATGATGTGAACCCTCGGTAGTTTATTAATGTTGCTTTTGCTCAGGTCATTCGTTATTATGGCACCATATTCTAGTACCGGGTGTATTAATGATTTGTAAGCTTGATAAGCACGTCTTTGTTTGCTCCCCAATTTTTACCTCTGATCATCTCCAGAAAATTGATACGTTTAGAAGTTCTAACTGTAATGGCGTTTACGTGACTGTTCAGACTGAGATTGCAATCCAGTATAACTCCCAAAAATTTGGCCTCGTTTCTTGCTTCTAATTTGTGATCGTATAACTGGAGATCAATACTGGGGACTGATTTGTTTCTTTGCTTTTTAAAGAACGTAACTCTTTGAGTTTTGGCGACATTGAGCTTAGTGCGCCATAGGGCGCACCAGCTCTCAAGATCACAAATGGTGTCCTGCAGGCGATTCTTAATTATGTTTCGGGACTTACTGGACGTCCACGTGCCTTTATCGTCTGAGAACTGCGATAATTCAATACAGTTAACCCTCACCTTGATTCTTCGGTCAGTTAGAAATGATGATATGATCCTCAGAATTTTAGTGGGTAATCCCATTTTTGCTAGTTTTTTCTCATGCCATTGTGCCATACCGAGTCGAACGCTTTTTCTACATCCACGAAAAGCGCTGTTCCTATTTCGTTTTGACTAAACGCTGTTTTCATATAACCAACCAGTCTATTTACGTGTTCGATTCCCTCTTTCTGACTCCTATACGCCCTTTGCCATTTGTTAAAAAAATTGATTGATTCGAGATAGCTCCGAAGTCTCATGGTAAGAATCCGCTCAAATATTTTTCCAACACAACTAAGCAAACTAATTGGGCGGTAGTTAGAAGGGTTGGTAAGGTCTTTGTCGGCTTTAGGTATCTTGATCCTGTGGCCATTTTTCCGCATTTTGGGAAGTACCCACAGGAAAGACAGCAGTTTAGAAGTTGGGTAGGTCTATAGTATGTTGGGACACTGTTTCAGTATTTATTTTGTAAGAGACTTCGTCTTCTCTGGAGGACGAAGATCACTTACATTTTCGGATTATACACACGGCCTCTTCTACGCTTATTGGTTCGGTTTATTCATGATCGTCCCCAACTTCAGGCCTTTGGTCGAAGTTGGGTTCGTTAAAAATTGAGTTGTTGTCTTGGACAAATTTATTTACTTTTTCTTTGAAATCGTTGTCAAATCTGTTCCCTTCTTGTGGACGATGAATTTTCTTTAGAAGTTCGGCAAAAGCGTTGGCTTTTGCCTTGCCGTCCAGAGCCATGGTTTCGTCGCTAGTTTGCAGTGCATTACTTGGCATTTTTGCTCTTCTGGCCAGTAAGAGTTTTAAATGTATCCCAGAACTTCTTAGATTCTCTCAACTCATTGAGGTGTCCTGTCGTCTTTTCCCATCTCACGCGATTGTCGTTAGCTATGGCCACTTTACTTCTCCGTGAAGGCGATTATACGCGGTTTTAAGTTCGTTTTTTTTTATTTGATCATTCTCTGATTGGTAAGCCCGGAAGGCTGTTCTTTTTTTCTTTTTTTTAATTATTTGAAGTGTTGTTTGGGTTATTCTGTTTATCCGCGGCTTTACGGTTTGCTTGGGACAGATTTCATCCAGTGTACTGTTGATAACCTCGTTGAGGTGGGCGCAGACTTTTTCTAGTTGATGAACATTTAAGGGGTCATTTGCATTTATTTTAACTTCGATAATGTTTCTGAAGAGGTTCCAGTCGATTTTTATAGGTTTCTCCTGTTCATGGGAGGATACCTTGTGGGACCAGTATTACATGTCAAAGTGGTGTGAACTGGCAGGGGATCACTGCCTAGACCATCGTCCCCTATAAAAATGTCTTGCATTTGACAGGTTAGTGATTTGCTGGTGATAATCAAGTCTAGGATATCTGATTGATGGCGTGGGTTATTGCTTACGTATGTTACGTCATGATCGTTATTTACCTCGAATAGATCAAGTTCTTCAATGATGCTAAAAAAGGGCGTCACCATTAGGCTCAGTCTTATGACAACCAAATACCTGGTGTTTGGAACTAAAATCATCCAAGAATATGTAGTGCTTGTATTGTTTGGTAAAAAATACAAATACTTTATTGTCTACTGTTGCTTGCGGTTTGTTATAATATGATATGACGGCCACGCGTTTGTGGTCAAGTTCAATTTCAGCTGCAATCACTTCAACATTGAGGTGGTCGCAAGTTATTGTTTTGTATTTAATCCGCGGCCTTATCAGCAGAGATGTTGACATCTGATGCCATTACACGCCCACCCAATGAGCTAAGGTGTGACATACGTTACTTCGCACTGTGCATTATGATTGGTGGATTACACCAACGCCATCCTGCATGTCGCGGCCTCTTGGAATCCCACCGATTCCCAAAACATATTTATGTGGACATGTCCAAAACCCCAGAATTATCTTCTTTTCTTTGCCTTGCAACAGAACACGCAAAATAAATTCCGAATGCTTCCACATAGGACATCCAATTTAAATGACCAGCGCAACAAACAACAAAGGCTGACACAGCCTTACCAACCCAGGGTTCGCATGCCGGCCACAGACACCTTCATTGGAAGACAAGAGGCGACGAGGAAACAGCAATCCGAGTTGGCTACCTTCGTGGAAACAACTGATCCAGTCCAACGAATGTACTTATTCTGACCATGCACCCCCGGTCAAAGGGTTTCCAGGAGAGGACGAATTGGTAGCAAACTTAGACGAGAAGGCTGCGGGAATGTACACTCCGCAATCAGTTGGGTTAAAAGTTACCTTAAATCAAAAGAGTTGAGTGAATATGAACCAAATTGGGTTCATATTCACTCCAACCAGTTGATTTGGGTTGATTTTTAACCTAACTAATTTCAGAATGTACATTCCGCTGCCTTCTCGTCTACTTTTTTAGAGTGTATCCAACATATCTCCGACTGCATACTCCAAAATCAGGGGCCAATATACTATAAAACTTTTACAGGTGTATTTTTCAGAATTGTTTTTTATGTTTATGGAAATAACTAATTGAAATCAACCATTAGCATTTTCAAAAACGTGGCAATTTGACAGTTGGCAAATTGCCATATCTTTTGAAATGCTAATGATTCATATCCGTCATTTATATTTACTTGCAGAAAATACAATTCGGAAAATGCAATTGTAAAGGTTTTATAGTATTGGCCCCACTGGATAAATGGGCCATATAAGAGCCGAGCTCCAATCTGTCCAAGGATGAAAAAAATAGCAGCTATGGCACCGAAAATTTCCATCATGGTCGCCCAATCACTGCTGAAACAATCACCGGCCCAAGCACCACAAACATCCGACGTATAGGCGACAAACAGCCTAAACGGCCCTTTTCACGGCCCCAAATTTGTCAAAGGAGAAACTTTAAGCACACCAAGCGCTCACGAATCCTTGAAGAATCACGAGCCTGGAAACATTTCATTTCCAAACTAACCTCTATATGGAGAGGCAGAGGGGGCGTGGCCAGGTTAAATGAAGCGAGACAAAATATAGGGGCAATTACAGTATTTCATTTTATCTCGTGCAGTTTTAGAGCGTGTACATGTAATATTGCTGTTATAATTGCAGCTTGATTGGATGATGTGGGTATTATAAAGTTGAAAGCATCATTTGGAATATTCTGTATTTATTTCGTATCCGACCTGGTCTTGCATTACATCACACACGTACCTCGGGGATGGACAAACCGGGAATGCTTAATATGGATACTACAACCCTCCTTTTCTCTGAAGGAAAACAAAAAGAAAGAAAGAAAAAAAAACTTTTCAAATGGAATCATGTTACAAAGTCATTTACAATGTTTGTGGTTATAAATCTGCTTTTAAGTTTTAACTTTTCACTTAACTGGCCATGTCACACAGTCCTGCATGCAAAAACAGTTACTTTTAACATGTCTGACTATGTTACGTAGTCATTCAAGTAGTTTGGACGGGCTCTCTGTCGAGATGGGTACACATGGGAGTCTGAAACAGAGGGTGGTCTTGTATGTATGGGCGTAAAATCATCATCAAAATCACTGTCATCTCTTGAACTATGGAATTTGGGTGTGTAACCATGTCCTTTGAATATTTTGAATCTGGACGTATTTCGAGTTATGTCCCTTCCTCTACCACTTGCTGTGATCATTGACCCTTTCTTGGAAGTTACAATTAGTGGTTCAGTGTAGTAGGGGGTGTCTTTCTTTGTAACATAACCATCGCGCTTCAGGAGAACAGTGTCTCCCACATTTGGACTTTGGTGTTTGGCATTTTCGTTATTGTCAGCATATGATTTCATTTTGAGTTTTTGTTCATTATCCTGTTGTTTGACACTTTGATGTAGTTCTGAATGGCTGGAGTTCAGTTTTATTTCAGGTAATCGTGTTTTCATTGGGCGATTGAAAAGTAATTCAAATGGTGTTTTACCAGTTGTTGAATGTGGTGTTGCCCGATAATTTCGAAGAAATTTGTAGAGCTCTTGCTTCCAGACTTTGTGCTCAACATAGCATGTTCTATACAGTTTCTTTAAGGTTTTCGTGAAACGTTCTACTTCTCCGTTGGCACGAGGCCAGTAAGGAGATATTTTCCTGTGATGAAATCCGAGATACTCGGAAAATAATTTAAAGTCACTGCTATTGAATGGTGGGCCATTGTCAGATTTGCAAACAAGTGGTACACCGTATGTCGAGAAAATTTTATCTAGCACTGGTAAAACAGTTTTTGCAGATGTTGAAGAAATTAGTTCAACTACTGGATAACGTGTGTAGTCGTCTACAATAACTAAAGCATACTGTCCATCAGATAATTCTGCAAAATCCATGCTGACTTCTTGCCATGGTGTATCAGGAAGATTTGTCATATGTAGTGGTTGGCGACTATTGTCGATAATTGTAGTCTGACAAGCAAGACATGTGGATATTGTTTGTTCCACCATTTTATCAATGAAAGGGAACCAGACTTTCTCACGAAGTAAAGCTTTAGTCTTTGATATGCCTTGGTGCCCTTCATGAGCAATGTCAATTATTTTATGTTGCAGTTCCAAGGGTACAACTATTCTGTTGCCCCTAAGGAGGATACTATTATCATGAGTTAGAGAAAGTTCATCTTTGACATTATTCAAGCTTTTCAGCTGTTTCTGAACACTAGAATTCGGTTCTATATCTTGGAGAATTTTGTTCCACGAATTGTTATGGATAGCTGAAATGCACATTTGTAGAGCCGAATCACTTTTAGTTGCTTTAATAATATCATCTATTACGACAGTCTTGGGAATAGCATATTCGGCAATGAAGTTTATGTAGTCTTCAGCAATTGTCTCACCTCTAGTCGAGTAATCTAAACATTTCAACGGATGTCTTGACAAATAGTCAGCAGGGTTAGTATTCCCAGGAGAGTATTTAACTATAAAGTCATATCCTTGGAGCTTGAATCTCCAGCGTTCAATTCTGGGTGGTGCCGTTGAAGTCGGTTTATTGAAAATGCTTTCAAGTGGTCGGTGATCAGTAATTACCTGAAATATGTTCCCAAACAGGTAAAGATGAAAATGGGTGATGGCCCATGTTATGGCAAGTGCTTCTCTTTCTGTTTGACTATATCTTGACTCAACTGGTGAGAGTGAATGACTTGCAAATGATACTACATATAAGTTGTTATCTTTGTCAGTCTGGACCAAAATTGCACCTAGTCCAACAGGACTAGCATCTACAACTAACTTGGTCGATCTTTGAATATCAAAATAGTCGAGGTTACCATCTTCAGAAAGTGCACTTTTGATAGTATCAAAAGAGTCTTGCTCAATTTTCGTCCATTTCCATTTCACAGTTTTTTTTTGGTTAGGTTGCGACGTGGTTGAGAGATAGTTGCTAAGTGAGGAATGAATCTTCCACAGTAGTTTGCTAAACCGAGAAATGAACGAACATTTTCTTTGGATTCTGGAGTGTTCATGTTTTTTATTGTTTCAACTTTTCTCGGGTCAACCAATATGCCTTCACTGGAGAATGTGTAGCCATAAAATTCAATGTTTGTCTTGTTAAATTCACTCTTGTTTTCATTTAGAGTGAGATTTTTCTCACGTAGTCGGCGCATAACAGCTTCTAGTCGTTGATCAAGTTCCGCTTGATCTGTTGCAAAAACTAAAATGTCATCACTGAGATTAAGTGTCCCATCTAAACCATGCAGGGTTTCTGTAATTAAGTTTTGAAATAATTCAGCTGCAGAAGAAATGCCGAAGTTTAGTCTTTTGTAGCGAAACAGACCCATGTGAGTTGTGAAAACAGTAAGATGTCGAGACTCTTCATCAAGTTCAATCTGGTGATATGCTTGATTGAGGTCTAGCTTGCAAAATAGCTTTGCCCCATTTAAAGTTGTAATGATGTCATCAATGGTAGGCGTGATGTGTCGTTCGCGTTGAATTGCTTGATTGACTGCTCTCATATCAACACATATTCGGACATCATCAGGATTTTTGGATTTGGGAACAACTGTTATGGGTGAGACCCATGGAGTGGGACAGTCTTCTACTGGCTCAATAATGTCTAAACCAAGTAGTCGTTGCAACTCACTTTCAGTCTTTTTATGAATGTGGAAAGGTATGCGACGGTGAGGTTGAATTACTGGTTTAACAGACTTGTTTTCATGTATCTTTGCCTTGACGCCTTTCAATTTGCCAATCCCGGTGAATCTGTCTTGGTACGTTTGTAAAATTTTCTCAGTATTGGAAGAGTTTGGGTTGAAATTATGTACTGTATTTGTAACATGAACAAGCTTTAAGGCATTTGCTGTTGCATAACTAAGAAGAGTTTTGCCTGTGCCACGGATAATAAAGAAATCGGCATCGACAGATCGATTGTTGTATGTGACTTGAGTTGTTATTTTACCATATACTTTGAGGCTTTCGTCTGATCCATAGGGAAAAATATTTGGTAAATTGTCCTTACATAATTTTACAGTTTTTGTCATTTTGTTGAATGTAGATTCACTGAGAATATTGACAGATGCACCAGTGTCGATCAGTGTATGATGATTCATGCCACATATTAAAAGTTGTACCAAAGGCTGCTTTCTAGTTACATTATGTAAGTAAAGATGATCACCAGTTTTTGTACCGAAAACATATTCGTCATCTTCAGAACTTGATAAGACTGTGGTATTCTTTTCTTTGAAACCAGTGTCTAAATGTTGTACACGTTTGTCATGTGATTTTTGCTGACTTTGTTTAAGACGTGCGCGACAAACTGAATAGAAATGACCAATTGTTTTACAAAAATTGCACTGTTTGTCTCTAGCTGGGCATGATTTCAGACCGTCTTTATGTGGGTACGCTTCGCCACAGTTCCAGCATTTGTTGCTATTTTGTTTATTGTTCTGGTGCTGATCGCGACTATTTGCTGGTTTGTAATGGGGCATTTGACGAAAATTATTTTGTTTACGTTGTGTGGTATTTACAGTCTCATCTTGTGTAGGCTGTGATGAGGTTTCTCCTTCAATTTCGTCAGCCTGGAGATTTGCAGTCTCGATAGCACGAGCCAAGTCTAAAATGTTGCTTAGTGTCATTTCAGATTCACGTAGTATTCGGCGGCGAAGACGGGTAGACAGACATCCCTGAATTATTTGGGACTTAATTTCTTTCTCCCTATCAGGAAACTGGCAATATGCACTTAACTTGCGTAAGTGTGTGTGATAATTGTCTAAAGATTCACCCTTGCTTTGCTTGTACTGTCTGAATTTATATATTTCGTATTCTACATTTCTTTTGGGAGAGAAATGCTCTGTAAGCTTATCAATTGCAGGCTGTAGCTCTGTGCCTGTGTCTGAAAGAGTTTCAAAAATATCGTTTACATCGTCACCGGCGTAATGTAGAAGAAGTGCCCGCTTACGACTTTCGTCTGTTATGTCGATAGCAACCAGTAAATTTTTTTACGTATTTTTCCCATCTCTGCCCTATGCTGGCTGGTTCTGAGTGTATATTAAACTCGGGAAACGACGGTAGGGAGCTTGCTACTGCCATATTGTATAATAGTTATCGACGTTGACTTCAGACGCAATCACTGGGTATGCGGGAACGAAAAGGGAACGAAAATAGGCAAGTCTATCTATTCTTTGAGCAAAATGCCTGCTTGAGGTCTTATATTCACACTGTAAAGAGCATCCTTGTCGCCAGTGTAATATTGCTGTTATAATTACAGCTTGATTGGATGATGTGGGTATTATAAAGTTGAAAGCATCATTTGGAATATTCTGTATTTATTTCGTATCCGACCTGGTCTTGCATTACATCACACACGTACCTCGGGGATGGACAAACCGGGAATGCTTAATATGGATACTACAGTACACACTAAAAACTAAAGTGTTAAAAACTACACTTGAAGTGCTGTATTTAACACTTACTAGGTGCTGAACTAGCACTTTGTTCAAGTGTAGATATCCCAGAACTTGACAGGTGTTACAATAATACCACTTGACAAGTGTAATGTCGCGACACTAAAAAGGAAACAACGCAGATGACGTGGATCAGGCTCGAACTCTCGAGCCTGATCCGCATCATCTGCGTTGTGTCCTTTTAATTATGTATCCACCAAGCGCAAATCAAATTATGGACGATTCTGGAAGAACCACCAATGCTGGAGACATGGGAAGTGCCATCCATTCAAGTTTCAGATGTCTGACGATTGTAATGTCTAAGTGCTTAAAGCATTGTACTTTGAGGGTTAAAATCAGACCCTAAGAGTTAGAATGGGTTTAACACCTTGAAAGTGTCAGTTTTAACACTTTAGTTTTTAGTGTGTAGCCCCACTGCTGAAGGTCCAGGGTCTTCCCCCGGTGAAGAAAATGATACTTTCATCACAACTGGCGCATCATCAGTAGTCTTTTTAACTGACGACTTAAGTACCTAGAAACTGAAGGAGTAATTGTAGTAAAAATATCAATGTAAGAGAACATGAACCTGTTTTAGGGATTTCAGGCATCAATATATATCGTTGATATTTTCCAGAAAACTTGAAAGTGAGGAAAACAAGTTCCCTCCACCCACACACCCCACTCACCCCCGTGTTCATGCCACTGGGAGGGGGTTGATGGGGATTTCATTAAGTATACTAAACCTTTGGAGCATCTGTCACCATGTTACAATCGCATGCCAGCGAGTAAATTTAGATAGCTTCCATATGGTTCATTTGACTTTTGCCATAAAAGGGTTTGTCATTGTTTCTTTCAGATATGGGTTCACAGAATGTAACGTCTCACGTGTATGGCATCGTAGAAGGCGTTCCGATATCATTTCCATTACCAAACGAAGATGCGTGTGTGGATAGTGGAATAAAATGTCCAATAACGGCAGGTACCGAGTACCTGTACGAGTCACTGCTACCAGTGAAGAAAAATTACCCAAATGTAAGTAATTATATTTGCTAACCACTTACCAGCGTTGGATCTGCGGAGGAGTTCGAAGATCTCACCCCACCCCCCACCCCACCACAGGTGCGTAGCCAGGGTTCTATAATACGGGGTGGTCAAACCAGTTGGGGTGGGGGGGGCGCAAACATGAAATATGGAAGGCCGTTATGGGGTCGACAGTCTCCCTAGTCCTATCTAGAACCACCCGGCTGGTACCCCCTCCTCACACTTCATGGGCGTGCGAAGATTGAGTAATGACCGGAGAACCCTAGCCTTCGCGAGAAAATTTTGCAAGATTCAGTGCTTAACCCTTTACCCAACGTAACGGCCAAAACCGGCCAGCGCTATTCTCAAAAATCGCCAATTAATTTTCATTATTTTTTTCATTTTTTTGTCTCAAACACATAGGTTATGACCACTCGTTGGAACAAGCTCGTCGAGCTAGTTCCAATGAGGGGTCATAACCCATGTTTTTGAGACAAAAAATTAGTTATTAAAGAATTCTTTTTGCAAGTGTCGTCTGCTTTTCATGTTAGGTAAAGGGTTAAAGGAATTTGAAGTGTATGTGGCCCTATATTAGAGACCATTTTATAAAACCTGCATTGCACCAATGTTTGGGGTAGCGAAAACTTTAGGGCCAAGCCCACCTAGCTATCACTCCCCCCCCTCCACCCCCCCCCCCCCCCCCCCCCCTTCACACACACACACACACACACAAACCCCGTGACTACGCCACGTTTTACATTTAGGATTGATGCATATAACTGAAATCTGAAGAGAATAACTAAAAACAGTCTACATCCTGTGGTTCTGAAGTTGTTTCTAGGCCTATGTTGTCTGCCAAGACTTGCCTAGAAATGACTACAAAGGCACTTAGAATGTAACTTGCAGGTTTCCTCGTAGACAGCATGTTAGGATACCTGTTTTGTTGTGGTAAAAAGTGATAAAAGTCGGAATTAGGCCCTTGGGGTTAAATGAAATGAGTTTGTATAATTATGCACTTTCTGTATACGCAGTGTGTGAATAGACAGCGGAAAACTTCTCAATCCATACTGATTATATACAGGGAAAAAGTAAAAATAATAATATAAAACCCTCCCTCACTGATTTGAAAAAAAAGATTGCCTGAGAATCTATTAATTTATTTTGTGTTGCCTAACATACCGTAATTCCAACACGCACAGTGCGCGTGCGAATTTCAGTATAGTAGTTTAGTTTAGTTCATAAATTCCAAATTCTCAAACTCCAGGACTTATTTAAGCAATATGCTTCACTCTTCAATTTTGATTGGCATCATGGAATTTTACCACCTACATTCAACTCTTACTTTGAAAGTACCGGTACTCATTCCAACAGAACAACTAGACAATATAATCATCTTCGCGTAAGTCGAACAAGAACAGAATCCATAGAAAGACTTCCACCATACCTCTTCCCTAAACTATGGAACGAGTTAGGTCAAGACCTTCGAACAATAAGTAACCGTAAGCATTTCAAAAACGCATTATTTTTAAGACTAATTACTTCTTATCCACAAACAGTGGAATGTGATAATCCTTTTTGTCCTGACTGCACTGAACACTAGTCTTAACCAATATACATTCATTAATTATACTTCCGTCCAGCAAGCAGCTTATATACGTCTGTTGCGTTTTGTTTTTGTTTTGTTTTTTCTCGTCTCCCCACAATCCCGCACAGAGGGGAATATTACAACCATACTATGTAGCATAACCCTGTAGTATTGGTATGCATGCATAGCAGTGCCACAGAATGTTCTGCAAATTGTGCCTAGTTGTGGTATTGTTGAGCAGAGTCTTACGTTGTATTCTACTGCAAAGCACGATAAAAGTAGAGTGTGATGTCAAATGGTACAGTATGGAATGATGTACCATTTGGCATCAAACAGTATAGTGTGGCATAGCATATCATGGTGTAGTGTAACATGGCATGATAAACTAAATCCTATTCTATTCTAGTATACAGTTGACAAAATTTAACACACTATGGCATAGTAAGTATGTCGTGGCATTTTATTACATGGTATGGTACGATATAGTATACTTCCACACTTTTTGTTGTTTCTTGTTTTCTTTTCCGCATATTGAAAAGGCGACTCGGGCGGGAAATTCGTCTCAACCCTTTTCAACAAGTTTTACATTGATTCTCAGTAAGCTACCGTAAAGGCCTCGTCCCGATCATTGTCCCGTACGACTATGCACTACTCCTCTACCCAATTGTGACTCTCTGTTTTGAACTTTCTTGTACTGTTACATTCGGCAAAGGCGAAAGATCATTTACACACTGTAACAGCCTGCAATGTAGACAAAACCCCATGTTCGCTGCTCACCATCCAACTAACACGACCTTCACAACGTTCTTGTATTATTGTTTTCAGGGCAAGTCAAGAAGAAAGCCAATCTGGCTATAACTTCCCCCGGTGGTATACAGACAATGTGTTTAAATGTTTCCTTGATTTTTAATTTATCAAATGTTTCCTTTATTATTATTATATGTCAAAAAATTTATGTATTCTGGATGGACACTGCCAAAAAATAATATACAAGATGAAACAAAAACTCACTGCAGGGGCGTCCCTAAAGGGTGTTAGAGGTTCACCCTCCCCAATAGTTTTTCCAATTCATTTGGATTGGAGTCTTGGGGGCAATTCACATGGACGAAAAATAATACAAGATGTATTTTTTAATCTAAGAGTTAATTTTAATCCAGGGGTAAAGAACGAAATACTCTGCATTTCTATATGCCTTTTATCAGTGGAGTTCTTTTTGTGAGAGTCCCCTGCTCCAAACTGGTTTTGTTGGGTCCAAGCATTAACGCTTACCTCTTTAAGAAAATCAGCCACTGCGAGCAAGAGCGGATCGACTGGAGAAATTATCTCCGCATTCCCTTTATGCATTACACGCCCGTTCTGTGGAATCCCCATCTACAACAACACTAAACCACATGTGTGGAATGGAAATAGTTAACAGACTACTTTTAAACAGAAGTGAAATTTCTCTGGAATGTTCTACAAATCGTGCAACGCAATTACAATTCGAATCGCTAGCGACAGCGATAGCTTAAAATCGTTCCCTGAGTTCCAATGTGTTCTATGTGCCAATAGGCACACAGAACACATTGAAACTCAGGGGACAAAATAGTAACATGGGTTCCCCTCGCAAATTTGTTTGGTGATGAAATGTGTTCTTGTTGAAAGTTGTCAAATGAATTGCTGGGTGTCCTTCAAATAATTGGGTTTTTTATAGACGAGAAGGCGTGTAATAAACACAGAATGACACACGCGTGTGAATTGGTTAATTGTGCCATATCCGTTAACACATTCACATGCGTGTGTCGTTCTGTGTATTTACGTCCCTGCACTCTGAGTGTCATTGTCTGGGTGGTAACCCCAAACTTTGGGTATCATAAGGCTGTTGGGTGGTAACCCAAACTGTGAGTATCAACGCCGTTGGGTGGTAACCCTAAACTGTGGGTATCAATGCTGTTGGTGGTAACCCTTAACTGTGGGTATCAAGGCCGTTGGGTGGTAACCATAAAATTTGGGTATCAAGCCTGTTGGGTGGTAACCCTACACTGCGGGTATCAAGGCTGTTGGGTGGTAACCCTAAACTGTGAGTATCAAGGCTGTTGGTGGTAACCCTTAACTGTGGGTATCAAGGCTGTTGGGTGGTAACTCTAAAATTTGGGTATCAAGGCTGTTGGGTGGTTACCCTACACTGCGGGTATCAAGGCTGTTGGGTGGTAACCATCAACTGTGGTTATCAAGGGTGTTGGGTGGTAACCCTAAACTGTGGGTATCAAGGCTGAAGCTCCATATTCTGCGAAAGTGCATTGATTTATTTATTTAATTATTGGTGTTTAAGGTCACATACTTATGCACAATGGCTAATGGCAGTTTTACGGGTGGAAGAAGCCGGAGTACCCGGAGAGAACCACCGAGCATCGATGCGCAACTGTCAGCTCCTCAACATTCTAACTCTGTTCAAGCTCCACTCAAGTAGAGTTACAGCGGTTGAAGACACGTGCACCATCGACGTGCAGAACGCATTATTAAACAGCGTCACCGTGCCCCAATGTAGGCAACCGGGATAAAGTGCCTTGCCCATGGACCCAACGCGGGTCGTCCCGAACGGGAATCGAATTCGGGACCTCTAGGATAGAAGTACAACAGTCTGCCACTGAGCCACCGTGCTCCCGCGAAAGTGCATAAAAAGACGTACAGAAGCGGAGGCGGTGGAACATTTTTGAAAGTGTGTGTGTGGGGGGGGGGGGGGGTGCGTGCGAATTTCTGCATAGCGTAGTGCCCTATTTTTTGGGCGCACACGTGTATACTTTGGGTGTTGGGGGCTAATATGGCATTTTATATGCATTTAAACACGTGTAAACACATTCAAAGGGGAGTAACTCAATGCTAATCAATGATTTATACAGTATGCTGCAAAATGACGAGTGCTGGTTTATGAATAGTGATTTGTGCGCGTGAAAGTTGGGGATATTCCCGTCGGTCTGTGGAGGCACTTCTGTTTTCCGAGGACAGAGGCAATGTTTGATAAAGAGTGCGGAGGGGGGGGGGGGGGGTCATAACGCCGGTTCCGTCGGGTTTTGCACATTGCTTGCAATTACAAAGGTTTTTTTCATTGGGTTTATAACTTATTGTTTTTTGTTTTGATGGGAACCCCACTCTGTAATAGGTATGAAACACATCATAATTTTCGGTCAGCTGTCCTAGGGTGCGTTAGTGTTTTAAGGTCACATATTTCTGCACAATGGCTAATCATGACAATGACAGTTTTACGGGTGGAGGAAGCCGGAGTATCCGGAGAGAACTGTCAACTTCCCCAGCATACCAACTCCATACAAGCAGGGTTAGCATTGGTTCAAGAAAGGTGCACCATCGACGTGCAATACGCTTTAGGACATAACGCCAGCGTGCCCCACGTGGGCGATGGGGTGAAGTGTCTTGCCGAAGGACACAACGCGGTTGCGGCAGGTGGGATTCGACCCGATGACCTCTCGGCTTGCAGCCTGCACCTCTACCTACTGGGCCACCGCGCCCCCTCCAGGGGTGCGTTAGGTGAAATACCCGTTGTGCTAAATTCACAGGGTGCGAAGCACCGAGTGGTTGGAAACCCCACTGTTGTGGTGGTGTTTAAGTCATAATCCATGCTCTGTGTACTGTTTCTGTGTGGGATACATCATAATATTATCACTCTACATATTTTAACAGTATTTTTCTTTTCAGATACGACTTGAAGTAATGTGGAAGCTACTTGGGGACAAGGATGAAGAGGCTGTTTGCATCGTTTTTCCCATTGAAATTGTCAACTAGAAAGTTATATGGCTTCATTCGAGCCAAATTTTGTCAGAACGCGAAATAAAATTCAAACCAGTATACAGAAAGTAAAAGAAATGAAACTTACTCTCTTTTTTTATCTTTTCGACCCCCTTTGTGGTAGGACTTCTTTAATAATACCAAAGTGGGAGAATCAATTTTGAATTTTGTACGGATTATCCTCTAATAATTTAATGTTGTTTATTGTCAATGATGTATCATCAATGGGGTTCGCGAATCTCAAAATATGACTTGAATCAGGCAGAGAATTTCGGAACGAATCGAATCTCGAATCGAAATCCACGACTCTTTAACCCTTTAAAGACCCAACATAACGACCAAAACCGGCCAGCGCTATTAACAAAAATCGCCAATTAATTTTCATTATTTTTTCATTTTTTGTCTCAAAAGCATAGGTTGTGACCCCTCTTTGGAACGAGCTCGTCGTGCTCGTTCCAATGAGGGGTCATAACCTATGCTTTTGAGACAAAAAATGAAACAAATTAGCCACTGAAGAATATTATTTGCATGTGTCGTCTGCTTTTCATGTTAGGTAAAGGGTTAAGTTGCAAATGTTACGGTACAGCCACCTTGGACTGGTCGTAATCCACAGGTGGGCAGATATTGTAATCCGCGCGTGGGCAGAGATGTCCACGCATGCGTTTACCAAGTAATAAAAAATCAGCATCAAAAAAATTTTAATTAATGAAGCACCGGGTACGTTATAAAACTTGGAATGAGAAATAAAGAGAAAGAATTTCCAAAATGTCGGCAAGTTAAAGTTGTTTTTAACGATGAACGCTCTAAGATAGGATTCATGGAAAAAAACTTAAAAACCAAGGATGGCTCCAGGATTTCTCCGGCGCGGGGGATATGATCCGTGACGGGGATGGGGGATAGAGAGTCCTCGGACCCACGGGGTCGACCATTCTTCGGCCTGGGGCGAGAAAGTTTGTTTTAACTGGGAAAAGTCGCAATATCCGTGACTCTAGAGGCTTTGAGAGAGTTAGAACGAAACGCGAAAAAAGTGTGGCTTGTGGAACTTGAGTATCAAAAACAGGTGACATGCGATTCGCCATGGCACATGTTTTTGATACCCTAGTTCTACAAGCCACAAATTTAATAAGTACGATATAACTCACAACAGAGACTAGATGAGTGACGACCAGTGATTGTGTAGAAAGTTTCTGGAATCGTATATACTAAAATACATTTCTTGCAATGTAATTAACTCTGCCCATGCCGCAGTGATTATATGCCCGTCGCGTTATTCCTTTTGTGTACCGGTATCAGGTCTTCAGGTAGGGCTGACACGATTTTTGAATTGAGAAATCGACTAATCGTCACAAATAATCTATAATAATCGATTAATCGTACCTAGAAGACCCCCCCCCCCCCCCTTTCTCCCTCTCTTTGAAGTCGTTAAAAATGAAATTCAAGTCAGTTGACCTACCTCAGGTAAACAACGAAGACGATCCTCTTCCATGTACATTCAAAGCTTTGATGTTCTGAACTTTTCAACCGTCAGTGTAATAAAAGACAAATGCTTCTAACGGTTTCTTGGGGTTTAACATCAATGTTCTTGGCATTTTACATTTAGAAACAATAGTTTTTTTCATCAAATTTTTTTTTAATTATTAAACGGAGTAAAATTTTCCGATTTTTCGACAACGAAAAATACTAATCGATTTCGGCGTGACCGATCGACAATCGATTAATCGTGACAGCCCTATCTTTAGGACTATTATCTCTATCTTTATGGTGTTTGCATAATTTGTATCTCCCCGTTTTCCTCGAAGGGTGCGGGTGGTGGGGGGGGGGGTGGCTACCCCCTGTTGAAAACCTCTCAGGCGAAGAAGAAAGATATACTATTCAAAAAAAGTAGGGGATACCCAAACTGATGTTGATATTTTCGGAAAATGGTATTGGATATGCGTGATTGGATACATCAATATGTTACCAAGTTTAGTGAGGATCATGAATGTCACCGTCCCACGAAAATTTTGTGCAGGTTTTTCGCACGAGCGCCACGTTAATGTCTGTGGGGTACGTTTTGAAATTTTCATTTGTACTAGACGGGCTTTTTCGGAGGTCTCATCGTTCTTTTCTTGGTATAAACTCGTTCATCAATAGTTTCTGGTCGAAACGTAACTTTTGAGGTATGCGAAGTCTGACACGCGACGAACGTTTGCGTGCCGTTGGCATGTTGGAAGCTGGCAACAGACAGACTGCAGTGGCTCAAATTCTCAACGTTACTCAATCGGTGGTTGGCAGGTTGTGGTCACACTACCGTCAGACAGGCAATGTTGATGACAGACGTCGGTCAGGTCGTCCAAGGGCGACAACTGCTAAGCAGGATCGTTTCATCCGAATCGTTTCATCCGAACCACAGCATTACATAACCGCCGTCAAAGTGCCTCAGAAATTGGACAGCAGCTGCGCCGAGCGACAGATGTGTGAGTCAGTGGTCAGACTATCCGAAATAGCCTACACAGCTGGAATTTGTGCGCTCGACTACCTCGAATAATTCCACGTTTGACTGAACGTCACATCGCAGTAAGGCGTAATTGGCGTGGAGCACGACAACGCTGGGATAATCGTCATGGGGCAACGTCATGTTTTCCTGTGAATCGGGGTTCACTTTCTACTTCCACGACAGGCGAAACAGAGTGCGGCGGCGGCGGAACGAAAGGTATCATGACGTAACCGTTAGCACGATCGTTTTGGTGGTGGATCGGTTATGGTGTGGGGAGGCATAACCATGACAAGTAGGACAGCATTACATGTCATTCAAGGGCGTGTCACCGGGCAATATTACTGTGACATGTTAGCAGCTCATGTGGTGTCATTTGTTCGACGTCACGGCCGTCGATTCATTTTCCAAGATGACAATGCAAGAGCACACAGGGCCACTGTCGCTATATCACTAAACTACCTTGGCCAGCGCTAAGTCCAGACCTTTCACCAATCGAGCACGTCTAGGATATGCTTGGCAGGCGCCTACGACAACGCCAACAGCCCCCTACCAATGTCCAGGAACTCGGCGCTGCACTGTAGGAAGAATGGAAAAACAACAGTCAAGCTGATATTGGACGTTTGGTGAGGAGTATGGCATGTCGGATCCGCGCTTGTCTCGCGAACCGAGGAGGATTTACAAGGTAATGAGGTCTTCGACTGAATGTGGTAAATTCTCTGACTGACCGGCCATGTCTTCTACAGCTCAATGTGTGCTTGTCAGACACTCGACTATCGCTGAAATCTGTCACCAGGTGTCACAGAGCATTGCCTCAACTGTCTTTTTGGTGAAAATATAAATATATTTCTTCATATATCTCACTTTTATCAAATATCCCCTACGTTTTTTTTTTAATAGTATATAACTGTTTAAGCATCGGACATGATATGACGAAGAAAGAAAGATATGTGGAGAAAAGAAGCTGAACCTGAGAAATTGACAGAGGAAAATCAGTCGGGGAAATATTACTATTCTCTCTTGGGTCCACCGGGTGAAAGGTTGTAAAGATGAAGGATAAATAAATTACCTCAAATATATACTGAGTCAAAAAAGAAAGTATAATAGAAACAAATGTGAAAAATAACATAAAGGATGAAATATAACAGTTCTAATGTTACATGTTTGTGGACAAGAAGTCGTGCAAAGAGTTTAATGACATGTTGTTGTCCACCCAACCGTATAAATTTTGCTATGGATTTCAAAATAGCACGTGCTACCCGAGAAATGAATGAGCGATCGGCGATTTTCTTTGTGTTATGTTGTGCTAGAGAGCCTGGGTTATTGAGAAAACACGCTGTTTCTTGTCTTCCGACATTTTAAAAAATGGCAAGCTTAACCGAAAATCAGAGGTTGCATGCCATTGGTATGCATGAGGCTGGGATACCTCCAGATGAGCTCGCTGCTGAGTTCGGAGTCACTGTGGCTACTATTTACCGTCTCATTGGAAGGTATAGAACCACTGGATCTACTGCCGACCGACCGCGTTCAGGACAACCAGGAGTTACGACCCCTGCACAAGACCGACACATCAGGACGTCTCACTTGCGGGATCGCTTCTTCCGGCGACGAGGACGGCAGCAATTACTCCTGGTAGAACAAACAATAGAATCAGTGTACACACTGTCCTCAACAGACTCGCTGAACACAGCATCCGAAGTTGGCGTCCATACCACGGACCAATCCTTACCCAATGTTATCGTACCTTCAGAATGGAATGGGTACGTCAGCGTGTTCGCTGGACTCAGCAGCGTTGGAGCACGGTTCTTTTTAGTGATGAATCACGATTTTGTCTTCGGTGCGCTGATGGTAGAGCAAGAGTGTATCGCCGACGAGGAGAACGGTTTCTGATGCATGCGTGTGGGAATGCGACCGTTTCGGCGGGGGTAGTGTAATGGTTTGGGTAGGAATTTCCTTGCACCATCGAACGCAGTTGATCTTCATCGATGGTAATCTGAATGGACAGCGATACAGGGACAAAATTCTTAACGCTTTTGTTGTCCCGTTGTTCAACGCTAAGGTCGCATTGCAGTTATTCCAGCAAGACATTGCCAGATGTCACGAAGCGCGTATCTCTCGTGACTTTCTTGAGGAGCAGAGCATCGAAGTTCTTCCCTGGCCCCCACTTTCGCCAGATGTGTCGCCAATCGAGCATCTTTGGGATCAATTGGACCGTCGGGTACTACTTCATGATCTTCAGACATTAGGCGATTTACGTTATGTTCTAAGGGAGGAGTGGAATGCAACACCACAGGGTGAAATCCAGGGACTTATCAGGTCCATGCGCCGTCGATGTCTTGCCATCCAAGAGGCAAACGATGGACATACACGCTATTGACTGCATGTGTAACTTTTCATTTCACCCTATGTCTGAATTGTGACATCCTGGCGTGACGCTGGCAACAATAAGAACATGAAATTATGCAAATTCATGCAGCTAGACTCGAAATATGAATTTACAATGATTTGTTTGAGATTAAAGTCGATAATACTAAAAAATTGCTCCTCAAAGTTTATTATACTTTCTTTTTTGACTCAGTATATTAACCAAGTGTATTAACCCAACCAATATTTTAGGTTGGTATTATACAACAGGACAAATGTTAACGTCTAGAATCCACCGCAGTGCTCTCTGACTTACATTATTAATAATAATCATAATCACCAATATGGACGGGCAAGAAAAAAGATAGGGTTAGCTATTTATGTAAAAGAGGAACTGAAGGCAAACACATAATTATACTATTAATTCAGATTTTAACCCTTTACCCAATGAATCGCCCACATCCGCCCGCGTAATATGCAAATTAAGCATCTGAAAAAATATTATTTTTCAAAAAATTTCAACAAAACCATATCATGTGACCCCTCTTTGGAACGAGCTCGTCGAGCTCGTTCCAAAGAGGGGTCACATGATATGGTTTTGTTGAAATTTTTTGAAAAATGTTAAAAAATGATTTTTCAAATAATAAATTTTGATATCGTCAACGTTGGGTAAAGGGTTAAGGACTTTGAATGGGTAAAGATTAACTTGAATAAAAAGGATATACTTCTGATACAAAAACCCATGGTTCGATGATCACAATTTTGATACTATGCTGAACATGATAAGCGGGGTTTATAGATCTATACGTATTTACTGATAGTAGGAGACTTCAGTTTTGAAAACAAAATGACTGGACAAGGAACGGGTTCTATCCAGTACTTTTTTCCAGGATTTATGGCCTTTTTCCCTCTTTCGACTTAGAAAATTTTAATGTTTTCACTCGTTCGACATAGACATTTTTTCTGTCCCACAATACCTTTAAGGCTTCGAACATGCATGCGGGTCGGAGGCAGTGTAGTCCTTATTAAAATTAAAAAAACAGAAACTTGGCTTTTTGTGGCATGCTAATTAGAAGCAACTAGTTCGCAGATAATTCGCCATTAAGAATATCTATGAGCATCACTCCTCTCAACACTCAGTGTCTATTTTGGCTTTTTGGTTAGAGAATGTGTTTTTACAGTAATAGCAAATTTTTAATCCTCGCGTGAAAAAAATAGCAAATGGCAGCTCATTCGGGCGATCATGGTAACTACATGGCTTCGTCGGTCACGTGACCAATAAATTAATAGCATAGAAATCGTATAAAGTCCTGAAAATCACTCTGACGCTCATAACTAGACTCGTAACCCTCTATAACGCATGCCACACCCATGGGTTCTTTCCGAAATGTTGGAAATCAGCCATTGGTGTCATGATACCTAAACCGGATAAGATACTGTCTAATCCGGCTAACTACCGCCCAATCAGCCTCTTCAGTTGCATTGGTCTTCGAAAGAGTCCTTACCAATCGACTGAGGTCGCACCTTGAAGATACCAACTTTTTCAACGACTGGCAAAGGGCCTACAGGAACCGTAAGGAAGGAATGGAACATGTCCATCGCCTTGTAGAACAAATGAAAACTTCCATTGATAATGAGCAACTAGGCGCAGCAATCCTACTTGATGTAGAAAAAGCGTTCGATTCCGTTTGGCACAACGGAAGTCGGCCCAAACTGTCCAAAATGAATCCCCCAATGAAATTGTTAAGACTTCTCTCCTCTTTTCTTAACATCCGTAAAAGAAAAATCAGTGTCAACAATGAAATGTCCCACAGTATCCCCCTCGACGCAGGCACCCCGCAAGGATCCGTCCCCAGCCCCCTCCTCTATATCATCTGTGTCGACGACCTCACAATCACCGACAAGCGCGTCCCAATTTCACAATTTGCGGATGATAAGGGACTTTGGGGATTCTAATAACACTGTTAATCAAATCCAACATTCTCCCCAAAGCGCTCTGGGTGACCTGGAGCTATGGTGTGCGAAATGGAGAATTAAGCTAAACACAAATAAAACCCAAAGAATCACCTTCACCCATAAGAAGAAAAGCCACGACGTTGACCTCAAACTATGAGATAAAGTCCTCCCTGAATGCACCGATGCAAAATTCCTCGGTATCACCATTGATCAATATCTGATAAACTGACCTTCAACAAGCATACCAATAATATCGCCACTAAAGCAACGAAACGTATCAATCTTCTGAAAATGCTTCGCGGCACCTCATGGGGAGCCATTGAGCCAGTACTACTTAAACTATACAAAGCATTCTTGCGCCCCGTACTTGAGGATGGGACACTCGTTTTCGGCGAAATAAACATAACTAACATGGGCAAACTCCAAAGAATCCAGAACCACGCGAAAACCGCCTTACCTCTCTAGCCGTCAAAAACCGCGAACGCCTCGTGGACAGCAAGCTAATATCAGAACTACATGACATCTGTGCCAGCTGGCAAAAAGCAAAAAATGCCATAAAATAATCATCTCGAGTGAATACAACTATCCAGGTGCCTGTCCGATTGAGGAGGGGGGCCGAGACTGGCCGGGCCGGGGGGACCTAGGCCAAAGTGTACTCAGGCCCGCCTGGCCTGGCTGATCCGGACCACCTCACGGTCGGGATGACTATACTTAATCAAGAAGACCCCTAACAGCTAGAAATACTACTAGGAATAGAACCACGGAGGTAACGAGCAGCAAACGCCCTCGGGTGTGGCATATAAGGATCATAGACTGCTCTCCTCTCATAAAAATCTCCCCCACCCCTCAATCTCAACTAAACTAAAATAAAAAAAAAGATGTAGACTAGGTTTAAAGGTAAGATTGACCTGCGTATAAAAAATGCAATAACGTTTGTTGTTATGCACCATAAGTTTGTACTAGGAGAGTTTAGGAAATTGCTGCATTTACTCACGTGACCTTCGCCGGTTGGGTGAAAGTGTGCTGTCTATCCCCTGTCCCGGGAAAATGGCTGCCCTTCTTTAACGAGTGTCAAGATCAATTCAACTCTAGATGAAATTTGTCCTAATGGAAGAGGTGCACCCCTGGGGACGAACTATCCCCGGGGAAACCCTCTCACTTATTAAAACTAAACAAAAAGCTCTCCGCGCACGTAAATCCGAAAGCGATCTCACCAAAACGCCAGAACTTAAAAAGACCTACATTCGCCTTCATGGCGAGGTTAAAAATGTACTACATGCCGAACAACAAGCAAATTGGGAACGGGCCACGCCCAACCTCAATGGGGCAGGGAAACCCCAAAAATTCTGAAACACCTTCAAGGTGTTAGCAGGCCAAAAGCGGAAAAGCAGCAAAACATCACCAAACGCCCTAACCGAAGAAGACCTCTCCACAGTGACTGCCACTGACGACAAGGAGATGGCCGACACCTTTGCCGACTTCCTCAAGAAAACTCACCGACCCCATGAAGGACCCCCTCTTTAACGTCACGATTAAACACGCGATCGGGAACTTTGTCAATGACAACCCCCAAATATACCGTGACCTTAATTTCGTTGTCCCCATCACAAACTATTATTAATATTATAAAAATTGCAAAAACTCTTCCTCACCCGGGGACGACGAAATTAGCTACAAAATACTTAAACAGAGCCCTACATTGTAACTCTTTCATTACCAAACTGAAAACTCTCTATAACTCATTCCTCACCCATGGCCACTTTCCAAAATCAGCCATATGTGTCATGATACCTAAACTAGACAGAGTTCTCACAAACTCGGCCAACTACCGCCTCAGCCTCCAACTCGGCCAACTCAGCCTCCTCAGTTGCATTGGTAAGGTCTCCGAAAGAGCCCTAACCGCTCGACTGAGGGGGTAACCAGAGAACATTAACTTATTCAGCAACTGACAACGAGCCTATATGAACCGCAACGAAGGTGTGGAGCACATCTATCGCCTTGTCGAACTAATTAAAACGGCCATCGAATACCAACAATTAAGCTCAACAATCCTAGTTGACGTCGAAAAGAATTTGAGTCCGTCTGGCACAACGTAGAGCGCTACAAACTCTCAAAACTCTCAAAACTCAACCTCCCAATAACACTACTAAGACTTCTATCTGCCTTCCTAAATTAAGTAAAAATTAAAGTCAGGGTTAACAACGAAATGTCCGACAGTGTCCTCGCCCCCCTCGAAGATGGCACCCTCGGTGGTGGTCTGTCCTCAGCCCCCCCCCCCCCCCCCCCCCCCCCCCCCCCCCCCCCCCGTCATCATCTACGTCAAAATTACCAAGAACCGCGTCCAAATTTCACAATTCGCGGATGATAAATGGTTATGGGACACCGGCAAACCAACCACCGCATCCAAAAAGCAATCCAACATCAACAAAACCCATAGAATCACCTTCACCCGTGGGATCAAAAATTGCGACATTGAACTGAAATTACAGTACAAAATCCTCCCCGTATACGCCGGGGCAAAATTCCTCGGGATAACTCTTGAGAAGTCCTGGTATAAACTGGTATATTACTTTTGTCAAAAAGATTAAAAGATGATTAATACTGTCAGTGGTGTTATTTGGGAGTCAGTGGTGTTACTTCATGGTCAGTGGTGTTATCACTGATAAAACGTCGATCACAAGTTCCAGTGCCACATGTTTTTGAACACTTTTCGTCCACATATAGATCAAAAAGTAACGGCAGTATATGTAAACAGATAGCATCCCATATGGCTTTGATACCCCCAATGCAATCAAAATGTAGGGCTTTCCTTCATTTGACTAATTTGCTCCCTGTAGAGGATTTCATGCAATCTTGGTCTCTCGCGGCTGGCACACAATAGAATGGGATTGGTAACTCCTCTTTCACACCAGAAATCAATATGTAATAAAAAATGGACGAATGTGTATCTCACTCAAGGTACTGTGTTATGGGTCAACATTGTGCTGTAACATCACTGACACTATATACGAAGTCAGTAATTTAGAAGGTCTCTACTTTAGTAGAATGGACTCTGCTCAGTGTACTGTTACTACTTTCTCACCGCTCACGTCTCAGACCTTGTAGCAGGAAAAAAATGTCATCCGAGAAGCAACTTGAGAAAATTATTTTTTAGAAAACAAATTATTCTCTTTTAGGATAATCACTCTGATATATTTTCAGAACTACAATAAACATACCAATAATATCGCTATTGAAGCAACTAAACGAATCAATCTGCTAAAAATGCTACGCGGCACGTACTGGGGTGCCAACGAAGCAGTCCTACTCAAACTATACAAAGCATTCGCGCGCCCCGTACTCGAGTACGGAGCACTCGTTCCCGGTGAAAGGCGCAATTCCAACATCCTAAAACTCCAAAAAGTCCAAAACCACTCGCTCCGGATCGCCCACCGCGTCCCCACACACATCAAGCTTCTCCATGAATGGGCTGGCATTGAAAAAATCGACTAACTACGCTACGCTAACTTGCAAAAATCGAGAGCGTTTCAAAGACAGTAAACTAATATCAGAACCAAACGAGAACTGTGCCAGCCGACAAAAAAAACAAATACTGGAGAAACAAAACAATCAGCGCCCTGCTTGTGTGGAGTAAGTATGTTGTAGAGTCTGACAGTTGTTCGCCGTTGCTCCGTGGTTCTCGTAGGCTACTCCGGCTTCCTCCACCCGTAAAACTGTCCGACACGAGGTGACCCTAGCTGTCAAAAATGTCGTTAAACCCCAATAAATAAATAAATAAATAAATAAATAAATAAATAAATAAATAAATAAATAATCAGCGTAAAACCAAGCATTCTCGTTCCAGAACCAGGCGGGTAGGAATGGGCCAGAACCAGCCGGGCTATGGAAGATTCCGGTACGACATCTTCGCCGAGAGAGAGAGAGAGAAGAGTGATACACCACCGAGGCGCGGCTGGGTATGGTAACCAGGATGCCTCTCTTCACAATCAAGAAAATCATTTAGTAAGCCATCCCCTACTAAATTCCGCGATAATAGTAATAAATACGCGTGGATCTGAACCCAATCGGATCCTGGTTCGCTTCATGGCTCCTGGCCCAGCTATTTTGGCTCAAAGAACGGTGATACACCACCGCGGTGCGGCTGGGTTTGGTAACTAGGCTGTCTCTCTTCTCTAGTTCACGATAACAGCAGCAAATACAGCTCGGTGTGTGGCCAGTCTGGCACCAGGCTGCTAATAACAAATGTCACCAACCCTCCCCCCCCCCCCCCCCCCACACACTTTCTGTCTCGAGATATCACCAGTAACCCCGGGGAGGGCCATGGGTGGGGGGGGGGGGGGCTTGACTCACCTTCATTTCTATTTTTAGACACAGAACACACCACGACACCGATAAGACAGGAGCAGCAGCCCACGCTCGCCTAAAAGACAACTCCGAACAAAGCTCCACCAACGGAACAGATCAACAGAAGATCCCGAGGCAGATGATACTTGCCTAGGATGGCTCCAACGTACGTACGACAGACAAAAAACGGCAGACTCTACTTGCCTGAAAACACAACAAGACCTTGAAGACAGACAACAAACTTAATCACACATGACATGCTTTTTCCCCCCACTAACCCTTATGGAATCATTATAACCTCTGTAGAACTATTGTAACCACTACGGACTTCTATCATCCTTCACTCCATCCCTAGAGGTGGTCAACCACCTCCGGGAGGCGAGCATTGAACAAGAGCCTCTCATTTTATCCTTTTTGTAAACGTCACCAGAGCGCATCAAGGTCCCGGCCAAATAGGAAAATAGCGGACCTGTCCCGGATCCAGGGAAGCGCGGGTTGGTGGTATCTTGTCAAGGATGGTTATTGTCTCTGTAACTTGTCTCCATAATCTTCCATCTACAACTACCACAATGAGCCCGAGGCAAACTATACTTGCCGATGAAGCCCCCCCCCCCCCCCCCCCCACACACACACACCTAAACGGTATAAATAAGTGGCAGACTATACTTGCCCGAAGACCACCAGCACACCAGAACATACTCCCGCACTCTTCTCCTCCTTTTCGTTGGTGATGATTCAAAATGTTGGACTATCTTCAACTTCCGGAGACAGACTAATTATTTATTATTATTATTATTTATTGATGTTTAAGGTCACATATTTATGCACAATGGCTAATCATGACCGTGACAGTTTTACGGGTGGAGGAAGCCGGAGTACCCACAGAGAACCACCAAGCAACGACGAGCAGCTGCCGAGACAGACTAAACTTGTAGTCAATGAAGGAAATGTGATGTAGGCTGATTTTTTGCACTCTTACAACCTCTACTTGTGTGGAGAATCTTCAATGAAAAGAATATACAGTCGTAAATATTTATTGTCACATACAATGGTCAAACTACACATGGTAACTTTAAATAATAAATACAAAAGACAACTCTTACAAGGCACCCCAAAGGGATCTGTGTTGTACCCTTAGGGTGTAAACAACCTAATCGCATGTTATTCCAGTCGCGTCACTCATCCCGCAATTAAAGCCATCTTGACACACGTTAAATCTTTACCTACGTAGCGCCCCCGCCTCCCGCAACGCTATTCACAAAAATCGCCAATTAATTTTCATTATTTTTTTCATTTTTTGTCTCAAAAACATAGGTTATGACCCCTCTGTGGAACGAGCTCGTCGAACTCCTTCCAAAGAGGGGTCATAACCTATGTTTTTGAGAGAAAAATGAAAAGATTTAGTTATTCAAGAATTCTGTTTGCAAGTGTCGTCTGCGTTTCATGTTTGGAAAAGGGTTGAAGAAGGGGCAGCCATCTTCCCAGGCCAGGGGATAGACTTTCTCACCCAACCGGTGAAGGTCACGTGAGCAAATGCAGCAATTTCCTTTACTCTCCCAGTATAAATATATGATGCATAACAATAAACATTGTTGCATTTTTTTATACGCAGGTCAATCTTGCCATTGAGCTTAGTCTACATCTTTTTTACAAAAGCGAATAAGTTGGAACAGTTTCATTTCTACGAAGATAAATATAGACAAGTTTGTTTCAAAGCAAATGAAGAGAATATAGTCAAGGGCTCCTTTCACTTCATTTGCTTGTAAAACAAGACTTAGAACAGTTTCCTGGAGTGGCAAGCTCTTTGAGCTAAAGTTAACAGTTTGTTTCAAAGCAGACAAAGGAAATATAGAGTCAACGACTCATTTCGCTTCAGCAGCTTGTGAAACAATACAAAAATACAATTAGATACAATGGCAAATTAAATGCGCCTAGATCGCATACAAGTGACCATGGACTCCAATAAATAACTTGAGCTACATTGACACATTTCGAAAATGAAGAAAATAGAACCAGAGGCTCCATTCACTTCGCTTGCTTGTGAAACAAGACATAAATATAATTATCTACTAAGGCAAGCTCCTAGAGCTACATTTTGTGGCTAGCTCCCAGTTTTATAATTACGTGTTTATTCGGTTATACCTTGATTGACAGAGCTCACAGAGCCCTTTCAATCAAGATATAACAGAACAAATGCAGACTTTAAAATCACATTAGAGGAAGCTGGAAACTTTCACTTAATTGAATATTCCAGTTAATTGGAAAAGTGGATATTTATTTACCATGGTTCTGCTGTAGAAAGATTTATTTAGAATTATTATTTTGTGATTTGACCATACCTTTTTAACAAAAGTAAATGAACATTAGCAGGTTGTTTACAGACATCATGAAACAGACCCTTCATTTGTCCAACCAAACAAGGATACACGTACCACTGTATGTATTTAGATAAATATTTTGAATTCTTTTAACCCTTTACCTAACGTAACAGCCAAAACCGGCCAGCGTTATTCTCAAAAATCGCCAATTAATTTTCATTATTTTTTTTCATTTTTTGTCTCAAAAACATAGGTTATGACCCCCTCGTTGGAACGAGCTCGTCGAGCTCGTTCCAACGAGGGGTCATAACCTATGTTAAAAATTAGTTATGCAAGAATTATTTTTGCAAGTGTCGTCTGCTTTTCAGGTTAGGTAAAGGGTTAACACACAAACACACTGGTTCGAGCTTACAAGCAAATCTCGGAAAGCGGGCGCAGGGCTCTATTCACTAGATTAGCTTGTGCGACCAGACAGAAAAGTTAATACAGAACTGAAATAGTTCCACTCATATAGGACTATTTTGGAGACTGTTCGCTTCCAAGCACATCAAGGGAACAGACCCACAGGCTCATTCCGCTTTGTGTGTGTGTGAAGCAACACTGAGTTAGTATATGTGAAACTAAAAGGTACTCTATACACATTTACCAATATACGTGTACGTTTTATGCAAATCTTGCTTCCAATGAAATGGAGCCCCGGGCCCATTCACTTGATTTGCTTCTGAAACAAGACTAATTACAGTCTATACATCATAGACAAGCTCTTTGAGCTTTGTGAGGGCAATTTTACTCTAAACATAAATTGCACTAAAGTGCTTTTGCTCCAAACAGTGATCACATTCTAGAAAATTACTGTTTACATTCAACAATTGCAGTAAGCTCTTTTAGCTCCTACTTTTAGATCCTCAGCTCTTAATATTTACATTTGCCATGACCAACGGCTATTATATTTTGTTCTTTATCTAACAATCATATAGATTTTGACCTGAAACCACGAGAAACGGTACGTATCACATAATGTGTTCCAATTCCGTATCATATAGACGACTCGTTCTGATTCCGTATCATATAGACAACTCGTTTCCGGTAGCGCTACGGGCTATCATAACAGGCACATGGATACATTCTATGTGCGTTTCAGTGATCGACCGAACATTATGTCCCAAAAATGTTTAAAAATAATTTAACCCTTTACCTAACATGAAAAGCAGACGATAGTTGCAAAAACGATTTTGAATAACTAATTTTTTCCATTTTTTGTCTCAAAAACATAGGTTATGACTCCCTCGTTGGAACGAGCTCGAGTAGCATTGGCCGGTTTGGGCCGTTACGTTGGGTAAAGGGTTAAGATTTAATCTGTTTATGTGACAGAATTGTTAGATAAATGAATTATCATGATAATGTGCATGTCCTGTGATTTGTATCAGATTCTCAGTGGTGTCCAAAGATGGGATCACAACTCGCCGGCAAAGACGGCTCGTTGAGATCCCATTCTGGACACCACCTCGAATCTGATACAAATCACAGGACATGCACATTATCATGATAATCTGTATGTACACAATTCATACGAATAGAGTACCTTGATCGCATTCCTATGAATTGTGAAACTCACAAATACTGGTCCTTGGAGTTCTGATTCTAAGCTTTTCCAATGAGGAATTTTCCCATAATTCCTTCGACACTTTTGCGTCCCAGATTAACAAACTTGTGAAAGACATAATAATAAGAATACTAAATACTACACTCTACTCCACTTGACCATTTGGTCACAAATAATTTACAATTACTTCAACTGTGTAAATAAAATGTCTACTGGCTTTTCTAAAGTCAGTCTCGTACTGTTATTTACTTTTTAGAATATCAACTGAATTCTATCAGAATATACTTAGCTCTCAGCTATACTGTTTGCCTGGCAAAATTACGGCATATTTCTATAAAATGCAATACTTATTACTGTTCAGCTCAAATGCGGTTGTGGGGGTGGGGCGAGTGTACAATAAATTAAGTCACAATTTGAGCAACTCCTATGCCAAATACAGCATGGCATCTTGTATAACATATCCTTTGAAACTCGGTAAGCATTTGAATAAATGCTTAACAAGTTTCAAAGCAATCACACTATTTACTGCTACAATATAAGGCGCTCAAAATGTCTATAAATTAAATACCAAGCATACTGGACTTACCTTCAATGAAAAGAATATACAGTCGTAAATATTTATTGTCACATACAATGGTCAAACTACACATGGTAACTTGAATGAATAAATGAATGAACGAATGAAAAGTTGAAGCGCGCCGAAGGCGCTCAGGGACGATGTGTGGTTTAAATCCCTTGCGACCCGAATAACTTTATTTGCTTTATAACTTTATTTGCATACGAATCCACGAGAGACGGGTGCGAGAACCAATAATCTTATTTGGTTTGAATGTGGACCCTGGCAATAGGGTGGTGGGTGCAGATCTCCGAGAACCTCGAACTGGAAGATAACTAGGAATTGTACTTAACTACAAGAATTCTGCTCTGTGATTGCTTAGAGACGTGGGCATATTTATGGTAATACTGAAACCGCGGTTTGTTAGTTGTTTTAGAAAAGAAAAAGAAACTTAAACAGTCGCTGGTTTGGGAGCAGCCCCACCGTGTTATTCATAACGGTTACAAAAAGGAAAAATCCACCAATTCGTGTTTTTGAAGCTGGGGGTCATCCATCAGCCTATAAGGGATAGTGGATGTTGAGCCATGGCCATCTGGTCTGCCTTCAGGGAGAATAGATGACGGGGTGATGGGAGGGAAAAAAACAGAAAAAAGGAAGAAAAACACACACACACACACACACACACACACACACACTCACAGACACACACCCGAAAGCCCTTAAAAAGGCTGTTAAATCTTTATTCAAATGTTTATTTATTTAAAATGTACACTTGTCCCCGCCAGGCAAGCTTGTTTCAATTCTCGCCTGGTGTTTGGTGGTTTCCTGTGTATGTTAACAGAAAGGTAGGTTGTACCAATTCCTCCTATAATTCGTTTACTATTTCCATGCGTCTTATTCATAAGGGTGTTGCAAGAAATTTTGAGAGTGTTCAATTAGAAAAATTATCGGTAAAGAGAAAGATGGGTGTCCGCTATTTTATATTGTGACTGTTGTGTAGTTGTTGCTATGGGTGGGGTGGGGCTGGTTTTTTTCGGAGCCCACTCACCACGCGCAGAGTTGGGAGGCAGTTCTCACAGACTCGAACCAAGAATCCCTTTATGATTAGCGAGGAAATCCTCAGGGCCTCCACTACTATATTTCATTATTAGAGAAAAATAGAACTGCGCTATTGTATATTGTGACTGTTGTGTGATTGATGCTATGGATGGGGTGAGGGTGGGTTTCTTCGGAGCTCACTCCCCACATGCAGAGTTGCGTGGCAATCCTCACAGACTCAATCCTAAAGTTCTCAATGAGTAGCGAGGCAATTGTCACTGACTCCACGCAGTTTAATTCTATTGAGTAATTTTAATTTACTGTGACTTATTTTGTTTTTCTGTTGAGGGTTCGGTGTTCGTTCAGCTCTACCATTGATTCGCTGCCCTGGAGATTGTGGGGGGTTTTGTTATATGGGTCTTCTTATTAAACGCGTTTCAATCGCGCTTCAGCAGAGTTGCGAGGCAGGTCTCACAGACTCAAACCTCAAGTTCTTAATGAGTAGCGAGGCAGTCCTTACTGAGTCCACGCAATTTAATTATATTGTGTTAATTTTTATTTTCTGAGATCTTATTTTGGTAACTTGACCACTGCATTCAACAACCTCATGTATTTTCTTTTCTTGAGGCAAGCAGTGTTGTCAAGTAATCAATAGGTTCTATAACGACAAGTGTTTCACACTTACTGGTAATCAACCATTAATTCAGAGAACAGATATTATTCACTCTGGACTAATTGGAGGAAGCTACAATACAGCGTCATACACTGCAAAAAATATAGGTTCTCTTTAGAACCAAAACTGGTTCTAATCTTGTCCCTGAGATGGAACCAGTTCTGTTTAAACAGTATTTATTTCAAATCAAATAAATTTACAAAGATTAGCATTCAATTTTAACAGAATGTTACATGAACTGAAGTAGATTCAGCAGTAAACTTGGAGCTTATTCAACGCAGTCGCCAAACATTTTGAAACAAAGGAGATATGAACAGTTGGCATATCGAACCAGTTTTGGGTCTGTGCAGAACCAAAACTGGTTCGATATGCCAACTGTTCATATCTCCTTTGCTTAATAATGATTTGAGACAACCTCGTATAAGCTCTAAACTTACGACTGAAACACCCTCAATTTATGTTTAATTCTGTTAATATTTAATGTTAGTCTTTATCTCAGGGACAAGATTAGAACCAGTTTTGGTTCTAAGGAGAACCTATATTTTTGGCAGTGTATACTCGGTTAATCTGATGCTTGGAGTAGTCATGTGAGAGAGAATAAGCTGCTAATCCCTCATTGTACTATACATGCCTTGCATGTAGAGCACAATACGGTATTAATCTCAATAATCTGTCACCTGCATACCACACTGATAAGCTGATAGTTAGTTACCAAAGTTATTCTCCCACAAAATATTAATATATTTTTATTTTAACTGTGACCTTAGAAATATGTTGTGGCTGCTCCACACCAGCGACTGTTTGGGTTTCTTTTTCTTTTTTTTTCTAAAATAACTATCAAACTGTGGTTTCAGTATACCATAAATATGCCCACTTCTCTAAGCAAACCTGGAGCAGAATTCTTGTAGTTATGCAAAATTCTTGGTCATCTTCCCGTTCGAGGTTCTCGGGGATCTCAACCCACTATCCTGCTGCCAGTGCGCACATTGCAGCTAAATAAAATTATTGGCTCTCGCTTCCGACTGTCGTGGATTCATAAGCAAATAAAGCTATAAAGCAAATAAACGTATTTGGGGTCGAAAGGGATAGCAATCCTACATCGTCCCTGTGCGCCTTCGGCGCGCTGAAACTTTTCCTTCATTCATTCACCCTTAAACACTCGTGAAAATACCCTATGACAAATGGATCTTTTCAACAAGCTATACTACATAAGTTGTAGACTTTATGTATACCCCTCCCCCCCCCCCCCCCCCCCCCCCCATTTTCACCAGCTATGTTTCTCTCGTACTGGTTCAGTTTCGATGGATTTGGGATCATTTTTTGCAGTAAGTGACAGCAAACGCTAAAATGTATACAGTCTGTTAAAAAACCGGTTAACTGAAGTAGATCGTAATCTTACAGACATACAATACCAATCTTACCCTGCCTGTGCTGCAGTGCGGGGTTACGATGTTGGGGAGCTGGCAGCTGCTCGTCGCTGCCCGTTGGTTATCTCCGGGCACTCCGGCTTCCTCCACTCGTAGAACTGTCACGATCATGATTAGCCATTGTGCATAAGTATGTGACCTTAAACACCAATAAATAAATAAATAATAAATAAATAAATAAATAATACAGACATCTAAGTACCAAATCCACCCCCAGACAAGATGATCCACAGACAGTGTAATTGCTGTAAACGTCTGGTAAAGCATACAGGTGAGGTCTATTTATCAGCTTTGGTCGTCACGACCAAAGCTGATAGACCTCACCTGTATGCTTTACCAACGTTTTTTAAAGTGTGAAATCTTTCAAATACATCTCCTGAAAAATCTCAAATTATCCACTCAGATGTGTGGAAATGGGGGTTTTGAGACCCTGGAATTTAAAATTTTCATACCGACGACCATTCATCGCCCGATCCAGCCCCCCCCCCCCCCCCCCCCCTACACACTTTGAAAATTGTTCCGCCGGTCCTGGTCATTGCTCTTACATGTGCAGACAGGTCTTCTCCATATCAAACTCACCGTTTAGTCAATAAAACGAGTTTGATACCTCGTGAAATTGCTGTGAAAGTGAATCGATCAAAGACATCCTGTTTCTACAAAAAATAAGGGTGCATCAAAGAAGTTTTAACTTTTCATTATCATTCGTGTGGTATAGCTGTAGTTGGAAAATTGGTCAGTGGTGTTATCAAAAGAAACTGAGTGCTACTTCAATTCAAGGTCAGAAAGGTGGAGTACATCCCCTTTGAACGACTCTCTTGCGGAGACTTTCCTGTATGATGGTGCTGTTTCTATCAACTTTCAAGAGGAGAAAAAAGACACCAAATGGGTGAATAAAAAAAATTACCTTCTTTTGTCAGTGGTGTTAATCACAATAATGGCACAACCCATCACATTAAGTGGACAAAAACAACAGTAAATGATTTATTTGGTAGTTTATTTTCTAATTTAATGAAGTCAGACACCCTCACTAGATTATACAGGGGAGATAATTTCAAATGTTATTGAAAAGTCAGTGGTGTTACCATGTCAGTGGTGTTAATTCTGGAAATAACACCACTGAACAATAGGTAACACCATTGACTTTCAGCCTTTTTCCAGAACGTTTTGTGGAAAAGATAATGTTTTTCCATGTAATTTATCTTGTTTATTTAAATAATCACCGAATTGCAAGCACAAGATTTGATCTGATTTCATTTTTAGTACAATGACGATGGCAAAAACAGCAAATTGGCCAGGTCATAAATAAATTTGCATATACCGGACTCAAAATTAATCACGCTGGGACCCCGACATCCACAATCTACAATAGACTTCCATTTGCATCAAACCAACTGCATGTTTAACATATGTCCAAGAAGAATATACAGTCCTGTAAGAATTGAGAAAGCATATGATTACCAGAGGAGTGAATTGCTCAAATTCAGATGATCAGGTCCCGATTGGAAATTTTCTGGAGGAGCGGGGGCAGTTACGCCACTGGAAACACCCTACAAACTGTTATAATTTAATTTCATTACATGCACTTCCACCTCCCCAACAATAAGACAACTAAATTTTACAAGATTTATGATTAGATTCATTACCAAGCACTATCAATCATTGATATTGGTGGCAATGCTGTTCAATCGTTTTATACACGCATCAGGTGCAGTATTCGTGTTGTGGCGTAATTACCATAGTGATACGTGGTGTCAGTGCTCATTTTGTAAGGATGCTACGTGTTTTCGTCATCCATTATGTATACTGGAGTCCACCATCTTAGTTTCTTTGGTATGTTACCCAATGGGCTACAACTGGACAATGGATTGCACTGAGGGTATTTTTGATTGAATGGGAGCAGTTTTCCGATTCGTTTACTTCGTAGAATTATCACAAACAGCCCAACTATCCAACCAAATCACCGAAAACAACCCAAAACTACCGAAATGGATTTGGCGAAGCACAATTGTGGGCTTATAATAGTAGCACGTAGTGCTATAGATGCGTTAGATTCAATTGGCGTACATCTAATTACCAAAAACAACCCCAAAATTGTTTTACTTGGTCGAATTCTTTCAGAATTCTCGATTTCTGCATGTTATTCGGAATCCTTTGGAATCCTCTGCTTCTGCCTATGCTACAGCCATCGTCTATTCAATCCCATTCGTTTATTATGGAGTCTAGATCAGTAGCTAAGTATAACTTTTCTGTTGCAGCAGGTTTTTAGCCTTTCTGAGTTCTGACCTCTTCAGGCTAGTTCTAACCCTAATCCAAGTTCCCCTAATAAGTTATAGAGCAGTAACCGGAGCACGTATTACTCGAACTCCCATCGAGCAAATGAGCTATAGAGCAATTGCTCGTTCGAGTGACTCCACACACATGTGACTCTTATCCTTATTTCGGTATTTGAGAATACCAATGACATGGTGCTGTATTATTTCAGGATACCTTTATAGGATACCATTTGGGGATACCCTTTCTGGGATACCTTTTGCATGATATCTATCCGAAGATGGTTATGGTTCCTATTACTTGTTTGGACCTTCATTCTAAGCCACCTCGAGGCATACCTATTCCAAGTTCCCCTGATAAGCAAGCCAGAAAATAAGCTGACTGTCATCTGCAAAATGAGGTCCCCAGAGGGTGAATTTGGTGATGCTACCCTGCATAGCAGGGTAGCATCACTAAATTTACCCTCTATGAACCTCAATCTGAATCGGGGTCTCAAAACTAAACAGAAGGAAGTACCCAGAGGATAAACTGGCCTACTGTATGGGATAGCATCACCACATACACCCTCTGGGGACCTCATTCTGCAAATGTCAGACTGCTTATTCCCAGGCTTGCTTATAAGCCATCGAGCAATTTGGATTCGACTCGAATCGAATCCGAATCCCATCGAGCAAATTAGCTATCGAGCAACTGCTTGAGCGAGTGACTCCGCATACTGCTCTTCGACTCATCTCGGTACTTGAGGATACCAATGACATGGCAATGTATCATTTGAGGATACCTGTTGAGGATACCGTTTGGGGATATTTATCTAAAGGTATCTGGTCAACTCATTTTCACAGGGTATTCCCCTTTCTCGCTAACAAGAAAAAAAACAAAAACAAATTTGTTATAGTTTAAAGTTTTATTGACCTTTCTGTAAAATGTTAACCCTTTACCTAACATGAAAAGCAGACGACACATGCAAAAAAAATTCTCGAATAACTAATTTTTTTCATTTTTTGTCTCAAAAACATAGGTTATGACCCCTCATTGGAACGAGCTCAACGAGCTCGTTCCAATGAGGGGTCATAACCTATGTTTTTGAGACAAAAATGAAAAAAATAATGAAAATTAATTGGCGATTTTTGAGAATAGCGCTGGCCGGTTTTGGCCGTTACGTTGGGTAAAGGGTTTAAGTTCAATATGTAGTTCACTATTTGTTCTGTTATCTTTGTTGACTTGACGTTGACTTGAAACGTAGAAGATGAATTCTATTCCACTCCACAAACCAAACCACGCACAATGTTACTATGTTACATTGATTTCTGACGTCAAGTGTTTATTAGATGTGTTGCGAACATTTCCGTAATAAGCTATTGGATGGCGATTATGTGATAAAATGGTATATTATTTTTGTCAAAAAGATTAAAAGAAGATCAATACTGTCAGTGGTATTACTTGGGAGTCAGTGGTGTTACTTCATGGTCACTGATAAAATGTCGATCACAAGTTCAAGTGCCACATGTTTTTGAACACTTTTCGTCCACGTATAGACCATATAATAATAGTATATGTAAACACATAACATCTCATATGGCTTTGATATCCCCAATGCAATCAAACTGTTGGGCGTTCCTTCACTTGACTAATTTGCTCCCTGATGAGGATTTGATGCAATCTTAGCCTTTCACGGCTGGCACACAATAGAATTGGATTGGTAACTCCTTTTTCACACCAGAAATCGGGGCAACGGGACGAACTGGCCCACGGACGAAACGGCCCAGATTGAATTAGGTCAGAACGGCCCAGATTTTGATACGGAACGGAACAGATTTCGAGACAGAACGGCCACATGTTTGAACAGAACGACCCTTATTAAAAAAAAACTTTATTTTTTATTTCTTATGCTCACATTATTTTTTTTTATAAACGTTATTTGGATTTAGCAAAAAGAACTTATCATTACAATGGGATCGGAGTTGTGTCCGCTTAGATTTAGCCGCGAAATATTCGTAAACTGAATACTCTGCGTTATCGGTTCACACCACGAGGGGGTACTAAGCGGTAACGAGTAGTACACGCAACTTGGGCAAAGAAAAACGATGATGAAATGATTATTCGCGCCGAAGGCGCGCAAGGACGGTGTGGGGCAAGCCCCTTTCGACCCCCTTTTACTGTAGACTATAGTTTCGAGCATCAGATCGTGGAGAAAAAACAACAACGGACACCCAGAGAAAGACCCGAACTTCCCCGGTTCGGGGGCAGACCTGCATGGTAACCTATTTGGCCGGGGCAATAATGCGCGCTACTGGCGCTTACAAAAAGGGGCAATAAGTGGGACGCAGGACCAACGCTCGCCTCTCGGGAGGTGGATGGCCACTTCTAGGGATGGAGAGAAGGATGTTCAAAGTCCATAAGGGTTACTGTGTTCCATGGCGGTTAGGGTTAATCCATAGCGGTTATTGGGGAATGGATGATTAAAAAAACATCTGTCGGTACCTGCTTAAAATAGCAAAAACAGAATTAGTAGATTGTATAAAGTAGAGTAAGGGTGCTAACAAAGTAAGGGGGCCATCTTTGATAGAGTGGATTGTGTTTAAGTTAAAAGGGGCGAGAGCAGACTATGACGCTTATTTGCCGCACCCGAGAGTGTTTTCTGCTCCTTGCTCCCTCAGATTGATTCCTACTTGACTTTCTCTGGGTAGATTAAGATCGAGATTAGGATTAAGGGGGGAGAGCAATCCATACAATCATGTGCCACACACGAGGGTGTTATTCCTGCTCTTTACCTCCCCGGTTTGATTCCTACTTTAGTTTATATGGGACGTTTAATCAGGTAGGCTGAGATCAAGATTAAGATTAAGGGAGGGATGCAGGCCATACGATCATGTGCCTCACCCGATGGTGTTATTCCTGCTCTTTGCCCCCTCGGTTTGATTTCTACTTGAGTTAATATGGGACGTTTTAATTAGATAGATTGAGATCAAGATTAAGATTAAGAGAGAGAGAGCAGGACATACGATCATATGCCACACCCGAGGGTGTTATTCCCGCTCTATCCCCCTCTGGTTTGGTTCCTAATTACGGGGTGATTAAATAAATCAATTATGGTCGCGGCTTTTTATTGACGGGCTTTAGGTCGGATTTTGTTCTTTTATGTTTTGGGATTGTTGTCGACTTGCACAGATGTCGTTTAGTTCGGATATTAGGTTGCTTTCCCTAAAGCGTTCCCGGTTTTTGGCAGCTAGAGTGGCTAAGCGGTGGTGTCGGCCCATTCGTGGAGACGTTTTGTTGGGGTGTCGCGAGGGGCACGGCGGGCAATTCTGAGCGCCGGATTTTGGACATTTTGAGGGTTGCTGGGGGTGGTTTTGTGCGTTTCGCTGAGGACAATGGCCCCGTATTCCAGTACATGGCGAACGGATGCTTTATATAATTTTAGTAGGATGGCGTCGTTGGCCCCCATGATGTTCCTCGAAGCATTTTAGCAGATTAATTCTACGGATGGCTTTAGTGGCAATGTTATTAGTGTGTTTAGTGAAAGTCAATTTCGAGTCAAGGGTATACCGAGGAATTTAGCCTCAGTGCATTCTGGGAGGACTTTATCTTTTAGTTTCAGATCAAGGTCCCGGTTTTTGAACCTACGAGTGAATGTGATTCTTTTGAGTTTTGTTTATGTTTAGTTTAATTCCATTCAGCGCACCAGCTCTCAAGATCGTTAAAAGGGATTTTTGGAGATACGAGGAGTCCCGTAGCCCTTTGTCATCTGCGAATTGTGAAATTTAGACCCACTTCTGGGTGATGTTAAGGTCGTTTACATAGATAATGAAGAACAGCGGGCTGAGGACGGACCCTTGGTATTTTATTGTTGACTCTTACTTTGATTTTCCGATCTCTAAGGAAAGAGGAGAGAAGTCTTAATAGTGTTATTGGGAGATTTAGTTTGGAGAGTTTATAGCTTACCCCGTTGTGAGAGACAGAGTCGAATGCTTTTTCGACGTCTAATAGAATGGCTGCCCCAACTTGTTGATTTTCGATTGCCGTTCTCATTAGTTCCACAAGGCGATGGATATGTTCGATACTTTCCTTGTGGTTCATGTAGGCTCGTTGCCAGTCATTAAAGAAATTAGTATCTTCGAGATGCTCCCTTAGCCGATTGGTGAGGATTCTTTCGAATACCTTACCAATGCGGCTACGGAGGTTGATGGGTCGGTAGTGGCTGGAATGGAGAGATCTTTATCCGATTTAGGTAGCATGACACCTATAGCTGATTTCCAGCATTTTGGAAAGTAACCATGGGTGAGACATGCGTCGTAGAGAGTTGTAATCCTTGAAATGAATGAGTTGAGGCTTTGTTTAAGAATCTTGTAGCTAATTTCATCTTCCCCCAGTGAGGCTGAGCTTTTGTAATTTTTGATGACAATGATGATTTCGTCATTTGTGATGGGGGCGACGAGGTCATGATCGTACCCTTCCTCTGGATCAGGGTCAAAATAGGGTCGCGGTAAACTTTCGGGTTATTGTTAACAATGTTGTCGATCGTGTTTTTAATCGTGTCATTATATTCGGGCCCTCTTTGGGGACAGTGGTTTTTTCTGAGAAGCTCGGCAAAAGTGTCGGCCTTTTCCTCATCACTAGCAGCGGATGAACCGTCTTCTCTAGTCAGGGGCTTGGATGGTCTGTTGGAACTTTTTTTGCCTGTTAACACCTTGAAGGTGTTCCAGAATTTATTAGCGTCCTTAGGTTCATTGAGTTTGGATGTGGCCCTTTCCCCATTAGCTTGCTTTTCGGCTACAAGTGCTTGCTTTACCTCGCCCTGAAGACGATTGTAGGCTTTCTTTAATTTCCCTCGCTTAGTGCAATCGCTTTCGAACTTGAGTGCGCGGACTGCTTTTCGCTTGATTTTGATTAGTGAAAGTGTGTCTGAGATTGTACGTCTCCAAGGGCGCACTTCCTCTTTGGGCCAAATTTCGTTTAGGGTCGAGTTTATAACATTACTGAGGTCTGCGCATTGGGTGTCGGACGCTTTGAAGGGGGTGCTGGGGGCAAGTTTAACGTCAATAGCGTCGCGGTACAGGTCCCAGTTAATTTTGGTGAAGTTCCTTCGGATGATGGGGGGATATCGAAGGGGACCGTTACCGAGTTTAATCCTGGCATAGACCGATAGGTGGTCACTACCCAGATCATCATCGCTAACCTTGTGGTCATTGACGTGTTTACTTATAGAGTAGCTGGTGATGATTAAGCCTAGAATGTCAGAGCGATGGAGTGGGTTGGAGCTGATATAGGTTACGGAGGTATCTTCATTTATGACCTGTAGGTTATTTTTTTCAATAATGTCGAACAGAGCATCACCGTTGGGGCTGGTGGAAATACAGCCGAAGTACTGGTGCTTTGCGTTGAAATCTCCGAGGAAGATACAGTGTTTGTATTTAACCGAGAAGAATTTAAACACCTCTGCATTGACTATTTTATCAGGGGAATTATAATAGCATACGGTTGCGACTTTTTTTGTTATCGGCTGTAATCTCAGCGGCTACAACCTCGGCGTCAAGGTGGTCTGTTTTAATTGGCTTATGGTTTATATCCTGCTTTATTATATGACTCGTCCGTTTTGTTCACTTTAAAACATTTGATATTTTGCTTTCATATTAATCAGTGATAAATAAAGCTTCCCGTCAATTTTATTGGTCAATTTCAAAACTGGACAATTTGATTGGCTGAACAAAATAAAACTGGGCCACATTTTCATAATTTGCATAATTAGAGCTGGGAGCTTTCATTGGTCAATTTCAAAACTGGACAATTTGATTGGCTAAACAAAATACAACTGGGTCACATTTGCATAATTTCAGTAGGGAGAATTTACGTTATCTGTCCTATTTAGGGTGGGTTATATTGTATTAATCTTCTATATACAAGAAAAACGCCATTCATTTTTTTATATTTTCACTTTTTGCTTCCAAAACATAGGTTATGACTCCTCATTGGAACGAGCTCGACGAGCTCGTTCCAATGAGGGGTCATAACCTATGTTTTGGAAGCAAAAAATGAAAATTTTTAGTTATACGAGGATGTTTTTTTTCCAAGTGCCGCCTGCAGCTCAAGTTAGGTTATGCGTTAAAAAATCATACTAAGTGGCTAATTTGTGCGTGTGTGTGTCATATGATAAATAGAATATGAAATGAGTGTTTTTCTCATATAATATTTATGAAAGTCGTCCAAATTTTTCGTTTGGGCTCGCCAGAGGCTCGCCCAAACGGACAATTTTTAGACTCGTTTCATAAATATTATATGAGAAAAACACTCATTCCATATCCTCTATTTATTAGTAGAACAACCCCTCTGACCCGGGTGAGCGTGCTGTCCCATAATAACTCTGAAGCCGGTGATGGAGAAGTTTTTTTTTGTTTGGATAGCCAAGTTTCACAAATTCCAAGAATATCTTTGTTTTTAAAGTAATTATTAATAATTATTAATTTGCACTTTTTTATTATATGCGTATCTGGCGTTCCATACCGCTAATTAAAGCTTTTCCATGATTAGGCGTCAATTAATCGGGGATTTATATGAGTAATAGAAGGGTTTACTTAGTAAATTGGTGTTTTGATAGATAGCGGCTTTGATGAGAGTATGGGAGATCTGAGTTTTAAAGAGTTGAGACGCCAACTTGCTGACGCCTTGACAGATGTCAGTCAAGTCGGTGATCAGGTGTTTGCTTAACACCTCTTGTAGACTGCCCGCGATGAGGGAGCAAAGAGGATATGGGGAGGAGGCATTTACTGGCTTCGCAAGATCGACTCTTTTAAGTTCTGCACTTTTTTTGCTTTCTTATAGTAGGGGCACCCCTTGTAGTTACTGGGATGGTTCCCTTGACAGTTGGGGCATTTTAAGGTGGCTGGTTTGCATGCGCTGGGGGTGTGTTTATCTCCGCACTTCATGCAACTCAGCTCCCCTTTGCAGTTGTTGGAAATGTGAGCAAATGTCTGGCACTTGTGGCATTGTATTGGAGGGGGTTGGACCTGTATTTCTCTGCCATATGGTGCTTCTTGTTGATTTCAACTCCTTGACTTATCAGTTTGAGCTTAGTCTAGCGGCTGGGACAGGTCACTTTCAGCTTCCAGGTAGTTTTGTCTGTCGCCGCAGAAGTGAACCTATCCCAGCTACAACCTGGTAGGCAAGCATTTATAATGTTTTTGGTGTATCGGGGTGGACCCTGGTCACCACCACTACACATTCTATTTGGTAGGTACTGTCCCTTTTGGGCGGTGTCTCCTTCTTTTTGTTTTTGTTAGTCCCAACCCCGTTGGAATTGGTGGGAGGTTTATTTACAGCGGCGGCCCAGTCCATGCGGGGAGTTGGCGCTGGCGCAGGTACCGGTGGTCCTGCCTCCGCTGTGGGCTGGATGGTGGAAGATCCACTAGCTTCCACAGTGAGAGCTGGTCCGCCGTTACCCCCATTGCCGGCTATGTGGTGGTTGGAGCCTTGACCTGAGCTGGAAGAGCTGATGGTGTGGGATGTCCTAATTTTCTTGAATCTTCTATCCCTCACGTGAATGAAACCTTCCTCGTCCATCACCTCCTCCAACTCTGGCTCTGCTTCTGGGCAATGCTTCTTTCTTTTAATTGGTGTGAACTGGATCCTGAGCATTTGAGATAGCGTAGGATCAGTTTCTTTCTCATCTAATGGGTCTTTGGTTTCCATGGGCTCGGTGCCCTCAGTGTCTTTAATGGTGTGAGAGATAGAGGGTGCGGGATCAGCATGGACCTCTGTCACCACCGTGATCTCCGTAGGGGGAGAGCCTGGTGTTGGCAGAGATGGCTCTGCTGATAACACAATTGGGATGTATGTTGGTATAGCAGCACTAGCATCGACACCCTCCATCGCAACCACTACTGGTGAAGTGGGTCCAATTAGTGCGAGTATCCTCTCTGTCAGAGCTTCACTTCTGGCACATTTAGTTGATATAGCCTTAAGGTCCTCTATCCTGGTCATTAGCTCCATGTGGCGCTCTTCATTCCTTTGTTGCTCTCATTCTAACTGGGCTTCAAATTTGATTTTACCCTCCCCTCTGCCCTCTTTATCTCTCATCAGAGATAAAGAGCTGGGAGGGGGAAGTCTTCATTGTTCCTAACACCCTTGGGTTCATCATAACCTGTGTGATCCTTATTTCCTGGGTTAGGTTTGTGTTTTGGGGACTGGGTCCCTGCTCCCGACACTCTTCGTAGTTTGACAATTTCTTGCCCTTTTACATGGTTTACATTGTTGTTTCCACTGGCAAAGCAAAACACTTTTTTCAAAAGTTTATATACATTGTCCATAAATTATGGAAACGGGACCAAGAAAGTTCAGCTCATGCGCCAACACTAATCAGGTGCTCCAAGCACGATAAACTCTAACAGTACGGTAACAAAGCAATTAATCTACTTCATTTCCTTCTTTGATAACTGTAAATGACTCAGAATGATTGTAATAAAAACACAAGTGGGAAAATTATAATTGTTGACCGTTGTTTTGTACACCTGATTACAGAGTAAATCACTAGATTACAGTACCAGTCGAAATAAGTTGTGGAGTGACCACAATAAAATGTTATAAATGACATTAACGTTTTCTTGTGGTTGTCCTACATAATATTAAAGTGAGTATTACAGCTGAAATAAAATAACCTGACATTATAATTATTATTATTAGTGAAGAACGAGTGCCCTCGATAATTGTAATTGACTTAAAATGTTTGTAATAAAAACACAAGTCGAAAAATGATAATTGTTGACCATTTGTTTTTGTACACCTGATTGCAGAGTAATTAAATACCTTTTTATAATCCCTCCTTTCTTATGCCACTGACATTACCCACAAAATACTAGATTACAGTACTAATAAGCACATCTCTCTGAGGAAGAATGGTTCATTGAAACAACTTTCCATGACGTCAATGTCAATTTCAAAGAACAGATATGCTGGGACGAGCTGCTCTTGATAATGGGGGCATAAGAAATACATTTTTAATAAATGAATTTTTTTTAACAAGGTCGCTTCAGTTAAAAAAAACGTGGGCCGTTCTGTCTCGAAATCTGGGCCGCGCCGGTCTTCCGAACTCTTGGGCAAAATATAAACGTAAACGAAACGAAGTTGTTACGGCTATTCGGAAGGCCAAAGCGTCGTATCTATCTAAAATTCAGACCACACTAAATGGCAATAAAACCCCCTCTTCTTTGTGGTGGAAGACTTTAAAAACACGTATCAGTAGTAGTAAAGTGGTAGGTATTCCAACCATTATCCACTTAAATAAAGTGTATTCCTCAAGTGTTGAGAAAGCAGAGGTGTTCATTGAATACTTTTGTTCTATCTCAACAGATGATGCTTCGAAGGCCTCCCTTCCTGATTCAGTGCCCCAGGCTTCACGAGTTATTGATAGTATCACTCTCCACTATAGTGAAGTATATGAAGCAATGAAGTCGTTAAAGGTGTCTAAAGCGTCTGGTCCCGGCCTTGTAAGTCCACGCCTTCTTAGGGAATGTAAATCCTCCCTGTGTGAGCCTCTTCAAAACTTATTTAATGTGCTTTTGAACAACTCTTACTTTCCCTCACTGAATCACTGTGGAAACAAGCAAATGTCTCCCCAATTTTGAAAAAACAGCCCCTCAAATACAGTTACTAATTATCGCCCAATATCATTGATTAGTTGTGTAGGTAAAATATTTGAAAAATGTGTTTTCAAACGCTTGTGGCAATTTCTGATTGACAAAAATGTCCTTACTCAAATCCAGTCCAGTTTTACACCTAGTGGCTGCTAGGATCGTTACCGGGGCAACTGTCAGTTGTGGCAAGTCTCTGCTTCATTCCGAAACACGTTGGGACTCTTTACAAGACAGACGTCGCGAACATAAGCTGTTGCAGTATTTCAAAATGTATCACCGCATGTCGCCCTTATATATTGCCAATAAAGTTCCCCCAATCGTCTCATCGTCAAATCTATCGCTTAATCTCCGGTCATGTCATAACCACAGAGTTCCTTTTTCTCAGACCCAATTGTATCAGTCGTCTTTTATCCCGAATGTCACTGATCAATGGACAAACTGCCTTTATCTGTCCGCGAGAACTCATCACTGATCAATTTCAAGACTTTCCTAAATGCTGGAAATCAGCAACCACCTATGTTTTACAGTGGGGCGAAATCACGCGCAGCCCAAATATATCACTGCAGGTTGCGATTGCATTGTAGCAACCTAAATTCTCATCATATGACAATCATCTGTCACCTACCCCATTCTGTCAGTGTGGGATGTGCGAGACACCAAAGCATTTTTCCTACACTGTCCAATGTACTCAAATGTCCGTAATAGTACTATCAACCTTCTGCCATTTACTGTAAACGTATCGACACCTGTTTTTAGATTTGAATTTTTGAATAGTGGGGAAAGCATCTTGTTTTTGAAGTGGTGCATGACTTCATTTTGTCAAGTGGGCGTTTCTATGACTGCTAAGGATCAAATCACCACGTACGACTACTACTATATGAGGAATTTACCGCCAATCCTATAATCCTGCTTTCCTTTCCGTTTTCTTCGCATGGATCACCATGAAGGCTGCTTCCGTCTCACTAATGGTGCTTCTGCTGCCTACTTGCGAGTGTCTTGAATGCGAAGGCAATGTGCTGTGCTTTCAAGCTGGCATCCCCTGTTTTCTATTGCTCCTTTACTTTGTACTTTCTTTTCACCTTTTCCGTCATTCACAAGCAAGGTTTAAACAATATCATGTGTCACCGCCTGGTAGTTTGACTCCCTGTGCTTACCTTTCTTCGACTAGAATTACCACCAACTTTCTCGCCGGTTTTGTCCCTGGCTGGGGTGTCGTGTCCTTGCACTCGAGGTTACCTGCTAGTGTCGACAACGATGCTGACAAATCAAATCTGAATGATCTCTCGAGTATTTGCTCCTAGGTTTACGTTCTAAGGTCCTATGGGCAGCTCTCACTGTGTGCATGGATGCGGTGCCCCGGCTTGGCGCGTGGCTGATGATCAAGCTGGCGATCGACCACAGGCCATGGGTTCCAGGCGGCGATATATGAGTCCATCTACTGTATTATACCACATTTTTGTGTAAATTTATGAATGACCCCAGGAGATGACTAACATAAGCTCCCAGCTTTCTGTCAGATCCCCCATTACATACATATGTTATTTTGTTAGTATATGTTATATTCTTGATGTTCTCTATATATCCTGTCACTTTTCTTGGTGTTCAATATTGATTGTAACATATAGCATATTTATTGAATAAATATTGTTTAAACTAAAATCTGGGCAGTTCTAATCAAAATCAATATGGGTCGTTTCGTCCATGGGCCGTTTCGTCCAGCATTGGAAATCAATATGTAGAAAAAATGGGCGAATGTGTATCTCACTCAAGGTACTGTGTTATGGGTCAACATTGTGCAGTAACACCACTGACACAGTATACGAACTCAGTAATTTCGAGGGTCTCTACTTTAGTAGAATGGACTCTGCTCAGTGTACCATTAATATTTTCTAACCGCTCACGTATCAGACCTTGTAGAAGGAAAAGATGTCATCCAAGAAGCAACTTGAGAAATTATTTTTTAGAAAACAAATTATACGCAATTGGGATCGAGAATCACCAAGATATCTTTTCTGCTTCTCTGAAATGAATGAGGGGTAGAAAAGTTACATAAGAATTCACGTGGTTACCTTTGGGATATCAAATCTTACTGGCGTTAATGGAGTGTAAATTGCTTTACTATTACCGGGTTTGTACTCATATGAAGTCGGCTTTGCAATGTTCAACCAATTTCGTGTATCATTTTGTCCGGCGCGAGTTATAGCGGTGGCGTAAATACAATACTATTTGAAGGGGAGGTAAGCAACTTTGCATTACAAATGTTTCCTGTTATTCGTAACAGTGTTTTTGAGAAGATTACTCATTTTGCACTGTTGAAGAATCCACATACATATTTAGAGAATATTCAAACAAGAAAGTATGGTTATTTGAAGAAGACAAATTATCCCTCCATTCCCACGCTACTTCAAATCATGGACAAAAACGAAGCCCGGAAAACGTCTCCCCGGAGAAACGAAAGTAACACAGCCAATGGCAATTCAACTTCCACGAGTTCCAGTCAAAATTCAGCTTTGAAGACAGCCTTACTTTCGAAACTTGCAGAAAGAAAAACAACGACAGGGGGTCACATAACTAGAGAAGCATTATCAAGATCAATACACACAGATCGAGGTGAGCGTTATTGCATGACATCTACTGCATATGTGGAAAAATACGGGAATGGGGGACAAATGATGATCAACCTCGGGACAAGTCGGCCCTGGACAAGTCGGCCCGTTTTCAAATTTATATTGGAAATTGATCATGAAAATGGGGGGGGGGGGGGGGGGGGGGGGTGGTAGTTATTAATGCGAGCTGTCTAACAATGGTAAACTTGTCCTAGAATCTGACGATATGGTGTTTATGTTTACATAAACACCGTATCGTCGGATTCTAAACTGGACCCTTCCGGCCTTAAGCTGTACTCAGTCCCAATTCTTGAATAAGCTTAAGGGCCTATATAAGTAATGGAATTTTGTTTATTTTGAAATTCTCACCTCTCATATTCCTTAAATTCAGATGAAATATACACAAATTATACATCAAAGTGAAGGTTTGGATGTATAGAACATGAAACACATATGTAATCAACTCATAGAGTCGACTGTAGGCACCGCTGGTTCCTGGAAGTCTGCTATTGTATTCGCACCAGAACTGATAATAAAATAATATTTCGTCAGAACAACTTGTGGCGGTGTCGGGTCGTTTCGCCCCAAATCCCATTCGCCCCCTGGGTCGTTTCGCCCCCATACCAGTTCGCCCCGGGTCGTTTTTCGCCCCGGGTCGTTTCGCCCCAATTTTGAGAGTGGGTCGTTTGCCCCACTTTTTTCCCGGGGTATAGGGTGGGTTTGATAAAGAAACAAAAAACAGAACTAGCGGTTGAAACGATGATTTAGTTTATTTTTATATAAAATTTTATACAACACATCCAGTTTACAGTTGACTGATAGAAAATGCATTTGCTATAATACAATGATCTTAAAATATAATCTGTCGAATCCACCAGATTTGCAACGTCGTTGTTTATCTGCTAATCTTCAGGCAAGTATAATCTGCCACATTGTTATTTGTCTGCTATTCTTCGGGCAAGTACATGTATAATCTTCCACTTTGTTATTTCTCTGCTATTTTTCTGGCAAGTATAATCTGCCACTTTGTTATTTCTCTGCTATTCTTCAGGTAAGTATAATCTGCCACTTTGTTATTTCTCTGCTATTCTTCTGCCACTGTGCTGTTATTCTGCTAATCCCCGGGCAAGTATAATCTGTATATTTTATTAAAATAAAAGCAAAAAATGCCTTGCCTTCACACCATAGGAGAAAATGTATTGAAATCGCAAATGTTTTTCGCCGAGGGATATTTGAAAAGGAATGGGGAAACGTACTAACGTAGGTACAGATTTTAATACAGTTTATGTTGATCAGGTTCTGAAGAATGAAAATACACATGAGTTCAGGAAAATGCATCACAATTAATAACATATATACATACATATTTACGCTTGTGAATAAAAAAGGCAATCAGCCACACAATCAATCTCAAATAAACACCAACTGGTATGTGATTACTGTAAAAACAAACATCTTGACTGTTAACAAAAAAAACCAAAACAATTCATCAAAGATGTTTTTGAAGAACCGCTATTCAGTTTGAGTAATTCATATCAACTCGGTCCCTGTAGATTTGTTTTTTATTCAATCATTGTATCGTCTGCCTTCAAGATGTTAGCATGTTGTGTTTATGTGCTCCCTGTTATTCCATGGGTTTTCTATGAAAGGATTTACGTTTTTGATTCTTGGATTTTTTAAAAGCATGATTAAGGCGAGTTGACCAGGAACCTAATCGGCCACCTCTCTTACTCCCCGTTTCATTTGTTTGTTATCAAGGTGGATTTACAATAAGGTAAGACTACCCTTTGGGCTGAAAAATTACCATTGAAAATTAAAAAAAAAAAAAATTTACCCAGGGTCGTTTCGCCCCAATTCTGGGGGCGAAACGACCCGGGGCGAACGGGAAAAGGGGCGAAACGACCCGTGACCCTTGTGGCCAAATGTGCTTCATATATCCAAGAACAAAGCGAGGCATTCAAAACACTTTCAAATTCAGCGATAGGTCTGCATTTTGGAAAAGGACAACACTGTCTGCATTTTTTATTGAAGATGGTTTCCATGCTCGACAGACATGCGCAAATCACTCGTTACCACGAATTTCCATCGGAGAAAAAAATCATAATTCTAAGAAATTTCAACAGGTATCATGCATGGTACCTTGTATTGAATATGGCACCTGTGCAATCTCTATCTAATAACAGTATACTGTATGAAGGTGATCTTTTTCATTATTTGATTTGAGACGACGTTGTTGGTACATGCGTTTTCTGTCCGATGACGTCGACCGGAAATCGAAAGTATACTCATACGTAAACAAAAGCAAAGGCTTTGGAATTTTCCCCCATGCAGCTCTGTCGCCGTGTTTTGAAGAATTTTTATCCTCTAACTTTATTTTTGGATATGTAAAGCACATTTGGCCACAAGTTGTTTTTGTGAAATATTATTAAATTATCAGTTCTTGTGCGAATACGACAGCAGACTTCCAGGAACCTGTGGTGCCTACAGTCGACTCTATGAGTTGATTACACATGTGTTTCGTGTTCTGTACATCCCAACCTTCATTTTGATGTACATTTTGTGTATATTTAATTTGAATTGAAGGAATATCAGAGGTGAGAATTTTCAAAATAAACAAAATTTCATTACTTATATAGTCCCTTAAACACTGCTTGGGTCCAGTGAAACATGCATCCTTTGATTTCTATGCCTGGGAAAACTTCCATACCTACTTGCCACATACATGAAAAAAATTCTATTGTTTTAATATTTATTTCATTATTTATTTATGATATAAGTAATGTTTTAATTTGATTATATCCATTAATTTGAAAAAAAAATAGAGTTTGTTATTAAAATAAATTATAATTTTCATGTACAAATTACATTGTACATGTAAATAATTTTATTACCACTAAATGTAATTAGTTGTTTATTTACATGTTTCAAAATCTAACACAAATCTTTTCACGGCAGTCTCACTAATATTTTCCATAATACTTCTTAATACATTGACAAACACATTTAAAAATAAAATTTGATTACAGTACAGTCGCCATGGCCTGGTCACTTTCCACGGTTGGGCAATATTTCCACAGATGCAATAATATTACATGTTGATTCTAAACACTAATTATGGGAATAATCATAAAAAGTTTAGTTAACGACAACCTGATGCTTCATTAATTGAAAGTTTGTTGCTAATGATTTTTATTACCTGGTAAATGCAAGCATGGACATCTCTGCTCAGGCATTGATTACGACCAGTCCACGGCGACTGTACTGTAATTATTAACAGTAATCATTTAAGTCAAAAAAGCACAAACAAGTAGTGAAATCATCTCATTGTTAAATAAACATAAATACTGAAAAAAACGGCCCCCAATATAGGGCAACACTGCCCAAAATAGGGCCGAATAAATATTGACCTGGAACATCAGCCTGAGCCAAGTTGTCCCAAGGCCAGGCTGTCACAAAACTGAAAAATACATGTACTGATGTACATTGTAGCGACTAAGTATTTTACTGTTTGAATAGGTCACAATGGGTTCCACTAAACACCCAATATTGGCCAGATATATGTACAGAAGAACTACAATAGCATCCAAATATACCGTTAAGTGATAGGGTGAGAATTGAAAACAAATTGTTATGAGAAGTTATTCATTTCACAAACAAACAAAAAATTAGTAGTATAGATCTAGTTCAGTCATCTGAACATAGTGCCGGGGAAGGGGGGGGTGGAGGGAATGGCCGCTACGCTAAGGGGAGCAGGTCAAAACATCACACAACTAAAACATCACATTTCAAGATAGTCAAAATGTTACATATTTTGGTCAAAACATCACATACTTTTGGTCAAAACATCACATACTTTTGGTCAAAACGTCCCAAACCTTTGGTCAAAATGTCGCCCACTTTTCATCAAAATGTCACATGGAAAATCATCAGATAATCTTCATTCAACATTATATTCAATATTAGAAGTGAAAATTCTGTGTGTGTCAGGCAAAGATGAGGGCATGGCAATACACAATGTTTAATCCTATAGCGCTAAACTAAAACAACCTCGTAAGAAGCACAAAAATCGCCACATTTTATTTTCAATTCTGCTTTTTGAAACATACATGTAGCTTATGCCCTCAAATTCCAGCGAGCTCAACCAGCTTGTTTGAATGGTGGTCAGAAGTTATGTTTTGGAAACAAAAAGTGAAAATTTTAGTTATTTAGTGAATATTTTTCAAATGTAGTCTTCTGAGCCTACTACATGTACATGTAGATGGTCGTGTGATTTAAAAATGATCTAATTCTATGTTATACATGTGTACAGTACAGTTGCAGGCCTTTAAAAATTGCACGAACTAGCATTTAGTTTGTGCACCGTTCGAGCAAACGTCCTGTGGCTTAACCTTTAAGTTTATTACGTTCATGCAAGTTCTTTGTGTAATGTGAAACATCAACTGAAAAAGTGAAATGGTTTCAGCCAAAAAAAAAATGGGTTAAGCAAATTTTTGTTGCATACCCAAATTTCAGGTTAATTAAATTTTTAATTTTTAGCTTAACTTGAAATAGTCAAGATAAGCTATTGCCATCACACGTGCGGAAGTCTGTTAGTCTGAGAGTCTGTGAGTCTGTTCACATTTCCTTTAGCACAGGCTACACCCTGCAGTTCTTGTCTGATCGTCACGAAATTTCATATGCAGGTTTGGGGTCATGTCTAGATGAGAATGCCCCCTTTTGGTCGTGATCGGGCAACCGGTATGGCTGCCCGAGCCCAAAACCTGAAAACCATTAGCACAGTCTACAGGTCGTATTTATGAAGGGATTTCACTGTAACTTTGTAGGATGCCTATGTATAATGCCTAGATGAGAATGCCCCCTTTTGGCCTTGATCTATCAACAGTGATGGCTTCCCAAGCCCGAAACCCAAAAACTTTTAGCACAGTCTGCAGGTCATGTTTAATGTGGAGGGATTTCATTGTAACTTGGTAGGATGACTCCTTATGATGTCTAGATGAGAATTTCCCCATTTGGGCATGATCTGCCAACCATGACGACTGCCCGAGCCCAAAACCCGAAAACCTTTAGCACAGTCTACAGGTCATATGTATTGAGGAATTTCATTGTAACTTGGTGGGTTGACTTCATACAATGTCTAGATGAGAAAGTCCCCTTTTGGACGTGATTGGGCAACTGTGACGGCTACAAGGTCCCGAAGCCTGAAAACCTTTAGCACAGTCTAGAGGTCATATTTATGAAGAGATTTCTTTGTAACTTGGTAGGATGACTCCAAATAATGTCTAGATGAGAACGTCCCATTGTGATCGTGATCATTCAGCCTTGATGGGTGCCCGAGCCTCAAAACCTTTAGCATAGACAAAAGGTCATATTTATGGAAGGATTTCATTGTAACCTGTTAGGTTGACTCCATATAATGCCTAGATGATGACATCCCCTTTTGGTCATGATTAGTCAGCTGTGATGTCTACAGTTGCCCGAAGCCCGAAAATCTTGAGCACAGTCTACAGTCATATTTATGAAGGGATTTCATTGTAACTTCGTAAGATCACTCAACCATTATGGCATGCCCGAGCCCAAAGCCTGAATACCTTTAGCACAGTTTACATGTCATATTTATGAAGAGATTTCATTGTAACTTGGTAGGTTTGACTTCATATAATGTCTAGATGAGAATGTCCCCTTTTGGACACGATTGTGCAACTATGACAGCTACAGGGACCCGAAGCCCGAAAACCTTTAGAACAGTCTACAGGTCATAATTATGAAGGGATTTCATTGTAGCTTGGTAGCTTAGTAGGATGACTCCAAATAATGTCTAGATGAGAATGTCCCCTTTTGGTCACGATCATTCAGCCTTGATGGCTGCCCGAGCCCAAAAACCTTTAGCATATCTGTAGGTCGTATTTATGGAAGGATCTCATTGTAACTTGTTAGGTTGACTCCATATAATGCCTAGATGATGACATCCCCTTTTGGTCGTGGTTGGTCAGCTGTGATGGCTACATGTGCCCGAAGCCCGAAAATCTTGAGCACAGTCTACAGGCCATATTTATGAAGGGATTTCATTGTAACTTCGTAGGATCACTCCAGATGATGCCCAGATGAGAATGTCCCCTTTTGGTTGCGATCATTCATCCATGATACACATAATGCCGGCATCCGGAGTGGCCCTCCGTCATTCGTTCATCCTTTGTCTGTCCACCTGTCTGTCCATCCGGCGTCCATATCCATTTCTTTGGCATTCGATAACTTGAAATATATTGCTTGGATTTTCAAGTTACTTTATATTTGTGTTGAGGTTACTGATGTGCCGAGCTGTATAGTTTTTGGTGTAAATCTGATAATTTGATCTTGAGATATTAACCCTTTATCCTTCAAATTGGAAATTCCTCCAATCCCTCCCTTTGGCATTCGATAACTTGAAAAATATTGCTTGGATTGTTAAGTTACATTATACTTGTGTTCAGGTTACTGATGCGCCGAGCTGTATAGTTTTTGGTGTAAATCTGATAATTTGATCCTGAAATATTAACCCTTTATCCTTCAAATTGAAAATTCCTCCAATTCCTCTGGCATGAGATAACTCAAAAAATATCAATCCGATTGTCATGTTACTTCGTATATGTGTTCAGGTTACTGATGTGCCGAGCTGTATAGTTTTTGGTGTAAATCTGATAATTTGATCATGTGATATTAACCCTTTATCCTTCAAATTGAGAACTCCTCCAATCCATTTCTTCAGCATGCGATAACTCAAAAAATATTAATCCGTTTATCAGGTTACTTTATATATGTATTCAGGTTACTGATGTGCTGTGCTGTATAGTTTCTAATGTAAATCTAATAATTTGATCTGGAGATATTAACCCTTTATCCATCAAATTAGGCACTCCTCCAGTCCATTTCTATATGTACCCATACCATGTACATGTACAGTGTACATAATGTTGGCATCCGGGGTGGCCCTCCGTCATACAGCTTTCTACTAGTTGCGCGTATGGGTACACATCTGACAATTTAATCGGCCTATTTTAAAGGCCTCCAGTCACCGTGGACTGGACCAGTCGTAATCCATTCATGGGCACTGATGTACATGTACATGCTTTCGTTGACCAAGTAATCCAAATCATTAGCAGCAAAATTTTAATTAATGAAGCACTGGGTTTTACCCAGTGCTTCATTAATTAAATTTTTTATGATTATTCCTATAAATAGTGTTTGGAATGTAATATTATTGCATTGATGGAAATATTGCCAAAAGTGACCAGTCCACGGCGAATGTACTGCAGGCTGTTGAATTTATAAACCTTGTCCATTAAATTTTATTTGAGTCCAGATAAATCTCGCAACCTCTACTCAAATGAATTTAGAGAACTCGGTTTACAAATTGCATTTAAATATACATGTAGGAACTCAAATATTTGAGATCACCTGGGCAAATTTAACAGAATACTGATCTTTTCAAATCATTGTTATTGGTCTGTAAACATTACTAACACTCTCTTGTAGTCCAGTTGATGTTACTTCTCAGGCTTTGTATTCTGACCAAAGTTTGAAAATTTCATAATATAATACTTGAAAGTTTTTGTGTGAATGATCTGGTTGGATGAGTATTTGTTAATCGATCAAATGGTTTTGCACGCCGAAGGCGTGCAGGAACGGTATGGGGCAAACCCCTTTCAACCCTCTTTACATGTAGCTGTGTGATTTTATCTTGTCTGGCATTGGTAAAAGAGGAGGAGTTATGGGTACTCAGTGCCGCTTGTGTCATTTTTGCTTCTTTTTTAGGGGAGTTGGTCTGGATGGGGAGACCATGGCAGTAGGTGTTGTTGGTGGACTGCCTGATGACTGTCTTGGCTCTGGCCATGTCTGGAATTGTTATGGATGGTGATGGAGGAGTCTGAAGTTTTTGTGTTTGTTGTGCCAATCCTTTGATTTGTCCAATTAGTTGCTCTGATTGTCGGTCCATTTCCCATCTGTGGTTCTGGCTGTCCTGCTTTATCTTCTCCAGTCGTGTGTCCAAGTCCGAGTCCTGGCATTTTGGTTCAGAAGGAAGAGGCGAGCATAGATCAGGAAGTGGCGAGAGGGCAGCTTCCATTTCCACCTCAGTCTCCACAGACTCTTCCACATCCGACAACTCTGGCTGGGGAGCTGGCAGTCTGATGGGATTGTCTGTGGGAGTGGGAGGGGCTCTTTCTTTTCCTCACCGTTCTCTTTCTTTTTCTCAAAAAATGCCTCCAAGCATCGGGCATCCCTCCACTTTGTGGACAGGCTCTTTCTTCTGTTTTTTCTTCTTCTCTTACTCTTTTCAGGGCCTCCAAACTCCCTTGGGTGAGGACCAGATTGAGAGGGGGTCCTCTCACTTAAGGTACTACCTCTACCCTTGGGGGGTGGTGTGGTGTTCTCATTTGTAGTGGAGAATTCCAAGTTCAGGTAGATGCTCTCACCCTTCTGGATAGTCCAGGTGATGGGACAAGAGATGCCCAGAGCTGATATGGTTTTCTGTAGTCTTTCCAGTAGATCCAGGGCTCCCATGTTGTTTTAATTCAGGTACATGTATACACACTCTGAAGTCAGAATGATGGAATGTGTGTTAATGAGTACAAATTAATTACACTTATACATGTACATTGTGACTGAGTTAATCCCATTTGTCCAGAATTATGGCTTGTGTCTTCAGACATCAGTCTGACACTTCTTATTTGCAGCACAAATTATGACCATGCATACACAAGAAGGTTTATTTTACCAGTAATGCTTTTGACTTTTGGGACCTGTATCAGAATTTATATAAAAATCTCTTTTTTTCAAACATGTTTTTTCAACTTTGTTGGCAATAATACAGAAGAGACAAACCTACAAAAACACATAAAGATACATATATAACTATTGAAATTACTACGGAAATAAACTCTTGTGCCAGTTAAACAGTGATTGTGGGTGATCAAGAGATGAAAAAGAAACAAATTAATAACTGCTCAGCAACTACATGTACTACTCAAAAAGGTGAAAAACATCTCATGTATCAAATAATGTAAGTACATGTATACACATTTTATTTTTTTTTAATTTCCCCTGTATTTAATGAAAAAAATGTTTTTTGTCTTGTTGTGATTCATTTTTTTTAGATCGTTTTCTTTGCTTTCATCTTGTTGGCATGAGACAATACGATGTGACATTCTGAACAAAAAGTGTCTGACATTTTGACCAAAGGTATGTGATGTTTTGACCAAAAGTGTGTGAGATTTCAAAAAAAAGAATGGAAAATTATGTGATGTTTTGACAAAAAGTGTGTGACGTTTTAAAAAGCATATGGCACCAAAGTTTGGACTCATGTAAGACAAATTTCAAACTTTTAACAGATGATATCATGCTATACATATATATGTAAAATTCACCATTCAGAAATAATAAATAGCACTTAGCTTGACTGTTGATCAATATAATTAATTCATTTACTTGTCATTAAAGCCAAATGAAGTATTGTTTGATCATTTTTAGATTCTTCCACATTCATGTTTGAAATTTGTAAGGCATGGTGACAAATGACACGCACACTCCCAACAAAAAATTTCCATTTGTCATAGTTTGCGATAAGATTTTTTTTTGGCTTTTCACATTTTTAGCTTAACTTCACAAAGTCAAGATAAGCTATTGCCATCACATGTGTGAAAGTCTGTTAGTCTGTGAGTCTGTTCACATTTTTCTTTAGCACAGACTACACCCCATAGCTCTTGTCTGATTTGTCAAACCCCAAAACCTTTAGCACAGTCTACAGGTCGTATTTATGAAGGGACTTCATGGTAACTTGGTAGGATGTCTCTATAATATCTAGATGAGAATGTCCCCTTTTGGTCATGATGTGTCAGCCATGATGACTGCCCAAGCCCAAAACCCCAAAACTTTTAGCACAGTCTACAGATCATATTTAATATGGAGGGATTTTAATATGGAGGGATTTCATTTGTAACTTGGTAGGATGATTCCGTATGATGTCTAGATAGAACTTCCCCATTTGGTCACGATCTGTCAGCCGTAACATCTGCCCGAGCCCAAAGCCCCAAAAACCTTTAGCGCAGTCTACAGGTCGTATTTATGGAGGGGCTGGTTGACTCCAGATCATGTCTAGATGAGAACGTCCCCTTTTGGACGCGATCATTCAGCCATGATGGCTGCTCAAGCCCAAAACCTGAAAACCTTTAGCACAGACTAGATGGCTGCTCAAGCCCAAAACCTGAAAACCTTTAGCACAGACTACAGGCCGCACTTATGAAGGGATTTCATTGGCACTTGGTGGGATGACTCAGTATAATGTGTAGATGAGGACATCCCCTTTTGGTCGCTATCAGTCAACCATGATGGCAGCCCGAGCCCAAAATTTGAAAGCCTTTAGCACTGTCTACAGGTCGTATTTATGAAGGGATTTCATGGTAACCTGGTATGATGACTCTGTATAATATCTAGATTAGAAAGTCCCCTTTTGGTCATAATCTGTTAACCGTGATGGCTGCCCAAGCCCAAAACCCCAAAACTTTTAGCACAATCAACAGGTCATATTTTATATGGAGGGATTTCTTTGTAACTTTGTAGGATGACTCGGTATGATGGCTAGATGAGGACGTCCCCTTTTAGTTGCGATTGGTCAACCGTGATCACCACACGGGCCCAAAGCCCAAACACCTTGAGCACAGTCTACAGGCCGTATTTATGAAGGGATTTCATTGTACATATAACTTGATAGGATGACTTGTTTTGGAATAATTTCACTGTAACTTGGTAACTTTGGTTGACATACATTAACCGTGAGGGCCACATACATTAACTGTGAGGGCCACATTAACCCACCCCTCAATTCTTTAGGACAGTCTACACCTCACATTATTTTTATTGAAAACATAGCATACAGGGAACAAAAATTAACTTATTCTTAATTATCACAATTCTTGTCATATTTCATAATCCTTTCAGAAACATTATCCTTTTCATCAAACACAACACACAGTCAGGTTAAGCTGTATTTATTTATTTAATCGCTCTAAAGTTAAAAGATACTACTTGTTTGGGGGTTCATGTATGACCCAGAGCGACAAAAATTACACTCTGTGATGGTTTTATACATTTTGAATATTGCCTTCGAAATAAATATGATGAACGCAGCCCCAAAAAATCCCCGAATGTGCCACTGCCTGAGAATCAACAGAGTAATTTTGTTTAGCCTTGTTTTTTTCTGTCTTGTTTTTTCGATCAAATCTTTTCACTTAGATATTAAGATTTTATCATTGACTCTTCAGTATTGCCAATGATAATATGAACATCACACCTGTGAAAATACAATTTTTACACCTCCTAATCAAGCCTGGAAATAAGCAGTCTGTCATTTTCAGAATGACATCCCTAGAGGGTGAATTTGCTGATGCTTTTCCAATATAGTGAGCCATTCTATCCGTTCAGTTCCCTTTCCCTTTAGGTCTGTGACCTCGGTTCAGATTGAAGTTCACAGAGGGCGAATTTAGTGATGCAGCCCTGCTGTACAGTGCAGCATCATCAGATTCACCCTTTAGGAAGCTCATTCTGCAGATGGCGCCATATGTCACTTGGGTTTCTCAAAACTAGAAAAGACAAGCATTGAGATTGGGTTCATGAAGATTTATTAAATTATCATGACATCTTCAACTCAAACCATACAGAACAAGAAGGACGCCAACGCCCTATAGCTCACCAACATTCCTCTTTGATAGTAACTTTGGCAAACACAAGAACTGTATCAAACAGGCTCATAACATGTGACAAAGCTTACCTAAACACAACCTCTTAAAAGTAAAACACAGAAACTGACATAAACACTAAGTTAAGAATGAAATTCTGAGCTAAACAGAAAACTAAACGCAACTAAAAATGTCAAGAAAAATGTTTAAAATGCAGGGTATGAGGGGTTAATCATGGAACAATGATACTGAGGAACATGTATGATGAATATAAGTGTCATGGGAAGAGAAGGAGCACAGCAGCTGACCTAAACACTACATGTAAGTTAAACATGAAATTCTGAGCTAAATAGAAAACTAAACGCAACTAAAAATGTCATGAAAAATGTTTAAAATGCAGGGTATGAGGGGTTAATCATGGAACAATGATACTGAGGAACATGTATGATGAATATAAGTGCCATGGGAAGAAAAGGAGCACAGCAGCTGACCTAAACACTTAGTTAAACATGAAATTCTGAGCTAAACAGAAAACTAAATGCAACGAAAAATGTCAAGAAAAATGTTTAAAATGCAGGGTATGAGGGGTTAATCATGGAAAAATGATACTGAGGAACATGTATGATGAATATAAGTGCCATGGGAAGAGAAGGAGCACAGCAGCTGACCTAAACATCAAGTTAAACATGAAATTCCGAGCTAAACAGAAAACTAAACGCAACTAAAACTTTCAAGAAAAATGTTTAAAATGCAGGGTATGAGGGGTTAATCATGGAACAATGATTCTGAGGAACATGTATGATGAATATAAGTGTCATGGGAAGAGAAGGAGCACAGCAGCTGACCTAAACACTGAGTTAAACATGAAATTCCGAGCTAAACAGAAAACTAAACGCAACTAAAAATGTCAAAAAAAATGTTTAAAATGCAGGGTATGAGGGGTTTTAATCATGGAACAATGATACTGAGGAACATGTATGATGAATATAAGTGCCATGAGAAGAGAAGAAGCACAGCAGCTGACCTAAACACTAAGTTAAACATGAAATTCCGAGCTAAGCAGAAGACTAAATGCAACTAAAAATGTCAAGAAAAATGTTTAAAATGCAGGGTATGAGGGGTTAATCAGGAACAATGATACTGAGAAACATGTATGATGAATATAAGTGCCGTGGGAAGAAAAGGAGCACAGCAGCTGACATAAACACTTAGTTAAACATGAAATTCCGAGCTAAACAGAAAACTAAACGCAACTAAAAATTTCAAGAAAAATGTTTAAAATGCAATGTATAAGGGGTTAATCATGGAACAATGATACTGAGGAACATGTATGATGAAAATAATTGCCATGGGAAGAGAAGGAGCACAGCAGCTGACCTAAACACAAAGTTAAACATGAAATTCCGAGCTAAACAGAAAACTAAACGCAACTAAAAATTTCAAGAAAAATGTTTAAAATGCAGGGTATGAGGGGTTAATCATGGAACAATGATACTGAGGAACATGTACGATGAATATAAGTGCCGTGGGAAGAAAAGGAGCACAGCAGCTGACATAAACACTTAGTTAAACATGAAATTCCGAGCGAAACAGAAAACTAAACGCAACTAAAAATTTCAAGAAAAATGTTTAAAATGCAATGTATGAGGGGTTAATCATGGAACAATGATACTGAGGAACATGTATGATGAAAATAATTGCCATGGGAAGAGAAAGAGCACAGCAGCTGACCTAAACACTAAGTTAAACATGAAATTCCGAGCTAAACAGAAAACTAAACGCAACTAAAAATGTCCAAAAAAATGTTTAAAATGCAGGGTATGAGGGGTTAATCATGGAACAATGATACTGAGGAACATGTATGATGAATATAAGTGCCATGGGAAGAGAAGGAGCACAGCAGCTGACCTAAACACTAAGTTAAACATGAAATTCCGAGCTAAACAGAAAACTAAACGCAACTAAAAATGTCAAGAAAAATGATTAAAATGCAGGGTATGAAGGGTTAATCATGGAACGATGATACTGAGGAACATGTATGATGAATATAAGTGCCATTGGAAGAGAAGGAGCACAGCAGCTGACCTAAACACTTAGTTAAACATGAAATTCTGAGCTAAACAGAAAACTAAACGCAACTAAAAATGTCAAGAAAAATGTCTAAAATGTAGGGTATGAGGGGTTAAATCATGGTAAAATGATAATAATCATCATATAGCAGCATTAATGTATAAAAGCCATGATATGGAAATAGGGCGAATAAGTGACCTAAACAGAAACTTTAACATTATTGGACACGTACGCTGACGCCGACGCCGATGCCGACGCCGACCGATCGAGCCATTCCATAAGCTCACACAACTAAAGTTGGTGAGCTAAAAACCTACAAATATATATATAATTTACATTTTAATTCAAATTTATCACAGACAGAAGACATATTGAATCATAGGACCTCAAAATATTGAAAATACAAATATTCAACTGTACGAAAAATCGACAAACAGTAAATGTTGATCAACTCACCAGATATGTGATGTAAAAAGTATATTACAAATCTTCGCACATAAGCAAATAACAATCAACAAATATATTTTCGTTCTGAACGGATTGAGGATCTACAAATGAATGAATATGTTTTGGCAGGTAAAAGTGAGCTGTTGTTAGTAGAAGCATGTAAGTGCAGTGAGTTGTCAGTCAGCAGTAGCCAGTCAGTGTGGTGGGTATATGTCTTGCGTTATGAAGAAAATAAAAATAAAAACACGTGGATAAACAATTAACAACCACCTGTAACCGAAAGTCGAATTACCCAGTGACACTTCAACTGCCGAAAATGAGTATTTTAGGGCTTGTTACACACACCTACATGTAATACTGTCTATTAGTGCATAGCAGATAACAGCATTAGCAATATGACACCACTTCCTTGAAACAGGAAAAGAAAACCCTTCAACTGTGTTGTACAAAGAAGAAAAAAGAAATACATGGGAGACCTCGCAAACAAGCCAGAAAATAAGCAGACTGTCATCTGCAAAATGAGGTCCCCAGAGGGTGAATTTAGTGATGCTACCCTGCACAGCAGGGTAGCATCACTAAATTTACCTTCTGTGAACCTCAATCTGATTCACGGTCTCAAAACTAAACAGAATGAGGTACCCAGAGGATAAATTAGCCCACTGTATGGGATAGCATCATCAAATTCACCCTCTGGTGACCTCATTCTGCATATGTCAGACTGCTTATTTTCAGCCCTGCTCGCAAATCACCATAATATGCCATGATGAATTTTCATTGGCTAGAAAGTGCACAGAAAACAGTGTCTTGACTGTGCAGGGGAGAGAAAAGAGGGAAGGTAATTCCGACTGGTTTACAACCTATTCATGATCCAGTCAAAATCTCTGGCTGGTTTTGTGAGGCCATGAACTGTACATGGAGAGTTGATCACAACTGGTGCACCTATGGAGTGGAATCTCCACCCTCTTTAGTTTTCTTGATACTATGATGTAGAATAAGAAACACAAGCAAAGTTTTTGCCAACTGAACTTGGACTGGATATCCATCAGCTGAAGATTTTTTTGTTTCTTAGCTCTCAAAGACAGAGTGTTCAACCGTTGATTGGCAAATTGTGGGCAATCAGATGACAGTGGCAACGGCTCCTGGAACATCGGTTCAACCGATTGTTGAAGCATTTTGTGATGATTCATAGACTGCATTTTATTATCTTCTGCAATTCTTCAATTGTTAATGTAAAATGATGTGAATGATACCATTCAATAAAGTTGAAAAACCACCACAATGTGTATTCTTAATCTCTCTAGATGTCCCTTTATGGGATATACAAGTTAAACGATACGTAAAGCTTACAGTTGAGCATATTTGCGGCAATTGGCAGTTCATATCGGAAAAGTGAAGGTTGCAGTCCATTGACTCAGGTCTAAGTGAAAATTACCAGTTGCGCGCACTTGGGTGGTAAACGTGGATCTGAGAGCCACTTTTACCACCCAAATGTAAGCGACTGTTAATTTTACTGGACCTGAGTCAATGGAGTTTTACCCTGTGAAATATGTTCAATTTAATGTAGTTCTTTCGAGTCTTGACATATACATGTAGTAAACAGATTTAAACACTGTAAAATATGTTCAGTTTAATGTAGTTCTTTGCAAGACTCAACTGGTCCAGTAGTGCACGGTATTACAATCAGAATCGGCATCGAACATAGCTGATTGGGAGCTCAAATAACCTGTAATCGGTCAGCTGCCAGTTTTGGTAATTGATTGAACACAAATAGACAGCGACTTACAGTTAAAACTAGAAGTCCTGTCATGAAATGCACACAAATAGCACGTTGATATGCGCGTTAATGTACGCGTTATGACCCAAGTAAGGCTATCAAATTCTGTTCATATGGCCTGTGCACAAGCAATGTTTCAGCCAATGGACCTCCGGGTAACCCGGAGGTCCATTGGCAGAAACATTGCATGTGTTTGCTATGAGTAACCAAGAGAACCTGCCGTGCTTTGGATGCCATTCGATATGGCAATTGCGCACAATTCCAACGCGCAATTAAGCCTAGATAAGTGCACTATTCATGACAGGACTTCCAGTTTCAACTGTATTACATGTATGTGGGTGGAAACTCCACTGTATGTGGTTTACAGGTGGTAATAATACACTTGCGATCTTCATAAGGCAAACATATACATGTAATTGATATGGTTCACGTTACATGCAATAGAAAAATAAGGCTATTTGGCCATGATTTTTTTTTTATTTTATATATTTTATTTTCTCACATATTGAACAGACCCGTAACCCTTTACCCATTGTCATAACCATCTTTCAAATTTTTTTTTTTTTTTGAAATATTTGTCTCAAAACATAGCTTATGACTCCTCATTGGAACAAGCTTGTTGAGCTCATTTCAATGAGGGGTCATTAGCTATTTTTTGAGACAAAGAATTAAAGTTTTTTAGTTATTTGAGAATGTTTTTTTCATGTGTTGTCTACTATTCAGGTTGCATGTAGGTGAAGAGTTCAGATGTATGGCCTACCAGGTATACATGTACATTGTAACTTTTTTGTCAACTGCTCATAAAATGGGGTGACATGACAATTATGATCGGTCAGGCAACCTGAACTATTTTATTTTTCTCCTCTGGGTCTAAACATCCATTCTGCTAACTCATTCATGTTAAATATTCTTTCAGATACATTTTTAAACAGAAGTTTAGAAGAAAGAAGAAAATCTTACAAATGTGGTAAAAATTTTAAAACAATTGATGATGTCATGACCTGGACTGAATACTGTAACTTGAATGTTAGGCGAGGTATGTACATGTATAATGTCTGTGTGTCTATCCATTAGTGATGAACCTATTATCGGCATCGGCCATCGGCATCGGCCGATAATGGGGTAATCGGTGAATCATCGGCATCGGCAAAAAGGGCATCATTTGCCGATAGGGGTGCGCCGATTGTTTAGTAATTTGTTACAAGGTAAAAATAAACGGTCGTTTTTTTTTTACTCACGGCCATATCGTCGAAAACAGTGTTTACACCTGAAACGTCCGGGGAACGTGTCTACACTACTGATTCTAAAATTTTGGGCATTTTAATATTCTATGAATAATTTAAAGCTAAACCGCAATTTCAGTTTGTCACACGGTCATGTATGATTCTTATTACCTGGAAATCTCGGCCCAGTTTCTTAAGTTGTGACATCAGTCATCATTGTTTAAAATTTAGCCTTCCTATATTACTCCGTTTTGGAAATCACACAATTCTTATTAAAACAAATCGTGTCAGACTGTCGGTGCCAGTTTCATTTTTCATTTATTCATAAGTACTGTATTACGAAAAAAAATCTGGTGGGAGACAAGTGAAGTAAACTATACAAGGCATCTTCTTTGAAAACAATAAGCCAATTTCGAAACTGCCATCTTGGCTTTTAATCTATGCAAGGTCACAGGTTGCGAGGTATAAACATTCCAAGAAAACGCTTTGTTAACAATGAAATCGCACTGTTTATACCTCGCGACCTGTGACCTTGCATAGATTATACGACATAAATAATATTAAATCTGAAGAAGTGTAATAATATGCATTTATTCATTGAAAACGCTGCAGTGGAGCTTTTTCAATGAATAAACACAAAATTATTTGTGACAGATATATATAAAAATTAGGGTTAGTCTTATCTAGCAATGCATTAAATTATATTAAATCTGATAGAATTGAAATAATTTTGCGTTGATTCATTGAAGCCTTTCAATGAATATTTACGCGACAAATTTAGACTTATCTAGCAATATATTAAATTAAACAAAATCTCATAAAAAATGAAATAATTTTTGTTTATTCGTGGAAAAAGCTGAATGGAGCCACTTCAGTGAATAATTACGCAAAATTAATTGAGACAAATATAAATAACAATGGTACAGACTTATCTGGGCATAATCTGGCAATTTATTAAATTAAATGAAATCAGGAAAAATCGAATAATTGTAGCTTATTTTAGTCACTGCCAAACAACGAGAAATTCATTTAAGAGAGTGTCGGGTGGGGGGGGGGGGGGGGGGGGGGGTGTATGCTCCCATTTACCCCAAGCTTCCTTCAGTCGTTTTTCAAGTTTGACATATGATGGTTTGCTGTTTTTCAAAACAAACTGAGTTCTGAAAACCAAACTCAAGAATCATCTATATGGGTGACAGCTGACAGCTTGTCATTGTGTTTAATTATGTACTGAGCTGTGAAAAAAAAACTCCAGAGGTGAAAAACTGTAAATGTTGAATTATATTTGAAAATATTTATTGCGTCTTATGCAAATATTTATTTATTGGTGCCGAAATGACTTGGTAAAGGCTTAAAAAGTAAGACGTTTCGGCCTCCCAATGTGGGACGTTTCGGCCTCCCAATGTGGGACGTTTTGGCCTTTTATATAATTATGGGGCTGAAACGTCCCGGCCGAAACATCCCAGGCCGAAACGTCTCAACTCTCAAGGCCGAAACGTCACGAACCTCCCAAAGGCCGAAACCAGCTGGGACAACCCGCCCTGGGACAACTCGCCCCAAGTTTTTCATGCGCCACAGTTATGAGCTATTTGACAATGGTATTGGACTATGATTGGATTATAAGTAATAACACATGAACTATTCACCTGTTATTACTTATAATATGATCATTATTAATTAGCGGACAATAGATTTGTTTATTGGACTTAATTATGATGATATTAAAAGTAATATCAGGAATAATTCTGAATGAATTATTATTATCAGAAGTATTTGTGGTAATGGTATCTGTGGGAGTCTCATTAATGGATGCTTCAGTGGCTTGACTGTTTGTTGTCTCGGACGTGTCCATGGCTTCATCTAAGTCAATGATTGTTGACAGCTTGAAAGGCACATTTATTGTCTTATTATTTTTAGATAAAGGAAAAGCGATCAACGCTGTGATGAATCCATATCACGCTGAAACGACATGTCTGTTCATTTGATTTTTTCTCATCAAACAAATATCATTCCCCTTAGTGGGTACCCGACTGAAACAACATGACTAAAACAACACTCCACTTCTGACTTGTCTCTACATGCAACAAATTCAGTATACAACTATTATTAGTTTAATTCAGTCATTCTGGGATGTTTTAATAGGATCACTGTGGATAATTTTCGATAAAATTGGATAATTTTTCGATAAAAAAGTGAGTAAACATTTGTTTTATATATTACTACATGTATCCCCAAAAACTTTTTCTTCAAAAATCAGAAAAAAATCGGGACAACCTGCCCCAAAAAGTGGAACAACCCGCCCCAAAAATAGGCGTCAGGCAGTTTGTCCTGGGGCGGGTTGTCCCTGATCCCATTTCGTATACTGACTTTCGTATACAAAAGAAGACATTTCGTACATATATCATCACTAGTACACAGGCAAATTTTGGGGGTTTTTAAGTATTTTTTATATGAAATAATAGACTGTAAGGTATTATAATCCAGTATAAATTATTTTTACATACGGGGTTGTTATCTTTACTAGGCTCAAGGAAGTCATAACCCCGTGTACGAAACATCGTAGCTTGTGCACGAAACGTCCTACAAGTGTACGAAACGTCCAGCCCCATTCCATGGTGGGGCAGAATCACATGATTTTCAAAATGGTCAAATGGAGAGATCTATTCTGAACGTACATATTGAATATTGGGCTTATGACTGGCATGAGAAGAAAGGAATAAGTCGGATTTATCCAGAGTCAGGACAGTGTCTGTCGATCTGTGTACGAGTTCCCACAGAATTGCTATGAGTTTTAAATACATGTATATAGGATTTAATCTTATTGGGAGAATATGTAGTATTTCATGCAGGGAGAGTCAATCTGACACGGGTGATTCCGTTCTTCCCACTGAGGAATGGACTGCACAAAACGATCGGATAAATTGTCTGGGGAGTTGATTTGGTGGCGAGTTGACCAAGAACCAAGAAACACAACCCCCGCATTGACATTCTAATTGCATCTTTGCAGGGTTCGATCGCGCATTTTCATGGAATTTAAAACATCGGAATCGGCATCGGTATCGACCGATTATTAAATTTTTAACATCGGTATCGGCCGATGGTTTGTTTACCATATCGGTTCATCACTACTATCCATCTGTCATCTGTCTTTATGTCTGTCTGTTTGTTTGTTATCCCCGCATTTGAAAAAATGCGGGGATATACATGTATTGGTTGTCTCCGTCCATCCATACGTCCGGGAATGGTTTCCGGCGAAAAACTCCTAGGGGTTTCAATTCGAAACATTGAAAGTGTGTTCATGTTCATTCATAGGGTCTGTAGATGTGCATAAAGGTTTTGGATTTTTGATTCGGCCCTCGGGGATGTAAGGGGCACCACTTTTGTCGTTAGAGGAATGGTTTCCGGCAAAAAACTCCTAGGGGTTTCATTTCGAAACATTGAAAGTGTGTTCATGTTCATTCATAGGGTCTGTAGATGTGCATAAAGGTTTTGGATTTTTGATTCGGCCCTCGGGGGCGTAAGGGACACCACTTTTGTCGTTAGAGGAATGGTTTCCGGCGAAAAACTCCTAGGGCTTTCAATTCGAAACATTGAAAGTGTGTTCATGTTCATTCATAGGGTCTGTAGTTGTGCATAAAGGTTTTGGATTTTTGATTCGGCCCTCGGGGACGTAAGGGGCACCACTTTTGTCATTAGAGGAATGGTTTCCGGCAAAAAACTCCTAGGGGTTTCAATTTGAAACATTGAAAGTGTGTTCATGTTCATTCATAGGGTCTGTAGATGTGCATAAAGGTTTTGGATTTTTGATTCGGCCCTCGGGGGTGTAAGGGGCACCACTTTTGTCATTAGAGGAATGGTTTCCGGTGAAAAACTGCTAGGAGTTTCAATTCAAAACATTGAAAGTGTGTTCATGTTCATTCATAGAATCTGTAGATGTGCATAAAGGTTTTGGATTTTTGATTCGGCCCTCGGGGAGTAAGGGGCACCACTTTTGTCGTTAGAGGTATGGTTTCCGGCAAAAAACTCCTAGGGGTTTCAATTCGAAAGATTGAAAGTGTGTTCATGTTCATTCATAGGGTCTGTAGATGTGCATAAAATTTGGATTTTTGATTCGGCCCTCGGGGCGTAAGGGGCACCACTTTTGTCATTAGAGGAATGGTTTCCTGTGAAAAACTGCTAGGAGTTTCAATTCAAAACACTGAAAGTGTGTTCATGTTCATTCAGCGAGTCTGTAGATGTGCATAAAGGTTTTGGATTTTTGATCCGCCCCTGGGGAGTAAGGGACACTACTTTTGTTGTTAGAGGAATGGTTTTCGGTGAAAAACTCCTAGGGGTTTCAATTCGAAACATTGAAAGTGTGTTCATGTTCATTCATAGGGTCTGTAGATGTGCATAAAGGTTTTGGACTTTTGATTCGGCCCTTGGGGGCGTAAGGGACACCACTTTTGTCGTTAGAGGAATGGTTTCCGGCAAAAAACTTCTAGGGGTTTCAATTCGAAACATTGAAAGTGTGTTCATGTTCATTCATAGGGTCTGTAGATGTGTATAAAGGTTTTGGATTTTTGATTCGGCCCCGAGGGGTGCAAGGGGCACCATTTTTGTCATTAGAGGAATGGTTTCCGGCGAAAAACTGCTAGGAGTTTCAATTCAAAACACTGAAAGTGTGTTCATGTTCATTAGTAGGGTCTGTAGATGTGCATAAAGGTTTTGGATTTTTGATTTGGCCCCGAGGGGCGCAAGGGACACCATTTTTGTCGTTAGAGGAATGGTTTCCGGAGAAAAACTCCTAGGGGTTTCAATTCGAAACACTAAAAGTGTGTTCATATTAATTAATAGGGTCTGTAGATGTGCATAAAGGTTTTGGATTTTTGATTCGGCCCTCGGGGGCGTAAAGGGCACCACTTTTGTCGTTAGAGGAATGGTTTCTGGCGAAAAACTCCTAGGGGTTTCAATTCGAAACATTGAAAGTGTGTTCATGTTCATTCATAGGGTCTGTAGATGTGCATAAAGATTTTGGATTTTTGATTCGGCCCCAAGGGGCGCAAGGGGCACCGTTTTTGTCGGTAGAGGAATGGTTTCCGGCGAAAAACTGCTAGGAGTTTCAATTCAAAACACTGAAAGTGTGTTCATGTTCATTAGTAGGGTCTGTAGATGTGCATAAAGGTTTTGGATTTTTGATTCGGCCCCGAGGGGCGCAAGGGGCACCATTTTTGTCGTTAGAGGAATGGTTTCCGGAGAAAAACTCCTAGGGGTTTCAATTCGAAACACTAAAAGTGTGTTCATGTTAATCAATAGGGTCTGTAGATGTGCATAAAGGTTTTGGATTTTTGATTTGGCCCCGAGGGGCGCAAGGGGCACCACTTTTGTCATTAGAGGAATGGTTTCCGGCGAAAAACTCCTAGGGGTTTCAATTCGAAACATTGAAAGTGTGTTCATGTTCATTCATAGGGTCTGTAGATGTGCATAAAGGTTTTGGATTTTTGATTCGGCCCCGACAATAATCACAAATGCGAATGCGGGGATATACTATAGTGTGCTTTGCACACAAATGACACCCCTCTAGTTTGTTTGTTTGTTTGTATGTACTGCATATTACAAGAATGTTGAACAAAGAATGCATAATGTTCTTCGAAATGTCTTTCTGTATCTGTATTGTCTGCTGTCTGTCCGTTCATTTTTTCTGGCTGACTTGGTTCATTTTTCTGCAGGTGTTTCCGACAAAACCATATCATATGAGCTCTCATTCAAACAAGCTCATCGAGCCTGTTCCAATGAGGAGTGAAGTGATATGGTTTTGTTGAATTTTTCTTAAGAATTGGGAGAAAAAAAATTAAAATAACAAATTTTGATGTCATGAGTTTTCTGTAAAAGGTTTACCCTTTCCCTAAGGTAATGGCAGAAACTGGCCTGCACTATTCACAGAAATCACCAATTAATTGTTTTTTTTCATTTTTTGCCTCAAAAACATAGGTTATGACCCCTCTTTGGAATGAGCTTGTTGAGCACGTTCCAAAGAGGGATCATAACCATGTTTTTGAGACAAAAAATAAAAAAAAAATTAGTTATTCAAGAATGTTGTTTCCAGGTGTCGTCTGCTTTTCATATTAGGTAAAGGGTTCAAATCTGTTCATGAGAAATAGACTAAATAATACAATGTGAGCACGAAAATGTGAACAATACACCATGAATTATAAGTTGTAACATACCAAGACCTCAGACAGATCAACCTTCACTCTCTGAGAATTGGTAAGTAAACAACATACATGTACATGTAATTCGACAAACTCCAAAGACCAGAAATGCTGCTCATTGTCTTTTAGCTCATGCATTCCGTGGAGAATCAAATGATTGACTTACGATTGCTTCATTGTAGTTGCATTTTATGTATTAAACTGAACTGAGATAAATATGATTATTGCTGCAAAGATCTTATTCGAAAAATTGAGTAATATTTTTGGAATCCCTACTTACTGTGCACCAGTAGAGTGAACATTGTGTAGATGTTCATTGATGTTTCGGGCCTGGCAGTCTAGAAAATCAAGGAGTGCAAAACAATTGCCCTTCTCAGATTGCTTGGGAGTGCATTTGCATCTAGCATTTTCAATACATATACTTAAATGCTATTTTGGTTACAGTACCTATGTGGAAGGCAGACTCACCCAATCACCCATGGAGTGGAGGAATCACCCAATGTACTACTCTCAAATTTCATACAGAAACGCAAGAAACACAAGCCAAGTTTCAACCAACGGACCTCATGTTTTAACCCAGAGGTCCATTGGCTGAAACTTTGCTTGTGCTAATTATGCTTTGCATCAAATTAGCATTTATTGCTTGAGAGAAATTGATTCATCACCCCACAGGTGATTTACTGACAATACACTCTCTATGTACTTATATTTACTTCAAGGTATTACTATTGTGTCTGAAAAATTGTACTAGGCCTGTCACGATTAATCGATTGTCGATTGGTCATGCCAAAATCGATTAGTATTTTTCGCTGTCGATGAATCTGTACTTTTTGCCCCATTTTAGACGTTTAATAATTAAAAAGAAATTGATGAAAAAACTATTATTTCTAAAGGTAAAAGGTCAAGAACTTCGGCGTTAAACCTCAAGAAACCGTTAGAAGCATTTGTCTTTTTGGTTCATTCAAAGTTTTGATGTTATGAACTTTTGAACCGTCTGTGTAATAATCAAGACCGGTCGGCAGTTGCGAACTTCGCAAGTTTGCAACTGCCGATCGTTCTTGATAATACACTGACGGTTCAAAAGTTCAGAACATCAATGTTTTGAATGTACCTAAAAGAGGATCGTCTTCGTTGTTTACTTGAGGAAGGTCAACTGACTTGAACTTCATTTTTAACGACTTTAAAGAGAGGGAGAGGGTCATCTAGGTACGATTAATCGATTATTGTTGATTATTTGCGACGATTAATCGATTCCTAAATTGAAAAATTGTGACAGCCCTAAATTGAGCAGTGTTGTAAAGTGCCATGGAACTTTTTTAATATTGTGAGATGTTTGCGCTATATAAATGTATATTATTATTATTATTAATTGTACTACATTCAGCTACATACATGTAGTGTAAAAATTGGCACATACATACATGTATTCTCATTGTTTGAAATGTTGCATTCAATTTTTATGTGACTGTCATTTACACTCGAAATGTATTGAAATGCGACACAGAATGCATCATGAATTATTGCGAATCAATGCAACATTGACAAATGATAATAGAGTTTAAAGGCAATCCCAAACAAGTCTGGCATTCCAGAAAATCTAGGGGTGCAAAAAATTGACCTCCTCAATTTTTTTTCTAGGCAGTCAGTAGGCAGTCACTCCTGCACTCCTAAAGAATGCCAGGCCTGATGTTTTTCTTGAAAACATTTTTCCAGTGCCAGACTCAATAATAATGTGCTTCACTTATTTGGTAGTGAGCAGTATACATTTTCAAAATCAGAACAGCGGTCTCAAGAGTTTTGACCAATCCTGGCAAAATTCTCTCTCTGCTTTTCAGGTCACACAGTACAGTTGGCATGGATTTGTCGTAATCCACATGTGGGGAGTGATGTCCACACATGCATTTACCAGGCAATAAAAATCTTCATTAGCAACATTTTAATTAATGAAGCACTGGTTATACTGATTCAGTTTTGATTTTTATTGTATTTTATTCATGAAATCTTAATCCAAGAGTGTAAAATATGTTATGACCCCCTCGCAATTTGATCAAGAAAGATGCCGCTTTTCTGATCACAGCGCTGTTCATTCTTTAGATGTCCATTTTGTTCTTTTATAGTGTCATTCAACAGAACTTTGGGAAAATGTTTGAAATTATCACCAGTGCCCAAAATACTGACAAAAGAAGTAAATAAAGGCTTAATGTATATCAAAATAATGACTTGAATACTAGGGAATGGAATATATTCACTTTTTCAGAAAAAAAAATTATTTTTATGAGTTTGATGACAGACAAGTGTCTGTGGGCTAAAGTAACAAATTCTAAAAATTATAAAAATAGATTTGTAATTCAAAAGACTGGGTTCAAATGAGAGACTTCGAACTCTGGTGATGTCATGATAGCATCTTGCCCTCAAAACAGTGTGCACACAAGTGTTTAATGCAAGACTGACGCTATGTACATTACTGTTTTCAAATAAACAAAAACAAATTATTTGTACTTCCTCTGCAAATATAAACACAATGATATTCTTAACCAATATAGCTGAGCCGATTAGTAAAATGCCCCATCAGACCAATGCCGATTATTTAAGACAACAGTCAACCGTTACCGAATGGCGATGTCACACGGTTTCTTTATTTTTCAAGCTTACTGCAGAAGCTGGCTGATTTAAAGTAATCAGAATTTAATTTACTTACCATTAATCCCCATCAACCCGGAAGATAACACACTTTTCATACTCACTTGAATAAGTTAAATAACAGACATAAAAGGTTAATTTTATGTCACTGAAGTACCATCAGTGCAGTATATTTTTGATTTAAAATAAACAGCTGACAACTGAGTTGAGAACTCATCATGTGCATCGTCACGGTAAATTATATTCTGAACTTTTGATGAGGTTTACATCAACACTGGCAACAATTCATTTGAAAGTCGGGTCTTTGCCGAATCGCCCTCTACACAGGCTTTGAAGTCAACTATCACAGACAAACAGTCTTTGAAGTTAACTATCAAAGGCATTCAAAACGCAGCTGAAAAAAAAAATTCAAAGAACAAAGAACATTTTTTTTTTTCTAAATTAATGCCAGTACCACATTTCCTGTGTGCCTAAAATTAAAAAATACATGTAGGCAGATGGAAAATTGATATTTACATGATAGTGGTTTTTCACTCTAGAATGTATATAAATGTATTTGGAAGAAAATGTTTGTGAAAATCAAAAGCCGTCGTTGGAACCACATGTTTTCAAGTGGGAGTTTCTTTTCAGTAAACCCATATATGGGATTGTGTCACACGATTCATGACGTTGCACTGCATTATCTATTTTTATCACATGCTCCACACATTTCAACATCAGAAAAATTCTGTGGCTTCATGTTGATAAATCCCATCCCGAATGGCCCGATATTAAACCTATTGCACCCAAACCTCTCACAGTTAACACAGATTACTAATATGGAGGAATTATCTGCCCGATATGGGAATAAAGAATGCCATTATATATTTAATGAGACGATGAGCATGGTTGAAAGAAATATTGCGACATTTTTTAGAATGCAGTACTGTTTGGGCAGTGAAGAGCATACGTATTTACATGATGGATAAAAAACAACTCGGTACACAGTTACAGTTACACAGTTACACAATCAAAAATCTTGAATATAATATTCTGCCTTTTCTTTCACGAACCATCACTTACCTGATATCTGTACCTGACGAGTGACGTACCGAACGCTTGCCAATGGTTGTCCCAGGAAGAGGAAGACAGTTCATTACAGATCATCCATGACACTTTCACTGAGTTTCAAACAATCGGTGAGGGCCGATGTTGATCCATCGAGTGCCGATGGTGAACTGAATCGGCCGAGTGCCGATGTTATACCGATTAATCGTCTCATGACGATAATATTATCAAGACACCTCCGAGCGGAATTACACCCAAAATGTCCACTGCAATCATGAATAAAGCATCTGCTGATATCAAAACAGTATATTTCAGTCACAACTAATGGAAGAATTTAGTCCTAAAAATTTACTCAAGCACAAATTCAAGTAAAAAAAAAAAAGGAAAAGAAAAAAATATCCGGACCTACCGACTCAATTGTTTTCTGCTATGTAACCGGAACCAAACCATTAATTTTCTTTGGCCTTACAGTGATTCTTTTGGGTGTCAACAGGGCCAATTATGGGACCCATTCTCAATGGCATTTTGGCATTATTTTCCCCAATTCATACCCCAAATTTCCCTATCATGGTCCTCGTTCAAATAAAAATATTATCCTTCTCTAACTCTTGAAGGCGTAATTTTGACTTTATTCACTTTTTACAGCAACAAAACAGGTGTCTCAACAGTCTGTTTTTAGATACATTTGCAAGTTACATCCTAAGAACCTTGTCTGTTGTTTCTAGGCAAGTCTTGGCTGCCTATATAGGCAGCCAAGACTTGCCTAGACACAACTGCAAAGCTGTGACCAAAATTCCAAATTTTCTTGTCCAATAAATAGCCTAATGTAATCATATATCTGATACTAAAAATACAGAACTTTCCAATGGACATTGCATTAGCTTCAACATACATGTATGTATGCCCTTATTGTAGACTTTTACCTCTGTGCAGTAGTGCGAAACTGTAGAACGGAACTTTACTGGAATGCAGGTAACATTGGAGAGACACATCAAGTGAGGTAACTGAATTGAACAATGAATTTTACAAACTGAAAATGTGTTCATGACAACCATGCGGCACACATGTGTAACAATCATCTGCCTTTGAAAAAAAAGATTTGATTTGATTTTTTTTTTTCATTTTACTCTGCTATTGTGTTGTGACGCCTGCATCATAAAATCATACTGCAGACTACCGACTGAACCAGTGGTGGTGCTAGGGGGAGGGGGCCTAGGGGTGCACTGCCCCCCCCCCCCTCAACTGTTACTGTGCTCCCCCCCCCCCCCTAAAAATTGCATGAAGATTTTGTTGGCAGTTGCATGCATAGGCCAAAATATTTGCATCCAATTCTGTCCAATACATCAATGAAATAACTAATTCTATAAAACTTCGAATAACCAACATTTAATTAAACAAACATAGGTGGTGGTGGGGGGGGGGGGGGGGGGTTACAAGTGTATGAATTCCATCAGAGAGAAGATATAGCCTGATAGCAAACTCTTCAGATAATCCTTTTGTAACATATGAACCACCTGATAATGATATACTGTGGCTGCTTAATATCGAAGAGAAATGCCTCCTTGTCAATTCACCGCTTGCCAACTCACCGCGGACTGCAGGATTTTGACAATGTGCAATGCGATTCACCACCAGTATGCCGCTCTGTGGCATTTCCTGGAGGCCATTTATCATTTATTATCTCCTCGTCAGACAGGAAGATCAAAAACAAAATCAGTCCAATTATTGTGTTGAGCTCATTAGTGTTAACTCCAGGTTCCTGGTGAAGCCTTTAAGCTGTGTGCGGGCAGACCAAGAATTCTTAAAAGTCGGACAGCCGACAAATTGAGACACAATCCACCCACCAGTCAAGTCAATAAGGGAAAAATGTGACAATGAGAACACAATGTAGATTCAATACACTTTATTAATTTGTTCCCCTGATTTATGACTTCTTTTTATCTGACTGAATAGGATAAGCAATTGATTCCCTAGAATCCTTAAGAATGATGAAATGGAAGTTAGACTGAACCCAATGGAGATACTTACAGACAGAGTTTTTGTACTGAGTAGTGTCATTCAAACTATTGCAAATTTTTTACAAGTTAAAGGGCTTAGTATTTTTTACCATCTGTTCTTAAGGCCACACAAAGTAGATCTTCTGTTTCTCAGGTCATTATTTGTAAAATTGCATGCGGGCGAGCGTTTTTTTATTTTATTTTTTATTTCAGTAATTACTTCTTTGCCATCAAAAGTTCATGTTCTTGGTTCAAGTTTTAGGCCTCATAATCTACAGAATAGCATGGGTGGTGGTGTATTTCAACCCTTGAGTGCAAGAAGGCGTTGCATTGCTAAAGCATTGCAAAGCCTACTTGCACTGAAGGGACAAATTCATAAATTTTTTCAACTTGGGTAAAATATCAGACATAAACCATTTAATTTTTATTTTTTTAAAGTTTAAATTGGTTATAAAAAGAGAGCATGCGGCAGCCAAAAGGACCATGCAGGAGGGCCTGAGAAACAGATTTTTTATTTTTTTAGGCCCAACACATAGAAAAACAGAACCGAAACTGAGGTTTTTCCTGAAACTGAACCAAAACTGAATCTGAAAAGTCAAAACCTCCCAGCTCTAAAACTGATCACTCACCATCTGTCATACAGTACGGCTGCCTTGACTGGTCACTTTCCACGGTTGAGCAATATTTTCATGGACACATTAATATTAGATTCTAAACACTAATTATAGGAATAATTATGAAAAATTTAATATAAATTTTGCTGCTGCTGCTGCTGATTTTTAGCTCAACTTTGACATAGTCAAATTTGAGGTTATGTCATGGCCCGTCGTCTGTCCATCAACAATTCAATACGACTCGGGCTAGAGGACGTATTTATGAACCGATCTTTATGAAACTTCTTGGGTACCTTTGTTATAAATCACCGTGGACGAGAACGAGTGTTTTTGGGTGCGGACTGAAATTTAAAATGGCCACCAGCAGCCATTTTGTACAGAAATTAGTGCAATCAATTTTTTGTACAGAGCTTCTGTATGAATGTTCTGATTTGAATAAATTTTTGTATGAATGTTTAGTAAAATGGAATACATCGCATTTAATACAGGTTTTTTTCTTGTGCAGAAATTATGCATATTAGATGAACTTTGATTTATTCAGTTCTACTTATACACAGTAAGTACACATGTTAATACGGCTCGGGCAAGGGGCTGTATTTATGAATCGTTCTTCACAAAACTTCTTGGGTACCTTTGTTATCACCTTGGGATGAGAACGAGTGTTTTTGGGTGCGGACTGAAATTCAAGATGGCTGCCAGCGGCCATTTTGTACCAAAATTAGGTACAATCAGTTTTTTAGCTCATCTTGACAAAGTCAAGCTGAGCTAATCTCATCGCTCTCCGTCCGTCGTCCGTCAACACCATGTTTTGGTCTTCTCTTCCAAAGCCACTGGGCCAATTTAAGTGAAAGTTTGTGTGAGTGATGGCCCCAGAGAGGCATTGCATTTTTGTTCAACTCGTCATGCTCAGCCCCATAGGGAGGGAGTGGGGGGGGGGGGGGGGGGGGGGGGGAAATGCTCCAAAATATTTTTAAAATCTTCTCATGAACCAGTGTGTACAATGACTTGATATTTGCTATGGAACTCCCTTTTGAGGTGTATAATCAAGTTTGTTCAAACAAAGTTTGTGATGGAATATTTGGCTTTGTAATGGGAGGGGTAAGATTTTTGGCCCCACCCAAAATTTCTATTTCAAGAACCGGTGGGCCAACTTCAACCAAATTTGGCATGTAGTCTAAATGGGTCCTAAGTACATGTAATTGATTGATGCCTAAAAAAAAAATTTTCACAGCCCTGTGACAATCCCAGGGGCTAAAAACAGAAAAAAATTCAAAAGCTCATATATCCCAAACCAGAAGGAACCGAAAAGTTTAGAACTGGTATTTGGTATGAAACATCCTTATAACCAGAAGGAGGGATTTGCTAAAGAAATTGCCACCAGTTCGATCAGGGTGCCTGGTAGAGGGTATTGAAAAAATGATGAGTCAGCATTTTTAGCTCACCCGACTGAAAGTCAGGGTGAGCTATTCTGATCACTTTTCGTCCGGCGTCCGTCGTGAAGGTGGTGTTTGGGCTTTTTCTCCCAAACCACTGGCCGCATATTAATGAAATTTCATGTGAGAAGGGGTTGTGTCTGCGGACTTTGATTTTTTGTCAAATTAGGTTTTGGCTCACATTGAGCAGAGTGATGGGGCAAAAATGCTTGAATTCTTAAAAAATCTTCTCAAGAACCAGCAATAGCAGAGACTTGATATTTGGTATGCAGCTTCCTTTTGAGGTGTAGACTCAAGTTTGTTCAAGAGAAGTTGGAGGGGCTATATTTGACGATGTTAAAGGAGGGGCAAAAATTTTGGCCCCGCCCCAAATTTCTATTTTCCAAACCGCAAGGCCGATTTGAACCAAATTTTACATGAGTGCTTATTGGGTCATTAGTACCTAATTTATGCCGAAATTTTTTTCCCCGTAGCCCCGTGGGAATCACAGGAGCTAAAAATAGAAAAAAATGAAAACGCCCATATCTCCAAAACTACACGGCACTGAGAATTCTTATTTGTTGTGAAGCTTCCTTAGGACCAACAGAATGGAATGATAAAAAAAAAATTGCCATCGGTTTTATGATGGGGTAGTTTTTGGGGACTTTGAAAAAGTGCTGAGTCAGCATTTTTTAACACTGTGGGTAATGGGAAAAACATAAGACTACTTTTCTGCGAAACCACTGCTCCAAAAGCTTTAAAATTTCACATATAACATCTTTGTAAGATTGTTTCACATGTTTATTGAAATGAATTGCCTGGGTGGATATTTGGGCTCTCTAAGGGAGCCCAAATGTTTAAATTAGTGCAGTATGAGGAGTATTTTTGAAAAATCTTCTTCTTGAGATCTAGTAATAAGAATGTTTTGATATTTGGTATGCAGCATCCTTAGGGGGGTGAGATTCAAGTTTGTTGAAGCCAAATCCCTGGGTTCATATTTAGGCTGAAAATTTTAGGGTCCCGTTGCGGACTTCGAAATTTTGGACCAAAATCCGAAAAAAATTTTTTTTGTTTTTTATGCATTTCTGTCAATTTTAAGACAAAAAAAAAAATAATAATTTTTTTTCCCCGGAAAATTTTGGGTCCGGGTGGGACTTAGAAAATTTTGGACCAAAATCCGAAAAAAAAATTTTCTTGTTTTTTCTGCGTTTCGGTCATTTTTAAGACAAAAAAAAATTTTTTTTTTTTTTCCCCTGAAAATTTGGGGTCCGGGTGGGACTTAGAAAATTTTGGACCAAAATCCGAAAATTTTTTTTGGGGTTTTTTATTCATTTCTGTCAATTTTAAAACAAAAAAAAAAAAATTTTTTTTTCCCCTGAAAATTTGGGGTCCGGGTGGGACTTAGAAAATTTTGTACCAAAATCTGAAAAAAAATTTGTTTGGTTTTTTCTGCGTTTTGGTCAATTTTAAGACAAAAAAAAAAAAAAAATTTTTTTTTTACCCTGAAAATTTGGGGTCCGGGTGGGACTTGGAAAATTTTTAACCAAAATCCGAAAAAAATTTTTTGTTTTTTATGCATTTCTGTCAATTTTAAGACAAAAAAAAAAAAAAAAAATTTTTCCCCTGAAAATTTGGGGTCCGGGTGGGACTTAGAAAATTTTGGACCAAAATACGCAAATTTTTTTTTTTGTTTTTCATGCATTTCTGTCAATTTTAAGACAAAAAAAATGTTGTTTTTTTTTTCCCTGAAAATTTGGGGTCCGGGTGGGACTTAAAAAATTTTGGACCAAAATCCGAAAAAAAAATTTTTTTTGTTTTTTATGCATTTCTGTCAATTTTAAGACAAAAAAAAAAAAAAAAAATTTTTCCCCTGAAAATTTGGGGTCCGGGTGGGAGTTAGAAAATTTTGGACCAAAATCCGAAAAAAATTTTTTTTGTTTTTTCTGCGTTTTGGTCAATTTTAAGACAAAAAAAATTTTTTTTTTTTTTTCCCCTGAAAATTTGGGGTCCGGGTGGGACTTAGAAAATTTTGGACCAAAATCCGAAAATTTTTTTGGGGTTTTTTTATTCATTTCTGTCAATTTTAAAACAAAAAAAAAAAAAAATTTTTTTCCCCTGAAAATTTGGGGTCCGGGTGGGACTTAGAAAATTTTGGACCAAAATCCGAAAAAAAATTTTTTTGTTTCTTCTGCGTTTTGGTCAATTTTAAGACAAAAAAAATTTTTTTTTTTTTTTACCCTGAAAATTTGGGGTCCGGGTGGGACTTAGAAAATTTTGGACCAAAATCCGAAAAATTTTTTTTTTTGTTTCTTCTGCGTTTTGGTCAATTTTAAGACAAAAAAAATTTATTTTTTTTTTACCCTGAAAATTTGGGGTCCGGGTGGGACTTAGAAAATTTTGGACCAAAATCCGGAAAATTAGTTTTAGCATTTTTTATGCGTTTTAAGAAGAAGAAAAAAATTTAGGCAGAAAGTATTTTGTTTGGGAAAAAAATCTGTTTTTTATGTATTTATCTCAATTTTGGGACGTTAAAGTGCAGGAACTGAAAATAGAAGGAAAATCCTGTGTATTGTGTGGGCACAATCGCTTCATCTAGTTGGTATATGCTTTTCTTAGGAGGGGCATGTGCAGCTTATTCAAGTCAAGTCCCTGGTTTGATATTTAGACTACCATGTGAGGTGAGCGCCCTCAGGCCCCCTGGGGCCTCTTGTTGTAATAGTTATCCCTGGAGGTTTTCATTCACAGATTTTTGATTGACATAATTGTGTTCTTAAATAAACAAAAATTCTGTTATGAACATTTAATCTTGTTATTACAATCTGTCAATTCTGTGGGGAGACTTTTGTTTGTTTTAGAAAGATTTTTATTTATGTTTAATGAACCATTTCAATGCTAGAAAACATCTGATACCTGTATGCATGTCTTTAATTTAACCATCTCAAGGCTGCAGTGTGACTTTACTGTGTTTTTTTCCAAAGATTTTTTTCTCTCATGATGGACTCTTTCTCTACTGATTTCATGTTAAATGAACCCTTTCTATGCTGGAAAACATTTATCTGATTCCTGTGTGCATGTCTTTAATTTAACCCTCTCAAGACTGCAGGTCTGTTGTAGCAGGCAGTTCCAAAGATTTTTTAGCTCATCTTGACAAAGTCAAGCTGAGCTAATCTCATCTCTCTCCATCCGTCGTCCGTCAACACCATGTTTTGGTATTCTCCTCCAAAGCCACTGGGCCAGTTCAATTGAAAGTTTGTGTGAGTGATAGTCCCGAAGGGGCATTGCATTTTTGATCAACTCAACATGCTCAGCCCCATAGGGAGGGAGTGGCGGAAAGCTCCAAAAATATTTTTAAAAATCTTCTTATGAACCAGTGTGTACAATGACTTGATATTTGCTATGGAGCTTCCTTTTGAGGTGTAGAATCAAGTTTGTTCAAACGAAATTCGTGAAGCAATATTTGGCTTTGTAATGGGAGGGGTAAGATTTTTAGCCCCGCCCAAAATTTCTATTTTCTGAGCCGATGGTCCGGTTTGAACCAAATTTGGTATGTGGTATTATTGGGTCATAAGTACTTGGCACATGCAAAAAAAAAATTCCCACATACCCATGGGAACCCTGAGAGCTAAAAATAGAAATATTTTCAAATGACCATATTTCCAAAACCACCACGTCATCCAGTATATGTTGTACATCATACATCTGGGTGATCTGTCATCAGTGAATGTGTAGTATTTGTGACTTTTCTTCCTTCGCTTGACCGATTTCAGTTAAATTTGAAGTGATTTTTTGTTCTGACATCACATTTTGATTTTGTCCAAATCATCTTGCCCTTCCCCATTGGGAGAGAGTGAGGAAAAATGCTCCCAAATTTTAAAAAGAAATTTCTTTTCATGAACCAGTGGGTACAGAGAGCTGTTATTTGGAATTATTATCCTTAGGACCAGTAGAATTGAATGGTAAAAAAAAATTGCCATCGGTTATGTTAAGGTGTTCTGTAATGGGCATTGAAAAAAATGCTGAGTCAGCAAATTTGCAAAAATTTTTTAAAAATCTTTTCTCCAGAACCAATCATCAGAATCTTTTGACATTCGGTATACAGCATTCATAGGGGTGTCAGATACAAATTTGTTAAAATAAAGCCCATTGGTTCATATTTGGGCCCAGTTTTGCAGCCCAAATTTTTTGCACAGGGTAATATGGGTAATATTCTTTAAAAATCTTTTTCTTCAGAACCACAAGTCAGAATCTTTTAATGTTTGATATACATCATTGGTATGAGGGTCAGATTCAAGATTGTTCAAACCAAGTCCCCAGGTTAATATTTGGGCTTCCTATGGGGGATAATTTTTAAAAATCTTCTTCTTCAGATCCACCAGGCAGAATGCTTTCATATTTGGTATGCAACATCTCTAGGGGTTCAGAGTCAAGTTTTTTCAAATCAGATCCCTAGGTATATTTTTGGGCTCGCTATGGTAGACAAATTTTTACTTAGTGCGATATGTGGAAATGTCTTTAAAAATCTTCTTCTTCAGATCCACCAGTCGGAATGCTTTCATATTTGGTATACAACATCTCTAGGGGAGTCAGATTCCAGTTTGTTCAATTCAAGAGTCTGGGTTAATATTTGGGCTCCATATGGGAACCTGAAATTTAACTTAGTACAATATGAGGGAATTTCTTCAAAACTCCTCTTCTTCAGATCCACTAGTCAAAATGCTCTCATATTTGGTATACAACATCTAGTGGGGTCAGATTCAAATTTGTTCAAATCATATCCATAGGGTAATATTTGGGCTCACTATGGTAGCCCAAATTTTAACTTAGTGCAATATGAAGAAAGTTTCTTTAAAATTTCTCTTCTTCAGATCCAACAGTCAGAATGCTTTCATATTTGGTACACAACATCTCTAGGGAGGTCAAATTCAACTGTGTTCAAATCGAGAGCCTGGGTTAATATTTGGGCTCCATATGGGTTGCCGGAATTGGCCATTTTGCTGAAGATTTAAAAAATTTGTATTCAGTACCCTCTAGAGGTGTGTAACTAAGATTAATCCACATAGGTTGTATCATTTGGCTTCATAGGGGAGCTCTACATTTTACATTATGATCAACTGAAGAAAAAGCATGATGCCCGGATTATTTTTGTCATTCCTGAGGGACTCCAGGATTGACTGTGTAGCCTATGGAGATGGATTGCTTAATGTAGATTCATTCTTGGATTCTGTTTATATTGTGTTCTATTCAAGATGAGCGCTTCAGGCCCCGTGGGTCCTCTTATTGTACAGAACTTCTATATGAAAGTTCTGATTTGAATGAATGTTTAGTAACATGGAATACATCACATACAATACGGGTTTTTTTCTTGTGCATAAATTATGCAAATTAGATGAACTTTGATTTATTCAGTGCTACTCACATGTATACACATTAAGTGCACATGTCAATACAGCTGAGACTAGAGACATCTAACTGTCACCCACCTTTACAATACTTTACCTGTACATTTGTTACAGGCTATGGTCAGTATTTATGTACAGACCTTTACAATACTGTACATGTCTTTCACAAGCTGAGCTACAGTGTCATTGACACTTTCATTATTATCTGGTAAAAGCATGCATGGACATCACTGTCCATGCCTGGATTACAGCTAGTCCACGGAGACTGTGCTGTACGTCATCCAGTATATGTTGTACATCATACATCTGGGTGATCTGTCATCAGTGAATGTGTAGTGTTTGTGACTTTTCTTCCTTCGCTTGACCGATTTCAGTTAAATTTGAAGTGATTTTTTGTTCTGACATCACATTTTGATTTTGTCCAAATCATCTTGCCCTTCCCCATTGGGAGAGAGTGAGGAAAAATGCTCCCAAATTTTAAAAAGAAATTTCTTTTCATGAACCAGTGGGTACAGTGGCTTTATATTTGGTGCTGATTTTCCTTTTGAGGTGTAGAACCAAATTTGTTCGAAGGGCAATATTTGTTTTTGAAATGGGAGGGGCAGTATTTTTGGCCCGGCCTGAAATTTTCCATTTTCTGAACTATTGAGCTGATTTGAACCAAATTTGGTATGTGTATTATTGAGTCATTATTACCTGATTCTCGCAAAAAATAGTTTCCCTGTATACCTGTGGGAACCCATGGAACTGAAATAAAAATATTCTCAAATGCCGTATTTCCCAAACTACATGGGACAGAGAACTGTTTTGGGTACAAAACATCCTAACATGTAGGAAATTTACCTCTGTCCAATGTGAGGAATAATCTTTGAAACTCTTCTTTTCCAGAACCACAAGTCAGAATCTTTTGATGTATGGTATACAAAATCCATATAGGGATCAGATTCAAGTTTGTTCAAATTAAGTCCATCAGTTAATAATTAGGTTCTCTGAGGGAGCCCAAATTTAATTTAATGCAATATGGGGTATAATCTTCAAAAATCTCCTTCTTCATATCCACCAGTCACAATCTTTTGATATTTGGTATGCAGCATCCTTACAGGTGTCTGATTCAAGTCTTTTCAAATCTGGTTCCTCAATTAATATTTGGACCTGATTGGAGCCTGAATTTGAACTTAGTGTAATATGAGGAATATTCTTTAAAAATCTTCTCACGTACCCCCAATCAGAAATTTTTAATATATGGCTTACACCATCCATAGGCATGTCAGATTCAAGGTGAATAATCTTAAAAAATCTGTTTATTCAGATCTAATATTCAGAATTCTGATGGGGGGGGGGGGGGGGGGGGGGGGGGGTTGCGGTGCTAAGTCAGTTCAATTAACAGTTCAAGCATCTCAATACCAGAATACAATCATCTTACGAACAACAGAGTTATGAATAATTACTTTACTTTATTCCACTGTAGTGGTAACTAGCCATAGATGCCAATTAAATCATTCTTTGAACAACTTTGACAGGTGAGCGCCTCAGGCCCCTTGGGACCTCGTGTTCATTGAATTTATTTGTGTTTAATGACACTTTCGACAGCTAGGATCACCTTGTGTAGGACAGTTTTATGGGTGAGAAATCTGGTGAGAACCATGAAACAGTGGTGAGCAACTCTCAGACTCCCCAACTTACTAACTCCACACAAGCAGGGCCAACATTGGTCAAGTGCATGCGCACCATCGACGTGCAGTATGCCTTAGTACACAGCACCATCATGCCCCCATGTGGGCAATCAGAATTAAATGTCTTTTCCAAGGAAAACAAATTTACCACTGGTGAGGATTAAACCATGGACCTTTTGCTCTTAATGCTCTAACCATGGAGCCACCATGCTCTTGGTTTGGTGTAGTAGAAAATATCCTGATCCTTAAGTGTTAACCCTTAACCTAATGAAGCGGCTGCAACCACCTGCATAATATACTACAGTAGGGTCGGCTTGGACTACTTGTAATCCACACATGGGCAGTGATGTCCATGCATGCGTTTACCAGGTAAAAATAATCACCATCAGCAAAATTTTAATTAATGAAGCACCGGTTGTACCCAGTGGTTCATTAATTACATTTTTGATGATTATTCCTATAATTAGTGTTTGGAATCTAATATTATTGCGTGCATGGAATAAGGCTGTCACAATTAATCGATTGTTGATATGTCACGCCAAAATCGATTAGTATTTTTCGCTGTCGAAGAATCGGCAAATTTTACCCCATTAGGTAAAAGGTTAAGAGCGTCGACGTTAAACCTCAAAAAGCCATAAGAAGCATATGTCATTTATCTACATTCAAAGCTTTGATGTTCTGAACTTTTGAACTGTCAGTGTAATATTCAAGACCGGTCGCCTGTTGTGAACTTGCAAAATTCGCAACTGACGACCGGTCTTGATTATTACACTGACGGTTCATAAGTTCAAAACATCAAAGCTTTGAATGTACCTAAAAGAGGATCGTCTTCGTTGTTTACTTAAGTTAGGTCAACTGACTTGAACTTAATTTTTAACAACCTCAAAGAGAGGGAGAGGGTCATCTAGGTATGATTAATCGATTATTATCGATTATTTCCGAAGATTAATCGATTCCTAAATTAAAAAATCGTGACAGTCCTAGCATGGAAATATTGCCCACCCATGGAAAGTGACAAGTCCACAGTGGCCGTACTGTAATTTAGCGGTTGAAAAAAAAAATTCCAAAACTTTCAACAAATCCCCTCATTGGAATGAGCTCATCAATCTTGTTCCAATGAGGGGTCACATGATATGGTTTTGCTGAAAATTTTTGAAAAAATTATACATGTATAAAATAATTATACCCCACGCAACAAAGTTGCAGGGGTATAATGTTTTTGACTGGTCCATCCGTCAGTCTGTCAGTCCGTCTGTCAGTCCTACTTGTTTTCCGGACTTTTTTTTTACATGCTTCCAGATATTGAGCTGATTTTTGGGATGTGAGTCTAACATGGTGGCCTACAGATCGAGTTTGCATTTTGTTCCACTCCACTGATTTTTACCAAAATTACGGCCCTTGGACTCTGAAAAATTCATCAAAATTACAGTTTTCCAGACTTTTTTTCTACACGCTTCCAGATATTGAGCTGATTTTTGGTATGTTAGTCTGACATGTTGGCCTACAGATCAAGTTTGCATTTTGTTCTGCTCCACTCGTTTTTACCGAAATTATGGCCCTTGAACTTTGAAAAGTTCATCAAAAATACAGTTTTGCAGACTTTTTTCCTACACGCTTCCAGATATTGAGCTGATTTTTGGTATGTTAGTCTAACATGTTGGCCTACAGAACAAGTTTGCGTTTTGTTCCGTTCCACTGATTTTTACCGAAATTACGGCCCTTGGACTCTGAAAAATTCATCAAAATTACAGTTTTCCTGACTTTTTTTCTACACGCTTCCAGATATTGAGCTGATTTTTGGTATGTTAGTCTGACATGGTGGCCTACAGATCAAGTTTGCATTTTGTTCCGCTCCACTTTGATTTTTACCGAAATTACGGCCCTTGAACTTTGAAAAGTTCATCAAAATTACAGTTTTGCAGACTTCTTGCCGACACACTTCCAGATATTGAGCTGATTTTTGGTATGTTAATCTAACATTGTGGCCTACAGGATTCACAGTCAGTTGTAGTGCTTCATGTGTTTAGGCCTCAGTGGATTAATCTTAAAGAATTCACCAAAAACTTAGTTCAAGTTATGGATAAATTAGATAGACCTCCTACTGTAATTGTTGGTGACTTAAATGTCAATACTTTGAAAGAACCAAGCAACGTATTAGTAAAAACATTGTCTTCAAAGTGTTACAGCCAAGTTATTTGCTCACCGACTTACATTTCTGGCTCCTGTATTGACCATGTGTACATAAAAAAAAACATAGCTTGTGACGCAAGAATAATCACGGTTCCATATTCCCAGCATGCAGTTATTCAAGTCAGGATTAGAATATGAAGCGACTTCGAATTTGTTCATGAAGTAAAACAATCTATTTCACTTTTTGTGTATAAACACTGTTATTTGGGATAGCAATTCTAAATCTGACACCTTTTTTATAAACAAGCGTACACTAAAGTAATTTTATCAGCAAAGACCTAGTGTGACCTTACATTATTTACAATGTGTGTTGGAAAGATCAAATTGGATTTAAAAAGGTTGGTATCATTAAATATTAACATGGGTCCACATTTCAATTAAAATTAATTCTGCTCGAATTCTTTCAGTACCGTTGAAACTACAGAACACTGTTTTCTGCAGTATTCCTAGAATCTGTGTTTATTTTTAAAAAATGTTTAGAGCTTGAAATATTGGAGTGCGTGAGGTATGTGAGCGTGCTCACTAAGGTTCTATATTTAATTTTATTATTGTTTGCATTGTCTACATTGGGTAAAGGGTTAAAAGAGTCTTGGTATATTTCCATTAGATTTATTTCCCTGTGGGAACCCTTGGAAGTAAAGCAGTGCTTTGTTTTATTGGTAAAATAGGACCCAGTCACCAATGCTTGGGGTGGAAGTCCTCCAAAATGGGCAACAGGGGTATAAATGATTGGCTGGACTTGACTTTATCTCCATGTTGTGGTCCTGATTAGCCACTGTGCAAAAGTATACATGTATGACCTTACTTAAACACCAATAAATAAATAAATTTGATTTATTGTGTAAACATGGATTTCAAAACCTTGTACATGTACAGTACTGTGATCAAAAAAGCGGACACCAAATCGCAGCGCATTCTCGATGCGGTTGCGATCGAGGTGACAGACAAGAAAAAAACCTTATCGACAGAAGCGCGGCTAAAGCGAAACACAATCTCCATTCCGCCGATTGGATTTTTGCCAAGATTTTTCGCGAACGTCGACAACGCCGCGATTTTGTCGGAGAGAACTGCATGCGTACAAATGCAACCGGTTTGCAATGTAAATGTACATGTAGACCTAACCAGTGTATCGAGTTGCTATGTATTCTAAAAAAAGGGTCAAATTCAACACTTCCCAGATGTCGCGATTGCCCACACCCCAACATTAATCATAACATAAATTCATAATCGTATTCATCTGAATTTGAAAATCGTGATAAACATGGACTTGAGGCAGACACTCCCCCCCCCCCACTCCACCCACTATGTCTTTCACCACTCCCTCTCTTTTTGTTGTCCCTCCGCTCTGACATTGTGTAGGCAGCACCTTCCAATCTCAACTTAATTTGTACTTTCCGTTTCAGTTTCACGCATTCCACCACAATCTGTCGTTTGGGGTGAATACAATATCGTCATTTCCAACTATTCTCTCTGTTAGAAATTCAAGAGTTTTGTTGGTTGTTGGGATCTTAAAAAATTTTTAAAAAAATGCTATTTTATCCTTTTAATTATCAAAATGACTGACATCATATGAACACTTTTGTATTTTAAGAAGCATGTGAAGCGTCAATTTTTCGGACTTTTGAGTACAAGGTTGTTTTTAATGGCGAAAGTGCCAATTCATTATCAAGTCAATTCGTAGTCAGTTTGGTTATGAATATTGATCCGCAAAGTATTCATCCAGGTCAGTTTAATCCTTTTAAGCCCCCCCCCCCCCTCCGCACATACACCTCCGAATGATGCATTGCCCCCCCCCCCCCCTCCAATTCTCTGGCAACGGTGGGCTGTAGTCGTCCCGGCCTCATGTGCCTATGGTTCTTGAAAAAAAAAAATTGCACCCACCCCACCCATCATAAACGAGCTATATGTATTCCGAGGTTCTGTTCTGATTAAATGTGTTTTTACGGTTCTGGTATAAGTTCACCTTTCTCTCTTCATCTCAAATGTCTTTGGCTGTCCCGAGTATGATTGTCCAGCAGTTGCTTTGAAGTAAAATTCGAGCTAAACCGTCCATATCAATAGGCTACTAAGAATAACATAAAGTTCATACAATAATAGGTAGCTGATTAAACTTCTGATCACTAATCCTACTGCGGTGACTGTCTGATTAAAAAGATTATTGCCAGTCATTTTAATTGCTGAACAAACTACTTGAGTTATTAATTATAGTTATATGTGCTGACTCTATAAGGATGTTGAGGTGTGACTTCTCTATGCAAAGTCGATTAATTGGGAATAAGTGTCAACATTATCAGCTGTCCGAATTCAATGAACTATTTTTCTGGAGTTGAAGAAAAAAGCCTGATTCTAAATTTCATCTGTCTGTGTTTTCAAAGCAAGGCTGTTATCCAGAAGCGAAGCTAGGATGTCTTATTATGTGTGTGTGTGTGTGTGTGGGGGGGGGGGGGGGGGGGGGGGGGGGGGATAGGGGGGAGCATTGTTTCTGTTGGCAGGGTGGGGAGAGAGGGATAGCCAGGTCGATATATGCCACATGCATATCCGATGGTCATAGCCCTGAGGTGGGTGTGGCCTTCCCGTTGGTGGAGCTTCGATGGAATTGTAGATCAGTCCTACTTCACTATTTCTCTCCGGGTACTCCAGCTTCCTTCTCCCGTAAAACTGTCATGGTCATGATTAGCCATTGTGCAGAAATATGTGACCTTAAACACCAATAAATAAATAAATTGGTTGATAACGACAAAAACACTCGTGTAGTGGAGTTTCTACTCACACAGTGTGCTCAGGTTCTGTGAAAAAAGCTTATAGAACACTGGAGACATACTTCAACTTGAACGACTTCAGAATTCGTTCCAAAGCCTCTAGACCAAAATACTAAGTTATGTTACTTTAATTTAACTCGGCGGGGCGAACTGTGCAGAGCGAAAAACATTCAAATGATAAAATGTCTGACTTCTCAAACACGTGTTGTTTGAAACTTGTGAAAAAATAATGCCCCACGTGTTTAAAAAACACACTTTCTGGCGTGTTCTTTCATATGATATTGATGAATAAATAGTCAAAATGTACGATCACTGTTTTTCTTTCATTCGAATGCGTTTTTCTTTAACCCTTTAACTCAGAAATGCATGTCTGATCAGTATATCGATTCACCCCAAAAGCAGCCGACTTTGTGGTGAGAGAACGTCCAACCGTAAAATTGGCTTTTGACTGATTTCTGATGTTGGGTAAATAACTTCTGTTTGAAGTAATTTGGATATCGCTAATGGATATGGCCGCCTTTTTATTTGTTTATTTTTTATAATAATTTTACCAATTGACAGTAATATTTCTATTGACACCCAGACGGTGGCAGGGGGGTGGGTGGGGGGGGGGGGGGAATTCAGATACAATTTTTTGCTCATCCCTCACTTTTGAAAATGGAAGTAGTTTTAATCATTTAATTATTTGTTAACCCTTGGCTGCATCTAATGGTAGGGTAAACAGATAGTTCTGTAAAAAGCTCTGCCAAGTCTAACTGAAAAAATCTTTTTTTGCATCAACTTACTTATAGCTCAGGTCGTGAGTTCTCGTTTGACTGAGCACATTCCAGTTAGGAGGCTACAGACATTTTTTTCAGGAAATCATTTTTTAAAAAAATAATTGAATCTGCCTTGGGATCGGGCCATCACTTTCCGAATTTTTAAAAAAAAATTAAGCCTATATGATTTCATTTTCACTTTACCCGAAACTCGGGGCAAAGTTGGCCTGTTTGGCTACACCAAACTATATTGGAGGACGTTTTGTTGGGGGTGGGGGGTGTGGGGGGGGGAGGAAACTTATCCTGCTGAATCCTTCATGACATTCATTGATGGACCTTGGAATACTCTGCTTCTCATAGCTACCAGGGATTTTGCAAGGTACCATATAGGCTATATTTCCATAAAATAAAAGACGGGTGGAGTTAAGACTGTAGGCTTAATACTTTTCGATCTGTTTGATGCGCTGAGGATTTACTTGCACAGACCAGGTCAATTCTTATGATAGTGTTGACTTGTTCACATCCTTACATCTCCGCACACTTTTCTTTCAAAATTTTTTACTTTTGTCGATTTGAAAAGGGGGCGAGTTTGAAAATATCTTCAGGTTTGTATCCCCACTGGATTTTGTTGTTTTTTTAATTGCGACATACGAATGCATCGAACGAATCTTAGAATCTACGATCCGTTCACGCCAAACTTCGAAGTTTTCACCGTCAAGGAATACATGTAACAAATCATCTCACAATGTGTTGGTGTTTCCATTGCGATTTTCTCTCGATTCTACCTAAATTTTGTCTCCATTCTTTCTCCATTCTGCTGCGTTTTATCGACAGAACCGCGATTCTCAATCGCGACAGAACCAAAGCCGGATCGAGAGCCGATCGACTAAAAGACTGCTTTTGTGATCACAGTACTGTAGTTTATCAAGATTTTTCCAACTGGACATTTGCCACTCTCCTTATTTTCAAATCAGGAGGGCTGGAGAGGGCCTGCTCATGCCATTATTTTTTCTTATTTTCAGTAAGTAATAAAAAGCTTCGGTATGAAATCAACGAGAAATTGAACAGAAAGGTTTCCTTGTGGAGGGGTGACATTACAAAGCTGGAAATTGATGCAATTGTGAATGCTGCAAATAACTCGTTGCTGGGTGGTGGAGGAGGTAAGTACATGAATTGTACATGCAGGGGGGTAAGTATAGTGGAACTCTTTTAATTAAATAGCCACTTTACTATTGAAAAATATTGATTTAAGAGGCGGATTTACTTACAGTACAGCTGCCGTGGACTGGTCGTAATCCACACAACACACGTGGGCAGTGATCTCCACGCATGCATTTACCAGGTAATAAAATCATCAGCAGCAAAATGTTTATTAACGAAGCACCGGGTGGTACCTGGTGCTTCATTAATGAAATTTTTTGAGGATTAGTCCTAAAATTAGGGTTTGGAATCGAATATTATTGTGTCCGTGGAAATATTGCACATCCATGGAAAGTGACCAGTCCACAGTGGCCATACTGTAATAGGAATATGGGAATTTTTATCCACCCTGAGATACCGCCATGACACTGTACATCCATCTGTCTGCAGATGGAGTTGTTTTCCTTCCTCTGATTAAATTTCCACTTGACAGATAGACAGCAAATTTGACTTGTGTTTTGAGCATGATGAGAGGAAGAACCCTATTTGTGAGAGGTCATTGTGCCAAAGATCAGGCTCACAGCAACCTTGAACTTAAAAAATTTGCACAAGTTGGTTGGTTTCTGCTCTCAATTTAAAATTCCACTTGGCCAATTGAAACCAAACTTTACATGTGGGTTGAACATGATGAGAAGAAGAGCCTATTTTATTTAATGCTCAGGCATCAATTCACGCTGAAAAATTAAGTCATATTCCCCTGTCGGTCGGCAAAACGAAATATCAAAATGATATTTAGAAATCGATATTTCATCGTAGGTTCGGATGACGAATCACATGTACTTTAAACGAGTCAGCACATCAGTAATGAATTCCAGAGTCCCAAATACAAACGAATTCGAATAATTGATAGTGACAGTGACTAAATCAATTCATTAAATCAGCGGTTTCAAAGTTTGACTTTCTCATTCACCTTCCAGCGAAAAGCCGAAATCACTTTCAAATTTCTTCAGTTCAACTTCACACGTCTTCAGTGCATTGAGTTCAAAAAAAATAAAATGACGTGTCTTGTTATTGAAAATAAGAAAGTGGTGCTTTTGTTATTGTTCTATTTCTTCGAAACACATTGCGATTATTTCAATTCGCCAGCCTTGGTAAATCGTAAAGTTAGGGGAGAAATAAGACGGGACTACTTTTTGTGTGGATATTCACACATTTCAATGGTTGGAGTTTGGTTGTTGTAATTTTTGTATGGACGCCGGTTCGGCACATAAATTTTGCGCCTTAATGGCAAATAAAGGCCACAAATTGGAGAGTTTGTAGTCGTAGAGCATTAAATAAAAAGAAAATTCACGAAAATTTGATGAATACCGAAAATATCTCGTGAGTGGCTACAAAGAAATATGAGGATCTTCACGAGCGACGCATCATCAAATTTTCGTGAATATCCTCTATATATTGAGGTCATTATGCTGAAGATAAAGGTCACAATGACTTAACTTGAAATTGGTTTCTACTCTGTAACTGTAGAAACTGGCGAGGTAACTGTATCATTCTACTCTGTAACTGTAGAAACTGGCGAGGTAACTGTATCAGGATGTTTTTTTCAGGGGGATTAAACACCACTGATGGCCAAGTCTAGCTTGTATTGTGATAAACAAAGCATTTATTCTTCAAGATGAAATGCCTAGATTGGATGTAGTGAGGAGTAAAGATCTATATACATAGAGAATTCAAGGGCTGGCCATTGGAAATTCTCCCATATTCATATTTAGTTTACAGTCATCGATTTTTTACCTCTGATACAAGTTAAAACATCTAGACTGATGACATTTGTATCAGCCACAGGGACTTCTGCAAGCATGTGTGATCATTTGATTTAGAAAGTGAAAGTTTTTACCTGCACTCACCTAAAACTGATTACACATCTTGAGGTCACCATTTTGTAAACAGTAATTACATGATAAATAAATCACCAACTCAGGGAAATATATTAGATTAGATCATTTTTTGCCATGATGCCATGATGATATCTTTATATAGCCTATAATATAGGCCTACATGTACCATGCATTAAAGCTAAAAAATAAAACAAAAAACACATAGCCGAACGCTACTATAACCATAGGCGGTTACAGTACAAGAGGAACAATGCCTGGAGATTACGTCATGCAAGTTCAAGAGCGTAATACTGTCAAGCCCGCTTAATTGGATATCTCTTAATTGAGTAACTGTGTTAATTGAATATAATTTACAAACACAAAGCTATTTACCATACCTTCTATACAAATTTGACCTATTAATTGCATATAGGTTATAGAGTAAACTTCTGTTAATTGAATACAGTTTTGTAATATGTCGAGAAATTACCATAACAATCATCAACTTTCTCCTGTTTATTGACCTATTTATTGACCTATCTAGCCTTAAAGCATCAAATACAGGCATTTAATCTATCATATATTGTTTGACAGAGCTCCAAGAGCTCTGTCAAACAAAATACAACAGAATGAATGCTTCCTTTTTCTCTAGACTACAGGAAAGTAGCCAAATCCCTGTTAATTGAAGACTCCTGTTAGTTGAATAATTTTTACTATTGCTATTCAGTTAACAGGATTCCACTGTACCATGATGTCATCATGATGTTCATTCATAAAAAATCAATTCAAAGATTCTGAATGTCAAAATATATGTGAATAAGTCAAGAAAGAGAGGAATATTGTAAGATATAGAGGATATTCACGAAAATTTGATGAATACCGAAAATATCTCGTGAGTGGCTACAAAGAAATATGAGGATCTTCACGAGCGACGCAGTCGCGAGTGAAGATCCTCATATTTCTTGTAGCCACGAACGAGATATTTTCGGTATTCATCAAATTTTCGTGAATTTTCTTTTTATTTAATGCTCTACGACTACAAACTCTCCAATTTGTGGGCTTTATTTGCCATTAAGGCGCAAAATTTATGTGCCGAACCGGCGTCCATACAAAAATTACAACAACCAAACTCCAACCATTGGAATGTGTGAATATCCGCACAAAAAGTAGTCCCGTCTTATTTCTCCCCTAACTTTACGATTTACCAAGGCTGGCGAATTGAAATAATCGCAGTGTGTTTCGAAGAAATAGAACAATAACAAAAAACACCACTTTCTTATTTTCAATAACAAGACACGTCATTTTATTTTTTTTTAACTCAATGCACTGAAGACGTGTGAAGTTGAACTGAAGAAATTTGAAAGTGATTTCGGCTTTTCGCTGGAAGGTGAATGAGAAAGTCAAACTTTGAAACCGCTGATTTAATGAATTGATTTAGTCACTGTCACTATCAATTATTCGAATTCGTTTGTATTTGGGACTCTGGAATTCATTACTGATGTGCTGACTCGTTTAAAGTACATGTGATTCGTCATCCGAACCTACGATGAAATATCGATTTCTAAATATCATTTTGATATTTCGTTTTGCCGACCGACAGGGGAATATGACTTAATTTTTCAGCGTGAATTGATGCCTGAGCATTAAATAAAGATTGGTTATTACCACCAAGTGGGTTTCTGAGATTGTAAGATACATTTATCATCATCACCACTATGTGATGATTGAGAAACTTGTATCAGGCCTCGATGGCGTTACTATTATGCATTGCGACTCACCCAAAAGGGCTTGCAGGGATATCTAATATGAACTCCATCTCGGCCTGTACAAGTTTCTCGATCAAAACATAGTGGTGATAACATATATGTATCACAAGATTTTTCATTCGACTTACTCTTGACTCATTATGCAATTAGCAGGTCAACTTTGCATTGAAGGTATGCTAAACAATTCAGTATTTGAAAGTTATATGTAAATAACAGAGTTATTCACTTAACAAATACGCAGTTTAGTGGGCTCCACTGAACATGACAGAGATGAGCTGACCAGGCAACTTGCGTGAAGAAGTTGGCCTTTGACTGGTCAAATTCTTTCTGCTTTGAATACAAAGTGACTCTGAAGTCACCTTGTTAAAATTGGGACTATCTTGAAATTAGGTTATTTTGTGCATAACTTCTGGGGAAAAAATTACCCATCAGGCATTTTAATGGAAGTATTAAATGATGCTTGAGTTAATTTTCATAGTAACTAAAAGTAAAATCAAAATAAAAAATCATCAAATGATTCAAACCCAACATGTAAGTTGCTTACAGTAAAAATAGGTAAGAACATTGAACTGGTAGAAAACAGTGTGATTTTCTGTTCGAATAATCTTTTCAAAACCATCATTAGCTCACCTGACTGAAAGTCAGGGTGAGCTTTTCTGATCACTTTTCGTCCGTCGTCCGGCGTCCGTCGTCCGTCGTCCGGCGTGAAGGTGGTGTTTGGGTCTTTTTCTTCCAAACCACTGGCCGCATGTTAATGAAATTTCATGTGAGTAGGGGTTATATAGCGGCATTTTGATTTTTGGGCAAATTAGGTTTCGGCTCATATTGAGCAGAGGGGTGGGGCAAAAATGCTCCAATTCTTAAAAAATCTTCTTCTCAAGAACCAGCAATAGCAGAGACTTGATATTTGGTATGCAGCTTCCTTTTGAGGTGTAGACTCAAGTTTGTTCAAGAGAAGTTTGTAGGTCTATACTTGGCGATGTTATGGGAGGAGCAAAAATTTTGGCCCCACCCCAAATTTCTATTTTTTAAACCGAGAGGCCAATTTGAACCAAATTTTATGTGAGGGCTTATTGGGTCATAAGTACCTAATTTATGCAGAAATTTTTTTTCCTGTAGCCCCGTGGGAACCACAGGAGCTAAAAATAGAAAAAAATTAAAACGCCTATATCTCAAAAACTGCACGGCAGTGAGAATTTTTATTTGGTGTGAAGCTTTCTTGGGACCAACAGAAAGGATTGGTAAAAAAAAATTGCTATCGGTTTTATCATAGGGTACTTTTTCGGGACTCTGAAAAAGTGCTGAGTCAGTATTTTTCAACACAGTAGGCAATGGGAAAAAAATAAAGAATTGTTTTCTTCCAAACCACTGCTCTAAAAGCTTTCATATTTTACATATAACATCTTTGGAACATTGATTCACATATTTGTAGAAATCAAATTCCTCGGTCCATATTTGGGTTCCCTATGGGAACCCAAATGTTCAAATTAGTGCAATATGAGGGATATATTTTAAAAATCTTCTTCTTCGGATCCACAAATCAGAATCTTTTGATATTTGCTATGCATCATCCTTAGGGGGGTGAGATTGATGTTTGTTCAAGCCAAGTCCCTGAGTTCATATTTGGACTCCCTTTGGGAACCCAAATTGTAACTTAGTGCAATACGAGGTATATTCTTTTAAAATCTTCTTCTTCGCATCCACCGGTCAGAATCTTTTGATATTTGGTATACAGTATGCTTAGGGAGGTGAGATTCAAGTTTGTTCAAGTCAAGTCCTTCGGCTCATATTTGGTCTCCCTGTGGGAGCCCAAATTATAACTTAGTTCAATATGAGGAATATTCTTTAAAAAAAATTTTTTTTTCAGATCCACCAGTCAAAATGTTTTGATATTTGATGTACAGCATTCTTAGGGGCTGAGAGTGAAGTTTGGTAAAGCCAAGTACCTGGGTTCATATTTGGGCTCACTGTGGGAGCCCAAATTATACCAAAATTTTTATTTTCCAAACCAAAAAGTCGATTTGAACCAAATTTGATATGAGGGCTTATTGGGTCATAAGTACCTAATTTATGCCGAAAATTGTTTTCCTGTCCCCCACGGGAACTGCAGGAGCTAAAAAAATTTTTTCTTTTTAAATGCCCATATCTCCAGAACTACATGGCACTGAGAATTTTTATATGGTGTGAAGCTTCCTTAGGACCGGAAGAAAAAAATGGTAAAAATTTTATCATAAGGTTCTTTTCTAGGACTAAAAGTGCCGAGTCATCATTTTTTAACAGTGTAGCTAATGGGAATAACGTTGAAGAATCTTCTTCTCCCAAAACACTGCTTCAGAAGCTTTTATTTTTGGGCTCCCTATGGGAGCCCATGTATAACTTAGTTCAGTATGAGAAATATTCTTAAAAAATCTTTTTTTTCTGTTACTCCTGTCAGAATCTTTTGATATTTGATTTTTGATTTTCTTAGAAGTGGCAAATTGAAGTTTGTTCAAGTTCTGCTTTATTGATAAAATTGGGCCCAGTAGTAACCAATTCCTGCATTGAAAGCCCTGTAAAGTGGGCAGTGATAGGCATAAACGATTGACCAAACTTGATATTATAATTACGCCTCTGTAAGATGTAGCCTTAGATGCTGAAAGTGACCTTAAATTCCAATAAATAAATAGATAAATTATTGAGTACCCAATATGGGTATCTAACATATGAACACTTTGGGTTACTAAGTAGGGTAAACAATTTTATGTTGAAAAACTGATAACAAGGCAGAATCCCTTGTTTAAATTATACATGACTACTTTGCGGTAATGACAATCTAAAAGTACAGTATCTTGAAAAGACTTTGTGTTGTTTTTTATTAGTTCAATTTTTAGCTTTTCTTGACAAAGTCAAGCTATGCTATTGTCATGGGGCATGCGGAAGTCTGTGAGTCTGTCTGTCCACAATTTGTTCGGCACAGGCTATAGGCCATAGTTCTTATCTATCATCACCAAATTTGAGATGCATGTTCGCGTTGGTGTCTAGATGAGATCGTCATATTTTGGTTATGACTGGCTGCTTACATTGGCTGCTGCAGCAGCCATCGTGAATTTTGTATGGCGCAGCCTACAGGCCGTAGTTCTCATCTGATCATCACGAAATTTCATCTGCATATTCGGGTTGATGTCCAGATGAGAACGTCCTATTTTGGTCTCAGTTGGCTGCACACAGTGGCTGCTGCAGCAGCCGCAGTGTGGGTTGATTTTAAAAATTGTTATCTTACGCAAATTTCTTGAAATTTGGCAGGTTGTCTTAGATTGATGAGTAGATGAGACCTTCCTATTTTGATGTCCCTTGGTTCATATTTGGGCTCACTGTAGAAGCCCAAATTATACCAAAATTTTTATTTTCCAAACCAAGAGGTCGATTTGAACCAAATTTGATATGAGGGCTTATTGGGTCACAAATACCTAATTTATGCCATAAATTGTTTTCCTGTCCCCCACGGCAACTACAGGAGCTGAAAAAATTTTTTTTTTTTGAATGCCCATATTTCCAGAACTACATGGCACTGAGAATTTTTATACAATGTGAAGCTTCCTTAGGGCCGGGAGAAAGGAATGGTGAAAAAAATGCCATTGGTTTTATCATAAGTACTTTTCCAGGACTAAAAGTGCCGAGTCATCATTTTTTAACACTGTAGGTAATGGGAATAACGTTGAATAATCTTCTTCTCCCAAACCACTGCTTCAGAAGCTTTTGTTTTTGGGTTCCCTATGGGAGCCCAATGTATAACTTAATTCAGTATGAGAAATATTCTTAAAAAATCTTTTTTTTCTGATACTCCTCTCAGAATCTTTTGATATTTGATTTTTAGTTTTCTTAGAAGCGGCAAATTGAAATTTGTTCAAGTTCTGGTTTATTGATAAAATTGGGCCCAGTAACCAATTCCTGCGTTGAAAGCCCTGTAAAGTGGGCAGTAATAGGCATAAACGATTGACCAAACCTGATATTATAATTATGCCTCTGTAATGATGTAGCCTTAGAAAGTGACCTTAAATTCCAATAAATAAATAGATAAATTATTGAGTACCCAATATGGGGATCTAACATATGAACACTCTGGGTTACTAAGTAGAGAAAACACTTTTATGTTGAAAAACTGATAATAACCACAAGGCAGAATCCCTTGCTATTTTGGTGATATGACTCGGCCAGTATCAGGTGAGCGCCCTCAGGCCCCGTGGGGCCTCTTGTTTTTTTCATACTGAAAATCTTAAATAGAGGTCATTTTTCCAGAAAACAACACTTGATGAAAACTCTACTTTATTTCTCATGTGAGGTGTAAAGAAACAACTCTATTATTGACATTACTTCTGCCTGTTTATTAATGGGTTACAAGGAGGTAATTAAACTTTGAAGGAAAATCTTTACTTGACAAGAATTATATACCTGCTGAAATTTTTGCAGCAGAATCTTTTTTCTTTCTAAATTAATTATATGTACAGTGGTACCCTGTTAATTGAATAGTCACTTTGCCAGTGAAAATTATTCAATTAACAGGAGTATTCAATTAACAGGGATTGTGTCACTTTCCTGTATTCTGCAACCAGGGGGGGTGGCAAGGGGGGTGGTACCTCCCTGGAAACATCCCCCCCCCCTAGAAAAATTTCAGACAGTGTTTTTCAATTTTCACCATTTTGATCCATTTTATCTACCAGTGAATTAACTCAGAGTTGTCAATTTACACCTGCAGTTACATTGAATATAATCCCATGACTTAGTCTCTATTGTTATATTTGAGGTGTTTATTCAACACACAGATTATACACAACTATGACAATACAAAACATTAACTAATTAACAGAAGAGATTATCTGTCTTCAATAGCAGGTTAAATTTCAAGTGATGAGTGGTTACTGGAAATTGAAAGTAGGAGAAATGCTCTCGCAAACAGGGGCTTTCCATGAGGCAAAGACAGGAAATTGCTCCTTTTAATGCCAAGTTTTAAAATTTTTACACACCAGGAGGAACCATGGTCAACCCGGGGCACATATGCTTGGCAAAGAGTATCCAAATTAGTAGAATTTTGTCACTTTGAGGAGGTGGAGAGAGTGGGTAGGGGGGATAAAATGATTCTGAATGGTCCTTCAAAAGTTAGTGGACAGAAATAAAAAATTGCAAATAATGAAACTTTTTATTTGAGCAGAAAAAATGAAACTTTTTGGGGAATGTTGAAGCAGGAATTGATCCTTCAGAAGACAGGAAATTGCTCCTTTTAATGCCAAATTTTAAAATTTTTCCATGCTGGGTTGAGCCATTGTCGACCCGACACACATCTGCTTGGCACGGTGTATCCAAATTAGTGGAATTTAGTCACTATTGTGGGGGGGGGGGGGGGGGGGTGGGGGGGGGGGGAATGATTCTGGATGGTCGTTCAAAAGTTAGGGGACAGAAATTAAAAAAAATCAAATAATGAATCTTGTTATTTGTGCAGAAAAAATAAAACTTTTTGGGGTATGTTGAAGTAGGAATTGATCCTTCGGAAGACAGGAAATTGCTCCTTTTAATGCAAAATTTTGGGGTATGTTGAAGTAGGAATTGATCCTTCAGAAGACAGGAAATGCTCCTTTTAATGCCAAATTAAAAAATCTTCCCACGCCGGGTTGAACTATGGTCGACCCGGCACACAAGTTCTTAGCACAGTGTATCCAAATTAGTGGAATTTAGTCACTATTGTGGGTGGGGTGGGGGGGGGGGGGGGGGATAAAATGATTCTGGATGGTAATTCAAAAGTTAGTGGGCAGAAATAAAAAAAAATCAAGTAATGAATCTTGTTATTTGAGCAGAAAAAATAAAACGTTTTGGGGTATGTTGAAGTAGGAATTGATCCTTCAGAAGACAGGAAATTGTGCCTTTTAATGCAAATTTTTAATTTTTCCCATGCCGGTCCAACCATGGTCGACCCGGCGCACATGTGCACATGTACTGTCCAACATGATAATGATATCACTGTTCATTGTTAGTTGATAAAGTAGAGCCTACTTAATTGCATATCACTTAATTGAATAACCCTCTTTATTAATCCCCTGTGGGAACCCTGGGAAGTGAAGCAGTGCTTGTTTACTGTGGTAAACAAGCTCTGTTTCACTGGTAAAATAGGACCCAGTCACTCATGCTTGGGGTACGAGTCCTCTGAAATAGGCAACATGGGGTATAAACAATTGACTTACAATGACTTTATCTCCATGTTGTGGTCATGATTAGCCATTGTGCAGAAGTATGTGACCTTAAACACCAATAAATAAATAAATAAATAAATATTGAATGTAATTTCCTGACACAAAACCATGTACCATACCTTCAGTACAAATGCGACATGTCAATTGGTTATAGAGTAAACTTATGTTAATCGAATAAAAAGTCCTGTAATATATCGTGAAATTACCTTAACAACAAATTCCATTTATTTATATATGTATGTATTTTGCCTCAGTACAACCAATACTGGCAATTAATCTATTATATCTTGTTTGACAGAGCTTGTGTACAAAATACAAAATATAATTGAATAAAGCATGAGTTTATCTATAAAATATCCCCATGGGAATCCACAGGAAGTGAAGCAGTGCTTGTTTACTATGGTAAACAACCTGTTTAACTGGTAAAATAGGAACCAGTCACCAATGCTTGGGGTGGATGTCCTCTGACATGGGCATAAACAGTTGACTAAACTTGACTTTATCTCCATTGCATGGTCAATATTAGCCATTGTGCAGAAATATGTGACCTTAAACACCGATAAATAAATCTCTAGAATAGAAGGAAACTGACTAATGCCTATTAATTGAATACTTCTATTAATTGAATATTTTTCATTTGCACAGTGGTATTTCAGTTCACTGAGTTGCTCTGTACTTATAAATGAATGGGCGCACAGCGATTGTCCTTTTTGGACATTAAGGGATTAATCATTTTTAAAACACTTACGTCTCCTTATATCTCACTTATAAGGAGACTGGGAGATCATTTTGTAGAGCAGCAAATCTTTTGAGAATTTCTCTAGATATTTGTTTTTATATCCTGTGCATCAAACCTTGAGGAGAGGGAGGTAGGGGGCTATATTGGTTTCGCCATGTTCATCTATCTGTCTGTAGACACGAAGCTTTCTGTGCACCAAGACTAGAAATGTTTTATCTAGAAAAATGTAGTTACACATACATCTGCATTCCTTACGGCATAAATATAATCCATATTGATTTTTGTAGACCAAGGTCAAGGCCATTATCCATCCATCTGTTGTCTTGTTGCTTTACATGCTCTAAGTCAAGAAGTGTTTCACCAGCAAAGAGGAAATGGCATAACGATATTGCTCATGAAAACTCCGCAAAGTCTAATAAAATGTTTGCTGAATTTGCATTTGCAGGGTTGTATTTGTCTCATTAGGACGGCCCCAGTTATATAAAAATATTTTTTATTATGTAAGTGATATTGATTGCACAAAACAATTAAATTCTGACATTATCATTCTGTAATTTAAAATCATGATATTTAATGTTAAACACAAACACACCGGAACCCTGTTTTTTTTAAAAAGCCACTTTGCCAGTGAGAATTATTCCATTAACAGGAGTATTCTGTTAACAGGGATTTGGTCACTTTCTTATGTTCTTGAAATAAAGTGAGCATTTATTCTATTGTATCCTGTTTGACAGAGTTCATGGAGCTCTGTCAAACAGGATGTAATGAATTTTATGCTTATATTGAAGCCTGAAAATAAGCAGACTGTCATCTGCAAAATGAGATCCCCAGAGAGTGAATTTGGTGATGTTACCCTGCACAGCAGGGTAGCATCACAAAATTTACCCTCTGTGAATCTCAGTCTGAATCAAGGTCTCAAGCCAAAACAGAAAACATGTACCTGGAGGATAAATTGTCTCACAGTATGGGACAGCATCAGCAAATTCACCCTCTGGGGACCCCATTTTGCAAATGACAGGTTGCTTTTATTCTGATTTGCTTATATTGGATGTACAAAGGCTAGAGAGGTCTACATGTATACATGTAAACAAAGGGAATTTGGTGACTGTCAGGGTAATGTTCTGTGTTTTGTGCTGGGTCTTGTAGTTCAGTTTTCCAATTTGCCACAAAAACCAGAACTAAACCGGAAGACCGAAAAAGAGTAATTGGTTGGCTAATGTTTGAATATTAACTTTTCTTTTCCATTTTTACTTGTCGGTGTTCATAGTTCTGTTTGGGGACTTATATTTTGTTTACTGATCTCGGATTTCATTCTTTTATTAAGTGGATGGTGCTATTCATCAAGCGGCTGGGCGCAACTTGAGAGCAGAGTGTGCTACCTTGAATGGTTGTGACACCGGTGATGCCAAGACAACTGCTGGTATGTTTTAACATATTAACCTTTTTTTTTTTATTCATTGCTTTTGGATGTAAATTAATGTTTTTTCTTTAACCCTTTATCCAAAAACACTTTTCAAAAAAAATAATTTCTTCCAAAACCTAGCTTAGACATGTCCTCCTCATTTGAACAAGCTCTTACAGCTTGTTTGAGTGAGGTGACATAAACGGGTACAGATGGGCCCAATTAATTGTGTAACTCTGTAAATTGAATATAATAATATAACTCCAAACCATTTTCCATACCTTCTGTACAAATGTAACCTGTCAATAGCATATAGGTTATGGAGTAAACTTTTGTTAACCCCTTGAAACCTCATGGAATCTTCCATGTCAGTTCAATGGCAGCAATTGGAAGAGTCCATATTCACTATTTAGGGGTAGACCAATGAATATTTCCAACATGCAGCCTCCTGTCTGCACATTGAATATATTGATTGGTCTACCTCACACATTCACTAAGCAGACAAACCTGCATAATGCAATTATGATGTATCATGTTCCTGGCCCGAAAAAGTGGCCCCTCATGTTCAAAGGGTTAAATGAAATAAAAACTGTGTGATCAATAGAAGTGTTACTCTGAATTCCCAAGACCTATTTGGCCTTAGTAACCCAATGTAGGTATTTAATCTCTAAGAGAACAAATTTACATATGCACATATCACCATGAGGGGGGTTTCCTGGGGTGCTTCCTTAATTGCACAGTTTATTTTGAATTTGTGTGCACCTTGGCAGACCATATTGTGATTGTGCTCAAAATTAAAGGACACAAGTGTTTTGGAATGTGATGGTCAGTTTTCAATTTTGTTATCTCCCGTGGTGTGTCTCTCCTCTGTTTACTGTTATACAATCAACATTGGAGAGACACATCAAGGGAGATAACAACTTGAATTATGAATATTTATGTTCTTAAAGGATGTCTGTGACAAGTATGTAACATTCATGTCGCGTAACATCTGCCATTGATAAAAAATTAATGTATTTTAGTTTTTTCTCCATTTTGTGCTCACATTGTGTTTCGATGTTTGGTTTTGTTTGCATCATGAAATCATTTGGAAAACCAAAAAGTTGAACATATATTTTTTAACGTTCTGTACTATTGTCTGTTTCATAACACCCCCCCAGGGATAAATAAACACGGGAATAATACAAATCAAGAAAATATCTTTTAGTTTTAAGATCCTGATTACTTGTAATATATTTAACTTCACTGTTGTTACGTTTCTGTGATTGTAGCTCACTCAAAAATTATATGAACGGATTTTTAATTCTCTATGGGAATTTGTGTGTGTTTTCGGAAGAGCGTCCATTTTGCAACAATGCACAAGTGACGTAACTGGGACGTCCATTTGAGAAAAGGTAAAATTTAAATATTCACAGCTTGCCTTTGCAAAAGAACGTTTGAATATCTGTTATTCGTGATTATGGCTCGAAATAAAACGGGTACAGGCAAAAACAGCACCGTGTGAAAACAATACCAACTGGCGAAAACGACACCAAACTTGCATTTGGCAAAAATGGAACCAAACCAAAACTTGGAGAAAGAAGAACAACACTATGTAACATGATCAAATATTCAATTTTCCTCTGATCATCGTTTTGATTTTGTCTCCCTTTTACAAGTTTTTTTAATTATCTTTTCTCACATATATACAATAGAATCAAATATGAACACAATATATGCAAGATATTACACATTTGGCCACGAGTTATTCTCGTTAATATAATATATAACTACAACATTTACACACACATATATATATATACCGAGTCGGCGCAAGCCTGCGAAAGTACGAGTGAAAGGAGCAATTGGTTAAGAGTAACCCGAATCCGTTACTTTGGGTTTGACCCAGGAGTCTGGATTTCTTGGGTTTGGACTGCTCCCACCCAAACATGGCCTAAAAGACCGTTTTTTAATTTTTTGCCTTGTCATGTCCTTTGAATTCAGACTCCCCCACCAAGATTCTGGTTTCTGCGCCAATACTAAAGAAGGGAGATGTATCGTGAATCCGGGTTGAATAAATTCCAGGGCTGGGGAGAGGGTGGGGGCCTGGATTGGGGAGGGGTGTTCTTTCTTTTAATTTTTAGTTGTCACTGCTAAACAACAAGAAATCCATTTAAGAAAGTTGGGAAGGGAGATATATCCTCTCATTTTTAACTGCTGAATTTTCAACAAATTTATTAGAGAACCTAAAATGCATCCGTAAGCTTAGGCTAAATACTCAGTTTCAAAACAAAACAGAAAAAGGCAGAATGAAATGAATTAAATACTAATGCCGTTTCCGCCATCCAAACTGGTGCCGTTTTGTTTTTGCCAACCCATGGTGCCGTTTTTGCCAGGGTAATTGGCGCGGTACTCGCCACCAGCAGTTGGTGCCGTTTTTGCTCACTTGGTGCTACTTATGCCAGGTGCCGTTTTCGCTATAACCTGACACAACAAGTCAGAGTATCAAATCTACTTTTAAGAAAGTATATAACTAATAGCAGGAGAGAACTGATAGCTTCGAATCAAATCCTGACAAATATATAATCACTAGAAAGTTTATTGAAAAATTTTAGGGTGGGGTGGGTGGGGGGGGCATCACAAATACATTAGTACGTGATCAGGCAGTCATCCCCACCCCACCTCACTCCACTCCCTCAGCAAGCATCTGATAAATCTTCCTGAGGGAGAAATCATGTGGCACAGTTCATCAGAGAATTTATAGAATATTAATCATATTTCAAACTCTCTGACTATACCCAACATAGGCGTATGCAGGCCAACAGAACAACTTTTTTCCAGGAGGGGGGGGGGGGGGGGGGGTTCTGGAAGATTTTGCCGGAAAAACAGTTTGGTGCGTAGTCTCCTCCTACTGGTGGGGCCCAGGGGAACCCTCCCCGGGAAAGGTTTAAAAAAACTGATCCACTGAGATGGTTTCTAGAGCACCCAGATTTCCTTTCGGCCCTTGCAATTGAAAGAAAAGAAGATCGCTTTTTTAGAGGTGCCTGGCTGAATGTGTCCGAACAATCTCGTCAGGTATCAATCAACTGTAATAAAACAAGCTTATAAGATTCTTAGGACTCAGTGCGAGTAAATACTTGAAATGTTAGTCCTGTCCATGGTATTAGAGGATCGAACCCTATAGATGGATGAGGCTTTGACACTATATACGTAGGTTGATATGCTATAAATAACAATTTGGCTGGCCGCTGATTTGCTGTGGTTATCAGGTGAGAAGATCTTTGTTACCTATGTGCTCCCAACTGCCTCCCGATTCCCTCTCATCTTTCCTCTCAATACTGAGACAAACTGCCTGAAGACACTCAGTTACCCCATTCTTCATAATCCCCGCGATAAGCATCGCCTTTGTGTTAACCACCAACCACAAGTCATTCATTGTCCCATCTCACTTCCACATTTTACTACGCCCAGTGAATCTTATTCTTGTAGACTGGGACTTTGGACGGACTAATAAAAAGTATTCTAAGGTCACCACTATGCCCAAGTTATTCATTTGGCTCTCTGTTCCAGCGTCTTTCCCAATTTCCCCCTAATCTCCAGTGATAGCTACCTCATCGTGAACAACAGTGTCCCCACCCAAAGATGCCTTCGTCAAGGTACTCTTCAAAACCTGGCTTCTCTTTGTCATGCAGGCCACACAAAAACCTCTTTCTTTTGGCCTCCTCTCGCCAATTTCAGTTACAATTCCCATGACTCTTACTCTGATGTTTTTTTAGTTTTGACTTATAGTTTGATGAAGTGGCGGGCGGGCATAAACAATTGGTTTCCGGGCAATAACTTTAGTTCTATTCGACGCACCTTTACCAAACTTACACCAGAGATTATCCTATTGGAAAGGAAGACACCTATCGATTTCAGAGTCTCGTGCCCCAAGGACAAGGTCACTGTTACTATAAATAGAATATTTTGTGACAAATTGGTTTCCGGGCAATAACTTTAGTTCTATTTGACGCACCTTTACCAAACTTTAACAGAGGTTACCCTACAGGAAGGGAAGACACCTATTGATTTTGGAGTCTGGGACTCCAAGGTTAAGGTCACTGTTACTATAAATAGAATATTTTATGACAAATTGGTTTCAGGGCAATAACTTTAGTTCTATTTGACGCACCTTTACCAAACTTATACCAGAGGTTACCCTATAGGAAGGGAAGACACCTATCGTTTTCGGAGCCTGGGACTCCAAGGTCAAGGTCACTGTTACTATAAATAGAATATTTTGTGACAAATTGGTTTCCGGGCAATAACTTTAGTTCTATTTGACGCACCTTTACCAAACTTATACCAGAGGTTCCCTTATAGGAAGGGAAGACACCTATTGATTTCAGAGTCTGGGACTCCAAGGTCAAGGTCACTGTTACTATAAATAGAATATTTTGTGACAAATTGGTTTCCGGGCAATAACTTTAGTTCTATTCCATGTATCTTCACCAAACTTATACCACAGGTTACCCTATAGGAAGGGAAGACACCTATCGATTACAGAGTCTGGGGCGTCAAGGTCACTGTTACTATCAATAGAATATCTTGTGACAAATTGGTTTCTGGGCAATAACTTTAGTTCTATCTGACGCACCTTTACCAAACTTATACCAGAGGTTACCTTATAGGAAGGGAAGACACCTATTGTTTTCGGAGTCTGGGACTCCAAGGTCAAGGTCACTGTTACTATAAATAGAATATTTTGTGACAAATTGGTTTCCGGGCAATAACTTTAGTTCTATTCCATGTATCTTCACCAAACTTATACCACAGGTTACCCTATAGGAAGGGAAGACAACTATTGCTTTCGGAGTCTGGGGCCCCAAGGTCAAGGTCACTGTTACTATCAATCAATAGAATATTTTGTGACAAAATGGTTTCCGGGCAATAACTTTAGTTCTATTTGATGCACCTCTACCAAACTTATACCAGAGGTTACCCTACAGGAAAGGAAGACATCTATCAATTTCAGAGTCTCACGCCCCAAGGTCAAGGTCACTGTTGCTACAAATAGCTTATTTCTTCAGAATTTAATGTCAAAACTCGACTTCTGGATCTATGATCCTCTTGCTGGATTTTTTTACCTTGGACTGTCTCCACTTCTAAGTTCGATATATCTTTTGGATAGTTCCCTTCAAATTACCCCCCCCCCCCCCCCCCCCCCCTGCGGATATACTTGAGCAAGGGGCCCCCTATTTACCGAAGGCATATCCGAAGGCTTAAGGTGGGATGCTAATAGAATTACAGGAGGGAGCGTCACCCTCCTATTGGTGGCGGGTGGAGGGCATCCCCGGGAAAATTGTTAAAAATCAATCCCCGAGGGCTTTTTGGCCACTTCATAAACTGTATGTTCGCATTCAGCCTGCCCACATTTTTCAGTGGGTAGGTAGATAGTTTGAGTCTTTATATAATAAAATTAGCCTGTAACTGGAGCACTCGGCCACTTGACCTTTTTCAACGATGTTATATAATTCGGGTAGAAGTAGTAGACCATGTACCTGACCCGGCCTCTGGAAGTGACATCATGTCACGTGATCCAATGGCACCATGTTGTGTTGTCATGGTAACCCATGTGAACGGCCATCTTGTGACGCTATCCTCATAGTGATGATTGGTGTTAGTACGCAGTGCATGTTGTTATACGTGTTTCCATCCATTTTGTATATTGGAGGCAGCCATCTTTGTTTCTATGGTAGCACGTGGTTGCTATGTGACCCAAAGGCTTATAATAGGACAGGGGTATGTTCGCAGTATGTGGAGTCTCTCGATCAAGCAATTACTCTATAGCTCATTTGCTCGATAGGATTCATGCCATTTGAGAAATTGCTCATGGAACAATTACTCTCTTGGCTCTTTACCTCATTTTGGAAAATTATCAACTCTGTTTCTAGGTATCCTACTTCTGGCCTCCGGCACCCCTTTTTCTGAAATGAGTCGAAGAGTTGCATGTGCAAGTCACCCGAAGGAGCAATTACTTGATAGATCATTTACTCGATGGACTTTGAGTCGTTCAAGCAATCACTTGCCATAACAACTCGATAGATTCTTGGCTTTAGGAATCATATAGGCTTTCATTGCACACAAGGGAGATAACTCTGCATATAGGTTACGGGAAACCAAGCAATGGTGATTATAAGACTTCGATGAGGGAACCTGAGATAGTTGAGTTGGGACTAGATAGACTGTTAGTGTTAGAGTGGTATCTGTAATAGGCATAAAAATGGGATTGTAGGAAACAGAACTCCTTTTAAATAGAATATATCCCCCCTCCTGCCCAAGGGGATATCTCTGTACTATAATAATGTAGTTTTTTGGTGATTTGGAGGGATTGTCGTGTTGTTTGTGGGAATTCTACGAATTGGGAAGTTACTCTTGTACAAAGGAACACTCCCTCCAAACAGACCCCTGTCCTATTATAAGCCTTCGGGTCACACAGCAACCACGTGCTACCATAGAAACCAAGATGGCAGCCTCCAATATACAAATGGACAATGGAAACACGTATCACCCTAGTAACACGTGCTGCGCATGTGCACTAACACCACACATCACCATGTGGATGACATCACAAGCTGGCCCCTCTAGTGGGTTACCATGACAGCACAACATGGCGCCAGCGGATCATGTGACATGATGTCACTTCTGGGGTCCAGCCAATCGGGGCCAGTTGGGTACATGGTCTACTACTGGTAGACTTCCGGAAATACAATTAACATTAGCGTCCTGAATGATGTAGTTTATATTTTTTATAATAGTTCATAAAGACGAAGTGACCGAAAACCCAAGACATCGATTGCTTCTATTACATGTGGAATGACAGTCCCCCACCTTTCCAGTTGGAATGGACACTTATTTATAAATTCGATAATTTTTTCCACGAGGTGCCAGAAGCTTAAGCACGCACACTGGTAATATTAATGTCCCAAGAATGCTCGATGGTCAGATGATCGAGTAATGTCTGAAAATCGAAAATACATGTGTGGTTCAAATTCCAGATGGATATTTCGAAATGGGAGTAGCATGCCATTTCAAATCCATGCTTTGTGAAGTCAACCGATTAGAGGTGGGGAAGGGAGGGGTTCTGATTCACTCCACCTTTGATGGCTCGGATCCAGACTGACTAATATTCCAGCCACATCAACACAGCTAGCCTTTGCAAAAGGCGTCCCTCGAGATAGCTAGAATATTAATTAGTCGTGATTATGGTACAAAATAAAACTCAAGACATGTTCAAAATTCATAAGTGAATTAGCGGATTATAAAAAAAATCTGAAACATGTATAGTAGTTGTCACGCAAATTATTTACCAGTATTCCATATTTGTCATGCCTGGCTGACAACAGCCCAAATCGGGTGCTGCAGACCTCCATATATGACTGTTTGTGCAACACATGTCAGAATTAAATCCTGACGAATACGTCACCACAATAAATTTTTTTGTGGGGGTGGGAGGGAGGGAGGGAGGGAGGGGGCTCCTCCTTAGCAATGTACCTGATATACCTTCTGAGGAAGATATCACTTGACAAAATTGATTGGAAAATTTATATAATATTAATCATATTTCGAATTATCTGATTATGCCCAACACTGGCGTAAACCAATGGGCCAAATTTTTATAGGAGGGGGAAGATTTTGCCCGGGGCATCAGCTAGGTGTGTAGCCTTGAGGTGGGGAGTGTTTTGTGAGAGTCTGTCCTCTCCTATACTGGTGGGGTCTGCAAAATATTTTAAACATCTGATGCTCTGGGAATGATTCTAGAACGACAGACCTTGTAATTGAAAGAAAGTCGATCCATTTTGTAGAGGTGCCTGGTCGAATTTGTAAGAACAGTCGCCGCGCCTGCATGGAATGTGGATTGCGGTGTGAACGAAGTACTTGAAGACACCCCATACCACATTTTACCAATCTTCCTGATAAGCATACTAATCATCTGGATGTTGCCCTCTAACCACATGTCCTTCATTCTCCCACCCAACTCCCAAATTATATGCCCAATGAATTCTATTACTATTGGGAGCACAGTGGATCAGTGGGGTTCGTTCCCCGCCAAAGGTAACTGAGTTGCATACACATTTCATCCCGATTGCCCACGTGGGGTTCGGTGACTCTGTATTTATTTATATATACATACTGCATGTCAATGGTGCACTCGTTTTCAATGAATGCTTGTGTTGAGTTAGTTGGGTCAGGTGTCTGGCAGTTGATCACCATTGCTTGGCGGTTCAATCTGGGTTCTATTGCTTCCTGCACTCGTAAAACTGTCCAAAACGAAGTGACCCTGGCTTTCGAAGGTGTAGTTAAACTCAAATATATAAATAATGAATCATTCCGTTAGACTGGGATTGTGGACATTCTAATATAGAAAGTGTTCTGGGGACTTCAATATGCCCAAATTACACATTTGGTGCTCCTTTTCACCGTCTTTCCCAATTTTCCCCAAATCTCCAGCGACCGCTGTCTCAGCTTGAACAATAGTGACCTCCTCCCTCCGTAGGTGCCATCAAGGTACTCTTCAAAACCCAGTTTCTCTTTATCATGCAATGCCACCCAAAAAACCTCTTTGACCCCCCCCCCCCCCCCCCCCCTCCAATTAATGTTACAGTCTATGACTCTTTGACAATTTCATCTTTTTTTGGCCTGGTTTGGTGGGAGATTTGCTAAATTGTCAAGATAACAGTATTCATTAAGTTTATCCTGTCCTTTATCATCATCCACCCAAGCTCGCCGCTTATTACCTCCAGTGCTGTGGCATTATCATTCGTTCTAGTGTTTTCCATGCTCTTTGAAGCTGTTTGGTTTAGAGGAATAACTTCAGTGTCATACGTTATATCTGCTAAACCTCCATTTCCCAGATTGTTTTACCCACGAAAACCTTACTAAAGCGGTTTCTTCCTATAAGTCTCATTTGATTATGCATTCGTTTCCTCTTCAGAGTTAGTTTACTTGTGCGGATTCAGTAGATAGATGCCTCTCCCCGTAAAGTTTATATCCACCCCCAAATTCTCCTTGTCACATGTGTCTCCCACTGTAAAAAAATCTGCTGCTACCTTCCCGTTTACTGAACTCCCCTACTTTCCACTTTCGTGTAGGTTCTACTTTATGATCCAAGGGTAGGGGGTAATTTTGCTTTTGCTTTAATTTTGCTTCATTGAGTACGATCTCCACTTGGTTCATTTAGTTCAATATCTCCTAACAATTGCCAGCATTTTCACTAGCACCACAACTCAGCCCCACCCCCCCCCCCCCCCCCCCCTACTCTCTGAAACTAGTAAACGTCATCTGTGAAAAATAGCCCTGCCATCTACACATACCACTCGTCGCCATGCAGGAGTTCGTCTAAATCTTTGAAGTGCAATGAAAAAGGAATTGTCGAAAAGATACAACCATGTTTTATTGTTATGTTACCCTGTCTAAGTTTGCTTTGTACATCTTTAATGCTTTCAAATCTCCAACAAATTCCCCTCCAAACCAAAGGCCCTAAACTTTCGCCACATACCCTCCCAACTTGAATGTTTTATGCCCCATCTTTGAAGTTGATTTTTTTTTAAAGAACTAATTTTGTGTTTGTTGGTGAGCATTCATCCAAGAGATCACTATATAATTACAGGGTGGTATGCAGATCCATTTCAGCATACTTCATCTCCCCATTGAACCCCCAGTTGTAAACAAGCTATATTTTACAAGTAAAATAGGAGTCGGCCTTCAATGCCTGCTTGGGGTGGAAGGCTCTAAAATGGACAGCCTCCCAAGTTGTAATGGGGTCACATGACTAGAACATCACATAAGACCCACCGATGAGGTCCACCTGATGTGGGTCGTGACTTGTCCGGTTATGCATGTTTCTGGAAATTTCTAATGGTTGATTTTTTCTTTGGGGGGGGGGGGGGGGGGGGTGGTAGGAGGTCTGGTGTAGTGCTGCAAGGGCTCTCCACCCCATCAACATATCTTTTCTTAATGATGGCTTGTCAGGAAATACTTTGCCCACCACCATTCCAAGAGTACAGCCCACCCCATCCCTCCCACCCCCACCAGAAGCATTTCAGGCATCGTCACAACATTTAGCACATGGATTCTCCAACACAAATGATGCATGGTTCTTTATAGTATAAAAAACCAAACAAGTCATTGTAGTTATTATGCCCCCGACTTGAAAATCCATTCTATACCAACATTTTCCCTTGTATCTCAGCCACTGCTACTCCGATTTGAATGATATCTGGTGTTGTGATAGAGCATCATGGGGGAACGATATCTGCATAGTGTGAGTTTCTTCCACACGTTTTTTCCAGAGTTATGGCCTTTTTCACTCTTCCGACTTAGAAAAAAATTTTGTGGTTGGGGGCATTAGCGGCACTTTGCAATGCAGGCCTCTTGCTCATCAAGTAATTGAGTCACTTAATTCTACATACTACACCTCATGGAAATTTCCATTGTGCCATACTATCAAGAAAGGATGCTGGCTTTATTTACAATGGAATAGCAGGGATTTGAATCCACAACGTGATAGTTTCCTTCGGCACCAACCGCCTAGCAAAACTATATTAAACCATGCGCACAACTTGGCCAGCAACAGACCCTAAAAGGGAATGCTAGTTAACCAAGGATATAGAATTAGGTGATACAATTACTTGATGAATAATTGAAAAATTGAGTATTCCATGTCTTCTGTACTGGCATCGTATATCTTTGGTTAACTAGCATTCCCTTTTAGGGTCTGTCATTGCTTAGTGGTGTACATAGTTGAGTATAGTTTTGCTAGGCGGGTGATGCTGAAGAGAATTCTATTGGCGTACGTGGGTTCAGAGTCATTGTAGTGTTTGTTTCTTGCACTGAGTTGGATCTTCTGTCACATTGTTTTGATATTAATCATCACTCAGCCTTCTGTCATGGATTCACCAGATGCAACCTTACGCGCTTTATGCGTAATTCTTGACAGATGACTGATGAAGTTACAATCGTTGAAAATGATGTGCATGTATAATGGGATTTTCTTTTGTTGACATTCAAAATTGGGTTACAAGATACCACTGAACAATTTTTTTTTTTTTTATTATCCCCCCGCAAGGGAGGGATATAACGTAGAGCTCCATTCATCTGTGTGTCTGTCCATCCATCCGTCTGTTCAAACTTTGTTTATGGTAAAACTTGAACAATAGTTAATAGATTTCAGTTCTTTTTAGTATATGTCTCTATAGCGACAGTGTCTATGTCAAGTAGATGACCATCTATATCCGATGAAATTTATGGGAGTTTGTTAAATATTACATTAGTAACCAAATATCAATTGTTTGGTATGTACCTCTAACCTCTTTGGGATCAATATCTACCTCAAGTTTGATGTCGGAGGTATTGCCACGCCACCCCCTCCCATGTCATTTAGGCAATTTTTCCCAAAATGAGTTTTGAAGGATTGGTAGTTATTACATGCAAAAAAGAATATTTGACTTATATAGCCCTGCCCCCCCCCCCACCCTGCCAACCCCCCACCCCATCCACCCCTCCCTCCCAGTGTCATTTAGGTATTTTTTTTCTTTGCCCCAAAATTCATTTTTAAGGATTTCGAGGGGGTACATGTAGAAAAAAAAAAATGACCACCCCTCCCCCATGTCATTTAGGCAATTTTACCCAAAATGCATTTTGAAGGATTGTGAATTATTACATGCAGAAAAAAAAATTTGACTCCAATAACCCCTTTTCACAGGAATCTTGATAAAAATTTCTCAGACTTGAAGTGTCATGCAACTGATTAACAAGGTAATTGAAAGCTAATTAATATAGTTTCCAGACAATCTACAGTGAAAGATATTTGTCATACATGTGTATGATTTCAGATATTAAGGTTTCAGGAGACAGTTGTCCTGACTGACAATTTCATTGTTGGGCAGATGTTCTGGTTATGTTTTTGAACTATTGATTTTTGTACACATTGCATTGATCTTAATTGATTTTAATACTCTGAAATTGCCCAAAATTTATTTTCCGGTCTCTTAAAACAGGGAAAAAACTGAGTTTTTGCTGCAGTTTTGCGGTCTCTCAAGACAGGTGGTCTCTCATGACAGGTTCATTACAGAGTGAATTCAATCGGTACATGGCCAAAGTGGTCTTACTGTATTCGCTATTATCACAATTCTTGTCTTATTTCATAATCCTTTCATAGACATTGAACATTATCCTTTTCATCAAACCCTACACACAGTCAAGTTAAGCTACAGTGTCATTGACACTTTCATTTAGACATTTCAAACTGTTTTAAAAAAAAAGAAAAAAGCCTCCCTCCCTCAACCAAAAACTCGGGATAAATTGCCTGAGAAACAAGAATTTTTTTAAATAGTCTAATAATTTAATTTTTAGCTCAACTTTTTAGCTCAACTTTGACGTAAGTCAGATTTGAGGTTATGCCATGGCCCATCATCCGTCTGTCCCTTCGTCCATCTGTCCAACAATTCAATACGGCTCTGGCTAGAGGCCGTATTTATGAACCGATCTTCACGAAACTTCTTGAGTACCTTTGTTATCACCGTGGACGAGAACGAGTGTTTTTGGGTGCGGTCCGAAATTCAAGATGGCAGCCATTTTGTACCTTAGTTAGTGCAATCAGTTTTTTGTACAGAACTTCTATACAGCTCAGGCTAGAGGCCATATTTATGAATCCATCTTTACGAAACTTCTTGGGTACCTTTGTTATCACCGTGGAACGAGAATGAGTGTTTTTGGGTGCGGCCCAAAATTCAAGATTGCCGCCAGCAGCCATTTTGTACCAAAATTAAATTAAACTTCGAATAAACTTTTGTCTGAATGTTTAGTAATATGGAATGCATCACATATAATACAGGTTTTTTTCTCGTGCAGAAATTGTGCAAATTAGATGAACTTTGATTTTTTCAGTGCTACTTCCACACAGTAAGTACACATGTCAATACGGCTCGGGCTTGGGGCCGTATTTATGAACCGATCTTCACGAAACTTCTTGGGTACCTTTGTTATCACCTTGGGACGAGAACGAGTGTTTCTGGGTGTGGTCAAAAATTCAAGATGGCTGCCAGTGGCCATTTTGTACCGAAATTAGGTCCAATCAGTTTTTTATTCATAACTTCTGTATGAAAGTTCTGATTTGAATAAACTTTTGTATGAATGTTTAGTAACATCGAATACATCACATATAATACAGGTTTTTTCTCGTGCAGACATTATGCAAATTAGATGGACTTTGATTTATTCATTGCTACTTATACACATATCAATATGGCTCGGGCTAGGGACTGTATTTATGAACTGATCTTCACAAAACTTCTTGGGTACCTTGTTATCACCTTGGGATGAGAACGAGTGTTTCTGGTGCGGTTCAAAATTCAAGATGGCTGCCAGTGGCCATTTTGTACCGAAATTAAGTCCAATCAGTTTTTTGTACACAACTTCTATATGGCTCAGGCTAGAGGGCGCATTTATGAACCGATCTTAACGAAACTTCTTGGGTACCTTTGTTATCACCTTGGGATTAGAACAAGTGTTTTCGGGTACGGTCTGAAATTCAAGATGGCTGCTGGTGGCCATTTTGTACAGAAATTAGGTACAATCAGTTTTTTGTACAGAACTTCTATATGAAGGTTCTGATTTGAATACATTTTTGAATGAATGTTTAGTAACATGGAATACATCACATATAATACGGGTTCTTTCTCGTGCAGAAATTATGCAAATTAGATGAACTTTGATTTATTCAGTGCTACTTATACACAGTAAGTGCACATGTCAATACAGCTCGGGCTAGAGGCTGTACTTATGAACCGATCTTCACAAAACTTCTTGGGTACCTTTGTTATCATCTTGGGACAGGAACGAATGTTTTTGGGTGCCTTTGTTATCACTGTGCTATAAGAACAAATATTTTTGGGTTCAGTCAGACCCACTCTGGGACTCAAAGATTTCTTTTCAGTTTAGCATCTAACTGTCGCCCACCTTTACAATACTTTACCTGTATATTTGTTACAGACTACAGTCAGCATTTATGTACAGACCGTTACAATACTGTATATGTACCTTTGTTATCAGGTCATTACCTAGATGTGTGTCATTGCTGTGTCACATACTATATATGTACATGTCTTACACAAGTTGAGCTACAGTGTCATTGACACTTTCATTTTATTCATAAGATGTAGTCTGTTAATGCTGACAGTTTAATTGCTTGTTGTTTTCTTTCACAGGATATTACCTGCCGGCTAGATGTAAGTATTTTTCTTTTATATATCTACTGAATTTTGTTGGGTTTTTATGCCCCCAGACTTAAGTTGGGTTGCATATAGTGATTGAAGTGTGTGTGTGTCTGTCTATGTGTGTGTGTGTCCATGTGTGTGTGTGTCCGAGCCAATAACTCAAAAACTGTTAGGGCCACAGTCATCAAGCTTCACACAATTATGAAGGACCCTGGGAGGATATGTCACACACCATAGCCGGGTTCGTACCTTCACGGTCAAGGTCACATTTCAAGGTCACACTAAAAATCGGTCAATATTCGTGTCTCAGCCATAACTCAGAAACGAATCATAGTACAATTGTTAAACTTTTTACAAATGTTAAGGACTTTCAGAAGGTGTGTAGCATATAATAGTTTCTGCCGCATCTGCAAGGTGAAGGTCACAATTGACCTTCATATGTTCAGGGTCACAAATCGTGTCTCAAGCACGACTCCAAAACTATTAGGGCTACAATCATCTAACTTCACTCAATTATGAAGGACAACGGGTGGATGTGTCACACACCACAGCCAGGTCTGTAAGGTCAAGGTCACATTTCAAGGTCCCACTGTAAATCATCAATATTCGTGTCTCAGCCATAACTCAGAAACGAACCAAAGTACAAATATTAAACTTTTTACAAATTTTTTTGTTTGATGGAGGTCACAGATCAAGGTCATTGCCACGTAGGGGGGCATAGTCACTTCAGAGTGAATCTCTAGTTGAACCCTGAGAAGGAATTTTTCTCTTTCTCTCTTATTTTGGCCCCATTCCCAATGAGGTTTGGTCATGCATTTTCCTAATTTTTAACATTTAAATTCACATTTGGCATTCAGTGTCATATTGATGATTAACCTTGGAAGGTCTAGAAATTTTTTTTGTTTTTAGTTTTCACTGTAGATGTAAAAACTCAGAAACGTCTTGTGCAATTGCAGCTGTTTGAGCTTATTTCAAACAAGATGAATCCCAGCAATACAAATCTCAGAAATTGTCATCCCATCAAGATGAATTTAACAATGAATTTAATTAAAATGACTACATAATCCATTTATTTTCAGGTTTGGGGCAAAAATATATATGAGACGGGTATCTTGAAGTGGAATTTTACTTTTCCAGGGGAAAAAATGATGTAGCTGAAATATTTCATTTTTTATAAACCAGCTCAAAAAACTTGAATAAAATCACACTCTTGTAACAAAAAATTAAATTTACATCTTGTACCATATAATATAAAAACTTTTAAACATTTTTAGCTCAACTTTGGCGAAGCCAAATTTGAGCTTTTGTCATGGTCCGTCGTCCGCCTGTCCGTACGTCAACAATTGGATACGGCTCGGGCTAGAGGCCGTATTTATGAACCGATCTTTACGAAACTTCTTGGGTACCTTTGTTATGCCCGTGGGACGAGAACGAGTGTTTTTGGGTGCGGTCCGAAATTCAAGATGGCCGCCAGCTGCCATTTTGTACCGACGATGCAGAAATCTGTTTTTTGTACAGAACTTCCATATGAAAGCTCTGATTTGAGTAATTTTTTGTATGAACGTTTAGTACCATGGGATGCATCACATATAATACGGGTTTTTTTCTCGTGCATAAATTGTGCAAATTAGGCTAATTTTGATGTTTTTTGGTGATACTTTCAGCACTGTAAGTGCAAATGCCAATATGGCTCGGGCTAGAGGCCGTATTTATGAACCGATCTTTACGAAACATCTTGGGTACCTTTGGTATCACCGTGGGACGAGAACGAGTGTTTTTGGGTCCGGTCCGAAATTCAAGATGGCCGATGGCATCCATTTTGTACAAAATTAGGTGCAATCAGATTTTTGCACAGAACTTCCATATGAAAGCGCTGATTTGAATAATTTTTTGTGTGAATGTTTAGTACCATGGGATACATCACATATAATACGATTTTTTTTCTTGTGCAGAAATTATGCAAATTAGATGAACTTTGATTTTTTCATTGCGACTTACAGTAAGTACACATGTCAATACGGCTCGGGCTAGAGTCTGTATTTATGAACTGATCTTCACGGAATGGCTTGGGTACCTTTGTTATCACCTTGGGACGAGAACGAGTGTTTCGTAAAGATTGGTTCATAAATATGGCCTCTAGTCTGAGCCATATAGAAGTTGTGTACAAAAAACTGATTAGACCTAATTACGGTACAAAATGGCCACTTTTTCTCTACATGCTTCCAGATATTGAGCTGAATTTTGGTATGTTTGTCTAACATGGTGGCCTACAGATCAAGTTTGCATTTTGTTCTGCTCCACTGATTTTTACCGAAATTATGGCCCTTGAACTTTGAAAAGTTCATCAAAATTACAGTTTTCCGGACTTTTTTTCTACACGCTTTCAGATATTATCGAAATTACAGCCATTTTAGTATGTGAATCTACCACAATGACTTACAGATCAAGTTTGCGTTTCGTTCTGCTCGGCTGATTTTTGCGGAAATTACGGGCCCTGGACTCTGAAAAATACAAGTAACAGATTTCCGGGTCATTTTCCTAAAAATTACACTTTTCCGAGCTTGAAATATCGGGGTGTGTGGGGTATGTGAGTGTGCTCACTAAGGTTCTATATTTATTATTATTATTATTATTATTTATTGGTGTTTAAGGTCATATACTTATGCACAATGGCTCATCATGACCGTGACAGTTTTACGGGTGGAGGAAGCTGATGTACCCAGAGAGAGCCACCGAGCAACGACGAGCAGCTACCAGCTTCCCAACATTGTAACTTCGCAGTGCAGCACAGGCAGGGTTAGAGTGGTTGAGGAAATGCATACCATCAACGTGCAGTGCGCCTTAGTACATGGCATCATCGTGACCCCATGTGGACAATCGGGATTAAGTGCCTTGCCCAAGGACACAACACGGGAGTCCGAATTGATCACTCAGACGGTCACCCATCCAACGATTAACTGGGCTTGACGTTGCTTAACTTTGGTGATCTGACGAGAACCGGTTACCACAATGCCACCACATCCCCATTGAATGAATTATCCCCTCAATTTTATAAAGCATAAATTATGTGCATATGAAAATTATGACAAGGAATATAAAAGAAGGCTATCATAAAGTAACTTTTAACCTTTTCAATTTTTACCATGGAGAAAAAAAAACACGAGAATGTCAGAATTTATGTAAAAATCTCTTTTTTATCTCACTTGTTTTTTCAACTTTGTCAGCGATATCATTTTTTAAAAAAATTTTGCCTTTTCTGTCACAAGTGAGGCTTTTCACAAAGATAGGTGACTGACTGTTTGCACTGCATTTAATGAACACAAAGACAAGGGACAGAGAAACAAGTGTTGTACATTCTTTATTAGTTATTATTCCACCATAAACAGCTAACATGGCTTACTCTCAGACAAAGTAACAAAGGCACCACTCATTGTTATGGGATGCAGTTTGCTAAAGTTTTTGTACCTGTTTTTATCAACCAAACTTGAAAAAACTCACACAAAAAAGAAAAATAAGCAAAATGAAACAATTGAAATTACTACATAATCAGTTCTTGTCGAGCTAAATAGTGATTATAGGCGTTGAAGAGATGATTAAAAAGAAAAATTAATACCTGTCCAGCAACTGCTCAAAAAGATAAAAATCATCCCAAAAATATCTCAAATAACGTAAATATACGCATTTTATTACTTTTTTTTCATTTTTTTATTAATCTCCCCTGTAATTAATGAAAAAAGTTTTCATCTTGTTGGGATTTTTCTTGTTGGGATTGTCTTTGTTGGGATATTTTACTCCCATAGAAAGAAAAAAAGATGTATATGCAGGAATTAACTGACAAAGGTGTGAATGAACCAATGGGGTTTTGTGCGCCAAATGTGCGCAGGGACAGTTTGGTGGGGAAAGCCCCTTTCGACCCTTCTCAGAAGTAATTGTTTAAAGTTTTCCACGGGTGCCGCCCATGACAGGAAGCAGTTGAGGAGGAAAGACTGAGGGAGGAGGCTTTTCTGTTCTTCTCGGGTGTTTGTATCCTTCCTCGGTGAGGACCAGTGTGAGAGGGGGGTCTTCTCGACAAAAGTGCTACCTCTCCCCGAGGGTGATGTGCTGGTGTTTTCAGGCAAGTATAGTCTGCCACTTCTTAGGTATTTTTTTTAATGTGTATCTGTGTGTCAGTTTTTTATAGTTAATTAGACTGATTGGTGTCACTAATAAATGTTTTGAAAAATCTTTTTTTTTATACTTTATCAGATAACACTTGATTTCCATTCACACCTTGGACATCAAGGTATAAACATGTCAATTAGCATGCTCCGATTAACAACCTAGATTTTCCTGCTGACATCAAGAGAACTCAACCGGGGCCTGGTTTCCTTCCGTGCATATACTTGTACTGTACAAGTGGAATTGATGAGAACACCACAACCATCTCCTTTGGGGAAGGGTAGTCCTTTTTATGAGAGGACCTTCTCTCATATCGGTCCCCACTCAAAAGAATCAGAACCTTCAGATGGATGCCACCCAGAAGAAGAAAAAGAGAAAAGAGTTCATCAACCAAGCACCAGGATGCCTGACACTTGGAGGAGTTCCTAAAAAGTGAGAAGATGGAGAAGAAGATTGAAAAACCCACTACCATCTTTTCATCTCTAACTCCTAAAAAGTGAGAAGGAAGAGAAGATGGAGAAGAAGATTGAAAAACCCACTACCATCTCTCCATCTCTAACTCCTAAAAAGTGAGAAGGAAGAGAAGATTGAGAAGATTTTAAAAACCCACTATGATCTCTTACTCCTAAAAAGTGAGAAGGAAGAGAAGATAGAGAAGAAGATTAAAAAACCTGCTACCATCTCTCCATTTCTAACTCCTATAACTCCCATCCAGACCCCAAGATCATTATCCAGGGATTGAACTGGTGGATAGGAATAGTATCAGCAATACTGAGATGGAGATGAAACTGGTATTTTGATTCAGCCTGCTCCAATCTCTCCTCTCTCTCCTAACTAGGACTCCTTGATGGAACCTGCCATCAAGACTTGAAGAGGAAGACTGAAAGCAACAATAGAGGAAGCAGGCCCTCCCCCTCCCCTCCAAAAAGGGGATATGGAGGAACCCTTCCTCAGGTGGGGCCAGTCTCACTGCTTTTAGCTTCAGCAAAGCCACCAGGAAGACAAAAAAAAGAAGTGACTGAACAACCCATGACTATATCCCTCCCTTCCTTCCATTCCCCACAGCCTTTGCCTTCTCTACAGCCATCAAACAATACAGACATCACCATTAAGGTGGAAAGGGTTTGAATTACCCCACAGGATCCCTGTGCTGAATATGGTCATATTTGGGCACGATACAGGAGCCCTGAATATTATCTTAGGGCAGTATGGGGAATAAGCTTTCAGATTCTTTTGATATTTGGTATACAATATCTCTAGGGGGTCAGATTCAAGTTTGTTCAAATCGAGTCCCTGGGTTAATATTTGGGTTCTCTATTGGAGCCTGAATTTTAACTTAGTGCAATATGTGGAATATTCTTTAAAAAATCTTCTTCTTCAGATCCACCAGTTGAAATCTTTTGGTGTTTGATATACAACATCTCTAGGAGGGTCAGATTCAAGTTTGGTCAAATTGGGTCCCTGGGTTAATATTTATATTTGCACTCTTTATTGGAGCCCAAAGTTTAACTTAGGTGCAATATGAGAAAATGTCTTAAAAAATATTATTTTTCAGATCCACAAGTCAAAATCATTTCATATTTGGTATGCAACATCTCTGGCGGTGTCAGATTCACTTTTGTTCAAGTCAGGTCCCTGGGTTAATATTTGGGCTCTCTGTTGGAGCCCAAAGTTTAACTTCATGCAATATGAGGAAATTTCTTTAAAAATCTTCTTCAGATCCACCAGTCAGAATCCTTTCATATTTGGTATGTAACATCTCTAGGGGTGTCAGATTCAAGTTTGTTCAAATCGAGTCCCTCACTTAATATTTGGGCTATTTATTGGAGCCCAAAGTTTAACTTAGTGCAATATGGGAAACTTTCTTCAAAAATCTTTTTCATCAGCTTCACCAGTCAGAATCCTTTCATATTTGGCTATGTGACATCTCTAGGAGTGTCAGATTCAAGTTTGTTCAAAGCAAGTCCCTGGGTTAATATTTGGGCTCCCTATGGGGGCCCTAATTTTAACTAAGTGCAATATGGGCAATAATCTTTAAAAGTCTTCTTCTTCAGATCCATCGGTCAGATTATATTGATATTTGGTCCACAACATCTCTAGGGGTGTCAGATTCAAGTTTGTTCAAATTGGGTCCCTGGGTTAATATTTGGGCTCCGTATTGGAGCCTGAATTTTAACTTAGTGCAATATGAGGAAATTTCTTTAAAAATCTTTTTTTGGTCCACCAGTCAAAATCCTTTCATATTTGGTATATGACATGTATATGGGTGTCAGATTCACGTTTGTTCAAATCAAGTTCCTTACTTAATATGAGGTCTCTCTGTGGGAGCCCAAAGTTTAACTTAGTCCTTTATTAGTCGAGTTGTGACGAAGTCAAACTCGACTTATAGTTTGGTGAATGGCGGGCGGGCGGGCAGGCGTAAACAATTGGTTTCCGGATGATAACTTGATAGTGGTTCAACTCACATTCATTAAACTTCATACGTAGGTTGGTCTTGGGGGGAGGAAGAACCCTATTGATTTTGGACATGCTATGTCGAAGGGTCAAGGTCACAGTGACCTTGAACATAGTAAATCTTAAACAATTGGTTTCCGGATGATAACTTGATAATGGTTCAACTCACATTCATGAAACTTCATAGGTAGATTGGCCTTGGTGAGGGGAAGAAACCTATTGATTTTGGACTCGCTACGTCAAAGGTCAAGGTCAACATGACCTTGAACATAGTAAATCGCAACAATTCCTTTCCATTTGATAACTTGATAGTAGTTCAACCTACATTCATGAAACTTCATAGGTGGGTTGGCCTTGGTGCGAGGAAGAACTCTATTGATCTTGGACTCACCAGATCAAAGATCAAGGTCACAGTGACCTTTAACATAGTATATCGCAACAATTGGTTTCCGGATGATAACTTGATAGTGGTTCAACCTAGAGTCATGAAACTTCATAGGTGTGTTGGCCTTGGTGCGAGGAAGAACCCTATTGATCTTGGACTCACCAGGTCAAAGGTCAAGGTCACAGTGACCTTGAACATAGTATATCGCAACAATTGGTTTCCGGATGATAACTTGATAGTGGTTCAACCTAGAGTCATGAAACTTTACAGGCGTGTTGGCCTTGGTGCGAGGAAGAACCCTATTGATGTTGGACTCACCAGGTCAAAGGTCAAGGTCACAGTGACCTTGAACATAGTATATCGCAACAATTGGTTTCTGGATGAGATCTTGATAGTGGTTCAACCTAGAGTCATGAAACTTCATAGGTGTGTTGGCCTTGGTGCGAGGAACTGTTGTCACAACTCGACATTGGATCGGTGATCCTGAGCGGCATTTTTATTATTTCAAAAACAGTACAGAAAAGAATATGAATATTGTTTTTTTGGTATGCAGCTTCCTTAGGTCCAGTTTAATCAGATGGATCAAAAAAATTGCTATGATGTTGTCATGGAGTGTAGTATGGGGATGCCCATTTTAACACTGTTGGCAATGGGAAAATGCTGAGTGATCATCTTTCTTGTACTCCATTAACTAATTTGAAACTTGTCTTCTTAAAAACCAATGGGCCAAATTCATTCATTTATGACACAGACCATCTTTGGAGTGGCACCCTTTCCACTTTGTTCAAATGAAGCTGCTGCCATCTTTGGACTTGTGGAGTTTAATCTTTTGATTTTTTCCCCCAAAATTGCCATGCCCCATGGGGTGGCGTTAATAAAAAAAATGCCTAAAATGATATGAAAATCCTCTTCTCATAAGCCACTCACAATAATGCTTAGATTTCTGGTATGGTACTTACTTTTGTGATGCAGATTCACTTTTTTCAAAGGAACTCAGTAGGTCTACATTTGGGCTCCCAAATTTGGGCTCGACTTAAGGGCCTATATAAGTAACGCAATTTTGTTTATTTTGAAAATTCTCACCTCTGATATTCCTTCAATTCAAATTAAATATACACAAAATGTACATGAAAATGAAGGTTGGGATGTATAGAACACGAAACACATGTGTAATCAACTCATAGAGTCGACTGTAGGCACCACTGGTTCCTGGAAGTCTGCTGTTGTATTCGCACCAGAACTGATAATTTAATAATATTTCACGAAAACAGCTTGTGGCCAAATGTGCTTTACATATCCAAGAACAAAGCTAGGGGATAAAAATTCTTCAAAACATGGCGACAGAGCTGCATTGGGGAAAATTCCAAAGCCTTTGCTTTTGTTTACGTATGAGTATACTTTCGATTTCCGGTTGACGTCATCGGACAGAAAAAGTATGTAAAAAGAACGCCGTCTAAAATCAAATAATGAAAAAGATCGCCTTCATACAGTATACTGTTATTAGATAGAGATTGCACAGTTGCCATATTCAATGCAAGGTATCATGATACCTGTTGAAATTTCTTATAATTACGATTTTGTTTTTCGATGGAAATTCGTGGTAACGAGTGATTTGTGCATGTCTGTCGAGCTTGGAAACCATCTTCAATAATAAATGCAGACGGTGTTGTCCTTTTCCAAAATGCAGTCCTATCGCTGTATTCGAAAGTGTTTTGAATGCCTAGCTTTGTTCTTGGATATATGAAGCACACATTTGGCCACAAGTTGTTCTGATGAAATATTATTTTATTATCAGTTCTGGTGCGAATACGGCAGCAGACTTCCAGGAACCAGTGGTGCCTACAGTCGACTCTATGAGTTGATTACATATGTGTTTCGTGTTCTATACATCCCAACCTTCATTTTGATGTATAATTTGTGTATATTTAATCTGAATTTAAGGAATATGAGAGGTGAGAATTTCAAAATAAACAAAATTCCATTACTTATATAGGCCCTTAAAATTTCTATTTCTAGAACCAATGGGGATATTTGAACCAAATTTGTCATGTGGTATATAACTGGATCATAAGTACTTCATTTATGCCAAATGTTGAGAGAATCACAGGAGTTAAAAACCCAAAATAATTTTGTTTGCACACTTTTATGAGACTTCACAGAACAGAGCTTTGTTTTTGCCTAGGAAGCTTTCCTACGACCAGCAGAAATGAACAGAGATGAACCGATAATCGGCAATCGGAACTGGGCGGTTTTGGGGCAATGGCCGATTATGACAACTGGCAGTTAAAAAAACGGCAGTTTCCAATTATTCTATATTTAACACTGACTATTAAAAGCTCTTTGATACCTGGTCTTTTCAATAAAGTTTCCCCATTAAAAACATGTGGAGTGCATATCAGAATATTTAGGGATTTGCAGAGCCGAGATATTACAGAATTTACCCTCTACAATTGGTACGAGATCGCCACTATTCCCAGCTGATCGAAGTAACTGGTCTTCAATCAAGGTGCTATACAATATTGTTTTGGGTACATGTATAAATAAAATGTGTTCAATCGGTAGTCTGTAGAGGATCTGGATGTTTCATACTTTGGACATTTTGTACTCTGGACGTTTCGAACTCAGTTGGATGTTTCATACCCAAATCTTTGGTCGTTTCGTACCCAAATTTCTGGACGTTTCGTACCCAAGATTGGACGTACCCTAGTAATTTTCAGTTCTGTACCCAATTTTTGACTCACACACATTTTCAGTTAGTCAAATTCCTTTTATAGCATGTCAGTACTGAAGAAACACATCAAGGGAGGTAACAAGTTGAACAATGAACATTAAATAATATATTCTGATGCCGCATGCATTTCTGTAAACAATGCACCAAACAACTTCACAACACACATTAACATCAAACTTATTATTCAATTAAGACACAAAGTATGTGTGCTCAGTATCTTCCTGGTTAAGTCAGCCAAGCGTAATGTATTCTTACACAAAACCGTATTAACACTATTTACCAGGATAAACCACAGTCTTCACAAGAGAACAATATCGTGTAATTGTATCATTTATAATGATCTTCCCCCACCCCAACTCCCAAAATGCAAATATTATTTTGGCTAATATTGCCCAGCACTAAACATGCATACTCTGAGAACTTATGTGGTATTAAGCTTTCTTAACTGGTGATTTATCATTGAAATTCTGCAATATAACAGGCACTAACAGATTTTCTTCTTGGTCCTATTTCAACCATTGGAATGAGCATCGAAATCGGCACAGTTGGCAGAGAAATAATCGGTAATCGGTTCATAGCAAGTTTTGATAATCGGTTCATCACCAGAAATGAATGGGAGTGGGGTGGCTCAGTGACTGTTGGACTTCTGTGTTAGAGTTCCCAAGTTCGATCCCCGTCCGGGACGACCCACGTTGTGTCCTTGGGCAAGGCACAAAATTTATCCCGGTTGCCTACATGGGGGCACGATGACGCCGTGTACTAAGGCGTACTGCACGTCGATGGTGCACATGTCTTCAACTGCTGTAACCCTGAAGGAGCAGAGATTGAACAGAGAATGTTGAGGAGCTAACAGTTGCTCATCGTCGCTCGGTGGTTCTCTCCGGGTACTCCGGCTTCCTCTACCTGTAAAACTGTGACAGTCACGATTAGCCATTGTGCATAAGTATGTGACCTTTAACCCCAATAAATAAATATACTAGAAATGAATGGCCAAAAAAGTTGCCTTTGGTTGTGTCAGCAAATCAAAAAATTGTTCTTGCTACTGGTCACTTACTGACACACTCATCTCTTTTGATAACTTGAGCCAGGTGAGCATTTTAGGCTCACTTGAGCCTCTGGTTTTCAGCTCTGGTGATGTCTGTCAATCTGTGCACCTGTAGACAGAGTTGGTTTCCACTTTCTGATTAATGTTGCACATGGCCAATCAATTAAAAAAAAAATTAACATGCAGGGTAGGTAGAGGGGAAGAATGAAATCCTAAGTGTTTTAGGGTCATTTTGTGGCAATGGTCTAGGTCATTGTGGGAAAGGTCTAGGTCACAGTGACTCTAACTTAAAACATTTTCTAGTTTCCACTCTAATTAAAGTTCAGCTTTTCCAATTGGAACCAAGCTTGACATATGGGTTGGGTATGATGGGAGGAAGGGCCCTATTTGTTTGAGGGTCATTGTGCCTAAGGTAAAGGTGACAATGGCCTTTAACTTACAAATTTGCTTTGATTCCTCTCTCTAATTAAAGTTGTGCAGAGCCTAACAAAATCCAACCTGGCATGTGGATTGGGTATGATGAGAGGCACAACCCTAAATATTTTGGAGTCATTGTGCCAAAGGTCAAATTCGCAATTTCCTTTAACTTACAAATTTTACTGGTTTCAGCTCTATAATTAAAGTTTTGCTGGGCTGATGTAAACCAAACTTAACATGTGAGTCGGGTATGATAGCGGAAGAACCCTGTTTATAATGGGTTTATTTTGCTTATGGTCAGGGTCATAGTGACCTTAACTAAAAATTGATTTGTGCTTCATAAATTTAGATATTGGTGAGATTGCTCTATCAGGAGGGGGTCTTTTGGAGGGGAAAGGGGAGGGTGCGGGTTGTTGACCCCCCCCCCTCCCCTGTGCCCATCTCTAATGTTTAGCTCATCTTGACAAAGTCAAGCTGAGCTAATCTCATCGCTCTCCGTCAGCCGTCCGTCATCCGGCAACACCATGTTTTGTCTTCTCCAAAACCACTGGGCCAATTCAAGGGAAAGTTTGTACGAGTGATGGTCCCGGACGGGCATTGCATTTTTAGCTCACCGAAGGGAGCTTAACTTATCACTTGCCATCCGTCGCCATCCATCGTGAACTTTACATTATCGACTTCTCCTCCCAAACTGCTGGACCAAATTGATCCAAATTTGGTGTGTATGTTCCTTATCATATTTCAATTCAAGCTTGTACAAATAAACTTTCCGCCTCCACAGGGGGCCCTATAAGGGGCATTACTCTGATAGCACCCATAATTTTTTTTTTAAATTAAAAAAATCTTCTTCTCCAGAACTATCATTTAGAATCTTTTGATATTTGGTATATAACATCTCTATTGGGGTCAGATTCAAGTTTGTTCAAATCGAGTCCCTGGGTTAATAATTGTCTCCCTGTAGGACCCCGAATTTTAACTTAGTGAAATATGAGGAAATTTTTTAAAAAATCTTCTTCTTCAGATCCACCAATCAGAATCCTTTCATATTTGGTGTACAACATCTATAGGGGGGGTCAGATTCAAGTTTGTACAAATCGGGTCCCTGAGTGAGTATTTGGGCTCTTTATTGGGGCCCAAAGTTTAACTTCGTACAATTTGAGTAAATTTCTTTAAAAATCTTCTTCTTCAGCTCCAACAGTCAGAATCCTTTCATGTTTGGTATACAACATCTATAGGGGGGTCAGAATCAAGTTTGTTCAAATCAAGTCCCTGGGTTTATATTTGGGCTCCCTGTGAGAGCCTGTATTTTAACTTGGTTCAATTTGAGGAAATTTCTTTAAAAATCTTTTTCTTCAGATCCACCAGTCAGAATGCATTCATATTTGGTATACAACTTCTTGAGGTGGGTCAGTTTCAGGTTTGTTCAAATTGCTTACCTGGGTAAATTTTTGGGCTCCCTATGGGAGCCCAAATATCAACTTAGTGCAATATAGGGATTTTTTTTTAAAATCCTCTTCTTTGGACCCTGTAGTCAGAATGTTTTCATATTTGGTATACAACATCTCTAGGAGGGTCTAATTCAAGTTTGTTCAAATATGGTCTATGGGTTGATATTTGGCTTCCTGTGGGAGCCCGAATTTTAACTTAGTGCAATATGAGGAAATTTCTTTTAAAAGTCTTCTTCTTCAGATCCACCAATCAGAATCCTTTCATATTTGGTATACAACATCTCTAGTTGGGTCAGATTCAAGTATGTTCAAATCGGTTCCCTGGGTTAATATTTTGGCTTCCTATTTGAGCCCAAACTTTAACTTAATGCAATGTGAGGACATTTGTTTAAAAACTTTCTTGTTCAGATCCACCAGTCAGAATTCTTTCATATTTGGTATGTACATTTGTAACATCTCAAGAGGGATCAGATTCAAGTTTGTTCAATTTGAGTCCCTGACTTATTATTTGGGCTCAATATGGGCAGGATTGGGGGGAGGGGGGGGGGGGGCAGGGGAGCATGTTAGGTTCAGGTTTGTTCAGATCCATTTCCATAAAATTTGCCTTTGCATGGCTTCATTCCTTTGTAGTGTTGATGAACCATGTCTGACTGAATGTGACCTCAAACACTTCTTGGAACCACTTTGGCCGGTGAGCGATTAAGGCCCCTTGAGGCCTCTTGTTGTTCAACTCAACATGCCCAGCCCCATAGGGAGGGAGTGGGGAAGAATGCTCCAAAATATTTTTAAAATCTCATGAACCAGGGTGTACAATGCCTTGATATTTGTTATGGAGTTTCCTTTTGAGGTGTAGAATCAAGTTTGTTCAAACAAAGTTCGTGAAGCAATATTTGGCTTTATAATGGGAAGGGCAAGATTTTTGGCTCCACCCAAAATTTCTGTTTTCTGTACCGATGGTCTGGTTTGAACCAAATTTGGTATGTGGTATTATTGGGTCATAAGTACTGGACTCATGCAAAAAAAAAATTCCCGCATCCCCATGGGAACCCTTGGAGATAAAAATAGAAATATTTTCAAACGTCCATATTTCCCAAAACCACACGGTACAGAGAGCTGTTATTTGGTAAGCATCCTTAGGAGCAGTAGAATTGAATGGTAAAAAAAATTGCCATCGGTTATGTTAGGGTGTTCTGTAATGGGCATCGAAAAAATGCTGAGTCAGCATATTTGCAAACATTTTAAAAACTTTTTTCTCCAGAACCAATCATTAGAATCTTTTGATATTCGGTATCCGGGGGGTCAGATATAAGTTTGTTAAAATAAAGCCCATTGGTTCATATTTGGGCTCAATACAGGTGCCCAAATTGTTAACTTTGGGTAATATTCTTTAAAAAACTTCTTCAGAACCATCAGTCAGAATCTTTTAATGTTTGGTATACATCATTGTTATGAGGGTCAGATTCAAGATTGTTCAAACCAAGTCCCTATGTTAATATTTGGGCTTCCTACGGAAGCCCAAATTTTAACTTTGTTCAATATGGAGGATAATTTTTAAAAATCTTCTTCTTCAGATCCACCAGTCAGAATGCTTTCATATTTGGTATGCAACATCTCTAGGGGGTTCAGATTGAAGTTTGTTCAAATCAGATCCCAAGGTATATATTTGGGCTTGTTATGGTGGCCCAAATTTTTACTTTGTGCAATATGAGGAAATTTCTTTAAAAATCTTCTTCTTCAGATCCACCAGTCGAAATGCTTTCATATTTGGTATACAACATCTCTTGGGGGTCATATTCAAGTTTGTTCAATTCGAGTGCCTGCGTTAATATTTGGGCTCCATATGGGAACCTGAAATTTATCTTAGTACAATATGAGGGAATATCTTCAAAAATCTTCTTCAGATCCACTAGTCAGAATGCTTTCATATTTGGTATACAACATCTCGGGGGGGGGGGGGGGGGGGGGGGGGGGGGGGGTGTGGGGGGGGGGGGGGGGTCAGATTCAAGTTTGTTCAAATTGGATCCGTAGGTTAATATTTGAGCTTGCTATGGTAGCCCAAATTTTAACTTAGTGCAATATGAAAAAATTTCTTTAAAATTTCTCTTCTTCAGCTCCAACAGTCATAATACTTTCATATTTGGTACACAACATCTCTAGGGAAGTCAGATTCAACTTTGTTCAAATCAAGAGCCTGGGTTAATATATGGTCTCCCTATGGGAGCTGGAATAGGCCATGTTGCTGAAGAATTAAAAAAATGTATTCAGTACCCTCTAGAGATGTGTAACTAAGATTAATCCACTTTGGTTGTATCAAGGGGCTTCATAGGGGATCTCTACATTTTACATTATGATCAACTGAAGAAAAGGCATGTTGCCCGGATTATTTTTGTCACTCCTGAGGGACTCCAGGATTGACTGTGTAGCCTATGGAGATGGATTGCTTAATGTAGACTGATTCTTGGACTGTGTTTATATTGTGTTCTGTTCAAGATGAGCGCTTCAGGCCACGTGGGGCCTCTTGTATATGTTTTGCTATAGGATCAGTTTATCCAGCTACTCCAGCAGATGCTTTGCATTTGCCGATGTCAGAAGTCATGTAACATTGATTCATTTCAAGGTGTCACACCGGAACACCTTATTTGCAACTGAATGTACTCTTTTTCTCATGCTCATTAGGCCATGGTTTATTAATTATTGATTTAACGTTATTTGCCTCTTTTTTTTTTTGCTTGAAATCATAACACATTTCCTTTATTATTGACTCTGCAAATTGTTCACCTCCTTTATAGGGCCAGGAGAATACACAATTTCATGTTTTTAGCTCAACTTTGGCAAAGCCAAATTTGAGCTTATGCCATGGCCAGTCGTCCATCTGTCTGTCAACAATTCAATACGGCTCGGGCTAGAGGCCGCATTTATCAACCGATCTTTACGAAACTTCTTGGGTACCTTTGTTATGACAGTGGGACGAGAACGAGTGTTTTGGGGTTCGTTCCGAAATTCAAGTTGGCTGCTTGCAGCCATTTTGTACAAAATTAGGTGCAATCAGATTTTTGCGCAGAACTTCCATATGAAAGCGCTGATTTGAATAATTTTTTGTATGAATGTTTAGTACCATGGGATACATCACACATAATAAGGTTTTTTTTCTCGTGCATAAATTATGCAAATTAGACTAACTTTGATGTTTTTTGGTGTTACTTTCAGCACTATAAGTGCAAATGCCAATACGGCTCGGGCTAGAGGCCGTATTTATGAACCGATCTTTACGAAACTTCTTGGGTACCTTTGGTATCACCGTGGGACGAGAACGAGTGTTTTTGAGTCCGGTCTGAAATTCAAGATGGCCGATGGTAGCCATTTTGTACAAAATTAGGTGCAATCAGATTTTTGCACAGAACTTCCATATGAAAGCCCTGATTTGAATAATTTTTTGTGTGAATGTTTAGTACCATGGGATACATCACATTTCTCGTGCAGAAATTATTCAAATTAGATGAACTTTGATTTTTTTCAGTGCTACTTACACACAGTAAGTACATATGTCAATACGGCTCAGGCTAGAGTCTGTATTTATGAACTGATCTTCACGAAACGTCTTGGGTACCTTTGCTTTCACCGTGGGATGAGAACGAGTGTTTTTGGGTGTGGTCCAAAATTCAAGATGGCCACCAGCAGCCATGTTGTACCAAAATTAGTGCAATCAGTCTTTTGTACATAACTTCTGTATGAAAGTTCTGATTTGAATAAATTTTTGAATGAATGTTTAGTAACATGGAATACATCACATATATTACGGGTTTTTTTCTCGTGCAGAAATTATGCAAATTAGATGAACTTTGATTTATTCAGTGCTACTTATACACTGTAAGTGCACATGTCAATACGGCTCGGGCTAGAGGTGGTATTTATGAACCGATCTTCACAAAACTTCTTGGGTACCTTTGTTATCACCTTGGGACGAGAACGAGTGTTTCTGGGTGCGGTCCAAAATTCAAGATGGCTGCCAGTGGCCATTTTGTACCCAAATTAGGTCCAATCAGTTTTTTGTCACAACTGCTTTACAGTTCGTATTTGTGAACTGATCTTCATGAAACTTCTTGGGTCCCTTTGTTTTCACCTTGGGACAGGAACATGTGTGTTTTGGGGTGCCTTTGTTATCACTGTGCTATGAGAACAAATATTTTGGGGTTCAGTCAGACCCATTCTGGGACTCAAAGATTTCTTTTCTAGTTTAGCATCTGACTGTCACCCACCTTTACAATACTTTACCTATACATTTGTTACAGGCTACGGTCAGTATTTATGTGCAGACCATTACAATACTTTATATGTACCTTATATGTACCTTTGTTATCAGGTCATTACCTAGATGTTTGTCATTGCTGTGTCACATACTATACATGTATATGTCTTAACAAGTTGAGCTACAGTGTCATTGACACTTTCATTTCTTCTTCCAGCTGTTTTGAATCAAGTTTTCACCTATAAACAAGATATTTATTGGGAAATTAGAATAATTACTTTTGTTAATAAATTATAATTGTGTGATATTTTATGCAAAATTCAGAAAAATGCAAGTTATTTTCTGAGAAATTCCAAGTAAATTAAAATTTGGGAATCACGAGGTTGCAAAATAATCTAGGATCAATTTTGTGATAGCACCCTATAAAATGGAGATAAAAAATAATAAGAGTATTATTTATTTAAAAAACTCTTTATTATTTTTTATCTCCATTTTAATTCTTCTGTATTGATTTTGTGTTGTGTGATTACTGTTACAATAAAAACTATCAGTGAAATGAACATGGAAGCTCTAGTATTTAATTTTAGGCTCTCACAATTGGATTTTTGTTAGGCATTGGCGACCATTCCATTAAGAATAAAAAATAAAAATAATTTGTTTTAAAAAAAATTGCCTGAGAATCAACTATTTAATTTTGTTTGACCTTAGGGTAAGAAATGAATAAAGTTCATCTAATTTATATTGTGCTCTTAGGCCTAAAAAAGTTAAAAAATTGTTTCTCTGGACCTTCCGCTTTGTCCTTTTGGCTGCCGCATTCTCTCTTTTTTAACCAATTCAGACTTTAAAAAAATAAAAATTAAATGGTTTATATTTGATTTTTTACCCAAGTTAATAAAATTGATAAATTTGTCCTTCAAGTGCAAGAAGGCTTTGCAATGCTTTAGCATTGCAAAGACTACTTGCACTCAAGGGACGAAATACATCATCACCCATGCTATTCTGATTATGAGGCCTAAAGCATGAAAAAAAACCAAGAACATGAACTTTTGATGGCAAAGAAATAATTACCAAAATAAAATAAATAAACACCCACTCACATGCAATTTTCCAAAATATGACGTGAGAAACAGGAGATCTACTTTGTGGAGCCTAATTGTCACATTTTTTTTCCTTATTGAAACATCTGCTGGATGAATGAACAAGGGAGAAAATGCGACAATCAGAACACAATGTATTCACCCCCTTGCTGGATTGACAAAGTGACGAGAGTTCATAGGGGCCACTCACGAGTCCAATTCCATTTTAGAAAGTTTGATTGGTTTGTGCACAAACAGTAAAGCCCTTGCTTGGTCTTGCGGATCAGTTTTCAAGTTCCCGCAAAAAACCCAAACTGCAAACCACCAAGCTCTAAACCTAAAGGCATATTTTTATCATGAGGGTACCAGACTCAATAAATAACTAATTAACCTATTTTTTCATGACAGATCTCTCTCGAATGAGACATATGGGTATAGTGAGGTATAGTGAGGGTTTTTTTATGTGTACCCATACTATGCATGGTACATATAATGCCGGCATCCGGGGTGACCATCTGTCGTTCGTCCATCCTTTGTCCGTCCGTCTGTCCTTCCAGCGTCCGTATCCATTTCTTTGGCATTCGATAACTTGAAAAATATTCCTTGGATTGTCTAGTTACTTTATATTTGTGTTCAGGTTACTGATGTGCCGAGCTGTATAGTTTTTAGTGTAAATCTGATGATTTGATCCCGAGATATTAACCCTTTATCCTTCAAATTGAAAATTCCTCCAATCCCTTTGGCATTCGATAACTTGAAAAATATTACTTGGATTGTCAAGTTACTTTATATTTGTGTTCAGGTTACTGATGTGCTGAGCTGTATAGTTTTTGGTGTAAATCTGTTATTTTGATCCTGAGATATTAACCTTTTGTCCTTCAAATTGAAAATTCCTCCAATCCCTTTGGCATTCGATAACTTGAAAAATATTGCTTAGATTGTCAAGTTACTTTATATTTGTGTTCAGGTTACTGATGTGCTGAGCTGTATAATTTTTGGTGTAAATCTGATAATTTAATCCTGCGATATTAACCCTTTATCCTTCAAATTGAAAATTCCTCCAATCCCTTTGGCATTCGATAACTTGAAAAATATTACTTGGATTGTCAAGTTACTTTATATTTGTGTTCAGGTTACTGATGTGCCTAGCTGAATAGTTTTTGGTGTAAATCTGTTATTTTGATCCTGAGATATTAACCCTCTATCCTTCAAGTTGAAAATTCCGCCAATCCCTTTGGCATTCGATAACTTGAAAAATATTGCTTGGATTGTTAAGTTACTTTATAATTGTGTTCAGGTTGCTGATGTGCTGAGCTGTATAGTTTTTGGTGTTAATCTGATAATTTGATCTGGAGATATTAACCCTTTATCCTTCAAATTGAAAATTCCTCCAATCCCTTTGGCATGAGATAACTCAAAAAAGATCAATCCGATTGTCATGTTTCTTTATATATTTATTCAGGTTACTGATGTGCTGTGCTGTATAGTTTTTTATGTAAATCTGATAATTTGATCCGGAGATATTAACCCTTTATCCATCAAATTAGACACTCCTTCAATCCATTTCTATATGTACCCATACCTTGTATGGTGTACATAATGTCAGCATCCATGGTGGCCCTCCGTCATACAGCTTTCTACTAGTTGCGCATATGGGTACACATCTGACGATTTCATCGGCCTATTTTTGTCAACTTCAGAAGCTGACCAAGGCAACTGAAGATTTACAAATACAAATGTAGTTGCCTTCAGAGTGAAGGGAACCAGGCTTCTGGTTATGTATGTTGCAGTTGTCATTAATTAATATTCTAACATTGTCAAAAAGTTTAATTTTTAGATTTTCAAAAGGTATCTTGTTTGTTTTGAGCAGATATAATTCACACAGTTGGGCCTATTGGTGAAAATTCGGAGGCACTGAGAAGTTGTTATCAAAGGAGTTTAGAGGAAATGGAACATCATGATTTACACACAGTTGTGAGTGAAGATTATAATTTTTACATAGCTTTAGTAACGTGAATAAATCGAATTTCTCAATGTGTAATGGGTGATATGCATTGTTTGTTATAATTAGATAGATGTACAGAATTTGCATCAGGAACAGGCATGTCAACCAGTACCATCGGTACCAGTACTGCCGGTACCCTCATGCTCCAACCAGTACTGGTACTGAAGCTTTTGTACTGGGACAAAATCATTTTATGGGGAAATTCCTCATTGAACAAGGATAAACAGGCTGATAACAGTGTATGGCCCACTTGCAGTCTTGCACGACATAATTTCAACTTATTTGTGAATGAACATATCAAAACACTCTAAAGGTACATGTTCTGTCTGCACCATGACCTCAATAAGGCAGACCATTTTGACTTTTCAAATGTGCCATCAAAGACAATGAAAGCACTGTCATAGGCTACTACAAGAAGAAATTATTCTGTGGTGACATTAGAGTAATCAAAACGCATGATCTTCATGCTTTATGATAACTTTGATGTCGCCGCAGAATAATTGGCATGATCTTCTGTTTCCTGTTATGTGTGTGTGTGTGGGGGTGAGGGGGTATTTGGTATTAATTTATATTTAAAATTGATCGATCCACACATGGTTTCTACGTGCAAAAAAAAATCTCCCTGAAAATCATGTCATCTCCCTGAAAATTTTCTTCAATCTCCCTGAAAAAAATTTTGGGAGGTTAACATGTCTGGTGTTGTCAATGTCAGCAAAGGAAGTCTCGAGTCAGTATAAGATTCTTTCGCTGATAAACATCAATGGATGCAAGACTTCAGGACTGGGGCTGAGAAAATATTGACAGATCACCGTGCCATTCATAAAAAAATAAAACAAACACCAGTGCATGCGTGTTTACCAAAAAATTGAAATCTATTAGTGAAACAAACATAGGTGTTCCAGGCCCATGCCATTTCGGCCCACATAAATATTTAACGTTAGATCAAGTTTTTCCTTGAATATTTTTCTGCATTTCCATATCAACACCACTGCAAATACTATTTAGGTCCAAATTCTAAATTTAGTGTCTTCAATCTCAACCTCTACATCCTTTTGTTTGATCCATAAGATATGAAAAAAAAAAAAATTGGGGCGAATTCGCACGCAACAATAATGAGGGGGAAAGCATGCTGAACCTACACCAATATCAAATAGAACACAACCACGGAAAAACCCACAATGGTTGATATGTTTCGTGCTTTCAGGCTGTCATTTACTATACTTACATAATGTCCGTGAAAATAAATGTTGAAATGTTGTGTTTAGAATCGCACGTGTAAATTACAGTACTATATAAGTTCAAGCAACAAGACAAACTACCACTTCTACTTCATACTCATTCGTTGTATTTCTTATCTGGTGATCAGGGTACCACGGCACACTGACACATCAATGAACAACAAAAAAGTTGGACTATAAAATTTCGTTCACATCATATTTTTTGCGTGAACGAAACATTGTTCGCGGGTTTTTGGATTTGCGTAACCATCCCACGAACGAAACGATCGTTCACGGGAAATTTCGTGGCCTGTTTTAGTGTGCTAAAACAGTTTCTAGTTTCATTTGTTTTGTTTTGTTTTTCTCAATTTGAACCCTATGCACACTGATTAGAGCTAGGAGGCTTTTTTTTAGATTTGGTTTTGGTTCAGTTTCAGGGAAAAAACTCAGTTTCAGTTCAGTTTTTCTGTGTGTTGAGAACATATAGTAAATAACACTTGAGGCTCCTTAGCTTGGAAAAAACTCCGGTAAGGCCATTAAAAACTTTTTTGAAATGATAAAAGGGGCATTTTCCTCCAAAGTTCTTACATGTATCAACACAGAAACCATAAATCAGAGAATGGAGAAATCCGAAGCAAACTGCAGAGGAAGATGCGAACAGGAAAATTCGTCAGCGAGTCACTTGGGGTCAGGTAAGGAGTCAAAGGTAGCTTCCCCGAGCAGATGAGATTGATGAGTCGCAATACTTGGCAAGAGAAATGTAATAGGGTGAATGACCTGTGAACTTAGTGTGAAGTAAAAATACTGTAGTCTGAATGAAGGGTGTTACAGCTAGGAAAGCAAGTTGCCACTGGGCCATTCTGGAGCTACTGAAGCCAAGTTGTTACGTTTTTCAAATTGAATTTAGTTTATTCCGACTTCGGATATGAGCATATAACCTTACGCTACTCCACATTCGCTTTTTTGTGTGGAAATAACTTACTGATTTTCCTTTCAAGGTCCCTCCCTCCCCCTCTCCTCCCTGCGTGTTCGGAAATCTTGAATCCACGTCAAAGGTTTTGAGTCTAACCAAACCTTGGTGGTGGTTTCAAATCGAGTTGAATCTCAAATGGTTTGCAGGGCCCTAAGATTGAATTGGTTAGATTCCTAGTTGCATCATGGGAAATATTTGCAGGTTGAAATTTTGATATTTCAACATCAGTGTGCAGAGAGTTAAGACTTGAAATATGGGGACATAGTTTCTGACAAGCCTATTCAAATTTTCTTCAAGAAAAATATTATTTTCGCCATGCAGAACACAGTTTTTATTGCATTCAGCAATGTACTTGGCCTCTATGTATACTCGCCCAAAAAAGAAAGTGTACATTGCAGAAATTGATCAAACTCCAAAAAAAGAATTTCGTAGGTGTAAAGAGTGTTAACCTGTTCATGAATAAGTTATATTGAACACAAAAACAGCTTTCCTCGTTAAAATTGCATTAATGTTAAATGACGTGCTGCACGTTTGTGAAAAGGCATGTTTTGCACGTGGAGAGTCTGAAAATTCATGCAGCAGTGTGAATCTTTGGGTATTTAAGCACTAAAGTAAGGCCTTCCTATCGTTCACATTCAAACTTGCACTGCTGTTAAAACGACTCCACAGTAGCATGCCAAGATTGACAATGAATCTACGTCTCCTTGCCCTGGGTATGATTAGAGCTGGTAGAACACACAGAGAGGTTGCCCAGCATTTGAACTGCCACCGTAACACTGTAGACAGGCTAGTCCATCAACATGCACAACATGATGACGTTCGAGACCGACCCCGCTCCGGGAGACCCCGAGTTACCACCCCTGCACAAGATCGGTATATCCGTGTTGTCCATCTCCGGAACCGGCAACAAACGTCAACGACAACAGCCAGGAACATCCCTAACCTGAGACGGATACATCCTCAAACAGTAATCAACCGGCTGAGAGAATACGGCTTACGTCCTCGAAGACCTGCAATTCGTCCGATTTTGACGTTACATCATCGTCGTGCTCGACTGCAGTGGTGTAGACAACATCTCAGGCATCCCTTACACTGGTGGCGACGTGTTTTATTCACAAATGAATGTCGTTTCCATCTTTCATCATCAGATGGCCGCCAGAGAGTGTACAGACGTCGAAACGAACGCTACGCAGATCTATGTGTCATGGAGCGAAACCGTTATGGGGGAGGGTCTCTCATGGTGTGGGGTGGCATCACTGCCCGTAACAGAACTGAGCTGGTCATTATTGATGGCAATCTCAATGCAGCCAGATATCGTGATGAAGTGCTTACTCCTGTTGTTGTCCCATTTCTGCAATGTCACGGCCCCGGCGTCATTCTACAGCAGGACAACGCCCTGTTCAACAGTATCTGCAGCAACAACAAGTGGAAGTTCTTTCCTGGCCCGCAAATTCGCCCGATATCTCACCCATTGAGCACGTATGGGACAAAATGAAACGTCAGCTACGCCGGCTTCCCCATGCACCGTCAACGCTTGTGGAACTCCAAAGACAGCTTATCAGAATATGGAACAACATCCCACAACACTTCCACGCTAACTTGTTTGCTTCCATGAGGCGTAGATGCACAGCAGTAGTCGATGCAGACGGAGGTCATACCAGATGTGTGTGACTTTTGTGTATGACCCTTAGTGTCTTTGACTCTCCATGGCACCAAGAGTATTCGTCGTAGCGTAATGAAATTTCTCGTGTTGATCACAAATTGATTCATCTGTGATTGGTCCCAATGATCTTCAATTTTGCCATTTCATTTATAACTTACCAAGTTCAAGTTTGTCAAGTTGAGCTACAGTGTCATTGACACTTTCATTGTCTTGTTACAATTAATGGGAGAGTACCTATATGCACTCTCCCATAAATTGTAACAATGCAAATCGACAGAGATGAAGTAATTTTACTTCCAAGATAATATGAAGGACATCCACAGAGTATGAAGCCTTTAACTTCAGGTACCTGCTGTTCAGAATAAAGCCCTAATATGGGCTCCTAGCACTCTATCAGTTAGCCAGCCTTTCTTGTGTCTTAATAGAATTTTAGACTTTTGCCTTGAGAGGTTATATATATTTCAATTCCACACAATATATGAATACCTGTTAATGATAAAAAGGCAGTTTACCAAGAATTTTTATGTAGCCGAGCATTCGGTTTGCCATCTCCAAACCACGGTTAGAGTCATTTTTGAAGTTTAACACACTGTACTTCTCAGTATAATTTGAAGCAGCCAAGCTACTGCCCATTGTCCTTGAACCCAGAGATTATTAGCTGAACCTTTTCATGCACATTTTTATTCCAGATTTGGGTGGAAAGTCCACTCTGTATGTGTTTCAGTCGTAATGCACTCTCTTTGCCTGTTAGTCTCTGCCCTGTTAGAGTATAACTGTCTTATCAGTTCTTTGAGGACAACAAACCGAACTTTTGTTTATTCACTTAAAGTGTTGTTTTGAAATTTTCCTTTTTTTTCAGGCATTTCCATGTATATCAACTGGGATTTATGGTGAGTTCTCTCCCTTTATTTGTGTTAAGTGGAAACTGATTATTGAAGAGTCAGTTTGTCAGTGAAGATTGTCAAACAAGATATAATGTTAAATGTTCTCATTGGAAGTACTGGGGTTGATTGTAAGACGTCTGTAAAACTGGGAAATATGGGGGTCATCACTACAATTTTTCATTGGATTATTACAGTATTCAGGTAACCCTTAAATGCCTATTTCCAACTTTTACAACCTCAAAACAGGTGTCCTTAACATACCATCAGGTTCTGCTAACAATAGACAAATTATCTAGGCTGTGGTTTCTAGTCATAGTCTTGGCTGTAGAGCTGGGATGTTGCGTAATTTACTCTGTAGTTGCTGTTTTAGTTTTTTAAATCAAAAAACCTCTGTTTCGGTTGTCCATGAGCATATGGAAGCCATCCGTATGTACCTATTAGATCGGCCCTATAATTACAACATACAACATCTACTAACAACTAACAAGTAGTACTCAAACGATTAGTCGACTAGTCGATGTCGACTCTGGGCAAACCAGTAGTCGACTCTCAATTGTGCAGTTGACTAGTCGGTGGAGTTCAAGCTTTTAGGTAAATAGTATCCCTTCTGTGCCACTGTCAGACAGTTTGAACAGCAATATTGGGCAATCAATGTATACATCTATTGCCATCTAATAGTAGTGACAGTAGTTTGTTTTAACTGGTACTAGTAGAGTGCTGAATTATTTTGGGCTATCAGGATATGTTATTAATTTGCCTTGTTGCAATTTATGGGAGAGTGCCTATAAGCACTCTCCCATAAATCGCAACAAGGCAAATTAAATAAGACTATATAATTTCACTCTTAGCTTAATTAGAAGCACATTAACAGAATAATGTTCCAGTAAGTTGCTGTATATGAATGCCCAAGTGAAGCCAAATTTGGACCTTCAGCACTCTACCGGAACACCAACACTGTTATAAGGAGACAAGTTATCACCAATGACTAGTTGGAGTCGACTTGACTTTTGGGTATTGACTAGTCGACTTTGGAATTCACTAGTCATTTGAGCACTACTAACAAGGCATCTTCTGTTGATTGTATCAGTTGAATAAATAATTATAACATATCTATGCCTGTAATGTTGTAAAATGTCAGGCAAACAAAACCCCAAAAACTGTGTTTAGTAAGGTAACCCTAAAAAATTATGGTGACTCTACAAATTTTATCGAGTAAAAGTCGCTCATTTAGATCATTGTAACCCTAAGTTTCCATCTTACTTCAACTGTGAATTTGAAACCGATTTTGAGTTCAAGCTTTCAAAATTATGTGTAGAAATAAATCTATATCAGACAGTATAAATGCAGAGCAAGTGGCAAGTTCTAGTTAGCACAGGAAAATGCATTTGATAAACTGATGAACATTTTATAATACAGCGTACTTACAAATACCAAACCATTTACCATACTTTACAAACTTGACCTATTAATTGCATGCTAGTTATACTGTAATCTCCTGTTAACCCATTACCCAATGCACACGATATCAACATTTTTTACCTTTAAATTTATTTTTTCAACTTTCTTTCAGAAAATTTCAACAAGACCATATCATGTGACATCTCATTGAAATGAGCTCGGTTTTGTTAAAATTTTTTGAAAAATAATGTCTTTTCAACTACTCAATTTGTATATTACACTGGCGTTTGCGGCCGATTCGTTAGGTAATGGGTTAATTGGAAAAATTGAATAAAAAGTCTTGTTACAGTATGGCCACCATGGACTGGTCACTTTCCACGGATGGGCATTATTTCCATGGTTACAATAATATTAGACTCCAAACACTAATTATAGGAATAATCATCAAAAATTTAATTAATGAAGCACCAGGTTCATTAATTAAAAATTTGCTGCTGATGATTTTTATTACCTGCTAAACGCATGAGTGGACATCACTGCCCACACATGGATTATGACCAGTCCATGGCAGCTGTACTGTATATATCAAAGAATTATGCTGATAACCATTAAACTTCCCATCTTTATAGACCTGACTGGCTTAATTACATCCATTATGAGCATTTAATCTGTGTCTGTCTTGTAGCTTGGCCTCACATTATATGATATATTAAATGCTCAGTTTATCACTAGAATTTCCGCTTAATTGAATACCCCTGTTAATTGAATAATGATCACCTACAACGTGGCTCTTCTGTTATAAGGGCTCTCCTCTACAGTTAATTTATTCTTATATAAATGTATTTCCGCTACCTTAAATGGCTTGCTTTAGAGCTGGACAGTTTTTTGTTTTTCGGTAAGTTCTGGTTTTTTGTGAGACATGTTAAATCTCACTATTTTAGACAGAGACTCACTATATTTTTATACTGTACCAATGACCCAGACATAGCTGGTGCTAACTCTTAAAATTCTAGGGCCAAACACAAATTTTGCCCCCCAATCCCCAAAATTTGCATCTAAAACCAAAAGAAATCATGTCCTGAAGGTCCTCCATACTTTGCCCTCACTGCGCATGCGCAGTGTCAAGGACGTCCCGACATTGGCGCCAATTATCATTCTTTGTTTGGCCCTTCATCAGTTCACATCTGACTGATATTTGTGCTTGTAAATCTCAGTTTAAATGATGCCAGACACATAAATATTAGAGAAATGGTGGATCTAAAGTGGATATAGAAGGAGGAGAGGAAAAATGAGTGACAGAAAATATTCAGGGCTGTAACTTAAAATTTTTTAATGAAATTATGTTAAGTTGCCTATTTTCGAGGCATGGGCCTGTTGTTGTCATTCTTGCTATTAAGTTTCACTGCTTGTTCAGTGTTTCCTCTCTCCTTTTCCTTTAAGTTCCCCCTTGCTATTCTCCCATGCTTTTGGCATATTTTTGAGTAATATTATTACTAAAATTTCTTGGGAGATTTAGCTAGGTAACAGAATGAATTCTGTTCTTTTCCCCATGTTTTCGTTCTCACCCATGGGTGTTTAGGCGTAGTGTTCTACATCTACCATCTGATGTTCTGCAGTTTCTTCCCTGGAAGTCTCTGTTTTGCATCAGATAGTGTATTATTGGTAACTGATTTCGGGCCAGGGTTATCAGTGCCTGGAGTCATGTTTCTGGTGTTTATACACTTCTTGTTTACATTGGCAACAGTCTCTGTGTGAGGGGGATTTTTTGTCTTTGTACTAGTTTAATTCATTACAAGATACATTATTATTATTTGTAAGTGTTGCATTAATTTTTTAAAATATGTTTGAAATTTTTGTCCACACTTAGGCTTGGGATCCATTGGGGCTCAACGTTACTTTTCAGAAACTTGGGCTTTGCTGAAAAAATATTTTTTCAAAATTTCTTTTTGATTTCAATTATTTTTTCTATGTGAATGGATCATGTTATTATGTATCTTTGTTTTCAGGGGTTCGTGCGAGTACTAGGACTTTTTGTATTCTTTTCACTATGAAAGGATATTGTTCAAATTGTAATGAGAGGAAATCTTCCTCTGACTTTCATGATCATTGTATTAATTGTAGTCAGTGTACTCGCACTAACTCCTGTTCAGTATGTGAATATTGGGATGACAGACATTGGAAACGTGTGTCACGGTATGTTGTTAGCGGGGAAAGGGCCATGCCGGTCCTTTCTCCGTAGGGTCACTCTAGTTTATCAATCTCTATTTCAGAGGAACAAGAACAGGGTGATGTTTCCGTGATGTCTTCCAATAGTGTGCCTCCGTCGTCACAATTAAATGAAGAGCTAGCGGCAAAAGTACTCATGGAGATACGCCAATTGCCTAAGAGGTCCCTAGTAGGATCGACGGCATTGACGTCCGCTAGCTCGCCCGGTGTAGCGTCCATTCATCGAATGGTTCGGCAGCCGGGTTTGTCCGTTGCAGTCCAGGAAGGAGATTTGGGTGATGCGAGCACTATAAATATTCAAGGTGCACACCCAGTGACGGCGGATAAGAGGAGAGAACGGAGGAAGCCTAGTAGTCCGGTTCCTAGCTCGTCCAGGTCCATCCGGGCTGCGAGCGAGAGAGGCCCCTCTCTCGTACAACAACATCTGGGACCAGATGTTGTGGTACAAAATGTTTCGCATTCGGAGCATACGTCCGCCGCTCGGGACGCTCCGTTATATAGACAGTCCGGAGAGACTGTCCAAAAGGCTTCCTCATCCTCTCAGCAGCGCACACGACCGCACCTTGGCTACGTGACCGAGGATATCCAGCCAGCTTCGCCAATCAGGGATTCCACGGCGACCAGGTCACGCCATCCGGTAGCCAGGGATAAGAGGCCTGTAGACTCCGGACGTTCGCATAAGAGAAATATGCAGGAGTCAGTTTACACGGAGCTTCCAGCGGCTGAGCAGCGTAAGACCGCTACTCCACAGGCCTCAGTGATGGACGTGCTATCCCAAATAGCACAAATGATCGCAGCATCCCAGCAAACGACAGAACCTATGTAGGATCAAGAATTATCCGACGACGCTTGGTCGGTACGCTCCGCCGAAGCATCGGGTACGGACGACCGAGAACATCATGAGGTCCGACAGGCTGGCGAAAGGGATACCGAGGATTTGGAGCTATCCCTTTTGGAATAACATAAAGCCGCCGTAGATTTCATCCGGCATTACCTTCCACAAGTTGTTCCGTCGGGCCAGACTGCTGTGATGCCGGATAAGAGACTGATAGCGTCATTGGACACAGAATTCTTTGAGCGGTTCAGAGACATCGTCCCTGAGTTTCCGACACAGTCCAATAATGTCACAAGAACATTCGAATTATTGAACGACGCTATCTATATAAGCTTGCTTCCAAAACAGGCAAAGCTGGTTTCTTGTCCGCTAATGCTCTCAATCTGCCTTTCATCGATTCAAGGAATAAATTCGAAACGGCAGGACAGGGCATACCGAGAGTTCCTCTGCATCTAGACGACGAGGCGGAAGACTTGGAATTGTCGTTACTGTCGTCTATGTCTATTCCAACCGCGACGTTGGAAATGACAGTAACGTCTAACAGAGCAAGCTTAGACGCTTTATCATATGCAGACCATCTTACTAAGGTGTTATCATTGCGTCTTCAAGGGAAAGAATTCCAGGATATACAATCCTCATTAAGACTTCTTTCAAGGGCAGTAGCTTATTCCACGTATAACTCCGCCCTTTCAGTGGCAAACCTGGAGTTGGTTAGACGTGACGCAGCCCTAGCTACATCCACGCGTGTGGATAGTAAGGTGAAGAACTCTCACAGAGTCGCTTCGGTCTACGGAGAGCTTATCTTCGACAGCAAGCTTTCAGCAATCTATGATAAGATAACTAAGAAAGCTTCGGATTCTCTGCTTTTTAAATCCGCTTCCAAAAAGTCGGATACAGCAGATAAGAGTAAGACAGGCACTTCTGAGACAAGTACGCCCAAGAGAAGTTCCTATAGAGGTTCTTATACATCCTCTAGGTCTTATTCTAGAGACCGTCAAGGCAGCGACTCACGTACGGGACGTTATTCGGGCCGAGACAACCGGTCTGACGTCCCGAGGTCGACGGGACGAGCTGCGGGTCATGGAGGACGTAGTTTCTCCTTCCGCAGGCCTCGCAGGTCCAGGAGGTGATGGTTTGAACCTCTTTCGTGTTCCGGTAGGCGGAAGGTTATCGAGTTTTACAGACGAGTGGACGTCGATTACGGTCGACCCCTGGGTCCGAGGGGCAATTTCGGAAGGACTAAGAATATCCTTCAAACGAAAGCCTCCATTAACTCGAAGTCCCAAATGGACTCAGCTTCCGTCAAATCCACAGAAAAGAGATGCTCTTTTATCGGAAGTACAGTCTCTTCTGGTGAAGAACGCGGTAGAGGTCGTAGAAGACCAGGAATCACCGGGTTTCTACAGCCATCTGTTTCTGGTTCTGAAACCAGACGGCTTGTTCCGTCCAGTCATAGATCTGAGCTGGATAAACAAGCTGATCATCGCTTCGAAGTTCTATATGGAGACGATTCAATCGGTCAGAGCAAGTATTCGGGTGAACGACTATGCTACAAGCATAGATCTCAAAGATGCGTACTTTCACGTCATGATACATCCGACATTCAGAAAGTATCTACGCTTCGCAGTCCTAGGAGTTGTATATCAATTCCGGGCGATGTGCTTCGGATTGAACCTGGCACCCTGGGCTTTCACTCGAATAATGAACTCGGTAATGATACATTTCTGAGCTCATTCGTCTGCGGTAACGTCGGCCTACCTGGACGACATTCTTCAGAGGTACGGCAACGAGTTAAAGCTTCAGAACGATGTGCAGAATCTGCTTCTATTACTCCGACGTCTCGGTTTTATTATAAACGAGGAGAAGTCGGATCTGGTGCCATCCAAGTCATTCACTCATCTGGGAATGAGCTTCGAGACGCACAACAATCTCGTTCGTCTGCCGTTAACCAGAGCGAAGTTAATCAGTTGTTACGCTCGCTATTGTCTTCACTCAGACAAAGTCACAGCGAGGGAGTTCATGAGACTGATAGGTCTGTGCGGAGCCGCTGCGGATCTCATTCCGATGGGGCGGTTGCGCACTCGTCCTCTCCAAATTTTCTTGACTCAGAATTGGAGTGTAAAGATTCATTCGCTCGATATAGACGTTCTCTTGTCAAATCAAGTGAAACAAGAGATTCAGTCTTGGGCAAACATTCAGTGGTTGACTCAGGGAGTTCCACTGCAGTTGCCGGATCCGGGTTTTACGATTATGACGGATGCCAGTCAAACAGGTTGGGGTGCAACATTGATCCCAACGGATTCGAAGTGCCAGGGTCTTTGGGATTCGCAATTTCTAAGCAAGCACATAAACATCAAGGAAATGATGTCAATTTGGCTTGCATTACGTCAGTGGATGAACATTATTCAGAAAGCACATGTCCAAATCCTGTCCGACAATACGACAGTAGTGGCGTATATCCGGAACCAGGGAGGCACTCGTTCCGTTCCATTATTCAATTTAACGGAAAGAATCCTTCTGTTTGTTCTAGAACACCAAGTTCTACTTTCGGTCCGTCATATTCCGGGTCGTCTGAATGTTTTAGCAGACTCCCTTTCACGGAAGGGTCGCTTGTTGCCGTCAGAATGGACTCTCAACAAACAGGTATTCAATCAGATTTGCTACCAATGGGAACGGCCAATGATAGACTTATTTGCGACACAACTCAACAATCAGTTGCAGACGTATGTATCACCATGTCCGGATCCCCGAGCATATGCAGTAGACGCTCTATCGATCTCATGGGACGGAATGATAGGATATGCGTATCCTCCAGTGCCGTTGATTCAGCAAATATTGCTAAAGATAAAACAATCTCAATGCAAAATTCTGTTGGTAGCATCTCTGTCTCCACAGAGACCGTGGATAAATCTACTCAGGTGTCTGCTGTGGGACTTACCGCGAAAACTTCCTCCACGAGAGGATCTTCTTTCGCAGGGGAAATCACGTCAACTTCATCATAACCCGCAAGGTCTCAACCTTCACGTATTTCCGTTGTGCAGTCCTTCTTGCACGGCAAGCATTTTACAGGTCGAGCAGTGGACGCGATTTCTAACTGTAGGAGGACCTCCTCTTCGCTGAACTATGCGGCTAAGTGGAAGGTCTTTCGTCGTTGGTGTAGGGATCGTTCTGTTGATATTTTTGATCCCTCCAAACTTTCTAGTATACTTGTTTGACGAGATCAAACTTCAGCCTGTTACTATTAAAGGTTATAGGTCTATGTTATCTGATACCTATGCACACCATGATAGTTTACAAATTGCTTCTAATGTCTCTTTATCTAAATTAGTTAGAAACTTCTCGATAAATAGACCCAGAACTCTTAGATTAATTCTTAAATGGAATTTAGCTTGGGTTCTTCTTAAACTGAAAGAAAAGCCATTTGAGCCTCTTGGGACAGTAGATTTCAAATTCTTGTCTTATAAGACAGCATTTCTCTTAGCTTTCTCTTCTGCTAGAAGAGTCAGTGAGCTTCATGCACTATCGGTGGATGATTCTCACTATCGTAGTGTCGGGAACACTATTAACTTTACCACTAATGTTGGATTTTTAGCTAAGAATCAGGCCCCTAATAAATATCCGGAACCTATTGTTATTAAGGCCCCTCCATCTTCAGACGGGCGTAGGCCTTTACTCTGTCCTGTTAGAGCCTTACGTATTTATAAACAAAGATCTCAGTTTATCAGAAAGGGACGAAAACGCTTCTTTTTGTCTCTGATGCCTAATAGAAAGGACATTTCGGTCCATTCTATTGCTAGATGGATTCAATTAACTATCCGTACTGCTTATGATAATCTATCTTCATCTCAGCAGTCTGTGCTTAAGATTTCGGCTCATGAAGTAAGAGCTCTTTCTACATCTTGGGCTTACGCAAATAGTGTTGCTATTACAGATTTAATGAAGGCGCATATTGGTCTCAGCCATCCACATTCACGAATTTTTATCTCAGAAATATTGAGTCCATTTCTGGAGACCTGCATTGTTTTGGTCCGTTATCTGTTGCTCAGAATGTCGTCCACTAAACAGTTGCAACTATAGTTATGCAGGCTTTCTGTTCTGGCAGTGACTCTGTCCTGCTGCCCTCTTCGCTCTGGGCTATTTGACCCAGGGCAAGGGGAAGGGGGGGTGGGGAGGGTGTTCCCTTAGGTCACCTGCTTTATAGTGAAAAGCAAGGGGATTCCTCCTCCGGAGTCAGTAATTCTGAGTCGTTACCGGGATGGTTTTAAAGTGTAATATTAATGTTAAAATTTATTCATGTCATATTTTTAAAGTGTAGCTCGGTGTGAAGCATGTGTATATGTCACGTGTCAAACGGGCGTTAATATACAATCCTCGGACACTTTTAAGAGAATATAAAGAGTTTCAATTCTCTGGACTAACTTTATTTATTGGCTTAGTTTAAAAATAATTAGTATAAGGGGTTATACTGGATGTTAATAGAGAACATGAATGTTATTATGCTCAATTATGAAGGGTGTTGTGTCTTTCTAATTTATCATAAAATAAGAAAGATACATGTAAAGCCTAATACTCCTTTTCTCCTCGAGGGGTTGACTCTATTTATATAGTTGAGCTTATTGGATTTTCCTCTATGTCCTAGGCCCTCCAGCCTTTTTACTATTCAGCTATGTCTGGGTCATTGGTACAGTATAAAAATGTTAAAAAATTTATAGTAATTTATATATTTTTTATACTTACCAATGACCCAGACGGGGATGGCCCTCCCAGGAGTTGGGAACTCATACCTCCCCGCTGAGTACATAGCGCTGACCAGGCACTGCTTGTAAGAATGATAATTGGCGCCAATTTCGGGATGTCCTTGACACTGCGCATGCGCAGTGAGGGCAAAGTATAGAGGACCTTCAGGATATGATTTCTTTTGGTTTTAGATGCAAATTTTGGGGATTGGGGGGCAAAATTTGTGTTTGTCCCTAGAATTTTAAGAGTTAGCACCAGCTATGTCTGGGTCATTGGTAAGTATAAAAAATATATAAATTACTATAAATTTTTTAACTTTTCAGAATAATTAAATGAGCCAAAATTGGGATTTTTAGCAGAATCTCACTATTAAAGTCAGTAAATTTTACTCTTTGAGCCATTTAAAAATTAAAAACTCACTATTTTTTGCTCAGAAATCTCACTATTTTATAATTCATCAGCTTACCATGTCTGGTTTTTATGGCAAACTGGAAAACCTAACCACAAAATGCAGCAAAAAATGCCTGAATGGTTTTATTGTGTTTGTACATAAACTGATCATTGAACACTGGGCTTATTTAGCCAGATTTTGAGGCGAACTGCCGCACTTGAACCCCATCACACCTGTAGTTTTTAATTTTTGAGAGTAGACAACACAGTGCACCTCATTTCCACCTAGTGAGCAATTAGCACTTATTAACTGGTAGAGTGCTAAGTTTTTTTGGTTGGCAAAATTTTGTTCACATGTTAATGCCTTGTTACAATTTATGGGAGAGTGCCTATGGGCACTCTCCCATAAATTGTAACAGGGCAAATCCACCCAGACTAAATAATATAAAATCAAAAATTAATTAAGCTCATCCACAGAATATGAAACCTTTAAGCTTTGGTACTCGCACTTCAGAATAAAGCCCAAAAATGTGCTTCCAGCACTCAACCAGTTAAAGAATTGGCTACACTCACTGCCTAATATATAAATTGTACAGTAGAAAAACATTTTAAAAAGTCAACAAAATCATATCATTTGACATTCATTGAACTGAGCTTATCAAGCTCATTCTAATCAGGGGATCATCTGACCTGGTTTTGTTGAAATTTCTTTTAAAAATTGGGCCAAAAAATTAAAATAACAAATTTTGATACCATACATTTTCTGTGAAGGGTTAAAATCTGTTCGTGGGAAATAGGCCTCATAAGACAATGCTTGCATGAAAATGTGAATAATATACCATGAATTATAAGATGTAGCATTCCAAGACTTCAAACTAATTCCATTGAAGTTGCATTTCATGTATTATACCAAAATTATATTAGTTATCCTTGTGTTTTCTAGGGTGTATGGGAATTGACACCGGTTTGGGAACTCATACACCCTGAGGCAAAGCCGAAGGGTGAATGAGTTTCCAAACCGGTGTAAAAACATAGGTTATGACCCCTCATTGGAACGAGCTCAATGAGCTCGTTCCAATGAGGGGTCATAACCTATGTTTTAGAGACAAATAATGAAAATTAATTGGTGATCTTTGAGAATAGCGCTGACCGGTTTGGGCCGTTATGTTAGGTAAAGGGTTAAATAATATAATTAGCATTAATAATGAAAAGTAATAAACAGAGTAATCGCTTGACTGGACTGGAAAGTGGTTACGTGAAATAATTTAGTCGTGGTGAGGGACTAGATTGTAAAACACTCGTGTGCATTCGCGTACTCGTGTTTGTACAATGTCCCTCACCTCTCATGAATTATTTCACGTAACCAGTCCAGTCAAGCAATTATTCTCTATGTATATTATCTGCAACAAAATACATTTTTATTTACTTACAGGTTATCCAAATGACAATGCAGCTCATGTTGCCTTGAATACAGTGAGGATGTATTTGGAATCTAATCCAGATAAGGTATTGTTTTAATTTGTCTTGCAGACAAAATGTTTTTGTCCTCCTGTGACACCATACTGTATTGTTATCGCTGCATCACCCTTTGGTGAGAGGTAGAGGTGCAGGCTGCAAGCCGAGAGTCCTCTGTTCGAATCAACCAGGTTGTGTCCTTGGGCAAGACACTTCAACCCCATTGCCAACGTGTGGGCATGGTGGCATTGTGTACTAAGACGTACTGCACATCAATAGTGCACTTGCCTTCAACCAGTACTAACCCTGCTCGTGTGGAGTTAGTATGTTGGGGAGCTGACAGTTGCTTGCTGTTGCCCAGTGATTCTCTGTGGACTGCGTCTTCCTCCACCCACAAAACTGTCATAGTCATGGTTAGCCATTGTGCAGAAATATGTGACCTTAAACACCAATAAATAAATAAATGGGGTGCGGTGGCTCAGTTGGTAGAGGTGCAGGCTGCAAGCCGAGAGGTCCTCGGTTCAAATCCCACCTGCGGCGACTGCGTTGTGTCCTTGGGCAAGACACTTCACCCCCCATTGTCCATGTGGGGGCACGATGACACCGTGTACTAAGGCGTACTGCACGTCGATGGTACGCATGTCTTCAACCAATCTAACCCTGCCTGTGCTGCAGTGCAGAGTTACGATGTTGGGGAGCTGGCAGCTGCTCGTCGTTGCTCGGTGGTTGTCTCCGGTTACTCCGGCTTCCTCCACCCGTAAAACTGTCACGGTCATGATTAGCCATTGTGCATAAATATGTGACCTTAAACATCAATAAATAAATAATAAATAAATAAATAATCACCCTTTGGTTGAAATTCTTGTCTGTTTTCCTCTTTATAACACTAGACCTGGAAATAAGAGAGCCCTCTCCAATTGTGTCACATAAGAATGTTTCATTAGTTGAATTGGAGAAACTCCATAAATGACCATGATTGTACTGGTCCACTCTTGTTTGCTTAAAAAAATGTCATATATGAGCTATTGGGATGGGTTGTGATTCGTCATCCATCCATATGTCCATCCATCTGTACATCTGTACATGCATATGTACATCTCCCTGTCCATCTACAATTCCTTCAACACACCCTACAGGCTGCATCTCTCACCCGATCAATTTCAAATTTAATACTTGGCTTTGGGGTAATGTTTGGATTGGAGCTATCAAATTTGTCTGAATTTCATTGAAAAACATGTCCGCCAGTAGCCATCTTGGATTTGGAATATAAATTGTCAACAATTCCATTAGCACACCCTACAGGCTGCACCCCTCAGCCAATCTGTTTCAAATTTTATACGTCGCTTTGGTGTGATGTCCAGATGTTTCAGAATTTCGAAGAAAAAAATGGACATCCTGGATTTGGCATATAAATTGTCAACAATTCCTTTTGCACACTCTACAGGTCACATCCCTCACCCAATCTTTTTCTGATTTCATATGTAGCTTTTTGTCTTCTGTAGAAACTTGAGTGAATGATTGAACATTACGGGAACTTTCTAATTAGTTCAGTCCCTTCTTGGTCAAGTTCAGCTGCAGTGTCATTGACACTTTCAGTTAGATACCATTCAGATGAAAGTTTGAGTTGCGCAGTGTTGGCTCATTCATACCTTTGTGTGTTGTGTCCTTGTAACTCAATTATACATGTGTGTTTCGATTAACCCTTTACCCAACAAATCAGCCACATCCTCCCACATAATATGCAAATTCAGCAGCTGAAAAAATATTAGTTTTCAAAAAATTTCAACAAGACCATATCATGTTCCAATGAGGGGTGTCACATGTTATGGTTTTGTTGAAATCACACTCGATACAGGTCAGGCAATTGGGAATTCCATACAGCTGACAGCGTAACAAACAGTCAAAACCAACTTGTATGCAGACCTGAACCCAAATGCATTAACCCCTCAAATTTGATAAGTGTTAACCCTTTACCTAACATGAAAAGCAGACTACACTTGTTAACAAAATTCTTGAATAACTAATTTTTTTCATTTTTTGTCTCAAAAACATAGGTTATGATGGCTCTTTGGAACGAGCTTGACGAGCTCGTTCCAAAGAGGGGTCATAACCTATGTTTTTGAGACAAAAAGTGAAAAAAAATAATGAAAATTAATTGGCGATTTTTGTGAATAGCGCTGGCCGGTTTTGGCCGTTACGTTGGGTAAAGGGTTAACACCGCTCCAACTAAGTTAAACGCTCTGAAAATTGGACTTTTGAACACACGTTCTGTCTCCAAAAAGACAGCCGATATTCTCGATCTTGTTAACAGCCAGAATATTTCAGTTGCCTTCATAACTGAGACATGGTGCGCACTGATGATCTAATTACAGTCAAGGGGTAAAACCTTCCTGCACTCTCCTAGAAAGTCCAGAAGAGGTGGGGGAGTTGGAATACTCTTCAACAGTGGATTGAAAGTAAAACCTATTCCCTCTCAAGATTTTGTGACTTTCGAAAACTTTTCGGTGATTTTAACATCAAGATCACAGTCTGTCAGACTCGTCATTATCTACAGACCACAGTGTGACCATAAAAAGAAGTCCACTACTAGCTGTTTCTTTTCTGAGTTTGGAGACTTCCTAGGGCATGTTCTGTCCTCACCTGGAAAATTTCTAATAGCCGGGGATTTCAATTTTCACATAGACGTCGATGAAGACCGAGATGCATGCAAATTCAAGGACCTCCTACACTCCATGTACTTGACCCAGCATGCTGTTGGTGCTACACACAAAGATTGTCATACCCTTGATCTGTTTATAAGTAGAAGTGACAAGGTGGATTTAATTAACAGCATACAGATCTGTGATCCTGCACTCTCCGATCATTTTCTAGTGTCCCACACTCAGGAACACTCAGAGAGACCATCTCCTATCGTAAATATCGCTCTGTTAACGTTGCTGTCTTCATATATGCAGTAACGTCAACACTATCCATATGTTATCCATATCTGCACTGGAGGGCTTAGGTGTGAATGATCAGCTGGAACTCTTGAATTCAACCCTCAAAACACAGATTGATCACTTTGCCCCTATTCGAAATAGAACCATTACTATTCGTTCAAATACACCATGGTTTACGGACGATATCAGATCGGCCAAAAAAGAGCGGCCCCAACTGGAAAACCAGTGGCGAAAATCAAATCTTATTGTCTATAGAGAAATGTTCATCACCCAGCGTAACCACGTCAATTGGCTGATATCCCACACAAAACAAAAAAAATTTGTCACTGACAAAATCGGTGAAAGTGTAGGAAAACCTTAGGTGTTGTGGAATGTCATTGACAGCCTTCTTCATCGTAAGAATGTCGCTGCCCTTCCTGACCATAAGTCATCCAAAGATTTGGCAGACTGTTTTTACTTTTTTCAAAGCAAAAGTAGAAAAGATCAGAAACACTCAGAGCACCAGTCAGTGCTCAACTTTAAAAATGTCAACCCCCAGTGAACCCAGTTTCCACACTCAACTCCTCTCCTACGACATGGTTGATTGCCCAACAGTCTCCAAAATAATTGTTAATTCACCCTCAAAGCAGTTCACACTGGATCCGATCCCAACCTGGCTACTAAAGGCATGCCTGCCTAGTCTGATATCATACATCACAAAAATAGTTAACCCCTCTTTTTTATGTGGGGTTTTCCCAACAACAATGAGGCATGCTCTTGTGACGCCAATTCTCAAAAAACCTGGCTTAGATTCGGAGGTATTGAAGAACTACCGCCCGGTTTCTAACCTTTCTTTTCTATCAAAGGTTATTGAAAGGGTGGTTGCTCTCCAATTGAAATCCCACTTAACATCACAGGGGCTCAGTGAGTCTGCATATCGACCCTTCTGTAGTACTGAAACAGCTTTGCTACGTGTGCAGTCCGATATCCTAGTGTCCATGGACAAGCATTTGGTATCTTGCCATGTCCTGCTAGATCTTAGTGCAGCTTTTGACACCATAGATCACAATTTGCTTCTGTGTAGGCTTGAAGAGAGCTGTGGCATCACTGGAAATGCCCTGCAATGGTTCACCACCTACTTAGAAAACCGTACGCAGAGTGTCGTAATAAAGGGTGTTGCATCCAATAAAGTCACACTGCACTTTGGTGTGCCATAGGGATCCGTCCTCGGTCCCTTGTTGTATACAAAATATGTTTTGCCACTTGGTGACATAATTCGTCAACACGGTTTGGAATACCATTTCTGTGCTGATGACACCCAATTATACATCCATTTTTGACCATCTGCAGAGAATGCAGCAAGCTTGAGGCTTGTGTAGCTGACCTAAACAATTGGATGACCGAAAACTATGTGAAGCTGAATGGAGACAAAACAGAAATAATTTACTTTGGAATGACAAAGCAAATATCTGAAATTTCAAAACTGCTCATAATCGTGGATGCTGTATCTATAACACCATGCTCATCTGTACGAAACCTGGGATTCTTCATGGATGAAACTCTGTTGGCCGGAAGACATGCAAATCATGTCTGGCAATTGGCATTTTTTCATCTATGGAGGATCGGTAAAATTAGAGCCTTTTTTAGATGAGTCCACAATAGGAACATTAGTTCATGCATTCATCACCAGCTGCCTAGACTACTGCAATTCCTTTTTAATTGGCTGCTCTAAAACACAGGTTAAAAAAATGCAGCACGTGCAAAATTGTGCAGCATGCATGATCACAAAAAGTCACAGATTCTGTCACATCGCCCCAATTCTGTTCAAACTTCACTGGCTCCCAGTAGAAAAAAGAATCCAGTTCAAAATCATTCTACTTACATTCAAATGCCTGAATGCAATGGCACCATCCTATCTGTCTGAACTTGTAAGTGCTCACAAACCTGGAAGACCGCTCCACTCTCAAGATATTCTTAATCTCCTCCAAGCAAGGTCTAAATTGGTTACAGGAGGCGATAGAGCTTTTTTGGTCATTGCCCCAAAATTGTGGCATGCTCTACCACCCCACTTAAACACCACAAACACTTGACACATTCAAAAAAAGCTTGAAGACACACATCTACCAACTAACTTTCCTCGATCAAAAAGACGAGAAACTTGATGACATAGGAGCTATAACCTTTAGCTCTCTACCTTTCAATTTGTGCAGCCACAGAGCACTTTGTGTGGATATAAGGCTTATAAAATTAATCTTTATCTATTAATCTTAGAACATGGAATAGTTACCAGTGAACTAAATATACTTTGAGCACTTTTATCCAAATCCCTTGTATATTGTGGATTATCTGTTTGAGCAATGATTTCTTATCAGCCTACCTTACAATTGTTTACTACAGGCTTGCACTACAGTGGAAGTCCCTAACTCGGAAAATATGCTCTCTATTTTGATCTTTCCCAAGTGATTTGGGAAAGAAAAGTGGTACAAAAGCACCAAAAAAAAGCAGCCAAAAGTGGGTCGAGTGCTAGCGGTGCACACCCAGTGGGGAACACTCTTCTCCTTGTACAGATACCGGCTTCCAGTACCAGTGTGCAGACGTGTAACCAATGACTCATTCTTTTTTCTTCCGCCATCTTAGGAAGATGTGCCTTCATTTGCGCTAAGAAACAGTGATAATTCAACTCGTTGATAATGGTTCCTGTGACTAGAATTCTGGATCTGATGATCGTATAATAACAGGACTGTGTTTTATATATTCTTGTTATTACATTCAACCACATTTTAATTATATTTTAGCTCAACTTGACAAAGGCTGAGCTGTTGCCATCACTTCTCATTCGACAGAGTACATATGTATGTGCGGACAGACGGACATACATCCACAATTTCCTTTGGCACACCTCACAGGTCGCGTTTATGATCAGATCGCTTTGAAACTTGGTATGCTTGTTTGGGGTGACCTCTAGATGGGAGCTATTGATTTTCTCCAATTTGTGTCAAAAAATGTTACCGCGGGCAGCGTTCTTAGAACTTAGCTTAGTCAGACCTCAATATTTCCCTTTGGCACACCCTACAGATCGCATTTATGATCAGATCGCTTTGACACTTGGTATGCTTGTTTGGGGTGACCTCTAGATGGGAGTTATCGATTTTCTTCAATTTCCATTAAAAGATGTTGCCGCGGGCAACGTTCTTAGAACTTAGTTTAGTCAGACCTCAATATTTCCCTTTGGCGCACCCTACAGGGCACATTTATGATTGGATTGCTTTGAAACCTGGCATGCTTGTTTGGGGTGACCTCTAGATGGGAGCTGTCAATTTTTTTCCATTTCCATAAAAAAATGTTGCTGCTGGCAACGACCTTTGAACTTAGTTTAGTTAGGCATCAGTATATTCCTTTGCACTCCGTACAGGGCACATTTTTGATCAGATCAGTTTGAAACTTGGTATGCTTGTTTGGGGTGACCTCTGGATGGGAGCTATCGATTTTCTTCTATTTCCGTCAAAAAATGTCGCCGCGGGCAACGTTCTTATAACTTAGTTTAGTCAGACCTCAATATTTCCCTTTGGCACACCCTATGATCGGATTGCTTTGATACCTGGCATGCTTGTTTGGGGTGACCTCTAGATTGGAGCTATTGATTTTCTTCCATTTCCATCACAAAATGTTGCCGCTGGAACTGACCTTTGAACTTAGTTTAGTCAGGCATCAATATATTCCTTTGGCATGCCCTACAGGGCACATTTATGATAAGATCACTTTGAAACTTGGTATGCTTGTTTGGGGTGAGCTCTAGATGGGAACTATCGATTTTCTTCCATTTCCATCAAAAAATGTTGCTGTTGGCAATGACCTTTGAACTTAGTTTAGTCAGGTATCAACATATTCCTTTGGCATGCCCTACAGGGCACATTTATGATCAGAATGGTTTGAAACTTGGTATGTTTGTTTGTGATTACCTCTAGATGGGAGCTATCGATTTTCTTCAATTTCTGTCAAAAAATGTTGCCGCTGGCAATGACCTTCAATGAACTTCATGCAGTCATGCATCAGTATTTCCCTTTGGGGCTGCCTGCAGTGCACATTTTTGACTGGATCGTTTTGAAACTTGGTGTGCTTGTTTGGGTTGGCCTCTAGATGGGAGCTATCGATTTTCTTTCATTTCCGTCACAAATAGTTGCCATTGGCAACGACCTCTGATGAACTTAGTAAAAACTTAGTGCAGTTAAGCATCAATATTTCCCTTTGACACACCCTGCAGGGCACCTTTATGACTGGATCGCTTGCAAACTTAGTGTGCTTATGTGGGGTGACATCTGTATGGGAGCTGTCGATTTTCTTCCATTTCTGTCAAAAAATGTTGCCACTTACCTTTGAAGTTAGTTTCGTCAGACCTCAATATTTCCCTTTGACACACCGGGCACATTTATGATCGGATCACTTTGAAACTTGGTATGTGTGTTCAGGGTGACCTCTGGATCTGAGCTATTGCTTTTTTTTCATTTCCATAAAAAATTATTGTCATTATCACCAGCCTTTGAACTTACTGCATTTGTACTGCAACTTATCCCTTTTGCACTCTTTGCGGGGTATATTTATGAATTTCCATAAAAAAAACCCCAAAACATTGCCACAAGCAATGACCTTCAAACTTAGTTCATTTGTGCATTAACATCTTCCTTTGGCATGCCTCAGAGGGTACATTCATTATCAGGTTGTTTTGAAACTGTATGCTTATACAGGGTGACAAAGATAGGAGCTATTGATTTTCTTTTCATTACCATCAAAAACTGTTGCTGTTAACAACAATCTTTGAATTTATTGCATTTGTGCCTCAACATTCTTCTTTGACATGGCCCACAGGCCATATTTATCATAGAATTGTTTTTGAACTTGGTGTGCTCATTAGGCAAAACCTTTAGATAAGAGCTATTGATTAGCATTCATTTCTGTGAAAAAAGTTGCCATTTACAGTAACCTCTGAACATACTGCATTTGTGTATCAACATTCTTCCTTTAGCCAGTATTACAGTTTACATTTAATAATGCATGGATTACTCTGATGTTGTGCACACACAATGCTGTTATGTTGAAATTTCACCAAATAACATTGGTACCAATGATCTTCAATTTTGCCATTTCATTTATAACTTACCAAGTTCAAGTTTGTCAAGTTGAGCTACACTATCATTGACACTTTCATTTATATTCTCTGTGTTCGAGCATGACTTTCACGTACTATGTGGTTCGGTGAATATGGTGGCGGTTCCCCGGGGGAAGGCTGTGATTCTCTCAGCTTTCGCCCTGACTCTGTCCACGTCCGCGACAGCTTGGAGTAATCTCCGGCTGCTTGTTCTCTGCGGCTCGGTGACGCATCTCATTCCTCTAGGTCGGCTGCATGTCAGACCTGTCCAACACTTTCTGCATCAGTCGCTGAAGGCCGAATGTCAATCCTCTGGATCTGGTGCTGCAGTTACCAGACTCTCTTCATCATCACCTTCTCCCCTGGACGGATGTTCAGTGGATTATGCAGGGAATTCCGTTGGACTTGCCCACATCCGATCGTGCTCTGACGGTAGATGCCAGCGATCTTGGATAGGGTGCGACATTGGATCCTCAAGGTCTTTCCCTTCATGGGGTATGGGACCTGGATCAAGCAGCTCTTCACATCAACCAGAAGGAGCTTTTTTCTCTTCTTTTGAGTTTCTGACAGTGGATCCCCCACTTTTCGAATCGTCGGGTCCTTCTGTTGTCCTACAATTCGACAGTGGTCACTTACATTCGGAACCAGGACGGCACGCACTTGGTTCTCATGTACGAATTGGCTTGGGATCTTCTACGGCGAGCTCAGGATGTCAATGCCGGAGTGGTGGTTCATCACATACCTGGTTGTCTGAATGTCCTAGCCAACTCTCGGCCCCGACGGGCCAGGGTCATTTCCACTGAGTGGATGCTTCACAGGGCAGTGTTCCAGTCGCTTTGCGATCTCTGGGGTCATCCCCACATCGTTCTTTTTGCGACCCATTGGATCCATCAGGTGGTCATTTTCGTGTCCCCGTGTCCAGATCCACTGGATTTCGCTGTTATTACTCTGTCACGCGATTGGAATGGTCAAGTCAGCTACGCCTTCCCGTCGGTTCCAATTCTGCCTCAGGTTTTAGCCAAGATACAAACCTGCAATTGTCAAATCATTCTAATCACTCCCCAGCCCCGAACGGGTGTGGACCAATCAGCTCCGCTCACTGTTGGCGGCGGTTCCGGCACGTTTCCCTCTACATCACGACCTTCTTTGTCAAGGTCACTCGAGGTTTCTGGTATATCTGTTTGATTCTCGGGGTCTCCAGCCTGTTACCATCAAAGGGTACAGGTCCATGCTTTCGGAGACCTTTTCGTATGTGGGAAAGCGTTGTATCGGCACTACTCCATACCTCTCCAAGCTTATTCGGCACTTTTCTTTGAAAAGGCCTAGGAATTTGGAGCTTGCCCCAAAATGGAATCTTTCTTGGGTGCTGCTTTTCTTGGGGGTGGGGGGGGGGGGGGTGGTTATGGTGCCATTCGAACGCTTATCCCAGGTGGATATGCATTTTCTCACATACAAGACGGCTTTTCCTGATGGCTTTTGCCTCAGCCGGAAGGGTTAGTGAGCTTCAATCCATCTTGGTTTTACCGGCCTTTTTCAGGAGCTCCGCCAACAGTGTTACTTTTACCACTGATTCCTCCTTTCTGGCTAAGAATCAGATACCAGAAACAACTCCACCTCCTATCTGTGTCAGGGCTCTTCCTTCTGCTGAGGGTAATCGACCTTTGCTCTGTCCAGTTCATGCACTTCGCATTTATCTCAACTGGACGCAGTTCATTAGGAAAGGCAGGAAATGATTCTTTCTGTCTCTTATTCCTGGTCGCCAGAAGATCTCTCCTCAGTCCATTTCTTGATGGATTTGTCTTGCTATTCGTGCAGCCTATACTCGTCTAGTGACTGGCGATTGTATCACCAATTTGATTTCTGCCCACGAGGTACGTGCCTTATGCTAACTCTGTCAAGTTGTCGGATGTTATGCAGGCAGCCTACTGGAGAAATGCTTCTACTTTCTCCACTTTCTATCTGTATCAGTTGCAGGAGCAGTCTGAGGACCTTTTTTCTTTGGTCCCTCTTTCTTCTGCTCAGGCTGTTGTCTACTCTAGCCATTAGACTTCTTACAAGGTCATTTCCAGCCCTGTGCTGTATTACTGTCCTTTCTGTCTGGCCTTTCACCTCACCTCTCAATGTCTTTTACTAATGTTTGTGATGCTATGGTTTGATAGGCCTAGGGAACTCTTCTTCTGTCCACGGTTCCAGTGCAGTCGGGTTATGTGGGGGCTGGTTGTGTGATTCCCTCCTCCTATTGTCTATTCAGCCTGTAGTAAACAGTTATAAGGTAGGTTGATAAGAAATTTAAATTTTATAGTAAATTTCCTTTCTTATTATGCCTACCACAATTGTTTACATGGAGGCCCTCCTGTCTTCTTATTTGGGTAAGAATCCTTCTTTCCTGCTTATCACATAACTCCAGTCTTGGCAGATTCAATAGAATGAGTCATTGGTTACACATCTGCACACTGGTACCGGAAGCCTTGGATCTGTACTAGCACTCTACTCAGTTTTGGCTTATTTTTTCTTGGTGCTTTTGCACCACTTTTCTTTCCCAACTTGCTTGGGAAAGATCAAAATAGAGAGTATATTTTCTGAGTTAGGGACTTCCACTGCAGTGCAAGCCTGTAGTAAACAATTGCGATAGGTATAATAAGAAATGAAATTTACTATAAAATTTAAATTTCTTTTGTTATCTGATTGAGTGCTAGAAGCCACTTTCAAGGCTTTCAAAAAGAATGAGGGGTACCAGGGGAAAAGCCCACATTTTCCTTGCTCAGTTTTCATATTCAGTCAAACGCAAATAATATTTTTTTATATTAATTTGTTTTATCACAAATTATTGAAGAGTCACATGGGCACTCTTCAATAATTTGTAATAAAACAAATTATAATGAAAACATTCAGACCACCAAAAAAAATGTAGCCCTGAACCAGTTAAATTTATATGAATTAAATCTATTCATGGCTGCTTCACAGCAGCCATGGATAGTTGTGATTAAAAATACTAAAAAAAAATACTCAGTGGGTCAAGAGTTAAAACATTACAATTAAGTAGCTTAACCATGCGGCTGCTGCAAACACTTAACACTCAAAATATTTACTTTCATCGTAAAGCTGTTTTGAGACATTCAACAGTTCTTATCTGAATTTTTGTTTTTTATGTGGCTAAGTCATGGAGCTGATGTGGTTGATTTAGTATGTTTTTTAAATATATTCCATGTGGCCAAAGTTATGTTATGTCTTCTCCCCACATAGAGTTTTTTTCTGGCAATTCATATCGAAAGTTTGCCGAAAATGGCAACAACCCCAAAAGTGTACACATGACCACTGATTCAAAAATACATGTATTGCAAATTGGTAATCTGATTTGGTATGATTCTGATTTGAATCATCGATGTTGATATCTAAAGCCAAGGTTTGATTCTCAGGCAATCTCCCGTTGAAATTGAACCCCCTATTCAGACATTTTTGTTGCCTTGCAGTGTCTTCCTTCCAGTCTTACTTCAAAATTGAATGACTGGGCTTTAATATTTTCTAGGAAGGGATTCTGAAACTGAAATCTGAAGAGCATACATAAAGATGCAATAAACTTTTATTTTTAAAATTAAATGGGTTTATTTGAATAATTATGCACTTTCTATATTTTCTGTGTGTAAAAAGATAGTGGAAAGCCTCTCTGTGCATGCTCACTACATGCAAGAAAAAATTTAAAAATGAAACTCTACCTCCCTCCTTCACTTACTGATTTGAAAAAAAAAATTGTCCGAGAATCAATTAATTTATTTTGTACGTAGGGCTGGACAGTATTCAAAACAGAATACCGGAATCGGTTTCAAAAAAATACCATAGTATACTGGTATATCAAAAACTGTTCAGATATCTGAACATAAGTACCACAATCAAGACTTGAGGCATCACAGTCAGAACGAATCAGGATGCCTTGATGATGCTGTTCGAAAAACCTGTACCCAACGCAGACGATATCCAAATTTATTATTTTAAATATTAGTTTACCAAATTGTTCCAAAAATTTCTACAAAACAATATCATGTCACCCCTCATTGGAACGAGCTCATTCCAATGAGGGGTCACATGATATAGTTTTGTTGAAATTTTTGAAAATTATATTTTCAGCTGCTGAATTTGTATATTACATGGGCACATGTGGACGATTCCTTGGTAAAGTGATAATATTATTCATTCAGAACTACAGTTAAAAAACTCATGACATCTTGTGGGTAAATAAATAATGTTGATAAACTGATATTTTTGTAATTACAGCTGTATTCAACCAGTATTGGTTTGAATACCGGTATATATCAGTTTATCGATATATCATGCAGACCTATTTGTACGGGCCTAATCTCGAAGATTTGTGGGATCCAACTACAGAGCTCAAGTTCTTACATAAATATGTACTTTTATTTTTCAGGTCGAGAGAATAATTTTTTGTCTGTTCCTTCCATGTGATGTCAAAATCTATGAAGATTTGATGCAGGTGTATTTTCCTGTAGTGGATAAGCCCCAAAGGAGTTCAGGTACACCACACATTGATTCAGTTAATGAAGGTGTTAAGAACACATTTACATCTACAAAATTTGCTGTTGTTTCCTTAATTTTGAGTGTTTCTATATTTTTTATTTTGTGTTCGTATGATTCAATTAATGATTTTGCTATATTTGATTTATGTTGTGGTAGTGAATCTCTCCATCAAAAACTGACACACAACAAAAAACATAATAGTTAAGAATGTTGTTGGCCGTACTTAGCCATTAGGTTGAGCAAAACTTATTTTTCCAACAAAATTTTCTACAGAACTGTTTAAAAATTAATCTACTGGTAATTTGACTTAATTGTTGCTTCATTAAAGAAGTTGGATTCTTTTCAATGATGACAAATGTTTACAAGGTGAGAGTATCTAATCCCACTTCATGTTACTTCAGTTTTGAGTAGGAAAATTTCAAGGAGTATGTAACTGAACCCTTTACCCAACATAATTGGGTAAAATGGTATAGAACTATTTGCGAACATCATCAGGCCTGAAAATAAGCAGTCTGACATTTGCAGAATGAGGTCCCCAGAGGGTGAATTTGATGATGCTATTCCATACAGTGGGCCAATTTATCCTCTGGGTACCCCTTTTGTTTAGTTTTGAGACCCTGATTCAGACTGAGGCTCACAGAGGGTAAATTTAGTGATGCTAGCCTGCTGTGCAGGGTAGCATCACTAGATTCACCTTTTGGGGACCTCATTTTGTAGATGACAGTCTGCTTATTTTCTGGCTTGAAAATCAACATTAAATTTTCATTATTTTTGTCATTTTTTGCCTCAAAACATAGCTTATGACCCCCTCATTGGAACAAGCTCATTTACACATGACGACTGATTCAAAAAATGACGCAAAAAATTAGTATTCATGAATATTGTTTACAAGTGTCTGCTCTTCATGTTAGGTAAAAGAGTTAAATGGGAACAGCTGATCCCGTCTCATATTATATCAGATTAGTGGAGAAAAAAACTTTAACAATTTCACAATGATGTATGTAACTTACCTGAGTACAGATGATATCCAGCCTCATGTTGCATCACATTTCTGGAGGTAAACATAATTGATTTCACAAGTTACATTACATGAAAACATCTGGTCCAGCCTCGTGTTACACAACACAAATTTCCAGAGGAAAGTGTGAACAACTTAGTAAGAGTGTAACGCTAATTACCCTTTGAAACAACCCTGTTTTACAAAACAATTGAGAAAGGTAAAGTGTGCATTATAAAATACTTAGAGGTCCAATTTGAACTTTGATATCATTTTACTGCCAAAAAACAGGTGTCTTAACATGCAGTCTTGAGATGACTTGAAAGTTACATTACAAGTACCCTGGTAGTTGTGGTTAGGGAAGTCTTGGTTGCCTATATATATAATATTTGCCTAAAAACAACTGCAAAACCACATAATGTTAGCTGAAAGAGTGCAGAAAAACTGATTAAACATATCAAAGCATTTAGATGAGATAAAATAATCTGTACAAAACATTTATATGGAATTCTGATAAAAGACGATCATGGGTTTTTATCAACTTAAATCTTTTTGTGTGCTTATTTTCCTTAATGTACAGTGGTTTCGCACTTTGTTCTTTTTGGAAAGTCAGGTACAGAATTGTGATTACAAAAATTGGCTGGGTTGTTATCTGGTTGAAATTTGCTGTCCACTTTCCTCCACACAACACTTGAACTTCACCTGTCAAAAAAATGAAATCTGAGAACATTGAAGCTCAGATGTTACTTTTGTTTGTTATCTCTTCTCCCCATGTGGAAGTTTGTTTATGCAATAAAGCTCACAATAGTTATTGGATTTCAGTTAATTTTGGTGTGCTTCTTTATATCAACATTGTTTTTGGACAAATTCAGTAACTCACCATTATGTTATGAAAATTAAGAGTATTATTGCCTTTTGTTTAATTTTGCCCCACATGTCATTGCTTATGTAATAGGGCCTCCCCAGATGAGGTAGGTGTTACTTTTTACCCTCATTTTCAGCAAAAGTAGGAAATGCAAAACAAAATAGACAGCGTATGGGTTTTAACATACCTGATTGAAGAATATATCATCTATCTAAATTCCTGAATAGTATTCAAACACAAAAACTGGCATTAATATTTTTTTAACCCTTTACCTACCCTGAAAAGCAGACGACACTTGCAAAAATAATTCTTGAATAACTAATTTTTTTCATTTTTTGTCTCAAAAACATAGGTTATGACCCCTCGTTGGAATGAGCTCGTTCCAATGAGGGTTCATAACCTATGTTTTTGAGACAAAAAATGAAAGAAATAATGAAAATTAATTGGCGATTTTTGAGAATGGCGCTGGCCGGTTTGGGCCATTACGTTAGGTAAAGGGTTAACAATGCATGTAAATGTTATGAAACTGGCATAAATTTTGACGCTTTTTCAAAAAAGGTTTCCACCAAAGAATCCCAATAAAGTCATCAATTTCGGGAGTAGAGACCAATATGAATCAAAATTTGCATTGTGTTCGAAATAAACGGATGTCTGGATCATAAAATTTAGTTCACAGTAGGTCGAGATCCTCCTCAAAACTTAACTTTACCCCCTTAAAAGTGGTGGTATGTTAGTGCCCACATGACCCTCATTCAGTTGGCACAGTTGATGACCCATAGAAATGGCATTATACCACAGTTCATTTGTCAGTGTCACATTAGATGTCAAGGTAGCCCACACAGAGGGCCATACGGTGATGTCATTGCCATAGCGATATATGTTGTTAGTGCTCATGTGCATTGTGTGTTATTTTGATGTGTTTTTTCGGTTGTCCATTTTGTCTTCTGGAGACCATGCATCTTGGTTTCTATGGTGGGTTGGGATTGCTATTGGTCCCAAAGGCCTCTAGAGAATATGTGTTTCACATGATTCATGATTGGATGAAGGTATATCTAATTTCTAGAAACTATCCAGCAAGTTGACAACCACTCCAATTTATTCATCCCTAAAACGTATAGAAACCTGTCATCTTGGGTAAAGCCAAAAGACCTCCAAAAGATTAGTTGGGTTGGATGGGAATATATAATAATGGTAAGCAGCACTTGTTTACTGTGGTAAACCAGTTCCGCTTTACTAGTAAAATAGGACCCAGTCACCAATGCTTGGGGTGAAAGTCCTCTAAAATGGGCAACATGTTGATCAACGATTGCCTAAACTTGACTTCATCTCCGTGTTGTATCACGTTTAGCCATGGTGCATAAATATGTGATGTTAACCACCAACAAACAAACATATATTAACGGAAACAAACCTACAACTTCCTTAAAATTGCCCAAATTGGCCCCAAAGCCTCCCAAAAAACTTCAAGAATCCTTGTTTCTGCATACTGCCCATTTGAAACCAAGTCTACCTTTTCCTAGCAATGCCTGGCTAGAATCACCCAAGAATTCTAGCTTGTCTGAGCTACTCCTTGTTATCTTAGACCTCTGCCCTCCACAGAATCTTAGTAGATTTAGTCATACTGTTCCATTTTCCTTAGCTCGTATCTGCCTAGAAGTCATTGGCTCATTAGATGTGAGTGTGATCTTTGCCTACAAACTGTCTATCCAGCTCAACACATGTAGCGCTTGGTGCCAGTATGTGATTGTGTGCTGGTACACAGTGGTACACAGTGTGCTTCAAAAATGTATATCATATGGACTCACACAGATATTTGTGGAGCAATGGCAGCCATTGTTTGTGGACTGATCTGGACTTTTTGAAGATCAATATGAGCATTTGTGGACTGATGTGGACTAATGTGGATCTTGAAGTTCATGGACTGAGTGGACTTTTGTTGTTTACTCGAAGCCTATGACTTCTTGATCCCTAAATCATCTCATGGCTTCCAGGGTCCTGTACAGCTCCTAGCTCATTGATCATCCCATTACCTTTATGGCACCTAGATCACTGCCACTGATTTGTTCATGGCCAGGGCCATCTGTCCAATCATCAGCTTCCACTGTCTTCATCCAGTACTATAGTCTTCTAGCACTCTTTCAGGCTTGTTCAATAGCCACCACTACTTGTCCTGTAAGAGACTTTCACACTACATGTACTGTTTTCTACTAGAACTACACTTTGTGTGAGATTCCACATAGCTTGACCATCCATACCCAGATGATGATATGAGGGCCATGGAGTAATACCTTAACCCTTTACCTAACATGAAAAGAAGATGACACTTTCAAACAAAATTCTTGAATCACTAATACTTTTTCATTTTTTGTCTCAAAAACGTAGGTTATGACCCCTCATTCGAACGAGCTCAACCAGCTCATTCCAAAGAGGGGCCATAACCTATGTTTTTGAGACAAAAATGAAAAAATAATGAAAATTAATTGGCGATTTTTGTGAATAATGCTGGTTGGTTTGGCCATTATGTTGGGTTAAGGGGTATTTTCACATAACCCTCCAGCTACTAAAAAATTAATCTAGAAGCACACGTAGACTATGGAAGGGATGCTGTATGTCGGATTCCCAGCCAATACCATGAATCTGCTGGAGGTGTTCGTAGTTGTGTTGGACGGATGCCAACCATATAATTTTTAGGACTGAACAGTTGGGGGGAGGGGGGTTACAGACAGCCCTTTGTTGCTTAGCAAATAGTAGGTCAGAAGTTGTAATGATGCAGCAGTGGTGATAGGAGCTGGGGACATGCTGTCTCTGCAGAGCTGTTAGTAGTGATAGGAGACAATGATAGCTTTAGCTGCTGTAGTGATCGGAGATAGTGTAGTGAGATAGAAAATAGAAGATTTTTTTATTTTTAAACTTATTTTATTTCGAAATCAATATGGTTTGGAATACAGGCTAAGCCTATTTGAATACCTCACCATAACATTGTAGAACTTACAAACAATAATGGTGCTTGAACAGCTTCATTGTGCGGAGCCAGCTGTCTTCTGTGATTACTTGATGCATGATGTATTTGTGACTGTATCAGTTATATCTTATCCCATGGGTTGGAGATAGCCTCTACTCAAATCTCTTCGTTTCTGCAATGTACTTTTGGAAGGCCACAAATACTCTTTGATTAATTGCATTAGGCCATGCTGGATTACCATACAGAATATAACTGATATTGTGTGTTAGGTTCTCGATGTTTAGATGGCAAGACTGGCACTGGATACGAAAGTTAGGACACGATGAGATAAAGTGAGCTGCATCCTCATAATCATTTCCACAAGAACATTTAGGGTCATTTGTTAAGAAGCGCTCAAATTTATGAGCATTCCAGTCACTGCATCTCATTCTAAGTTTACTATGGAGTATCTGACCTCATCTGCAACCAGCATAGTAATACTCTGGAACCACCCTGTCATCTCTTCGAAGGGAATTTTTCAGAGACTCAAGAGAATCATAGGATCGCACACCCGTGCCCAGGCTGTTCCACAGTTTCACGGTCGAAGGCAGAAATGAATCAGAAAAGTGTCTGGTGTGATACGGTATTTCATGCAGATTATCTGAAGAACATAAGTGGTAAGTTGTGGTATCAGTAATCTGTTGGGGTACCAGAAGCATAAGATACGATGGAGCATTTCCAGATACGAGTTTGTACATCATGATTATTTTATGTCTTTTCCTCCTTTCCTTCAAAGTGATAAAGCCTGTCTCTTCATGAATAGAAGATTGGGTAAAAGGCATTGGCAGTAGTACTACTACTAGGAGATGGTGAGAGAAATAGCTGAAATTAAATAGCGTACTAGACCCGAGACGTCAAGACTAGGGTTTAATTCTGGGAACAGGAATTGTCCAGTTCACATATTTTTATACTGTATACCAATGGCCCAGACTTAGCTGGGCCATTGGTATACAGTAATTCAAAAATATTTAGTGCCAAACACAAATTTTGCCCCCCCAATCCCCAAAATTTGCATGCAAAACCGAAAATTAGAAGTCCTATCTGGCCTTCCATACATTTACACTCCGCGTATGCGCAGATGCCAGGAAATTACCGAAACTGGCGCCAACATCATTCTTTGTTTGGCCCTCAGTCAGATAACAAACTGACAACTGTGCTTTTTAGTCTGTTTTAATGATGCCAGACGCAAATCAATGGTTATTTTGGTGGATCCAAGGTCTCAACTAGATGAAGGAAGGAAGAAACGGTGGTTTGAAACATTCAGGGCTGTAATTTTATAATATTTATAAAAATTAGTTCATGTTCCCCAATTTTGGGACATGGGCCAGACGTCGTCATTGATTGATAATGATCTGTCCACTGTTTGTTTAGTATTTCTTCCCTACCTTCCCTTAATCCCCCAGTTAAGCTCCCCAAGCTTTTTGGCTTCTTTTATTGAAATTTTTTATAAAATTTCTTGGGAGTTTAACGTATTATACAGAAGATTATTCTGTACATCCCCATGGTTACGTCTTCATCCTTGGGGTATTTAGGCGTTTTTGGTCATGCATCATACATCCGATGTATCGTTTTTTCTTCTGGTGAAGATCTTACTTTACATCAGATAGTCTTGTTTCTGTTACTGACTTCGGGCCGTGTTGCCTGGGGTCTTGTTTTCGTTTTTTTTTGTTTTGAAGTTGTTTACATTGACAATGCTCTAGGTAGTTTCCTATTATTTTTAAGGAACGACAGTTGTAAGTAACATTAAATATTCTGATAGGGTGGTAGTTAATTTTATGGCATATTATTATAATTTTCTCCACCCTTAGGCTTTTTTGGGCTCATCGTTCCCTTTGGGAACTTGGGCTCTTATATAAGAAAAATTTTTTCAAACATTTATGTTTTGAAGGAATTTTTCTTTTGGATGTATTTATTTCATCAATCGTATTTTAATGTTATCTTATGTAGATTTGGTGGTAGTACAATTGACCTATGTTAGATTTCAGATAATAATATTTATCTAATAGTAGGGCAAATAAAAGGAAACCTTGCCTCTATTTACATCTGTCTGTAGCAGTTGAGAATATGAACAAGGGTGTTGCGAGCACTATAAAAATCCAAACATGCTCACCCTGCGATGATGGAAAGGAGGAAGCAGACATGTTCTGAGGTATGCTCGTCCAGGTCTACCATGATCGCGAGCAAGAGAGAGGCCCTTCTCTCTTATAACAACATCTGGGGTCAGAGGTTGTTGGTAGGAACTTGCATCAGTTGGAGCTTACGTCCATGCCTTCCTGTCCGGGACGCTCCTTCTAATTGGCTCCCGGAGTCAGCTAGTCTTATAGCCTCCTCTACGTTCGAAAAGCACACATGACCGCACAAAGTCTGTTGTTGCTAGCTAGCTCGACAGGTGAAGCGGCTACTCAGGCCTCTGAGAACTGTGACGCCGGGTGTGTCTGCTCCAGGCTAGTAGATGATATAGGGTGGAGCGAGCACTATAATACACAACCATGGTCACCCAGCGACGACGGAATGAGGAAGCTGGCAAGTTCTGAGGTACGCTCATCCAGGTCATCCAGGACCGCGAGCAAGAGAGAGGTCGCTCTCTCTTACAGCATCGTCTGGGGACAGATGTTGTTGGTAGGAACTAGCGTCAGTCGGAGTTTACGCGTCCATGCCTCCTGTCAATGGGATGTCCCGTCTAATAGGCAGCCGGGATCGGCTAGTCTTACGGCTTCCTCTACATACGGATAAAGTGCTCTTTTTATTGCACAGGGCTATAAACCGTGATGAGTGGTTTCTGTTCCCTGTCACCGGTGAAGCAGTTAAGATTGAATATGAGGACTGTGACGCTCGATGTGTAGCATGTGCATTGTATTCAGAGCTAGCAGCATAAGTGCTCAATGATACAAGACAAGTTCCTAGACCTTAGAATATAGGGTTTACGACCTTGTCTCAAGCTAGCTCAACCGGCGGATCGTTACTCAGAATATGGGTAGTGTGACGCCGGGTATGTCCGTAGCGGTCGTGAGAGGAACAAGGGTGTAGCGAGCACTATAAAATCCAATCATGCTCACCCTGCATAGATGGAAGGAAGAAGCCGGCAAGACCTGTGGTATACTCGGCTAGGTCTCTCAGGACCGTGAACAAGAGGGAGACCCCTCTCTCTCTTTTAACAACATCTGGGGCCGGGTGTTGTTGGTAGGAATTTGCGTCAGTCGGATATTACGTACATACTTATTGTCCGGTATGCTCTGTTCAATTCTTAGCCGGAGGCGGCTACAGTTTGGCTTCTTCAGAGTCTACCAAGTGCTCCCGATCCCACCTTGGCTAAGTGACTCAGGATATCTAGTCTGCATCATCAAGAGGCCCACTTTTTGCAAAGAAAGTCGCACCATCTAGTAGCCAAGGAGATGAGGCTTCATTCATCAAGACGTCCACAGTAAGAGCCATCTCGGACACACTGTCCCAGGAGCAGCTGGCGAACAAGCACAACATTACCGCTGCTCCTCAGGTCTCTGTAACGGACTTGCTGTCGCAAATTGCACAGCTCATCGCAGTATTCCTGCTAAGGCCAAAGCACTCAACGTCAGTCTCAAATCTTGAGCTGTTGAATGGTGCTTGATCGGTCCAGTCATCTGCCTGTTCAGATGCCGGTGACCGTGATTCTAAACTGATTTAGACGAATGATGAAAGGGATACGGAGGAGGATACCTTCCATTTCGGAACAACTCATGGATGATATGTATACTATCCATTATCGTTTTCTTGAACTTGTTCCAGTGAATCACAATGCTGCAAGTAATTGTGAGAAATTGCTAGCGTTGTTAGACGCTGACTTCATCTGGACAAAGAGCAGGGTAATAAGATCTCTTTCCGGTTAAGTCTACACGGGTGTCACAGGTCTTCGATTATGTAGATGATGCCATATTTAACTTCCTGTGGGAAGAAGTAATATGGTTTCTTATCATCATCTTCTGTATTTTTAACCGTTTTTTGATAAGATACATTTAAAAAACGACCGGGGAAGATGTGTTGAGAGTTTCTCTGCGTTGAATGAGCAGGCTAAGATCTTAGTTGTAGCCTTACCCTCATCATTTTGCTGTTCGCTCAGATTCAATTGAGAAGATAATTTCTTATTCAAAGCAAATTTAGACTCACGGTCTTATGTACTTCAGTTTTAAGTACTGTGACGCAACGTCTATATGGAAAGGAATTTTGTAGTCGTTTGTACTTTAAAAAAAAAAAATTCTTTCCAGGCCTATTTATCATATCTATCTCTGTCTTAACAGATGTTAAGTGGGAGTTATTCTGATGTGACGAAGCCTTGCATCGTCATCTTTAACATTGGACTAGGTTGAAAACTTGCTTCAGGTCACGTTAGTTTTCCAGACACTAAGTCTTTGATGGTAAACTTTCATTAATGTAGGATTAAGCTACAAGAAAGCATCAATACTTGGCTCTTTAAGTTGGGGTCTAATCGACCAACACCAGCAGAAAGAGTAAGAGAGGTTGTCCTCAGATCGTCTATAAGGACTCATAGCAAAGGTATAGGTATCCCTCCTATATATTACTTTAGGGATTGACTATACAGCCACTTGGATAGGGGGTTTAGGTCTGTTTGAGTTTACTGATCAGACACCCCTGAGCCGGTGGTTCGAGGCTCTTATAGAGCTTGGTCCGACCGATTTCGACTGAACTGGATAATTAGGTTATTTATGATAATCTTTCAGTCGAAAAGTGAGCGTTCGTTTGATTGGCGATGCGGCGAGTTTAGTTCTTCAGATCACTTGAATCATGAACTAGATAATGTCTCATGGGATGAATGATAGGATATATGTATCCTACAATACATTTTCAACAAGCTGGTTTGTCTGTTGTTTCACAGAGCGAATTAGCCAGTTGTTTGGCTCGCTTTTATCTTTTATCAGACGCATTAACAGCGGAAGATTTTATGCGTCAGATGGGATTGTGCGGAACGGCTATGAATGTTATTTCCATGGGTTGCTTACGCATACGTCCCCTCCAGTTTTTCTTAACTGGAGTGGTAGACGTTTTTCACTCTAGACCTGTTTTGTTTTAGCAAATCTTTTAACATAAGGTCAACTTTCCACATATATTTAACGGTTTTCTCAATTTGGGGACCCTCGGTTCTTCAAGACCACATATTCAGAAATGATGTCTTATTGTTTATGCTGCATCATTGAATTTATATTATTAGCGATCATGTATACTCTCCCAAAAAAGAAAGTGTGCATGCTAAAAAATAACACTAAAAAAAGATATATATCATTTTCATTCATGGAAATTTTATTCAATCACAGATGAATCAATTTGTGATCAACACGAGAAGTTTCATTACGCTACGACGAATACTCTTGGTGCCATGGAGAGTCAAAGACACTAAGGGTCAAACACAAAAGTCACACACTCAATATCTGGTATGACCTCCGTCTGCATCGACTACTGCTGTGCATCTACGCCTCATGGAAGCGAACAAGTTAGCATGGAAGTGTTGTGGGATGTTGTTCCATATTCTGATAAGCTATCTTTGGAGTTCCACAAACGTTGACGGTGCATGCGGAAGCTGGCGTAGCTGACGTTTCATTTCGTCCCATACGTGCTCAATGGGTGAGATACCGTGCGAATTTGAGGGCCAGGGAAGAACATCCACTTGTTGTTGCTGCAGATACTGTTGAACAACACGAGCTGCGTGGGGTCGGGCATTGTCCTGCTGTAGAATGACGCCGGGGCCGTGACGTTGCAGAAATGGGACAACAACAGGTGTAAGCACTTCATCACGATATCTGGCTGCATTGAGATTGCCATCAATAATGACCAGCTCAGTTCTGTTACATGCAGTGATGCCACCCCACACCATGAGAAACCCTCCCCCATAACGGTTTCGCTCCACAACACATGGATCTGCGTAGCGTTTGTTTCGACGTCTGTACACTCTCTGGCGGCCATCTGATGATGAAAGATGGAAACGACATTCTTCTGTGAATAAAACACATCGCCACCAGTGTAAGGGATGTCTGAGATGTTGTCTACACCATAGCAGTCGTAACGTCAATATCGGACGAATTGCAGGTCTTCGAGGACGTAAGCCGTATTCTCTCAGCTGGTTGATTACTGTTTGAGTATGTATCCGTCTCAGGTTAGGGATGTTCCTGGCTGTCGTCGTTGCCATTTGTTGCCGGTTCCAGAGATGGACAACACGGATATACCGATCTTGTGCAGGGGTGGTAACTTGGGGTCTCCCGGAGCGGGGTCGGTCTCGAACGTCATCATGTTGTGCATGTCGATGGACTAGCCTGTCTACAGTGTTACGGTGGCAGTTCAAATGCTGGGCAACCTCTCTGTGTGTTCTGCCAGCTCTAATCATACCCAGGGCAAGGAGACGTTGATTCATTGTCAATCTTGGCATGCTAATGTGGAGTCGTTTTAACAGCAGCGCAAGTTTGAATGTGAACGATAGGAAGGCCTTACTTTAGTGTTTAAATACCCAAAGATTCACACTGCTGCATGAATTTATAGACTCTCCATGTGCAAAACATGCCTTTTCACAAACGTGCAGCACGTCATTTAACTTTAATGCAATTTTAACAGGGAAAGCTGTTTTTGTGTTCAATATAACTTATTCATGAACAGGTTAACACTCTTTACACCTACAAAATTATTTTTTGGGAGTTTGATCAATTTCTGCAATGCACACTTTCTTTTTTGTGCGAGTATATTTATCAGAAGAGAAGAAACGCTTCTTTTGTCATTAATTTGCAATAGAAGTGACATTTTGGTTCATTCTATTGCTAGATGGATTCAATTAGCTATTCGTACTGCTTAGGAAAATTTATCTTCCAATCAGCAGTCAGTTCTTAAGATGTCAGCGCATGAAGTAAAAACGCTGGCAGCATCTTGGGCTTATTCTAACTGTATGGCTATTACATGATCTTATGTAGGATCGCTTCAGGATAGTTAAGTTTGCGGTGCACAGGAATAATAGTTTCCATCATTTGTGTCGCCAGTATTAGGCATTTGAGCACATACTATTGACGCTCAGCCGTATTCATGGGAATGAATGATAGGATAGGTGTTTCCTTCAATTCATTTGTTTTTATTGATTACTCTGAGGTTAAAGTGTCTGTTTCCTCCATGAGAGGGTCTTCTTCTTAGGGGAAGTTTTGTTCTTCACGTCATTCTCCGCTCTCAATGGCATAACGGAGTATGTCAGACATGAGGGAGCTTTGTGGTTACTATATCCTTGCTGTCTGGACCAGCAATGATTAAGTAATGTGGGTGAGGAGGTTTCGACCTGTATTCGAATTCCCCCCCCCCCCCTCCCCCCACACACACATTCACACACTATCGTGTATATATCTTAATACATACATACTTTGTGTTTGGGTCGTGTTGGATTGCACCCTCATAGGCGTACACACAGTTTTGTGGCATTAGTTTCTGGTGTTTATTTTCTGATTTCTAATGTACAAGCGCTTATTAAATCATCATAATTGCTGCTATTTGAGTTCACAGGTGACTGCATAACCACTTATTGGTTTTTTAGATGATTACAGGCTGGATTTTAATGCACTCGCGCAATATTTTATTACGCTATCGCTTTGGTGGACCTTGAAATTATTATATATTTCGGGAGCGGACTGTGTTGGAACCATTTAATCATACCTACCTCCATTTCTAGATCCTGGTCTCGATTTTGTCGGTTCTCCATTGCATATTCTCGCGTGTTTATAGTTGTAGATACCAAATTGTACATGTTGGAGAGTGTTCTTACGAGATTTAATGGTACAGAGTCCACCTGTGATTGATCTGTGAAGTGTGTTTTCCCTGCAGAGATTGTTCATCGTATCTCGCTTTAATATGTGTATGTTATATTATTATTTCACTGATTTTGTCGTACCTGTATACTCTGTCTGCAGTGCATATTTTGTAGTGGATAGGGTTATTTACCAAAATCATCGCTATAGCCTTGGCTTGTGAAGTGGCGTTAAGCATCATTTATTATTCATGAATTAATTCCTGAGTGCCTGATCGATATTTATTTATATTGTTTCCTGGTACCGCTTATTCATTCCAGAGCTCTCCCCTCTTTCTTTTGGAGATATGTTCAGAAAAGTGGGTGGGGGGTCATTTTCTCCACTTCTCTGGCTTATTGGGTATGTAACTATGAAGGAAGCTGTTTTGTCCGTACTATATTCAGTGTTCGGATGTAGTATTATTGTATGGCGTAGGTTTATGGGCAATTTTCTCTCATTCTCAATATGCCATCCTAATTTTTAGGGCTTAGTCCAGACTAGCCTTAAAAATTTGTGAACTTCTAATTAGCATGATTTCATGCTCAGATTTAGGATTTACACAATTGGGATCCATATTAGGATATGTCTCCTCTATTATGGTATAAAGAGACATACATGTAAATTCTAATTATTCTAATTTTCTTCATCATGGATTGAAGGATTTGATCTCTGTTGATCTACTATTTCGGAAGTTCTAGGCGCTCCACCTTTTTACGAGTCTGGGCCATGGGTATGAAAATATGAAAAAATTTAAAGTAATTTATATATTTTTATACTTACCAATGGCCCAGACGGGAATGGCCCTCCCATGAGTGGACAGTACTGTGCACTCATACCTCCAGCTGAATTATTATAGTGTAATCTTTTTACAAAGAATGATGTTGGCGCCAGTTTCGGTGACTTCCTGGCGTCTGCGCATGCGCAGAGTGTAAATGCATGGAGGGCCAGATAGGACTTCTAATTTTTGGTTTAGCATGCAAATTTTGGGGATTGTGGGGAAAAATTTGTGTTTGGCCCTAAATATTTTTGAGTTAGCACTAGCTAAGTCTGGGCCATTTGTATAAAAAATATATAAATTACTTTAAATTTTTTCATTTTTGAGACACAGTCCCAATACCGGGTATATTTTTATACAACAACCAGTGGCCCAGACTTAGCTGGTGCTAACTCAAAAATATCCAGGGCCAAACACAAATTTTGCCCCCCCCCCCCCCCCCCCCAATACCCAAAATTTGCATGCAAAACCGAAAAAATTATGTCCTATATGGTCCTTCATACTTTTGTGATCTGCGCATGCACAGAATCCAGGAAGACACCAAAATTGGCGCCAACCATCATTCTTTGTTTGGCCCTCTGTCAGATAACAACAAACTGACTTCTGTGCTTTTAAATCTCAGTTATAATGATGCCAGACACAAATCAATGGTGAATATGGTGGATCCAAGGACACATTAGGATGATGGAAGGAAGAAAAAATGGTTTGGAACGTTCAGGGCTGTAACTTTATAATTTTCACACAAATTATTTCATGTTTACCTATTTCAGACATGGGCCTGACGTCATCATTCTTGCTCATGATTTTGCCACTGTTTGTTAAGTGTTCCTTCCCTATCCTTCCTTGTAGCCCCCAGTTAAACTCCCATGCTTTTTGGCTTGTTTTATTGTCTCCTGCTTTTTGAAAAAATGGGAGATATTAAATTCGGGGTGTCCTTCCGTCCTTCCATCCTTCCTTCCTTCCTTGCATCCTTTCGTTTTTCGTTTCCAGACTCTAACTTTCCTTACAGTGACCAGATTTCGATGAAATTTGGGTAGTAGATCACTTTCATCAATTGCGGTTCCAAGTTCGAATATGGGCATTTTCTGTGCATATTTAATTAGGTTGCTGAAATTTGATTGGCTGACGGTTTCCAGACTCTAACTTTCCTTAAAATCAACCGATTTCGATGAAATTTCATATATGGATTACTTTTATCATTACATGGGTCAAGTTCGAATGTTGGAAATTTTGTACCGAAAATCTGTCTGTCTGCCTGTCTGTCTGCCCCATGCGTCAACGCACCTCGGACTAAAAGCCGTATTTATGAACCGATCTTCACGAAACTTCTTGGGTATCTTTGTTATCATTGTGAGACCAGAATATGTGTTTTGGGGTTTAGTCCAAAATTCAAGATGGCCACCAGCAGCCATTTTGTTCCGAAATTGGGTGTAATCAGTTTTTTGTACAGAACTTCTACATGAAAGTTCAGATTTGAATAAATTTTTGTATGAATGTTTAGTAACATGCAATACATCACATATACTACGGGTTTTGTTCTCGTGCAAAAATTATGCAAATTAGGGAAACTTTGATTTATTCAGTGCTACTAGTAATACACAGTAATTTCATTTCCAGACTCTAACTTCTCTTACAGTCAGTCGATTTCGATGAAATTTGGGTAGTAGATCACTTTCATCAATTGTGAGTGAAAAGTGTGGTTTCAGATGGCCTGCGGCTATCTTTCTGAGCAAAACCACCGCTAACACGATGTCCGCGATGGACAAAACTTCCGTCAAATTCTTGCAAAAGAGAGTCTCTCCTTACGGAGGTGAAGTCTCTCTTGGCAAAGGAAGCAATAGAGGTCGTCGAGAACCAAGATTCTCTATGTTTCTACAGTCACCTGTTCCTCGTACTGAAGCCAGACGGCTCGTTCCGACCGGTAATAGGCTTGAGCTGGATAAATAAACTTATCGTAGCTCAAAAGTTCTATATGGAGACCATTCGGTCGGTAAGGGAGAGCATTCGAGTGAACGACTATGCAGCAAGCATAGATCTGAAGGATGCATACTTTCATGTCCTGGTACACCTGGCATTCAGAAAGTACCTACGGTTACCCGTTCAAGGGATAGTATATCAGTTCCGAGCAATGTGCTTCGGTCTTAATCTAGCGCCCTGGGCGTTCACTCGAATAATGAACTCGGTAATGTCTCACTTCCGAGCTCATTCGACTAATGAGTAACATCGGCTTCCTTGGACGACATTCTTCAGAGATACGGCAACAAAACTACTCTTCATGTTCAGAGTCTGCTTCTTTTACTCCGACGTCTCGGCTTCATAATAAACGAGAAGTCGGATCTAGCTCCGTCCAAGTCGTTCATTCACTTGGGAATGAGCTTCAAGACTCACAACAATCTGGTTCGTCTGCCGTTACCCGGAGCGAAATTAGTCAGTTTTTTTGCTTGCTTTTGTCTGCACTCCGACGCATTAACAGCGAGGGAATTTATGCGACTGATGGGGTTGTGCAGAGCGGCTGCGGATCTTATTCCGATGGGTCACTTGCGCACACATCCCCTCCAGATATTATTCACCCAGAACTGGAGTGTGAAGACGCATTCCCTCGAGACCAGTATTGTTTTAACGGACCTGGTAAAACAAAAGGTCCAGATTTGGGCAGATATTCAGTGGTTAACTCAGGGAGTGCCGCTGCAGCTGCCAGATCTGGCTTTCACGATTATGACGGATGCGAGTCAAACAGGTTGGGGCACGACCCTGAGCCTGACAGACTCGAAGTGCCAGGGTCTTTGGGACTCTTGGTTCCTGGAGAAACACATAAACATCAAAGAAATGATGTCAATATGGTTAGCGCTACAACAGTGGATTCACATTATAGTGAACGCGCACATTCAGATATTGTCGGACAACTCGACAGCAGTAGCGTACATCAGGAACCAGGGAGGCACGCATTCAATTCCATTATGCGATCTAACGGAAAAAATTCTTCTATATGTCTTGAAGTATCAAGTTCATCTATCGGTCATATACCGGTTCGTCTGAACGTATTAGCAGGCTCGCTATCTCAGAAAGGTCGCCTGTTGCCATCAGAGTATTCAGACAAATTTGCTACCAGTGGGATCAACTTATGAGAGATTTGTTTGCGACACACCTCAACAATCAGTTGCAGACTTATGTGTCGCCATGCCCAGATCATCGAGCATATGCAATAGACGCTCTCTCAATTCCATGGGACGGAATGATAGGATACGCGTATCCTCCAACTCCATTGATTCAGCAGATCTTGTGAAAGATCAAACAGTCTCGTTGCAAGATTCTGTTAGTAGCATCTCTGTCGTCACAGAAACCATGGATCAATCTTCTCAGTGTCTGTTATGGGACGTTCCCCGGAAGCTTCCTCCGCGAGAGGACTTTCTTTATCACGCACACTGCATCACAGCCCGGAAGGTGTCAACCTTCATGTATTTTCGTTGTGCGGTCCTTCTTGCATGGCAAGCGTTTTACAGGACGAGCAGTGGACGCAATTTCTAACTGCAGGAGGTCCTCCTCTTCGCTGAATTACGCATCAAAGTGGATGGTTTTCTTCCGTTGGTGTAAGGATCAGTTGATAGACGTTTATGATCCGTCCATACCGGATATTGCCAATTTTCTGGTCTACCTGTTTGATGTTCTCAAACTGCAGCCGGTCACTATTAAGGGCTATAGGTCTATGTTATCGGACACTTACACTCATCATGATAACTTGGCAATTGGATCTAATGCTTCATTATCCAAACTAGTTAGAAATTTCTCTATAAATAGACCTAGAACACTCAGATTAATTCCTAAGTGGCATTTAGCTTGGCTTCTGTTGAAGCTTAAAGAAGCTCCGTTTGAGCTGTTAGACGTTGTAGAGTTCAAATTCTTGACCTATAAAACAGCATTTCTCTAAGCCTTTGCGTCCGCTAGAAGGGTTAGTGAACTCCATGCTTTATCTGTTGATGAATATCACTACTGTAGTGTTGGAAATACCATCACTTCAACTACAGAAGTGGGATTTTTGGCTAAGAATCAGACTCCAGATAAACTGCCTGATCCTATTATCATAAAGGCTCTGCCGTCTACGGACAACCGTAGAACTTTGCTGTGTCCAGTCAGGGCTATGTGCATATATAAACGCCGATCAGAGTTTATTAGCAAAGGAAGAAAACACTTCTTTTTATCATTGATTCCTAACAGAAGAGATATTCTGTTCATTCAGTTGCTAGATGGATTCATTTGGCAATACATATTGCCTATGAAAGTCTATCTTCGGATCAGCCTTCTGTAAATAAGATATCAGCGCATGAAGTTAGAGCGCTGTCCACTTCTTGGGCTTATTCTAACAGAAAAGCTATTAGTGATCTCATGAAAGCTGTGTCCAGTGGACACAGCCTTCTACATTTACCAAGTTTTACCTTAGAAATATAGAGTCCTTCTCCGGTGACCTTAGATGCTTAGGTCCTCTATCTGTTGCTCAGAATGTTGTCCACTAATGATTACATCTATAGTTATTTAAGCAACCCATTCCAGCAGTATCGCTGTTCCGCTGCCCTCTTCGTTCTGTGGTCACGTACCTCAGAACAAGGGGAGGGGGGTGCTTTCCCTTATTATTAGTGATGGGCAGTGATGAATTTTATGGGTTCAGTGACGGTGTCGGTGATTTCAGTGAAAAAACCTCGGTTTCGGTGACTGTGATTGTTCACCTTCCATTTTAAAAGTCAACTTGGGCCAAGAGAACTACAAAATGTGACCAACAAAAGACCCAGATTGGTACCAGATAATTGGAAGAACTCCATATGAAGATGTGCATGAAGCAATATAATTCCGTTCTGACATTTCCAAGGGGAGATAATCTAACTTATACATTTCATGCAGGGGGGGGGGGGGGGTATCACTTTGTGAGCTTGCTCACAGTACCTCAAGTTATATATTGGCTTCCCTTCACCAAATTAGCGTAATGCTGGCATTAAAATGGAGAATTATATATTTTGTAATGCTCAGTTACATTGTTGGTGCTATGTCTTTCTCATTTCTCGTAATTGAGAAAGACATATCAAATTCCTTTCTCTCCTATTCTCCTGTAGGAGCTATCGTTTAAGAAGTGATTGAGTAACTGGATTTTCCTTTATGTCCTAGGCCTTTCTACGATTCAGCCAAGTCTGGGCCATTGGTTGTTTATAAAAATATTATAAATTCAAAGTAATTTGTTTATTTTTTATACTTACTAATGGCCCAGACGGGGATGGCCCTCCCATGAGTGGGCACTCATACCTCCCCGCTGATTATAACATTTAGCAGGCACTGCAGAAAGAATGATGGTTGGTGCCAATTTCGGTGTCTTCCTGGATACTGCGGCGCATGCACAGATCACTAAAGTATGGAGGATCATATAGGATATTAATTTTTTCGGTTTTGCATGCAAATTTTGGGGATTGTGGGGGGCAAAATTTGTGTTTGGCCCTGGATAGTTTTGAATTAGCACCAGCTAAGTCTGGGCTATTGGTAAGTATAGAAAATATACAAATTACTTTGAATTTATAATTTTCCAGTTCTCATTTCTGAATATCATTGCCAATAGCCAGGATTTTTATAGAACAGAACCTGCAACCTTTGATTCGTGATTGTAGTCTATGAACTTCCAGGGCATTAAGACTGATTTTTAGATTCAGTGACTGGGAAGAAATTTCCATTCGCGGGATTAAACCTTAGCTCCAGTGGCAAAGCTGATCCTGGAAGAAGTTGATATTCGCCATAACCTCATAAACTATAATACCCAATCATTGACACAATGGTGTGTGAATTTCAGGGTATCGTGACTGACTTTCAAAACTGAGTGTCGCAGAGCCATGAAATTCTCGATTCCGGGATTAAACCTTAGTCAAGACTGGTAGCAGAAGTAGCAGTGAATTGACAGGAGGCAGCAGTACTTGAATCCAATAAGACTGGGGGAATAGTATTAAAGGAGACAGAAGCAGTGGTAGGAAACTATACTAACGGTAGGAAACTATAGTACTGGTAGAAGAAAGTAGTAGTGGAGATCGATCACAGTACAGATAGTGGTGGCCATGGTACAAGACAGGAAGAGTAGACAAGGATTTTAGTACTAAAAGAAGACAATGGACACTGAGCATAGGACAGATAGTGATGCCCATTGAAAAGTAGATAGCAGTGTTCTAGGCAACATAAAGACTATGGGATGGTCTTTTAGCTAAAAGCTTCATAGGAGTCACAAAGCCTATGAGATGGTCTAGTCATCAAGAAATTATAGGTTAGGAGCCAGAAACAGAAGTCTACATAAGTCCACAAAGATCCACATCAGTCCACTAAGGTCCACATCAATCCACATGATCCACAAATCGTCAATATCAATCCACAAATAATTGCAGCCATTCGGCCATAAATATATGTATTTAACCATGTTTTTGAGACACATTCTGTACTAGCACACAAACACATATTCGAACTTCTGGTTTGTCCATACATGTGCTGTGCTTGCAAGGTAGTTTATAGGCAGAGTGCACACTTGCATCAACTTTGGCATGGGACTGTGCAGGCAAATATGAGAAATGGAGCAGTATGACTGAATCTACTATGCCTCAGTCAGGAACAAAGTCGAGATGGTTGTGGACCAAATGGGACAAGGTAGAATGCTATGATAGAGTAACTAGACAATATGTAGACTAGGTTAAGAATGAACATAGATGTTCAGCTGTAATCGGAACTGAGGATTCTTTGACTTTTTGGGGATGTTTACGTGCATTTGCATAATCTTTGGTAGTTATTGGGTTGTTTTCGGTACTTAGAAGTACTCCAATCTAATCGCTTCAAAACAATCCTACCCCTCCACCTTCTACTATATCAGAGCCTTTGGGCCTCATATTAACCACTTGCCACCATAGAAACCGAGACGGCAGCCAGCAGTAAACAAAATGGGTGACAGAAATATGTATCACTATAACAACATTCAATGCGCAAATGGAGTAACACCACATATTGCTATGGTAATGATGTCACAACATGGCCACACACGTGGGCTACCATTAAAACTCATGCTACAACCACCATACTCTGCGGTATGATGTCACTTCTGAAGCTGTCTACCATGGTCATCCAAATGTAATACTCCCTTCAGTAAATTAATCACCAGAGACAAACAACAAACAAATAACTGTTAGATTATCTAAAGTTCCATGAGAAGCAAAAAACATGTTCCCCCTGCCTCGGCATGTAATATCTGCCAGAAATTTATTTTTAGGGAGGAGGGTTAAATATTGGGACATATCATGGCTTACTGTGAACTGATTCTTATGATTCTCACATCAGTTTATTACAAATATAATGCTTTAACCCTTTACCCAACAAATTGGACACATCCGCCCATGTAATATGCAAATTCAGCAGCTTTCAACAAAACTCTCATTCCAATGAGGGGGGTCACCTGATATGGTTTGGTTGAAATTTTGTGAAGAATTTTAAAAAATGATATTTGAAATAATACATTTTGATATCGTCTGCACTGCGTAAAGGGTTAAAATTTGATCCATATTTTGATACACTGCTTTTAATAACATTGTCTTTTACAAGCCCGATCACCATAGTAGTTTCTCAAAAACTGAGAGAGTTGTTGTCATTTGTTTGTTGAATTTTTCTCACAGTTGCATTGTTTATGTAATAACTTGAAAAGTAAACATTTGATTTCAATTTAATTTTGGTATCATGCTTTGTATTAATAATATCATGGCCAACTTAAAAATTTTGATGATTTCCTGAAACCTTAGGGAGTTAATTCCCCTTGTTGGTTCCATTTCAGTTGGATTTTTCATGTTTTTGTGATTACTTTAAAAAGTTTGATATGCTGCTTTGTAGGACTGTCACGACTTTTGAATTTAGGAATCAATTAATCACCGCAAATAATAATCGATTAATCATACCTAGATGACACCCCTCGCCCTCTCTTTGAAGTTGTTAAAAATGAAGTTCAAGTCAGTTGACCAACCTCAAGTAAACAACGAAGATGATCTTCTTTTAGGTACATTCAAAGCTTTGATGTTCTGAACTTTTGAACCATCAGTGTAATAATCAAGACCGGTTGTTGAATGTACCTAAAACACAAATGCTTCTAACGGCTTCTTGAGGTTTAACGTCGACATTCTTGACCTTTTACCTTTAGAAACAATAGTTTTTTCATCCAATTTTTTTATTTATTAAACATCTAAAATGGAATAAAATTTACCGATTCTTCGACAACAAAAAATACTAATCGATTTCAGCATGACCAATTGACAATTAATCGTGACAGCCCTACTGCTTTGTATTAACACTGTCTTGGATTTGATCCAAACTCCCATTCGTTTGTTGAGAATTGGAAGATTTAATGCCCCTTACATATTCTGTTTTACTTTAAATTTAGTATATTTATGTATTTATTTATTTACTGGTGCAGTACACCTTAGTACACAACGCCCCTTGTCATGTCCCCATGTGGGCAATGGGGGTGAAGTGTCTTGCTCAAGAGCTGCAGGTGGGATTTGAACCAAGGACCTCTCAACTTGCAGTCTACACCTCTACCTACAGAGCCACTGCACCGCACTCCACCCCCCTGCCCCCCCCCCCCCCATCCCTCGCCCTGGTATATTTATGTGCTTGAAAAGTAGTCATCAAATTTCAGTAACTGATGGTAGGCTGTGTTATGTTAACATTGTCTTGGGCAAGTTTGAAAAGCATGGTGATTTGTTGAAAATTGGTAGCGTTAACTGGTTGAGTGCAAGAAGCCATTATCATTGCTCTGTTAAAGAGTGCTTAAAGCCACTGTAGCGGATTTACACTGTATGCATTAGCTTATTGTTTGCTCAGCAGAAGAAAAAAATATGTTTTCATAAAATTGTTTTGTTAATAATTATCGGAGAGTGCCAGCAATAAAACAATTATTTATGAAGAAAATCTTGCTAAACTGATGCTCCCCTTGCAGATAGCATGGTATTTGGGAAAAAAATACTCATGTTGTAAATCACCTTTGAAAAATATTGCAGCACTCTACCAGTTAATGCCCTTCTTTTCATTTTGTTGGAAGGTTTAATGATCGTGTGGATAACCTGAAAAGTTATCAAATTCCAATAATGTTTAGTTGATTACACTTTTGTGTTTGTCATAGTTCATCAGGGACATGAGGGATTTCTTATCAACCTACCTCACAATTGTTTACAACAGGCTTGCACCACAGTGGAAGTCCCTAACTCAGAAATATACTCTCTATTTTCTTCTTTCCCAAGTGATTTGGGAAAGAAAAAGTGGTGCAAAAGCACCAAGAAATAATAGGCCAAAACTGGGTTGAGTGTGGCCGGAGCACACCCAGTAGGGGACACTCTTCTCTGTACAAAATCCACGGCTTTCCAGTACCAGTGCGCAGATGTACAGCCAACGTGTCATTCTTTTTTCTTCCGCCATCTTGTGAAGATCAGGGCTGGGACAAGTTAATTTTTAAAAAATTAACATGTTAACGTGTTAAAATGATAATGCCCACAAAACAGGTACTTTGAATGTCGCATGATGGAAATATCGAAGTTTTATTCAACGAAACATGGAAATAAAATCGAACAAATAAGAATTGTTGCATTTCTCAACTGGTATACGCGCTTACGCTCGATGGAGTCACATTCTACATTCCCAGCATCTTCTAATTTCTTCAAATGTTTCCATATCCACGATTTGGGTGGCATAATGTTTCATGGAAAATAAATAGCTTCCAGTCTTCGAGAAGAATCACAAACACGATAGTTGTAAACACCACGTGATGTATGACACACTCTCGCGTATACACCTGAACGTCCTCGCGTATCAAAGCAGAAAGCCATTGGTCATGCAATCTGCGACAGAAGTTTGTTCACAGAACCGAGTCTATTTATAGCTCTCACGAAACATACTGTAAGCAGGAAAAGCAATGTCATCACCACGCATATACTGTGTCTAGTTAGGGTTATTATAGACTGGCTGAATTCAGTTTATTCTTGTTATATTTTACGTTATTCGACATGCATATACAATGATACAAAGAAGATGAAATATGGCGTTAATTAACAAGTTAAATTTTTTCTGACGTGTTAATGTTTTTTTAACACGTTAACGTGTTAAAGTGTTAACTGCTTCCAGCCCTGGTGAAGATGCATTTCTTTTTGCTCACTTGCAGTGATATCTTTTGACTTGATGTTGATGATGTTCCTGTCCTGAATTGTGAATCATAGCTGTTGCTTCACCATCCAGACATACAGGGTTGTGTTTTTTGTATATTCTCTCGATTATTCACTGTTTTTTTCATGATATATCTCTATACTGATTTTGCATGCGATTTTCGCATACTATGCTGTTTCGGTCACTTGTTCATTAATACTAACCCTTTCGGTTCTGCTTTTATCTGAGTTATGTGTCAGCTGGGGGCTGTTGTGGCAGCTTTTCTCCCCCTCTGTTGAGGGTCGAATTTCTGCCAGTTCCCCTTTTGGCTGTTGGGGTACTTTTCTGTTCCCGTCGATGTTTCCTGCCACCTTACTTGGGTAGCTGGGAGTGTCCTGATTTATTTTTTTCTTTGGGTTTACCTTCCCATCTACATTGCTCTCACCAGATATGCTTAGGACTATACCTTGCAGGCGATGTTTGTTGTCTTAGAATGTTGAAGATTCCAGCAGCTAGTCTGGTCCATTGGTGAGAAAAAAAATATACAAATTATTTAAACTTTTTCATTTTCATCGAGTGGATGCTTCACAGTGCTGTATTCCAGTCACTTAGCCATCTCTGGGTTTGCTCCCACATCGATCTGTTTGCGACCTGTTGGAACCATCAAGTGGACACTTTCGTGTCCCCCTTGTCCAGATCCTCTGGCTTTTGCTGTGGACACTCTCTCACTCGATTAGAATGGTTTAGTCGGCTACGCCTTCCCGTCGGTTCCGATTCTGCCTCAGGTTCTAGCCAAGATACGAACATACAGTTGTCAAATTATTCTGATCGCTCCCCTGTCGTCTCAGTGGGTGTGGATCAATCAGCTCCACTCTCTGTTGACGGCAATTCCGGTATGTCTCCCTCTATGTCATGACCTTCTCTGTGAGGGTCACCTGAGGAGGTTTCACGTCGATCCAACATCATTGTGCCTTTACACATTCTTTTGTACTGTCCTGTCCTGTCTCCTCAGTAAAGGTTTTTTCAAGACGAATAGTTGAGTGCATTTTGTCTTCAAGGCGGCACTCCACTGGTTTAGCCTATGCGGCTAAGTGGAAAGTCTTCTGGCAGTGGTGTGCTGATCACTCTTTTGATTATGCCAACCCTTCGATTACACAGATTGCAGAGTTTCTGGTATATCTGTTTATTTCTCGGGGTCTCCAACCTGTTACCATCAAGTGGTACAGGTCTATGCTGTCAGAGACCTTTGTCATATGTGGCAAAGCGTCAAATTGGCACTAATCAGTACCTTTCCAACCTTTTCTGCACTTTTCTTTGAAAAGGCCTAGGGTTTTGCAGCTGTCCCCAAGATGGAATCTTTCTTGGGTGCTGCTTTTGCAGTTTGAATTATCCCAGGTGGATATGCATTTTCTCACATACAAGACGGCTTTTCTGATGGCTTTTGCCTCAGCCAGATACCAGAAACTACTCCGTCTCCTATCTGTATCCGGGTTCTTCCATTAGTTGATGGTAATCAACCTTTGCTCTGTCCAGTTCATGCAATTCGCATTCACCTCAATCGGATGCAGTTTATTAGGAAAGGCAGGAAACGTTTCTTTCTGTCTCTTATTCCTGCTTGACAGAAGATCTCTTTTCAGTCCATTTCTAGGTGGATTTGTCTTGCTATTTGAGCATCATACGCTCGTTTGGTGATTGATGATTTTATTACCAATCGCAATTCTGCCCACGGGGTGCATGCATTGTCTGCCTCTTGGACTTATGCTAACTCCATCAATTTGTCAATTGTTATGCAGGCAGCCTAATGGAGAAATGCATCTACTTTCTCTCCCTTCTACCTGCGTCAGGAGCAGTCTGAGGACCTTTTTTTCTTTAGGACCTCTTTCTTCTGCCCAGGCTGTTATCAACCCTAGCCATTACGCTATTCTTTCAGGGTCAGTTTCAGGTCTGTGCTTGGTTACTGTTCGTTCTGTCTGTGTGTCACACATGGCCATCCGCCTCATCTCACATTGTCTGTTTCAGTGTTTGTGATGCGATTGTTTTATAGGCCTTGTGTACGCTTCTGCTGTCCACGGCTCCAGCGCAGTCAGGTTATGCGGGGGTTGGTTATGTGATTCCCTATTCCTATTGTCTATTCAGCCTGTTGAAAACAATTGTGAGGTAGGTTGATTGTTTACCTGGAGGCCCTTTCGTCTTCTTATTCATGTAAGAATCCTTCCTCCCCCTCTGATCACATAACTCCAATGTTGGCAGATTCAAATAGAATGACACGTTGGTTATACATCTGCACACTGGTAGCTGAAAGCCGTGTCCCCTACTGGCTGTGCGCTGGCTGCACTCGACTCAGTTTTGGCTTATTTTTTCTTGGTTGCACCTCCTTTTCTTCCCCAAATCGTTTAAGAAAGAACAAAATAGATTGTATACTTCCAAGTTAGGGACTTCCACTGTAATGCAAGCCTGTTGTAAACAAGTGTGGTAGATATAATAAGAAAGGAAATTTACTATAAAATATAAATTTCCTTCACAATGCTTTCCATTTTTTTTGGTGGGTTTTTTATTCGGTATTGATTTTTTCAATATTTATGCTCTCCCCCTCCCCCCCCCCCCCCTCCAAAAAAAAAAAATAAAAAATTGGGGGTGGAGCATGTAGTCGCCACTTTGTCTGTCCATTTTTCCGTCCATGTGTGCATCCATCCATAGCTACATCACGGCAGTGAGTGGATGGTTTTCAATGAAATTTGGTATGAGAGATCCTTGTGATAAACTGCTCTTGCTCATGCTATAAAAAAATTGCCCACATATTTTTCACCAGAGTTATGGTCCTTGCATTTCAAAGACATGTGCCAAATGATTTCCCATAGCTGGGGACCACAATTTTACAAATCCTCTTGTTAACTAAGCCAACTCTCGGGGAGCATCCATCAGTTTTACCGATTTTCTTGCTTTTATATGAAATCTTCACCCATCGCCAAGCTGGAACCGAATAGAGCCCACTCTCCAATAGTCTTAATGGCATTGAGGGTTTGGTCTTTGACAATCTATCACTCCAATGCAAACTGCCGGGAATTCTAACCACGTTCAGACCCCATTTGAGGCAATAGTAAAGCTAGGCCCGTGTGATCCAAGATCCAAGTGACATAAAATAAGGCTAACTGGGTCGCAAGGGATTGTAAATCCCACAGCGTCCCTGCGCGCCGTCGGCGCGCTAAAACCTTTCATTCATTCAATGTCATATTAACCGCTATGGTCATATACCGGGGCCGCTACCAAACCGGCGTTGCTGTTTGGTTTTCTTTTCTCTTCTTCCCTTAAATTTGCCATCGCACAACATTATATTCTGGCTATCCACCATGGTGGGACTCAAACCTCTACCATCTCCAAGCTAGAACCGGATAGAGCCCACTCTCTAACAGTCTTAATGGCGGTGAGGGATTGATTATTGACAATCTATCACGCCAACGTAAACTGCCGGGAATTCTAACCGCGTGCATACCCCTGCAGACCCAATTTGTGGAAATAGGAAAGCTAGGCCTGTGTGATCCAAGGGAAATAAAATAAGGTTAACCGGGTCGCAAGGGATTTGTAAATCCCACATCGTCCCTGCGCGTCTTCGGCACGCTAAAACCTTTCATTCATTCAAATCTTCACCCATGTAACTGTGTTGTGACTGGATCACAATCTCATCAATACAGTGACTGTTTTTGTGATCGTGTTACTGTATGTTAGGATATATATTCTTGGTTGTTTGTGTGTCAGTGTTTCATTTTGTTAACAGCTTATGAAAATGTTAACCATGCATCCATTTTTTTTTATCATTTTATTGCACCAGTTGAATGCATATAAACTAATTTAGTGATCTTAAATTAGTTTACATGCATCCAACTTCAGTATTATATTAACCCTCTGCAATCTGATGTCAAAATGGCAAAGATTTCAGCAGCAAATATTTCCCATAATAAAGTTTGCTATTTAACTAAGTATACCTTGTTTGACACAGCTCACCGAGCTCTGTCGAACAAGGTATAATTGGTTAAATTTGAAGTTAAACTAGAAAGAAACACAGTGATTGGAGAAAATTTTGTTCCATTACCAGAGTTAAAAGGGGACTCTTACACCATTTTAGAAATTCTTCAAAAGTTATGGAAATTTGTACTGGTTAGAAAAAGGTGTTAAAGTATGGAAATCATGTTAGTCAAGCCCTGAGAGTATTGAAAAAGTATCAAAAATCAATTTTTTGGACAAAGTTCGACACCCACCGCTTTGATGTCAAAATATAAAAAATTTGAAGTAAATGTACATGGGTTTAAATCAATTGAAACAGAAAACCACATCAATAAAATTCTTAGTCATTTAATAGTCATTGTCTCCTCGAACAAGCAACTTTGCTGTACCACATAAGAATTGAAATGCATTGTCTGTCACTTTATCAGAGTATGAATGGGGCAGGGTCAATTTCAGATCTTAAGTTGATATTCAGTTCGATTTGAAATTGGCTACCCGAGTAGTTTCCTCTCGAATCTTTTTCATAGGAATACAGCTTCGTATAAGCCATTTTCACATCTCACAAAATGTATAGGTCAGATGGAAATCATACATAAATAATTTTAACCCTTTACCCAATGTAACGCCCAAAACCGGCCAGCGCTATTCACAAAAATCGCCAATTACTTTTCATTATTTTTTCATATTTTGTCTCAAAAACATAGGTTATGACCCCTCTTTGGAATGAGCTCGTCGAGCTCATTCCAAAGAGGGGTCATAGCCTATGTTTTTGAGACAAAAAATTAGTTATTCAAGAATTTTGTTTGCAAGTGTCGTCTGCTTTGCATGTTAGGTAAAGGGTTGAAATAAAAGACTGAGTGTAACTTCTGCTACATCAACATAAATAACACCTTCACTCATGCCACCAGTCATGCTAATTCCAATATCACTAGTCCTTACCACTGTTAAATGCAAATGTAAGGTTTCCAAGCAATGTCAACAATGAACTATGATCCTTACAGGATAATATTCCTACTACATCAAGGCATGCCTTCGATGAAGGCATACCTTGATGATGTAGTTGGATTATTTTATCATTCGGGATCCCTGAGAGAATCCCAGGAAGTGAAGCAGTGCCTGTTCACTGCGGTAAACAGGCTCTGTTTTACTGGTAAAATAGGACCCAGTCATCAATGCTTGGGAGGTGCAAACCCTCTCTAAAATGGGCAACATGGCTTATTAACGCTCTCCCCTGGTCTTGAGTTGATACTCATGTTGTGGTCATGATTAGCCATTGTGCAAAAATATGTGGCCTTAAATACCAGTAAATAAATAAATAAATTATTAGTCGGGACTTGAGCCCTCATAGTCAGAACAAATCAGGTTTATAGCACCCCAACTCCCACTGGTCATCTTCAAGATGCCACTGATTCCACTTGAGGTTTGATTCAATTTCGAATAAAAGACGTAATTCGATTCAAGATTTGATTCAAATTGAAACTGTGATTTGACAGGCCCTAGATTGTGGAATGGGCATGTTAAATTGTATGTAGACCACTTCATACAAAACTCAACACACCCATCCAACATTAATACTTCCATAAAGTGAGAGATAATTCATTTCAAATGTTATAATTGAAATCTGTTTGCTTGTATTATAATCAACCCTTACAGGTTGAAATCTCTGTCGTTTATATAATTGAGGTCATATCAGTTTTGTACACACAACAGTTTTTATTATTTTCATCGAAGGCCAATGCATGCTGCCTCAAATACGGAGGAGAAAAACTAGTGAGGTACTAAAATGGGCTGACATATTTGGAAAAATTACTTTTTTTCCTGGCAAGTGTACAAACCCTGTTAAAAGGATTTGCAAGCAAGTTGAGCTGACATTAACTCTCTTCTTGTATTCATGATATAGTTTGTGATGAATGAGTTTCATAGCAACAACATATGCTCCTTTGTCTGATTCTTGTTCATCGTAAGTAGTTTTAGCTCATTAGCTCGTATGGCCTATGTCTCTCTTCCCAAGGGACCATCATTTTACATCCCACTTGTGTTGAAACAAATGAAACAATAAGAAATACACAGCAGTACCCGATAGAGTGCTAGATTAACACTTTCCACGCTGTTTTCTTTGTATCATAATTTCATGCTGCAATTTTTTTCTCATAATGCAACAAAGAATTTAACCAATTTGATCTTATTTGACATAGCTCAATAACTTCTGTCAAACAGGTTTGAATTGGTTAAGTTCTTAGTTGCATTCTGGAAAAATTTTTAGCTTGAAATATTGATGTTTTAATATCAGTATGTGAAGGATTAAGTTTGGGTCATTGACAAAGTGCTAAATTAACTGTCTGGACACTGATGTCCTAATATCATCACTTCAGGCTGCAATGTTTTCCCAGAATGCAACCAAGAATTCAACCAATTTGATCTTGTTTGACGGAGCATTTTCAACTCTGTTAACCCTTAATGGACTAATTCTGACTTTGATAACTTTTTAATGCAAAGGAACAGGTGCACCAACATGCATTGTTTGGGTAAACTCAAAACTTGTTTTCTAAGTACCTTGTCAGTTGTTTCTAGACAAGTCTTGGCTGCCTCTGTAGGCAGCCAACACTTGACTAGAAATGATGGCATTGCCTCTGTAGGTAGACTTTCAAAATATAGCGAACATGTATAAAACATAAAAATCTCCAGGCCCTTAAGCGTTAAACAAGACTGAATTTGTTAAGTTCCTAGTTATATTGCAGAAAAATGTTTAGCTTGAAATTTTGATGTTGATTTGCAGAGGATTAGGTTTGGTGGTCAGAATTTATTCAATGGGTTTGCTTTGTTAGCTCACCTGGGAGCACGGTGGCTCAGTAGGTAGAGGTGCTGGCTGCAAGCCGAGAGGTCCTCGGTTCGAATCCCACCTGCGGCAACCGCGTTGTGTCCTTGGGCAAGACACTTCATCTCCATTGCCCGCGTGGGGGCACGGTGGCGTTGTGTACTAAGGCGTACTGCACGTCGATGGTGCACTTGTCTTCAACCAATGCTAACCCTGCTTGTGTGGAGTTCGTACGTTAGGGAGCTGACAGTTGCTTGGTGGTTCTCTCCGGGTACTCCGGCTTTCTCCACCCGTAAAACTGTCGCGGTCATTATTAGCCATAGTGCATAAATATGTGACCTTAAACACCAATAAATAAATAAATAAATAAATATGTTAGCTCACCTGACTGAAAGTCAGGATGAGCTGTAGTGATTACATTTTGTTCCTTGTTTGCCAGAGGTTCAATTACAATCATATCTGATGTGAATGATGATGCGTGGATGGGGCATTTAAGTTTTGTTAAAATCAATATGCTCTCTTGTGGGGAAAACATTTTCTCATCAACTGATGGGTACAGTGACTTTATATTTTGTATTCAGCTTCCTATTGAGGTTTGAGGTTTAAAGTTGTTTCAAACACAGGTCTTAGGGCAATATTTGCCATTGTAATGGGAGGTGCAAGATTTTTTCCCTGCCCAGGCCCTGTCCAAATTTTTTATATTTTTATACTACAACCAATGGCCCAGACTAGCTGGTGCAAACTCAAATTAATCCAGGGCTAAACACAAATTTTGCCCCCCAAACCCCAACATTGCATACAGAATTGAAAAAATTAAGTCCTACATGGTCCTCCATACTTTTGAGATCTGCACATGCACAGTACCCAGGAACGTACCGAAATTGGTGCAAACCATCATTTCTTTGTTTGGCCCTAAAGTCAGCAACAACGAACTGATATCTGTGCTTTTAAATCTCCTTATTGGAGGATGCCAGACACAAATCAATGGTAAAATTGGTGGATCCAAGGCTGGAAATGGATGATGGAAGTGAACAACGGTGGTTAAAAACGTTCTGGCCTGTAACTTTATAATAATTATAAAAATTATTTCATGTTTCCTAATTTCGGGACATACACCTTACGTCATCATTCTTGCTAATGATTTATCCACTGTTTGTTAAGTGTTTCTTCCCTATCCCTCCTTGAAGCCCTCCTGTTAAACTCCTAAGATATTTGGCTATTTTTTATCGAAATTTTTTATTAAATTTCTTGGGAGTTTAACGTGTATTACAGAATGTTTATTCTGTTCATCCCCATGGTTACATCCTCACCCTAGGGGGGTTAGGTCGTATTGATCTTGCATCTTCTGTCCGATGTTTTTTCTTTGTTTGAAAATCTTGCTTTACATCTGGTAGCTTTAAAATATGTTACTGACTTTGGGCCTTTTTTCTGTGTCTGAGGTCTTGTGTCCATTTTTTTCCTTTGACGTTGTTTACATTGGCAACGACTTTCTGTATGTAGTATTTAAGATATTATTTTACTGTAGGATTATTGTAAGATACATTAATTATGTTTCTGGTAGTGAAGCTCAAAAAATTTGGATTTTGTCCACACTTAGGCTCTATTGGGATGCCCTTGGTCTCTTCATGTTCCCTTTGGGAACTTAAGGTTTTTCAATATTTTGAATTTAATTTTTCGATTTTGATTGCAATTATTTATGTATCTTTATCATATATTTATTGTGGAGTTTGTAGGAGTACTATTGACGTATTTTGCTTGAATCATGAAAGCTTACTGCTCTAAATGCAAGGCGAGGAAGTCTTCCTCAGATTTACATGCTTATTGCCTTGCCTGTAGTCTGTGTACTCCTACAGATTCTTGTCCTACATGTTTGAATTGGGATAACAGACGTTGGAAACGGGTGTCACGGTATGTTGTTGGCGGTGAGATGCCTATGCCAGTGCTCTCACCGCAAGATAATTTAAGTTTTTCAGTTTCTTTTTCAGAGGAACAAGAACGTACTGATGGTATCGTGATACCCGCCATAAGTGTTCTACCGTCATTGTGCTCTGATGAGCAAACAGAGCTAGCTGCTAAGGTGCGCATGAATATTAAGCAAGGGATGAGGCCTCAAGTTCGTGTTCTTAATCCCTTGCAAGCAGCAAGCTCAACCGGTGAAGCGGTTACAGTGTACGTGGGAGCCATAACACTGGGTATGTCCATTGCAGTCTTTTAAGAGCGAGCACCTTAAAAACAAAAGCTCACCCAGCAACAATGGAAATAGGAAGGAAGTCTGCAAGCTTCTTGTTGGGAGGCTTGGTCTCCGGACATACTCTATTTGACAACAAGCTTTCATTAGTCTATGAACAGGCTACTAAGTCCTGCAGACTTGAAGTGTCAGGGTCTTTGGGACTCTCGGTTCCTAGAGAAGCACATAAATATCAAAGAGATGATGTCAATATGGCTAGCACTACAACACTGGATTCGCCAAATAGCGAACTTCCACATTGAAATTCTGTTTTACAGTTTGACAGTAGTTGCTTACTTCAGGAACCAAGGCGGCACTCACTCGATTTCATTATACGAATTCTCCTATTCGTTCTGAATCATCACGTTTATCTCTCAGTCCATTATATACCGGGTCATCTGATTGTATTAGTTGACTCGCTCTCTCGGAAAGGTCGCCTGTTGCCTTCGGAGTAGACTCTCAACAGACAGATTTGCTACCAGTGGGATCGTCCCATGATAGATCTTTTTGCGACTCACCTAAACGATCAGTTACCGACATTTCTGTCACCATGTCCAGATCACTGAGCATACACAGTAGATGCTCTGTCGGTCTCATGGCGCGGGATGATAGGATATGCATATCCTTCAGTTCTGTTGATTCAGCAGATTCTGTTAAAGATCAAACAGTTTCACTGCAAAATCTTGCTAGTAGCACCTCTGTCGTCACAGAAACCATGGATCGATCTTCTCAGGTGTCTGTTATGGGACGTTCCCTGGAAGCTTCCTCCACGTGAGGACCTTCTGTATCAGGGGAAGTCCTGCTCACTGCATCACAACCCAGAAGGTCTCAACCTTCATGTATTTCCATTGTGTGGTCCTTCTTGTACAGAAAACATTTTACAGGACGAGCAGTGGATGCAATTTCTAACTGCAAGAGGCCCTCCTCTTGATTGAATTATCCAGCAAAGTGGAGGGTTTTCTTCCAGTGGTGTATGGATCAGCCGGTTGACAAATATGATCCGTCCATTCCACATATTGCCACCTTCCTGGTCTACCTGTTTAACAAACTCAAACAGCAGCCCGTCACTATTAAGGCCTATAGGTCTATGTTATCAGACACATTCGCTCATCATAATAACTTGGCTATTGGATCAATTACTTCTTTATCCAAGCTTGTTAGAAATTTTTCTATTAATAAACCAAGAACCCTCAGATTAATTCCTAAGTGGAATTTGGCATGGGTTCTGTTGAAGCGTCGAGAAGCTCCTTTTGAGCCGTTAGACATTGTACAGATCAAATTCTTGACCTATAAAACGGCATTTCTCTTAGCCTTTGCCTCTGCTAGAAGTATCAGTGAAGATCATGCATTATCTGTTGTTGAATCTCATTACCGTAGTGAGGTTAATACCATTACCCTCACTACAGAAGTGGGGTTTTTGGCTAAGAATCAGATTCTGGATAAGCGGCTGGAGCCTATTGTCCTTAAGGCTTTACCATCCTTGGATGACCGTAGACCTTTGCTGTGTCCAGTCATTTATAAACGTCGATCAGATTTTATTAGAAAGGGAAGAAAACAGATATTTCTGTTCGTTCCGTAACCAGATGGATTCACTTGGCAATACATATTGCCCACGAAAATCTATCTTCGGATCAATGTTCTGTCAACATGATTTCAGGGCATGGGGTTAGAGCGCTGTCCACTTCTTGGGCTTATTCTAACAGTATAGCCATTACTGATCTTATGAAGGCTGATTACTGGACACAGCCCTCTACATTTACCAAGTTTTAACCTGAGAAATTTAGAGTCCTTCTCTAGTGACCTTAGATCTTTGGGTCCTCTTTCTGTTGCTCAGAATGTTGTCCATTAATGTTACATCTATAAGGCCTTTAGGCTCTAATAAGGGGAAGGGAGGGGGGGGGGACGGTTCTTCCCTTATGATCATCTAGCTTTATAGTGAAAAGCAAGGGAATACCTCCTCTGGTGTCAGTAGTCCCACGTTGGCGTTGGTGTGGTTTTAATGTGTAGCTCGGTGTGAAGCAATATCTATATCTCATTTATGTACTGTTTTTAAAGTGTAGCTCACTGTGAAGCATTTGTATATGTTACGTGTCAAACAAGCTTTAATATACAATCCTCGGACACTTTTAAATGAGTATAAAGAGTTTCATTCTCTGAACTATCTTTATATATTGGTTTTCCTTCACCAAATTAGCATAATGGGTTATGCTGGCATTAAATGGAGAATTGTATATTATGTAATACTCAATTACATTGTTTGTGTTATGTCTTTCCCTTTTCTCGTAAAAGAGAAAGACATATATAATTCCTATCTTCTCTTATTCTCCTGTGGGAGCTATCCTTTACTGAAGTAATTGAGAGATTGGATTTTCCTGTAAGTCCTAGGCTCTCCAGACTTTTTACGATTCAGCGAGTCTGGGCCATTGGTTGTAGTATAAAAATATGAAAAATTTTATGTAATTTGTATATTTTTTTATACTTACCAATGGCACAGATGTGGATGGCCCTCCCATGAGTAGGCACTCATACCTCCCCGCTGTTTATAACTTTTGGCAGGCATCTGTAGAAAGAATGATGGTTGGCGCCAATTTAGGTAACCTTCCTGGATACTGCGCACGTGCAACCTCAAAAGTATGGAGTACCATATAGGACTAAATTTCTTCTCATTTGTATGCAAATTTGGGGGGTTGGAGGAGGGGGGGGCAAAATTTGTGTTTGGCCCTGGATTAATTTGAGTTAGCACCAGCTAGTCTGGGCCATTGGTAAGTATAAAAAATATACAAATTACTTAAAATTTTTCATTTTCAGATCCAAAATTGTTTTGAACCAAATTTGGTATGTGGTATTAGTGGGGTCTTAAGTACTTGACTCATGCGAAAGAAAAAAAAACTGTTCCTGCCCTCCTCTCTGTGGGAACCTGAGTTGCTTAAAAAACAATTTGATCTTGTTTGACACAGCTTAATACACTCTCAAACAAGATTGATTTGTTGAGTTTCTAGTTGCATTCTGGAAAGATTTGTAGCTTGAAATTTCGATGTTTTGACATCATTGTGTGGTGGGTTAAGTTTGGTTGTCATTGACAGAGTGGTAGATTAACTGTCTGCACACTGATGTCCTAATATTATAATTGAAGGCATCTCGACCTTGATCCCACACATTTTACTTGAGAAAATTATTATTTTCTATATTTGTTGGTCATAGGTATGCCCACACTAGTTATTTTTTTTTTTAGCTCAACTTTGGCGAAGCCAAATTTGATCTTATGCCTTGGCCCGTCGTCCGTCTGTCCGTCAACAATTGGATACGGCTCGGGCTAGAGGCCGTATTTATGAACCAATCTTTACGAAACTTCTTGGGTACCTTTGTTATGACCGTGGGACGAGAACGACGAGAACGAGTGTTTTTGGGTGCGATCCGAAATTCAAGGTGGCTGCCAGCCACCATTTTGTACCGACGATGCAGAAATCTGTTTTTTGTACAGAACTTCCATATGAAAGCTCTGATTTGAATAATTTTTTGTATGAATGTTTAGTACCATGGGATACATCACATATAATACGGGGTTTTTTATCGTGCATAAATTATGCAAATTAGACTAACTTTGATGTTTTTTGGTGTTACTTTCAGCACTGTAAGTGCAAATGCCAATACGGCTCGGGCTAGAGGCCGTATTTATGAACCGATCTTTACGAAACTCCTTGGGTACCTTTGTTATCACCATGGGACGAGAACGAGTGTTTTGGGGTCCGGTCCGAAATTCAAGATGGCCGATGGCAGCCATTTTGTACAAAATTTGGTGCAATCAGATTTTTGCACAGAACTCCATATGAAAGTGCTGATTTGAATAATTTTTTGTGTGAATGTTTAGTACCATGGGATACATCACATATAATACGTTTTTTTTTCTTGTGAACAAATTATGCAAATTAGATGAACTTTGATTTTTTCAGTACTACTTACACACAGTAAGTACACATGTCAATACGGCTCGGGCTAGAGTCTGTATTTATGAACCGATCTTCACGAAACGTCTTGGGTACCTTTGTTATCACCTTGGGACGAGAACGAGTGTTTCTGGGTGCGGTCCAAAATTCAAGATGGCTGCCAGTGGCCATTTTGTACCGAAATTAGGTCTAATCAGTTTTTGTACACAACTTCTGTACGGCTCAGGCTAGAGGCCGTATTTATGAACCGATCTTTACGAAACTTCTTGGGTACCTTTGTTATCACTGTGGGATGAGAACGAGTGTTTTGGGGTGTGGTCCGAAATTCAAGATGGCCACCAGCATTTTGTACCAAAATTAGTGCAATCAGTCTTTTGTACAGAACTTCTGTATGAAAGTTCTGATTTGAATAAATTTTTGTATGAATGTTTAGTAACATGGAATACATCACATATAATACGGGTTTTTTTCTCATGCAGAAATTATGCAAATTAGATGAACTTTGATTTATTCAGTGCTACTTATACACTGTAAGTGCACATGTCAATATGGCTCGGGCTAGAGGCTGTATTTATGAACCGATCTTCACAAAACTTCTTGGGTACCTTTGTTATCACCTTGGGACGAGAACGAGTGTTTCTGGGTGCGGTCCAAAATTCAAGATGGCTGCCAGTGGCCATTTTGTACCGAAATTAGGTCCAATCAGTTTTTTGTCACAACTTCTACACAGCTCATATTTGTGTACTTTATATGTACCTTTGTTATCAGGTCAGTACCTAGATGTTTGTCATTGCTGTGTCACATACTATACATGTACATGTCTTTGTCTTGACAAGTTGAGCTACAGTGTCATTGACACTTTCATTTTATTTATTTATTACTTGTTCACTTAGAAATTGTGTCCGTCTGAGCCAAATTTTGTCTGTTCAGCCTGTATCTCGGGTATCGAATGTTCTATTGCAGTGAAATTTGCCGTGAACACTGCTTATTGTATAGGCTTTAAAAAAAGGATTCAACGATGTTTCTCACACTTTTTAGAGTTATCCCCCTTTTTTGACTTAGAAACTGTTGGAAATTGACATTATTTGTCTGTTCAGCCTGTATCTCAGGTATGGGTTATCGGATTTCAGTGAAATATGGCATGCAGTTTGCCTATGACAAAGGCTTCTGCCTCATTGCATGAAACTTCCAAACACCAAACAATTTACCATACCTTTTGACTTAGAAATTGTTGGAAATTGTTGAAAACTTTCGAAGAAAATGGGGGGGGGGGGGGTAGTATACTGGATTGCATCCATCAGTCTGTGCATCCGTATGAGAATATTCATAACTTAAGTAAATCATTATTGAATTAAATGAAACTTGGTACGCAATTAAATTGTAACATTGCCCAAGACTAGAATGAATTTCGGTGTTGTCAGATAATTATACCTCCACTTTTGAAGAAAATGGGGGTATACTGGATTACATGCATCCGTCCGTCTGTGCATCCATCCGTCCGTGTGTGAGTCCGTCTTAGAATATTCATAACTTTCATAACTTAAGTAAATTATTATTTTCTGTAATATTTGGTCATAGGTATGCCCACACCAGGCAGTACACCACATGGGGGTATGCACTTGACGACAGTCCAGCTCTTGTTGCTTCAGGTTTCTAACATTGTTCATAGATGCTATGACGATGATGCATGTCCAAATTGTTTGAAAAAAAAATTCAAGATGGCCGAATAACGTCCAAAATCTTGCAAAGTTAACCCTTTACCCAACGAATCGATCACATCTGCCTGCGTAATATGCAGATTCAGCAGTTGAAAAAATATTATTTTTCAAAAAATTTCAACAAAACCATATCATGTGACCCCTCGTTGGAACGAGCTCGTCGAGGTCATTCTATTGAGGGGTCACATGATATGGTTTTGTTGAAATTTTTTGAAAAATTTTAAAAATTGATATTTAAAGTAATAAATGTTGATATTGTCTGCATTGGGTAAAGGGTTAACCCTTTACCTAACGAATCGCCCGCATCCGCCCGCGTAATATACAAATTGAGCAGTTGAAAAAAATTAATTTATCAAAATATTTCAACAAAACTGTATCATGTGACCCCCTCATTGGAACAAGCTCATTGAGCTCGTTCCAATGAGGGGTCACATGATATGGTTTTGTTGAATTTTTTTGCAAAATTTAAAAAAATTACATTTAAAATAATAAATTTTGATATCGTCTGCGTTGGGTAAAGGGTTAAGGATGCTTTTGCAGGAGGCTTAGTATCTAATAAAAATAATACTTTGTTCCAAATCACATCTGAAAAATAATTTAGCACTCTATTAGTTAAGTGAAAAAATTAGTAATAATGTCAACTCATCAAAAGTGATAGAAAGTGTGGAGATATGTATTTTTATTGTTCATGGCTTTGACGAAAGAGAAAATGGCTTTGATGAATAAAAGATTGAAATGAAGTTCTAGCCTTATTATTTTGAAAGATATTGAAATGTAACTCAGCAGCTTGCACTGAAGTTATTCTCAAACTCCGCAGCACAGGAGATGTTGGACGATCTCCATAGTGAAAATTTTATGTCCTTATTCGTCTCTGACACTACAAAGGAAAGTTTAGTTCCCTTAGCACAAAAACACAGTCATACATACTATACTGTCATCACAAATGTGCCAAGATCTCGACCCAGTCACAATGTCAAAATTCTCAGCTCACAACACTGTAGAATCATATGAGAAATGTGAAAGTAATGAATCTCAGGTGCTATTTTCATTTTCATACCATGATTGCCATATTCAGCGTTACATGATACAATACAGACATTGGGAAGTGTTAGATATACCACAGCGGAATATGGATTATGCATAAGAACATCATGTAAGACTACATCTGATTGGACGTTATGTGTCAGAGTAACATTATGACATGAATGAAATGCTCTGACACAAAACAGTGTCAAGCAAGAAAGTTATCAGATCGCCAAAGGTGATATTTTTCTTTAAAATATCAGCTTCATTCGATTAATTCAAGCTTATACATGGTATAAATACAGAACACAACTCAGGTAGAGTACAGGGGACATGAATCAACCCATGTGGATTTTTTCCTGTATTTCACGCTTGCCAAAACAGGGTACAGGAATCAACAGCCCTTGCGGAACTTTTCCCATATTTCACACACACCTTTGTGGCGCTTATATTTCATCTAAATTTGGGAAAATCCATTTGGATTCTTGTAAAAATGGCTGCGAAAATCCATACCTGCTGTGAGTGTCCCAGGATCCCATGAGGCCACCATGGTTGAACCCATGTTGTATACCGATAACACATGTTAGCCCTTTATCCAACAGAGCTTTTTAATTTTCAAAACTTAAACTGAATTTGATCATTTGTTAAAAAGTAAACAATTTTTATCAATACAACCTGACAAATATGGATGTCATTGCAACCGGCTCAGTGAGCCAATACAAGGCTAACGATGAGCCATTTCCAATGACAACCATATTTGTGCAATTCTGTTGAGGATATTTCAGGTCATGTTACGTATTTGTTAATTTGTTGCCACCATGTTCGGGAAAGGGTAAAATTGACTTTCACACGAATCCTAGAGGAGGTGAATCAAGAATCTATCTGGATTTTTGCTGATTTTGTTATGCGAGTACCAATTCATGTAAATTTGTTTCATGCAGGCCTGTACAAATTGGACAAATGATTGCTTCATTTCCTTTTCCCAACAAGACAGTTGAACTACCTGGCTGTTTATGTATTAACCCTTTACCCAACGTAACGGCCAAAACCGGCCAGCGCTATTCTCAAAAATCGCCAATTAATTTTCAAAATATTTTCATTTTTTGTCTCAAAAACATAGGTTATGACCCCTCGTTGGAACGAGCTCGTCGAGCTCGTTCCAATGAGGGGTCATAACCTATCTTTTTGAGACAAAAAATGAAAAAAATTAATTATTCAGGAATTTTTTTTGCAAGTGTCGTCTGCTTTTCATGTTAGGTAAAGGGTTAACTCCCCTAAACCTGATCTGCTTGAAAAAAAAAATATTAAATTAAAAAATGTTCACTGAGTTTCATTCCCATGGAAACCCCTGGACGTGAAGCAGTGCTTGTTTACTGGGGTAAACAAGCTCTGTTTTACTGGTAAAATAGGACCCAGTTACCCATGCTTGGGGTGGAATCCTCTAAAATGCACAACATGATTGACTAAACTTGATTTTATCATCATGTTGCAAGTCACGTTTAGCCATTGTGCAGAAACATTTGATCTTGAACACTAATAAATAAATGAATAAATTCAGCTTCGTCAGGAAATGCTGTAGGATAACACACTATAGGAAAGTGCTCTTGTGGAGTTCCTTCCAACAGTGTGTTGCATCACAGCATATTATCAGTTCCAAGGAAATTTATAAAATAAACTCTAAATGACTAAAAATTTTAGACTCTGACTAATACCATTATCAGTATTATATTGCTAATCTTGCAGTACAGCAGCCGTGGATTGGTTGTAATTCACGCATGGGCAGTGATGTTCAGACATGCATTTTCCTGGCAATAAAAATCATCAGCAGCAAAATTTTAATTAATGAAGCACCTGTTTCATTAATTAAATTTTTGATGATTATTCTCATAATTGGTGTTTGGAGTCTAATATTATTGCATCTGTAGAAATATTGCCCACCCATGGATAGTGACCAGTCCATGGTGGTTGTACTGTTCCAGACAAAAAGCTGCAAGGTTAGTTGAAAGGGGTTAACTGAAAGAAGTTAAGATACTGCTTTTTCAGGCTGCCATAATTTCTAATTTGTATAGGCTTCTTAATGCCTTAGAGAGTATCTTTCCAGTAGAATTTATAAATGTGACTAATAAATAGAGGATATGGAATGAGTGTTTTTCTCATATAATATTCATGAAACGAGTCTCTAAGAATTTTCCGTTTTGGCGAGCCCAAACGGGAAATTCGGATGAGTTTCATAAATATTAAATGAGAAAAACACTCATTTCATATTCTATTAATCATATGACACACACACGCACAAATTAGCCACTTAGTAGGACTTTTTAACCCATCACCTAACTTGAGTTGCAGATGGCACTTGGAAAAAATATCCTCGTATAACTAAAAAATTTCATTTTTTGCTTCCAAAACATAGGTTATGACCCCTCATTGGAATGAGCTCTTCGAGCTCGTTCCAATGAGGGGTCATAACCTATGTTTTGGAAGCAAAAAGTGAAATATAAAAAAAAATGAAGGGTGTTTTTCTTGTAGGTAAAAGATTAATACAATATAACCCACCCTAAATAGGACAGATAACGTAAATTCTCCCTACTGAAATTATGAAAATGTTACCCAGTTGTATTTTGTTTAGCCAATCAAATTATCCAGTTTTGAAATTGACCAATGAAAGCTCCCAACTCTAATTATGCTAATTATGAAAATGTGGCCCAGTTGTATTTTGTTCAGCCAATCAAATTGTCTAGTTTTGAAACTGACCAATGAAATTGATGGAAGGCTTTATCACTGATTAATATGAAAACAAAAAATCAAATGTTTTAATGTGAACAAAACAGACGAGTCATATGATAATATAATATATTAACAATTAATCCGCTCTACTATAAAAGAAATTGAAACATCAGATGCTAATTGAAGAGTCACACAGCAGTATAGCCATGGTGGATTGAGGTATTGTAATCCTCTCTCCCCTTAACAATTAATCCACTCTACTACAAAAGAAATTGAAACCCCAGATGATAATTGAAGAGCCACACAGCAGTATAGCCATGTTGGATTGGAGTATTGTAATCCCCGGGGCCATGGTGGCTCAGTAGGTAGAGGTGCAGGCTGCAAGCCGTGAGGTCCTCGGCTCGAATTCTACCTTTGGCAACCACGTTGTGTCCTTGGGAAAGACACTTCTCCCCCATTGCCGACGTGGGGGCACAGTGGCATTGTGTACTAAGGTGTACTGCATGTCGATGGTGCACTTGTCTTCAACCAATGCTAACCCTGCTTGTGTGGAGTTAGTATGTTGGGGAGCTGACAGTTGCTCGGTGGTTCTCTCTGGGTACTCCAGCTTCCTCCACACGTAAAGCTGTCATGGTCATGCTTAGCCATTGTGCAGAAATATGTGACCTTAAAAACACCAATAAATCAATAAATAAATTGTAATCCCCACTTCCTTCCCATCATACACATACGTTTCCTGACTAATGACAACCTTGAAATCACTAAAATTGGTTCATTTACTCTCACCCTGATATTTCTTGGATCATTTTGATATAGTTATGCCTCCACTTCCTGGGTACTTGAGCCTTAAAAAAAGTACACATCATGCAGTGATAAGTTTTGGGGTTTTTCTTTGGTGAAGACTCTGGATCTTCATCTATGGGGGTACACACTTTTCACCCAGCCTGAGGTGTAATGAAGTGGGAGAGGAAAAAATATTTTCTCCCTCCCACTTCATTTTACCTGGCTACACTCTTGGAGCCACAGGCATCATCAGTGAATTTATATTTCTTTTCACCATCTATGTCTGTCTATCCATTGTCCGTCCATTATTTATTTATTTATTAGGGTTTAACAACACCTTTGACAGCAGGGTCACCTTGTGCAGGACAGTTTTATGGGTGGAGGAAGCCAGAGTACACGGAGAGAACCACCAAGTAATGGTGAGCAACTGTCAGACTCCCCATTGTACTAACTCCACACAAGCAGGGTTGAAGACAAGTGCACCATCGAAGTACTGTACGCCTTAGTACACAACACCACCGTGCCTGCACTCCCATCATCTGACCATTAACTTTTGGTTTCCGTCCAATAACTAAAGAACTGCTTATTTGATCAAATCATAATTTTAGGGGTTACTTGTGGATGACCAGACAATGCTTCCTTTTGATTTTGGACCAGCCAGCCAATTCAGTATGGCCTCCATGGCAACCATATTGAAATTGGTTTTCGTCCAATAACTAATGAATACTGACTCTAATCAATTTCATTTTTTGGTTATGCATTATTGGTGTCTAGAGGAAGCTTCCTTTTGATTTTGGATCAGATAACCAATTCAATAGGGTCGTCATGGTGGCCATATTGAATTTGGTTTCTGTCCACAGTGTCCAATAACTAATGAATGCTGACTCAAATCAATTTTATTTTTTGATTATGCATTGTTGGTGTTTAGTCCAAGACTTAACTACCCTTTTATGACACCGTCGTGGGCATATGCCACACTTCGCATTGCTCTTGTTATATGCCCAAATGTTGAAGTTGTAAAACTTGATGTCTTTCAGGCGGGAGATGTAGAGAATTGGTTTCCCGATTGTGAAAGTCCACCTTTAAGACATGCGATGAAGTTATCCAGACAATCTTGTATGATAATTCAAAAAACTGTGCAACTTTATTTTAAAAATATTCTTTGGTGTTTTCTTGTTTTAAAACAAATTCTATCACCTTGAGAATGCTTGCAAAAATACAAGGGAACTAGTTTGGTTTGGTGGTTCAGTGATTGCTATGGGGAATGATCAGATGATAACCAGCTGATTTGTATTTTAATGTATGTACAGGCCGTTCTTTTGAACACATTAAAATCTTTTAACCCTTTACTCAACATAACGGCCCAAGCTATTCTAAAAAGTCGCCAATTAATTTACATTATTTTTGATGTTTGTCTCCAAACCGGCCAGCGCTATTCTAAAAAATCGCCAATTAATTTTCATTTTTTTTTCATTTTTTGTCTCAAAAACATAGTTTATGACCCCTCATTGGAACAAGCTTGTCAAGCTCGTTCTAATGAGGGGTTATAACCTGTGTTTCTGAGAAAAAAAATTGAAAAAAATTAGTTATTCAAGAATTTCTTTGCAAGCGTCGTCTGCTTTTCATGTTAGGTAAAGGGTTAAATAACCAGTATCCCTTCTTAAATCTATGGCACTCAGGAAATAATGAATAAGAGATATTTTTGCTGATTTTCGTTGCAGTGTAGTACATGGGAATTAAGTGATGTTGTGATATTATTCAATTTTATCTTGCAACGATACAAGTGAAAACGTCTAGACAAAATACAAATGTGTATTGATGGTAGCAACCACACTTGCACTCATTCAATTCAGAAAGAGAATGTTTTTCTTTTTTACCTCAGTACCTGGACTCTTCCAAAAATGATTACACATGCCGAGGCCACTGTTTTTTTATAACAGTAATTAAATGATAAATCACCAACTTAACGAAATAATAAGACAAGATCATTTTTGCCATGATGATATTTTTTATATAGGCCTACCATGCATTAATCTTGAAAAATAAACAAAGAAACCCACAGATGAAACACTACTCTAAGCTTCAGCAGTTATAGTTCAAGAAGAATAATGAATTGGGATTAAGTCATGCAAGAACTCAATATCATGGCGTCATGATATTCATTCATAAAGAATCAATTTATTGACACTGAATAATTGTCAAAATAAATGCGAACAAGTCAAGCAAGGGAGGAATATTGTAAGATAAATTGGTTATATTACCAACATCGACCTCGCTTCTGGGTCATATATTGACTCGTCCTAATAGACTGGTTGATATATGCCCAGAGACGAGGTCTCGACTTCAATACCCCATCTCAAAATCCAAAATGGTGGTAATAACCTATATTTTTTATGAAGCATGTGCAATAAATATTTACAGAATAAAGTGTTTTTTTGCATGGATACTGATAATTATCTCATTAATAGATGTAAGAAATTAAGCATTTCTCCTCAAGGCAAAGCCCCTTCTGGAATATGTATTATTCTTGCCCCTTCGTGAAATGAAATTGTCATCTATACAAAAAAAATAGATACCCTCTTTCATTGGTGGTTGAACTAAAATTAAAGTGTGTGTGCTGGTGTGGGGGCACTATTCCAACCAGATCATCTCAAAAGTTTATAATATATTGTGAAGTGTGTATTTTTATACTGTACCAATGACCCAGACTTAGCTGGTGCTAACTCTAACAAAACCAGGGCCAAACACAAATTTTGCCCCCCAATCCCCAAAATTTGCATCCAAAACAAAAAGAAATCATGTCCTAAAGTACCTCCATACTACGCCTCTAATGCGCATGCGCAGTGACGCAGACGTCCCGAAATTGGCGCCAATTATCATTCTCTGTTTGGCCCTTCATCAGTCAACATCTCACTGATCTTTGTGCTTGTAAATCTCAGTTTAAAGGATGCCAGACACGTAATTTTTGGAGAAAATGTGATTCTAAGGAGGATAGAAGGAGGAGAGGAAAAAGAAGTGACAAAAAATAATCAGGGCTGTACTTAAAATTTTTTGATGAATTTATGTTAAGTTGCCTATTTTCGAGGCATGGGCCTCTTGTTGTCATTCTTGCTAATTGTTGCACTGCTTATTCAGTGTTTCCTCTCCCCTAGCCTTCTAAAGTCCCCCCTTGCAATTCTCCCATGCTTTTGGCATATTTTTGAGAAATTTCATTTCTAAAATTTCCTGGGAGAGTTGCTTGGTTACAGAATGTTTTCTGTTATTTTCCCCATAGTTACGTTTTCACCCATGGGTGTATAACGTTTGTGTTCTGCATCTTCCATCTGATGTTCTGCAGATTCTCCCCTGGGAGTCTCTGTTTTGCATCAGATAGAGTGTAATTGATGACTGATTCCGGGCCAGTTTTTTCAGTGCCTGGAGTCATGTTTTCTGGTGTTTTTACACTGTTTGTTTTCATTGGCAACAGCCTTTTTTGAGGGGGGCTGTTTGCCTTTGCTGTAGTTTATCTCACTATAAGATACATTTATATTATCCGAAAGTGTCTCATTAATTATTTAATATAAATTAAAAATTTTTGACCACACTTTGCCATCGGATCCATCGGGGCTCAACGTTACTTTTCAGCAACTTGGGCTTCGCTGAAAAAATATTTTTTCAAAATTATTTTGTTTTGCAATTGTTTTTTCATTTATTAATGGATCATGTTATTATGTATCTTTGTGTCAGGGGTTTTTGCGAGTAACTACGACTTATTGTTGTTCTTTCACAATGAAGGGACGTTGTTCAAATTGTAATAGGAAGAAATCTTCCTCTGACTTTCATGATCATTGTATTAATTGTAGTCAGTGTTCTCGCATTAATCCCTGTCCTTTATGTGAACATTGGGATGAGAAACATTGGGAACGTGTGTCACGATATGTTGTTTCTGGAGAAAGAGCAATGCCGGCTCTTTCTCCGCAAGGTCACTCTACTCTCTCAGTTTCTATTTCAGAGGAACCAGAACAGGGTGATGTTTCCATGTTATCTTCTTCAAGTGTGCGTCCGTCGTCACAAATGAATTCAGAGCTAGCGGCAAAAGTGCTCATGGAGATTAGACAAATGTCGTCCGCTAGCTCGCCCGGTGTAGCGTCCATTCACCGAATGGTTCGGCAGCCGGGTTCGTCCGATGCGGTCCAAGAGGAAATTTTGGGTGATGCGAGCACTATAAACATAATAGATGCACACCCAGTGACGGCGGATAGTAAGCGAGAACGGAGGAAGCCTTTGAGTCCGGTTCCTAGCTCGTCCAGGTCCAGCCGGGCCACGAGCGAGAGAGGCCCCTCTCTCGTACAACAACATCTGGGACCAGATGTTGTGGTACAAAATGTGTCTTTAGCAGAGCATATGTCCGTCGCTCGGGACGCTCCGTTGTATAAGCAGTCCGCAGAGACTGTTAAGGCTTCCTCTTCTCGTCAGCGCACACGACCGCACCTTGGCTGCGTGACCGCCGATATATTACCAGCTTCGCCGATCAAGGATTCTTCGGCGACCAGGTCACACCATCCGGCAGCCAGGGATTCGAGACCGATGGACTCCGGACGTTCGCATAGGAAAAGTATGCGGGAGCCATCTGATGCGGAGCTGCCCTCGGCGAAGCAGCGAAAGACTGCGCCTCCGCAGGTCTCGACGCCGGACATTCTTGTGCAGATAGCACAGCTTATCGCAGCATCCCAGCAGCCGACAGAAACGGTGTCGGATCGAGAATTATCCGATGGCGCTGGGTCGGTACGCTCCGCCGAAGCATCGGGGGCGGACGACCGGGAACATCATGAGGTCCGACCGGATGGTGAAAGGGATACGGATGACTTGGAGCTATCCCTTTCGGAACAACATAAAGCTGCCGTGGACTTCATCCGGCACTTTCTCCCTCAAGTTGTTCCGTCGGGCCAGACTGCTGCGCTTCCGGACAAGAGAATTATAGCGTCATTGGACTCTGAATTTTTTGAGCGGTTCAGGGACATCGCTCCCGAGTTTCCGTCGCAGTCCAATAATGTTGCAAGAACATTTGAATTATTGAACGACGCTATATTTAAACTTGCTTCCAGGACGGGGAAAGCAGGTTTCTTGTCCGCTAATACTCTCAACCTGCCTTTCATTAATGCAAGGAATAAATTCGATACGGCAGGACAGGGTATACCGAGAGTTCCTCTGCGTATGGACGACAAGGCGGAAGACTTAGAGCTATCATTACCGTCGTCAGCTTCTATTCCAACCGCGGTGTTGGAAACAGCTATTGCGTCTAACAGAGCCAATTTAGATGCCTTATCTTACGCAGATCACCTTACTAAGGCATTATCACTGCGCCTTCAGGGGAAAGAGTTTCAGGATATACAATCCTCTTTAAGACTTCTTTCAAGGGCAGTAGCTTATTCCACGTGTAACTCCGCCCTTTCAGTGGCAAATCTGGAGTTGGTTAGACGTGACGCAGCCCTAGCTACATCCACACTAGTGGATTCTAAGGTGAAGAACTCTCTTAGAGTCGCTTCGGTCTCAGGAGAACTTTTCTTTGACGGCAAGCTTTCCGCTATTTATGATAAAATTACAAAGAAAGCGAAGGATTCTCTGTTGTTCAAATCTGCTCCTAAGAAGTCGGATACAGCGGACACGAATAAGACAGGCACTTCTGGGTCTAATGCGCCCAAGAGAGGTTCCTATAGAGGTTCCGGTGCGTCCTCTTGGTCTTATTCGAGAGACCGTCAGGATAGCGACTCTCGTTCGGGACGTCCTTCAGGCCAGGACAATCGGTCGGACGCCCCGAGGTCGACGGGGCGAGGTGCGGGTCATGGAAGACCTGGTTTCTCCTACCGCAGGCCTCGCAGGTTCAGGAGGTGATGGCTTAAACCTCTATCGCGTTCCGGTTGGCGGAAGGTTGTCGAGCTTTTCACAGGAATGGGTGTCGATTACGGACGACCCTTGGGTGAGAGGAGTGACTTCGGAAGGTCTAAAGATATCCTTCAAACGAAAGCCTCCATTAACTCGAAGTCCAAAGTGGACTCATCTTCCGTCAAATCCGCAGAAAAGAGACGCTCTGTTATCAGAGGTGCAGTCTCTTTTAATGAAGAACGCGGTAGAGGTCGTAGAAAACCAGGAATCTCCGGGATTCTACAGCCATCTGTTTCTGGTTCCGAAACCAGACGGCTCGTTCCGTCCAGTCATAGATTTGAGCTGGATAAACAAGCTGATCGTCGCTCCGAAGTTTTATATGGAGACGATTCGATCGGTCAGAGCGAGTATTCGGGTGAACGATTATGCAACGAGCATAGATCTCAAAGATGCGTACTTTCACGTCATGGTACATCCGACATTCCGAAAGTATCTACGCTTCGCAGTCCTAGGAGTGGTGTATCAATTCCGGGCGATGTGCTTCGGATTGAATCTAGCACCCTGGGCTTTCACTCGGGTAATGAACTCGGTAATGATCTACTTCCGAGCTCATTCGTCTGCGGTAACGTCGGCCTACCTGGACGACATTCTTCAGAGGTACGGCAACGAGTTAACGCTTCAGAACGATGTTCAGAATCTTCTTCTATTGCTCCGACGTCTCGGTTTTATAGTAAACGAGGAGAAGTCGGATCTGGTGCCGTCCAAGTCATTCACTCATCTGGGAATGAGCTTCGAGACGCACAACAATCTCGTTCGTCTGCCGTTAACCAGAGCGAAATTAGTCAGTTGTTACGCTCGCTATTGTCTGCACGCAGACAAAGTCACGGCGAGAGAATTTATGAGACTGATAGGTCTGTGCGGAGCCACCGCGGATCTCATTCCGATGGGGCGGTTACGCACACGTCCTCTTCAAATTTTCCTGACTCAGAATTGGAGTGTGAAAATTCATTCGCTCGATGTAGACGTTCTCTTGTCAGATCAATTGAAACAAGAGATTCAGACTTGGGCAAACATTCAGTGGTTAACTCAAGGAGTTCCGCTGCAGTTGCCGGATCCGAGTTTTACCGTTATGACGGATGCCAGTCAAACAGGTTGGGGTGCATCATTAATCCCAACGGATTCGAGATGCCAGGGTCTTTGGGATCCGCAATTCCTGTGCAAGCACATAAACATCAAGGAAATGATGTCAATTTGGCTTGCGTTACGTCACTGGATGGACATTATTCACGATGCTCATGTCCAAATCCTATCCGACAATACGACAGTAGTGGCGTATATACGGAATCAGGGAGGCACTCATTCAGTTCCGTTGTTCAATCTAACGGAAAGAATCCTTCTGTTTGCGTTAGAACATCACGTTCTTCTTTCGGTCCGTCACATACCGGGTCGTCTGAATGTGCTAGCAGACTCCCTTTCACGAAAGGGTCGCTTGTTGCCGTCGGAGTGGACTCTCAACAAACAAGTATTCAATCAGATTTGCTACCAATGGGAACGGCCAATGATAGACTTATTTGCGACACATCTCAACAATCAGTTGCAGACGTATGTGTCTCCGTGTCCGGATCCAAGAGCATTTGCAGTAGACGCTCTGTCGATCCCTTGGGACGGAATGATAGGATATGCGTATCCTCCAGCGCCGTTAATTCAACAAGTATTGCTAACGATAAAACAATCTCAATGCAAGATTCTGTTGGTAGCATCTCTGTCGCCACAGAGACCGTGGATAAATCTACTCAGGTGTCTGTTGTGGGACCTAACGCGGAAGCTTCCTCGACGGGAGGATCTTCTTTCGCAGGGGAAATCGCGCCAACTCCATCACAACCCGCAAGGTCTCAACCTTCACGTTTTTCCGTTGTGCGGTCCTTCTTGCATGGCAAGCACTTTACAGGACAAGCAGTGGACGCGATTTCTAACTGTAGGAGGACCTCCTCTTCACTAAACTATGCGGCTAAGTGGAAGGTTTTTCGTCGTTGGTGTAGGGATCATTCTGTAGATATATTCGATCCCTCTATACCAGACATTGCAAACTTTCTAGTATACTTGTTTGACGAAATCAAACTGCAGCCTGTTACTATAAAGGGTTATAGATCTATGTTATCTGATACCTATGCACATCATGATAGTTTACAAATTGGATCTAATGTCTCTTTATCAAAGTTGGTTAGAAACTTTTCGATAAATAGACCCAGAACTCTTAGATTAATTCCTAAGTGGAATTTAGCTTGGGTTCTTCTTAAATTGAAGGAAAAGCCATTTGAACCTCTTGGGACAGTAGATTTCAAATTCTTATCTTATAAGACAGCTTTTCTCTTAGCTTTCTCTTCTGCTAGAAGAGTCAGTGAGCTTCATGCACTATCGGTGGATGATTCTCATTATCGTAGTGTTGGGAACACTATCACCTTCACTACTAATGTGGGTTTTTTAGCTAAGAATCAGGCTCCTAATAAATATCCGGAACCTATTGTTATTAAGGCTCTTCCGTCTTCAGACGGGCGTAGGCCTTTACTCTGTCCTGTTAGAGCACTACGTATCTATAAACAGAGATCTCAGTTCATCAGAAAGGGACGGAAACGTTTCTTTCTGTCTTTGATGCCTAATAGAAAGGACATTTCAGTCCATTCTATTGCTAGATGGATTCAGTTAACTATCCGTACTGCTTATGAAGATTTATCTTCTTCTCAGCAGTCTGTGCTTAAGATTTCTGCTCATGAAGTAAGAGCTCTTTCTACTTCCTGGGCTTATGCTAATAGTGTTGCTATTACAGATTTAATGAGGGCTGCTTATTGGTCTCAGCCATCCACATTTACTAATTTTTATCTCAGAAATATTGAGTCCATTTCTGGAGACCTGCATTGTTTAGGTCCGTTATCTGTTGCTCAGAATGTCGTCCACTAAACAGTTGCAACTATAGTTATGCAGGCTTTCTGTTCCGGCAGTGACTCCGTCCGGCTGCCCTCTTCGCTCTGGGCTATTTGACCCAGGGCAAGGGGAAAGGAGGGGGGGGGGGGGGGGGGGGGGGGGGCGGGTGTTCCCTTAGGTGACCTGCTTTATAGTGAAAAGCAAGGGAATGCCTCCTCCAAGTCAGTATTTCTGAGTCGCTTCCGGGATGGTTTTAAAGTGTAATATTAATGTTTAAATTCATTCATGTCTTATTTTTAAAGTGTAGCTCGGTGTGAAGCATTTGTATATGTCAAGTGTCAAACGGGCTTTAATATACAATACTCGGACACTTTTAAATGACTATAAAGAGTCTCAATTCTCTGGACTACTTTATTATTGGCTTGCTTTAAAAATAATTAGTATAAGGGTTATACTGGATGTTAATAGAGAACATGAATGTTATTGTGCTCAATTATTAAGGGTAGTGTATCTTTCTAATTTAATATTAAATAAGAAAGATACATGTAAAGCCTAATACTCCTTTTCTCCTTAAGGGGTTACCTCTTTACTATATAGTTGAGCTTATTGGATTTTCCTCTTTGTCCTAGGCCCTCCAGCCTGTTTACTATTCAGCTAAGTCTGGGTCATTGGTACAGTATAAAAATGTTAAAAAATTTATAGTAATTTATATATTTTTTATACTTACCAATGACCCAGACGGGGATGGCCCTCCCTGGAGTTGGGAACTCTTGCCTCCCCGCTGAGTACATAGCGCTGACCAGGCACTGCCAGTAAGAATGATAATTGGCGCCAATTTCGGGACATCTGCGTCACTGCGCATGCGCAGTAGAGGCGTAGTATGGAGGTCCTTTAGGACATGATTTCTTTTTGTTTTGGATGCAAATTTTGGGGATTGGGGGGCAAAATTTGTGTTTGGCCCTGGTTTTGTTAGAATTAGCACCAGCTAAGTCTGGGTCATTGGTAAGTATAAAAAATATATAAATTACTATAAATTTTTTAACATTTATGGAGTTTTAACCCTTTACCTAACCTGAAAAGCAGACGGCATTTGCAAAAATAATTCTTGAATAACTAATTTTTTTCATTATTTGTCTCAAAAACATAGTTTATGACCCCTCGTTGGAACGAGGGGTCATAACCTATGTTTTTGAGACAAAAAATGAAAAAATAGTGAAAATTGATTGGCTAGTTTTGAGAATAGCGCTGGCCGGTTTGGGCCGTTACGTTAGGCAAAGGGTTAAGCGACAATTTTCAAACATTTCGTGTAATTTTTTAACTGGTATAGAGTGCTAAATTATTATACCCCCACAAAACGAAGTTTATGGGGGAGGAGGTATATTGGTGTCAACTTGTCTGCCGGTCATCGTCGGTCCGTTGCACATGTAAACTTGTGGGGCGTACTACTTCCACAGTTTTAGCCGCATTTTTCATGAAACTTCACAAAAATGATCAACATGATGTGGGGAAGTGCGTGACATAATTGTTTTTGTGCTCGATTTCAAGATGGCCGACTGGTGGCCATATTGGATTTTGCAAAATACTTGTGGAGCAAACTACTTCTACAGTTTTTGCTGCATTGTCATGAAAGTCAATATAAATGATCGACATGATGAGGAGCAGTGCGTGACATAATTTTTTTCCAGATCGGATTGAAGATGGCTGTCTGGCAGCCATGTTGGATTTTTTTTACGTACAAAATTTGAATGCCTCTTTCAGTCACCCACACTAGGTGGTATGCCACGGTGGGAGTATAGCGGGCGACAGACCATCTCTAGTTTTTGGTCATCAGAATTTTGCCTTGTAACGATTTATGGGAGAGTGCCTATGGGTACAGACTAAATAATTCCTCTTTAAAGATAATATGAAGCATATCCACAGAATATGAAGCTTTTATGTTACAGTAGCTGCCCTTTAAAATAAAGCCCAATTATGGGCTTCCAGCACTCTACAAGTTAACACATGTACATGTAACTGTTGTTGGGTCCCTATGGGAACCCTGGGAAGTGAAGCAGTGCTTGTTTACTATGGTGAACACGCTTTGTTTTACTGGAAAAATAGGACCCACTCACCAATTCTTGGGGTGGAAGTCCTCTAAAATGGGCTACATGGGTGTAAACGATTGACTAAACTTGTATTTATCTCCATGTTGTGGCCATGATTAGCCATTGTGCAGAATTAGTTGAGCTTAAACACCAATAAATAAATAAACAAGGGCTACGCAAAGTATGGGCCACTGACCCAGATCCGTAGACATGTTCGAAGTGGGACAGAAATATTTTCTAAAGTCAAAAGAGTGAAGAAGGGCCATAACTCTGGGAAAAATTATTGGGCGGGACCTGTTCCTTGTGCATATTCATTCCCCCATGTGCGTCTATCAGCATACCAAAAGAGATCCAGTTCCAACTTATGACTTTGAAATTACAACCCAAAACGTTTGTACAGACAGACAGACGGATGGATGTACAGAGGTCATCACTAGATACCCACAAAAAACCTCCTTCGGAGGTTGGAGGCATAATAACTGTTGTTGGGGGGAGACCTATGCCATTTTGTGACTGCTTGCCTTTCCAATGATTCAGCCCTTGTTCCAGTATCTTTAATCCTAGTCATTTTTTAAATTTTATTTATGACTGCCCCTTATTACCCTAGGTATGGGGTTATAAGGGACTGGTTCATGTCTCTTTTATGGCCCCCACAATGCCAATAAGGGACATACAGCATATTTTTTAAAATAAGTTAAATGTTGTTTAATATTAGAATAACAAGTCAATAAGGGCTCCAAATAACTTGTGAAAGATACTCAAAACCACCACTTGGCATGAAAGGAATGCTTCACAAAAAAAATCAAAAGAAATATTTCTCTACATCATGCATGGGTTCATTCAGCTGAATATACATCCTTTTCCCTCATTTCTCGGTTTAGAGTACCTTAGCAATAGGTTTGTCAGCCTAATTTTCACAATAAGGCCCAGAAAAGTTGATCTGTTTCTCAAGCCCTCCTTCATGGTCCTTTTGGCTATTGCATGCTCTCTTCTTATAACCAATGCATACTTAGAAAAAATGAAAATTAAATGTTTTTTTGTTTTGATATTTTACTCAAGTTAATAAAATTGATAAACTTGCCCCTTGAGTGCAACAAGGCTTTGCAATGCTTTAGCATTGCAAAGCCTTCTTGCATTCAAGGGATGAAATACACCACCAGCCATGCTATTCTGTAGACTATGAGGCCTAAAACATAAAACAAACCAAAAACATGAACTTTAGATGGCAAAGAAATAACTATAAAAATAAAAAATAAAATAAAAAACCACCCGCCCAAATGTAATTTTACAAAAAATGGCCTGAGAAACAGAAGATCTACTTTGTGGGGCCTAAATAACAATAAGAATTAAATGTTGATTGAAAAATGTCCATTGTTGATTTTTTATTCATCAAAATTGTGATTGGTCAAAATATAAGATCTGAAAAATTCTGGAGCATGGCGTCACTACTGCCCTGTTTGCAATACTATCCACTTGGTCCATGATTGAGTTCAAAAAACATTCTGTGTGAATTACACCTCTTTCAACTTACAATTACCAAATACTGATCTTAAATCTACTTTAAGACTCACCAGAAAGAACAGACATGAAAACTAAAAGAGAATCTCTCCCCTCAAGATCTCCAGCTTCTAAACCAACATCAGCAAAGGGAATATCTTCTAAGAAAATCCACAAAGCTGAACCCACAGAGTCGCAGCAGTCACCCCAAGCCAGGGAATCAACAGGCAAGAAATCAGATAGTTGTGACAAAGTGGAAGGTTCACGTTCAGTGAAGAGAACAACTCCAATAGAAGTTGAACCACAACCAAAGAAACAACCCATAAGTCCCTCCATATCAAACAAACAGACTTCCGAAGATGCCAAGAAAAATAATCTTGACATCACAGGTGAAATATTGAACACTGACGAGAAGACTAGAAGGCCCAAACATCATAAATTAAATTGTTGCCGTACCAGAAACAGCGAGGAAACTGAAATGACTACGCTGTCTTCAGTCCATGATCCACCATTAGAAGTGAATCGTGTTTAACCCTTTACCTAACATGAAAAGCAGACAACACTTGCAAAAAAAATTCTTGAATAACTAATTTTTTTCATTTTTTGTCTCAAAAACATAGGTTATGACCCCTTATTGGAATGAGCTCGTTCCAATGGGGGGTCATAACCTATGGTTTTGAAACAAATCATGAAAATTAATTGGCGAATTTTTAGAATAGCGCCGGTCGGTTTTGGCCGTTACGTTAGGTAAAGGGTTAATTGGTAGAGTAGTAAATTATTTCTACATGTTAAAATTTATTCACAATGAATTGTTTTGTTACAATTTATTGGAGAGTGCCTATCAGCAAAACTAATAATAATAACAAAACTAAACGATGTGAACAAAATATTTTTGTTTTTAACTGAGTGGGAGGCACATATATACCCAAAGTAAGGAAGGTGGGAGAACTCCTCCACACCATAACCCTGTTTGTCAGAAATATTTCTTGTCTGTCTTAACCCTTTACCCAACGCAGACGATATCAAAATTTAATATTTTAAAAATCATTTTTTTCAAATTTTTCAAAAAATTTCAACAAAACCATATCATGTGACCCCTCGTTGGAACGAGCTCGTTCCAACGAGGGGCCACATGATATGGTTTTGTTGAAATTTTTTGAAAAATAATATTTTTTCAACTGCTGAATTTGCGTATTACGCGGGCCTATGTGGGCGATTCGTTGGGTAAAGGGTTAAGACCTTTGACATGACCCAATTTACCGATTTCTATACATTCACACTTCGCAATATTTCATTCAAACATACAACGATTTGCGGTACTGTCTACTATGTGCAATGACTTATTAAGTTTAAAATACCTACAATTAAATATTTAATATTGTTAATATTATTGTTAATAATAATTTGACTGAAAATCAAGGTGAATTCAAGCAACTTTGACGATGTGTCTTGCTGTCAATCTAGCATTGCCCACCAGTGCAGATGTAAACAAAACAAACCTATGTGTTCGCTCGTCTGCTAATGGAAAATATCGTTTTTTCTCCATTTTAAGTGACAAAGTTGATTTTTTTTTATTAAGAGCATGATACAAATAAAACAAATATGTACTAGGGCTGGTAATTAGATTTAAACCTCTCGTAGAATAAGGATTTTAACCACTCGACAGAGTCTCGTGGTTAAAACCATTATCCTACTTTTGGTTTAAATCTGATTACCGGCCCTAGTACATATTTATTCTATATTTTTAATGCCACTTGGAGTGCCATGAGTACTTTTTGAAGACTCTGATATCCAGAAAATGAAGGCCTAACTATTTTTGCCTGAATGCCAACATATTTTTCTGAAAGCAGCTATTTAAAAAAAAATAGTTGCCCATTTGACTGACAAAACCACAATTTTCAGTATGCAAAAATACCCTATGTTGTATTAATTCTTTGTATGAAAGTGATTGTTATAAATATATGACAATCAAGTACTTGTGCACACACAAGAAATTTCATGTATTAGATCTAGAAAAATTAGAAATCTGTTTCTCAGGCCCTCCCACGTTGTACTTTTGGCTGCCACATGCTCTCTTTTTATAACCAATGTAAACTTAAAAAAATAAAAATTAAATGGTTTGTGTCTGATATTTTACCCAAGTTAAAAAAATTGATAAATTTGTCCCTTGAGTGCAAGAAGGCTTTGCAATACTTTAGCATTGCAAAGCCTTCTTGCTCTCAAGGGACGGAATACACCACCACCCATGCTATTCCATAGATTATGAGGCCAAAAACATAAACCAAGAACATAAACTTTTGATGGCAAAGAAATAATTACGGAAATAAAAAATAAAATAAAAAAACGCTCACCCGCATGCAATTTTACAAATAATGACCTGAGAAACAGAAGATCTACTTTGTGGGGCCTTATTATTATTTTAAAGAGTTACTTTAATTATACGAAAGTAATTCTTTAAAATAATAATAAACCAACTTTGAGGCCTGTTTTGCTTTTTATTGTTTTAAAGAAGTACATTGAATTAGGTTTCAACAGGGTTCCCCCTCAAATGAAAAGTCCTTGAATTTTGGAGCCTGCCTTGAAAATGCTTGAATTTGTTGCTATCCTTGAAAAGTACTTGATCCCCCCCCCCCCCCACCCCACCCTTTAAAAAGTACTTAACCTTTTACCTAACGCAGATGATATCAAAATTTATTATTTTAAATATCATTTTTTCAAATTTTTCAAAAAATTTCAACAAAACCATATCATGTGACCCCTCTTTGGAACGAGCTCGAGGAGTTCGTTCCAAAGAGGGGTTACATGATATGGTTTGGTTGAAATTTTTCGAAAAAATATTATTTTTTCAACTGCTGAATGTGCATACTACGGTGGCGGATGTGGGCGATTCCTTGGGTAAAGGGTTAAATGCAGTTTCCTTTTTTCCTTTTTGACAAGAAGTTTCATAATAACCTGTCACACATACATGTGGTGTCACAAAAGCGGTAAGGAACCACATCTCTCTGATCTCTGTTTTATCCCTTTAGTGCAAGAAAGCAACATCTGCAGTGCTGTAACTTTGCATATGGTAGTTTCTTGGACCCATGAAACGATATATATCTTAACCAGTTGGGTTTTACAGAAATCAGGTCATTGGAGTTGAAATTCTTTGTGTTCCTGGTGTAATAACTTTGTATGAAAATTATAATAATCCTTGAAAATCATGGTCCTTATCCTTGAAACGTGCTTTAATAGTGCTTGGATTTGATTCTCAATATCAGTCGGAATCTTGTTCAAGTTTGTACCAATGGACATCGACCCTAGCACACTGTCAGAAACTTTTAACTCTCGCTCCACCATGTCGGAATATTTTGAAATCCTAGCTTCATGGCTGAGCACATCCACAGAATATGAAGTCTGTTTCAGTAGAGCCCAGGTTTGGGCTTTCAGCTCTCAACCATTTTACCCTGTGATGTTAAAATTCAGATATTTCAAGCATAAATTTTTTCTCATAATGCAACTAGGAATTTAAGCAATTTAATCTTGTTTACCAGAGCTTAATGATCTTTGTCAAACAGAACTGAATTTGTTAAATTCCTAGTTGCATTATGGGAAAAAAATTCCAGCTTGATAATTTGGCATCAGTGTGAAGGGAGTTAATTGGCTCAGTATGAGAAGCCTCTGTTTGGTTTTCACTCTCAAAGTGCTGTTGTTGCAAAAGGTTTTAGCATGTTTTTCATATTCAGAAAGTATTTGGCGAAACTTTGTTGATATGAACTTTTTCTGTTGTAATTCATTGGAGCGTGCCCAGTTCTATCCAATAAATTGTAAGAAAACAGTTATTGATGAAATTAAATCCTAAAAACAATAAGAGTGTGTTCTCCACCAGAAAGCTTTTTATCCTGCAAATTTATCTTATGTTAAGAGTAATGCAAAAGTTAACCAGCAACTACTCTAGTTTCAGAGAGTACCTTTTAGCTCCAGTTGAATGCTTTGATTTTCTTTCTGCAACATTTTTAACCCTTTACCTAACTTATCAGCCAAAACCGGCCAGTGCTATTCACAATAAATGCCATTCATTTATCATTATTTTTTCATTTTTTGCCTCAAAAACATAGCTTGTTCCAATGAGGGGTCATATTAAGCTATGTTTTTGCAAAAATATGGAAAAATTTAGTTATTCAAAAATTTTGTTTGCATGTGTTGTCTGCTTTTCATGTTAGATAAACAGTTAATTCTTCATTAGCTCTTTCCATGAAGGAATGTTTTGGATCATACAAGGGTGTGGGTAGCAAGATCAGGTCTGATAAGTGCTTTGACTATGAGAAAACTGAAAAAATCATCCAGTTTTATTTTTGACAAACTTTGCCTTTGATGCTAAAGAAAAGGATGTATTTCATAATAATCATCCTAAACTCTAACATGATATCCAAGTGGCCATTGAAAATGTTACACTCCAATCATGGGCATAGTCAGACTAATTGAAGTGTGTGTGTGTGTGGGGTGGGGGGAGGGGGGTGGGGGGGGTGGGGGTACAAAATATTTGGCAGCAAAAAAATATTTTTCCCAACTTCCTTTCACCTTGAGCTTTGTTAAGATTGTGTATCCCCATGAATGTTAACTCTTAACCCTCTGAGTATTTTTAAAAATATTTTTCATCAAATCTAGTCATGGCTCCTCTGAAGCAGCCATGACTAGATTTGATGAAAAATTGATGAAAATTTAACTCAAGATATCATTGGTCAATGCACTGATTCAATTTGAAAATGACAATTTTGGTTATAATTGCCCAAAGTATACTTATATTAGTAGGAATTAACCTCCTGTCCTCATCCACCTGCAGCAGGCAAGGAGTTAAATTAACTTTATACCATGATCACCTTTTTTACTACCTGTGAAAAGCCTGTATGTTAAATTTTAGCGTTTAACCCCACTACTGGTGTAAAGCTTCTACTGTGGTTAAAACATTTCCAATAGCAGAACAAAAATTTACACCTTGAGTAGGAACTACATCCAACTTGACCTTTGACATGACCGAGTTTACCAACATCGATACATTCACACTTTGCAATGTTTCATTCAAACATACAAAGTTTTGCGGTATTATCTACTAAGTGCAATAACTTATTAAGTTTAAAATGTCAACAATTAAATATTTAAAATAAAATTTACTTTGACTGAAAAAGCAAGGTAAATTCAATCAATTTTGACGATGTGTCTAGCTGTCAATCAAGCATTCACATACCGCTGGATGTACTGCAAACCAGCGCAGATGTAAACAAAATAAACCCATGTGTTTGCTTCTCTGCTAACGGAAAATAATGTTTTCTCTCCATTTTAAGTGACAAAGTTGATTATTTATTAAGAGCATGGTATCAATAAAACAAATAGGTACTAGGGCCGGTAATCAAATTTAATTTAATTTAATTTAAACCACTTTTAGAATAAGGGTCTTAACCACTCGGCAGAGTCTTGTGGTTAAAACCTTTTTCCTTCTTGTGGTTTAAATGTGATTACCAGCCCTAGTACATATATATTCTATGTTTTTCATGCCACTTGGAGTTCCATGAATAGTTTTTGAAGGCTCCAGTATCAAGAAAGTGAAAGCGTAACTATAGCAAGATGACCTAAGAAATATCAGAAATATCCATTTTAAGTAAAAAAGTTGATTATTTATTAAGATCATGATATCAATAAAACAAATTGGTACTAGGGCCAGTAATCAGATTTAAACCACTTGTAGAATAAGGGTCTCGGCAGAGCCTCGTGGTTAAAACCATTATCCTACTTGTGGTTTAAATCTGATTACAAGCCCTAATACATATTTATTCTATATTTTTCATGCCACTTGGGGTTCCATGAATACTTTTTGAAGGCTCCACTATCCAGAAAGTGAAAGTGTAACAATAGCAGGATGACCTAAGAAATATCAGATGAGAAATGTTTTCTGCTCCCCCCCCCCCCCCCCCCCCCTTCAGAACATTGGCCCAATGCAACTTTCATGTAACATTTTGGGCCCCAAAACAGTCTCCAGTCTTGGGCTACGCATGATATAAATGCCTCAGATTGCTCTTAGAGCTCTGAATTTGCCACATTTTCCTTGAGGCTGAGGCATAGTCCTAACTGAACCCACATCATTATCTCCTCCCATTTACCTTCAAGAAAGTGGGAGGAGGGGTAAAGACCAGTAGATGCCCCAAAACCCCGTATAATGGCCTTCAAAATATGTCCCCCCCCTCGCCCTCCCCTAAAAAAAATGGATAAGGCACCCCTTTTATAGAATCTTGGCTACATGCCTGGGTTTCAGGCATGAATATATAAAAGGTTGACATTTTTCAGAAAAGTGTGTGGGGGGGGGGGGATAGGGAGCAAGTCCTCCCTCCTCATCCATGGTCACACTGCTGACCCTAATGCAAACTCTCTGATATTAAAACTTTGTGAGAAGTTGAATGTATATCATATCAGTTAAGTACATCAAAACTGTGTGGCAGGCCAGGTAGGAATGGGTTAAAAACAACAAGGTCAGTCGCTTCCAACCAAATATTAATGATATATATTAGTCTTGTAACCTTTGTAGAAAATATCGTGTTATTTGATATGTTGTCATGTTGGTCATACAAGACTTGCACATTCCTTTTTATTGGAGGGAGATTCCCCGTGGAAATCCCAGAAAGTGAAGCAGTGTAAACAAGCTCAGTTTTACTTATAAAATAGGACTCAGTCACCAATGCTAGGAGTGCAAGTCCTCTAAACTGGGATTGATGGAATAAACAATTGACTAAACTTGACTTCATCTCCATGTTGTGATCACAATGAGCCATTGTGCAGAAATATGCGACCTTAACTCTTTACCCAACGAATCGCCTGCATCCGCCTGCGTAATATGCAAATTCAGTAGTTGAAAAAATATTATTTTTCAAAAAATTTCAACAAAACCATATCATGTGACCCCTCGTTGGAACGAGCTCATCGAGCTCGTTCCAACAAGGGATCACATGATATGGTTTTGTTGAAATTTTTTGAAAAATTTGAAAAAATGATTTTTAAAATAAATTTTGATATCGTCTGCGTAAGGTAAAGTGTTAAACACCCAATGAATAAATATATAATTGGAGGGAGATACAACATGTGTGACCAGAATATGTTTGCTGTCAGAGTCCTTGGGCACTCAAGCAAATTCTATTAAACTACATCTATTTTACTAACGTTCAGCAACAATATTATACTGTACATGTAGTATCTCTTAGAAATGTATTTTTTAAAACAACTTCACATGAAATTTTTTTATACATAAAAGAAATCAACCTGTTTAATAAATAGACAGAATGTGCGTTTGAATTGGTGTGGGTGTTTTACATAACGAGTTGGAATGGCATAGTCATAAATATGACTATGCCAGTCATGAATCGGTGGGTGTTTTACATAACGAGTTGGAATGGTGTAGTCATAAATATGATTACTCCATTCCAGTGAGTTATGTAAAGCACCCACTGATTCAAACACACATCATGTTCTGTGTTTATTACACATCCTCATGCTTTAAGATTCATTTAAATAAACAGATTTTCATTCTGATGTTTAAACCCAAAGGTGAAGAGTCTGTTATTTTTTATTTGAAGTGGTACTGATCAAATGGATCGATAAAACATCAAAACAACCTTTAGGGAACCAGTCTAAATTACATTTGTTAGGCCACACAAAGTAGATCTTCTGTTTCTTGTACCATCATTTGTGAAATTGCATTCGGGCGAGCGTTTTTTTATTTTATTTTTTATTTCAGTAATCACTTCTTTGCCATCAAAAGTTCATGTTCTTGGTTCAAGTTTTAGGCCTCATAATCTACAGAATAGCATGAATGGTGGTGTATTTCATCCCTTGAGTACAAGAAGGCTTTGCAATGCTAAATCATTGCAAAGCCTTCTTGCACTCAAGGGACAAATTCATCAATTTTTTTAACTTGGGTAAAATATCAGACATAAACCATTTAATTTTAATTTTTTTTTCAAGTTTAAATTGGTTATAAAAAGAGAGAATGCGGCAGCCAACATGACCATGCAGGAGGGCCTGAGAAACAGATTTTTTATTTTTTTAGGCCTTATCATTTCTATTGGGCATGTTTTTTGAAATTTGTATCACTGTTTCTCTTCAGATGGTGACCTTTCATGCCTAACCATTTGGTGCCTATTACTGATAGTAAAAATATGTACAAATTTGGACGGATTTGCAAAACAGCTAGGAGAAACTCTTTTAAAAGAAGTTTGAAGCATGTCATTTAATTTGCTTTGGAAGTTTTCATTTTCACACTATGCAACAGACGATAGATAATTGTATAATGAAATTTAGAAACTTTTCAAGCTTAACTAATGACTCATTTATACCATAGCGGTAATTCAATTAAATACAAGGGTTTAAAGTTTAATGGATGTGTAATAATAATAATTTTTAAAATGTTTTTATTTTTCAAACTAGTTTTTACCATCATTGCTTCACTAAACAGGTTGAACAAAAATTAGTTTTCAGTAAAATCATTGTATCATCCCCATTTTAATTTGTAACCTTATTTATTCTTCATCTATAACCATTTAGCTAACACATGTACACAAGATATCAAAATTTATTATTTTAATAATTGTTTTTTAAACTTTTTCAGAAAAGTTCAATAAAACCCGTGGGAACCCCAGGAAGTGAAACAGTGTTTTTTTACTGTGGTTCACAGGCTCTGTTTTACTGGTAAAATAAGACCCAGTCACCAATACTTTAGGTGGAAGTCCTCTAAAATGGGTAACATGGGTATAAACGATTGACTGAACTTGACTTTATCTCCATGTTGCAGTCATGATTAGCCATTAATTGTGCAGAAGTATGTGACCTTAAATACCAATAAATAAAACCATATTATGTGATCCCTCATTGGAATGAGTTCATTCCAATGAGGGGTCACATGATATTGTTTTGTTGAAATTTTCTGAATTTTTTTTTTCAAAAGCTTAATTTGTAAATTATGCGGGCGGAGATGGCCGATTTGTTAGGTAAAGGATTAAAGTCATTCCAGGCCTGGCATTCTGGCATTCTTTAGGAGTGCAGGAGTGTTGCACGCCTACTGCATGCCTAGAAAAAATTGAGGAGGGCAATTTTTTGCACCCCTTGATTTTCTGGAATGCCAGACCTGTTTGGGACTGCCTTTAAAATCTTTTATCATTTTGTCCCCTGAGTTCCAATGTGTTCTCTGTTCCTACTGGCACAGAGAACACATTGGAACTCAGGGGACGATTTGTCAATGTTGTATTGACTCGCAATAATTCATGGCCCATTCTGTGTCGCATTTCGATACATTTTGAGTGTAAAAGACAGTCACATAATAATTGAATGCAGCATTTTTAATAATGAGAAGATGTGTGTGCCAATTTTTCAACCATGTAGCTGAATTTTGTACAGTTTTTCAGTCACAATATTAATACCTTGAAGTGAATATAACCAAAATAGCATACACGTTTTTGCATTGAAAATTTCAGGTGCAACTGCACTCCCAAGCAATCAGAGGAGGGCAATTGTTTTGCACTCCTTGATTTTCTAGATTGCCAGGCCTGTCATTCATCTACATAACAAAAAAAAAACTTTATTAGACTATTTTAAATATATAGAGGATATGGAATGAGTTTTTCTCACATAATATTTATGAAACGAGTCTAAGAATTTTCCGTTTTGGTGAGCCCAAACGGAAAATTCGGACGAGTTACATAAATATTATATGAGAAAAACACTCATTTCATATTCTATTTATCATATGACACACATACGCACAAATTAGCCACTTAGATAACAGCCACTTAGTTAACCCATCACCTAACTTGAGTTGCAGACGGCACTTGGAAAAAACATCCTCGGATAACTAAAAATGTTCATTTTTTGCTTCCAAAACGTAGGTTATGACCCCTCATTGGAACGAGCTTGTCAAGCTCATTCCAATGAGGGGTCATAACCTATGTTTTGGAAGCAAAAAGTGAAAATATAAAAAAAAATGAATGGCATTTTTCTAGTAGGTAAAAGATTAATACAATATAACCCACCCTAAATAGGACAGGTAATGCAAATTCTCCCCACTGAAATTATGCAAATGTCACCCAGTTGTATTTTGTTTAGCCAATCAAATTGTCCAGTTTTGAAATTGACCAATGAAAGCTCCCAACTCTAATTATGCAAATTATGAAAATCTGGCCCAGTTTTATTTTGTTCAGGCAGTCAAATTGTCTAGTATTGGAATTGACCAATGAAATTGACGGAAGGCTTGATTTATCACTGATTAATATGAAAACAAAATATCAAATGTTTTAAAGTGAACAAAACAGACGAGTCATGTGATAAAATTGAATACTCTTAGTTTTCCACACACAGTCTTTATCATATGGCAGTGTTTTAGGTGTTGAAATGGCATTAAGCACCAATATTATTTATTATTATTATTTTTTGGTGTTTAAGGTCACATACTTATGCACAATGGCTAATCATGATCGAAGCACCAATAAACAACCAAATAAATAAATAATAGTTGATCGTAATTTCAGAACATTTCTTCTTCCCCCAAACTTGTTGATGAAATAAAAAACCATGATTATTACCACTTTAGCAAGCGTTCTCTAGTACATTAACAAAGTTTAATAAGGCATTACAAGAACGTAACGCTCAACTTCAAAAAGTCGCTAGATGTGTTGGCCCGTTAATGAGTGAAAACTCTCATTAACAGCCCGACACGTCACGTGATGTTTGTACCTTGCTGTCGTACACTCAGAAATGGAAATGGCTTCAACTTGTAAACAATGTGATTTTATTTAAATTATTAAATATGTAAAATGTCCAGCAAAGCTAGCCCCATAAGAACAAGCAGCTGCATATAGTAAGTAAGTCTGTATATATTTTAAGCTTTTAATCCTGACTTACAAGCGGTAAATGTCAGGTTTGTTTTTAAGTTTTCTAACTTCAGTGCAGTTGAAAGCGTACCGGTGCCGATCACGTGATAATCATTTGACACCAGTTTGTTTGACAACAGACAATATTATCATCTCGTTCCCTGAGTTCCAATGTGTTCTATGTGCCTACTGGCACATAGAACACATTGGTACTCAGGAGACGATATTTTGTCGAAATTGAAAACTTTAAAATGTCATGTAAGGTACAGAGTCATGTTGTGAGTGTTATAAGCAGTGGTTCAGCTGAAAAATTGGCCAAATTTTTATTGTATTTTTGTGTTTAGTGATAGGCAGATTTGTAGGATTCATTCAAAGAAAGCTTAAGGACTATGTTATCCCATATCTGCCTAAAAAATAAAGGGCCATTGAAAGTGAAGAAAGTAACTGCGATTAACTTCACTCATGCGATGAGATGAGATTAGCGTAAACATTTGTTTCTATTTGCTGAAAATCTTTCTTTTGCAAACAAAATTCTTTGATAACTTAATTGTTTTCATTTTTGGCAATAATAACCTAGCTTACGACCTCTCATTGGAATGATCTCAGTGAGCACATTGCATTGAGGGTTCAAAAGCTATGTTTTTGAGGCAAAAAATGAAAATTGAATAGTGATTTTTTTATCTCAGCTTTGACATAGTTAAATTTGAGGTTATATCATGGCCCGTCATCCGTCCACCAAAAATTCAATTCAGCTCAGACTAGAGGCTGTATTTATGAACCGATCTTTACGAAACTTCTTGGGTACCATTGTTATCACTGTGGGACGAAAAAGAGTGTTCTTGGGTGTGGTCCGAATTTCAAGGCAGCTCCGGCAGCCATTTTGTACCGAAATTAGTGCAATCAGTTTTTAGTACAGAACTTCTGTATGAAAGTTATAATTTTAATAGATTTTTGTATGAATGTTTAGTAACATGGAATACATCACATATAATACGTTTTTTTTTTCTCGTGCAGAAATTATGAAAATTTGATGAACTTTAATTTATTCAGTGCTACTTATATATACACAGTAAGTGCTCATGTCAATATGGCTCAGGCTAGAGGCTATATTTATGAACCGATCTTCACAAAACTTCTTGGGTACCTTTGTTATCACTTTGAGATGATAACAAGTGTTTTTGGGTGCTGCCCGAAATTCAAACTGGCTGCCAGTGGCCATTTTATACTGTAATTTGGTGCAGTCAGTTTTTGTACAGAACTTCTATATGAAGGTTCTGATTTGAATAAATTTTTGTATGAATGTTTAGTAACATGGAATACATCAGATATAATACAGGTGTTTTTCTTGTGCATAAATTATGCAAATTAGATGAACTTTGATTTATTCAGTGCTACTTGTATACAGTTAGTACACATGTCAATACAACTCGGTCTAGAGGCTGTATTTATGAAACGATCTTCACGAAACTTCTTGGGTACCTTTGTTATCACCTTGGGATGAGAACGATTGTTTTTAGGTGCAGTCCAAAATTTGAAGATGGCCGCCGGTGGCCAATTAAACAAACTTTGATTTATTCAGTGCTACTTATACACAGTAAGTGCACAATTCAATACGGCTCTGCCTAGAGGCCATATTTATGAACTGATCTTTACAAAACGTCTTGGTATCTTTGTTGTCACTGTGGGACAAGAATAAGTGTTTTGGGGTTTGTTCCCAAATCCAAGATGGCTACCATTGACCATTTTGTGCCGAAATTAGGTGCAATCAGTTTGTTTTTTTTTACAGAACTTCTATATTTATTGATGACTTTTCTTTTGGAAGGAGTTGATGAGTTTAATTTTAGCTATACTTTGACTTAGTAAAATTTGAGATTTTGTCATGGCCCGTTGTCCATCTGTCCATTTGGTTGTCTGTCCATCCGTAAACATGTTTCTGGCTACAGGTCGTATTTATCAACTTATGAAACTTCTTGGGTACCTTTGTTATCACCATGGGACGAGAATGGGTGTTTTGGGGTGCAGTTTGAAATTCAAGATGACCACCAGAGGCCCTTTTCTACCGAAATTAGGTTTTTTGTACAGAACTTCTATATGAAAGTTCGGATTTTAATAATTTTTTGTATGATGTGTACATGTATATTCAAATGTGTTGAAGCCAAGTTCCTGTGTTAATATTTGGTGTTGTTTGGGGAGAGTAAACATAATTAGGGAGAGTAAACATTATTAGCACAACCCGATTTTCTATTTCCAATGAGAAAAATAAAACCTCTTCACCTGTGGGAACACTATGAGCTAAAGATAAAAAATTCAAATACCTATATTTTAAGGACTGGACAAATATTTATTAATTGGTATGAATCAGCCTTAGAAGGGTTTGAATCAAACAGGCCAAAACAATTGCTAACATTTGGCTTATGGTGCACCATTCAAGGATTCCCATTGTAACATGGAGATTTTTTTTCTAGTTTAGTATTTAACTGTCACCCACCTTTACAATACTTTACCTGTACATTTGTTACAGGCTACGGTCAGTATTTATGTACAGACCTTTACAATACTTTACATGTATTTTTGTTATCAGGTCATTACCTAGATGTGTGCCATTGCTGTGTCACATACTATACATGTACATGTCTTACACAAGTTGAGCTACAGTGTCATTGACACTTTCTTTTTTTCTTTTTTTTTGGAGTGGTGGGGGGTGGGGGTGGCAGATTAAAGCTTGTTAAAGTCCCTGGGTTAAAGCAATTTGGGGAATAATCTTTCAAAATCATCTTCTTCAGATCCGCCAATCAGAATCTTCTAATATTTGGCATACAGCATCCTCAGAGGGATCAGATTCCAGTTTGTTCAAATTACGGGCTGAGGTTCAAATTTGGGCTCCCTATTGGATCCCAAATTTTAACTTAGTGGAACATGTGATATATTTTTTCTCAAATCTTCTTCTTCAGATCCACCTGTCAGAATCATTGGATATTACATAAGCAGCATCCTCAGGTGGATCAATGTGAAGGGGTTTTTTTTCCAATGAAGGAGTGGTGAGGTGCAATTATGGTTAAAATGACTTTTGATAGATTTTGGTTGACGCAAAAAAAATAAAAATTATTTTCATAACATTCAGTTATTGAAAGTGATGCTTTATTTTTTGGAAATGCAGGTTTTCACATATGTGAAAAAATTAGTGAATGTTTTTTTCTAAATTCAAAATATAATTGTGCTCCTCACAATTATTTCCCATGCACTTTTGCAAAACGTCAGTGTGTTTTGATCCTTATACACATCTTGAGCTCTAGAATAATCCATAAGAAACTCTTCAAAGAATCCTTAAAATTAATTTATCTCACCAAGAATTTTTTTATTCCTATAACTAAGTGATTTACTGTTAGTGCGAAGATGTTATCTACTTCTGTTTTGTTGTGATTTCTACAGACTGAATATAACCAAAGCAATTCTTTATGAAATGATTTAGTTGTTTTCTTTATTTGTTATTAATTGAATAATATACAGCTGATATATGATTTTGATTGTGAATGTATTGTAAAACTTATATTTTTTAGCTCATTTGAGCAAAGCTCAAGGGGAGCTTTAGTGATCACTTTCTTCCATCACTCATCATATGTCCAGTGTGAACTTTACAATATGAACTTCTCAAAAACTGCTGTACTGAATTGAACCAAATATGATATGCATGTTCCTCACCATATTTCAATTCACATTTGTTGAAATACAGTTGCTGTTCCTGGAGGGGGTGGGGGTGACAAGGGGAATAATTCTCTTAGTATCCCCCCCCCCCCCCAAAAAAAAAAAAAACAAAACAAAACAAACAAACAAGCAAATTTTTAGAAATCTTTTCCAGAATCATCAATCAGAATCATTCGATATTTGGTATATAGAAAGGTCGGATTCACGTTTGTTCAAATCAAAATCCTGGATTTATATTGGGGCTCCCTTTGGGAGCCTGAATTTTAACTTAGTGCAACGTGAGAAAATTTCTTTAAAAATCTTCTTCAAGTCCACCAGTCAGAATCTTTTCATGTTTGTCATACACCATTCTTATGGGGGTCAGATTTAAGTTTGTTCAAATGAAGACCCTGAAATAATATTTGGGCTCCCTACTGGAGCCTAAATTTCAACCTAGTGCAATATGAGGAATATTCTTTAAAAATCTTCTCCATATCCATGTGTCGGAATCATTGGCTATTTGGTATGTAGCATTCTTATGGGGGTGAGATTTTAGTTTGTTCAAATCAAGTCCCTGGGTTCCTATTTGGGTTTCTTTATCACATCTGCCGCAACAAGTTGGTTGTACTGGAATCACCTTGTTCATCCATCCATCTATCCATCTGTCAGGGAGCACGGTGGCTCAGTAGGTAGAGGTGCAGGCTGCAAGCCGAGAGTTCCTCGGTTCGAATCCCACCTGCGGCAACCGCGTTGTGACCTTGGGCAAGACACTTCATCTCCATTGCCCGCATGGGGGCACGATGAGGCCGTGTACTAAGGCGTACTGCACGTCGATGGTATGCATGTCTTCAACCAATCTCACCCTGCCTCTGCTGCAGTGCGGAGTTACGATGTTGGGGAGCTGGCAGCGGCTCGTCGTTGCTCGGTGGTTCTCTCCGGGTACTCCGACTTCCTCCACCCGTAAAACTGTCACGGTCATGGTTAGCCATTGTGCATAAATATGTGACCTTAGACATCAATAACAATAAATAAATAAATCCATCTGTCGATCCATCCATCCAGGTATCCATCCACAGACATAATTTTTCCGGAAATATGCTTAGAGGTTTATGGGCTGATTCGTTTGAAACTTGGTTTAGATGTTCTCTACCATTGGAACCTGTGCACCTGAGATTATTGTTTCGATCAGGCTTTTTTGCCAGAGTTATGGCCCTTTTCATCTTAGAATATGGCGGCGGGGGGTATCGACAGGCCCAACTGGCTCAGTCACACCTCTAGTTGAGCCCAAATTTTAACTTAATGCAATACATTGTCTGAGAAATTTTCTTTAAAAATCTTCTTCAAAAACACCAGTTAACACTTTTTGATATTTGGTTTACCAGATATTTTTGGGGGTCAGATTCCAATTTTTTTCATATCAAGGCCCTGGATTAATATTTGGGCTCCCTACTGCAGCCCAAAAATTGGGTCATAAGGTATATTTTGGTGGGACAAATTGTAAGATAATAAAATTTGAATGGCCATATTTTAATTGCTCTGGTCAGATATAACTTATGTTAGCAAAATAATCTAATCACTTGTGAAAGTTTTTTCAAGCGATGAGTTCAGCCTTGTAAAGCACCAATATATTGGCATGTATTGCCAGATTTCACGTTTTTCTGTAAATTTATGATTTCAGAGTTTCTTGATTTCAAATTTTCAAATCAAAGAACTTCATCAAAGTAACCATTTTCATGCTTTACTGGTAAAATAGGACCCAGAACCAGTACCTGGATGTCTGTGGGCAGCATAGATATACACAACTGGCTAAACTTGACTTCATACATATATTGCGGTCATGATATAGCCAGAGATGCTGGAAGAAACAAACATGTCCATAACCCTTTACCTAACACAGTATTTTTCAAAAATAAATTAAATTTCACATTTTTAGCTTAACTTGACAAAATCAAGACTAGATGGTGTCACTTGTGTGCAAAGCACACTATAGTGTATCCCCGAATTTGCATCCTTGACTTTGTATGAATGCTTGATACAAAGATGAAATGTATTATATGACACACTAAACTCATATTGAGTGGCACAGGTGACACAGCATCGTGCGCACCTACAGACTCCACTGCAACATTTGAGCATGGCTTTAGCGTTTCGAATTACATACATGTACCCTGGGAGCCTTTCGCCGAAAACGGTCTAAGAAAACATGAAAGTGGCAACGGTGGCACAGCCACGTGGCACCACAAAAATCCGGAACATTCGTGCACATCTACAGACCCTACTGCAACTTTTGAGCATAGTTTTAGCATTTCAAATTACATACTCTAGGAGCTTTTTGCCGGAAACGGTCTAAGAAAACATGAAAGCAAAACGGTGGCACCGCCACGTGGCACCTGAAAAATCTGAAACCTTTGTACGCATCTACAGACCCTACTGCAACATTTGAGCATACGTTCAGCATTTCGAATTACATACCCTAGGAGCCTTTCGCCGGAAACGGTCTAAGAAAACACAAAAGTAGCAACGGTGACACAGCCACGTAGCACCCAAAAAATCCGAAACCTTCTTGCGCATTTACAGACTCTACTGCAACATCTCAGCATGGTTTTAGCGTTTCGAATTACATACTCTAGGAGTCTTTCGTCGGAAACGGTCTAAGAAAACACGAAAGTGGCAATGGTGGCACAGCCACGTGGCACCTGAAAAATCCGAAACCTTCCAGTGCATCTACAGACCCCATTGCAACATTTAAGCATGGTTTTAGTTTTTCGAATTACATACACTAGGAGCCTTTAGCCGGAAACGGTCTAGGAAAACGCGAAAGTGGCAACGGCACCGCCACTTGGCAGCTGAAAAATCCAAAACCTTTGTGCACATCTACAGACCCCACTGCAATATTTGAGCATGGTTTTAACGTTTCGAATTACATACCCTAGGAGCCTTTCGCTGGAAACGGTTTAAGAAAACACGAAAGTGGCAACAGTAGCACAGACACGTGGCACCCAAAAAATCTGAAACCTTCGTGCGCATCTACAGACCCTACTGCAACATCTGAGCATGCTTTTAGCATTTCGAATTACATACTCTAGGAGCCTTTCATTGGAAACGGTCTAAGAAAACACGAAAGTGGCAACGGCACAGCCACTTGTCAGCTGAAAAATCCGAAACCTTTGTGCGCATCTACAGACCCCACTGAAACATTTGAGCATGATTTTAGCGTTTCGAATTACATACCCTAGGAGCCTTTCACCAGAAAGGGTCTCAGAAAATACGAAAGTGGCAACGGTGGCACAGCCACGTGGCATCTGAAAAATCTGAAACCTTCCTGCGCATCTGCAGACCCCACTGCAACATTTGAGCATGGTTTTAGCGTTTCGAATTACATACCCTAGGAGGAATTACAGACAACTCGAACCAAAGACAACTCGGACCAAGACAACTCGGACCAATTTTGAAGACAACTCGGACCAACTTTGAAGACAACTCTGACGAACTTTAAAGACAACTCGGACCAACTTTGAAGACAAGTCGGCCCAATTTTCAGTACAACTCAGACCACTTTTGAAGACAACTCGGACCAACTTTCAAGACAACTCGGCCCAACTTTTGAAGAAGTCGACCCAAGTTCCAAGACAAGTCGGACCAACTTTCTAGGCAACTTGGACTGACTCGGTGAATAATTCGGTCCTGAATATAGGACAAACGAAGATTTGGGGTTGGTGGGGAAAGACACAGAACAACCAGTCACGGTTTAAACGATTTATTAAAAACTGAGGCATGACAATCAAAGACATGAATAAATGGATGAATAAAAGTTCACATAAAAAACAATGTCCAGCACATATTTTATCAAACTATATGTACAATATATATGTATTGGTATTTAAAGCCACAATTCTCCAAATTTAAGTCCGTATGAAAATCTGCATTATTATCCGAATGATATATATTGGAACGGACGTGATTCGCTTGTTCCAATGAAGGATCATAATCTATGTTTTGGAAACAAAAAAAATGAAAAAACTGTATGGCTGAACCGATCAGTGAATTAACTCCGATTTGTCAATTTTCACCTGTAATGACATTGAATATAATCCCATGACTGAGTCTCTTTTGTTATATTTGAGGTGTTTATTCTGACTCTTCTGTGGTGATTGGTGGCTGTTCGACTTCACACATTATTATGTGTGCTTACTTGTTCAGTTGCAATGCAAACATTCATCACATATCAAAGTCAGTTTGTGGTGAGAAGCATTTTCATTTTACAGAATAACTTCAAAGACAACACAAGCTGCACTGAAAAGTGTTCCGTCGCATCTATTGAAGTCTTTGAGATCACATTTAATTATTTTCGACATCATTCTTTTCTTCACAGTTGGTCCAACCTGTCTTATAGTCGTTACAACTTGTCTTGAAAGTTGGTCCGAATTGTCTCCAAAAGTGTTCCGAGTTGTCTTGAAAGTTGGGCCGACTTGTCTTGAAAGTTGGTCCGAGTTGTCTTCAAAAGTGGTCCGAGTTGTCTTGAAAGTTGGGCCGACTTGTCTTCAAAGTTGGTCCGAGTTGTCTTCAAAAGTGGCCCGAGTTGTCTTCAAAAGTGGTCCGACTTGTCTTGGTCCGAGTTGTCTTTCGTTCGAGTTGTCCTGATCCCCCCTAGGAGCCTTTCGCTGGAAACGGTCTAAGAAAACACGAAAGTGGCAACAGTGGTACAGCCACATGGCACCCCAAAAATCCGAAACCTTCCTGCGCATCAACAGACCCTACTGCAACATCTGAGCATGCTCTTAGCATTTCGAATTACATACTCTAGGAGCCTTCCGTCAGAAACGGTCTAAGAAAACATGAAAGTGGCAACAGTGGCACAGCCACGTGGCACCTGAAAAATCCGAAACCTTCGTGCGCATCTACAGACCCTACTGCAACATTTGAACATGGTTTTAGCGTTTCGAATTACATACCCTAGGAGCCTTTCGCCGGAAACGGTCTAAGAAAACACGAAAGTGGCAACGGTGGCACAGCCACGTGGCACCCCAAAAAAATCCGACTCTTTCGTGCGCATCTACAGACCCCACTGCAACATTTGAGCATGGTTTTAGCATTTCAAATTACATACTCTAGGAGCCTTTCGCCTGAAACGGTCTAAGAAAACACGAAAGTGCCAACGGTGGCGCAGCCACGTGGCAGCTGAAAAATCCTAAACCTTCGTGCGCATCTACATATCCCACTGCAACATTTGAGCATGGTTTTAGCGTTTCGAATTACATACCCTAGGAGCCTTCCGCCGGAAACGGTCTAAGAAAACACGAAAGTGGCAACGGTGGCACAGCCACGTGACACCCAAATATCCGAAACCTTCATGCGCATCTACAGACCCTACTGCAACATCTGAGCATGCTTTTAGCATTTCGAATTACATACCCTAGGAGCCTTTCGCTGGAAACGGTCTAAGAAAACACGAAAGTGGCAACGGTGGCACAGCCACGTGACACCCCAAAAATCCGAAACCTTCGTGCGCATCTACATACCCTACTGCAACATTTGAGCATGGTTTTAGTATTTCGAATTACATACCCTTTAGGAGCCTTTCGCCGGAAACCGTCTAAGAAAACGCGAAAGTGGCAACGGTGGCGCAGCCACGTGGCAGCTGAAAAATCCGAAACCTTCGTGCGCATCTACAGATCCCACTGCAACATTTGAGCATGGTTTTAGCGTTTCGAATTACATACCCTAGGAGCCTTTCGCCGGAAACGGTCTAAGAAAACGCGAAAGTGGCAACGGTGGCACAGCCACATGGCACCTGAAAAATCGGAAACCTTCGTGCACATCTACAGATCATTTAGCAACACCCTAGTGCAGTTATAGAACTCTGAATTACATAGGTTGGGATTATTCGAAAGAAAAGTGAAAAATTAGCGTATTTTTCAAGTGGCTCCACAGAAGCCACCTGGTGGCGCAAAACTTTAAAAGTGGTATTTTGGATTGCACAAACCCTATTGAACAACTGTAGAAAGTTACGGCGTTTCGAATTACAAAACCGGACGTACGGAAGTACGGACGGAGATCACGACAATATCAAAAATGCGGGGATAATAAGCTATTGCCATCATGCATGCAGAAGTCCCCCCCCCCCCCCCCCCCCCCCAATAACTTTTCTAATCGAAACATTCTCATCAGGATAAAAGTCTAAGATATCAATTCTCTCTTGCTAGTAATCATGTACTTTCTTAAAAGACTAGATTTGATACTTGGACTTTTGTCTCGCACACGGAATCCGTCATACAAATAGAGGTCTGTTGTGCCTTGATTCGGGCTGTTGGGGACCTGTATGACCTGTAAATTAAATATTTTATTTATTCAGTATATTTCCAAGGAGTTTTGAGGGTCGGTTTTAACTAAAATCCGCACTGACAAAAGTTCTAACTACATCAAAAAGACATGCTTCCTTCTTCGAAGGCATATATATATTTTTTGCTGGAATAGTTACGTAAAACGTTAATGGCTTCATTATCTATTTCGCAGTGAGTTTATAGCCTTGAAAGATTTGCAGCAGTTGACTTGATGTATTTATAGTATCCAGTGGTTTTGACTGTGTGAAAGACCCTTGTTGTTGAGTTGACTTTGTTGTTGATGAAATTGAATTAATAAAGTCGTAGGCCTACTCTACAATGCAATTTAATCATGTGTATTCTTCTTATCCACGAAGCCATTTTAACTTGATCAGGCCTTAGCTAGTCCCTGTAACCCAAAATAGAGGTAAATGATGAGATATGGGGCTGGGGGAGCGATGGCCTTCACCAAACGAAAATTTTGTCGGAAAATCTTGGCTTTTTGTTAGTACATTTTTGCGAAATGGAATTGACATTATTCATATTTTGAATATTAGTGTTTTTAGATTGAATTTTCGATAATAGATCTGTTTCGGGGGCCAAAACGATAGACGTTTGGCTTCCCAATTTGAAATCTGTCAGAAGATGTTATTGGTCTGTCGGAAAATTTTGCCCCCCATCCCCTACACACACATACACACGCACGCACACACACACACTTCAGAACAGGAGAAAGCTAGATATATCCTCGAAAAAATAGAGATAAAAAAAATTCCAGCCGTGCATAAAATTCGAGCCTTTTTAGTGAATAAAATAAATAAACAATCTTAGAGTTTGCATGCTTGTTGCATGTAGAAAACTCCATGTGCCGAGCAAGGGGACATTTCTATTCCGTATTTATTTTTTTATTTATTTATTTATTTATTTATTTATTTATTTATTGGTGTTTAAGGTCACATATTTCTGCACAATGCCTAATCGTGACCACTACAGTTTTACGGGTGGAGGAAGCCGGGGTACCCGGAGAGAACCACCGAGCAACTGTCAGCTCCCCAACATAATAACTCCACACAAGCAGGGTTAGCATTGGTTAAAGACAGGTGCACCATCGACGCGCAGTACGCATTAGTACACAACGTCACCGTGCCCCCACGTGGGCAATGGGTGCCCCCACGTGGGTGAAGTGTCTTGCCCAAGGACACAACGCGATTGCCGCAGGTGGGATTCGAACCGAGGACCTCTCGGCTTGCAGCCTGTACTTCTACCTACTGAGCCACCGCGCCCCTACTGGTAATTGAAAGTAGGAGAAATGCTCTCGCAAACAGAGGCTTTCCATGGGACAAAGACAAGAAATTGCTCCTTTTAATGCCAAATTTTACACGCCGGGTGGAACCATGGTCGACCCGGGGCACATGTGCTTGGCAAAGAGTATGCAAATTAGTGGAATTTAGTCACTTTGTGGAGGTGGAGGGGTGGGGGGGATAAAATGATCCTGAATGGTCCTTCAAAAGTTAGTGGACAGATATAAAAAATTGCAAATAATGAATCTTGTTATTTGAGCAGAAAAAATAAAACTTTTTGGGGTATGTTGAAGCAGGAATTGTTCCTTCAGAAGACAGGAAATTGCTCCTTTCAATGCCAAATTTTAAAATTTTCCCATGCTGGGTTGAACCATTGTCGACCCGGCACACATGTGCTTGGCACGGTGTATCCAAATTAGTGGAATTTCTTCACTATTGTGTGTGGGGAGGGGGGGGGGGGATAAAATGATTCTGGATGGTCGTTCAAAAGTTAGTGGGCAGAAATACAAAAAATCAAATAATGAATCTTGTTATTTGAACAGAAAAAATCAAACTTTTTGGGGTATGTTGAAGTAGGAATTGATCCTTCGGAAGACAGGAAATTACACCTTTTGATGCAAAATTTTGGGGTATGTTGAAGTAGGAATTGATCCTCCTTTTAATGCCCAATTGAAAAAATTTCCCGTGCCGGGTCAAACTGTGGTCGACCCGGCGCACATGTGCTTGGCACGGTGTGTCCAAATTAGTGGAATTTAGTCACTATGAGGGGGGGGGGGGGGGGAGGGGGAATGATCCAGGATGGTCAATTCAAAAGTTAGTGGACAGAAATACAAAAATTAAAATAATGAATCTTGTTACTTGAGCAGAAAAAATAAAACTTTCTGGGGTATGTTGAAGTAGGAATTGATCCTTCAGAAGACAGGAAATTGCTCCTTTTAATGCCTAATTTTAACAAAATTTCATGCCGGGTCGAAGCATGGGCGGCCCGTGCTTGACCAGATGTATCCAAATTAGTGAACTTTAGTCACTTGGGGGTGGGGGTGGGGGGGGGGGGGAATAATATGATTCTTGATGGAAAAATGATGGCATTATGTCCAGGTTGGGGAGGTGCCCCCCGCCCCCTACATGGCTTGCCCCCCCCCCCCCCCCCCCCCCGATGCCCGACCCTGGTTGCTGGCCTGGCAGAGTTTATTGATCCAAACTATGTTTTGTCCTTTAATTATCGATATTTGAATACTCGCGAAGCGTGAACTTATGTTTCAATATCGTCCATGTTTTTTGTCTAAATATAAAACAGTAAAAACAATAACCCGGTAATGGCGCCGAAACGAATAGACCTTTTCATCGATGAGGAATCGGAAACTCGATCGCATTCGCGCAGAGGAGGTTATCAAACTCGATCGCATTCGCGCAGTGGAGTTTATCGACCTCTTCTGCGTGAATGCGATTGAGTTTCCGATTCCGCGTCGATAAAAAGGTTTATTCGTTTCGGCGCCATTGCTGGGTTATGTTTTTACTGTTTTATAATTAGACAAAAACATGGACGATATCGAAACATTCGTTGAGTTGTGAATATGAATGTGGCTGTTAGATTGGTGGATTGTGATTGGGAGCCGTTTTTGTCCTTTTCTTTCAGATGGTTGCAGCAAGTGAACAAGAAATGCATGTTTTCCACAAGGAAAGCCACAGACTTGCCAGTGAATTTTAATTTGTACTCTGTATTTGTCATTTGCTTTTAGAAATTGACCTTGCCAGGCTAAATGAAGTGGTGGGTGGGGCACAAATATTTTCCTAACCTAGAAATAAGCAATCTGTCATTTGCGGAATGGGGTCCCTAGAGGGTGCATTTGACGATGTTATCCCATACAGTGGGCTAGAATACCCCCCCCCCCCCCCCCCCCCCCATACACACACACTTTATCCTCTGGGTACCTCTTTCTGTTAAGGCCCGGGTCCTGATTCAGATTGAGGTTCACAGAGGGTAAATTTTATCATACCACCAAAGCCTACCATGCTGTACATGGTAGCATCACCAAATTCACCTTCCGGGGACCCCATTCTGCTTATTTCCAGGCTTTCCCATTTCATTTTACCTTGTGATGGTTTAAGAGCGTGTACCCACTTCTCCCTCAACACACACACACATACGCCATTGGTGAAGGTCCAGGGTCTTTACCGGCAAAATGTATATGTAATAAGCTTTCCATGGCAATTGGAACAATCCAAGTACCATTTAACCCCTCACCTGGCGGGGATATGTAGTATTCCTCGTGTCCGTCATTTCCAAAGTTGTGTCATACCCAACACCTTTCAAGACAGCCATCTGAAATTTTGGACAATGCAAAACTACATTCAGCACATCACTATGTTAGAAGGTCAGACGACTCTGTATGTTTTTGTCACAGTTATTGTCCTTTATCAACTTAGAAAAGTCCATGTGTTTGTTAATTGAGGTTACCTTCATGGTGTAATCAACGATGGGGTTACACGTGCCTTGAAGATATGCAGCTTCTATAAAGTTTGCAGAAAAATATTTTTTTAACAAAATTATTTCCCTTTATCGACTGAGAAAACTTTCAGTGTTTTTATTAAGGGTCTTCATGGTATTTTTCGGTGTTTCAATTTCCAGTGTTTTTATTTAATTGGGTGTACCTTATTGAGAGTACGCAATTGCTGTATGCAACTCCTTCCACAGTTTGTAATGTAGAGATTTGAAACCTTATAGAATATGGTTGCACGAACAATGAAGATGTGCAACATCTATAAAGTTTGCCGAAAAAATACTTTTTCACTTTTGCATTGCCCGTTATCGACTCAGAAAATTCCCTGCGTTTTTTAATTGAGGCTACCTTCATGGTGTAATCAACTCCTCCTTCAGTTTCTAATGCAGAGGGTAGAAACTTTAGGATATAGTTACAAATGCCTTGAAGATATGCACATCTAAAACGTTTGCAGAAAAAATATTTTTTAACAATATTATTGCCCTTTATCGACTTGGAAAATTTCCAGTGTTTTTAATTAATGGTGTCTTCATGGTATAATCAACTCCTCCCACGGCTTGTAATGTAGAGATTTTAAAGTTTAGGATATGGTTTCATACACAATAAAGATGTGCCACATCTATAAAGTTTGCGGAAAAATATTTTTCCACAAAATTAATGCCCTTTATCGATTTAAAAAAGTTCGTGTTTTTTAATTGAGGGTGCCTTCATGGTGTAATCAGTCAATCAACTCCTTCCTCAGTTTCTAATGTGGAGAGTTGAAACTTTAGGATATGTGGTTACAACTTCTTACACATGCCTTGGAGATGTGCAACATTATAAAGATTGTGGAAAATATTTTTCACAAAATTATTAAATCAAATCAAGTCACTCTTACATTTGGTAAAGAGACGGGGTGCCTTTTTGTTGATGGTGACACTTAATAGTTTTTGTGATAATGCCCCAATGGTCTGCAATATGTCAAAGGCGAATTCTAAAGAAAACAGATTACAGAAAATAGAACACAGGTTCAACGTCTGTGGATGCTGACTCTGATAAGTGTCTTGCAACAGACAAATTATCTCCTGGGCATATAAAATTTGAATGGGTGGGCGAAAGAAGGAAGAACACAAAACAGGAGCTTATCAGCTCAATTAACTTTGACATTTTCTGCGTCAGTGAGAGTCGTTTAATTGGGTCAGATTGTATTTATGTTCCAGGTTGCACATGGATAGGTTTGAATTTTTTTTTATTAGGTTTTAACGACACATTAACAGCCAGGGTCATATCATGTCGGTGACAATTTTACGGGTGAAGGAAGCCGGAGTACCCGAAGAGAACCACCGAGCAACGACGAGCAGCTGTCAGCTCTCCAACATCGTAACTCCGCACTTCAGCACAGGCAGGGTTAGATTGGTTGAAGACATGCGCACTTTCAACGTGCAGTACGCCTTAGTACACAGCGTCATCGTGCCCCCATGTAGGCAATCGGGGTTAAGTGCCTTGCCCAATGACACAACGCGGGAGCACGAATCAGTCGCTAAAATGATCACCTATCCAACTACTAACCGCGCTCGACGTTGCTTAACTTCGGTGATCTGACGAGAACCGGTTACCGCGACGCCACCGCGTCCCTGATAGGTTTGAATAGGAGTGTGAAACAGAAAAAGGCACCTTAAGGTTCTGGTGGTGTTGGATTGTTGATAAAAAGTGAATTATTTGTTTATTTTTACATCAAAACAGTGGATAAGTCAAAAAATGGTATTTTGGTAATCCAGTTCAAATCGAAAGTGATCGATTTTGAAGGTTTTTTTTTTTAATTCTTAGCAGCTATTTACACCGTAAAATTCAGCTTGGTGCAGAAACGCCGAAAGGTTTTTTTCTGTCATTTATTAGCAAACATATACACACAATGCAGTGACCATCCCGTAATTCTGTGTGGAGACTTTAATGCGCGTATTGGGAAGCTTTCAGACTGCAACGAGGAATTTCATAATCTTAAAGAGAGGGTGTCCATAGATGACACTGTTAACTAGCAAGGACGGATATTCATTGATTTCTAAGATGATGTAAAACTTTTCTGTTCATTTGGGAGATTTAACCCCCCAAAAATAATTGTATATGTGTCAATGTTAAGGTGCTATATAAGTAAGAGAAATTTGTTTACTTTGAAATTCAAACCTCTGATATTCCTTAAATTTAAATTAAATATACGCAAATTATACGCCAAAATGAAGGTTGTGATGTACATATAGAACACGAAAACTATATGCATTCAACTCACAGAGTTGACAGCAGGCGCCAGTGGTTCCTGGAATCTGCTACCGTATTCGTACCAGAACTGAAAATTCAATAATATTTCGGGCAAACAACTTGTAGCCGAATGTGCTTCAGATATCCAAGAACAAAGCTAGGACATCAAATTTCTTCACAACGTAGAGACAGAGCTGCGTGGGGGTAAATTCCAAAACTCTTGGCTTTGTTTACATTGTAAGTTCATTTCGATTTCCGGCCAAGGTCATCGGATGGATGTCAAAAATCAAATATTGAGAAAGATCGCCTTAATACAGCATACATTTATCATATAGAGACTGCACAGTTGCCATATTCTATGCAAGGTATGAACCCTGGTGAAATTTCCTAGAATTACGATTTTGTTTTGAAAAGGAAATTCGTGGTATCGAGTGATTTGCGCATGTCCGTCGAACATGGAATCCATCTTTAATAACAAATGCAGACAGCGTTGTCCTTTCCCCAAATGCAGTCCTACCGCTGCATCCTAAAGTGTTTTGAACGGCTAGCTTTGTTATTGGACATCTGAAGCACTTTTGGCCACAACATGGTTTCCGGAAATATGTTATTATCAGTTCTGGTACGAATACGGTAGTAGACTTCCAGGAACCACTGGTGCCTGCTGTCAGCTTTATTAATTGATTGCATATATTTTTCGAGTTCTATACATCTCAACCTTCATTTTGATGTATAGTTTGTGTATATTTATTTTGATTGTATGGAATGTCAGAGGTGGGAATTTCAAAGTCAACATATTTCCCTTACTTATATAGCACCTTAATGGGAAATCAGTCGTCGATAACATATGTGTGTCACGGGAGATTTCAGATGACTGTGCAAGCTGTGAAGTCGTAACTCCGGCCTCGATTATTGAAAGAAAATGATATGTAACCCCCCCCCCCCCCCCCCCCCCCACTCCCTAGCCCACAATTGTGTGAGGTTTGAACTCACTTTAGGTACCTCTTTTGAGCTTACGGCTGATAAGAATCCTATCCTGTCAGGGCGTGTATCAGTTCAACCAAGCCATTACCAGATACTTTTCTGAACTCAGATATGTGACGCCAGTTTTAAAGATACTATATAAGTAATGAAATTTTGTATATTTTTAAATTCCCACCTCTGATATTCCTTGAATTCAAATAAAATATACACAAATGATACATCAGAATGAAGGTTGGGAGGTATAGAACACGAAAAGTATATGAAATCAAATCAACTCGAGTTTACAGCGGGCACCACTGGTTCCAAAAAGTCTGCTACCGTATTTGTACCAGAACTGATAATACAAGAATATTTCCTGACAACACTGATGAACTTGTGGCCAAATGTGCTTCGCATATCCAAGAACAAAGCTTAGGCATTGCTTGGGGATAAATTCCAAACGTGACGTTTTTGTTTACAAATATTCTTACTTTCGATTTCCGGCCAACGTCCTCGGACGGAAAAAGCATAGAAAAACAACACCGTCTGAAATCAAATAATTAGAAAGATCGCCTTAATACAACATACTATTATCATATAGAGACTGTACAGTTTCCATATTCTATGCTAGGTATCATGATACCTGTTGAAACGTCTTCACATAAGGATTTTGGGTTTTTTATGGAAATTCGTGGCATCAAGTGATTTGCTCATGTCTGTCGAACATGGAATCCATCTTCAATAAAAAATGTAGACAGTGTTGTCCTTTTCCCAAATGCAGTTCTATCGCACCATCCTAAAGTGTTTTGAACGCCTAGCTTTGTTCTTGGATATGTGAAGCACATTTAGCCACAAGTTGTTCTCAGAAAATATTATTGTATTATCAATTCTAATACGAATACAGTAGCAGACTTTCAGGAACCAATGGTGCCTGCTGTCAACTCTATGATCTGATGTCATATATTTTTCGTGTTCTATCCCCCCCCCCCCCCCCCCCCCCAACCTTCATTTTGATGTATAATGTGTGTGTATTTAATTTGAATTTAAGGAATATCAGAGGTGTGAATTTCAAAATAAACAAAATTTCATTACTTGTATAGCACCTCAAATGAGATTATTTTCTGAGTCAAAAAAGAAAGTATAATAGAAACAAATGTGAAAAAAATAGCATAAAGGATGAAATATAATAGTTCTGATGTTGCATGTTTGTGAACAAGAAGTCGTGCAAAGAGTTTAATGACATGTTCTTGTTGTCCACCCAACCGTATACAATTTTGCTACGGATTTCAAAATAGCACGTACTACACGAGAATGTCAAATTGAATGGGTGACCGACGATTTCCTTTGTGTTATGTTGTGCTAGAGAGCCTGGGTTATTAAGAAAACACTCTAGGTTTTGTCTTCCGACATTTTAAAAAATGCCAAGGTTAATCGAAAATCAGAGGTTGCGTGCCATTGGTATGCATGAGGCTGGGATACCTCCAGATGAGCTCGCTGCTGAGTTCGAACACACTGTGGCCACTATTTACCGCCTCATTGGAGCACAGTTCTTTTAGTGACGAATCACGATTTTGTCTACGGCGCGCTGATGGTAGGGCAAGAGTGTATCGCCGACGAGGAGAACAGTTTTCTGATGCTTGCGTGCGGGAATGCGACCGTTTCGGCGGGGGTAGTGTAATGGTTTGGGCAGTAATTTCCTTGCACCATCGAACGCAGTTGATTTTCATCGATGGTAATCTGTATGGACAGTGAAATGGGGATGAAATTCTTAACGCTGTTGTTGTCCCGTTGTTCAACGCTAACGTCGGATTGCAGTTATTTCAGCAAGACAATGCCCTATGTCACGGGACGCGTATCTGTCGTGACTTTCTTGAGGGTCAGGGCATCGAACTTCTTCCCTGGTCCCCACTTCCGCCAGATTTGTCGCCAATCGAGCACCTTTGGGATCAAATGGACCGCCGGGTAGACTTCATGATCTTCAGACGTTAGGTGATTTGCGTACTGTTTTAAGGCAGGAGTGGAACGCAATACCACATGGTGACATCCAGAGACTTACCAGGTCCATGTGCCGTCGTTGTCTTGCTATCCAAGAGACAAACGGTGGACACACTCGCTATTGACTGCATGTGTGGACTTTTCATTCATTCCCTCCCCCACCCCCCACCCCCCCCCCACCCCCCACCCCCCCCCCCCCATGTCTGAATTGCGACGTCCTGACGTGACGCTGGCAACAGTAAGAACATGAAATTATGCAAATTCATACAGCTAGACTCGAAATATGAATTTACAATAACTTGTTTGGGATTAAAGTCGATAATACTAAAAAATTGCTCCTCAACGTTTATTATATTTTCTTTTTTGACTCAGTATATCAACAATGGAGAGTTGTTGGGAGACTCAGAACGTTCAACAATTCATGCCCCTCATTTGGGAATTCTTATTTTGTGGGGGCTAAAAAGAAATTTAAATTTTTCAAACTCTTCTGGAACGTAGAACTTACTGGTCTGTGGAAAGATTAATTTGCTTGTCAAAGAAACCTCTTTTCTAAAATTTAAAAGGGAAGCTAAGAACAAACAAAAAGAGAGCCAAAAACTACTATGTGAATTCAAGCTAGCCCGTCGTTTGTTCAATAAACAACTTGGATTTCACGAAAGAGATTATAAAAAGAATCTAATAATAGAAACAGAAAATTTCTGTTTTAAGCATCCAAGACCATTCTGGGATAAAATTAACCGCTTAGGACCAACCCGAAATACTGGAAGTTTAAGCCAAAGACGGAACCATAAACCAGAAAACACAATACGTTCTTGATTCGTGGGCCTTTGAGTTTAAAGGGTTTTACAATCCTAACCCTGCAGCTAACATATACTATGAAAATTTCTATCAGAAAATTAAAGATGAAAAGCGTATTCTTTCTTAGTAGTAGAAAGTGGAAAATGTGTGTCAGGGGGCTTAGTTAAGCTCTCTGAGCATTCTTTAAAACGCCTGGACTTATAGTGTCGGGACCACTTGCTTTTGAAATTTTAAGAGATTGCAACGGCTTTCGCCGCATGGATTTCATCTATGCTCATGTTTTCTAATGTTGGGTGACACCAACAATTTTTCAGAAGTGGTATTGAGGCAGTATATATTAAGTGTCACCCACGGACGATATGACTCAAAAGTACTCGTTGAAGGCTTCACATTTATCGACGTTGGATGATAGAATGGAATTATTATAGTGTATAGCAGGAATATCAGACTTGTTCTTGTGGAGAAGCGTATCGAGAGTTCTCTGTTGGAGGTGGGAGGAGGAGGGTGGATCTTGTCTTATCGAGATACCTCTCTTTTGATCTCCTGACTACCGATATAGTTCGCTTTCTTATTTTTCAATATTTCTCCCAGGCCATTGGTGTATTTTCAGTTTAGCAAGGCGATGAATTATTTCTGACGAATTAGGGTTCTGATTTCATTGTGCATCCAGCCTGGGGGGGGGGGGGGGGTCATTATGTCTGGATGTTATTAGTTTATTTGATATGAGCTTGTGGGTTGCGTTGTCTACTCTTTTCTGGAAATCACCAGCAATTGTTGAGCGCGTACCAACGTCAAGAATGCTACCCCAGTCTATATCCATAAGTGATTTATTGATTACATCAAAGTCCGCATTCCCCCGCTGGAACCCCGGGGAGTGAAGCAGTGCCTGTTCACTCCGGTAAACAAGCTCTGTTTTACTGGTAAAATAGGACCCAGTCACCAATGCTTGGGAGGTGCAAACCCTCTCTAAAATGGGCAACATGGCTTATTAACGCTCTCCCCCTGGTCTGGAGTTGACACTCATGTTGTGGTCATGATTAGCTATTGTGCAAAAATATGTGACCTTAAACACAAATAAATAAATAAATAAATCTGAGTCCGTATTATCAAACAGCCACGCCCTCTGCTTGAATGACTCGATGATTTGCTATCATTCTAGAAAAGTCAATAATATGCCCTATCCCAAAAGACAGAACATTGTACCCAAGAATTCCCCCGAATTATAGAGGCATTTCTTTATTCTGAACATGTAGTAAAATATACGATAATGTCCTCGAAAACAGACATGAATTATGTTGAATATTACGGGTTAATAGTTGAAGCGCAATGTGGTTTCAGACCGAATCGCCCATGCGTCGATATTTTCTCGCTGAATGCAATAATTTGGGACAAGCACGAAGTTTTCGCCACATTCATAGATTTCAATAAGGTTTTTTGACCGAGATGTGCTGTTGTTCAAGCTTCTAAAATTAGGAGTGGAAGGTAACATGTATCTGTCAGTCAGAAATATGTATTTATATATTTATTTTATTAGAGTTTAACGACACTTTAACAACCAAGGTCATATCGTGTCGGTGACAGTTTTACGGGTGGAGGAAGCCGGAGTACCCGGAGAGAACCACCGACCAACGACGAGCAGCTGCCAGCTCCCCAACATCGTAACTCCGCACTGCAGCACAGACAGGGTTACACTGGTTGAAGGCATGCACAACATCAACGTGCAGTACGCCTTGGTATACGGCGTCATCGTGCCCCTGTGTGGACAATCGGGGTAAGTGCCTTGCCCAAGGACACAACGTGGGAGTCCGAATCGATCGCTCAGATGGTCATCCATCCAAGGATTAACCGGGCTCGATGTTGCTTAACTTCGGTGATTTGACGATAACCGGGTCTTAACTATGCCACATATAAATAACTATTTCTTAATAGCCAAATAGCCGACCGAGCAGCTTGGACCGCCCGAAAGACGTTTATTTTCATATAAAACAATCTGTATTCAGCCTATATTCTGTATACAATAATATGTTATTAAACAGAACTGTAATGTATGCCCATCCTTGACGTAAAAAGCCGCCCAGGAACAACTAGAGATAAAATACCTTTTTTTTTTTTTTTTTAAAAGGAAAAATACTCCAGAAACCTGTGTCCAATAGCACGTGCTAAGTACGTCTCAGGGAAGTTACTGGACTTGCAACTTGAAATAAGAAAAGTGAAAATAATGTGACACTTTTAGCTTTCAACATGAATTTTCAGATACGATCATGAATTCAAAATTGACTGGTCCAAGCAATGGCGACGGCTAGAATTGAAAATACTAATTTTACCGCCTTCCACCAAATATCACATGCACCAAATCTACAAAACGATTGGTAGTTACAATAAATTATTTGTAACGTCACTGCTTTCCAATTTTCTAATTGGCTAACGATTTCCTAATTTTTTCATTGGTCCAAAACGACCAAACTAACATAAATGAACGTTGAACACAACGTAAAGACAAATGTTTTCCGCTATTCTACGAAACGCGGAAAAATAATATTACCACCACCGTACCCCCCCCCCCCCCCCCCCCCCCCAAATATGTATTAAGGGCCTATATAAGTAATGGAATTTTGTTTATTTTGAAATTCTCACCTCTCATATTCCTTAAATTTAGATTAAATATACACATGTAATCAACTCATAGAGTCGACTGTAGGCACCACTGGTTCCTGGAAGGGTCAATATAAGTAATGAAATTTTGTTTATTTTGAAAATTCTCACCTCTGATATTCCTTCAATTCAAATTAAATATACACAAAATGTACATCAAAATAAAGGTTGGGATGTATAGAACACGAAACACATGTGCAATCAACTCATAGAGTCGTCTGTAGGCACCACAGGTTCCTGGAAGTCTGCTGCCGGCTTCGCACCAGAACTGATACTTTAATAACATTTCACAAAAAACAACTTGTGGCCAAATGTGCTTTACATATCCAAGAACAAAGCTAGGGGATAAAAATTCTCCAAAACACGGCGACAGAGCTGCACGGGGGAAAATTCCAAAGCCTTTGCTTTTGTTTATGTATGAGTATACTTTCGATTTCCGGTCGACGTCATCGGACAGAAAAAGCATGTAAAAACAACGCCGTCTAAAATCAAATAATGAAAAAGATCGCTTTCATACAGTATACTGTTATTAGATAGAGATTGTACAGTTGCCATATCCAATATAAGGTATCATGATACCTGTTGAAATTTCTTAGAATTACGATTTTGTTTTTTGATGGAAATTCGTGGTAACGAGTGATTTGCGCATGTCTGTCGAGCATGGAAACCATCTTCAATAAAAAATGCAGACAGTGTTGTCCTTTTCCAAAATGCAGACCTATCGCTGTATTCGAAAGTGTTTTGAATGCCTAGCTTTGTTCTTGGATATATGAAGCACATTTGGCCACAAGTTGTTCGGATGAAATATTATTTTATTATCAGTTCTGGTGCGAATACGATAGCAGACTTCCAGGAGCCAGTGGTGCCTACAGTCGACTCTATGAGTTGATTACATATGTGTTTCGTGTTCTATACATCACAACCTTCATTTTGCTGCATCATTTGTGTATATTTCATCTGAATTTAAGGAATATGAGAGGTGAGAATTTCAAAATAAACAAAATTCCATTACTTATATAGGCCTTTAAAATACAACATCAGCGGTCAGAATAAATGGCAATCTAATGAAATGTTTTCAGTGTAACGGCGGGGTAAAAAACAGGAGGACAATCTCTCGCCAACAATGTTTAATTGCACTGTTTGTTGATGGTCTTGCTAGAGAGACTAAGTCTTGTAATAAAGGGGTTGATGATGATACCGTTGTTGTTCTCCTATATGCAGATGACATTCTCCCTGTGGGAACCCCGGGAAGTGAAACAGTGTTTTTTGCTGTGGTGAACAAGCTCTGTTTTACTGATAAAATAGGACCCAGTCACCAATGCTTGGGGTGAAAGTTCTCTAAAATGCGCAACATGGGTTTACCCAATACTTCATCTTATTCACTATGTAGCCTTATGCAATGACAAAACTTCCAAGGAACGTACGTTGTCAGTTTTTCCTGACTTCTCAAAGGCTTTTGATAGTATCGATCATGCAATACTCTTGAAAAAACTAGAATACTATGGAATACGAGGAACGCCAAACTTGTGGTTTAAAAGTTACCTTACTGGGAGAAAGCAGTATGTCCAGTTCAAAGACTGCGCCTCTGCTTTCGAAAATATAGCATGCGGGGTACCCCAAGGATCTATTCTGGGTCCTCTTCTTTTTCTACTATATATCAATGACATTAGTAAATCGACAAAATTAAATCTCCTGTCTTTTGCAGATGACACCACCGCGTATACTGCTCACCATAACCAAGAGACTCTGGTAGAAATAACACAAAGTGAAATGACGAAAATAGCAGAGTGGTGTTCTGCCAACAAACTAGTGCTCAATCCTTCTAAATCAAAATGCATGTTGTTACACCCATTAAATGACACTTGGAATCTTGGTGGAAACCTGATTACCATAAATGATAAAAATTTATCCCTAGCTGGCAGGTCCCATGAAACAAAAACAGTAAAATTTCTAGGTGTGAACATCGATGAAAATTTAACGTTTAAAAACCACATTTCCAGTGTAAGCTCGAAAATAGCTAAATCAATTTGGGCTATAAATAAAGTCAAAAGGATCTTGCCATTCAACACACTAAAGACACTGTACTTCACGTTGGTACAAAGTCATCTAATGTATGCAATACAGGTATGGGGACACGCACCGGCAGCAAACAAATTGCATATCTTACAAAAGCGAGCTATACGAGTAATTAATAACAAACAGTATAACGCCCACACTGAGCCACTTTTTAAAAACAATAAAATTCTTCAGTTCAAAGACCTTTATAAACTAAGCGTCCTTTTGTTTATGCATGACTGGGTTAATAAAAAGCTTCCACAATCATTAGATGGTCTTTATACACTGAACACAAACGAACGTGAAAGAATGACTAGGCAAACTGATATGATACAAAGACTCAAACCACGAACTCAGTTTTCGGCAAATCTACCATTTCATACATTCCCTAAAATTTGGAATGAAGTTGACCCCTACACCCAAAACTATCCTAGAAATTTATTTAAAAAGAAATTGATGACCACTTTTATAGACTCATACGAAAATAGAATCAGATGTACGAATAGACTGTGTCAAGAATGCTGAGGAGCAAGTAGAGTGCGGCGCGGTGAAGGCCCTCTTTCAAACCAACAGGAGTAATAGAGCTGATTTCCATATCGCCTATATCCATATCTTTTATACCCAAGATAAAAGTGTGGTCACTGATACATTCACTTCAATATTGGTCTGGACGTTATCTGGCTCTGAGTATCTGTATCATTATTACCACTTTGTAGAAATTTCAGCGCACTGTGAGTGCACTGTCTCGAACTTTGTAATCTTTCATTGGGCAACAATAGGTTCTTTAATGACTTATTCGAAGGGATGATTGTCCGTCTTTAGCCTTGCTTTCTCTTCCCCACTTCCCCCTCCTCTCAATTCTTTTTTTTTTACTTCTCTCTCTCTCTCTCTCTCTCTCTCTCTCTCTCTCTTTAAGGTGGGTGGGAGTAAGACAGCCTAATGGCTACCTCACCCTCCTGCAGAAAGCAAATACAAGTATGATAATTTACATGTTTATAACAAATTGTTGAAATACTGTAAAATGTTTTATGAAATGTAACTGTACTATAATGTTTTCTGCAAATAAAGCATTCATTCATTCATTCATAATTGAATGTACTTGCCTTTATCTCCATGTTGCGGTCACGATCAGCCAGTCTGCAGAAATATGTGACCTTAAACACCAATAAATAAACAAATAAATAGATGACATTGTCATTTTACCTGAGTGTGAATCAGATATGCAAGGCCTTCTAAATATAGTACTCGGCTGGTGTAGGAGATTGCGCATGCCAATCAATGAAACAAAAACAAAGGCTGTCCACTTTAGTCTATCAAGGTAAAGAGGTTTGGGTTTCCGGAAATGTAGAACAGCAGCTTCCTGTACCAACTTTCCACATGGTTCTTTGTTCGGAGTCCATCATTATCAAAATGGTTCTAAGTATCTCCACTGGTCACCTTCTACCCAGGATGTACTCAGTGAATTTTTCAGCATCCTGACCGTCTTGTGCTTCTTGCAGAATTGCGTGAATATCTTGGGGCACTTGTCAAGGGTGCCGTCACAGAAGAACCCTTGAGCATTTGAGAGGTATTCCAGATTTGCTTGCGTAATGGGGAACCATCCTTCACATGCAACTCACACTCAACGTACGATCGCGGTTTACCTTTTAACATTTTACCCTATGACTGTCGTATAACCGCCACCACTGTGCTATCCCCTTTCAAATTTTACAGTGTGTGCTATTGTCATCACTTGGCGTCTGTCGTCCGGTGGCCCAAATCAAATCAAAGTTGGCCCAAATCATCTTTTGGAATACCGCTCCAAGATTGTTCGATAAATGGTGCTTAGTCCGATGAGGTAGGGGCAGTGTCTTAAGGCTCAAAAATCTTTTTCAATTTTCTCAAACCAACAGAGACTGAGTATGTAAATTCCTTTTGTATTGGGGGGGGGGGGGGTCCATCAATTTGTTTCCAAACACGAGGCGGGATTGGGTGGGTAGGTTAGCAGCTCTGAACACACGTTTTTTCAATGCCTTGAAATTCTTTTCCTTTGAGCTCTTTTCTTTCAAATAAGTGATGCAAATTGATCAGGGAAGCTTGTGTAGTCTTTCTGCCACCATTCCATCTCCTCTGAGTTGACAGGGGGTGATTAGTAGTACAGGATAGGGGCTAACAGCATGGGAATGTGAACAGACGTTCACCGTTCCCCATCACACCATCACTGGTTCACGATTTTGAAAAAAGTTTAAACGAATTATCATTTATGTTATCTAACATAATTGTAATCTAACCAGATCTGACAATAAAATGACTCTTCTCCCCATGAATAGTAGATACTATACAGTGGCATAACTCCAGTACCCAATGCAACTGACTACTTCCACAGACTCTAATTCTGTAATTATGAATTTCAGTCATATATATGTATGAGCAAAATACAAGGTTGTTATTGATCATTGAAGCCTTAGGCTTAGCAGGCCAGGCAATGTAGAAAATCAAGGATTGCTTGGGAGTGCAATTGCACCTGAAATTTTCAATACAAAAAAAAGTTATTTTGGTTTTAATCACTTCAGGGTATTAATATTGTGAGTGAAAAATTGATTGTACTACATTCAGCAACATAGTGGAGAAATTGGCACACACATCTCATTATTCAAAATGTTGCATTCCATTCTTATGTGACTGTCTTCTACACTCAAAATGTATCGAAATGCGACACAGAATGGGTCATGAATTATTGCGAATCAATGCAACATTGACAAATCGTCCCCCGAGTTCCAATGTGTTCTCTGTGCCAGTAGGCACAGAGAACACATTGGAACTCAGGAGATGAAATGATGATAGATTTTAAAGGCAGTCCCAAACAGGTCTGGCATTCCAGAAAATCAATTTTTTCTAGGCGTGCAGTTATCGTGCAGCACTTCTGCACTCCAAAAGAATGCCAGGCCTGGCTTAGTGGGTAGCCTTCAAACCAATTCCCTTCAATTTGTGATATACTGTCAGAAAAGACTGAGTCATAAAACAGTCAGGACATTATATCTTACTGGTAGAGGGTTCATTGACAGTGGAAACTCTCTATCTTATTGATAGAGAGTTTATCAACAGGGAAACCGAATCCCTGTTAACAAACTGTTTATGCAATGGTATAAACAGTTTGTTAATAGGAAATCAGTTTAGTTAATATGAATGTTAGCCATTTACCCCTGGACCATAGTGTATAGCACATGTTCAGGAAGATACTGGATGTCTGGAGAGAAATCTGGCATATGCGATCTGAAAACCTTGCAAGCACAAAATAAGACACCTGGTCGGGTTATCTTATAATAGGAATAACATTAACTTCTTTCAAAATAAACTAAAACTATCTGCTGCAACAAAGAATAAAATTAAATCATAGAATAATAAAGTGTGTTGGGATCATCTGAGTCAGAAAGGATGTGCATGTGTATTATGATTCAGTGAGATCAAGCTGAATGTTGCAAAAAACTACTTGGAAAGTGACAGTCCTGTCACTGGTCCTGCAACAGATTTTGAGCAAATAGGTTTCAAGCCTCTGAGTTAAATGAACAGCCTACAATATATAGTAGGATAACAATGACATTCATTGCGTAAAGGGTAATATTATATGAATCACAGGAGCATCACTCGAAATATCAGAGCCCCCAAATTTCTGTAACAGGAGGAGAGATAAGTGCGGGAGCCGGGGTTCGAACTGTCGACCTCTAGAACACAAAGCGACCGATTTACCACGAGACTAAGAGATCCGGACCAACCAGGCTGGTTGGTAAATGGCCTTTATACCTCGACCGCTACACTACTCTCCCCTTCTTTTGAGATTCACCACATGTGAATCTCACCCAAGTTCCTCCCCCAGAGCGGTCGAAACACCCACAGTGCCACCTACTACTGAGGATCGGACGAGCCCCCAAATGTAACAGGAGGAGAGATAAGTGCGGGAGCCGGGGTTCGAATCGTCAACCTCTAGCACACAAAGCGACCGATTTACCACGAGACTAAGAGATCCGGACCAACCAGGCTGGTTGGTAAATGGCCTTTATACCTCGACCGCTACACTTCCATAATGCATTCTGACCAAATTTGGAGAGATATGGTAGATCTTTTCAACCCACATGATCAGCATTTATTACTTTCCAAAGTGTGATTTATTGGGATTTCCCGGTTTGATTATAAACAATAACTTAACAAGTGAATTGTGCAATCAACAATTGGGTCATGCATCCGTGCGCGCAAACGAAGACGCTTTGCCGTGGATGTAATGGGGACTTCATTGTTTGTTTTTTTTTCTTTGTTTTTTTTAACCCTTTACCTCACATGAAAAGCAGACGACACATGCCAAAAAAATTCTTCAATAACTATTATTTTCATCATTTGATCAAAAACATAGGTTATGACCCCTCATTGGGACGGGCTCGACGAGCTCGTTCCAATGAGGGGTCATAACCTATGTTTTATAGACAAAAAATGAAAAAATAATGAAAATTAATTGGCGATTTTTGAGAATAGCGCTGGCCGGCTTTGGCCGTTACGTTTGGTAAGGGGTTAAATAATATAATTATCGTTAATAATGAAAAGTAATAAACAGAGTAATCGCCTGACTGGACTGGTTACGTGAATTAATTCATTCGAGGCGAGGGGCTATATTGTAAAACACTCCGGCGTGCGCATTCGCGCACTCGTGTTTGTACAACGTCCCTCACCTCTCATGAAATATTTCACGTAACCAGTCCAATCAAGCGATTACTCTCTATTTCTTTCTCACTTTCTGATCTATCTTGATAAGATGAAACTACTTTGTGGAATTATTGATAGTATGTGAAACACATTCTTAGACTGAGAAGCCAGAATGAATACGTTTGAGACTCAGGATGATTATTTGGCAAGGTGTGTGACACAAAACAGACAAATCGGAAATCCATCCCCCATAAACCATGCGCTGTTTTACCCTGGTCGATATGAGTAGGGCTTCATTTGACTTTGTTTAAGCAGTAGAGAGAATCACAACCACATGCCCTATTTACTACTGAGGGGAAAAACACCAGTAACATTGGTGCCTTAAAATATTTTATGTCACACACATTACCCGTGGTTTTTCCCCTGGTAGTAGTAAATGGGCCATATGATCGGAATTCTCTCTTACTGTCTGACCAGGGACCGCGGAGCCGGGGGCACAGGGGGAATGTGCCCCCCCCCCCCTACCCCCCCCCCCCCCCCCCACACACACTTTTTTCACCAATTATGGGTACCCTAACAGGACATATTCTGACATAACGTACACAACCCCTATGGCCATATTGGCTGTGGGAGATAGTAATATAGTTCTATCAAAATTAGCAACATAATACTATCGGTGTCACTGTCCATTTTACATATTGAGATATTGCACATCGCAAGTTCGCAACTAGCCATAATAAGCACAGACTACATGTATAGTAATAGTAAAACTAGTCCAAACTTGGACGTACCAAACCAAAAATTACATTACGGACTTTGGGTCCAAGTTTGGACTATGGTAAAACGTGCGCATATGTACACCCCTGCAGTTACCCAGAAAAAAAAAGTGTGCCCCCCCCTCCCCCCCCCCACACACTTTTTTGGAGCTTTCGCCGCCCCTGTGCCTGACCAAAGCTGACTAACCACTCCATCAAATGAAGCACTACTCATATCGGCTAAGGTGCAACAATGCAGAGTTAATGAGTGATGGAATTCAGATACCAAAGAATCACCCCCTCATCACATTGACTATAATAATAATTGCCAGGTCCAATACAACATTGAGCTAACTGCCTCTACGAATTCTGCACATCTAATGCTTAATAAATTCAGATTAGACTGATGAAAATAAAATTGAGTGTAGAAATAGGTAGAAATAGAAAGAAATAGCAGGAAATACAGTGTTGAAAGCAGGTAAAACATCAAAATTTATTTTCAGCATATTTTACCCCTATTCCTGCTACTCCTGTCTAAATACTGTTCAGGTAGAATGCCAGTATGTGCTGTATACTCTCAAGATTATACATGTATACACTGACTGCCAGGGTTTGAGAAAGTCTGAATAAATTCATAAACTTGCCAAGAAATGTACCAAACTCCAGTTGCAAACTCTGGAAAATTCCGACCAATCTTCATCAGCTGGTTGTGGGTAGATGAAACATCGGGAATGGTTACTGGAACAATACAAACTATGTTCCAGCAAAAATACCTGCTGAAATTGTCAATCAAAGCAGTTTATGTGCGATTTTCTCTAATTTTTTGGGGGTGGGTACCAAAATTGAAAATGGAATTTTTTTTTCCTTCAATAAAGGGATGGGTGGGTACGCAAGGGTCGGAAAAAAACTTTTTTGCGCCGAAAATTTTGTCCTGCTCTCCCCCCCCCCCCCCCCCCCCACCCCTGTTTGTACTGCAGCTTCGAATAGGCCTGTATGTTCAAAGAAATTTTCTCGGAGAATATTTGGGCTCATGCTGGTAGGAGCAAACTTTATGGCCCGGGTGTATTATTTTCGGTAGGTCAATTTGAGCAAAATTTGGTTTGAGTAGTATGTCTCGGGCTTTTGGGGCCCTATTGGCCGGACCTCGGTGCCGGACCTCGGAAGTGACGTCATGTCACGTGGCCCAGTGGCGCCATGTTGTGTTGTCATGGTAACCCGCGTAAGCGGCCATCTTGTGACGTCATCCCCATAGTGATACGTGGAGTGAGTGCGCATGCGCAGCGCGTGTTGTTAGGGTGATACGTGTTTCCGTCGTCCTTTTTGTATACTGGAGGCCGCCATCTTGGTTTCTATGGTAGCACGTGGTTGCTATGTTAGTCAAAGGCTTACAAGAAGACAGGGGTATGTTCGGAGGGTGTGTTCGATTGAATCGGAGTAAATCTAATTACCACAAACAACCCGACAATCCCTCCAAATCACTAAAAACGACTTTATTTGATACGGATTTTTCAAGAATCCTATTTAGGTCCGCGAAACTTTTGGCTTATAATAGTAGCACGTAGTGCTATAGTACCGAGGGGGGGGGGGGCCCTGGGGTGTGTTCGATTAAAGTGGAGTAATGTTCTGGTTCGGAGTTTCCCAGAATCCCTTTTTGTATCCCATGACGTTTTTTTCCCAATAAATTTTATAAGAGTAGCACGTAGTGCTATAAGACAAATTTACCCAGAAACCTCATCTTCTACTTGGAACTATATTTTTATAAATTCCTACGCTCTATTTTTAGTAAAATCTTCAACTGACCCCCGATGGGTTGTTAGGGTCTATATTTAGCAATTTCTTTGAATGACTCCCCTAATTACATGATTTTAAGTAATAAAATTAATGAGGATCAAGATATTTTTACACTAACCAATCAGAGCGAAGTTACTCCACCAATCAGATTAGTATATTCTCATTGTGTTTCTTTTCCATTGACTTCTATACTAATTTTCTAAATTTCCCAACTTTAACCTATAATCCTATAGGAAACAAACACAAACGCCCATCGAGAATGAAAATATCGATGAAAAAACGCCCTGACGTCGTGACGTTTTCAAAAATGTCCGTCACTTAGAAATAAATTCCGGAGAAGAGTAACGTCGCGTCATATTGTTTCGATCCTTCGAACTGAACACATCGCTAGAGAGTTTTCTATAGCAATTTTGCCTTCGCAAAAATAGCTGCTACTGCCGTTACCAGGACTGATGTTTATGCCTGTGAAGAGTGTGGGAAGACCTTTACGGACTGCTGCAACCGGAACCGCCATATGCGTACCAAGCACAGGGGAGAGAAGAAGACCCACGATTGCACCAACTGTAATAAGACCTTTACTAGGAAAGAAGATTTGGTAAACCATCCGAACAAATGTTTGGAGACCTATACATGTATGGAATGCGGCCAGGAGTTTAACCAACTACTCCATTTTAACTGACACCAGCGCGCCGCCCACCGACCAGTTCCTGTACCAGCTAAAAGTAAGACCGATAACCCAAAGAGAGGACCAACCAAACAACCACGGACCACGACAACCACCCGTTATGGTGTTGACCCGATTGATTTTGACAAGAATATGATGTCTGAAGAAGAGACCGATGCAATTCTGAATGTGTACGAAGATAACTGGAGTTCTATTAGAACTCGCCATATGATGAACAGAAGAGTCCAGGACCAGTAAAACTACCGGATCAATGATGTGAACCTGAAAATGATGAATTGATGAATACCGTATTTCTGCCACAACACTTAAGATTCAAAATTAATCTTAGTTTTGGTTTTATCCTGCGACACAATGAAACGAATGAACTGAAGTATTACCATCCATCACAAAACAACGCCCGGGTACTTGATGTTCCACAACTCGTATGCTGCCAAGAAAACTTTGAAGAATTCCTTTATGATGCCATGGAAGAAGATATCCTGGGATGGGCCAAGTTAAAACGACCCAACCCCAAATGGCTTGTGGAGAGAGTTACCAACGTCACATTTTATGTGAATAAGCTGAAAGACCACCCAATTGGAATGGTAGAAGATCTTCCCGATTATATTCTCCAGAACAAAGCTGTAAATGCTTTGGTGACATTTTACCATTTTACCTACGAAGACAACCTGTGTATCTTCCGATGTTTAGCTCTATGGAGTGGTTCCACAGCACACAATTTGAATAATACAACAGATGCCATGTACAGCAAATATACAAAGAAGACAAAGAATGAATTCCGTGGAGTAACGTTAGCCGAATTACCCGACTTGGAGAAATGTTTTGAAGTGAATATCCAAGTATATGAACTTGTCAAGAATGATGATGACCAAACTGTTGCCAAATTAGTACAGAGATCTCATAGAAAGTTTGAAAGTACCATGTATGTGAACGTCTACAAGAACCATTTTAGCTACATCATCGATATAGATCAATACTGCAAATCCTTTGAATGCCACAAATGCGGCAAATTATGGAAAAAGGTTCACAGCCTCAATCGCCACGAAAAAACATGTAAAGATGAAGTAAATTACCAGTATGTTGGCGGTGTATACCATCCATCCCAGTCCGTATTTGATCTGTTAGAAGATGAAGGTTTAGAAGTACCTGAAGAGAAGAAGTTTTATCCATATGATGCAACCTTTGATTTTGAAAGTTACTTTGTCAAATCCAGTCTACCCATCGACAGTGATAAACTGATATGGGAAGCAGAACACCGATCATTGAGTGTGGGCATATGTAGTATGTTCCAGAATACCAAGAACCGAAGTGTTTTATTACTAATGGAAATTCTCAAGAACTTGTTGAAGAAATGATGACATACCTCACAGATATATCATCTCATTGTCATCAACTGTTGCAGACCTATCATGTGTGGACCTTATTTACACTCAGACAGAACATTGATGAAACGCTGGAAGCAGAAGCCAGAAGATACATCAAAGATGCACCCTTTACAGAAGTTTGAGAAGAAATTTCAAGACTACCTACAAGAAATGCCCGTCATCGGATTCAGCTCAGGAAAATATGATATGAATGTAGTCAAGCGTGAACCGATGACATACCCGAAGAGACAGAATCCACTCAAGTTTGCAGTGAAGAAATCTAATAACTACATGTGCGGCTCGACAGAATCTTTCAAGTTTGTTGATATTTGCAACCACCTCGCTCCAGGATTCAGCTATGACAAGTTTTTAAACGCATTTGGCTGTTTCGTGACGAAGGGGTTTTTACCATATGAATGGATCGACAGCTTGGACAAATTGCATCTAGACCACCTACCAGACCATGAAGCCTTCTACAGTTCTCTAAAGAAAGAAAATATATCCAATGAAGAATACCAGTACTGCCAGCATGTATGGGACGACCTGGAAAGGACAACTTTCCGTGATTTTCTGATGTGGTATAATAACCGAGATGTAAAACCATTCCTTGAAGCAGTTGACAAGAAGTTTGCTTTCTACCAAGAACGCCGCATCGATATGTTTAAAGATGGTATCAGTGTTCCGGGCCTTACGTTGAAATACCTGTTCCAGACCATGAATGATGATACTTAATTCACATTATTTAACCAGAAAAACAAAGACCTGCATCACTTGGTGAAAGATAATATCGTTGGTGGACCTTCAATTATCCTCAACCGATACCACGAGAATGATGTTACCCGAATCAGAGAAACAAAATATGGCGAAGACGCGAAGCTATGTGGAAGTATTATACGCTTCGATGCGAGTGCATTATATCTTTGGTGCCTATTGCAAGAAATGCCAACGGGTTGGAGTATTAGACGTCGTGAAGAAAACCAGTTTAAACCAGAACATCCAATGAAGTATGGTAAAATGGCTGAACAACGGTTAGAGTTTTTATGGATGAGAGATGACATCCACATCAGACATCAGTTTAACGGAGATGAAAAAATGATTGGTCGAAGACAGTTGCCTGTTGATGGTTGGTGCAAAGAGACACAGGCTATATACCAATTCCATGGCTGCTTCTGGCACGGACGTACCTGCATGAAAGATAAGAATGGCCTTCCTATCCTCCATAATGAAGTCAGAGATAAACCTATGAAAGAACTGCTACAAGACACCCGTACCAATGCAAAATACATCACCGGTTTGGGCTATAAACTTGTTGAAATCTGCGAGTGTGAGTGGAGAGAGATGAAGAAGACCAATGCCACGCTCAAAGCCTTCCTGAAAGAGAACTTTTCAGACAAAATAGATGGTGCAATGACAGATGAAGAAGTACTGAAGAAAGTGAAGTCCGGTGAACTGTTTGGTTTGGTTGAATGTGATATACATGTACCAGATCACCTGAAAGAGTACTTTGAAGAGATGACACCTATCTTCAAGAATACAGATATTTCCATAGATGATATTGGTGAACACATGAAGTCCTTTGCTGAAGGGAATGATGAAGAAACCCCGTAGAAGTTTGATTGGAAGCTATGTAACTGAAAAAATGTTGTTTGCAACCCCTTTGCTGCAGTGGTACCTCCAGCATGGCATTGAAGTTGATCACGTCTATCAAGTTATCCAATATAAACCAAGAAGATGTTTTGAAAAATTTTGAGATGAAGTACCTGAAGCGAGAAGACAAGGAGATGTTGATCCTGACAAGTCTATAGTTGCCGACACCATGAAGCTGTTGGGAAATTCTGGATATGGCAAAAGCGTTATCAACAAAGAGAATCATCGACGTGTGTGCTATTGCACTGATGAAGAAGTCACCAAAGCTGTAAATGACATGTCCTTCAGAGCCTTGAATCCATTAGACGAAACTTTATATGAAGTCGAACTCAACAAGAAGACCATCAAGTTGGATCTGCCACTTCACATCGGATTCTTTGTTTACCAGTATGCGAAACTCTGGATGCTTCAGTTATATTATGATGTCATCGATACTTTTCTCAGCCGCCAAGATTTCGAATATGCTGAAATGGACACAGATTCTGCATATCTATGTACCTCGTCACCATCCATATATGGGTTAGTGAAATCAGAGAAGAGAGTAGAGTTTTACAAAGAGAATCACAAGTGGTTTCCATCAGAGTGTTGTGATTTCCACAGAGATGATTATGTGAAACCCAAATTAGAAGGCAAAGAATGGCTGTCACCCTCATGTTGCCAAGAAAGAAAGCGTTTTGACAGAAGAACTCCAGGCTTGTTCAAGGTAGAATGGCATTGTTGAACTGTGTAGTAAAACATGTTATTGTTTCGGTGCCACCAGTAAATATAGTTGTAAAGGAATCAGCAAACGGTGCCACCAGTAAATATAGTTGTAAAGGAATCAGCAAACGCCACAATGATTTGACGAAAGACAAATATTTGCAAGTTTTGAAGACTCAACAAAGTGGATCTGGAATCAACCGAGGATTTGTTATGAATGACAACACTATGTATACTTACCAACAGAGCACAGATGGACTATCGTATTTCTACCTAAAACGAAGAGTTTTAGAAGATGGAGTTAGCACCATACCACCAGAGATTTAAAGAAGAAACAATTGAGTGAGTGTCATATTCTCTACAACCTGAACAAAGTCTAGCTTTTGCCTACAAAAAGTCCTATTTAGTTGACCGAAAAATTCCTAAAAAACCGAAATGGATTTTAGGTGGTCTACTCAATCATGTTAGGCTCACCAAATTTTTAAAGTCCAATGTGGCAGTTTTTTTCTCTCAAGTCCTATGTGACAGTCTCTAAAGTCCTTTATGGCAGTCCTTATAAAGTCCTATATGGCATTCTCTAAAGTCCTATATGGCAGTCCTCATAAAGTCCTATATGACATTCTCTAAAATCCTTTATGGCAAGTCCTCATAAAGTCCTATGTGACAGTTTTTTTCTCTAAGTAAAAAGTCCTAAATGGCAGTCCTCATAAAGTCCTTTATGGCAGTCCTCATAAAGTCCTATATGGCATTCTCTAAAGTCCTATATGGCAGTCCTCATAAAGTCGCATATGACATTCTCTAAAATCCTTTATGGCAAGTCCTCATAAAGTCCTATGTGACAGTTTTTTTCTCTAAGTAAAAAGTCCTAAATGGCAAGTCCTCATAGTCCTATATGGCAGTTTTTCTTTCTAATTAAAAAGTCCTAAATGGCAGTCTCTAAAGTCCTTTATGGCAGTCCTCATAAAGTCCTATATTGCATTCTCACAAGTCCTTTATGGCAGTCCTCATGAAGTCCTATATAGCAGTATTTTTCTCTAATTAAAAAAATCCTAAATGGCAAGTCTTACAAGGCAATACATTTTTCTGGCGTAAAGATTTCTCCAATTTTTTTATTTATTCTAATACAAAGTGTTTTTTCATCATTATCATCATCATGTTGTAATTTCCTGGTATACTTTAGGCTAACCCTATTGGAAGTGGAGGATACTTCTTTATTCCAAACTTTTTAGTTTCATTCCAAACTTTTTAGTTCCATTTAATTTTGAAAAATGTTGATTCATGGTATCTTTTAGGTTACACCTATTAGAACCAGATGATACTTCTTTATTTCAATCTTAGTGTCATTCAAAACTTTTTAGTTCCATTTATGTTAAAAAAATGTTCATTCATTTAGGTTACACCTATTGGAACCAGATGATACTTCTTTATTCCTATCTTTTTAGTTTCATTCAAAACTTTTTAGTTTCATTCAAAACTTTTTAGTTCCATTTATTTTAAAAAATGTTGATTCATGGTATCTTTTAGGTTACCCTTATTGGAACCGGATGATACTTCTTTATTCCAAACTTTTTAGATTCATTCAAAACTTTTTAGTTTCATTCAAAACGTTTTAGTTTCATTTCAAAAAATAGCTGATTCCTGGTGTCTTTTAGGCTACCCCTATTGTATAACCAAAGGAATAAATCATCATCATCATTACTAAGAAATTCTCTGTTGTGAATATTTAAAAGAAATGAGAAATTTTTATGACAGAAAACTGAATTGCTAAGTTGGACATGTTGTTTTCTTTTTAATGAACAAAAAAAAACCCAAAGAGAGTACGAACTGTAGGTGGTGGGAATGCACTCGAGCTATTTCACTTATCTCCATTGGACAGATGTTTGTAGCTTGACCTGTCCCAAGCCAGTATAAAATGCGGGCCATATCCTACAGTTTAAGGATCAAGATTGCAGTTTGATCGCCAAACTGACCAATCAGATCGAAGTTAATCAACCAATCAAATTTCTGTATTCTCATTGTGTTTCTTTCCCATTGACTTGTATAATAATTTTCTAAATTTTCCAATTTTAACCTATAATCCTATAGGAAACAAACACACACCCCAACCAAGAATCAAAAAGTCGATCAAAATTTGTTGAACTGGGGTGATGGTTTCAAACACGTCCGTCAAAGATATATAAGATTAGGCAAAGCATGGACTTGGCATCATTCACGATCGAACCATTGACCAGAGAAGATGTTCCGAATTGGCACCAAGCAGACTTATGCTAACGTCACCCAGTACCAGGGTGAACTGAAGATTCATCTCAGAAGATACTCTGAGGGAAAAGACCAGAAACCTTATCCTACGAAGACTGGTATTTCTCTATCTTTAGAAGAATGGAATGCCTTGAAGTCCCAAATAGAAGAAGTAAATGCAGCCATCAAAACCCAACAAACAACTTTAATTGAAGTTCCCGAAGACACTAAACCTACTAAACCTACTAACCATGAAGACTTCAAAAACCAATCCAAGAATCACCTTTGAAGAAGAAGAAGAAGATCACAGTGAGAATAACCCAACCACGACCATTGATCGTTGATGAAATTGATAGTGAACTCAGGCAAGTTCGCTTGCAGCATGAACTTTGCTTGACATATGCTCATTATGTCGAAGAGAACATTGACACTGTACTGAAAGAAAAATGCTATGGATGTACAGTCGATCACCCAAGTCAGATTCAGCATAATGTATGCCTAATGATGTCTGAAGAAGAGAAGATTATAACATGTTTTAGTGAAGCACTTGAAAGAGTTAACAAGAATGATGTCCATCTACCGTGGCACCATAATACTTCTGGAATGAATCCACCACCAGTACAGAAAGCTACACAACGGAAGCCTTATAAAAAAAGTAAAAACAAACAAATAAATAAAATATTCTGTTCATAATTATTTTATTGCAATTTGTTGGAGAGCTCCTGTGCGCATGATCCAATGAGTTGTTGCAAAATAATGCTATATATACCAGAAATAGTGGTCATAGCCTAGTAATATTTTGATTGTTTCCTCAAAATGTTTGCTGCAGTTTATTGAAGCGCATCCGCTGGCACTCCACAAGAGATGGATGTACATCAGCAACCTAGAAATTTAGAAACTAGCCAGACAATGGAAGCCTTATTTAAATAAATAAATAAATAATAAAATAAAACAAATAAATAATTAAATAAATAAATAAAAATTATTTTATCATGATTGGTTGCTTTGTCGCAATTTGTTGGAGAGTTCCAGTGGGCATGATTCAATGGGTTGCTACAAAATAATTCTAACACCATAAAAGAAGTCCAAACTTAGCAATATTTTGTTTGTTTTATCGAGATGTTAGTCTCTGCAGTTTATTGGAAGGCGTCTGTGGGCACCCCGCAAGAGATGTATGCACATGTACCTTTGTAATTTTAGAAATTTAGAAATTAGCTAGACAATGGAAGCCTTATCTTAAACATAAAAAAACAAAAAATAAAAGATAAAAAAAAAAAATTGTTCATAACTGGTTGTTTTGAGGCAATTTGTTGGAGAGCTCCTGTGGGCGTGATCCAATAGGTTGCTGCTATATAATTCTACATATACCAGAAACAGGTCATAGCTTGGTAATATTTTGTTTGTTTACTCCAGATGCCTGTCTTGCTGCAGTTTATTATTTTGTTCATAATTGGCACTCCCCAAGAGATGAACGTTCCGGGATTGGTGATCTCACCATTGTAATTTTCAGATTCCAGCCAGACTGGACTCGAAGTAAGATTTTGTTCATGAATAATGGTCTAGTTATAATTTATTGGTGAATGCCTGTTCGCACTCTCCAGTGAGTTGATATGTCTGAGAAGGTCTTCTTCCCAATATAAACTCTGCCACCAACCAGACATACTGAATTGAAAACTTCCCATAATGAGGCGAACCATACCAACTGACTGGTAATCCAAAAGTGATCCGAATTAAACGAATTGAAATATCCGATTCATGGAAACAGACAGGCGCTAATCCACATCTATCAATAACATCAACTCATCATGACTAGATCAATCATTATTTTGATTTTAACAAAAGACTGTAAAGAAGCCGAACTATTAGAACATCTCTTGCGCGAGTCCTTTGTCATTTTGAGCAACATTACCTGGAAATTATCAACGAAATTCGTAATAAAAATCCACTCCAACTTGTGATTATTGCTCTCACATTTGGGTCAACATTTCGGCGACTCGGACTTTGTTAAGATGAGTCGAAATCAGACCCCATGTTAAGCTTAGATGAGTGGGTGACCCGATTGTGTTTTGCATTGGCGGTTGTTTCGCACATTTCTTTTGAGTTGGGAAATCACACTGATTACATCTTTTAAGCGAGTTTCACAGACAATGTACTTCCATTCACAAATTGTTACTGTGAATATTTGGGGTTTTTTCTTTGCGCTGTTGTTGTTTTTGCTATTTGCAAACTCCTCGTCATAACGTAACTGATTGAGTGCTCATCTATCTTTGCTGATCACAAAATGTCCACATGTCTGATTCTTGTCGCAGATTCTTAGTAATAAATCTACTCCACGGGTGGTCTAGCGGAGTTTTAGTCTCAACCTTCTGGGGTAATCCCACCCAAGCAACAATTGCCAATCTGCTATAAACTATAGTAGGCGCCAGTCAGGTTTCGGACAATGAACCTCCGGGCAAGCCCCTGGAGATCCATTGTCCGAGGCATTGCTTGTATATTTGTGGATCACCATAGAAACAGAGGGTCATTCTCCTCGTAATAATTCCACTCCACGGGTAATATAGTATTTTTTGTCGATATCCGTAGAATTAGAAGGTGATTCCCTTGGTAATAACTCCAGTCCGCAGGTTATCTAGTGGGGGTTCACTCTTATACTGTATTAAACTATTCCTCCGTACTCCAGTCGTCATGCCTCGTACGTAGGTAGTTCAGCCCTGACCAACTCGAACCTGGTCGAGATCTCCCGGGGTGGAGAAAACAGGTTACAAGATATTGGAGATGTGTTAAGAAGTACACACTCACCTGAAATCTATGAAGTCAGTCCTAAGTTCTTTCTTCTAAGTAAGATTGTAGAAATCGTAGTCTGGATCCGGATCACAGCTTCGTTCTTCACTCTTTTAGGTCAAGATGCAGAAGAAATTATCATTCAAGCGTCTCTAGCGACCTCAACTTCCGGTGTGGCGCTGCATTCAAAATCATCCAATCACCAGCCAGCAATTCACGTTTCTTTTCATAGTAAGGTCACAGTTCACAGGTGAAGACCTTACTTTTCCCGCCACCAGTTATACTCAGTTTCATCTTTGTACATTACGTCACCGGTGAGCGGATACAACACTCCTTCCCGTCTTGTTTTGGAGGGGTGTGTCATATTCTTAAAAACCTTAAACTTCCCCTATAACAAAATATATAAAGTCATTAAAACCATGTAGAGCCATAGGATCATAATATGAGTTATCAATTATCCAACTGTCCTGAGAGGAATTCAAGAGATAAATGGTGGCAAGCAGACAACCAAGTGAAGTGTTGGAATTAAAACGTAAAAACAACTTTCGTACTCATGTAAATTTTCTTCCAGTCTATCCCTTAATTTGTCCAATATTACAACCTTTGAAAAATTAATTTACAACAACAGACAGTTGTGATCAAACAATGAATCAAAACAGTACAGAGAACTGAAATTAACCACCACCCTTGAAACTCACAATTAATCTAATTTCAAACCTTGTAAAACTCCCTAGCATTTTGGAGAGTCTGCCTACAGACTGACCCCAGGCTACTTCCAAGAAGCTCAGCAACCTTATGGGCAACTTCACCAATCAACTTGGGAGTGGAGATTCTAGAACCACCAAAATAGGGACTGTCTGTTTCTAATAATAATCTGTTTGAGGGCACACACCTCAAACCTTCTATCTGCCTGGCATTGAATCCATTCACAAAGGCTGTATAACCAAAATGACAGTTTTCAAAAAAGGTAATCCAGTTTTGAACCTCCGAAACATCGGCAGTACAACAATGGAGGTGGATAGGTTGGGACTCCCGACGCATCTCCAAAAGAATATCACGAGCCAAAGATCCAACTCGGCTAGAATAGAGATAAGACTTTTCACCCCTAAGGTGTAAAATAAGGGGCTCCTCTGGCCGAGACATTGCCACTAAACGCCGAAACATAGCATCCTGCACCCGGCAACCCTGCAGACCCCTGGAAAAGTCAAAACCAACTTCCCCCAAAGCAACGACGCCAGGTTTTTTTTAGCAATTGGCTGACCCTTCTATAAGCAGAGTCATCGACCTGCCTCCAGTGCTTTGGGTGAAGCCCAATGGCAACCTTCCAGCGATCATCAAATGAAAATTCACTTGGCCAAGAAGCCGGGTCGCAAAATACAGCTATGCCGCCAACAACCTTGCAAGGAATGAGACCTTCCTCGACAGCCTGAAATGACTGGGACCACATGGACACATCACTGCAACTGAACATCATATTGAGGGTCCTGTCCATGTGGAAATGAGTGTCAAAAACTTCAACGAGATCCGAAACCTCCGAGACCACGGCACATGCTTCAGCAATAGCTGGATTCCCTACGTATTCACACTGAGACTCTACTGCCACTGCTTCCTCAGCTTGCCATGCATCCAAACTGTCATCCTCCAAATCCAACACATTCTCTGCATCCACGGAAACATGCAGGAGCGGCACCCTATTTCCAGACTCATCCTCTGAGCCAGAGTTATCCGGAACATCATTCAAAACCTGACCATACCTGGACTCCCAGAGGTCATCCCTACCTAAGATGCCTTCCCTGCACTTCTCCATGATAGCAGCCCTATCCTGCTCCTCCAACCTAGCCCACAAAATCATGGCGACCCTCCAGTAAGCCAGTCAAGCCGCCGAATTAAGTGGAAGTACACCAAAAGGTACACCGACATCAGGTGCACCCAACACAGATCCATACTCTCGGACCAGAACAGCAAAAGCCTTGAGGTACAAATCCCCAGACATTTCAGTCGAATGACTGATAGCCCTCTCTGAGTTCAGAGCCTCGACGACAGATGCAAATTGCTCAGCAGCAACCTTATCTGGCTCTACTTTGCATAAACTCCCAACAATTTCTTTAATAGCCAGGTAAAACCACTGACTGACTTTTAACAGATCATCAGAAGGAACTGGCTCCCACAAAAACTCGGGCAGGTGAACTCCCAAAACATGGCGTTTCAAACGCTTAATTCGCCTACCACATATAGCACACTTTGGGTTGTCCACTTTCCTCTCTCTCCTCCTCTTACGGCGTCTTTTATTTCTTGCTTGACGGGAAGAAGCTTTGCTACTTGCCTTGGGTGAGTCTCCTCCCGGCTGTCCAGGAAGCTTATGTTCTGTAATTAAAACAGGACAAGTATTACAAGCTGCCCCTGCTACCTCCTTAACCTGCTCACGGAACCCAACCCACTGGGGATTGGATAGCGTGACCAGGAGATCTTTACCACTGACAAGATCTGTTTCATCCGAGCTAGCTGTTACTGCCAGATCAACAGTCCGTGCAATAACACACCCGGGTTTATCTTTTGGTAATTGACCAAAAATTGTAATTTTGTCTTCAGTGTTTGTCACCGGCTCCTGCATTTGTGACACCACAGGATCCAGCGACAAACACTCTGGAGGTTTTTCTGTTGAGCTAGGATTTTCATTGACAACTAGCTCTCTCTTCCTCGGACAATCGGTTCTTATGTCCCTTGTCGTCGCTGTACTGGTAGGAGCGGAAGATTTGCGTGGTCTAGCCACTTGAATATATTCCCCTAGATTAGCTTCCAACCAAGGTCTATCAAACACATCCAAGGCATAGTGTAGCATAGGGGTTAATACCTGGGCCACAACGTTTTTGTAAGCTATGGTCTAGTTACCCGAAGGAGGACTGTTGTGTACCCCAAGACAAGAGTCTTAGAGCCGCGACTTTTCTTACCAGGTTCTTCTCTACAGGAACAGAAAAATAAGACAATAAGATATGTTTAAATTTCTTTTATATACTTTAAGATATGCAAATGAAAATTAATTACAAAGAATTTCTCAATTACAAGACTTTCTTAATTACAAAGACTTTCTCGTCAATAACAATACCGAGAATAAGAGATAAATCTTAAGTTTATATGTAAGATAAGATTAACACTGACCTTTACTTGTCTAACTGGCACAGCCCCTTGTTACCCATGGACGCGGCGAGAAGGACCCATACCTAAGTTTCCATTAAGAAATAAGTCTTACCTTCTATATAGTCTAATAGTCTAAGAGTATTGGACTGGAATAAGTACGCTACTTAGTTGCGTTAGTTATCGCTGCTTGGCTGCGAATGAGGTGCCGCGTCCGCTGCACACTGCCTGATCTGGTCCAAAACTCCTGCTTATATACAATTTCAGAGAGTATTTCAACCAATAGAAAAATTCCAATTAATTTACCTCCAAAACACCATACTCAGTGTTCTGACCGCTTGAACTAACACTCAGTTACAATAAAACAAAACAATGGAGGAATTAACACTGATGTTTATAGATATAATTTATAAACACCAGTGTCACTGTAGTGCACTTCTAAACTATGCACAATTTATTGCTTAATTTTATACATTAAAATGTTCTCTCTGATTTCTCTTCAATTCAAATTCAATAATTCACTAAATTATTTTCTCTATTTTCTCTATTAAGTAAAAGTAGGTATCCAAGTCTGTCCTTCCATCTAGCCGCTTGTTGTTTCACTATTCAGTGTTCAACTTTACTAATTTCCTTAGCTCAAAAGTGAGTTACTAATTTCAAGCCTGGTTTTCCATGCCTTAGCTCAAAAGTGAGCAACACAAGTCAATAGAAGTCAGTAGGGGACATTTCGCTACACTCGTCCCTCACCCAAAAGATTTTCCACAAGGAAAATCTCATGAGAAAAGGAGGATGCAAGCAAAATGTCCACTGACTTTAAACAGATTTAAAATCGCATGGAAGGCAAAATCAAAATCGCAAGTCGGAAGCTGTGCCGTAAAAAAAAATCGAATCGATTCCCACGCCCCACAACACAAGAAATTTAACGAAGGAAAATTTCAAAAACAAAAGAATATACACAAATATACAAGGAAGGAGAAATAAGTGTCCACAAGAGAATGTGGTCAATGTCAATCATTGGTGACCGCGCCACGAGGAACATCAGCATGGGAGTCAGGAGGGGATGCAAGAATGTCGGAAACAATCGGTCCACGAGAATGAGCGGCCCCAGTAGGCTGTTCAATATCAATCGACTGCGTAAGCGGATTAAAAGAAACACATGGATAAAGAGAAGGTCAGGAAGTAGAGGTAAACAACGGTACGGAGAAATCAACAGGACTGGCAGGAGGGGAATGATCGGTAAGTTGCTCATGTTTACGTGACCGAAGTTTCCGTAGCACAAAATTGCGAAAAACAATATGTTTTTGCTTTCGAAAACAACGGATAACATATAGGAGAAAAACAATTAAAATGATAGCACCAAAAGCATAAAGCCATTTAGGAATAGTAAAAGACATAGGTGGACCATCCATCCGATCAAGTTCGGCCACAAGGGAATCCATAGGAAGGCGCGCAACTTCCCGTAGATTCGAAGGCAGTGTTTGATCATGAAGGATATGTATTTTATGAAGAACGGGTTGCCAAAGTGCTCGAGATATATTCGGAAAAGGTATTAAAAGATTGGAATTTAAGATATGATGATAATTTGAGTCGACACCGTGATAATAACTATTAAGTTGCAAACTGCCACTGGATGCGATACACAGGGGTCGTAAAGAGAGAAACCCAATGGGCGGACGAACACGTTTGGTAAAAGAATTCCTACGATTAGGACATGTTACAGTAAAACGAAGAGGCTTTGTAGTACTAACATACCAGATGCCGTGCCCAATATACGTCGCATGAGGCAACGTTAGCTGGGTCAAGACTTCTTGTTGACATACATCAGGTAGGTGAGCTCGATCGCGAACAAATAACGCAATTAGGCAGTTATCATTTGGGTGTATAGTTCGAATGGCACCTACAAGAGGGCAAAACAAACGAGGATCATCAACACACTGTGTGTGTCCAACACTCGGTACAAATTTAGTACGATCTTTTGTTATGATCAGCACATCGGACTCCAATTTATATGTAACCATGAGATGAGGAGAATGGGTAGTAGCATTCATAAGCGGAACCAGTAATGACAAAACGGTATATATCTCGAACTGCAATTGAACATTTACTAATGGTACCTTAACCAAAATAACAAGAGCATGTGTACTTAGAATAGCTGTAGTATTTAACAAATGATAATACTGCCAAATATCTTCCCGAGGATCCAATGGTAACCTCGTAAAGTGATCAAGATGATCACCTAACTCAAGCAAAATCGAAGTTAACTGTTTGGGTCCAACTATATCGGGTGTTAAACGTAAATCAGATAGAGTATTGATTTGAGAATGAAGTTGCAATAAATAACGTTGAGCATCATGTAGCATTAAACGCACCTGAGTTAATAATAAATCAATCTCACTATAGAGAGATACATACAATTCAAGATAGGTGATACATTTTTCATGATTATTCAATACTGTATCAAGTCGTTTCACCAATTGAGACACTGTCTCAATTAAGGAAAGGATTGAATGTCTATTTTCTTGTACATGAGTCTGTGTAATATTAATAATAGTAAAACTCTCTTTAAGCACATGCTGTAATTTAGCTTGGTTGCGAAAAAGCCTTCCAACATTACTACGGATAGTTTCCAAATCAGACTCAGAGACTGTACCAAAAAGAAAGCTAAGACCTTCTCCAATAAAGGGTAGCACAGACCGACGTGCTCGGATACCATTTAAGTGTTTATAATCAACATAATCCGCAAATATACTATGAGTAGTATTCAGAACAAAGTCGATTTCTGTGGATAATTTGTCCAAAATGGTCATCACATTCCATTGTATACTATTATGTTGGGTGGGTGCGGCTGCACCATCAAGAAGCAAGTCTTGCATCACACCAAGATCAGATTTTAAAAACTGAATTTGATCAAAAATATATTGGAGGTATGTATCAAAGGGTTGCAAGTCAATCACAAAACTAATGGTCCAGTCGGATTTGACCATATAAATATCTTTGACTTTTGTAAAGATCACATTATCATTTATGGTAACTTTCCCAGCGGGTGCACCGCTCACCAGGAACAAGATAACTAGCATGGTGAAAATCATGGTTCCTGAAAAAGAAAAATGAATCGGGTGTGAGTGATATATTCAAATAATTTTGAATGTTTTGCATGGCAGAGCCTGGCCAGAGCCTACCAAACAAATAGACATATGCATCCAGGGATTCCAGTGTTAGTCGTGTTAAGTAAAATCCGGAATCCATGGAGACAAACAACACTAATAAAATCGTAGGTATCCTACAGAAAAGCATCACTCCACATCACTCGACCCAAATTTCAAACAGGAGTCAATTATCTTGGGGTTCAAGCAATTTTGGAAAACGTACTAATCGTTCGGGTTACTAAAACCACAACCCAAGAGAAAATTAAAAATTTTGCCCTACAACCCACACTAACAAAAAAAACAAGGAGAGACCATTAATTAATCGAAACATTTAAAGTGTGAAAAATCCTGATTTTGTACTCTGTATTCTCTAGCCGGTCCGGCACTTCCCGGCAACCACATAGCTTCAGTGTGAGTTACTACTCTGACATCATCGTTATCCACCATGACTGTCATAACTTCATCACGTGGATTGGTGATACCCGGCCTCTCTGGTATGGGATTAATGGCTCTCCTTTTGGCTTGAGCTTCCTCTCGAGCCCTCAAGTGACCTCCAGCAACCTCTTTGGTGGGTAACATAGCCCCACCAGGGTGGATAAATTTGGTATTAACCACCCTTTGAGTGGTCAATTGTGAGCGTTGTGACTCAGCAGTATGACCATGACGCTCCCGCTGATGTCTGTACGCCACTGTACGCCTAGTAAATTGGCGTTTACAGTGTATACAGCAATACAAATCGATATGCTGTTCATGGAACTTATTCCAATGCTCTTTAAGGTGGCTATGGCCTGAAAACTTCTTTGAGGATGGACATGTGGTAACAGGACAGGCCATGCCACCTTGTATCCACCTTAAATCCACCGCATCCGACTCCAAATTACCTTCTCCTGTACTGATCCCAGATGTTGAGGGCTGTGGCCTCTCCACTGCACTTGGCTGTGGTTGATCCACTGGTTCCTCTGCTGGACCCAAGTCTAACATCTCCATCTCTGAATCGGATACGGTTAGTGTAATCTCTGCCATATTCCTGAAATTAAAGTAATCATTGTGAGCTGGACGAATGTCATATAGCTACTTAAAAAGTTGTTTTTTAACAATTCCTGCTATGTGATTACTTATTCTGTGTCATTGGCATTAAGAGTGGTTCTGATAGTAGCAAATAGCCTCATTATGTCCTGTTTAGCAGTGGATTGCGGATGCTGGACTACAGAATCCACATGCATCTCCTCATCAGATTCAACTGTTTTATCTAACCGCTCCGCCTCCCGAAGACGACCTCTTAGTTCAGCCAAGGGTATATCATCTTCCGAGGAGGAGTTCAAGCGGACATGGCGTTTACTTTTGATGAAAGTTGCAAGTGGCTCGTCATCCTCCGAGTCCCAACTTGAACTTTCACTACTGCCGTCATGTGCTCATTAGGCACTGCAAGCACAGTATTTCTCAATTGTCTATCAATCTCTGGCACCTCCCAATCTTGGGGTGCCAACCTCAAATTTTCAGCATGAGCTTTAATTAACCTGCCTGTTAATTGGTCACGAATTCTGTAACTAACGGGACCCGTCTTTTCAAATATTTTGTAAGGGTATTCCCATTTTCTTTCTAATTTACCCTTCTTTGTTCCATCCTTATAAAAGACTGTGTCTCCTACCTTATAGTCTGTCTGTTTGCACTTTTTATCATTTAGACGCTGCTGTTTAGCTGCTCTTTTTGCCTGTTTTGCTTGTTGGGCCCAAAAGGCCTTATGCATCTCTTGAAGTGCAATCTTATGTGGTTCTTCCCCAAGATACTTTCTCCTTGGTCTTAGGATGTTGTCCAAGGAAAGAACTGCTTCTCTGGCATGCACAAGATAATATGGCGAGAATCCTGTGGATTCATTACCATGAAACCTTATGGCAGCCAGGGCCTGATTTATAAATAAATCCCATGTGTCTAAATCTTTGCCCGATAATTTAGATAGAATGTCGTGGAGTGTTCTATGAAAACGTTCTACTTTACCATTTGCTTGAGGATGGTAGTATGATGTTGTGATGTGCTGAATGTTCAGTTCTTTCAACAAATCCTTCATTACTGCATTAACATTTTCACTGCCATTATCAGTTAATAAGGCTAAGGGACATCCAAAACGGGTAATAATTTGATCAAGCAACAGGTTTGCTACAGTTTGGGCTGATTTATCACTAGTTGGAAATGCTTCAGGCCAGCCACTGTACATGTCGATAAAAGTAATAATGTATTTATTTCCTGACAGACTAGTTGGATAGGGACCACTTACATCAAGAGCAACCTTAGCAAAAGGATAGGGAGGCATATCCATCTCTTGAACTGGCAGGTGTAATTTCTTTAAATTTCTGGATTTACAATCTAAACATTTATCAATGTATGCATATATATCCTTATACAAATTACTCCAAAAGTACTTTCGACTTATGCTATTGTATACTTTATCAATCCCCATGTGACCTAATTTATCATGATATTGTTTTAATACTTCTGTTTTTAAGTGTTCGGGGATATACAATCTGACACGAGGTTCACCATTTGAGTCACTTATATAATACAATATCTCATTTATCATTAAATATTTACTACTAATGCTCACTGGCGTATCTTTTCCCTTATATTTCTTTATAATATCTTGTATTTTGGTATCTTTCTTTTGTTCCTCTATCACATTAAACCCAGGTAACCCAATCGCCTGTATCTCAGAGTTCTTTTCCTTGAATTTTCGAACATCCACAAACTCTCTGGGACTAAATTTATTACTATTTAAGACTCCAACTTGGTAGGTCTTATCTGTAATATCTACTTCCGACTCACTATCTTGGTGGGTCATGCAGTGCTCGGAGTGAGGCAATCTTGACAGTAAGTCAGTGCAGGTATTACTAGTGCCAGGAAGGTATTCAATTTTACAATTATAACCTGACATATTTAAAGCCCATCTTTGGACCTTTTTGTTTTGCATAGGAGCATCAAAAATATATTGCAATGGTTTATGGTCAGTTTTAATTTTGAAATTTGCTCCCTGCAAATAATGATTCAACTTTTCCAGAGAGTAATTAATGGCATATGCTTCTTTTTCAATTACAGACCATCTTGTCTGTGTGTCACTCAATTTATGGGATAAGAACATAATGGGTTTTTCATCAGGGATGCCTTCTAATTGACCTTCCCCTCTACATGGTTATACCAAAACGGCACCTATACATGAGTTACTGGCATCTGTGTATAATATGTACTCCTCGTTTGGGTTTGGATATGAAAGATGAGCGACCACCGCAAGGCTTTCCTTGAGATACTCAAAACTCCTTTGGCACTCATCTGACCAAATAAACCTTGAGTATTTTCTTGTTAGATTTACAATCGGTTCAGCTATTTCACTGAAATTTGGTATGAAGCGTCGATAGTACGAGATCATGCCTACAAAGCTTCGGACTTCTTTGACAGAGGTTGGTGGCTCAATTTGTCTGATTGTTTCCACCTTTTGAGAATCTGGCTTTATTCCATCTTTTGAAATAGTGAAACCAAGATAGTTGGTTTCATTTTGAAAGAAAGAGCACTTCTTCAGCTTCAACTTCAAACGATGCTCTCTTAGACGATTAAAAATATTTTCAAGATGTTGTTTATGTTCTGCTTCACTTTTACTAAAAATCAAAATATCGTCTAAATATGCCAGGGAGTAGTCGCTCATGCCTTCTAAGACTATATTCATGAGGTTTTGAAAATGAGAAGGCGCATTTACCAAACCAAACGGCATTACATTGAACTCAAACAATCCCTTATGACAGGTAAAAGCTGTCTTAGGTTTGTCTGCTTCATCAATGGGCACTTGCCAGTAACCACTCTTAAGATCTAAGGTTGTAAAGTATCTTGCCCCATTCAGCAACGTAAACACATCATCTATCAAAGGTAACGGAAAAGATACTAGCTTGGTTACCTGGTTTAATTTACGAAAATCGACACAGAAGCGTTTCGAACCGTCTTTCTTATCGACAAGAAGGCACGGAAAGCTCCAAGATGACTGAGATTTTTGAATAATGCCTGCCTTGAGCATATCATCAATTGCATCGTCCATTATTTTACGTTTCAACAATGGAACCCTATAGCCTCTCATTTTAATTGGCTTACTATTTCCAGTATCTATATTCATCTTAGTTGTATTTGTTGATGTTAAATCTTTATCGGTTTTAGCAAATAAGTCTTTATGTTTAGTCAATATCTTTTTAACTACATCTAATTTATCATCAGGAACATCAATATTTTCAGTGTTTAAATCAATTCTATCTTTATCTGTTTTTGAACCTTTAAACACTTCTTCCACAGAAGTGACTCTGTTATCCATCAATGGTTCAACTTTTCCAATCACACAACCTCTTTTTAGTGTGTGGTGTTTATCAGTATTGTTGACTATCATGACAGGTATCATGTCAACACCATTATTTACCACTGCATTGCTAACAAGAAGGCCAGGTTGCTCAGCGATAAAACCTTCCTGTATACCTTGATGCTGCAAATATTTTGTTTTAAATACACCTTTTGAATTTGCTGTTTTAGTATTGCAGACACAAACACTTTGTGGTTTCAGGTGAACCTCATTAATCAACCTAGTTAAGGATGACACATGAATGTCTCTTACCATAGGTATTAATCTATCCTGCAATCTTAACTTTTGCAGATCATAATAAAGTCTAACACTATTTTTATTAATCCAATCAACTCCCAAAATCATACTACGGTGCATCTGATCAAGCACGTAGAATTGCTGCATCAATTTAATACCAGAAATTTCAATTTCCAATTTTACAAAACCACGGGGCTTAGCAATATCTCCAGTTACACCCATGATTTCTCCAAGGGATTTCTTTTCACCCATTAACCTTGGTCTACGTTTAAGGTTTTTCCAGAACTTTGTGCTTATGCAAGAGACCTGGGCTCCAGTATCAATGAGAGCCCTCACTTTTTGTTTTTCAACATTGAGCAGTACACTATTGAGACATGAAATATTATTTGAGAAACTACCCACAACTTTAGTTTTTACTCCTTTATTTTGTTTATTTCTTATTCCTTTACTTTGGGTGGTTTCAGTCTGGATCTTTCTTCCAGGATCCTTTTGAGACAATTGACTACGGACATCCTTCCTTACGAATCCTTCTTTATTCTTTGACCTTGACCCACAATCACCATTTTTACAAGTATTCTTTTTAACTTGTCTACTAGGTGTATTATTTTTATTATTTCTACTAAACTTACAAGTGTTCTTTTTAACTTGTCTATTGGTCAAGGGAATAACCCGTGACTTAACCCTGCAGTCACGTATTCTATGGTGGGGGCTACCACAATTAAAACAACATTTTTTTATTTGTTTTTCAGGGGTCACCTTTTTATTTCTCTCTCCAAATCTGGAGGCTTTGGAGTTTAAATTCACTCTACAGTATTTCTGAATGTGGCCTACCTTACCACATCGGTGACAAGTCTTAGACGTTTTTATTCCGCTAGACCTATTTGAATTTCTACCCGGTGTAGCAGCGGGCTGTGCCAAGTTTATTCGATTTGTGTGACCTTTACGTTTATGAGTGTCTATCTCCATTGGTTCTTCACCATTATCATTATCAAAACCGACACCACCATCAGGTAATGACTGTTCTGACAAAGGTCCACTCCCAAACCTAACTTTGTAACGATGAGCCAAGGTGTCTTCGAACATAGCCCAAGTACAGGCTTCATCCAGGGTAGGAGGATGTTTTCTTAACAATTTCATTTTTATCTCCTTTTTATGGATGCCATCACAGAAATAATCCACCAACTGCTGTTGGACATCAGGATTATTCAACCTACTTTGATATGCATCACGGGCCAGATCTAGGAGACGATCGGCAAAAAGGGCTATCGTCTCTCCCCGGCCTTGTTTAATCTGCCTTAAATGGGCAGCAGCCATTGCTGTATCTGTTATCTCCGCATATCTTTTCCTTAGCTCTCCCTTAAATTCTTCCCAACTTTCATCAGGTTTTTCCTCCAGACGCCTCAAAATGTAGTCAGATACCACAGGAATTGATGTTTGAGCGGCCATTAATTTGACCTTTTTGCCAGATTGATTAGTTATTTTAGCATATTTTTCTATGCTCTTTATCCATGTTTTAAAATTCCGTCTGACTCCGTCAAACATGACTACGGAAGCATTCAGTGCCTGGGTACTGGATGCTGCCACGTTCTGTTTGGCAATTTGATTAGCCTTTTCCTGTGACTGGCCCAACAGTTGCAGAGCCTGGAGCTCTTGACTGCCTTGCATTTGGGGGGCTGTCCTTTTGAGCTCTTCCAGCTCTATTATATATTGGGCCTGTTTTGCACCAAACTCATTCTGAGCTGTAGAGGCTTCAGTTTTCAGCTCTTGGAGCTTGCCTTCATAGTAGCCCTTTTGAGCCGAAAACTCCCCTAAGAAGTGTTCATTTGCTTCTTTAAGCTCATGGTTTAGGCGTTCAATTATGGCCTGGTATTCTTCTCTTGACTTTTGATCCATAATTTTTTTAACCCAATCTTAAGACAGTAATAAGAAGTAGGCAAACTTTCTAAGAGTATCTTAAGAAATGGTCAAAATGTCTTAAGATTTTCTATCCTGGTCACGGCACCAATAAAACTGATGTAGCATAGGGGTTAATACCTGGGCCACAACGTTTTTGTAAGCTATGGTCTAGTTACCCGAAGGAGGACTGTTGTGTACCCCAAGACAAGAGTCTTAGAGCCGCGACTTTTCTTACCAGGTTCTTCTCTACAGGAACAGAAAAATAAGACAATAAGATATGTTTAAATTTCTTTTATATACTTTAAGTTATGCAAATGAAAATTAATTACAAAGAATTTCTCAATTACAAGACTTTCTTAATTACAAAGACTTTCTCGTCAATAACAATACCGAGAATAAGAGATAAATCTTAAGTTTATATGTAAGATAAGATTAACACTGACCTTTACTTGTCTAACTGGCACAGCCCCTTGTTACCCATGGACGCGGCGAGAAGGACCCATACCTAAGTTTCCATTAAGAAATAAGTCTTACCTTCTATATAGTCTAATAGTCTAAGAGTATTGGACTGGAATAAGTACGCTACTTAGTTGCGTTAGTTATCGCTGCTTGGCTGCGAATGAGGTGCCGCGTCCGCTGCACACTGCCTGATCTGGTCCAAAACTCCTGCTTATATACAATTTCAGAGAGTATTTCAACCAATAGAAAAATTCCAATTAATTTACCTCCAAAACACCATACTCAGTGTTCTGACCGCTTGAACTAACACTCAGTTACAATAAAACAAAACAATGGAGGAATTAACACTGATGTTTATAGATATAATTTATAAACACCAGTGTCACTGTAGTGCACTTCTAAACTATGCACAATTTATTGCTTAATTTTATACATTAAAATGTTCTCTCTGATTTCTCTTCAATTCAAATTCAATAATTCACTAAATTATTTTCTCTATTTTCTCTATTAAGTAAAAGTAGGTATCCAAGTCTGTCCTTCCATTTAGCCGCTTGTTGTTTCACTATTCAGTGTTCAACTTTACTAATTTCCTTAGCTCAAAAGTGAGTTACTAATTTCAAGCCTGGTTTTCCATGCCTTAGCTCAAAAGTGAGCAACACAAGTCAATAGAAGTCAGTAGGGGACATTTCGCTACAATAGCGCTTTAATGTATTAATCCAGCGGAAGTTCTTAAATTGTTTTGCTATGGCTACTTGTCTTGATAGCAATTCCTCCCGCTGTTTCTGACTCAGTGACTTATCCATAGCCAATTTATAGCCAATGTCATCCACTGGCAATAAATTATTTTGAGAATTGGCCCTCCCCACAATGGTACCAAAACTTGTTCCCCCTGTTTCTGAAAGATCACAAGTCCCAGAAACAGGACGACCATTACCAAATCTACTACTACCAATACCTGGTTGATCCCTTCTTAGGGGAGATCTGGACCTGTCACACTGTTGCCTGGCTGGTGTTTTAACATTTTGTTGTTGACGTGGCATCCTGAATAAAAAATGTATATATAACGTTAAAAACGCCTTGCAGCGCCACATTTTCTTCCATAAAAATTATTAAAACTTCTTATTAAATTTTTCTCTATTTAAAATTCTAAAAACACAGTTTGAATTTCTCGCTGTTCTTTTCCAGAACACATTGCACATTTTCAAAACATTCTGTTTTTAAACATCAAATCTATTCAATTTACAGGGTCATTCTACACATTCAGGGCAGAAATATTCTGTTAAGGTTTTAGCCTTTTTAGGCGTGATCTTAACACATTTGCCATGAAACCACTCGCGACAACTATCACACTGAATCATGAACTGACCATCGTCGGGTTGGTTGCACAAACAGTATAGAACAACGCCCGTTGCCCCGTTTCACCACGTTCTTTTAACTTCTTTCCTACTGATAAAAGCCACTTTGGCAATTCTCTATCTCTACATAACTTAATCCGATCGTGATGCAGTGTGACCTCAGTAGTCCGCAGGCGCACCTTGAACAGACTGGGGGATAGGACCTTGACAATAATGCCCGGCCCCTTCCAATTCACAGCCAATTTTTTATTTTTCCCTTTAATTATTGCGGTATCTCTTAAGTACACTGCATCACCAACGGAGTACGTTTTTAAGTACACTCGTGTGTCAAAATCACGTTTCATTCTTTTTTGGGCTTCTTTCAATGTTTCCCTGGCTATCTCATGAGACTCCTTAATGGACTTTTCCAGCTCTACCACAAATTCTGGGACAGTTTTATCAATATTTGGTGCTGAATTTGGGGTTGGGAACATTAAATCCACAGGTTTATTCACTTCCCCCCCCCCCCCCCCCAACATGAGTTTATTCGGGGTATAACCAGTTTGCTGACAGACAGAGGAACGAAGTGCACCAGCAATTTGGGGTAAATAAATATCCCACGTCTTCTGTTTTTTGTTTATAAAACATCGAACGGCATCCATTAAAGTCCGATTGTATCGTTCAATCTGCCCGTTTCCTGATGGTCTATACGGGGTTGTTCTTGCATGATGAGTTTGCAAGAGCTCACAGATCGAATTAAACATAGAACTTTCAAAATTTCGACCCTGATCTGTGAATATTTCAAATGGGAAGCCAAATCTTGAAAAGAATTCATTTACTGCTGCTTTCGCCATATCCTCTGCTGTCTGCGATGGCAATGGGATGCATTCAACCCATCGCGTGAACTGGTCAATCATCATTAGAATATACTCATTACCCCTATCTGTAGTAGGAAGCGGTCCCAAAAAATCCAGGTGGACCCTTTGCATGGAGAACCAGCCTGAAACTGACGCATTGGGGCCCTATGTTGCCTGTTTGGTTTCTTGGCCGTATTACAGTTTTTACGAGTTGCCACCCAGCTACGCACTTCCGAGCCCATGTTGTACCAATAAAATGACTCCCTTGCTCTTTGCGGGGTTCTCGTCATACCTTGATGACCAGAAGAAGGGATGTCATGGCACAAAGACATAACCTCAGATGTGCAGGACTGTGGGACAACGAGCACTTTTGAACCATTATTTTTGCGTATTTTATGCAACAGTCCATGGTGCATAACAAAGATTTCCTTGTTTAGCCAATAATATTTGGCTGCTTGATTAGCCATAAATAATTCATTTTCCGTGGGTTCTGCGGAGTGGTTAAACCAATTTATTAAAAATTTCAAATTAGGGTCATCTGCTTGCTTTTCTTTTAATTCATCTGCAGAATGACCAGTTAATCCAATCACCCTCACAGAAGCCCGGAAAAAAGGAAATTTTTGTTTACAGTCACCCTTAACTGTTGAAGACCGCTGGGACTCAGGTTCCAAGCACGTCAAAGCCCGGACTCCTGAACCACCCTTTTCGCGATCTTTCCCAGTACTCAAGGGCAACACATCGTCTACGTCTTCCTTAAACTTTTTCCACTTTGCTTCAACTCGGCTACAAAAATGACACCCACCACAAGGAAGGGACCTAGCTCCCACCTTATTCTCACAACAGGTATCCCAAGGAATACGACTTAGAGAATCAGCATTTTGGTGTTTTGCTCCCTTCCGGTGTTCATTCATGTCAAACTGACTCAGCTTCATCAGCCACCGAGCCAGTTGACCTTCGGGCTCTTTAAAATTCATAAGCCAAGTTAAGCTACTGTGGTCAGTTCTCAGGGTGAACGGTCGCCCTAATAAATAATGCCTGAACTGTCTGGTGAATAGAACCACAGCCAATAATTCCTTCCGGGTTGTACAGTAGTTCACCTGTTCTTTTGACAAGGCTAAACTACCATAACAAACTACCCTTTCCACACCCCCTGGACCTGTATTAACTCAGCTCCAGCGCAATATTCTGAACAATCAGTATCTAGAATAAAGGCGTCAGACTTGTTTGGTAAAGCTAACACACAGGGCCCTGTCAAGACATCTTTAATTTTATCCCATGCAAGATCTTCTTCCTCACCCCAGGTGAAGGGTTTTGACTTGATTGCTGCATACATGGGACGAGCTAGCTCAGCAAAGTTTTTCACGAAATTTCTGTGGTAATTCAACAGACCCAGTAATCTTTCAACATGTTTAGCAGTTTGGGGACGGGGCCAATTTTTAACAACCTCGATTGCATGATTTCCTATCTCCACTCCTTGAGGAGTAACGTATCGGCCAAGAAACTGGACTTCCTTTTGGAATAAAATGCATTTTTTCGGTTTCAGCTTTAAACCATATTGCCGGAAACGCAATAAAACTGATCGAAGATTTGTGAAATGGTTATCAACTGACTTTCCTAAAACCAGGCAGTCATCAACGAAAGCCAATGCTGCCTTCCAGAGTAGCCCATGCAAAACCAGATTGATTGCCCTGCAATAGCTTGCTACCGCCCCTGTCAACCCCATAGAAAGACGTTCGAACTCAAACAATCCATATCTGGTCACAAACGCCGTTTTATGTTGGTCTTCAGGTTGAATGCGAAGCTGATAGTAGGCCTGATTACAATCAAGTTTTGAACTGAACACATTGTCAGACATACAAGCTAGACAATCATCAATCAAAGGAAGAGGGAATGAATCTTTTTTCGTCAGCGCATTCAATTTCCGGTAATCGAGCGTCCATCTTACCCAACCATCTGATTTCCGAATGAGCACCGGTGCACTGGCCCACTCGGATTCAGATGGTTTGATAACTCCAGCTTTCAATAGATTTTTTAAAACATTTTCCTCTTCGCTCACAAATGCGTCAGGTGTGCGTCTCATGCGCAGTTTTATAGGAGGAGCATCCCCAGTTGGAATTTTATGCTCAATCGCAATGAAATGGCCCAAATCATACTCATGTTGCGCAAAAACATCTTGGAATTCTATCAATAGTTTTCGCAACTTAGACTGGTCCCCTGTATCTATGTTTGCAATAGACCTTTCAAATAAATCAGTCAAATGCGGAGGCAATTCGTCAGTTGACTCCCCGCAAGACACCTGCCGCACTTGCCCTTGTGATTTAACAATTTCTGCATCTGCATGACACACCTCAGCCACATAAGCCTGTCTCAAAACCTGGCCCTTCTTAAGAATTATCTGCTGTTCGGAGGGGTTAATTACACAACACCTCACCCTCCCCACCAGGGGCGCATGCACGGTCTCTATGACTACATAATTATTAAACTGTGGGCTGATTGCAAAATGTTGGGTGAATCTTTCAGTCTTACAAGTTACTAGGGTTACCGACTGGGCATTTAGAATACACCTTTGCGCTACTTTGACATCTGCTTCCGTGCTACCACCATTTAGGTATTTTGGCGCTGTACATAATTTGGATGGCTTTTCAGTAGACTTAGGGAATTTTTCCGATTCGCAGCCCACAAAGGGACGCAAATCATCACTAGCTTCAAGTTCAGTTCCCCCATTATAAAACAGGGGCCCATCACAGCTAGTACCCTTGACTACTGTGGCCACTACTGGGGCTTCAATTGTTTTTAGGCCCTCTTTACAAGTTCCTACTGACGCTGGGGTGTCTATGTGGATTTCTAATGGCTCCCCACAATTTACTTTTACACCTTCGCCATTGATCACCAGTTCCCCCATCATTAAATCTAGCACCATCCCATGTTTCCGTAAAATATCGTATCCTAACAACATAGAATCCGCTATGGGAGCTACGAAAACATATTCTTCAAAATGATGTTGACCAAGACGGAATTTAATAGGCCCAACTATTTTAGCCGTCATTCCAGAATCCCTGGCTGCAAGTCTCAACCCCACCGTTCTCCAGACACTAGGCCTAGGGCACAGTTGGCTGAATACTTCTTCAGAGATTATGGAGACCTCGGCTGCAGAATCTACCACCGCTTCACAGTCTACATTGCCTATGACTGCTGATAGAGTGATTAATGGTTTTTGGACCCTCCTTATACACCGTTCTTCTGTCACTTCATATACACCTCTGGGTATCGTTAAACTATCCATTTTGAAGATTGGGTCAAGATTTTTAACCAGTGATGTCTCAAACGTATCTTTACTTTCCCAGGGGTTTTGACATTGAAATATTTCTTCCAAAATTGCAGTATGCCCAAAACCCTCTCCAGACGTAGATCTATGGTCATTCACCGAACAAAAGTCAGTAAAGTCCTTAGAATCCTCGTTTTGAGAAGTGGAGTGGAGTCTTGAGGGTAATTGTTTATTGACTGCGTGGAGATGAAACATTTCCTCAGCTCTATCTCCCATACTCGTGCCGGGTACTGGCCTGGAAGATTTCACCGAGCATAAGCCAGCGAAATCCACCAAGTCACCGCCATACATCTCTTGGGTGCTCAAATCACAACCAAATAAATCCATCTTTTCAGGGACTTCAGGCTTTGACTTGACTGAATTCACCGAGCTGAAGTCAGTGAAATCAATCAAATCATCATTCGGCTCGCTGTTAACATCCACCTTTTGAGTTTCAGGCCTTAACCTGCTTGAATTCACCGAGCTAAAGTCAGTGAAATCATTCAAGCTGTCACCATTCACCTCAATCTTTACATTTATGCCCCCCAAAGAATCAGTTGCCTCAGAGGTTTCAGGTTTTGACTTGCTTGAATTCACCGAGCTAAAGTCAGTGAAACCAATCAAGTCGTCTCCATTCACCTCAATCTTAACATCATTCGTCTCTCCAGAACTATTCCCATTGTTTCCTGGAGAGATATCACTCGAGCCAACTGTCCGAACACCTTTGGATTTATTTTTGGGGCCTGTATCCTTCCCATGACGTCTCCGACCCCGCGAGACGCCTATTTTGCGTTTTTTGGGGCCATCTCGTCATTGTTATCCCCATTCCTATTGGCCATTTTATTCCTCCCCCTATTACTTGGTCACACATTAGACATATGGCCCTTACCTCCACAAGACCAACACGTCCTTCCGCCTCGGTTAATAAAACCCCGCCCCCTTGGGCTGGGTTGACCCAGTTTTTGTTCCCCAATTTGTAATTTCAGGGATTCTATTTGCTTTAAAAGGACAGAGTACCCATCTTCTGTATTACAGGCAGTGGAGACCATTTCGGGAGCTTCTACTTCTACCTGCATAATTGATGGTTCTTTCTCAAAATGGACCTGTCTGACTTGTTTTCGACCACGATGTGTGGCCTGAATATACTCAACTTTGTCAACAGCCAGGTCCAAAGTATTGACCTGGAGCCCATCAACATACTCCCCCACAGCCCTGTCGTACAGCCCCTGACAAAATCTTGAAACAGCATGGGCCTGAACCACATAATCGTCTGCACCCGCCCAGTCCTTGTCAGCCATAACTTGTATTCTGCTGGCCCAGTCCCGTAAATCCTCATCCTTACCCTGGGTCAGGGCATGAAATTCAGCACTTAAAGTCTGGGGAGGTTGATGGCTTCCGAAACGGGATTCGAGTTTTTGTTTAATATAAATAAATGAGGGGTGTTTCTTATTTTTGGTTAGAAAAGCATAATAATCTAATACTTTCCCCTCCAGGCTCATGCAAAGGGCTTGGATTTTTTGATCATCATCCAGGCCTTGGGTTAAACATTCAAATTTAGCCCAAAACCCTTCCATGCTGCTCCTACCATCAAATCTAAGTCCTGCAGCTGTACTAAAATGTTTAGTTGGCATTTTCAATTTATGTTTTCCAGCATCATATTTTAAATAGTTGTACTGGTCATCCGGGTCGGAATCTGATAAATTTGCAGTGCTCTGTAATAGACCCTTCGTTTTATCTTTCTCAGCGCGCAAAGGCACCCTTTCTCGCTTGAACAAATGTCTCCCATTATCGCCCTCAAAATGTGAAGACAACCGTTCTCGATCAAATAATTGACGAGAACTGGTTGTTACTTCATTCAGACTTTTGCGTTCACGCCGATAGCGGCCTGAACGGTCTAGTCTTGATTCATCCTGAGGGGTGGATTTGAAGACTACCTGTCGAGAACGAGGCTCCATAGACTCACGCTTCCTAGATTGGGGTGTAAAAGAACGATATTCTCGTTCAAAATAGTCTGTGTGTTCATCTTCCGAACTATCTTGAAAGAGTTTACGAGGGGATACCCGCCTTGAATCACTAGGGTATTGCAATGCCCCCCTTCGCCTAAATTTTCGCCCCCTGGTTGAATGTGCTGGAAGCGGGAGACCTAAATAGGATGGTAGATCATCATCAATTTCAGAGTCCTCAGATAAGGGTGAAACACTTAGCCTGCTGTCACACAATACTGAAGGGGTTGTAGTAATTTGATGGGGAATGGGGGGTGACAATATACCTTCCCTGGACTTTGCCTCGTGTTTGATAGTTGTTTTGTCCATGTTAATTCTAACTCCAGGATTTTCACCGCCTCTACTATTGTCATATGTTAATTCTACATCACCCTCCAAACTTTCATCACTTGATTCAAGAAACTCCTGATTAACCCCCTGTATAACAGAGTAAACATGGCATATCATTTCTCTAGTGTGAATATCTTTTTCTCTTGGAGTTCTATGTTGGCCTGGTGTATATTTCTCAAAATTTACACAATTTATTAATTCTTCAAAGTTGACCCGCATTGGAATCCTTGAAATATTTTTCTTTGTAATATTGACAAATTTTTCTCTATAATACAGTAAGAGTTTTGCTCTCTTTATTCCAATGCCAGGCAACGTTAGCAGGTCTTTGTAGCTGCATTTATTTATATAAACCGGTACCCTGTTATATTCTGGCTCCATTGTGTATAGTTGTAGTATAACTTGAAATTTGAAAATGTGTCTAACAGTGTGAAATGACGTTTAAAAATTTACAATTCGTCGCCGACAGCTGACTAATAATGTTCATAAATTGAACAATAAACCTTTTTAAGGGTCATATAATTCCCAAAGAAGTATTTCGGGAAATATTCACCTTACTTACTACTCGTTTATTGTTCTTAAAAGGAGATATATTTCCCAAGAGAATAATTCCAGAAAATATATAGCCTTGATTGCCGAAAGCCCACCTAAACACAATTTAATATTTATAACAGTGGCTGATAGGCAAGAAAAAATACCTCTGTTTAATTATTTTTTCCTATTCAACCGACAGTTGAAACCAAGAAAAAAAAACCAATAAATTAAATGTTATCTACATTTATCAATGGAATTTCAAAAAAGAAATTTACAAGTTTCAGAACGGGTTGGAAACCGACAGTTCCTGTCAATGTAATCCATACAATCCAAACTTTACAATGAAGCTGCAGTACAAGGCGTTACTAGCCGGCAGCAAGTTACCCTATCAAAAAGAAAAATATTTACAGGTGATATCTACAACATTGCTGCATGCCTCATTGTTTATACACAAAACACATGTGCTTCAGTCACGTGATAGTAACAAATAAATCACATGCAGTTAAAGAAGTACATGAGATCGAAGCGATCCAGACTAACTTTTCCCATTTACCCAAAGGAAAAACTGAATATCGCAAAATTAGAAAGGTTCTTCAAATTTTCCGACAGAAAATTATAGAACAGAAGTCGGCGACGCCCGTAAACTATTCCTCCGTACTCCAGTCGTCATGCCTCGTACGTAGGTAGTTCAGCCCTGACCAACTCGAACCTGGTCGAGATCTCCCGGGGTGGAGAAAACAGGTTACAAGATATTGGAGATGTGTTAAGAAGTACACACTCACCTGAAATCTATGAAGTCAGTCCTAAGTTCTTTCTTCTAAGTAAGATTGTAGAAATCGTAGTCTGGATCCGGATCTCAGGCTTCGTTCTTCACTCTTTTAGGTCAAGATGCAGAAGAAATTATCATTCAAGCGTCTCTAGCGACGTCAACTTCCGGTGTGGCGCTGCATTCAAAATCATCCAATCACCAGCCAGCAATTCACGTTTCTTTTCATAGTAAGGTCACAGTTCACAGGTGAAGACCTTACTTTTCCCGCCACCAGTTATACTCAGTTTCATCTTTGTACATTACGTCACCGGTGGGCGGATACAACAGTATGTATATATGCATATGTGTACTTTTGCTGTGGAAATGAGTGTGCCAAAGCAGCATAAAGCTTCTAAAAATAGACCACATATATTCGTTCTGTGCCCCTACCCCTCACTATTCCCCTTGTGTATCAAAACTTAGTTCATCTAAAGTGAGTAACATATTCATAGTTTGGGCAAAACTTGACTTTATACTTATGTTGTTTCACGTTATAGCTCAAATGTTAACCGTGACATTGAACACCAATAAATAAATAGTGTGCTGGATCAAATACATTGGAGTGTATTGAACCTGTAGGGACTAGAAGTGCGTAACAGAAGACTAACGCATCAACGGAAATAGACCAAATGTATCCCTGTTGCCCTACCAACACCCCCCCCCCCCCCCCCCAACGCTTATCAGGGCGAATTCGTAGAGTTAATTCTGATGATGTGTCGTGGGCTATGCTTTGGTGCTCTGTATCATGATTCGTACATGTAACTATAACACTTGTCTTTGTTCCTGTTGCCCTACCAACCCCCCCCCCCCCCCCACACACACACACACACACACACACACACGCGCCGCAGTCCAGTCGTGTCATGTGAAGAGTCAGATTCAGAGTTGACGATTATTGAAGATTGACAGTATGAAACAATGTATATCAGCCATTCGGATGTATTGCTTCCCCATTTGTTCATTCATAGGATGGCGGACGACGCCTATCAGGGCGAATTCGTAGAGTTAATTCTGATGATGTGTCGTGGGCTATGCTTTCGTGTTCTGTATCATGATCCGTGCATGTAGTTATAACATTTGTCCTTATTTCTGTTGCCCTACCAACACGCCCCCCACCCCACAGTCACGTGAAGGGTCAAAGTAAGAGTTGCCGATTATTGAAGATTGACAGTATTAAACGATGTATATCAGCCATTCGGATGTATTACTTCTCCATTTGTTCATTCAAAGGATGGCGGACGACGCTTATCAGGGCGAATTCGTAGAGTTAATTCTGATGATGTGTCGTGGGCTATGCTTTGGTGTTCTGTATCATGATTCGTACATGTAATTATAACATTTGTCTTTATTCCTGATGCCCTATGAACATGCCCCCCCCCCTCCACCCCACCCCCCCCCCCCCACACACACACACGCCGCAGTCCAGTCGTGTCATGTGAAGGGTCAAAGTCAGAGTTGTGGATTATTGAAGATTGACAGTATTAAACGATGTATCTCGGCCACTCGGATGTATTACTTCTCCATTTGTTCATTCAAAGGATGGCGGACGACGCTTATCAGGGCGAATTCGTAGAGTTAATTCTGATGATGAGTCGTGGGCTATGCTTTGGTGATCTGTATCATGATTCGTACGTGTAATTATAATATTTATTTTTAAATACCCTTAACCTGTAGCTAAACAATACATGTATACCTGCCGCGGTTAACCTAACACCTTCCGCCAACACTTACCTATTAAAATCACTCAATAAAAGGTGACCATGAACCGTCCATGCAACCATTAGGATTAACTGTTGTAGATACTGAATATTTTGCAAGTGGACACCATTAAGATTTGTTTTGGAAAGTGATTCCTAATGGCAGTACAATAATAACCAGATGTACAACCAGAGTACAAAGAAAGTCAATCCGCCACTTTTGAATACTCAAAATTCAACTTTTATTTTTTTATTTTCTTTATGCATTGCTTTTCTTCAATTTGTGCTGTGCAACATTGTACCAACAAATGCCATTTTCCAGCGTTTTAGTTATTACTCTATTGCAAAATATTTTATTTTCTTTCTTTATGATTCTTCAGGTCTCTCTCGTGTATATGTGCCTCGGTGTTGCTGATGGTTTGTTTGTACATCATGGCGGGTAGTATTAATCTGGACGAGATCCAGGCTGATCCTCACTACGACTTTAGTTATCTGATGAATGACAAGACTGACTTATGAAACACAGATACTGATTCCACATCCATGTACAGTATTACTGGCTGTAAATATCTCCTTCCTAGTGAGTTTCATTCAGAGCTTACAGGTATGCACGTATCCTTTTCAGCATTTCATATCAATTGCCAAAGTCTTAATGCGCATTGGGATCCCCTTCATCACTTGTTATCTGAACTGAACAGCAATGGAAATACATTCGATGTAATTGGTCTCACGGAGGTTTTTCAGATCCCCTCCAATATATCTTATACTCTAGAAGGATACCATCCTCTATTAAAACACACCAGACCCACTGATGATGAACTTCAGTGTCCGACAAGACCTTTCTATTTTTATACCGCATGTGTTTGAGTCAATTTTTCTAGAATTAAAGGAAAATAATTTATCGAGAATTATTGGAGTAATATATCGACCAAATACAGCCCCCCAAAGCAGACATAGAGCTGTTCCAATCAAAGATTAATTACATAACTGACATTCTCAACAAGGAAAAGAAAACATCATTAATTATGGGCGACTTTAATATTGACCTTTTGAAAGTGGCTTCACACCCCAAAACAGATAAGTTTATTGATTTAATGTTTAGTGAGGGATTTATGCCGGTCATCACCAAACCAACTAGAGTGACCGATCATTCTGCGACGCTTACAGACCACATTTTTTCGAACAAAATAACAAACTCATTCAAATCCAGCATAATTCTCACCGATATATCTGATCACTTTGGAATTTTCTATGTCGAATTATCTAATACACCAATAGATAGCACAAAACCAGTTGTGTCCAGAAAAATAAATTCCACGAGTATCGAACACTTCAAAGTGTTGCTGTCCCAATGTGATTTTTCAACGGTTATGGAATCCAACTGTCCGAATGCTGCATATGAACACTTTGTAAACATTTACCTGGATGCGTTTGAATCCGCATTCCCAATGCAAAGCCACAAACAAAATAAGAAATACATAAAGCGACAGCCTTGGATGACGAAAGGTCTTCTAATCTCATCCAATAACAAGACTAAATTCTTCATTAAAAAAATAAAGAGTCCCACAGAATTTAATGTCAGGAACTACAAAAATTACTGTCGGCTTTTTAACAGAATTAAAAAACAAAGCAAATCAATGTACTGTGAAAAGGTTCTCCTAGAAAATAAAAGTAATATGCGAAGAACATGGCAAATTATGAATAACGCTATAAATAGAAGTAAAAATAAATGCAAATTGCCCTTTTTTTTTTAATCTGGGTGACAAAAAGATAAACTCACCCAATGAAATCGCACACGAATTCAATAAATTTTTTGCAAGAATAACTACCCCCCGAAAATCTATCTCTGAATTCATGAAATATCCATTGCTAGATAATATGTTCGTGTTACCAACGTCGTCTTTTGAAATTATTGATATCGTAGCCAAAATGAAGTCTAAAACAAGTCAGGACTGTGAAAATATTACATCCAGTATACTAAAACAATCGATAGACCCGATTGCCAGCCCACTCGCTCATATTATGAACATCTCATTCAGCCAAGGAATAGTCCCCGACAGAATGAAAATTGCAAAGATAATTCCAATCTTTAAATCAGGCGATGAAAACAATTTCACAAATTATAGGCCAATAAGCATTCTGCCTGTCTTCTCAAAGATCTTAGAAAAGCTCATGTTTGTCAGACTGATGAAGTTTCTGAATAAATTTGATATTCTCTATCACCATCAATATGGTTTCAGGAAGCATCACAAAACATTACATCCAGCTATGCAGTTGTTTAAACACATAGCCGTGGAAAATAACAAAGTCAGTAAGGACACCACTTTAGCTCTCTTTCTAGACCTTTCAAAAGCTTTTGATACAATCAGTCACGATACCCTTCTTAAAAAACTAGAACATTATGGAATAAGAGGGAATGTTTTAAGTTGGTTCAAAAGTTACCTGATGAACAGGAATCAGTATGTTACTTTTGGTGACAGTAAATCCAATCTAACCGAACTAACATGTGGAGTTCCACAAGGTTCAATATTAGGTCCTATCCTATTTCTTATATACATAAATGACATAAGTAATTCAACTTCGCTGAATCTCTTGTCGTCCGCAGATGATACTTCTACATACAAGTCTGGAGCAAAGATAAACCCCCAGTCTCAGATTTCAATGAGGAACTTCAAAATATATCTGACTGGTGTGCCGCTAACCACTTATTATTGAACGAAGCGAAAACGAAATGCATGTTATTTAATCCAGGCCAAAGAGAAAGGCATATTACTCATCAGAATGTTTTTATAAACAATCGAGTCATCAGTAAAGTTGGTAAAGGAGAAAATGAGAAGTCCTTAAAGTTTCTTGGAATAAATATTGATGAAAATCTATCGTACAACGCACATATATCTCAAATTTGTAAGAAAGTTGGACTTGCCCGTTACGCTCTTAATAAAGTTAAAAGTTTCTCCCTCATAAAGTTATGAAAACATTGTATTTCACATTGATACAGAGTCACTTAATCTGCGGAATTCCTTTATGGGGTGCGTCCAAAGCCTGTGATCGTCTTTACAAACTGCAGAAGCGAGCTTTACGAATAATATATAATAAGCAATACAATGCCCTCACTGACCCTCTATTTATCAAAGATAGTATACTGAAGTTAAAAGACGTATACATACAAATTACACGCCACATTATTCCTGTTTGACTGGCACCATGGGAACCTTCCGGGTTCATTTGCAAATTTCTTCTCGATCGTAAATAATCAAACGAATGTAAACACTCGCCAGACAGGTCTCGTACGCAGACACAAAACCAGAACAAAAGTCCTTGATAAATTACCGGTTTTTGCACTTCCAAAACTGTGGAATGACTTGGAAAGGGACATTAGAAAAATAGAGAATAGGAATGAATTCAAGAAAAAGTTAACAGCAACGCTTCTCGCCTCTTATTCTGAAGATGTCTCCTGTTCGAACCCTTATTGTCCAGATTGTCTCACCTAACCTATGTGGCACATGAACCGATTAAGTTGACAGCTTCCATTCTCCGTCTCAGGAACATGGCTGTGTGCCCTCACTGGGACGAGCTCAACGAGCTCGCTCCGGTGAGGGGCCATGGCATGCGGCTTTGAGACGGGAAGTGGAAGTGTAATAAAATGTGAATGGTCATTTCTGTGTGCGGCGGGTTTTGTTCTTTGCGTTGGATAAAGGATTAAAAATAAATCAGGTGTTGACTCTAAAAGCTGTCTGGTATTCTCGTCCACGTCGCCTCTAATTCAGCCTCCACCAATCACTGCGTAGGTCTATGTATTGTTCCGTTACATTCAAGGTATCTGGAGGATTGTGTCGGCAGAATCAAGAGAGCGACAGTTTGCAGGTGCAAACCATCAGCGGCACTATGAGCGCATGTCGGAGTGTGACCACGCCAAGGCAGAGTATGGAATCCACAATGTTGCAATTATTTATCCCTTTTTTCCCCTACCTATTGTTATCTTTCTTTCTTTTCTTTTCTTCTCTCTTTCACAGGGAAAGGTAGGAAGACAGCCATTCTGGCTATGCCTTTCCCTGCCAGTATACAATTATTTTGGAAAATGTGCAATGTGTAAAATGTATTTCGTGGAAATGTTTATGTTACAATTACAATATGTAAACTTTGTATCATGTTCGTATACTGGCAAATAAAATATCAAAACAACGAAAGAGTATGAAGATATGTTCGAGAAAACTCTCACAAATGAACAGAGACGTTGTATTATGGATTTGGTGATTGAATTCCTGACCTTCAAGAAAACACTCAGTCTGAGGATGTAATAGATGTTGAAAATAGATGTTTGTTTTTTTATAAAAAAAAAAAAGAAAAAAAGTACAAAATGAAGAAAAAAGAAAAAAAGGTGGTAATGACGCTTAAATTATTTGATGTTTAACTTCTTGACAAATATCAAACAAACTTAACCTGTCCCCAGCCAATAAGTCAGAGGGCCACCAATGCTAAATATTTTTGGATGCCGGTCATATGGACCACCTCTCTAAAAGGTATAAAAGGGGAGTAGTACCCACGTTCAGTGCGGGCCACCTCCCCAAAAGGTATAAAAGGACGTAGTACCCACATAGAACAACAAAGATGGATCCTCATTGGAAGCATCCATTCACTTTTTTATTGTGTGGTCGTACAGGTAGTGGTAAATCATTCTTTGTAAATCGGGTTATTCCAAACATTCAAAATATTATATCACCTGTTCCAAGTCACATCATTTGGTGTTATAGTGAATAGCAACCATTATACAATACTTTACCCCAAGTAGAATTCGTAGAGGGTCTCCCTCAAGAATTAAAATCTGATAGTTTAGTCATATTGGAAGATCTGATGCTCGATGCAGATGTTCGAGTCTCTAGATTATTTACTAAAGGTAGTCATCACCGTAAGATTAGTGTGATGTACATTGTTCAAAATTTATTCGACAAAAATAAAGTCCATAGGACTGTAGCTCTCAATAGTCATTACATGATCTTGTTTAAAAATCCTAGGGATCATTCTCAGATCTCACACTTGGTAGCACAGATGTATCCTGGTAATTCCAAGTTTCTGAGAGAAGTTTTCGAAGATGCCACTTCGACACCATATGGTTACCTTTTAATAGATCTCAAACAAGATACTCCTGAACACATGCGATTAAGAAGTCAAATTTTTCCAGGGGAAACCCAATATGTGTACCTCCGAACAGTATAAAAGGGGAGCAACAAGTCTGACTCAAGTTAGAAGCATGTCTGACCGTCTCAAGCGCAACATCGCTCTTGTCAAGGTTCTCATTAAATCGAAACCCACACTCGTCAAATCCATACTATAACATGCAGACAAAGAATTGATTACTTGTTTGTGTGACTGTGCCTCGAATATACTAAAGGGAGCAGTCCCTCTGACCAAAGCTCAGAGAACCAAACTCGTTCGTTAGAAACAACTAGTGAGGGCAGTGGTAAATAAAGGTAGCTCTGACAAAAAGAGGAGACAAATCTTGCAGAAAGGGGGATTCTTGGGGGCATTTCTACCTCCTGTACTATTGGGTGCGGTTAAAGGTATTTTTGGATGATGGAATATGCAAAGAAGATGGCTTTGGTAGAACCAAGGTTATTAGAACGTCTACAAGAGACTCCAAGACAACCGAATGAACTGGCTGTTTCATCACTGGATAGAGAAATGAGAGATATTCTCGATGCCCTTTTTTCAGCTGATGAAAAGATGACTCAATATAATCAAATTTTACAAAGATATTTGACATTGCAACAAAAGGTAATGGCTCCTCGACCAATTAAAGTCGAATTCGAGAAAAATAATAAAGACGAAGACATCCTCGATTCTGTACCTATGACAATGAAGAGAAAGGGGAAGTTGTTGTTGAATCGTATTAGAAGTGACCCAAATATATCTTGGAATGAGAAGGGTGAATTAGTCTACAAAGATCAAACAGTGGCAGGGTCAAATGTAATAGATCTTCTAAACGATGTACTTAGAAGACGAAAATCTTTCCAACCAAAGGGATGGGAAGTGATGGCCGAAGCTTTGAGAGATAGTAACACACCCCAAGAATTGATTGGTCATAAAGAACGTTGGGATTTTATGAAACAGGCACCGAAAAAGTCGGAACCTAAACAACCAAAGAAAACAGAAACGCCAAAGTGGACCGAAAAAGGGTATAAATAGAGTTGACACTTGAACAAGGTAGTCATGGATGCATTATACCATGATTCTGAAGCGCCTGGTAGTTTTGGTGGTATAGACGCTCTTCGTAGAGCGTGCAAGAAAAAAACTAAACAAGTTGTAAAATGGTTAGAGACACATACGCTCTTCACAAACCTGTTCGTCGGACACTTCCTAGAAGGAAAGTGATAGTTAGTGGTATAGATGCACAATGGCAAGCTGACTTGGTAGATGTTTCAAACATAAGTAAATTCAACAAAAATATAAAATTTTTGTTGACATGTATAGATGTGTTTAGTAAATATGCTTGGGTCATACCTCTCAAAAACAAACTTAGTGATTCCACAGTAAAAGCTTTGACTAAAATTTTCAAACAAGGTCGTAAACCAGAAAAATTACAAACAGCTCAAGGCAAAGAATTTCTAAACAGAAAAGTTCAGAATTTTCTCAAAGATCACAAAGTCGACTTTTTCACAACACAAAATGGTGAAACAAAATGTTCCATAGTAGAAAGATTCAATAGAACATTTAAAACCAAGATGTGGAAATATTTTACCAAGAACAATACACTAACTTTTCCGCTTCAAAACTTGGTGAAATCATATAATCATTCTCATCGCCATAGTATAGGTATGGCCCCTATTGCCGTGAACTTTGGAAATCAAGAAGAGGTTTGGCAAAGGTTGTATGGACAACCCATAAAACACAAGACCCCAAGATTCAAAGTAGGAGACAGAGTGAGAATCAGTAATGTTAAGAAAACTTTTGAGAAAGGTTATTTGCCCAGTTGGACCGAAGAGTTATTCACAGTGGTAGCCATCAAGAAAGGACAGCCAGTCACATATACATCTTACAAGATGATAATGGGGAAGTATTGAATGGGTCGTTCTACACTGTAGAGCTTCAGCGAGTTTCACATAAAACTATTTACAAAATCGAACACGTACTCAAGAAACGTGGTCGTGGTAAGAAAAGGGAATTGTTCGTAAAGTGGTTGGGATATCCAGCTTCGTTCAATTCGTGGATCAAGCAGAGTCAGCTCACCTATAAAAGGAAGTAAACCTCTGACGTTTCTTCAAAATGGAAGAAGGATCGAACGGTTCTTGGCCTCTGTTTGGAATTTTTTGGTAAAAATTTCACAAATAATCATTTTGTACATCTTCATCATTACCAGTGTTGTTAATCTCACTCTCGAGAACACAGACAGCAAGTTGTGGACTGCTCTCTTGAGTAGTAGCATAGGATATTTGTTACCAAATCCAACCATTAAGAAAAAGTAATGTTTTATTTGACTCTACCAAGTAATAGTTCCATGAATGTGTTTCCTGAAAAATACGTTGACTAAGTACACCACTCAGTTATCACAACCAGTGAATCTCACGGGAGAATGGGAAGTAGGTCTGGCAGAGATTCAGTATCCAAATACTTGGTTCAATATTCGTGGAGAAGAAGCTTTCGTGACAGTGTTCTGGTCTTCGAAAAAGAATTACCGACTTACTCTCAAGGAAGGTCGATATTCGGATCCCACTGACGTGATACGGGCTATCAATGGTGTTAAAGAATTACTCTTGCCTCGTCACGATAAGATAGATTTTGAATTGGATGAAGTGACTGGTAAGGTTCGTATCATGGTACGTGATGGAGTCGTGGTCACATTGAGCCCTACTCTTCAAAATATTTTGCGATTTAATGATTGTGTTTTAAATCAGGAACTTACAATTCTTCCAGAGTTGCTGATGTCAACCAAGGATTTTATTCACTCTGTGTATACTGTGACTTCGTTCGTGACCAAGTCGTGGGAGATACAAGAATATCCCTTCTTCGTATCGTACCTGTGCGTGGAAAATATGGGAATATCATCTCCAAAACTTTTGAGAATGTGTATTATGTACCAAACTTTCAGTACCGTCCGAGTGTATATAAGGGACGACACAGTAGCCATAGTACCATTCGAGTTCGGGAAAGTGACATTGGCACTTAATTTCAGAAATCGTAGATCTCTTCATTTCACATAAACATGACTTACTGTTGTAAGTCCAAATTATACGAAGAATATTACACGAAACAAGCTGGGAACGGTCTACCGGTTTTTCTGGAGCTCAAATACAGAGGAGAGGATATGGTTTGGGAAGTATATTGGGAGGACTGAAGAATATGGTGTTACCTTTATTGAAAACTACAGCCAGGACCGTGGGAAAACAGCTCGTGAGAAAAGGAGCAGCCTTTGCCGAAGATGTCATTGAAGGGAAAAATGTAAAAAAGGCAGCAATCAAAAGAGTCAAAGAGACTGGCGCAGGAGCTTGGAATGAAGTGATTGGTGGGTCGAAACCACCCGGCAGGAAAGGTATAAAAAGGCCCGCACCACGCAAAACTCGCAAATCGACAAAAAGAAGGAAAACTGTTCAGACCCAAGACTTTCTCGGTGCATGATGTCTGTCATTAATGAAAAATCTTGTGAGTGTGTCAACAGCGAACTCGACTTGTTTTCTATACCACCAACACAGACTAGTGTGGAACATGGGTAATGGGTAGAACACAGGCCTTTGGAGACTATAGGAAACAGTGGTCCAATAGAATTCCACATTGCAGGATTAGGAGATTATTATTTGAATTTGGCACAGACATACTTGTATGTTAAAGCAACCGGTTGTAGATTCCAATGGGGCATCAGTTGCACCCGATGCCAATGTGGGCCCAGTCAATTTATGGATGCATTCCTTATTTAATCAAATCGATATCAATCAAATCGATATCAGCTTGAATGAAAAACTGGTATCTCCTTCCAACAACACTTATCACTACAGAGCTTTCATAGAAACTTTGTTGAGTTATGGACCAGCTGCAAAGAAGTCACAACTGACTAATTTATTTATTTATTTATTGGTGTTTAAGGTCACATATTTATGCACAATGGCTAATCATGACCGTGGCAGTTTTACGGGTGGAGGAAGCCGGAGTACCCAGAGAGAACCAGCGAGCAACGACGAGCAGCTGCCAGCTCCCCAACATCGTAACTCCGCACTGCAGCACAGGCAGGGTTAGATTGGTTGAAGACATGCGTACCATCGACGTGCAGTACGCCTTAGTACACGGCGTCATCGTGCCCCCCCCCCCCCCCCCCCGCGGGAAATGGAGATGAAGTGTATTGCCCAAGGACACAACGCGGTTGCCGCCGGTGGGATTCGAACCGAGGACCTCTCGGCTTGCTGTCTGCACCTCTACCTACTGAGCCACCGTGCTCCCACAACTGACTAATGCATTATGGTACAAGGATACGGCCGGACACATGGAAGATTTGACAGATGATAACAAGGGATTTCTTCTTTGAAAGAAATTTATAGAGAAAAGTAAAATCGTGGACATGATTGGAAGATTACATTTGGACATGTTTTTTCAAACTCGTTACTTGCTGAATGGAGTTAATGTTCATGTTGAAATGAATAGAGCCAAAGATGCTTTCGCATTGATGGCCGATACCGATACATACAAGATCAAAATTCTAGATGTATCCATGTTTGTACGCAAAGAGAGACTCCAATCATTCGTGAGAATGGCTCACGAGAAAGCACTAACAAAAGCAACTGCAAAATATCCTATCGACCGTGTGGAAACCAAGGTGTTTTCAGTGCCAAAAGGAAATCTGGGCATTACACAAGAAAACTTATTTTTAGGCCAACTACCTAAACGCATCGTGGTGGGATGTGTAGACAACGATGCTTTCAATGGCAACTTTTCAAAGAATCCATATACACACCGGATATCCCGACAACTCGGCCTGTCGGAAGATAAGTTGGCCTTTTTCATAGTTTCGCGTGCGCGTTAGATACATGTTTGTTTAAAAGTTATTTGACGGAGAAAATGGCGGAAGAGAGTGAAGAAAACAGACGTTCTGAGTCGATAAGTGTTCATTCTACGTAAATATTTTCATTTTCACCCCTAATTTATTGAGCCAAGGGAATAATCTCCGCGAGAATCTCTGACTGTTCACTTTTTATCCACGAATTTCCGTTTCAACCGGCATATTTGTCCAAAAATAATTAGTAAACCGCCATCAACTAATACCCACTTCAATGTCTGGCATCTACGGGATACTTCCATGACCACGAAACGTTTAAAATTTCAATCTTGAATCTTCAATTCTGAATTTTTCATAAGGTGAGTATTGAGGAGAAGGATAAGTCGGCCTGGTTGGAAAATTTTAAATTGGATAGATCAGGCCGACCAATCATTCCTCCCCAGGCCGTCTTATCTTTATCAACTGACATATCGTTATGAAAAATGCATATTTAGGGGTATTGCTTTCAAACATTGAACGGTTTTCTGGCATGAAAGGGGCGAAAAGGTGTTAAATATTGGTAAGAACAATGATAACTGAAGGCGTGATGAATATTTGTAGCAAAATATGCCAGTTGAAATTGAAATTCGGCGATAAAATTTAGAAAATCAGATTTCAAGTAAAGAGTATTCCACTTCAATGACATTTTGCAACGTAAAAAGGAACAGATATGGAAAATAAACACTTGCCGACTCAAAACGCCCGTTTTCCTCCTTCTCTTTTGCTATTTTCTCTATGAAATCGCCTTTGAGCAGACATGTATCTAAACGCGCGCGAGAATCCGCGTAAAAGGCCGACTTATCTTCTGACAGGCCGAGTTGTCGGGATATCCAGTGTGATATAATTTCAAGAACTACAAAATCAATTACTTGGCTTTGTACGTGGATTGGCAGCAGATTCCAGCCAAACCATTACAACCTAGATTCGAACAACAAGAAGTGGCGAGATGTTATGCGACCCTGTTCCAAGGGACTGGACAAATGTATGAGAATGAAGGAACCCACATCAGCCGAGAAGAGTACATAAATGGATACACCCTATTCGTATTCGACCTGACTCCAGATCTATCACATGGACAACACTTCGATCTGGTGAAGAGAGGAAACTTGAGACTTGAAGTCCATTTCGAAAGCCCATTACCAACCACAATCAACGTACTGGTGTATGCAGAATTTCAGAACATCATAGAAGTGGATAAGAATAGACAAGTAATCTTCGATTACTCAACATGAATACGTTGCAGTTAGAGAATGCACTTCGATCAGATAGTTGTTTGAATAGAATATGTTTGGGTGTATTTGCAAGAAACAGATTACCAAGAAGATTACCGGTGGCTTTGATAGCCAACACGGATCCACCCCACAGAAAAGGAGAACATTGGGTGGCTCTCTTTGTGAGTCACCACAACGCAGAGTACTTTGATTCCTATGGATTACCACCACAACACAGACCATTCGAGAATTTCCTGAAGAAGAATTCCAGATATTGGAAGTATAATACAAAACGCCTTCAAGGACCATTACCAGTGTGTGGACAATACTGTCTGTTTTACTTGAAACATCACTGTCGCGGTGTACGGATGGATACCATATCCAACATGTTTACGACTGATCTAATGGATAATGATGTGTTGGTTAATGACGTCATAGAGGAAACCACCCACTAGATGTCGCTGTATTGAAGAAAAACTATAAAAAGGGTGCACTTGGTGTTCAGCTCATTTGTGTTTCGACAGCCAAAGAAGAAGGATGTCTACTAATGTGACCATCTTCAAACTTATCAACGATTTGCAGATTCAACTGTTCAAGAACGATGTTGGGTTCCAGTTTACCACAAGAGATTGGGAACAAGTGACCAAAGCAGTGGATATTGCAAAGAAGAGAAGCCTTGAAATAGGAGAACCCAAACCAAAAAAGAGAAAGAAAACCAAAGAAGAATGAAGATAAAAAGGATTGAAGAATGTTCACTATTCCATGTTTGATCAGGATGGCACTGAATGATTATCAATCAAGAAACAAGAAATCCAAGAGACTTTGTAGAGAAAATGAGCATTTCATTCGAAACGTATTTTCGTGATGTTCCACCACCAGTACTGGAGCAGTTATTACGTGGTGAAGAGAAAATAAGAAAGACACCAGAACAAAGACCACCAAAACACATCAAGTATGCATTGGGTGAAAATCGTCTAAAGATATTTCAATTCATGTTACAAAGTGAAAGTGTGAAAACCCCGAATGAACTGACAAAAGCTGGATTCTTTTATTTGGGGACAGGAGACAATGTTTTCATTGTGGTATTATTGTTCGTTTCTGGGAAACAGAAGATGATGTTATAGAAGAACACAGTAAATATTCTCTAGACTGTTATTACATTCATAATTTACCACCTGAAAAAGTTCAAGAAGAAGAAATGGCCATCAAAGAAGAAGAAATGGACACATCATTTCAAGAAGAAGATTCACGGAGGACAAAATGTAGTGTGTGTTTATTAGATGAAGCCAATGTCGCTCCGCGACCATGTAACCATTTGTGCCTGTGCAAAGACTGCTGTAAACCACTGAGAAGATGTCTAATCTGCAGAAAGACTGTTTATGAATATCTGACAATCTACATACCATACAAAGATGTATTTTTGTTGTTGAATAAAAGAAATTAAATTGTAAAAATTGAGTTGTTATTTTTTTAACAAACCCAAAAAAGTATCCTCAAAAAACCGAAATGAGTCTAAGTGGGATAGTAAATTAGACCTCATACGACAGAAAAAGGGATTCTCTTATATGGGTAGATCCTCACATGAGTATATGGTGGAACTTGAAGTTAGCTTCATTCCCTTCATATACACATATGTGTCCTACTTGTAATTTAAATAATGGTTAGAAAAAACCCAGAGGATTCTGGGTAAATTCGTCTTATAGCACTACGTGCTACTCTTATACAATTTATTGGGAAAAAACGTCATGGGATCCAAAAAGGGATTCTGGGAAAATCCGAACCAGAACATTACTCCACTTTAATCGAACACACCCAGGGCCCCCTCGGTACTATAGCACTACGTGCTACTATTATAAGCCAAAAGTTTCACGGTCCTAAATAGGATTCTTGAAGAATCCGTATCAAATAAAGTCGTTTTTGGTGATTTGGAGGGATTGTCGGGTTGTTTGTGGTAATTAGATTTACTCCGATTCAATCGAACATACCCTCCGAGCATACCCCTGTCTTCTTGTAAGCCTTTGGGTAACATAGCAACCACGTGCTGCCATAGAAACCAGGATGGCGGCCTCCAGTATACAAAATGGACGACGGAAACACGTATCACCCTAACAACAGGCGCTGCGCATGCGCACTCACACCACGTATCTCTATGAAGATGACGTCACAAGATGGCCGCTCACGCGGGTTACCATAACAACACAACATGGCGCCACTGGGCCACGTCACTTCCGAGGTCCGGCACCGAGGTCCGGCCAATAGGGCCCCAAAAGCCCGAGACGTACTGCTGGTATGCAATGTTATTAAGCGACATGTAGGCCTACATGTTTTTACGTCCCCGCGGTAAATCCAGAAAATAAAAATAGAAAACAAATTCAAAGGCCCATATTAATAATATTTGGAGAAGAGCACGAGAGAAAAAAATGGACATTGACAATCTTCTCATGAACTAATGGCTGCGATGATTTGATGTTTGGTTTGTAGGTTTGGTACTCTGTTTCTTCAATGGTGCAGATTCAATTTTATTTTTTTAAAATGCCTTGTGCAATATTTGGGCTCGACGTGGGAGGTGAAAAACATTATTCTTCCGCCTAAAATTTTCATTTTCAAAACCGGTTGGTTAATTTAAACCAAAATTGGTATACAATATTATTGGTGACTAATACCTTCTAACAGAAAAAAATAATCTGCTTTAATGCTATACACCTGGAACTTAATTAAGCAGCCCCTGAAATGTTTCATGACAGTGAAGTTGTTGTTACTGATCATTATGTTTTAATGATTGCTATGTCTTGCAGTACATTTCATCTAGGGAAACACGATTTTCTGGTTGACAGCGAACCCCAAACACATCCCTCGTCCACGCGAAACATGCATCCCACGAATGTCACAAAAACACTATCATCCACATGCAATATCTGGGTATAAAACAAGAGAATTTGTCACTTCTTTTATCAATAAATGTTGTCATGGCAAAGAGGAGACTTCAGAGGCACTAAAATGGCAAATCGTTGGCATGCATGCAACAGGCATGTCATTCAAAGCTATTGGAAGGCAACTTGGCTTTAATCATTCTGGCATCAGCAGACTTGTCCGAAAACATCAACAAACCAACGATGTTAAGGACCGACCAAGGCCTGGACAACAAAGATCTCTTTTCGGGAAGATCGGAGTCTTTGCTTCAAGTGGAGTTTTGAAACACATTTGGCTCCCCTACAGGTGTGTGTGCAACAGAACTGTCCGAAACCGTTTCAAAGCACTGGATATGAGACGCAGAAGGGTCATCAAGCGTCCAGCTCTGTCCGATCAGCATCAAAAACGACGTTTGGTGTGGTGTATGGCATGGCAACATTGGAGTATCAGGACGTGGAGGAGAGTCCATTGATTAGACGAGAGTAGGTTCCTGCTTCACGTCACAGATGGTCGCATGAGAGTGTGGAGGCACAGAAATACTGTTTACGTGCCCAGGAACATCTGACCTACTGCTCCTTATGGTGGAGGATCAGTAATGATCTGGGTGTGCCTCTCTCATGATTGTAAATTTGTTAAGGTAACTGTACGTGGAAATCTCAGTGGTCATCGGTACATCCGGGACATTCTCAATCCGGTTGTCGTTCCTCATTTTGACAACTACCCGTTAGCTACTTGCCCTGTATTCATGGACGACAATGCAAGGCCACGTCGTTCCATGCTGTGAGAGCATTTCTTCAGAACAACCCTATTACAACACTACCTTGGCCTGCAATGCGCCCCGATTTGAATCATTAGATCATATCTGGGACCTTCATGGTCGTCGTGTGCAAGCAAGGGATCCGCCTGTACAGAATTTGGCAGATTTGGAAGCTGCATTGCATGAGGAGTGGCAGCTGTTGCTTCTGGATCGTATTAGAAGGCTCACTGGTAGCATTAGGAGGGTTCAGGCTGTCATCCGGGCACGTGGTGGATACAATCGCTACGGACGTCTGACATTGCTATTGTGTTCAGGAGATCACAAGTTACATTTTTGTCAGTAATTACCGGCATTGTTTCATCATGGACCGTTCCAGCACCATACTTGACGATAGAACATTTTTCCATCAAAAACATTAATGACAGATATGTGTAATTAGCGCCAATAAAATACTGCATATTTTCATCACTGTGTTCTCTTTTATTTGTCAATATGTCGGAAACCGGGTTTTGTCGCTGCTCGGAGAAGTAGATTCACACTGCGTATTCAGCCTGAATCCGTGCCTGAACGTATGTATCACCCTGACGAACCCGCCGACATTTCCTCGAAAAGCATAAATCAACAGGGGTTCACTGGAAACAACAATTTTAATACATATTCATAAAAATAAATATGGTGATTTGTGACTTACATGAAATCCAAATGAATAAGAAAAACAGAACGTCAATCACACCCCAGTGACCCCCACCCACACAGTTTTTGAGTCACTTGCGAGCCCACATTCTCTGTTGTCGTTGGTTTCCATTCCTGGTCGCTGATGTTTGATCTTTGGTCGCCTTTTCGCTTCACTCTTTCACGGCCGTCGCACGGCCACTGACATATTGTCACGTTATCGGACGTCTTTGCTCTAACATGTGACGGAATGTCACTCTACCACTGCCGTCGCACGGTCACTAGCATATTGTCACTTTACTATATCGTCTCCCCTCTAACAAGTGACGGAATGTCACTCTACCACTGCCGTCGCACGGCCACTAGCTTATTGTCACTTTACTGGACGCTTTTCACTCAATTAGTCGCCACTAATGGGGTTAAACACTCCCCTCCATTTATCTCAGAATAATGTCCATACTGGCAAAGCCTACTCCGCCTACGTGTGGCTTGCCTTCTACAACGGGTAATGCCACTTACCTAAATGCAAATAGCTCCCTGAGCTCGTACTTCGTGTTTCTGGTCCTATTCTCATTTATGGCCACCGACTTCGTCCGCGACTGTTCCTATTCTAATTATGAGCTCTGTGGCTCCCCTACATCACAACGTGCCTTTACTTTCGCACTGATGCGGCATCTCCTCCAACCTATAGCATGGGTCCTCCCCCAGCTCCTACGACCCACAGTCTTACACGCCTTCAGACTGGAATGAAATTTTCGAGAAATTCTGTGGGATGTCCTGTTTTTACAACAATTACGTATTAACTGGACATAATTACCTAGATAATGACTGCAGGAGAACACTGACTTTTACTATCTTTAATGTTTTATCAGACAACAAATGCGCAATAATGGACATTAAATTTCATGCTTAATTATCAGCGCGTGAATTATTACTGGCCTGTTTAAGTGATAAATCGGTTTTCGGGGTTCATCATACAAACTCACATTCTTATACCTTTGGCCCGAACGAGAAAAACTATCAAATATATATACATTTTCAAACAACAAAATCGAAAATTTAACTATCACCTTGACACAATAGACTATTCTTTTCGCAAACAATCACTTTTGGCCATCTGAAAGATAGCATGAAAGTAATGACTGTTTATATTAACACCACTGCGAAAAAACAGGGGGTGCTTAATTAAGTTCCAGGTGTATATATTTCAAGTTCCTGAACTATACAACTATATTTTTATTATCTTTTGTTCAATAAAATCAACTGGGAAAAGAAAACTGTTGTTAGGTGCCTCATTGGGGCGCCATTTGGCGACCCCCATTGGTCCATTTACACTCTCGATAGGCTTAATTGGGAAAAAAGTAAATCATTTCCTCGAGAAGTTCCGTTTTCATTAATTTAATATAAGGTATGCAGTCCAGTGGTATAGGCAGGGTGAAGCCCACAAACACATCTCTAAATTTTCGCTGCCCCCCCCCCCCCCCAAAAAAAAAACAACATTGGCTCAGTGCAAGATCAACATAACATAGAGCTCCAAAATAATCTCCAATTTAGGCCACACACGCTGCAAAGGATTCAGCTACACTCTGAGAACACTGAATCTTGCAACATTTTCGCGGCCTAGTTCTAACAGGTACCATTCGGTCGTTGCCCAGACCTCCCACTTCCCTGAAGTGGGAGGAGGAAATAACGACCGAAGCTCAAAGTTAGGACCAGGGGATCCCCCGCCCCAATGGCCTTCTGAATTTCATGTTTGCGCCCCCCCCCCCCTCAAAAAAGAAGAAAAAACTGGCTTGGGCACCCCAAAATCATGGCTACTTGCCTGGTGCAGTCTACTCTAATGTCTATCTTAGTTTGTTGAACGAGAATTTCTCAGGAATTATTTGGGTTTGTCCCTGGAGAGGCGAAGTTCACAAATCAAAAATCTGTCACTCTCCACACTTCTTTCGAAAACCGTTGACCCAATGGAGCAAAGGAACAATATTGTAAAGACCTTCCTAACTAAAAAAAAAATCGTTTTTTATTCTCACATAGCTTGTTCGTCACGATATCCAATAACATTAAATGCTTTAGTACGATTCGCAAATTATACTGGTAAATTGCTTACTACTTCCCGGGTACCATTCTAAATGATGCTTTTGTGGAAGCTAAGAAATGTAAACTCCCTGACTCAATAAGTGAAGAGCTTTAAGGACCTGGATTTAACAGTTTGAATGAAACTGAAATTTCCAAAAGTAAAATTAATCTTCTTAAGTCCAAACTTGAATCGGACCATATTAAATTATTTAAAAAAGATATACACAATGATAATAAGAGAATAGGAAAAAAAAACAAACTTAGGACTTATCGACTATTCAAAGTAGATTATCAAATGGAATCGAGCTATGTTTTTGAGGCTGCAATTGAAAACAATAATAAAATTTGAAAGATGATTTTTGTGAATCGGATGGACGTGTTATTTACGATAGCAAATGAGGGTTAAACCTTAAAATTTGTAATTCGTTCATGCAAGAGACCGGGAACTGCGGTGTGTCAACGTCGACAGTTGCGCATTCATGTTGCATTCTTCATGCCATGGTTGACTGCAGATGTAAATTCCGGAGGAATTTCTCGTTTATTCCTGGATCGACAGGAAAGAAAATACCTTCTATAAATAGAACATTTACCGTCATTTCGTCTTTTGGAAAGAAAAAAACCGCTGGGTCAAAGTCCACGTTTGTTGCACACCGCAGTGATCACCCTCTTGAGTTATTTACACACAGTATCCGAAAGTGAAAAGTGTCCAACTCGAGTGGAACAATTGTCCGAAGTTTGAAGATCCAGTGACAAAACCGCATTTAGTAAGTTATTGTAGATTATCTGGATATTTAAACATCCACATTCATTTGTTGTTTATTCCTTTGATCGTTTGTTTCTATACCGGTGTCTACACGTCAGTAAGACAGTAAGTAATGGATTGGGGGCGCGGTGGCCCAGTTGGTAGAGGTCCAGGCTGCAAGTCGAGAGCTCCTCTGTTCGAATCCCAACTGCGGCAACCGCCTTGTGTCCTTGGGCAAGACACTTCACCCCATTGCCCACGTGGGGGCACAGTGGCGTTGTGTACTGAGGTGTACTGCACGTCGATGGCGTACTTGTCTTCAACCAATGCTAACCCTGCCTGTGTGGAGTTAGTATGCTGGGGAGTCTGACAGTTGCTCGCCGTTGCTCGATGGTTCTCTCCGGGTAGCCTACTCCGGCTTCTTCCACCCGCAAAACTGCCCGAGACGAGGTGTCCCTGGCTGTCGAAAGTGTCGTTCAAATCCAATAAATAAATAAATAAGACAGTAGTAATGAACAGTAACTGTTCACTGAAAATTGTGTCCACGCATGTTTGCACTGGAATTTCAAACTGCTTTTAAAATCCATAATAACTGTGTGTGACACTACTGTAATAGTCCTAATCTATTGCCCCCCCCCCCCCCTTCCACCCTGGTCGTAGCTTGAATCAATGCACCATGTGAGTTCAATGTATCAATTTCAAGAGTCCCCATTCATTATTTGTTGGAAGGTCAATCAGTAACGTAGCCACTTTGGACTTGAGGGCCTGGGCTTCCCTGCAGCTCCCCCCCAACAAACATTTGCCCAATTTTCTCATGACATAAATGCCTAAACTGGTCTCCAGTATAAGGCTACACACGCTACAAATGCCTCTGATGCGCTCTTGGAACACTGAACGTTGCAAAAAATTTTCGGCGGGGTGTGTCCTAACTAGGACATTCTGGTCACTACCGTTCTCCCACGAAAAGGAGACCAAAGATCAAACATCAGCGACTAAGTAGGGGGGGGGGGGGGGACTACCAGGGTGTCCTTGTTAAGACTAAGAGAGACACACTCGCCCCCCCCCCCCCCCTCACAAAGACCTTCCGGGTATCATGTTTGCTCCCCTTCCATTAATTTTATTGTCGACTAGGGAATACACTCAACCCCGTTTTGGGAGGGGCACAAGTCCCCCTCCCCTTGTGGTTGGAATTATGGCGCCAGCACTGTTCACCATGTACAAAAGCTTTCTACTCCCTTGGTGGTGTTTCTAGTTGAGTTAACTTATAAATTAAGGCATTGGTGGGGCGGGGGGGGGGGGCAAAGAATGAGCTTATTACGTGTTTATATGAACAAATGGAAAACAGAAATGGGAAGTTGCATGGATTTGAAGCAAGCCGGAATTCATTATGTTCAATAATTAATATTTATTTATTGGTGTTTATGGTCACAAACTGATGCACATGTTCAATAATAAAAGTCTTTTGAGATTCATTTTATTGTGTTAAATTTGTTCGACGTCAAATGAATTTTTTTTAAAATCAACATTATATTTTAAGAGATGAATAAAATAAATTAAAATTGAAACATTCTTTTCATCTGATCCGCATTGCCCGAACAAGTGATCGTTTTTGCCCATACCCTGGGCAAAGTGGATCAAACACACAGCGCCAATTGAATTTTCGCACAGATGTAAACGGATATGCCATACAACACGTTAGGCAGTACATGTTCAGACCTTTTTCCTGTAATAATTTCAACAAGAAAACGTTTTGTGCAAGCAAAAGCGCTCGAGAAAATGCCCACGAAGCACTCTTATTTTGTGCATATGTCATGCAATCTCTTCGCACAAGAACGTAAACAAGAAACCTTCTGTGAACAAAGGTAAACTCTCTCACTAAAAGAAGGTGAATACCATATCTCAATATTGTGACTGGTGATTCTCAAGAAATTATAGTTTAAAATAACTTCAAGTTTATTGGACAAGGTTCAGGGCTTTGGGGGTTAATATCTTCCTTCGAAAACACTTGAAAAGGCACCCAACCTTCATCCCCATCATAAAAATCAACTTTTTGAGAGGAATCGGCCCGGTACGAAACTTGGCTTGTGACAGATTTTCCGTGCCGTGGTGATTTTGATAGGAACTGTCGTGGCACCATCTCCAAGTATTGACAGGGGTGGTTCTCGAAAATTATTTATTAAAGAATTTCAAGCTAATTGGATAAGGAGGGATCACTACACCAAGGGGGTTAAGATCTCCATTCGAAAAAAAAAACTTGGAACCCCACCCCCCCCCCCCCCCCCCTCCACACAAAATAAACAAAGCAGAATGCCTAAATGTAGGCTACAGAGTACAGACATATCGCGAATTGGGGAAACATATTCACGCAGACAGCTCATCTAATATAATCGAGGGTGAATGTATCTCCGGAAAGCGGGCTGGGACATGCTATTTGCTCTTTGCTATTTGCTCTTTTCTAGTTGTATCGGACCAATCGCACTGGTTCTTTCTTCGGCTACATTGAACAGCCAATCAAATTATTCATTGTATTTTAGACATGGTAATACAAAGAAAAAAAAGCTTTTTGCTATTTGCTCTTTGCGATTTGCTTTTTGCTATTTGCTTTTTGCTATTTGCTTTTTGCGATTTGTTCTTTGCTATTTGCTTCTTGCTATTTGCTTTTTCCCTTTGCTATTTGCGAGTTACAACCATAGTGCATTTACAGATATGGATATCAATGGAACTGGCTCACTGAACCATTTCCATTAACTGGTACAGTCACTACAGTATTAAATGGGGTGGCGTGGTAGTACCTGATCCTTGGCAACGTCGACCCGGTTGGTCCTCAGAGGAGTGACGAATACAACCTACCCCAGTAATAGGCCTGGGGCGGGCTTACCCCGGGACAGTTTAGGCTGCTGCCATTGAAAATCACCAAACCGAAAACCTCTACTATAAATCAGCTCCACAATCAGGACTTACACTTTAGCGAGGCTGGGGCTGATCAAACCCGTATTTGGCAGTGTAGTTGCCTTTACAGGGCTGGAAAATCATCCCTGTGTATTTTCAGATCTGCATGTACATTAATTTTGCTGCTCATTCAATAACCAAGGTCACATATTATTTGATATGGTATTAGAACAAATGCCACCCCCGGTTCATTCTGTCTTTGTACCAAAATCAGTAGCCTAAATTTGTCTAGGAAGTGCTTTCACTTCAGTGTTGGCTGCCTCCACAGGCAGCCAACACTGATGTGAACACACTTCCTATATATCTCAAAAGGGAGCAACAGTAAAGCACCATTCGAAGTGGCTAGTTAAATTACTGCCAACATTATATAACATTTGACCGTAAAATCTGAAAGGCGGTCCTTAATTGAAAAAGAGGCCGTGTAAAGCCTTTTCCTAGGCCCTGTCCACATTCTAGAATGCAAGCTCTGTACAATCTTCGATTGGGGTTAGGGCTTTGCAAGCGGTCTTTTTATGGTTTTGAGGGTTAGCGTTCGCTAAGTAACCCTAACCTATAAACATCTCCAAAGCCCTAATCCTAACCTGAGATTGTCGGGAGAGTTACAATTACGGCGTTGTTACTTATTTTCGCACATTGGATTGAACGGCCGTTACCCAAACATTACCATTTTATTTGTATAACTAGGGGTCCGACAAAAACACACCTTCTCCAGACATTGTATTTAATTCCGAGTGACACAACGATTTCGTGTATCTTATAGCCTTTGTGAAATAAACCTTCAATAATGTTGTCAAAATTCATTTTATAAATAAAATAATTAACTTCTGTTGATAAAGTACACTTTCTGTTACCCTAAAGTTACAAAACGCATTGGTTGTCCAATGAAATGTCCCCATACAGAATTATACGAAAAAAGAAAACGGCAAAAAGCAAATAGCAAATCTCAAAAAGCAAATAGCAAAGAGCAAACTTCGCAAAAAGCAAATAGTAAATCACAAAGAGCAAATAGCAAATTGCAAATAGCAAAAAGCAAATCGCAAAAAGCAAATAGCAAATAGCAAAAAGCAAAGAGCAAATCGCAAAAAGCTTTTTTTTCTTTGTATTACCAAGTCTTATATATAATGAATAATTTGATTGGCTGATCAATGTAGCCGAAGAAAGAACCAGTGCGATTGGTCCAATACAACTAGCAAAGAGCAAATAGCAAACAGCAAATAGCATGTCCCAGCCCGCTTTCCGTATGTATCTCAACAAAAATGGTTTTAAAAAGTACTTTTAAATTTGGAGGTGGCACAACACAACACGAATTTTGATAACATAATAACACATCGGCCGGTCGCTGATTTGTCGCGGTTCTCAGATGAGAAGGCTGTGATTAGCCCTGTGTTCTCAAATGCCTCCTTATCCCCACGCCTCTCCTCTCCTCTCCTCCCAACACTCGGAGACGAACTGCTTGATGACATCCCGTACCCCATTCTTCCCAATCTCTCCAATAACCATATTAACCTTCTTCTTTGTGTTACCTACAAACCGCATGTCCTTCATCCTCCCATCCCACTTCTCCTTTACACTTCCGGTGAGTCTTATCCTGTTAGACTGGACATTCTAATAGGAAGTGTTCAGGGTTTCCGCAACGCGTAGGTTAATGTGCATTTAGTATAAACAGTATTTATTTCCAGAAAACAAACATACAAGGTTACAAAAATTAGTACGTAAATAAATGGAAATGGATTCAGCAGAAAGCTAAGGCTTATATATAGCTGTCTCCATGGTTGGTATATTACAATAATCATTACATTTGGCAGTGCATGGGTATTGTGTTTTGTATTAAGCAAAAGATTGAACTGATGTTTAGGTAAAATGATTATAAGAAAATTTTATAAGCAAAAAAGAAATATATAATAAAGGGAATAACAGGGATGAGGGGGTAGAAGAACTAACGGGTTTCAGTGGTGACCAGCGCAGAGGTGACGGCGTGGTGTATCTTCGATTCTGGATGCAAAGGAGAAATTATTTAGTCAAAGCGTTTCGTTAAAAGAATAAATTCATGAACTTTTTCGAAGATGGATTTGTTAACTTCAGCACTATAGTGCTCACAGCCATATAGTAAGATGTCAGTGGTGATAGGATATTCAATTGTCCCTAATGTTCCGATTCGCATCGGTGTATATCTGTCGCAATAGAGTAGGTAATGATCAGCTGTTTCACGTGATCCACAGCTACATAAGTTAGACTCGGAAACAAAGTTATTGAAGAGGTCGTCATTCAGACTACTGCAGCGTAGTCGAAGACGGCAGTGTAGTATTTGACCTCGACGCGACTTGTGGCCATAGTAGTAGGACGGCACGCTTCTTTTATCCTTATTGAGAAATGACAGGAAATTTGGAAAGCGAAGGGTTTTGACGGATCTCAAGGGGTAAATCATTCCACAGTCGAGTTGTAGACGGAAGGAAGGATGTATGATGAGACTGCGTTCGGCAGAGAGGAGTTCTCAAATTGCTGTGTCGGAGATTATAATTTTCCGTACCTGTAGTTAAGGGAGGTATCATATTTGACGCATAAGCGGGCACATGGCCGTGCGCCATTTTGAAACATTGTATAAGCTTGTGTTTCATTCTCCTAGTTTCAAGTTTCTCCCATCCCGTTTCAGTGTAAAGTTGATTTCTGCTTGTACTTTTTGTACCCCCTGTTACTAGTCGTGCCGCTTCGATTTGCATTTTTTCTAACTCTTCAGCTTCTGTTGCTGTGCAGTTGTCCCAGATCGTGTCTGCATATTCTAATACGGGGCGTATGAACGCATAGTATATGGTTTCGAGTGTTTTTCTATCAAGTCGATATTTGAATCGTCTAAGAATGTTCACGCGGTTCCACGCTTTGGCTTTAGTTTCAGATAAATGGGAAGACCATGTTCCTTTGTTGTTGAATGTTAAACCTAGGTGTTTATGTTGGGAAACTTCTTTGATGTCAATCGAAAACATTTTTAAAGGTGGGTGGCATATCTCGTTTGTTTTACGGGAGATTAATAGTGTCTCGGTTTTTTGGGGATTAAAATTAACTAGCCATCTATCAGCCCAGGTCTCCAGTTGTTTTATATCATTTCCAAGGATTTCGGCAGCAGTTGATGGGTTGTTTACAATCAGGTATAGTGAGGTGTCGTCTGCAAACAATCGTATATTGCTTGTAATGTTATCGACAATGTCGTTGATGTAGATCAGGAAAAGTAGGGGGCCTAAAATTGATCCCTGTGGTACTCCAGCCTTGATCGGTTCCCATGAGGATGATACCGAGTTGAGTACAACACGTTGCTGTCTTTCACTTAGGTAGGATTCAAACCACTTTAAGAGAGTTCCCTCTATACCAATCTTTTGTAGTTTATATAAAAGGCCTTTATGCCAGACCTTATCGAAGGCTTTACTCACGTCACAGAACACGACCCTTATTTCCTTAACTTCGTCAAGCGCTGCACTGAACAGGTTGTAGATGTCGGTGAGTTGTAGGACTGTCGAGTCAGAGGGAAGAAAGCCAGATTGTAAGGGGGTAAGAAGCATGTTGTTTTTCAAGAAAAGTAGCACTTTTTCAAACACACACTTTTCAAAAACTTTTCCTAGGCAGCTGAGTAGCGTAATTGGTCTGTAGTTTTGTATCTTATAACTCTCCCCTTGCTTAAAAACAGGCGTTACATTACCTCGTTCCCATTGGTGGGGAAAGATAGAGCTTTTTAACATTATGTTAAAAAAATTGCTCAAGGGAGTAGATAGGCTGGGTGAGCACTTCTTCAACAAGTGTGGACTTACCTTATCAGGGCCACAAGCCTTTGATATGTTAATTGAGTTTAGGGCTTTCCTCACATCTTCAGGGGTTACTACAATATTATTGAGTTTTACACGGTCCGGGTTGTTTACGGGTTCTGGAAGGTCGTGATTAAGGTCATTAATAGATGATATACTACAGAAGTAATTATTGAATGCTTCCACCTTTTCCAAGTCAGAAACAATCATTCTGTTGCCTACCTCTAGCATTGTAATGGGTGTGTGCTTAGTGGAATTTAGGAGACTAAAGGTTTTCCACCACTTAGCATCCCGAGTTTTTGTGGATTTCAGTTCGCTATCAATTTTAGAAAAAAAGTGACTCTTTGCTTTGCGGATTTCTGATACTGTTTCGTTTCGTTTTTTACGGTAATTATCCCATGACTGGGGAGTATTATGTTTTTTGGCGCTTCGATAGAGGCGTTTTCTTTGACGAATAAGTTTCCTGATGTTATTGTATAGCCATGGGGGCTGATGGGGTCTGCATGTGATAATTTTGTTCGGTATATACTTTGCAGCTAACGAGAGTAGTTTGTCTGTCAGTTGGTCAACGATAGTAAGCTCTCCAGTATTAAATACCTCATTTTCCCAGTCAATATCAGCAAGTTCATTGTTAAGGCCATCATAATCTCCCCTCTCGTATTGCCAGACCTGGCGTTTGTATGTCTTACGCTGTGTGTTATGTTTGGGGATTTGTAAGGTTAAGTTTATTGGGCAGTGGTATCGTATCAATTCTGAGTAGAAGGGGTCCATAACGTCAGCGTGGGAGACACAGGGAAGAATTTGATCATTCACAATAAATAAATCAATAAGAGAGTTAGACGTCTCCGTAAAGTGCGTCGGTTCCCTAATAATTTGGGTCAGGTTGTATTCTGCGAGTAAGTGCTGAAGTGGTCCTTCGTGTAACCTCAGTTGATTATCATTAAAATCTCCAGTTATTATTAATTTTGGAATACCAATGTCCAGTGCTTTTTCGAAAGAGGTAGAAATAAGGTTCCATGTTTCAATGGGGGAGTTTGGAGGTCGATAAATAGCCCGAAATAAAATTATCCCCTGCTCAGTAAAGAGCTGAACCCACAGGCTCTCGACAGTGGGAACTTGTAGATCCTCTCTGGATTTGAATGGGATATTATTTTTTACATAAATGGCTACACCACCGCCTTTAGATTTGCGATCGTTTCTTAGAGGAGGGTGGAAGTTTGGTAATTTTATGTCGTCATTGTCGTCATTCTGCTCAAGCCAGGTCTCTGTAAAAGCGCAGACATCATTGTTCAGTACTTCGTAGCTGAGGATATCTATTTTGGGCTTTAAACTTTGAATATTGAGATGTAAGAATGAGAGGCCCCCTGAGTCGCTGAATGAAGTGGAAACAGCAGATGTGTCCAGTATAAATGGTGTTAGTGTATTGGTTGGACCTGGATTTGTTTCAATATCTCCCGATATAACGTGTAAGATAAGCAACCAGGTGGGCTTACCAATACATACAAGGCACAATACAGTTAGCAAACAAGTTGCATGAATTATTTTGTGTATTTGAGTACCATTTCTTGCAGGAGATTTTTCCTTCACTGTGGTATAACCTGAAAACAAGTGTTTGGAAAGTTTCGCGTGTGATATGCCATGTTGATTTGTATCTCGACGCCATTTGACACTCGAATATTCCAATCGGAGCAAGAAAAAAACGATCATTCCAATTTTGAGACCAAGTAAGTTATACCCCATGTATAGTGATATAAGAAAAACAGTGTTAACGTCAAGTTGCTTTTTGCGAGGTACACCACTTTTGGATATACCGGCGAAAAGGCCCACCCGCATTCTATAAGTATTTATATTATCCATTTAGAACAGAATGCTGATTTAAAGGCGGATGGGCCTCTCCGGTCAACAGTCAGCTCCGCTCTGGTCATGGTCAGGTAGATAGAAATATATGCACCTGAAGAGTTGAAACCCATATGTTCAAGGGACGAAAGGTTAGTATGTACAGAATTGCCTAGTGGGGGGTTAGGAAGGGGGCAAAATTAATGTAGATAGGCATTGTAAGTTTCCTACCTAAGACTATTACAGTTATCCGAGGAGCAGTATTCTGTCTTAGAGGAGAGACGGGCAGGGTGTAAGAGTGGGTATATTACTACATCGTTGGGAGAGGGATGGAATTACTTTGACCAGTTACTTATCACATGCTGCTACGTTAGTCTAAAATAATTCATGTTTATCAGGCAGTGTACAATGGGGGTCATCTCTTAGTATTGCGTTGTGTATGTGCATTATGAAAGATTGTCATGGTAATCTAACATAGTAGTACATATTTATCCGACAAGATACCGGAACGGGTTATCTACTCATCGCCTGAGTGGTAGCATGCTCTATGTCCCAGTAGGATATAGAACATTCTAACACTCAGACCACATACTGGTGTAAGTAGAGTAACAAAAATTCTTAACACCAAACACTACACCAGTGTACACAAAGAGAAGAACGGATTACTGTGTAAGAGAGGGATTCGACGGGGAGCTATAGCTTATGGTGTTTAGTTGTAAGGGAGACATCATAGAGCACTGATCTGGGGTTATGGTACGAATTTAACATAATAGTACGTGTTAATCATACTGATCACAAGCTGCTATGCTAATCTAGCACTAAAATTCATGTTCATGAAGCAAGGTACAGCAGAAGTTATTTGCTGGTGTGTCGTTATGTGTGAGCATTATAAAGCACCGATCATCAGCTAATATGGTAGTCAAACATACCTATTTAACCGATGGGCTGCCATGGCGAGTTATCTACTGGTTTTCAGTTATAGGGGAGACATCATAGGGCACTGATCCCATACTACTGTATCAAACTAACATGTTAATGCGTGGTAATCAAGTGAGATATCAGGAGGTGTCATCTGCCGTTGTTTGGTTGTGTACGAGGCGTTATGGAACAGGAGGAGGACTAACGGGCGATGGATAGGTGTTAGGCTGTTGGATGGACTTTTCCTGTCGCGAAAATTCGAAAATTGACAGGAAAATATCTTTGGGTAAAGTTTGTCACTTGGAGAGAAAAAAAAAAAAAAAAAAAAAAAAAAAAAAAAAGAAAGAAAAAAAAAAACAAAACTTTTTACGAAGAGTGGTACACCCCATTATGTGACACAGCCTTGCTACACGCATTTTGATAAGCAACAGTCTTAGTAGAAATGGCAAGGAGGGTCTATAGAGGTGCCACTATTCGTTTGAAATCGTTAGGCCTCGAGCTGTTGATATGGGTACTTTCAGTAATGTGTCCTACTTTGTTGGGGCGAGTCTACACCATAGTTATTTGTAAATACGCTCATTGATCGGTTATTTATTATTCCAAAGAAGTTTAGCTAATGTTGAACAACAGTGACCCCCAAAGGTGTCACCAAGGCACTCCCCAAAACCTAGCTTCTCTTTATGACGCAGGCCACCCAAAGATGTCTTTGCATTTACCCCCCCCCCCCCCCCCCCCCCCCCCCGCCAATTCATGTTACAATCCGCCGACTCTTTCTCTGACGAGTTTTGTTACCCTGGACTGTCACCACCCCTATGTCTGAGATCGCCATTAAATAGTTCTCCATTAACTCCCTCACTTGGTCTATCCACCAACTTTTTATGTTTGAATTCCAAATATTCTGGAACATTAATTTACACCATCGGCCGTTGGGAAGATTTGCCAAATAGTTGAGAAAGCAGAGTTACATTATGTTTATCCTGTCCTTAATCGTCATCCACCCAACCTCTCCTCTTATTGCTTCTAGTGCTGCGACATTACTCGACCCCGTTATCCATCGGCCTGCATCGTTCTGCAGAGTTTCTAAGCTCTTTAAAGCCATTTGGTTTGGAGGTATCACTTCCGTACCATATGTTATACTTGGTACACCCACCATTTCCAAAATTGTTTTCCACACGAAATCCTCATTGAAACTGTTTCTCCCATTTCGTTCATTTCATGGATGATTCGCTTCCTCTTCATAGTTAGTTTATTCGTGTGATCACGCGATAGACGCCGGACAGTTTATATTTACCCCTAAATACTTATTAGTCACTGTCACATGTCTATCACACACTAAGAAGTCTGCTGCTGCCTTCCGTAATACAGAACATCCCCGCTTACCACTTTCGAGTAGGTTCCTCTTTACGACCTACGAGTAAAACTTTGCTGTTGCTGTCATTTAATTCGAGTCTCTATTTGTTCCCATATATCCCAACAATTGCCAGCATTTTCTCTAGCCCCACTCCGCTTTCTGACACTAGTACCATATCGTCTGAGAATATAGTCCTGGGATATTATTCAGGCCCCCAACTGCAACCCTCTTGTCGCTTTGCAGGAGTTCATCTCCTAAATCTTTGATGTATAGTGCAATAAGAATTGTCGAAAGGATGCATCCATGTTTTAGGCCTTTCTCCATAGGCACACGTTTTGTTGTTTTGTTCCCCAGGCAAAGTTCACTTTGTACGTCTTTATATAATGCTTTCAGAATTCTCACAAACTCACCTCCTTGTCCCAAAGCCTCAAGTTTCCGCCACATACCCTCCCTCCATGTCTATCATATGCCTTTTTTTCGCATCCAGAAAGGCCATTAACATCTTTTCTTTTTGACTTCCGCAGATTCTTTCAGTTGGGACAGCATGAAAAGCTGGTCAGTGACTCTTCTCCCTTCCTGAATCCATTCTGGACGTCTCCCCGAAACCCTTTCTCTTCGATCACATCCTCTAATCTCCCCTACAGAACTTTACAGAAATGTTTTTCAATGTTGCTACAGACAGATTGAGAAGTCCCCTGATAATTGTCCAATACATCCTTTTCCCCCTTTTGTGTATAAGTGTAACCTTGCTTTCTCTCCACTCGTTTGGAACCTCATGTTTTTCTATGGCTATATTGTTTCTCTATGGCTAAATTGAATAAGGCCGTTAAGCTTTTCCTCTCCCCCATTTTTTAGAAACTCGTTGGGAGTTTCGTCCATCTCTCACGTTTTTCTGTTCCTTGATTTTTAGACCACTTTTTGTACCTCCTCGGTTTTTATTTTGCCGCACACGAAGTTCGAAAATTTTTCAACTCACTATGCACTCCGGTGGAGTCCCCATCGCTTAAGGGCCTATATAAGTAATGAAATTTTGTTTATTTTGAAATTCTCACCTCTCATATTCCTTAAATTCAGATTAAATATACACAAATTATACATCAAAATGAAGGTTGGGATGAATAGAACCCGAAACACATATGTAATCAACTCATAGAGTCGACTGTAGGCACCACTGGTTCCTGGAAGTCTGCTATCGTATTCGCACCAGAACTGATAATAAAATAATATTTCCTCAGAACAACTTGTGGCGAAATGTGCTCCATATATCCAAGAACAAAGCTAGGCATTCAAAACACTTTCGAATACAGTGACAGGTCTGCATTTCGGAAAAGGACAACACTGTCTGCATTTTTTATTGAAGATGGTTTCCATGCTCGACAGACATGCGCAAATCACTCGTTACCACGAATTTCCATCAAAAAACGAAATCGTAATTCTAAGAAATTTCAACAGGTATCATGATATCTTGCATTGAACATGGCAACTGTGCAATCTCTATCTAATAACAGTATACTGTATGAAGGCGATCTTTTTCTTTATTTGATTTTTGACGGCGTTGTTTTTACATGCTTTTTTTCTGTCCGATGACGTCGACCGGAAATCGAAAGTATACTCATACGTAAACAAAAGCAAAGGCTTTGGAATTTTTCCCAAGGCAGCTCTGTCGCCGTGTTTTGAAAAATTTTGATCCCCTAGCTTTGTTCTTGGATATGTAAAGCGCATTTGGCCACAAGTTGTTTTCGTGAAATATTATTAAATTATCAGTTCTGGTGCGAATGCGGCAGCAGACTTCCAGGAACCAGTGGTGCCTACAGTCGACTCTATGAGTTGATTACACATGTGTTTCGTGTTCTATACATCCCAACCTTCATTTTGATGTACATTTTGTGTATATTTAATTTGAATTGAAGGAATATCAGAGGTGAGAATTTTCAAAATAAACAAAATTTCATTACTTATATAGGCCCTTAACGTTTACCTTTTCCAAGTGCTTGACTAGTTCTGATGCGATCTGGTCTTGCTCGTCTGTATCTCTGCCCTGTATTTTATACAATACTAGAAGAATTATGGTAGTTTTTAGGTAGCAATCATATTACATTTATATGGTTAGTTCAGGGTTAATTATCCCAGATCTGTCTTTTTGTCATCCTTGAGTTATTTCAATGACCTCAGTTTTCTCAGATTGGGTTGGTTTGCACGAGTTAATTATGGCAGCACTCCGGACGTTTTGTGCTTGATTTCTCGCTGTGTATTTGTGACCAGTCAGTCTGTGAATTGCATCGAAACGACTGAGTCAGGTGGTGAATTTCCAATCAAAATTAGGATTGGTGGTCGACGGTCTGAGTGGTTTGCTGTACTGGTATTTCGCGGAGGATCAATACGTCTGTATTTAGTTCTTAGTTTTCCCCATTCGCCAGTATATATATTTCGTGTGTTTTCTATTAAGACATGTCAGATATGGATAAATGTTCCAAAATCTTGATCATCGGCCACTCCATGCTTTCTTGACTTGCGCGTTTTTTGAACAGGACAGCGCGTCACCAGACTAACTTGACCAATGATTTTCGTTTCAATGAGATTCAATGCTGTAATTTGAATTGCCGTGCTGTGGGAAAACCCGGTGCTACTATGACCTCTTTCCGTGGATATGCAATACGCTGCGTCCAGGAATTTAAACCCAATGCTGTAATATTACAAATCGGGGGTAATGATGTAGCAGAACATGACCCACTTTCACTGGGAAGTAATATTGATGACCTCGCGACCGACATTCTGAAAGTCACATGTCCAATTTGTTTTTGTGTGCCAATTATTTCATCTTTCATAGTTCGTCCATCAACGAAATGTCCCGCAATATCCGTTGTTGAATATAACACTAGAGTCAATACAATAAATAATTATTTATAGAAAGTATTGCCTTGCCTTCTTCATCCTCCAAAATTAAGTTCTGGACACACACGCGGCTACATTCTATTGCCATACAACATTTATGTGACGGAGTTCACTTTTCTGAGGCAGGGCTTAAAAAATATTGTGCAGCTTACGCGGCTGTATCTTGGTTTTCTTCAATAAGGTAGGCCTCCAGTAAAATAATTACATTTTATGGCATTATGTCTTGTATGCATATTATTGACGTTTAGTCTAACAAAACTTTACTTATTACATACATGTCTGTCTTGGATATTGTTTTGCCTTTTTAGGCTCTTAAGTCTAACTTCCAACTGCTGGTGTTTGCGCCGCACGTCTATGTTACTCTGTCGTTGCCTCTGGTTCAAACTGTTGCGCTGCCCGCTTTGTGTACATTCTGTGCATCAATTGGTAGCTTCATCTTGTTAATTGTGATCGGGCACGGGGTAGCTGTACCATGTCTTTCCCTTCATCTCCAAGAAACTTTACAGGTATATGTTTATACTCCACATTGTACGATTCCATGGCATGAATTGCCTTTGATTTGATATCTTTTTGCGGTATGGCTCCCTGGGCTCTATCGTCAGTTGCAGGGGCGACGAACTTTTATTTGTAGCTCCTATAGGGGTTACCTATTGTTGATCTTACTGTAAGATCTTGAACGACTAACATTTGTTGTTCTTTGGCCAGATTTTCTCTGGTATGTTACATGTATATTCTGTTGGGTACATAATGGTGCGTTCATGCTTCTTCCTGTGGGAGCTTTATATCCAGATCGGCAAGCCTTACCCGATGTTGTGACTGCTTGCTTGTGTTTATCCTACTTTTTATTCCTTTTTCTTTTCAGAATGCCCAAACGGCGTAATGATTTGACTGATGGTCTTTCAGAATTATTTCAACCGTCCAATGCCAAAAGGCCCAGTATTCCTAGGGTTCACGCTTCGAGTACCACCACTCATGACAATACTGGACAGCCTAGGGTGTCTGTTCGTGCTCCAGGGAACATCATTGACAGTCCTATTTCATCCACCTCCACTGCTGTCCCAGACAGTAGGCCTAGGCCACCTTCCCAGAATGCTAAGAGACGCAAGAATAAATCCGGGCATGGTCGTTCTTCAGCACAGATTAGATCCGGAAATAGTAGGGCCGATAGGGTTAGTCCCCCCAGTCCAACAGATATTAATGTTGCCCGTAACTCTACGGTCGTTTCACGTCAGCAGGAGTTCGTACCAAGTTTTGATTCACCTTTTCCCCTACCAGTGGTTACAGCTCCATACAATTGTGACTCTCGGGGCAGGGCGCGGGGGGCTAACCCTATTTTTGTGCACAGTAATTCGGATAGCTTCTCCACTAACATTCCTGTTACAAGTGTACCAAATCTGGGACATACCACCGTTCATTCTTCGAACTTTTTACCTTCGGTTGGATCACCAGTGTCTCCTGATTCCGAGTTATTAACATTATTACGTTTACCGCGTCACATTGTGCAACAGTTACAGGTTAATCATGGACAGGGTATACAGACTGTTTCTGAAGCAGTTACTGCAGCATTACAGGCTACAGGGTCTTCCACCATTCCTACTTCCAGTGCCAGTATGATGCCAGTTGGTCCTTCCCGTTTCGACCCGGTACGGGATTCCATCGTTCCGGAGGCCGATCCATTGTCCAATGGGGGTGTGATGTCATTCAATCCATGATTACTCAGCCGAATAGCGGGCAACTTGAAGGTAATGATCATATATTTTCTTCAGTTCCGTTAGCACACCATGTCAGTCCAAAATTGAAATCTCAAATATGGGCCAATGAATATGTTAATTTGGCAGCCCTTCTTCCGCAGCAAGAGCATGAAGCTACTTATTCCATGGCGATGCAGGGTGGTGACGAAGGTCCTTCTTTAGTTTTTGTTCCCAAACCTCTGAAATCTATCACCCACTTGGCTCAATGGTTTCGTGCTTTTGAGATTTTTTGTTCAGTTTACGTAGAGAAATTTCCACTTCAGATTCAAGCTCTTCTTAAATACCAGTCCAGTATGTCATCAATTGGCTATGACTGGATTTTTTATGATCGGGAATTTCGTACACTTCGGCAAACTAATCTTTCTCTCCAATGGGATAGTCTCCATTGGAAGTTTTCTCTCAAAGCCATGCCCTCTACCAGGACTTCAGTCGGTTATCAAAGTCAAAACCAGATTCGTCCCAGGGTCAACTCTTTCAAAGGTAGGCAGTCACAGCAAGGGCGTTCAGGTATTCCTAATGGACTTTGTTATAAGTTTCATTCTGGTCGATCCTGCCAGGGCAAATGTGGTTTTTCGCACTTCTGTTACCGTTGTCAACAGGATCATTGTGCTGCGAAGTATTTCGAAGGTCCGGGTAATTCGAGGCAGAATTTTCGTGTGGGCAGAAATACCAATCACCCCACTGAACAGGTCTTTCCAGGAGGAGTTTCACCAGGGAATTTTCAGTACCATACTAACGCCAGTGCGAGTAAAAGTTCTAAGTAAACTGTTACAGGGATTTGATACCTGGGGACACCTGTTGTTCATGGGGAATCTGACAATCTCCACTCCGCTCATACTTTCTCGGCCATTGTTCAGAAGAAAATCGATAAGGAAATTAAAATGGGCCGACTCGAGGGCCCCTTTTCCGAATCGCCTTCTTGTCCTGTTATTATATCACCGATCGGTGTTGTTCCTAAAAAAGCTCCAGAGAATACCGTATGATTCATCACCTGTCTTTTCCATATGGCGCATCGGTTAATGATAGTATCCCCAAAGAAAAATCGGTAGTTCCTTATCAATCTATTGATGACGCATTTCGGGTTGTTTGTCAACTGGGGAAGGGTTGCTATATGGCGAAGACAGATGTTGAGTCTGCATTTCGCTTAATACCCGTTCATCGTGCTGATCAAATCTCCTCGGTTTTAAATGGAATAAGATGTATTACTTTGATCGATGCCTTCCTAGGGGTTGCGCCCTCTCTTGTAAAATTTTTGAAAGTTTTAGCTCCGCGTTGCAATGGGTGGCCGAACGGAAGTACTCTGTGCATCAGGTGCTGCATGTATTGGATGACCTTTTCTTTGTTGCAACAAGTTGTGCAACCTGCCAATTTTATCTACATCAGTTTTTGAGAGATGTGCAATGAGCTAGGAGTCCCTATCGCACGTGAGAAGACCTTTGAACCTGTATCCTGTTTAACATTTTTGGGTATTGAGTTAGATTCTGTTGCAATGGTTGCCCGTTTGCCGTCTGATAAGTTGCTTAAATGTCGATCATTGATTACAGCTATGATCGGTCGGAAAAGGGCTTCATTGCAAGAACTGCAGTCCATCATCGGCCTGCTTAATTTTGCTTGTTCTGTGGTTGTGCCAGGTCGGGTGTTCTCACGACGTATGATTAATCTTACTATTGGTCTATCCCGGCCTCATCACAAAGTTCGTGTTTCTGAGCAGGCACGGCAGGATCTTCGCTTGTGGTTGTTGTTTCTTGATAGTTTCAATGGTAAATCTGTCTTTTTGCCGCTGCAGTGGGCTGATGATGAGCAACTTACCTTTCACACAGATGCTCCCGGTAGCTTCGGTTTTGGTGGTATTTTCGGGACTGAATGGTTTTATGGTGCTTAGTCTGAGGTTGATAAATATTACAACATTGCTGTTCTTGAGCTGTATCCCATAGTTTTGTCATTACATTTGTTTGGGTCCCGGTTCTGTGATCGACGCATTCTTTTTTATTGTGACAATTCGGTAGTGGTTCAGTGCATTAACACTCAAACCTCCCGTGATTTAGTTCTGCAACTTTTACGTCGAGTTGTTTTAATCTGTCTGAAATATAACATTCTTTTTAAAGCTGAGCACTTTCCTGGCAAATGTAACAAATTAGCAGATGCTCTTTCTCGGTTACAGGTTCAGGAGTTCAAGAGACTTGCACCTTCTTATCAGCAGCATCCTGTTCCCATTCCACACCACTTCAGCTTAACAGCCTTGTTGAGACCCTTGGGACATTAATGGACAATGCGCTAGCACCATCAACTAATCGGTTTTACCAACTCTCTTTCCATCGTTTTGCACGTTTTTGTGCAGAATTCCGCTTGCGCAGTTCGCTGCCCATTACTGTTGATATATTATGTTTGTTTATTGCCCATATGTATAATGTTGGATATTCCTCAAAATATATCGTCTCGTTGCTTGCTGGCCTCTCGTACATTCATAAAGTTCATCATTTGTGTGATCCATCTGATAATTTTGTGGTCAAGAAATTGCTCATGGCTATCAAACGTCTACGACCCTCTGTGGATGTTAGGCTTCCCATAACATTGCCTGTTTTAGGCAAGCTCATTACTACTCTCTCCATCCGTTCTGCGAGTGATTACCAATGCAAATTATTCCAGTCACTTTTTTCCTTAGCCTTTTTCGCCTTTGCGAGGATTGGGGAGTTCTGTCCACTCCGGTCACAAGATAAAGATAAAGTTCTGCAATTATCTGATGTCCACTGTCATTCTGAGGGTCAGTCGGCGGGCTTCTTACTCATCTTTCGACATTTTAAACACAATTTGGGTTGTACACCCCACTACGTCAGGGTCACACCGCAGTCTGATCCTTCTGTCTGTCCTGTTGCATTCTTGAAGATTTTTCTTGCGCTGAGGGCCCGACGTATGGTCCCCTTTTCGCTTGTCCTGATGGATCACCTATTTTACGTCATACATTCAATGCTGTTTTGCAACGATGCTTGAATGTATGTCAATTGGACCCATCCGCCTTCAAAGGTCACAGCTTCCGTATTGACGCTGCCACTTGGGCAGCCAGTAGGGGTTTTACTGATTCTCAAATCAGGATGATGGGCAGATGGAAGTCGAATGCTTTACGCAGTTACATCCTCAGCTCTCCTCTGACGTGATCTCTTTCTTCAAGCCGGGAGTATTGGCACTGGAAGTGGAGGTGGTGACCTCTTCTATTTCAGTTTTCCCCCTCAGTTTCTGCGGGGGCAGCAATTGGGGTTCCATATGATATAGGCATCCATTGGAATTTGTACCAATCTGCATTAACTTAGTTCCGTTGCGTCAACACTGCTGGGGCAGGGTTTCTCATACTGTCTACGGTAGGTCTTGGGTTGATGGTAGTTAGCATGTCTATGTCCATGGTGCTATCCCTTCTGCAGACATTGGTTTTCATGGATTGTTCAACCCTTTGGTTGTTATGGGACATTAATACTATTATATACATCGTCTTGTTGCGTCCAGGGATGCTGGGGCATTCCTGGCTGCTTCTTTAGGGGTCAGCGCGGGGGCGTTGTCCAGTTATATTGTACATAGCAAATTATTACGCACTCCTGACGTCGCGGGGGCGAAGTCATTAAACTTTCATTTTATGTTTGTTATTTTTTGTTCATCATGGCCGTTATTCATTATTCGTTCCTTGCTAGCGTAGGGTTGTGCTACGGTGGGGAATTATTGTTGCCTGCCCGTGGCTTTTCATGAGCTTTGGCTACACGTACTGTGTAGACTTGCCATTCATATAAATGATCAGGTTCGGCTGATATTTCAGTTGATGCTCTTCTTGCAGTGTGGGGACATTGTTCTTTCCATTTTTGTGCTTTGCTTATTTCATTCATGTGCTTGTCTTCTTATATTTTGCGAGTTTTTGTCAGGGGAGTTTCTCGTCTTAAATTCCTACTCCTTTTTGTTTCCCATTTTCCTTCCTTCCCTGCTGTTTTGTGGGCGGAATGCATCCCTCAACACGGATGCCACAGGTGGGTCCGGTTATGGGATGCATTTTGGGCGTTTTTTCATACCGCCCACAACGTAGGCAACATTTTCCAAAATGAAACTCCCCATAGAGCAGTAATTATAATTATTCTACTACTCCTTTATTGTCTACACTGTACTTACGATATATATATCAAACAATAAAATCTACATTAGTAATTTACAGTGTAGTCCTAAAACACATACATTAGTTCTTATTAATTGCTCATTGCTAGTTTGGTTTTCCAATCCATGATGGCTGCATAAAATATGCTTTGAATTACTTCCTTTGTCCATTTTATTCACCCATTTCCAAAGTACGTTCGAACGCGAATCCCGTCATTCTTATCGTTGTAATAAGATTGCAGTCTCGCACTCTTCGATTATCGTCTTTAATTTTATTCACTTATTTCATGCTTGATGGTATTCTTCCTTTGCTACCCTGGCCTCATTGCTGTCCACCCCATTGAATTTTCTACTTTTTCGCAGCACATTTGACTTTTCTGCCCTTATGACCCTTTTCAATTCGTCTTTTACTCTGTAACCACGTTCCCTTGTTGGCACCCTAATCTTTCCTATACTTTCCTTCCCTGCCTCCACTGGGCTCACAACTATGGCATCTCTCGTTTTCTGGACATTGGCCTCGCTGTGCACATTCATAATCTTTGATTTCAATTTTTCTTCAAACTTCACTCCGTTTGCTTCCTTTCTGAGTCCCCAAATCTCCTTGAAGCTTTCCATGTTTCTTACTGACTTTTTTCCCCTAATAGAAACTGTAATCACGTTGTGGTCGCTATCCAACTCCCTTTTACCCTCATCACCCATTTCTACCCCTATCCCCCGCCCCCTTCCATAAATTGATATCGGTGAGAATATAGTCTATTGTTGTTCTGTCGTTCCTCTCCCATCTCCTTTCCCATTTACACCTCTCATTCCTGTTCAAAATCTTCAGACCGAGCTCACTTGTGAAGTCTAACAGCTTCCTTCCGTTCCTGATGACTTTCTTATCTCCGCCCTGGATAACTTCTTCTTTGCAACCTAGGTGTCCATTAAAGTGTCCCATCATAATTATAGCTGTCCGCTGTTTTCTAATTCCGTGATAGTGTTATGGTTGCGACGATATGTTTCCCTAAAGATGCGATGTGTATCTATTTATTTATTTATTGGTGTTTAAGGTAACATATTTATGCACAATGGCTAATCATGACCGTGACAGTTTTACGGGTGGAGGAAGCCGGAGTACCAGGAGAGAACCACCGAGCAACGGCGAGCAACTGTCAGCTCCCCAACATACTAACTCCACACATGCAGGGTTGAAAACAAGTGCACCATCAACGTGCAGTACGCCTTACTACACAACGCCCCCGTGCCCCCACGCGGGCAATGGAGATGAAGTGTCTTGCCCAAGGACACAACGCGGTTGCCGCAGGTGGGATTCGAACCGAGGACCTCTCGGCTTGCAGCCTGCACCTCTCCCTACTGAGCCACCGCGCTCCCGCGAGGTGTATCTCAATTCAGTGTACACGATACGATATGTATCCTGATACACATGATCTCTCATGGAGTGCAACTACTGATGTCAGCTACTTTGGGCACTGCATATATTCATTTCCAGGAGCTTACTTATAAACAAATTTGGATGCACTCTTTAAACAATAGGTAACTTCTCAATGTGATATCCCATGACATGCATTAAGTAGTTGAAGGTTTTGATTTTATGACCAATTTTTCAGTGCTTTTTTCCTCTCAGAAAATATGTTCTACAGAGCTCTGTCAAACAAGATATATAATGGATTAATCAAATAAATATTTAGTAAGATAGTGGGAATTTACCATTTTTGGTTAATTGAATAATCCCCTTAATGGCTTATTTAGGGGGCGCGGTGGCTCAGTTGGTAGAGTTGCAGGCTGCAAGCCGAGAGGTCCTCGGTTCGAATCCCACCTGCGGCAACCGCGTTGTGTCCATGGGCAAGACACTTCACCCACATTGCCCACGAGGGGGCACGGTGACGCTGTGCACTAAGGCGTACTGCACGTCGATGGTGCACCTGTCTTCATGCTGACCCAGTCACGTGTATGTGATGCGATATATATATATATGGGTCCATGTATATATTTGTGTCTGCATGTGGACGAATTAATGGCCCAGAAACAAATTACTTGAGTACTGTGAATTTAGTTACTCATTCCCGTTTCCTTATTCGACATTCAAAATTCGAAAAAAAATTACCGGATATTTTGGTGTTGATGGGTGGCCCCCGAGGAATAAAGAAGATTGACACCTCAGCCGTCCCAATCGGACTACATTTAGGGGCCCTACTAAGGTCCCAAAAAGGGCCAGTTACAAAATATCACCAAAGCAGGTTAAAATCACGGGATATTTTGGTGTTGATGGGTGGCCCCCGAGGAATAAAGAAGATTGACACCTCAACCGCCCCAATCGGACCACATTTGGGGGCCCTACTAAGGCCCCCAAAAAGGGCCAGTTACAAAGTATCACCGAAGCAGGTTAAAATCACGGGATATTTTGGTGTTGATGGGTGGCCCCCGAGGAATAAAGAAGATTGACACCTCAGCCGCCCCAATCGGACCACATTTAGGGGCCCTACTAAGGCCCCCAAAAAGGCCAGTTACAAAATATCACCAAAGCAAGTTAAAATCACGGGATATTTTGGTGTTGATGGGTGGCCCCCGATGAATAAAGAACATTGACACCTCAACCGCCCCAATCGGGCCACATTTAGGGGCCCTACTACGGCCCCAAAAAGGGTTACAAAATATCACCAAAGCAGGTTAAAATCGCGGGATATTTTGGTGTTGATGGGTGGCCCCCGAGGAATAAAGAAGATTGATACCTCAACCGCCCCAATCGGACCACATTTAGGGGGCCCTACTAAGACCCCAAAAAGGGCCAGTTACAAAATATCACCAAAGCAAGTTAAAATCACGGGATATTTTGGTGTTGATGGGTGGCCCCCGAAGAATAAAGAAGATTGACACCTCAACCACCCCAATCGGACCACAGCTCTACTAAGGCCTCAAAAAGGGCCAGTTACAAAATATCACCAAAGCAGGTTAAAATCAAGTGATATTTTGGTGTTGATGGGTGGCCCCCGAAGAATAAAGAAGATTGACACCTCAAGCGCCCCAATCGGACCACATTTAGGGGCCCTACTAAGGCCCCAAAAAGGGCCAGTTACAAAATATCACCAAAGCAAGTTAAAATCACGGGATATTTTGGTGTTGGTGGGTGGCCCCCGAGAAATAAAGAAGATTGACACCTCTACCGCCCCAATCGGGCCACATTTAGGGGCCCTACTACGGCCCCAAAAAGGGTCAGTTACAAAATATCACCAAAGCAGGTTAAAATCACGGGATATTTTGGTGTTGACGGGTGGCCCCCGAGGAATAAAGAAGAATGATACCTCAACCGCCCCAATCGGACCACATTTAGGGGGCCCTACTAAGGCCCCAAAAAGGGCCAGATACAAAATATCACCAAAGCAGGTTAAAATCACGGGATATTTTGGTGTTGCTGGGTGGCCCCGAGGAATAAAGAAGATTGACACCTCAAGCGCCCCAATCGGACCACATTTAGGGGCCCTACTAAGGCCCCAAAAAGGGCCAGTTACAAAATATCACCAAAGCAAGTTAAAATCACGGGATATTTTGTTGTTGTTGGGTGGCCCCCGAGGAATAAAGAAGATTGACACCTCAACCACCCCAATCCGACCACATTTAGGGGCCCTACTAAGGCCCCAAAAAGGGCCAGTTACAAAATATCACCAAAGCAGGTTAAAATCGGGGGATATTTTGGTGTTGATGGGTGGCCTCCGAGGAGTGAAGAAGATTGATACCTCAACCGCCCCAATCGGACAACATTTAGGGGCCCTACTAAGGCCCCAAAAAGGGGGCCAGTTACAAAATATCATCAAAGCAGGTTAAAATCAGGGGATATTTGGGTGTTGATGGGTGGCCCCTGATGAATAAAGAAGATTGACACCTCAACTGCCCCAATTTGACCACATTTAGGGGCCCTACTAAGGCCCCCAAAAGGGCCAGTTACAAAATATCACCAAAGCAGGTTAAAATCGTTAAAATCACGGGATATTTTGGTGCTGATGGGTGGCCCGCGAGGAATAAAGAAGATTGACACCTCAACCGCCCCAATCGGACCACATTTAGGGGCCGTACTAAAGCCCCAAAAAGGGCCACTTACAAAATATCACCAAAGCAAGTTCAAATCACGGGATATTTTGGTGTTGACGGGTGGCCCCCGAGGAATAAAGAAGATTGACACCTCAACCACCCCAATCCGACCACATTTAGGGGCCCTACTAAGGCCCCAAAAAGGCCAGTTACAAAATATCACCAAAGCAAGTTAAAATCACGGGATATTTTGGTGTTGATGGGTGGCCCCCGAGGAATGAAGAAGATTGACACCTCAACCACCCCAATCAGACCACATTTAGGGGCCCCAGTAAGGCCTCAAAAAGGGCCATTTACAAAATATCACCAAAGCAGGTAAAAATCATGGGATATTTTGGTGTTGATGGGTGGCCCCTGAGGAATAAAGATGATTTACACCTCATCCGCCCCAATCGGACCACATTTAGGGGCCCTACTAAGTCCCCAAAAAGGGCCAGTTACAAAATATCACCAAAGCAGGTTAAAATCACAGGATATTTGGGTGTTGCTGGGTGGCCCCCGAGGAATAAAGAAGACTGACACCTAAACCGCCCCAATCGGACCACATTTATGGGCCCTACTAAGGCCCCAAAAAGGGCCAGTTACAAAATATTACCAAAGCAGGTTAAAATTACAGTATATTTTGGTGTTGATGGGTGGCCCCCGAGGAATAAAGAAGATCGACACCTCAACCGCCCCAATCGGACCACATTTATGGGCCCTACTAAGGCCCCAAAAAGGGCCAGTTACAAAATATTACCAAAGCAGGTTAAAATCACAGTATATTTTGGTGTTGATGGGTGGCCTCCCGAGGAATAAAGAAGATTGACACCTCAACCGCCCCAATAGGACCACATTTTAGTGGCGCTATTAAGGCCACAAAAAGGGCCAGGTACAAAATATCACCAAAGCGAGTTAAAATCAAGTGATATTTTGGTGTTGATGGGGGGGTCCCCCCCGAGGAATAAAGAAGATTGACACCTGAACTACCCAATTGGACCACATTAGGGGGCCCTACTAAGGCCCCAAAAAGGGCCAGTTACAAAATATCACCAAAGCAGGTTAAAATCACAGGATGTTTTGGTGTGCTGCGTGGCCCCGAGGAATAAAGAAGATTGACTCCTAAACCGCCCCAATCGGACCACATTTAGGGGCCCTACTAAGGCCCCGAAAAGGGCCAGTTACAAAATATCACCAAAGCAGGTTAAAATCACAGGATATTTTGATGTGATGGGTGGCCTCCTGAGGAATAAAGAAGATTGGACACCTCAACCGCCCCAATCGGACCACATTTAGGGGCCCTACTAAGGCCAAAAAAGGGCCAGTTACAAAAATATCACCAAAGCGAGTTAAAATCAGGGGATATTTTGGTGTTGATGGGGGCCCCCCGAGGAATAAAGAAGATTGACACCTCAACCGCCCGAATTGGACCACCTTAGGGGCCCTACTAAGGCCCCAAAAGGGCCAGTTACAAAATATCACCCAAAGCAGGTTAAATGACGGGATATTTTGTTGTTGATGGGTGGTCCCCCCGAGGAATAAAAGAAGATTGACACCGCAACCGTCCCAATCGGACCACATTTAGGGCCCTCCTTAGGCCCCCAAAAGAGCTAGTTACAAAACATTACCGAAGGAGACAAACATCGCCAGATATTTTGTATGTTGGTGTGCGACACGAGAAGAATAAAGAAAGTTCCCTGGAATGCCAACCCCAAATATGAGGATATGAGGAATGATGAATTGTGGCTCACTAAGAATTTTCCCATGGCCCTCATGGCCTTGAGGATATGTGGAATGGCAAGTTGTGCTCATTGCCCTCGGCTTTTCTTGTAATAAAAAGGGCATCCTGAAGGCCAGCCAAGTAACAGAAAGAGATTCCACAAGTCTATCTCTATGCAACATGGGTCTGTAAATATCCCAAACCGGGGCCCAACTTCCACTTCACGATTTACTCACCTTACTCTTACTTCCTTTCCTCCTATCTCTAAATCTTGGCATGCCCAAGGCCCCTGCCTGATGTGTGCTGGCTTCTCCAAGCATACAACACACCCATTTTCCTTCCACTTTCCTATTCTTTCTAAACTCTGGCATATTAATGGGCCTGTTGGTGTCTGCTTGCTATGTCTTGCATACCAGCACTACCCATTCCCCCAACGTCCCTATTCTTCCTAAGCCCTTACATTCCCGAGGGCCTACCTGATGTCTGCTTTCTACGCCATTCATACTAACATTACCCATTCCCTCCCACATCCCCATTCTGGTGTCTACTTACTATGCACGCTAACACCACCCATTCCCTTCCACTTGCTTATTCTTCCTGCAGCCATAACTTGCCCAATGACAGGTCTGCCCGATGCCCGTCTGCTATGCCATGCATACTAACTCCTGCAGTTAAATACTTGGGTGAGAGAGCTGTCGGAACACGCCACAGAAGTTAATTATAGTAACGAAACACTGATCTTACTCAAGTATGGGGCTCTTTTATTCTACCGGAGTACATACCTCATCAATCGAAAATACCCCTTTCTGGGTCATATAACACTTCGCGCAACTCCGTTTCGGTAACATAAAGTCAATGTCGGTGATTTGGTGTAAGTGTCGAGGTTATTTTGGTAATTCGCAAGATTCCCGGTGAATCGAACACACCCTTAGAACAATCCCCGTCCGTTTAGAGGTCATTGGGGTCACATGGCAACAACAAGCTAACATAGAAACCAAGATGGTAGTCTCCAATGTGCATGCTCACTAAAACCACATATCACTGTCGAGATGAGGTCACAACATGCCTGCTCTCCTCCGCTTCTATGACAACCCACATGACACCCACAATACACCGCGATATGCTGTCCCCTTCTGCGGCTTCTATGACAACCCACGTGACACCCACAATATGCCGCAGTATGCTGTACCTTCTGCGGTATGTGCATGCTCACTACAACCACATATCACTATCGGGATGAGGTCACAACATGCCCGCTCTCCTCCGCTTCTATGACAACCCACGTGACACCCACATTACGCTGCGGTATGCTGTCCCTTCTGCGGCTTCTATGACAACCCACGTGACACCCACAATACGCCGCAGTATGCTGTCCCTTCTGCGGCTTCTATGACAACCCACGTGACACCCACAATACGCCGCAGTATGCTGTCCCTTCTGCGGTATGCTACCCCCCCCCCCCCCCCCCCCCCCCCCCCCCCCCCCCCCCGAAGTCCTCCAAACGGGGCCCATTTGGCACATTTCATACTACTAGAATAAATATAAAGTGCGGCCAAAATGATAATACGCGCGAAATAATAATCCGTGCACACGAAATAATAATCCTTGTGCCCGGGTTTATTATTTTGTATGTACCGATTATCAATTCGCCTTCGCAAATTATTATGTCGTGTGCACCGATTATTATTTCGTGCGCACGGATTAAATATTAACTCGTGTGCTCGAATTAAAATTTTGTGCGCAAGGATTAAAACATAAGGTGCCAGGACCCCCGCCCCCCGCTATCCCGAAAGACGGACCTGCTATATATACTTACCACGCCATGCATTGGAATCCTGTTCAGTGGCGGAACCAGAATCCTTTCTTGGGGAGAATTCCAATGGAGGGGGTAGCGATATGACGCGGGTATATCTCAAAGGCCGCAGACAGAGAGGGAAGGGTGTAGTCAGGTGAATCACCCTCTCCCATTTGTGTGACCTGGCAGTGGTAGAGCCAGAAAAATATCTGTGGGGGGGGAGGCTGCAAGTAGGGGAAATGCTCCGTATGCGTGGATATCCTGAGTGGAGAAGCCAACATGCCCTCCCCGGGAGAGGGAGGGGGAGGGGGGGGGGTCGCCTCCCAGACAAAAAAAATCACTGTGCATTTAAATCAAGTTTTCTGGTGGCTTTTAGGGTAGATCGCCACATTTTTGGATGACCCACATTTTAGAGACAAGGTTTTTAAACGTACATGGCTCATAAGAATCTGCATCCGAACTTGCAAAATTCCAGTGGATTTATGTTTATCTGCTGAGTTTGTATGTAAATAATGAAAAGAGAGTCACTGTTTGTGTACGAGAGGGTGGCTGGATGTGACAGTTTTGAGAGGGGCAAATGAGAGAGAGAGAGGAGGGGGTGGCAAACACTGTGTTCCGGAGCAAATGCCCTTTCATGACCTCCTGTAGCGCCGCCACCGGATTCGGGACCTCTCCCCGAATTATAAATTTTTGGAGCTCTGTAAGGGACTCTGAAGCCTCCTTAGAGGAGGTGAGGCCATTGGTGGGGGCCGGTTATCCTTCCTCGGAAAATTTTTCAATTTTAACTGTGAAGCTTTGAGAGCGATTCTGGAGCCTAATGGAGGATGGCGAGGTCATCGGTAAGGGCCTGAGCCTCTCTGAAATATTCTCAAATTTCGAAGCTATATCAATAGTTTTAAAGTCTCCCAATGGAAGGTGAGGGAGGGGGTCGAAATCATATATGGCCGTTTGTATTTATTATGAAGGGGGGAGGTGCGATGTAAGTGTATTTGGGGGCGAGCTGTGTGCGTTTTTCCCATGCCCCCGCCTCTGATCCCGACCTTCCCAGGGCCTACCAAAAATATATATAATACCACCAAGATTAGACATGTAGCGGACAAGCATAGGCTTATGTTGCCATCCCAGCCAACTTTAGGTGACGTCCCATCCCAAATTCCCCCCCCCCCCCCCCCCCCCCCCCCGCATTGTGAAGTACTTTTCGATGGCTGCTTTATAGGCCCTTTTAGTCATCTGAATTTTATATTTTCGCTGACATATTTTTGCGCCCCCACGTCTCAACAAGAGATCCCCCCACCCCTTTCCCGCCACGCTTACATACACCTTACTGCCACAGACCCAGAGTGCAGCGATGTGAGGTCTTACGCAGACTTCACTTCGTCCTAACTGGCCTATATCACATTAAAAAAGGGAAGCATGCCTAACAAGGACGGACCTCGGGCCATTAGATTACCCATCCAGACCTTCCTTCTTGAAGAGATGAGGAGGCGTTAGTGACCGAGGGCCGAAGTGTCCTAGATAACTTAGGTCCAAACAAGAACAAGCTGACCTAAGAATTGTTGTTTCAGCGATAAGATGATAGGATACCAGTATACCAAGGTCACAGGTTGGATGCCATTTTGACTAAATAACCTATACCATAGTTTTTATATCTTTCATTTCATGCGTACGGATTATTATTTCATGTGCATGGATCAAAGTAGTAGTGCTCGTTCCTTTCGAGCAAGATCTGGTGAACCCCGCGGTGGACCCCAGAAGTGACGTCATAGTCACATGACTGGGTGCCGCCATTTTGTGTTGTCATGGTAATGCGCTTGGCCGGCCATGTTGTGACATCATCCCCATGATGTAACATATCACTGCGCATGCGCAGCGCGTGTTGTTATGGTAATAACGCGTTTCCGTTGTCCATTTTGTATACAGGGCGCCGCCATCTTGGTTTCTATGGTAGCACGCGGTTGCTAGGTGACCCAAAGGCATCTAATAAGACCGGGGTATGTTTGGAGGGTACGTTCAATGCAACGGGAGTACGAGTTACCCAGATGATCCCGTGAACGACTTATTTTCACCGGAAATCACCAAAATGGACCAGAATTATTTTAGATTATTGACCCTAGAGCACCACATAGTGTTATAAGATCCATAAAAGGTGTGTTCCTTATCTTGCTCGAATTCCATAAGAATCCTCGTTTAGTACTACATATTTTATACCCTATCTGTTCTACCTGACTTCTATCTACTCTAGTATACTGATTATCCCTGACTGCCCCTGTCGATTCTTATGCCTGTTCTACCCATGATATGATGGCATTGTCCGTGTATTCATGGCTGTCTCTTACCTTAGTAGATTATTTGGTTTGTTCTACCCGTGATATGATTATTATCTACACTAGTCTACCATTTGTTGGGCTTACCAGTAGACCCAGACATAGCTACAGGGGACACTTTCCCGACGGGCCATCAATGCCCCGTTTTCTTTGTATGAGGCCATGGGGGCTATGAGGGCCATAAGGAAATTCCATTACTCTCATCCTCATCTAGGTATTTTGTCACCACGGTTCACAGAATCCCAATATTTTGGAATCCCTTTCTAGTATCTGGATGGCCTTCAGAATCCCCTTTTCACCGCATGAGACCATGAGGACTATGAGGGCCATAAGGAAATGCCATTACTCTCATCCTCATCTCCACATTTGTCACCACAGTCCACAGAATCCCAATTTTGGAATCCCTTTCTAGTATCTGGGTGGCCTTCAAAATCCCATTTTCACCGAAAATTTGACCATTTGTTGGGCTTACCAGTAGACCCAGGCATAGCTACAGGGACACTTTCCCGACGGGCCATCAATGCCCCGTTTTCTTTGTATGAGGCCATAAGGGCTATGAGGGCCACAAGGAAATTCCATTGCTCTCATCCTCATCTCGGTATTTGGTCGCCACGATCCACAGAATTCCAATTTTGGAATCCCTTTCTAGTATCTGGATGGCTTTCAGAATCAGAATCCCCTTTCATCGTATGAGGCCATGAGGGTTATGGGTGCCATAAGGAAATGCCATTACTCTCATCCTCATCGTGGTATTTGGGTACCCCTTTTCGTCGTATGAGGCCATGAGGGCTATGACGACCTCATAGCCATCATGGCCCTATGGCCTCACCTCGGTATTTGGGACCCCCACCCCATGGGCAAACGATTACTGGTACCCCCATTATGGAATAGGACTAGCCTTTGGTGTCTCTTTTTCGTCGTATGAGGCCATGAGGGCTAGAGGTCCTCATATCCCTCATGGCCTCACACGAAGAAAACGGGGCGCAGATGGCCCGTCGGGAAAGTGTCAACTGCAGCTATATCTAGGTCTACTGGTAAGCCAGATAATGGTAGACTAGTGCAGATAATAGTCATATCACGGTTAGAACAAGCCAAATAATCTACTAAGATAAGAGAGAGCCAGGAATACGCGGACAATGCCATCATATCATGGGTAGAAAAGGTATAAGAATTTACAAGGACAGTCAGAGATAATCAGGATACTAGAGTAGATAGAAGTCAAGTAGAACAGATATGTTATAAAATATGTAGTTGTAAACGAGGATTCTTATGGAATTCGAGCTAGATAAGGAACACATCTTTTATAGAGCTTATACCACTACGTGGTACTATTAGGGTCAATATTCTAAGAGAACTCGGGTCCGTTTCGGTTATTTCGGGTGAACAGCAGTCGTTCTCGGGTTCATTTGGGTAATTCGTTGGACTCCCATTGAATTGAACGTACCCTCCAAACATACCCCCATCTTATTAGAGGCATTTGGGTCACCTAGCGACCACGTGCTACCACAGAAACAAGATGGCGGTGCCCTATATACAAAATGGACGACTGAAACGCGTATTACCATAACACGGGCTGCACATGCGCAGTGACACCACGCGTCACCATGAGAATGACGTCACAACATAGCCGCTCATGCGGGTTACCATGGCAATACAAGATGGCCGCCCCCAGCCTCATGACTAAGACGTCACTTCCGGGGTACACCGCGCTGTCCACCAAATCTTGCTCGAAAGGTACGTGACATACTACTGATCAATAATCCATTTGCACAACTTATTAATTTGTGTGCACGGAATATTATTTCGTGTGCACAGATTATAATTCACGTGAATGATTTATTAATTCGTTCGCATCGATTATTATTTTGTTTGCATGGATTATCATTTCGTGTGCGTGGATTGTTAATTCAATCATACCACAGAAGTGACAGCATACCGCAGGGTATTGTGGGTGTCACGTGGGTTGTCATAGAAGCGCAGGAGAGCGGGCATGTTGTGACCTCATCCCGATAGTGATACGGGGATTTTAGTGAGCATGCACATTGGAGACCACCATCTTGGTTTCTTTGTTAGCTTGCTGTTGCCATGTGACCCAATGACCTTTAAACGGACGGGGGTCTGTTCTATGGGTGTGTTCGATTCAACGGGAGTCTGGCGAATTACCAAAATAAGCTCGACACTTACCCCAAATCACCGACATCGACCTTATGTTACCGAAACAGAGTCGTGCGAAGTGTTACATGACCCATAAATGGTATTTACGATTGACTCACGTAGAACAAAAGAGCCCCATCCTTGGAGTAAGATCGGTGTTTTGTTACTATAATTAACTTTTGTGGCGTGTTCTGACTACTCGCTGACCCAAGTATTCAACTGCAGGAGTTACTTCGCATGGCATAGCAGACGGGCATCGGGCAGGTCCTTGGGCAAGTTATGGCTACAGGAAGAATACGGAAGTGGAAGGGAATGGGTGGTGTTAGCGTGCACAGTAAGTAGACACCATGGGGAAGTGGGAGGGAATGGGTAGTGTCAGTATGAATGGCGTAGCAAGCAGACATCAGGTAGGCCCTCGGGCATGTCAGGGCTTAGGAAGAATAAGGAAGTTGGGGGGAATGGGTAGTGCTGGTATGCAAGACGTAGCAAGCAGACACCAACAGACCCGTTGGTCTGCCAGAGTTTAGAAAGAATAGGAAAGTGGAAGGGAAATGGGTGGTATTGGTACTGGTATTGGTTTGCTTGGAGAAGCAAGCAAACATTAGGCAGGGCCTTGGGCATGCCAAGACTTAGAGATAGAAAAGAAAGGAAGTAAGGGTAAGGAGAGTAAATTATGAAGTGGAAGTTGGGCCCCGGTTTAGGATATTTACGGACCGTGTTGCATAGAGATAGACTTGTGGAATCTCTTTCTGTTACTTGGCTGGCCTTCAAGATGCCCTTTTCATTATATGAAAAGCCGAGGGCAAAGAGGCACAACTTGCCATTCCATATATCCTCATGGTCATAAGGGCCATGAGAAAATTCTCAGTGAGCCACAATTTGTCATTGCTCATATCCTCATATTTGGGGACGGCGTTCCATGGAATCTTCTTTATTCTTCTCGTGTCGCACACGAACATCAAAACATCTGGTGATGTTTGTCTCCTCAGGTAATATTTTGTAACTGGCCTTTTGGGGGGGGGGGGGGGCTAAGGAGGGCCCTAAATGTGGTCCGATTGGCATGGTTGAGGTGTCAATCTTCTTTACACCTAGGGGGCCACACATCAACACCAAAATATCCCGTGATTTTAACCTGCTTTGGTGATATTTTGTAACTGGCCGTTTTTGGGGCCTTAGTAGGACCCCTAAATGTTGTCAGATTGGGGCGATTGAGGTGTCAATCTTCTTTATTCCTCGGGGGGCCACCCATCAACACCAAAATTTCCCCTGATTTTAACCTGCTTTGGTGATATTTTGTAACTGGCCCTTTTTGGGCCTTAGTAGGGCCCCTAAATGTGGTCCGATTGGGGTGGTTGAGGTGTCAATCTTCTTTATTCCTCGGGGGCCAACCATCAACACCAAAATATCCCGTGATTTTAACTTGCTTTGGTGATATTTTGTTACTGGCCCTTTTTGGGGCCTTAGTAGGGCCCCTAAATGTGGTCCGATTGGGGCGGTTGAGGTGTCGATCTTCTTTATTCCTCGGGGGCCACCCATCAACACCAAAATATCGCGAAATTTTAACCTGCTTTGGTGATATTTTGTAACTGGTCCCTTTTGGGGCCTTAGTAGGGCCCCTAAATGTGGTCCGATTTGGGCGGTTGAGGTGTCAATCTTCTTTATTCCTCGGCAGCCACCCATCAACACCAAAATATCATGTGATTTTAACTTGCTTTGGTGATATTTTGTTACTGGCCCTTTTTGGGGCCTTAGTAGGGCCCCTAAATGTGGTCCGATTGGGGTGGTTGAGGTGTCAATCTTCTTTATTCCGCGGGGGGCCACCCATCAACACCAAAATATCCCGTGATTTTAACTTGCTTTGGTGATATTTTGTAACTGGCCCTTTTGGGGCCTTAGTAGGGCCCCTAAATGTGGTTCGATTGGGGCGGTTGAGGTGTCAATCTTCTTTATTCCTCGGGGGCCACCCATCAACACCAAAATATCCTGTGATTTTAACCTGCTTTGGTGATATTTTGTAACTGACCCTTTTGGGGTCCTGAGTAGGGCCCCTAAATGTGGTCCGGTTGGGGTGGGCGAGGTGTCAATCTTCTTTATTCCTCGGGGGCCACCCATCAACACCAAAATATCTGGTATTTTTTTCGAATTTTGAATGTCGAATAAGGAAACGGGAATAAGCAACTAAATTCACAGTACTAATTACTTGTCACATTTACACAAGTTCACTCTATAATTATGTATGCACTCATTGCACTGTACCGTGACCGCTTAAAGTAATTTATTTATTTATTTATTTATTTATTTATTTATTTATTTATTTATTAGTGTCTTATACATGTCCTATCGAAAAAATATTATAACTATATGAACTTATCAAGATCTAACCAGTTTTACTCCTCTTTAAGTTTTGTTTTGTTATTTTTAATTTTTTTTTTTTTGTGGGAAGCGACTGGAAACGGCCAAATAGGCCATGTCACCTCCCGAAGATGCTAATAACTATCTGTATCCTATTGTATTCATTATACTTGTATATAACTGCGGCCTTCGAATAAAATTCTGTTCTGTTCGCGATACACAGTGAACAATGATACCTTTTGAATGGTGAGCAATGTATCGCAATTCAAGCGTGTCACGATTAATCGTTGCAGCCCTACTAAATGTTGAGTATATTGAATTATTTCACTCAGGTTTGCTTCCCTCCACCGCACAGTACAGAATCCTAATGCAACACTTTTGTTTTTTATAACTCCCGCAACGAGTTGTTGGGAGAGGGGAGGAGTGGGTATACTGGAATCACTTTGTCTGTCCGTCCATAGACGAAATTTTGTCTGCATATTTTCTCAGACATTTAGGGATCAATCTGCTTGAAACTTGGTATGAATGTTCAACACCATGGGAACCTGTGCCTCTGCGAATATAGTTCCGGTCGGATAATTTTTGCCAGACTTATGCCCTTTTTCGACTTGAAAAAGCAGGCCTAGAATTTTGTCTGGAGATTTTCTCGGATGTTTATGGGTCGATTCCTTTGAAACTTGGTATGGATGTTTACTGCCTTGGGAACCTGTGCACCTGCAATTATTGTTTTGATCGGACTTTTTTGCCAGCGTTGTGCCCCTTTTCGTCTTAGAATAATCATGGCGGCGAGGGGTATGGACAGGCCCATCAGGGACAGTCACACCTCTAGTTAGATTAACCTTTACCGGTTTACCCATCCAATTTATTTATACCTCAGCCGGGGCACTGACATCTGCCAGATCGGTGGTCATCGACGGTTTTAAATCCTCTTTTATGTACATGCCTTTCCCATCCACCTTTTTTTTACCTTCAGTTCGTCCTACACCTATCCACACGCACTCCCTTACTTGATCTTCCCGTTCCCCATGTCTTAACCACGACTCACTTAAGCCCATGACATCAAAGTCCTCCACCTCGATCAGTGTAGCTACTTCAGTTACTCTTATGTGGAGACCCTGGGTGTTGCTGTAGGCCTAGGCAGCTTTCAGATTACCCAGATTCCTTGACTTACCCCTATGGATTCTGTTGTTTCCAGGTGGTGACCTCAATAATCTCATTCTCTCCCCCTCGCTCTTGTTAATCCCATCTGTATCCACTCTTGCTATTGCCTCTAACCTCCCACCCCGCACGTCTCCAAAAAAGGCTCTGCTACCTGTAGATTTTTTTCACTCAACACTTGTGTCTCCATCCTACTAAGGTGCATCCCTGCTCGTCCGTACATGCCCCCCTTACCCCAAAACGTGTTCCAGTGGTGAATAAAGGGTATGACCCACTCAGCACAGTACTCCTAACTCCTCATTCAATGCCATAATCCTTCAATTCTGCAAATCCCAGCCCCTAGAGCCAGACGGACCCCCGATACCACAACCCTGACATTTCTGAGCAGTTTAGTAATTAAATCCCCGTACGTCTCCACCAGTCTTACTTATCTCATCTCTCGGATGTTGTTGGATTCCATATGTACCATCACTACCGGATCTCATCATGACCCCGCCACAATACCATCCACCCTGTCCCTCAAATCTTCAACCTTCGCTCAAGGGAAACACAAAACACTCCGATTTGTGCTGTCAGGACCAAAGACAACCTTATCTATTCACCGTACAATACTGCTTCCCGCAACAACTAACTTCGTTTTCTTCTCTTCCCTGCTTCTCTCCCAGTCCCTGTGTCACCTGTAACACCTTCAGCTTGCATTGTTTGGCTGGCATCCGAACTTTTCTTCCTTTTTGACTGTTCTTATCCTATCTGCAGGAACAATACCACAAACAACCTCCTCTCTCTCTTGTCCTCTCCCTCATCCTCTTCCCCAGATACATCAGAATCCAAAGACACTAAATCTATTTTCGTAGTAGCCTTAGTATCACTACACTGGTCTTGACCTCCTGCCTCTATCCTTTCCTTACCTGACTCTTCCCTTCGAAGTTCCCTACAGGACCTCCCCTACTCACATTTTCCACATTTAAGCATCCTCACTCCAGGTTTCCTCCCACCCCGCTACCTTTTTAGCTCACCTACTTCTGAAAGAAGTGGTGAGTTATTATCGTGACCTCGGGCGTCGGTGTCTGTGTCGGCGTCCGGCGTGTCCAATAGTGTAAGATTTAATGTTAAGGTTTATTTCTCAAAGATCAGTGGGCTCAGGCCTTTGATATTGCATATGTAGGTTGTAGGGGACTATCAGAACAGTATTTAACCCTGATACTACGACTTTTTTCCAAATTTCACCTACAATTTTCTGTCAAAAGTTGTAAGAATTTGCGTTTAGGTGTTGTAAGAATTTGCATTAAAGTCAGCTTTTGTGCAGATTGTGCTGCTTTAACTTCTCATTACTGTTGATTTTCATATTTCAATAACAACTGTAGGTATTAACCCTACTGTATGCAGACATTTAACGGAAATTTTCTTTTTTTTCAGTCAAAATTTTCAGGTTTTTCTCGGACTCAGTAAATTTAAAGTTGTAAAACTTTGTAAACTTTGTTTAGGTGAGCTGTGTTTCTGTGTGTCTTTCCAGGCGTTTAATATTCTACACTTGGGTTACTGAACTCCATTGCAGTAATATTTAACCCTCATTACATGCATATTTGAGGAATTTGAGGCTGATTTTCTGCCAAAACTTGTAAGAATTAGCATTTAGGTGTTGTAAGAATTTGCGTTAAAGTCAGCTTTTGTGCAGATTGTGGTGCCAAAACCTCTCATTACTGTTTATTTTCTCATTTCAATAACTACTTTAGGTATTAACCCTACTGTCTGCAGAAATTTAACTGATTTCTTTTCTTTTTTCAGTCACAATGTTCACGTTTTTCTCTGACTTACTCAATTTTAAGTTCTAAAAGTTTGTGTTAAGGTGAGTTCTGTTTCTGTGTGTCTTTCCAGGCAATTGATATTGTACACATGGGTTACTGAACTACATTGCGGTAACGTTGCGTCCTCATTACATGCATATTTGAGGAATTTGAGGGGGATTTTTGGGACTTATATTCACTTTCTTTAAAAAAAAATTTTTTTAACTTTTTTTTCATTTAATACTTTCTCATACTTGTTACTAGTAACATTAAGGCTTATTTTTTTAGTTGTTGATGTGATGTATTGTTGTTGGGACTTATAGTCACTTTCTTGAACGAATGTTTTTTCCGCAACTCCTCTTTAACCAATGAATGTACTTCAATTACAATTTCAGTGATTCTTCATTACATAATGCCATTTTGCACCTCCTATTTTATTTTTTGATCTGATGTATTTTTATTAGCTCACCTACTTCTATTACAAGTGGTGAGCTTATATGATGACCTCAGGCATCGGCGTCGGCGTCCGACGTGTCCAATATTGTAAGATTTAATGTTAAGGTTATTTTTTCAAAGATCACTGGCCTCAGGCCTTTCATATTGCATATGTACGTTGTAGGCGACTTTCAGCACATTATTTAACCCTGATACTACGACTTTCTTTCAAATTTCACCTACAATTTTCAGCCAAAACTTGTAAGAATTTGCATTTAGGTGTTGTAAGAATTTGCATTAAAGTCAGCTTTTGTGCAGATTGTGCTGCTTTAACTTCTCATTGCTGTTGATTTTCATATTTCAATAACAACTGTACGTATTAACCCGACTGTATGCAGAAATTTAACTGCAATTTCTTCTTCTAAAATAAATTTATGACAGCCTTTCCTAATTCTTATTTATGATTTAATATCTGGCCTCACGATTCATATTCTTAATCATAAACATTTCTAAAAAAAAATGCTTTTATATCCAATGATTCTGTGTTGAATTGATATATAATAAATGCAGAAATAGAGACTTTCCAAAGCCATCACATAAACCACATTAATCATTTGATGCCTAGTTATTAATGATTTATATTAGCTAAATATTAGGCATGTTTCATTGGAACGACATTATCAAGCGTGAATGTAGGTGAGCGTTGGGATGTAACATCCCTCTTGTTGAATTCACAACCACCTATCCACCCTCCACCTAACCATCGTAAGTGCCTTTCATCGGGTTTACCCCAGCTATACCAGCCCTCCCCAGCCTCCCCTTGAGCTCCGCAATTTCCTGCTCGAACCGAGCACACATCTCTGACAACTGTAAGATATACCTGCAATTCCGAAACACCCCACTACTGTCCATTGACCGATCACCCCCCATGCTTCAAATTACACTGCCTGCAAACCCCTATACCCACCACCTGCACCCCTCTAACAACTATAACAGCGTTGAATTAACTTGAATACGGTGAATCCCAGTTAAATAACGAATTCCACACATTAGCGGATCCAGTATAATGTACGTTTCCATTTTTCATTATGTCTCCCTTCCCAGAAGGGAGACATATTATTTTAGTGCATATTCTTCTTCTTCTTCTTCTTCTTCTCTTCTTCTTCTTCTTCTTTTCTTCTTCTTCTTCTTCTTCTTCTTCTTCTTCTTCTTCTTCTTTCTTCTTCTTCTTCTTCTTCTTCTTCTTCTTCTTCTTCGTCTTCTTCGTCTTCTTCTTCTTTTCTTCTTCTTCTTCTCTTCTTCTTCTTCTTCTTTTCTTCTTCTTCTTCTTCTTCTTCTTCTTCTTCTTCTTCTTCTTCTCATACAAACTTTGTCCGGGCCATAACTTTTTTGTCTTTTGACCTACACCTTAGATACTTGGCATGTGGATGTATCACCATGAGTTGGTGTGCAGTGTACCATAGTGACCTTTATGTGACCTTGACCTTTGACCTAAAGGTCAGATTTATGTGTTTTTTTAAGGGTAACATCACACAAACTTTGTGCGGGCCATAACTTTTTTGTCTTTTGGCCTACACCTTAGATACCTGGCATGTGGATGTATCACCATGAACCGGTGTGCAGTGCACCATAGTGACCTTCATGTGACCTTGACCTTTGACCTGAAGGTCAGATTTATGCGCTTTTTTAAGGTAAACTGTCTGGACCAGAACTTTTTTTTGTATTTCGAGTCAGGCTTTATATATTTGGCATGTGGATGTATCACCATGAGCCAGTGTGTAGAGTACCATTGTGACCTTAATGTGACCTTGACCTTTGATCTGAAGGTCAGATTTGTGCTTTTTTCAAGGAAACTTTGTCCGGACCAAAACTTGTTTGTCTTTTGAGCCAGGTCTTAGATATTTGGCATGTGGATGTATCACCATGAGCCGGTGTGTCGCATACCATTGTGACCTTCATGTGATCTTGACCTCAAGGTCAAATTTATGTACTTCAAATAGGGAGTAATTGTCTAGACCAGAATTTTTTTGTTTTTTGACCTAGGACTTGGTTATTTGACATGGATGTGTCACCATGAGACCGCATGTCGTGACCTTTATGTGACCTTGACCTTAAGGTCAAATTTATGTACTTCAAATAGGGAGTAATTGTCTAGACCAGAATGTTTTTGTTTTTTGACCTAGGACTTGGTTATTTGACATGTGGATGTGTCACCATGAGACCGCATGTCGTCTACCTCGATGACCTTCATGTGACCTTGACTTCTGACCTTAAGGTCAAATTTATGTACTTCAAATAGGGAATAATTGTCCAGATCAGAACTTTTTTGTTGTTTTGACCTAGGACTTAGATGATTGACATGTGGATGTATCGCAATGAGACCGCATGTCATCATGACAAATAAACAATTCGGTGCTGTTGCGGCTTTTTGTTTACCCACTTTTTGTGGAAATTTTGCGTGCAGACCACCATTGTGTGTTGTGGATGGCATGGCCCCTTTACTTATACGGATATTCAGATATTCTTTTGTGTCGCAGCTTTAGATATTGCAATCAATAAATATTTAATTCCCTTTAAAAACACAAAGATATTAACTTAATTTGTGGAACAAACCGGCGTATCAACCGTCTATGGCTGTGCTGACTCTTCATTACGTGTACGCCCCCTGTAAAACACTGCCAATCGACTCCCCACTAACTGCTCTTTGAGGTGGGGTATCAAAACCCAACCACGTGACTTCAATAAGACGTACTGTCGGTTATAATTAGCACGAAGTGTTTCCCAGTGTTGTGACAAGGTTATGCTTCCGACCCAAAATAGGACATCCAAACATCATTTCTCTGCAAAACGATCGTTGATAATTAGGGAAAATGCGCATCGCTTCCAAACTACACAAACAAAAATAAAATCGTTACAATTTATTTCGAAATATCGTACAAAATGACTTTTGAGGGCAGTTTCGATCTCGCATGAATATTTGTGAAGACCTTCTCGTTCCTTTTTGTGGATGTCGGTGTTTCTTTGATCCCGTAATTTTTGGATACCAATTAGCACATTTTTCCAACCAGTCGGGCAAATACTATTTTTAATATCATAGGGAAATTTTAAAAACGCGTTTCGTTTCGAATATATTGAGCAAAAATCAGTGCGATTTCGTCCTTGAATTTTTACAATCCGTAAAAGTTACGCTAAAAATGGAAATAATAAAAACATCTCATTTGTAACAGGTTGAAGAACCTTTCGAAAAGAGTCATTCAAATACACAACTTTTTTATTCTGCAGGGGTAGATATATTCCGGGCAATGCAAAAGAACTTTACACAATTTGGTTGCGTTTCCAGGTATTCGCATGAAGGACAGCTGACGTCGACTAAACAAGTTGAGAACAACGTAGTTTCGTTACCCACTAAACGGACCAAATTGCCAGAGTTATTACACCACAGACGTCTGGAAACCTGATCTAAATCACCCCTACCTCAAAACACCTCATTCTTATATGCACCCCCCCCCCCCCCCCCCCGAAATATATAATACACAGATCTGTGTGTTATTTATTTTGGAAGTGTGTGTGTGGGGGGGGGGGGGGGGCATATATAAGAGGGAGGTGTGATGTTGGGGGTGATGGGATATTAATCAGGTCTCCAGACGTCTGTGGTTAGAATAGGCAGTGGGACCTGGGGGCTGGATGCAGAGCAACTCCGAATAACGACATCCCCTTTCATCCGAGGGTGATATACAACATTTCTCAATAAAAAAAATAAGCGTACAACGGGTAATGTTGGATTTCAAGGTGTGCAGAGAACGAGGCGGTCCATTGTACATAAATAATGTTGAAAATAAAGACTAAGTGTAATTTCCGCTATATTAACCTAAAAGTCATCTGTACCCATGCCGTTATCCTGTTTCACCAATCGCTTCCACTGCTGAAAGCAAATTTGAAGTTCCCAAGCAATATCGACGATGAGCTCAGGTTTGCTAGCGGCTATTCTCGTGCAGTGTCAGTGCAGCATTCTCGCCCCGTTTACTGTTTTTGAACAAAAATCCTCACTGTGTAATATTCCAACGACATCGTCAAGGCATGCCTTCGACGAAGGCATGCCTTGATGATGTTGTTGGAATATTTTATCCAAGACGCCTTATTCGATTCGAGGTTCGATTTCGAATAATAGACTCGATTCGATTCGAATCGAAATTATGTGGTTCGCAGGGCCCCATTCGGAGGGTCCTGGTTGTAACTGAAAGGTTAACAAAATTCTTGTCTGCACGCAATGTAGTATAAATGGGCGGTTAGGTAAGATATATTGTGCTCTTGTTTTATAATATCTTGCGTTCCGATTTTTGGTCTGTTCATTTATTTTTATTGATGTGCACGAGTGAAATAATAACTGGTAGCAGTGTATCATGTTTATCATGTATTGATGGACTAAAATAATATCCAGACATTTATGACTAATTGGTATGTTGGAGTAGATATTAGGTAACAGATTTTGAACTTATTTTATCTCAAAAAGTTGTAGGCTTGGTTTGTTACGTAATATTAATGTACTTGAAACTTGAGCATTATTTGGAGTTGATGATTGATGAAATAAGTCGAACATACACAACTGTTCTATGTTTTCACTGTTAAAATGACAAGGCCACACTTCACTCATGATAACCAAATATATTGTTAACCTTTACACGTTTTCCTGATAAGTTAACAAGACTGTCTCAAGTACGCGTTAACCCCTCTTCTAACTGATAATTATAGATTTTTTCAAACAACTCAAACTTTCCTCATTTTCATAACTGTACAGACTAATCTGTACCGGAAGTTGAATGACTTTAAAAAGCTTGTTCCATTGAGGGGCCATATGCTGTAGTTTGGAAAGAGAATACAGAAAAATTTCAAAGATGTTTTTGCCCACCTGCTATGAAGTGGTTGTGAGGTAATGTCGAGACCATGACATTGGTGACATCAGGGTCAATTGGATATGCCAGCAGTAGCCATGGCATTGGTTTTGGACGAATTTGTGTTTTCAGTTTCATTGAACCCTCTTGTTTAACCTTTTACCCAACGAATTGGCCGCATCCGCCCGCCTAATTTACAAATTAAACAGTTGAAAAAAAAAAAAAATTTCAAAACGTTTAAACAAAAACATATCATCTGACCCCTTTTTGAAACGAGCTCGTCCAGTTCGTTCCAACGAGGGGTCACATGATATGGTTTTGTTGATATTTTTTTAATTTGAAAAAAAACCCTAAATTAAAATAATAAATTTTGTTAACCTGTGTGTTGTGTAAATGGCTAAGGTCAATTTACACTACGATTACCGTTCGTATTCAACGTTACGCGACACAACAATGGGAAATGTTCTTGGTATACCACGCATGGACCCTGGGTGACACGTAGGAACGTTATATAAGAACGAATCTTACGGGTCTGAGTAACGTTATTACGTGAATGAAATGATTCGGCACAAAACTTTGTCAAGCAAGAAAGTTATCAGACCTCCGAAGGCGATATTTGTCATTAGAAATCTGACCTTCATTCCGTTGATTCAAGTTTAATCGTGGTATAGGGGCGCGATGGCGTCGCGGTAACCAGTTCTCGTCAGATCACCGAAGTTAAGCAACGTCGAGCGCGGTTAGTAGTTGGATGGGTGACCATTTCAGCGACTGATAGCTCTGTGAAATCCATTACTTATTCCCAGTTCCTTATTCGACTTTCTAAATTTAGCAGAAATTCGAAAAATAAATGGCCTTCTTGGGTGGCGCCCTAAGACACAGGACTATTCAAACCCTAAGGTTCACCCTCCCACCCCATTTTAGGGGCCAGATTGGACCCTAAAAGTGACCAAATGGTCAAAATCGTAATTATTGATGGAAATTCGCGGAACAAACGGCGTCATAGGGTGGCGCCCGAAAATACAAGATCATTCAAATCCTAAGGTTCACCCTCCAACCCCTTTTTAGGGGCCATATTGGACCCTAAAAGTGACAAAATGGTCAAACTCGTAACTGTTGGCCGTAATTCGCGGAACAAACGGCGTTATAGGGTGGCGCCCTAAAATGCAAGATTATTCAAATCCTAAGGTTCGCCCTCTCACCCCTTTTTAGGGGCCAGATTGGACCCTAAAAGTGACCAAACAGTCAAAATCGTAATTATTGACCGAAATTCGGCGAACACACGGCGTTATAGGGTGGCGCCCTAAAATACAAGATTATTCAAATCCTAAGGTTCACCCTCCTACCCCTTTTTAGGGGCCAGATTGGACCCTAAAAGTGACCAAATGGTCAAAATCGTTATTATTGATGGAAATTTGCGGAACAGACGACGTCATAGGGTGATGCCCGAAAATACAAGATCATTCAAATCCTAAGGTTCACCCTCCAACCCATTTTTAGGGGCCATATTGGACCCTAAAAGTGACCAAATGGTCAAACTCGTAACTGTTGGCAGTAATTCATGGAACAAATGGCGTTATAGGGTGGTGCCCTAAAATGCAAGATTATTCAAATCCTAAGGTACGCCCTCTCCCCCCTTTTTAGGGGCCAGATTGGACCCTAAAAGTGACCAAGTGGTCAAAATCGTAATTATTGACCGAAATTCGGCGAACACACGGAGTTATAGGGTGGCGCCCTAAAATACAAGATTATTCAAATCCTAAGGTTCACCCTCCCACTCCTTTTTAGGGGCCAGATTGGACCCTAAAAGTGACAAAATGGTCAAAATCGTTATTATTGACCGAAATTTGCGGAACAAACGGCCTTAAAAGGTGGCGCTCTAAAATGTAAGATTATTCAAATCCTAAGGTTCACCCTCCCGTCCCTTTTTAGGGGCCAGATTGGACCCTAAAAGTGACAAAATGGTCAAAATCGTAATTATTGATGGAAATCACGGAACAAACGGCATAATAGGGTGACGCCCAAAAATACAAGATCATTCAAATCCTAAGGTTCACCCTCCAATCCCTTTTTAGGGACCATATTGGACCCTAAAAGTGACCAAATGGTCAAACTCGTAACTGTTGGCCGTAATTCGCGGAACAAACGGCATTATAGGGTGGCGCCCTAAAATGCAAGATTATTCAAATCCTAAGATTCGCCCTCCCACCCCTTTTTAGGGGCCAGATTGGACCCTAAAAGTGACCAAATGGTCAAAATCGTAATTGTTGACCGTAATTCGCGGAACAAACGGCGTCATAGGGTGGCGCCCTAAAATGCAACATTATTCAAATCCTAAGGTTCACCCTCCCACCCCTTTTTAGTGGCCACATTGGACCCTAAGGCGTACTGCACGTCGATGGTACACATGCCTTCAACCAATGCTAACCCTTCGTGGGTCAGTACATTGGAGTTTAGCAGATGCTTGCCGCTGCTCGGTGGTTCTCTCCGGGTACTCCGGCTTCCTCCACCCGTAAATCTGCTCGACACGACATGTCCCTGGCTGTTGAAAGTGTTGTAAAACCCCAATAAATAATTAAATAAATTTCATGGATGACTGGGTCTCTTTTGTTGAGAAACTCTGGTGATTGTTTTCGGAAGACATCTTGCCAGACTCTTACGCCACTGATACAGTTATGGTCAGAAATGAGAAGAAACGTGTTGGCTATAGTTAATCCCATTTAATTTTGACGAGTAAAGAATTTGAAAATGTAAAGTAGCCTTGGTCCTTTAATGTAATCAGGACATTACAAATTGTATTTATATGTATAACTAAACCATGCTGGTTGCTAAATATGTGTTTTTCAGATTACTCACTAGTGATACATGGACTGAGTTTCCAGTATCCTCATAGAAAACCTTATTGACTGTAATGACCTCATCAAACTTTTTGGACAAAAACTGTTTTTCACATCACCATGTTCACATTGAACTCATTTGCATATTTTCAAAACTTTCGCTCTTATTTCTTTTATGACACAAATTGTTTTTAGCTCATCTTGACAGTCAAGCTGAGCTAATCTCATCGCTTCCCGTCCGTCGTCCGTCAACACCATGTTTTGGTCTTCTCTTCCAAAGCCACTGGGCCAATTCAAGTGAAAGTTTGTGTGAGTGATGGTCCCAAAGGGGCATTTCATTTTTGTTCAACTCAGCATGCCCAGCCCCATAGGGAGGGAGTGGGGGAAAATGCTCCAAAATATTTTTAAAATCTTCTTAAGAACCAGAGTGTGCAATGCTTTGATATTTGCTATGGAGCTTCCATATGAGGTGTAGAATCAAATTTGTTCAATCGAAGTTCGTGAAGTAATATTTGGCTTTGTAATAGGAGGGGTAAGATTTTTGGCCCCACCCAAAATTTATATTTTCTAAACCGATGGTCCGGTATGAACCAAATTTGGTTTGTGGTAGTATTGGGTCATAAGTACTTGACCCATGCAAAAAAAAAAATTCCTGCATCCCCATGGGAACTCTGGGAGCTAAAAATAGAAATATTTTCAAACGCCCATATTTCCCAAACCCCACGGAACAGAGAGCTTTTATTTGGTATGAAGTATCCTTATGACCAGTAGAATTGAATGGTAAAAAAAAATTGCCATCGGTTATGTTAGGGTGTTCTGTAATGGGCATCGAAAAAATGCTGAGTCAGCATATTTGCAAAAGTTTAAAAAAATCTTTTCTCCAGAACCAATCATCAGAATCTTTTGATATTTGGTATACAGCATTCGTAGGGAGGTCAGATAAAAGTTAGTTGAAATAAAGCTCATTGGTTCATATTTGAGCTCTCTACAGGAGCCGAAGTTTTAACATAGGGTAATATGGGGAATATTCTTTAAAAATCTTCTTCTTCAGAACCACCAGTCAGAATCTTTTAATATTTGGTATACATCATTGTTATGAGGGTCAGATTCTAGATTGTTCAAACCAAGTCCCTAGGTTAATATTTGGGCTTCCTGTGGAAGCCCAAATTTTATCCTTGTTCAATATGGAGGGTAATTTAAAAAAATCTTCTTCTTCAGATCCATCAGTCAGAATGCTTTGATATTTGGTATGCAACATCTCTATGGGGGTCAGATTCAAGTTTTTGCAAATCAGATCCCTAGGTATATATTTGGGCTCACTATGGTAGCCCAAATTTTTACTTAGTTCCATATGAGAAAATTTCTTTAAAATCTTCTTCAGATCCACCAGTCGGAATGCTTTTATATTTGGTATACAACATCTCTGGGGGGGGGGGGGGGGGGGGGGGGGGGGGGTCAGATTCCAGGTTGTTCAATTCGAGTGCCTAGGTTAATATTTGGGCTCCATATGGGAACATGAAATTTAACTTAGTACAATATGAGGGAATTTCTTCAAAAATCTTCTTCAGATTCACTTGTCAGAATGCTTTCACATTTGGTATACAACATCTCTAGGGGGTTCAGATTCAAGTTTGTTTGTTCAAATCGGATCCATAGGTTAATATTTGGGCTCGCTATGGTAGCCCAAATTTGAACTTAGTGCAATTCGAAGAAATTTCTTTACAATTTCTCTTCTTCAGATCCAACTGTGAGAATGCTTTCATATTCAGTACACAACATCTCTAGGGAAGTCAGATTTAACTGTGTTCAAATCAAGAGCCTGGGTTAATATTCGGGCTTTCTATGGGAGCCGGAATTGGCCATTTTGCTGAAGAACTAAAAGATTTGTATTCAGTACTCTCTAGAGGTACTAAGATTAATCCACATAGGTTGTATCAAGGGGCTTCATAGGGGAGCTCTACATTTTACTTATGATCAACTGAAGAAAAGGCATGATGCCTAGATTATTTTTGTCACTCCTGAGGGACTCAAGGATTGACAGTGTAGCCTATGGAGATGGCTTGCTTAATGTAGACTCATTCTTGGACTCTGTTTAAATTGTGTTCTGTACAAGATGAGCGCTTCAGGCCCCGTGGGGCCTCTTGTTTAAAAATCCCGTTCCCAGCTCATATTCACTACATGAAGGCAGAACTGTTGATGTTGATTATGTAAAGGTTGACCACCACAATAATGAGATTGCCATCTTCCAGAAAAACGACTTTTTTTATATTGGTAAATATTTTTTGTATATCACAGCATATCTTACTTATGGTAAGTAAGTAACTTTATTTTGCAGTATACGATACATAACATGCTGAGATCAGTTTACAATAAATGTTTACAAGTAAGGATATACTGCACGGAAATTTCTTAGCCCAGAATGCAGTCTTCCCGCCATTCCCATTGTATAGAATACACATGAACCAAAAGTGCTTCCTAAACTATTAATAAAAATATTTTGAAAACGACGATTTTCTTTCAATTGTTACTCTTTACATCCACTTTAATCTTCTATTTTTACTTAGACAAATGGGTGTAAAAGTGCTAATCTCATGTCGAATGACCACAAACCCACCTTCCGGCTAAATACTACTGATTTAAACGAGGCTTTTGAAGACAGTTCACAAGTACTAAATGCTGTTCACTTAAAAAAAACTGAATGTGTTTAAAATGATAGGACACCGCCTGAAGACTTGTCGGCATGTACTTTCCACACATGACAATATTTCCATCTTACGGTTTGTTTAAAAATCCGAATTATTTTGAAAGTAAAGAAGTAAACATAACCCTGTCTCCTACGTATATGATGTGTCTGTCATTACTGTCAAAGGAATTGCCACCCGCCTCAACATTTCCGGTTGTAAAATGTGAAAATGACAAACATTTAAGACCTATTTTGTGCAGGAGGTGGATAGAATACATATTGACAATTCTCCAACAGATAACGTAGCAAGTGGTTATAACCCGACTGCCCGTGAGGTAAAAGCGTGCAAATGCTTATTATGAATTGTTCTAAGAAAATAAATTTGTCGTTTGAGAGATCAACCCCAGTGTGATTTGTAGTAATGCACGTTCCAAATACTGTAAATTTCATTTGCTATAAATGATTCTTTCTCATCTATTGCTGACTGTTCACATTTACAGTTCACATGTGTTTATTTGTAAAATAAATAGTTGGTATTTTTTGGACGAAGATAAATTCAATATCATTAACAGTGCCGAGATCGGTCAAGCGTTGGAAAAACAATAAGTGTTGTTTGTCTGTAAATGACCACTTGATGCACATTGCTTTTCATCGTGTCCTTCATTATTATCTTGGATTGTATTATACAACTGAAACCCAGTGAAAGAGTTCAAGATTTTTGTTGAGTAACCAGACGATTGTTACGAAATAGGGTTTTGTAATGATTGACTTATAATTGTCATTGAAAGATGAAGTTTTATTTTTACTCACTCACACATTTTGTAATTAGTGATAATTTTAGTTTTGATGCCGAAATATCGTCACATCATTCAACAAATTGCTAACACTGATATATACATCAATCCCTATGTATGAGCTTCCAGTGGAGGGCCATGGAGTGATGGGGGTGGGAGAGGGCAGGTGCAAACTGCCACTTACTGTTTTTAACCATGACCATGTTTCACATAACAAAAACTCCCCAAATCATGATTGTCCCCAATGGAGCTGCACACACTAAAATTACTTCATATTGAATCTTAAAGCACGGAGTTTTGCAAAATGCTCTGTTTGGTCTTCATGCCATTGCCTCACCCCCCTACTTCCCTGAAGGGAAGTATGAGGAGTGGAAATGACTGAGGTCCTAGTTAGAATTGAGGGGGACCTTCGAAATCCCACCGAGTCTTTTCAAATATCAAGGTTGCCCACACACACACACATACTTTAAGAACGAAAACAAACTGGCTAGACCCCCCACCCCCACACACACAGACAATTATAAAATCCGGGCTACGCCCCTGCTATATTGTATATAACTATATATAATCGATTTCTCTATTTTCGAAATGGGGATGTGGGGGGGGGGGGGCAAGTTCAATATACCGCTGACATATTTCGAAGGACTGACCCATGGAATTGGGCATATCCCCCCCCCCCCCCCCCCCACGGTTGAGAGTATGGAGGCCCCTCTGCGTATATTTTTTTCAAATTCTGAAGCACTGAAATCGATTCTGATGCCTCCTGGGAATGATAGATGTTAAAAACAGTAAGTGACAGCTTGTATTTGGGGTAAGTGACAGTTTGTATTTGAATTGAAGATCCCCTCCCGACCCACCACTGGGAGCTCACACACAGGGATTGGTGGAGTGTGCACATGGGGTCCCAGTTATAATGGCACCTAAGGCTTTGGGTGGGTATCATTGGGGTATCAAGAATAAACAGAAAGATAGTGCTTGAAATACATGTGTATTGTTACTGATAGAATAAAGAATAAAAAGATTAAAACAGCTATGATAGTGGACTGTTTTTAGTTTGAAAACCAAAAGCTATCTAACTGTTTAGGAGAATTGTTTTGATTTTAGAAGGGTTTTGTAATATGTTTTAACTATTGTTATTTTATGTACTTAGCAGATGCCTCTCTTATGTTTCTCACTGTTTGTATCATTTTATTTTTATGTAATTTATTCAGTAAAACAATTTTAGAATTGTTTAACTTATCATTCCTTTTAAAGTTTTCTCAATAAGTGAAGGGTGGTGGAAATAAATGCATAATGGGGATGGGTCAGTGGGTGATCCCATAGTGTCAGAACGCACTTGTTCCAGTCGTTTGTGTTTTTCCTCCCATTTGCATTTCTCAGAGGTAATTATATTAGTAAATACATAAAAATATATTATGCGAAAATCAACTATTTTTTTTACAAGATTATCACCCACTGAAGGTTGAATATGACTGGAACATCTTTGTTTCGTAGTAGTCAGAGTGGATTTCGACAATGACGGACAACCCAATAGTACAAATTAACTGAGGTATGCAATCAAACAAGGTTTGATAAAATAAAAATAAGAAGCTTGCTCATCAGGCTTTATGCGGATTTATTCGGTTGAGGGGGTTGATGTCGCCTTACACACAAATATCACTCCACAATAACACTGATCATAAGGAACAGATCAAGCAAAAGCAATTACTTATACCTTCTTCAGATACTAAAGCTCACTTCCATAAATGAGGTGTTCACCCGACAGTGGCCGATAAAAGCCCAACCCATAACTGATTTTCCAACCTATCTGCTTATTGACAGACATGTACCAACACTACATGTAATTATACAAGTAAATAGGTGAATAAATATGTTTTTGGTCAGCATATGCCAGACCAGAATATGATATTAGAAGCACACGCGTGTGGTGATGGTCTCTGAAGTTGAACACGTCTATAGTGGGTGCTTCATATTGGACTGTATCTCTATTTTTACACAACACAGCTTGGCGGATTTATTAATTGTCCCGCTGAGGTGTTCAATGTTAGAAGTAACTTGAGCAAATCTGTAATGCCATATCATGGGTTTACAGAAGGATGCAATCCAGAAATGACCACTGTATGTGTTCCATCGGAGAAGTCTTTTACTGTAGATAATGCCTGCTGATATCCCCCGTGTCCGGTTTTGCCAGCCCCTATCAACACATAACTAACATTTTAAAGCCCAGATAGAGGTCCCAAAAAAGCTTTTCTATCGGGCCAGTTGAACTGTCAATTGCCTTTATTCCAAAGGGGTCCCCATCAACGCCAAGAAAATCCAGCGATGATTGCCAAGTATAGTAACTGTTTCTAATATACCCATTTGTGTCCTTGATGTTTTGTAACTGGCCCTTTTGGAAGTCTTAGCACGGTCCTAAATGATGTCCGATCGGGGAACCCAAGATGTCAATCTTTTTAGTCCTCGCTGCCTCTCATAAACCACAAAATATCTAGCTCTTTTCACAAACTTTATTGATATTTTGTAACTGACCCTTTTCGGGGTCTTAGTAGGGCCCGATATGGCATCCGATTGGGAATGACGTCGTGTCAATTTTCTATTCCTCGAATGCAATCTATCAGCAATAAAATATCTGATGATTTTTACCTATTTTTGTAACATTTTACAACTGGGCGTTTCAGGGCTTCAGTAGGGCCCATAAATAGGGTCGAAGGATGAACCCGAGGATTTGAATAATCTCGTAATTTACGGTGCCACCCTAGAAGGCCATTTGTTCTCAATATTTCAGCCAATAATTACCATTTTGACCGTTTTGGTCACTTTTAGAGTCCAATTTGGCCCCTAAAAAGGATCAGGAGGGTTAACGTTAGGATTTGAATAAGCTTATATTTTCGGGCGCCACCCTATAATAATAACAATAATAATAATAAATACAGTTTAGAGCCGTGAATCCACCTAATTGCTCTCAGGCTTTGCACCAAAAAAAAAAAGAAAAAAAAAAAAAAACTCCATTTGTTCCGCAAATTTCCATCAATAAATATGACTTTGACCATTTGGTCACTTTTAGGATCCAATCTGACCCCTAAAAAGGGGTGGGAGGGTGAACCATAGGATTTGAATAATCTTGTATTTTAGGGCACCACCCTATAAGGCTGTTTGGTCCGCAAATTTCCGCCAATAATTATGATTTTGACCATTTAGTCACTTTTAGGGTCCAATGTGGCCCCTAAAAAGGGGTTAGAGGGTGAAGCTTAGGATTTGAATAATCTTGCATTTTAGGGCACCACCCTATAACACCGTTTTGTTCCGCAAATTTCTGTCAATAATTACGATTTAGACCATTTGGTAACTTTTAGGGTCAAATCTGGCCCCTAAAAAGGGGTGGGCGGGTGATCGTTAGGATTTGAATAATCTTGCATTTTATGGCGCCACCCTATAAGGCCGCTTGTTCCGCGAATTTCGGTCAATAATTACGATTTTGACCATTTGGTCACTTTTAAGGTCCAATGTGGCCCCTTAAAAGGGGTTGGAGGGTGAACCTTAGGATTTGAATAATCTTGCATTTTAGGGTTCCACCCTATAATGCCGTTTGTTCCGCAACAGTTACGAGTTTTACATTTGGTCACTTTTAGGGTCCAATCTGGCCCCTAAGAAGGGGTGGGAGGGTGAACCTTAGGATTTGAATAATCTTGTATTTTAGGGCGCCACCCTATAACGCTGTGTGTTCCGCGAATTTCGGTCAATAATTACGATTTTGACCATTTGGTCAATTTTAGGGTCCAATGTGGCCCCTGAAAAGGGGTGGGGAGGGTGAAACTTAGGATTTGAATAATCTTGTATTTTAGGGCGCCACCCTATAACGCCGTTTGTTCCACGAATTACGACCAACAATTACGATTTTGACCATTTGGTCACTTTTAGGGTCCAATGTGGGCCCTAAAAAGGGGTTGGAGGGTGAACCTTAGGATTTGAATGATCTTGCATTTTAGGGCACCACCCTATGACGCTGTTTGTTCCGTGAATTTCCATCAATAATTACGATTTTGACCATTTGGTCACTTTTAGGGTCCAATATGGCCCCTAAAAGGGGTGGGAAGGCGAACCTTAGGATTTGAATAATCTTGTATTTTAGGGTGCCACCCTATAAGGCCGTTTGTTCCACGTATTTCCGTCAATAATTATGATTTTGACCATTTGGTCACTTTTAGGGTCCAATCTGGCCCCTAAAAAGGGGTGGGAGGGTGAACCTTAGGGTTTGAATAGTCCTGTGTCTTAGGGCGCCACCCAAGAAGGCCATTTATTTTCGAATTTCTGCTAAATTTAGAAAGTTGAATAAGGAACTGGGAATAAGTAATGGATTTCACAGAGCTATCAGTCGCTGAAATGGTCACCCATCCAACTACTAACCGCGCTCGACGTTGCTTAACTTCGGTGATCTGACGAGAAACCGGTTACCGCGACGCCATCGCGCCCCTATACCACGACCATTTGGTCACTTTTAGGGTCCAATCTGGCCCCTAAAAAGGGGTGGGAATGTGAACCTTAGGATTTGAATAATCTTGTATTTTAGGGCACCACCCTATAACGCCGTGTGTTTGCCGAATTTCAGTCAATAATTACAATTTTGACCATTTGGTCACTTTTAGGGTCCAATCTGGCCCATAAAAAGGGGTGGGAGGGTGAACCTTAGGATTTGAATAATCTTGCATTTTAAGGCGCCACCCTATAACGCTGTTTGTTCTGCGAATTACAGCCAACAGTTACGAGTTTGACCATTTGGTCACTTGTAGGGTCCAATATGGCCCCTAAAAAGGGGTTGGAGGGTGAACCTTAGGATTTGAATGATCTTGTATTTTTGGGCACCACCTTATGATGCCGTTTGTTCCACGATTTCCATCAATAATTACGATTTTGACCATTTTGTCACTTTTAGGGTCCAATCTGGCCCCTTAAAAGGAGTGGGAGGGTGAACCTTAGGATTTGAATAATCTTGTATTTTAGGGCGCCACCCTATAACGCCGTGTGTTTGCCGAATTTCGGTCAATAATTATGAGTTTGACCATTTGGTCACTTTTAGGGTCCAATCTGGCCCCTAAAAAGGGGTGGGAATGTGAACCTTAGGATTTGAATAATCTTGTATTTTAGGGCGCCACCCTATAAGGCCGTTTGTTCCGTGAATTTCCGTCAATAATTACGATTTTGACCATTTGGTCACTTTTAGGGTCCAATCTGGCCCCTAAAAAGGGGGTGGGAATGTGAACCTTAGGATTTGAATAATCTTGTATTTTAGGGCGCCACCCTATAACGCCGTGTGTTCGCCAAATTTCCAATATGGCCCCTAAAAAGGGGTTGGAGGGTGAACCTTAGGATTTGAATAATCTTGTATTTTTGGGTGCCACCCTATGATGCCGTTTGTTCCGCGATTTCCATCAATAATTACGATTTTGACCATTTTGTCACTTTTAGGGTCCAATTTGGCCCCTAAAAAGGGGTGGGAGGGTGAACCTTAGGATTTGAATAATCTTGTATTTTAGGGCACCACCCTATAACGGCATGTGTTCACCGAATTTTGGTCAATAATTACGATTTTGACCGTTTGGTCACTTTTAGGGTCCAATCTGGCCCCTAAAATGGGGTGAGAGGGCGAACCTTAGGATTTGAATAAACTTGCATTTGAGAGCGCCACCCTATAACGCCGTTTGTTCCACGAATTACGGCCAACAGTTACGAGTTTGACCATTTGGTCACTTTTAGGGTCCAATATGGCCCCTAAAACGGGGGGGTGGAGGGTGAATCTTAGGATTTGAATGATCTTGTATTCTCGGGCGCCACCCTATGACGCTGTTTGTTCCGCGAATTTCCATCAATAATTATGATTTTGACCATTTGGTCACTTTTAGGGTCCAATCTGGCCCCTAAAAAGGGGTGGGAGGGGTGAACCTTAGGGTTTGAATAGTCCTGTGTCTTAGGGTGCCACCCAAGAAGGCCATTTATTTTTCGAATTTCTGCTAAATTTAGAAAGTCGAATAAGGAACTGGGAATAAGTAACAGATTTCACAGCTCTCGACTGATTCGCGCTCCCGCGTTGTGTCCTTGGGCAAGGCACTTAACCCCGATTGCCTACATGGGAGGTACGATGACGCTGTGTACTAAGGCGTACTGCACGACGAAGGTGCGCATGTCTTCAACCAATCTTTCCCTGCCTGTGCCGCAGTGCAGAGTTCAGAGTTACGATATTGGAGAGCGGACAGCTGCTCGTCCTTGCCCGGGTACTCCGGCTTCCTCCACCCGTAAAACTGTCACCGACATGATATGACCTTGGCTTTTAATGTATCGTTAAACCCTAATAAAAAAAAAATCGTGGTATAAATACAGAACACAAATTGGGTCGAGTACGGGACTGGAATCAAGACCTTTGGTGAGGTTTTCTTGTATAACACGCCTTTGACACACGTGAAATACAGAAAATCCATCTTGGGTCATTGATTCTAGTTCCCCGTACTCCACCCTCTTTGTGTTCTATCATGGGTCGTTGATTCCAGACTCCTCCTCCCCCCCCCCCCCTATTCCATTCTTGTTATGTTCCGCCTCACCTTCGGCACTCTTGATATACAGGAAAAACTACATGGGATGGTTGATTCCAGTCCACCCCCATTGTGTTGTGTGACATTACTTCTCAGACCTTGATTAGCAGGGTTTGTTGTTTTGAAAATCACAGGAGAGTGACTAATTCCCCGTGAACAGGTAAATGGGGGGGGGGGGGGGGGAGTATATAACAATCAGTTCACTGTTATGGGGAAGCCTGTACTATAGCTTTTCTTTGTGAAATATAACAGCGGTATCTGTTGCAGTTTCTGGGTTTGTTTTGGGGTTTTTTTTGGGGGGGGGGGGGGGGGGGGTGCTCCGAAAACGAGAGGGTTTACCACCAATGTTGTTACATCATAACTTTGATACCTGGCGTTTGATTTTCCGAATCGATTCAACTTTGCGTTTGGGCCCACGAGTCATGCAATTTCCAAAAAATTCATGGAGGTTGAGTGAAAATTAGTGTTGACGTTTTACCGCCGTCGGAGGGAATTAACGACGCAGCGGTAAATATTTTCCAACAATGTGAGTGAATAAAAATGGGCCGAGGTGTCACGTCAAAGAGTGGCTAGCCCCACTCTTTGGAATAGGCTGCCCGATCACTTAAAGGCACCTCAGATGCTAGAAAGCTTCAAAAAAGCACTGACAACCCACCTTTTCGCCCGCGCTTTCGGTGTTGGATCAACTTTATAATACATGTACAATATAGCAGCAGAGCATTGTAAAGCCTGAGAATGCAATTTTGTGGATTCATGGTTCTAAACTGTATTTATTTATTTATTTAACTGTTCTTAGAGAAGTATGTGGAATATTATATAGGCATGTAGCGCAGTTTTTGAGGTAGGGGCGCCCACAAACGTGGGGGTGTAGCTCTGACGTTGTTTACGTCATATTAAATATGATGTAAACAACGTTGGGCTATAATGATTTGACGTCAGATTTTCAGAATATTGCAGCTTTGAACCTGGGACCTTGAGTACTAAGAGGTCTGAAAATTTCAAGTCCGCTGAATGAAATTTAGTTTTAACGTATTCTCGCCGTCGACGGGAATTAATGTGGTATCTCATAATCTGTAAATATTTCATGACATTTCATGACAAGATAAATATAAATGTACAGAGAAATCACTTCAACTAATTCACTTCAGAAATCTACGGCGGCGTGCTTAGTAACTTGTTATAACAACTTAGCAGCTTGTTATAACAACATAGCTTAACTTGTTATAACAACTTAGCTTAACTTGTTATAACAACTTAGTAACTTGTT